>CM046882.1:65978604-70778604 GCA_025667525.1 Glebionis coronaria | reverse complement strand
CAACAAGATCTAAGATCAAAATCACCTTCTATGGTGGTTTGTAGGTGGCGGCACACAAAGGAGAAGGAAAAGGGATTTTAGGTTTTTCTTAAAATCTTCTGTAACTTTAATTTGAGTAGTAAAAACTCTTTTTATCCCCCTCTTAGTAAAATTGGTAATGGGCTTGGCCCATTACCTTGTGTTGGCCGTGGGTAGGGACTCCCTCGGGGGTTCCCGTGCCTCGTTTCGTGTCTTGTTATTTAATACACGTTAACGTTTAATTATGTTCGTGATTTAAATGTTCTCGTTACGTAAATATCCTACACTTATATATTTAATTACGCTCGTATTAAATATATATATACGTAATTAATAATGACTCGTGTTTTAATTACGCTCGTGATTCCGTGATCGTATGTTCGTGATTAATTATAGCTAAATAATTATTACGTGATCGTTCATATAAAATACTTATCGTGTTCTAACACGTACGTAATACATAAACTCCTAATACGTAATCGTAATCATGCTATATTAGGAAAGTTTTTAACTAGTACGTACGATCCTAAGGTACTATGCATGGTAAAAGCATGCGGGTTTTTACAGATGATATGGATGGATATGAGGTAGATCGTGAGGATGATGAGGACATGGATGATGAGATTGAGAGTGATACTGACGTTAGGATGGTTGTAGTTAGTAGTGATAGCGAGGGTGCTGAGGCTGATGATGATATTAGGGTTGATGCTTTGACTGTTGTACCTGAGAGAGTTGAGCCTAGTAGGAGGAGTGAGATTAGGAAGATGTCCAACTTAAGGAAGAAGCCTACTGTTCCCTATCAGCGATTTAGAGAGGAGAGGGAAGCTTTATGGGGTACGCCGCCAGCTGAGGTTTACACTGATTCCGATGATACTGTACCACTTGCTGATGGAGCTGGACCATCCGGTGTTAGATCTCGAGCTTTGTCCGATTCTGATTCACCATGCCCACGGAAGAAGATTCGTATGTCTGATTCACACACTACACCTGAGGCGTCGCCTAATCATGAGATTCGAGCTGCTGCTGCTGTTTCTACACCACCTACTCATCATGTTGGAGAGCCCTCTAGACCTAGGTCATGTGTTGTTATGATAGGATCTGCTAGGGATTCAGATGTTGTTCGTTTTCGTCTACTTGAGGATGCGGTTTTTGGATTGTTATAGGATAACGAGGATACCCGTGACTTGTTGGATACCACACTTGAGGAGGTTGCTAGGTTGAGGCGTGAGTTGGAGTCAGTTCGTGGAGGAGACCGAGCTGCAGATGGAGACCCGAGGAGTGATTCACCGAGATGTGCTGAGTGTGATCGTCGTCGTCGCACTTAGAGATTCATCGTTATTGTGCTTAATTCTAGAGTAGATTGACATCTTTATCTTTTGGGTATTGTATCCACTAAACTAGAGTAGTACTCGGTTAGTTGGAGTAGACTAGATGTAATCATACTCTTATTTTATGACTATGTACTCGATATTTTGATTATGAATGGGAATTTAACTTTATGACCTTGACCAGTGACTATCCTTTTTATGTTTGTTGTACTGTTAAATTCTGCATTCTATTTTAGCATATGAAATATATAACGTGTATATTCATGCTTGAACCTTAATTGCATTGTTGTCTTAACGTAGAGAAACAATGGTGAACACACGTAACGGAATGACTGACGCACAATTGGAAGCACTGATTACGCAACGAGTGACTGCTGCACTGGCAAACGTTCAAGCTAACAACAACGTGAACGAAGCACCGTCGAACAATGTTGACAATCGACCGCCTAAGCCATGTACTTACAAGGACTTTAGGAGCTGTGACCCTTTGACATTTAATGGTACTGAAGGAGTTGTCGGATTAGCTCGTTGGGTTGAAAAGATGGAAGCTGTGTTCCGTGTTAGTGGATGTGCTGTTGAGAACCAAGTGACTTATTCTACTTGTACTTTAGTTGCTGGAGCGTTGACCTGGTGGAACACACATGTGCAGACGGCTGGAGCCGAGGAGGCGTATGGAATGAGTTGGGAGGAACTTAAGAAGTTGTTGACTAAGGAGTACTGTCCTCGTAATGAGATTCAGAAAATGGAAATCGAATTGTGGAACTTCTCTGTGAAGAACAATGATATTGGGACGTACACTAGGAGGTTTCAAGAATTGTGTTTGCTATGTCCTGGAATGGTTCCGGATGAAGAAAAGAAGGTTGAGCGTTATATTTGGGGTTTACCTGGTAGAGTTCAAGGGAATGTGACATCGTCTGGACCGACAAAAGTTAGTGATGCTATAAGGATGGCTCACAGTCTGATGGACCAAGTTGTTCGAGCAAATGCTGGGTATGCTGCGGATAACAAGAGAAAGTGGGGGAATAACCAAAGGAACAACCATGGGAACTACCCGAATAAGAGGCAAGACACTGTGAAAGCGTACACTACTGGTACTGGGGAAAAGGGAGTGTACAATGGGACGTTACCTCTGTGCAATCGATGCAAGCGTCACCACAATGGACAATGCAATGTACAGTGTCACAACTGCAAGAAAACTGGACACATTGCTAGAGATTGTAAGTCACCACCCAACACGAAAGCCAACGTCACTTGCTTTGAATGTCAGCAAAAGGGACACTACAGCAATGAGTGCCCAAAGAAAAAGAACAAGGAAAAGGACCAAGGAAAGAATGCTAAAGCTGGGGAAGCTCGTGGAAGGGTCTATGTGATAGGAGGAGGAGAAGCGCAACAAAACCCCGACGTTGTGACGGGTACGTTTCTTCTCAATGGTCGTTATGATTCTATTTTATTTGATACTGGAGCCGATAGGAGTTTCGTGTCGACTGCTTTTAGTGTTTTACTTGATGTGACCCCTTCGCCCTTAGACACTAAGTACACTATTGAGTTAGCTAATGGGAAGTTGATAGAAGCCGACACTATACTTCGTGGATGCACTTTAAATCTTCTAGGTCATCCTTTCGTAATAGACCTTATGCCTGTTGAGTTAGGGAGTTTTGATGTGATTGTCGGAATGGATTGGTTGTCGAGATATCGTTCTACGATTGTATGTGACGAGAAGATCGTTCGCTTACCATTTGGTGATGAAGTTTTGGAGGTACAAGGGGATACAAGTGACGGAAAAGGGAAGTCACGACTGAACATTATCTCGCGTGTCAAGGCTCAGAAGTTGTTGTTGGAAGGTTGCCACGTATTTTTAGCCTGTGTTACTGAAAATCATACGGAAGAAAAACGGTTGGAAGATGTACCTATCGTACAGGAATTTCTGGAAGTCTTTCCTGAAGATTTGCCTGGATTACCGCCGGCTAGACAAGTTGAATTCCAGATCGATTTAATACCGGGAGCTGCACCTGTTGCTCGAGCGCCTTACCGTTTAGCACCGCCGGAAATGCAAGAACTAGCGACGCAACTACAAGAGTTGACTGATAAAGGATTCATAAGGCCGAGTTCTTCACCCTGGGGAGCTCCAGTCTTATTTGTAAAGAAGAAGGATGGGAGTTTTCGGATGTGTATCGACTATCGTGAGTTGAACAAACTTACCATCAAGAACCGTTACCCGTTACCTAGGATCGACGATCTACTTGATCAGTTGCAAGGATCGAGCGTTTACTCGAAGATTGACCTTAGGTCTGGTTATCACCAATTAAGAGTCCGTGAGGAAGATGTTGCAAAGACTGCTTTTAGGACTAGGTATGGACACTATGAGTTCCAAGTGATGTCGTTCGGTTTGACAAACGCACCTGTTGTGTTTATGGACCTCATGAACCGGGTGTGTAAACCGTATTTAGAAAAATTTGTCATTGTGTTCATCGATGACATACTGATTTACTCAAGGAATGAGAAGGAACACGAGGAACATCTTAAGATAATATTGGAATTACTTAAGAAGGAGGAATTGTATGCTAAGTTCTCGAAGTGTGATTTTTGGTTGCCAAGAGTACAATTTCTAGGACACGTTATAGATAGCAAGGGGATTCATGTTGATCCTGCCAAGATCGAATCAATTAGGGAGTGGACTGCTCCTACGAAACCGACTGAAATTCGCCAATTCTTAGGACTACCCGGATACTACCGAAGATTCATCGAGGGATTCTCGAAGACCGCGAAACCACTAACGAAGTTGACTCAAAAGAAGGTGAAATACGAATGGGGAGATAAGAAGGAATTAACATTCCAAAAGTTGAAACAAATGTTGTGTAGTGCGCCTATTCTATCGTTACCAGAAGGATCGGAAGACTTTGTGGTCTACTGTGATGCATCAGCAAAAGGATTGGGAGCTGTGTTGATGCAGAGGAAGAAAGTTATCGCCTACGCGTCACGACAATTGAAAACGCATGAGAAAAACTATACTACGCACGACTTGGAGCTAGGAGCGGTAGTATTTGCCTTGAAGTTGTGGAGACACTACTTGTATGGAACCAAGTGTGTCGTCTATACCGATCACAAGAGTTTACAACATATTCTTGATCAGAAGGAACTGAACATGAGACAACGTCGATGGATCGAGTTGCTCAGCGATTATGCCTGTGAAATCTGTTACCACCCTGGGAAGGCCAATGTAGTGGCGGATGCGCTAAGTAGAAAGGAACAACTGGTGACACGTAGAGTTAGATCGTTAGCTATGGTTATCAATCCGAACTTACCTGTCCAAATTCGTGAAGCACAAACCGAAGCTCTTAAGCCTGAAAATGTTGAAGCTGAGAAATTAGGAGGAATGGTTACTAAGAAATTGGAGACTAGCACTAATGGAACGCTATGTCTAAATGGTAGAAGTTGGTTACCACGTTTTGGAGGACTAAGGGACATGATTATGCACGAGTCGCATAAATCTAAGTATTCGATTCACCCAGGATCTGACAAAATGTATCAGGATATGAAGAAGCTATATTGGTGGCCAAATATGAAAGATGAAATCGCTACTTATGTAGGGAAGTGCCTGACTTGTGCTAGAGTGAAAACAGAATACCAAAAACCATCTGGATTGTTGGTTCAACCTATAATTCCTATGTGGAAATGGGAAAATATAACCATGGACTTCATAACTAAGCTGCCTAAAACGACAAATGGATACGACACAATTTGGGTAATTGTGGATCGACTTACGAAATCTGCACACTTCTTGGCTATGAAGGAAGATGATTCGATGGATAAGCTTACGAGACTTTATCTGAAGGAAATAGTCACAAAACATGGAATACCGATCTCGATAATTTCTGATAGAGATGGTAGATTTACTTCGGAATTCTAGAAATCACTTCAGAAAGGGTTGGGTACGCAATTGGACATGAGTACTGCTTATCACCCGCAGACTGACGGACAGAGTGAGAAACTATTCAAACGCTGGAGGACATGTTGCGCGCTTGTGTGCTTGACTTTGGAAAGCAATGGGACAGACATTTGCCTCTAGTAGAATTCTCTTACAACAATAGTTATCATACCAGTATTAAGGCTGCACCGTTTGAAGCGTTGTATGGTCGTAAATGTCGCTCGCCTGTGTGTTGGAGTGAGGTTGGGGATAGTCAACTCACTGGCCCTGAACTCATCCGTGAAACGACTGAGAAGATTGTTCAAATCAAGAGCCGAATTCAAGCAGCTCGTGATCGTCAAAAGAGTTACGCCGACGTTCGACGTAAGCCTCTCGAATTTCAAGTGGGAGACAAACTGATGCTAAAAGTATCGCCTTGGAAAGGTGTAGTTTGTTTTGGCAAGCGAGGAAAGCTGAACCCCCGTTATATTGGACCTTTCAAAATTCTGGCAAAGGTTGGAACTGTAGCCTATCGTCTCGAATTACCGCAAGCGTTGAGCCGCGTGCACAGTACTTTTCGTGTGTCGAACTTGAAGAAGTGCCTTTCTGATGAAACACTCGTTATACCATTGGAGGAACTCCGAATCGACGACAAGATGCAATTTGTCGAGGAACCTGTTGAAATCATGGACCGTGAGGTCAAACGATTAAAACAGAGTCGTATTCCTATCATCAAGGTGAGGTGGAATTCTAAACGTGGACCTAAATTCACTTGGGAGCGTGAGGATCAATTTCGCAAGAAATATCCGCAACTCTTTGACAATTCTAGAAACCGTGATACTCCTAAGCTTTGAGGACAAAGCTTCTCTATCAAGGGGATGATGTAACACCTGGTAATTTTCCTTACTTTGTAAAATGACTATTTTAACCTTTGACTTTTTATTTAGTCAACTATGTGATTTAACTGTGTTGGAACCGGGAAGTTATCCCGCGTCTTCTGAAAAACTGTTTGCTGACGAGTAATGGCCTGACTCTGAGCTCAGTCATTATTCTGAACATTTTTTGTGAACCTGGCCAAAGTGCTGAGACGGTCAATGAATTGACGATAATCCATGAGGTTATTCGTTATCTGTGAATTATGTGCTTAACTGTTTAGTTTTTAACAGCGTGATCGTATTTTCTTGAGCAGCGTATTTAAATATTTCTGTATATATTTATATATGCCTTTATTTTAATATTTTTGCTATTTATAGTAATAAATCGTATTTACTGTGAATATTTAATTAACGTATCGCGTTTTCGTATTTTACGTCGTTTTTACGTTTAACCGTCGTTAGCATGCATAAAATACTTTACCAATCGTAAAATGTCAGTTTTCGTCGAAAAATCGTGAATTTAATATATTTCGTCAAATTTTTAAGTTTTATGTAATTTTTAACTTAACTATATACTTTTTGATATTTACCTAAAACTAACTAACCTTTTTACCTTAAACCTTTTAACTAATTACCATAGTAAAAATTTTGAATAATATACCCCATGTGGGACCCCCCATAACCGGCCAAACCTTCACCACATGCAAGATACACCATATTTTCACTCTTTGCCAAATTAAGCTTAACTTACACTACTCCTACACATTTTAACTTATTAACCTTATAACCTCAAAATCACTTCACACTTATTCACTTCACTTCACTCAACCAAAAACACACACAACTCCTCTCTCTCTCTCTAAACACACGGCACAAACACACTCTCCATTTCCACCATTGTTGATTTTTGAAAAGCTTCATTTTACCAAGATTCAACACAAAACAAATACACCCTAGAGCTTGTATAAGCATATAGAAGAATAGATTTTCTTGGTTTGACGATTTGGGAAGTTTTGGGTTGAAGATTTAGGGTAGAAGTTCTTGTTGATTATTAGTGGGTATTATTGTAGATCGGATCGTTGTGGTTACGTATCGTTACACAAGGTCATTTCTTAAACCTTTTCATCTTTTCATTTTTCCATGCATGATCTTTGTAGATCTATGCATGCATGTTACTTATCAAGTATTTTTATGAAATAAAATGATAAAAACTATTTTTGGTCATGAAATATTTTAAGATTTGTGGAAATTAAGTGTGGATCTATTAGATCCATACATAAAAATGGGTTAATGGAAAGATTTGTGAAAAAATATAAGTATGTATATTTTGGATTTGTTAACTTGAAGAAAAATCTTTGATTTTGTTGATGTATATGAAAAATTAGAAGAAACTAGTAGTGTTACTACTAGTGGTTACGTTTGAAAATGGTCGAAAATGAGTTTTTACGGAATACGTACAATCTGTCCGACTTTTGTAAGAGGCGTAGAGAGTCGTAAAAATTGTTTTGACACTAGTTTACTACGAGATTATGAAAATATAAGTGAATACCTTCGTTTCGATATATTATGGGCTAAAAACGGAGCTAAAATGAGTAAGTTGTGGTTGTTTAAATTTCGTTGTCGGAAAACTTTATTTTTGGAGAACAACACTATAAGTGGTTGCTGTCCAGATTTTTAAAGTGGTCGAAACGACATTTTTGATGTAACACCTGGTAATTTTCCTTACTTTGTAAAATGACTATTTTACCCTTTGACTTTTTATTTAGTCAACTATGTGATTTAACTGTGTTGGAACCGGGAAGTTATCCCGCGTCTTCTGAAAAACTGTTTGCTGACGAGTAATGGCCTGACTCTGAGCTCAGTCATTATTCTGAACATTTTCTATGAACCTGACCAAAGTGCTGAGACGGTCAATGAATTGACGATAATCCATGAGGTTATTCGTTATCTGTGAATTATATGCTTAACTGTTTAGTTTTTAACAGCGTGATCGTATTTTCTTGAGCAGCGTATTTAAATATTTCTGTATATATTTATATATGCCTGTATTTTAATATTTTTGCTATTTATAGTAATAAATCGTATTTACTGTGAATATTTAATTAACGTATCGCGTTTTCGTATTTTACGTCGTTTTTACGTTTAACCGTCGTTAGCATGCATAAAATACTTTACCAATCGTAAAATGTCAGTTTTCGTCGAAAAATCGTGAATTTAATATATTTCGTCAAATTTTTAAGTTTTACGTAATTTTTAACTTAACTATATACTTTTTGATATTTACCTAAAACTAACTAACCTTTTAACTAATTACCATAGTAAAAATTTTGAATAATTTACCCCATGTGGGACCCCCCATAACCGGCCAAACCTTCACCACATGCAAGATACACCATATTTTCACTCTTTGCCAAATTAAGCTAAACTTACACTACTCCTACACATTTTAACTTATACCTTATAACCTCAAAATCACTTCACACTTATTCACTTCACTTCACTCAACCAAAAACACACACAACTCCTCTCTCTCTCTCTCTAAACACACGGCACAAACACACTCTCCATTTCCACCATTGTTGATTTTTGTAAAGCTTCATTTTACCAAGATTCAACACAAAACAAATACACCCTAGAGCTTGTATAAGCATATAGAAGAATGGATTTTCTTGGTTTGACGATTTGAGAAGTTTTGGGTTGAAGATTTAGGGTAGAAGTTCTTGTTGATTATTAGTGGATATTATTGTAGATCGGATCGTTGTGGTTACGTAGGATCGTTACACAAGGTCATTTCTTAAACCTTTTCATCTTTTCATTTTTCCATGCATGATCTTTGTAGATCTATGCATGCATGTTACTCATCAAGTATTTTTATGAAATAAAATGATAAAAACTATTTTTGGTCATGAAATATTTTAAGATTTGTGGAAATTAAGTGTGGATCTATTAGATCCATACATAAAAATGGGTTAATCGAAAGATTTGTGAAAAAATATAAGTATGTATATTTTGGATTTGTAAACTTGAAGAAAAATCTTTGATTTTGTTGATGTATATGAAAAATTAGAAGAAACTTGTAGTGTTACTACTAGTGGTTACGTTTGAAAATGGTCGAAAATGAGTTTTTACGGAATACGTACAATCTGTCCGACTTTTGTAAGAGGCGTAGAGAGTCGTAAAAATTGTTTTGACACTAGTTTACTACGAGATTATGAAAATATAAGTGAATAGCTTCGTTTCGATATATTATGGGCTAAAAACGGAGCTAAAATGAGTAAGTTGTGGTTGTTTGAATTTCGTTGTCGGAAAACTTTATTTTTGGAGAACAACACTATAAGTGGTTGCTGTCCAGATTTTTAAAGTGGTCGAAACGACATTTTCGAGTTAAACGGAGTTGTTTTAAGTGTCGAAATGGTTACTAAATGGTATGTATGAATGTTGGACTTGTTTTGTAAAAGCGTGTTAGCTCGAAAAGTGAATACTTGTTATACTATTGAAAGTTTGAACGTTGGAAGTGGAAATTGTTACGATTGTGAAAAATGAATTGTTGAATTGTTGGCGATTGAGATATTGTTGAAAATAGGGGTTTTAGGACGAGATTTGAGTAATTACTAAAAATGGTAAATTTTCAGATGACGCCGAAAGGCTGCCGAATTTTCGTTAGAATTCACGTAGGAAAATTTGTTGAGATAAGTTTTGGTAAATTAAAATTTACGCCGAAAGGCTGCCGAAATTTCGTCGTGTCAAAAATAAATATTTTTGCCTAAGTATATATATCTACTATAATGTTATAACGATGTAACATTTACAAGTCACGATTTTAACAACAAAATATATACTTGATCGATGAGTAACGTACGTGATGTACTATTGTGACTTATTTGCTAGCGTCTAAACTATAGCATTATATTTAGGTTGTTGCTAGAGTTGCTCGCTACTATTTGATCTTACTTGTGCGGTTTGAATCGTTGCTTAAGGTGAGTTTATAGATCCCTATTAAACTATTTTTGTATGTTTAATGTTTTGGGATGTGATAAATGCTTTGATGACTTGCTTCTGGACGCAAGTAAAACTTGATTTCTGTGAACGTTTTGTGAACACTATTTATGAGATAGCTTAAGTTGCTTTAGCCATAGTCCCCACTATCGTGAATCGTTAGTTACTCTGCTGGAGTAAGCTCTTATGTTACGGATAGATCTATTGAGGGTTGACAACCTCCACTCGGGCATTCTGACGCCGGACGAGTGTGTACCATTTGTATGAACGGAGTCATCTTGGCTAGGTACTCCATTGGGGCAAAATTTATGTATGCAATCTATTGTATGCACTGGATCACTAGTTTCGATGTCACGAGCTTAGCTATCATAAATATTGTGAACACCCAATTTATCCTACACTTGGCACTATATCTCCTATAGTTGCATGTGTACATGAAATGAAATATGAAATTGAATGACTATGAATTTTTACTTGAAACCTATATTCTCACCAACTTTATGTTGACCCAATTTAGCATTTATCTCAGGTAATTGATGATGTGTTGTACCTGCTGTGTGAAGTACTTGGAGTCCGCATGCATTTCTTGGCTATCTTCGGACATTTGTTACTTATGCTTTTGAACTATTATCTCGTTGATGTTTAAAACTTTTACATTCCGCTGCACTATCTTTTGAAACTGAGACCTTTGTACTGTGATGCTTTTTATTTAAATTCAACGAGGTATTTTTATAAAACGTCTCATTTAGAGTCGTTCTCTTGTACCTTGAACTATGATACAATGACGTAACAGCCCCCGAGCTTCACCGCTTTCGCATATCACATTTTGGGGTGTTACACAACACAAATTTAAAACTCCAAAATAATATTCATGGATAAATTTATTTTCTGGAATGTCAGACTGTCACCAAAAACGGTGTATGTAAACGTAAGCACGTAACGTAGAATCCTATGGTTTAGACGTAGTCGATGCTACTTCAAGACGTAAATCCAAATTTCTTTCCAAAAATAAGTGAGTTCATAATTTAACATTAAAATAATGTTTTTAAATAACACTTGAGAATAAAATATCAACCATAAATTGACGGATTGTCACAGCATTTACCCCTAAACAGGATCTTTGTCCTAAAAGATCATCTTACCTTACTACTCGCTTCTTATAGAGTTAAAGCCATGTGGGTATTTCCTCCACATTCGGTCTTTTCTCACAAGTGTAATCCATTACAATACGCGAGTTTCATCAAACATAACTACGAGAATAAGATCAGGCTTAATGTTGACTTACTTTCTCTATCCATGATGTTCACGGGTTTTTGATGAATGCAACTTTTCGCCGATCTAAACATTACTAAGAAACAATCAGATTTTCACTTGATAGACATTTATCAAGTTCAATTTACGAAACATAATTCATGCAGCTCTTGAAGTCCTAGGGTAGATCCAGCTTATATGACTTTCAAACCAATCTTTTTCATCATCTCAATGGTCCCATACAACGGGGACTTATATCCCATGATCTTTCAGATCATCAATTCATTTTTCCATGGTTAAATTTTTTTGGCATAACTTCGCTACCCATCTGGCATTTCAAGATCTACATTTCATATTCACATAACCTCCTGCCTACTACCGGCAGTCAATAATCAGATCCTAATTTCAACAATCATTTCAGGTTTCGCGGGTCGAGTATTTTGTAAGGTTAGGTCCGCCATCATAGGAAACCTTAAACCTAAAAGACATGTCCAACTCACAATGGGTGTATGTCGGGTGTCTTCATCTCAACTCCTGCTTACAGATGCTCTTATGTTTAGATCCTAACAAGATTCGATCTTGATTCTAACACGATAATTATCAATGATAATCTCTACAAAGGAAAACGATTATACGGTTTATTACCAAAGGTCATTCATTCAAACATAGCACAACACTTATAGTATTTTGTATCGTTACTTTACCTCGTCCCTTCGATTTGGGGTGGCAAACAGTACTCTCATCAAGGTTCGTTCCCAATGACTTCTGAGCAATTCTCTAGAAATTCGATGCGAAGCGAGGATCTTGATAGAGATGATCGATACAGGCACACCATGTTTACAAAACTCCTTTAAATACAAAAGAGTCAATTTCTTCATAAAGAATCTATCATTAACAGGAATGATATTAGCAGATTTGGTCAGTCTGTCGACGATGACCCAAATCGAATCAAATTCAGATGATGACCTTTGCAATAGCTAGACGTTTACTAATGTATGAGGCGGTGTCTGCCTTCATAGTTTGCCATCAGTACAACTTCTTCTGATAATGATACATTAAATCAGAAATGACAAGAATAGAATACTTATACTTACAAGATTTCCAATATAACTACATCTCACAATCCTTCATATTTAGTCAACCATAAACGGCCTTTTAAAACATTTAACGCCATTGGCTTCTCAGTTCTAATGGTTCACATTAGCCGCGAACCCCTTTTTTTTATTATCTATATTATCCTAAGTATCAGCTATTTTTATATTGTTCGGCAATTTATTTTGCACCTTCATTATTAAGGAACGTGTCCTAATTGGTTCTTTATCTTTTATACATAATGTGTCAGTAATTACGTTCACTTTCCTAGATGGAATGATTATCATGACCGTATTTATTCGAAAATTCTTTCTTCACATTTTCTAAGTCTTAGTTCTATCTCAACTATTATTTTTATCCGTTTTGCTCAATCCGACGTTTAAAGCTTCGATAATTACTACAAGTAATTAAATAATAACTAGTTAATTTTTATGAAACGTAAACGTAAAAATTTTAAATTTCTTAGTTCGACCAATTATATAAAATGTTCAAAAATAACTTTGAATTTAATTAACAAGATTTTTGTTGATTTATCGAAAATATTTAATAAGATCCGTAAATGTTCGAAAAACCTTTGTTTATACTTTGGTCAAAGTTTTCTTAGTTGAAAAGCAAAAATTGTCGTTTCAAATTTTAAGTCATGGTTTAAATGTTTCCTCAATCCCTCTTAGGATGTCTTGAGGTATGCACAAACATTTACCCCTAAAAGGGAGTTTAGTTAAATGTTCTGGGTATAAGGGAATAATCCCCTAAAAAATCATTTGTTAAAACATTTGTCAAAACATATTTCCATTTTCTTTTTGGTAAAACCCAAAGTCTTAAATGACTTCTAATTTCTGAAAAGTCCATATATTCCATTTTCTATTAATCACGCGGTCAAATAATATAAAGGATTAAGTCTTTTATCACATGTTAATTATTCAAGGTACAGGTTTTCATTGTTCGGCCAATTCAGTGCAATCTATAAATAATTATTAACTCATTCTTATTCTTATAAACAAACAAATAGTCCTTATTGATCACAAGCATGAATTTATCAAATTACAGCCTACACACGTGATTCACCAAATTTATGAATGCTACATGTGTATTAGTCAATCCAAACGTCATCACGTGAAACTTATAATGTTTATTACAAGTTCTGGATGTAGTGATTGGAATAGATAATCTTTTTCGCGGACGTGAAGTTGATGATAACCATGCCGTGGATCAAATTGCTAGAACCTTGTAAATGATCGAAAAAATCTTCCATTTCGAGTTATGGATAACGTTTTCGATTGTCAATTTACTCATTCACAGTAATCTATAAATATAAGGAATGATAACACCATAGCTCCTCATGATGACGAGCTTGGTAAAATGAAATCTTTCTCCGACAACTCTCTCAGTTGTACGGTAATTCCTTTAATTTAGATGGTGCTGACGTACCGTGCACACGCCACAGGTGCAGCACCGGGAATATAATCAATACCAATTTCAACTTGCCTTAATGGCAAAAGTCTAGGTAATTTACCAATAAATACCTCTAAAGTTTCAGATAAAAGAAACATCTTTTAATAAATTCATATTAGGTTCTTTCTAGATTATAGTATCTATGACTAATTCACAACCATTCACGGTATAATTTCAAGTCTAAATGAAGGATATGGTCATCCATCAAGAATTATTTAGGTCACTTTTGATAATCAACATCTTATCATTTAGGGGAATTCTACTCGAGTTCCCATCAATTAAGACAATGTCGTCATGTCATAATCAATCAATCCATTCTACTGGCACTACCAACTTTTCAGTTTCATTGTCGTCGATAAGATGTGAACTTCTCAAAAGACTAATAATAACTCATAATCCTTCAAAAATTCAAGGATATCCAGATACATAACTGTGACAACCGTGGTTTTGAGGTTCGTCACTTGGTCTTACTTTTAGGTCATTTTATGTGTGACTATTTGATTTTTGTGCTTACGTGTTTATTTTGTGTGAACGAGGTTGGTGTGATTATCGTTTATGAGTATAGAGTACTCATAAGTAAATCGAGGAACGGTTAATTCATGTTCATGAGATCACAATTAGTGACTATGAAATGAAATGGTGATATTTTGGTGGTTACGTATACGTATAAGTATTATAGTAATATTGTATTTTTTTAGGATTTACGGTTTAGCATTTAGAGGTCTCGGATAAGGTAATTAGTCAAATGAATATTTTTCGGGATGGTTTTAGGTCATTTAGGACTTAATTATAAAGTTTATTTCAAAATTTGAGATTTTTTATAAAAGTGTATATTTTACGTCTTTTACGGTAAAACGCGTAAATTTGACTAGTTTTACGGTTTTGAGGTTTTGGGACTTTTAGGAGCTGAAATAAATTAAGGTAAATTAAGGTAATATTAATAAGATATTAATTAACAATAAAAATAAAAAAAATAAAGAAAAAAACGAAATTAGGGGTGTTTGGGTCGGTTTAGAAGAGAAAAAAAAGGAAAACAAAAAAAGGAAAATGGGCTTTGGGTTGGACTAGGATTCACCCATACCCTATATAATGTATATACTAAACCAAATTCATTATTTTTCTCCTGGAGATGAAGGAAATTCGTGAGTCTTATAAAAAATTAGGGTTCTTCATAAAATTTGGGGGTTTTCATAAATCCAAGGTAAATCTTCAAATCCCTTTTTAATTAAATTGTTTTTATGTTTTCTTTAATAATCTTATGATGGATTTAGGTTAGGGTTTAATATAAAAACAGTAAATTAATGTTGTATTAATCATAATATGATGATTACATAAATTAGGGCTTGTAATTAGAGGGATTAGGGTTAATTAATGAGGTTGATTTTGTTAAACCCGTTTTTAAAAACTGGGCAGATTTTTGAGTCAATTGTTTTGATCATATCGGGAGTTTTATAAACTCTTATTTTACGATCCAAGTACCCCTGGAAAAATATTTGAAGTGGCTTTCCAATGCAAGAAACGAGAACTAAATTGGAGGTCGGGAAGTGGGTCAAAAACAGGTTACAACAGTCGGAGGTCAAAACAGTTTTGAATTCAGCCTGTTTTCTTTTTAAGTTTTGGGTTGTTTGGGGCACTTAGGGTTGCATTGGGATCTTCTCACGAACGTGAGAGATGGTTTATATATTTTAGTTAATATCTACACTTGGGCTAAGGTGGTGGTTTTTGGTAAGACCCCTTAATGGTAACAAACATTTAGTACGTTTAAAATCAGGAAATCTGGAATGACGAAAGTAGATATATATATATCGGGGCCTTAACAGTAGATTTGAGGTTAGGGCAAGTGTAAGGTGTTAGCCAACATATTTAAGGGTGTGAATATTCCTTTTACAGAAACCATGGGTAGGTTTAAGTGTGAGTTTGACCTAAAGTTTTGAGACCTAAAAACTGGGACTGTTTTGGGTAAAATACGAACGGGTTAGTTGTTAAACTTAACCAAGTTAAGGACTTGTTAAGGAAGGGTAATGGGGTAATTAGAGCTTATTAATGTGGTAAATATGTGAGAATGGGTTAGATGTCCATCATAGGTTAATGAGCCATCTTAGTGATTGGTTCGTTTATTGATTTCGTGTTTTTGGTTTGTTAGCTTGTTGCTAGTGCAAGGACGTGTGAAGGAGCTATCAGGTGAGTGTTCATAGTCCCATATTTATTTTTGTTTTTGACTTCCAGATGGGATGGAAGAGACACTGTGTTGAGTTGTTTCTAAATTGTTGCTGTGAATGTTTTATGGTTGTGATGGACTTGTGTGTACACTTATGTGATTAACTGCTATGCGATTTTTGATATGTTATTATGGTTTGACAAGGTAGTGGCCTTGTGGTTTGACAAGGTAGTGGCCTTGTGGTTTGACAAGGTAGTGGCCTTGTGGTTTGCCAAGGTAGTGGCCTTGGGATAGGTACATAGGGTGATCATCTATGGTACCATGATGTTGTTTGGCAAGGTAGGAGCCTTGGATTGGTTTGATATGATTGGTCTTGATTGATAGTTGTTAATACATAATTGTAACACATTGTCCATATGTTCTTTTGTTGATGATTGTTATTCATAGCTTGTAACTGATTTAGCGTTGGAGTCTAAACCTATGACTCTCACCAACTTTATGTTGACGTGTTTTAGTGTCTCTTTCAGGTGAGAATGTGGTTAAGCTTGAGGATAGAAGTGGCTAGACTTGGATGCCTTAGGATTGCATATAGAAGGAGATCCCCGTTCCTTCTTAGTTTACCTATATGTTTGTTTGGTTTATGTTTATTGTTTGTCTTGGGTAAGTGGTAGGACTGTTACCTACTTACCTAGACTCCTGCATTGTTGAGATATTGTCATGACATTTGTGTCGCCATTTATGATATTATATCTGCATTTTAGTCTTCTCTATAGAGACACCATTTGTTGTGATGATATCCATACGTCGCGCCCCATATTCCGCCATTGGTGGGGTGTGACATAATGGTATCAGAGACAATAGTTATAGAGAATTAGGTTGCCTAGTCGCGTAGCCTAGTCTATAGCTTAAGGGTCCCTGCATATAGGCGTCATAGGAGTATGTGTGCATTTTATTATAATTGATGTGTTTGAATGTTATTTATTGTGATGTTTTGACTGGTATGAATTGAACCATAGTAAGTTCATACTTAGCCAAATGTTACTTTCTTTTCGAGTTGTGAGTAGTGCGGGTTTAACCATAATCGCCCACGCTAGTCATTGTCGTATTTTACTTATAATGTACATTATAGTACATAATTTGGTACATAATAGTTTCTATCTTTTGTTAGGTTATTTTATGTACCTGAGGGGTATTATTTTCTTTTGATGTTTAAGTCATGTTCCCTAAGAATCATGTGGTGGTTCGAGTTATTAGGAGTAGGTGAATATGAAGGACCTTATGCTATTTCCACTCTTATGGGCGACATGACTTATAACTGATTATGTTTTCGTTTTGGATTTAGTCTAGGCTGTTTTAGCTAGACTATGGATTTATGTATTCCAAGAGTTTTATTATGTTATTTTATAGATGGAGTTTTGGACCTTATTGGTTATGTGGTTATGAGCTTATGTGAGTAGATAGATTTATGTGTTATATGTTGTATTGATTCTTATAAGTGTCATCATAGGAGGGAGTGCATTGGGGAAAGGGTAATTGTATAAGTATGGTGGCCAACATAGTTATACAAGTACCACAACTTCAATGGGATCTCAAGTATGATTGCATGATGAGGATTAGTACATGCTTGTATATGGTGAGATGTAGATATTGGGTATACGTATAATATATGGGTTTATGTAACGGCTGCCTACGATATGGCTATTTTTATTAGTGTGTTATATGTTTTGGGTTATAGTTGTGTTGTGTGATTTTGGGGTCACACGATATGGTTTGGTTTTGGAGGTGGGTTTTATGCTTTGTTGTGGCACGGTGAGATGGTGATTACTCGTGTGGAAAAACGAGTGTATGACGTGATTGGTTGATCCGACATGCATGGTAACGAGTATGTTTTGGGTGATTTAATAGGTATATATATGCGGATGTATATATATTACTATGTGTTAAGTTATGGTATATGGTCGTTCACTAGTTATTATAACTTGAACGTACCTTGTGTTTGTTCGTGTTTTATGGTGCTGGAGTTGATGGAGTTTCAACAACGTTTCGAATTTTTTTGAACTGTGTCTTGTAGCGTATTCTTTGAGTTCATATTTCACGTGTACGTTTTAAAACGTTGTTCTGGGTTTTAAGTCCGTTGAAATAAATGGAGATTTCTTTTGGGATAATGAAATCTTTTGGGTTGAGTCTTACATATCTTTTGGTTGGTATATGGAAAAAGGGGGGACTTGGAAATATACTATAGAGTTAGATAGTTGTTAGTATTCAGTAAAATAAGGGTCAGGTGTTGGAGTCATGTTTGAAACAAGATGTAACATAAGTTTTTTTATCAACACTTATTTATTTCAAATTCTAAAAGACTTTCTTTAAAATAAAGCGAAGTAAAATTTCTTTTTACTTACATAGTTTATATAATTGGATTTAACCGATTCCTGTCATTTATAGTTATTAATACAATGTTAAAAGGAGTTTATGAATATTTCACATACAATTATATCTTTCATTGAAAAGGATTGCATTGATCACTAAGTCTATTCTTTAGTTTTTAAAACAACTAGCATAAAATTGTTTTGGTCATAACTTGTTCGTTTTTAAAGCTTTTTGGGTGATTCAAAAGCCTAAAATTATGTACTCGGAACGTACTTTTCAAATATTCAGAATGTATAGTCATGGGAGGTCAGTGGACTGGTCGGAATTGTTGTAAAAGTGTCGGGTTCAAGGTTGAGTTTGAATAGTAGTTTTATTTTTATGATTTGGGATGCACGGGATACCTAGTCTTTGAGTTGAGTTTTGAGAACGTCTAGAAGGTTGTTTGTAGATGGTTTGAGTCACATAGATGTGGGGAGGTAAAAAAAAATTAAAAAAAAAAAAATATATATATATATATATTCTTTTGGAAAGTCGATCTTTTGCACGGTTTAAATAATATGTCGCGGGGCGTAATATGTTTTGATTGCCATTGGGTGTTTCTTGGATTATTTTTTTTCGTTGTCATGGGTCATTTGGAATTGATACATGTTTTGGGTTTGAGTTTTCTTTGGAGTCTAGTGGTTTTTGATTTGTTTTAATTGGTGCACGTGAAATATCGTTAGTTATCCGTGGGTTTAATTCGTCGATCGTATCTGGTGTATTCAGGATGTAGTTTTGGTTTTGTATGGTTTAGGAGCGTTGAGGTAGAACCATGAATAGAGCAAGTAGGAGAAGTGAGAGGAGTTGTAGTTAGTGTCTTCCAAGGAAAATCGTTGATGGAGTGAATTAAGAACAAGAGCTGTTAGAAATTGCAAGGAATTTATTTGTATTGCCGCTAAGAGAGGGTGTGAGGAGGACATAATTGAAATTGCTATGGATGTTGTATGAATGCTTTGGGTTTACGGTTATGCATTTGGCTTCGCCAAAGCACTAGCGGTTTCATGGAGTCAATGAACCGAGTGTGCATGAACGTATATAAACGAGTTGTCATCGGGAGCATCGACGACATCTTGATCTACTCAAATCATAGAAGGAGGATGAGGCGAATTATGTGTTGGTTTTGGAGTTGTTAGTAAAGGGAATGAAACGTGAGATTTTCAAGTGTGAGTTTTAGGATTTGGTTGGCCAGGACTAGTAGTCAGAGATGATGGCATATCGTGGAACCAGCAAGGGGCGAAGTAAAGAAGGACGAGGAAGCATTTTGGAGGCTGAAGAGGTGGATTGGATGATGAGCAGATCTTGGCATTATCGGAAGGACTGGATGAATTCGCGAAGCATGACGATACGTGGAGCAGGGATTTGGACGCGTACGAGGACGACAAAGAAAGGCGATCGCTTATACGTTGCAGGAACTAAAGATTTGGAAGAACTGGATAGACTTAGTTAGTGGAGCTGGACTGTTATATCTGCCTAGAATGCTAGAGGCATTTGGTGTACGAGACGTGGAGAATGATCGATACGGATCATGAACGTATCCAACACATATTCAATCATCTTGATTGAACATTTGGAAAAGGTGATGGGTGGAGTTAATTGATGAAAGAAAATTGCAAGGCCAAGTACCATCTGGGAAAGGCAAGCATGGTCGATGAGACATGGAATAAGAAGGATGAGGTGAAGCTGAGACGAACTTGAACTATAGGGATGATGTATTAGAGTGGTTTGGATGAAGGAGGTGGGTTGCACGAGTTGAGTTGTCTAAAGCAGTGAACGCGTCAACATTTATGTTGCGTGGCTTGGACAATCGTAAGGAGGAAAGGGACGTAGACTATACTTCCTACATGGATAGGAGTAGTTTAGAAAGGGCGATGTAAGGACGAAGTTGGTGGAAGGGATACATAATGCGGTGGGGGATTAAGTACGATGAGAGTTGGGTGATAGTTGATAGACTGACTAACTCATCACCTATTTCAAGAGGAATGAGAAGTCACGTAGTTGGGAAGTTGGAAGAATTAATGGATATGTGAAAGACCGTCATAGGTCACTTTGTAAGGAAATTGGAATTTAAAGTAGTTTGGGATACGGACTGAAGGGAGTTGATGAACGTAATTGGACATGGGTGATTGATTTAGAGGTAGTTCGGAAACTCGTTAGCGATGGCTGAGTTTTCATATAATGATAGTTATCGTACTAGAAGTCGATAAATGCCATTTGAGGCACGATCTGAAAGGATAGGGTGAGTTGTCCTCATTATGGACTAGAATTGGTAAAAGAGGATACTAATGTGGTAATGGTGTTTATGGACAGAATGAGAGCAACAAGGGATGCTATGTAGAAAAGGAGGAAACCACTAGATTTAGTGACAAAGTTATGTATGGAGTTTCACCCATAGTAACGGGTGGTATGTTTTGGCAAAATAGAAGAGTTGATGTAGAGTTTTGTAGGTCCATTTATGATCTTTGGGAAGATCAGACCATTAGCTTATGAGCATAGAATTACCTGGGGGGAAATGAGTTGTATACATGATACATTTCATGTATTGGGATTGGTAAATGTTGTTTGAGGATGCATATTTGCATGTCCGATTATTTGGGTTTTGTGCTAATAAGAGTCTTTGTTTTATCGAAGAGTCATTTGCGAGATTTATTGACTGTGAGGTCAAGAGTTTGGCAATGGGTTTAATTTTGGTTTGTACATGTGGTATCTTGAAACTTGAACTGAAGTTCACGTGGAAATGAGAGGAGTTCATTTAGAACAAGTATCCTCGTGTGATTTGTTGTCTGTGTGTTGATCCTAAGGAGTAAATCTCGGGACGAGATTTCTATGAGGAGGGAGTGATGTGACAACCGTGGTTTTGAGGTTCGTCACTTGGTCTTACTTTTAGGTTATTTTATTTGTGACTATTTGATTTTTGTGCTTACGTGTTTATTTTGTGTGAACGAGGTTGGTGTGATTATCGTTTATGAGTATAGAGTACTCATAAGTAAATCGAGGAACGGTTAATTCATGTTCATGAGATCACAATTAGTGACTATGAAATGAAATGGTGATATTTTGGTGGTTACGTATACGTAGAAGTATTATAGTAATAGTGTATTTTTTTAAGATTTACGGTTTAGCATTTAGAGGTCTCGGATAAGGTAATTAGTCAAATGAATATTTTTTGGGATGGTTTTAGGTCATTTAGGACTTATTTATAAAGTTTATTTCAAAATTTGAGATTTTTTATAAAAGTGTATACTTTACGTCTTTTACGGTAAAACGCGTAAATTTGACTAGTTTCACGGTTTTGAGGTTTTGGGAGTTTTAGGAGCTGAAATAAATTAAGGTAAATTAAGGTAATATTAATAAGATATTAATTAACAATAAAAAGAAAAAAAATAAAGAAAAAAACGAAATTAGGGGTGTTTGGGTCGGTTTAGAAGAGAAAAAAAAGGAAAAAAAAAAAGGAAATTGGGCTTTGGGTTGGACTAGGATTCACCCATACCCTATATAATGTATATACTAAACCAAATTCATTATTTTTCTCTTGGAGATGAAGGAAATTCGTGAGTCTTATAAAATATTAGGGTTCTTCATAAAATTTGGGGGTTTTCATAAATCCAAGGTAAATCTTCAAATCCCTTTTTAATTAAATTGTTTTTATGTTTTCTTTAATAATCTTATGATGGATTTAGGTTAGGGTTTAATATAAAAACAGTAAATTAATGTTGTATTAATTATAATATGATGATTACATAAATTAGGGCTTGTAATTAGAGGGATTAGGGTTAATTAATGAGGTTGATTTTGTTAAACCCGTTTTTAAAAACTGGGCAGATTTTTGAGTCAATTGTTTTGATCATATCGGGAGTTATATAAACTCTTATTTTACGATCCAAGTACCCCTGGAAAAATATTTGAAGTGGCTTTCCAATTCAAGAAACGAGAACTAAATTGGAGGTCGGGAAGTGGGTCAAAAACAGGTTACAACAGTCGGAGGTCAAAACAGTTTTGAATTCAGCCTGTTTTCTTTTTAAGTTTTGGGTTGTTTGGGGCACTTAGGGTTGCATTGGGATCTTCTCACGAACGTGAGAGATGGTTTATATATTGTAGTGAATATCTACACTTGGGATAAGGTGGTGGTTTAGGGTAAGACCCCTTAATGGTAACAAACTTTTAGTACGTTTAAAAT
This sequence comes from Glebionis coronaria, assembly GCA_025667525.1. Lineage (NCBI taxonomy): Eukaryota > Viridiplantae > Streptophyta > Magnoliopsida > Asterales > Asteraceae > Glebionis > Glebionis coronaria. Next base: position 70,755,950 of record CM046882.1, on the reverse strand, counting down.
CAGGAAATCTGGAATGACGAAAGTAGATATATATATATATCGGGGCCTTAACAGTAGCTTTAAGGTTAGGGAAAGTGGGAGGTGTTAGCCAACGTATGTAAGGGTGTGAATATTCATTTTACAGAAACCATGGGTAGGTTTAAGTGGGCGTTTGACCTAAAGTTTTGAGACCTAAAAACTGGGACTGTTTTGGGTAAAATACGAACGGGTTAGTTGTTAAACTTAACCAAGTTAAGGACTTGTTAAGGAAGGGTAATGGGGTAATTAGAGCTTATTAATGAGGTAAATATGTGAGAATGGGTTAGATGTCCATCATAGGTTAATAAGCCATCTTAGTGATTGGTTCATTTATTGATTTCGTGTTTTTGGTTTGTTAGCTTGTTGCTAGTGCAAGGACGTGTGAAGGAGCTATCAGGTGAGTGTTCATAGTCCCATATTTATTTTTGTTTTTGACTTCCAGATGGGATGGAAGAGACACTGTGTTGAGTTGTTTCTAAATTGTTGTTGTGAATGTTTTATGGTTGTGATGGACTTGTGTGTACACTTATGTGATTAACTGCTATGCGATTTTTGATATGTTATTGTGGTTTGACAAGGTAGTGGCCTTGTGGTTTGACAAGGTAGTGGCCTTGTGGTTTGACAAGGTAGTGGCCTTGTGGTTTGCCAAGGTAGTGGCCTTGGGATAGGTACATAGGGTGATCATCTATGGTACCATGATGTTGTTTGGCAAGGTATGAGCCTTGGATTGGTTTGATATGATTGGTCTTGATTGATAGTTGTTAATACATAATTGTAACACATTGTCCATATGTTCTTTTGTTGATGATTGTTATTCACAGTTTGTAACTTATTTAGCGTTGGAGTCTAAACCTATGACTCTCACCAACTTTATGTTGACGTGTTTTAGTGTCTCTTTCAGGTGAGAATGTGGTTAAGCTTGAGGATAGAAGTGGCTAGACTTGGATGCCTTAGGATTGCATATAGAAGGAGATCCCCGTTCCTTCTTAGTTTACCTATATGTTTGTTTGGTTTATGTTTATTGTTTGTCTTGGGTAAGTGGTAGGACTGTTACCTACTTACCTAGACTCCTGCATTGTTGAGATATTTTCATGTCATTTGTGTCGCCATTTATGACATTATATTTGCATTTTAGTCTTCTCTATAGAGACACCATTTGTTGTGATGATATCCATACGTCGCGCCCCATATTCCGCCATTGGTGGGGTGTGACAATAACTAACCTTAAAAGAGTAAGGTCAACGCATAATCTACGCGAGAGAATTTCAAATCAGATACAGACGAAAACATTTAACGAATATGAATATATCCCATGTTTTCATAATTTGAGTACGCATTCGAAAGCTCCTCGGATCGTTACCCAGGTCATTCAAATGAAATCGAATCATAAGAAATGATAAGAACGTCAATACATCCAGTCGGGTATCAACACTCGGTAATCATATACTTTTTCAAAGAATCTCGCCACGGGAGAATCGGACAAGAAGGGAATATCAATTGTCAAATAAGAAAATTTCCACAAATGAGTAAATTCGACTCAAAAGAATAGATGCTACAGGCACATATGTAGGTGTCCCTAACACTATGTCCTTATTTTTCACTTCTTGCGGATCTCATAAAATTTAATCTTTCACAACCTTTAAAGAGAATGTAGTGTTTATTAATCAGTTTTTAGGGGACTACTAATCATCCTTGCATGGGCCATTCCAAATTGTATGTAGGCGCGCAACTATATACAATTTCAAGATTAACGATGCAATACTCAGTTCGTCAAAATTTTATCATCATGTTTATAATAAAAACATTTTCATGCTTAATTATTAAATAAGAATCAAAAATAAATTTACAAAGATTTTCTTTGTTATGAAAACAGTTAAGTTTTCCAAGGTGTTTTATAAACAACTTCATTTCGATAACAATCACTTATAAATTTCACTTTGAATAATCCTTATAGTAATGAAAATTCAATTTTTCTCAATGGATACTGTTTTATCTTATAAAAACAATGAGTGATCTGCAAAAATGTGATGAAAAGTTGTTCACCAAGAACTTAACTACGATATGATAGGAAATGAGCTTATCCAATTAATCATGAGGTTCATGACTTTGATGGCACTCAGGAATACAAAGAGAATAATCCACAACGTAACTCAATTCGAGAGGAGTACTTTTTCAATGGTTGCATCACTAATGCAAACATTAGGATGAAGCAATAAAGGATAGATAACATCAATACATGTAGAATTTAGCAATCAAAGGTAGTCTTTTCATTAATCACAAACAAGTCAAAATTGTACCGTAACACATTATGTGTCACTATGTCATACAATTTCATGAACTCATCCTACCAACTGATGTCTCAGTTAAGTTAGGGATTATTTTTAAAAGATACCACAATGAATACTAATCTACAAGAGTCATTAGGTGTTCCACATGTCCCGAAAGATCCATCGGTCCCAATTCAGAAGAATATTTCTTCAATTTATTTATTGGACACTGGGCATCCTCATTAGTGGACAATGGCCTAGGAACAACACTTAACACGAATCAACAATCAATTAAAACCTTATAATTCAATCACAGGACTTAATGACTTCCTCTTATCAATCTCATATTTCATACGGGTTAAATCTTACTTTATTCAAGTTTCAATCAATCTTATACTCAATTCGATATCCTACCTCATTCTTCAATACTTTCAACTTTATTCTTAGACCTTAATAGGGCAATAAAAGCTCGATATGATCAACACTTAATTTCTAATCCTATAGCTCTTACAACAACAATTATCAAATGAGTCACTAGTATGAGATGACTCATACATTCAATTAGACTTCTCGGAAAGGTACTAGTGGCGTGAGGCTTTTGGGTAATGGTTCCAATGACAACCTCAAGTGAAACATTCACCCTTTCGATTTCAATTTAAGAATTGGATGACAACGCATCAGTTGACATCTTTCTAGGTGGTAACATTTTGTAAAACTCCACTCTATAAGGAAAGATCGTCATGAGATCGATATCAGATTTAATCTCGCCAATTCTTTTTCAATATCACAATCAACTAATATCTACATTTCTACGAATATCAACCATTTGTTGGGATCATAAATATCCACAACTTGGTTTAAATCTAGGATAGCTAGAATTCCTACGAGAATAGCTTCGATTAATTTACTAGGGGATTTAGGGTTCCTTGTGACAATCTACGTCGTATAAATACCTCGTATAAATATCAAAATAATCATCAAACAATCATGTAATAAAATTACATCATATATATATATATATATATATATATATATATATATATAATCCAAGTTATATATATATTAAAATAACACTTCTCAGTCTGGCCTTGTCGGTAACTCGGGAATTCTTCGGCACCGTTATAGTCAAAAGAAATTTAGACATTTTTAGAAAAATGTTTTTAGTTAAAAGATTTTGAAATGTTTTATTCAAAACCTTTGGTTTTAAAAATCTTTCGTTCTCTATAACGAGAGCTCTGGTACCAAATTGTAACACCCCCAAATTACACAACTCAATACAACGGAAGACTCGTTGGTATTACGGGATAGCACATTACTCACATCATAGACAACACATAAAAATTCGCGTCGTTTAATAATAAAGCATTTCCATTCATAAATATCAAATTTACATAGGTCCCAAGTCATTATATTTAATACAGGTTTTACAAAGCATTTGAATGGAAATAAGTATTTAGGTGCGGGCCATGAATTCTTGTTGTCTTCCCGAGAATTACCTTCAAGTACTTGAGATAAAACATGTTAAAAGAAAAGGTCAACGATAACGCCGAGTGAATTCATAGAGTTTAATAAAATCCATCAATATAACATCGGTATAAAATTATTACCGAAAATCATTTTGTAAAAATCATTGTAATAGGCCATAAAATAGCCAAAGTCATTTTTATACAAATCCTTATCGAAAATCATAATATAGGCATTTGCCTTAAAAATCATTATACGAGCCAATGTCGTAAAAACATCATACAATACGTCTTATGACGTTGCATGGAGTTAAATAAAAACCGTTATATGATTATGGTTATGAAAACCAAAACACGAACATAATATCAATAGTAAGACCCCGTATTGCTAGTCAGGCAATATATCGTAATTTAATGCTTAAAGCAGTATTTCGTTAATTGGATTATTATAAGCCGCATGACATTGTTACATTACTATAACCAACAACGGGTAGCTAACCCGACAATCATTTGCCCATCTAAATTAGTGTGTCGTCACAATAATCACGCTTGTGTAAATCTTCTCATACATAAATTCGCTTACCAATCAATGTGGCACGACGGGGATCAACCGTCAAGGCGCGAACTGGGGTGATCGTCCCCAAATAGTACTATTATATGCATAAGCGTCTACCAAATCCTGGTAGTTCACAATTCATGCTAATGGGACTTTTAGTGACATAACCTAACTTTAATAATCCATTTTATTTCATCTATCGGGTCATTTAATCATTCATAGGGTCATACAATCATCCGGGTCCAAATCAATAAACAAACAATTAGGACAAATGGTGTCCTATTTTATAAAATCTAACATGTTATCTCCCTCGCAGGTTTATAAAATATTTCATAAAAACATTTAAAAGAGTGTGAGGCTATCAACTCACGTTGATGTGGGAAAGCGAGTTATCGGCAATTCGGACGTACGGTACGTGCTTCAAACACGAAAACCTAGACAAATAATACTCGTCTTAGACTCTTGTCCAATGACTTTATAAAAATAACAATTATGTATACATATGATGATTATATATATATATATATATGATGATCAAGTGGATTTACATATTCTCTTTTACTCATTTTAGTGTTTATGTTTTGGTAACTTCTTACTAGTTTACTAGTTTTACCTATTTACGTGTTTTAGGTCCAATAAGCCTATTATAAGTTCATTAACTTGTATGAATCCATTTCATACTTGTATTATCAGTATTTATACTTTACATGTTGGGCCCAAATGGGTTAAGCCTAATAAATAAGTTTATAAGTGTTTTAGCCCATTTTGTTGTATTATTAGTCCAATAACGTTAACTTAGCCCGTTAATGTCCGTATTTTATATAGTTCGGGTTTTATCGGTTTTTACTTGTTATATATGTTTATATATCAGTATATGAGTTTATAAAAGTTTACATTAGACGGGTCCAACCGTCTAAGTTTTATTTAACAAAAACGTTAATTTTACGGTAATAGCCGAAAAAGTCGTAAAAATCATGTTTTATAGTTTTATAACTTATAAAACTTATCAAACTACCATTTTTATAAATTGTCCATTTATTTATCCTTATACATATTTATATAAATGTTTTATATAAGTTAGTGGGTTTTAATTCACATTTTATACTATTTTTATTTGAGTGCTTATATAATACTATTATACTTTAATTTCCCAAAATCTGATTTTTACTTTCACTTTCACCATTTTTACCATATCTTGAGTTCTACAAGGAGATAGAAGCTCATTTTTGGACACCATAAACTGATATGTGCTACAATTAACTTAGTTTTATCTACTGCTCAATCCAACTCTAAATATCCTTAACACTCCGTCCAAAACTGATTATTCAGATTGGTACTCTAAACTTGTTTTGATCATATTTCACTCATTATAATGATTCCATTGCATGGCCAACTCTCACATGTGTATGATATCTTATACTTACTGTAAATGGATTCTACTTTATCATTTTATCATTTTAACCTTTGGTTACTTACTGTTTTCATACAGTCATCATATTTAGCAAGATTTTAACCATTTTACATGTGGTTTTCCATCTTTTTACCCATGTTTATCAAATCTATCAACACCAAATCCCCACATAATATTTTTAATCATTATTCATCATCATATACATATACATAAATAAAGAAATTACAAGATTACATAATCAAAATAACAAAATGATAGGAAGAAAAATCTCTATACCACCAAAGTGATGAAAATATGGGATTGATGATGAACAAGACTTGGTTTTGGGCAAGCAATCTTATGAGATATCAACACCACTTCTAGGATCACCAAATATTTGTATACTTCTCCAAAAATCAGCCCTTGATCATCATGGAAACTCCTTGCTAGTTGTTAATATCACCTCCAATCTATAGAGCTTCAAAAGGGTTTCATCATATGTAGAGATAACATATGATTTCATGGTTAGTTTTGATCAAAATGGGTGTTTAGGGGGAGAGGTGGACGAATTTTAGAGAGAAGTAGGAGAGAATGAGAGTGGTTTGCATGGATTGAAATGGTGGTATGAGAAGCTAGTTGTTTTTGTGTTAGATGGTAGCTTAAGTGTAAGGCTAGCTTACACTTGTAAGCTAAGTGCTAAATTGATGCCACATCTTTGATGTGGTGTCCATACTTGGGCCGTCCCATGTTATAGTGGGGTGGGATAATTTATTTTGTCCCATCCCGCTAATTTACGGGTACTCCTCGATTCTAGTTTCCTCGATTTGCGTGCCCTCGGGTCGTTTCACGAAAAACGTTTTTATAAATTATGAATCAACGGCACAAAACGAATCCGATAAAAATTGTCTCATCAAAACCGGAGTTCAAAAACGTAAATACGTAATCCTAAGGTTTCTGGTTTAGTCGTAAAGGACGTTAAATTAAAATCATAATTCCTAATCTCTTCTCGTAAATTTGTGAGTTTATGAACCAACACAAATTTAAAACTCCAAAATAATATTCACGGATAAATTTATTTTCTGAAATGTCAGACTGTCACCAAAAACGGTGTATGTAAACGTAAGCACGTAACGTAGAATCCTCTGGTTTAGACGTAGTCGATGCTACTTCAAGACGTAAATCCAAATTTCTTCCCAAAAATAAGTGAATTCATGATTTAACATTAAAATAATGGTTTTAAATAACACTTGAGAATAAAATATCAACCATAAATTGACGGATTGTCACATTTTATAAACCCGCGAGGGAGATAACATGTTAGTTTTAAATAAAATAGGACACCATTTGTCCCGATTGCCTGTTTATTGATTTGGACCCAAATGATTGTTGATACGTGCGTTTTTGTATGGGGTTCAGATTAAGTCTCGGAATCTTCTCGAATTGATCACGGTTCAAAGTGGAATGATTGTTCTTGGTTACAAATAGGGGGTTTGGTTTTTGGTTATCTAAATTTTAAACTAAATGCAAGTAATTAAAATGTCGATGAGTAAAGTAGAAGCTTTGACAAAATTAAACTAAAAGTTAAATAGGAATATACTTAAAACTTAAAACTTTGTAAAACTTTAAAACTTAGTCCATCGGAATATTGCAAATCATGTCCATCGGAATGAACCATCGGAATACAAAAATGCAAAGCTGTCGGAATGTCAAAATCCATTCTATCGGAATATGGTTCTGTCGCAAAGTTCAGATCGGAATGCAAGTAAATAATTCTGTCGCAATGTGCATCTATCGGAATGTGCCAGATTGCAAAGTAGAACCCTAATGGGTTATTGCGATCAAAACAAGGAAATCCGTGGGAATGTGTATAAACCCTGATATTGCGATGGGATGCATAATCAATCCGAAAATGGTGGCAACCTTAGAACTCAATAAACACAATCAATAAGCTATTTTACCCACAACTTAAACACTTCAAAAAGCTTAAATTTGACAACTTTCGAGAACATAAAATCATAAACTTTATAAACGAAACTTTCGAGTGACTAGAACCTTGATGAAATCCGAAAATCAATGAGCTAAAACAAGAAATAAGCCAATAAGCATTGAGAGTTTATAGCTTATACGTGTAAGAGCTTATGTATAAACTAAAAAGTTTAATCCTTCAATCATGAAATTATCAAATCACATGAATGAAGTGTGCAATTCGGATCAAAGATAAAACAAACCAAGAAATATTGAATGAGATTAAAGAACACAAAGCTTAAACTTAAACTTGAATTTGATTAATGGAATCCAAATGCAAAGATTAAAGAAAGCCTAAATTTAAAAGATTAAAACAAAGAAAAATTTAGTGAGAGAAAGTTGGGAACTTTCTCTCTCTAAAACTAGAGAAATGAAAAATTGAAAAACTAAAAAACTAGCTAAGTTGTGAAGTGTAGGCCTATTTATAGGCGTTTTGCTTTGTGGGCTTCTCTTCTTCTTTCTTCTTTAGTCTTTACGTTTCTTTAATTAAACGTTTCCGACTTTGGATTTTGAGAAGTGTCGGTGAATGATTCCAACTCGTCCTATAATCATTTGTTTAATAGACTCGAGTTCTTCGACATATATGAATCCTCCATCTTTGGCCCTATTCTTCGATAAATCTTCAAATAGGCACAATGAATTCAAATCTTTTGCATCTCTTGGACAATAGACTTCGTCTTAAGTCTTTTTTCTTTGATAAAACCCGTGCAATCCCATGTTTTCCTCAATATTCATCCGGTTGACTCTGAAAACACAATAAACACAAAAACCACGCATAATTCCAAACAATTGATATTAAATACGTGTTTTGGTCTTGTTTTAGTAAGAAATAAGTGGTAAAAGGATGGGTGTTTTCACACCTATCAAATCCTCCACACTTAACCATTGCCATGCCCTCATGTAATGCTTAGTGATAAAGCAATTTTACACTCTTCTCATAATCAATCAACCTTAGCCTTATTAAAATACTACTAAACAAAAATTTAAGTACTAAGAAAAACTAAAACTTTAAAGTAAACAAAAGGATAGAAAACCATTTTCACTTGAAAATAGTTATATGGAAATAACTTGCAAAGAGATCAAGGACTTACATTAGGGCTTCGGTGCTGCGAAGATTTATCACCCTCAAGTTTCACGTTCCCTAAACTAAGCTTAAAAACGAGATCATTGTTATTATAAGTTAGCAAATCAAACACTTACACACATGGCTTAATTATATGCTTAAACTCCCTTATTCCTAGGTGTATCTCTTATATTTTATTTTTGTCTTAGAATGATCATGAGGATGCATTTCTGGACTTATTTCGATAGTTTATTTAGGCTGAAAGCAAAGTAGGACGATTTGATCAATAGTTAGCTAAAGGACAAAATCTCTTAAAACTGCTTCTCAGGATATCAGAAAGTTCATATCTTGGCATAACTCGGTTCACGATTTGAGACCTTTCTCGGGCCGATATTTGGCATCTACTTCATACTTCATATCTTGAGAGACGTGCTTGAGATAATGGTCTTCTCTTTGTTATAGAGTTTCTTCACTTGGAGACTTTTGAGGGGTACTCCAACTTTGTTGAACACGACTTCATGATTATTTCTTCAATCTCTAATTGGGATTTTGAGATACAACGATCCGCCTCCTTTTCGGACTTGGATCTATTTATCCTCATACCTTGTTAGGGTCTTTTCGGATAGACTTCTCCATGATCTTTATGGGAGTTGATTGCTTTTCATCGTGAGTCTTGATCCTTCATATTGATTTTGGGAATAATGCTTTTCACATCACCTTGGATCTTTAGCAATAATATTGAATCCTCATGCCTTGTTAGGGCCTTTTCGGACTCGCCAATCTTCGCACTCCGCTTCATAAGTTATGCCTTGGCTATGAACTCTTATCATTACCGAGCAACTTTTAAACGATCTTGGGCTAGAAGCTAAGTAACTTTTCAAATCGTACGACCTTACTTATTGCAGATAAATTATTAGCAAGTGATGGGAGAATAGGCAAATAATTACACCAAGTGAGCTTGTGCAAGAATACCGACTTATAATTGACTCTATCATTTCTCGTCCTCCACAATTTAAAATCTCAAGTAATGAGACTCGTGGATTCTTAGCCTAATAAACCAATTAAGGTCTACATGGTTAAGGATACTAGCTAGAATAAACTTGGATAAGTCTATTCGGGTTGAGTTAAAATAATCGCAACGGGCCTAATATGTCAAAGACTTCAAAACTAGCTACACCACTTTATGAATATTTTTTACTTTATTGCGGGATATATATATATATAAAAGTAACGATAAAAATTTAAAAATTACGACTAAATGGCCAAAGTTAATTAAAATTTTGAAAAATGTTGAAAAATATGATTTTCTGGTTAAATGAAGGCATTTTCATGGAAAAGTCCACTTAAAACTTCGATAGAAGTCCCCCCTACACTTAAGATAAACATTGTCCTCAATATTTAAGCATGTGGGAAAAGTTTCCCCTACACTTATGACATTGTGCACGTTGGTTAACTCAAGTTAAGGAAGAGACGACTAACGTGATCAATTTCAAATGTGAGTATGAAGAAAATTGAATCACGATAGTTGAGAGATAGAACCGGATTTCGGATAACACGGGAGCACGGTTCTTCAAAGATTCCAAAAGTGCATTCATCCCTGTAATCACATCACCACACAAACAAAAACAACCTATAGAGGCCCCCCTACACTTAGGAGGTTAAAACAGAAAAGGATAGATACTCGGGTTGCCTCCCGAGTAGCGCTTGTTTTTGATAACCGAGTCACGAGCCTGACTCGACCCAAAATTAGTTCATGGGAAACGTGGTGAGGGATGGAATCATCTCATGAGAGATGTCCTCACCAAAGTACAACTTCACTCGTTGGCCATTCACCTTAAAATTGGGTCCATTAGGTTGAGTGAGCTCGAGAGTACCATATGGAAAAATTTGGGCAATGGTGAATGGGCCGGACCAACGAGATTTTAGCTTGCCCGAGAAGATTTTTAACCGAGAGTTAAAGAGTAAAACTTTGTATCCAACTTGGAACTCTCGGTTTTTAATCTTAGAGTCGTGAATGAGCTTAGTCTTTTCCTTATAGATCAAAGAATTTTCATAAGCCTCATTACGGAGTTCATTCAGCTCATTGAGTTGGATCTTGCGTAGGTCACCGACTTTGTTGATATCAAAATTAGCCCACTTCAAGGCCCAGTAAGCCTTGTGCTCCAACTCAATGGGGAGGTGGCATGCTTTCCCGTACACGAGACGATATGGTGTACAACCAATCGGAGTCTTGTATGCAGTACGAAAAGCCCACAGAGCATCATCAAGTTTATCAGCCCATGAGGCACGATGCTCTCCCACGGTTCGTTCAAGAATCCACTTTAATCCTCGATTAGAGATTTTAGCCTGGCCATTAGTTTGTGGGTGGTATGCGGTGGAAAGACGATGATTTACACCATACTTAGCCATGACTCTTGCAAATTGGTCATTGCAAAAATGAGTCCCGCGATCACTAATAATGGCACGAGGCACACCGAATCTAGCGAATAGCGATTGCAAAAAGTTACAAACCACCCTTGCGTCATTAGTGGGTAAAGCTTTCGCTTCAACCCATTTGGAAACGTAGTCAACGGCTACAAGGATGTATTTGTTTCCTTTAGATGAAGGGAATGGCCCCATAAAGTCGATACCCCAAACGTCAAAGATTTCACATTCTTGAATGAAATTCTGAGGCATCTCGTCTTTATGTGTGATCTTGCCTTGTTTTTGGCAAGCATCACAATGTTTAACCATCTCGTGAGCATCACGATAAATGGTGGGCCAATAAAATCCTGAGTCAAACACTTTTTTGGTGGTGTATTTGGGACCAAAGTGACCATCGGTGGGTCCTTTGTGGCAAGCGTCAAGGATTTCTAAAGCTGTCGGTCCATCAACACATCGGCGAATAATCAAATCAGCACATTGTTTGAATAGATATGGGTCATCCCAAAAGTAAGTCTTAGTTTCTTTGAAGAACTTCTTCTTTTGTTGGGATGTTAGCCCGTCAACGAGAATTCCACCCGCCAAGTAGTTTGCAATGTCCGCAAACCACGGGGTTTCATCAGAATTCGAGTTGATAGACATTAAGGTCTCCAGGGGAAAAGAGTCAATGATCTCTTTGTTCGGATGATCCCATTGGTAAGGATCCTCAAGTCTACTGAGATGATCCGCGGCTAGGTTTTCAGCTCCTTTCTTATCGCGAATTTCGATTTTAAATTCTTGGAGTAGCAAAACCCAGAGAAGAAGTATTGGTTTGGAGTCTTGCTTAGTCAACAAGTACTTCAACGTGGAATGACCGGTATACACGATGGTGGTAGAAAGGACAAGATAGGGGCGGAACTTTTCAAAGGCATAGACAACAGCTAAAAGCTCTTTTTCGGTTGTCGTGTAATGCAATTGAACCCCTGTCATTGTCTTGCTAGCGTAATGGATTGGTTGGAAGTGTTTGTTCACTTGTTGGCCCAAAACCGCTCCAATAGCAAAGTCGCTAGCATCGCACATCAACTCAAAAGGCAACTCCCAATTAGGGGTAACCAAGATGGGTGCCTTAGTAAGCTTATCCTTAAGCAAGTTGAAGGCTTCAATACACTCGTTGGAAAAGATAAAAGGAGTATCTTTTTCCAATAGGTGGGTCATCGGGCGAGCGATTTTAGAAAAATCTTTGATGAAACGACGGTAGAAGCCCGCATGACCGAGGAAACTTCTCACACCCTTCACGGTTGAAGGTGGAGGCAACTTAGCGATAACATCGACTTTAGCACGGTCTACTTCAAGACCGGCTTTGGAGATCTTGTGTCCTAGCACGATGCCCTCTTTTACCATGAAATGGCATTTGTCCCAATTAAGAACAAGGCGAGTGTCTTCACACCGCTTAAGCATACGTTCTAAATTGGCAAGGCAAGCAGAGAATGAATCGCCATAAACCGAGAAATCATCCATGAATACTTCCATAGTGTCTTCCACCATGTCATGGAAGATAGCCATCATACACCTTTGGAACGTCCCAGGAGCATTGCATAAACCAAAAGGCATACGTTTGTAAGCAAATGTTCCGTAGGGACAAGTGAATGTGGTCTTTTCTTGGTCTTTGGGATCGATGGGAATTTGAAAATACCCGGAGAAACCGTCTAAGAAGCAGTAATAATCATTACCCGCAAGACGCTCGAGCATTTGGTCCATGAAAGGAAGAGGAAAGTGATCTTTTCTCGTGGCATCATTGAGCTTGCGATAGTCAATACAAACTCTCCACCCAGTAACGAGACGAGTGGGAATCAACTCGTTGTATTCATTGGGAACAACGGTTATTCCGCCCTTCTTGGGCACACAATCGCGGGTTTAAAGTCATCTTCCATGAGAATCTTGTGAGTACAAAAGTTCGGATCAATTCCGCGGATATCGGAAATTTTCCAAGCAATTGCCTTCTTATGATCTTTAAGCACGGCGATATTTCTCTTCTTCTTTCAAGTCCTTAGCAATGATGACGGACGACTTCTTCTTATCTTCAAGGAACACGTACTCGAGATGGGGCGGCAACTCCTTAAGGTCTAAATCCGGAGGATTTTCGATGGGAGGCGTATTCAAAGTCGGCGCATCGATAGCAATAGCTTTGGGAGATGGTAGAGAAATATGGTCCTCTTTGAGAAGGTTCTCAATGAGACGCATGTCTTCATCCCAATCGGTGGAAGAATCGTCATTTGCTAAGTTCACATCTCCCATGGTGGCTTCCAAATCTTTCCAAAGGAAATCACTTTCTCCAAATAGAGATAGTGATGAATCAATAGAGGAAACGGTCTCAACATTGGGAGGAGAGGTGGGAATATTTTTACAAGCATCAATAAAGTGTTCTTCACACGCCTCATCAAGAACGTCAATACAATTAACACTCTCATATGAATAAGGCTGTTTAGAAAGCTTTCCCATGTTGAAGACGATATTATCATCACCCACTCTCATGATAAGCTCACCCGCTTCAACATCGATGAGAGTGCGACCGGTCCTTAAGAATGGACGACCAACGATCAATGGCACACGAGGGTCCATATCGTAGTCGACCACGACAAAATCGACAGGAAAAGTGAATTTGTCGACTCCTACAAAGACGTCTTCGGCTATCCCCACTGGATAAGCAACCGTACGGTTAGCTAATTCCAGAGTCATTTTGGTGGGGACTAGCTCAGGGAGAGATAATTGCTTCTAGACACTTAAAGGCATTAAGTTAATACTGGCACCTAGATCGGCTAGGGCCATGCAATTCTCTACTCCCGGGAAGTTGCAAGGGATTAAGAAACGACCCGGATCATCAAGCTTGGTTGGCAATTTCCTTAAGAGCACTGTAGAGCAATTCTCATTAAGTTGGGTGTTAGCAATATCAAGAAGCTTCTCCTTGTCGCTAAGAAGATCTTTGAACATTTTCGCATACTTAGGCATGTGAGCGACAGCCTCAGCGAAGGAGATGTTAAAATTCAATTGTTTAAACATTTTGAGAAAGTTCGAAACCTGAATATCGTCCTTGCTTTTGAGCTTCTCTTTCCTCAACCTTGAAGGATAAGGTATATCGAAAGAAGAGGAAGTCTTTGGGAGAATAGGATCACTCACATCCTTGGGTGGAGGAGGGGTAGAAGTAAGTGGTGGAGAAATTGGGGAAGTAGAAGGATGAGGAATAGGAGCAGGTGACTCGTTTTCCTTAGTCATAATCACCGGTGGAGGTATAGGAAGCTCGGGTTCCTTGGTACCTTTGCCACTGCGAGTGGTGATTGCTTTCATCTCCCCTCTTGGATTCGCAACGGTGTTACTCGGAAGAGTACCCGAAGAAGAGGGTTGATTACCTTGGAAGAAACTAGCCATCATGTTCCTTAAGTCATTCATTTGACTTGCCAAAGTGTTTCTCATATCAGCTCGCAGATCGTTTCCTTGTTTCACCATGTCTGCTTTCAAATTGAGCACTTCCCACTGGAGATTGTCCATGATCACATCATTAGTCCTCATGTAGGTTCCAATATCTTGGTGTAATGCGGTGGGTTGGTTGGGAGGAGCATTGTAGGTGGGTGGTTGATAAGCAGGTTGTTGGTAAACTTGGTTGTTTCTTTGAGGTGGATATGGTTGTTGTGAGGTGGTAGGTATGGTGCACGAGGTTGTTGTTGTTGTTGAGGAGGGCGATTGAGGTTTTGTTGTTGGTTTGGGTTGTTAGGAGGAAAACCGGGCGGTGAGAGAAAGTTGTTTGAGCGGTAGCTAAGCAAGTTGCGGTCACCTTGAGGGCGAGCTTGATAAGCGGCTGGAGGATAGGTACCGTGTAACACCCCCAAATTACCACGCAGCGGAATACCACTATGGGGCGCTACTCATAGCACATCACACACAATCATAGAAAACGACCTCAAAAGAGACGTTAGAAATATTATACAATCTTGTCCAAAAAGTTTCCCATCCCAATATATATATAAAATCAGAGTAGCGTTGGTCCCAAAAACCGTTACCAATCACAATACATTAAATGCTTAAAAGCAGTTTATTCATTTCAAAGGATGGAAAAGTAAACAAAGATTTAGACAAGTAAGCACCAACTTCCTCCTCACATGCTCCGCTGCTATCCATCTTGATTACCTGAAATACATGTGTAAAATCATCAACACAAAGGTTGAGCAAGTCTATAGGTTTTAAAAATCATTTTGAACACAAGCAAAGATTATAAGTTTGTGGCATACTTAAGGCAACAAGCATCAAATAATAATTTGCATCAACAATAATAATAGTATATAGCATAAATTGCAATAAGCTCATGGAACCGAGCCCTTAGACACTCCCTTTAGAGTTCTGATAAGACAGGAGATTTATTAATTGTCGGTTACATCTAGATTATTGGTACATTGCCGTATACCTGACTTCTCAATACAATATGTTCAAACAATGTGGAGGTCGGGCCTAATCTTCTATGACAAGTCCACAAAAACTGAACCGGGGCGGCTTCCCCCATAGATCTATTAATTGTACTAGCGGTTAACCCATCATAGGTTAATTAACGGTCCATAATTGAGGTTTTAACAAAGGCAATCACTCAATGCAATTTAAAGGCAACCACGGGTCCATTCATAAAGGGACAAGCATACCATAAAAATCTTGCGTTCTAAGTTTACAAAACATGTATTCCCCCTCGCGGGTTTTAAAAATCATTTACAAAATAGTGTAAAGCGAGGCTATAGACTTACCTTAAATGCAGACATCAGCAGAATACAAGTGTCAACACTACACAGCATCACATAATATATACGGCTTGATTCCAATAGTCGTAATACACCATAATAAATAATCTTGTAGCGTTAACAAATATCTTTCCGCGGTTGTAAATAATTCCACAGCTATGCTCCAATCGTTTGGTGAGGTTTATGTTTTGGTGTTTTCCCGATGGACGGTTACATCAACTCGACACAAAATAATTAATAAAATTTTACTCGTAAAACTTTGGTGGTTGGCCAAATAAAATAAAATGATAAAATAAATCATATAATATATTCGGTATATATTGTATATGTGAAATGACGCACATATTTCATGGCGTAAGTTATTAGAACAAACATTTAAAATTGTATTTCTTTAAATTATATACATAATTCTTCAGAAATAATAGTGTATACAAAATTATTTATATATAATTCGACACTCGTTTGAAAATCATTATATAACTCATTAAAATTTATTTACCAAATATAAACGTTAAATGTCATATTAACTAGAATAATACTTTTCAAAAATTATTATATAACGTAGTTATTCATTAACTATTTCTTTTATCTACGTATACATTTTTAGAAAATTTCGGCATGAGCTTGCCGTTTTTATAACGTTTCCATGTATATAAAATACATAATTTTTGCCATTTTTCTCAATCTATATCCCAATTAATACTTTCCTCAATCAATATTCTAATTAAGGTTTCCTCAATCATTATAATTATTATATTAAATATATATTCCCACCATTAATATTTTATTTACCTTCCATATATCCTCAAATAATTTTATATTTTAATATATCATTTATTAATAATAATATTAATAACAATATCCTTAACATATGTATTTATTTAATTATTTCTTATATGTTCTAAAATAATTATATATCCCTCTATATCAAATAATAAAAATTATTATTATAATATTTTCAGAATACTTACACTCTATATTTTATTATACCCCAATTATTATTAATAATAATTATTATTATTGTATCCTCAAAATATGTATTTTCATACATCCCACTATTGTTATTTCCTTTATTTATTTATTTATTTCTTTTATATATCACTTTTAACCTAATAAAAATAAAAATAAACTTATTATATAAATGGTTATAATTTTATTTATTTTCTTATTCATTAAACTTTGTATTTATCATTTCATTATTAAAAAATAAAATAAAATAAAATAATAAAAATACAAATACAAATACAAGTATACATCTAGATCTTATACCCAAAATAACAAACAATCAACAAAAACAAGTCCAGGAGCATCACCACCACAAGCCCGACACCACCATGGTGCGGCTGTGGTTGCTGTGACGACGTCCGGCCGCCACCACGACGGTGGTTGGGCGGCGGACTGCCCTTTTTCCGATCAAAACCGCGGCCAAGAACAACAACAACATATAAAAATAATAAATAACCCATTTTGTCTAATCTTGATGTAACCATCTTGCATGTGTATATCGGGATAAGATCAAAAGGTTTTTGGGGTTTTTAAGGTATACCCACATGTTGAAATGGTGAATCCGTCACCCACACACCACCACAAGGTGGCAGCGGCTGGAAAACACCACAGCAGTGGCGGTTGAGGTGAATGAGTGGCGGCATGTATGGTGGTGGTGCTGCATAGATCAATCTGATCTATTATTTAGGGGTTGCGGCGGCTGAATTGACGGCTGGTGGGATGGGGTTGACCGTGGGGCGGTCAAACTGCCACATGTTGGTGGTCACGAGTGGTGCTACTGATTTTGACGGGTTTGATATAGGTTTGTGGTGAATTTCGATGGTGGTTTTGATGTTGTTATAAGTGAATAAATGATGAATAACATAGATCGATTCGATCTATAAAATGAAGGTGGTGTAGGCAGTTTTAGTGGTGGTCGGAAAATATTGCTGGTGATCAGAAAACAAAGTGAGGCGCCGGAAATTTTAGATGGGAGGGAGAGAGAGTTTTTGATGGCTGTGTTTTGTTAGAAATGAGATAAGAAACCCTAATTTCCCTTTATATTTGCTAGTCAAAGTTTTACAAAAGTAAGTGAAAGGTTCTAGATAATGCAGGGACTGTTAATGTAATTTTTGTTATCACTTTTGTTAATACATGGTTCGGGGCTCGTTTTGGCGACTTAACGGATGATTCAAGTCACGAGACTTGCGCCATCGTTTTTAAAATCATTTTTCCATTAAATATGAGTCCTTACTTTGTCGAGTTTCGAAAACATTTGCTATTATTTATTTAATTGCTCGTTTAATCATTTATAGATATTTCGGTTAGATTTCACCGTAAAAATAAAATGTAAATTTTATTACTCACGTTATTAGCAACGTTTTAGGATATAATGAAAAATAATATTCCTTCATATATTTTCAAAGTTTTAGTTTTGGATTGTTTCAAATATATGTTTTATCAGTTTTGCTCAGTCCGTCGTTTAAAACGTCGATAAATATTACAAGTAATTAAATAATAAATATTTAATTTTACGAAACGTAAACGTAAAAAATTTAAATTTCTCAGTTCATAAACTAAAAGAAAATATTCAAAATAAATTTGAATTTTAGTTAACACGATCTTCGTTAAATTATCGAAAATAAATAACAAGTTTCGTAAATGTTCAAAAAAATCTTAATTTAAACTTTGGTCAAAATTTTCAGGTTGTTATATACCGTATGCTGCATTCACATTCTCAAAAGGATAGTCTTGGGTGGCGGTACAAGTGGTGTAAGAGTGAGGACCCCCGCATATTTCACATGGTTGGCTAACAGCATTTACTTGAGCGTCTTGAGCGTTTTTAGCATTGATGTTGTTGGTGTTGTTAGCGGTGTGGGTAACAAGCGATTCAAGAAGCGTAGTAACTTTGTCAAGTCGCTTGTCGCTGTCACTAGTACTAGCACTAGCGGCATTGGTCCGAACACTTTTGGTTTGCACACGAGACTTATTCTCAATGATATCCCAAGCGGCATTGGAAGTCTTAACCAAAATATTACCCCCCGAGGCACTGTTTAGTGAATCTTGGTCATTCATGCTTAAACCATTATAAAAAGTATTAATTTGGTGCACTTTGGTAAAACCATGTTGTGGGCACTTTCTTAAAAGATCTTTAAAACGGTCCCATGATTCACTAAAAGACTCATCGTACTTTTGTTCAAAATTGATAATTTCATTCCGCAAAGCGGTAGTACGAGAGGGTGGGAAAAAGTAGTTGATAAATTTGGTCTCCAAATCCGTCCACGTAAGAATACTTTGTGGCGGTTCCTTTGCAAGCCAATGCCGGGCTTGTCCCTCTAGGGAGAAAGGAAAAAGTTGTAAACGGATTACCTCTTGTGGAACACCATTGAATTTGACCGTATTCGTGAGTTGCAAGAATCTCTTGATGTGGTCATGAGGATCATCAATGGTACGCCCCAAGAATGGTTGAGCAGAGACCATCTGGATAAAGCCGGATTTGAGCTCAAAGTTGTTGGCTACAATCGCGGGTATGACAATTGGACCATTGTTTCCGTCTACATGTGCTTGCAAAAGTTCAATCATCGGGCGATTGTCTGGTAGAGGCTCATTGTTGTTGTTATTATTGTTGTTGAGAGGTGGATAGTTATTGTTGTTATTGTTTTGAGGTGGGTTATTGTTGTTGTTTTGTACACCGGCCATGTCTAAGTCTTCGAGAGGCTCGGGCTCTTGATAAGACGTTGATCGTGTACGCATGCACCTGCAAAAGAACTAACAAAGCAAACAAGAAATATTTTTGGTTTTTATGGTTTTATATATTTTTTGGATTTTTTTTTTAAATTTTTTATTATATATATATATACAAATACGAAAATAAACTTTCAAAACGAAAGGATCTTCAAGTCACCAACTAAAAACACAACGCCAATATCACTACACACAAAGTCGGCAGCGGCGCCATTTGATACGTGCGTTTTTGTATGGGGTTCAAATTAAGTCTCGGAATCTTCTCGAATTGATCACGGTTCAAAGTGGAATGATTGTTCTTGGTTACAAATAGGGGGTTTGGTTTTTGGTTATCTAAATTTTAAACTAAATGCAAGTAATTAAAATGTCGATGAGTAAAGTAGAAGCTTTGACAAAATTAAACTAAAAGTTAAATAGGAATATACTTAAAACTTAAAACTTTGTAAAACTTTAAAACTTAGTCCATCGGAATATTGCAAATCATGTCCATCGGAATGAACCATCAGAATACAAAAACGCAAAGCTGTCGGAATGTCAAAATCAATTCTATCGGAATATGGTTATGTCGCAAAGTTCAGATCAGAATGCAAGTAAATAATTATGTCGCAATGTGCATCTATCGGAATGTGCCAGATCGCAAAGTAGAACCCTAATGGGTTATTGCGATCAAAACAAGGAAATCCATCGGAATGTGTATAAACCCTGATATTGCGATGGGATGCAAAATCAATCCGAAAATGGTGGCAACCTTAGAACTCAATAAACACAATCAATAAGCTATTTTACCGACAACTTAAACACTTCAAAAAGCTTAAATTTGACAACTTTCGAGAACATAAAATCATAAACTTTATAAACGAAACTTTCGAGTGACTAGAACCTTGATGAAATCCGAAAACCAATGAGCTAAAACAAGAAATAAGCCAATAAGCATAGAGAGCTTATAGCTTATACGTGTAAGAGCTTATGTATAAATTAAAAAGTTTAATCCTTCAATCACGAAATCATCAAATCACATGAATGAAGTGTGCAATTCGGATCAAAGATAAAACAAACCAAGAAATATAGAATGAGATTAAAGAACACAAAGCTTAAACTTAAACTTGAATTTGATTAATGGAATCCAAATGCAAAGATTAAAGAAAGCTTAAATTTAAAAGATTAAAACAAAGAAAAATTTAGTGAGAGAAAGTTGGGAACTTTCTCTCTCTAAAACTAGAGAAATGAAAAATTGAAAAACTAAAAAACTAGCTAAGTTGTGAAGTGTAGGCCTATTTATAGGCGTTTTGCTTTGTGGGCTTATCTTCTTCTTTATTCTTTAGTCTTTACGTTTCTTTAATTAAACGTTTCCGACTTTGGATTTTGAGAAGTGTCGGTGAATGATTCCAACTCGTCCTATAATCATTTGTTTAATAGACTCGAGTTCTTCGACATATATGAATCCTCCATCTTTGGCCCTATTCTTCGATAAATCTTCAAATAGGCACAATGACTTCAAATCTTTTGCATCTCTTGGACAATAGACTTCATCTTGAGTCTTTTTTCTTTGATAAAACCCGTGCAATCCCATGTTTTCTTCAATATTCATCCGGTAGACTCTGAAAACACAATAAACACAAAAACCACGCATAATTCCAAACAATTGATATTAAATACGTGTTTTGGTCTTGTTTTAGTAAGAAATAAGTGGTAAAAGGATGGGTGTTTTCACACCTATCAATTGTATGACCCGATGAATGATTAAATGACCCGATAGATGAAATGAAATGGATTATTAAAGTTAGGTTATGTCACTAAAAGTCCCAATAGCATGAATTGTGAACTACCGGGATTTGGTAGACGCTTATGCATATAATAGTACTATTTGGGGACGATCACCCCAGTTCGCGCCTTGACGGTTGATCCCCGTCGTGCCAGATTGATTGGTAAGCGAATTTATGTATGAGAAGATTTACACAAGCGTGATTATTGTGACGACACGCTAATTTAGATGGGCAAATGAGTTTCGGGCTAGCTACACGTTGTTTGGTTTAAAGGTAACAATGTCATGCGGCTTATAATAATCCAATTAACAAAATACTGCTATACTCGCTGATTTACGATATATTGCCTGACTAGCAATACGGGTCTTACTATTGATATTATGTTCGTGTTTTGGTTTTGTATAACCATATTCATATAACGGTTTTTACTTAACTTTATACAACGTTATAAAACGTATTATTTGATGTTTTTACGACGTTGGCTCGTATAATGATTTTGAAGGCAAATGCCTATATTATGATTTTTTATAAGGATTTGTATAAAATGACTTTTGCTATTTTATGGCCTATTACAATGATTTGTACAAAATGATTTTTGGTAATAATTTTATACCGATGTTATATTGATGGATTTCATTAAACTCTATGAATTCACTCGGCGTTATCGCTGACCTTTTCTTTTAACATGTTTTGTCTCAGGTACTTGAAGGTAATTCTCGAGAAGACAACAAGAATTCATGGCCCGTACTTAAATAATAATTTCCATTCAAATACTTTGTAAAACCTGTATGAAATACAATGACTTGGGACCTATGTAAATTTGATATTTATGAATGGAAATGCTTTTATTATTAAACGACGCGATTTTATGCGTTGTCTATGATGTGAGTAATGTGTTATCCCGTAACACCAACGAGTCTTCCGCTGTATTGAATTGTATAAATTTGGGGGTGTTACACCTGCCGTTTTGGGAACATAGAAAAGGAAAATGGCTGAGCAATACGCTCAGTGCACGGATGTACAATAAAGCATGAATATGATAAGAATACAACATATAACAGCGGAAGAAACTAAGTCCCGAATAACATGGTTAAGTGTTGGTAAAACTGGTTTTATTTAACACCCCCAAATTACATTGCGCAGCGGAAATACACATTTGCGTGCTAAATACAAACATTGTTACGCAAGACATTTTGAACAAACTCAAAATGATAAATTTGAAATATAAAAGAATATAATTTAACCACTGTCTAAAAACTTTCAATCCCAAGTAAAACATTTTTAGAAATATCAGAGTAATATTTAGGTCCCCCAAAGATTTTATCAATTCCACAAACCATTTACCAAAGTACTTGACCGTACATTATTATTTTTATAACAAAAGGGAAAGAAATCCGTTTTAGACCAATCACCACAAAAGCAATCCCGCAATCCTTCTCCAGCAAGCTCCGCAATTCATCATCTTCAATACCTGAAATACATGCTTAAAATCATCAACACAACGGTTGAGCGAGTCTATAGGTTTTCCAAATCAACATTTGAACACAAGAGAAAAATCAATCAAGATCATTTAATAGAATTGCTGATCATTACAATCTATTAGTCAGGCATTCTGGTATATAACAACAACTACTGAATTGTATTAAGCTCATGACACCGACCCCTTAACTTAGTCACCCACGTCTAAAGCCGTCATGACTAGATGAAATTCTAGTGCCCCTA
The DNA here is from genome assembly GCA_025667525.1 of Glebionis coronaria. Classification (NCBI taxonomy): domain Eukaryota; kingdom Viridiplantae; phylum Streptophyta; class Magnoliopsida; order Asterales; family Asteraceae; genus Glebionis; species Glebionis coronaria. The sequence continues at coordinate 70,732,779 of CM046882.1, read as the reverse complement.
CTAGGGTATCATTTACAAGGATACCAATTCTCATTCTCGTGAAATTATCCTTCCCAGCGGGTTACTCAGCGTAAAGCCCTGGTCTCGGATAGGGTCGTCAGCCCAATAGTACTATTATTAGAATAAGCGGCTATTCTCAACTCACAACATCAAGTCAGAAGATAGTTAACGGCTCATGAATTTAGGGTCTTTTGCAAATAGGGTACTTATACAATTCAAACAACAAGGACAACAAGGCAACATTCGGGTCCAAACAATCAATCATGACTTGTGTTCATTTTACTTTCAAATAGCATGTATCCCCCTCGCGGGTTTTAAAATCATTCAAACAATTACAGAAGCGAGGCTATAGACTCACCTGGAGTAATAGCAGTAGTAAGACGATCTTGGACGATAGTTGATGCCCGATAAACACAAAAACCGCAACCTATCAAATAAGGCGCGTTCATCAATAATAAACTAGAAAATTAAATCATACATAATAACATCAAACTCAAACTCATAAAGTAACGATAAACTCGAGAGAAAATGATATAAATAACTTCATTATACTTAACCATTTTACACTTTTTACAAAGTCTGCCGGTACATACTACATGTACTAGCTTATTTACCCCTTTTAAACTTGTCAACCGTTTATGAAACGACTCGATAAACTAACTTACTATATATAGAAAGTCCTCTTACAAGTTTATCAAATGAAATTACTTTTAAAGTACTTTATCCAACTCATTTTCAAACTATAAAATCCGGACAGATTTACGTTAATTTTTCATACAACCGTTTTAACTTATTTAAACGACTCCGTTTATAAAACCGACACTCGGGTTTTAAAGTAAACTCAACCTATTAAATAAAAACCTCATTATCAGTAGGTTACATTTTTCAAAACATCCATTTAGATTCCCCGAGATTCGATCAAAATATCGACAACAACTACTTGTAGTGCCGATACTCGTCTCCCGGTACACGATCATTCAAAACATCATAACTTCGCGCTCGTTTGGAGCTAGAAGCTCTATCTTATATCAAATCGAAGCTAAGAAAATTATCTACAACCCTAGGCTATAAGTTAAGCCATTTTCAAAACATAAAAAGTTCGGAATTTGCCTTTTACTTACTGTTGTAAAATGACTACTCAAAACTTGTACAAAATCAACTTTTTGATAAAAACCAACCATGGAAATGATCATTACTATGCCCTAATATCATCATACACTAATCATAACATCAAAATCATAATAAAAATAAAAATTATAAGATCAAAATGAAGTTTCTAACAAGATTTTTAGCACAAACCACCATGGATCATCAAGATGAAGCCATGCATGATCAAAATTCCTACCTACCAACATCATAAAAAAAAGTTGCTTGCATGTATGAAATTCTTACACCAATGTGATCCTTATGCAAAAATAAGGTTGGGTCTAGTGTTAGTTTAGCTTGATTCAAGCTTAAACTCAAGAAAAATTGAAGTTTGTATTTGTTTGGTGGTGGTGGTGATGTTTCGGCAAAGAGAAGAGAGAGAGAGAGATGGAAGTGAAAATTTTGAAATGAAAATGGTGTAGTGTGTGTTTGTTTGAGCTTTATATATAGTGGGGTAGGGACCAAAGTTGCAATTTAGCAATAGTTGTGGCTAAAAATGTAAATAGTTAGCTAAAAAGCGAGAAATAACTATTAGTCAATTTTCAAAATATTTACGGGGCTCGGGTTTCATAAAGATACTTTAAAAAATTTAAAACGTACCTCAAAAATAATAATATCGACTCTCGACTCGACTTAATATGAACTTAAAATAAAAACGTCAAAAATATAAACATCGAGACAACAATTGATAAAACATAAAATCTCGGGCATCCGTCGATATCGTGGTCACTAATAATCCTCGCTATTAGTAAAAAGATAAAAATAAGACCTCCAACGTCGGTTTTAAATAAAACCATCAATCGTCATTTCATTCAACTCATCAAAAATTTCAAAGTTATTCGTAAAAATAACATTATATAATATTAAATAAATGACCTCGGGTTTGGGTTGTCACATCCTACCCTCCTAAAAGAGAGCAACGTCCCGGCGCTCGGCCCCTCTTCAGACTCACATCCCATACCTCCAGAACAAAAGAGAACTCTTTTCCTTAAAGAAATCCTCATGCTTCTCTCACAATTTCAAATTCCACTTCTGGAATACTTATTTCTTCACAATATAATCCTTACTATGTTTCGACCTCATAAGAACTCTTCAAAGTTCTTTCTATGAAAAGCAACTTATCTTCAAGTTGAATTCTTTCCTTGTTGTTGTTCTGAAAACAAATTTCACCCGTCATAACGACACCTTAAGCATAACCACGTTTGCCAATTTCAAACTCCATCGACTTCCTTCGATTGCCAACATTACTCTTCTGACAACTCCTTGTTACTAATAAACGGTCCTTAACCCATACAATCTTATCAATATTGCCAATATCACTTCTAGTTCAGTCATTCAATTCCACCTACATTTCTGCAATACACCGAAAAACTACTCTTATGTCCATAACTCACTATCTTTAACCTTCACAAATTGAAGTTCTTTATGTACCATCAATAGTACAGCCTCATTAGTAGCATGACAATCATTGTCGTATAAGAATTTCAACACAGCCTAAGTCAATCACACACGCACAAATATACCGTTCGATGTTCGAAGCATCCTTTCACTCTGTCCATCAGTCTCTATATAACACACAGTACTCAACTCAACTTTCATCTTTATCCAAACCAAATCGTATCGATTACTTGACTTGTGAGATTCCTTCATCACTAAGTCTCACTCTCTCAACTTAGATATGTTAGGAGTGCTCAAAATACCATGTCTCACTTGACTTCACAACAAAATCCTTTCCATAGGTTCGATAAAATGTTGAAATAACTTACCTTTACATCCTTCTCAATTCAGACCACTAACTTAAAATTTCATATCCTTGCTATCAAGCCCACACTTCTTGTCATTACCAAAACTCAAATCTTAATAAATTTTCCCCTTTTTCTTCCTGATAAGTGCGTTAGCTACCACATTCGCCTTTCCCGGATGGTAGCGAATCTCGTAGTCATAATCACTCACAATCATAACCACCATCATACTCAAATACTCGAAATATATAACTGGTAATCCTCTACTCATTTCTTTTATCATCCCAAGAAATTAATTATGGAGCAACTTTTATGATCCTTTATCACTACACACTTGATTCCATACAAGTAATATTTCTACCATCTCAAAACAAACACCACAACTACATAACCCTTATGAGACGCATCACAGCAAACTACAAACTATAAATACCTCAGATCCTTTCAAAAATGACAACATCAGTGCAGAACGCAACCTACCCTTCAGTGTTAAGTATACATCTTCCTCATCTGATAAGGATCAGATCTCGAAACTTACAATTTAGATGTATAAGTGGGACTCACACATCCAATTCTTCTTAGTCAGCTTAATCAATGGTTTAACAATCAGTGAAAACCTTTCGATAAACCTCCGATTATTCCCAGCTTAAACCAAGGAATTAACAGATTTCCGTCGGCGTCGTTGGTACCGACCAATCATTGATCGTTTCAATCTTGGCAAGATCTTCACGAATACCTTTGTTGTCAATCAACTTTCTTAGAAAACGCAAATATTTCAACCAACATTCACACCTTGAAACTTTACATACAGTTTCTCTTTTTCCAACCATCCCAAAAATTTATCCTCATAGGCTACTTATGTTCCTTCTTTCCTCTTGGAATAAAATAGAATATCTTCAATAGATATAATGACTAACTCGTCCTAGCACATCTTACACACAAGGTTCACCCAATCCATTAATACTTCGTACACGTTCGTCAATTCCAAAAACACCACTTGAACTTAAAGTACCCACATCAAGTACGAAAAATAACTATAGGAACATCTTCCTTCCTAACTCTCAGTTAATGATAACCAAAACTCAAAGTAATCCTTGAGTACACATTGGATCCAGACAAGTTGCAAAGATCGCACGAATCATCAATCCTCGGTAATGAGTACCGATTCTTGGCTGTCAGTTGTTAAACTCTCGATAATCAATACACATCCGAAACAGTCCATCTTTCTTTGACAAACAACACAAGCGATCATCACTGTAACGAAACTTAATCTAATACATCCCTTATCCATCACTTCTCGCAGTTGATCAGATAACTCATTCCACTCTGACGGTGCCAAATGATAAGGCATACAAATACTACTCAACAGAACGCAGCAGCACTACACAACGAAACGCAGAAGCACTACACCTATCGCTTACAACACTCAATCGAAACAAATTCCATTTCACAAGGCGGCAGCAACACTTCAAAACTTCAGGAAAACTTCATAATACTCTCGAATCATTAACAGATCTCCAAACTTTTCCTTAACTACCCCATCACTAATTACCTGAGCTAGGAATACATCATATCCCTCCTTCACATACTTACTTGTTTCCAAACAAGATACTTCTCAAACGGAAAAATTCACTCATCACCCCTCATAGTCAACACTCAGCTTCGCAGCAAAATCTAAGCCAGCAGCTATCATTTTATAGTGAAGGTTAGTCCAATCTCAAGCATCCGCACTTCGCACCACTAACCAATTCAGACCAATAATCCACATCCAAAGATTCCAACTCTTTGAGCATCAAGTCTATACTAAACACCTACTTTCCTAAATTCAAGGAACACACTCTCAGTGTAAAACTAACACTAGCAACCTTTCCATTGGTTATCTCCACATCATAGTTAATTGTCAATCTTATTGACTCTCCATTGATAAAACAACTGAATCTTTACATTTCTACAGTTTCTAACCGATCTGAAACCAAACAACATACTGACATAAAGAATATCAAGTAAGAATATACCATTTACAACATCCAGACCTTAAGGTTTGTCAGCATCACTCAAACGTAAACCGGAGCGGCAGCATTCCTATCTTGTCAACTTCCTTTCCTTGGACAATTCCTTTGTTTGTATTCTTTCTCACCACGGCTAAATCATATCACAACTCCAGGGATACTAATTCCATTGACTAATCCTCTTGTTCTGCACTTAGCATCTTTATGACCAGGTTGTCCTAACTCTAGTCGCAATTGTGTAAAATTACCTACATGGTATAGAGTACAGCAAACACACTCGAGATTTATCTTACCACTTCTAGACAACGTGGCAGCACGAATTCCCATCATTCCTCCATGGTTTAAATACTGATTTCGGTTCTGTCTTTGGTTGTTGTTATTACTATAATCCTTACAATTTTGACCTCGATTCGGGTTAGACTGAGCAGATTCCCACTTTCTCTTATTGTTTCAACCATGCTATCTTTCCTAACTTGCACTTTCACGTCCATTAAATCAAACGTCCTCTGAACAGCTTTATCGAAAGATTCGGGTTATGAAGAAATAATCTCACTCTTGGTATCACTAGACAATCCCCTAATGTACGGCTTCGTTGTTTTACGGTCATTCATAAAAGTATCAGGACATAGCAAATATAGCTCAGAATATTTCCTAGTAAGCAGTAATATCATCGTCCCTTAGCACTAATTATCTCAATTCGGATTCAAACTGTCCTAGTTCCTTCTCGGGACAAAACCTAGCAGTCAATAGTCCTTTCATCACAGTCCATGCCTTGCTATTAGTCACAACCAATCCTAAAGTAGTCACTTGTTATTCCACCATCTTAGTGTACCATCCTGAAATATAGCAGCAGCAAACTTCACCTTATTAACTTCTGAACACCCAATAATCTCAAAGTACTTTCTATCTTATCAATCCAACTATGCAATTCTAATGCACCACTAATACCACAAAACTGCGTAGAACAACACTTCTGAAAACTATCATATATATATTCTTTCGAACTTGTAGAATAGCAGCAACACTATTATATGGATCAGTAGCATCCTCATCATTGTTAGCAGCATCGCCATTATTTTCAGCAGCATCATCATTATTCTCAGCAGCATCATCATTATTCTTAGCAGCATCATCATTATTCTCAGCAACATCTACTGCAACACCATTATCTCCAACACATTTAACCCCATCATCTTTTAATTCCTAACAGCACGATCAGCTCCAAATGCTCTAGCAATAACTTGTTCGTTCAAGTGTTCACAGTAGCAGTTGTTAGTTTTGGCAACATATTTCAAGAAACTTAGTCACGTAGCGATCTACTAATGACAGAAATATAATTCCCCTACTCCTTCTTCCATCATCACAGAAGAAAGAAACATGATAAGTATACATATCAAGAATAAAGAAGGAATTCTTTATCAGGATGTCTCATGGATACTACATGCACGAACAACACAAACTACAATGGTTCATCAACCAAAACTCAAAAGAGTCAACAAAGGCACATCATAGATCATGAGGGTAATTCAGATTGCGTTGAGGATTCAACAGGATAGTGGCACTGTCTGTCACTACAATCATCTACCGAACAAACTTAAATGATATTAAGTTCCATCACAATGCTACGACACAAGGTTTAAATAAGTCCAATCACACAAGAAAATAAGATACAAAGAAATTCATCAAACGATTAGTTCCTTAGACAGCAACTCCTCCTCCTCCTTAACATTGTTGTCAGCTTCTTCACACTTGTCTATTTCCCTTTTCACACCTCAAGGTCAAATCCATAACCTGATGGCAGCTTATTCTCAAAATCCAAACACTCACTCATACACGGCAGATCAATCACAATCCAAGTCTCAATACGACTTTCAACATTCCTAAACTTCCAAATTCTACTCAGAATCAATCCCACCTGAGGCTCCACTCACTCATCCTTTCAAAACTTACCTACTTCTCTTTAAACCATTCAATTCAAACACACAGATTCATCACAATCGACCCAAGACTAGCAATCTCATCCATCTTCCAAGTCCTAACAAATTCAATTCTCCACATACCAAATACAACCTTTTAAAACCACTTTTCTTTCATATCAACCTTCTAATCACACCAATTCAACCACATATCTATCATGCATCAACTAATCAAACTTCCTCATACCTGATATAAGTCGCAAGAATTCAGTTGTAAAATCGTTCATCGTCTGGTCTATTGTTCTAGACCCTCGGCGATATATAAGGTCATTATTTAGAATTATATACATATTTATTACATAAAGAAAATTACGATAACAAGTACTCAACGTACTTTCAACAACATCAATACATCATCAATACATCATTATAGTATTTACTTAATAAATACTCTAAAATCAATTCAATTTTAAGGGATACATCAACTATAAAACAATACAAAACAAATAATCTTACCGGAGCCTTGCGGAGAAGTTGCGTTGCTTTTGTAAAATATTTTCGACACCAAAGTTATAGATTAGGACAATTTTCAAACATTGACCTAGTTCGCTATAACTAAAAAGCTCTGATACCAATCTTTAACACCCCCAAATTACATTGCACAGCGGAAATACACATTTGGGTGCTAAATACAAACATTGTTACACAAGACATTTTGAACAAACTCAAAATGATAAATTTGAAATATAAAAGAATATAATTTAACCACTGTCTAAAAACTTTCAATCCCAAGTAAAACATTTTTAGAAATATCAGAGTAATATTTAGGTCCCCTAAAGATTTTATCAATTCCACAAACCATTTACCAAAGTACTTGACCGTACATTATTATTTTTATAACAAAAGGGAAAGAAATCCGTTTTAGACCAATCACCACAAAAGCAATCCCGCAATCCTTCTCCAGCAAGCTCCGCAATTCATAATCTTCAGTACCTGAAATACATGCTTAAAATCATCAACACAACGGTTGAGCGAGTCTATAGGTTTTCCAAATCAACATTTGAACACAAGAGAAAAATCAATCAAGATCATTTAATAGAATTGCTGATCATTACAATCTATTAGTCAGGCATTCTGGTATATAACAACAACTACTGAATTTTATTAAGATCATGACACCGACCCCTTAACTTAGTCACCCACGCCTAAAGCCAGCATGACTAGATGAAATTACAGTGCCCCTACTAGGGTATCATTTGCAAGGATACCAATTCTCATTCTCGTAAAGTTATCCTTCCCAGCGGGTTACTCAGCGTAAAGCCCTAGTCTCGGATAGGGTCGTCAGCCCAATAGTACTATTATTAGAATAAGCGGCTATTCTCAACTCACAATATCAAGTCAGAAGATAGTTAACGGCTCATGAATTTAGGGTCTTTTGCAAATAGGGTACTTATACAATTCAAACAACAAGGACAACAAGGCAACATTCGAGTCCAAACAATCAATCATGACTTGTGTTCATTTTACTTTCAAATAGCATGTATCCCCCTCGCGGGTTTTAAAATCATTCAAACAATTACAAAAGCGAGGCTATAGACTCACCTGGAGTAATAGCTGTAGTAAGACGATCTTCGACGATAGTTGATGCCCGATAAACACAAAAACCGCAACCTATCAAATAAGGCGTGTTCATCAATAATAAACTCGAAAATTAAATCATACATAATAACATCAAACTCAAACTCATAAAGTCACGATAAACTCGAGAGAAAACGATATAAATAACTTCATTATACTTAACCATTTTACACTTTTTACAAAGTCCGCCGGTACATACTACATGTACTAGCTTATTTACCCCTTTTAAACTTGTCAACCGTTTATGAAACGACTCGATAAACTAACTTACTATATATAGAAAGTCCTCTTACAAGTTTATCAAATGAAATTACTTTTAAAGTACTTTATCCAACTCATTTTCAAACTATAAAATCCGGACAGATTTACGTTAATTTTTCATACAACCGTTTTAACTTATTTAAACGACTCCGTTTATAAAACCGACACTCGGGTTTTAAAGTAAACTCAACCTATAAAATAAACACCTCATTATCAGTAGGTTACATTTTTCAAAACATCCATTTATCGTCCCCGAGATTCGATCCAAATATCGACAACAACTACTTGTAGTGTCGATACTCGTCTCCCGGTACATGATCATTCAAAACATCATAACTTCGCGCTCGTTTGGAGCTAGAAGCTCTATCTTATATAAAGTCGAAGCTAAGAAAATTATCTACAACCCTGGGCTATAAGTTAAGCCATTTTCAAAACATAAAAAATTTGGATTTTGCCTTTTACTTACTGTTGTAAAATGACTACTCAAAACTTGTACAAAATCAACTTTTTGATAAAAAAACAACCATAGAAATGATCATTACTATGCCCTAATATCATAATACACTAATCATAACATCAAAATCATAATAAAAATAAAAATCATAAGATCAAAATGAAGTTTCTAACAAGATTTTTAGCACAAACCACCATGGATCATCAAGATGAAGCCATGCATGATCAAATCTCCTACCTACCAACATCATAAAAAAAAGTTGCTTGCATGTATGAAATTCGTACACCAATGTGATCCTTATGCAAAAATAAGGTTGGGTCTAGTGTTAGTTTAGTTTGATTCAAGCTCAAACTCAAGAAAATTTGAAGTTTGTATTTGTTTGGTGGTGGTGGTGATGTTTCGGCAAAGAGAAGAGAGAGAGAGATGGAAGTGAAAATTTTGAAATGAAAATAGTGTAGTGTGTGTTTGTTTGAGCTTTATATATAGTGGGGTAGGGACCAAAGTTGCAATTTAGCAATAGTTGTGGCTAAAAATGTAAATAGTTAGCTAAAAGCGGGAAATAACTATTAGTCAATTTTCAAAATATTTACGCGGCTCGGGTTTCATAAAGATACTTTTAAAAAATTAAAACGTACCTCAAAAATAATAATATCGACTCTCGAATCGACTTAATATGAACTTAAAATAAAAACGTCAAAAATATAAACATCGAGACAACAATTGATAAAACATAAAATCTCGGGCATCCGTCGATATCGTGGTCACTAATAATCCTCGCTATTAGTAAAAAGATAAAAATAAGACCTCCAACGTCGGTTTTAAATAAAACCATCAATCGTCATTTCATTCAACTCATCAAAAATTTCAAAGTTATTCGTAAAAATAACATTATATAATATTAAATAAATGACCTCGGGTTTGGGTTGTCACATTTTATAGTTTGAAAAGCCTTATGTTTATCTTATAAAAAACTGTTTAGCATATTCTACCATTAGCCAATATAGGTCATGAAAATCCACCGTGCATGAATACTTGGAGGGGTGACCTCATCATGCAAACTAGAGGGGCTGCCTCTAATTTAATATACTGGTTTGGGTAGGAGGGATCAGCTCCTTGTGAAGGATGCAAGGCACACACCACATTCACACTGAGTAATCTGCTAAAAACATGTAACTAGGATGCACCCATACGCCCCACATGATAAATATAATAATATGGCAAAAAGCTGAAGGGACGCCACGAGCAATCACTCCGCCGGGGTGAAGTCATAACATCAGTGCCTCTAATGTTATGGTTATGGTACCTCCATAACTAGGTGAAACTGGTCATGCATGTATATGGCTATAGGTATTCTAAATTAAACATAAGCAAATCAAACATATAAACTTATACTACGAGAAAACATTTGACTGCATACGGGGAATCCTAATAAGGAAAGAATGTCCATACTGAAAGGACGGGAATCCGTACCTTATGTCCAGTGAACGAAGAAGACGAACTAAGGAGAATCCTACTTCGGTATCACTAATGCTACATAAATACATACGTGAATAAATATCTGATTACTAAATACGTAACTGGTTTTATATCATGTCTTAGCTTATTTTATATGTTCATATCATGTTTTAATGTTTTAAGCCTTAAACCGTGTTTATCTTATATTCTGTCTATTCTGATTACGTATTTCCGGTATTTCATGTATTATTATACTTACTGTGTAATAATAAGTAACTTTCTAAAAATAGCAGGTTTCCTAAAATAGTAAGTTTCCAAAAAAGAAAGTTACCAAAAATAGAAAGTTTCCAAAAATAGAAAGTTTCCAAAAATAGAAAGTTTCCAAAAATAGAGAGTTTCCAAAAATAGAATTACTGCTTAAAATAGATAAGTTTCTAAAAATAGAAAGTTTCCATAAATAGATTAGCTGCCTAAATTAATAAGTTTCTAAAAATAGAAAGTTTCCATAAATAGATTAGCTGTCTTAATTAAATAAGTTTCTAAAAATAGAAAGTTTCCATAATTAGATATAAGCTGGTTAAATAAGCTAAGTATATAAGCTTAAGTGTTTTTTGATTATTATTCTAAGTCATAATGATATAATGTATAGTTTATTAATTATTACATGTAATTTAAATAAACTATAGTTAAAAGCATTTAATTAAATATATCATGTTTTTAATTAAATAAAGTTAAATACTTAGGTTAAAACATGTATCATTATTTATTAATAATATAAGCTAAGTCATGTTAATTAATTAATTATAACCATGGTTTTTGAATAGTTAATTAATTATAAGTCTAGAAAAATATAAATACTTAGGTTAATAATTCCATGATCTAATAATTAAATTATAACCTAAGTCATGTATTATTAAATTAATCATGTCATATTTTATTAATTTAATTTATAACATATGATTAAAAAAATCTTAACATAAACCATGAACCGGATCGTGACTAGAAACCATGAAGAGGACCTGAAATCGACACTATACCCCGAACCACTTTGGGGTTCCCTTTTGTTTGTTGCTGCCGTGGGACCCACACCACCAAACCGGGACCATATGGTCTCGGTGGTGGTCTATTAGCCAAACCGAGACCCCCTTGGGGTTCGGTTTAGGCGCCGGCCAAACAAACACCCCTAAAAACCTCCTTTTTGATTTACCCAATAACCATTTACATGTTTGATTTATGTTTTTAATTAGGTTTTTAAAAACATCATGTTCTTATTTAACTTTATTAAATCAAATAAAAAAGAAAAAGGATTAAAAAGGTATACCGAATGCGTGGATCTAACGAGGATGAACACACACGAACACACGTACAAGATTCAAGATCAAAATCAAACGAACACCCCCTTTTCTTGTGTTGTATGCGGCGGCCAAAGAGGACAAGAAAGTGAAAGGAGGAAAACTTTTTAGGTTTTTAATGTTTTTACTGTAAAGTGAAAAATGAAAACAAGTTTTACCTTAACCCCCCTTTCATTGTAAAATTTAATGGGCATGGCCCATGGTGTTGGTCTAGCCGCAGGTAGGGGGCCCCACATGGGGTACCCGTACCGTTTTCCGTGTCTCGTTGTTTAAGTGTTTGTTCGTGTTTATTTGTGTTCGTGTTTTATGTGTTCTCGTTAAATATTTACCGTGACCTAATATATTTATTCGCGCTCGTAATAAATATATATACGTATTTAATATTAGTTCGTGATTTAATTATGTTCGTGATTTCATGATCGCATGTTCGTGATTAATTATTGTTAAATAATTATTGCGTGTTCGTGCGTAATAAATACTTATCGTGTTCTAACACGTACGTAATACGTAAAATCCTAACACGTAACCGTAATCATGCTATAATAGGAAAGTTTTAATCTAGTACGTACGATCTTAAGGGTACTATTCATGGTAAAAGCATGCGGGTTTTACACCTAAAACTCCACAACAGAATGGAGTAGCTGATAGGAAGAATAGGACATTAATTGAGGTTGTAAGAACTATGCTGGCTGATTCACTTTTGCCAAATACCTTTTGGGCAGAAGCAATCAATATTGCATGTTATGTGTTAAATAGAGTCCTAGTAACTAAGCCTCAAAACAAAACACCTTATGAACTCTTGACTAATGTAAAGCCAAACATAAGTCATTTAAAACCTTTTGGGTGTCATGTGTCCATACTAAATACTCTTGATTATTTGGGAAAGTTTGATGGAAAGTCTGATCCAGGATATCTTGTAGGATATTCATTGCAAAGTAAAGCATATAGGGTTTACAATTTGGCAACTAAGAAAGTTGAAGAAAATGCTCATGTCAATTTCTTAAAAAATAAACCCAATGTTCCAGGAATAGGATATGCTTCGATGTTTGATTTAGATTATCTAACTAACTCCATGGATTACTACTCTTTGCAAAAGGATTGTCAAACTAACAATGCAGGTGAGGAGTCAAGTGCAACTAATGCAGGTGCTCAAGAAGATGTTTCTTCATCAGATGATGATGTTCATGTCTATGTGCCCAACATGCCTACTGTTACACCCATGTCTGCAACTCCTAAAAAGCAAACCATGCCATCAAATGATGATCAAGCCTCCCAGGAGCTTCAGAGGCTTCAAGATCAAGAAAAGAATGCTACATCTGTTAATAAGCATTCAGGAGAAGAATCTTTTGAGTCACAACACTCAGTAGTACATACTATACCTAGCGGTACTTCATCTTCAAGTACTGCTAAGTCAAAATCTGCCAAATATGTTGACTCACTAGAAGAGATTTTGCAAGCATTGGACGAGGAAGACTTATATGCCAGTCCAGCCGAAGGAATCTTCTCCAAAGCTTCCTATGATGAGCAGGGTGCAGTAACTGATTTCAACAATTTGGAAATAGAAATTCCAGTCAGTTCTATTCCCACTCATAAAGTCAATAACAACCATCCTACTACACAGATTATTGGTGATCCAAAATATGCTGTACAAACCAGAAGACAACTGCAAACCAATATTGAAACTCATGCACTAGTGAGTTATGTCAAACAACAGCAGAGAAAAAAATCATAAAGATACTCAGCATTATTTGTTTGCCTGCTTCTTATCTCAAGTAGAGCCCAAAAACGTCTCTCAGGCTCTTGATGAAGAAAGTTGGGTAGATGCCATGCAAGAAGAATTAACACAATTTAAGCTACAAAAAGTTTGGATTCTTGTAGATCTTCCCTCATGTAAAAGAGTAATTGGTACTAGATGGGTCTTCAGGAACAAGAAGGATGAAAGAGGATTTGTTGTAAGGAACAAGGCAAGACTTGTTGCTCAAGGCTATAGACAAGAAGAAGGGATAGACTATGATGAGGTTTTTGCACCAGTGGCAAGGATAGAAGCCATTAGGTTATTTTTGGCCTTTGCATCATATATAGGATTTATAGTCTATCAAATGGATGTGAAAAGTGCCTTTCTATATGGTACTATTTCAGAGGAGGTATATGTCTCACAACCTCCAGGTTTTGTAGATCCTAAATTCCCCAATAGAGTCTACAAAGTTATCAAAGCACTTTATGGTCTGCATCAAGCTCCAAGAGCCTGGTATGCAACTTTATTCAACTTTCTACTAGAACATGGATATAGGAGGGGAACCATTGACAAAACTCTGTTCATCAAGAAAAAGGCCAAAGACATCATTCTAGTTCAAGTCTATGTTGATGACATTATTTTTGGTTCTACCAAGAAGACATGGTGTGAAGAGTTTGAAGCTTTGATGAAAGGAAGATTTCAAATGAGTTCTATGGGAGAACTAACTTTCTTTTTGGGACTACAAGTCAAATAAAGGAAAGATGGAATATTTATCAGCCAAGATAAATATGTTGCTGAAATCTTAAAGAAATTTTCATGTATGGATACAAGGAGTACAAGCACACCTTTTGAAGCCAAGAAATCTTTATCAAAAGATGAACATGGAGAAGATGTTGACATTCATCTCTATAGGTCAATGATTGGTTCATTAATGTATCTTACTGCTTCAAGACCAGATATAATGTTTGTTGTGTGTGCCTGTTCAAGATTCCAAGTTCATCCAAAGGTGTCACATCTACATGCTGTGAAGAAGATTTTTAAATATCTTAAAAGTCAACCTAATTTAGGATTATGGTATCCTAGAGATTCCACCTTTAAATTGGAAGCTTACTCAGATAGTGATTATGCTGGAGCAAATCATGATAGGAAATCCACAACAGGAGGTTGTCAATTCCTAGGCAGAAGACTCATATCATGGCAGTGTAAGAAGCAAACCATTGTTGCTAGTTCTACAACTGAAGCTGAATATATAGCTGCTGCTCATTGCTGTGGACAAGTACTTTGGATTCAAAATCAATTGTTGGACTATGGGTTTAACTTCATGAACACCAAGATTTACATTGATAATGAAAGTATTATATGCATTGTCAAGAATCCAGTATTTCACTCCAAGACTAAGCATATTGAAATAAGACATCACTTTATAAGAGATGCTTATGACAAAAAGCTTATTTAAGTCTTCAAGATTCATACAGACAACAATGTAGCTGATTTGTTGACCAAGGCATTTGATGCAAAGAGATTCGAATTCTTGGTGACACACATTGGTATGCTCAACCAATAACATGCTGCATATGTTGAGGGGAGGTAATAGTTGTACAATTGTTTTAATTTTTATTGTATAGTCTATATTTTGTTTTTTTGATGTTATTGCAGGTTTATAGAAAAAAAATAAAAGAGGTTACATGTCTAGTGGAAAGCATGAACTGGTCAAAATTGTGAGGTACCGTTGTCACTCCAAGTACCGCTAGCACAAAACCAAGTACCGCTTATGTTCCATGTACCGCTATTTGTCCGTTGTACCGTTAAGGGTCTCTTTTGTAAATTTGGCAGTTTCTTCGTGCTTGGGTTTGTTATTTACTTAAATACTTATTCCAATTACACAATTGATTCACCTAATCTTTTATTTTTATCTCTTGATTCTATAACCTTCATTCTAA
This sequence comes from Glebionis coronaria, assembly GCA_025667525.1. Taxonomy (NCBI): domain Eukaryota; kingdom Viridiplantae; phylum Streptophyta; class Magnoliopsida; order Asterales; family Asteraceae; genus Glebionis; species Glebionis coronaria. The sequence goes on along the minus strand of CM046882.1, from coordinate 70,717,131 downwards.
TCTTTCGATCATCAAAAATACTAATGGCTGCTTTACAAGTAATCTCTAAGCATAATTTGGTTGTGAATCTTGCTACGAATGATGACTCTCTTGGTTTCCATGAGATGCTTGGTTTCCTATCTCGAAGTCATGTTCATTTCGCACTCACTGTAAGTCCAGTTGTCTCTATACCCATTGTTGAACAATTTTGGGATACTGCTGTGTTAGGTACTCATTTTGATCAACCTTGAATTAAGGCTAGGGTGAATCATAGGAATATATATGTCACTGAGATACTGCTACGAGTAAGTTTGAGACTAAATGAAGAAAATGGACTTAGTATGCTTAATAATACAGAGATTCATGATGGCCTTGCAGCCATGGGCTATGGGGGTGGTAGGGAAAGTCTTACTTTCTTTAAAGCATTATTTTCACCTCAATGGAAATTGCTTTTTCATGCTATTATTCACTGTTTAAGTTCAAAAAGTACATCTTTTGATCAAATACCTGCTGCATTGGCATCTGCTAGTATTTGTCTAGCAAATAAAAGGGTTTTTAATTTTTCAAAATTAATTTTTGAAGGCATGACTAGAAATTTAGAAGGGACTAAGAAGTTCTTAATGTATCCTAGATTCATTCAGACTTTAGTTAGTGACCAAATACCTAACCTACCAGCATTAACTGATACATGGGATGTTCCTTCATTCACAAAGAGAACTTTCTCTTTCTTGACCAAACAAGGCAATGCCTTTACAGGAACAATAACACCATTGTTTGCTCATATGTTAGCCCAGCCTGCCAATCAAGATGGTGAGGAACCTAGCAATGCTAGTGCTTCTCAGCAAACTCCTTCTCACCAGAGCTCCCACTCTCTAGAAGATTCACAATCTTCTTCTCACAATCTTGGTGTTCCACCAATCACTGATGAGATGATCCATACACCTGCTGCTTCTATTGCTGCTAGTGGTTCACCACATTCACAAGCACCAGAGGTGGTGGATGTTGCAAATTTAACTACTTTGTGTACAAGTTTGTCCCAACAGGTACAGGTATTGCAGAAAGAAAAGCTTGTTCAAGACAATAAAATTGCTGAATTGGAAGCTAGCCTACTCAAGTTAAGGAACAACGTGTCACCTTGGATGAGGCAATATAGATCTGTTCAGAAATCTGCAATCAAGAAGCAAAGATTCAGGAACCACAAGAAAAGGCAACTGAATGCAACCAAACAGTAGAGGAATAATGAAGAACAGGGAACGAATAATGAAGAACAACCACCTTCTTCTGATAATCAGACAAGGATCTCTGGAAATGACATTAATTTTGAATTGGATGAAGATGTCATGGGGACTTATAAAGATGGAACTAGTTTAGAGACTGGTGTGGATGGACCTTCAGATATGAAGATTCAACAACAAGACCCACAACCTACTCCAGAGGAACCACAAGTTCAAGAAATGTTGGTAACTCAGCCAGAGGAACCACAAGTTAAAGAAAAGTTGGTAAATCAGCCAGAGGAGCCACAAGTTGCAGAAACATTGGCAACTCAGCCAGAACCATCAATTCAATCACCACTTCAAGCTAATTGGAGTGCTTTCTATGAGAAGTTAGAGGAAATTTCTATTCAGTTTCCTGCTCTATCACCACAAAGCAATAAATTAGATAAGACTAAAGAAGTGCAAGTTGATATGATAGCTTCTATGGAAGAAATAGTATCTGGGGATACACAAGTGATTGAAGAAACAAGTGTGTCTAATACTGGTGAAGTCAACATTGTTGAAGATCCAAGTACTGCTAAGTCAACTAAGCCGACTGCAAGTACTGCTGACATTGTTGAAGACCCAAGTACTGCTAAGCCAACTAAGCCGACTGCAAGTACCGCTGGTGATCATCCTTCACTAGAAAGTCAAACTTCTTTTGGAGAAAATGAGACTTTAGCCCAATTACTGCTTGATTTAAAGAAGAATTTAGCTGAGAAGACTAAGCAAGCAGAAGTAGAGAAAAAGACACAACAAGAAGTTCTTGCCACAAAGGATCAAATTCAAGGTAAGAAAGTTCAAGCTTCACACCCTACAAAAGGTATAGTCATTCAACAGCTAGCTAATGAAGATGTAGCTGCCAAGCTGAAGAAGAAGTTACCTAAGATTAATCCAAAGGACAAGGGGAAGAAGCAATTATTATCAGAATCTGAAGAAGAAAGTGATTCAGATAATGATATAAACAAAGTCATGTACAGATTTAATCAAATAGACCATGATGAGGAATTTGCTTATAGAATGCAAGCACAAATTCGTGAAAATGAATTGTAGGAAGAAATTGCAGCAAAGCAAGATTTGTTAGAAGCTAAAAGGATACAACAAGAATGGAACATACAAGAGTATGACAGGATTCGAGCTGAGATACATGCTAGTGAGCTTCTTGCATACTCATTGATAGCTGAAGAGAGAGATGCATATGATGAAGAAGAGAAATCAAAACTGATTAATGATCTGGTAAGGGAGAAACAAAGATTCTTTGCTGAAAAGAGAAGGAAATAAAAGATTAAGCCTCCAACTACTATGCAGATTAGAAATCAACTGATGACTTTCTAAAGAAAGTTAAAGGATTTACTCATATTCAGCTGTTGAAGATTTTTGAAGAAATCAATACTTTGTATGAGCAATGTAAGAGGACTGAATTGAATTTTGTTGAGATTGGATCTGAAGCAGACAAGAAAGCTGTTGAGGAATTCAAGAAACATCTGCAACAACAAAGACAATTTGGTAGTACTCCTAGAATTGAGCCAAGTACTGCTGAACCTACAAGTACATCTCCACCTATCAAGACCACTTATGTGAGGAAGAATAGAAAGGAGAAAGTAAGTTCAAGGGAGGAAGAGACTGCTCAAAGAATGAATACAAGAGTTAAAACTCAAGGTATTGCTCAGACTGAAAATGTACAAGCAGTACATACACAGTCAACAGTACATACAACAGTACATACTGAGGAAACGGTACATACAAGCTTAGAAGAGGGTTCAACAGAACTTGAGGGAATTTCCAAGAGTGTTAAAAGGAAAAGATCAACAAAGCTAAAGAAGAAAGCTAAGAGAGCTAAAACAACAGCAGAAGATAGTGATGATGATGAGAGCTTAAAGAAGTACTTGAAGATTGTGAAATTTGAAGATCAATGTATTGATACAGAGATTTTTGGAAAAAGAGAATCCATTGCTAAGTGGATTTACTCTACAGATCAAGGACTTGAAGCTCATGGAATTCAGAGAACTGATGGCACAACAAGAGTATTCAGACTTTTGGAAGACATTCTTCACATTATTGATAGACAAGATATTCAAGATCTTTTAAGGTTAGTTCAAGAAGCCAGTGCAGGTAAAACTGAAGTATCACTATTATATAGGGAATTTCTCTTTATGTATGAGCCACACAACTGTGATCAAGAAATGTTGAAGGTATTAGAGGATCAGGTTCCTAGTTACTGGAGATATTACCGGTCATGTGGATTGCATATTTTGGATGTAGATGATGTTACATACTATATGCTACAAGAGAAAACTTACCCCTTCAAAAGAAAATTGTTGGAAAGGATGTTAGAACGACAATTAGAAGTTACAGAAGAGTCTGCTGATGCTTTGGAGTTGATCAGAATGGTTAAACAACAAATCAAGGATTTGAAAGATGAGGAAGAACCTGAGAAAGAATCTTAAGTGTTTGACTTTCAGTCACACTTCACAAATGGTTCTCAGTTCACCATGTCTAACACACATAAGAACTAGCTAGTCCATAAGCAAACGGTTTGTGGTAAAGACTTATCAAATCCGTTGAAAGCTGATAGTTTGCTAAAAAACTATATGGTTCTAACTCACCTTGTTTCGAGACAAAGAGTTGGCTAGTCCTAGACAAACGATACTAGGTAAAGACTTCATCAAATCCATTGATGGTTGACAATTTACCAAAAATTGTAAGGTTTTCATTACATCTTATTCTTTGTGAATAAAGTATTGGCTATTCCAGAGTGTACGGATAATTGGTAAAGAATTTATCAAATCCGTTGATAGCTGGTGATTTGCTAAAAATCATGAAGCCAATACAGATTGGTGTTTGTTGTTAATTGTTTTATTTCAGGTATGAAGATTGCAGGCAAAGAAGTATTTAAAAATAATACTTAGAAGGTTTTGTTATCATCAAATCAAGACAAAGATTTATGATCAAGAGTTCAAGGACTAAACTCAAGAAGACAATAATTGATTCTGCAAAGATGAATGAATGTTTAGAAGACACAAGAAGATCATAGTTTGAAGAAAAAGATGATACTCATAATGTTTGAAGAATATCTTATCAGAAGAAGATCTATATTTGAAGTGTTTGGCTACATTCAGTTGGATACAAATGCAAATTACCAAGTTCAATCCAAGGATGAAGGAAAGACTGAAGACATGTATTTTTAATACATCCAGTACAAAAGAAACAAGAAGACAACAAGTTATCATTTCTTGTTTAGGGGAGGATTGTTGGGAATTATTTGTTAAGTGTCAAGTACCGTTAGTATATTCTAAGTACTGTTAGTGTTATGCAAGTACCGTTAGTGTTAACGCGGTACATAGTAAGTACTGCTACTTATAAAGTAAGTACTGCTATGATGATTAGGACGAATATATCTTTGTATAAGATATGTCATAGTTATAGTTAGAGTATATCTTATGTGATATACCTAAATAGTTAGAATATTGATAATATATCGTCTGTGATATAATTATCTTTATAGAATATTCTAAGGTTTCTAGGGTTCATTACTCTATAAAAGGAACATAGGTACAATGTCTTTTATGTACCTCATTCAAGTCGATTAATAAGAGAATCGAATAGTTAAAAGTAATTATGTTCTTCTGTGCTTTATAAGTTAGATTTCGCATAACTTATTTAGTGTTAGTAAGAGTGCTCAAAGTGTTTTAGTTTGATTAAAAACTATTATACTAATTCTTAACAGAATATAGATCCAACCAAAGGGATCAACAGTTTGGGTTGGAAAAATATTAAGCAGGTCGACCCGACAACCCGTTTAAGATTTTTTTTCCTTATATTAAAAATGATTAATATTTTACCATACATGTTTACTAGGTTAAACATACCGAACATAAACACATTTAACATGTTTAACACGTCTAATGTGCCTAATTTTATATATAAAACTTGTTAAATAGATCAATATATAAACCCGTTTAACCTATTCAACCTATGTAACATATTTAACGTCAACCCAAATATATATATATATATATATATATATATATATATATATATATATATATATATATATATATATATATATATATATATATATATATATATATATATATATATATATATATATATATATATATATATATATATATATATATATATATATATATATATATATATATATATATATATATATATATATAGGTTAAATGGGTTAGGTTCGAGTTATGTGTAAACGGGTTAGGGTTGACATAACTGACCGGATTATTTAAATGGGTTAGGTTTGGGTTGGGATTTCCTAACCCACCAACCTGACAACCCGAACCCGCTAACCCGAACCCGACATGAATTGCCACCCCTACTCAAAATGATTCACAAAATGTTTATGTAACCTTTTATTTTGAGTTAATGCCTATATGAAATGTGACACACAAACACACAAACTTAATGCATGGAATCTAGCATAAATCCTATTAAGAATAATCGAAAGAACGGTGATTAACAAGTACAACACATGTTGTTTATGAAAACATTTATTTTAGTGAAGAATAGATTCACACAAGGTTTACAGATACTATGTACTTATTGTAAATGGGTTGATGTTGGTTTAAGTTATTTCAGAGAACAACTTTTTGAAACAGTGCAGGTCACGGACCCTTTGTAAGGGCACGAACCCTTTGTAAAAGGGGTCCAACGGGGTCCGTGCACCTTTGAGACAGTTTTTAAACGTGATTTTTGACCCTAATTTGGAAGATAGACTCAAGAAGTTGTTCAACAACCATGTTCCACATGTGTATGTTGTAATTGAAGCTAAGGGTTAAGAGAATGTACCTTTGTAGCAAGCTTATCATACTCGAGTGGTAAGCATGTTCTTAGCTAATGCTAATGACGTTTTCATCAAGAATAACATTACCTCTACCCGTGGATTAGTATGCACTAAAAAGGCTCTTATTACCCATCACATGCTTTGAACGACCATTGTACTTGATCATCGGTTTCAAGTCCGACATTCAAGTATACCTATAACTCATGAAACTCAAATATTTGGTCCCCATTGTTTTATGGGTCCGTTTGGGTTAACCATACCTCTCCAAGCTATACCAAATTTAGTGGTACCGAACATATCCCATGGAACAATATTTCTCATTAAAAAATAAAAATTGGTTTCAACATTTGCACATGAATGTCAACACGAAAGCATATATGCATATAGAATGAAAGACAAATAGAAAACACATAAGCATATAGGTGTAATGCAATGGTTATCTAAGAATGAGAATATAGTGATATGCAAGTAGAAGAAGTACTCATATAAGAAAAAAGGTTTGACACAAGCAAGATGTTCATATGCACAACTATCCATTAGCGTTTAACGCAAGGAAAATCCTTCATATTCTTTTTAACATCATTGTTTTATCTTACACCAAACACCCCTTTTCAAAAACACTATATGTTTAGAGAATAATCGAAGGTGCTGTATTTGACAAGTTTACTTAGTTCATGTTTCTGAGTGACTTACTAAGTTCAAGTAAGAGTATAACATATGCCAAGAGAGTGAGCTAAGTCTATAAGCAAATTGAAAGATAATTTCCCCATTTTAGTGCACGAAATCAAGCAAATGTCCTATTGTGCATAATCATGTAGTTAACTAGCAAGCAAGTGGGTACCATGACAAGTTTGACACATATGTATCACAAGTACAATTAATATCAACATGCAATGATCAAACAAGATATATGCAAACTCATGAACTAAAACAAGTAACATTTAGCGTACAAATATTTTTCTTCGCTTTGTGTAACTATGACGATGTATACCAAACTTGATTAGTTTACTTTGTATGACAAGATTATTTATTTTATAATCTGAACATAGCCTCATTCAAATACAAAGTAATTTGATGTGTTTGATTCAAGAGAAATAAAATGAAATGCTAAAGCATGTTCACAATTTTAGACATGTTATTTCTTTTTTACTTGTTTCACTATCTTATGGATCTAACCAGTACTTTATAATCTTTTTATAAGAAAGTAGACTAAATTACCTTCAAAAAAATAGGTGGCACGACTTCTACTAACTAACGGTTAAAACGTTATGGCATTTTTAAGTTGGCAAAAAAACTACAGTCACAGAGGGTCAGGAAATCCGTCGGACCCTTTGCCCAGGGGTCCGCCGGGGTCCGTGGGTATGAGAGACAGACTATAATTTTCCCTAAAAATCATGTTTTGACATAGCATAAATACATAGGACTTACTAGACTTGATAACAACCATATAGTACACATCTTAAACATCATTTTTACTTATGAGACTTATCTATGAGTTTATGGAAATGATTTTTCCACAAAATTCAGTGTTGTGCCAAACACTCATTTAAAAACCGTATTTTGTAAGTTTTCTTTAGACACTCTACGACAGTCACGAATCCTTTTAAAGACATCTTGTTTTATATTTCATGGAAACCTTCAAGCTAATATATCAAAGTATACTAAACATTAAAATCTGCAAGCAATTAAACAAAGAAACGCTTCTCATATTTTATCCCACTTCAAAAGTAATTTGATACATGGATCGTACCCTATTTTAAACCATTTTTTTAAGAAATTAGAGCTACCCGCTCTGATACCAATTGTAGAAAACTAGAAGGGGGTTGAATAGTTTTCTTTTAATCTTTCAAAACTTTTTGTATCAAATGTTCATTGATGGGGACATAGTATGAGAGGCGTTTGTTTATAGTCAAAGACTATATGAATCAAGTAGCATATTGAGAGATCACAACACACACAAGCAATGCAAGTATAAGGATGAAGCAATAAAGTAACGTAAATGCAAACCGACACAATAATTTATAGTGGTTGGGCTACAAGGACACCTTCCTTGCCCTACATCCACTCCCCGAGTCACCTACTCGAGAGTTTGACTTCACTAGTAAAAGAATCTCCTTTAAACCGGTGGAGAAACCTTCACACATTGGCTTACAATCTTTATTTGGTACTAAGCTACACACTGGGTCCTTGCACAATGGATATGACCAACACCCGAGTTCTTACACACATGTAGAACTAACATAACTTCTACCGTTACAAAATTTGTAGGTACTACTCCAAGTACCGGGTTCACACAAGAACCAAAAATACACATTGGTTTATGATAGTTTATGATAGAGAAAGATGACTCTATGATATTATCTTGCCTAGATCATGGATTACATCTTGAAGAACATGTCTTGAAATATTCGTAATCCTTATCAACACGAGTCATAAAGCATCAAGATCATAGATCTCATGAAGGAGGAATGTGGATCTATACACAAAGTCAGCACGTACTTAGACTTTGGCTTTTCCGGTCCTAATATGTATAGATCAATGATGATAAGTCATGGATCTCGGTTGAGAAGAACACGAGATGTCAAGATCATAGATCTTGGACATAATAGCATGAGATGACAAGTACAAAGAAACTAGTCTAGATAGAGGTGACACAGTGACTTGATGTATGTCTTGTGCTTGAACTTCTTGATCTTGCTTACACCTTGAGTGATCTCCATATCTATAAAGAGAAACACTAAGCAAGAAGAAGAACAATTGTAGATCAAAGATCTACATGTTAGAGAGAAGAAAGATCTGATAAAGGATCAGATATAGAGAGAATAATATGATGGAAAGGTGTGTGAAATGAGTGAGCAAGTGATCTCTATTTATAGCCAAAGCTCAAGTACCCACGGACCCCGCCGGACCCTTTACCAAGGATCCGTCGGGGTCCGTCAGTCTGTCAGAAAATCAACAATTTAATATTGCAAATCTTTTGTTAAGTTAACACCTAAAACTTCTTTATGATAAGATTTTCTTGTTTAGGTTTTGCAAGACTTTTACCAATGATGTAAAAAGTATTTCTCATTATTTTTACAAAGATATAAATGTGTAAGTATACACGAAATATAATTACGAGTAACTTGTACATTTTTTACGTTATGTATTACAAGTTACATGTTTGTCATCAACAAAACAAACAAGGATGTATAGTTTAAATATCGTAATATTAGCACTAACAAAAATGATTTTTATAAACCGATTATTTAAGTAGAGAAACTATTCATCCCCTACCCCTTCTAGTTTCTACAATTGCTATTAGAGCCTATGTTATTTAAGTTTTTGAAGTATATTGTATTTTAAAACTTGGATCCGTCTATGGATTCCAATAAGTACCTAGAAGGGTAATCTATGCAAATACCACAACTTTTTGAAATCAATAGTTTTATTTATTGGAAAAATAGATTCAAGACTTATGTGAAATCAAAAGATTTAGATCTTTGGCATGTTATTACTAATGGTAATTTTTTACCTTTACAAAGTAGTGAAGTTTCTAAAAAGAAAGAACTTGTTTCTTTTGAATATTTAAATGATGACACTAAAAAGAAACTTGCTAAAAATAATGAGGTTAAAATGGTTATTTATAATGCTTTGCCTAAAAAAGAGTATGAAATTTTTTATGTATAAAACTGCTAAATAAATTTGGCAAGATCTTTTGATAACCCACCAAGGTAATAGTCAAATAAAAAAAACAAAATCGATCTTCTTGTTCAACAATATGAATAATTTTTCATCTTAGAAGATGAAATATTGATAGAGCATTTGCTATATTTAATACTATTATTACTAGTATAAAAGCAATTGATGAAAGTTTTTCTAGCAAGAACAATTTTAGGAAGTTTCTTCGAGCGTTGCATCCGAAGTGGAGAGCTAAAGTCAAGGCGATTGAAGAATCAAAGGATTTCACTACACTATCACTTGATGAACTTGTTGGAAACTTGAAAGTTCACGAGATGATAATCTTGAAGGACTCGGAGATGGTCAAGAGCAAGGGCGAAGGAAATTCTCTAGCATTGAAAGCCAAGAAATAGCATAGTGATCATGAAAGTTCATCCTCCAATAGTGAAGATGAAAAATATTTTATGGCGGTTAGAGACTTCAAGACAAGAGGACAATACATGAGACAACCCAGCAACGACAAGAAGCCATTCTCGAAGACCGATTCGGCAAGAATGAAAAAAGTGAAAGGAAGTGCTATAGATGCGGTGATCTGAATCATCTAATTGTTGAATTTCCCAAGCCACCTCGCAAGAAGAATCATGCAGAGGGTTGTGGAGTGAGAGTGGCAAAGAATGCGAGGAAAATGCTAAAGACGAGAAGTGTGTCATGGCTCATTCTTCTAGAGAGATATGCTTGGGGATTGATTTAGAGTCTGACGAGTGGATTAAGGATAGTGGTTGTTCTAAACACATGACGGGAAATCGAAGTCTATTCTCTACTTACAAAGCATATAATGGAGGTAACGTCACTTTCGCTAGTAAACTACGCGGTAACATCATTGACAAAGGTAAGTTTTCTCTTGACTCCATGAAAATTGAAAATGTTGAACAGGTAGATAACTTAGGTTTTCATTTACTTAGTATAGGTCAAATTCGTGACAGTAAGTGTAAGGTTATGTGACAACCGTGGTTTTGAGGTTCGTCACTTGGTCCTATTTTTAGGTTAATTTATGTGTGACTATTTATTTAGTGTTTTTACATGTTATTTTGCGTGAACGAGGTTGGTGTGGATATTGTTTATGGGTATAGAGTACTCATAAGTAAATCGAGGAACGGTTATTTCATGTTCATGAGCTCACAATTGGTGACTATGAAATGAAATGGTGTTAATTTTGGTGTTTACGTATACGTATAAGTATTATAGTAAATTGTATTTTTTTTTAGGATTTGGGGTTTAGCATTTAGAGGTCTCGGGTAAGGTGTTTAGTCGTGTGAGTATTTTTCGGGATGGTTTTAAGTCATTTAGGACTTAAATATAAAGTTTATTTTAAATTCCAAGAGTTTTTATAAAACTGTATATTTTAGTGTCTTTTACGGTATACGCGTAAAACTGACTAGTTTTACGGTTTTGAGATTTTAGAAACTTTAGGGGCTGAAATAAATTAAGTAAATTTATGGAAATATTAGTAAAGTAGTATTAATAAATAAAAAGAAAAAAAAATAAAAAAGGGGGGGTGTAGTCGGTTTGGACGATCAAAGGAAAAGGGAGGGAGGAAAAAAAGGAAAGTTGGGTTTGGGTTGGACTAGGATTCACCCACACCCTATATATTGTTTTATTCACAACCAAAAGTCATTATTTTTTTCCCTGGAGTCTTTTGGTCGACGTTTTTTAGAGGGTTTTTAGGGTTTCATTGTTTTTTTCATCTTCCATTAATTTTAAGGAAAAACCTTCAAATCCCTTTTCAATTTAATTGTTTTTAATGTTTTTATAATCATCTTATGATGGATTTGGGTTAGGGTTAAAATTAAAATCTGTATAATAATGATATTATAATGATTAGGTGAATTAGGGCTTGTAATTAGTGGGATTATGGGTAATTACCGTTTTTAAAAACTGGGCAGAATTTAGGGTCAATTGTTTTAGTCATATAAGGAGTTCTACAAACTCTTATTTTGCGATCCAAGTATCTCTGGAAAGGTAATTGAAGTGGCTTTCAAATTCAAGAAACAAGAACTAAATTGGAGGTCGGGAAGTGGGTCAAAAACAGGTTACAACAGTCGGAGGTCAAAACAGTTTTGAAATCAGCCTATTTTCTTTTTAAGTTTTGGGTTGTTTGGGGTACTTAGGGTTGCATTGGGACTTTCAAACGAACATGAGAGTTGGTTTATATATTATAGGAAGTATCTGCATTGGGGCTAAGATTGTGGGTTAGGGTAAGACTCCCTAATCATAACAAACATTTTGTATGTTCAAAACCAGTAAAATCCAGATAGACAACAGTATATATATATATATATATATATATATATATATATATATATATATATATATATATATATATATATATATATATATATATATATATATATATATATATATATATATATATATATATATATATATATATATATATATATATATATATATATATCGGGGCCTTAACAGTATCTTTAAGGTTGGGGCAAATGGGAGGAGTTAGCTAACATATGTAAGGGCATAGAGTTACCTTTACAGAGGTCATGGGTATGGTTAGGTAGGAGTTTGGCTAATAGTTTGGAGACCTAAAAGTTAGGACTGTTTTGTGTAAAATATGAACGGGTTAGGTATCAAACTTAATCAAGTTAAGGACTTGTTAGGGAAGGGTAATGGGGTGTTTAGAGCATATTAATGAGGAACATATATGGGAGAAGGCTAGATGTCCATCATAGGTTGATGAGCCATTTTTAGAGATTGGTTCATGTATTGATTTTGTGTTTTTGTTTGTTATCTTTTTGTTAGTGCACGGACTTTTGGGAGAAGCTCAATCAGGTGAGTTTCATGGTCCCATGTCTACTAATGATTTTGACTTCCAGATGGGATGGAAGAGACACTGTCTTGTTTTTATAAATTATGCTGTGAATGTTTTGTGTTTGGTGATGGACTTGTGCATACTTATGTGATTAACTGCTAACTGATTCATGATTGTTTTGTGATTTGACTTGGTACCAAGGGGTTGATGACAAGGCGGGGCCTTGGGATTGGTACATAGGTGTATGGGCGCCTATGGGACCATGGTGTTTGGTAAGGCTGGGAGCCTTGGACTTGGATTTGGTTTGGTTTGTTAAATCTTGAATATTAGTTGTTAATGCATGTTTGTATCACATTGTCCATATGTTCTTAGATTTGGTTATTATTCATAGCTTATGGTTTGATTTTGGCGTTTGAGTCTAAACATATGAATCTCACCAACTTTATGTTGACGTGTTTTAGTGTCTCTTTCAGGTGAGAATGTGGTTAAGCTAGAGAATAGAAGTGGCTAGTTTTGGAGGCATTAGGAATGCATTTTAGAAGGAGATCCCCGTTCCTTCTTAATTTCTTTTGAATGTTTAATAAGTGATACTGTTGACACCTATATGTTTGCTTTGTTTATGTTATTTGTTTGTCTCGGGTAAGTGGTAGGACTGTTACCTACTTACCTAGACTCCTGCATTGTTGAGATATTGTCATGACTTTTGTGTCACCATTTTATGACATTTCTTATTTCATTTAGTTATCTCTATAGACACGCCATGTTCTGATGATATCCATGCTTTGCTCCCCATATTCCGCCATGGTGGAGTGTCACAGAATGGTATCAGAGACAATGGTTATAGAGAATTAGGTTGCCTAGTCGCGTAGCCTAGTTTATAGCTTAAGGGTCCCTGCATATAGGCGTCATAGGAGTATGTGTGCATTTTATAATAATTGATGTGTTTGGATGTTATTTTGTGATGTTTGTTAAGTTATGAACTACTATGGTTCATACTTGGCCACATATTATTTTCCTTTTTGGTTTTTGACTAGTGCGGGTTTAACTACCATCGTCCACGCTAGTCATTGTTGTACTTTGCTTAGAAATGTATATTATAGTACATAGATTGGTACATAATAGCATCTGCCTTTCGTTATGTTATTCTATGTATCTGATGAGTAATATGTTCTTCTGATGTTTAAGTCATGCCCCCTAAGAGACAAGTAGTGGTGCAAGCCACTGGAATTATGAGGATAGGATGCCACAGACGTACAAACTATAGGAGGACAATTCCATATGAGTGGTATCCATGTGAGGCGATAGAACGCATGTCTAAGGTGAGAGTGAACAATATGTGGGTCTATAAGACTGTCCTAACGATAACGGCTAAAGAAGGAAATAAGGAAGTACTATTGAGGAATGTCAAGACTAAACCAGGTTATCCAAATAGTAACAATAATGGAGGAGGAGAATCCGATACAGAATCCACTGCATCCAATAGTTATTTGGTTTTAAAAAAAGAAAAGTTTAATCTTTTCTGACTCTTATGGGCGGCATGCCTTAGAATTATTTATGTTTTCGTTTGGATTATGTCTATGCTAGTTTAGCTAGACCATGGATTTGGGATGTTTCAAGTATTTGATTATGTTGTTTTAATAAATGGAGTTTTGGATCTTATTTTGTGTGGTTATGTGCTTGTGAGTTGATGGATTTATGTGTTATGTGTTGTATAAATTCTTATAAGTGTCATCATAGGAGGGAGTGCATTGGAGAAAGGGTAAGTGTATAAGCATGGTGGCCAACATGGTTATACAAGTACCACAACTTCTATGGATTCCTAAGTATGATTACATGAAATAGGATTGGTACATGCTTGTATAGTATATGTTGGTAGTACGTATGGTTATGATAGGCGTGTGTATGGTGGTAAGTATACTATATGGAGTATTTTGGTAGTGGTTAACGGGTGTCATGTTTTTACTATAGCATGGTGAATACACGAAATGGTTCTGGAGGAAGTGGTGGTGACGGAAATCCTGATTTGGGTGCTTTGATTGCTGCTCAAATGGCCAACATAATACCAACCATTGTTCAGCAGGTGACTAATAACCTGAACAACAACAACAACAATGGTCAAGGAGGAGGTGGAAACAATGGTTGTAGCTATAAGGCATTCACTTCTTGTGGTGCAAAAGAGTATGATGGAAAAGGTGGCGCGGTAGTACTTACCCAATGGATTGAGAAGATGGAAAATGTGATTCAGATGAGTGGTTGTTTACCCAATCAAAGGGTCATGTATGTAACTGGTTCACTGGTAGGGAAGGCTTTAACTTGGTGGAATACTCAAGTCCAAGCAAGAGGGAGAGTTGCTGCAAATGCTATGGCTTGGGCTGACTTCAAGGCTCTTATGACTACGGAGTTTTGTCCAAGCAATGAGATGGAGAAGCTGGAAAATGAGTTTTGGGGACATGCTATGGTTGGAGCGGCTCATGCAGATTACACGGATCGCTTTCATGAATTGGCAAAGTTGGTTCCCCATTTGGTTACCCCTGAGGCAAACAAAATCAAGCGGTACATTGCTGGATTGCCTACTCAGATTAGGGGAATGATCAAGGCTACTCAACCTAACACGATACAGCAAGCTATACTTACAGTAGGAATACTTACTGAGGAGGCGGTATCTAGTGGAACCTTGGTAAAGGCGGGGGATAAAAGAAAGGAGCCAGAAGCTGCGAAATCGCCTGACACCAACTGGAAAAATGTTAAGAAGGCAAAAAATGGAAGAAATTTTGCCATGAGAGTACCTCAAGGTTCTGGAAATTCAAAAAACAACAATGCAGCTTGCCGAACCTGCTCTAGGTTCCATCCAAGAGGTACACCATGCCAGATATGCTTCAATTCTCAGAAACCAGGACACTTTGCTAAGGATTGTGGAGCACCTAATAAGAACGCAACACCAATCCAGTCTGTGAGGATGAATGTCACCGGGGGAAAATGCTTTGAGTGTGGACAACCCGGGCATTTCAAGAGGGAGTGTCCTAGATTGATTAGAGCAACCAACCAGGGCAGAGGTCAGCTAGCTTTGGAAGGAAATCGAGGAAACCAAGGCGGTGGAAATCAGAACAATGCTAACCGCAACAATGGAAACACTGGGAATTGGAACTGGAACAGGAACGAAGGAAATCAGAATAAAGGAAATCGGAATGGAGGCAGGGTTTACCTTGCAAATGCAGTAGAAGCGGTTCAGGACCCGAATGTAGTAACGGGTACGTTTTCTGTTAACAATCACTTCGCTACGATTCTTTTTTACTTTGGGGCAGATTTTATTTTTGTGTCTTCTCAATTCGTGCCTTTGTTAAATATGAACCCTAGTGTAGCGAAACCAGGGTATGTGATTGAGATAGCTAGTGGTAAGCAAGAAGAGGTAGATGAGATATTTTTAAACTGCAAATTAGAGTTGGGAGAATTTAAGTTCATCATAGATTTAATCCCTCTAGGACATGGGAGTTTCGATGTGATTATTGGGATGTATTGGCTATCGAAGCATAGGGCTGAGCTAATGTGTCATGAAAAGATTGTTAAGATCCCCATAGGTGATAATAAGGTGTTATACGTGTACGGAGAAAGGAAGGAGAAGAAGACCATGTCCCTTATGAATGCCAATGAGGATGAGCCACAAATCAATAAGATTCGAGTAGTAAGAGAGTTCATCAATGTATTCCCGGATGACTTGATGGGATTACCACCGGGGAGACAAGTAGAGTTTAAGATTGACTTAGTACCCGGGGCAACACCCGTAGCGAAGTCATCATATCGTCGAGCACCGTTGGAGATGCAAGAATTAGCTGAGCAACTCAAGGAGTTGCAGGATAAGGGTTTCATTCGCCCAAGTTCTTCTCCATGGGGAGCACCGGTGCTATTCGTTAAGAAGAAGGATGGATCATTCCGGATGTGTATCGATTATCGGGAGCTGAACAAGCTGACCATTAAGAACCGTTATCCTCTCCCAAGGATTGATGATTTATTTGATCAGCTGCAAGGAGCAAGATACTTCTCAAAAATTGACCTTAGGTTCAGTTATCACCAACTAAGGGTCTATGAGGAGGACATACAAAAGACCGCGTTCAGAACGAGGTATGGAGACTTTGAATTCACCGTTATGCCATTTGGGTTGACAAACGCGCCAGCAGTGTTCATGGATCTAATGAACCGAGTGTGCAAGCCATATCTGGATAAGTTTGTCATAGTCTTCATTGATGACATACTTATCTACTCTAAGACGGAGGAGGAACGCAACAAGCATTTAAGGTCGGTGTTGGAACTGCTCAGGAAGGAGAAACTTTATGGAAAGTTCTCCAAGTGTGAATTTTGGCTGCAAGAAGTACAATTTCTAGGGCATGTAATCGACAATGATGGCATACATGTAGACCCAAAGAAGATTGAAGATGTGAAGAATTGGAAGGCACCTACTACACCGTCAGAAATAAGGTCATTCTTAGGTTTAGCAGGATATTACAGAAGATTTATAGAGAATTTCTCTAGAATATCACAACCTTTGACATTGTTGACCCAAAAGAATCAGAAGTATGAATGGGGCGAAGAGCAAGAGCAGGCGTTTCAGACATAAAAGGATAGGTTGTGTAATGCACCGATCTTATCCTTACCAGAAGGGGTGGAAGATTTTGTGGTTTATTGTGATGCGTCCAATCAGGGGTTAGGATGTGTTCTTATGCAGCGAGATAAGGTCATAGCTTATGCATCACGACAATTGAAAAACCATGAGAAGAATTACACCACACACGACTTAGAACTAGGTGCTGTAGTCTTTGCTCTCAAGATATGGAGACATTACTTGTATGGGACGAAAAGTGTGATCTATACGGATCACAAAAGCTTGCAGAACATCTTTGATCAGAAAGATTTGAACATGAGGCAGAGGCGATGGTTGGAGTTATTTAGTGATTATGATTGTGAGATCAAGTATCACCCTGGAAAGGACAATGTGGTGGCGGATGCTCTAAGTAGGAAGGAGAGTCTAAAACCTAAAAGAGTAAGGGCAATGAGCATAACTATTCAGACAACTCTTAAAGATAGAATTCGAGCAGCACAAGTAGAGGCCATTAAGGAGGAGAGGTTGGTTGAAGAAAATCTGCATACTATGGATCAGTACATGGAAGAAAGAGGAGATGGTTGCAAGTATTACTTGGATAGAATCTGGGTTCTGTTGTTTGGCAATACAAGGAAGGTTATATTGGATGAAGCTCATACGTCGAGGTATTCGATACACCCAGGAGCTGATAAGATGTATCGGGATATGAGGGATATGTATTGGTGGCCAGGAATGAAGAAAGATGTAGCTGTGTACGTTAGTGAGTGTTTGACTTGCGCCAAGGTGAAGGCTGAACATCAAAGACCATCAGGGTTACTGCAACAACCAGAGGTTCCTAAGTGGAAGTGGGAGAATATTGCCATGGACTTCATTACAAAACTGCCAAGGTCTAACAGTGGTAATGACATGATTTGGGTAATAGTGGACAGACAGACTAAGTTTGCACATTTTGTGGCAATGAAGGAGGATGATAAGATGGAAAGGTTTGCCAAGAAATACTTGGAACATGTGGTGGCAAAACATGGGGTGCCGGTGTCGATCATATCGGATAGGGATAGCAGGTTTACGTCTAGGTTTTGGGGACTATTGCAGAAAACCTTGGGTACAAGACTGGATATGAGTACAGCTTATCATCGGCAGAAGGATGGACAGAGTGAGAGGACTATACAAACACTAGAGGATATGTTGAGGGCGTGTGTGATAGACTTTGGAGGAAGTTGGGAGAATCATCTGGCGTTGGCAGAATTTTCGTACAATAATAGTTACCATGCTAGTATAGAGTGTGCACTGTTCGAAGCACTTTATGGTAGGAAGTGTAGATCACCGTTGCTATGGGCTGAAGTGGGAAGTAGTCAACTAATTGGACCGGAGATGGTACAGGAGACTACGGATGCGATAACTGTGCTTAAGGAGAAATTAAAGACGGCTAGGGATCGATAGAAGAGCTACGTTGACAAGAGGCGTAAGCCGTTGGAATTTGAGGTTGGGGACAAGGTTATGCTAAAGGTTTCACCATGGAAAGGGGTGATGTGGTTTGGGAAGAAAGGGAAGTTAGCGCCTAGATTTGTGGGTCCATTTGAAATCCTTAAAAGGATTGGGCTAGTGGCGTATAGGTTGAGATTAATGGAAGAGTTGAGTAGTGTACATGATGTGTTTCATGTATCAAACCTGAGGAAATGCTTGGCAAGAACTGGCTTGCAAGTGTCGGTGGACGATATTAGTATAGACACGAGTCTTTGTTTTATTGAGGAGCCGGTAGAAATTATGGACCGTGAAGTTAAAACATTGAAAAGAAGTAAGATACCGTTAGTTAAGGTTAGGTGGAATTCAAAACGTGGACCGGAGTTCACGTGGGAACGGGAAGAGTTTATGAGGAATAAGTATCCTCAGCTGTTTGATAATGACGATCCTAAGGAGTAAATCTCGGGACGAGATTTCTATTAGGAGGGAGTGATGTGACAACCGTGGTTTTGAGGTTCGTCACTTGGTCCTATTTTTAGGTTAATTTATGTGTGACTATTTCTTTAGTGTGTTTACATGTTATTTTGCGTGAACGAGGTTGGAGTGGATATCGTTTATGGGTATAGAGTACTCATAAGTAAATCGAGGAACGGTTATTTCATGTTCATGAGCTCACAATTGGTGACTATGAAATGAAATGGTGTTAACTTTGGTGTTTACGTATACGTATAAGTATTATAGTAAATTGTATTTTTTTTAGGATTTGGGGTTTAGCATTTAGAGGTCTCGGGTAAGGTGTTTAGTCATGTGAGTATTTTTCGGGATGGTTTTAAGTCATTTAGGACTTAAATATAAAGTTTATTTTAAATTCCAAGAGTTTTTATAAAACTGTATATTTTAGTGTCTTTTACGGTATACGCGTAAAACTGACTAGTTTTACGGTTTTGAGATTTTAGAAACTTTAGGGGCTGAAATAAATTAAGTAAATTTAAGGAAATATTAGTAAAGTAGTATTAATAAATAAAAAGAAAAAAAGGGGGGGGGGGGTAGTCGGTTTGGACGATGAAATGAAAAGGGAGGGAGGAAAAAAAGGAAAGTTGGGTTTGGGTTGGACTAGGATTCACCCACACCCTATATATTGTTTTATTCACAACCAGAAGTCATTATTTTTTTTCCCTGGAGTCTTTTGGTCGACGGCTTTCAGAGGGTTTTTAGGGTTTCATTGTTTTTTTCATCTTCCATTAATTTTAAGGTAAAACCTTCAAATCCCTTTTTAATTTAATTGTTTTTAATGTAATCATCTTATGATAGATTTGGGTTAGGGTTTAAATTAAAATCTGTATAACAATGATATTATAATAATTAGGTAAATTAGGGCTTGTAACTAGTGGGATTATGGGTAATTAATTAGGTTAATTTAATTAAACCCGTTTTTAAAAATTGGGCAGAATTTAGGGTCAATTGTTTTGGTCATATAGGGAGTTGTACAAACTCTTATTTTGTGATCCAAGTATCCCTGGAAAGGTAATTGAAGTGGATTTCAAATGCAAGAAACAAGAACTAAATTGGAGGTCGGGAAGTGGGTCAAAAACATGTTATAACAGTCGGAGGTCAAAACAGCTTTGAAATCAGCCTGTTTTGTTTTTAAGTTTTGGGTTGTTTGGGGTACTTAGGGTTGCATTGGGACTTTAAAACGAACATGGGAGTTGGTTTATATATTATAGTAAGTATCTGCATTGGGGCTAAGATTGTGGGTTAGGGTAAGACCCCCTAATCATAACAAACTTTTTATATGTTCAAAACCAGTAAAATCCGGATAGATAAACGTATATATATATATATATATATATATATATATATATATATATATATATATATATATATATATATATATATATATATATATATATATATATATATATATATATATATATATATATATATATATATATATATATATATATATATATATATATATATATATATATATATATATATATATATATATATATATATATCGGGGCCTTAACAGTAGCTTTAAGGTTAGGGCAAATGGGAGGTGTCAGCTAACATATGTAAGGGAATAAGGTTTCCTTTACAGAGGTCATGGGTATGGTTAGGTAGGCGTTTGGCTTATAGTTTGGAGACCTAAAAGTTGGGACTGTTTTGTGTAAAATATGAACGGGTTAGATATCAAACTTAATCAAGTTAAGGACTTGTTAGGGAAGGGTAATGGGGTGTTTAGAGCATATTAATGAGGAACATATATGGGAGAAGGCTAGATGTCCATCAAAGGTTGATGAGCCATTTTTAGAGATTGGTTCATGTATTAATTTTGTGTTTTTGTTTGTTAGCTTTTTGCTAGTGCACGGACTATTGGGAGAAGCTCAATCAGGTGAGTTTCATGGTCCCATGTCTACTAATGATTTTGACTTCCAGATGGGATGGAAGAGACATTGTCTTGTTTTTATAAACTATGCTGTGAATGTTTTGTGTTTGGTGATGGACTTGTGCATACTTATGTGATTAACTGCTAACTGATTCAGGATTGTTTTGTGATTTGACTTGGTAACAAGGGGTTGATGACAAGGCGGGGCCTTGGGATTAGTACATAGGTGTATGGGCGCCTATGGGACCATGGTGTTTTGTAAGGCTGGGAGCCTTGGACTTGGATTTGGTTTGGTTTGTTAAATATTAAATATTAGTTGTTAATGCATGTTTGTATCACATTGTCCATATGCTCTTAGATTTGGTTATTATTCACAGCTTATGGTTTGATTTTGGCGTTTGAGTCTAAACCTATGACTCTCACCAACTTTATGTTGACGTGTTTTAGTGTCTCTTGCAGGTGAGAATGTGGTTAAGCTAGAGAATAGAAGTGGCTAGTTTTGGAGGCATTAGGAATGCATTTTAGAAGGAGATCCTCATTCCTTCTTAATTTCTTTTGATTTTTTAATAAGTGATACTGTTGACACCTATATGTTTGCTTTGTTTATGTTATTTGTTTGTCTCGGGTAAGTGGTAGGACTGTTACCTACTTACCTAGACTCCTGCATTGTTGAGATATTGTCATGACTTTGGTGTCACCATTTTATGACATTTCTTATTTCATTTAGTTATCTCTATAGACACGCCATGTTGTGATGATATCCATACGTCGCGCCCCATATTCCGCCATGGTGGGGTGTGACAGGTTATCCTTCCCGAACATGGTTGCGAAATCGTTAAAGATGGAAGGGTCATTGGAAAAGGTGTTAGAAAGCATGAGTTTTATGTCATGAAGGTTAGTAGGAAGTCTAGAGAAAACATATGTCTTGTGACTTTAGATGAGAGTTCTACTTTTTGGCATAGGATATTTACAGTCACAAAAATATGGGTTAAATTAAATCTTTGCCTTCTAAGGAGTTTGTTATACACCTTGCTAAGATCAAGTTTGATAATCACTTTTGTGATGCTTGCAAAGTTGGGAAGCAAGTTCACGCTAGTCATAAAGCCAAGAATTTAGTGTCGACCTCTCAGTGCCTAGAGCTCCTACATATGGATCTCTTTTCACCTTCCGTAATACAAAGTTATGGAGGTAACCTTTATACCCTACTAATAGTTGATGACTATTCTAGATTCACTTGGACTAGATTTTCGGCCAATTAGAATGATGCTTTCGAGCGTTTTGAGATTTTTAGTCGGTGTGTCTAAAATCAATTAGGATGTCTGGTTATATCTATTAGGACGGATCATGGTCAGGAATTTGATAATGAAGCACAATCTGGTGCCTTTTGTAAAGCTCATGGTATAACCCATAACTTCTCGGCTCCTCGCACACCACAATCAAATGGGGTAGTTGAAAGGAAAAATATGACTCTCTAAGAGATGAGTAAGACCATGTTAATGAGCAATCATTACCTCAAAAGTTTTGGTGCAATGCCATGGACAGATCGACCTATATTCTCAACCAAATTCTTATTCGACCTTTCTTTAGAAAAACCCCTTATGAGATTCTTAAAGGTAAGAAACCCTCATTATAATACTTTAAGGTGTTTGGAAGCAAGTGTTTCATTATCAACACCAAAGATTACCTTACTAAGTTTGACCCAAAGTCATACAAAGGTATCTTTTTAAGGTTTTCTCAAACTAGTAAGGTATTTTCTTTGATAATCTAAGTACGTTAAAGAAATGCTAAAGAAATTTGTACTAGAGGACTCTAAGCCTATAAATACTCCCATGGCCTCGGATACTAAACTAACCATAGATGATGATTGTGAGTCGGTAAACAATATCAAATATAGAGGGATCATTGGTAGATTGTTGTACCTAACGGCAAGTCGACCCGATATCATGTTTAGTGTTTGTTTTTGTGCCCGTTTCCAAGAGGATCCTAAAACCTCTCACCTTGAAGAGTTTAAGTGTATCTTCTGAAATATTAAAGGCACTATACATCTGGGATTATGGTAACCTAAAGGGACCGGCGTAGAAACCATAGTTTACGTCGAGTCGGATCATGCGGGAGACTATGTGGACCGAAAAAGCACTAGCGGTATTTGTACCTTCATGGTTATTGTTTAACTTCTTGGTTCTCTAAGAAACAAACCGCTCTTGCCATATCCCCCACGGAAGCCGAGTGTGTGAGTTAAAAATCTCATAAGGGTTCTTTCCTAGAAATAGTCGAATAAGAATTCGGTTGAGAATATAAGTCGATGTGTCCACGGCATTGCACCAAAATTATTGAGGCAAAGATTGCTTGTTTAACATTGTCCTACTCATCTCTTGGAGTATCCTATTCTTCTTTTCGACAACCCCATTTGATTATGGAGTGCGAGGAGCCGAGAAGTTATGGGTAATAACATGAATTTCATAAAAGGCACCAAATTGCACTTCATTATCAAATTCCCTACCATGACTCGTCCTAATAGACACAATTGGACATCCTAGTTGATTTTGGATCTTCCAACTAAAGACTTCGAAATGATCAAAAGCTTCATTCTTATTAGCCAAAAATCTAGTCCAAGTAAATCTAGAATAGTCATCAACTATCACTATGGTACAAAGGTTACCTCCATAACTCCGTATGACGGAAGGTCCAAAGAGATTCATATGTAGGAGCTCTAGGCGCCGAGAGGTCGAAACCAAATTCTTGGCTTTGTGACTAGAGTTAACTTGTTTCCCAATTTTGCAAGCATAAAAAAGTGACTATTAAACTTGATCTTGGGGATATGTATTACCAAACTCCTTAGAGACCAAAGATTGAATTAGACGCATATTAGCGTGACCTAATATCCTATGCCAAAGAGTAGAACTTTCATCTAAAGTCTCTATATATATGTTGTCTTTAGACTTCCTACTAGCCTTCATGACATTAAGCCCATGCTTTCTAACACCTTTTCGAATGACTTTTCCATCTTTTAGTATTTCACTATCATGTTCGGAAAAGACTACCTTACACTTATTGTCACAAATTTGACCTATACTTAGTTCCTTTAAAACCTAAGTTATCTACATGCTCAATATTTTCAATGGTTAGGGAGTCAAGAGAAACCGTACCTTTTCCAATGATGTTACCACGTATATTACTAGCAAAAGTGACGTTACCTCCATTATATGCTTTGTAAGTAGATAATAGACTTCGATATCATGTCATGTGTTTAGAACAACCACTATCCTTAATCTAATCGCCGGGCTCTAAATCAATCCCCAAGCATATCTAGGTAACAACATATAAAGTCAAACATTTGGTCCCCAATATCTCATGGGTCTAAAGTTTTTAGTTCCAAACATCCCTTGCATTTGGTTGGGATGCACGAATGGAGGACACATACCTCACGGAGAAAAACATTGTTGTTAAAAATTGTTCCAATGTTACTGGAGTATTTTGGTGTCCATTGTTTTTCTTAGGTGTCTTAGACCTTGATCTAGAACGATTGTTGTTTCTAGGTGTAGGTGTTTTACTTCTAGGTCATGACTTAGAATGGTCATTATTTTTAGGTGCGGGTATTCTACTTCTAGCCTTGAATCATTTCTTACTCTTGGGGAAGGAGTAGATGATTTCTTCATGACATCTTTCTTCCCATTAAAGGTTTGTTCATTGGAGCATAAAATTTACTAAACTCTTTTTCATCAGTAATGGGTATTTTGGCTTTATTTATAACAAGATGTTTTAGCCCTTTACCTAAAACAGATTTTTCAGAAAACTTTATTTTCTTTGATTTCGCACTCACTGTCCGCGACTCATTAAATCCACTGGCGGTTCCATAATTATGTGGAATCGCGGAGTACAATCTTGATTCGCGATCAGCAGACTCTTTTACTGAAAATTTAACATGTTTGGTTTCACTTTTTAGATGCTTTATCAGTGTTAAAACCTAAACCAAGTCTTTATTTATAATGAATTTGTCTACTTAGCATATCACCAAGAGCATTACTACATTTCATGAATTTTCCCAACTTAATGGATGTGCTATTAAGATTCTCATTTTCTTGCGTAAGGTTTTCACAACTTAGACATTCTAAATCAACTTCTTTATTTTTCTCCAATTTAGCTAATTTACCTTTTATCTCACTAATCTCATTTTCAAGTTTAGTCTTAGTTGATTTAGCAATTTATTACTTTCTATGAACTTTAGACTTAGTTTGCAAAGATTATCATATTGACTTTCTAATTCTAAATCATCTAGTGAAGAACTATCATTGCTATACTATTCGGTTTCGGAATGTTCCTCTTTTGAAGAATGAGCCATGAGACACTCCTCATCTTTAGCATTGTCATCGCATTCTTCACCACTATCACTCCACGGCCCTCTAACGAACGTCGCGTGATTCTTGTCGTGAGTTGGCTTGGGACATTCACTAATAAAATGATTTGTATCACCACATCTAAAACATTTCCTATCACTGATTGTGGTAAATTACGTCTTTTAGGAAAAAGAGCGTAAATGTGGTAAGTATTAAGTGATGATTTAGGAAAATCAAGCACTAATGACCCAATGAAGTTCGTTTCCCACGGAGGTATATGTGTGTGACTAAAATGTAGCAAGGTTTGAGATTAATATTGGTTAGAAGGGGATGAGAAAAGAGAATGACGAAGGCGTGAAATTAATTACTACGACGACAAAACGTAAAATCGTAAAATAAGCTAAAATAAAAATTAATTCTAAAAATTACCAAAAATTCACCAAAAATCAAAATAAATAAACTAAGAGTGTACCAATGATCAAAACTTTTTCAAACCTTTTAATTAATTAAATATTTAATTTTTAAATGTTAATTAAAGCCCTAAAAATCAAATTAATTATCAAAAAGCCCAAATAAAGATTTTTCAATTGGTAAACCTCTAAAATGACCTAAAAAGATTAAAACTATTTTTAGAAATTTTAAAACTAATAAAAACTATTTAAAATGATTTAAAATTTATTAAAACTTAAAATAATTATAAAAATTAATCTAAAAATGATAAAATTATTCTAAAAGTTGCAAAAATCCTATTTTAATGTATTTAAGTTAAGAAAAATATAAAAAGTTGAAAATATTAAATTTGAAAAATAATAATAAAATAATATTAAAATAATATTAAAAATCCAAAATTATAAAAAAATCTAAAAACTTGCAAACTAGTTTATTTTAACCTAAATAATCAGTAAATGAAAGTGAAAAGACTAGAATACCCCTATTGGACCCTCAAATGGGCCAAAACCAAAAAAAGTCCACTTAAATGGGCTTTTTAGCACAAAAAGTCAAACTTGGCCCAATTGACTTGGAAAAGCCCAATCTGACTCAAAATTCAATTCTAAACACAAAACTCTAAAGGCCCAAAAGCTGAAAGTGAGCTTATCACAGCTTATTAAGCAAACAGCTTATCCTTATTGGGCTTTTTAGCCCATTAAGCAATAAGCTAATGCCATAAGCTCTAATTTGACACACAACCTTCTTTTGGGATGCATAAGAGATCTGCTAAAAGAAACTTTGAAAAAGCACACTCAATAAGCCAGAAATAAGCAAAGTACAATTTCACTAAAAGACAAAATAGTCAGGTTTGAGATATAGGGCACCTCAGAACTTGATTCAACTTGCAAAATGTCACAAATGAACTCAATAAGCCAAATCAATCAACAAAATTCCAATAAGAAACACCAATAAGCCAGAATGAACCAATAAGCACTTATGAAAAAGTCAATTAAGTTGGTTTTCTAGTCAAACCCTAAAGTCAACCCACCAAATGCTCCAGTATGAACAAATGGGTCAAATAATGAGCACCTATTACAAAATCCAAGTTGTTGCTGGTTAAAATAAGCTATTATAGCTTATTGATAAGCTGACACCGAAAATACACTAGCAGTGGCTAGCAGCAGGGGAAAGGAGTTCCCACTGCTTTGACTACTTGACCAAGCTTTTTATAGAGATTTAGTTGGATTCAATTGGAAACAAGGGCACCCTTGTGATCAGTGAATCACAAGGAGTCAATATCAACAAGAAAATCACAATTTGGTTCACACAATAAGCCTAGATTAATCAAACAGTCACCAGATATTGCACAGACTTGGGAAAATAAGCAGTTATGCACAAATAAGTAGATATAGCATGAATAAGCCAACCAAATTCAGCAGGATGCATACACAAGCTATATAAACTATGAATAAGCACAAACAAAATTATATCAAGCACTGAAACAAGGTAAAGAACAAGATCAAAGCAGATTAAGGTTACTGATATGAACTACAAGAACACAAGCCTACTTTGCTGATCTACTTGATCACAGATCCAAATTCAGGCACTCAAATCTCTTTCCCTGGTGATATTAACTAGGTTTAATCACTTGTTAGCCCTAGTCTATGATTAGATCTAGGTGTCCCTTAAACCTAAGCTAAATTTATCAAGTAAACAAGATTTTATAGCCCTATTTAGAATCTAGGTGTTTCAAACCACAAAATATGCAAATAAGTGACCAAGTATATCAGATACACATGTACCAACAGATAACAACACAAAACCAACACCATACAAACCACAAATCCTGCTTATGCAGTTAACCTAAACACCCCTTAAAAACCTGTTTTGACAAGTTTTCAAAGGATTATCAAGATTTAACCCACAAATCAAGCTAACAACACCTCAATAACATCAAACCAACACAAGTAAACCAGATTCAACCACAAAATCACAGATTCAAGAACAATCAAACAAAATCACAAAAATTCAGAAAATAAGAGAGAAAATTGAAAAGGGAGAAGGTGCAAACCTCCAAGACCTACATCCAGGCCCTGGATTGTTTGAGCTGAGGTACTAGCAGAACACGTACCAGCTTCCAATGCTGCTAAGATGAACAAACAATAAAGTAAGATCAAATAACCAATACTTTTCTGATTTTTGAAACACAAGCCTTATCAGTTAAAACCTTGCCTTAAAAATCTTCAAACATTAAAATGGAACTCATAATTAGGCTATTCTAACACCAACTTTTAATAAACAAGAACAAGATTTCATAAATTTCTGAAAATCAAATTTTATTAACTTAAAAAGGGATTACAAAGATTGTTAGCCTAAAACTGGAACAAAAGCTCTCTCACATGTTGAGGAGTCTTTTTATAGGCAAATGCTAGCTATTCACTATTCACAAACCCTAGAAGTGAATTTCCCCATTTGTCCTTGCAGAATCTTCTAGGCGTGTTTCCAGCTGGTTTGGGTGAATCAGAGACGTTTGTTTAGTGCTTGGTGACAAAGTAAAGGTTTTTGTTCGTTGATCTTGCCATGTCATGATCAAATGCCAGGTGTCGTCATGTGAGTGAGAGTGGGGGTATCATTCTGGTAGTGGGGATTGAGGTTTTTGGTGTGGGATGTGATTGTCTTGATGTGAATTACACGTGGGAACAACCAAATTTTAATTTACCCTTTGTTTTCCTCTTTTTAATCCTGGGTAAAAAGGGGTGTTCTTCATGGTAAAATCCAAACAGTAAGTGTTACCCGCGTTTATAGGAATTCAAACTTTTAGCTTGTCACTTTTGGTCCTTTGTTTTTGGAAAACGTTGTATAGCAAGTATTTCAGTCCAAATAAACGCATCCCTTTGTTATACAAGTTCAGTCTTTACACTTTTGGCACAAAACTTTTCCAAAAGTGTTTCAAAGGTTGTTTTTGCCATTTTTGGATATTTGAGGGACTGATCTTGGACATTCTTGATCTTCAAAGGTCTTCAATGTAACTTTGGCTTCATGAGGGACCATAATTGATAAATTAGCATAGTTGTGGGACTAATTTTGCCATTTCTTCAAAGTTAAAGGACCATTTGTGTAATTTTGACAAACTTAAGGGACCAAACTTGTAATTATGAATTCACAAGGGTTTTAAGTGTCATTTCTTCATTCATTAAGGATCAATCTTGCATATATTCAAGTCTTCAAGGGTAAATGTTGGATAAATCATGAACTAGGGCCCGGTTCCTTGTACGGCTTCGTTTCTCTTGTCCGTTTTTCTTTGTTTCTTGTGATCTTTTGTCTTTTTCACGATATCCATACCTAAAATACACAAGTAAATAAACACAAGCATATATATGGTATTTTATGACAATTTTATGCATTTAAAGCCCGAAAAGAGCGATGAGATCATGTATAAATGCCATCTCATCACTCCCCCATACCAAGCCATTGTCGTGCCCTCACGCAATGCTAGAATAAAGTATCTAAGCATCACCAAGATTCAATTTTATTAAACTTTATTGAAAAGTAAAGACTTGCAACAATACTATGAAGATGTGTAAAGACATAATGTATGATTTTCATCACAAATGTGACTTTTAGGGTCAAAGAATAGAAACAAGTAAATGTCCCTTAGAGTAAACTTCGTCATCCTTGATTGTCATACATTCCATGCTAAATGTAAAAACAAGATCATTGTTGGTACAAGTCACAATGCTAACACTACTCATACGTCCAAATTGTGTAATACTTTTTCTCCCCGCAATCCTAGTTATTATAAAAGAAAATGGGTTACTAGCATTTTTTAACTATTTGTCATGGATCACAAGTGATTCATATTGACTTATTTGAGTAGTTATTAGTCTGAAAGCAAAGTAGCACGATTCAATCGATAGTTAGCCGAAGGACAAAATCTTTTAAAACGGCTTCTCGTGTATCTCCTTAAGTTCATATCTTGGCATAACTCGTTTCACGATTTGAGACCTTTCTCGGACCGATATTTGGCATGTACTTCATACTTCAAATCTTGGGAAGACGTTCTTGAAATTATGGTCTTCTCTTCATATATTTGGAATTTCTTCACTTGACATTTTTGAGAGATTCTTCATATTTAGACCACGACTTCATCATTTTTCTTCAATCTTTATTTTAGACTTTGATATACAACGATCCGCCTCCTTTTCAGACTTGGATATATTTATCCTCATACCTTGTAAGGGTCTTTTTGGATAGACTTTCTCCATGATCTTTAGGGGAGTAATTGCTTTTCGTCGTGTGTCTCGATCCTTCATATTGATTTAGGAATAATGATACTTCACATCATCTTGGATCTTTAGCAAAAATAAAGCTCTTCATGCCTTGTTAGGGCCTTTTTGGATGATCACCAATCTTCGCGTCCCGCTTCAATAAGTTATGCCTTGGCTATGAACTCTATTCAACGCCGAGCAACTTTTAAACGATCTTGCGCTAGAGGCTAAGTAACCTTTCAAATCGTACGACCTTACTTATTACAATTATGTTTATTCCTAATCCATTGATCTTATGGGAAGAAAAAGCCACAATTAAAAACATATGAGTTTTTGAAAGAACATTTTCATGTTCTACGTTTAGCATGATCACTTGTCTAACACTATCATCTCTCGTTCTTCACTATATAAAGACCTCTAATTAAAGAGACTCGTGAATACTTAGCCATGCAAGTCAAAATTAAGCCAAATTTGGATTAGCTTTCATAAAGACTATATCAAATCAAAGTTTTGGGTTTTCAAGCCACCTATGGGATCTTGCACTTTCTTGGACTTTTTCAAGTTTAGAGAATGCATTTTATAGTTCCCTTGATAAGTGACTTTCTAGGATCAATTATAGGAACTTGCGAAAAGTTCTTGTTCTTAACCTGAATGAGCTAAGACTTTCGCGTTTTAAAGCTCCCTATATAAAAGTCTAGCAAAACTTGAATTGAGCGGGTTAAGGAATGTAAATGGCTCCAAATGCCCATCAAGTCAAAAATTAGCTCTTATTCTATCCATCAGAAAATATACATTCGTGTCTTAAAAACACTTATGAAAACTAAGAAAAATTTTAAAATTTGGCCATTTTTAGCCTTATTAGCAACAAAAACAAAACATTGAAAGTTGGAAAGCGTGAGGGCGTAGCAAAGCAAGTATCTATTCACCCCCCCCCCCCATACTAAAAGTAAACATTGTCCTCAATGTTTCGAGTCTAAGGGTGGAGCACCCCCATACTAGAGACGAAGAATCGAATGCTTAGGATCTAGCATGGAAAGGGTGATCAACAATATATCTAAAGCCGTTTATTAAGTATGCTAAAAGATAATTGTTAGAACCATAAAGGATATGTCATGCATTCGTGAAAAACTTCTTCAAGAAAACGATGGAGGCTCACGTAAACGAACACGAGAGTCTTCAATCGTAGATGATGATGATGATCTAGATAACACAATCACAAACAACCACGAGACAACGAGTTTGAAGGGTACAAGTCCCCTTATTAGTGATTAGTAAGCATAAAAGGATAAACATGGGATCTCCCCCACGAGGCACCTCGTTTTTTATTACCGATTCATGAGCTCGACTCGATCCCCTCAATGCTAATTATAATTGGGGAAGGTGACTTGGTCGAGGTCAACCATTGAAGGAATTTCCCCACCAAAGTAGTGCTTAAGCCTATGTCCATTCACCTTGAAGTTAGGACCATCATCTTGAGCTAGCTCGATGGTCCCATAAGGAAACACTTGTGTAATGGTGAACGGATCCGACCAACGAGATTTCAATTTCCCGGAAAATATCTTAAGTCGAGAGTTAAAAAGTAACACTTGATCACCAACGTTAAAACCCCGGTTTTTAATCTTTGCATCATGAAACTTTTTAGTCTTTTCTTTTAAAATTAATGAATTTCATAAGCATTGTCTCTTAATTCATCCAATTCATTCAATTGTATTTTCCGGTGATCTCCCGCGGTCTTCAAGTCAAAGTTTGCATGCTTAAGGGCCCAATATGCCTTGTGCTCCAATTCAATGGGCAAATGACAATTCTTCCCATAGACTAACTTATAAGGAGTGCAACCAATAGGTGTCTTATAAGCGGTCCTAAAGGCCCATAAAGCGTCATCGAGTTTGTCGGACCATGAAGCACGGTTTTCTCCAATCGACCTTTCTAAAATTCTCTTCAAAGCTCGGTTCGAAACCTCGACTTGCCCACTTGTTTACGGGTGATAAGCCGTAGAAAGACGATGAGTAACTCCATATTTCTTTAAGACCTTCTCGAATTGGTCATTACAAAAATGGGTTCCACGATCGCTTATAATAGCACGAGGGGTTCTGAACCGAGAGAATAGTTGCTTCAAAAACTTCACTACCATACGAGCATCATTAGTAGGTAAAGCCTTAGCTTCCACCCACTTAGAAAGGTAGTCCACCGCGACGAGGATATACTTGTTACCATGAGACGATGGGAACGGCCCCATAAAGTCTATGCCCCAAATGTCGAAAATCTCACACACTTGAATTATGTTTTGCGGCATTTCATCACGTTGAGACGATTTTCCTTGACGTTGGCACGAATCACACGACTTTACAAGTGCGTGTGCATCACGATAGACAGAAGGCCAAAAGAAGCCGGCATCGAACACTTTCTTAGCCGTGAGATTAGCACCATGGTGACCACCCGTGGGTCCCTCATGACAAGCTCTAAGGATGTTAGAAGCTTCGGCACCAAAAACACAACGTCGAACGAGTTGTTCCGCACAAACCCGAAAGAGATAAGGGTCGTCCCAAAAATAGAACTTGACGTCACGAAAGAATTTTCGCTTTGGTTGTTTCGTTATATCCTTGATTATGAAATTACCCACATGGTAATTTGTAATGTCGGCAAACCATGGGGTGGTGTCTTTAGAATTCACTACACCGAGAGTCTCGAGAGGAAATGTTTC
Source organism: Glebionis coronaria (assembly GCA_025667525.1). NCBI lineage: Eukaryota > Viridiplantae > Streptophyta > Magnoliopsida > Asterales > Asteraceae > Glebionis > Glebionis coronaria. Next base: position 70,684,429 of record CM046882.1, on the reverse strand, counting down.
GGTGATTTCCTTGTTCTCGAAAACATCTTTGTGAGGATATTCTAGACGAGAGAGATGATCGGCTGCTAGATTCTCGGCTCCTTTTTTGTCAAGCACGGTGACATCAAATTCTTGGAGGAGGAGCATCCAACGAAGCAATCTCGGCTTAGCATCTTGCTTAGCTAAGAGATACTTGATAGCCGAATGGTCGGTATAGACGATGCTTTTAGTCAAGACGAGATAAGGTCGGAATTTCTCAAAAGCATAGACCACGGCAAGGAATTCCTTTTCCGTTGTGGTGTAGTTTAATTGAGCCTCGGTCATCGTCTTACTAGCATAATGGATAGGACGGAAATGCTTTTCATAACGTTGCCCTAAGACGGCCCCTATAGCATAATCACTTGCATTGCACATGATTTCAAAGGGTAATTCCCAATTAGGAGCAACAAGAATGGGAGCTTCGGTAAGTTTCCTTTTTAGAGTTTCGAAAGCTCTAAAACAATCCTCATTGAAGTTAAAAGGAGCATCCTTCTCGAGAAGGTGTGTCATAGGTCGAGAGATTTTCGAAAAGTCCTTGATGAAACGATGATAAAAGCCCGCGTGGCCTAGGAAACTCCTAACTCCCTTAACGGTTTTGGGATGATGTAACTTGGCGATGACGTCTACCTTAGCTTTATCGACCTCAATCCCCGCTTTCGACACCTTATGTCCTAAGACGATTCCTTGTTTACACATAAAATGACATTTTTCCCAATTAAGCACAAGATTGGTTTCTTCACAACGTTTTAACATTTGCTCGAGATTAGATAAACACGACGTGAACGAATTGCCAAACACCGAGAAGTCATCCATAAACACTTCCATCGACTTCTCGATCATATCGTGAAAAATCGCCATCATACACCGTTGAAACGTACCCGGTGCATTACAAAGTCCGAAAGGCATCCTACGATAAGCAAACGTTTCATAAGGACACGTAAACGTAGTCTTCTCTTGATCACGAGGGTCGATAGGTATTTGAAAATAACCGGAAAAACCATCTAAAAAGCAATAGAATTCATTTCCCGCGAGTCGCTCCAACATTTGATCCATGAAGGGCAAAGGAAAGTGGTCTTTACGAGTGGCGTCATTCAACTTTCGGTAGTCAATACACACCCTCCAACCGGTCACAACACGAGTGGGAATTAACTCGTTGTTTTCATTAGGCACAACGGTCATTCCTCCCTTTTTAGGGACACAATGGATTGGGCTCACCCATGGGCTATCAGAGATAGGATAAATCATTCCCGCGTCAAGGAGTTTTAACACTTCCTTTTAATGACATCGTGAATTTTGGGATTCACCCTTCTTTGACTTTGAATTGCGGGTTTGTAGTCCTCTTCCATTAAAATCTTGTGAGTACAAAATTTTGGGTCAATACCCTTAATGTCGGAAATTTCCACGCAATTGCCCCTTTATGAGCTTTAAGAACTTTCAAGAGCTCGGTTTTTTCATCATTAGCAAGACCTCTTGCAATAATAACCGGAAACTTGTCATCACCTTCCAAGAATGCGTATTCAAGGTGAGAAGGAAGATCTTTCAATTCAAGGATAGGCGGTTCCTCGATTGAAGATTTTGGTTCAACACTCATAACTTTCATCGGCGGAAGAAATGGTGGAATAGAAGTATCATCACTAATCAACACCTCATCTTCATCGTCGATTTCATTTGAAGTGAAATCGCCTCCTTGGAATGGAGTGAGATTTGGTGTAGAAGTAGCAAGAATCGGATCCAAAATAGTAGGATTGCCACTTGACGAGCTATCGGAAAAACCTAACACTTCTTGTGAAAACTCATCGCAAACCACATAAACGATGTCAATGTGATTGATGGTAGCGATTGCATAAACATGAGAAGGTTTCGAGTTTTGAGTAGCGTTTATAACAAGTTCCTCTTCGTTGAATCTCAAAGTGATAGTTCTTGCATGAACGTCGATAAGCGATCTCGAGGTGTCTAAAAATGAACGACCTAAAATTAGAGGAACTTGAGGATCCGCGGGGATGTCAACTACTATAAAATCAACGGGATAGTAGAACTTCCCCACTTTCACGAAAACATCTTCGGCTACTCCACATGCTAAAATCGTAGAATGATCGGCCATCTCGATAGACATGTTCGAAGGAATAAGTGCCGGAAGCGAAAGCGATTTCCAAATGGAAATGGCATCAAATTAATGCTCGCACCAAGATCGGCCAAGGCGAGGCATTCTTTCATATCTTGTATGTCACAAGGAATGAGAAACTTTTCGGGGTCACCAACTTTTTCCAGTATGCGGTTAAGATAAACCGAAGAACAATTAGCAAGCTTTGAAAGCTTTTCCTTATCACTCATCATACTTTTAAAAGTGGAAGCGAAACAAGGCATATACAACAACGCGTCGGCTAAACTCACATCAAAATGCACTTGTTTAAACATTTTTATAAAAAGCTCGATTTGTTGTTTGTTACATTCTTGTAATTTCTCTTTGTTTCGTCTCGAAGGGTAGGGTAAGGGCGGTGTGGGTTGGACATTAGGCAACGGCCTTGGAATCTCGGGTTCCACAATTGGTATTGGTTCAACCGTAGGTGTGGTATGAGCGGTACTTCGTGGGATTGTAATGTGCTCCTTTTCGACCATCACCTTGGTTTCTTTCTCGATTTCCTTCTCCGTAGAAGTACTTGGACGAGAGATTGGTTCTTTGAAAGTTTTACCACTTCGTGTAGTAATAACCTTCATTTCTCCCTTCGGGTTTGCAATGGTATCACTAGGAAGACCACCGGAGGAAGAGGGTTTACAAATGATTGCTTCAAACATTTTTGCCATTCGGTCTTCAAATTTTGATTGCCTAGCATCCGCTTTTAACAATTCTTGCTTAATCTCATGTTGTCCTTGTTCCATCTATTGTTGATTTTGTTGAAGACGTTGAACATTTCCTTCCATTTTATTTTCATGAGTTTTAAGTTCATTAGCAAGTTTGTTTTTAAGCTCGTTTTTCAACTCGGATCTTAAACTAATCATCTCACGTTGCATGTTATCAAACTTAGCATCATTTGCTTTAGCATAATCCAAAAATTCTCCTTGAAGATTTTTAGTGTGAGCATTTTGAAAACCTTGTGTAGTGTTTTGAAAATCACGGTTTTGGTTTTGATTAGTGACTTGTCCATTCCCACTTTGATAATTCCCTTTGTTGTAGTTACGTGAATTGCCTTGGTAATTACCACCTTGGTTGTTGTTTCGATAGTTATTAGCATTTTGATTTGGTGGAGCTTGATTTGGGCGGGAACCTTGGCCGTTTTGGTTGTAAGTTCCCGTTGCTACATAAGCACTCGAAGTATTACCATCCGCGGTAATGCACTCGGAAAGATCATGAGCTCCACCACAAGACAAACAACTCTTAGCAACCGCTTTAACCGAAGCGGAATTTGAAGCTTCTTGTGCTTTCCAATGAGACATAAGATTAGCAAATCTATCAAAAAACCGATTTTCCTCATTAGCTTCATCATGTAAGGCATTAATGCTACGAGACGATGACGACGATGACGAACCCAAATTGGTAACACTCGGTGTGTTACAAGGGCTATAAACCTTAGATCTATTCTCGATAATCTTTAAAGCTTCATCGGTTGTTTTGCACAAAAAATTACCACCCGCGGAAGCATTCAAGTAATCTCGTTCATGATCATTAAGCCCATTATAAAAAGTATCAATTTGATGCAATTCCGAAAAATCATGGTGTGGACATTCATGTAACATTTCTTTAAAGCGTTCCCATGCCATTGAAAAACTTTCATTGTTTCTTTGCACAAATCTTGAAATCTCATTTTTCAAATGTGTTGTTTTAGATGGTGGAAAAAACTTGTTCACAAACTTAGAAACGAGATCACCCCATGTCAAAATCGAATTTGGCGGTTCTTTTTCAAGCCAAATTTTAGTGGGTCCATCTAACGAGTATGGGAACAACATCATCTTAATGGTGTCATGTGGAACATCCTTAAACTTGCTAGTAGCGGTGAGACGATTAAAATTCCTTATGTGATAATGCGGGTTATCTTTCTCATGACCTCTAAACTTATTAGCTTGCAACATCGACATTAAACCCGTCTTAATCTCGAAATTCTCCGCAAGGATAGCGGGAATCACAATGGCCTCTCCAAAACCCTCGGTGGGTGCTTGTAGCAACTCCATCAAAGTACGATTAGCCATGACGACTTCTTGTTCTACAATAGGTTCAACAATTGGAGGTTGTTCTTCAATCAACGTCTCTTGATTGGCTTGCTTTTGAAGACGTTTACGAGCTCGTTTTGCTTGATTACGAGTGATCATAAACTTCACGAAGAATGGGAGGTGAGCAAAGAAGATTCTTTTTGGGTGTTTTGTGAATTTTCAATTTTTTTTGTGTTTTTGATTGTTTTTAATTTTTTTGGATTTTGGTGTATCTTCGTAGACAACAATCTACCAAATCTCTCCTCGAATCAAACTCTTGATTAAAGAAGCCTCAAAGGAATGAAAACGATCACGTGAATTGAATGCCTTCGAATGACTTTAGAACTTTGGTGAAAACCAAATTGTTCAAGAGGGTTTAATCACAAAGAAGACAAGCAAATATATTATACGTAATAATACTTTGGGCGGCAAAACCCTCGATTAGCCTTCAATTTCAAAATACTCACAAGAAAGCGGAGAAACGAGGCGGCGCGAAGCACTTAAGAGCCTTTTTCCTTAGGGTATATTTTATAATACCCGCCTTATACCCACCTTATAGTTTGTATTTTTCAAAATCGAGCTTCACGAAAGTATTTATCTATTTTGCCTTTTCTTTTTGTTTGAGATTCGAATACAATAATTAGGAGATCAAATCCCAAGTAAGGTTGTGTTTTCACACTTTTGGAGATATTTTGTATTTATTGTGATACTTAATAAAATATAGTAATAATAATTTCACAAGAAAAAACAAAAAACTGATAATACGTATTAGTAGAGTTCTACTAATACAAATACTATTTATGGTTAATATTAAAAACAACAAGACAAATTAATCACGACACACCTCCCCGGCAGCGGCGCCAAAATGATTGTGGTAAATTACGTCTTTTAGGAAAAAGAGCGTAAATGTGGTAAGTATTAAGTGATGATTTAGGAAAATCAAGCACTAATGACCCAATGAAGTTCGTTTCCCAAGGAGGTATATGTGTGTGACTAAAATGTAGCAAGGTTTGAGATTAATATTGGTTAGAAGGGGATGAGAAAAGAGAATGACGAAGGCGTGAAATTAATTACTACGACGACAAAACGTAAAATCGTAAAATAAGCTAAAATAAAAATTAATTCTAAAAATTACCAAAAATTCACCAAAAATCAAAATAAATAAACTAAGAGTTTACCAATGATCAAAACTTTTTCAAACCTTTTAATTAATTAAATATTTAATTTTTAAATGTTAATTAAAGCCCTAAAAATCAAATTAATTATCAAAAAGCCCAAATAAAGATTTTTCAATTGGTAAACCTCTAAAATGACCTAAAAAGATTAGAAAATATTTTTAGAAATTTTAAAACTAATAAAAACTATTTAAAATGATTTAAAATCTATTAAAACTTAAAATAATTATAAAAAATAATCTAAAGATGATAAAATTATTCTAAAAGTTGCAAAAATCCTATTTTAATGTATTTAAGCTAAGAAAAATATAAAAAGTTGAAAAATGTTAAATTTGAAAAATAATAATAAAATAATATTAAAATAATATTAAAAATCCAAAAATTATAAAAAATTCTAAAAACTTGCAAACTAGTTTATTTTAACCTAAATAATCAGAAAATGAAAGTGAAAAGACTAGAATACCCCTATTGGGCCCTCAAATGGGCCAAAACCAAAAACAGTCCACTTAAATGGGCTTTTTAGCCCAAAAAGTCAAACTTGGCCCAATTGACTTAGAAAAGCCCAATCTGACTCAAAATTCAATTCTAAACACAAAAATCTAAAGGCCCAAAAGCTAAAAGTAAGCTTATCACAGCTTATTAAGCAAACAGCTTATCCTTATTGGGCTTTTTAGCCCATTAAGCAATAAGCTAATGCCATAAGCTCTAATTTGACACACAACCTTCTTTTGGGATGCTTAAGAGATCTGCCAAAAGAAATTTTGAAAAAGCACACTCAATAAGCCAGAAATAAGCAAAGTACAATTTCACTAAAAGACAAAATAGTCGGGTTTGAGATATAGGGCACCTCAGAACTTGATTCAACTTGCAAAATGTCACAAATGAACTCAATAAGCCAAATCAATCAACAAAATTCCAACAAGCAACACCAATAAGCCAGAATGAACCAATAAGCACTTATGAAAAAGTCAATTAAGTTGGTTTTCTAGTCAAACCCTAAAGTCAACCCACCAAATGCTCCAGTATGAACAAATGGGTCAAATAATGAGCACCTATTACAAAATCCAAGTTGTTGCTAGTTAAAATAAGCTATTATAGCTTATTGATAAGCTGACACCCAAAATACACTAGCAGTGGCTAGCAGCAGGGGAAAGGAGTTCCCACTGCTTTGACAATTTGACCAAGCTTTTTAGAGAGATTTATTTGGATTCAATTGGAAACAAGGCCACCCTTGTGATCAGTGAATCACAAGGAGTCAATATCAACAAGAAAATCACAATTTGGTTCACACAATAAGCCCAAATTAATCAAACAGTCACCAGATATTACACAGACTTAAGAAAATAAGCAGTTATGCACAAATAAGCAGATATAGCATGAATAAGCCAACCAAATTCAGCAGGATGCATACACAAGCTATATAAACTATGAATAAGCACAAACAAACTTATATCAAGCACTGAAACAAGGTAAAGAACAAGATCAAAGCAGATTAAGGTTACTGATATGAACTACAAGAACACAAGCCTACTTTGCTGATCTACTTGACCACAGATCCAAATTCAGGCACTCAAATCTCTTTCCCTTGTGATATTAACTAGGTTTAATCACTTGTTAGCCCTAGTCTATGATTAGATCTAGGTGTCCCTTAAACCTAAGCCAAGTTTATCAAGTAAACAAGATTTTATAGCCCTATTTAGAATCTAGGTGTTTCAAACCACAAAATATGTAAATAAGTGACCAAGTATATCAGATACACATGTACCAACAGATAACAACACAAAACCAACACCCAACAAACCACAAATCATGCTTATGCAGTTAACCCAAACACCCCTTAAAAACCTGTTTTGACAAGTTTTCAAAGGATTATCAAGATTTAACCCACAAATCAAGCTAACAACACCTCAATAACATCAAACCAACACAAGTAAACCAGATTCAACCACAAAATCACAGATTCAAGAACAATCTAACAAAATCACAAAAATTCAATAAGAGAGAAAATTGAAAAGGGAGAAGGTGCAAACCTCCAAGACCTACATCCAGGCCCTGGATTGTTTGAGTTGAGGTACTAGTAGAACAAGTACCAGCTTCCAATGCTGCTAAGATGAACAAACAATAAAGTAAGATCAAATAACCAATACTTTTCTGATTTTTGAAACACAAGCCTTATCAATTAAAACCTTGCCTTAAAAACCTTCAAACATTAAAATGGAACTCAGAATTAGGCTATTCTAACACCAAATTTTAATAAACAAGAACAAGATTTCATAAATTTCTGAAAATCAAATTTTATTAACTTAAAAAGGGATTATAAAGATTGATAGCCTAAAACTGGAACAAAAGCTCTCTCACATGTTGAGGAGTCTTTTTATAGGCAAATGCTAGCTATTCACTATTCACAAACCCTAGAAGTGAATTTCCCCATTTGTCCTTGAAGAATCTTCTAGGCCTGTTGCCAGCTGGTTTGGGTGAATCAGGGACGTTTGTTTAGTGCTTGGTGACAAAGGAAAGGTTTTGGTTCGTTGATCTTGCCATGTCATGATCAAATGCCAGGTGTCGTCATGTGAGTGGGAGTGGGGGTATCATTCTGGTAGTGGGGATTGAGGTTTTTGGTGTGGGATGTGATTGTCTAGATGTGAATTATACGTGGGAACAACCAATTTAATTCCCCTTTGTTTTCCTCTTTTTAATCCTGGGTAAAAAGGGGTGTTCTTCATGGTAAAATCCAAACAGTAAGTGTTACCCGTGTTTATAGGAATTCAAACTTTCAGCTTGTCACTTTTGGTCCTTTGTTTTTGGGAAAAGTTGTATAGCAAGTATTTCAGTCCAAATAAACGCATCCCTTTGTTATACAAGTTTCAGTCTTTACACTTTTGGCACAAACTTTTCCAAAAGTGTTTCAAGGGTTGTTTTTGCCTTTTTGGATATTTGAGGGACTGATCTTGGACATTCTTGATCTTTAAAGGTCTTCAATGTAACTTTGGCTTCATGAGGGACCATAATTGACAAATTAGCATAGTTGAGGGACTAATTTTGCCATTTCTTCAAAGTTGAAGGACCATTTGTGTAATTTTGACAAACTTAAGGGACCAAACTTGTAATTATGAATTCACAAGGGTTTTAAGTGTCATTTCTTCATTCATTGAGGATCAATCTTGCATATCTTCAAGTCTTCAAGGGTAAATGTTGGATAAATCATGAACTAGGGCCCGGTTCCTTGTACGGCTTCGTTTCTCATGTCCGTTTTTCTTTGTTTCTTGTGATCTTTTGTCTTTTTCACGATATCCATACCTAAAATACACAAGTAAACAAACACAAGCTTATATATGGTATTTTATGACATTTTTATGCATTTAAAGCCCGAAAAGAACGATGAGATCATGTATAAATGCCATATCATCAATCACTTTTGTCATTCTTGACAAATCGGTTCTTTGAGAATGATTTCTTGTCATTTCTTGGTTTCCTCACGTATTAACATCGTCTCTTGAAGAACTTCTTGAAGTCTCTAACCGCTATATCATACTCCTCATCATCACTATTCGATGATGAACTTTCTTGATCACTTTTCACTTTCTTAGCCTTCAACGCTAGAGACTTTCTTTCACTTTTGCTTTTGACCATATCCGAATCCTTCAAGATTTTCATCTCATGACCTTTCAAGTTTCTAATTAGTTCATCAAGTGATAATGTAGTGAGATCCTTTGATTCATCAATCACCGTGACTTTAGCTCTCCACTTTGGATGCAACGCCCGAAGAAACTTCCTAACATTGTTCTTGTTAGAAAAACCTTCATCAGGTGCTTTTAGACTAGTAATCATAGTATTAAACCTAGCAAATGCACTATGAACAATTTCATCTTCTAAGACGACAAATTGTTCATATTGTTGAACAAAAAGATCGATTTTGCTTTCTTTGACTTGATTATTACCTTGGTGGGTTATAAAAAGAGTTTCTCAAATTTCTTTGGCAATTTTACACATAAAAATTCTTTCATACTCTTTCTTAGGCAAAGCATTATAAATAACCATTTTAGCCTCATTATTTTTAGCAAGTTTTTTTAGTGTCATCATTTGAATTTTCAAAAGTAACTAGTTCTTTATTTTTAGAAACTTCACTATATTGTAAAGGTAAAAAGTCACCAATTGTAATAACATGCCAAAGATCTAAATCTTTTGATTTCACATAAGTCTTAAATCTATTTTTCAAATAAATAAAACTATCAGTTTTAAAAAGTGGTGGTCTTTGCAAATATTGCCCTTCTAGGTACTTATTGGAATCCATAGATCGATTCAAGTTTTATAATAGTAATACAATATATTTCAAAAGCTTGAGCACCCCTCTCTAATACCAATTGTAGAAACTAGAAGGGGTGGGGGTGAAAAGTTTTTCTAGTTAAAATGATCCAAATATCGATTTTCAAAAATCCTTTTCAAAAACTATATTCAAGTCATTTATGTGAAACCTTCTTATGCACAATATGAACAAGTGATAGTGTATCTAAACTAAGAATCAAAAAGTATATGCAATAATGAATAATGAATGGAAAGAGATAATGAAAGAAAAGATCACACCCAAAACCAAGGATTTATAGTGGTTCGGAAACGAAGCTCACTCTTCGTTCCTACTCCACTCCTCGACTACTCCTTACTCGAGAGTTCACTAATCAACAAGCTCCTTGAGGTGGATAACCCTTACACGTCTCTTAACTAATTTCCGGCTCTAAGCTAAAATTCGAGACCTAATCTTAGCTAGGACCAATCTATACCAATATACTTTGAGGCCTAAGTATTAACCATAAGACATACACAACTTCCAAATATACACAACAATTTGGATCTTCACAATGACACAAGAATAAAACAAAGTTTGGATCTTGAGTAGATCTTGAACTTGACACAACACTTCAAGGATGAAAGTGTTCTTCTCTTTGCACTTGAGAGGATGAGATGGGAGGAGAAATATTCATTTCTTAAACAAGTATAATCAATCAAATAACCAAGGATTTGTGTGACTAAAGAAGGTGTATTGAATTTGATAACTTGTGTGCAAAAGAGGTGAAAAGGAAATATGGAAATAGTCCACTATTTATAGGAGAAAGGTCCAACGGCTAGTACTGGGCGCGACTCATTAAATAGCATGTGGTTCCTTATTCATAAAGAACCGCCGGGACCTATAATTATCCGCCGGTACTAGACTCCGCTCCTTTTTATCCTTTAGTGGGGGAAGTCTGGTGGAATTTATATCCAAATGGCATATCCTTAACCAAAAGGAATATCCTATTTTCAAATTTCTATTTTCTTTTTAATAAAACATTTTCTTTAAATTAAAGTTTAGTAAAACTTTTGTAACTTTTAAATAAAAGTGAGTTTTAAGAAAAATATAAATCCTTGATCACTTAGTTAGGTTAAGAACTTGTTTATTCATACCTTAAGTGATTATGGATGAAATGAAAAATACTTGAACTCAAGAATTCGATTTTTATTGTTTTCGTAAATGCTTGTTTTTGTATATAATCGTAATCAAAACAAAACGAGACCAAAAAATGCAAATAACGTTTTTAGGCATCATTGCATTAACAACCCTCTTCAAGTTATGGGGTTCTATGATTCATTCCAATAATCATTTTGTTATCCTACTCATCATTCTCAAAATGTGTTTTGTGATGTAATTCGATGGATCAGTACAATGATTAGTGAGAATTGTGTTCAAGTGATGATGCTTTAAGTGATTTGAGTGATTAGTTTATTTTAATTATGAGTTATGAATCTTGTTTTTAGTCCAAAATCCAACATACAAAATCCAAACACCAAAATCGTCAAATTAACATTTGATGAACAATACCAAACCGCGGTTCTAAACCCTAACAGCAGCTGAGTGATGACGTGGATAATAATTCGTTCCTAAAAGTATCAAACAAATCCCAGCGGTCTTATTCAAACCGCGGTGACCGGCCACATGCACAACGGTTCGACTAGTAAAAGTAAAACCTTAGTTTGCGGTCTTATGTAAACCGATGACTTATCTTAACTGATGTTCTAAATGAGCAGTATTGTAACCACTTGTATACTATAACCGCGGTCCTTATCGTAACTGATGCTTCAATCTGCTCAAATTCATTACTTATATCACCAAAAAAATCACCCTAAGAACGTTTTTCCCTTGATTTTTCTTGTACAACTAAGAGCTAGCAACTTATACCAAGCTAAAACCTCTAGAACTACGGCTAGAAACAAAGTTGTATAAAATGAAGAAAATAACAGAATCATGCATACAAACTCAATCTAATCATCCCATGGTATTTGATACCAATTGTAAACAATCAATAATCATCACACCACAATAGATGATATGATCAATATAGTAATATAGAGAGAAACGAGAGAGTGGAAGGTTTTAGAGAGATAAACACACTTTGTATATGTGTGAATTATGAACCAACCAATACCTCTTCCCAAGCGGGAAGAGGTATTTATACGTCTTTCATATTACTTTTAGCGGCCTACAATGGGTTAAGTAGCCCGACCCGTTACTAAACTACTAACTAAACTACTTAACCGACTACGTGTTATAGCATATAACTATTTAGGAGTGACCGATACTTTACTTGTTAGAAAGCTACATTTTCTTATTTCTAACACAATGGTGTTTTAGAGGTTTTTGAACCCAAAAAACAAATAGAAAAGATGCACCAAAGTAGCCCTAAAACTCTACATGGTTTGTTGAATTACATGGGTTTGTATGTATAGGTTCCTAGACGACGCTGTGTTATAGTTCTCGACAGCGTCTGGCAGTTGAATTTTCTTAGGGTTGCTGAGCCTTCATAACACAGAGAGCGTTACATACAATATTGAGATGTCTTCTTGGAGGGATTCAGACGTCGTGGGACACCCTAGGCAAATCCCACATCGACTGTGGCCAAGAGAGATCTTGGTTCATAAGATAACATTCTCCTTCACATAACAGAACGCGTTTTATGGTCTATTGCAAGTGGGGTTCTTAGGAACTGTGTAGTCAAGTGTGATCATGTGAGAGTAGTACTGGCTTGGGTGACCGACTGGGAAGTACTCACGTGAGGGCTACAAAGCAAAGCAGTGTGAGCCTGTGGCCAAAGCGGACAATATTATGGTCTGAGTAGGCGGGATGTTACACGTAATATCAGAGCCAATCCTAAGATGTTCGGGATGGTGGGGCAAAACTAATCTAGGACGATTTGTCCCTAAGGGGGGGTAATTGTGACACCCTATGAAAATCTCACATGACACAACGTGTTTTGTGGTCTACTGCAAGTGAGGTTCTTAGGAACTGTGCAGTTAAGCGTGCTCATGTGAGAGTATTACTGGCTTGGGTGACCGATCGAGAAGTACTCACATGAGGGCTACAAAGCAAAGTCGTGAGCCTACGGGCAAAGCGGACAATATTGTGGTCTAAGTAGGCGGGGTGTTACACGTTGTCAAGTGCAAACTCTGACTAACGTTGAGAAATTCATGTAATCTTGTCCCAGATTGTTCCAAACTTCATCCAAATGATATGAAATGCTTCAAAACACCCCTAAATCATAATCAAATGTTCCAAGTGCTTTCAATTTGCTAAAATTATAAAAATAAAAACTTTAAGACATTTTAAGACACATTTACACAAATACGTGGGTTAAATGACCCAAAAATATGTATAGAATGACACATAATCAAAAGAGAAAGCGGTAATATGTGTTTGGTTTGAAGTTATTAATAACTTCCCATTTTCAATAAACTTGTTATATTTCTACGAAACCAACAAGAGTAAAGCAGTTTCTAAACACCCACTCATACTAAGAGTGATCTTCTTGTGGTCTGGTGTTATAACTAAAACCGAATTACAACTGCATTTGCGGTTTTTATAAAAGTATAAATCAAACCACGTTATATTTAGGTGCTCCAGTTTCTGGATTTTGCGAGGTTTTTCGATTTTAACCGCATTGCACCTTCATTTATAACTTATATAGGAGTTTTGGGTTTTTGTTTCACATTGTGTGTTATCTGGTTATAACAATTCATATACTTGATGTAAACACACACATTACTTATTACTTATAAATATATAATGATCATATACACCAAAAGCCTTATGATACATATAATAATTAATGTGATTCTTTATTACTTTAAATAATCAAACTGTGGTGTTGTGTAGATTTTGTGATTCAATTTTACGTGTAAAAACCCAACCGCATCATATTTTACGATTTTCTTTTATTAAAACCTAGCCATGATACAACTTTTTATAGTTCGATTTTTAAAGTTTGCGTTGTAATTTTTGCTCGCTACTAATTCTTCCCATAGTAATTTCCTAATAAAAAACACAACGCCCCTAAGCACAAACATCCGAAAGTAAAACAAACCCAAACACCACTTTATAAAGTCATAATCGCACTATTATACGAATATAAATCCATAAAAAGCAATGCAACCAATTAGGGTTCGTCCCCTTTTCTCATTCATTCATATCCTCTCATCTCAATAAAAAACATCAAACCTAACCCTAATCAATCAACCACCATGACAGGAAAATCCAAGCCAAATAAGCACACAACAAAGAAAATCCAAGCCAAAGTGGATGCAACAACAAGTAGAGGCGGAGGTAAAGTTGGAGTTGCAGATCGAACATAAAAAGTGAAAGGTTGTCATGCTAAATTCGAATGTCCTCATTGCAAGATAACTGAACCTGATATTAAAACTATGCAGATTCATCATGAATCTAAACATCCTAAGCTTTCTTATGATGAGACCAAGATTACTAGTCTTCATGTTGTTCTTGCTCATGTTGTTGCTAAGATGCCTAAGCTTCCTTATCAAACATAACTTATAGTACCTTTAGACCAATTCAGTCTATCTCAACCCCAACAAGCTTAATGAGCTTATTAATAAACCAATAAGCTAAAATCTTATTAAAACACAAATATCTTCAAGTATCAAACAGCAACCACAAGGCTTGTAAAAGCCTTGTAACAACTTGGAATAGATAAAATGGCTTAATAGACTGCTTATAATGACCATACGCAGCCCTATAAGTTGATGAATTAACAAAGAAACTTTTTTTTGAGTTTTGATAAAAATAAAGCAAGACGAGTATTTAAAGACAAGGTAAAATAAATTTGCATAAAAAGTAAAGTGTAAAATTTAAAAGCAGAAATTTAAATAACTTTTATATAAAAATGGAACACAAAATTTATGATTTACAATGATTAGAACAAAAACTATTACAATGACTCCTAAACTATATATAGCATATGGAGGAAGCTTCTAGGTCTTGAATTTCTCTCTCATAGGTTTTCTATGAACCCTTGATTTACGGTTTAAAAAGAAAGCTTTCATTTTGGCCGTTTGATGACTTTGTGGTCTTGGAGGATTGCCAAGCTGACGTACTCTTTCCTTGTCAATTGTGCTTATTTTCCAAGAAAATCAGTGCAAATTCGTTCAAAAACGTGTGCTTCTTCTTTCCCCATTGGAATGCCACAGTGATAATATTTCAATTTTTTAAGTTCGTTTATTTCTCGGTATCTTCACGAATTGATTAATCGAAATAAATCAAGTTAACTAATTGTTTTTGGTATTTGATTGATAATATTGTGGAATTCTAGGTCTAATTATCACAAATCACGTAAAAAGGTAAAAATATTATCTCTATGTATCCATACTAAGCTAAAAACATCGTGCACATACCACATACAAAGCCAAATGTACAACCAAATAATGCATAATAAGTTAAAATGCTAAAAATGTAAAGTGTATGAAAGTTTAGGGACTGGAAATGTAAATTCAGAAAGTGTAAGGACTGGAAATGTAAATGTAACCAACTAATAACCACTAGTAACAAATTTAACAAACTTGTAAACTGAAAATGTAACTAATTAACAACCCCAGGGACTTACTTGCAAAACCTAGAAACTTTTAGCCAATTAAAACAGATTAAACCATTTCCTAATTTTCAGGGACTTATTTGCAATTTCTAAAAGTATTTAATCAAAAACGGGCTTATAGGTTTAATAAGCCGAATCTAGAGTTTTAAAGCACCAAATAATCTAGTTTAAGTTTCAAAAGTTTGCAAATCAAAAATCACCTAGCCAGTTACAAGGAAATCAGCTGAAAAGCTCTATAAGTCCAATAAGCACTTTTGAAATAAGCTACTTTTAAGAGTTTGTCTTATTGGAATAAGCACATGACCTGTTCTTCTCAAAATATGATCAAAAGCCCAAATAAGGGACACCTGTCCAAGAAATTTTGAAAATCAACCAAGAAATAAGCCAGAAAATCAAATAAGATGTTTTGAGCTTATGTTGACCAGCGTTGACTGATTTGTGAAAGAAAATTAAGTATTTTATGAAAATAATAAGTTGGAAATGAAATTCAGTTATCACAGAAACAACAACTTATCACAAGGACTTTTCTAGGCTTATTTCTCCTTCAATTTTGAGAACTGTATTGTCTAGCTTATATGTCTAGATAGGGTAGATGTTAAGCTTCAACTAGAACCAAAATTCAAGTCCTAATTCTAAGAAATGAAGATTTTAGAGAGGATTGAAATAGGCATGTTTGAATCTATGATACTGAACCAATGCTTTAGATGGCCTTTTGCCTGTTTGACTATTATTTTGACTTCAAAAACTTGCAAATTCACTTGTGACCAGTTAATGAGTGAAAACAAACTCTTAACAACAACATTTACTAGCTAAATCAAAGTTTAGAACATTTACCAAACACTAGTTACTGGTTAAGAGCAAATTTAAGCTAAGAGAAATTATCAAATCAAACTGATTAAGACTATGAACTATCAAAACATATCAATGAACTCAAAATGATTAATTATCAAGCAAATACATGTAGAGTTACACTAAAACAAGAAATATAGCATGCAGACTTGATTTTTTAGGGGAAAATGTAAAGAGGACTTATGAGAAAACTTGTAGGCTACTTTGATGCAGAAGTGGAGCGCTGAGCTCACTTATACTCTAACCATCACCTATCAATCAACAACCAATCAGCAAATCAACATCATCTATCATCATCACCATAATTGCCCTGCTACACAAGTCTGATCAATGGATCCTGGCTAAGTCTGAGCTATGGAATCAACTGCAACTTTTGAACTCTTGTAAAAGCTTCTAAAACAATCAAACAAAATCCATTGTTCATGTTAGAACAACATAATTCATGGAATCAAAGATATGAACAGTATGTAGGAGGATTTAAGAAGAATGAGAGGTGAATGAGGGAAACTGAGACTTCATTAATGGAAAGTTGTTACAATGTATTTACAACTGCTAAACAACTAACTAAGAGTGGTTGTCAATCACTCTTAGTTGTTGGACTAAGTGAAGTAAAACAGAAATGAGAGGAAATAAAGAGTGTGTGTGTTTTTCACACTCTAGCTACAATGTGCAAAATGAAAGAGTACATAGGTATTTATAGACTTCAGATGAGGAGTTGTTGAGGGTGATGACGTGTTGGAGCCATTAGCCAAGTGCCACATGTACATAATCTGGAAATGAGATGATCAAGTGTTCTTCATGAATTGGGGTTTTTCAATCCACTGAATGACATGTTAATTAAAGTGGTGGGATGGATTCGTCCTTTGATTTTGATCACTTTTCATGTTTAACACTCTTTCTTAAATGGCCTAGATCGTTGAATGATTTCTGGAAATTTTATGAATGCCACGTGTCACATGTGGATTGGTCCATTAATGGTGTCACGGATCGCTATCCATTTAAACAGTGAAGGTGAGCTGGAGCTTTCTGGTTGGTAGAGAAGGCTTAGTGGGACGTATTGTTAAGATATTTTGAGTTAATTAACTCAGCTCATTAATAGCCCCATTGACCACCAGTCAATGATCCATGTGATATAGAATGGTACACTCTGATTGGCTAGAAAGTGTTGCACACGAATCATGTCTTGTTCTCTTTTCCAAAAATGGCAACTTTAATCCTTTTGATTAGCATATTTGTATCTTGAGCTCCAATCTTTAAAAACTTGTCATTCTTGGCCCTTTGACTTTGTATTTGACCAGATTTGACCCTTTGACTTGTTGACTTTGATCTTGAGGTCTTTTGACTTTGTTCTTGACTTTATCAAATTTGCACTTTTAGTCCCTTAAGTATGGCAGCTTGTCAAGAAAGGTCCTTTGACTTGTGTTGGCTTGTCATCTTGAGTCCTTCTTTTGTCTTTTCTTCATTATAAATGCCTTGGAATCCGTGTTTGCATCAAATTTGTATCTTTTTACCTACAAAAGCACAAACAACAAAGAATACCCCATAATACTACTTTTACACATAAAACTTGATATTTTTCTTTGTGTTTTAGGGTTAAATATGATATAATTGATATGAGATGTTACTCATATCAAATCCTCTAAACTTGATCATTGCCATGGCCTCATGCAATGCCATATTTCAAAGCTCTAAATTACATTTCTCTCATAATTAATCCACCTTGGCCATGATGACATGCTTTTACACTACACTACACTACATTATATGATGCATGATTTTGATTTTTACAATGCAATGCAAGAAAAACAATTCTATTTATATATTTTTGTATTTTCTTGAAATGATTTTGATGGAATTAACTCATAATAAAATCAAGGACTTTAATTAGGGCTTGGCACTACAAAAAAACAAGGCTAATGCAACACTTAAAGAGCAACACTTTAAAAAGATGTTGCCTTTTTAACAAAAATGATTGTAAAGCAACATTTCGAAGAAAAGTGTTGCATGTTGATAACTAGTGCAACACTTTTGAAAGTGTTGCAAATTTTATTAGAAAAAAGCAACACATTTTATAAGTAATGCAACATTTTTTTAAAGTTTTGTGAATTTGTTAAAAGTTAAACTAAAAAAATTATTTTAACTCGGGTTAGTCGAGTTCGGGTCTAGTCGGGTTGTGTCGGGTCGGGTCGGGTACGGGTCAACCCGAATTCGAGTAAACTTATTATTTTTTTTACTTTTTAATACAGTTTATATTAAATTTAAATTTTAGAAATTAAAAAAAAAAAAAATTTATTATTCGGGTCAATCGAGTTGACTAGAACCCAAAATAAACGTAAATATTATATCTATTTTGAATTCGGGTTAGTCGGGTTGACCCGACTAACCCGAATTGAAATCTCAACCCAAGTAACTCGACCTGAATAAGCTCGAGTTCGGGTGGGATCGAAAAAGATTGACACCCCTACTTGCAACATTATAATATTTTGTAATGAAAAAAATTGACACCCCTATATTTATTTATCTACGAAAATTTCAAAATACTTTGTAATGAAAAAAATACTCTCATTGTACTTTCACAGTTAAAAAAAAAAGATAAACTCCAAATCCAACCGCTCAATTGTCCGCCCAAAATCTCCAAAATTTGGAATGATGGAGCGAAAAATTTCACCAAAACCTTCTAAAAAAATTTCAGATCCCTCCTAAAGCGCGGTTTTCTTTTCCCCATAAAAAATTCAAGTCTATTAGTATTGTAATTGATACTTCCTAGCCATCACAGTACATCATTGTTATCTCCTAATCTCTGCTCGGATGTTCTTCCACCTTCTCTAATTTGTAACAAGCAATAACAGGTAATTGTTTCTCACTAACTATTATGAAATATGTTATAATAGAAATTGCAAATAGAGTACCAATTCATTTGTGGATGAAATATTTTTTAGTTGAATCTGAACGTGAAGTATGAATTTCTTCTATGTTGTTCTTAGCTCTTTGTAATCTTTTATTGTTTCTATACATTAGTTATATGTACAAATTTCGTTTTTGGATAGACATATATATATTAAAATGACCCATTATATTATTTGAACACCAAGTGTTTGATGAAAATCCTCATAAGCGAATGCCAGTTGAATAGAGCTAGAACTTCTTTATAGTCTATCCAGTGTGTTGCTTCATTGTTTCACTAGTTGAATACTTCTTTATTTGCCTAATATGTTGTTTCTTGTTAAAGAAAACGTTCCTGTAACTTTTAGTAAAATCAAGTCAAGTACCTTCTTGTCTATGCTTTCTCTTATTGTGGCGCCACAAAAGCCCCGAACATATGAGAACAATAATAAAAGTGGCGGTACCAATGAGTATCCATATCAAATGCATTCCTGAAAAATGACTTAGTTAGATGCAATAAAAAGTAGTAGGAAAAAATTTTTAGCAAGGACATAGAAATCTCACCTTTCTTAGGTAATTTTCGCATATTAGTTGTAAAATGGATACTAGCACACGTTGCGAAATGTTTTCCCTATCGTGGAATTTCGATAAAATTGATATAGAGAAGACTAGCATGGCCCCTGCCGGCCAAGGATACAAATCAATAAATGGTCCATTTTATTTATATCTTTTTAGACCATTTCCTTCGTCGATAGAACCGTTATCTTTTTTTGCCCCTACACAAGCTTAAATATAACAGCAACAGTAAATCTTCACAAATATAACAACATGAGCATTCTGTGAAAAAGTAAAGCCATATAAGAACTTCGAGGAAAATATACTAATAACACCCAACAACAAACATTACCACCCATGATCCTGTCCTCAAGCGCACTTCGTGCACCACAATAAACACGTTCACATACATGGCCTTTATCCGATGCACACATCCTAAAAGCCACATATTGCCAAGAGAAATAATATGGCAGTTTTACAGATTAGTGAAAAGTGATCCACATAACTTACCATATATGAATAATATATATATAATTTGAAACAAAACATATATGTAGTACTTGCATAAAGAAGAATGCGGGTAAATATACCAAAAATAAGACTTAAAACATTCCGTAATCAAACAAAAGATCCTAGTGTGACCTGAACACTAAAACCCCTTAATTATATCATAATCCTTTGATCCTGCTTTGGTCTTCCATCACAAATCTTGTCACAACTTCATGCAATCCACGATCTATTACAGTTAAGAGTTATATAAAAGATCAAAGTGTGTGAAATTTCCCATTTAGTACTAACAAAGAAACATAAAAGATTAATACACTTGAGCTAGCGAATCCCTGAATATGAGAAATTACCATGGGTATCTAGAAGAGTCTTTAAACGAACTCAGTCTGACAACGCTCAGAGCCACGATGGAAGTTTAATAATTGCTCAAGCCTCTCAGGATTAATGCAACAATCACTAAATTTGAGCTTCTCCAAAATAAACGAATGTTTCAGCATATACCTCATATAGGTGAGCTCTTCTTGTTTTATGAATCCGTCATCACGGCGCACTACAATTTTCTTCATCTTAAAGCGCAGACAAACTGGTAGTTCCTTTGGCAGGTCCCATCTATCCCACTAACCATAAAAACATGGCAGTAAGTAGCTATGAGCCTATAAAGAGTGACACTCTGACACAATTGCTTTCAATACCCAAAAGCGATAGCAATTGCATTGATATTAAAATCCATGACTAATCCTTGCAACAAAGGGGATGAATCTTTATACGATATTTATAATACTGTATGAAAACAAAATGGATTGTAGAAACTGATTATTTTCCCCTAAAATCTCGTATTATCAGAAGAAACTGTTTATTCAAACACCAAAGCATGGTTGCAGATATAAGAGAATTAGTATAAAAAGATTATCCGAACACCCCAGAAGTCCAACTCAAAGGAAAGTGCTAAGAGTCAAATTTTTTCGGGTTATTGAATATCGAAGAAAAGTTCAAGGTACTGATAAACTTACATAGGATAAGGTAATATGCTCAAGATTATGCATACTGTTTAACCAAACCGGCAAAAACACCAATCCCAAACCAATCACAAGTCTGACTAAGTTGGGGAACACGGGCATGTTTAAAACATCAACACGGTACTGAGCCTGCATAAGGAAAACAATATATTTATTGTGGGTAGTTCCCTTTATTACATTTTCACATATTAGTTGAGTCTTTCATGCACCCCGTTGTTGAACTTAATCCATAACAGAACTCAGGGGTCAATGATACATTATTTTTGCCATCTTTAAATTGGACGTTCACTTGAAAAATCCACATAGGTATAGGACCACCATCACAGACAATAGCATAAATGAATCTATATCTGAACCCATATTACCAAAATAATCAATCTTTAAAATTCCGTTATTGGAAAAAAGCATGTCACCGCCACCTGTGTATTGATGGCCAAGTCTGATTGTTGAAAACGTGTCGAACCGCGGACAAAATCTGACAGTGTAATCAGTATTCCTGCACTGATATGTGCCAAGATTTGATTCATAAAAAATAGCTTTCGGGCACGCCCATTTGAACAACCACCAATAATTAGACTGCTGGTATGAGCCTTGGCAACTCATACACCCTCCTCCACCTTTCCACTTCAGCTTCGGTGGGCATCATTGATTCAAGTCGTTAACGCACCCTGTTATTTCACAACTACCATCACGACTAGGCTCATCAGTCATTGGTACGTTAAAACCATTTAGGATACTGACATCATAAAACACATCATTCGTGGTCACAGTGAGCTCTGCAATCGTCACAGGTTGCGTGTAATTTCTTCCATTGCACTCTATTTCACCGCCGCAGTCACCCGTGACACACGACCCCTGACCAGACTCATCGAAGGTGCAACCAGTCCGACCCCAGATGCTACCCGTCCAGTCCCGAACAACATAAGAGCCTTTATCTGTATCAAATGACATATAACAAAATTAGAACCACTTTCTCTTATGCATATAAGTAAAGTATATATTAACCTTAAAATTAACACACAGAATTTAACTATAAGTTTCAATTAGAAATAGTTAGGATTTAAGTGAATAAATATGACTCGCTGATAGCTAAAATAAATCCAGTCATCTCGAACATAAAAAACGACCCAACTTTGCTAGGTCCTGTATCGACATCAAAGCTTGGTTCCAACCTATCTATGAAAATTTGACCCGTTTGAGGATAGATAACCCAAATCGACCCGTTTTAGGAGGGCCACCATATTTCACTTCACAGAGTGATGAGGGTCACATCTTTCACTTCATATAAACTTTACTTAGGGCGTGTTTGGTAGGATTGAATAGAGTCAAAAGAAACAGAATGAGAATACATTCTCTTGTTTGCGTGCGTCGAGAATGGAAATGAAGAATGAATTTTTGATTCTCATTCGACCGTTTTCATTCTTTAAAAAAGACAGAGAATGCTAAGAATTGTGACCAAAGCCATACAGCTACACTATAGTAATTCAGAGGGAAACGAAAGAGCATTATATATGATAATAACAATGTCAATCAGCAAACAACTTGTAATCCAGCAATTTTGATACTTCTGACCCTGCACATAACAGTCAGCAATCATTCTTTTGTTTTTCGTGCCCTTTATTAGCTGAGAAAATGCTAATTATTTTCTTCTGAGTAATGGGAAGATGCCATCTGTTTTTCATAGTTTTCTTGTGCTTAGTACTAGTCAGATTTGGTCTTTCGAACTGCCTATCCAGATCAAAAGTATAATTTATAATGCAAGTAGTTTATTAACATAACATTTATTGTTGGTGCTAGTCACTGATGGGAAACAAAAGGATGCATAATCAGGGTGCCCCCGAAATTATGACTGATTATGAGAGGAGTAAAATGTTGAGGGTCTTTGAGAACCAAGAAAGATTACGAGAGTTAGGAGTTAAAAATATTGCCAAGTCTTTGACAAGTTTGGTAGTAGCTGAAAGTACAAAGAAAAAGAAAAAAAAGGCTAAGGTTACCAATGAAAAAGATGTAGAGTATAATCCTAAAGATTCTGTTAATAGTGACGAAAACTACCATGAAGTTGATGTACCTGTTATCGCTCCTAAAAAGGTAACAATATTAGAAATCTTTGATTGTGCTAATTTTGTACAGTTTTCTCTTTCTGATAAACTTTAATGTGTCACAGGTACATCGTCGGCAATATATTGCGCCAATGTCCATGAATAGATATGCTAATTTATCAAAGCAACGTGTTACTGCTCCAAATATCTCTCGCTCTATACCTTGCGCTGATGGCGAAAATAATGGAAAGATTGTCGATTCAAATAATGGAAAGGTTGTCGATGCAAATACAGAATTAGGGAATCAACCAAGGACTGGAATTACAATGCGTGAACTGCTCTTAAATAAAAACAGACCACTAAAGAAACAATTGGCCACAAGCATAAGTGGACCAAGGAGAAAACTTTTTTCTGTTGACGATGATGAATCAGAGAATGGCTTGATATCTCAAGGTATATATGTATTATTTATATAACTTCATTTAACAATTGGATGTTTTAGGTAGATTTTCTTTTCTTATATATACTTTTTAATGTTTATAGATGGAATCGACGGGGCGGATGTGAGAACTCTAGGTAATATTGTACCAAAGATGGTAGAAAATGTACCAAAACAACGTGTTACTGCTCCAAATATCTCTTGTGTTATACCGTGCGCGGATGGTGAAAAAAATGGAAAGATTGTCGATGCAAATAAAAAAAATGGGAATCAACCGAGGGCTGGAATTACCGTGGGTGAAATGATCTTAAATAAAAAAAGGTCACCAAGGAAACAATCAGAACCGAAATATAATTTAAGAAATTGTAATACTTTGACAACAAGACCAAGGAGAAAACTAGTTTCTGTTGACGATGAATGGGAGAATCTCGTGAAATCTCAAGGTATTGTGTATTATACTATATTTATCTAACAATTGGATGTGTTAGATAAATTTGCTTTTCTAATACATATTTTTAATGTTTACATATGTGAATGAAGTTGACAAAGCACATGATAATACCCAATATGATGAGAATGAAGATATAGAGAATGCAATATTTGAAGGCATTGATAATGGAATCGAAGGAGACGATCTGAGAACTCTAGGTAATACTGTACCAGAGATGGGAGAAAATGAATTTAAAAATAATAAGACAATGAAGGTAAACATGCTTTATATTATTGCAGATATGAGCGAAGATGAAATACAAGAAGATGGTCTTGAAAGTGACGATAATGAACATTTTATGTTTGAAAATAGTCAAAATGAGATAGAATTTGGGAATGATAGTGAAGATGGTTCAGAAAATGAGGATGAAGATGAGGATGTTGAACTTATAGAAGCACAACTTGATGGCTCTATCATGAAAAAAGCAGGTTAACTTGATTTACATAGTCACATTTTTGCAATTTTTTTGTTTAAATGTATGTATTCTAATTGTTGCTTATTATGTATATTGAATTACTCATAGCTATTCCAACTTCAAGGAAAAGAGGCCCAACAATGATGCACGATATTCATGTGCGAATGTCCGATGCACGTGAGGAAATCATCTGCAATGAATATGGACAACCTGTTGGCCCTGTGACTGAGGAGAAAGATACAGTTGGTAAATTCTCTCGGTTTTTAGGAACAATAGCTCGTACCTACAGTGTTGCACCTTTAACTTATAGTTCATGGCGAAAAGTACCTGATAAGGACAGGATGTGGGAATATGTACTGGTAAACTTTTAAACTTGTTTATATACCTTTTTTATGAAGCTTTTTCTTCATTTACTAATTAAGAAACTTCATTTCCATAAGGGCAAATACATTGTACCTGAGGCTGCTAAATCGTGGGTGCTAAAATCGATTGGAGATTGTTGGAGAGTATATAAATGTAGAATCAAGAAACAGCACTTCTATAAATTTAAGGATACAAGAACAAGATGGGCAAATCGACCGAAATCAGTTCCACAGAAGGAATTTGCAAAGTTACTGACTTTATGGAATAAGAAAGAAGTGACGGTAATTGAACGTATATTAAATTTATTTAAAACACCTTTTGTATATCGTTATTCTTTAATGTCCATAGTTACACTATTTGTGAACTTTTGATTAAATATTGTGTAGGACCGGTGTTTGGTTTTAAGAAATATACGCATGTCTCAAAAGAATATGCATACAGCTGGTCCAATAAGTTTTGCAAGGATTCGCGAGGGCCTGGTAATATGCTTTTCTTATCTTAGTGATAGTTTTTTTTCATTTCAACTATCTTAATAATACTTGTTAGATGATTTTGTTTTAATCATGAATGCAGAGAAATAAAGACCCAAACAAAGAACCACCTACCTTGACTCAAATGTTTGAGTGCACACGTGAAAGAACTGAAGGGAATGTATATGTTGACACATATGATGACACAGCTGAGAAAATTGTAAGATACTACACCCAGTATTATTTGATACTTCTATTTGGTACCTAATATGCACAGGAAATGTAATATTTGTTACTTCTATATTGGGTAATTTCTTAACTTCTTAAAAAAATATTAAAGGAACAAATGAAGAATTACGAGCCTCCGGAAAATGAAAGTCCTCCTACAGATCCTTTTCAAGCTGTGATGAGCAAAGAATATGATGGACATCGTAGACTTTTTGGTAGAGGTGTTACCAACACGTTGATAAAAAAGTTAAAGCTCATGGGGGTTCTAATATGGCTACATCCGAGATTGTGCGATCAAGTACTACCAATTTAGAAGTTGAAAATGGCCAACATGTTGATAAGGACCGGAAGATTGAAGAGGTTTACGAACAGAAATTTTTTGAATTGAAGGAGGACAATGAAAAGAGACTAGAACTTATGAGAAAGGAATTTGACAATGAGCGTGCCAATATAGTTGAAGACACGATGCGAAAAATCCTAGAAAAACTGCCTCCTGAAGTAGCTCGCATGGTTTTAACATAATGGATGATCTCTTTTGGTAAAAGGTATGTTATATACATTTATCACAAATTTCCTTTATGTTTAGGATCCACGTTAAGTCTTTTAAAGGATTGATATCATGAGTTTAGCCGCTTTAATTAGTGATTGATAACACCTTGTGTCACATAATTAAAAAAAACTAATTTTATTCTGTGGTTATATGTTTTCCAGGTTGCTTTAGTATAACATATGGGGATAATCAAGATTTGCAAGTGCAATGGAAGTCTTTTGAGAATACATTAAAAAGAAGATCTTAGTAGTAGTTAAGTTGGCAGATGTCTTGTTTATGTTTTGAACTATACGTTAGTTTGACATTTAACAAATTTGTATCTGGAATATGATCATTTTGATGATATTATATCATTGTTTTGATGAAACAAGTTACGTGTCCACATATAATTAAAACAATTCTTGCATTCTTAGCTTTTGAATTTCGTACAGAAAATATACGACACGGAATTGCTAAAGTGTTGCCTCTAGTTGAAAAAGTGTTGCGCCAATATTGTTAAAGTTGAAAAAGAAGTGTTGTATTAGATGATTGAAAGTGTTGCATATGATGCGCAAAAGTGTTGCCACTAGTTGGTGTTTTATATTAAGAAGTGTTGCATGTAACTATAAAAGTGTTGCAATATAAAAGTGTTGCATTTGTGAACATGAGCAACACTTTGACAAAAGTGTTGCACATTATGGCAAAAGTGTTGCTTTAGGCCTAAGGCAACAAAGCCTAATGCAACACTTAAAAAAATGTTGCATTAGGCTTTATGCAACATTTTTTAGACCTAAGACAACACTTTACGAGTGTTGCATTAGCCTTGTTTTCTTGTAGTGTGGGTACCATGAACACTTATCATCCTTAAGTTTCACTTTCCCCATACCAAACTTAAAACCGGGATCATTGTTATTCATAAGTGAAAGTGCATCGACATATTCATACAAATGAATTATGTTACCATTATACCCCCACTTATTATGCCTCTAAGACCGGTTATTATTTGAGCAAATTGCTTTTGGGCAAATTTGTCATTATTTAAAGCGTGAAATATAAGAAGTATAAAATCTGAAAATAAGGAAGCACGATTTTAATCCTAAGTAACCATCTTATCCATTACTTGAAAAACCGACCACAATTGATATAAGTCCAACCCAAAATAATAAGTCATTCGCCTTATGTGTAAGATCCTTATGTCATGCATTAATAAGTAACTACACACTCGCTAAAAAAGAAAAATAAAACTCACGCAATAATTTATATATGTGCCTTTTTGAGACCATGGATCTTCAATCCCGCAACCCGTCAAGGTAATACTGGATTGGAGCAACTATTAAATCCCCACAACCCTTGTGAGAGTAATATTGGAATTTAATAGCTACTATAATTAACACTTCACTGCCCCTCTTGGGAGTCTTGTATAATTATTATTTTTTCTTCTTTTTCTAGCCACTCATTTTTTTATAAGCCGCTCTTATTTTTCTTTATTCCTCACAAATAAAATCAAAAGAATAAAAGGAAAAACAACCGCTAAGTATTAAGCATGACATAAGTCTAGTACACATAAAACATTCTAACATATAATCTTAAGACGTACTTATACCAACCACGAATGATTAGTCAAAAATGCATAAAAGACTACAAACTGATTAAAACCGTTGTTGATTATTTATTAACAATATATACATGCGTTGACGAGAAAGTAAAGGTAACAGAAGGGGATATAAAAGCCACAAGTAATTAATATGAGGTTTATCTAGCCCTTTACACTTACTTCAAACTCTATCATTTCTCGTTCTCCACAGTTTAAAATCTCAAATAATGAGACTCGTAGATGCTTAGCCTAATAAACCAATAAAGGTTTACATGGTTAAGGATACTAGCTAGAGTAAGCTTGGATAAGCAAACTCGGGTTGAGTCAAAATATTTATGGCGGGCCTAATATGTCAAAGAAGTCTAAATTTGTTAAAACCATATCCTTTATTATATTTTTTTTCTTTTTATATATTTTTGATGAAAAGTAAAAGAAGAAATTAATACAAAGCAAATGTGTTATGCAAATGAAAAATGATTAATGCGAAAATTATGAATGCATATTTTTGTTGGCCAAAGTAGATCAAAAATTTGAAAAATGTTTGAAAAAATAATTTTCCCAATTATCATCAAACTAAGGCAATGGTCTAAGTAAGGTCACTTCGATAGAAGTCTCCCCTACAGTTAAGATAAACATTGTCCTCAATGTTTAAGAGTATTGGAGTATAACTCCCCTACACTTATGACATTGCGTACTTTGTTTAACTTGAGCTAAGGAAGAGACAACTAAAGTGTATTCATTTTAAGCACAATGTTTTGAATATCACAATAGCAAAAACTAATCAAAATGAATTGGATACACGGGCCTCCTCCATAAGCTCCATGAATGAAATGAGAGAGACAAACCCTTGAAACAAACACCAAAAGACGAAGAAAGGCACCCCCTACACTTAATCTCAACTGTATACCCTTTTATTCCTATCCTACCACACTCTAGTCTAAATGATCTAATCCTAGTTATTCAAGCTTGATTTAAGGAGTCTCTAACTCGACTCTTCCTACAATGAATTAATTCATGGGGAAAATGGGGGTCTCTTGGACCATTTCGACGGAAATGTCCTCCTTAAAGTAATGCTTGACACAATGACCATTCACTTTGAAATTTGGGCCATTTGGTTTAGATAACTCAATAGTCCCATATGGAAATACTTGAGCAATAGTGAATGGACCGGACCATCGTGATTTAAGCTTGCCCGCAAAAAGTTTCAACCGTAAGTTAAAGAGTAAAACCAACTCTCCAACTTTGAACTCACGGTTCTTAATCTTAGCATCATGCAATTGCTTAGTCTTTTCCTTATAAAACAATTAGTTTTCATAGGCATCGGTTCTAAGCTCATTCATCTCATTAAGTTGGTCTTTCCTATGTGAACCGGCTTGATTAAGATCAAAGTTAGCCCATTTAAGATCCCATGAAGCCTTATGTTCTAACTCGAATGGGAGGTGGCATGCTTTTTCATAGACAATTATATAAGGTGTACAACCTATTGGTGTCTTAAAAGCGTTTCTAAAAGCCCATAAAGCATCATCAAGCTTATCCGACCAAGAAGCTCGATGCTCTCCCACCGTACGTTCTAAAATCCTCTTCAAACCACGATTTGTGACCCCGGTTTGCCCATTGGTTTGAGGATGATACGCGGTAGAAAGTCGATGGTTAACACCATACTTCTTCATGACTCTTGTAAATTGATCATTACAAAAATGAGTCACACGATCACATATGATGGCACGAGGTTCACCAAATCTAGCAAATAATTGCTTCAAGAACTTTACTACAACTCGAGCATCATTAGTAGGCAAGGCCTTAGCCTCAACCCACTTAGAAACATAATCCACCGCTACGAGTATGTCCCATACATCAAATATCTCACATTCTTGTATGAAATTTTGTGGCATCTCATCTCTTTGATTAATTTTTCCTTGTATTTGACAAACATCACAATATTTCACCATTTCTTGGGCATATTTGTAAATGGAAGGCCAATAGTAACCCGAATCAAAGACTTTTTTAGCCGTGTAGTTAGGCCAAAAATAGCCCCCCGTGGGTCCCTTATGGCAAGTTTCTAAAATATTAAATGCTTCAGGCCCATCTATACAACGTCTTATGATTTGGTCCGCACATTGCCTAAAGAGTTAAGGGTCATCCCAAAAGTAGTATTTAGCTTCCTTGAGAAACTTTTTCTTTTGTTAGGAAGTGAGACCTTCAATTAGCACATCCCCCACAAGATAGTTTGCAATATCCGCAAACCAAGGGGTGGCATCCTCTTGTGAAGAGATAGACATGAGTTCCTCAAGTGGAAAGAATTCATTGATTTCCCTATGAGGCAATTCTCCTTGAAAATGATGCTCAAGTCTACTCAAGTGATCCGCCGCTAAATTCTCGGCTCCTTTCTTATCACAAATTTCTATGGAAAACTCTTGAAGCAACAAAACCCATCTCAATAGTCTAGGCTTATCATATTGATTTGTCATAAGGTATTTGAGAGCGGAATGGTCCGTATATACTATGGTCTTCGAAAGCACAAGATAGGGTCTAAATTTATCAAAAGCATATACAATAGCTAGCAATTCTTTTTCCGTAGTAGTATAATGCAATTGGGCACCCGTCATTGTCTTACTAGCATAGTGTATAGGTTGAAAATTCTTATTAACTCTTTGCCCTAAAACGTACCCCACGTCATAATCACTAGCATCACTTATGAGTTCAAAAGGCAAATCCCAATTTGGTAAAACCAAAACTGGAGCCTTGGTAAATTTTTCTTTAAGGATATCAAAAGATTCTAAACACTCTTGTGTGAATATGAAAGGAGCCTCTTTTTCTAAGAGGTGGGTCATGGGTCTAGCTATTTTAGAAAAGTCTTGGATAAAACGTCTATAGAAACCCGCATGTCCCAAAAACTCCTAACTCTTTTCACCGTGGTAGGTGGGGGAAGTTTGGCAATAACATCTATTTTAGCTCGATCCACTTCTAATCCTTTGTTAGATATCTTATGCCCCAAAACTATCCCTTCTTTGACCATGAAATGGCACTTCTCCCAATTTAAAACAAGATGTGTTTCTTCACACCTTTTTAGCATACGTTCTAAATGGGAGAGACAAGAAGTGAATGAATCTCCAAAAACCGAGAAGTCATCCATAAACACTTCCATTGTGTGCTCTATCATGTCATGAAAGATCGCCATGATACACCTTTGAAATGTCCTCGGGGCATTGCACAAGCCAAAAGGCATTCTCTTGTAAGAAAATGTGTCATAGGGACAAGTGAATGTGGTATTTTCTTGATCTTTTGGATCAATGGGTATTTGGAAATAACCCGAAAATCCATCTAGAAAGCAATAGTATTCATTTCCCGCTAAGCGTTCAAGCATTTGGTCCATGAAAGGTAAAGGGAAATGGTCTTTCCTAGTGGCATCATTAAGCTTTCTATAATCAATACAAACTCTCCAACCCGTGACAAGTCTTGTGGGAATCAACTCATTGTTTTCATTTGGAACAACGGTGATTCCACCCTTTTTGGGCACACAATGCACCGGGCTAACCCATGGGGAGTCTGAAATTGGGTAAATCATACCCACATCAAGGAGTTTTATAACTTCCTTTTTGATGACTTCATGGATTTTTGGGTTAACCCTTCTTTGG
The DNA here is from genome assembly GCA_025667525.1 of Glebionis coronaria. Lineage (NCBI taxonomy): Eukaryota > Viridiplantae > Streptophyta > Magnoliopsida > Asterales > Asteraceae > Glebionis > Glebionis coronaria. Next base: position 70,653,137 of record CM046882.1, on the reverse strand, counting down.
TTTTGGATGGCGGGTTTGTAATCATCTTCCATAAGGATTTTGTGAGTACAAAAATCAAGATCAATCCTCCTTATGTCGGATATTTTCCAAGCTATAGCCTTTTTGTGCTTCTTAGAACTTCTATAAGCTTTTCCTTCTCATCATCTTTCAAATCTTTGGCTATGATAACGTGTAATTTATCATCTCCCTCTAAGAAAACATACTCAAGGTGTGATGGAAGATCCTTAAGCTCTAGGGAAGGTGAACTCTCAATATAAGGTTGAACTAATGTGGGATCATCATTAGTAACCTCTTGTAGGGTAGGTGAAGAAATAGGATCCTCATTCAGTAACTTTTAGATAGTAAGAATATCTTCTTCCCAATTGATGGGAGAATCTTTATTTTCGAGAAAGTTAGACTCAAATTCTTCTAAGAGAAAATCACTCTCTCCAAATGTTGTTAAAGAGGGAGCAATTGAGGCTACGGTCTCAACATGTGGAATGTTCTCATTATCACTTTTGCAAGCCTCATGAAAGTGTTTATTACAAACCTCATCAAGAACATCCACAATGTTAACGGTTTCACAACTTTGAAATTTCTTAGTTACTTTCCCCAACTTAAACATTAATTTCTCATCCTCTACCCTTATAATTAGATCACCTTCCGCCACATCAATAAGAGTGTGACCGGTCCTTAAGAAGGGCCTTCCTACAATGAGGGGAACTCTAGGGTCCATGTCATAGTCAACAACTACAAAATCCGTGGGGAATGTGAACTTATCAACTCCTACAAAAACATCTTCCGCAATCCCCACCGGATAAGCTATTGAACGGTTTGCTAACTCAAGTGTCATCCTAGTAGGTGTAAGCTCGGGAAGAGAGAGTTGTTTCCAAACCGACAAAGGCATCAAATTTATGCTTGCACCAAGGTCCGCAAGTGCCATACAATTCTCAATCCCCGAGAAATTACAAGGAATCAAGAACCAGCCCGGATCACCAAGTTTAGTTGGTAAAGTCTTCAACAACACCGCGGAATAATTTTTGTTCAATGAAGTGTTAGGCATATCAATCAATTTTTCTTTGTTGGAGAGAAGCTCCTTAAACATTTTAGCAAACTTGGGCATGTAAGCTAAATCCTCCGCAAAAGATATGTTGATATTCAATTGCTTAAACATCCTAAAAAAGTTGGACACTTGAATGTCATCTTTGTTCTTAAGCTTCTCTTTTCTCAATCTAGAAGGATATGTAAGATTTGGTTTAGGTAAAGGTTGAGTGGTAGTTGTTGAAGGACTCTCTTTTTGGGTATCTTTAATGATAGGTGTAGAAGGTGAAAGATTAGTAGGTTTAGGATTAGAAGATGTAGGTTTAGAAGGTGTAGGCTTAGAAGGTGTACGCTTGGAAGGTGTAAGCTTGTCACAAGGAGGAACCGTTGTAGGAGTTACCAAATGAGGTGTAGGAGGAATTGAAGGGTCAATGGTTGTTTTCCCACTCCTTGTAGTGATTGCATTTACATTTTCCCTTGGATTGGTTTGAGTATTGGAGGGTAAAGCACCTTGTGGTCTTTGATTTAAGATCAACATAAACTTCTTATTAGTCTCCTCTTGCATTTCCTTCATTTGCCTCTCATGAGCATTAAGCTTTTGAAGAATCAAATCCATAGGAAAAGGTTGCATATTTCCTTGATGAAAACCTTGGTTTGGATATTGAGGTGGATTATGAAGGCCTTGGTTATTTCCATGAAAGTTGTTTCCTTGGTTTTGAAAGTTATTTGGCCCTCTGTTGTTGTTGTTCCCTTGATAATTTCCCCTTGGCCATTGGTTTCTATTGAGCATTCGTGGAGTGTTTGGTTGGTTTTGGGTAGGTTGATGGGGAGGGAAACCCGGTGGAGCAAGGTAATTGTTAGACTTATATGAAAGGTGATTAGGATTGATGTTAGGTTTAAAGTGTTATCTTCCATCATCATTATAAGCATAGCATTCACCTTGAAAGTTTTGAACTTTATCACATTGCAAGTATGAGTGAGGGCTTCCACATGTCTCACAAGATAGGGTGATGTCATTGACATTGTTGGTAGAAGAATTGTTCAAGGAAACCTTCATAAACTATTGAAACATCTCTTGATTCATCTTTTGATTCTTGTTAAGTTCTTGAAGTATTTCATTGTGTTGCTTAAGTAGTTGATTATCAAGTGATTGAGAAGCACTCTCTTGAACAACAAGTACCACCTCATCTCTTTCCCTATTACTTTGAACCATGGATTTTGTTTCAGTTATATCCCTTGCATATTGTGTGGATTTTGAAAGAATGTTCCCACCCGCGGCCGAGTTAAGGGAATCTTGATGGTGAGGTCTCAAACCATTGTAGATGTGTTAATTTGGTGAACTTGATCAAAACCGTGGTTTGGGCACTTTCTTAACAACTCTTTGAAATCTTCCCAAGCTTCACTAAAGTTTTGGTCTTTCTTTTATTGAAAGCCTATGATTTGGTTTCTCAATGCGGTGGTTCGTGAAGTGGGAAAGAACTTGTTCACAAATTTCTTCTTCAAATCATCCCAAGTGAAAATGTTATTTGAGGGTTGCTTATCTATCCAATTCCTAGCATTTCCCTCCAAAGAGAAAGGGAATAAGATCATCTTAAATGCATCGGGAGGTACCCTATTATACTTGATGGTATTAAAAAGTGACATGAATCTCTTGATATGGTCATGAGGGTCATCCATAGGTCTCCCTAGGAAGGGGATAGAAGAAACCATAGTAATCATGCATGTCTTAAGCTCAAAATTGTTAGCGGCTATCTCAGGAATGACTATGGCATCCACATTCCCATCCACGTTGGATTGTAGAATCTTAATCAATGGTCAATTGTCCATGGCTTCGTTTAAATTTTTGAAAGCACGATGCCCGTAATCGGCTTGATGAACGGTTTTGTTCTTGTTTCTCTTCCTTTTGGGAGGAAGTGGTACACCAATAGGTATATGTGCATGAGCTCGAGTGCGCATGCAACTCAACATGAGTAATGAGAGAGGATCTCTCGTTTGACTTTAGAAAAGAATAGATTATCTCTTCCGAGGTTGAATAGTGAAAACCACAAGTATAACATATATGTAGTACTAATTGGGCGGCAAAACCCCCAACAAGCCTTCTAATAACTGATTTTTGGTGTGTTAATAAAACAGGTTTGTTGCAAGATCTTTCTTTGTGTTGCCCGTACCCAATTATATTTGTCGTTGTTTCGTTCTCGATATCTTCTCGAATTGATCACGGTTCAAAGTGGAATTGTTGTTCTTGGTAACTAAAAGGGGGAGTTTTTGATCTATTTCTACTTAAAAGGTAAGTGCGCGAAGTAATAAAAATAAACTAAAAGCAATTAATGAAAATAAAGCTTGGATTAAACTTAAAACTTAAAACAGTAAAATACCTTAACTCAGAAAAACAGCTGATTCGGAATGTTTCTGTTGATCCGGAATAAGTGCTTGATCTGGAATAATTAGCTCATCCGGAAAACATTGTTCATCCGGAATATATGGTTCATGCGGAATATTAAGCTGATTCGGAATACTTGTTGATCCGGAATAATTTGGCTTATGCGGAATGTTGTGCACATTCGGAATATCAGCTCATCCAGAATAATCAACACAAAAGGCTTCGTTCGGAATATATGATGCTGGTTCGGAATAACTGCTGATCCGAAATAATTTCTTTATCCGGAATAATCACTCATCCGGAATAATCAACTCATCCGGAATATCAACTCGTTCGGAATAATAAAACTGATTCGGAATATTTTGAAAATCTTTGATTCGGAATAATGACTGATCCGGAATATTTTGTTCACTCGGAATAATTCATCCGGAATAACTGTTGGTTCGGAATAAACTTTGATCCGGAAAAACTAGAACAAAAGACTCATTCGGAATAACTTTAACAAATCCCTTGGTTCGGAATGTCTTGCTTGATTCGGAATAATAAAAACTAAAACGTTGGTTCGGAAAACTTAGTTCACCCGGAATGTTGCTTCATCCGGAATAATTTAAACAAAAACCTTGGTTCGGAAAGAAAGCTTCGTTCGGAATCTGGGAAATGTAACGGTCCAAAGAACAGGGGAAACAAAACACCACGAATTTTAACCAAATTCAACCAAAATAAATCTAATGGTTAAACCAAAATAGCCACTAATGATTAACTAACAATAACAATCATTCTAAACCAATAAAAACATAAAACCCACTTGTTTTTAAAGATCAAAATCAACAAAATAAAAAAACTAAGAACTTTGAATCAACAAGAAAAAAAAGAACAAGATTAAATGGAAACTTGTATTAAGGATTAAATTCAAACAAACAAATGGAAAGATTAAAACTTACAAGTTCATGGATAGATTCAAAGAAAGATAAAAATCACCAAACTCCTTAATGGAGTTGGTTTCCTACGAAACAGGAAGAAAAATAACAAAAAAAATAAAGACTGGCTTTGAAAATGTAAAGGGAAGGTCTATTTATAGGCCTTGGGCTTTGGTTGGTGAGTGGGCTTTTCTACTCTCTTTTTGTCTTCTCGTCTTTTCAGTAGAGTTGACGTTTTCGACTTCGATTCGGGATTTGTCGACGAATAAATTCAACTCGTCTTTTAATTTCTTCATTTAATAGACTTGAGTTCTTCGACATATATAAATCTTCCATCTTTGGTCCTTTTCTTCGGTAAATCTTCAAATAGGCCCCTTGACTTCAAATCTTTTGCATCTCTTGGACTATAGACTTCGTCTTTTCGTCTTTTTTCTTCGATAAAACCCGTGCAATCCCATGTTTTCTTTAATTTTTATCCGGTTTGCTCTGAAAACACAATAAACACACAAACCACGCATAATTCCAAACAAATGACATTAAATACGTGTTTTGGTCTTGTTTTAGCAAGCAATAAGTGGTAAAAGGATGGGTGTTTTCACACCTATCAAATCCCCTACACTTAACCATTGCCATGCCCTCATGTAATGCTATAAGATATGGCAAAACTTAACACTTTTCTCATAGTCAATCAACCTTGGCCTTATTAACATATACTACTACGTAACAAAAATTAAAGTACTAAAGAGAAATAAAAGCTTGAATAAAACAAAAGGGATAGAAAACCATTTTCACTTGAAAATAGCTACATGGAAATAACTAGCAAAGAGATCAAGGACTTACATTATGGCTTTGGTGCTGCGAAGATTTATCACCCTCAAGTTTCACGTTCCCCACACTAAGCTTAAAAACGAGATCATTGTTATTATAAGTTAGCAAAACAAACACTTACACACATGGCTTAATTATACGCTTAAACTCCCTTATTCCTAGGTGTATCTCTTATATTTTATTTTTGTCTTAGAATGATCATGAAGATGCATTTTTGGACTTATTGCGATAGTTTATTTAGGCTGAAAATAAAGTAGGACGATCTAATCCATAGTTAGCTAAAGGACAAAATCTTTTAAAACTGCTTCTCGAGACCTCATAAAGTTCATATCTTGGCATAACTCGCTTCACGATTTGAGACCTTTCTCGGATCGATATTTGGCATTTACTTCATACTTCAAATCTTGAGAAGACGTTCTTGAAATTATGGTCTTCTCTTCATATATAGAGTATATCTTCACTTGGAATAGTTGAGATATTTTCTTCAAATGTTGACCACGACTTCTTCATTATTTCTTCAATCCTTATTTGGGACTTTGATATACAACGATCCGCCTCCTTTTGGGACTTGGATCTATTTATCCGCATACCTTGTTAGGGTCTTTTCGGATAGATTTCTCCATGATCTTTATGGGAGTAATTGCTTTTCGTCGTGTGTCTTGATCCTTCATATTGATTTTGGAATAATGATACTTCACATCATCTTGGATCTTTAGCAACAAGATGGAATCCTCATGCCTTGTTAGGGCCTTTTCGGACTCGCCAATCTTCACGTCCCGTTTCAATAGTTATGCCTTGGCTATGAACTCTAATTAATACCGAGCAACTTTTAAACGATCTTGGGCTAGAAGCTAAGTAATTTTTCAGACCGTACGACCTTACTTATTGCAATTATTTATTTACAAGTGATGGGAGGAAAAGCTAATAATTACACCAAGTGTGCTTATGCAAGATTACCGACTTATAATTGACTCTATCATTTCTCGTTCTCCACAATTTAAAATCTCAAGTAATGAGACTCGTGGATGCTTAGCCTAATAAACTAATTAAGGTCTAAATGGTTAAGGATACTTGCTAGAATAAACTTGGATAGGTCTATTCGGGTTGAGTCAAAATAATCACAACGGGCCTAATATATCAAAGACTTCTAAACTAGCTACACCACTTTATTAATATTTTTGATTTTTTATTTTATATCAGACTTTATTATGGAATATATACATATGATAGCAACGATAAAAGGAAAGAAATAAAAGACATAAAAATTTAAAAATTACGACTAAATGGCCAAAGTTAATTAAAAATTTGAAAAATGCCGAAAAAGATGATTTTCCGGTTAAATGAAGGCATTTTAATGGAAAAGTCCGCTTAAAACTTCGATAGAAGTCTCCCCTACACTTAATATAAACATCGTCCTCAATGTTTAAGCATGTGGGAAAAGTTTCCCCTACACTTATGACATTGTGCACGTTGGTTAAATCAAGTTAAGGAGGAGACAACTAAAGTGATCAATTTCAAATGTGAGCATGAAGAAAGTTGAATCACGATATTTGAGAGATAGAACCGGATTTGCGGATAACATGGGAGCACGGTTCTTCAAAGATTCCAAAAGTGCACTTATCCCTGTAATCACATCACCATACAAACACAAGCAACCTATATAGCTCCCCCTACACTTAGGATGAAAAAACGGAAAAGGGGGATAGAAACTCGGGTTGCCTCCCGAGGAGCGCTTGTTTTTGTTAACCGAGTCACGAGCCTGACTCGGTCCCGAAACTAGTTCATGGGAAACGTGGTGAGGGATGGAATCATCTCATGAGAGATGTCCTCACCAAAGTACAACTTCAAACGCTGGCCATTCACCTTAAAATTGGGCCCATTTGGCTGAGAAAGCTCAATGGTGCCATAGGGAAGGACTTTGGCGATGGTGAATGGACCAGACCATCGGCTCTTCAACTTGCCCGAGAAGATCTTCAACCGAGAGTTAAAAAGTAAGACTTGATCACCAACGTGGAACTCTCGGTTCTTAATTCTAGCATCGTGGATGATCTTGGTCTTCTCCTTGTAGATCAATGAGTTCTCGTAAGCTTCATTCCTCAGTTCATTTAGCTCGTTAAGTTGAATCTTGTGAAGATCACCGGCTTTGTTGATGTCGAAGTTAGCCCACTTCAAGGCCCAGTATGCCTTATGTTCCAGCTCGATAGGGAGGTGGCATGACTTCCCGTACACAAGACGATAAGGTGCACAACCAATCGGGGTCTTATAAGCGGTACGGAAAGCCCACAAAGCATCATCTAACTTATCGGCCCACGAGGCACGATGCTCTCCCACAGTACGTTCCAGAATTCGCTTCAATCTACGGTTGGATATCTCGACCTGCCCATTAGTTTGGGGATGATAGGCGGTGGAAAGACGGTGATGGACACCATACTTAGCCATGACTCGAGCAAATTGGTCATTGCAAAAATGAGTCCCGCGATCACTAATAATAGCACGAGGCACACCGAATCTAGCGAATAATTGTTTCAAAAAGTTACAAACCACCCTTGCGTCGTTAGTGGGTAAAGCTTTTGCTTCAACCCATTTTGAAACGTAGTCAACAGCGACAAGGATGTATTTGTTTCCTTTAGAAGAAGGGAATGGCCCCATAAAGTCGATGCCCCATACATCAAGGATTTCACATTCTTGTCTGAAATTTTGAGGCATCTCATCTTTATGTGTGATCTTGCCTTGTCTTTGGCAAGCATCACAGTTTTTAACCATTTCGTGAGCGTCACGATAAATGGTGGGCCAATAGAATCCCGAATCAAACACTTTTTTGGCGGTGAAGTTGGGACCAAAGTGACCACCGGTGGGTCCTTTGTGGCAAGCCTCGAGAATGTCTAAAGCTGCTGGTCCGTCAACACATCGGCGAATAATCAAATCAGCGCATTGTTTGAAGAGAAAAGGGTCATCCCAAAAGTAAGTCTTAACATCGTTTAAGAACTTTTTCTTTTGTTGGGATGTTAACCCTTTGATGAGAACACCACCCGCTAAGTAGTTTGCAATGTCGGCAAACCACGGGGCGTCATCAAGATTGGAATTTATAGACATTAAGGTCTCAAGGGGAAAAGAGTCATTGATCTCTTTGTTCGGATGATCCCCTTGATAAGGATCCTTAAGTCTACTTAGATGATCCGCGGCTAGGTTTTCAGCTCCCTTCTTGTCACGAATTTCAATGTTAAATTCTTAAAGGAGTAAAACCCAGCAAAGAAGTCTTGGCTTAGAGTCGTGCTTAGTCATCAAGTACTTTAACGCGGAATGGTCCGTGTATACAATGGTGGTGGATAAAACAAGATAGGGGCGAAATTTTTCAAAAGAATAGACAACAGCTAAAAGCTCTTTTTCGGTTGTCGTATAATGCAATTGAGCCCCCGTCATTGTCTTGCTAGCATAATGGATTGGTTGGAAGTGTTTGTTGATCCTTTGTCCCAAAACCGCTCCAATAGCAAAGTCGCTAGCATCGCACATTAACATAAAAGGTAGCTCCCAATTAGGGGTAACCAAGACCGGTGACTTAGTTAGCTTCTCCTTAAGAAGATTGAAGGCTTCAATACACTCTTTAGAAAAGATAAAAGGAGTATCTTTTTCCAATAGGTGGGTCATCGGGCGAGCGATTTTAGAAAAATCTTTGATAAAGCGACGATAGAAGCCCGCATGACCAAGAAAACTTCTCACACCCTTCACGGTTTAAGGTAGAGGTAATTTGGCTATGACATCCACTTTAGCACGGTCCACTTCAAGACCGGATTTTGAGATTTTGTGTCCTAGCACAATTCCTTCTTTTACCATAAAATGGCATTTTTCCCAATTTAGAACAAGGCGAGTGTCTTCGCACCGCTTAAGCATACGTTCTAAATTGGCAAGGCAAGAAGAGAATGAATCCCCAAAGACCGAGAAATCATCCATGAAGACTTCCATGGTTTGCTCAACCACGTCATGGAAAATAGCCAACATGCACCTTTGGAAAGTCCCGGGGGCATTGCATAAGCCGAAAGGCATTCTTTTATAAGCAAATGTACCATAGGGACAGGTGAATGTTGTCTTCTCTTGATCTTAGGGATCGATGGGTATTTGGAAATAACCCGAGAAACCATCTAGAAAGCAGTAATATTCATTACCCGCTAAACGTTCAAGCATTTGGTCCATTAAAGGAAGAGGAAAATGATCCTTTCTCGTGGCATCATTGAGTTTGCGATAGTCTTTATAAACTCTCCACCCAGTAACGAGACGTGTAGGAATCAACTCGTTGTTTTGATTGGGCCAACGGTGATTCCGCCTTTCTTAGGCACACAATGGACTGGACTAACCCATGGTGAATCTGAGATAGGGTAAATCATGCCCGCATCAAGAAGTTTGATAACCTCTTTTTTGATAATGTCATGGATTTTAGGAATCACCCTTCGTTGGCTTTGAATGGTGGGCTTAAAGTCGTCCTCCATGAGAATTTTATGTGTGCAAAAGTGAGGATCAATTCCGCGAATATCGAAGATTTTCTAAGCGATAGCTCCTTTACGTTTCTTGAGAACTTTAATGAGACGAGTTTTATCATCGGCCTCTAAGTCTTTAGCAATGATAACGGGAAGTTGATCAATGTCCTCTAAGAAAACATACTCGAGATGAGGAGGTAAGTCCTTAAGCTCAAGAGTAGGAGGATCCTCAATAGATGGTGTAACTAACGATGGATCATCATTAGTCACCTCTTTAGGAGAAGGAGGAGAAAAAGGGTCTTCATTGAGAAGTTTCTCAATTGTACGAATGTCTTCTTCCTAATCGGTGGGAGAATCATCATACTTAAGATCAAGTGGACCCAAGCTAGCTTCAAAATCATCCAAAAGAAAGTCACTTTCTCCAAATGGAGTCAATGACGGAGCAATTGAGGCAACGGTCTCAACATTGGGTAGAGAAGAAAGATTACTTTTGCAAGCATCATTAAAGTGTTCTTCACAAGCCTCATCGAGAACATCAATAGCATTAACACTCTCATATGAATAAGGTTGCTTAGAAATCTTACCCATGTTGAAGACAATTTTATCGTCACCAACTCTCATGATTATTTCGCCCGCGGCTACATCAATGAGAGTGCGACCGGTCCTCAAGAAGGGACGTCCAACGATTAATGGAACATGGGGATCCATCTCGTAGTCAACGACAACAAAATCCGCCGGGAAGGTGAATTTGTCAACGCCAACGAAGACGTCTTCGGCTATCCCCACTGGATAAGCAACCGTACGATTAGCTAATTCTAAAGTCATTTTGGTGGGGACTAGCTCGGGGAGAGATAATTGCTTCCAAACACTTAAAGGCATTAAGTTGATACTAGCACCTAGATCAGCTAGGGCCATGCAATTCTCTACTCCCGGGAAGTTGCAAGGAATCAAGAAGCGACCCGGATCACTAAGTTTGGTGGGAAATTTCCTTGAGAGAACCGTGGAGCAATTATCGTTAAGTTGGGTATTAGCAATGTCAAGAAGCTTATCCTTGTCACTAAGAAGATCTTTAAACATCTTCGCATATTTATGCATGTGAGCGAGAGCCTCGGCAAAGGAGATGTTAAAATTCAATTGTTTAAACATTTTGAGAAAGTTTGAAACTTGAATATCATCCTTGCTCTTTTGTTTCTCTTTCCTCAACCTTGAAGGATAAGGTATATCGGATGAAGAGGAAGGCTTTAGGGGAGTAGGATCACTCACAACCGCGGGTGGTGGGGGAATGGGGGTAGAAGGCAAAGGAGGTAAGGAAAGTTGCTCTTTTTCCTTGTTCACAATCACGGGTGGAGGTGTAGGAATCTCGGGTTCCGTATAACCTTTTCCACTACGAGTGGTGATTGCTTTCATCTCCCCTCTTGGATTAGCTACGGTGTTACTCGGAAGAGTACCCGAAGAAGAGGGTTGATTACCTTGGAAAAGCGAACCGATCATATCACGTATGTTATCCGCTTGAGTGCTGAAAGAGTCTCTCATGTCTGCGCGAATATCATTGCTTTGTTTCGCCATGTCATTCCTTAGCTCGGCTCGAATATCGCTCCCTTGTTTCGCCATGTCTCCTTTCAAGTTGATTAATTGACTCTAAAGATTTGTCACCATCTCTCTATTAGTCCTCATGAACGTATCGATGTCTTGATTCAACGTCGTTGGTTGATTGAGAGGTGGAGCTTGGTAAGCTTGAGAATTTCCTTGAGGTGGGTATGGGTTTCTTTGGGATTGATATTGATTGTTAGCACGAGGTTGGGTTTGGTTATTTCGGTTATAGCTTTGTTGTTGGTTTTGGTTTTGAGGAGTAAAACCGGGTGGTGAAAGATAGTTGTTGGAACGATAACTTAGCAAGTTACGATCTCCTTGAGGACGAGCTTGATAGCCTCTCGTGGGATAAGTACCGTATGTCGCGTTAACGTTTTCACAAAAATTGCCTTGAGTAGAAGGACAATCATTGTAAGAATGAGGATCACCACATGTATCACAAGAAATAGCAACGGTTTTAGCTTGTTGAGTATGGTTATTAGCCAAAATTTGCATATTTTTGCTCATTTTGATAATGGCTCGTTCTATGGCGGACATGTCGGTGGTGGAAGAAGTAGATGAAACATTGACTCTCGGATTAGATCTTGAGGATGCGGATGAATCCCAATTCTTGTGGTGAGTAGTCATGTTTTCAATCAACTCTCTACACCACCGGCGGCGGCGTTGATCGTGTCACGATCACGAAAAGTGAGACCATTGTAGAAAGTATCAATGAGAGTGACGGGGAGCATGTTGTGATTTGGACAACAGTCGATCAAATCATTGTAGCGTTCCCAAGCATCAAAGAGCGATTCATCATTGTCTTGCATGAATCCACTAATTTGGTTACGAAGGCTCGTGACCATGGATGGTGGAAAGTAGCGCGACAAAAAGCGTTGAGTCATGTCGTCCCAAGTATGAATAGAATTCTTTGGGAGACGGTCAAACCATCTTTCGGCATGGTGAGAAAGTGAGTGGGGAAATAGTTGAAGGCGAAGTACATCCATAGAAGCACCGGGCAACTTCATGCTTTGGGTGATGGTAATGAATTTGTCGAGGTGTTTGTTGGCATCATCATCCGGTATTCTACGAAATGGATTAGTTTGCACTTGTTGGATCATGTGATGCTTCAACGAAAACTCCTGAGCCGTGATTTGCATCGGCGTAATCGGGCCTCCACGTCCATTCATCGTAGGTTGGCATAGCTCCTCCATGGTTCGTAGGTCGGGTTGGGGTAGATTATTCATGTTGGGGTGGGGTGGATTATTATTGTTGTTGTGTACACCGGCCATGTCTAAATTATCGAGAGTCACGGGCTCGGGATAAGACGTTGATCGAGTACGCATACACTAAAAAGAAAATGCAATAAAATGTTTTTGGTTTTTATAGGTTTTTTAATTTTTTTGTATTTTTGAAAATTTTATATTTTTTATGGGTTTTTGAAAATTTTTGTACTTGAAAATAATGTTCCCGAAAGAACGGATCCCAAAATCCAATTTTTCTCACAAAAAACCGTTGATCCTTACGAAAAGAGCCGGCAGGGGCGCCATTTAATAACTGATTTTTAGTGTGTTAATAAAACAGGTTTATTGCAAGATCTTTCTTTGTGTTGCTCGTACCCAATTATATTTGTCAATGTTTCGTTCTCGGTATCTTCTCGAATTGATCACGGTTCAAAGTGGAATTGTTGTTCTTGGTAACTAAAAGGGGGAGCTTTTTATCTATTTCTACTTAAATGGTAAGTGCGCGAAGTAATAAAAATAAACTAAAAGCAATTAATGAAAATAAAGCTTGGATTAAACTTAAAACTTAAAACAGTAAAATACCTTAACTCAGAAAACAGCTGATTCGGAATGTTTCTGTTGATCCGGAATAAGTGCTTGATCCGGAATAATTAGCTCATCCGGAATATATGGTTCATGCGGAATGTTAAGCTGATTCGGAATACTTGCTGATCTGGAATAATTTGGCTTATGCGGAATGTTGTGCTCATTCGGAATATCAGCTCATCCAGAATAATCAACACAAAAGGCTCGTTCGGAATATATGATGCTGGTTTGGAATAACTGCTGATCCGGAATAATTTCTTTATCCGGAATAATCACTCATCCGGAGTAATCAACTCATTCGGAATATCAACTCGTTCGGAATAATAAAACTGATTCGGAATATTTTGAAAATCTTTGATTCGGAATAATGACTGATCCGAAATATTTTGTTCACTCGGAATAATTCATCCGGAATAACTGTTGGTTCGGAATAAACTTTGATCCGGAATAACTAGAACAAAAGACTCATTCGGAATAACTTTAACAAATCCCTTGGTTCGGAATGTCTTGCTTGATTCGGAATAATAAACACTAAAACGTTGGTTCGGAAAACTTAGTTCACCCGGAATGTTGCTTCATCCGGAATAATTTAAACAAAAACCTTGGTTCGGAAAGAAAGCTTCGTTCGAAATCTGGGAAATGTAACAGTCCGAAGAACAGGGGAAACAAAACACCACGAATTTTAACCAAATTCAACCAAAATAAATCTAAGGGTTAAACCAAAATAGCCACTAATGATTAACTAACAATAACAATCATTCTAAACCAATAAAAACATAAAACCCACTTGTTTTTAAAGATCAAAATCAACAAAATAAAAAAACTAAGAACTTTGAATCAACAAGAAAAAAAATAACAAGATTAAATGGAAACTTGTATTAAGGATTAAGATTCAAACTAACAAATGGAAAGATTAAAACTTACAACTTCATGGATAGATTCAAAGAAAGATAAAAATCACCAAACTCCTTAATGGAGTTGGTTTCCTACGAAACACGAAGAAAAATAACAGAAAAAATGAAGACTGGCTTTGAAAATGTGAAGGGAAGGTCTATTTATAGGCCTTGGGCTTTGGTTGGTGAGTAGGCTTTTCTACTCTCTTTTTGTCTTCTCGTCTTTTCAGTAGAGTTGACGTTTTCGAATTTGATTCGGGATTTGTCGACGAATAAATTCAACTCGTCTTTTAATTTCTTCATTTAATAGACTTGAGTTCTTCGACATATATAAATCTTCCATCTTTGGTCCTTTACTTCGGTAAATTTTCAAATAGGCTCATTGACTTCAAATCTTTTGCATCTCTTGGACTATAGACTTCGTCTTTTCGTCTTTTTTCTTCGATAAAACCCGTGCAATCCCATGTTTTCTTTAATTTTTATCCGGTTGGCTCTGAAAACACAACAACACACAAACCACGCATAATTCCAAACAAATGACATTAAATACGCGTTTTGGTCTTGTTTTAGCAAGCAATAAGTGGTAAAAGGATGGGTGTTTTCACACCTATCACCTTCCTTATTGAAATACATACTAGTGAACGGGGGGGATGAGGTGGCGCTAAGCTCTTAAGTACCTGTTTCCCTTAGGCTTGCATTTTATAGCAAAGCCGCCTTTCTATTCACTTAATAGTTCGTATTCCTCGAATTCTTGCTTATTGAAAGTGTTTATCTATTTTTGCTTTTATACTTGTTTGATTGATACACGTAAATGGGACCGGAACACCCCCAAGTACGGTGTATTGCCAAGGAAATACCTATGGAAGTAGGTAAATTGGTTGTTCGTATATACGCTACGTATATGTATTTACATATAATAATATATCAAATATATTTTTGTATTTATTTGATTTTTAAGAAGATATAGTGTGTATGTAAAAACGAGTGAAACCAATATATACAATATATTTTTGGTGTAATCTTTTAGGAAAAATATTACTTTTTGATTTTTTTGTTTTTTTGGTTCAATTCTTAGTAAAGAATTATTTTTGTGGTTTTTTATTTTTTATATATTTTTATCTTTTTGATTTTTTTTATATGTTTGATTTATAATACGTAAAAGGAACGTCCACAAGTGAACGGATCCTAAAATCCAATATGTAACTAACAATCAATCGTCAATCTCCACGTAAAGAACCGGCAGCTGCGCCATTTAATATTTGTCTTTTTTTAAGTTTGTTTATTTCTCGGTATCTTCACGAATTGATTAATCGAAAGAAATCAAGTTAACTAATTGTTTTTGGTATTTGATTGATAATATTGTGGAATTCTAGGTCTAATTATCACAAAGCACGTAAAAAGGTAAAAATATTATCTCTACGTATCCATACTAAGATAAAAACATCGTGCACATACCACATACAAAGCCAAATGTACAACCAAATAATGCACAATATGTAAAAATGCTAAAAATGTAAAGTGTATGAAAGTTTAGGGACTGGAAATGTAAATTCAGAAAGTGTAAGGACTGGAAATGTAAATGTAACCAACTAATAACCACTAGTAACAAATTTAACAAACTTGTAAACTGAAAATGTAACTAATTAACAAACCCAGGGGCTTACTTGCAAAATCTATAAACTTTTAGCCAATTAAAACAGATTAAACCATTCCTAATTTTCAAGGACTTATTTGCAATTTCCAAAAGTATTTAATTAAAAACGGGCTTATAGGTTTAATAAGCCGAATCTAGAGTTTTAAAGCACCAAATAAGCTGGTTTAAGTTTCAAAAGTTTGCAAATCAAAAATCACCTAGCCAGTTACAAGGAAATCAGCTGAAAAGCTCTATTTGTCCAATAAGCACTTTTGAAATAAGCTACTTTCAAGAGTCTGGCTTATTGGAATAATCACATGACCTTCTCTTCTCAAAATATGATCAAAAGCCAAAATAAGTGACACCTATCCAAGAAATTTTGAAAAACAACCAAGAAATAAGCTAGAAAAGCAAATAAGTTGTTTTGAACTTATGTTGACCAGCGTTGACTTTTGTTGACCAAATTTAACCAAGGTCCAAACTTATTTTTAAGGCTTATTACACTGATTTGTGAAAGAAAATTAAGTAGTTTATGAAAAGAATAAGCTGGAAATGAAATTCGGTTATCACAAAAACAACAGCTTATCACAGGGACTTTTCTAGGCTTATTTCTCCTTCAATTTTGAGAACTGTATTGTCTAGCTTATATGTCTAGATAGGTTGGATGTTAAGCTTCAACTAGAACAAAAACTCAAGTCCTAATTCCAAGAAATGAAGATTTTAGAGAGGATTGAAATAGGCATGTTTGAAGCTATGATACTGACCCAATGCTTTAGATGGCCTTTTGCCTGTTTGACTAATATTTTGACTTCAAAAATCTGCAAATTCACTTGTGACCAGTTAATGAGTGAAAACAAACTCTTAACAATAACTTTTACTAGCTAAATCAAAGTTTAGAACATTTACCAAACACTAGTTACTGGTTAAGAGCAAATTTAAGCTAAGAGAAGTTATCAAATCAAACTGATTAAGACTATGAACTATCAAAAGATAACAATGAACTCAATATAATTAATTAGCAAGCAAAGACATGTAGAGTTACACTAATACAAGAAATATAGCATGCAGACTTGATTTTTTAAGGGGAAATGTAAAGAGGACTTATGAGAAAACTTGTAGGCTACTTTGATGCAGAAGTGGAGCGCTGAGCTCACTTATACTCTAACCATCACCTATCAATCAACAACCAATCACCAAATTAACATCATCTATCATTATCAACATAATTGCCCTGCTACACAAGTCTGATCAATGGATTCTGGCTAAGTCTGAGTTATGGAATCAACTGCAACTTCTGAACTCTTGTAAAAGCTTCCAAAACAATCAAACAAACTCCATTGTTCAAGTTACAACAACATAAATCATGGCATCAAAAATATGAACAGTATGTATGAGGATTTAAGAAGAATGAGAGGTAATAAGTGTGTAAACACTTATCCTTTTTCCACTAAAATCAAGGAAAAACAAGACCTAATCATGTGTTTTATATCGTAAAAGTCGGAATTACGCTTGGTTTTGTGTTTTTGTGTTAAAATAGGTACAAATGATCAAAAGGAAAGAAAACACGGGATTTCACGGACAAATGTTGAAGAAAAAGTCCAAGAAAGAGACAAAGACAAAGTCGAAAGACAAAAAGTGTGCCAAGATCACGAAAATCGTCAAAATCAACATGGAATTGAAGAAAAGATTGAGAAAGCCAAAACCGAGCTCGTTTTAGTGGATTTAATCATTTACGAAGATTTTGGGCCTTGTGGGTCCCACTTATGCTTAATGGGCCCACAAGCCCATTTAAGGAATGGTTAACCTAAATTAAACGGATCAAAAAGTTATTTAAATGTCCTAAGCCCATTTGATAAATACATTTTGGGACGGTTAGAAACAAAACTTGGGCCAAGCCCAAGTTATTTACACAAAACTAAAATTGAACTTTGTTTTGAGAGATTGTCTGGTCAACTCACCCCAGTCTACAAGCTACCCACGTGTTTATCCTCACCCCAACACACGAAATAAAAAAATAAAAGTTACCCACCCACTCATTCGATACAAACAAGATATAACTTTTCAACTGTTTATCTCCTCTCTCTCAAACACAACCAGTTACCCTCAAAACCCTAATTTACCACCACCCAATTTACTCAATGAAAAATTGGGGGTTTTACCCTCAATGGTTAATTCACACCATGGGGAATTAATCCCCATGAAAATAGGAAGATCCACCATAGTTGTGGTCCTCTACTCCTATTCATACGTGGCAAATCTTTCTTTTGTGATTGGCTATAACACATCACCACAAACCCCTCATCCAATAAGAATGATCCACATCACCCTCAAACTAGCACAACAAACACATCTCCTGCCAGCATGGCAATCCGTGTTACCTATGATTCATTTTCCACCGCAAGATCAAGAAAATGAAGAGAGAGAAGGAAGAAAGATGGATTTGACGGCCTGGATTTGTTGCTTAATGTTGAAGCTAAGAAGAGGGTTTCTAGGGGTTTGCCTATAAAAACCCCTCCGATCTGTAATTTTAGAATGCCTTTTTCTTTATTTTAATTTTTATTTCTGGAAAAATAGAATTAGGGTTAATTGTAATTTCCTTTTTAAAAGTATTGTAATCGAATATTAATGAAATTATTATTTAGCTAAAATTTTTGTCTCGTTTGATTGTTATTGCAATTTATTTTAATTTTATTTTTGATTAAATAAATGTTAAAGTAGAATAAAAAGGAAGTGATCTTTCCCCACTGGAAAGACAAAAAAAATTATATAAAAAAAATATCTGGTTCGTACTGTTCATGTTGGAGAAAGATGGTAACGATGGTGTTTGGGTAAAAACGGTGGTGTTTGATTCGTTTCGGTTCACAAGGGGGTTCAGCGCCCACCTTCTACTCAAAGAAAATCGTCACTAGGTTTGTCCTTCTTTTTATTTTTATGTTAATGTTATTTAGTTTATGTTTTATATGCTAGTTTTAATTTGCTTGAGTTGATTAGACCGTTTGGATCTGCTTATTTGGTGTAATCTGCTTAAGTTTCATAGTGTTCGGATCTATTGGTTTTATTAAGATTTATGTTGGTATTTGTTTAGTAGTTTATTTAAATTTGCTTAGGTTGGAATTTTGCACTGTTGAATCTGCTTTATATTATGCCTGTATTACGTTTTGAGTTTTTAAGTAGCTTATTTGGATTTGCTTAGTTTTATTAGATTTGTTTTTATTTATCTGCTATATTGGTTGTGAGTTAAGACTGCTTAACTTATTTCAGTTTGCTTTTCATCTGTTTTTTTTTTCATTTGTTTCGAGTTAAGACTGATTATAAGTTTTTTTTTATCTGTTTATTTTGATTCAAGTTTTATTAGATTGTTGTTTCTGCTTATTTAAATTGCTCGTTGGATCTGCTTTTGGCTTATTTGATTCTGCTTTTGAGTCTGTTTTTTTAAGTTGGATTCACTCATAGTTAGATTTGCTTATTGCTCGTTTAGCTTATAGAATTATTTGGTTGCTTATTGTTTTATTTAGTATAGTTTGTTTAGCTTATTTAGTCTATTTCATATCAGCTTATTTGTTTTAACTGTTTAGTTGGCTTATTTACTGTTCTTACGCTTATTTTCTGCTTAATTGTATAGCTTATTTAGGTTTATACATTTGCTGATATTGCTGTATTGTAGCT
This sequence comes from Glebionis coronaria, assembly GCA_025667525.1. NCBI lineage: Eukaryota > Viridiplantae > Streptophyta > Magnoliopsida > Asterales > Asteraceae > Glebionis > Glebionis coronaria. Next base: position 70,633,933 of record CM046882.1, on the reverse strand, counting down.
AACAGATCCAATTGATCTGTTGGTTCTTAAATCTGTCCAAAAAATAAAAAGCAAAAGTTTAGTCCCTCCTGGGATTCGAACCCTGGACCTCCTGTTCAGGGGTCATACGACATAACCAATTGTGCTAGGACCTTTCTTGTGTTTATTTCTGTCCAGTTTAATTAATATAGGGTTTTTAAAAGATAGCAGTTTATTTAGTATAATGCAAATTTAGTTTAATTAATTTTTATATAAAAGTTTTATTAGTTTAATTATTTAGTTTAAATTTTTAATTACTGTTAAAAAAATATATAAAAAAGATAAAAAAATATTTTATTTTAATTACTTTAATCATTTTAATTTAGTATTATTTAAGAATAGATTTCATTTAAAGTTTTAGTTTAAAAATTTATTGATTTAAAAGTAGATTTTGTCTAAGTTTTCAAAATAGTTTTCTTTATTAAATTAGTTTAAATTAGATTTTTAAATTAGATTAAAAAGTTTTTATTATTAAATAGATTTTAGTTTAAAATACCAAAAAAAATACGTTTTTACCAAGAACAAATTAAGTCTTACGTTTAGTCCGATTTCAATTCGAGTCGATTTGTGGAACGAAAATAGATCTAAAAAGAGTTGCAAAAATCCAACTCAATGAACTCAATGAACTTAGGAATGAGGATTATTAAAATTCATTAATCTATAAGGAGAAGACTAAGCTCATTCATGATTCCAAGATTAAAAACCGAGAGTTCCATGTTGGTGATCAAGATTTACTTTTTAACTCTCGGTTGAAAATCTTTTCGGGTAAACTTAAGAGCCGTTGGTCCGGTCCATTCACCGTGGCCCAAGTCTTCCTTTATGGCACCATTGAATTATCCCAACCAAATGGGCCCAATTTTAAGGTGAATGGCCAACGGGTTAAGTTTTAGTATGGAGAGGACATCTCTCATGAGATGATTCCATCCCTCTCCACATTTCCCTTGAATTAATTCGGGAAATCGAGTCGAGATAGAGACTCGTGATAAATAAATCAAGCATCGTTTAACTATGTTAGATTTTTACCTTTACCATCCTTTCCACCCTTTTCACCTTCATCCATTTCCACCAATAAGTGTAGGGGGAGCCAAGTAGGTTGTTTGTGTGTTATGATGTTGTGCAGGGACATGTGCTTTGATGATCCACTTTTGGTACTTTTGACGCGACCCGTGATCTCGTGTTCCCGTGTACCTGGTTCTATCAAAACTATTTTGATTCATACTTGTATATAAATAAAACAAATAAATGTAATCACTTTAGTTGTCCCTCCCTTAGCTCGATTTCAAACAACGTACTCAATGTCCTAAGTGTAGGAGATTTTATTCTCCCACATACCTACACATTGAGGAAAATGTTTATATTAAGTGTAGGGGGACTTCTATCGAACTTTAGTGGGCTTTTCCATGAATTTGACCCCATTTAACCGGAAAAATTTTAAAAAAATTCAACGTTTTTCAAATTTTTGATCTATTTTGGCCTAGTAGTATTTTGCTTTATTTTCTTTCCTTTTGTCATTGCATCGTAATAATTTCCATTTCAAGAATAAAGTCAAAAATAATAAATAAATAAATAAAATGGTTTTAACAAGTTTAGATGTCTTTGATATATTAGGCCCGTCGTGAATATTTTGACTCAACCCGAGTTTACTTATCCAAGTTTACTCTAGCTAGTATCCTTAACCATATGGACCTTAATTGGTTTATTAGGCTAAGCATCCACGAGTCTCATTCCTTGAGATTTTAAATTGTGGAGAACGAGAGATGATAGAGTTGATAATAAGTTTAAGGGTTAATCTTTGCTTTTATGGTTTTTGTGGCTCTTTCTTCCCACTTGAATATTTAATTGCTTAATAAATGAGGATTCTTGCGGTGTAGATTCGATATCTTAACTCTTAGCCAAATCTTTATTCTCCTTGTAATTAAAGCATGAACACATTGAGGGTGCCAGCGTTGTGGACTTCCGACTAAGGTGGCTCATAACCACTAAGTAGGAGGTATTCAGACCATGGGACCGCGGAATTTGGCCTACTATATATATCATAAATAAAGAAAGAATAAGATTAAAACATGACCTCAAGGAGCCTTAGGGTGTGGGGCATGTAGCACGAACCTTGTCATTAGATCCTTAGGGTGTATGGCATGGTAAGTTTTGAATAAAAATTGATCAAATAAATCAATTCCCTCGTTTATCGTTCAAGGAGCCTTAGGGTGTGGACAATAGACGGGGAGCATTTTTACATCTTAAAGAGCCTAAGGGTATATGATGTGAACTTGCTAAACTCCACATAAAGTCTACATGACTTTGGAGGAATAATTAATAAGTAGTACTATTTGGCCAAATTTTGGGTCCGGGAATTTATTCCCCAAATCGTGTTAAATCATCCTTGATGTGGGCTTACTTTAGTGACAACGTTTTTGAGGAAGAGGTTAGGTTTTGAGTGTCGGATTTGCACCGTTTGGCCTTCATTTTTGGAATAATAATTATCAAATAAGTCAAATGAGCCTACGGGTGAATGACAATCAATAAAATCTAGAGATACAAAGTAGGAATTGGAGAAAGAGTATTACACAATTGTCTTATATAAGTGGTTTTAACTTGAGGACTTATGGTAAACAATGATCTCGTTTTTAAGCTTGGTATGGGGAACGTGAAACTTGAGGGTGATTAATATTCATAACACTAAAGCCCTAATCTAAGTCTTAGATTTCTTTACGAGTTTCTTCCATCAAATAATTTTCAAGTTAATAAAAGTTCATTAACTTTTGTTTCCTTTTAAGTTTTTATCTTTTCGTCATAGTAGTAGTAGTAGTAATAGTAATAAAGGTCAAGATGGATTAATGATGAGAAAAATGTAACTTAATGCTTCAAAACTATGCATTGCATGGGGTCATTGCAATGGTCAAGTGTAGGGGGTTTAATAAGTGTGTAAACACTTATCCTTTTGCCACTAAAATCAAGGAAAAACAAGACCTAATCATGTGTTTTATATCGTAAAAGTCGGAATTACGTTTGGTTTTGTGTTTTTGTGTTAAAATAGGTACAAATGATCAAAAGGAAAGAAAACACAGGATTTCACGGACAAATGTTGAAGAAAAAGTCCAAGAAAGAGACAAAGACAAAGTCGAAAGACCAACGGTTGACTGGGCTTCCCCAGTGTCATCACCGACCTGCTCCTGCACCATCTTCATCCTTAGTGAATAAAAAAGTGTGCTTGTGCTTCTTAAGTAGCATTTACTTACCTTCTTCATCGAAGGCTTCCATTGATAAGGAACTGTTCTATCTAATGTGGCATAGTGTGCCAAGATCACGAAAACCGTCAAAATCAACATGGAATTGAAGAAAAGATCGAGAAAGCCAAAATCAAGCTCGTTTTAGTGGATTTAATCATTTACGAAGATTTTGGGCCTTGTGGGTCCCACTTATGCTTAATGGGCCCACAAGCCCATTTAAGGAATGGTTAACCTAAATTAAACGGATCAAAAAGTTATTTAAATGGCCTAAGCCCATTTGATAAATACATTTTGGGACGGTTAGAAACAAAACTTGGGCCAAGCCCAAGTTATTTACACAAAACGTAAATTGAACTTTGTTTTGAGAGATTGTCTGGTCAACTCACCCCAGTCAACAAGCTACCCACGTGTTTATCCTCACCCTAACACACGAAATAAATAAATAAAAGTTACCCACCCACTCATTCGATACAAACAAGATATAACTTTTCAACTGTTTATCTCTTCTCTCTCAAACACAACCAGTTACCCTCAAAACCCTAATTTACCATCACCCAATTTACTCAATGAAAAATTGGGGGTTTTACCCTCAATGGTTAATTCACACCATGAGGAATTAAATCCCCATGAAAATAGGAAGATCCACCATAGTTGTTGTCCTCTACTCCAATTCATACGTGGCAAATCTTTCTTTTGTGATTGGCTATAACACATCACCACAAACCCCTCATCCAATAAGAATGATCCACATCACCCTCAAACTAGCACAACAAACACATCTCCTGCCAGCATGGCAATCCGTGTGACCTATGATTCATTTTCCACCGTAAGATCAAGAAAATGAAGAGAGAGAAGGAAGAAAGATGGATTCGACGGCCTGGATTCGTTGCTTAATATTGAAGCTAAGAAGAGGGTTTCTAGGGGTTTGTCTATAAAAACCCCTCCTATTTGTAATTTTAGAATGCCTTTTTCTTTATTTTAAAATTTATTTCTGAAAAAATAGAATTAGGGTTAATTGTAATTTCCTTTTTATAAGTATTGTAATCGAAGTTTTAATATTAATGAAATTATTATTTAGCTAAAATTTTTGTCTCGTTTGATTGCTATTGCAATTTATTTTAATTTTATTTTTGATTAAATAAGTGTTAAAGTAGAATAAAAAGGAAGTGATATTTCCTCACTGGAAAGATAAAAAAATTATATAAAAAAATATATATGGTTCGTACTGTTCATGTTCGAGAAAGATGGTGACGATGGTGTTTGGGTAAAAATGGTGGTGTTTGATTCGTTTCGGTTCATAAGGGGGTTCAGCGCCCACCTTCTACTCAAAGGAAATCGTCACTAGGTTTGTCCTTCTTTTTATTTTTATGTTAATGTTATTTAGTTTATGTTTTATATGCTAGTTTTAATTTCCTTGAGTTGATTAGACCGTTTGGATCTGCTTATTTGGTGTAATCTGCTTAAGTTTCATATTGTTCGGATCTGTTGGTTTTATTAAGATTTATGTTGGTATTTGTTTAGTAGTTTATTTAAATCTGCTTAGGTTGGAATTTTGCACTGTTGAATCTGCTTTATATTCTGCCTGTATTACTTTTTGAGTTTTTAAGTAGCTTATTTGGATTTGCTTTGTAAAACCCGCATGCTTTTACCATGAATAGTACCCTTAAGATCGTACGTACTAGATTAAAACTTTCCCATTATAGCATGATTACGATTTCGTGTTAGGATTTTACGTATTACGTACGTGTTAGAACACGATAAGTATTTTACTACGCATGAGCACGCAATAATTATTTGACAATAATTAATCACGAACATGCGATCATGAAATCATGAACGTAATTTAATCACGAGCTAATATTAATTACGCATATATATTTATTACGAACACAAATAAATATATTAAGTCACGGTTAATATTTAACGAGAACACGTAAAACACGAACACGAGAACACACGAGAACACACCAATATTTTAGACACGGAAAACATTCGGGTTACCCCTTGTGGGCCCCATTACCACGAAATTAAGGAGGGAGGATGGGCTTAGCCCATCAATTTTTACTAAAAGGAGGTTAAGGAAAATTACACTACTCATTTTTTTTTCTACAGAAGAATTTTACAGAAACCTAAAATCCTCCTCCTCCTTCTTTTTCCTTTTTGGCCGCCACCTTCAAACACACCAAAAGGGGTGTTTGTTGATCTTGGATCTTGGAATTGTTGTTGGTGTTCGTGTTTGTTCTTCATTCTTTTGATCCACGTAATCGGTAAATCCTTTTAAACCTTTTTCTTTTGATTTGATCTTTTATTAATTAAGAACATGTTATGTTTTTTTATAAAACCTAATTAGATCATAGATCTAACATGAATTGGGATTTAATAAAATCAAAAGTAATGTTTTAAGGGGTGTTTGTTTTGGCCGCAGCCTACACCGAACCCGAGGGGGTTTCAGTTTGGCCATCCGACCACCACCGAGACCATATGGTCCCGGTTGGTTAGTGTGGGTCCCACGGCAGCATCAAGACAAGGGGTACCCCGATTTGGTTCAGGGTACGGTGTCGATTTCATGTCCGGTTCATGCTTTTTAGTCTAGATCCGGTTTATGGTGTATGTTTACTTTTATTTTTTTTATGATCTTATGTTAAAAATTAAAGTAATAAATGACATGATTAATTTAATAACATGACTTAGGTTATTTTAATTATTAATAATCATGAAATTAATTAACCTAAGTATTTTACATTTTAGACTTATAATTAATTAATTATTTAAAAACCATGATTATAATTAATTAATTAACATGACTTAGGTTATATTATTAATAAATAATAATACATGTTTTAACCTAAGTATTTAACTTTATTTAATTAAAAACATGTTATACTTTAATTAAATATTTTAACCTATAGTTTAATTTAATTACATGAAATAATTATTAAACTATACCTTATATCATATGACTTAGAAAATAATCATGAAAACACTTAGGCTTATATACTTAGCTTATTTAACCAGCTTATTTCTAATTATGGAAACTTTCTATTTTTAGAAACTTAATTAAGTAAGGCAGCTAATCTATTTATGGAAACCTTATATTTTTAGAAACTTATTTATTTCACGCAGCTAATCTATTTATGGAAACTTATTTAATTACGGCAGCTGATCTATTTATGGAAACTTTCTATTTTTAGAAACTTATCTATTTTAAGCAGTAATTCTATTTTTTGGAAACTTTCTATTTTGGAAACTTTCTATTTTTGGTAACTTTCTATTTTTGGAAACTTTCTATTTTTGGAAACTTTCTATTTTTGGAAACTTCCTATTTTAGGAAACCTGCTATTTTTGGAAAGTTACTTATTATTACACAGTAAGTATAATAATACATGAAATACCAGAAATACTTAATCAGAATAGACATAATATAAGATAAACACAGTTTAAGGCTTTAAACAGTAAAACATGGTAAGAACATATAGAATAAGCTAAGACATGACATAAAATCAGCTACGTATTTAGTAAGCAGATACTTATTCATGTATGTATTTATGTAGCACTAGTGATACGGAAGTAGGATTCCGCTCAGTTCATCTTCTTCGTTCACTGGACATATGGTACGGATTCCCGTCCTTTCAGTATGGACATTCTTTCCTTATTAGGATTCCCCGTATGCAGCCAAATGTTTTCCCGTAGTATAAGTTATGTGTTTGATTTGCTTATGTTTAATTAAGAATACCTATAGCCATATACATGCATGACCAGTTTCACCTAGTTATGGAGGTACCATAACCATAACATTAGAGGCATTGATGTTATGACTTCACCACGGCGGAGTGATTGCTCGTGGCGTCCTTTCAGCTTTTGGCCATTTATATTATATTTATCATGTGGGGCGTATGGGTGCATCCTAGTTAGATGTTTTCAGTCAGGATTTCATGGTGAATGTGGTGTGTGCCTTGCATCCTTCACAAGGAGCTGATCCCTCCTACCAAGAACCAGTATATTAAATTAGAGGCAGCCTCTCTAATTTGCATGATGAGGTCACCCCTCCAAGTATTCATGCACGGTGGATTTTCATGACCTATATCGGCTAATGGTAAAATACGTTAAACAGTTTTCATAAGATAAACATAAGGCTTTTCAAACTATAAAACCAGTTTTATGAACATGTTCCAGGTTTTCCAGGACTTATACATTTCCGCTGCTATTAAGTCTCTATTATGTTTCAGTCACTAATACTATGTCTATATCCGTGCACTGACGTTTTGCTCAGCCGTTACTTTCCTCTCCATGTCCCAAAACGGCAGGTACCCTAGGAAAGACTCAAGCATTTGGAGGACGTGCATGGGATGGAAGCTGCTAGAGACTTCTTTTCCTTTTTGCCTTCATATACTTATGCTTGTTTAGTCTTTCATTCATTTCTTTTGCTTTATTATGTTTTGGGCTTATGTTTGGGAACTGATGTTTGATTCCGGTTATCCCTATGGTCATGTAATGTTTTATACATTTATCCTTGTATGCTTTGATGACACGCCATAATTACACGTGACATTCCATCATCAAAATGGGGTGTTACAATTATGGTATCAGAGCCAAGGCTTCGACCTGTAGGCTCTAAAACTCGACCTGTGACTAGTGGGTAGTCACTAGGAGCTTCCTAAGCCAACGTTGTTATTCCACGTATTGATATTTTCAGCGCATTGTTGTTTTAAACATGATGTTTTCAGCACCTTGAGGTTTTAACCTTGATGTTTTCATCGATATTGTTTTACTAATATGGATGGACAACCGTCATTCATATTTAGTTATATGTCATTTTTTCATGCATAATGTTCCTCGAGAACTGTGGCTATGTGGACTGAACCCCAGTAGTTCATAATTAGTCACATAAAAAAATTTTCCTGATAAGTTTTGACAGATGAGTTTCATTTATTTATGTTTCATGTATCATTGTTGCAGGGATTATGACTAAGTAATGGTTGGTACAGGACTGGCCCTATTTAGTAGCATGTGCTTTTATCGAAACTTTTAACTTTGGGACCGACCCATAGGCGTCCCCTCGCCATGTCTTTTGTTTTGGGACCGACCCATAGGCGTCCCCTCGCACATATAAAGGTTTTTATAAACTACATTACGCATTCATGCATTGTTTTTCATGCATAAACTTTTTCTCATGATTTAAATTGGCATAAATTTTTTTTCATGTCCCCTCATAAGTTATTATGTTTTTATGTCAAGTATGTTTTCATACTGTCATGGTTAACTTCAGTTTCATGCTGATTATGTTATACATTTCTTCATGATAGATGGTTTCATGTTTCTTCATGATAATTCCGTCTTCATGTTGATTATGTTTTAAGCCTCTTTTGTTATTTACGTTGTCCTGCAAGACATTGTTAGATTTCATTGAATCATGCTTTCATGATAGTCATGGTTGGTTTTCATTGATCATGCTGTCAGGCAAATCATCGTTGAATTTTGTGTAACCACACTTTAACGTTTCCGTTATAACCAGAATGATGTCTATGCTAATACTGCCAGGTTATCATGATGGTTTTCCTAACCGTTTAACCGGTATACTTTCCTTAAATCATGATAAATGATCGACCCCATACCGATCATTTCATGTGCATTCCACGTGTACTCCACGTACCGTATTTCATGTGTATTACACGTACCTTAATCCATGTGTATTTCACTTGCAATACTTCACGAGTATTCGCTAGTCGATTCTGAATCACCTCAGGCGTATTTTCAATTGCTGATATTCTACAAGATTGTTGATGCCGCTCATAACTGGGAGATGTTACTAAAGGTTGATGCTGCTGACGTTCGGAGAAGCTACGAGATGCGGATGCTGTTCACAACTTGGAGATCCTACTAGACGAAGACAAAGCCGTCGGAGCAAAGTAATTGGACGAGAAGATGCTTCACCATCAGACAATATCCATCAATCATTGTCCCTAATTCTTAGTTACATGTCACACTTCATTCGACTGTCATTTCATCCATATGAGTGCAAACCGGTACCAGCCGGCCACTCAGCTGAATAGTTACATGAATCACGGTCATGAGAATGACCGTCACGGAACTGACAGACAAGACGATAGTAGCCACTACTATGACGGAACTATCCTAGAAATCACAACCGAGGCTCCGGCCGCTGACGTGATTAGACATACAAAGGATCAGTAGTCCAACCGATCCGACAAGTCTGGCATAATAACCTAATATTGTAGTTCTATGGAATTACGTCTCGAGACACATGTCAAGACATCAGTCAAGACACATGTCTCACGTATACTTTCTGAAGACACATGTCAAGACATCAGTCAAGACACATATCTCACGTATACTTTCAGAAGACACATGTCAAGACATCAGTCAAGACACATGTCTCACGTATACTTCCTGAAGACACATGTCAAGACACCAGTCAAGACATATGTCATGCTTATAGTTCCAAGACACGAGTCAAGACACATGATTCACGTCCAACTATGGGACATTTCTAAGAAATTCATGGTACCCTCCAAGGGTATATCCATTTTGTTGTGCCATGTATTAATCAGGCCACAATAATTTCAATACCATTATCGGCGCATCAGTGAGAATTGTCGCGTTGCTGATGTCACTTTTATTTCTTTCACCATATTTCTTATGATTCATGACCATGAAGGACGCCTTTCGTATTCCCACGTATACGAAGGATTTCCTTCAGCTTATTGATGAGATCCAAGCTGCTAACGCATTTCCTTGGACAGACACGAGATGAACTTTATCCTAATTATGGACTATGAACATCACACCATGCTACGATTCATAATTATGTACAGTAATGTTCAGGCTCCTAAATACATTCAGCTTGATTTTCCATCAGGAAAATCTGTACAAATTATCTATGCTTATAAGCATGTGCGTTGTTAGCCATGGTCGCTAAATTTTCTAGCTGTCAGTAAGACACGACCACTTAAGTCCTTTTAGGCATAGCCAGTTGATTATTCCAAAATCTTCCCATATATTCCAGAAGAACCTTCAAGGCGAAGGACGGTACCATGAGATTATGTGTCGACTACCGTCGGCTTAAAAAATCACCATTCATGACCGTTATTCTCCTCCACGTATTGACAACATGTCCAATCGACCTTATAGTGTTAATCACTTTTCCAAGATTGAACAAATGATCGTGCTGCCAACAGTGACGAGGGAAAGAGCAGGACATGTCCATGACTGCTATTCGTACACGACTCGGTCATGCTAGATATATGATTTTGAATTAGTCTCATCAATGCTCCAACGGCATTATAAGAATGAGTTTCCATGAACTCATGGCAAATTCATAAGTGTTTTCATTGAGGATAACCTGATTTCCTTTAAGCCTAGAAGAAGAACAGGAAGACCATATCTGCACTATGTTGCAAATTCTATGACAAGAGAAATTTCACCCTAGAAATTTTTCCAATATCAATTCTGTTTGATTACAGTGACACGCTGGATCACATGGATTTGCATGGTTAATCTTACCATGACTCAGCTTATGCGTAAATGAGAGAACCCTACACTACATTAGGTGTTATAGAAAATCCTACGCTAGGAGAAGTCTAGATTCAGAAACTCAGAGTTTCGCAAACTCCTATGTATCAAGTCCTACGAAGCAAGATACAGTTATGTTCATATCTAAGTACCTGACATACCAACAGGTTAAGATAGGACACCAACAAACTGGGATGTTTTCATCATCTGAAATTGTGAATTGAAATGGGACAAGATCTCCACGGATTTTGGTTACCAGATTAACACAAACTCAGAAGAAGCATGATGCTATCTGGGTTATTGCAAACAGTTTGATCAAGTCTGCAGAATCCTTACATCCGCAAGGATTGCAGAACCAACAGATTGATCGGACATGTTCCAGCCAAGGCTCATCCGACCACTTGGTAATCCCTCAGCTATCGGGTCCGACAAAGATTCGCAATTGTACTCCTAAATTACTTCACGTCTTCATTCTGATTCCACGACTTGCTTTCGCGCTCGCGTTCATGACACTATTCAAGTTCATGATGGCATTTCGGCTTACGATTTTACGCTCATTTCGTTCTGGGAAGTTTTGCAAGAACTTGAGAGACCAGACCCAAGTTCAGTATAACTCTCCATCATTAGATAGATGTTTCACGTCATATTCCACGTCTCACCTTGTAGCGTTTGACGTTACCGCCATTGTATTCTATGATCACGATATGTTTCACATGTCATGTTCATTCTACGTTCCTCGTATCATGATCAAGATATGTTACATGTATCATGGATCACGATATGTTTACTCATACTACACTCGCCATATCACCACGTAGCACGTTCAAAAATTTTCACGTATCACGTTCAAAATTTTTCACGTACTACGTTTCTTTATGTCTCGCGCATCGTTTCTAATTATCAGTTAAGTCAGATTGTCTTGCATCGTAACGTTTCAGTTACCCTAACACGTTAACTCTTATTTTCCTCGATCGAATTTAGGGGAACTACCTTCCGTTGATAACCAAGAATTTCTTCATATTCCAAGTCAAGGTTAGGAGGACCAAGATTTATCATTTGTGTCAAGATCTTCTTAAGGAACCGTCCCAAGAGGGAGGCAACTTGGAAACGGACAAGTTCATCCGGACTTTTATCCGTTTTCTCTCATCAATTATATATGTCCTTTCAGTTACGTCACGTTCCATGTCCTTTCAAGACATGTCACGTTCCACGTTCCTTCTACCATGTCACCTGTACGTTCATTAATCTTACATACCCTCTCAGTTTGATTCGGGTATGTTTCTCTTTCAGTTACGTTATCTATAATTCGGGGACAAATTATTCTTTTTAGGGGGGAAGAGTTGTAAAACCCGCATGATGTTACCATGAATAGTACCCTTAAGATCGTACGTACTAGATTAAAACTTTCCTATTATAGCGTGATTACGATTTCGTGTTAGGATTTTACGTATTACGTACGTGTTAGAACACGATAAGTATTTTACTACGCATGAGCACGCAATAATTATTTGACAATAATTAATCACGAACATGCGATCATGAAATCACGAACGTAATTTAATCACGAGCTAATATTAATTACGTATATATATTTATTACGAACACAAATAAATATATTAAGTCACGGTTAATATTTAACGAGAACACGTAAAACACGAACACGAGAAAACACGAGAACACACCAATATTTTAGACACGGAAAACATTCAGGTTACCCCTTGTGGGCCCCATTACCACGAAATTAAGGAGGGAGGATGGGCTTAGCCCATCAATTTTTACTAAAAGGAGGTTAAGAAAAATTACACTACTCATTTTTTTTCTACAAAAGAATTTTACAGAAACCTAAAATTCTCCTCCTCCTTCTTTTTCTCTTTTTGGCCGCCACCTTCAAACACACCAAAAGGGGTGTTTGTTGATCTTGGATCTTGGAATGTTGTTGGTGTTCGTGTTTGTTCTTCATTCTTTTGATCCACGTAATCGGTAAATCCTTTTAAACCTTTTTCTTTTGATTTGATCTTTTATTAATTAAGAACATGTTATGTTTTTTATAAAACCTAAATAGATCAAAGATCTAACATGAATTGGGATTTAATAAAATCAAAAGTAATGTTTTAAGGGGTGTTTGTTTTGGCCGCAGCCTACACCGAACCCGAGGGGGTTTCGGTTTGGCCATCCGACCACCAATGAGACCATATGGTCCCGGTTGGTTGGTGTGGGTCCCACGGCAGCATCAAGACAAGGGGTACCCCGATTTGGTTCGGGGTACGGTGTCGATTTCATGTCCGGTTCATGCTTTTTAGTCTAGATCCGGTTCATGGTGTATGTTTAGTTTTATTTTTTTTTATGATCTAATGTTAAAAATTAAATTAATAAATGACATGATTAATTTAATAACATGACTTAGGTTATTTTAATTATTAATAATCATGAAATTAATTAACCTAAGTATTTTACATTTTAGACTTATAATTAATTAATTATTTAAAAACCATGATTATAATTAATTAATTAACATTACTTAGGTTATATTATTAATAAATAATAATACATGTTTTAACCTAAGTATTTAACTTTATTTAATTAAAAACATGTTATACTTTAATTAAATATTTTAACCTATAGTTTAATTTAATTACATGAAATAATTATTAAACTATACCTTATATCATATGACTTAGAAAATAATCATGAAAACACTTAGGCTTATATACTTAGCTTATTTAACCAGCTTATTTCTAATTATGGAAACTTTCTGTTTTTAGAAACTTAATTTAAAAAGGCAGCTAATCTATTTATGGAAACCTTATATTTTTAGAAACTTATTTATTTCAAGCAGCTAATCTATTTATGGAAACTTATTTAATTAAGGCAACTGATCTATTTATGGAAACTTTCTATTTTTAGAAACTTATCTATTTTAAGCAGTAATTCTATTTTTTGGAAACTTTCTATTTTTGGAAACTTTCTATTTTTGGTAACTTTCTATTTTTGGAAAGTTACTTTTTTTGGAAACTTTCTATTTTTGGAAACTTTCTATTTTAGGAAACCTGCTATTTTTGGAAAGTTACTTATTATTACACAGTAAGTATAATAATACATGAAATACCAAAAATACTTAATCAGAATAGACATAATATAAGATAAACACAGTTTAAGGCTTTAAACAGTAAAACGTGGTAAGAACATATAGAATAAGCTAAGACATGACATAAAATCAGCTACGTATTTAGTAAGCAGATACTTATTCATGTATGTATTTATGTAGCACTAGTGATACGGAAGTAGGATTCCGCTCAGTTCATCTTCTTCGTTCACTGGACATAAGGTAAGGATTCCCGTCCTTGCAGTATGGACATTCTTTCCTTATTAGGATTCCCCGTATGCAGCCAAATGTTTTCCCGTAGTATAAGTTATGTGTTTGATTTGCTTATGTTTAATTAAGAATACCTATAGCCATATACATGCATGACCAGTTTCACCTAGTTATGGAGGTACCATAACCATAACATTAGAGGCACTGATGTTATGACTTCACCACGGCGGAGTGATTGCTCGTGGCGTCCCTTCAGCTTTTGGCCATTTATATTATATTTATCATGTGGGGCGTATGGGTGCATCCTAGTTACATGTTTTTAGTCAGGATTTCATGGAGAATGTGGTGTGTGCCTTGCATCCTTCACAAGGAGCTGATCCCCCCACCCAGAACCAGTATATTAAATTAGAGGCAACCCCTCTAATTTGCATGATGAGGTCACCCCTCCAAGTATTCATGCACGGTGGATTTTCATGACCTATATTGGCTAATGGTAAAATACGTTAAACAGTTTTCATAAGATAAACATAAGGCTTTTCAAACTATAAAACCAGTTTTATGAACATGTTCCAGGTTTTCCAGGACTTCTACATTTCCGTTGCTATTAAGTCTCTATTATGTTTCAGTCACTTATACTATGTCTATATCCGTGCACTGAGCATTTTGCTCAGCCGTTACTTTCCTCTCCATGTCCCAAAACGACAGGTACCCTAGGAAAGACTCGAGCATTTGGAGGACGTGCATGGGATGGAAGCTGCTCGAGACTTCTTTTCCTTTTTGCCTTCATATACTTATGCTTGTTTAGTCTTTCATTCATTTCTTTTGCTTTATTATGTTTTGGGCTTATGTTTGGGAACCGATGTTTGATTCCGGTTATCCCTATGGTCATGTAATGTTTTATACATTTATCCTTGTATGCTTTGATGACACGCCATAATTACGCGTGACATTCCATCATCAAAATGGGGTGTTAGTTGTAAAACCCGCATGCTTTTATGATGAATAGTACCCTTAAGATCGTACGTACTAGATTTAAACTTTCCTAATATAGCATGATTACGATTACGTGTTAGGATTTTACGTATTACGTACGTGTTAGAACACGATAAGTATTTACTACGCACGAGCACGTAATAATTATTTGATAATAATTAATCACGAACATTCGATCATGAAATCATGAACGTAATTAAAACACGAACTATTATTAATTACGTATATATATTTATTACGAGTGTAATTAAATATATTAGATCACGATATTTACGTAACGAGAACACTTAAAACGCGAACACAAATAATCACGAACGTATAACTTAACACACGAGAACACACCAATGTTTTAGACACGGAAAACATTCGGGTTACCCCTTGTGGGCCCCATTACCATAAAATTAGGGAGGGGGGATGGGCTTAGCCCATCAATTTTTCACTAAAAAGGAAAAGGGATATTTTTCACTACTCATTTTCATTCACAGAAGATTTTTAGAAAAACCCTAAAACCCTCTTCCTTGTTCTTCTTTGTGCCGCCACCTTAAGAACACCACAAGGAGGTGGTTTGTGATCTTGGATCTTGGAAATTAAGTTGGTGATCGTGTTTGTTCTTCATCCTTTTGATCCACGAATTCGGTACTCTTTTTTAAACCTTTTCTCTTGATTTGATCTTTTTATAAATCAAGAACATGTTATGTTTTTACAAAAACCTAATAAATAAACATGGATCTAACATGATTTGGGGTTTAATAAAATCAAAAGTATGTTTTTAAGGGGTGTTTGTTTTGGCCGCAGGCTGCACCGAACCCGAAGGGGTTTCGGTTTGGCCAACCGACCACCACCAAGACCATATGGTCTTGGTTGGTGTGTGTGGGTCCCACGACAGCATCAAGGCACGGGGTACCCCGAGTTGGTTCGGGGTACGGTGTCGATTTCATGCCCGGTTCATGCTTTTTAGTCTAGATCCGGTTCATGGTGTATGTTTAGTTTTATTTTTTTTATGATCTTATGTTAAAAATTAAATTAATAAATAACATGATTAATTTAATAACATGACTTAGGTTATTTTAATTATTAATAATCATGAAATTAATTAACCTAAGTATTTTAGATTTTAGACCTATAATTAATTATTTAAAACCCATGATTATAATTAATTAATTAACATAACTTAGGTTATATTATTAATAAATAATAATACATGTTTTAACCTAAGTATTTAACTTTATTTAATTAAAAACATGTTTTACTTTAATTAAATATTTTAACCTATAGTTTAATTTAATTACATGAAATAATTATTAAACTATACCTTATATCATATGACTTAGAAAATAATCATGAAAACACTTAGGCTTATATACTTAGCTTATTTAACCAGCTTATTTCTAATTATGGAAACTTTCTATTTTTAGAAACTTAATTAAATAAGGCAGCTAATCTATTTATGGAAACCTTATATTTTTAGAAACTTATTTATTTCTGGCAGCTAATCTATTTATGGAAACTTATTTAATTAAGGCAGCTGATCTATTTATGGAAACTTTCTATTTTTAGAAACTTATCTATTTTAAGCAGTTTTTCTATTTTTTGAAACTTTCTATTTTTGCAAACTTTCTATTTTTTGAAACTTTCTATTTTTGGAAACTTTCTATTTTTGGAAACTTTCTATTTTTGGAAACTTTCTATTTTAGGAAACCTGCTATTTTTGGAAAGTTACTTATTACTACCCAGTAAGTATAACAATACATGAAATACCAGAAATACTTAATCAGAATAGACATAATATTAGATAAACACAGTTTAAGGCTTTAAATAGTAAAACAGATATGAACATATAAAATAAGCTAAGACATGATATAAAACCAGTTACGTATTTAGTAGTCAGATACTTATTCACGTATGTATTTATGTAGCACTAGTGATACGGAAGTAGGATTCCTCTCAGTTCATCTTCTTCGTTCACTGGACATAAGGTACGGATTCCCGTCCTTTCAGTATGGACATTCTTTCCTTATTAGGATTTCCCCGTATGCAGCCAAATGTTTTCCCGTAGTATAAGTTACGTGTTTGATTTGCTTATGTTTAATTAAGAAAACCTATAGCCATATACATGCATGACCAGTTTCACCTAGTTATGGAGGTACCATAACCATAACATTAGAGGCACTGATGTTATGACTTCACCACGGCGGAGTGATTGCTCGTGGCGTCCCTTCAGCTTTTGGCCATTTATATTATTTATCATGTGGGGCGTATGGGTGCATCCTAGTTACATGTTTTTAGTCAGGATTTCATGGTGAATGTGGTGTGTGCCTTGCATCCTTCACAAGCTGCTGATCCCTCCTACCCAAAAACCAGTATATTAAATTAGAGGCAGCCCCTCTAATTTGCATGATAAGGTCACCCTTCCAAGTATTCATGCACGGTGGATTTTCATGACCTATATTGGCTAATGGTAAAATACGTTAAACAGTTTTCATAAGATAAACATAAGGCTTTTCAAACTATAAAACCAGTTTTATGAACATGTTCCAGGTTTTCCAGGACTTATACATTTCCGCTGCTATTAAGTCTTTATTATGTTTTAGTCATTCATACTATGTCTATATCCGTGCACTGGGCATTTTGCTCAGCCGTTACTTTCCTTTCCATGTCCCAAAACGGCAGGTACCCAAGGACGGACTCGAGCATTTGGAGGACATGCATAGGATGGAAGCTGCCATAGACTTCTTCTCCTTTTGCCTTCATATACTTATGCTTGTTTAGTCTTTCATTCATTTCTTTTACTTTATTATGTTTTGGGCTTATGTTTGGGAACCGATGTTTGATTCCGGTTATCCCTATGGTCATGTAATGTTTCAGACATTTATCCTTGTATGCTTTGATGACACGCCATAATTACGTGTGACATTCCATTATCTAAATGGGGTGTTACAATTATGGTATCAGAGACAAGGCTTCGACCTGTAGGCTCTAAAACTCGACATGTGACTAGTGGGTAGTCACCAGGAGCTTCCTAAGCCAACGTTGTTATTCCACGTATTGATGTTTTCAGCGCATTGTTGTTCTAACCATGATGTTTTCAGCACTTTGAGGTTTTAACCTTGATGTTTTCATTTATATTGTTTTACTAATATGGATGGACAACCGTCATTCATATTTAGTTATGTGTCATTGTTTCATGCATAATGTTCCTCGTGAACTGTGGCTATGTGGACTGAACCACAGTAGTTCATAATTAGTCACATAAAAAAATTTCTGATAAGTTTGACATATGAGTTTCATTTATTTATGTTTCATGTATCATTGTTGCATGGATTATGACTAAGTAATGGTTGGTACAGGACTGGCCCTATTTAGTCGCATGTGCTTTTATCGAAACTTTTAATTTTGGGACCGACCCATAGGCGTCCCCTCGCCATGTCTTTTGTTTTGGGACCGACCCATAGGCGTCCCCTCGCCATGTCTTTTGTTTTGGGACCGACCCATAGGCGTCCCCTGGCACATATAAAGGTTTTTATAAACTACATTACGCATTCATGCACTGTTTTTCATGCATAAAATTTTTCTCATGATTTAAATTGGCATAAAAAAAATTTCATGTCCCCTCATAAGTTATTATGTTTTAAGGTTAAGTATGTTTTCATATTGCCATGGTTAACTTCAGTTTCATGCTGATTATGTTATACATTTCCTCATGATAGATGGTTTCATGTTTCTTCATGATAATTCCGTCTTCATGTTGATTATGTTTTACGCCTCTTTTGTTATTTACGTTGTCCTGCAAGACATTGTTAGATTTCATTGAATCATGCTTTCATGATAGTCATGGTTGGTTTTCATTGATCATGCTGTCAGGAAAATCATCGTTGAATTTTGGGTAACCACACTTTAACGTTTCCGTTATAACCAGAATGATGTCTATGATAATACTGCTAGGTTATCATGATGGTTTTCCTAACCGTTTAACCGATTTACTTTCCTTAAATCATGACAAATGATCGACCCCCATACCGATCATTTCATGTACATTCCATGTGTACTCCATGTACCTTATCCCACGTGCGTATTTCCACTTGCTGATACTCTACAAATTGCTGATGCCGCTCATAACTTGGAGATGTTACTAAAGGTTGATGCTGATGACGTTCGGAGACGCTACGAGATGCGGATGTTGTTCACAACCTGGAGATCCTACAAGACGAAGACAAAGGCGTCGGAGCAAAGCAATTGGACGAGAAGATGCTTCACCATCAGGCGATTCCCATCAATCATTTTCCCTAATTCTTAGTTACATGTCACACGTCATTCGGCTGTCATTTCAGCCATATGAGTGCAAACCGGTACCAGCCGGCCACTCAGCTGAATAGTTACATGAATCACGGTCATGAGAATGACCGTCATGGAACTGACAGACATGACGATAGTAACCACTACTATGACAGAAACTATCCTAGAAATCGCAACCGAGGCTCCAGTCGCGGACGTGATCAGACATACAAATGATCAGTAGTCCAACCGATCCGCCAATTCTGGCATAATAACCTAATATTGTAGTTCTATCGTTTTACGTCTCGAGACACATGTCAAGACATCAGTCAAGACACATGTCTCACGTATACTTTCTGAAGACACATGTCAAGACATCAGTCAAGACACATGTCTCACGTATACTTTCTGAAGACACATGTCAAGACATCAGTCAAGACACATGTCTCACGTATCCTCCTGAAGACACATGTCAAGACACCAGTCAAGACATATATCATGCTTATAGTTCCAAGAAACGAGTCAAGACACATGACTCACGTCCAACTATGGAACATTTCTAAGAAATCCAGGGTACCCTCCAAGGGTATATCTATTTTGTTGTGCCACGTATTAATCAGGCCACAAGATTTTCAATACCATTATCGGCGTATCAGTGAGAACTGTCACGTTGCCGATGTCAGTTTCATTTCTTTCACCATAGTTCATATATTCATGACCATGAAGGACGCCTTTCGTATTCCCACGTATACGAAGGTTTTCCTTCAGCTTAATGATGAGATCCAAGCTGCTAACGCAGTTCCTCGGACAGACACGAGATGAATTTTATCCAAATTATAGGGACTATGAACAGCACACCATGCTACGATTCATAATTATGTACAGTAATGTTCAGGCTCCTGAATACTTTCAGCTTGATTTTTCATCAGGAAAATCTGTACAAATTATCTAGGCTTACAAGCATGTGCGTTGTTAGCCATGGTCGCTAAAAGTTTCTAGTTGTCAGTAAGACACGACTACTTAAGTCCTTTTACGCATAACCAGTTGATTATTCCAAAATCTTCCCAGATATTCCAGAAGAACCTTCAAGGAGAAGAACGGTACCATGAGATTATGTGTCGACTACCGTCGGCTTAAACAAATCACCATTCATGACCATTATTCTCCTCCACGTATTGGCGATATGTCCAATCAACCGTATAGTGTTAATCACTTTTCCAAGATCGAACTCATGATCATGCTGCCAACAGTGACGAGTGAAAAAGCAGGACATGTCCATGACTGCTATTCGTACACGACTCGGTCATGCTAGATTTATGATTTTGAATTAGTCTCATCAATGCTCCAACGGTATTATAAGAATGAGTTTCCATGAACTCATAGCAAATTCATCAGTGTTTTCATTGAGGATAACCTGATTTCCTCTAAGTTTAGAGAAGAACAGGAAGACCATATCTGCACTATGTTGCAAATTCTATGACAAGAGAAATTTTACCCTGGAAATTTTTTTCCAATATCAATTCTGTTTTATCACAGTGACACGCTGAATCACATGGGTTTCTACGGTTAATCTTACCGTGACTCAGCTTATGCGTAAAGGAGAGAACCCTACACTACATTAGGTGTTCTAGAAAATCCTACGCTAGGAGAAGCCTAGATTCAGAAACTCAGAGTTTCGCAAACTCCTATGTATCAAGTTCTACGAAGCAAGATACAATTACGTTCATATCTAAGTACCTGACATACCAACAGGTTAAGATAGGACACCAACAGACTGGGATGTTTTCATCATCTGAAATTGTGAACTAAAATGGGACAAGATCTCCACGGATTTTGGTTACCAGATTAACGCAAACTCAGAAGAAGCAGGATGCTATCTAGGTTATTGCAAACAGTTTGATCAAGTCTACAGAATCTTTACATCCGCAAGGATTGCAGAACCAACAGATTGATCGGACATGTTCCAGCAAAGGCTCATCCGACCACTTGGTAATCCCTCAGCTATCGGGTCAGACAAAGATTCGCAATTGTACTCCTAAATTACTTCACGTCTTCATTCTGATTCCACGACTTGCTTTCGCGCTCGCATTCATGACACTATTCACGTTCATGATTGTATCCGGGCTTACGATTTTATGTTCATTCCGTTCTGGGAAGTTTTGCAAGAACTTGAGAGACCAGACCCAAGTTTAGTATAACTCTCCATCATCAGATAGACGTTTCACGTCATATTCCACGTCTCACCTTGTAGCGTTTGGCGTTACCGCCATTATATTATATGATCACGATATGTTTCACATGTCATGTTCATTCCACGTTCCTCATATCATGATCAAGATATGTTACACGTATCATGGATCACGATATGTTTACTCATACTACACTCGCCATATCTGCACGAAGCACGTTCAAAAAATTTCACGTATCACGTTCAAAACTTTTCACGTACTACGTTTCTTTATGTCTCGCGCATCGTTTCTAATTATCAGTTAAGTCAGATTGTCTTGCATCGTAACGTTTCAGTTACCCTAGCACGTTAATTCTTATTCCTTCGATCAAATTTAGGGAATCTACCTTACGTTGATAACCAAGAACTTCTTCGTATTTCAAGTCAAGGTCAGGAGGACCAAGAGTTATCATTCGCGTCAAGATCTTGTGGAGGAACCGTTCCAAGAGGGAAGCCACTTGGAAACGGACAAGTCCATCCGAACTTCTTATCCGTTTTTCACTTATTAATTAGATATGTCCTTTCAGCCACGTCACGTTCCATGTCCTTTTAAGACATGTCACGTTCCGCGTTCTTTCTGCCAGGTCACCTGCACGTTAATTTATCTTACATACCCTCTCAGTTTGATTCGGGTATGTTTCTCTTTCAGTTACGTTATCTATAATTCGGGGACGAATTATTCTTTTTAGGGGGGAAGAGTTGTAAAACCCGCATGCTTTTACCATGAATAGTACCCTTAAGATCGTACGTACTAGATTTAAACTTTCCTAATATAGCATGATTACGATTACGTGTTGGGATTTTACGTATTACGTACGTGTTAGAACACGATAAGTATTTACTACGCACGAGCACGTAATAATTATTTGACAATAATTAATCACGAACATGCGATCATGAAATCATGAACGTAATTAAAACACGAACTATTATTAATTACGTATATATATTTATTACGAGCGTAATTAAATATATTAGATCACGATATTTACGTAACGAGAACACTTAAAACGCGAACACAAATAATCACGAACGTATAACTTAACACACGAGAACACACCAATGTTTTAGACACGGAAAACATTCGGGTTACCCCTTGTGGGCCCCATTACCACGAAATTAGGGAGGGAGGATGGGCTTAGCCCATCAATTTTTCACTAAAAAGGAAAAGGGATATTTTTCACTACTCATTTTCATTCACAAAAGATTTTTAGAAAAACCCTAAAACCCTCTTCCTTGTTCTTCTTTGTGCCGCCACCTTAAGAACACCACAAGGAGGTGGTTTGTGATCTTGGATATTAAGTTGGTGATCGTGTTTGTTCTTCATCCTTTTGATCCACGAATTCGGTAAATCCTTTTTAAACCTTTTCTTTTGATTTGATCTTTTTATAAATCAAGAACATGTTATGTTTTTACAAAAACCTAATAAATAAACATGGATCTAACATGATTTGGGGTTTAATAAAATCAAAAGTATGTTTTTAAGGGGTGTTTGTTTTGGTCGCAGGCTGCACCGAACCCGAAGGGGTTTCGGTTTGGCCAACCGACCACCACCAAGACCATATGGTCTTGGTTGGTGTGTGTGGGTCCCACGGCAGCATCAAGTCACGGGGTACCCCGAGTTGGTTCGGGGTACGGTGTCAATTTCATGTCCGGTTCATGCTTTTTAGTCTAGATCCGGTTCATGGTGTATGTTTAGTTTTATTTTTTTTATGATCTTATGTTAAAAATTAAATTAATAAATGACATGATTAATTTAATAACATGACTTAGGTTATTTTAATTATTAATAATCATGAAATTAATTAACCTAAGTATTTTACATTTTAGACTTATAATTAATTAATTATTTAAAAACCATGATTATAATTAATTAATTAACATGACTTAGGTTATATTATTAATAAATAATAATACATGTTTTAACCTAAGTATTTAACTTTATTTAATTAAAAACATGTTATACTTTAATTAAATATTTTAACCTATAGTTTAATTTAATTACATGAAATAATTATTAAACTATACCTTATATCATATGACTTAGAAAATAATCATGAAAACACTTAGGCTTATATACTTAGCTTATTTAACCAGCTTATTTCTAATTATGGAAACTTTCTATTTTTAGAAACTTAATTAAATAAGGCAGCTAATCTATTTATGGAAACCTTATATTTTTAGAAACTTATTTATTTCAGGAAACTAATCTATTTATGGAAACTTATTTAATTAAGGCAGCTGATCTATTTATGGAAACTTTCTATTTTTAGAAACTTATCTATTTTAAGCAGTAATTCTATTTTTTGAAACTTTCTATTTTTGGAAACTTTCTATTTTAGGAAACCTGCTATTTTTGGAAAGTTACTTATTACTACACAGTAAGTATAATAATACATGAAATACCAGAAATACTTAATCAGAATAGACATAATATAAGATAAACACAGTTTAAGGCTTTAAACAGTAAAACATGATATGAACATATAAAATAAGCTAAGACATGATATAAAACCAGTTACGTATTTAGTAGTCAGATACTTATTCACGTATGTATTTATGTAGCACTAGTGATACGGAAGTAGGATTCCTCTCAGTTCATCTTCTTCGTTCACTGGACATAAGGTACGGATTCCCGTCCTTTCAGTATGGACATTCTTTCCTTATTAGGATTTCCACGTATGCAGCCGCTTAAGTTCGAATTCTTGAAATGATTTAGTTAAAAGATGAACCTTTTCTGTGGAAGCGTATTGTTTTAAAAGCTGTTGTTCCTTGAATTTAAGAGGTTTGGTTGCATTAATTTCTGATTCAACCTTTTTAGACTCGAGAGTTTCGAAATCCATTTTAAGTTTCTGAAAATCATTGACAACCGACTCTTTTTGTTTTAATTCATTGGAAAGATTAGCTTTTAATGATTCTATTTCTTTCAAGTGTTCAATCTTTTCAAAACGAAATTGGTCAAATTCAGAACATGTTATTTTCTATTCTTGAGGGACCATTTCAAAAGTTTTGACCTTTTCTTTATGCAACGCAAGCTCAGCAGTTAGGGTGGAATTCGTATCTACGGATTGTCTGAGGGCCATATGCATTTGATCAATAATATGTTTAGGCACCATGACCAAATCATGTTGAGCATAAGATTCCATACCCGTCGTAGCATTTGGTTGAGGTTCACTCAAATGTGTAGGTTTGGGTACCACATCATTTGAATTACTAGCTCCCGAATGCTGTTCGAGGTTGTCATTTTCATGCCCAACTTGATGTTGGTTATCATCAATATTATTAGATGTGGTTGGTACCTCACTGATGACATCAGAACCGTAGTGAGAAAGATTAGAAACGAGAGCAGCTTGGGCAGAGTGAATGTCATCACAATCTGAATCATAAGCATCAAGATCATCTGCTTGATAAGCTGCATTAGAAGTAGAAACGACTGCAATGCCTTCAGTATCTGCTGCCCCTGGGTCTACAAGAAATTCCAACTCCTCTGAATCCAAAATCTTCCCCTTAGACTGAGCATCAACCAAATACATCTTCTCACGAAACCATGCATCATCCCTCCTCCTTTTCGGCTGAGTGCATTCCCTAGCCATATGACCTTGTCCTCGGCAATTGTAGCAAGTCACAACCTTTTTAGGACCAATGGGACTTCCATTTCCACTAGCTTGAGAATTCACAGCTTGATTGTTCCCAGTCCTTGTAGGAGGTCCATATGAATTTTGCCTTCCCTGAATAGGTTGCACTGTTACTTGACCATCTTGAACAGTAGCTTGTTGTCGAGGATCTGATGAGGTGCGGAGCTGATTGTTTGTTGGTGGAAATCCTCTAGTTGCAACAAGTTTTGACAAATAGGCTGTGAGATGGTTTAGAACATCAGCTGGCGTATCATTTGGAGTAAAGACCGGTGCTTGAATTGGTGGAAGTTCATTAGAGTAGAGAGCTTGTGTTGGTTGTGCTTCAATTGGAAAATATCCTTGCTGAGGAGTATAGCCCAATGGAGAAGTGTTGGCTTGTGATGGTGATGGCTGATATGATGGTTGCTGTGGAAAAGATTGTTGATGAACACCTTGTTGAAATGCTTGTTGTGGCATCATTGGTGGTTGATAAGATGGTTGCTGATAGGTGTGTGGTGGTGGTTGCTGCAAGTATGATGGTTGTTGATAAGTATAAGCCATGTTTCGTTGAGAAGCATACATTGCAAGTGGATCATGAACTTGAGGTGTAGACAACCGAGCCTCGATCACATGGCATTCGTGTTGTTGAACAAAAGCTTGAAGTTGATCCACATTGGTGTTATGCAAGTCCTTAGCCAATTTAACATCCGTCACGTATTTTTTCCATTCTGAAGGAAGAGTGTTCAAATACTTGGTGTTCAATTGAAAGGTAGGAATTGTCATGCCATAGATATTGAGCTCATTTAACAATAGGGTAAATCTCAGATAGTAATCATTGAGAGTCTCCCCTGGCACATAGGCAAACTTATCAAAAGTATCATAAAGCTTACACTCTCGTTCTTGTTTGGTTAACGAGGTGCCTTGCATTAGAACACGAATTCTATCGGAATGTTGATCGGAATAGTGATCGGAATATCAGTCGGAATAGTGATCGGAATATCAGTCGGAATCTCCCAAATCGGAATACCTTGATCGGAATGTACCCTAATCAGAATAACCTTGATCGGAAAGTACCTAATCTGAATACCAAATCTGAATACCAATCGGAATGCTGTGATCGGAATACCCAATCTGAATACCAATCGGAATGTACCTAATCTGAATACCAAATCTGAATACCAATCGGAATGCCGTGATCGGAATACCCAATCTGAATACCAATCGGAATGCCGTGATCGGAATACCCAATCTGAATACCAATCGGAATACCTAAACCCTATTCCGATTACACTGATCGGAATGTACTATAAACCCCTTTCCGATGACCAGATCGGAATATTTCCCACTTTTCTCGGACAAAACTCAACCAATTCGTGATTTTAAGCCAAAAAATGATCAAAACACCCAAAAATTTTGTGTTTTTAGCCAAAGAAACTATACCAAATCCCTACCACAACTATGTAGAAGATTTGTATCAAGAAAAAACCATCAAAACACAAAAAAAAAATATGGACGTGTGAAAATGGATCAAAAATGGCGTATGAATCAAGAACACAAACACATGAACAATACAATCATCCCATGGCTCTTGATACCATTTGTAGGATGTGTAAATCTTGCTTATGTTTTAGAGAGAGAAAGAGATAGAAAGATGGTGGATTACACACTTTTAGAGAGAGAAAATTAAAGAGAACTATGTGAAAAATGATTAACCACACACCCTCTCCATTAAAGGAGAGGGTTTATATACCCAAGCCCTTGTCATGGGCTTAGGCTTACATTTGGGCCGGCCTACACATGTTGTAGGCTAGGCTTGTTCTTGTTTAATAAATAAATAAAGTTAACTAAACTACGAGCTATTACATGGACTATTAATGGAGTGACCGATCCTTCTTAATACGTAAAACGTATTTCCAACAATCTCCCCCTAAGGGAGGTCACTCCAAACAAGGGCGTTACCCAAGTTACAATAATAAAATAAACCTAGCATACTATGCTTGTCTTGAGCTCGTAGTCTTCGTCTTTCTTTTTCTTTTTCTTTTCTAGTGAACATGTTGATGTGATCTTTGATATCAATCTTTGATCATCAATCTCTTGCCTTGATCTCGTGCATCCATCACTTGTGATCTTTGCCTCTTCGTGACCTCACGTCTCACATACTTATACCTTCGTAATTCTTGAAAGCTTCAGAGTTTGAAACAGCGGAAGACTTAACTTTTAGGCTTTCTTGAATTAGATGAGATATTAAGTGCATAAAGTATAAGCATGCGGGGACGACTTCTTCTTGGATCCCGCAACACCACCGTCTTCAAATGTCGCAACATAAGTAGACACGAACGAAATGGCTTTGAACATTTCATTCTAATTCGGTAGCATTTTACCTCCGGTCGGTGAAGACCGTTGGACGATATTAGATATCGTACCCGTGACGGATAGTTTCAATTAAGTAACTTCCTGACAGGATTTCGCGGGTAAACCCGTTCTCTTTACTCGACCGTCCAAAGCTGACTGCGAACGTAAAGAGTAAATCATTTGGATAAAATTATCCGCATGATTTGAAGCCGTCAATTCATGTTCCTGGAACAAGTGAAATTCAATTAAGAACCGCACCATCGTTGCTTTCCAGTTGTCACGAGCTTGATTCGTATAGAATCTTGCAAGTTACCTACCAAGTGCTGTTTGAGGTTAACACTAGAAGGATTTCCACTCATCACTGTGAACACTAAGGTATCACTCTGAGTGTTCTGGCAAGATCACTAAGATATTGCGTAGAGGCCTGGAACGTGTTTAAATTCAGTTAAGAATTAAACCGCTGTTGCTTTCCAGTTATCACAAGTTTGATTCATAAAGAATCGCACAAGTCACCTACCATGAGCTTTTTGATATTAACTCAAGAAGGATTTCCATCTTCATTGTAAATACTTTCGTATTACTCGGATGTTCAGGCAAGATCATGAAGATTTTGCGTAGGACTCTTAAGATCTTACTTTTCACAGTGTGTGAAGAAGCAAGGAATTATGAAAGTGTGTTCTAATGAGATATTTGATGATCTCAAATGGCTCTAGACTCGATCGTGCATTTTGGATTTTTGTGATCGGAGGCTGGAGAGGAGTGCCACCTTTTCAATACCAATTTATTCGGAGTGAATAAATCAGTAGATAATGCGTTGTCTCCGTGTGATTAAAACAAATACCTTTTGAGAGATATCTGAGTTAGCTGGGATGGGTTGTGCATTGCATCACTGGGTCCATGATGTCTGTCTTTGATACAAAGATTTTGCTTGGTTTGAAAGTTCGATTCTCAGAATCTCCTCGAATTGATCTCGGTTCTAAGTGGAAAGATTTGTTCTTGGTGTCCAAAAATGGATTTGGTTTTCTAATCTACTAAACAGGGAAATGAATAAAGTGATAAAGATATAAACTTAAAACAATCAATAATTAAAAAGCAACACTTGAATTAAAACTGGAAAATGCCCTAACTGAGAAACACTCTACTCGGAATAAAAATCTATACTGAATAAATGACCTATGCGGAATAAAATCTCTATTCGGAAAATGTCCTATGCGAAATATTGCTATTCGGAAAAACAGGCTATTCGGAAAAATGGCTCTAATCGGAAAGCATGTGCTATTCGGAAAGTGACCCCTATTCGGAATATTCCGAATAAGAGGTCAGACAAAAGGTCAATTCGGAAAACAGGCTATTCGGAATGTCAAAACATTCCGAATAAGGACAAAATAAAATGCTTAATTCGGAATATACAAAATATTCCGAGTAAGGGAAAATCTAAGGAAGCAATTCGGAATATTTGGACTATTCGGAATATGTAAAATATTCCGAATAAGTATGAAACAAACAAGCAAATCGGAAAGAATGAAATGTTCCGAATAAGAGAAAAGGGAATAGGCCTATTCGGAATAATTCTTGGCTGAAGAACAGTAACAGTTACGGCAAAAACGATTTTTGATTCAAAACACAAAATTACTCAAAAAGGGTTTACCAAACTAACCAATAATCTTTTAAATACTATAAGTAACAAATCCCAACAATAAAAATACAAAATCAACAACTTTCAAAAGCTTAAAATTAATCAAACAAGAACTTGAAAACTTTGAATAGAAAAGGAGATGAACAAGATGAATAGAAAGATTGGATTGAAAGATTAATGTAAAAGTTAACAATAGTAATGATCAAACACTTACAAGATTGAAAGAAAAATGAAAAATCACCAAACACCCTAATGGTGTTGGTGATGAAACAAACCAAAGAAACCTGGGGAAGAAAAATAAAAACTAACTCCCTAATTGTGTGAAGGAAAAATCCTTTTATAGTCCTAGTGGTGGGTTGGTGAGTGGGCTATCTCCCTTTCTTCTTGTCTTCTCGTCTTTTCAGAAAAGTTGACGTTTTCGATTCTGATCCGGGATTTGTCGACGATTAAATTCAACTCGTCTTTTAATTTCTTCGTTTAATAGACTTGAGTTTCTTCGACATATGTAAATCTTCCATCTTTGGTCCTTTTCTTCGATAAATCTTCAAATAGGCCCATTGACTTCAAATCTTTTGCATCTCTTGGACAATAGACTTCGTCTTGAATCTTTTTCCTTGATAAAACCCGTGCAATCCCATGTTTTCTTTAATATTCATCCGGTTAGCTCTGAAAACACAATAAACACAAAAACCACGCATAATTCCAAACAAATGATATTAAATACGTGTTTTGGTCTTGTTTTAGCCAGAATTAAGTGGTAAAAGGATGGGTGTTTACACACCTATCAAATCCCCTACACTTAACCATTGCCATGCCCTCATGCAATGCTTAGTGATAAAGAAATTTTACATTTTTCTCATAATTAATCAACCTTGGCCTTATTCACATATTACTAAACAAAAATTTAAAGTACTAAAAGAAATTAAAACTTAAACGGAAACAAAAGGATAGAAAACCATTTTCACTTGAAAATAGCTACATGGAAATAACTTGCAAAGAAATCAATGACTTACATTAGGGCTTAGGTGCTGCGAAGATTTATCACCCTCAAGTTTCACTTTCCCCAAACTAAGCTTGAAAACGAGATCATTGTTATTATAAGTTAGCAAATCAAACACTTACACACATGGCTTAATTATATGCTTAAACTCTCTTATTCCTAGGTGTATCTCTTATATTTTATTTTTGTCTTAGAATGATCATGAAGATGCATTTTTGGACTTATTTCGATAGTTTATTTAGGCTGAAAGCAAAGTGGGACGATTTGATCAATAGTTAGCTAAAGGACAAAATCTCTTAAAACTGCTTCTCGGGATATCAAAAAGTTCATATCTTGGCATAACTCGGTTCACGATTTGAGACCTTTCTCGGGCCGATATTTGGCATGTACTTCATACTTCATATCTTCGAGAGACGTTCTTGAGATAATGGTCTTCTCATCATAATAGAGTTTCTTCACTTGGAGACTTTTGAGGGGTACTCTAACTTTGTTGACCACGACTTCATGATTATTTCTTCAATCTCTAATTGGGATTTTGAGATACAACGATCCGCCTCCTTTTCAGACTTGGATCTATTTATCCTCATACCTTGTTAGGGTCTTTTTGGATAGACTTCTCCATGATCTTTATGGGAGTTGATTGCTTTTCGTCGTGAGTCTTGATCCTTCATATTGATTTTAGGAATAATGCTTTTCACATCACTTTGGATCTTCAGCAATAAAATGGAATCCTCATGCCTTGTTAGGGCCTTTTCGGACTCGCCAATCTTCGCGCCCCGCTTCATAAGTTATGCCTTGGCTATGAACTCTTATCATTACCGAGCAACTTTTAAACGATCTTGGGCTAGAAGCTAAGTAACTTTTCAAATCGTACGACCTTACTTATTGCAGATAAATTATTAGCAAGTGATGGGAGAATAGGCGAATAATTACACCAAGTGAGCTTGCGCAAGAATACCGACTTATAATTGAATCTATCATTTCTCGTCCTCCACAATTTAAAATCTCAAGTAATAAGACTCGTAGATACTTAGCCTAATAAACCAATTAAGGTCTACATGGTTAAGGATACTAGCTAGAATAAACTTGGATAAGTCTATTCGGGTTGAGTCAAAATAATCGCAACGGGCCTAATATGTCAAAGATTTCAAAACTAGCTACACCACTTTATTAATATTTTTGATTTTATTGCGGAATATATACATATGAAAGCAACGATAAAAATTTAAAAATTACAACTAAATGGCCAAAGTTAATAAAAAATTTGAAAAATGTTGAAAAACATGATTTTCCGGTTAAATGAAGGCATTTTCATGGAAAAGTCCACTTAAAACTTCGATAGAAGTCCCCCCTACACTTAAGATAAACATTGTCCTCAATGTTTAAGCATGTGGGAAAAGTTTCCCCTACACTTATGACATTGTGCACGTTGGTTAACTCAAGTTAAGGAAGAGACGACTAAAGTGATCAATTTCAAATGTGAGTATGAAGAAAATTGAATCACGATAGTTGAGAGATAGAACCGGATTTCGGATAACACGGGAGCACGGTTCTTCAAAGTTTCCAAGAGTGCACTTATCCCTGTAATCACATCACCACACAAAAACAAAGAACCTATAGAAGTCCCCCAACACTTAGGAGGTTAAAACATAAAAGGATAGATACTCGGGCTGCCTCCCGAGGAGCGCTTGTTTTTTATAACCGAGTCACGAGCCTGACTCGACCCAAAATTAGTTCATGGGGAACATGGTGAGGGATGTAATCACCGCCTGAGAGGTGTCCTCACCAAAGTACAACTTCACTCGTTGGCCATTCACCTTAAAATTAGGTCCATTAGGTTGAGCGAGCTCGAGAGTACCATATGGAAAAATTTGGACAATGGTGAATGGGCCGGACCAACGAGATTTGAGCTTGCCCGAAAAGATTTTCAACCGAGAGTTAAAAAGTAAGACTTTGTCTCCAACATGGAACTCTCGGTTCTTAATCTTAGAGTCGTGAATGAGCTTACTCCTTTCCTTATAGATTAAAGAATTTTCATAAGCCGCATTACGGAGTTCATTGAGCTCATTGAGTTAGATCTTGCGTAGGTCACCGGCTTTGTTGATATCAAAATTAGCCAGCTTCAAGGCCCAGTAAGCCTTGTGCTCCAACTCAATGGGGAGGTGGCACGCTTTCCCGTACACGAGACGATATGGTGTATAACCAATCGGGGTCTTGTATGCGGTACGGAAAGCCCACAAAGCATCATCAAGTTTATCAGCCCATGCGGCACGATGCTCTCCCACGGTCCTTTCAAGAATTCGCTTTAGTCTTCGGTTGGATATTTCAGCCTGGCCATTAGTTTGTGGGTGGTAGGCTGTGGAAAGACGATGATTTACACCGTACTTAGCCATGACTCTAGCAAATTGGTCATTGCAAAAATGAGTCCCACGATCACTAATAACGGCACGAGGCACACCGAATCTAGCGATTAGAGCTTTCAAAAAGTTACAAACCACCGGTGCGTCATTAGTGGGTAAAGCTTTGGCTTCAACCCATTTGGAGACGTAGTCAACGGCTACAAGGATGTATTTGTTTCCTTTAGAAGAAGGGAATGGCCCCATAAAGTCGATACCCCAAACATCAAAGATTTCACATTCTTGTATGAAATTATGAGGCATCTCGTCTTTATGTGTGATAGTGCCTTGTTTTTGGCAAACATCACATCGTTTAACCATATCGTGAGCGTCACGATATATGGAGGGCTAATAAAATCCCGAATCAAACACTTTTTTGGCGGTGTAGTTGGGACCAAAGTGACCACCGGTGGGTCCTTTGTGGCAAGCGTCAAGGATGTTCAAAGCTGCCGGTCCATCAACACATCGGCGGATAATCAGGTCGGCACATTGTTTAAATAGGTAAGGGTCGTCCCAAAAGTAAGTCTTAATGTCGGTGAAGAACTTTTTCTTTTGTTGAGACGTCAACCCTTCCTTGAGAATTCCACCCGCCAAGTAGTTTGCAAAGTCCGCAAACCACGGGGTAGCATCAGAATTCGAATTTATAGACATTAAGGTCTCCAAGGGAAAAGAATCATTGATTTCTTTGTTCGGAGGATCCCCTTGGTAAGGATCCTCAAGTCTGCTGAGATGATCCGCGGCTAGGTTTTCAGCTCCTTTTTTATCGCGAATTTCGATTTTAAATTCCTGGAGCAGCAAAACCCAGCGAAGAAGTCTTGGTTTGGAATCTTGCTTCGTCAACAAGTACTTCAACGCGGAATGATCGGTATACACAATTGTGGTGGAAAGGACGAGATAGGGGCGAAATTTTTCAAAGGCATAGACAACAGCTAAAAGCTCTTTTTCTGTTGTCGTATAATGCAATTGGGCCCCCGTCATTGTCTTGCTAGCGTAATGGATTGGTTGGAAGTGTTTGTTCACTCTTTGTCCCAGAACCGCTCCAATAGCAAAATCACTAGCATCGCACATCAACTCAAAGGGAAGCTCCCAATTAGGGGTAACCAAGACGGGTGCCTTAGTTAGCTTATCCTTAAGCGAGTTGAAGGCTTCAAGACACTCTTTGGAAAAGATAAAAGGAGTATCTTTTTCCAAGAGGTGGGTCATCGGGCGAGCGATTTGAGAAAAATCTTTGATGAATCGACGGTAGAAGCCCGCATGACCCAGAAAACTTCTCACACCCTTCACGGTTGAAGGTGGAGGCAACTTGGCGATAACATCGACTTTAGCACGGTCGACTTCAAGACCGGCTTTGGAAATATTGTGTCCCAGCACGATGCCTTCTTTTACCATAAAATGGCATTTTTCCCAATTTAGAACAAGGCGAGTGTCTTCGCACCGCTTAAGCATACGTTCCAAATTGGCAAGGTAAGAAGAGAAAGAATCCCCGAAGACCGAGAAATCATCCATGAAGACTTCCATGGTTTGTTCAACCATGTCATGGAAGATAGCTAACATGCACCTTTGGAAAGTCCCGGGCACATTACATAAGCCAAAAGGCATTCTTTTGTAAGCAAATGTGCCATAGGGACAAGTGAATGTTGTCTTCTCTTGATCTTGGGGATCGATGGGTATTTGGAAATAACCCGAGAAACCATCAAGAAAGCAGTAATATTCATTACCCGCTAAACGTTCAAGCATTTGGTCCATAAAAGGTAGAGGGAAATGATCCTTTCTCGTGGCATCATTGAGTTTGCGGTAGTCTATACAAACTCTCCACCCAGTAACGAGACGAGTGGAAATCAACTCGTTGTGTTCATTGGGAACAACGGTTATTCCGCCCTTCTTGGGCACACAATGGATTGGACTAACCCATGGTGAATCCGAAATAGGGTAAATCATACCCGCATCAAGAAGTTTGATAACCTCTGTTTTGATGACTTCATGTATTTTTGGATTCACCCTTCGTTGGCTTTGAATTGTGGGCTTAAAGTCGTCCTCCATGAGAATTTTGTGTGTGTAGAAGTGAGGATAAATTCCACGAATATCCGAGATTTTCCAAGCAATAGCTGTTTTATGCTTCTTCAACACGGCGACAAGTCGAGTTTTCTCTTCATCTTTCAAGTCCTTAGCAATGATGACTGGCGACTTCTTCTCTTCTTCAAGGAATACATACTCGAGATGGGGCGGCAACTCCTTAAGTTCTAAATCCGGAGGATTTTTTACGGGAGGCGTATTCGAAGTCGGAGTATCGATAGCAATAACCGTGGGAGATGGTGGAGAAAGGTTGTCGTCGTTGAGAAGGTTGTCAAAGAAATGCATGTCTTCATCCCCATCGGTGGGAGAATCATCAGTAGCTAAGCTCACATCCATGGTGGCTTCAAGATTGTTCCAAAATAAATCACTTTCTCCAAAGAGAGACAGTGATGAATCAATAGAGGACACGGTCTCAACATTGGGAAGAGAGGTAGGAATACTTTTGCAAGCATCATTAAAGTGTTCTTCACAAGCCTCATCAAGAACGTCAATACAATTAACACTCTCATATGAATAAGGCTGTTTAGACAACTTTCCCATGTTGAAGACTACTTTATCGTCACCCACTCTCATGATAAGCTCACCGGCTTCAACATCAATGAGAGTGCGACCGGTCCTCAAGAATGGACGACCAACAATTAGTGGCACACGAGGCTCCATCTCGTAGTCGACGACAACAAAATCAGCAGGAAAGGTGAATTTGTCGACTCCTACAATGACGTCTTCGGCTATCCCCACTGGATAAGCAACCGTACGGTTAGCGAATTCCAAAGTCATTTTGGTGGGGACTAGCTCTGGGAGAGATAATTGCTTCCAAACGCTTAGAGGTATAAGATTAATACTGGCACCTAGATCGGCTAGGGCCATGCAATTCTCTACTCCCGAGAAATTGCAAGGAATTAAGAAACGACCCGGATCACCAAGCTTGGTTGGCAATTTCCTTAAGAGCACTGCAGAGCAATTCTCATTAAGTTGGGTGTTGGCAATATCGAGGAGCTTTTCCTTGTCGCTCAGAAGATCTTTAAACATTTTCGCATATTTAGGCATGTGAGCGAGAGCCTCAGCGAAGGAGATATTGAAATTCAGTTGTTTAAACATTTTAAGAAAGTTCGAAACCTGAATATCGTCCTTGCTCTTTTGCTTCTCTTTCCTCAACCTAGATGGATAAGGTATATTGGAAGAAGAGGAAGGCTTTGGGAGAATAGGTTCACTCACATCCTTGGGTGGAGGAGGGGTAGAAGAAAGAGGTGGAGGAATTGGGGAAGGAGAAGGATGAGGAATAGGAGCAGGTGACTCGTTCTCCTGTGTCATAACCACCGGTGGAGGTATAGGAAGCTCGGGTTCCTTGGTACCTTTGCCACTTCGAGTGGTGATTGCTTTCATCTCCCCTCTTGGATTCGCAACGGTGTTACTCGGAAGAGT
Source organism: Glebionis coronaria (assembly GCA_025667525.1). Classification (NCBI taxonomy): domain Eukaryota; kingdom Viridiplantae; phylum Streptophyta; class Magnoliopsida; order Asterales; family Asteraceae; genus Glebionis; species Glebionis coronaria. Next base: position 70,597,860 of record CM046882.1, on the reverse strand, counting down.
ACCCGAAGAAGAGGGTTGATTACCTTGGAAGAAACTAGCCATCATGTTCTTCAAGTCATTTGTTTGGCTATCCAACGTGTTTCTCATGTCGGCTCTCAAATCATTCCCTTGTTTGACCAAGTCTGCTTTCAGGTTGAGCACTTCTCTCTGAAGATTTCCCACAATCACATCGTTAGTCCTCATATAAGTTTCCACTTCTTGGTGAAGAGCGGTGGGTTGGTTGGGAGGAGCATTGTATGCGGGTGGTTGGTAAGCAGGTTGCTGGTAGACTTGGTTGTTTCGTTGAGGTGGTTGTTGCTGCTTGTGAGGTGGTATGTATGGTGTACGAGGTTGTTGTTGTTGTTGAGGAGAGCGATTGAGGTTTTGTTGTTGGTTTGAGTTGGTTGGGGTAAAACCAGGTGGGGAAAGATAATTGTTAGAACGGTAGCTCAGCAAGTTACGGTCACCTTGAGGTCTAGCTTGATAAGCAGGTTGAGGATAAGTGTCATATGCCGCATTCACATTCTCAGCAGGGTAGTCTTGGGTGGCGGTACAAGTGGTGTAAGAGTGAGGACCACCGCATATCTCACAAGGTTGGCTGACAGCGTTAACTTGAGCGTTTTTAGCGTTGTTGCTGTTGTTGTTGCTGACGGTGTGGGTGACAAGCGATTCAAGAAGCACAGTGATTTTGTCAAGTCGCTTGTCGCTGTCACTAGTGCTAGCACTAGCGAGATTGGTCCGAACACTCTTGGTTTGCACACGAGATTTATTCTTAATGATATCCCAAGCAGCATTGGAAGTCTTAGCCAATAGATTACCCCCCGAGGCACTGTTTAGTGAATCTTGGTCACTCATGCTTAAACCATTGTAAAAAGTATTAATTTGATGTACTTTGGTAAAACCATGTTGTGGGCATTTTCTTAAAAGATCTTTAAAACGATCCCAAGATTCACTGAACGACTCATCGTACTTTTGTTCAAAATTTATGATTTCATTTCGCAAAGCGGTAGTACGAGAGGGTGGGAAAAAGTAATTGATAAACTTTGTTTCCAAATCCGTCCACGAGAGAATACTCCGTGGCGGTTCCTTAGCAAGCCAATGCCGGGCTTGTCCCTCTAAAGAAAAGGGAAAAAGTTGTAACCTGATAACCTCTTGTGGAACACCATTGAATTTGACCGTGTTGGTTAGTTGCAAGAATCTCTTGATATGGTCATGTGGATCATCAATGGTACGTCCCAAGAATGGTTGAGCGGAGACCATCTGGATAAATCCTGATTTGAGCTCGAAATTGTTGGCTGCAATTGCTGGTATAACAATTGGATCAGTGTTGCCATCTACATGAGCTTGCAGCAGTTCAATCATTGGGCGATTATCCGGAAGGGGCTCATTGTTGTTGTTATTCATGTTGTTGAAAGGTGGGTTGTTGTTGTTATTATTGTTGTTTGGAGGTGGTATACCGGCCATGTCTAAGTGATCGAGAGGCTCGGGCTCTTGATAAGACGTGGATCGAGTGCGCATACACCTGCAAAAGAACTAACAAAGCAAAAACAAGACAAAAATATCTTTGGTTTTTTTGAAAATTTTATATTTTTTAGTGTTTTTGAAAATTTTTGTGAAAAATTAACGTTCACGGGGAACGGATCCCAAAATCCAAGTTCTCACAAAAAACTTTTGATCTTAACGAGAAGAGCCGGCAGCGGCGCCATTTGATACAAAGATTTTGCTTGGTTTGAAAGTTCGATTCTCGGAATCTCCTCGAATTGATCTCGGTTCTAAGTGGAAAGATTTGTTCTTGGTGTCCAAAAATGGATTTGGTTTTCTAATCTACTAAACAGGGAAATGAATAAAGTGATAAAGATATAAACTTAAAACAATCAATAATTAAAAAGCAACACTTGAATTAAAACTGGAAAATGCCCTAACTGAGAAACACTCTACTCGGAATAAAAATCTATACTGAATAAATGACCTATGCGGAATAAAATCTCTATTCGGAAAATGTCCTATGCGAAATATTGCTATTCGGAAAAACAGGCTATTCGGAAAAATGGCTCTAATCGGAAAGCATGTGCTATTCGGAAAGTGACCCCTATTCGGAATATTCCGAATAAGAGGTCAGACAAAAGGTCAATTCGGAAAAAAGGCTATTCGGAATGTCAAAACATTCCGAATAAGGACAAAATAAAATGCTTAATTCGGAATATACAAAATATTCCGAGTAAGGGAAAATCTAAGGAAGCAATTCGGAATATTTGGACTATTCGGAATATGTAAAATATTCCGAATAAGTATGAAACAAACAAGCAAATCGGAAAGAATGAAATGTTCCGAATAAGAGAAAAGGGAATAGGCCTATTCGGAATAATTCTTGGCTGAAGAACAGTAACAGTTACGGCAAAAACGATTTTTGATTCAAAACACAAAATTACTCAAAAAGGGTTTACCAAACTAACCAATAATCTTTTAAATACTATAAGTAACAAATCCCAACAATAAAAATACAAAATCAACAACTTTCAAAAGCTTAAAATTAATCAAACAAGAACTTGAAAACTTTGAATAGAAAAGGAGATGAACAAGATGAATAGAAAGATTGGATTGAAAGATTAATGTAAAAGTTAACAATAGTAATGATCAAACACTTACAAGATTGAAGGAAAAATGAAAAATCACCAAACACCCTAATGGTGTTGGTGATGAAACGAACCAAAGAAACCTGGGGAAGAAAAATAAAAACTAACTCCCTAATTGTGTGAAGGAAAAATCCTTTTATAGTCCTAGTGGTGGGTTGGTGAGTGGGCTATCTCCCTTTCTTCTTGTCTTCTCGTCTTTTCAGAAAAGTTGACGTTTTCGATTCTGATCCGGGATTTGTCGACGATTAAATTCAACTCGTCTTTTAATTTCTTCGTTTAATAGACTTGAGTTTCTTCGACATATGTAAATCTTCCATCTTTGGTCCTTTTCTTCGATAAATCTTCAAATAGGCCCATTGACTTCAAATCTTTTGCATCTCTTGGACAATAGACTTCGTCTTGAGTCTTTTTCCTTGATAAAACCCGTGCAATCCCATGTTTTCTTTAATATTCATCCGGTTAGCTCTGAAAACACAATAAACACAAAAACCACGCATAATTCCAAACAAATGATATTAAATACGTGTTTTGGTCTTGTTTTAGCCAGAATTAAGTGGTAAAAGGATGGGTGTTTACACACCTATCAGTCTTCAATATCGAGAATCATTAAAATGATCTCAATAGCATATGTGTTGACCCGGTTTCTGCCTAAAGTTGTAAGGAGGGCTTCTTTCTTTACACCCTTTATCTTTACAATTTTTTTCATTCTTCAACCCCTTCAATGCTTACCAATACGTCATAACTAGCACCTTGTTGTGATTGTTCCAGTGCTAACTTAAGTACTTGGTCGGCATTCAGCTACGTTCACAATCTTTCTCCAACTTTCCTAAGGACTACTATTTCTAGCTATGCAATGTCCTTGGGAAGATTCCTCCGGTTCTGGAAGAATCATTGGACTTAACCTATCCTGCCATCCTTATGTCACCACAATCTTCATCGTCGTGAATTAAATGAGGTTTGGGTAAGTATATGTCACCATGAAAATCCATTTTGATATAGCAAATCCATTTTGCTCCCCTTTAACATATGCCGCGATATTCGAAAACATTTCGCACATGTCGGGATGAGCCAGCACATTAAGTCAAACCATTTGTGATAATATCCCATATTAAAATCACATTTTCTCCCCCATATTAAAAATATTAACCCAATCGATGTTTTTAATATCAATTGATTTAATGAAGTTTTAACAAAGGTTTTGGGAAGAAAAATGCAAGTCCATTTCATCTTCATGATGTCAAATGTAAGAGATATGATATCGATTTGTAACATGATCACATATTCACCATATTAAAAAAAGAATTGACAAGGTTGGACCTGATAGATGAGAACATCATATGATAAGATCAAATGGTTCTTGGCAGCATATGTTGGGCGCCTCGTCACGTCTGAAGTCATCTCTTGTGTGACAATCCGTCAATTTACGATTGATATTTTATTCTCAAATATTATTTGAAAATATTATTTTAATGTTACAATATGAACTCACTTATTTTTGGGAAGAAATTTGGATTTACGTCTTGAAGTAGCATCGACTACGTTTAAACCGGAGGATTCTACGTTACGTGCTTACGTTTACATACACCGTCTTTGGTGACAGTCCGACATTTCAGAAAATAAATTTATCCTTGAATATTATTTTGGAGTTTTAAATTTGTGTTAGTTCATAAACTCACAAATTTACGAGAAGAGATTAGGACTTACGATTTTAATTTAACGTCCTTTACGACTAAACCGGAAACCTTAGGATTACGTATTTATGTTTTTGAACTCCGTTTTTGATGAGACCATTTTTATTGGATTCGTTTTGTGTCGTTGATTCATAATTTATAAAAACGTTTTTCGTGAAACGACCCGAGGGCACGCAAATCGAGGAAACTAGAATCGAGGAATACCCGTAAATTAGTGAGGTGGGACAAAATACATTATCCCACCCCACTAATACACATGGGATGGCACAACATGACACCACATCAAAGATGTGGCATCATGTTAACTTGTAGCTTACAAGTGTAAGCACTAGCTTAACACTTAAGCTAGTTTCTTCCACTCATCCCACAAAAACAACTAGCTACTCATAACCACCATTTTCACTCATGCAAACCACTCTCATCCTCCCATTTCTCTCTCAAAAATTCGTCCTACTCTCACCCTAAATAACCCATTTGATCTTGATTTAACCATGAAATCATATGTTATTCACACATATGATGAAAACCCATTGAAGTTATGAAGATTGGAGGTGATCTTAACATGTAAAAATGAGTTTTCAAGGGAGTTTGGGGCTGATTTCTCAAGGAGTTTTCATGAAGAACAAGGGCTGATTTTTGGAGGAATCTACAAATACTTGGTGATCCTAGAAGTGGTGTTGATATCTCATAAGATTGATTACCCAAAACCATGTCTTGTTCATCTAAAAGCTCATCATTTCATCATCATGGTGGTATAAAGATTGTTCTCCTCATCCTCTTGTTATTTTGATTATGTAATCATGTATTTTCTTTCCTATTGTATATGTATATGATGATTATATGATGATAAAAGTGTTGTGTGGGGATTTGTTGTTGATAAACATGCTTAAAAAGATGAAAGACTATAAGAAACAAGGCTAAAATCTTGTTTAAATTTGTTGGCTGTATAAAACAGTAAAGAGTCAAATGATGAACTGATAAAAATGGCATAGATTAATGGATTTACAGTAAGCTATGGGTCTTGTACACATGTGAGAGTTGTCCATGCAATGGAATCATTGTAATGAGTGAGATATGATCAAAACAAGTTTAGAGTACCAATCTGAGTTTACTGTTTTGGACTATTTTTAGAAAATACTTAGAAGATGATTCAACAGTAGCTATAGAAGCGTTAAATAGAGCACATATCATGTACTTTATGTGATAAAAATTTGAGCTTCTATCTCCATATAGAACTCAAGATATGGCAGTTTTGGTGAAAGTGAAGATAAAAATCAGATTTTGGAAAATAAAGTATAATACTATTATATGAGCACTCAAAATTATATTGTATAAAATATAAAGTTAAAACCCACTAACTCTTGGATTTTATTTATATAAATATGTATAATGATAAATAAGTGGACATTTTATAAAAATGGTAACTTGTTAAGTTTTATAAGCTATAAAACTATAAACATGATTTTTACGACTTTTTCGGCTAATACCGTAAAATTAACGTTTTTGTTAAATAAAACTTAGATGGTTGGACCCGTCTAATAAAAACTTTATAAAACTTATATACTGATATATAGACATGTATAACAAGTAAAAACCGATAAAACCCGAAATTTAGGGCATACGGACATTAACGAGCTAAGTAAACATATTGGACTAATACTTGGACTAATAATTGGACTAAATAAGATATAAACTTGTAAAAAGAACTTATTAGGCTTAACCCATTTGGGCCCAACATGGAAAGTATACATACTGATAAAATAAGTATAACAAGGATTAAAACAAGTTAAGGAACTTATAATAAGTTTATTGGGCTTAAAACACGTAAATGGGTAAAACTAGTAAACTAGTATAAAAGTTATCGACATATAACACTAAAATGAGTAAACAAGAATATGTAAACCCACTTGATCATAATATATATAAAATCATCATATGTATACATAATTGTTATTTTTATAAAGTCATTGGACATGAGTCTAAGACGAGTATTATTTGTCTAGGTTTCTGTGATTGAAGCACATACCGTACGACCGAATCGCCGATAACCCGCCTTCCCACATCAACGTGAGTTCATAGCCTCGCACTCTTTTAAATGCTTTTATAAATGTTTTATAAACCCGCGAGGGAGATAACATGTTAGATTTTATAAAATAGGACACCATTTGTCCCGATTGTTTGTTTATTGATTTTGGACCCGAATGATTGAATGACCCGATTGTATGACCCGATAAATAATTAATGGAACCGATAGATGAAATAAAATGGATTATTAAAGTTAGGTTATGTCACTAAAAGTCCCATTAGCATGAATTGTGAACTACCGGGAGTTGGTAGACGCTTATGCATTTAATAGTACTATTTGGGGACGATCACCCCAGTTCGCGCCATGACGGTTGATCCCCGTCGTGCCACATTGATTGGTAAGCGAATTTATGTATGAGAAGATTTCCATAGCGTGACCTTTGTGACGACACGCTACTTTAGATGGGCAAAATTGGTATCGGGTTAGCTACCCGTTGTTGGTTTAGTAAGGTAACAATGTCATGCGGCTTATAATAATCCAAAATTTACAAAATACTAATAGACGCTCCGAATTACGATGTATTGCCTGACTAGCAATACAGGGTCATACTATTGATATTATGTTTGTGTTTTGGTTTTCATAACCATATTCATATAACGGTTTTTATTTGATTTTATACAACGTCGTAAGACGTATTGTATGACGTTTTTACGACATTGGCTCGTATAATGATTTTTATGGCAAACGCCTATATTATGATTTTGATAAAGATTTGTATAAAATGATTTTGGCTATTTTATGGCCTATTACAATGATTTGTACGAAATGATTTTTGGTACTAATTTTTGTACCAAAGTTATATTGATAGAATTTATTAAACTCTATGAATTCACTCGGCGTTATCGCTGACCTTTTCTTTTAACATGTTTTATCTCAGGTACTTGAAGGTAATTCTCGGGAAGACGACAAGAATTCATGGCCCGCACTTAAACAATATTTTCCATTCAAATACTTTGTAAAACTTTGTATGAAATAATATGACTTGGGACCGATGTAACTTTGATGTTTATGAATGGAAATGATTTATTATTAAACGACGCGATTTTTATGCGTTGTCTATGATGTGAGTAATGTGCTATCCCGTAACACCAACTAGTCTTTCGCTGTATTGAGTTGTATAAATTTGGGGGTGTTACAGTTTGGTACCAGAGCTCTCGTTATAGAGAACGAAAGATTTTTAAAAATCAACGTTTTGAATAAAACTTTCAAAATCTTTTAACTATAAACATTTTTCTAAAAATGACTAAAAAATCTTTTGACTATAACGGTGCCGAAGAATTCCCGAGTTACCAACAAGGCCAGACTGAGAAGTGTTTAATATATATAACTTAGATTATATATATATGATGTAATTTTATTACATGATTGTTTGATGATTATTTTGATTTTTATACGAGGTATTTATACGACGTAGATTGTCACAAGTAACCCTAACTCCCCTAGTAAATTAATCGAAGTTATTCTCGTAGGAATTCTAGCCATCCTAGATCTAAACCAAGTTGTGGATATTTATGATCCCAACTAATGGTTGATATTCGTAGAAATGTAGATATTAGTTGATTGTGATTTTGAAAAAGAATTGGCGAGATTAAATCTGATATCGTTGTCATGACGATCTTTTCTTATAGAGTGGAGTTTGACAAAACGTTATCACCTAGAAAGATATCATCTGATTCGTTGTCACCCAATTCTTAAATTGAAATCGAAAGGGTGAATGTTGCACTTGAGGCTGTTATTGGAACCATTACCCAAAAGCCTCATGCCACTAATACCTTTCCGAGAAGTCTAGTTGATTGATCAAGTCATTTCATATTAATGACTCATTTGATAATTGTTGTTGTAAGAGCTATAGGATTGGAAATTAAGTGTTGATAATATCGAGCTTTTATTGCCCTATTAAGGTGTAAGAATAAAGTTGTAAGTATTGGAAAATGAGGTAGGATATCGAATTGAGTATAAAATTGGTTAAAACTTGAATAAAGTAAAAATTTAACCCGTATGGAATATGAGACTAATAAGAGGAAGTCGTTAAGTCCTGTGATTGAATTATAAGGTTTTAATTGATTGTTGATTCGTGTTAAGTGTTGTTCCTAGGCCATTGTCCACTAATGAGGATGCCCAGTGTCCAACAAATAAATTGAAGAGATCTTCTTCTGAATTGGGACCGATGGATCTTCCGGGACGTGTGGAACACCTAATGACTCTTGTAGATTAGTGTTCATTGTGGTATCTTTTAAGAATCCCTAACTTAACTGAGATATCAGTTGGTAGGATGAGTTCTGAGAATTGTATGACATAGTGACACGTAATGTGTTACGGTACAATTTTGACTTGTTTGTGATTAATGAAAAGACTACCTTTGATTGCTAAATTCTACATGTATCGATGTTATCTATCTTTTATTGCTTCATCCTAATGCTCGCATTAGAGATGCAACAATTGAACAAGTACTCATCTTGAATTGAGTTACGTTGCCCTTTGTATTCCTGAGTGCCATCGAGGTCATGAACCTCCTGATTATTTGGCTAAGCTCATTTCCCATCATATCATAGTTAGTTCTTGGTGAACCACTCTTCATCACTCCTTTGCAGATCACACATTGTTTTTATAAAGTTAAAACGGTATCCTTTGAGAAAATTTAATTTTCATCACTATAGGGATTATTCAAAGTGAGATTTATAAGTGATTGTTATCGAAATGAAGTTCTTTGTAAAACACCTTGGAAAAATTAATTGTTTTCATAACAAGGAAAATCTTTGTAAATATATTTTTGATTCTTATTTAAGAATTAAGCATGAAAATGTTTTTATTATAAACATGATCATAAAGTTTTGACGAACTGAGTATTGCATCGTTAATCTTGAAATTATATATAGTTGCGCGCCTACATACAATTTGGAATGGACTATGCAAGACTGATTAGTAGTCACCATAAAACTAATGAATAAACACTACATTTTCTTTGAAGATTGTGAAAGATTAAATTTTAAGAGATCTGCAAGAAGTGAAATATAGGGACATAGTGTTAGGGACACCTACATATGTGCCTATAGCATCTATTATTCTGAGTTGAATTTACTCATCTGTGAAATTTGTCTTATTTGACAATTGATATTCCCTTCTTGTCCAATTCTCCCGTAGTAAGATTCTTAGGAAAAGTATCTGATTACCGAGTGTTGATACCCGACTGGATGTATCGACGTTCCTATCATTTCTTATGATTTGATTTCATTTGAATGACCTGGGTAACGATCCGAGGAGCTTTCGAATGCTTACTCAAATTATAAAAACATGGGATATATTCATATTCGTTAAATGTTTTCGTCTGTATCTGATTTGAAATTCTTTCTCATAGATTATGCGTTGACCTTACTCTTTAATAGTAGTTGTGTATCCTAATATCCCTGAATTTGTGAAGGATTATGAGTTATTGTTAGTCTTTTGAGAATTTCACATCTTATCGACAGCAATGAAACTGAAAAGTTGATAATGCCGGTAGAATGGATTGATTGATTTTGACATGACGACATTGTCTTAATTGATGGGAACTCGAGTAGAATTCCCCTAAAAGATAAAGATGTTGATTATCAAAAGTGAGCTAAATAATTCTTGATGGATCCCCATATCCTGCATTTAGACTTAAAATTATACCATGAATGGTTGTGAACTAGTTATAGATATTGTAATATAGAAGAACCTGATATGAATGTATTAAAAGATGTTTATGTTATCTAAACTTTAGTAAGTATTTGTTAATGAATTACCTAGACTTCCGCCATTAAGGCAAGTTGAATTTGGTATTGATTATATTCTTGGTGCTGTACCTGTGGCTTGCGCACTATACGTCAGCACCATCTAAATTAAAGGAATTACCGTACAACTGAGAGAGTTGTTGGAGAAAGATTTTATTATACCAAGCCTGTCATCCTGAAGAGCTATGGTGTTATCTTTCCTTATATTTATAGATTACTGTGACTGAGTAAATTGACAATCGAAAACGATATCCATAACTCGAAATGGAAGAATTGTTCGATCATTTACAAGGTTCTAGCAAATTTGATCCATAGCATGGTTATCATCAACTTCGCATCTACGAAAGAGATTATCTATTGCAATCACTACATCCGGTGCTTGTAATGAACATTATGAGTTCCACGTGATGTCGTTTGGATTGACCAATGCACATGTAGCATTCAGAAATTCGGTGAATCACGTGTGTAGGCTGTAATTTGATAAATTCATGCTTGCAATCATTAAGGACTATTTGTTTGTTAATACGAATAAGAATGAGTTAATAATTATTTATAGATTGCCCTGAATTGGCCGAACAATGAAAACATGTACCTTAAATATTTAACATGTGATTAAGGACTTAATCCTTTATATGATTTAACCGTGTAATTAATAGATAATCGAAGCTATATTGACTTTTCAAAGATTAGAACCATTAACGCTTAGGGATTAAAAACTTAATCCTTTACATAAAATGACCGTTGGATTAATAATGGTAAGATGCATGCATATAGACTCTTCAAAAATTAAGAGCCCTTTTAAGACTTTGGATTTTATCAAAAAGAAATGGAAATATGTTTTGACGAATATTTTAACAAAGGATTTATAAGGGACTATTCCCTTATACACAAACCATTTAACTAAACTTCTGTTTAGGGGTAAATGTTTGTGTATACCTTAAGACAATCTAAGAAGGATTAAGGAAACCATTTAAACCTTAACTTGGAATTTGGAACGAAAATTTTTGCTTTTCAACTAAGAAAATTGTGACCAAAGTATAAATAAAGATTTTTCGAACATTTACGAATCTCACTAATTATTTTCAGTAAATTAATAAAAATCGTGATAATTAAATTCAAATTTATTCTTTTGAACATTTTCCTATAATTGGACAAACTGAGAAAATTTAAAAACTTTTTATGTTTACGTTTCATAAAAATTAAATACTTATTATTTAATTACTAGCAATAATTATCGACACCTTAAAACGTCAGATTGAGCAAAACGGATAAAAATGATAGTTGAGACGAAACTGAAACATAAATGATATGAAGAAAGAATTTTGGATAAATACAGTTATGATATTTATTTCATCGGGTGAAGGTGAACGTAATTACTGACGCATAATATAGAAAGAATATCTGAGTGAATTGTGGACATGATAATTATATCATCATGAGAAGTGAATATAGATACTGACACATTATGTATAAGAGGATTAAGAACTAATTAGGACATGTTCCTTAATAATGATTGTGCGAAATAAATTGCCGAACAATTTAAAAATAGCCGATGTTTGTAAAAAAGGATAATATAAATAGTGAAGGGTTTCACGGCTAATGTGAACCATTAGAATTGAGAAGCCGATAACGTTAAATATTTTAAAGACCACTTATGGTTGCCTAAATATGGAAGATTGTGAGATGTAGTTAAATTGGAAATCTTGTAAGTATAAGTATTATATGTATGTCATTTTTTACTAAAAGTATCTTTGTCTGAAGAAGTTGTACTGATGGAAATTATGAAGGCATACATCGCCTCATACATTAGTAAATGTCTAGCTATTGCAAAGGTCATCATCTGAATTTGATTCAATTTGGGTCATCGTCGACAGACTGACAAATCTGCTAATATCATTCCCGTTAATGATAAATGCAAAAGAGTTATGTAAACATGGTGTGCCTGTATCGAACATATTTATCAAGATCCTCGCTTCGCATCGAATTTCTAGAGATTTGCTCAGAAATCATTGAGAACGAACCTTGATGAGAGTACTATGTACCACCCCAATCGAAGGGACGAGGTAAAGTAACGATACAAAGTAATATAAGTGCTGTTTTATGTTTGAATGATTGACCTTTGGTAATAGACAGTATAATCGTTTTCCTTTGGAGAGATTATCCTTGATAACTATCGTATTAGGATCGAGACCTAATCTTGTTAGGATCTAAATCTTAGAGCATCTGTAAGCAAGAGTTGAGACGGAGACATCCGACATACACCCATAGTGAGTTGGACATGTCTTTTAGGTTTAAGGTTTCCTATGATGGCGAACCTAACCTTACAAAATACCCGACCCGCGAGATCTGAAATGATTGTTGAAATTAGGATCTGATTATTGACAGCCGGTAGTGGGCAAGAGGTTATGTGAATATGAAATGTAGATCTTGAAGTGCCAAATGGGTAGCGAAGTTATGCCACAATTTTTAAACTTGGAAAATGAATTCATGATCTGACAAATCATGGGATATAAGTCCCCGTTGTATGGGACCATAGAGATGATGTAAAAAGATTGGTTTGAAAGGCATATAAGCTGGATCTACCCTAGGACTTCAAAGACTGCGTGAATTATGTTTCGTATATCGAACTTGATGGAATATCTATCAAGTGAGAATCTGATTATTCTTAGTAGAGCTTAGATCGGCGAAAAGTTGCATTCATCAAAAACCCGTGAACATCATGGATAGAGAAAGTAAGTCAACATTAAGCCTGATCTTATTCCCGTAGTTATGTTTGATGAAACTCGCGTATTGTAATGAATTGCACTTGTGAGAAAAGACCGAGTGTGGAGGAAATACCCACATAACTTTAACTCTATAAGAAGCGAGTAGTAAGATGATCTTTGAGGACAAAGATCCTGTTTAGGGGTAAATGCTGTGACAATCCGTCAATTTACGATTGATATTTTATTCTCAAATATTATTTGAAAATATTATTTTAATGTTACAATATGAACTCACTTATTTTTGGGAAGAAATTTGGATTTACGTCTTGAAGTAGCATCGACTACGTTTAAACCGGAGGATTCTACGTTACGTGCTTACGTTTACATACACCGTCTTTGGTGACAGTCCGACATTTCAGAAAATAAATTTATCCTTGAATATTATTTTGGAGTTTTAAATTTGTGTTAGTTCATAAACTCACAAATTTACGAGAAGAGATTAGGACTTACGATTTTAATTTAACGTCCTTTACGACTAAACCGGAAACCTTAGGATTACGTATTTACGTTTTTGAACTCCGTTTTTGATGAGACCATTTTTATTGGATTCGTTTTGTTCGTTGATTCATAATTTATAAAAATGTTTTTCGTGAAACGACCCGAGGGCACGCAAATCGAGGAAACTAGAATCGAGGAATACCCGTAAATTAGTGAGGTGGGACAAAATACATTATCCCACCCCACTAATACACATGGGATGGCACAACATGACACCACATCAAAGATGTGGCATCATGTTAACTTGTAGCTTACAAGTGTAAGCACTAGCTTAACACTTAAGCTAGTTTCTTCCACTCATCCCACAAAAACAACTAGCTACTCATAACCACCATTTTCACTCATGCAAACCACTCTCATCCTCCCATTTCTCTCTCAAAAATTCGTCCTACTCTCACCCTAAATAACCCATTTGATCTTGATTTAACCATGAAATCATATGTTATTCACACATATGATGAAAACCCATTGAAGTTATGAAGATTGGAGGTGATCTTAACATGTAAAAAGGAGTTTTCAAGGGAGTTTGGGGCTGATTTCTCAAGGAGTTTTCATGAAGAACAAGGGCTGATTTTTGGAGGAATCTACAAATACTTGGTGATCCTAGAAGTGGTGTTGATATCTCATAAGATTGATTACCCAAAACCATGTCTTGTTCATCCAAAAGCTCATCATTTCATCATCATGGTGGTATAAAGATTGTTCTCCTCATCCTCTTGTTATTTTGATTATGTAATCATGTATTTTCTTTCCTATTGTATATGTATATGATGATTATATGATGATAAAAGTGTTGTGTGGGGATTTGTTGTTGATAAACATGCTTAAAAAGATGAAAGACTATAAGAAACAAGGCTAAAATCTTGTTTAAATTTGTTGGCTGTATAAAACAGTAAAGAGTCAAATGATGAACTGATAAAAATGGCATAGATTAATGGATTTACAGTAAGCTATGGGTCTTGTACACATGTGAGAGTTGGCCATGCAATGGAATCATTGTAATGAGTGAGATATGATCAAAACAAGTTTAGAGTACCAATCTGAGTTTACTGTTTTGGATGATTTTTAGAAAATACTTAGAAGATGATTCAACAGTAGCTATAGAAGCGTTAAATAGAGCACATATCATGTACTTTATGTGATAAAAATTTGAGCTTCTATCTCCATATAGAACTCAAGATATGGCAGTTTTGGTGAAAGTGAAGATAAAAATCAGATTTTGGAAAATAAAGTATAATACTATTATATGAGCACTCAAAATTATATTGTATAAAATGTAAAGTTAAAACCCACTAACTCTTGGATTTTATTTATATAAATATGTACAATGATAAATAAGTGGACATTTTATAAAAATGGTAACTTGTTAAGTTTTATAAGCTATAAAACTATAAACATGATTTTTACGACTTTTTCGGCTAATACCGTAAAATTAACGTTTTTGTTAAATAAAACTTAGATGGTTGGACCCGTCTAATAAAAACTTTATAAAACTTATATACTGATATATAGACATGTATAACAAGTAAAAACCGATAAAACCCGAAATTTAGGGCATACGGACATTAACGAGCTAAGTAAACATATTGGACTAATACTTGGACTAATAATTGGACTAAATAAGATATAAACTTGTAAAAAGAACTTATTGGGCTTAACCCATTTGGTCCCAACATGGAAAGTATACATACTGATAAAATAAGTATAACAAGGATTAAAACAAGTTAAGGAACTTATAATAAGTTTATTGGGCTTAAAACACGTAAATGGGTAAAACTAGTAAACTAGTATAAAAGTTATCGACATATAACACTAAAATGAGTAAACAAGAATATGTAAACCCACTTGATCATCATATATATAAAATCATCATATGTATACATAATTGTTATTTTTATAAAGTCATTGGACATGAGTCTAAGACGAGTATTATTTGTCTAGGTTTCTGTGATTGAAGCACGTACCGTACGAGCGAATCGCCGATAACCCGCCTTCCCACATCAACGTGAGTTCATAGCCTCGCACTCTTTTAAATGCTTTTATAAATGTTTTATAAACCCGCGAGGGAGATAACATGTTAGATTTTATAAAATAGGACACCATTTGTCCCGATTGTTTGTTTATTGATTTTGGACCCGAATGATTGAATGACCCGATTGTATGACCCGATAAATAATTAATGGACCCGATAGATGAAATAAAATGGATTATTAAAGTTAGGTTATGTCACTAAAAGTCCCATTAGCATGAATTGTGAACTACCGGGAGTTGGTAGACGCTTATGCATTTAATAGTACTATTTGGGGACGATCACCCCAGTTCGCGCCTTGACGGTTGATCCCCGTCGTGCCACATTGATTGGTAAGCGAATTTATGTATGAGAAGATTTCCATAGCGTGACCTTTGTGACGACACGCTACTTTAGATGGGCAAAATTGGTATCGGGTTAGCTACCCGTTGTTGGTTTAGTAAGGTAACAATGTCATGCGGCTTATAATAATCCAAAATTTACAAAATACTAATAGACGCTCCGAATTACGATGTATTGCCTGACTAGCAATACAGGGTCATACTATTGATATTATGTTTGTGTTTTGGTTTTCATAACCATATTCATATAACGGTTTTTATTTGATTTTATACAACGTCGTAAGACGTATTGTATGACGTTTTTACAACAATGGCTCGTATAATGATTTTTATGGCAAACGCCTATATTATGATTTTGATAAAGATTTGTATAAAATGATTTTGGCTATTTTATGGCCTATTACAATGATTTGTACGAAATGATTTTTGGTACTAATTTTTGTACCAAAGTTATATTGATAGAACTTATTAAACTCTATGAATTCACTCGGCGTTATCGCTGACCTTTTCTTTTAACATGTTTTATCTCAGGTACTTGAAGGTAATTCTCGGGAAGACGACAAGAATTCATGGCCCGCACTTAAACAATATTTTCCATTCAAATACTATGTAAAACTTTGTATGAAATAATATGACTTGGGACCGATGTAACTTTGATGTTTATGAATGGAAATGATTTATTATTAAACGACGCGATTTTTATGCGTTGTCTATGATGTGAGTAATGTGCTATCCCGTAACACCAACTAGTCTTTCGCTGTATTGAGTTGTATAAATTTGGGGGTGTTACATCTTGACACCACACGTACGATTGGTATTGTTGTCTTGACACCAACTTGTGAACTTGGCACGTTCGGCATCGAAGATTCTGAATGCTTGACAGTTGCTCCCCCTCAATTGTTGACCCGTGTTCTATCGAAAGAGCTGTAGTCGTCAGTTGAGTAGTCGCATCGTCGAGTATGTAGATACCAATTGTAGATAGCAATGGTTGTAGAGATGATAGCTTCATAAAAACAAGTCTTCTCTTGTTTTATCAAATAAATGCACTGAGGCGTACATAGATTTGTGTTAGACCAAGTTATAAAGAAAACTTGATCCCTTATAAGGTTTTAAAGTAAACCTTGCCCGAGAAAATTTAATTCCCGTTGTGAGCCAAAGCTTTCATAAGAAATACTTGACTTTAATATGAAAACCGGGTTGCAGTCTGAAATAACTACAAGCCATTTAGGCATGTTTTATGAAATATTTACAACTTTTGTACGAACTCTATTTATGGCGCCGTGTCGATATTAATCAACATTTCTAAGGCCGTAAATATTATCGTACCAAAAGACATGCCTTGAAAAAACTAAAGTAAAAATATTTTTGGATTTTTCTAGATTTTTCAATTTTTATGGTTTTTATATGGTTTTATATTTTTGTATTTTGCTTTAGTGGATAAAAATATAAACAATACATACAAATGATCACCAAGGATACGGAGAATAGTTTTACCAAGACTATTCTTTCGCTTCATCTGCTAGTTCCTTTAGAGTCTCAGGCGAGAAGGTTCTCATTCCTAGCTTGTCGGCCAAAAATTCAATTCGAGCGCGATCTAAAGCCTTCGTGAAAATATCCGCAAATTGATACTCAGATCGGACAAAGTAAAGCTCTATTACTCCATTTTCCACTTGCTCCTTGATGAAGTGGTAGCGAATGTCAATATGCTTCGACCGGGAGAATTGAACGTTGTTGCAGCATAAGGCAATGGCACTCTTGTTGTCGCAGTACATCGGAATCTTGTTGAAACCTAGACCATAGTCGGTTAATTGCGATCTCATCCAAAGAATTTGAGCACAGCAACCGGACATAGCTATGTATTCTGCTTCCGTACTTGAAATTGCAGCGCTTTTTTGCCTTTTCGATGCCCAACTGATTAGTCGATCTCCTAGTAGTTGCAAAGTTCCACTCGTGCTACGTCTTGTATCTTGACAACCCGCGTGATCCGCATCTGCATATGCCATTAGTGCAATAGAAGAGTCCTTTGAATACCAAAGTCCCCGATTAATGGTTCCTTTTAGATATCGAAAGATCCTTTTAACAGTAGCTAAGTGTAACTCAGTGGGCCTAGTTTGATACCTGGCACACATACATATAGCAAACTGAAGATCAGGTCGACTAGCTGTGATATACAGAAGAGTAGCAATCATTCCACGATAAAGTGTCGGATCAACGGAAACTCCATGTGGATCTGCATCAAGCTTAGTTCGTTCCACCATTGGAGTATCCACGGGGTCGCAAGATTCCATCTTATACTTCTTAAGCGATTCAAGGGCATACTTGGATTGATTGATAAAGATGCCTCTGGGACTCTGAGATATCTGAAGACCTAAGAAGAATGATACCTTGCCCATCATTGACATCTTAAACTTGGAAGACATGAGTGTCCCAAATTCGTCGGATAAAGTTTGGGTCGAGGCTGCAAATATAATATCATCAACATATATTTGTACCATAATCATATCTTTACCTCGTTTCTGAATGAACAGCATAGGATCCACCTTGCCTTTTGCGAAGCCTTGTGTAATGAGGAATTGTGACAATAGATCATACCATGCGCGTGGAGCTTGCTTCAACCCATAAAGAGCCTTCTTAAGCTTGTACACATGATTAGGATAATTAGGATTCACAAAACCATCCGGTTGTTGAACATAGACCTCTTCCTTGAGTTCACCATTAAGAAATGCCGTCTTCACATCCATCTGATAGACGATCATATTCATATGGGCTTCATAAACAAGGAATAGTCGAATAGCTTCCAAACGGGCAACAGGTGCAAAGGATTCCATAAAGTCGATGCCCAATAATTGTTTGTATCCACGAGCTACGAGACGAGCTTTGTTCTTCAATATTCCGCCTAACTCATCGAGTTTCACCTTGTAAAGCCATTTCAAAGTGAGTAACTGCACTAGATCCGGGCATGGGACAAGTTCCCAAACTTCAAGACGTATAAATTCATTAAGTTCTTCATGCATAGCTTCTATCCAACATGATTGAGTAAAAGCTTGTTGCCATGTCTTAGGTTCAACTTCAGTGAGAAAAGCATCAAAGTGACAAAACATTGCACTTTCTTGTAACTGACTTCGTGTGGATACCGGACGATTAGGGTCACCAATAATAGAATCTATAGGATGATCCTTTGTCCACTTACTGTCATGTTCACGAATCCGTGGATTGGAGTAAACTGTAGAAGGAGCTTCCTCTGAGGTGGACGACCCGGCTTGATTAGGGTCAGGAATAGGTACACCAAAGAATGGAAGTTCACGCATTTGAGCGAATTCCAAATCGTGATCATCATCATCCTCTTCATCATCAATAGGCATGACATGGGTAGTTGATTCGGGTGTTGGTTGAGAATTACTTGTTGATGGTATATCTTGACCAATTATAGGTGCAGACGTAACTGATTGTGCAACGGTTGCTGGAGCAACAACTTCGGTTACCGGAGCTATTACCTCAGGTTCTGGAGCAACAATAGTTGGAGGAGTAAAAAACTCATCAAAGAACGGTTGAAACAACGTATCCCATTCATTCCTAGAAGGTGGTGTAAATGATGATGAAGTAGGGTTGTTTGGGACAAGACCAGAACTAATATTACTGGGTCCCATTTCATGAAGTGCGGGTTCAGAGCTGCTTTGCTCAGAAGCCATTGCTGTCAGCTCATCAAAATCAACATTCATAGTTTCGAGGATCTTGCGAGAGTTACGGTTGTAGATTCGGTATGCCTTCTTTGCGGGTGCGTAACCAATGAAAATACCAATATCAGCCTTTGGTTAAAGTTTTCCCAAATTGTCACCATCATTATTTGGATAACAAAGAGAACCAAATACATGTAGATATGATAAATCTGGTACTTTTCCATGGAGAAGCTCATAAGGTGTTTTACCATGGCGTTTATGAATTAGTGACCGGTTTTGGGTGTACACTGCTGTAGATACTGCTTCTGCCCATAAAAATAATGGAGCCTTTGCGTAAATTAACATCGTTCGAGCAGCTTCCATAAGTGTGCGATTTCGCCTTTCAACGACACCGTTTTGTTGTGGAGTTCGTGCAACTGATGTTTCATGAGATATGCCAACTTCTTCATAATAATCACGCAAAATTTGATTCACAAATTCGGTTCCATTATCTGTACGAATGCGTCGGACAATAGTGTTGAGACGCACATGAATCATTTTGAGAAATTTGATGATGAATTTAGGTGCCTCATTTTTTGCTTTAAGAAATTTCACCCATGTAAACCGAGAGTAATCATCGACAATGACGAGGATGTACTTTTTGCCACTAAGACTTTCAACACGCATTGGCCCACAAAGATCCATATGCAACAGATAAAGTTTCTCTTGGTTGGTGTCTTCAGTCTTGGGTTTGTAAGAATTCTTAGTGCTTTTCCCCATTGTACACGCGGAACACAAATGATCCTTGTGAAATGATAGTTTAGGAAGACCACGAACAAGTTCGTTTTTCGCCAAGTGATTAATAGCGTCAAAGTTAAGATGAGATAACCGTCGATGCCATAACCATGACTTAGTCTTCGATGCTTTGGAGAGAAGACATACGGGAGAAGCGGCCATCATGTCTTGTAGAGACAAAGTATACAAATTATTCCCTCGAGTACCTTTCAATAAATCAACCCCTTCCAAATTACGAATGAAGCAGGTATGCTCTCGAAAAGCAACTTCTAGGTTTGCATCACAAAATTGTCCCACAGAAAATAAGTTGTGACCGAGACCTTCCACGTAATACACTCTTGAAATTATAACATTCCCAATATGATATTCACCATAACCCATTATCTTTGCAATATGATCATTTCCAAATCGAACCGTACCAAGAAACTTGCTGACGAAATTTCTGAGCTGAGAGCGATCTCCGGTCATATGCTTGGAGCAACCAGAGTCCAAATACCAGAGAACAATTTGGACCACCTGTTTTCAATAACAACAGTAGACAATGCATTGGAAACTATTGGTTCCAGAGTGTTAGCAGATACAGATATAGAATTATCAGAATTGCTAACATTTTTGAGACCCTTAGATTTCCTGCGTTTTCTAATGTCAGTTTTAGCACTAACAGGTTTTACAGTTCCAACTTTCTTAGGTTTTGGATTATTCGCGGGCACTACAGTGGGAGTAGACCTATTTAAAGGACACTTGGTTCCTACAGTAGTGTCGGTGTTCCTAGTTAAAGGACACGCTTGTGTTTTGGTAGCCTTGGTACTCCTAGTTAAAGGGCACGCTTTCTTCACTTCAGTGGGAGTGATCCTAGTTAAAGGGCACATATTTCCTACTATAGTGAAAGTTCTACCAGTGGGGCGCCACATCCAACCAACTTGGGTTAACACTTTCCCAGCCGGTTTCCATTCTAATCCATTTTTACGGGCATACATCTCATTCACATGGTCAATAAGGCAAGAATCATGACGACTAGAAAACATACATTCATTGCAATTCCAACATTTTAAATTAGAATTCACAGTAGGCTTAGAACGCTGCACAACCGCAGAGCCTTTAGGTTTAGCCACATGATTCTTTTTATTCAAAACAGAAATAACATTCCTAGGATGGGCTTCTACTTTCTTCTTCACTTGACTACTAGATGGGGGCAAGATCCTATCATTCTTCTTGTTTCTCTTAAGCTTAGATCTTTGAGCCTTAGTAGTGGTGCTTACTCCTGTAGAAGGCAACACGGGAATATTAGAAGCTGGTTTTGATTCCGCCTTATCTTTAGTGACCAAAGTTTGATATGGTTTAGTCCTAGGGCCCTTGTTAAGTGGTGTGACGGCTATAAGGTTCCTTTTGATTGCACTAGAGGACGATGCTGAGATAGTGGCTGCGTTATCCACAACATTCTTACCTTTTAGAGTACGAAGTGTTTCCTTTAACTCAGCCAAGACCAGATTCTTATCACAAATTTGTTCCCTCAAATCAGATATTTCCACCGACTTTCGATTCAATTGTTCAATCAATGATTGATTCTGTGCAGTGGTATCAACACATGCGAGCTGTACTGAATCGAAGAGTCGTGTATTTTTCTGTTTTAAGTTATCAACTTTGGATAAAATCTTGGAAACTCGATTATCTAGATCAAGTTTAAAATTCTCAGCGGCCTCAAGTACGTTCACACAGTTAAGCTCCTTAGATTTCTCTATGTCTATCGGCAAAGATTGAGCAACCTTGTCACTTGGCTGACGCTGTTTTGATTGTAAATTCAATCGAAAATTCTTTTCAAAGTTTGCATCATCGATATTGACACCTTCGAATGACGTTTCAAAGATTTCTTGAATAAATTGTTGCTTGCATTCAAGCGAAATACAATGTGTTTGAATCTCATCAAAACGTTTTGAAAGCGAAGAATATGAATCTTGAAGCTTTAAAAATTCAGCGTCAGATTCGTGATAAGTACTATCTACCACATTATCCACAGTTTCAATATTATGCACAGTAGAATCATTATCAACACGTTTATTCACACAGACGGAAACAATATCATGAGACATCACTTGCTTCAGAAGCTGATCATTTTGGCGTGAAACTCGTTCTATTTCAAGTAAATTGTTTTCATAAGCATCATCCATTTCATTGAAAACACGTTTAACTTCTTCTATTTCCAAATACAAATCCCGATCAAGATTACTAAGACAAGCTTTAACATTCTTTACAAACGGAATAATTTCGTCTCGGAACGCAGCTCTAGTGTGCTCAAAGTTCCATTCACCTTCCGTTATGGCCGAAGCCGTCGTACGTTCCAAAATGACCTTGTCAAAATCGGCTAAGTGTTGGTGTATCGCATTTAAGTTAACGGACGGCTTACTTACCGGTGGAATTAACTTCGTTAAATCCTTTTTGACAAGTGTAGGAGACGTACTAGGAGGGTTTTCATTTGACAAACTTTGGGGCACAAGAACTGTCAATTCAGCTAATTCCTTTTGTAAACGAATGCGGTCTTTTTAGAAAATTGATCTTTGTTATGTTGATCATAATCAATTGTATGGAATTTTGAAAGCATTTTAGAATGAGTTTCATCCGCAAGTGACTGTGTCGCGTCAGAACTACGAACAAAAGGTGCTTCTTTCGATTTGCCAATTATGGTCATATCATAAAGACCGGGAATATATTCCTGAGCTTGTTTTGCATAACCGAGATTAAGTGGTAAATCTTGAAGACGCTTAAGTTCGAATTCTTGAAATGATTTAGTTAAAAGATGAACCTTTTCTGTGGAAGCGTATTGTTTTAAAAGCTGTTGTTCCTTGAATTTAAGAAGTTTGGTAGCATTAATTTCTGATTCAACCTTTTTAGACTCGAGAGTTTCGAAATTCATTTTAAGTTTCTGAAAATCATTGACAACCGACTCTTTTTGTTTTAATTCATTGGAATGATTAGCTTTTAATGATTCTATTTCTTTCAAGTGTTCAATCTTTTCAAAACGAAATTGGTCAAATTCAGAACATGTTATTTTCTCTTCTTGAGGGACCATTTCAAAAGTTTTGACCTTTTCTTTATGCAACGCAAGCTCAGCAGTTAGGGTGGAATTCGTATCTACGGATTGTCTAAGGGCCATATGCATTTGATCAATAATATGTTTAGGCACCATGACCAAATCATGTTGAGCATAAGATTCCATACCCGTCGTAGCATTTGGTTGAGGTTCACTCAAATGTGTAGGTTTGGGTACCACATCATTTGAATTACTAGCTCCCGAATGCTGTTCGAGGTTGTCATTTTCATGCCCAACTTGATGTTGGTTATCATCAATATTATTAGATGTGGTTGGTACCTCACTGATGACATCAGAACCGTAGTGAGAAAGATTAGCAACGAGAGCAGCTTGGGCAGAGTAAATGTCATCACAATCTGAATCATAAGCATCAAGATCATCTGCTTGATAAGCTGCATTAGAAGTAGAAACGACTGCAATGCCTTCAGTATCTGCTGCCCCTGGGTCTGCAAGAAATTCCAACTCCTCTGAATCCAAAATCTTCCCCTTAGACTGAGCATCAACCAAATACATCTTCTCACGAAACCATGCATCATCCCTCCTCCTTTTCGGCTGAGTGCATTCCCTAGCCATATGACCTTGTCCTCGGCAATTGTAGCAAGTCATAACCTTTTTAGGACCAATGGGACTTCCATTTCCACTAGCTTGAGAATTCACAGCTTGATTGTTCCCAGTCCTTGTAGGAGGTCCATATAAATTTTGCCTTCCCTGAATAGGTTGCACTGTTACTTGACCATCTTGAACAGTAGCTTGTTGTCGAGGATTTGATGAGGTGCGGAGCTGATTGTTTGTTGGTGGAAATCCTCTAGTTGAAACAAGTTTTGACAAATAGGCTGTGAGATGGTTTAGAACATCAGCTGGCGTATCATTTGGAGTAAAGACCGGTGCTTGAATTGGTGGAAGTTCATTAGAGTAGAGAGCTTGTGTTGGTTGTGCTTCAATTGGAAAATATCCTTGCTGAGGAGTATAGCCCAATGGAGAAGTGTTGGCTTGTGATGGTGATGGCTGATATGATGGTTGCTGTGGAAAAGATTGTTGATGAACATCTTGTTGAAATGCTTGCTGTGGCATCATTGGTGGTTGATAAGATGGTTGCTGATAGGTTTGTGGTGGTGGTTGCTGCAAGTATGATGGTTGTTGATAAGTATAAGCCATGTTTTGTTGAGAAGCATACATTGCAAGTGGATCATGAACTTGAGGTGTAGACAACAAAGCCTCGATCAAATGGCATTCGTGTTGTTGAAGAAAAGCTTGAAGTTGATCCACATTGGTGTTATGCAAGTCCTTAGCCAATTTAACATCCGTCACGTATTTTTTCCATTCTGAAGGAAGAGTGTTCAAATACTTGGTGTTCAATTGAAAGGTAGGAATTGTCATGCCATAGATATTGAGCTCATTCAACAATAGGGTAAATCTCAGATAGTAATCATTGAGAGTCTCCCCTGGCACATAGGCAAACTTATCAAAAGTATCATAAAGCTTACACTCTCGTTCTTGTTTGGTTAACGAGGTGCCTTGCATTAGAACACGAATTCTATCCCATAACTCTTTGGCAACTTTATGTTTGCTGACGAGTTTGTAGACATCTGGAGGAAGGGCTTGGAGAATGATGTTTGTAGCATACTTATCACATTTATCTTGAATCTTCATATCTCCAGTCAACTCACCCGTTGTGCGAGGACGAGTTCTTTCTTCAAATCACTAGTCTGCCATTGATGCTGTGATTCTGTTATGAGTAATAGAATGTTGTTGATTGCTTTGAAGATTCAGATAAATCAGGAAGCTTGATTTGTTGTAGCCTTCCATTGTTCCAGTCTTGTCATACTCTTACCAGCATACTTTGAAGTTCATAATAGCAGATCAGATTCCATGGAGTTCTATGGAGTTTTGAGATTGTAGATGTTAAGTAAAGGTGTTGATAAGACTTAAAGCGAGCTCAGTGCTTAGCTTCTTCACCAAAGAAGCCTTCAAATTCAGTTCATAAGTTTTTCATTACAAATTCCTCTAAAAACTAGGTGATTG
Source organism: Glebionis coronaria (assembly GCA_025667525.1). Lineage (NCBI taxonomy): Eukaryota > Viridiplantae > Streptophyta > Magnoliopsida > Asterales > Asteraceae > Glebionis > Glebionis coronaria. Next base: position 70,572,528 of record CM046882.1, on the reverse strand, counting down.
CATGCTACTTTGAGTTTTATAGCTGATAATTGCTTGAATGTGCCTTAACCTGTTCTTATTTGCCATACTTGAGTTACTTGAACTGTTTGTAGCTTTGATTCATTGGTATAACTTAGTTAGCTTTGTTAAATTCTTGATTTCTTAGCTTAACCAGTGTTTTTATTAAGTGTGTCCTTGTTATTCTGCTAGAGTTTTGGCCTTAGACTTGTTAGCACACTTTTGATATCATATTAGAAGCATAGTTGTGGAATTTGGAAGTCAGAAACAAAGTCAAAAATGGTACAGATCAAGAAATACTTTGGTTCAAAACATACTAGCCAAACTAGCCATTTTCATTAGCTTTTCATTTACTCATTTCTTGGAGTTAGACTGTGTATCTTAGCTTTTTAGAAAGCTTATCATATAGACTTTAAATAGTGATAAACCTTGATAGTTGTAGTCCACTGTATAGTAAGAAATTAAGCTCTTAAAGTCTGTAACAAAAGCTTGTTTCTTCCTAAGTCAATTTTCAATTCCTATTGATTTTCTTCAAAAACTTAGTGATTTTCTTTCACCAGTCTGTTAGAAAATAGGTTTGAATAAGATTTGAGCATGTTCAACTTTCGGTCAACGAAAGTCAATGCATGGTCAACATAAGCTCATTTTAGCTTAATTTGAGTTTCTGGCTTATTCACTTGAGTTTTTTTAGAATTTCTTTTTACCACGTTCATTGTTAGAGGTGTTTTACAAGTTTCAACCAAAAGTAGCTTAAGTGACTGTTTGGATAAGCTGCGTTCTTAAAAGTAGCTTATTGTAAAAAGCTATAATCAGTTTAAGCTCATTTCAAGGAAATTCCTTTGAGATGACTAGCTAAAATCCCATTTTAAACACTTTTGCAAAAAACTAGAGCTTATGAGATGGTCTAGAATTGCTTATCCAGCTTATTTTTAGTTAAGCCCGTTTTCTCTTAAAACTTTTCATTAATTGCAATTTGGTCCTTGGAATTTAGTTAGTTGGTAGTTAGTTGGAAATTAGTTATAAACTTTTTAGGGTTGTTGATTAGTCCCTAGATTTTGTTAGTTTGTTATAGTTAGTTGCATAGTTTGTTATGTTTGTTACTTTTGGCTAGTAGTTTACACAATTTACATTTTTAGTCCTTTAGGATTTCACATTTACATTTTTAGTCCTTATACTTTTATATACTTTGCATTTTGGCATTAGTTCTTGTTGTGCATTAATTGGTTGTACTTTGTGCTTAATGAATGGTATGTGCAACATGTTTTTCGACTAGTACGGTTATGTAGACGATATTATTTTTACACTTTTGACGGTTTTGTGGAAAGTAGAAATAGAATACCATAATCTTGACAATCAAATACCAAGAACAATAAAGTGACTTGATTGATATCGATCATTCAATTCGTAAAGATAACGAGAGAAAAACGAACTTTAAAAAGACGAATATTAAATGGCGCTGCTGCCGGTCCTTTACGTGGAGATTGACGATTGATTGACGGTTACATATTGGATTTTGGGATCCGTTCACTTGTGAACGTTTTCTTTTTGCTATATCAAAAACATAAAAAATAAAAAAATAAAAAATATAAAAATATAAAAAAAAAATAAAAAATTCACAAAAATCAATTCTTTCCTAAGAATTGAACCAAAAAAAAAAAGTAATCTTTGTCCTAAAAGATTACACCAAAAATATATTGTATATATTGTTTTCAATCGTTTTTACGTATATATTATATTTTCTTAAAAAATCAAATAAATACAAAAATATTTTCTCTATATGATTATATGTAAATAAGTATACGTAGATACGAACAATCAATCTACCTACTTCCATAAGTATCGCCTTGGCAATACACCGTATTTGGGGGTGTTCCGGTCCCAAATACGTGTATCGATAAAACAAAATAATGGCAAAAATAGATAATTACTTTCAATAAGCAAGAATTCGAGAAATACGAACTATTAAGTGAACGAAAGGCGGCTTTGCTATAAAATGTAAGCCTAAGGGAAACATGTACTTAAGAGATTTGCGCCACCTCATTCCCCCGTTCACTAGTAAGTATTTCGAGAAGGAAGGCTTGTTGGAGGTTTTGCCGCCCAATTAGTACTACATATATATTATACTTTCTTGTGCTTTTCACTATTGAACCTCGAAGGAGATAATCTATTCTCTTCCAAAGTCGACCAAGATCTCATCTCTCATTCCTCGTGTTGAGTTGCATGCACACTCGAGCGCGTACACATGTACCTATTGGTGTACCACTTCCTCCCGAAAGGAAGAAAAATAAGAACAAAGCCGTCCCTCAAGCCGATCACGAGCATCATGCTTTCGACAACTTAAACGAAGCCATGGAAAATCGACCAATGATTGAGATTCTCCAATCCAACATGGATGGGAATGTGGATGCCATAGTCATTCCCGAGATAGCCGCTAACAATTTTGAACCTAAGACATGTATGATACAAATGGTTTCTTATATACCTTTTCTAGGGAGACCTATGGATGACCCTCATGACCACATCAAGAGATTCTTGTCCATTTGTAACACCATCAAGTATAATGAGGTACCTCCGGAGGCGATTAAGTTGATATTATTCCCTTTATCCTTGGAGGGAAATGCTAGGATTTGGCTAGATAAGCAACCCTCTAATAGCATTCTCACTTGGGAGGACTTAAAGAAGAAATTTGTGAACAAGTTCTTTCCACCTTCATGAACCACCGCATTAAGGAATAAAATCATAGGCTTTCAACAAAAGAGAGATCAAACCTTTAATGAGGCTTGGGAAGAGTTTAAAGAGTTGCTAAGAAAGTGCCCTAACCACGGTTTTGACCAAGTCCACCAAATCAACACCTTCTACAACAGTTTGAGACCACACCATCAAGATTCACTTAACTCGGCCGCGGGTGGGTCCATTCTTGCTAAGTCCACCCAAGATGAATGGGACATCATTAAGACAAAATCCATGGTTCAAAGCAATAGGGATAGAGAATAGGTGGTACATGTTGTGCAAGGGAGTGCTACTAAATCAATTGATGAACAAATACTTCAAAGGTTTAACCAATCTCATGATACGTTCCAAGAGTTTATGAAACTTCAGTTGAGCAACTCTTCTACCAACAATGTTAACGCCATCACCCTTTAATGTGAGACATGTGGAGGCCCTCACTCATAATTTCATTGTGACAAAGTTCAAACTTATCAAGGAGAATGTTATGCTTATAATTATGATGTAAGAGCACACTTTAAACCAAACATCAATCCTAATCAGCTTTCATACAAATCCAACAATTACCTTGCTCCACTGGGTTTCCCTCCCCAACAACCCACTTAAAACCAAGCAAACAATCCACAAATGCTAAATAGAAACCAAGGGCCAAGAGGAAATTATCAAGGGAATAACAACAATAGAGGGCTAAATAACTTTCAAGGGCAACACCAAGGGAACAAATTTCATGGAAATAACCAAGGGTTTCACAATCCACCTCCACCTTTCCAAAACCAAGGATATAATCAAGGGAATGGACAAAATGAAACCATTGAGCTACTTCATAAGATGAATCAAGAGAATGAAATAAGGATTCGTGAGAGTGAAAGAAGAACTCAAGATCAATTGAGGGCAATGCAAGAGGAGACAAACAAGAAGTTTATGTTGCTCTTAAACCAAAGACCTTAAGGTGCTTTACCCTCAAATACTCAAACCAATCCTAGGTCCAATGTTAATGCAATCACTACAAGGAGTAGGAAAACCACCGTAGAACCTTTCATTCCTCCGCCATCAAAGGGGGAACAAGGCCCAAAGGTAATAATGAGTACTCCTACTTACCCTTTAGTGATTCCTCCCACGGTCCCTCCTTATGACATTCCACCATCAACCAATCCTATACCTTCTAAGCCCACCTTTGAATAAACCTAATAGGAGAGTCCTTCAACACCCTCCACTCAACCTTTACCCAAACCTAATCTACCATACCCTTCTAGGTTGAGGAAAGAGAAGTTAAAAAATAAAGATGACATACAAGTGTCCAACTTCTTGAGGATGTTTAAGCAATTGAATATCAACATATCTTTTGCGGAGGCTTTAGCCTACATGTCTAAGTTTGCCAAGATGTTTAAGGACCTTCTCTCAAACAAAGAAAAATTGGTTGATATGCCTAACACTTCATTGAACGAGAATTGTTCTGCGGTGTTGTTGAAGACTTTACCTATTAAACTTGGTGATCCGGGCCGGTTCTTAATTCCATGTAATTTCCCGGGGGTAGAGAATTGCATGGCACTAGCGGACCTTGGTTCTAGCATAAACTTGATGCCTTTGTCGGTTTGGAAACAACTCTCTCTTCCTGAGCTTACACCTTGTTAGAAATACGTTTTAACGTATATTAGAAGTATCGGTCACTCCACAATATGATTTATGTTGTAATAGCTCGTAGTTAGGAATTAGTTGTTATTTGCTTATTAACTTAAGTAAGAACCGGTCCATGGGCTTGTCATGGACCGGCCCAAGTCCACTTATGACTTGGAACTATAAATACCCCTTTCCACTAAGGAAAGGGGTTGGTTGTTATCATTTCTTTGTTTCCACTTAATAAAATTCACATAGTTTCTCTCACTTTCTCTCTCTAACTTTCTCTCTCTAGAAATTAACAAACCCCTTCATAGATTCATTGATTATCAATATTCTACATTTGGTATCAAGAGCTATGGGGTGATTTAAGGTGGTGATTTGTGTGGTTTTTTAGTTTTTGATTGTATTAGTGTTCTTTAAGAAAAATCATCTTGATTCTTGGTATTTTTGGTGTTTTTGTGATTGGGATTAGTGGATAAGTATTAGTTGTTACTTATTTTAGTCGAAAGCACAAAACTTTTTGGGTTATTTGGTCAAAATCTGGGCTTAATCTTCATTTTTGGTGTTCGACTGTTCATCGGGAAAACTTACTGTTTATTCAGCAAAAGTTCCGGATCAAGGAGTTCCGGATCAAGAAGTTCCGGATCAAGGAGTTCCGGATCAAGGAGTTCCGAGTCAAGAAGTTCTGAATCAAGAAACTTCCGAACCAAGAAGTTCCGGATCAAGAAACTTCCGAACCAAGAAGTTCCGGATCAAGAAACTTCCGAACCAAAAACTTCCGAGTCAAGAAGTTCCGGATCAAGCTAAAGTTCCGAACCAAGAACTTCCGAGTCAAGAAGTTCCGGATCAAGCCAAAGTTCCGGATCAAGAACTTCCGAACCAAGAAGTTCCGGATCAACCCAAAAGTTCCGAATCAAGGTAATCTTCCGAATCAACAAAAAAGTTCCGAATCAAGGTAATCTTCCGAATCAACAAAAAGTTCCGAATCAAGGGTTATTTTGCTTGTTTTTTTGACGATTTTTTAGAGGATTTAATCTTGGTTTATTACAACAAAAACACAACACAATTCACAAGCTTTACTTCACTGCTCGATCAACCGATAATCTCTGTTTCTTTGAAGAAAAACAAAATGAATCCAAATTCAGTAATGCCTCAGATGACATCTCTTACGGATATATCAATAATAACGGGAACTGATAGCCGTCCACCGATGCTTATTAAAGAGGTGTTTGAGGCATGGCAAGGTCGAATGATGCAATATCTAAAGGGGAAACCGACATACGGAAGGCTTATGGTCAAATCGATTTTGAATGGTCCACTCGACTATGGTACCATTACGGTTGACAACGTGACTAGACCACGAGAATTTGAAGAACTCACTCCAGCCCAACAACTTGTTGCAGATGCAGATGAAAAAGCTCTTCAAACAATTCTCCAAGCTCTTCCACATGACATCTATAGGATGGTGAGTCAGTATACGGTGGCAAAGGACCTATGGGAACGGTTAAAGGTGTTGCTACAAGGCACGTCTCTCACCAAACAAGAAAGGGAGTGTCAGCTGTATGATTTGTTTGATAGATTCACCTACAACCCAGGGGAAACGCTTCACGATTATTACTTCAGATTCACCACACTTATGAATGATCTGAATGTATACAATCTTGTGATTGCACCATTCCAGGTTAACACCAAATTCTTGAATACTCTACCTCAAGCTGAATGGGGTGAGTATATTACCGATGTGAAGTTAACCCGGGATTTGCATAAGTGCAATTTAGATCAAATCTATGCCTTCCTTCAGCAACATGAGAAGCATGTGATTATGCACCGTTCTCCTCGCGGTATGTATCCAGATTCCTTAGCTTTGATGGCAAATCAACCAAGCTTGTCTCACAACAACACACCTTACATCTTGGGACATCAAGCTTATCATCAATCACCTTACATGACACCAGCCTTTCCCCAATACTCGATTCTACCACAACCACCCACCTCACATCAGCAACAATATCGGTTCAATGCACCCTCACCACAGTATGCTTCACAACTTCATCCAGCAAATGTTGCACCTTATGCAGCATATCCGACAAGCTACCCTGATCAAATGAGTATTCCTTCTACTGATTATGCAGCTTATTCAGATCAAGCACTTTATTGTGATGATGAGGAAGTCCCAGTTCCTGTATTCCAACAAGGAGCTGACCCAGTTGAAGTGCTAACTACTATGTCTGCTTATCTCACAAGAACTTTAAGCAAACGAGGATTCAGAGGATCAGCTCCTACCAACAATCAGTTGAGGAATTCATCCAATTCTCGCCAACAAGCTACAATTGAGAATGGCAGGGTAATGGTTCAGCCAATTCAACCATATCAGGGGAGAACTTCCACATCAACCAATGTTCGCACCGCCAATCCTGCTCATGCTCCAATGGTCAACAACCCTCCACGGGCTAATACGGGCAAGTTGAGAATGATTACATGCTACAACTGCAAGGAAGAGGGTCATATGTCCAGGGATTGTAAGAAACCCAAGAGGAGAAGGGATGGACAGTGGTTTGCAGAAAAGATCTATCTGGTAAATGCTCAGGCGCAAGGAAGGGAACTTGATGAAGAGGAGCTTGCATTTCTTGCTGAACAAGACGTTGTCACTACGCAGAATGCCGCTTACCAAGCCGATGATCTTGATGCATATGATTCCGACTGTGATGACTTTCAAACTGCAAAGGCTGCTTTCATGGCAACTTTCTCCAGCTTAGGGCCAGATAAGAAATCTGAGGTACTTATTGATAACACCGATAATGCCACTGATGCTAGTATTCAACCACATCAAGTTGGGCAAGAGAGTGCGGATTCGAATGAATCTTCGGTGGTGAGTCTTTCAAATGAGGAGACAAACAATGATAGCAATATCAATGTGAGTTCCCAGACTTTGAGTGAGTCACAACCGGGACCCAGTTCGCATACGCCTACTCCTGCTCAACAAGATTTGGTCATGGTTCCTGCTACGTTACTTAGCCAAATGAATGCTGCACTCTTAGAAACCTTAGCTAAGAATAAGAATTTGTCTGATGAGCTTGCCTTAAGCAATGAGAAAGTACAAACTTTGGAATTAGTGCCTTCGTCTAGTGTTCTCACAAATCTCGAATATGATCACTTTAGAAACAAACAAATGGGTCACTTGCAAGAAATCGAGAACTTAAGAGCAAATCTGTCTAGTGAACTTAAAGAAAAGGAGTTAATGGTCACTAATTTTCAAAAACTTCAAACTGATTTTGAATTACTCGAATCTAAGAAGACTGAAATGGAGATTAATGCTACTAATAAGATTAGAAGTCTAGACTACTTGCTTTTAAGACAATACGCTGCTTCACAACTAGTTCACTTATTTGATGCTTCATTTAGAGAATTTAACTTATCACGTCTAAAAGGCCTTCCCCCTAATCCACGATATGCAAAATAAGCTTTAAGACATAGTCCTAGACTTTATAATGCAACTCAATTAGGATTGGCTTTAGACCCGATTGTTTTTCCCAATGATCAAACAAGTAAGGATCTAGTTGATGAGGATCGGTCATACAATTCAGCAAAATATCCCGATTGTGATTATTTTAAAATGAATAAGGAGCTTGCTAAAACTGATTTTAGAGTTCGCTTCCATATGGATAAGGATCTCATTACAGCACCAACCTACATGATAGAGGAAGAAAGCCCTAGTACATTTCCTACACTTGTCAACATGGAAGGTCCTAAGGAAATTCCAAAGAATCTTCCACCTGTTAGCACCGTATGGTTAAACTTGAAAGAGATTAACCGATACTTTACTAACTTTGATAAGGTCATTTTGGAATGTACGACTTCAAATGGCTTAAACGCCGGAGAATGGGCTTTCGAACACATGAGCGAGGTGTTTAAAACTGAGATCAATCCGTTTGTCGAAAGTCTAAAAGGAAGTTTTGCATCTCTTAAGGAAAATCTTCAGTTTGAAATTGGGGAAGTTCAAAAAGTGTTTTATGAAATGGACACCGCTTACGAACTGCAACTAATTGAAAAGGAAAAGATTTTAACCGAATATGACCGATTCTTGTCCGAAGTTATCTCGTGTGATGTGCTTACTATTGTAAATGTTAATTATTCGACTGAGCTTACATCTGCTGTGATTAATTATGATGCTGTGCATATTTGTGATGATGTTTGTGATATTTCTGTAAATGTTGCTGAAACTGTAAATGAGGTAGATAATCATTCTTGTCACGAATCTAACGCTGAGTTTTTAAAGCTACAAGATTCTTATAATTTACTTTCTCAACGCTTTAATCAACTAGAACAACATTGTATATCTTTAGAATTAAAACAACAAGCTCAAAATGAAAATCTTTTGATATCAAATGTTTGTGAAAACGGTGTTGAGACAAGTGACAAGATGATTGCAATTGTTAAGACATTAGAGGAAGAAATCATGAGATTGAAGAGAGAGGTTTCATCAAAGGAAACATTACAAATGGAACTAGAGGCTGCAGAGTCTAAAAACCAAGTCTTAGAAATTAGACTATCAACTGTTCTAGGGGAGATGGATCGGACCAGGCAGGGACTATCCGCTCTTTATGGTTCACTAGAAGAACGCTTCGCTTTTAATGCGGCACAGCAACATTATTATGTTGAACAACTGAACCAAAAGTGCGAGGAAATCTCTGACTTGAACATCCTGCTCATAGACAAAAATATGGTTTTGGCTGAGTTAAAGGAGACACTTCTTCTCACCCGACAAGAAGTTGTTGATAACTTAGCTACCGACTCTGCACCGTCCACTAGTGCTCCAACAACCAAATCAGTAGTGCTTTATAAGAATCCGCTTCATAAGAGAAACCCGGTTGTATACGATGATTATATGAGGAATGCCATTAAGCATGTCGATCTTCTTAGGGATATTTTAGACGATCTTTATGCCTTAGATCCCTCAAGTAGCGACTATTATTTGGCTCATGAATATGTTAAGCGAGTTCAATATTGCTTGGCTTATTTGCAATACATAGGTACACCAGGTTCTGCACTACTTAATAATAGGCCCATTGCTGTCACTCCATTTAATAAGACTCCAGGAGCGAAACCGTCATTGGCACAATCAAGTAAGACACCTTTAAAATCTGCTGCTAATGTTCCCAATTTGCCTTCTACAGGATTAAAAGAGACTACTAAGGCTAAAGGATCGCCACTCAAGAAAGCTAAGATCAAGCCCTCCACTAGTAGTGCCACAAAGAAGAAAGTAGAAGTCCACAATAGGAATGCTAGTTTAGTTTTAAATAAAATGAATCATGTTAAGACTAAAAGCTCTGCGCCTGTGCAGCAGCCTAAACCATTCGTGAATTCTGATTTAAATTGTTGGAATTGTAATGAATGTATGTTTTCCCAGCGTCATGATTTGTGTCTGATTGATCACGTTAATGAAATGAATGCTATTAAGAATGGTCTTGAATGGAAGCCAACGGGTAGAACTCGTGCCCAAGTTGGCTGGCAATGGCGTCCCACTGGTAGGACCTTTACATTAGATGGAAAAATGTGCCCTTTAACTAGGAATGCATCCATTGAGGTTAGGTCTGAGCGTCCTTTAGCTAGGAACACTCGCACTCAAGTATGGAAACAGCGCCCTTTAATTAGGTCAGCCCCCACTATAGTGCCTATCAGTGAAGAAATACCTCAAGATTTGAGCCAATTAGAATCTACACCACCAATGAAGAAGAAAAGGAAGGCTAGGAAATCTAAGAAACCTAGAGTTAGCAAATCTAAGATTATTAAATCTGTACCTGCTAATAACAAGGAACACTCAGATTCCGATACCTCTACATTGTCTTTGTGTGGTGATATTTTCAGGTGGTCCAAATCATCCTGTGGTATTTGGACTCTGGTTGTTCAAAACATATGACCGGAAATCGCTCGATGCTCCGAAATTTCGTCAGCAAGTTTCTTGGTACGGTTAAATTTGGGAATGATCATATAGCAAAGATTATGGGGTATGGTGAATATCAGATTGGAAACGTGACGATTTCTAGGGTATACTATGTAGAAGGTCTTGGTCACAACTTATTCTCAGTAGGACAGTTTTGTGATTCCAACCTTGAGGTGGCTTTTCGACAACACACTTGTTTCATCCGCAACTTGGAAGGAAAAGATTTGTTGAAGGGATCTCGTGGTGCAAATCTATATACCTTGTCCTTACAAGACATGATGGCCGCTTCTCCAGTATGTCTTCTCTCTAAAGCTTCTAAGACCAAGTCTTGGTTATGGCATCGCAGATTATCTCATCTTAATTTTGATGCTATTAATCATCTGGCTAAAAACGAGTTAGTTCGTGGTCTTCCTAAGCTTAAATTTCACAAGGACCATTTATGTTCCGCGTGTTCAAGGGGGAAAAGTACCAAGAAATCTTACAAGCCCAAAGCTGAAGACACCAATCAAGAAAAACTTCATCTTTTGCATATGGATCTTTGTGGGCCGATGAGAACTGAAAGTGTGAGCGGTAAGAAATTCATTCTGGTAATTGTGGATGATTTCTCAAGGTTTACATGGGTGAGATTTTTACGTACAAAGGATGAAGCACCGAAGGCTATCATTACTTTTCTGAAGTTCATCCAGGTACGTTTGAATACCACTGTCCGCCGTATCCGTACAGACAATGGTACAGAGTTCGTCAACCAGACTCTTCGTGATTATTATGAAGGAGTTGGTATATCACATGAAACATCCGCTGCACGCACTCCACAACAAAACGGTGTCGTTGAAAGACGAAATCGTACACTTATGGAAGCTGCTAGGACCATGCTTATTTATGCGAACGCTCCATTGTTCTTGTGGGCAGAGGCTATTTCTACTGCATGTTTTACCCAAAACCGTTCTATCATTCGAAAACGCCATGGACAAACCCCTTATGAGCTTCTACATGACCGCAAACCCGATGTTTCATTTTTCCATGTGTTTGGTGCTCTGTGTTATCCAAACATCAATAATGAGAACTTGGGTAAGCTTCAACCAAAAGCCGATATAGGTATTTTCATTGGTTACTCACCGTCCAAAAGAGCATACCGAATCTATAACCGTCGTCTTGGCAAGATTGTAGAAACTATGGACGCTGATTTCGACGAGCTGACAGCGATGGCTTCTGAGCAACACAGCTCTGAACCCGCGCTTCATGAGATGGGACCCGGTGCTATAAGTTCCGGATTAGTTCCCAACAATCCTACTTCTACATCATTTTTACCACCATCAAGGCCCGAGTGGGATAAACTGTTTCAACCGTTGTTTGATGAATTCTTCGATCCCCCGACTGATGAAGTTCCAGCACCTGTAGTAATTGCTCCAATACCTGAAGTGGTTGCTCAAGTTAATGAACCTTTATCTAATGCATCTACAATTCACATTGAACCGGATGCACCTTCACCAAGTGATTCTCAAACTACACCTGAATCATCACCCCTACTTGTGCCTAATGATGTAGAAGAGGATACTACTGATCACGACTTGGAATATGCTCACTTGCAAGAGCTTCCTTTCTTTGGTGTAGCGATCCCTGAAAACCCTTCAGCCGCGTCTACCTCAGAAGAAGCTCCATCTATTGTTCACTCCAGACCACCTAGGATTGAAAACCATAGCACTAAATGGACAAAAGATCACCCAATTAGGAATGTTATTGGAGATCTAGATCGACCAGTCTCTACACGCCATCAACTACAAGAGAGTGCACTATATTGTTACTTTGATGCATTTCTCTCTGAAGTTGAACCCAAAAATTGGCAGCAGGCTATGACCCAATCATCTTGGATTGAAGCTATGCAGGAGGAACTCAATGAATTCAAACGACTAGAAGTATGGGAATTGGTTCCTCGCCCTGACAAGGTTAACATCCTTACTTTGTTATGGGTTTATAAGGTTAAACTTGATGAGATGGGTTCGGTATTGAAGAATAAAGCAAGATTGGTCGCTAGAGGATATAAACAAGCCTTGGGTATAGACTTTGAGGAATCTTTTGCTCCTGTGGCTAGATTGGAGGCGATTAGACTATTCCTTGCGTTTGCTGCTCATATGAACATGATCGTCTATCAAATAGATGTGAAGACGGCATTTTTGAACGGTGAACTAAGGGAAGAAGTTTATGTTAGTCAACCGGATGGGTTCGTCAGCACGGAGTCTCCTAACCATGTGTACAAGCTTAAGAAGGCTCTCTATGGGTTGAAACAAGCTCCACGCGCGTGGTATGATCTCCTGTCAACATATCTCATGTCGGAAGGCTTCTCCAAAGGCAAAGTGGACCCCACTCTATTCACTCTCAAGGACGGCAACGACATGCTTCTGGTACAAATTTATGTTGATGATATAATTTTTGCTGCCACTAACATAGAATTGTCTAAACAATTTGAGAAGATAATGTCCACACGCTTTCAGATGTCGATGATGGGAAAAATATCATTTTTCTTAGGATTACAGATTTCTCAGAATCCCAGAGGCATCTTTATTAATCAATCCAAATATGCTCTAGAATCTCTTAAGAAATATAACTTTGAGAATTGTGACCCCGTAGACACTCCAATGGTGGAGAAATCCAAGTTAGATGAAGATAGGGATGGGATTATTGTCGATCCGAAACTTTACCGTGGAATGATTGGCACCCTTCTCTATCTGACTGCTAGCAGGCCTGATTTGCAATTTGCTGTATGCATGTGTGCCCGGTATCAGGCTCGGCCTACCGAAAAGCACCTACATGTTGTGAAAAGGATCTTTCGGTATCTAAAAGGAACACTTCATCGTGGTCTATGGTATCCGAAAGATTCCTCGATTGCTTTAATATCATACGCAGATGCCGATCATGCTGGATGTCAAGATACGAGGCGTAGCACTTCTGGATCTGTGCAACTCCTTGGAGATAGATTGATCAGTTGGTCTTCAAAAAGGCAGAAAAGCGCTGCAATATCAAGCACGGAGGCTGAATACATCGCCATGTCCGGTTGTTGTGCTCAAGTCCTTTGGATGAGATCACAATTAACTGACTACGGTCTTGGATTTAACAAAATCCCGATGTATTGTGACAACAAGAGCGCTATTGCCCTTTGCTGCAACTATGTTCAACACTCCCGGGCCAAGCACATTGACATTCGCTACCATTTCATCAAGGAGCAGGTGGAGAATGGAGTGATCGAGCTGTATTTTGTCACTACTGAGTACCAGCTGGCGGATATGTTCACCAAAGCCTTAGATCGAGGACGAATCGAGTTTTTGATCGATAAGCTTGGCATGAAATCATTCACTCCAGCGACTCTCAAAGAGTTGGCAGAAGAATCAGCTGAATAGTCGTGGTAAACTATTCAGAGTATCCTTTGGTTGTGATCATGTATATTATCGTAAATATATATAAACCACAAAAGAAAAATACAAAAATATAAAACCAACAAAAACCATAAAAAATATAAAACCTAGAAAAACCATAAAAATTATAAAATCAAGAAAAACCAAAAATATTTTTTTAAATCAGGGCATGTCTTTTAGTACGGTAATATTTACGGCCTTAGAAATGTCGATTAATATTGACACGGTGCCATAAATAGAGTCCGTATAAAAGTTGTACATTTTTAAAACATGCCCATAATGGCTTGTAGTTATTTCAGACTGCAACCCGGTTTTCATATTAAAGTCACGTATTTCCTTGGAAAACGTTGGCTCAGAACGGGAATTAATTTTCTCGGGCGTGATTTACAAGCCAAATCATGCAAAGGGATCAAGTTTACTTTATAACTTGGTCTAACACGAATTGGTGTACGTCTCCGTGCATTAATTTGTCAAAATAAGAGAAATCTTATTATAACCACGAATCAAAATTTTTCAAGAGATAAATTGGAAATGCTTTCATCACTATTTCACTCTTTAAACAATGACTACAGCTCTTTAAATAGAAAACGGGTCATCGTTTAAGGGGGAGAAAATAGTAAAATCATCTTTGTCATTAAAATTGCTTTTCAAAAGTGATTGTGAAAATTAAGGGCTACATGGTAATTGAGTGGTTTTGCTTTAGAAAACGACTTGTGTTCGTTCTAAGTGATAGGCATGGCTTTTAGATTTTGAGGATATGCTAATAGATGCGTTTGCTAAGTTGTGTGTACGTTTAACAAGAGTTAAGTGTAATGGAAAAAACTAGGAAACAAAAAGAAAAAGGAATGAAAATGTGTAGGGACTAAAGTGATATTAGTTGAAACTTGTCAATTTTTTTTATTTTTTTTTTTTTTTTTTTTTTTTTTTTACCTAAGTCAAACTACACACCCCCCGCCCCTCACTATTATTTCTGATTCACTGTTTCTCTAAACACTTTGCCGCCATTGTTACACACACAAACACACAAATCTTTCAAACACTTCGTCTAATCATTCCTTCCTGTTCATCTGCTAAATTAAGGTACATAACATCTATATTATACATTTATATCCACGTAATTGATCCAGATAATTAATATTTATCCGATTTAGGGGTATTCATTAATTAGGGTTAATTAACAAGGGATTTATGGTGGGTTTTGCTCGGAATAGACTAAATGATGTTTATATTGCCTTAGTTTGCCTTAGAAACTCACAAACGCACTATAATTATCATCACTGCTTTAGTTTGTAAAAGTTCCGGATGAACGTGGCTTAAAACTTCCGAATGAAGGATTTCTTCTGAAAAACTTCCGAATGAGGAAGTTCCGAATGAGTAACTTCCGAATGAAGGAAGTTCCGAATGAAGAACTTCCGAATGAAGGAAGTTCCGAATGAAGAACTTCCGAATGAAGGAAGTTCCGAATGAAGAACTTCCGGATGAAGAAGTTCCGAATGAAGAACTTCCGGATGAAGGAAGTTCCGAATGAAGAACTTCCGAATGAAGGAAGTTCCGAATGAAGAACTTCCGGATGAAGAAGTTCCGAATGAAGAACTTCCGGATGAAGGAAGTTCCGAATGAAGAACTTCCGAATGAAGGAAGTTCCGAATGAAGAACTTCCGGATGAAGGAAGTTCCGAATGAAGAACTTCCGGATGAAGGAAGTTCCGAATGAAGAACTTCCGAATGAAGGAAGTTCCGAATGAAGAACTTCCGGATGAAGGAAGTTCCGAATGAAGAACTTCCGGATGAAGGAAGTTCCGAATGAGGAGAAGTTCCGAATGAGGAAAAGTTCCGGATGAAAATGTTCCGAATGAGGAAAAGTTCCGGATGAGTTGTTTGATTATTCTTGTTTACATGCTATATATGTACTTGTTGTTTTATCTTATGAAATGTGTTATGCTTAGAAGTAAGAATGATATATATCTATATGTTATTTGTGCATCAACCTTTCATGTCTTATCTTAAGCAGATAAAATGACTAATCCAACAGTACAAGCTATCCAAGAATCAAGAGAAGCCGATATTGCTAAAGCTCGAACCCTTAAGTTTATACCCAACAACTATAGGCTGAAGCAAGTTTCTAAATCCACTCACCATGGTTTTAAGGTCGCCATAGCCATTCTTGATAACTCTCATTTCAAGAACGCCCTTAGGAATACAGCCTCGGTGCCTTATGAGTATATGTTTGAATTTTGGGCAACCAAGGAAATCACTTCGAACAAGATCACCTTCACCATCGACAACAAGCAGCAGACACTCACCGTTTCAGATTTCCGTAAGATTCTTGGCATAAGGGATACACCCAAGGGCATGTCTTTCTCAAGGGATCCTACTAAAGATGAACTCGCAGAGTTATTTGACGCACTTGGATGTCCGGAAATACGAGTTACATCTGAGTTTACTACTGCTAAGGTAGGACAACCCTGGAGAGCTTTGATGGGTATTCTCAGTAAATGCCTTACACCAAAAACGAGTGGACATGATGCTTTGCGCAGTCCGATAATGAACCTCTTCTATGGCATGTACAAAGCTGCGAATTCAGATTATGCTTTGTTGATATGGGAAGAATTCACCTTTCAACTCTTCTACAACAAGAAGCTGAAGACAAACTTCTTTCCTTATCCTCGGTTTATTAAGCTTATCATAAATTATTTTATGAAGCTTGATGCTACTATTGATAGGCGTGCAGGAGGTCGCTATCACACTGAAGAAGCTGATGATACTGTAGATCTGAGGCATGAAGGACCGTCGATTGGTGTGATTCCGGGTCCTGTTCCTGATTACCTTCTATCTGATAAAATCAAAGGTTCTGCAGATTACAAGCTACTGCAGATAGAGATCAAGAGGCTGAAAGAAAACCTTCAGACTGGAGAAGACTCGTCCACAACGGTGAAGAGTAAAGGTAAACGCAAACAACCAGCTGCGTTACCTGAACCCGAACCCAAGAAGAAGAAGACAGAGGGTAAGAAGGGAAAGGGTAAGGATTTGATGCGTCTACGTGATGAAGAAGATATTGTTGATCCTACTCTTGATAAATCCGAGCAACAAATGATGAAGATTGCTATTAAAAGGAGTAGGAAAGATACAGGCGGTAGTGGTTCAGGTGCGAGGGTAGATATCGAGGATGAGTACGAGGAACCGGATGATGTTGATGAGTTTGGGTCACCTGAACACTATTCCACTTCGAAGGAGCCATCAATCCCTATTTCAGCAAGTGTGGAAAAGGAACCTGATGCTCCTACGATCATGGTAACAACTCAACCCTTAACAACTCAACCTCCACCCATACAACCTTTACCAACCCGACCGGCTTCGACACCATTTCTTCCACCACCCATAATCCCCATCCCTAGTACAGCAGTAACAACCGAGCCCCTCCGGTCAACCCAAAGCAGCTCTGCAACATCTGCAATGGCTGCATTAGTGATGGCCGAGATGTTTGATACTAACAAACGCGAAATGGATGAACTTCGCCAAGAGTTGCAAAGACGAGCTCAGAGGGAAGAAGAATCAAGGAAAGCTCAAGAAGAGTTGATTGCCAAGTTCGCTGCAGACATGGAAGCTACACGTAAAGCTCATGCAGAGGAACTTGCTCAGGTTAAGCAGGCTGAGGCTGATAAGCATGCTGCACGTATTACCAGACTTCAAGCGATGAGGGATAAATATAAGGAACAAAAAGAAGCACTTGAAGCATCTGTGAAAGAAAGAGTGCAAGAATCCGTTGAATCCTTAATGCCTAAACTTCGCGATGAGTTGAAGACACTTGCTGCTGACAACTTGATGGTCAAATCATCCAACCCTTCAGAAGCCGCCTACAAAATTGCTTATGACCTGACGGATTTTGAATTGAAGAAGATCCTTAAGGCTCGTATGGTGGAACTTGGGTCGTATGATAAGTCGAGGATTCAACGGGCTCTATATAAATCCCTGAATGATGCTATCATGGAGGATGATAGATTATTCAAGACGTTTGGAAGTGTGGTACCATATCACATCTTACCTGAGGAAGAAAGGGAAGAAAGTGAAGAAGAGGGTACGGGAGAAGAAGAGGAAGAAGAAGAAGAAGAAGGTGAAAAGGATAAAGACGATGACGAAGGTGGTGATGATGATGAGGATGATGACGATGATGACGAGGATGAGGATGATGATGATGACGAGGATGAGGATGATGATGATGGCGATGATGGGGGTGATGAGAATCAGGAGAGTGCTAGGGGTAGTAACGGGGATGACAATCAGGATGATGATGGGGGTGAACAACCGAAAGAGGGAGACAAGGTTACCAGCTCCAAGAAGACTGCTACTAAGACTGGAACCAAGTCCACAAAAGATGCAGCACAGAAGGACAAATCGACATCCTCGGAATCAAGACGAACTAAGTGGCGCCACGATGTGAATGCCACTACAGCGTCTTCGGCTCCCGGTATCTCTATCGCTGTATCTTTACCTATTACAACTAACCCCATTAGTTCTGCTATTGTTCCTCCTGTGATTGCAGAATCAGTGACGGAACCCGAAGCTGCACAACACTCCCCAGTTCACGACACTGCTGAAATGCCTGAAACAGAACCAACAGATGTTCGCACTTCAACTCCTCAACAACAAGTTCAACAATCTACGGTTCCTGAACCAAGCATTCGTGCCTGGGAAGACACGTTGGAGATAGACGAGTCTGCACCACCACAAGCTTGGATCACGGCAGCAGCACAATATGATCCGATCACAGATGCTGACAAAGATGTGTTGTATCTCCGTATCCGAAGTCCGATTGACTTATGTGCATTTCTTGCTCATGAGTATAAGACTTCGGTTACTCCATCCTTGGTGAAGAAAGCACTGAAAGATAAGAGACTGCGTGCCAAAATCCGATTACCCCGAATGGAGCTCGAGTACTATGCCGATGAGATCATAAAGGCTTTGAAAACCGTTCAACGGCCAGGACTTCATGAATCAGAAAGAGCTCCACCTCCAATGGATCCTGCTCAAGATAATCAGATTGCTCTTGACTTCTTCGTCACCAATGATCTTGTGTATCTACTGAAGGGGTCATCAAAGTACGCAACATCCCTGACTTTGCTGAAAGCTGCCAACTGGGGGACAATACCCTTCATCGAGGAAAAGGTAAATCGACTCTGGGTCCCAAAAATGAATCGTAATTATGATATGTATGCTGTCATAGGTGCATCTCATTGGGACGAACGAGTCCGAAGGGCGTACAGGGGTTGCTGCTTGGTCAATTCTGGAAGCAATGTTCGATCTGACATCCGTATCTCCAGCATCTTAGGAATGAAAACTGAAGCCAAGAACGGCTACTATCATGTGACGGAGATTCGTTTGAAAAGGGAGGATGACAGGGAATACAAAATCCAGCAAGGAGACTTTTCCATCATTCGCCTTGAGGATATCGAGGACATGCTGCTTCTAATGACCAGAGATCAACTTACACACATTCCTCGTGAAGACCTGATTGCTTTGAATACAGCACTTCGTATGTTCACACGAAGCGTTGTAATCAAGTCACGAGTTGAAGATCTTCAGTTGGGAGTCGAAAGCTATCAGAGGAAGCTCAATTTAACCCGTCCTGTGAATCAAGTGCTACCTCAACATGTAGAAAGATGTCCCTATACCGGCATTTCTGTCCCGAATTCCGGCATTTTCTACTTGAACAGTCGAGGTTTGATGAAGTTCATGAGGGTGGGGGAGCTCCACAAGTATAGTGATGGAACTCTTATACAAGTCAGAGGTAAGTTGGAGCATCTGAACTCGGGAGGAACTTTGCCAGAGATGACGGAGGATTGGCATCCGGGTTACAGGCAGATGGCGAAGTACGTGATCAAGAAGATTGATCAAAAGCTCCGTGAACGTAGATTGATGAGGAGCTTGGAAAGATTCGTGGGAGGAAGACCGTATTTAGTGCACCACAAGCTACTGCAACGATCCATCTGATGGGTCGTACATCTCAGGTCACTTTATATTGGTTTTCAATTGTGAATATGTAAATTTGTGAATAATGTGCTTGTATGGCTTGCTGTAGTGTTAAGGTATGATAATTTTTCAAGAATTTCTCACGAGATTCTAAATCTTTCAAAATATGTCATACCAAAGCACTACAACTATCCCTTATTAACTTAAGGGGGAGCAATAACTTGTTCTATGGCCAAAACATCGATTTCATTTTTACCCAAAGACCAGTTAATCCATTCAATATCCCAAATATTAATGGTTAACATTTTGGATAAGGGGAGAAAATGGGATTAAGGAGACGTAAGTGATACTTGGCTAAAAGATGAAAAAGACTTAAAGATTATCCAACTTAATATGTGTAAAGCACGTGTTAAGGGGGAGCGTTTTTTATGAACAAAACACCTAAAGTACAAAACTTTTGATTTCAATATCACAAGTACTTTAGGTGATTTTCAATGATTTTTCATGGTGGCAATTCCTTCCCAAAACACGCTTAATTCACGACGGATGTGGTGACAAAAGGGTGGTAGGAATAGGTTAAGTCCAATGATTCATCAGAGCCGATGGAATCTTCCCAAGGACAATTCCCTAGATAGAATTAGAAGTCCTAGGAAAGATGGAGAAAGAATGTGAACGTAGCTGAATGCCGACCAAGTACTTAAGCTAGCACTGGAACAATCACAACAAGGTGCTAGTGATGACGTATTGGTAAGCATTGAAGGGGTTGAAGAATGAAAAAGAAATGTAAAGATAAAGGGTGTAAAGAAAGAAGCCCTCCTTACAACTTTAGGCAGAAACCGGGTCAATACATATGCTATTGAGGTCATTTTTGTTAATGATTCTCGGTATTGAAGAAAGACATCATGGACCCAGTGATGCAATGCACAACCCTTCCCCAGCTAACTCAAATATCTCTCAAAAGGTATTTGTTTTAATCACACGGAGATCAACACGTTATCTATTGGTTTATTCACTCCGAATAAACTGGTATTGAAAAGGTGGCACTCCTCTCCAGCCATCGCTCACTAAATCAAAACGCACAATCGAGTCTAGAGCCAAGAGATCATCAAAAGTCTCATTAGGACACTTTCCATTTATTCCTTGCTTTCTCACACACTGTGAAAAGTAAGAGATTTTCATGAGTCCTACGCAATATTCTTGTAATATTGCCAGAACATCCGAGTAATACGTAAGTATTACAATGAAGATGGAAATCCTGCTTGAGCCAACATCAAACAAGCTCATGGTAGGTTACACGTGCGGTTCTTTTAGAACCAATCTTGTGAAAAACTGGAAGGTAACAGTGGTTTAATTCTTAATTGAACTTAAACTCGTTCCAGGCCTCTTCGCATTATCATATGATCTTGCCAGAACACTCAGAGTGACTCTTTATTGACCACAGTGACGAGTGGAAATCCTTCTAGTGTCAACATCAAACAGCACTTGGTAGGTAACGTGCAAGATTCTTTATGAATTGAGCTCGTGACAACTGGAAAGCAACGATGGTGAAAATCTTAATTGAAATTCACTTGTTCCAGGTTTCATGAATTGACGGCTTTTAATCACAAGGATAATTTATCCAAGTGATTCACTCTTTATGTTCGCAGTCAGCTTTGGACGGTCGAATAAAGAGAACGGGTTTACCCGCGAAATCCTGTCAGGAAGTTACTTAATTGAAACTATCCGTCACGGGTACGATATCTAATATCGTCCAACGGTCTTCACCGACCGGAGGTAAAATGCTACCGAATTAGAATAAAATGTTCAAAGCCATTTTATTCGTGTCGTTGCTGTGTACCTGCTAAAGACGGTGGCGTTGCTGAGTACCTGTTGAAGACGGTGGCGTTGCTGTGTACCAGTGAAGACGGTGGTGTTGCGGTGTACCTGTAAAAGTCGTTCCCACATGCTTATGTCTTTTGCAACAAAAATTCAAGAAAGTACAAGATAAAGTCTTCCGCTGTATCAAACTCTGAAGCTTTCAAGAATCCAACAAAAAGACGTAAAAGTGTGGAACATGAAGTCACGAGGAAGCAAAGTTCACAAGAAAGGCAAAGATCGCACGTGAAAGGCCAAAGAACAATGCTCTCAAGTCAAAGCCAAAAAGATCAAACCAACATATTCACAACAAAAGAAAGAAAAGAAGAAAGGACTACGAGCTAAAGAACGAAGACTTAGTATAGTATGCTAGGTTTAGAACTTTGTAACGTGGAGTGACCTCCCTTAGGGGGAGATTGTTAGAAATACGTTTTAACGTATATTAGAAGTATCGGTCACTCCACAATATGATTTATGTTGTAATAGCTCGTAGTTAGGAATTAGTTGTTATTTGCTTATTAACTTAAGTAAGAACCGGTCCATGGGCTTGTCATGGACCGACCCAAGTCCACTTATGACTTGGAACTATAAATACCCCTTTCCACTAAGGAAAGGGGTTGGTTGTTATCATTTCTTTGTTTCCACTTAATAAAATTCACATAGTTTCTCTCACTTTCTCTCTCTAACTTTCTCTCTCTAGAAATTAACAAACCCCTTCATAGATTCATTGATTATCAATATTCTACACACCTACTAGAATGACACTCGAATTAGCAAGCCGTTCAATTGCTTATTTGGTGGGGATAACGGAATATGTTTTTGTTAAAGTTGATAAATTCACATTCCCCGTGGATTTTGTAGTTGTGTACTATGATATAGATCCTAGAGTTCCACTTATTGTAGGAAGACTCTTCTTAAGGACCGGTCACACTCTTGTTGATGTTGCGGAAGGGGAACTCATTATGAGGGTAGAGGATGAGAAAGTTGTGTTTAAGATGGGAAAAGTGACTAAGAAATCTCAAGGGTGTGAAACCGTTAACATTGTGGATGTTCTTGATGAAGTTTGTGATGAACACTTTCATGATGCTTGCAAGAGTAGTAATGAGGACATTCCACATGTTGAGACCGTAGCTTCCATTGCTCCTTCCTTGACTCCTTTTAGATCAAGTGATTTTCTTCTACAAGAATTTGAAGCAAGTTTAGGAGAGGTGGATTTACCATATGATGATTCTCCCACCGACTGGGAAGAAGATATTCGTACCATTGAGAAACTTCTCAATGAGGATAATACTTCTCCACATACTCCTAAGAAATTTACAAATGATGATCCATCATTAGTGAAACCTTCTATTGAGATTCTACCTACTTTAGAGCTTAAGGATTTACCATCACACCTTGAGTATGCTTTCTTAGATGGAGAAGATAAGCTACCCATTATCATTGCTAAAGAGTTGAAAGAAGATGAGAAGAAAAAGATTATAGAAGTTCTTAAAAAGCACAAAAAGGCTATTGCTTGGAAAATATCCGACATAAGGGGGATTGATCCTAACTTTTGTACTCACAAAATCCTTATGGAGGATGATTACAAACCCGCCATTCAAAACCAAAGAAGGGTTAACCCAAAAATCCATGACGTCATCAAAAAGGAAGTTAACAAACTCCTTGATGCGGATATGATTTACCCAATTTCTGACTCACCATGGGTTAGCCCGGTGCATTGTGTGCCTAAAAAGGGTGGAATCACCGTTGTTCCAAATGAAAACAACGAGTTGATTCCCACAAGACTTGTCACGGGTTGGAGAGTTTGTATAGATTATCAAAAGCTTAATGATGCCACTAGGAAAGACCATTTCCCCTTACCTTTCATGGACCAAATGCTAGAGAGTTTAGCGGGAAATGAATACTATTGCTTTCTTGATGGATTCTCGGGTTATTTAGAAATACCCATTGATCCAAAAGATCAAGAAAATACCACATTCACTTGTCCCTATGACACATTTGCTTACAAAAGAATGCCTTTTGGCTTGTGCAATGCTCCTGGGACATTTCAAAGGTGTATGATGGAAATATTTCATGATATGATAGAGCACACCATGGAAGTGTTTATAGATGATTTCTCGGTGTTTGGAGATTCATTCACTTCTTGTCTCTCCCATTTAGAACGTATGCTTAAAAGGTGTGAAGAAACTCGCCTTGTTCTAAATTGGGAGAAGTGTCATTTCATGGTTAAAGAAGGAATAGTTTTGGGACATAAGATTTCTAAAAAAAGGACTAGAAGTGGATCGTGCTAAAGTCGATATTATTGCCAAACTTCCCCCACCAACTACTGTGAAAGGAGTTAGGAGCTTTTGGGGACATGCGGGTTTCTATAGACGTTTTATACAAGACTTTTCTAAGATAGCTAGACCCATGACCCACCTCTTAGAAAAAGAGGCTCCTTTCATATTCACACAAGAGTGTTTAGAATCGTTTGAGATTCTTAAGTAAAAATTGACTAAGGCTCCAGTTTTGGTTTCACCAAATTGGGATTTGCCTTTTGAGATCATGTGTGATGCTAGTGATTATGCCTTGGGGGCCGTTTTGGGACAAAGAATGAATAAACACTTTCAACCTATACACTATGCTAGTAAGACAATGACGGGTGCTCAATTGCATTACACTACCACGGAAAAAGAATTGTTAGCCATTGTATATGCTTTTGATAAATTTTGCTCCTATCTTGTTCTTTCGAAGACCATAGTGTATACGGACCATTCCGCTCTTAAATACCTTATGACAAATCAAGATGCTAAGCCTAGATTGTTAAGATGGGT
Source organism: Glebionis coronaria (assembly GCA_025667525.1). Lineage (NCBI taxonomy): Eukaryota > Viridiplantae > Streptophyta > Magnoliopsida > Asterales > Asteraceae > Glebionis > Glebionis coronaria. The sequence goes on along the minus strand of CM046882.1, from coordinate 70,548,206 downwards.
TTTGTGGCTCCAAGAGTTTTCTATAGATATTCGTGATAAAAAAAGGAGCCGAGAAAATAGCCGCGGATCATTTGAGTAGACTTGAGCATCCTTTTTAAGGAGAATTGCCTCATAAGAAAATAAATGAATCCTTTCTACTTGAGGAACTCATGTATATCTCTTCACAAGAGGATGCCACCCCTTGGTTTGCGGATATTGCAAACTATCTTGTGGGGGATGTGCTAATTGAGGGTCTTACTTCCCAACAAAATAAGAAGTTTTTCAAGGAAGCTAAATGTAAAACCCGTAATTGTAAAACCCGTAATTGTAAAACCCGTATTTAAAAATCAGAATATTTAAATACGCGGTTTAATATTAATAAACTATATAAGTATTAATTATTGACAGAAATATAAACGCAGAAATTAAATACGCTATCCCAGTTTATTTAAAATATTACATATAATATTTATTCAGATAATAAGTATTTAGTCTTAGAAAATATTACGGATGAATTATTTTATTTTACAAAAACAATTAAACGTTATCAGTAATCGTGCAGTCTCAGTTTTAATTAAAATCGTGATGTGATTAATTATTCAAGAAATAATTATTTCGTATCACGTATGTATTTATCTCAGTAAAATTTATATATATTTAACGGTTTTAAAAACGAGCACGGAAGTTAAATAAATTTAAAAAAAAAAAAAAAAAAAAACGAAGCGAAACGAAAATTAAGTGTGCTCTTGGGCCGGCAGCTTTTAGAAAGACAAAAAGGGAGGAGAATGGGCTGGAGGCCCATTCCTTTTTGATCTAGGTCGGTTAATAACAAAAAGGACGGGAGTTCCTTTGTTTTCTTTTTATGCCGACACAAACACACTCAAACAAAACCCTAATACAGAAAAAGAGTGCAGCCGCCAGTTTTGCCTGTGTTCCTTCTTCCCTGCCGCGACCCACATCAAGGAAACAAGAGTAAGGGGGTCGAGTATTAATCCAAGAAGAACAAGAGATTTGATGTTGAAACCCTAAATGATTAGTAAGCATATGTAAACCCTAATTCGTTCTAATTACTTTCTTTTAATCCGATTTCATGGGTGTCTAAACGTGTTCAGACAATCAATTGAGGTGGGTTTGTATGTCGGGATGTTGCTATGTTGTTTGGCACACAAACCGAGAGTCAAAAGACTCTCGGTGATGAATTACACCACCAGCCGCAACCCTAAAAAAAAGGTGCTGGCCGGTTTTGGTCTAACAGTGGGAACACCCGCAGGGTGTTTGTACTAACAGTGGGAACCGAGACCTGGGTGGTCTCGGTGGGATTGTTATAACTAGCAGGGGAAACGAACCACAGACAGGGGGAAACCCAGAACTGCCAGTGGGAAAACTGGCAGTAAGGGGGGTGTTTGGCAGTGAGTTTTAAAACCGGATTTAGGGCTGTTTGGCTACAGTTTTAACGGGGTGTTTGGCAACCCGTTTAGAAACAGTTAAGGGTGCGTTTGGGACTGTAAAATCATACCTTTTAAATTAGTTTACTTTAAATAAATGTTTTAAAATGTATTTAGTAAATTAAATATAAACTAATTTTATAAAATTTAAAAGAGTATAATTTTATTAAATGAAGTAAATTATTTTCGGAAACTTACTAATTTAGCAAACTTTTGTTTTCAGCAGGTTACCTAATATAATGTTAATATAGCGTCAGAATACGTTATGCCAAATTAATAGTAGAACGATAATACGTTAAAAGAATTATAAGAAAGATCAGATTTATCAGTTAATAAGCGTATAGAACTTCAGGAATAAATAAAGAAATAAATAAGAAACCAATACGGTCAGTAAGATTTAATAACGGATATCGGTTAACTTATTCGCGTCTTTTATTCATGTAGCACGTGTGAAGCCCGAGTAGTATTCGTTCAGTTTTCCTTTTAGTCAGTACTGGACTAGAGGTACGGATTTCCCGTCCTTTCAGTAAGGATTTCCTTTCCTATGCATGATTAGGATTTCCCGTCTGCAGCCAAATGTTTTCCCCAGTATATGTTTAAGTTTATCAGTAATCATGTTAATAACTAAACAAATTGCCTGAGCATTATATACAAGCACGACCAGTTTATGTACTAGTTACGGAGGTACCGTAACCACGGCACTAGAGGCACCGGTGTCGTGACTCACATGCAGGAGAGTGATATCCCGCATCGTCCCACTCAGCTCAGCTTGGCCATTTTATCAGTATTTTTAGTGGGGCGTATGGATGCATCCTAGGCTTATATGTGTTACAAGTTATCAGGGTGAATGTGATGTGTGCTCTACATCCTTCACATTGGAGCTGATCCCTCCACCCAGCACAGTTATTTAGAGGTCACCCCTCTACAGCATGACGAGGTCACCCCTCCAGTTATTCATGCACGGTTGTTACAGCACGTGACCTATATAAGCTCTGGCAAATAAAATACAGTAAATGCATGTTTTCAGAATTAATAGTTATATTTCAGTATCAGTATATATGAACCAGGTTGCTCAGATTTTATGCAGAGTTCTACCACATGTTACATATCAGTCTTACAGCTTCTGTATTCTATCGCCTGTTTCTTTCAGTATATTCGTATCATGCTTTATATCCGTTCACTGAGCGTTATGCTCAGCCGTAGTTCCTTTCATGTTCTAACGGCAGGTACACCGGGACGCTCTTAGGTTTCTGAGAGCACGTGCATTTGGGATGGAAGCTGTCCAGACTTCTTATTTTATGTACTTACATTATTCTGCTTATTTGGACATTGTTTAGTCCTTTCTTTCAGTATTTTATTTTCCATGTTTTGAGCTTAGGTTGGATTACCGATGTTTGATTCCGGTATTTCCGTTATGGTCATTTAATGTTTTAGTACATTTACCTTATGCTTTGATGACACGCCATAAATACACGTAACGGTCCACTTATCCAAGTGGGGTGATACAATTATGGTATCAGAGCGCGCAAGGTTCGACCTGTAGGCTCTAAAACTTGACCTGTGACTAGTGGGTAGTCACCAGGAACTTCCCAGTTTTTGGCGTTGTTATCATTCATGTTTCTCATGGATTATTCAGTCAGTTTTCTTCAATTAATCAGTCAGTTTCTTAAAGTTTTGACTAAGAAAAAGGTTGGTTCATAACTATCCATACTTAGTCGCATGTGCTTTTTAGCGAGTTATCGTTTTGGTGAACTGACCATAGGCGTTCACCCTTGCCCGTTCGGATTTTTGTATAGATGAACTGATCATGGGCGCTTATCCTTACTCATGTCAGATTCATGTTTTCAGTCCAATATTACGTGGTGAACCAGCCCATATACGTTCACCAATGTTCAGATCAAATTTCATGATTTTCAGTCAAAGGTTGTTTTGTGAACCGATCCATAGTTGTTCACATTTGTCATATCATGACATTCTATAAATTTTGACAAGTATGGATTGGACTACAGCCATCCATATTTAATACCAGATTATAAATTTCTATACATGACAGTTCTCAGAAAATTTTGACCAGTATGGATCGAACCAGAATAGCCCATACTCAGTCTCATGTTTCCTTCCTTGAAGTACGTGGATTGAACCATAGCCGTCCACATCAGTTAATATTACACCTCAGTTGATTTAACTTTTTGTGTTCCTTATAACAGTCAAATTTTCATACCCTCACGTTGATGTCATCTACATGATGATTCAGTTTCATGTCTCCTTACGAGGATTATGTTTTCAGCAAGGTGATGATGCCTTCAGGCTAAAATATAGAAGGATTACAGTAAAATCCTATTTCATGATAAATCATGTTCTGGTCTTTATCAATCATGTCTTCTGTCTTCATACTGAACATTGATGAAACTCTGTTTAATCATACTTTCAGCCTCTATACAACCATCATTAAGTCTACACAGGAATTACCAGGCTATCACGTTACCCATTTCAGTTCAGTTTACTACCGTTTAAATCAATTTATTTCTTTGATAATGTCAGACAAGCGGCACCAGTATCGATCATCCCATAAAATTTCCACCAGCTCCACGTACAGTATTCCATATGTACCCCATGTACAGTGTCTCAGTTATACTCCATGTATAATATTTCACGTGTACTCCAGGCGTTTCCACTTGTCGATATTCTACTAGGTGCTGATGCTGCTCGTGAGTTGAAGATTTTACCAGATGCTGATGCTGCTAACACTCTGAAGACCACACAGATGCTGATGCTGCTGAACTTTGGAGATTTCTCAAGATGTTGATGCCGCGGAACGAGGACGAAAACTATAAATTTGAAATTTCTGACAAGAATAAATTCAACCATCAGATACTACCATTCCATTCCATACTTTTACCTTCTCAGTTAGATGTCACACTTCACTCAGCTAACCGTTTATTCAGAAGAGTGGGAACCGGAACTCAGCCGGTCACTCAACAGAATAGTTACATGAATCACGGTCATGATAACGACCGTCAGGAAATTGACAGACAAAGCAGTAGTGACAACCATCGTACTTATAATTAACCAGTCAGTAACCATCGGAACTCCGGCACGGACGTGACCAGAAATACAGAGGTCAGCAGTCTAACCGGTCCGCCAATCCTAGCAGTTACCAAAATTTTCAGCCTTGTTCGAATTCATCCAAGAAATCGGTCAAGACATAAGTCTCGGGTATCATTTCGGAAGACCTTTCAGGACCCCAGTTACGATACACGTCATACGAATCTTTTATAAAAATACGAGTCAGAACTCATAACTCCAGTATGTTTCTAAACCAGGCCTCAGAAATTCAGGGTACCCTTCAGAAAGGGGCATACCCGTTCTAATATGCCACGCATGAACCAGATCATTAAAATTCAGTCACCACACTAGATTATTATTCAGATTAAACACACGGTAATCATTACGTGAGGTTACAGACGAACACACTTAGTGAGAGGTCGCCATGTTTACTTCAAGTGTTCCTGTGTCAGCTTTATCTTGAATCAGGTAGTTACCTGCTTCTCAGCCAGAAAGGACTCCACAGTATCACTCATATTTTTTTAAGGTTTTCCTTTCAGTTAACGACGGGATCCGTCTTACTATATTCAAAATATATTCATTATATTTCCTGCCAGGGAAAAATCAGTACAAATTACGTCTACCTTACAAGTACGTGGCTTGTCAGTCCATAGCTACGAAGACTTTTACCTACCTGTTATAAATTCACTTTTGAAATTCCTTAATTTCATGATCAGCAGATTATTCCAAAGTTCCAGATATAATTTCAGGAAGTTTTCAAGAAATTCCTTCCTAACCACGAGACAGAAATTTAACATCTAGCTAGTCTCAAGAACAGAACCTGTTTCCAGAACTCTTTATTACAGGGCTCTAGCTACGTTAAAAGAGTTGCAGCAATTGCTGCAAGAGTTATCAAAATTAGGCTTTATTCGCCCTAGCGCCCCATCGAAAAATTTATCAGATCACCATTCCTAATCGATATTCATTCCACGAATAGAAAGTTTAATTGACCTACTACGAGGTGTCTTAAACATTCTTCCAGAAAAATTCAAGCTCATGCTACCATCAGTGGTGAGGGAAGAACATGATGTTCTTCAGACCGTTGTTGCACATATTATAGCCACTCTAAAAATTTTAAAATTTTACTTCTGAGCTCCTTAATGCTCCAGTTATATTATGAAATTTATGAATAAAATTTTCTATGTTTCTCAGACAAAATCGTCAGCGTATTCATTGATCACATTTTGGTCTGCTAAATTTTTAAAGAAGAACACGAGAATCATCTTCTCACAGTTGTATAGAATCTTCGATAGGAGAAAATTTTATATACAGCTTTCCAGATATGAATTCAAATTGAACAAAGTGGCATCTCTGAGCCATTCTACCTTAGCAGAAAGAAATTTCAAACAATGCTGCGAATGTGAAGGCCATCACCTGATGGTCCCGACTGACGCCCGTGAACGAAGTACAAATCTTCTAGAACTCAATTGACTGCTACCGCAGAAATTGCTGACAGTTTCCACCAGAAAATTTTTCTATGGCTGTCCAACCAGATTTCCACCAGAGGGTCCCAAAATTCCATCGCACATTGATGCAGCTATGTTCATATCTAATGCCTGACATACCTCAGGTTCACGATAGAACACCGACATGCTATTACTACAAGTAGAAATTCTAGACCGAAAAGAGACAAGACTCCATGGAGATTGTTATCAGTTTACCACAGACTCAGAGAAAGTATGATACTATCTAAGTTATCATCAACCATGTAATCAGCCTGCGCGTCTCTTTCATCCGAAAGGATCACGTAGTAGCAGATCCTGCAGAAAATTTTAAAAATTCAGCAGTAAATCGTACGAATTCAAGGCTTTCCTTCGACCATCATATCAGACAGAATTCATGTTCACGATCAAGTGTATGTTTACGCCCACTTTAAGTTCATGTCTATTTTCACTTTCACGTTTACGTCTCATCCGCAGTATGATGCTGTTTCAGTTCATCTTTATGCTAACTCATAATTTAAGCTCACGTTTGTGTTCATAACATTGTTCACGTTCAAGTTCGTGTGCCATGTCACGATACACGTTTCTCAGTTTATTACCGAATACGGTTACAGAAAGCTTGAGAGACCAGACTCAAGTTTAGCACAACTATTCCGTAACCAGGCAGACGTTTCATATCTCATGCCGTATCGTTTGGCATGCCTTCCTCAGTCAGCATACGTTCATGATATGTCCTAGTATCACGTTCACAGTATGATTCACTTATCATATTCTAATTCTATGCCAGCGCTCCTCATATAATTATGAACCACGTTCACAATTGCTCACTTAGCATGTTCAAAATTGTTCACGTAGCTCGTCCCTATAATTCAACAGCTTTCTCAGAGATATAAATATTATCTCTTCAGAATATTTACACGTATCGTTTCATGTATCATACATGCTATAGTTATTCAGTCTATCAGATTTAGTAAATCCATCTTAAATATGGAACCAGAAACTATTCAGCATCACCAGGACAGGGTCATCAGGACCAAGATTTTTTTAATTGTGTTTAGACCTTTGAAGGAATCGTTTCGAGCGGGAGGCCACTCGAAACGGAGGAGTCCATCCGGACCTCTCATCTTTTCCTTTCAATAAATCCAGTTAAGTCCTTTCAGTCATGTCACGTTTCATGTTCTCTTCAGCCATGTCACATTACATGATCATTTCAGTCATGACAAGTTTATACCTATCAGCAGCATTATGTCTTAATTAGAAGACAATTTATCCTTCAGCTTAATTGTCTTTTCAGTCTACGTGTTCTTCCAGTTCTTATAACTCCATCAGCTTATTTCTTTTAATTCGAGGACGAATTTCTCCTTTTTAGAGGGGAAGAATTGTAAAACCCGGTATAGTCGTATCTTTAATTCTGGGACGAATTATTGTTTTTAGAGGGGAAGAATTGTAAAACCCGTAATTGTAAAACCCGTAATTGTAAAACCCGTATTTAAAAATCAGAATATTTAAATACGCGTTTTAATATTAATAAACTATATAAGTATTAATTATTTACAGAAATATAAACGCATAAATTAAATACGCTATCCCAGTTTATTTAAAATATTACAGATAATATTTATTCAGATAATAAGTATTTAGTCTCAGAAAATATTACGGATGAATTATTTTATTTTACAAAAACAATTAAACGTTATCAGTAATCGCGCAGTCTCAGTTTTAATTAAAATCGTGACGTGATTAATTATTCAGGAAATAATTATTTCGTATCACGTATGTATTTATCTCAGTCAAATTTATATATATTTAACGGTTTTAAAAACGAGCACGGAAGTTAAATAAATTTAAAAAAAAAAAAAAAAAACGAAGCGAAACGAAAATTAAGTGTGCTCTTGGGCCGGCAGCTTTTAGAAAGACAAAAAGGGAGGAGAATGGGCTGGAGGCCCATTCCTTTTTGATCTAGGCCGGTTAATAACAAAAAGGACGGGAGTTCCTTTGTTTTCTTTTTATGCCGACACAAACACACTCAAACAAAACCCTAATACAGAAAAAGAGTGCAGCCGCCAGTTTTGCTTGTGTTCCTTCTTCCCTGCCGCGACCCACATCAAGGAAACAAGAGTAAGGGGGTCGAGTATTAATCCTAGAAGAACAAGAGATTTGATGTTGAAACCCTAAACGATTAGTAAGCATATGTAAACCCTAATTCGTTCTAATTAATTTCTTTTAATCCGATTTCATGGGTGTCTAAACGTGTTCAGACAATCAATTGAGGTGGGTTTGTATGTCGGGATGTTGCTGTGTTGTTTGGCACACAAACCGAGAGTCAAAAGACTCTCGGTGATGAATTACACCACCAGCCGCAACCCTAAAAAAAAGGTGATGGCCGGTTTTGGTCTAACAGTGGGAACACCCACAGGGTGTTTGTACTAACAGTGGGAACCGAGACCTGGGTGGTCTCGGTGGGATTGTTATAACTAGCAGGGGAAACGAACCACAGACAGGGGGAAACCCAGAACTACCAGTGGGAAAACTGGCAGTAAGGGGGGTGTTTGGCAGTGAGTTTTAAAACCGGATTTAGGGCTGTTTGGCTACAGGTTTAACAGGGTGTTTGGCAACCCGGTTTAGAAACAGTTAAGGGTGCGTTTGGGACTGTAAAATCATACCTTTTAAATTAGTTTACTTTAAATAAATGTTTTAAAATGTATTTAGTAAATTAAATATAAACTAATTTTATAAAATTTAAAAGAGTATAATTTTATTAAATGAAGTAAATTATTTTCGGAAACTTACTAATTTAGCAAACTTTTGTTTTCAGCAGGTTACCTAATATAATGTTAATATAGCGTCAGAATACGTTATGCCAAATTAATAGTAGAACGATAATACGTTAAAAGAATTATAAGAAAGATCAGATTTATCAGTTAATAAGCGTATAGAACTTCAGGAATAAATAAAGAAATAAATAAGAAACCAATACGGTCAGTAAGATTTAATAACGGATATCGGTTAACTTATTCGCGTCTTTTATTCATGTAGCACGTGTGAAGCCCGAGTAGTATTCGTTCAGTTTTCCTTTCAGTCAGTACTGGACTAGAGGTACGAATTTCCCGTCCTTTCAGTAAGGATTTCCTTTCCTATGCATGATTAGGATTTCCCGTCTGCAGCCAAATGTTTTCCCCAGTATATGTTTAAGTTATCAGTAATCATGTTAATAACTAAATAAATTGCTTGAGCATTATATACAAGCACGACCAGTTTATGTACTAGTTACGGAGGTACCGTAACCACGGCACTAGAGGCACCGGTGTCGTGACTCACATGCAGGAGAGTGATATCCCGCATCGTCCCACTCAGCTCAGCTTGGCCATTTTATCAGTATTTTTAGTGGGGCGTATGGATGCATCCTAGGCTTATATGTGTTACAAGTTATCAGGGTGAATGTGGTGTGTGCTCTACATCCTTCACATTGGAGCTGATCCCTCCACCCAGCACAGTTATTTAGAGGTCACCCCTCTACAGCATGACGAGGTCACCCCTCCAGTTATTCATGCACGGTTGTTACAGCACGTGACCTATATAAGCTTTGGCAAATAAAATACAGTAAATGCATGTTTTCAGAATTAATAGTTATATTTCAGTATCAGTATATATGAACCAAGTTGCTCAGATTTTATGCAGAGTTCTACCACATGTTACATATCAGTCTTACAGCTTCTGTATTCTATCGCCTGTTTCTTTCAGTATATTCGTATCATGCTTTATATCCGTTCACTGAGCGTTATGCTCAGCCGTAGTTCCTTTCATGTTCTAACGGCAGGTACACCGGGACGCTCTTAGGTTTCTGAGAGCACGTGCATTTGGGATGGAAGCTGTCCAGACTTCTTATTTTATGCACTTACATTATTCTGCTTATTTGGACATTGTTTAGTCCTTTCTTTCAGTATTTTATTTTCCATGTTTTGAGCTTAGGTTGGATTACCGATGTTTGATTCTGGTATTTCCGTTATGGTCATTTAATGTTTTAGTACATTTACCTTATGCTTTGATGACACGCCATAAATACACGTAACGGTCCACTTATCCAAGTGGGGTGTTACACTAAATACTACTTTTAGGGTGACCCTTACCTCTTTAGGCAATGTGCGGATCAAATCATAAGATGATGTGTAGATGGGCCCGAAGCTTTTAAAATCTTGGAGGCTTGCCATAAAGGACCCACAGGGGGCCATTTTGGGCCTAACTACACGGCTAAGAAAGTCTTTAATTCAGGTTACTATTGGCCTTCAATCTACAAGGATGCCCAAGAGATGGTGAAATATTGTGATGTATGTCAAAGACAAGGAAAAATTAATCAACGAGATGAGATGCCACAAAATTTCATACAAGAATGTGAGATATTTGATGTATGGGGCATAGATTTTATGGGACATTTTTAATCTTCCAATGGGAATAAGTACATACTCGTAGCGGTGGATTATGTTTCAAAGTGGGTTGAGGCTAAGGCCTTACCTACTAATGATGCTCGACTTGTAGTATAATTCTTGAAGCAATTACTTGCTAGATTTGGTGTACCTCGTGCCATCATTAGTGATCGTGAGACTCATTTTTGTAATGATCAATTTACAAGAGTTATGAAGAAATATGGTGTTAACCATAGACTTTCTACCGCGTATCACCCACAAACCAATGAGAAAAGCGAGGTCACAAATCATGGTTTGAAAAGAATTTTAGAACATACGGTGGGAGAGCATCGAGCTTCTTGGTCTAATAAACTTGATGATGCATTGTGGGCTTTTCGAACCGCATTTAAGACACCTATAGGTTGCACACCTTATCAGCTTGTATATGAAAAAGCATGCCACCTCCTATTTGAGTTGGAACACAAGGCTTCATGGGCTCTAAAAGGGGCTAACTTTGATCTTAACCAAGCCGGTTCACATAGGAAAGACTAACTCAATGAGATGAATGAGCTTAGAACCGATGCCTATGAAAACTCATTGCTTACAAGGAAAATACTAAGTAATTTCATGATGCAAAGATTAAGAACCGTGAGTTCAAAGTTAGAGAGTCGGTTTAACTCTATAACTCACGGTTGAAACTTTTTGCGGGCAAGCTTAAGTCATGATGGACCGGTCCGTTCACTATTGCTCAAGTGTTTCCATATGTGACTATTGAGTTGTCTCAGCCAAATGGCCCAAATTTCAAAGTGAATGGTCATCCTGTGAAGCATTATTTTGGGGAGGACATTTCCGTTGAAATGGTCCAAGAGACCCCCATTTTCCCCATGAATTAATTCATTGTGGGAAGAGTCGAGCTAGAGACTCATTAAATCAAGCTTGAATAACTGGGTTAGATCATCTAGAATAGAATGTGGTAGGTTAGGATTAATAAGAGGGTAATATAGTCGAGATGAAGTGTAGGGGGTGCCTTTCTTTTGTCTTTTTGGTATTTGTAGGGTTGCTCTCTCTCATTTCATGCTTGGAGCTTATACAGGAGGCCCTCGTATCGGGTTCACTTTGATACATTTGTGATTCAAAATAGACTCTTAATAATGTCTAAAATGAATTCACTTTAGTAGACCTTTCCTTAGCTTGAGTTAAACAAAGTACGCAATGTCATAAGTGTAGGAAGTTTACTCTAATACTCTTAAACATTGAGGACACTGTTTATCTTAAGTGTAGGGGGTCTTCTATCAAAGTGACCTTACCTAGACCATTGCCTTGCCTTCATGATAATTTGGAAAATTAATTTTTCAAACATTTTTCAAATTTTTGATCTACTTTTGCCACCAAAAAATTGCATTCATCATTTTTGCATAATTCATTTTTCATTTGCATAACACATTTGCATTGTATAAATTTCTTCTTTTACCTTTTATCAAAAATATAAATGAAAAAGGAAAAAATATATAATAAAGGATATGGTTTAACAAGTTTAGACTTCTTTGACATATTAGGCCCATCATGAATATTTTGACTCAACCCGAGTTTGCTTATCCAAGCTTACTCTAGCTAGTATCCTTAACCATGTAAACCTTTCATTTGGTTGATTAGGCTAAGCATCCACGAGTCTCATTATTTGAGATTTTAAATTGTGTAGAACGAGAGATGATAGAGTTTGAAGTAAGTGTAAAGGGCTAGATAAACCTCATATTAATTACTTGTGGCTTTTATATCCCCTTTTGTAACCTTTACCTTCTTGTCAACGCATGTATATATTATTAATAAATAATCAGGAACGGTTTTAATCGGTTTATAGTCTCTTATGCATTTTTGACTAATCATTCGTGGTTGGTATAAGTATGTCTTAAGTTTTTAAGTTAGAATGTTTTATGTGTACTAGACTTATGTCATGCTTAATACTTAGCGGGTGTTTTCTTTTAATATTTTTCTATTCTTTGTGAGGAATAAAGAAAAATAAGAGCGAATTATAAAAAAATGAGTGGCTAGAAAAAAGAAAAAAAAAGAAAAAATAATTATACAGACTCCCAAGAGGGGCAGTGAAGTGTTAATTATAGTAGCTATTAAATTCTAATATTACTCTCACAAGGATTGCGGAGATTTAATAGTTGATCCAATCCAATATTACCTTGACGGGTTGCGAGATTGAAGATCCAAGGTCTCAAAAAGGCGGCGGATATAAACTATTGCGTGAGTTTTATTTTTCTTTTCTTAGCGAGTGAGTAGCTACTTATTAATGCATGACATAAGGATCTTACACATAAGGCGAATGACTTATTATTTTGGGTCGGACTTATATCAATTGTGGGCGGTTTTTCAAGTAATAGATATGATGGTTACTTATAGTTAAAACCGTGCTTCCTTGTTTTCAGATTTTATACTTCTTATATTTCACGCCAAATAAAGACAAATTTGCCCAAAAGCAATTTGATCAAATAAAATTAGCTAGAGGCAAAATAGGTGAGGGTATAACTGTAACACAACTAATTTTTATGAATAAGTCAATGCACTTTAACTTATGAATAACAATGATCTCGTTTTTAAGCTTGGTATGGGAAAAGTGAAACTTGAGGATGATAAGTGTTCATGGTACCAAAGTCCTAATCAAAGTCATTGATTTCTTTATGAGTTATTTCTATCAAATCATTTCAAGAAAATACAAAAATATATAAATAGAATTGTTTTACTTGCATTGCATTGTAAAAATCAAAATCATGCATCATATAGTGTAGGATAGTGTAAAAAACATTTCATCTTGGCCAAGGTTGATTAATTATGAGAAAAATGTAATTTAGAGCTTTGAAATATTGCATTGCATGAGGCCATGTTAATGATCAAGTGTAGGGGATTTGATTTGAGTGAAATCTCATATTAATTTTAACAAATCAAACCCTAAAACACAAAGAAAAATACCAAGTTTTACGTGAAAAAGCAGTATTATGAGGTATTCTTTGTTGCTTGTGATTTTGTAGGTAAAATGATACGATTTGGTGCAAACATGGATTTCAAGGCATTAATATCAAGAAAAGGACAAAAGAAGGACTCATTGTGACAATTCTCCAAAGATCAAGGACCTTTCATGACAATCTACTAAAGATAAAGGACATAAAGTGGCAAGTCACCAAAGTCAAAGAGCTTATGATTAAAGTCTACCAAAGTCAAGGGTCAAAGTTATGCAAACTACAAGTGGAAGGACTGAAGATATCAAGTTATGAAGTTTCCTAGCTTAAATAAACAATCTGCCAAATATAAGGACCATTTATGCCAACTTTAGAAGTTTTTGATCCAAGTATACACAAGCTTGCCAATCAGAATTCTCCATTCATGTGCACACGGATCGTTGACGTAGGTCAAGAGGAGTTATTAATGAGCTGGATTTATTACTTAGCGAATCATAACAGTACATCCACTCAGCTTTGTATACCAACCAGAGAGCTCCAACTCACCTTCACTGTTTCAACGGATAATGATCCGTGTGAAGATTATCAAACCAATCCTAGCATGCCACATCATCACTTCCAACTTCTCAGATTTTGAAGATGATTGAAGGGGTTTTAGAAGATGCTTTCAAGAGAAGATATACTCGTCATCAAAGGGCGAAGCCAAATCCACCATTTAATTAAACCCAATATCAAGAAAGAAGAAATCCCCAATTCTGCTTGAACGTGATGAACCCTAACAGAATTGTCAGGTGTCAATATGCAATTGGAGGAAACACGTCACTCCTACTTAACCACACTCACTCATACTCTCCCTTCTCCCCTATAAATACCCCTCTACCTCCTTTATTTTCACTTGGTCAGCTTAGGAGTAGAATTAACACACAGTTAGTTAGCCACTTCATATTTTAGTTGTAACTGAATCATTTTCAGTTACAGCTTAGTTGTATGTAGTTAGACATTGTACTTACTTCCAAGCTTTGTACTGATTTCACCATTGATCATTAATAAAACAAAGTTCTTTCTTCAAATCACTAGTCTGCCATTGATACTATTATTCTGTTATGAGTAACAAAATGTTGTTGATTGCTTTGAAGATTCAGATAGATCAGGAAGCTTGATTTATTGTAGCCTTCCATTGTTCCAGTCTTGTCATACTCTTACCAGCATACTTTGAAGTTCAGAATAGCAGATCAGATTCCATGGAGTTCTATGAAGTTTTGAGATTGTAGATGTTAAGTAAAGGTGTTGATAAGACTTAAAGCAAGCTTAGCGCTTAGCTTATTCACCAAAGAATCCTTCAAATTCAGTTCATAAGTTTTTCTTTACAAATTCCTCTAAAAACCAGGTGTTTGCATGCTACTTTGAGTTTTATAGCTAATAATTGCTTGAATGCACCTTAAAATGTTCTTATTTTCCGTACTTGAGTTACTTGAACTGTTTGTAGCTTTGATTCATTGGTATAATTTAGTTAGCTTTCTTAAATTCTTGATTTCTTAGCTTAACCAGTGTTTGGATTAAGTGTGTCCTTGTTATTCTGTTAGAGTTTTGGCCTTAGACTTGTTAGAACACTTTTGATATCATATTAGAAGCATAGTTGTGGAGTTTGGAAGTCAGAAACAAAGTCAAAAAGGGTACAAGTCATGAAATACTTTGGTTCAAAACATACTAGCCAAACTAGCCATTTTCATTTGCTTGTCATTTACTCATTTCTTGGAGTTAGACTATGTATCTTAGATTTTTAGAAAGCTTATCATACAGACTTTAAGTAGTGATAAGCCTTGATAGTTGTAGTCCACTGTAGAGTAAGAAATTAAGCTCTTAAAGTCTTTGCAACAAAAGCTTGTTTCTGCCTAAGTCAATTTTCAATTCCTTTTGATATTCTTCAGAAACTTAGTGATTTTCTGTCACCAATCTGTTAGAAAATAGGGTTGAATAAGATTTGAGCATGGTCAACTTTCGGTCAACGAAAGTCAACATATGGTCAACATAAGTTCATTTTAGCTTAATTTGAGTTTTTGGCTTATTCACTTGAGTTTTTTGAGAATTTCTTTTTGCCAAGTTCATTCTTAGATGTGTTTTACAAGTTTCAACCAAAAGTAGCTTAAGTGACTGTTTGGATAAGCTGCGTTCTTAAAAGTAGCTTATTGTAAAAAGCTATAATCAGTTTAAGCTCATTTCAAGGAAATTCCTTTGAGCTGACTAGCTAAAATCACATTTTAAACACTTTGCAAAAAACTAGAGCTTATGAGATGGTCTAGAATTGCTTATCCAACTTATTTTTAGTTAATCCCGTTTTCTCTTAAAACTTTTCATTAATTACAATTTGGTCCTTAGAATTTAGTTAGTTGGCAGTTAGTTGGAAATTAGTTATAAACTTTTTAGGGTTGCTGATTAGTCCCTGGATTTTGTTAGTTTGTTATAGTTAGTTGCATAGTTTGTTATGTTTGTTACTTTTGGCTAGTAGTTTACATAATTTACATTTTCAGTCCTTTAAGCTTTCACATTTACATTTTTAGTCCTTATACTTTTATATACTTTGCATTTTGGCATTAATTCTTGTTGTGCATTACTTGGTTGTACTTTGTGCTTAATTAATGGTATGTGCAACATGTTTTTAGACTAGTACGGTTACGTAGACGATATTATTTTTACACTTTTGACGGTTTTGTGGAAAGTAGAAATAGATTACCATAATCATGACAATCAAATACAAAGAACAATAAAGTGACTTGATTGATATTGATCATTTAATTCGTAAAGATATCGAGAGAAAAACAAACTTTAAAAAGACGAATATAAAGCCATAAAAAGCAACGCAACCAATTATGGTTCGTCCCCTTTTTCTCATATTCATTCCTATCCTCTCATCTCAATCAAAAACACCAAACCCTAACCCTAATCTAATCAATCAGCCACCAACCATGACAGGAAAAGCCAAGACAAAGAAGCACAAACGAAGAAAATCCAAGCCAAAGTGGACGCAACAACAACAAATAGAGGCAGAGGGAAAGTTGGAGTTGCAGATCGAACATGAAAAATGAAAGGTGGCCATGCTAAATTCGAATGTCCTCATTGCAAGATAACTGAACCTAATATTAAAACTATGCAGATTCATCATGAATTTAAACATCCTAAGCTTCCTTATGATGAGACCAAGATTACTAGTCTTCATGTTGTTCTTGCTCATGTTGTTGCTAAGATGCTTAAGCTTCCTTATCAAATACAACTTATAGTAACTTTAGACCAATTCAGTCTATCTCAACCCTAACAAGTTTAATGAGCTTATTAACAAACCAATAAGCTAAAAGCTTATTAAAACACAAATATCTTCAAGTATCAAACAACCACAAGGCTTGTAAAAGCCTTGTAACAACTTGGAATAGATAAAATGCCTTAACAGACTTCTTATATTGACAATACGCAACCCTATAAGCTGATGAATAGTAACAAAGAAACTTTTTTTGAGTTTTGATAAAAATAAAGTAAGACGAGTATTTAAAGACAAGGTAAAATAAATTTGCATAAAAAGTAAAGTGCAAGAAATTTAAATGACTTATATTAAAATGGAACACAAAATTTGTGATTTACAATGGTTGGAACAAAAACTATTACAATGATTCCTAAACTATATATAGCATATAGAGGAAGCTTCTAGGTCTTAAATTTCTCTCTCATAGGTTTTATTTGAACCCTTGATTTGCGGTTTGAAAAGAAAGCTTTCATTTTGTCCGTTTGATGACTTTGTGGTCTTGGAGGATTGCCAAGCTGACGTACTCTTTCCTTGTCAGTTGTGCTTATATTCCAAGAAAATCAGTGCAAATTCGTTAAAAAACGCGTGCTTCTTCTTTCCCCATTGGAATGCCATAGTGACATTCTTTGTTTGAGGTGGCTTGTGACAAATGGAATCTCTCTATTGGTTTAGGAATAGTGGTTCTGTGGGGGTTTAATTAGAAATTACCGTTTTGGGTAATTCTCTTTGTCTGGCAAAATTGGGGATGAAGAAGGTGAATAGCAATAAGTCTTTGACGCGTATTTTTACCTCTTGATTGGCTAAATGGGTTGGATAGGTTGGGTATTGGTTATAGTTTCGGGTAGTTATATTAACTTAACATCTAACAAACATTAAGTTATGACTTCTCAAAAGACCATGTAAATAGGAAAAATACCAAAAATGGGTTTTGACATAACATTAAGGGCATTTTGGTAAAGTTGGAATAATCAAAGGGCAATTTTGGGATTTTTGATATTAGGGAGGGTATTTTGGGTATTTGAGTGAGATTATGGTTTTATAATCCCGTTAAATGATTTCACGACTTCAGCTTTGTGCACTTCTTTGTTTCTCATGTTCGTTTTGTCATTTCTTGGTCGTTTTCTTGTAATTTCTTGACATTCGTGCCTGTACATACACAAACTACAAAACAAGCATATACATGGCACATTTGATGATTTTATAGCCGTTTTTAATCCGTTTTACGAGAAATAAAGACATGTGTTTTATCACGTATTAGTAGTTAGGTTTGAAATAATTTCCAATGGTAAGCGGATGTGGGGGATTTTCATTAACCATGGTCGTCGATGAAAAGATATTACGGACAAATACACAAAGAATAAGATGAATAAAGAGATCTAAAAAAGGATAGATCGTTATCACTTGATAGGAATCAACTGATTAGACCTAAGCTAGTTGGACACAAGACCTGACTATTCCTAGCAACGGTGACAAAAACTTGATGCGGGTTGCGTGGTCACAAACACCAAAGTTTATGACCCACTAAGCAGTGCACCTAATTGATGTAGATTAGTATAGGCAAGGACTCGAGGGTCAATATCGTTCTTTATAAGAATAGTGGAGGAGGTCCGTGTCGAACGTACAAAGGTCTAGAGGCGGGAGAGAAGTTTTTCTTTTGTATTTTATATTTTTATGAAAGTAGATTAAAATCTTGGGTATATGAAGGGTTTTAAACTAACTGCTTCTACTTTTATTTAATCTAATTGGTGAGAATTCGTATGGTTAAACAAATGTGTTTATTTATTTTTGGATTACTCATTATAACGTTCTTCATACTATTTAATACCTGTCACGACTTAATAATTAAACGTGTAAGTTTTCTCCTAAAGCGTTAACCCTCGACATACTGATATGGATACATTTACCATAAAAGCTATTCATGTGCAAAAATAATAACCAAGTGCAGTTGTAAAGAAGACTTGCACCAGATTAGACCGTTACACACGCATTTACAAACACCTAAATGAATCAACCCAAAGACGGAAATGGATTTGATTCCCGCAACAACAAGGCATCACCTTTTTAAACACCACGTTTCCTTAGACATATCAACAATTAAAATATGAATATCTAATATGGTTTCTAGAGCCCTACACACAATTATACAAGAAGCAATAAAAAGTAAGAATTACATCATGAGTTTCATGCAATCATAGACAAACACATAATAATTTAGCCGTGCATAGCAAAGAAGAACAAATGAAAGATAAAATAAAACAATAAGACATATTGAACGATAGAAAGATTAAACCAGATCTTCAGTTGATAGTGGTGTTACAACAATGTTTTTAGAGGTTTTAGAACCCTGAAAACGAACTAGAAAAGCTGCTGCAAAATAGCCCTAAAACTCTACATGGTTTAGTGAATTGCATGGGTGCGTGTATATAAGATTTTAGCCTAGACGACGTCGGGTTATTATTCTCAACGACGTCTGGCAATCGAATCTTCTTAGGGCTTATGAGCCGTCATAACACATAGGGTGTCACGTACAATCGTGAGATGGCGTCTTGGAGGGGTTTAGACGGCGTCAAGTGCAAACTCTGATTGACGTTGAGAAATTCATGTTTGCAGTTCTCTAGAGATGTTAATAAATTCATGTAATCTTGTCCCGACTTGTTCCAAACTTCATCCAAATGATATGAAATGCTTCAAAAACACCCTTAAATCATCATCAAATGCTTCAAATTTGCTAAAACCACAAAAAAGGATTTAGGATATTTAAAAGGCACATTTACACAAATACGTGGGTTAAATGACCCCGAAAATATGTATAAAATGACACCTTATCAAAAGAAAATACGGTAATTTATGTTTGGTTTGAAGGTATAAGAATGAGATAATAACTTTCATTTTCAATAAATTTGTTTGGTTTGTCAATACAAAACCAACAAAAGTAAAGCATTTTCTAATCACTCATTCCTACTAGGGTGATCTTTTTGCGGTCAGGTATTTTGACTAAAACTGGACCACAACCACACCTGCAGTTTCTAGTAAAGTAGAAATCAAACCACATCATATTTAGTTGTTTCGGTTTTTGCGAATTTTACGAGGTTTTTCGGTTTTAACCGCACCGCACCTTCACTTATGACTTATAATATTTAACTTGTAGTTTTGGGTTTTTGTTTTAAATAGTGTGTTTTTTGGTTATAACAATACGTATAATTGATGTAAAGAGACACATTACTTATTACTTATAAACATATTAATGATCATATACACCAAAAACCTTGTGACACACATAATAACTAATGTGATTCTTTTCGACTGTAAATAACCACTTTACGGTGCTATGTAAGTTTTATAGTTCGATTTTATGTGTAAACCGCAAACACACCATATTTTACGATTTTTCTTTTTAGCTAAAAGCAATCCATCAATTTTGTGATTCGATTTTACGTGTAAAATCCAAACACAACAATTTTCTTTTTTGGTAATTTCCTAATTCGTTAAAAAAAAAGAGAAATTCCATATTTACCCAATATAAAACACAAAATTCCATATTTATTCAAATATGCACCAGTAATTTGTAAATTGGATAAATATGACATTTTAAGTTCATATCTGATAAATATAGAATTATCCCAAAAAAAAATAAAAAGAATCCTAATAAAAAACCTAAGTTGAGCAAACCCAAACATCCAATAATAGAACCGACCCAAACACCCCCTTATAAAAAAAGTCACAATCGCACTATTCCACGCATATAAAGCCATAAAAAGCAACGCAACCAATTAGGGTTCGTCCCCTTTTTCTCATTATTCATTCCTATCCTCTCATCTCATCTCAATCAAAAACACCAAACCCTAACCCTAATCAATCAATCAGCCACCCACCAACCATGACAGGAAAAGCCAAGCCAAAGAAGCACACAGCGAAGGAAATCCAAGCGAAAGTGGACGCAGCAACCACAAACAGAGGCGGAGGCAAAGCTGGAGTCGCAGATCGAACAGGAAAAGTGAAAGGTGGTCATGCTAAATTCGAATGTCCTCATTGCAAGATAACTGCTCCTGATATCAAAACTATGCAGATTCATCATGAATCTAAGCATCCTAAGCTTCCTTATGATGAGACCAAGATTACTAATCTTCATGCTGTTCTTGCTCCTGTTGTTGCTGAGATGCCTAAGCCTGGTGTTCGTGGGAGTCTCAAGAAGTGATTGTTCGTTGCTTATTATTATGTTGTCGTCTTTCGAAAGACTTATCGTTTATGTTTATGTTTGCTGAATTTGTCGTGATAACTTATTTATGCTATGTGATATTTCAAGCTATGTTCTATAATAATCGTGTTCTGTGTGATGATGAATTTGATTATGTGTATTGTCATCGTTTATGTTTGTTTGCGGAGCTCTAACTTTATGCTGTGTTTGATGTTATTATCTTTATACAACTTATTTATGCTTTGTGAAGTTTGAAGCTATGTTTGATTATGGATGTTAGGGCAATAGAACCGATATCTGCGATGAATTTGATTATGGATATTACCGTGTTTCTTTCTATGAATAAGTTGTTGTTTATGTCTTTACTGAACTCTGTTTTATGTTGTGTTTGATGTTATATTAATCTATGTTGTGATAACTTATTTATGCTATGTGATATTTTAAGCTATGTTCTATAATAATCATGTTCTGTGTGATGATGAGTTTGATTATGTGTATTGTCATCGTTTATGTTTGTTTGCGGAACTCTAATTTGATGTTGTGTTTGATGTTATTATTAATCTATCTATCTATGGCGAGATATGTGTATTGTGTTTTGTTCTAGTTTGAAGTTGTCATGGTTTATGTTTGTTTGCTGAACTCTAATTACCTGTTGTGTTTGATGTTATTATTAATTACCTGTTGCGTTTGATGGTTTATGATGTTTGAAGCTACGTTTGATAATAATCATGTTCTGTTTGATGAATTTGATTACGGTTATTGCCGTGTTTCGTTCTAATTTGTTCTAACTTTTAAGCATAAGTTGTTGTTTATGTCTGTTTGCTGAACTGTAATTTATGCTGTGATTGATGTTATTATCAATCTATCTTATGTCGTGATAACTAGTTTATGCTTTGTGATGTTTGAACCTAGGTTTTATAATAATCTTGTTCTGTGTGATGATGAATTTGATTATGGATATTGCCGTGTTTCGCTCTAAGCATAAGCTGTTATCGTTTATGTTTGTTTGCTGAAACTCTAGTTTTATGTTTGATGTTATTATTAGTCTATGTCGTAATAACTTATTTCTGATATGTGTTGTTTGAAGCTAATGTGTTTTGTTTGTTTGTTTATGTGTTGCTTGTATATCTTAGGTTTTGTAGGTGGATTTGAAGATGGTTTTGTTGTTTTGATATATAGTGTACTTTGTGATTTAGTTAATTTATCTTGTGTTCATATGTTTGATTGTGATTAGGGGGCGTTTTGTTTAAGCTTATATGTGTGGCTTATGAGATTGTGTTTTGGCTTATACTTCATAAGCCTCAATTTTCGGCTTATTTTGAGACTTGTGGGCCTATATAAGTTTCTTCTTATATGCTTAACTTATATAAGCCCATAACTCTCAAAATAAGCCAAAAAGATTGGGATTTATGAAATATAAGCCGAAATCAAATAAGCTCATAAGCACCTATAAGCTTAAACAAACACCCTTATGTTATGTTCATAATAAGAAGCACGCGAAGGATACACGATAAAGCTATGCTTATAGTTCTTGGTGTCTGTGCAAATGGTTTTTATGTGTTGGTGTATATCTACATATAGTCTTAGGATGGTGTTTTTGGAACTATTTAAGTATGATCGCTAGGGGTGTGATTAATCTATAATTTGTGACTCGAAGTAGCAGCGATTAGTTATAATTGTCTTTTGCTGCATATGAAACTTTCGTGAAGATCTTATTATGAGTATGGTTAACCTCAAGAATCAGTCTTTTAGGGTCAAATATCAAAAGAAGTTTTTGTCCAACTGTCTAAACTGATAATTGATTTGCAGTAATTGAAATGTCCTCTTAGATGTTTTTGTCATGTCTTTAATATGAAGCAAGTGTGTGTAGTTTATAGGATAAGTTTTTGTTCATAGTTCTTAATTCAAGCGTACCAATTTGTTTTTTTTATTAACCATGGTTTTTTTATCTTTTTGACCGACTTATCCATGGGGTTTATACCATTGCCACACATTTTCAAACCGGGTAAATCCCTCCCTTTCCTGGAGGTTGACGTGGCTACTTTATGGTGGTTTGAGTGTATGTCTACATGTCTTTTGGAAGTGTAAAGTTGTGCTTGTTTTTGTGGGACTGGGTAATTACATGGTGAATCAGCTAACTATGGTTACTGTAGAATTATCATTATGACCCGGAAGTTGCAGTCATGTATGTGTTGTTTTGCTGCATATGAACCTGTTCTGAATATCTTCCTTTGAGTTCCAAGGAGGGTGATCTGGGGGTGTTTGGAAAGTTGGTTCACTAGTAAGTAGTTGGACCAGATCTTGTTTAACTGACTTCACAGATAATCGAGGTTTTTTAGGCAACTATTGTTTGTTAAGTCAATTCTCTTTGCTGTGGTTTTGTGATACATAGTTATCATGAGATTAATTGTTGAATCTTATGACAATAGGAAGCAAAACTTGTGTTCATCGTTCTTGATTTAGGTTTCTGATGTGTAGATGGTTTATGTGTCTTGGTTTAGGATGGTGCTCTTGAAATGACGAAATTGTGAGAGATTTTGTGTAGGTAACCATAGGGTGACATAAGGTGTTAGTTATTTAACCAAGTATTATGACTTGGAAGCAGCAATGATCTTTTCTATGTTTCTTTTGTTGCTTATGAAGGAGCTGTTTCGAATGATACCATTGCCATCAGAGCATTAAAGATTGTTCCTCGACTCTAGTTATCTAAGGGCGGCTAAATTCTGTTTTGTCAATTCTGATTTACTAGATAAGAGGTCTAAATCAGGAGATTTTGTTAAACTGCCTGAACTCATTGTTGAAGCTTGGTTATGAGACTGAGTTGCATTAATTTAACTGTCCTCTTATGTTTATGATTGAGTGTGATTGATAATGTAAGATTCTTTGCCGATCCTATGTTCATATAGTTTTGATTACGTCTTTGGGACTCGATGCTTATTCAACTCCTGCAAGGATGGAGGTGTTCTGCTATAAACGATAGAATTAGGATGAACAAGTATACAAACACAACAAATACGGTTCTGGTATAGGTACTTTCTGCCCAGGAATCTGTAGGATGGAGCAATTTAGCCGTTTTCTGACAATTTATTCATGGTGTTGTGTGGTTGAAGCCTATGCGACAAGCCTGACGGCTGTGCTGCGGGGTACAGGTCAATTCAATTCTGTTTGGGCCACGGCTGATACTAATTCAGTGAGGGTAAAAAAATTGCATTCTAATCGAGTATTGACTTTTGGTTGACTTCAGGCTTGAGTTACTTGACTTGGTTTGTTATAGCAAACAGTTATGTCGTAATTGTAAAAATAAAAAGATAACTAAAACTCAACGTGTGGGGTAAGAAAAAACAAGGTAGATTGTTTTTGTTTGTAGGCGGATAAGAGATTTACTGACTTATCAAAGAGATCGAGAGCTCAAGAATAAATATTTTAAGTTGCAGTTACATCGTTGATCTAATGCAACTGGGTTCTTATATTTTACCGGGGATGTTTTTCTGGGTATACTTGGGTTTCCGACTCGACATTGCGAGCCGACTAATCCCAGGGCGACTACCCTTTTGGATAGTCCGTAGTCATCACACCCAAAAAAAAAAAAAAAAAAAACGCAACTGGGTCCTGTTTATGTTTTTGCATCAAGTTCAGATGCTAACAAATAGATTAATACTTTCAACTAATACTTTCAACTCAAACCTTGCTGAAACGAGTTTTGCAAATCATTAACTTAATTGAATGATTGCGTAGTTCTAACCCTTGAAGTTGTCTAGTAAATCATGAACACCAAAGGCTACTCTGTAATTTTTTAGCTTATGATGGATAATCCATATCTGATTCAAAATCCTCCAATCAAAGCATTAGTGCATTAAGTCATTAACATGGCTATTTTGAAGGTAGATTTGGAATTTTCTGCAACATTATAATAAAACCTTTCCATCAATAAACCTCAGATTTTCTGGTGAAGTAATCTCTAAATGTGAACGCAACGAGTCAAAGAAAATGGTTAAACCAAACTTCATGGACGACCAAGCTTCATCTGTCATACGTGTAGGTGATGGCTTATCCAAGTATAACATTCTCAAGAATTCATTATCCTTTCAGACATATCGTCTTGGGATGCAACTTTTCTCCTTGCTAGTGACCCAGGGAAGTACTTGTATCTCAGTTCTGGTTTTTTCGTTCTGGAATAAAAAATGAATTGAACAGCTAAACGCTTCAGCTATCTTAGCAATTGCTGTGCCGATTCTTTTCAAACCTAGGATTCCCACTTTTTTGCCAGTAAACTGCAACAATTACACATTTAAAGATGAACAAAGACCAGTGCAAATTGGATGAAGCGTAAGATGATTAATTATTCTGCATTTCTGCTAACGTAATATAATAAACTGAATTAGGTAAATGGTATCTTTTTATACTTACTTCGAGAGTTAGACCCCAGTAATATATTAATGTGTGTATTAGTTCGGCACGATAACAGTTTGTTCATTTACTTATTTTCGAGTCAAGTGAACATACAGGAAATGTAACAACCCGTAAAACATTATATGAGAAGAGAAAAGTGAACCTCTTAGCTAAACTTTAGAAGGTATTGACTAGTCTAGTATTGCTTTCGGCTCTGAATGTGTTGCACAAAAAGTGAAGTAGATAATTGATACAGTCAGTTAACCGTACTTTATCCAAATACTTTGGCAACCAGACAAATTAACGTTACACGTATCAAGTATGCATTACTTAAACTGACTGTGATTAGCAAACGTCAGACATTATCGAGTTTAATTACAAAAACAGGCCACAATTTCGGATATCTAACCTTGGTAGTCAATTTGAAGTCACATTTCTTCCACGACCCACTTCTCACATACTGATCACATTCGCAAATCCCTCTTAACATAGCCAACATCAACCCAATAGGCAATTAGGTATGTTAGAACTTAGAAGTACATTCATGTCTTTCATAATTGATTGATTGATTAAGGTTGTTGGCTTAATGGCTAGTAAGTAACTGATGTCTGAGGTTTATGGTTGAACAATGTGTTTTTGGTTGAAAGTGGGTGTTAGCTTTATCCCACATCGCTCAGGTACTGAAAGTGGAGAGTAAGGAAGTATCTATATAAAGAACAAGCTGCTCATGGAGATAGTCACGCAGCCAAGCAATGAGCACAAAGCGAACTATTCTTTCGCCTTTTACTAAAGAATACCGTGTGCTGTATAAATTGGCATACGCCTATTTTTGGAGAGCTTCTTCCTATTGGAAGAACTCCAACCAATGTGTAGTTAAAAAATTTCCAAGGTTATATTTAGCTGAACTTGGTAAGTTAATAAGCCCCGTAGTTTTTACCGATAAACATACTGTTGTCATATTAGATTTAACGAAATTTAGGAATTGTAGGTCTGGGCAGGATCGGCATAACAATTGCAAAGAGAGCCGAAGCATTCAACTGTCCCACTGGTTACTATTCTAGATCAGAGAAACCATAAACGAAATACAAGTACTTTCCAAGCATCATTGAATTGGCTTCAAATTGTGAGATCCTGTTTGTGGCATGTTCACTGACAGAAGAAACCAGTCACACAATTAGCCGTGAAATCATTGATGCATTAGGTCCCAAGGTCACTCTCTTAACCTCGGGAGGGGTGCATGAACTTGAACTGGTACATGCTCTTGTTGAAGGCCGGATAGCTGGTGCAGGTCTTGATGTCTTTGAGCATAAACCAGATAAATAGAGTTAAGGAACAATCTTTAATGCTCTGATGGCAATGGTAAACATCTCCTATAAGCGACAAACGAAACTAGAAAAGATCGTTGATGCTTAAGTCATAATAGTCAGTTAAATAGCACCTTGTATGTCACCCTATGTGCTTACCTACACCAAATCGCTCACAATTTCGCCATTCCAAGAGCACCATCCTAAACCTAAGCGGGGTGTAAGACACATGACAACACATACCCAAGACACATAAACCATCTACACATCAGATACCTAAATCAAGAACTATTAACTCTTGTTAATGGCCGGATAGCTGGTGCAGGTCTTGATGTACGTCTTTGAGCATGAACCAGACATGCCCCAGGGTCTGTTTGGTCTTGATAATGTCCTCTTGTCACATCATGCCACAAGTGGCACCACGGAGACACGAAATGCAATGGCTGATTTCGTCTTTGCGAACCCAGAGGCTCACTTTGCACTTGTAACTGTTAACTACGGTGGTTTAGATAGGATCACAATGACACTTGGTCACTGGTATCTGAAAGATATGAAGCGTTGTGCGTGTTTTCAGATCTGTTTTCCTCGATGCATTTTCTGTTTAGTGGATTCTGCAGGGAAAAATAATCACTGTCCAAGCATCAAGTCTGTCAAATCTTTTCAGCTTAATTTAACTCAGTTCTGTTTTACAGCTCCATATTTTGAACATATGTCCGTAGACACACCTTATACAACAGCCTTTACACTCACTTTCTGGACTGATTGTATAACCTCCGAATGCAAACCAAGTTAAATTTTCAACCATCATATTTATTGTCCTCTTTATATATTACATGTAAAAACAGAAACAAGAAAAACGCAGTTCAACATCTCAACAACCAAACTTGTATGTTGCTGCATTATACTCGCCATCTCTATTTTACATGAACAAGTAGAGTTACAGACTTCAATGGCATTACTAACTTTATAGTTATTTTGAAATGGACCAACAAATAGTCAACATAACGGACGCCTCGCGAGCCGCGCTTTTAGATATGAGGCCTTTATGCGAAGCCAAGTCAATCTCAGGCCACCAAACCTTGCAAATGATGAAAAGGCCCTATCCTAGAGTGCATGTATACCTTCTCCTCCATGTATATTTTCCAACTAGCATGAGTAACTTTACAAATTCACCACATAAATCTCTTTTGGACTAAATAAGTCTGCAACAAAAAACTTGCATAGGTTTGCAATAAGTTAAGTAAATCCCTTAGTTTATACACAAACACCACCTCACCGTGCTCGTTTAGTGTATTTGTTTATCGAATGCTGTGGAGATCATATGGTCACCAAGGTGAGAAACATCTTTTCTGGAGATGGATCATTCTGGACCATTAATGATTTTCGAACGGGTTCAATGGGTCGTATTCAGTAGGAGGTTGAGTCACATGCGCCCAATTTAGATAGTGGATGGGCAAACATATTTAGTTTCTTATACTATACAAAGTTTATATTACACTCCAGTAGATTATAATAACTGTATGGGATGCAGCTTTTCTCCTTAGCATACGTCAGACATTATCGAGTTTAATTACAAAAACAGGCCACAATTTTGGATATCTAATCTTGGTAGTCAATTTGAAGTCAAATTTCTTCCACTACCCACTTCTTACATACTGATCACATTTGTAAATCCCTCTTAACGTAGCCAACATCAACCCAATAGCCAAATCAGCCACGTCATCAGTCAAGACATCAGGTGTATTAGTAACCTTTATATCTTTCTCCTTACAATACTCCAAGTCAACTTTATCCAACCCCACACTAAAACTCGACACAATCTCCAGACCCAGTAACGAGTCAATGAGTTCTCGGGCAGCACCAATGGTCGTGTTTCCGACAACTGCTTTGATGGAAGTTGTGTGTTGATTAAGGAATGTGGGTCTGTCTGGGATGGTCCAAAGGCGAAAGAGGGTGTTACGGGTCGAGCTGTTGTTCGAGGTATGGGAACATTAGGCATGTTGGAAGTACATTCATGTCTTTCATAACTGATTGATTGATTAAGGTTGTTGGTCTGATGGCTAGTAACTGATGTCCGAGGTTTATGGTTGAACAATGTGTTTTTGGGTTTAAAGTGGGTGTTGGGTTTATTATCCCACATCGCTCGGGTAGTGGAAGTGGAGACTGAGGAAGTATCTATATAAAGAACAAGCTGCGAATTGAGACAGTCACGCAGCCAAGCAATGAGCACAAAGCGAACTATTCTTTCGCCTTTTACTAAAGAATACCGTGTGCTCGTTGTATAAATTGGCATACGCCTATTTTTGGAGAGCTTCTTCCTTTAGGAAGAACTCCAACCAATTGTTAGTTAAAAATTTTCCAAGGCAATTAAGCTATGTTTATATTTAGCTGAGCTTGATAAGTTAATAATCCCTGCAGTTTTTACAAATAAACTTACCATTAGATTTAATAAAATTTGTTGTTGGGACTATATTTTCATATTCTGTATTTCGATTCTGGTTTCTCTGATCTAGAATAGTAACTAGTGGGACAGTTAAATGCTTTGGCTCTCTTTGCAATTGTTGTGCCGATCCGGCTTCAAACTGTGAGATCCTGGTTGTGGCATGTTCACCCACAGAAACCAGTCACATATATAGCCGTGAAGTCATTGTTGCATTAGATCCCAAGGTCACTCTCTTAACATCGGGAGGGGTGCACACATAGAGGAGCCTGAACTGGTACATGCTCTTGTTGAAGGCCGGATAGCTGGTGCAGGTCTTGATGTCTTTGAGCATGAACCAGATAAATAGAGTTAAGGAACAAACTTTGATGCTCTGATGGCAATGGTATCATTCGAAACACCTCCTATAAGCAACAAAAGAAACTAGAAAAGATCGTTGCTGCTTCAAGTCATAATACTCAGTTATATAGCACCTTATGTCACCCTATGGTTACCTACACCAAGTCGCTCACAATTTGGCCATTCCAAGAGCACCATCCTAAATCTATGCAGTGTAAGACACATGACAACACATACCTAAGACACATAAACCATCTACACATCAGAAACCTAAATCAAGAACTATGAACTCTTGTTAAAGGCCGGATAGCTGGTGCAGGTCTTGATGTACGTCTCTGAGCATGAACCAGACGTGCGCCAGGGGCTGTTTGGTCTTGATAATGTCCTCTTGTCACATGCCGCAAGTGGCACCACGGAGACACGATGCAATGGCTGATTTTGTCTTTGCGAACCCAGAGGCTCACTTTGCACTTGTAACTGTTAACTACGGTGGTTTAGATAGGATGACAATGACACTTGGTCACTGGTATCTGAAAGATATGAAGCGTTGTGCATGTTTTCAGATCTGTTTTCCTCAATGCCTTTTCTGTTTAGTGGATTCTGCAGGGAAAAATAATCACTGTGCAAGCATTATGTCTGTCAAATCTTTTCAGCTTAATTTAACTCAGTTCTGTTTTACAGCTCCATATTTTGAACATATGTCCGTAGACACACCTTATACAACAGCCTTTACACGCACTTTCAACTTGTCTGATTGTATAACCTCCAAATCCAAACCAAGTTAAATTTTCAACCATCATATTTATTGTCCTCTTTATATATTACATGTAAAAACAGAAACAAGAAAAACGCAGTTCAACATCTCAACAACCAAACTTGTATGTTGCTGCATTATACTCGCCATCTCTAGTTTACTTGAACAAGTAGAGTTGCAGACTTCAATGGCATTACTAACTTTATAGTTATTTTGAAATGGACCAACAAGTAGTCAACATGACGGACGCCTCGCGAGCCGCACTTTTAGATATGAGCCCTTTATGCGAAGCCAAGTCAATCTCAGGCCACCAAACCTTGCAATTGATGAAAAGGCCCTATCCTAGAGTGCATGTAGACCTTCTCCTCCATGTATATTTTCCAACTAGCATGAGTAACTTTACGAATTCACCACATAAATCTCTTTTGGACTAAATAAGTCTGCAACAAAAAACTTGCATAGGTTTGCAATAAGTTAAGTAAATCCCTTAGTTTATAAACAAACACCACCTCACCGTGCTCGTTTAGTGTATTTGTTTATCGAAGGCTGTGGAGATCATATGGTCACCAAGGTGAGCAACATCTTTTCTGGAGATGGGTCATTCTGGACCATTAATAATTTTCGAACGGGTTCAATGGGTCGTATTAAGTAGGAGGTTGAGTCACATGCGCCCGATTTAGATAGTGGATGGGCAAACATATTTAGTTTCTTATACTATACAAAGTTCCAGTAGATTATAATAACTGTATGGGATGCAACTTTTCTCCTTACTGAAACAGACTGTGATTAGCATACGTCAGACATTATCGAGTTTAATTACAAAAACAGGCCACAATTTTGGATATCTAATCTTGGTAGTCAATTTGAAGTCAAATTTCTTCCACTGCCCACTTCTTACATACTGATCACATTCGTAAATCCCTCTTAACGTAGCCAACATCAACCCAATAGCCAAATCAGCCACGTCATCAGTCAAGACATCAGGTGTATTAGTAACCTTTATATCTTTCTCCTTCCAATACCCCAAGTCAACTTTATCCAACCCCACACTGAAACTCGACACAATCTCCAGACCCAGTAACGAGTCAATGAGTTCTCGGGCAGCACCAATGGTCGTGTTTCCGACAACTGCTTTGATGGAAGTTGTGTGTTGATTAAGGAATGTGGGTCTGTCTGGGATGGTCCAAAGGCGAAAGAGGGTGTTAAGGGTCGAGCTGTTGTTCGAGGTATGGGAACATTAGGCATGTTGGAAGTACATTCATGTCTTTCATAACTGATTGATTGATTAAGGTTGTTGGTCTGATGGCTAGTAACTGATGTCCGAGGTTTATGGTTGAACAATGTGTTTTTGGGTTTAAAGTGGGTGTTGGGTTTATTATCCCACATCGCTCGGGTAGCGGAAGTGGAGACTGAGGAAGTATCTATATAAAGAACAAGCTGCGAATTGAGACAGTCACGCAGCCAAGCAATGAGCACAAAGCGAACTATTCTTTCGCCTTTTACTAAAGAATACCGTGTGCTCGTTGTATAAATTGGCATACGCCTATTTTTGGAGAGCTTCTTCCTTTAGGAAGAACTCCAACCAATTGTTAGTTAAAAAGTTTCCAAGGCAATTAAGCTATGCTTATATTTAGCTGAGCTTGATAAGTTAATAATCCAAGCAGTTTTTACAAATAAACTTACCATTAGATTTAATAAAATTTGTTGTTGGGACTATATTTTCATATTCTGTTTTGCTTTAGTGGCAAAAAAGTAGGTCTGGGCAGGATCGTTTCCAAGCGTCATTGAATTGGCTTCAAACTGTGAGATCCTGGTTGTGGCATGTTCACTCACAGAAACCAGTCACATAATTAGCCGTGAAGTCATTGTTGCATTAGATCCCAAGGTCACTCTCTTAACATCGGGAGGGGTGCACACATAGAGGAGCCTGAACTGGTACATGCTCTTGTTGAAGGCCGGATAGCTGGTGCAGGTCTTGATTTCTTTGAGCATGAACCAGATAAATAGAGTTAAGGAACAATTTTTAATGCTCTGATGGCAATGGTATCATTCGAAACACCTCCTATAAGCAACAAAAGAAACTAGAAAAGATCGTTGCTGCTTCAAGTCATAATACTCAGTTATATAGCACCTTATGTCACCCTATGGTTACCTACACCAAGTCGCTCACAATTTGGCCATTCCAAGAGCACCATCCTAAATCTATGCAGTGTAAGACACATGACAACACATACCCAAGACACATAAACCATCTACACATCAGAAACCTAAATCAAGAACTATGAACTCTTGTTAAAGGCCGGATAGCTGGTGCAGGTCTTGATGTACGTCTCTGAGCATGAACCAGACGTGCCCCAGGGGCTGTTTGGTCTTGATAATGTCCTCTTGTCACATGCCGCAAGTGGCACCACGGAGACACGATGCAATGGCTGATTTTGTCTTTGCGAACCCAGAGGCTCACTTTGCACTTGTAACTGTTAACTACGGTGGTTTAGATAGGATGACAATGACACTTGGTCACTGGTATCTGAAAGATATGAAGCGTTGTGCATGTTTTCAGATCTGTTTCCTCAATGCCTTTTCTGTTTAGTGGATTCTGCAGGGAAAAATAATCACTGTGCAAGCATTATGTCTGTCAAATCTTTTCAGCTTAATTTAACTCATTCTGTTTTACAGCTCCATATTTTGAACATATGTCCGTAGACACACCTTATACAACAGCCTTTACACCCACTTTTTGGTCTGATTGTATAACCTCGGAATCCAAAGCAAGTTAAATTTTCAACCATCATATTTATTGTCCTCTTTATATATTACATGTAAAAACAGAAACAAGAAAAATGCAGTTCAACATCTCAACAACCAAACTTGTATGTTGCTGCATTGTAGTCACCGTCTCTAGTTTACTTGAACAAGTAGAGTTGCAGACTTCAATGGCATTACTAACTTTATAGTTATATTGAAATGGACCAACGAGTTGTCAACATGACGGATGCCTCGCGAGCTGCGCTTTTAGATATGAGGCCTTTATACTAAGCCAAGTCAATCTCAGGCCACCAAACCCTGCAACTGATGAAAAGGCCCTATCCTAGAGTGCATGTAGACCTTCTCCTCCATGTATATTTTCCAATTAGTAACTTAACAAATTCACCAAATAAATCTCTTTTGGATTAAATAAGTCTGAAACAAAAAACTTGCATAGGTTTGCAATAAGTTAAGTAATCCCTTAGTTTATAAACAAACTCCACCTCACCCTGCTCATTTAGTGTACTGGTTAATTGAAGGTTGTGGAGATCGTATGGTGGTCACCAAGGTGAGCAACATCTCTTCTAGAGTTGGGTCATTCTGGACCATGGATAATTTTCGAAAATAAGATTAAAATGTTGGCAACCAAACAAAGCAGTGTAGTCAGTAGCGCATATGCTAATAAAGTTATAAGGAATATCTCCATGTTTTGTAAGACAAAAAAACCATTGTGATTTGTGAATAATAACATGTGTGTATGTCACAAGAACAAGATCTACAAAGAGTATCTTATCGGCTCAAAGACAGGAACATGGAGACAATTGGGTCAAGTGTTTTCCAAGCATGTCTACATACGTATTATAACACAATAAACTAGTAATTGTTAAAAAAAAATAGATCTACCTTCGATTTTAGATAAATCTAATGGGTTTAAGGCTTTAAATAGCTATTTACTTATTCAAATATATCTATGTATTCAAAAAATTATTCATATGATACCTCAACTTTGACTTTATCTGTTAATATGGTACATGCAAACTTTTTTTACCTATTAACTTGTAACATAACATGTGAAGTTTGCAACGTTAGTCCTTTTAGAAATGATCGTTTTAACATGTTTGCGACGTTAGTCCGTTTTAAAAATATGTTTTTCCAAAAAAGACAATTTAGAAAAAGAAATGTCTTTTTAACATATTTCGAAAACAAAGATTTGATTTTATTTTAAAACTCAAAACAAAAAAAAAATTTCTTTACATAGATTTTTTTTTTAACTTTTTTGTTTTCGAATTTTCTTTCGATTCTTTTTCGAATTTTTGTTCTTCAAAATTTTCTTCTGTAAATTTTTTTTTGGAATAAATAATTTTTTGGAAAAGTATTTTTTTAAACAAATTTTTGAAAAAAACACTTATTTCGAAAAAAATTGTTTTTGAAAAAGAAACATAATTTCAAAAAAAAGTAATTTAATATTTCGATTTTTTTTCCGATTTTTTACAAAATGTTAAAAAAAAATCTTTTTCTACAAAAAGTCTGAAAAGAATAGGTTTTTTTAGAATTTTCTCCAAAAAAATATTTTTCGAAAAATTATTTTTCAAAAAAGAAAGATTTTATGAAAGAAAATAAATTTTCGAAAAAAAAAGACTAACGATGAAAACATACATTGGATGGGACTAACGATGTCACTTTGCAAACGACAAAAAAATACCACATCATTATATTTTTCGAAATTTCCCGGTTTAGCAAGTTACAGGTCAAAATGTGATTATATTGGCAAAAAAAGTAAGTTCACGTACTATCTGAATAATTGTTTTAATACACGTACCATATGGATATATTTGAAAAAGTATATATCTATTTAAAGCCTAACCCAAATCTAATTGGCAATGTTAACTTGGCAAAATAATTATCAACCTAGGAAATATATGGTATGATAATCACAAATTATGCAAAAAAGAGAGGATTACCATCTTGGTTCCATAAGATTTAAATTATTATCACAAAACATACTCAAATAGATAAGTAATACTACTTGATTTCTCTTATTATGCAAGGTCAAATAGATAAAGTATGAAAACATTACTAGAATTATCGAATCAAAACTTATCAAAACTATATTTAAATTACTAAAATCTGTTGATAAAAGAAAAGACATTGTTACAGATATAAGTCAAAACTAGACAAAATCATATACACCCATGTCGATCAGCATGGGCACCCCGGACAAATGAAGCAAGTGTGACCCCAGCTCGGTTATGTGACGAGATGCACCCCACCATCAGCGTGTGCATAACAGCGACCAGAAAAAAAGCCAAAATTGGATGGTCTATCACAATAACCCTCAACCTTGAGCAGTAGTTGGTTAAAGACATCATAATTCAAAGACTGGTTTATGAAATATACACAAACATCATAATTCAAAGACTGGTTTATGAAATATACACAAGTAAATGTATGTGTTGAATCTGATGCAGATTTACACTTGCTATGAAACTCGGAATAACTCTTACGAAATAATGATAGGAATTATGCAAATAGAGAAACTTGAGTCAAATTATCTTTGATTTACTAGCATCTAGTATCTTTTACCTCTAATTTTTTCTCAGGTATAGCCAAATACCGATACGTATACATACGATTCTCAGACTAAAACAAGTTACAGCCATCTACATGTATATGTCTTTCAAAGAAGACTAGGTGATTTCTCTCAATAAAACCAAGAACAACCGAAAAGGATATTCTGAAGGTATTTTTGTTTGAACCTAACACTAGACAAGATCTTACAAGGAGAAAAAGGAAGTTCCCAAAAAAATAATGGAAGAACTAGAAATATTTCTAAGAAGGCTGATTGAACCTAAACGGAACTTATCCGTGGTGTGAGCTGAATATCTTCATCGTAGAGCAAACGCCTCTTCTTAGACCCATATCCATGGTATTGGTAAATAATGCTGTGAAGACACTGTCTTAGGTAGGTAACGTCATACGTCTCTAAAAATTTCAAATCCATTTCCCTTGATTTCTTGCCTGCATAAACCTTGTATTCCTCCAAAACCGAAGACAAGCACCAATTCTGCAGCTTTCTTAGGCAGCCAACAAAACACCCTGTCCGATGCTGGAATCGTGAAACAATTATAAATGTTAAAACCTGCTGCTTGAACTATTGAAAAACATACAAATATGATGGTCTGTAGGCTCTGAAACTGATCATATAATACTGGAAGAAATAAACAGTCTAAAATAGACGAGTCTATAGAAAGAAAGAGATGATTTAGAACATACCTTTCCACGTTTGCAATGTATCAAAATAGGATGATTTCTCACATCTACAAAAGAGCGAGCAGTAAAGATTAGTATCTTTGAAAAGAAGGGTAATAAATTAGACACGTAAAACATGATTGTTGAAGATCCATTACCAATTAACACCTTAAGGGCATCCGTGATTATACCCCTCGGAATAGGTGTATCCTGCATATTTAAATTCAGAAGTTTCTTTAAATTATCTACTTTTCAGACATTTGAGCAATAGGCCAAACATATCAAATAAACTACACACTGAACTAGCTATTTAATAAATCTCATCTAGCGTCCTTGACTCATTGTCTCATATCACAGACATTCTAAAACAATTAATCATTGGTTAATGATCTCCCATCTTACAGCACTGATCAGAATGGCGGCAACTCGTGTTAACATATAATTAACGTTAACTTCAACTACAGAATTTTGCATAAATTAAGTAACTTAAAGCATGCTACAAATAACCTAAACCACATTCTGTATATCACTAGTTTTCTTTCCTATCCTCTACCAAATCAGTTTTTTTCAAAGCATACCTAATGCATTCACACAATTTATTATTCCTCCGTCTGACACACAAAAAATGGACAAATTCCAATATGTGTAATTTGATCGACAAGAAGTCATTTTTACCCTCAAAGCTAATATAGAAATTTGAATTGGGTAATCGATGCATCTTTTGATTATAAAAACTGGACACTAAGGTGGACACTTTTTATGGGGCGGAGGAGTGTGTTTGGTACAAGTGGCAGTACCAGCGGGCTGCCGGCGATTGGTTATTTTCTATAAAAAATCATAGGTATATGTGTAATCATAATGTGTAAAACAGCACTCAATGCTCGCTACTACTTCAGTAAGCATTGGAAAACGAGCATTCCGAAAACTGAAATTGATAAAATTGATAAATAAATAAAGAAGGTAAGCACTACTACCTTAGTGCCATCAATTCCAAATTGAAACAATTGAATATTATTCTCCTTCAAAAACTCCAAATTCTCTTGAGGATACGCCTCCGTACACAAACATCTGCAAAATTCATTATCATTAAAAACCAAATTCAATAACACAAAATTTATTAAAATTAAAATAAAAACATATACATACATGATGGATTTAAGGTTTAGGGTTTTGAGGAAGGGGAAATCATTAGGCTGAGGGAAACCAGATCTATAAATTCGATCTTCAACCAAAGCGAAATTAATGGGTTTTTCATCATCATTCTTATTATGAATATCATCAATGGCTTTATTATTTACTTCTTGTTTCATGATGATGAAATAAATCATACAATTGGAGTGAATGTGATTTGTTGTTATTCCATGATGATGAATTTTGGGTTGTATTTGTAGGATTCAGAGAAAGAGGAAGGCTACACGAATTGGGAGTTCGTTTCCCCAAAAGATTGTTCTTTCTTATTTATAAATTGTTTGTTTTGTTTTTTTAGATACTTCGCTTTATCTTTTTTTTCTTAATTTAAATTATTCTTTTTTTGACTTATCTACAATTCAAAATTATGGTCTCGTCATGGCCCATGCATTGTCATTTATCTGGAACAACGAAAATCACACTCATCTTTTAATAAAAAGGATAAAAGATATAAAATATCATCTTACTTATTATTAATTTATTCCGATTTTAAACACTTAATATTTTATCTTGTGACTTTACCATGGTACTTTTAAATTTATTTCGACTATACCAATATTAGCCTGAAATGACAATACTACCCTTATAAATGCTAATATACCCTTTGTCTTTTTTCCTTTCATATTAATTGAAAAATCCTTTTTTTACTGTAAAACTCATTGGGGATCATGCCACTGCCATAAGCAAGTGCAACCTTATAAGATTGTCTCTATTCATCAGAGAGGTAAGATCCATCCAAACTAAAAGCTTTCACATCCTATTAGGGGAAAAGATTCCAGCAAGACAAGATGTTAGAGAAAGAGAAAGTATTAAAAACTTATGGATGAAGAACTGATGCAGAACTAATGCATATGCACCAATGTTGCGCCGAAACTGCTTGCCATCAGATGTGGGACACACATATCCGTATCATTAGTCGGAAAAAAAACGTTTGTCTGATTGATGAACAAAAAAACAAGATTGGATCTGGATTGAAGCAAGTGTCTCTTTAAGCAACTTTACCATGTAAATAGGTGAAAGAGCTTCAAATTTACGTGGGTTCCATTTTATTGTGTTATATATTCCAATCCCTGCAATTGATAGCAACCAAGCTATGACAACTGAAACAAACAAGAAAGCAACTCGGTTTGTCCCGTGATGTTGAATCGAGAAAAGCCCAACCAAAAGAACACACGAGATTGCAACCACATAATCTGAGAGAAATTTTTTAGCATAAAGTGGATTGAAGCAAGTGCTCCGCCCCATAAAAATTTGCTCACATTAGCTATTATTATGTTTATCAGTATATGTGAATTCAGTTAGCTATTATTGAGTTAAAATAATTGTTGTCAATTTGTATTTTTGTTTAATTAGTTAAAAAAATTGTTGTCAATTCGTATTTTTAAAGAGAGAACTGCAATGGAGGAGAGTGAGATGTGATGGCAATAAATGTAATTATGTTGAAGAAGACGGGGGTAATATAGTCATTTCAGGCTAATATTGGTATAGTAAAAACAAATTTGAAAGTACAATGGTAAAGTCACGAGATAAAATAGTAAGTGTTTAAAGTTGGCACAAATCAATAAGTAAGATGGTATTTTATAACTTTTACCCTAATAAAAAAAATGATATTTGAGAGAACCATCTTAAATTCGTGTATCTTTTTTATACCGAGTCACCATCTTAATGATATAAATTGAAACTAAACACACAACGAACGAAACCATTTATTACATGTTAAACTTTAACAATATTTTGTATCAAATTCTCGATTAAACTTGACTTAATATGAGATGTGTTTGTTGAAAGATAAAGACTACAAGAAAGTAAACACACAAACACATTAAATCAAGAGTACATCAAAAAAGTCTGAACACTAAGCATATACGTACTAAGCCTTAGCTTTTCTACAACTAAGATGTTTAGACTATGGGATGCACACTTGATCATAATCTAAACATGAGCACACACGTACTAAACTTTAACTTTTCCGCAAGATGTTTAGATTATGAGATGCACACAACCACACACAACAAATATATTATGCAACTACAAAAGTAAAGACATAAATGTAAAGTGCATAATGTAAAATATAAAGCAAACCGACATGATGATTTATAATGGTTCGGTCACGAAGCTCCTCTTCGCCCTACTCCACTCCTCGAGTACCCAACTCGAGAGTTACTTCACTGGTCAACAAGCTCCTTTCAAGGTGGAGAAAATCATACACGTCGCTTACATCATTTACCTACATTAAGCTACAAGCCGAGTTCTAATCTTAGATAGAACCAATCTACACTCATCACGCCACTAGTTATGTTTTATGGCCCAACATAACAAACCTTGTGTTTTATGTTCTAAACACGCAAACCATCTAATCTAGATCCAAGTATACACACCACTTAGAGGATTAGAAGAAGGAATCACATCTTAAACAAGATTAATAAAAAAAATCAAGGATTAAGAAGTGTGAA
Organism: Glebionis coronaria; assembly: GCA_025667525.1. Taxonomy (NCBI): domain Eukaryota; kingdom Viridiplantae; phylum Streptophyta; class Magnoliopsida; order Asterales; family Asteraceae; genus Glebionis; species Glebionis coronaria. The sequence continues at coordinate 70,508,527 of CM046882.1, read as the reverse complement.
AGGTGAGAGAGAATATGCAAAAATGATTAATGAAAATCTGAAAATGATCCACTATTTATAGGACAAGAGAGAAACGACTATATCTGCCCGCGGTTCCTTAAATACCTATGCGGTTCCTTATCAATAAGGAACCGCAGGTACCTATAAGGAACCTCGGGCTCTAGACTCCGCTCCCTTTTCTCCCCCAGTGGGGAAAATCCATCTAGTGCAGAATTTACCCAAAGGGAATATCCAATCCATTAGAATATCCTAAACTTAAATTTCCATTTTCTTTTTAATCAAACATTTTCTTAAAAATAAAGTTATTTCAAAAATACTTCGTCACTTCAATTAAAAGTGAGTTTAAAAAAATAATCAATTCTTGATCACTTGATTAAGCTAATGACTTATTCATACCTTAAGTGATTCATGATGAATGCGAGCTTGGAGATGTCGAGAGAAGTATACCTATGGATGCATATGTGATTACGAGTACCTTATACATTCTACATAATGTATTGCGACTTATACGTTTATCATCACCAAAACATAAAGAGATTTATCGATTATGTTAATACAAATGATGCCTAAAAACATATTTGTATTAACTAATCTTTCTTAGTTTATCACGACAAAGTGTAAAGACATTTATAGTCAAAGATAACCGTAAGACGAATTATTTAACGAACATTATCATTAAGGTAATAATCATTTAAGTCTTACACACATATCTTATACATGTTTAGTGATCACTAAAACTGATAAATCTTAAAACTTATATTTATTCAAATGTGACAAAATATTTTAATAAACTTTCTTTTTAAGAAAATGTTTTATTAAAATAGAAAATGAAAATTTGAATTTAGGATATTCCAAATGGCAAAAGGATATTCTTTTTGGATATGATTTTCACCAGATGTTTCTAGAGCCCGCATATCCTTATCAATAATGAACCGCATACCTTTTTAATGAGTCGCGCTCAGATAGCCGTTGGACCTTGTCTCCTATAAATAGTGGATCATTTCTCTATTTTTCAATGAACCTTTTTGGACAACTTTATGCTTCTAATCTCTTTTCTATATTCCAATCATTAGTAAATGATGACTTAATGTGTTAAGTATGTTTACTTATGATTACCCCCTTGATCCCCTTCTTTATATGTCTAAAGATAAGATCATTCATACATTTGTGATGTGATAAAAAAACAAATCCTTGATGAATATTATCCTTTCTCAGATCTAGTCATGCTCATCATATTGTTCATTTTAGTCTTGTGTAAATCTAAGGTATTTGTGCATATTTAGATTAGTCTTGTGTATATCTAAGGTATATGTGTATACTTGGATTAGTCTTGTGTATATCCAAGGTATATGTGTATACTTGAATGTGTCTTGTGTGCTAGTTCTCACTGAACTCTAAAGTGATGTAGTTGTTAGTGTCTTGTATGATTGTTCTTACTAAACTACAAAGTGATGTAATTTTGAGTATGAGTGTTTGAGTTCTCACTCAACTAGAAAGTGATGTGTGTGAAGATTGGTTCTAGCTATGATAAGAACTCGACATCTAGCCTTATGTCAGAAAAGAAGATGGGCGACAAAGATTGGTGCTAGTTATGATTAAAACTCGACATTTGTCCTTGTGTTGGAAAAGAAGTTTGGTTCTAGCTAGGATTAGAACTCGACATTTAGCTTAGTGTCGGAAAACATTGTAAGCAACGCTGTAAGGTTTTCTCCGCCAAGAAGGGAGCTTGTGGATATAGTGGAAATCTCGAGTAAGGTGTATTCGAGAAGTTGAGTAGGAATGAAGAGAGAACTTCGTTTTCGAACCACTGTAAATCTTTGGTGTCTTTCCTTAGGTTGTTTCTTTCCTTACTTGTCCTTAAATTTAGTATTTCATCATCATAATCACTTGATATGGCAAATGTTTTGAAACATTGTAAATTGGCCTAGCTATTATGAAAAAAGTTTTCAAGTATACTCATTTCTAATGACGAACATAATTTTAATTAAAGAAACTATCCCCCCCCCCTTCTAGTTTCTACAAATTAAACATCGTATATTTGCACTAACAAGATCTAATGAGCTTATGAGAGATTTTTGATAAGTCCTTCATGAAAATTAATATTGAAATTGTAATAGTAGTGTTGTTTCAACAGTTCAACAGTAAAGATCTAGTTTCTAAAGGCTTGCAGTTCAGTAGGAGTGTTTAGGACATAAGTTGAATTAATAAGCTAGTCAAATATTGTTGGATGTAAAAAGCTAGTGATTAGCTGGTTATTAATTAAGTAAAATAGAGATGGAATTATGAATTTCTTCAAGGAGTTCAACAAGAACAACTAGCATAGTGGAGGCCTGGATGCGGGTACGATATCTTTTCCATTTTCCATGTTAGTCTGGCTTAGCTTAATTCTCCATTTTAGTAAATACTTATAGGATTTAATGTGTTCATATGCTCTGATTAGATTCTCATGTCTTCTATTCCTTTCGGTTTAATAGATTGTTCAAGTAATTATAGGATTAAAATTCTTATGTAGTGTTTGGGTGAGTTGATTTTTAGCTGTTTTTGAATTGGTCAGGTGAAAAATTCAGTTAGTAAAGGTTTTATGTTAGTATGTAAGTGTAGTTCACCTAAGTTTTACCATAAAAGTTAATCAGTTAATGTTTTGTGCAATTAACTCAAAGCATGGTATATAGTACTTATAGTTGGGTCAAATCTAGTTCAAATTTTACTGATCAATTGAGAAGGAGTTGATTTTCTAAAAATGGTAGGAAGATATGGGTTGTCTTTTAAGGGAATATGAAAGATAAATAGGAAGCTTGTAAGATTGGAACCCATAACTAAATGTCATAAGCACTATATAGAAGTTTCAACTTTGTACAAGTTAAGTCCTTAATTGTGTATCAACTAGTTTCTATTACACTCACACTCACAAGTTATGTAAACACTTGGATATAGTATTAGAGTCATAGATCTAAGTTATGTGTATACTTAGATCTAGATGGTTTATGTGTTTAAGCCATAAAACACAAGGTTTGTTATGTTGGGCCATAAAACATAACTAGTGATGTGATTGGTGTAGATTGGTTCTACTAAGATTAGAACTCGACATCTAGCCTTGTGTCAGAAAATGAGAAGTAGGCAACGTGTGTAGATTGGTCCTACCTAAGATTAGGACTCGACATCTAGCTTAGTGTCAGAAATGGTGTAAGCGACATGTATGGTTTTTTTCTCCTTGAAAGGAGCATTGTTCACTAGTGAAGTAACTCTCGAGTTGGGTACTCGGAGAGTGGAGTAGGACGAAGAGGAGCTTTGTGACCGAACCACTATAAATCATCATGTCGGTACTTTCTTTTACATTTATGTCTTTATTTTATTGATGCATTTATATGTTGTGTGTTGTATGCATCACATAATCTAAACATCCAAGTTGCGGAAAAGTTAAGGCTTACTACGTGTGTGCTTCATGTTTAGATTATGGTCAAATTAGTTGCAGAAAAGCTATGGCTTAGTACGTGTGTGCTTAGTGTTTAGACTATTGTTTGATGTACTATTGATTTGATGTGTTTGTGTGTTTACTTTTTATAGTCTTTATATTTCAACAAACACATCTCATATTAAGTCAAGCTTGTAGAAACTAGAAGGGGGGGGGGGGGGGGGGGTTGAATAGTTTCTTATATTTACTTGTTAAATGATGGTTTTCAAAAAATCTTTTTTCTCAAAAACTTAGACTTAAGGAAATAAGTGAAATCTTTTTATGCACAATATGAACAATGATAGTGTAATTTAAAACTAATACTAACTAATCTATATGCACAAAGAATAAAGAATGTAAAGAGTTAAGGGTAAAGAAAGATCAAACCAAACACCAAGGATTTATAGTGGTTCGGCAACGAAGCTCACTCCTCGTTCCTACTCCACTCCTCGAGTACTCCTTACTCGAGAGTTCACTACACAACAAGCTCCTTATGGTGGAGAAAATCGTACACGTCGCTTAACCAATTTCTGACTCTAAGCTAAAAATCGAGTCCTAATCGTAGCTAGGACCAATCTACACACCTATACTTAGTACACACACAACTTCCAAATAGACACAACTACTTGGATCTTCAAAACTATTACACAACAACAAATGTATAAAATTTGATCTTCAAAGGATCTTTGGTGGTGGACTCAACACTTCACAATGATAGCGTTCTTCTCTTTGCACTTGAAGAGGAAGGGATCGATGAGATAAATTAACTTCTAAACAAGTAGTAATCAATCAAATGATCAAGGATTTGAGTGATTTAAGAAGTATGTTTGAATCTGGAAATTTGTGTGCAAAAGAGGTGGATTGAAAATCTGAGAAAGGTCCACTATTTATAGGACAAAGGGCCAACGGCTATATCTGCCCGCGGTTCCTTATCTCAGCCGGCGGTACCTTATCGACAAGGAACCGCCTAGGCGCTAAGGAACCGCCGGACTAGACTCTGCTCCCTTTTTGTCCTTTAGTGGTGGAGGTCATATCTGATTATAAAAATATCCAGAAAGGATATTCCAAATCAAAAGGGAATATGCCATTTTCAAATTTTCAAATATTTAATTTAATAAAACATTTTCTTAAAAAGAAAGTTTAATTAAAAACTTGTCACACTTAATAAAAAGTGAGTTTTAAGAAAAGATTAAATCACTTGATCACTTGATTAAGGTTAGTACTTGTTTATTCATACCTTAAGTGGAAATGGGTAAAATGAAAAATACTTGAACTCAAGAATTCGTTTTTCGTTGTTTTCGTAAATGCTTGTTTTTACATATTGTCGTAATCAAAACTAAGCGAGACCAAAAAAATGCAAGTAACGTTTTTAGGCATTATTTCATTAACAATCTCCCCCTTTTTGATTCCGACAATACATAAACTCAATCACACAAAAAACAAGATTTTTCGAAGACGAGTTTATTCATTTCTCCCCCTTTGTCGAAGCAAAAAGGTTGCACAAGTCGGTGTTGAAGAGACGGACTTTGCAAAGACTCCCCCTTTGGTGCTTACTCCCCCTTGCTTGGGGCACCGAGGAATCGAGATATGGTGACAAGCTACATAGAAGGGTTAGTTGAACAAAAGAGACAACCAACAAGAAATAACTATAGGTCACAAAAAAAATTAAAAAGAGAAGAAAACACAAAGACTAAGATCCAAGTGAAGTCATATAATAAAAAAAGAGTCATACAAAGATGTATGAAAGAGGAAACAAGCCAAAAGCATAAATCTAATCCTAGTTAATCTAGAATTCTAAGATTTGCTTAAATAAGGTGTCTTGTGGATAAGCAACCAATGCTTATATGAAAGACAAGGTAGTGGCGGAATGTGGTGGTGGTGGCTTGGTGGAGATCTCATAATCAAAGTGAAGAGGAGGCTTGATTAAGAGACTCTTGATGTAGCTCAACTCCTCATAGATGTGTGCCATAGCAAGATGTTGATATTGACAACAATGACAATATGTCCCATGGTGCATGACATTATCATGAGAAGGAGGAAGAACACTAAAGGGTGGTGGTGGAAGAAACGATGTTCCACAATCAACATTCTTGGTAGGAGAGATGTGATTAAGAGCGTTCTTGGGCGAATTGGGATTGAAAGTAATTGGGGAGCAGGGAGGAGAATCAAGACTTTCATTAGGAGAGTAAGACATTTTGGGATGTGAAGAAAGGCAAAATGCTTATGGTTTAATAGGGAAGGCTCAAGGCATTTTTGGGGTGGTCAAAGGGTTGAAGCAAAGATTCTCAAAAATGTTGGAACAAATTTGGAATTTCAGAAAATACCTGAAAAAAGAGGAAGCACTGTACGCGGTTCCTTATTGCTTCCAGCAGTTCCTTATTGATAAGGGACCGCAGTTCATATATGGAATCGCCTACAGTGGTTGAGTTTTGGTGGTGAAGGAAGATTTTTCAGCAAATCTTATTTTTCTAGTCTAACTTATCATAGGGATATGCTTAAGAGCAAAGATAGACAAAGAGAACACATACTAACTCCCCAAATAGGGATTTACCAAAATACATGGATTTTAAAAATCGATGTAGGAGGTGTGTAAGACAAGACCTTAAGTCATGACACAATGATCCTCCATGATTCTATCTTGTTCTTGCTATGTTTGAGAGAATCATACATATGAATTATGTAAGATCGAGATTAATAGCAAGAATCTATGAAAAACATTTTTAGATTGAATTAACAATGTCAAAACATTTCTTGACCATTTTTGAAAGAGACTTTGAGGATTTTGAAAAGGAGAAGAGAAGATTTTCAAGAAGAGTTTAGGAAACTAAAAGACTCAAAGTGATAAAAGACTCAAAGGAAAGTAAGAGACCCAATAAAGGGAAATCAATTAAGGAATCTGTTCCATTAATCCTAGACCTAGACGCAAGTAATTAAAAGGTTCCCTCTTAAGTGGCTTAGTGAAGATGTCGGCTAAGTTATCCTCGGAGGGTACCTTCTCAATTGAAATGTTCCTCTTTTGAACATTATCCCTGTCAGCCTCAAAATATTGAGTCAAACAAGAATGCTCGGTCATATGTTTATTATGTATCGTATTTTAGAATGTTGTAATAGGTAGTAGATTAGTCGTGTATTACGGGCTTAACTTTAAGCTAAGGTTCATTCATAAGTAACCAAATCCCAAAAGGAAAGCCCGACCCATGATCATATAGCCCATTAAGCTACATGTAAGCAAAGGCTATATAAACCCTTCCTAGCATGTTAGGAAGGGGGTTGGTTATTCATTTTCTCAATCTAATATCACCTAGTTTCTCCAACCATTTCTCTATACTTTCTCTCACTACTTTCTCTCTCTAAAATTAATCTCATATCTACCTTTCTTTCTTCATAAATTCATATTATATCATCATATATTAGGGACAACAATCCATAAGAAAATGGTGACGAATTTCTATGTGCTTGGTTCGCGAATGTTGCACGGGATTCTTGTTAAGGTCTATAGCACCTTTATTGTCGCACATGATGGGAACATCATTAAGACGAATCCCGTAATAAACAAGCGCTTGCTTCATCTATAGAGCTTGTTGGCATGCTTTTACGGCACTCACATACTCGGCTTTCGTGGTGGATATCGCAAGAGCAGTTTGTTTCTTAGAGAACCAAGAAGTTAAACAACAACCCATGAAGGTACAAACACCACTAGTGCTTTTCCGGTCCACATAGTCTCCCGCATGATCTGAGTCCGCGTAGACAATGGTTTCTACGCCGGTCCCTTTAGATACCATAATCCTAAATGTATAGTGATCTTAATGTATCAGAAGATACGCTTAACCGCTTCAAGGTGAGAGGTTTTGGGAGCCTCTTGGAAGCGAGCACAAAGGCAAACACTAAACATGATATCCGGTCGACTTGCCATTAGGTACAAAAAACTACCAATCATACCTCTATATTTGGTGTTGTCTACCGACTCACAATCATCATCTACGGTGAGTTTAGTATCCGAGGCCATTGGGGTCTTCGTAGGTCTAGATTCTTCTAATCCAAATTTCTTTAGCATTTCTTTAGCCTACTTAGATTGACTAAAGAAAATACCATCGTCCATTTGTTTAATTTGGAGTCCTAAAAAGAAGTTAAGTTCTCCCATCATACTCATTTCAAACTCATCATGCATGATTTTGGCAAAGTTATCACACAATTCTTGACAAGTTGAGCCAAATATAATGTCATCAACATATATTTGTACGATTATGAGGTGGGAACCTTTCTTCTTTGTAAAGAGAGTGTTGTCTACCATTCCCATGGTATACTCATGTTTAACAAGAAACGCTTTAAGTCTATCATACCAAGCTTTGGGTGCTTGTTTAAGACCATAAAGTGCCTTCTTAAGCTTGTAAACATGATCCGGTTTCTCAAAATCAATGTAGCCGGGAGGTTGAGCCACATATACCTCCTCATTGATCAAACCGTTAAGAAACGCACTCTTTACATCCATTTGTTGAAGCTTAATATCTAAGGCACAAGCATAGGCTAAAAGGATTCTAATGGATTCTAATCTAGCTACCGGTGCATATGTCTCGTCATAATCAATCCCTTCTTGTTGATTATAGCCTTGTGCTACAAGTCTAGCTGTGTTACGAGACACAACACCATTCTCATCTAGCTTATTCCTATATACCCATTTGGTTCCTTTAATGGTAGAACTTCTAGGTTGAGGAACAAGTTCCCAAACATCATTAGCAACGAACTGATTCAATTCTTCTTGCATCGCAATGACCCAACTCTCATCCGTCAAAGCTTCTTTAACATTCTTTGGTTCAATCAAGGAGACGAAACTGTGGAAACCTTGGTTTCCTCGATCTTTTAGCTACTAGGAATAGCCATTGTTCATATGATTATACAATCAAAGCGGAAAAGAACAATAACTATGTAACAAGGTGTTTAGGCACAAAACACATGAATTAAACAATTGGGTTGCTAATTATATTAATAAGCAATAACCACTAGACGTGTATACATTAATCCCACGTCTAGTGCAACACACGCTTTAGGTTTACATTATGAATGAAAGTTATGAAAAACCTAATAACCCTTGGTTCCTTTTATAGTGTAAGGATTAGGGTTTTACAAAAGATAACTATGAATAAACATGTATATCTTCTATTTAAATAACTAATACAGAATAAATTCTGCATACTTATCCTAAATAGAAGCTTCCAACAACACTTGTCAATGTTGACTTTTGTCAATGCTTGGATTACATTGACAATGCTTGGTTGTTGACTTCTGTCAATGCTTGAATTACACTTGAAAATGCTTGGATTACACTTGTCATTGGTTAGACAAATGCCTTCATGTTTTCTTCGTTTTTGAGTTTCTGCCACATCAACTTTTTGACCTAACAATCTTCCCCTAGTTGATGTTGGCAAAACTCTATGTATATCTCTTGTAAGTTGTACATCATCTTCAAATTGCTTCCCCTCAATTGTAGCATGTATGTCTTCCCCTTTTTGTCATATCAACAGGGAAGTAAACAATGTATGCAATCTTGAAGATTCTCCAAATGTAGGCTATGTGTAATGATTTTGAAGAAAAATAACTATAATATTCTTGATGTAGAAGTAGAGTAACCCAAACCTATGTTCCATGTCTTGTACTATCCACGTGATAAAGAACTTATACTCATGGCACAAAGTATAAGTAGACCTCGACCCCTTGTCAATATTCTCATCATTTGTGAGACACTGGGCACGATAAATGTAACTCCTTCAAGTGTTATGACAAGTATTCGTCACCAACCATTAAAAGCACAAACAAGTTACCTTAAAAGTCCATGACTGGAAGTGCATGACTTTAAGATATGATAGAACACAAACTCGTGAAAATCTTCTTCAAACATCAAACTTACCATAAGAATTCTTCCCCTTAAGCTAACACCGCTTTATGACGAGTCTTAATGACCAATATATTCGTATGTAAATCGATCTATTTGGATAACTCTTTCACAAGGCTACCACGATTACATAAGAAATATTACTCCAATAAACTACTTCACGAATTGTTGCTACCTTACTTAAAAATCATTGACCCCTTGTAAAAATATCCGAGCCATTAATATCAACTTGATATTCTGTATAAAAACGGAGATTCCATGTACCTTTGCGTGTAAATACCTCTTTTTGTGTGCTAAAATCGTATCAATTTTCTCAAACAGCAGCTATTCCTTTTGTTGTCCAATATCCTTCTTTATCCAAGATATCAACACTGTGTGTTGTCCAATATCGGACAACACTTGTCATCGTTTGAAAATGTATATATCAGACAACAAGTGTCAGCGCTTGCTATCAGCGCCCAACTTATTCCTGTCAGCGTCAAGAGTATATACTGACATTTTCTGAGGCTTATTTATCTCCATGGCAGTGGGTGAATATTACTATGTGATCAAATGCATATTGCATGAAAAATAATAAATCCTATAAACAAGGATGTAACGTCTTGTCCTTATCCATGTTTGCATGTTCACACGGTCCAAATTCTGTAGTATATCTTATGAACTTCGTAATATAACCCAGTATCACACGTTTTATTCCATCCCATAAAATAGGAAAGAATATATAACATGCAATAAGAAGTGAAAATTAATCCCATAAAAATAGCTACTATCCCACGTTTTCTGTTAAAAATACTGGATGCAACATTACCTCATACGTAGTCAATATTCTGTCCATATCACCTTATATTACGTATGAAAAACTTCCATGAAACAGCAAAATCTATTCCATATGTGCAGCCCAATAATTCTTTTTGATATTCCTGTAATATCCCACGTGAAGAATAGCAGATACTACCAAGTTCTTAACCATTTGATGAACAGCAAACTCCAAACAGTCACATTAATTCGTGAACATGTGATGTTATGAATTTGATATCATAACTCTAATAGGGTTCACGACATCAATTTATGAGACGAGCTGTTGCTTTATCATAATGAATCAAGAGTTTATAAAGTAAACCCTAGAAACGAACAATCAAACAGCTTAGATCTAGGGTTTTGAATGAAACCCTAATAATTCATCACTCCTAATTCCCCATAAATCATCTTCCTTTCTGTAATGGAATTGTTTTTAGGGTTTGTAGAAACCCTAAACAAGATTTAGATCAAAACATTAATCTTGAAAAACATCTCTGCAGCCAACTTCGACTGCTTATAACTTTTGATTGAGGATAGATCTTGATAATCCCTCCAGTGGATGTCTAGATATATGTGTGTAGAATAGACACAAAAAATTTCATGACGATCCAACGGTTCAATAAAAAGTTATGCCTCCCTGAATACTACTGCGCACACAAAAACATCCAGAAAAACCTATACGGATTTTTTTTTTCTTCTCAAAACACGAACACCTTGTTGGTCCTAGCATCACGAGCCATGAGGCTCTGATACCAACTGTGGAAACCTTGGTTTCCTCGATCTTTTAGCTACTAGGCATAGCCATTGTTCATATGATTATACAATCAAAGCGGAAAAGAACAATAACTATGTAACAAGGTGTTTGGGCACAAAACACATGAGTTAAACAATTGGGTTGCTAATTCTATTAATAATCAACAACCAATAGATGTGTATACATTAATCCCACGTCTAGTGCAACACACGCTTTAGGTTTACATTGTGAATGAAAGTTATGAAAAACCTAATAACCCTTGGTTCCTTTTATAGTGTAAGGATTAGGGTTTTACAAAAGATAACTATGAATAAACATGTAAATCTTCTATTTAAATAACTAATACATAATAAATTCTGCATACTTATCCTAAATAGAAGCTTCCAACAACACTTGTCAATGTTGACTTTTGTCAATGCTTGGATTACACTTGACAATGCTTGGTTGTTGACTTCTGTCAATGCTTGAATTACACTTGACAATGCTTGGATTACACTTGTCAATGCTTAGACAAATATGCCTTCATGTTTTCTTCGTTTTTGAGTTTCTGCCACATCAACTTTTTAACCCAACAAAAACAAAAGAAGTTACTTTGGTTTTGGACTTGAGATCTTAGGGTCCTTTGATTTAAGTCACCAATGATATTATTGAGAGTATGATCCTTAGACTCCTTAATGTTTACTTCCTTTTCAACACTAAGGTCTTCAACTCCTTTTTTTCTAACCTCTTTGGCTCTAACTACTTCTACTTCATCCAAGTCATCATCAACCAATGGTGGTGTCTTGGTTAAAGGAGGGGTTTCATCAAAAGTCACGTTAAGTGATTCTTCAATTATGCCCGAGGTTCTATTGAGGACTATGTAGGCTTTGCTAGTTTGGGAATAACCTAAAAAGATACCTTCGTAAGACTTTGGGTCGAACTTAGTAAGGTAGTATTTGGTGTTGAGGATAAAGCACTTGCTTCCACACACCCTAAAGTATTCCAATGAGGATTTTTTACCTTTAAGAATCTCATAAGGGGTGTTTCCTAGGAAAGGTCGAATAAGAATTCGGTTGAGAATATAAGTCGATGTGTCCACGGCATTGCACCAAAACTTTTGAGGCAAAGATTGCTCGTTTAACATTGTCCTACTCATCTCTTGGATGGTCCTATTCTTCCTTTCAACTACCCTATTTGATTGTGGAGTGCGAGGAGCCGAGAAGTTATGGGTAATACCATGAGCTTCACAAAAGGCACCAAATTGCACATCATTATCAAATTCCCTACCATGATCCGTCCTAATAGAGACAATCGGACATCCTAGTTGATTTTGAATCTTCGACTAAAGATTTCGAAATGATCGAAAGCTTCATTCTTAGATGCCAAAAATCTAGTCCAAGTGAATCTAGAGTAGTCATCAACTATAACTAGGGTATAAAGGTTACCTCCATAACTCCATATGGCGGTAGGTCCAAAGAGATCCATATGTAGGAGTTCTAAGCACCGAGAGGTTGAAACCAAATTCTTGGCTTTGTGACTTGAGTGAACTTGCTTTCCAACTTTGCAAGCATCACAAAAGTGACTATCAAACTTCATCTTGGGGAGGTGTCTTACCAACTCCTTAGAGACTAAAGATTGAATTAGACGCATATTAGCGTGACCTAATCTCCTATGCCAAAGAGTAGAACTATCATCTATAGTCGCAAGACATATGTTGTCTTTTGACTTCTTATTGACCTTCATGACATAAAGCCCATGCTTTCTAACACCTTTTCCAATAACCTTTCCATCTTTTACGATTTCACTATCATTTTCCGAAAAGATGACCTTACACTTATTGTCACAAATTTGACCTATGCTTAAAAGGTTAAACCCTAAATTATCTACGTGCTCAACATTTTCAATAGTCACGGATTCAAGAGAAACCGTACCTTTGCCAATGATATTACCACGTAGACTACTAGCGAATGTGACGTTACCTCCATCATATGCTTTGTACCGTGAGAACAAACTTCGATTACCCGTCATGTGTATAGAACAACCACTATCCTTAATCCACTCGTCGGGTTCCAAATCAATTCCCAAGCATATCTAGGTAACAACATACACAATCAAACATTTGGTCCCTAATATCTCATGGGTCCAAAATTGTTAGTTTCAAACATCCCTTGCATTTGGTTGGGATGCATGGATGGAGGAGGGTTTTCCCATGGGGAATAAAAGGGAGGAGGATAATAATTCATATAACCATTTTGTTGTTTATTATTTCTCCTAGGTGTATTTGATCTTGGTTTAAAGTTATGGTCATTCCTTCTAGGTGTTGGAGTTTTACTTCTAGGTCGTGAATTGTTTTGACTATCTCTTCTAGGTGTTGTTGTTCTACTTCTAGGCCTAGACTCATTCCGTACTCTTGGTGGAGTAGAAGATGGTCTTGATAAGCTTCTATTTCCCATTAGAGGTTTACTCAAAGGCTTATATAACTTATCAACGGCATTGTCGTCAAGTATGGGTAATTTCACTTTGTTAACAATAAGATGCTTAGGATGTTCACCTAAATTTGACTTTTCAGAAAGTTCAGGATTTTCATCAAAAATACTTTCTGGCCGTGGTACCTTATCTATGGCGGCGGTTCCGTAGTGATAAGGAACCGCCACATACAGTTTGGGACCGCATATAGCAGATAGTTTTTCTGAAAATCGGACTTGTTTAGGTTCACTAGTTGATGCTTCATTTGAGTTAAAACCTACACCAAGTCTTTCCTTAGAATGAATTTGTTTGTTTAACATATCATCAAGAGCACTAGTACCTTTCATGAACTTTTCCAATTTAATGGAGGTGCTCTTGAGATCTTCATTCTCTAACCTAAGTTTCTCACAACTTAAGCAACCTATATCAACTTCTTTATTTTTCTCAAGCTTGGATAATTTTTCCCTAAGTTCATTAATCTCATTTTCAAGCTTAGTTTTAGTTGATTTTAGTGTTTTGTTCTTTTCTATGAATTTAAGGCTAAGTTTGTGTAAATTGTCATATTGGCCTTCTAATTCAATATCATCTAAGGTGGAGCTATCATTGCTATAATATTCGGTTTCGGAATGTACCTCTTTAGAAGTGTGAGCCATGAGACATTTCTCCTCTTTGGGGTTGTCATCAACATCTTCACCGCTATCGCTCCAAGAACCACTAACGAATGCCGTGTGATTCTTATCGCGTGAAGGCTTTGGACACTCATTAATGAAATGATTTGGATCACCACATATAAAGCAATTCCTATCACCCTTTTCGTTCTTGGCAAACCGATTCTTTAAGAATGGTTTCTTGTCATTGTTGGGTTGCCTCACGTGTTGACCTCGTCTTTTGAAGAACCTCTTGAAATCTCTCACCGCCAATGCATACTCCTCGTCATCACTATCCGAGGAACTATCATGATCGCTTTGTGCCTTCTTGGCTTTGAGTGCAATAGACTTCCTTTCACTCTTGGTCTTCACCAACTCCGAGTCCTTCAAAATTATCATCTCATGAACCTTCAAGTTGCCTATGAGTTCATCGAGTGATAGAGTTGAGAGATCTTTTGATTCTTCGATTGCCGTGACTTTTTCTCTCCACTTCGGATGTAAGGCCCTTAGAAACTTCCTAACATTGTTCTTGCTAGAAAAACCTTCATCAAGAGCTTTTAGACTAGTAATAATAGTGTTAAATCTAGCAAAAGAACTATCAATAGCTTCATCTTCTAAGATGACAAATTGTTCATATTGTTGGACAAGAAGATCGATTTTGCTTTCTTTGACTTGGCTATTACCTTGGTGGGTTACTAGAAGAGTGTTCCAAATATCTTTAGCGGTTTCACACATAAAAATCCGTTCATACTCTTTCTTAGGCAAAGCATTGTAAATCACCATTTTAGCCTCATTATTTTTCGAAAGTTTCTTTTTAGTATCATCATTAGCTTTGTCAAAAGTGACCAATTCCTTTGTTTTAGAAACTTCATTAAATTGATAAGGTAAAAAATCACCATAGGTAATAACATGCCAAAGATCTAAATCTTTTGATTTCACATAAGTCTCAAATCTATTTTTCCAATAAATAAAGTATCGGTTTCAAAAAGTGGTGGTCTTTGCATAGATTGCCCTTCTAGGTACTTGTTGGAATCCATAGATCGATTCAAGTTTTAAAATACAATATACTTTAAAAATACTTGAGCAACCCACTCTGATACCAATTGTAGAAACTAGAAGGGGGAGGGGGGGGGTTGAATAGTTTCCTATATTTACTTGTTAAATGATGGTTTTCAAAAAATCCTTTTTCTCAAAAACTTAGACTTAAGGAAATAAGTGAAATCTTCTTATGCACAATATGAACAATGATAGTGTTATTTAAAACTAATACTAACTAATATATATGCACAAAGAATAAAGAATGTAAAGAGTTAAGGGTAAAGAAAGATCAAACCAAACACTAAGGATTTATAGTGGTTCGGCAACGAAGCTCACTCCTCGTTCCTACTCCACTCCTCGAGTACTCCTTACTCGAGAGTTCACTACACAACAAGCTCCTTATGGTGGAGAAAACCGTACACGTCGCTTAACCAATTTCCGACTCTAAGCTAAAAGTAGAGCCCTAATTGTAGCTAGGACCAATCTACACACCTATACTTAGTACATACACAACTTCCAAATAGACACAACTACTTGGATCTTCACAACTATTACACAACAACAAATGTATAAAATTTGATCTTCAAAGGATCTTTGGTGGTGGACTCAACACTTCACAATGATAATATTCTTCTCTTTACACTTGAAGAGGAAGGGATCGATGAGATAGATTCACTTCTAAACAAGTAGTAATCAAATAAATGATCAAGGATTTGAGTGATTTAAGAAGTATGTTTGAATCTGGAAATTTATGTGCAAAAGAGGTGGATTGAAAATCTGAGAAAGGTCCACTATTTATAGGACAAAGGGCCAACGGCTATATCTGCCCGCGGTTCCTTATCTCAGCCGACGATACCTTATCGATAAGGAACCACCTAGGCGCTAAGGAACCGCCAGACTAGACTCCGCTCCCTTTTTGTCCTTTAGTGGTGGAGGTCATATCTGATTATAAAAATATCCAGAAAGGATATTCCAAATCAAAAGGGAATATGCCATTTTCAAATTTTCAAATATTTAATTTAATAAAACATTTTCTTAAAAAGAAAGTTTAATTAAAAACTTGTCACACTTAATAAAAAGTAAGTTTTAAGAAAAGATTAAATCACCTGATCACTTGATTGAGGTTAGTACTTGTTTATTCATACCTTAAGTGAAAATGGGTAAAATGAAAAATACTTGAACTCAAGAATTCGTTTTTTGTTATTTTCGTAAATGCTTGTTTTACATATTGTCGTAATTAAAACTAAGCGAGACCGAAAAATGCAAGTAACATTTTTAGGCATTATTACATTAACAAAGCTTAATCAGGAATTTGATACAAAAGACTATTAAAGTTTAAAATGTAACAAATGGTTTCGTCCATTGTTGGCGGCTCCTTAAATGGACCCGCGACTCTTTAGTGATAACGAACCGTGACCATGTTTATTGAGCCACGGACAGTGGGTTATGCGAAATGTTTTGAAAACTTAATGAGAAACTATTCAACCCCCCACCCTTCTAGTTTCTACATATATTTAATGAGATGCGGGTTGTATTTTCGAACAAAACCTTTTAATTACACTGTTTCTTCTAAATCTTTGTAAAGATGGATAAAACTTTTGCTAAACATCAGCTTTTTCCCAATTAAGCTTGATAAAATTTCATTGTTTACCAAAAACATTTTTATCCCATTACCACTTTGGATTACCTTTCTAAACCTTAAACATTCAACCATGTTGTCCACAAGATCCTCATCTTCCTTAAAAAACTCTTCCACAAGAAAAAGCCTTAAGATTAAGATTAATATTAAGATACATAAACTAGGTTCTTGTTCTTTCTTACCCCTAGGAATGAGAAAACCCCCACACCAATTCTCATCTGCTCATCACCTTCAACACCTCTTGTACCATGCATGACTTCTTCAGCCCATGGTACTAACCATTCATATGTTCTACCTCATCTTCATTACAATCAAGAATGAATGATATTTCATCACCTTTCTCTTCAAGTCCTCTCTTGGATGAGAACCCTCAACTAGTCCAAAGCGTTCCCTTTGAGGATGACTTTGTTGTGCCTTCACCCATATCACCCTTGGATATCATGTCTCCTCTTCCTCCTGACACTCCTTTTGAGGGTGTTCCTCTTTACCACCATTTGGGTGATCCATATTTCTTTGCTTTTCTTGAGGCACATGGTACAAATTTTCCATGTTGTGTTTACAACAACCACATCATCCAGTCTCTTAGGATGGAGATGTATGGACTTCATGAAAGGTTGCAAGAATTCTTGCTAACTTTGGTTGCTACTCCTCCTCCATCTAGGGGATGAGATGATGATATTTTTCTAAAAAATATCTTTTAAGACTCAAGCCATGAATACCAACTAATCAAGATTAGAATAGCTAGCTTTGTTGTTTAGTTTGTTATTTAGTTTGTTATTTAGTTTGTTATTTTAATTTATTGTATCTTTATTTTCCTACATGAGTTTTTCATGTAGATGTTGTATGAATTTAGTTTTATGTGTTATAACTTCCTTGTTTTCACATTAATCAACTTCAATTTAAAGTTAAAATTAAACCTAAATCTATTGTCACCTCTAAAACTTGAATAAAATTGGATCAAAATGTTATCTAATATTTTGTCACCCTTTGTCAAGATACTCTTTTGAGTGTGTTGCTCCTTTACGCAACCTTCGCCTAAACTAGTGCTAATAGAGGTAAAAAGTCGAGAATTGCTAAAATTTGAAAAAGTCTTGTCTTTTCTCAAACTTTTAGAAAGTCATATTTTCGCCACCACTTTGGGCGGTTCCTTAAATTCCCCAGAGGATCAATATTGATATTGATCCGTGGCCATATTTAACTAACCATGGCCATTAAGCCTCTTTTTTTTATCATTTTTTTGTATTTCTCCTTTGACTAGTTTTCTTCAAGATCCTTTGCTTGCCTCTTTGAGCCAAACATTCCTTGAAATCTTTTGATTTTCTTTCTATTCTTTGCCTTCTATAATTTTTTTATATTCTCTTATTTTGGTATCTCTCTTCTCACCCATCACCATGTCTTCTTATTCTAAACTTAACCTGGACATCTCTTTGTCACAAACCTCTAAACCCAAAGCTTCTTCTTCCAAGCTTTCTAAGAAACCAAAATTTATGCGAAACCCGTTTGGATTAAAACAAACAAGGATCTCTATGAGCCTTCTTCTCCCAAACCTTTCAAGACTTCCAACTTCTCTCTAATTGAGTATTGGAATGAGTCTTACTCAATCAATCCAATTATGGGAGAAAGGGAAGCTCTTCCGCCACCACCTAAACCTTTTAACACACCTCAACTCAATGGCCTTTCTTCTTACCCTAAGTTCACTAAGTATTGTGATGGTAACCTTTCTTTTCTTCTCCACATTCTCCTTCTCCACCACCACCTTCTTTCTATAATGATGCACCTCCTCCCTCTAATGACTTTGTTTTGAATCATGGAACCTCGTGAGCATGTTTAAGATTTCAACAAACTGAACTTGCTCATCTCTTTGAGAAGTTAAATTTTCTTGAATTCGACCTCCTCTTCGAGTATTTGTTTCCGCGAGAAAATCTCCGGAAGATGCACCTTCTTCTTATTTTACCGGTTAAATCACACTTTGTAATCTAATCGTTTGAGTCAAAAATAAAAACCTAAGCAATCTTGGAAGACTACTTCTATTACAATAGTTGTTATGCTTATTTTGTTTATTTTCTTTTGTGTTCTTGCATTCATAATTTCATATATGAATATTCTATTGTATGTGCTTTCACATTTCTTTAATATTATTGTTATATGTGTTGATTGCTTGTTTTGCTTATTTCTTTATCATACATATTGTTGAGAGTTTATTTTGGTCAAACCTTGAATTTCTTGGGTGATATCAAATTTTAAGCTTTTAACCCTTTGAAATAAATTCTTCAATTTTTTGGATGTTTCCTTTCTACCATTATTCTAACAGTTGTAAATTGATCTTGTCAAAATACTCTCCTTGGACATACTTAACGAATATTTACTTCCGAATTTGATATTTCTTTTCTTTCTTCCTCTCAAATTATTTAGTAAATACTTGTGACTATTGCCTCTACATGGGTGTTTCTTTTCTTTCTACTAACCCTTGTATGTAGCTTGTCACCATAGCTCGATCAGTTGGTGCCCCAAGCAAGGGGGAGTAAGCACCAAGGGAGAGCTTCTAGCAAAGTTGGCTCTTTTCTTCTTCAAAGACTTGTGCTACCTTTTTGCTTCGATAAAAGGGGGAGAAATGGTAGAAATAGTCGTGGATAAACTCGTTAATAATTCAAAAACCTTTGTTTTTACATAAATGATTTTATGGTTTATCGTAATAAGAAAAGGGGGAGATTGTTAATCAACCAATGCCTAAAAACATTATTTGTAATAACTAATCTTTCTTAGTTTTGATCATGACAAAGTGTAAAAACATTTATCGTCAAAGATAACCGTAAGACGAATTATTTAACGAACACTATCATTAAGGTAATAGTCATTTAAGCCTAACACAAACACATCTTATATATGTTTAGTGATCATTAAAAGTGATTAACCTTAAAATTCACATTTATTCAAATGTGACAAAATATTTTAATAAACTTTCTTTTTAAAATATTTTATTAAAATGGAAAATGGAAATTTGAATTTAGGATATTCCAACTGGTCAAAGGATATCATTTTTGGATATGTTTTTCCCAAGATGGTTTTCCCCTACTAGAAGACAAAAAGGAGGGGACTCTAGAGCCCTCAGAGCATTATAGGTCCTCACGGATCCTTATCAATAAGGAACCACATGCCTATTTAATGATTCGTGCTCAGATAGCCGTTCGACCTTGTCTCATATTAATAGTGGATCATTTGTCCAAACAATGAACCTTTTTGGACAACTTTTGTCTTCTAATCTCTTTTGTATATTCTAATCATTCATAAATGATCACTTAATGTGTTAAGTATGTTTAATTATGATGATCCTCCTGATCCCCTTATTTATATGTCCAAAGAGAAGATCACTCATACATTTTTGATATGATAAATGATGAATCCTAGATGAAAATCATCCTTTCTTAGATCTAGTCATGTTTATCATATTGTTTATTTGGGTCTTGTGTAGATTCAAGGTATTTGTATATACTTGAATTAGTCTTGTGTAGATCCAAGGTATATGTGTATACTTGGATGTGTCTTGTGTGCTAGTTCTCACTAAACTCTAAAGTGATGTAGTTGTTAGTGTCTTGTGTGACATTTCTCACTAAACTACAATGTGATGTAATTGTGAGTATGAGTGTTTGAGTTCTCACCTAACTAGAAAGTGATGTGAGTGAAGATTGGTTCTAGCTATGATTAGAAGTCGACATCTAGCATTGTGTCGAAAAAGAAGATGGGAGACGAAGATTGGTTCTAGCTATGAGTAGAACTCTACATCTAGCCTTGTGTCGAAAAAGAAGATGGGCGACGAAGATTGGTTCTAGCTAGGATTAGAATTCGACATTTAGCTTAGTGTCAGAAAACATTGTAAGCAACGTTGTAAGGTTTTCTCCACCAAGAAGGGAGCTTGTGGATATAGTGGAAATCTCGAGTAAGGTGTACTCGAGGAGTGGAGTAAGAACGAAAAGGATGTAATTATGAATTCGTTTAAGGAGTTCAACAAGAATAGCTAGCACAGTTGATGTGTGTGAAAACACACATCATTTATAACCTGAAAACCACTTAAATCATAGACAACTACATTATATTAAACTGTTAAATATCAGAATTACGCGTGTATTTTGTGTTTGTGTATTTTTAGGCTAAACATATACATTTGGAAGAAACACGCGTTTTTACGGGATTTATTGAATATTTTATGAAGAAAAAGAAAAAAGGAACCTTGGAGGACTTAATTTTCTAAAGACATGAAATTTTAAGGGCCCAAGTTGCTTATTGTCAAAGATGAAGGATCAAAGTTGTTGAAATTAGAAGTTTCAAAGGCTGTTAATCAAAGTGAACAAACTTTACAAACTCAAGGGACAAATCTGCCTATCTTTTAAAGACTTCATCTAGCTGGACCAATGGAAATGCAATAAAGGGCTTCACACAGATCACCAAGAGTTAACCAAGAGAACTTTAACTTGAAGATAATGATCCGTGTTTCACTTCTTCAACCAATAATAATACGACACGTCATCAACTTCATATTACAAAGAATTAAGGACGAATTATGGGGAATCAAAAGATGGATTCAACATGAAAGATGTTTAATTTCGCCTTACAAAGACATCTAAACAATTCAATTAAACTTTAATCCACTCATACCAAAACCCCTAAATTTCTGGGATTGATAAGAACCCTAGAGTCAATAAATCCACGTGGAGCTCTCCCATTAGATGCTACACATCATTGAAATCACTCCTACACTCTCATCTACTCTATAAATACTCCACTCAACCCTCACTTTACACATAGTTAGATAGGAGTAGAATAGATTAGTTTAGTTTTTACACATAGTTAGTTAGTAGCTTTCTATTCTCAATTTAAATTATGTTTCAGTTTTATAGTTCATTTACATTTTCTTGAAACCGAATTTGGTTTTTAGTTGTAACAACATATTCCTTTTCTGCCATTAATGAAAAATTAAGCTTTCAATTCCAGCTTATTTCTATTTCCCCTGTTCTTATAAAGCTTTTACTGACCGTTAATATTGTTTTTAGCTCGAGTTTTGATTAACCAAATGAATTCTCATTTTTGTTAATTGTCTATGACTCACGTTACATTTTAGTCTCTGAGATTACAAATCGTTTCAAGTTTAGACGAAAGGTTTTCGATTCTCAATTCATGTTTTTGATTTATTGTTCATCGGATCTTATAAATCTAAAAAAGTTCGCAATTCAAAAGTTTCTGTTAGAAATCAGTTAAATTGATAATTAGTTAGCTGGAAATCACGTGAGTTAGATTTTTGTGATTTCCACCAAGTTTCGTATTCGATAGCTGTTGGATGGTAGTATATCTTAAGATGTTCACTAGCTTTTGGATAACTAGAGGGTTATTGAGGTTTTCCAGAAGTTTGCCGTTCCGAGTTATAGGATATAGTTGATCCCAGTTCAGTTCAAAGTCAGCAGTAAGTGAAGCTAAGTTCGCCATCAGCGGACATGCCGAGATCTGCAGGTCCAATATTCTTTATATTATTTTTATCAATGAAATAGTGTAACAATGATTAGGATTATTGTTTTTTGTGTTTCTCATTGGATAATATAGCTATTAGAGTTAGTTTATATTTGTGATCATTTACATAATCGAGTAGTTAATTGGTTATTAGATTTAAAGTTCTTAACCACTGTTTGGGATTGAGCTACTGAGCTGAGATTGGCAGAGTTAGTGTTAAAGTTTTGTAAGGTGTAATTCAAGTAGGATAAGCATAGGCAATGTTTCGCTAAAAGTTTAATGAGGAACGGGTGTAGATCACTTTAAAGGAATATATTATGATTTAGTTAGTATTAGTGATTGATTTAAGTTGATTAGCTCATGGATCTGTTTAGTAAGTCGCTTATTAGGTTTATAGCTAATTAGTATAGCTAGAGTGTTAGTTCAATAAGCTCACTCTTAAGCTGTTCGGATCAAGTCTAGTCCACTATTGATATTTTGATCCAAAAATATCATGATGAAAAGGGTAGTTAGATAGGCTCGATCTCATAACTTGATTTATTTTGTCTATGTTTGAATTTTGGAATTTTAACACATTAGGCCTTTCATTGTGATTCTAATCGTTACACTCACAGTCCTAGGTAGTTACTATTCTGTTAAGATCGTTCCAAAGTTACTCCTCATCTCGTAATTAGTTAAGTCATGCTTGATAGGTTAATGGGTTGCGCAATTTTGGACTTTGTTTTAGTAGGAAATTTCATTTAAGTTTAGTAGTAGTCTATTTGAATGAGTTAGTAATAGGGCTGTAGTATAGGATTAGCAATATTAGGCCTGTTAAGCCGTTGTATATGATTAGTAATATTAGGACTGCTAAGCATTTTAGCCATTTAGTATATAATAGAATATCAATACTTTTCCTCATTTTTCATGCTTTTGTTATTTTTGCATTTATATTTTATGTTTTATATCTTGTAGAAATAATATCATTTGTTAATCGAATATTTGAAAACGAAAATTTTAAACGATAAAACCCGATTTCCATTCAAATCGATACCGAGAAAAAACGATATACTAAAAAACGGATATATAATGGCGCCGTTGCCGGTTCGCATTTGTAGTGATTGACGATTTTTTGTGGCGATATTTTTGGATTTTGGAGATCCTTTCATTTTTCAATGTTACTTTTTGTTGCAATCTAAAATATAAAAATACAAAAAAAATCAAAAAGATAGAAATACAAACAAAAATAAAAATCACAAAAGCAATTTCTTTCCTAAGAATTACACCAAAAAATTAAAAAATCTAAAAGTAACTCTTTCCTAAGAGTTACACAAAAAATATTATGTATTACTATACATATTACTTTTCTACTTCGATTTCTCTCACGTTTTCTTGTGAATATATTCTCTTATAAAAATAAAAATATAAAAATATTTTCTTTATATTACTATAAGTAAATATTACGTAAACGTATATACGAACAACCAATCTACCTACCTCCATAAGTATTGCCTAGCAATACACCGTGAGTGGTGGCGTTCCGATGCCACTTACATCTATCGATCAAATTAATTAAGGCACCATAGATAAATACTGCAATCTACTTGAGCTTGAGAGAGAAGTCATTTTGTGAGGGGTATAAGGCGAGTGTATTTCACATTCACAAGAAGCAGTCTCTTAAGTGCTACGCGCCACCTCGTTTCTCCGTTCCCTTGTGATTCTCTCAAAGGTGATAGTAGTGCGTGATATGCCACCAAATTAGTATTACGTATATATTTATTGTGGATATTAATTATCTAACCTAGATTGGGTAACCATTCCCTCTCAAAGTCACCATGGGCTCCTCCGTTACTCCTCGAGTTTACTTACACGTGTACTCACACGCGTGTAAACATACCATTTGGTGTATTACTTCCTCCCACGAGGAAGAGTTAAAACGTCGTTCAATTGTATATATATCCGGTCACTTTGCTACACATGGATACTCATTCTATGTGGGAGATGTCGCAACAACAAAACGCTAACACTATTTATCCGCCTTGTGCGATTTGTGGTGGTCCACATGATACTTATGTGTGTGTTCAAAACAGTGGCTATTATAGGGACGGTTATGCTTATAATGGAACCGAGAACCCTAATTTTCAATCTAACTTAGTAATAAATGTATAGCAGCGTATGTGAATAAATTGCATAACTTACAACAAGCTCTTGATGGTTTGAGGATCGAGATTGGTAAAAAGGAAAATGCTCAAACTGAAGAAGAATATCTTGCTACTCGTGCTCATATGCCTTATAGATTCTTCTATGACGATGATGAGAATACTTCGATTTGTATGACGCTTCGCGATGACACACCTTCCTCACCTTTATCTCCCACAAGACCTAACAACTCTTTCACCATAGGGGACGAGTCTCTTAGCACTAATTCACTCACCGATTCAGATGAATTCATCACCTCTAGTGTTGAGAACCTTATCCGAATCCCAAGGGAGCTCGAGGGTATTTCCGATCAACCATGTGACGAGTTTTGTTGTGATACCTCTTCTCCTCATGATCCCATTGAGATTGTATCCCCTTATAACATTCATGCCACTACTAGTAATTTTGGTTCTTTATATCTTGATGAATTTTTCAAAGAAAAGGATGACGAGATTAAGGAAGAGTGTTTGCAAGACTTACCACAAATGAAGGATGATGAATGTGATTCTAGTGAAGTGTCTTATGAGATATCATCCTAAGACTTGTCTTGTCAAGATAATATATCTAATTTAGATGAAGAGTTTGCTCCTATAGATAATGTGGAACCTTCCATCTCTCCGCCAATAAGGGGGATACAAGTGTAGAGACTATCATGAGTTTTACTCCACCTCAGGTGTTAACACCCACCAATACATTAAGCTCTTCTCCTTTCCCACCTTATGAGCTTGACACCATGAGTGAAGATGATTCTTTTGATGATTCTTGTGATGACCCTTTTGATTATTATTCTGATAGTGATAAGTCATTTACTTCTGAAGATGAATCACCTACTATTTCCAATGATTTTGTGATGCATTCAAACCCTATTTTTAAGACATGTTTTGATAATACAACTTTTTAGGAGTGTGAAGAACCTAATGATGATTCCATAGAAGAAGAACCCTTTATTTATCATTCTTCATCGATTTTTGAGGTTGCACCTATTGATTTTCATGATCATATCATCCCTATGAGTGATTCTCTCATAGATATACCTACTTTTGAGCCTTCTTTTCCCACCCTTCCACCCATGGAGTTGGTTGTTGATGAAGAAGATCCTATACTCTTAGAGATTTATGACATTTCACCTAAGGAAACTTTAGCACCAAAAACCTTTGATTTGGATTCTCTTATGGACATTGATGCCACCATGGAGGCAACTCTTTCAAATATTGATATAGAGGTCGATGATAATGTTTCTAATTGGGAAGAGGATATGCGTCTTATTGAGAACTTACTTTTTGGGAACATAGAGCCTACACTTTCTTCACAAGATACTATTACTCTTGGTCCTCCTTTCACTATGCCTTCTATGGAGGATTCCCCACCTTTTGATGATGAAGAGGAGTATGACATGGAGATAATCTTTATGGATGTTTTAATTCCTACACCTTCATTGTTTCCTAATGCTTTGATATCTAAGGGGGAATCTTATATGGTTAATACGAGCTCACCTTCTTATTTTCCCATGAAGGGAAACGTTTTTTTATCCTGTGATCCGTATGTTTGGGAAATATTGGGATTCAGCTCCTACATTTAAGAGTGTGATTTCTATTGATATGGGATTCTCGTATGAGCTTACTTTGTTGATGCTACCTACTTTGGAGTTGTTCGAGTATAGAGATGGAAATTATGTCTTTGATCCGGGTGTGCTTCCTATATGAGGGTTTTCGTATGTTGGACAAACTTGAGACACGTTGTACCGGTCCATTTATCGAGGCGGATATTGTAAATCTCATTGTAAATGGCAACATGCTAAGTTTGAGTGTATCATGTGAGATGTGTTTCAAAGTGGATATATTTTATTCTCCTTGATAGTTCAAGTCAAGCAATAGACTTTGGAATAAACTCAAGCATCGAATAACTAGGTTTAGATCTTTTCCATTAATAAGAGGGTGTTTTAGTAGAGTTAAAGTGGTGGGGTGTGCCTTTCTTCTTCTTTTGGTGTTTGTTTCAAGGGTTGCTCTCTCTCATTTCATTCATGGAGCTTATGGAGGAGGCCCGTGTATCCGGTTCACTTTGATTTGTTTTTGCTATTGTGATATTCAAACATGTCTAAAATGAATTCACTTTAGTTGTCTCTTCTTTAGCTCGAGTTAAACAAAGTAATCAATGTCATAAGTGTAGAGATCTTATGCACCCACACTCTTAAACATTAAGGATAATGTTTATCTTAAGTGTGGGGAGACTTCTATCAAAGTGACCTTGTCTAGACCATTGCCTTTACTTTCATAATAATTGAGAAAATTAAAATTTTCAACATTTTTTAAAATTTTGATATACATTGGCCACAAAAATATTGCATTCATCAAATTTTTGCATATCATTTTAATTTGCATACACCTTACATTTTCCTTTATTTTTGTTTCTTCGAAAATATATAAATGAAAAAGGAAAAAATATAATAGAGTAGTTAATTAAGAGTTAGTTTACATTTGTGATCATTTACATAATAGAGTAGTTAATTGGTTTTTAGATTTCAAGTTCTTAACCACTGTTTGGGATTGAGCTAGTGAGATGAGATTGTTAGAGTTCTTGTTAAGAATTTGATATGAATTAGTTGCTTTACTAGTAAGTAAGGGTGATTTCACTTAGGAGAATCACACATATCAGTTGGTTAAAGTTTTGTAAGGTCTAATTCAAGTAGGATAAGCATATGCAATGTTTCACTAAAAGTTTAATGAGGAACTGGTGTAGATCACTTTAAAGGAATATAGTACGATTTAGTTAGTATTAGTGATTTATTTAAGTTGATTAGCTCATGGATCTATTCTGTAAATCGCTTATTAGGTTTATAGCTAATTGGTATAGCTAGAGTGTTAGTTCGATGAGCTTACTCTTAAGTTGTTCAGAACAAGTCTAGTCCACTATTGATAATTTGATCCAAAAAGATCATGGTGAAAAGGGTAGTTAGATAGGCTCGATCTCAGAACTTGATTTCCTTTGTCTACGTTTGAATTTTGGAATTTTAACACATTAGGCCCTTCATTGTGATTTTAATCGTTACACTCACAGTCCTAGATAGTTACTATTATGTTAAGATCGTTCCAAAGTTACTCCTCATCTCGTAATTAGTTAAGTCATGCTTTGATAGGTTAATGGGTTGCGCAATTTTGGGCTTTGTTTTAGTAGGAAATTTCATTTAAGTTTAGTAGTAGTCCATTTGAATGAGTTAGTAATATGCGCTGTAGTATATGATTAGCAATATTAGGCCTGTGAAGCCGTAGTATATGATTAATAATATTAGGACTGTTAAGCATTTTAGCCATTTAGTATATAATAGAATATCAATACTTTTCCTCGTTTTCCATGCTTTTGTTATTTTTGTGTTTATATTTTACGCTTTAAATCTTGTAGAAATAATATCATTTGTTAAATCGAATATTCGAAAACGAAAATTTTAAATGATAAAACCCTATTTCCATTCAAATCTATACCGAGACAAAATGATATACAAATAAAACGGATACCAACAGTGGAGGCTTGGATGCCGATATGATATCTTTTCCATTTTCCATGTTCTTCTGGCTTAGCTTAATTCTCCATTTTAGTAAGTACTTATAGGATTTAATGTGTTCATATGCTTTGATTAGACTCTCGGGTCTTTTGTTCCTTTCGGTTCAATCGAACGTTCAAGTAATTATAGGCTTAAAACTCTTGCTTAGTGTTTGGGTGAGTTGATTTTTAGCTCTTTTTGAATTGCTCAATTGATAAATTCAGCTAGTATAGGTGTTATGTTAGTATGTAAGTGTAGTTCACCTAAGCTTTACCATAAAAGTTAATCAATCAATGTTTTGTGCAATTAACTCAAAACAAGGTATATTGTACTTATAGTTTGGGTCAAATATAGTTTAAAATTTGTTGATCAATTGAGAAGGAGTTGATTTTCTAAAAATGGTAGGAAGAGCTCATTGATAAGTTTAGATATAAGCTGTCTTTTAAGGGAATATAAAAGATAATTAGGAAGCTTGTAAGATTCGAACCCACAACTGAATGTCATAATAACTGTATAGAAGTTTCTGGTTTGTACAAGTTACGTCCTTAATTTTGTATCAACTAGTTTCTATTACGGTCTTGTTAGTATATTAGTTTGCCATGTTAGTTAAAATTGTTTGCATTTCTAGTCAACTCAGTTAGTTGCATTAGTTATAGTATTAAATCGTTAGTTGGAATGGTGTACGAAGCTGAACGTTCGTTTTATAGAATCGTTTTTCCTCTCGAATCTATTCGAATTTACCTCTAGTTTACAATGTAAGACTTAATTGTTTTTCGTGATAGTTCATAATTTTGGAATCTATTTTACTTATATCAAAGCAAGAAAAAAGTGTAAAAATATCTATATACGTATACTACTACGCAAAAACATATTGCAAGTACAAGTATCTAAGCACAAAGTACAATCAACAAACAAAATGTAACAATATTAGCTTAAAATAAAAAACTGCCAAAAATAAAGGACTAAAAATGAAATTGTAACTAATTTTTAACTAACTAAAATGGAAATGGACAAAATAAAAAACTTTAGGGTTTAAACTGAAAATCCAACAGAAAACAAACTAATTACTAACAGATTACAACAACTAACAAACTCCAAGGACCAAATTGTGTTAGCCTCAAAATATTGAGTCAAACAAGAATGTTCGGTCATAGGTTTCTATTGTAATATTTATTAGAACATTGTAATAGATAGTTAAATAGTCGTGGTTCACGGGCTTGGATTTAAGCTACTTAAAGCCAAAAGACAAGCCCGGTCCAAATAATATAGCCCGTTATGGTTACATGTAAGCCCGGCTATATAAGGCCCTTCCTAGCATGTTAGGAAGGGTGGATGGTCATTAGTACTCTCATTATTCTAATCTAATATTCACCAAGTTAATCATCTCTTTCTCTCTACTTTCTCTCACTACTTTCTCTCTCTAAGAATCCATCTCTTTTCATCTATCTTCTATCTATAATCATCAAAATAAATGGGACAGCATTTGGTATCAATCGTCACGGGGTAGATTGTGTTTGGTTGTTTGGTTTTAGTTTGATTCGGTTGATTTTTTCCATATAAATCATCCCGAATTAATTTTTTTTTTAGTATTTTGGGCTAGAAATCTTGATATAAATTATTTATATCGATTTGGTAGGGATTTGGTTTGGTTTTTGTGGTAAAAATCGCAAGATTTTGAGGTCTTTGGATTCATTTTAGAGTTACGGTTCGTCATTGATTCATGATCATTCAGAAATAAGCTTTTCAGAAAAGGGTTAATTATTCCGAAAAAAGAGTTTTTGGATAAGGGTTTACTATTCCGAAGAAGTGATTTCTCTAAAAAAGTGGCTTATTCCGAAGATTTCAGGTTTGTTGTTATTCCGAAGATTATCTTTTATCTGAATTTATTTTATTTCGAAAAACCCAGTATTCCGAAAAAGTATCTTTCTCTGAAAAAGTGAGTATTCTGAAGAAGTGATTTATCTGAAAAAGTGTTTATTCCGAAAAAGTGGTTTTTCCGAAATTTTCTCTGAAATAATCAACATTCCGAAAAAGCCTCTATACCGAAGAAGATTCCGAAGAAGTGATTATTCCGAAGAAGTATCTATTCCGAAGAAGTATCTATTCCGAAGAAGATTTTGAAAAAGCGATTATTCCGAAGAAGCTTGTTTTTCTGAAAACCTCAATATTCCGAAGAAGTTGTTACTCTGAAAACATCAAATATTCCGAAGAAAGACATTTCTCTGAAAACCTCATTATTCCGAAGAAAGACCTTTTCTCTGAAAATGTCAGTTATTCCGAAATACCCCAATTTCTCTAAAAATGTTAGTTATTCCGAAAAAACCCAAATTCTCTGAAAAAGTCAGTTATTCCGAAATTATTCATTATTCCGAAAATTGAAGATTTTTTTTCAAAAGTGAAATTTTTTAACAAACTTACGTGTGATTTTTCGCCTTCGATTTTTTGGTTTCTTGTGAAGACAATTTTTAGGGGATTTTAACATTTTTAATCGACAACAACAATCAAAACACATCTACTTAAGATCTATTTTTCACTTCATCAATTTCAAGTCTCTAGATATGGATTCTACTCAAGAGTATCGTGTCACAAACAACAATATCATGGTGGCGGGTAATAAAGAGAGACCACAAATGCTTGTGTCTGGTCGGTATGCTCAATGGCAATCACGCTTCATACAATATCTTGATACAAGACCCAATGGTGATGCCTTGAGGAAATGTATTACTCATGGACCATATGTATTCAAGAAAATCTCAATTCCTCCAAGAGCAGCCACAGATACTACTGATCCAATACCTGCAAGTGAACGTAATGAAACAAGAGCCGATCTCACACCTGAAAATTGTGCTTGGCATGATGCGGAGAAGGAAGACATCTATATGGTTTTAAGTGGGATTGGAGATGATATTTATTCCACGGTTGATGCATGCCCTACAACACATGAAATGTAGACTGCTATTGAATGCTTGCAACAAGGAGAATCACTCAACAAACAAGATGTCAAAACAAACTTGTTTTGGAATTTTGGCAAGTTTACTTCAAGGGATGGAGAATCAATTGACTCTTACTACTCCAGGTTTTATAAAATGATGAATGACATGACAAGGAATAATCTTCAAGTCTCCACCATGAAAGTTAATGTCCAATTTCTTCAACAACTTCAACCCGAGTGGACAAGGTTCGTCACTTTAGTGAAACAACAAGAAAAGCTAGACAAGGTCTCATATCATCGACTCTTTGATATCTTGAAGCAATTTCAGAATGAAGCAAATGAGATTCGAGCTGAACGTGTTGCCAAGACGGCTAATCCACTTGCTTTAGTGACTACAACTCAACATGTTCAAGGTCAACACTCTCGTGCTCCTAAGTCATATTCCACTACATCATCTTCACCACGATCTTCCACATCATCTAAGTCTTCATCATCCACAAGATCTCGAGGTAAAGTGCCAAGAGCACCATCACCACCATCTGAAACATCATCTGAAGAAGATAGTGATGAAGACCAAGCTCAAAAGAATCGAGAGATGAAACAACAAATTGCTTTCATAATGAATACTTACAAGAAAATCTACAAACCCACCAACAACAATCTTCACACATCATCTAACACAAAGAACCGATATGTTGAGAGTCCTCCAAGGTATGACACACGTCGACGCGGTGAAATTCTTTCTAGGTATGATCGACATAATCCAACACATGTTGAGGGTTCTACAAGATATGATCGACAAACTGCCAAGTATGATACTCAGAGGATTGCTGCTGCTACTGGGAATAGGGAAACGGCTGGAAGTCAAGTGGTTCAACAAAGTGGGATTAAATGTTTTAATTGCCAAGGTTATGGGCATATGGCAAAGGAATGCAGGAAGCCGAAAAAGGTTAGAGACTCCAGCTATCACAAGGAAAAGATGTTGCTATGCAAGAAGATGGAAGCAGAGGTTAAATTGTCAGCTAAGGAAGGAGCAATGCTTGATGACAATGATGATGAAGATTCTGATCAAGAACTCGATGCACATTACTCGTACATGGCAAAGGTTGAAGAAGTTCTCAAAGTCACTGAAGATGACAATGGCCCTATCTTTGACACTGAGCCAATCGATAAGGTACACAATACTGATGAATATAATGTGTTTGGTGATATTCATGAGCATAGTGATCTACCCAATGCCATTAATGACACGTGTATGATGGAAACGGTTGATAGCAATACCACACCCGATTCATCAGACATGTGCAATAATGAGTCAGAGGATGATCAACATGCAAATGAATATGATGAAGAGGAACATATTGCGCTTGCTAATTTAATTGCCACTTTACAAAAAGATGTCACTGAAAATAAAAAGAGTCAAAAGCAATTAAAGAAGGAAAACGCTACGCTCACTCAAAATTTTGAAGAATGCAAAGCTGCTCTTATAAAATCTACTGAGATGACTGAAAGCTATAGAGATGAGCTCCTTCATAAAACCAAAGAGCTTGAGGGGTACAAGGGAAGTGCGTTAAAAAGTCAAAAGGATGATTTTGAAAACAAATATAATACAACTCTTGAGTTATTAGCCAAAGAGAAGCGTCAATATAATGTTTTCTTAATGGATGAACGTCAAAAAACGTACCTTGCCAATACCAAAGTTAATGAACATGAACAAAAGCTCTCAATGACCACTACCGATTCTGCTAAAATTCTTGAGGTTCAGAAACAAGAGGTAGATGCGTTAAAACAAGACTTCAAAAGTAGATACGATAAAGAAACTGAAAAATTAACGAAACTAGAAGAACAAGTCGACTTTTTGAAGAAAGTTGTTTATAAAACGCATGATTATATTCAATCCGTAAGAATGCTAGCTCCTCCGTCGATGTTTAAGGGTCAAGCTAAGCTTTACAAGTCCTGAGTACCTTGCCAAAGCTCAAGCTGCGAACCCATGTATTTACCTTGATGAGACTGAAAGGACCGATATTGATTGCATGCCTGTAAGTGCCGATAGTGAAGAGACTGCCCTTTGGGATGATGATAGTCGACATCTTGTTAATAAGGAGTTTGTAAAACCATATAATTATGCTTATGAGAATAGTCTTTATGGTCTTTTCAACAAACAAACTCAGAAAACTCGTGAGGAAGTGTTTCTAGAATGCAAACAAAAGCGAATTCAATGGAAGAAAGCATTTGCCCCTAAGAAATCTAATGTTTACAAATACATAAACTACCTCCCTCTAGATGATTCTAAAAGCAAGAGTAGGAAAACATTAGGTATTCTTAAACGCCACATAGCTAATGTTAAATCTTTTATTGAAAGAGATTGGGCAAAACGTGAAAATGCTGAGTGGACACGCCCGATTCCTCAAGATATTACCTTGCTTGTGAAAGAACTCTTAATTCCAAACACGGCGTTGATTAAAGAAATTGTTCTTCAACTTGAGAAGTTCATTCAGACTGAAATGTATGATGATTTAAAATATGTTGAATCTCTTGAGAAACACATTGATGATCTTCAAATGGAGAAGTCTAATTTTTTAGATGAATATGATTTACTCTTGCAAGAATGCGTTTCTAAGGATGTTATGTGTGCTTATTTTACATCCTGTGCTGATATTGATGAATATTCTGATGTTGCATGCAAATATCTTGATAAGATCAAAGAATGTGAGTGTCTTGAAATTGAGCTTTCGAAACGTAAAGAAAATGTTGATAAAAAGGCTTTTGAGTTACTTCAACACAAAACTGATTTCCTCCAAAAACATTGTCATTCTCTTGAACTTGCTTTGCAAAAAGACGTTGGTAGTTTTCCACATGATAACAAATTGCAAGAAAAACTTTCCCAAACATTTTGAGATCTGAATGAACAAAATTTGGAATTTAAAGGGTTGAAAGCTCAGTTACAAGACAGGGAAAGAGCGATAGCAGAGTTGCAGAAACTCGTTGCTAAAATGGGTGGGAAAGTTGTGGAACCTAGCATTAAGAAACATGTTGTTAGACAACCCAATGCCTCTAAAGAGAATAGATCCTCTATCTTGGGAAAACCATCTGCTTTATCAAATTCCTCGTTTGCAAAACCTGTGTTTGCCCCCAAGATGGATGCAAAGGAAAGGTTACCACCTAATCAACCCATAAAGAATGTCATAGCACCAAGCGTTAAGCACAATAATGTGATTAAACCATGGATGTATAGAATGACCACTAAGCCCACAAACAAAGTTACTCAATCGCCTCAGACTTATAGAAACACTAATATTCGTGTGTCTTCTACTACAGGAATAGTCTCCACTACTAGTGTTAGCCGGCCCCAGCTTAAGAGCACTCAAGTGAATGATAAGGTCTGGAAACACAAGAATCAAGGGAAGATGCAGGAAGTAGAAGAACACCCTAGGAATTTGAATGTTTTTAAGAATAAAAAGTCTGTAATCGCATGTAATGACGATATGAATGATGTGAATGATTTGAATGCTATGAATGTGAAATTTGTTTGTGTCAAATGCGGAAAGTGTGCTAATGCTAATCATTCTATGTGTGCTATGAATAAAGTCAAAGGCATAGATACTAGAACTAAGAAGCAAGTTGCGATGCCTATTAGAGCTAGTAAACCCAAACGCAAAGTGAACCATTCTGGTGCAACCCCCACTAAGAAAAGTAATGCATCAGACTCCACCACTAAGAACCCTAGAAGCAGAATTAAGGAATTATATGAGTCTTCTAGCAAGTCTTAGAAATGGTGGTTTGCTAATCGATGTCCTCCAGGATATAAATGGATGCCGAAAGCTAGGACAGAAAATGTGAAAACGAGTGTTAGTTTGCCTTTAAATGTTGATAAGGGCACTAATGATTCTACTATCACAACTACTGTGGTATCCAATTTAGCAAATGCTCCATCGTGTTCTAACTCTTCTGCAGGTGATACAAATAATTCTCTTCATACTGGACTCCGGATGCACGAAGCACATGACGGGGAATCTCAAGCTTCTAATTAACTTCGTGGAGAAGTTCCTAGGAACGGTCTGATTCGGAAATGATCAATTTGCACTGATCCTAGGATATGGAGATTTGGTTCAGGGGAATATCACGATTAAAAGGGTATACTACGTTGAAGGGCTCAATCACAATCTTTTCTCGGTTGGTCAATTTTGTGATGCGGATTTGGAGGTTGCCTTCAGAAAGAAGACTTGTTTTGTTCGTGATTATGATGGGAATGACTTACTTACCGGTACACGGGGTACTGATCTTTACACAATTTCACTACAAGACACAACTTCATCAACTCCAATTTGCTTCATGGCTAAAGCTTCAACGACTCAGGCATGGTTATGGCATCAACGTTTATCTCATCTTAATTTTGATACCATCAACTTGCTTTCCAATAAAGATATTGTGAGAGGCCTTCCAAGTTTGAAATTCATCAAAGATCATCTGTGTACTTCTTGTGAACTTTGTAAAGCTAAACGAAGTAGATTCAAAACAAAGACCACACCAAGCTCTAAAGGACGGTTAGATCTTCTTCACATGGATCTGTGTGGTCCCATGCGTGTTCAGAGTATCAATGGAAAGAAATATATTATGGTAATTATCGATGATTACTCAAGGTACACATGGACTCATTTTGTAACACCCCATTTTGATAATGGAATGTCACGCGTAATTATGGCGTGTCATCAAAGCATACAAGGATAAATGTCTAAAACATTACATGACCATAAAAGGAAATACCGGAATCAAACATCGGTAGTCCAAAAGTAAAGCTCATCACATATAAACATAAGTACTGTAAATGAAAGGACTAAACAATGTCCATGGAAAGAGTATCAAAGTAAAGATAATGCATAAAGTAAAGAAAGGCTAGAAAGCTTCAAGTCCATATGCACGTACGCTTAAAGTCTACGAGCGTCCCTGAGTAACTGCCGTTTTGGGAACATAGAAAAGGAAAACGGCTGAGCAATACGCTCAGTGCACAGATGTACAATAAAGCATGAATAAAATAAGCATATAAGCATATAACAGTGGAAGAAACTAAGTCCCGAATAACCCGGTTAAGTCTTGGTAAAATTGGTTTTATAGTTTGAAAAGCCTTATGTTTATCTTATAAAAAATGTTTAACATATTCTACCACACCGTGCATGAAAACTTGGAGGGGTGACCTCATCATGCAAATTAGAGGGGCTGCCTCTAATTTAATATACTGGTTTGGGTAGGAGGGATCAGATCCTTGTGAAGGATGCAAGGCACACACCACATTCACACTGAGTAATCAGCTGAAAACATGTAACTAGGATGCACCCATACGCCCCACATGATAAATATAATAATATGGCCAAAAGCTGAAGGGACGCCACGAGCAATCACTCCGCCGTGGGGAAGTCATAACACCAGTGCCTCTAGTGTTATGGTTATGGTACCTCCATAACTAGGTGAAACTGGTCATGCATGTATATGGCTATAGGTATTTTAAAATAAACATAAGCAAACAAACATATAAACTTATACTACGAGAAAACAGTTGGTTGTATACGAGGAATCCTAATAAGGAAAGAATGTCCATACTGAAAGGAAGGGAATCCGTACCTTATGTCCAATGAATGTAGAAGACGAACTGAAGAGAGTCCTACTTCGGTATCACTAATGCTACATAAATACATACGTGTATAAGTATCTGATTACTAAATACGTAACTGGTTTTATGTCATGTCTTAGCTTCTTTTATACGTTCATGTCATGTTTTACTATTTTAAGCTTTAAACTGTGTTTATCTTATATTCTGTCTATTCTGATTAAGTATTACTTGTATTTCATGTATTATTATACTCACTGTGTAATAATAAGTAACTTTCTAAAAATAGCAGGTTTCCTAAAATAGAAAGTTTCCAAAAATAGAAAGTTACCAAAAATAGAAAGTTTCGAAAAATAGAAAGTTTCCAAAAATAAAAAGTTTCCAAAAATAGAATTACTGCTTAAAATAGATAAGTTTCTAAAAATAGAAAGTTTCCATAATAGATTAGATGCCTTAATTAAATAAGTTTCTAAAAATAGAAAGTTTCCATAATTAGATATAAGCTGGTTAAATAAGCTAATTATATAAGCTTAAGTGTTTTCTGATTATTATTCTAAGTCATATTGATATAAGGTATACTTTATTAATTATTACATGTAATTTAAATAAACTATAGGTTAAAAGTATTTAATTAAATATATCATGTTTTTAATTAAATAAAGTTAAATACTTAGGTTAAAACATGTATTATTAATTATTAATAATATAACCTAAGTCATGTTAATTAATTAATTATAGTCATGGTTTTTAATAATTAATTAATTATAAAGATTAGAAAATATAAATACTTAGGTTAAAAATTCATGATCTAATAATTAAATTATAACCTAAGTCATTTTTATTAAATTAATTATGTCATGTTTTATTAATTTAATTTTTAACATAACTATTAAAATCATAAACCTTAACATAAACAATGAACCAGACCGTGACTAGAAACCATGAACCGGACCCGTAATCAACACCATACCCGAACCTCTTCGGGGTTTCCCCTTGTTTGCTGCTGCCGTGGGACC
This sequence comes from Glebionis coronaria, assembly GCA_025667525.1. NCBI lineage: Eukaryota > Viridiplantae > Streptophyta > Magnoliopsida > Asterales > Asteraceae > Glebionis > Glebionis coronaria. Next base: position 70,471,109 of record CM046882.1, on the reverse strand, counting down.
CACACCACCAAACCTAGACCATGAGGTCTCGGTGGTGGTTCATAAGCCAAACCGAGACCCCTTGGGGGTTCGGTTTAGGCGCCGGCTAGAACAAACACCCCTAAAAACCTTTATTTTGATTTACCCCATAATCATAGACATGTTTAATAAATGTTTTTAATTAGCTTTTTAAAAACATCACGATCTTATGTAATTTATTAAATCAAAACATAAAAGAAAAGGATTAAAAAGGTTATACCGAATGCGTGGATCAAACGAGGATGAACACACACAAATGCTTGCACAAAATTCAAGATCAAAAATCAACCGAACACCCCCTTTTGATGATATATAGCCGGCGGCCAAGAGGAGCAAGAATAACAAGATTAGGGTTTTTGTTATTTTTCCTGTAATGTGAAAAATGACTAAAAGATTTTACCTTAACCCCTTGTTAGTAAAAATAAGATGGGCTTGGCCCATCCTTTTGGTGTAGCCGCGGGTAGGGGCCCCACATAGGGTAACCCGTACCTTTTCCGAGTCTAAATATTTTAGTGTTCGTTCGTGTTTTATCGTGTTCGTGTTTTATCGTGTTCGTGTTTTAGGTGTTCTCTTAATTATTAACAGTGACTTAATATATTTATTCGTGTTCGTAATAAATATATATACGTAATTAATATTAGCTCGTGATTAATTTACGTTCATGATTTCATGATCGCATGTTCGTGATTAATTATTGTTTGAATAATTATTGTGTGTTCATACGTAATAAATACTTATTGTGTTCTAACACGTACATAATACTTAAAATTCTTATACGTGAACGTAAACATACTATAAAAGGAAAGTTTTAATCTAGTACGTACGATCTTAAGGGTACTATTCATGGTAAAAGCATGCGGGTTTTACAACTCTTCCCCCCTAAAAAGAATAATTCATCCCCGAATTATAGATAAAGTAAACTGGAAAAAAAGAACATACCCGAATTCAAAATATGAAATGAGGGTAAGAAGCTCGGATAGACTCCTCTGTTTCCCAAGTGGCTTCCCGCTCGGTATGATCCCTCCAAAGGATTTTGATGAATGGAATCGTCTTCCTTCTCATGACTCGTTCTTGTCTGTCAAGAACTCGTTCGGGTTTTTCTATGAAGGTGAGATCTTCACGTATCTGTTCCAGTGGATACTGAACCATGTGAAGGGGATGATACTGGTACCCTCTGAGTAAGGACACATGAAACACATTGTGTACATACAAAAGCTGCAGAGGTAACGCTAACCGGTAAGATACTTTACCGACTCGTTCAATGATATCAAACGGTCCGATGAAACGAGGACTGAGCTTTCCTTTAATCCCGAAGCGTCTAACACCACGTGCCGGCGAAACCTTAAGAAAGACGTGATCTCCTACGTTAAAATGTATGTCCTTACGATGCTTATCGGCGTAACTCTTCTGACGTGACCGTGCTTCCTGAAGTTTCTGCTTAGCTACTGCGACCCTTTCATTAGTCATCTCTATGATTTATGGTCCTTCAAGTGTTCGCTCGCCAACCTGATCCCAGCAGATTGGGGCGCGACACTTTCTTCCATACAACATCTCGAAAGGAGCACACTTGATACTTGCGTGCCAACTGTTGTTGTATGCAAACTCCACCAAACAGATATAATCGTCCCAATCACCCGTCCATTCCAACGCACATGACCTCAACATGTCCTCCAATGTCTGAATCGTTCGCTCCGACTGCCCGTCTGTTTGAGGATGAAAAGCCGTGCTAAGCTTAAGTTGTGTACCCCAAGATTTCTGTAGACTCTTCGAAAATCGCGAAGTGAAACGAGGATCTCTGTCTGAGACGATGCTGGATAGAGCACCGTGGAGTCTCATGATCTCTCTTCTATACGTATCGGCGAGTTTACTTACCGGATCTTCCTTGCGGATCGGTAAGAAATGAGCTGATTTGGTAAGTCGATCTACGATAACCCAAATTGCATCGTGCTTCCTCTTGGTAGGCGGAAGACCAATAACAAAATCCATGGTGATTTTGTCCCACTTCCACTCTAGGATATCTAACGGTTGAAGGAGACCGCCAGATCGCTGATGCTCGATCTTAACCTGCTGGCAGGTAAGACATTTGGAGACGTAAGTGGCCACATCCTTTTTCATACCACTCCACCAAAAGTACTGCTTGATGTCATGGTACATCTTAGTCGAACCAGGATGTATAGAGAATGGGGAGCTATGAGCTTCAGCTAACAAGGCTTCCTGGAGTTCTTGATCATCAGGAACACAAAGTCTCGTGCCCTGCCATACGATACCATCTGCATCTACTCTGAATTCCGTCTATTTCTCCCAATTCTGTACTATCGCCCAAATTTCTCCATCATCTTTCTGAGCTTCCCTGATCTTAGAGAGTAACTCGGGTTCTACTCTAAGATTAGCCCAGTAACCGTGCTGTCCACGTACCATGATCTTGATGTCTAGTCGCTCCAAGTCTCTTATGATTTCCTCCTCAATTTTAATGCCGTTGATCATTCCGGACTTCCTGCTAAGTGCATATTCTACTATTTTCGCCTTTCCGGGATGATACTGTAGATTAATGTCATAATCCTTCAACAGCTCTAACCATCTCCTCTGCCTCATGTTCAATTCACGCTGAGTGAAGATATACTTCAAGCTCTTGTGGTCCGTGAAAATGTCGAATGATTCTCCATACAATTAGTGCCTCCATATCTTTATGCAAACACGACTGCAGCAAGTTCCAAGTCATGCGTAGGGTAATTTTCTTCATAAGGCTTAAGCTGCCGTGAAGCGTACGCGATCACTTTACCCTGTTGCATGAGAACACAGCCAACTCCCTTCCCTGATGCATCACTGCAGATTTGAAATCCACCCGTACCATATGGGAGAGTAAGAATAGGTGCAGATACTAGCTTCCGCTTCAGGTCTTCAAAGCTCTTCTCTCGTTCTTCAGTCCAGACGAATTTCTCCCCTTTCCGCATCAGTTTGGGCAATGGTAGTGCTAAGCGGGGAAAGTTCTCCACGAACCTGCGGTAATAGCCAGCTAAGCCTAAGAAACTGCGGACTTCCATCGCTGATGTCGGCCTCGGCCACTTAGTAATAGCCTCAACCTTCGCTGGATCCATAGTGATTCCTTTTGTTGATACAATGTGACCTAAGAATGCCACCTTGTCTGACCAGAACTCACATTTGGAGAATTTAGCATACAACTGCTTCTGGCGAAGAATCTGTAGTACTGTACGAAGATGTTCTTCGTCTTCCTCCTTGGACTTTGAGAAAATCAGGATGTCATCGATGAAGACAATGACGAACTTGTCCAGAAATTCATGGAAGATTCTGTTCATCAAATCCATGAACACTGCTGGAGCATTGATCAGGCCGAATGGCATGACTACAAATTCGTAGTGGCCATAGCGGGTACGAAAAGCAGTCTTGGCGATGTCCTGCTCCTTAACCCGTAGTTGATGATAGCCTGGCCTAAGATCAATCTTGGAGAAGTGTTTGGACCCTTGGAGTTGGTCAAACAGATCGTCTATGCGTGGCAGTGGATACCTATTCCGGATAGTAATCTTGTTGAGCTCGCGATAGTCTATGAAAAGACGCATACTGCCGTCCTTCTTCTTAACAAATAAGACTGGTGCGCCCCATGGAGATGTGCTCGGTCGAATAAAACCTCATTCTAGAAGTTCTTGTAGTTGATCTTTCAGCTCCTTTAGCTCTATGGGAGCCATGCGGTAAGGAGCTTTGGATATCGGTTCAGCTCCTGGAATAAGCTCGATAATGAATTCCACTTCTCGTGCAGGTGGTGTGCCCGGAAGTTCTTCTGGAAAAACATCTTGGAATTCCGACACTATTGGTTGATCCTGAATTGATGGAGATTCAACATCCATGTCGTGAACCGTAGCTAGATAACCCTCGCAGTCATGTGATAGTAGTGCACGTTCTTGCAGGGTAGATATGATTTGTACAGACCTTTCGGGTACGAACCCGTTGTGAATGTACTCTGGTGCATTAACATCACCGAAGATAACTCGATATGAATGGAAGTCTCTGGTAGCATGATGCTTGGATAGCCAATCCATGCCCAAAATCATGTCAAAGTCATTCATGTCCAGCGGAAGTGCGTCAACAGGACGGACCTTATCGTCAAATTCTAGGGGAAGACTCTTGTATACATGGGTGATTAATACAGATTCCCTCAAAGGCGTGGAAATAGTAAGTCTATTTTCTAGTGGCATGGGGAGCATCCTAATGTTCTTAGCATAGGCAGTAGAAATGACCGAGTGAGTAGCACCCGTATCAAAAGTACACACGCAGCCTGACCATACATATACAAGATTCCAGTGATGGTACCTGTAGACTTGTTGGCCTGATCTCGAGATGTCGTGTAAACACGTCCAGTGGTAGGAGGCGGCTTGGTATCAGCATGTCCCAATGTGCCCTTCATCTCGCCCTTACGGCAGTCCTTCATGATATGGCCAGGAAGACCACACTTGAAGCATGCATCAGTGTTACGACGACATGGCCCTGGGTGCCTACGGTGGCAAGTTGAGCAAAGAGGATGAATATATCCTCCAACAGGTGCTCTGGCTGGCTGAGGACCTGATAAGACATTTTTCATGAGACATGATAATAGGATACAAAGGACAATGCGAATAAGCGTAAGATTAAATACCAGTGATAGCTGGACGGCTAGGTTGTGAACCTCTCTGGTTCTGGTCCCTACCGTTTCCATGGTTCCTGGTAGAAGATTTGCTAGAGTGTCAGAATATGAGTTATAACATGAAATCATAAGAAAATGCATAAGTATTAGGACCTGGTGACGTTGGAGTGTCTAGCGTTGTTACAATAATTATCATTATCGCCACGCATATCCATAGCAGAACGGTCGTTAGTCTGACCGTTTCCTTTGGGCTGATGAAGCTACTGCTGAGTAGCCGGCTGAGACCGGTCCCCAATTTTCTGCCTGGAAGATACAATTTTAAGAGATGAATAATTGACATATATAGAAGAATACGGATTGATCACCGCTTGAATACGAATGTTTACCTCTTGTCGGGTTTCTCAGCTTCCCCGAACTCATCTCTCTCATGCAGCATCTCCAGCTTACGTGCCGCATCGGCCACTTGTGCTACAGTGTTGAACGTAGCACACACCAGATTGTTTGCGACCGATGTGCGAAGAGCCCACCTAAAGTGGTGTGCCTGCTCTTCAAGAGTACCTGCTGCTGCACTAAGGAAACCAGCTAAGCGAAGAAAGCGCTGCATAAACTCATTGCTATTCTCCCCAGCTCTCTGTCGGATCCCATGGTACTCCTTCTTGAGCTTGTCTTGCTCGGCCTTGCGAAAGAACTGCTCCATCACCCTATCTCTGAACTGATCCCATGTCAAACCAGCCACCCAATCGTCACCTCCCTCAGACTGCTTCAATGCTAACCACCAATTTAACACATCGCCTTCGAACCGGTAGCATGCCAACCTCGCCTTGAACACGAGGTCACAACCCATAGCATTGAAGATCTTCTCGATGTGAGCCAACCAGCTTTCAGCTTCACTGGGGCTATCTGTTTTCTCGAAAGCTCGAGGACGGAGCTTGTTGAATCTCTCCAGCCATATTGCCAATGTCACTGGAGGTGGAGGAGGAGGTGCTTGGTTATGCTGCTGATTGTTGGCAGATTGAACCTCAACCTTGATGTCATTCCTCAGTTGAGGAAGCAAAGCTTGCATTGCAGCTTGGATCGCTGCATTGAAGCTTGGATAGCTGCATTGAGTTGTTCCTGCTCGCGTGTGAGAACCATCTGACAGTATAACATAAAACATATGATTAAACAGATCAAAACATAAAATATATATACATGAAAAAATTTATACCAATAAATCAAGAGAAAAATTTTATGCAAGAAAATTTGTATATGAATGCATGATGCAGTTTTATGAAAACTTTTGTATGCTCGAGAGTGAACGCCTATGGTCAGTTCACCCAAAATAAAAGTCATGACGAGTGGACGCCTATGGGTCGGTCCCAAATTTAAAAGTTTCGATAAAACACATGCGACTAAATAGGGCCAGTCCTGTACCAACCATTACTTAGTCATAAACCTGCGACAATGACATATATATGTATGCATAAAAATGATGAATGCATGAAAACGACTGTCAGTTCTAGAAAGACCATAGTGAGTACCCACTAATCACAGGTCATATTTTGAGAGCCTACAGGTCGAAGCCTTGGCTCTAATACCATAATTGTAACACCCAATTTTGATAATGGAATGTCACGCGTAATTATGGCGTGTCATCAAAGCATACAAGGATAAATGTTTAAAACATTACATGACCATAAAAGGAAATACCGGAATCAAACATCGGTAGTCCAAAAGTAAAGCTCATCACACACAAACATAAGTACTGTAAATGAAAGGACTAAACAATGTCCATGGAAAGAGTATCAAAGTAAAGATAATGCATAAAGTAAAGAAAGGTTAGAAAGCTTGCAGTCCATATGCACGTACGCTTAAAGTCTACGAGCGTCCCTGAGTACCTGCCGTTTTGGGAACATAGAAAAGGAAAACGGCTGAGCAATACACTCATTGCACGGATGTACAATAAAGCATGAATAATATAAGCATATAAGCATATAACAGCGGAAGAAACTAAGTCCCGAATAACCCGGCTAAGTCTTGGTAAAACTGGTTTTATAGTTTGAAAAACCTTATGTTTATCTTATAAAAACTGTTAACATATTCTACCATTAGCCAATATAGGTCATGAAAATCCACCGTGCATGAATACTTGGAGGGGTGACCTCATCATACAAATTAGAGGGGTTGCCTCTAATTTAATATACTGGTTTGGGTAGGAGGGATCAGCTCCTTGTGAAGGATGCAAGGCACACACCACATTCACACTGAGTAATCTGCTGAAAACATGTAACTAGGATGCACCCATACGCCCCACATGATAAATATAATAATATGGCCAAATGCTGAAGGGACGCCACGAGCAATCACTCCGCCGTGGGGAAGTCATAACACCAGTGCCTCTAGTGTTATGGTTATGGTACCTCCATAACTAGGTGAAACTGGTCATGCATGTATATGGCTATAGGTATTTTAAATTAAACATAAGCAAACAAACATATAAACTTATACTACGGGAAAACAATTGGCTGTATACGGGGAATCCTAATAAGGAAAGAATGTCCATACTGAAAGGACGGGAATCCGTACCTTATGTCCAGTGAACGAAGAAGACGAACTGAAGAGAGTCCTACTTCGGTATCACTAATGCTACATAAATACATACGTGTATAAGTATCTGATTACTAAATACGTAACTGGTTTTATGTCATGTCTTAGCTTATTTTATACGTTCATGTCATGTTTTACTATTTTAAGCTTTAAACTGTGTTTATCTTATATTCTGTCTATTCTGATTAAGTATCACTTGTATTTCATGTATTATTATACTCACTGTGTTATAATAAGTAACTTTCTAAAAATAGCAGGTTTCCTAAAATGGAAAGTTTCCAAAAAGCAGAAAGTTACCAAAAATAGAAAGTTTCCAAAAATAAAAAGTTTCAAAAAATAGAAAGTTTCCAAAAATAGAATTACTGCTTAAAATAGATAAGTTTCTAAAAATAGAAAGTTTCCATAAATAGATTAGCTGCCTTAATTAAATAAGTTTCTAAAAATAGAAAGTTTCCATAATTAGATATAAGCTGGTTAAATAAGCTAATTATATAAGCTTAAGTGTTTTCTGATTATTATTCTAAGTCATATTGATATAAGGTATAGTTTATTAATTATTACATGTAATTTAAATAAACTATAGGTTAAAATTATTTAATTAAATATATCATGTTTTTATTAAATAAAGTTAAATACTTAGGTTAAAACATGTATTATTAATTATTAATAATATAACCTAAGTCATGTTAATTAATTAATTATAGTCATGGTTTTTAATAATTAATTAATTATAAAGTCTAGAAAATATAAATACTTAGGTTAAAAATTCATGATCTAATAATTAAATTATAACCTAAGTCATGCTTATTAAATTAATTATGTCATGTTTTATTAATTTAATTTTTAACATAACTATTAAAATCATAAACCTTAACATAAACAATGAACCGGGCCGTGACTAGAAACCATGAACCGGACCCGTAATCAGCACCATACCCCGAACCTCTTCGGGGTTTCCCCTTGTTTGCTGCTGCCGTGGGACCCACACCACCAAACCGAGACCATGAGGTCTCGGTGGTGGTTCATAAGCCAAACCAAGACCCCTTGGGGGGTTCGGTTTAGGCGTCGGCTAGAACAAACACCCCTAAAAACCTTTATTTTGATTTACCCCATAATCATAGACATGTTTAATAAATGTTTTTAATTAGCTTTTTAAAAACATCATGATCTTATGTAATTTATTAAATCAAAAAATAAAAGAAAAGGATTAAAAAGGTTATACCGAATGCGTGGATCAAACGAGGATGAACACACACGAATGCTTGCACAAAATTCAAGATCAAAAGATCAACCGAACACCCCCTTTTGATGATATATAGCCGGCGGCCAAGAGGAGCAAGAAGAACAAGATTAGGGTTTTTGTTATTTTTCCTGTAATGTGAAAAATGACTAAAAGATTTTACCTTAACCCCTTGTTAGTAAAAATTAGATGGGCTTGGCCCATCCTCTTGGTGTAGCCGCGGGTAGGGGCCCCACATGGGGTAACCCGTACCTTTTCCGAGTCTAAATATTTTAGTGTTCGTTCGTGTTTTATCGTGTTCGTGTTTTAGGTGTTCTCGTTAATTATTAACCGTGACTTAATATATTTATTCGTGTTCGTAATAAATATATATACATAATTAATATTAGCTCGTGATTAATTTACCTTCACGATTTCATGATCGCATGTTCGTGATTAATTATTGTTCGAATAATTATTTTGTGTTCATATGTAATAAATACTTATCGTGTTCTAACACGTACATAATACTTAAAATTCTTATACGTGAACGTAAACATACTATAAAAGGAAAGTTTTAATCTAGTACGTACGATCTTAAGGGTATTATTCATGATAAAAGCATGCGGGTTTTACACATTTCTTGAGGTCCAAGGATGAAACACCCGAAGTTCTCATCAGCTTTCTTAAACTGATACAAAGTGGTCTTCAAGCTCAAGTTAAAGTGGTTCGTACTGACAGAGGTACATAATTTTTGAATTCAAATCTGAGAAAGTATTTTGAAGCCGAAGGGATTGAACATGAAACATCTATTGCTCGAACACCCGAACAAAACAGCGTTGTTGAAAGACGAAACCGTACTTTAGTTGAGGCTTCTCGAACATTACTATCCGCTTCAAAACTTCCACTATACTTTTGGGCCGAAGCCGTGTCAACCGCATGCTACACACAAAACCGCTCCTTAATTATCCCAAGACACGAAAAGACACCATATCACATAATTCATGATCGAAAACCTTCACTCAAACACCTTCATGTTTTTGGATGTACTTGTTACATTATACGAGATGGTGAAAATTTGGATAAGATGAAAGAGAAAGGTGATGCATGTATTCTTGTGGGATATGCAACTCAGTCTAAGGGATATAGAGTATACAACAAGAGAACACAATGATTGTCGAGACTATTCACATCCGATTTGATGAATTATAAGAAATGGCATTTGAACAAAACAGTTTAAGTCCCGATCCACAACGACAAACGACTTCCGTTCACAACCGCTCGGAACTCGGAACTCAGGACCACAACAATGAACCGTCAAGTTCAACGCTGGTTCCAGAAAATGTTCCTAGAGCTGATATGACAGTCAACACGAAAATTTAAGAGTTGGAAATGTTATATGGACCAATGTATGATGAATATTTCACGGGGGAGAAACAAGTTGTATCGAAGTCTTCCGCTGTCACTCATGATACGAATGATGATACCGATCATCGTCAACAAAAGGATACAACTTCATCTACTTCAACACCGGTTGCTGCAGATTTACATCCTAAGAATATCACTTCACCAATCGATCCTACAACATCCACAACTACTGTCAGTGCTCCAGAGAACACAAATCAAGCAGAAAATGCATTATCTGAAGAAGACAAATTTATCAACCCATTCGGTACACCGGTACACGAAACTGGAGAGTCTTCTACTAGCCATGTTGATCCGTCAAATATGCACATGTTCTACCAACGACATCCTTCAACACATCATTGGACCCGTGATCATCCTTTGGTTCATGTCATTGGAAACCCTTCACAACCCGTTCGTACAAGATGACAGCTTAACACCGATGGCGATGTTTGTATGTTCACACTCGCCGTGAGTTCAGCTGAACCGAAAAACATCAAAGAAGCCATGACTGATCATGCTTGGATTGAATCGTTGACGGATGAACATCAACAATTTGAAAGACTTAAAGTCTGGTAACTTGTTGACAGACCATACGATGTAATTCAATTAAATCTTCGATGGATCTGGAAAAACAAGATGGATGAAGAGAACACGATCATCAAGAATAAATCTAGGCTTATGGCTAAAGGGTATGGACAGAAAGAGGGTATTGATTTTGAAGAATCATTTGCACCAGTAGCTCGGATGGAAGCGGTCAGGATTTTTCTTGCTTATGCTGCACATAATGGATTCATTGTCTATCAAATGGACGTAAAGACGGCGTTTCTTAACGGTCCTTTGAAGGAAGAAGTCTATGTCACACAGCCGGAAGGATTCGTTAAACCTCATTATCCTGACAAGGTGTATCGTCTCCACAAAGCACTTTATGGACTCAAGCAAGCTCCAAGGACGTGGTACGACGAGCTCTCGAAATTTCTGGTCTCCAAAGGTTTCTCAAAAGGTTCCATTGATTTAACTTTGTTCACTTATAAATATGGGATGATATTTTGATTGTGCAAATTTATGTTGATGACATTATTTTCGGGTCTACAAACCCAAAACTTTCAAAATGGTTTGAAAAAGTAATGCACAGCAGATTTGAAATGTCTATGATGGGCGAACTAAAGTTCTTTCTAGGAATTCAAGTTCACCAATCCACAAGTGGTATCTTCATTAACCAAGCTAAGTATTGTCAAGAGATAATCAAAAAGCATGGTATGACCTCATGTGACCCCGTTGGGACACCATTGTCAACCACATCCCTAGATGCTAATTTGGAGGGATTACCCATAGATCAAACGAGATATCGTTCCATGATCGGGTCCCTCATGTACTTGACAGCAAGCAGACCTGATATTCATCATGCTACATGTTATTGTGCACGATATCAAGCACGACCTACTGAAAAGCACCTCAAGGAGGTTAAATGGATCTTTCGGTACCTTAAGAATACCATTCACATGGGACTCTGGTATTCGAGGGAAACCGGTTTCTTTCTAACAACCTATTCAGATTCTGATCATGCAGGGTGTCTTGATACACGAAAAAGTACTTCTGGTGGTGCAAAATTTCTAGGCCAAGATAAGCTTGTGGGATGGTCTTCTAAGAAGCAGGATTGCACATCATTGTCATCAGCCGAAGTGGAGTATGTGTCTTTATCTGCGTGTTGTGCTCAAGTTCTTTGGATGAGAACACAATTCATGGATTATGGCTTCCACTTTGATAAAGTACCTATGTACTGTGACTCAAAGTCGACCATAGCCATCTCCTGCAACCCGGTACAGCATTCCGCACGAAGCACATTGATGTCAGATATCACTTCATTAAGGAACAAGTTGAAAAGGGTATTGTTGAATTATACTTTGTTGGAAATGATTACCAATTAGCTGACTTGTTTACAAAAGATCTTTCAAAAGAGAGGTTTGCGTATCTTGTTAGGCAAATTGGTATGAGATGTTTGACTCCAGCAGAACTGGAGGTTCTGGCAAAGAAGCCTGCTTGATTCATCTATCAAACATCTATCTGTAGATATTAAATAAAAAGAAAAATACAAAATTAAAAAATCTTTGATAATCAAAAAATATGCTTCTCGACATGTCTTTCAGTATCGATAATATGGACGTACCTAGAAATGTCGCTCAATAACGACACGGGTTTGTACATAAAGCTCGAATGAAAGTTGTAAATATTTTTCAAAACATGTTATTTCTATCTTTTTAAAGGAAATTGTCTCTTTTGGTCAATATTTCCAACAACGGGTAGAGCAATCTATCTAGGGTTGAGCTTGTCACAAAACATTCAACGTTTTGAGCTCAACACAATGGCTTGTAATCACTTTCAGATTGCAACCCGGAACTATATTCAAGGGGGAGTGTACGATTTCGTGCTCTTACCCTTAGCAAAATAAGTTAAATCTTCTTACACTTGAGTGGATTCGTCAAGACATTCAAAGTCTATGAACTCAAGTTTATGCTTTAGAAAAACCTTTTCGACAAAAAGAATTGATTTTTCAAAAAGCGTTGAACACATTTTTTTCAAGAATTTCTCAATGATATTCAAAATCTTTCAAAAATTGTGTGTTCAACAACTCCTATCCTCAAAAGTTTAATGTGGATCAAATCCTCGTAATGACAATTCCTTTGGATCAATTTTTGAGGGGGAGCATTCCAAATTCATGCTAAGTTTGACACATCTTTCTCCCGAAGGTTTTCAAGACAATTTTTCAAAATATATTTTAATCAAATTTTGTATCTCTAATATCAAACGATTTTATATATTAGATATATGGGAGAAAATGTGATTAAAATGTGATCTAAAGACTCAAGCACTCATGGTTACGATCAAATACCCACAACATTTTTGATTCACGACGTTATTGGTGTCAAAAGGGTGGTTAGGTTTAAGTCCTATGATCCAACCAGAACCGGAGGGATCATCCCAGGGAAAATCCAATAGATTATTAGAAGTCCTTAGGAAAGATGGAGTAGAATGTGAACGAAGCTGAATGCCGACTAAGTACTGATGATATCACTGGAACAATCACAACAAGGTGCTATTAATGATGTCTTGGTAAGCATTGAAGGGGTTGAAGAATGAAAAAGAAATGTAAGGATAAAGGGTGTAAAGAAAGAAGCCCTACATACAACTTAGGCAGAAACCGGGTCAACACATCATGAAGAGAACTCATCATGGACCCAGTGATGTGACGCACAACCCTTTCCTAGCTACTCAGGCTTCTCTCAAAAGAAGTTTGTTTTATTTTCACGAAGATCAACATGACTTCTATTGACTTTCTCACTCCGAGATAGTTGATATTGAATAGGTGGCATCTGCTCCATCCTCTGAACACTAAAAAAATGCACAAATCGAGTCTAGAGCCAAGAGATCAATCAAATCTCGTTAGGACACACGGATGAAGATCAAGAGAGTCCTACGCTATATCCTTGTGATATTGCTAGAACACTCAGAGTGATACTACATAGTATTCACAATGATGAGTGGAAATCCTTCCAGTGTTAACATCAAACAGCACTGCGGTAGGTCATATGCAAGATTCTTTATGAATTGAACATATGTAAAACTGAAAAGCAACAGTGGGTTGATTCTGAATTGATTCAAACTCGTTTCAGGTTTCTACGCAATATCTTTATGGTCTTGCCAGAACATTCAGAGTGATATTCATTAATATTCATAGTGACGAATGGAAATCCTTCTAGCGTCAACATCAAACAGCGCTACGGTAGGTAACTTGTGAGATTCTTATGAATCAAACTTGTGTCAACTAGAAAGCAACAATGGTAAGATTCTTAATGAATCAAACTTGTTCCAGGAATTTGAATTGACGACTTTAATCAAGCGTATATTCATCCAATTGATTCACTCTTTATGTTCGCAGTCTTGCTTTGAGACGGTCAAGTAAAGAGAACGGATAGTACTACCGCGAAACCCTGTCAAGGAGATTCTTAATTGAATCTACCTAATCACAGGTACGGTATTTAATATCATATAACGGTCTTCACCGACCGGAGGTAAAACGCTACCGATTTAGGACGAATGTCAAATCCATTCAGTCCGTGTCTATGTTTTGTCTCGAGAAGGTGGCGTCACGGTGTACTCAGCAAAGTCAAAGATTCAAAACCACATATTCATGCCCAAAGACTTATTCATCAATTAATAGTGTGAGCATGTGGATAAAGACACAAGATCACAATATGGCAAAGACAAGTCAAGAATGATTTGAAGTTCTCAAGATAAAAGACTAAGTCGAAAAACAATGACAAAGGCTCAAAGATCACAGCATGAAGGAACAAAACTACTGTTACACGTTCAAGACTCACTTATGATGAAATTCATAAATCTCCATTGGAATCCAAATATCAAAGAGGAATGACCTCACATTAGGGGAGATTTTTAGCCTCAAAATATTGAGTCAAATAAGAATGTTCGGTCATAGGTTTCTATTGTAATATTTATTAGAACGTTGTAATAGATAGTTAAATAGTCGTGGTTCACGGGCTTGGATTTAATCTACTTAAAGCTCAAAAGACAAGCCCGGTCCAAACAATATAACCCATTATGGTTACATGTAAGCCCGACTATATAAGACCCTTTCTAGCATGTTAGGAAGGGTGGATGGTCATTAGTACTCTCATTATTCTAATCTAATATTCACCAAGTTAATCATCTCTTTCTCTCTACTTTCTCTCACTAATTTATCTCTCTTGGAATCCATCTCTTTTCATCTATCTTCTATCTATAATCATCAAAATATATGGGACAACAAATTGCAAATTCTCTAACTATTTTAACAAAAACGGGATAGGATGAGTAATAAGCCAGAACAAGAGCTATAAGCTACCAAATAAGCTGAAATCTCTTTTAATCTTTCTAAAATCCAATTTTACCTAGTGATAATTAAGCTTATACAATATAATAAGCTTGAAATGCTTACTTGAATTTTTATACATGTACATGTAATTAAAAATCGTATCTAGACCTTATTTAATGAAACAAGCTTTTTAGAATTTGATTATAAGCTAGAAAAAGTAGAACCTCTCCAAGAAAATCCAATCTTATTTGAAAAAATAAGCAGTTCAATCTCTATAAGCAATTTGAGCTTATCTTGACCCGATTTGACTAAAATTGACCAAAGTTGACTTTTTTACAAACTACTTTCAAAAGTTTAAAACTCACTATAAGCTACTTTTAACTAACTTTAGTAAAAGTGACAAAGCTAAAAGGACTTACTGAAGGAAATCAGATTAAGTATGAAAAGTACACTAAAAATCAGTTCTGAATGAGACTTTTGATAGCTGATTTTAGACTTATGTAATAGATTTCATGAAAAACTTATAACAACAAACTGAAAACCACTATTATTATCTATCTAGAATGCTAACGCCCAATCTCTAATTTCAGATTAGCATAGAGTTACAATGGTTCAAATCCTGTTGTTTACTCTAACATTACAACCCACAGGTTTTACAATTATATACCATGTTGATATGAGACTTAAACCTTATTGAATTGAGATTGACTTGTTTTTAGCTGGTAAACACATTGGTGAACAATTCTCAACAAATTCTTAAACCACAAATCCCAGAGCTATAGATACAAATGCTCCTTATTATGAAAAAGTAAAATTTTACAAGTAAAACAAGAATCTAACCAAATATTAGTTCAAGTAGATGATCAACTAACAATTCCAACAAGAAGCAGTTAATATCAAGCAGAAACAAAAATTTAACTATCACAACACCTAGAATCATCTTTGTCACTAAAATTTATGCAGAAAGTAAATGGAGCTTGACCATTGTTTCTAGGCCTCCTCTAAAGTAGTAACAGCTAGGAAGTAATCTAGAACAATGATAATCCACTAATTTCCTGATCAATCATCATCACCACAGTAATCCATGGATTTGATTATGATTAATAGTCTAATCAATCTTTCTACAGCAACAACTCAAAAACCTCTTTTACTTCATAATTTTGTACAACTCAGCTTCTAAAAAAACTCACATGAAACTACAGCTATCAAATCTTGATCACAACTTCATATAACAATAAGAACTTCAATGAACAGTACTGAATATCATTTGTAGAAATGTAATTGAAGGGAATTGAGTTTGAACTGAGGAACTAAAGTTTTATTAATGGAGTAAATGGTTACAAGTAGTTACTAACTAACTAACAAAATCTAGTGTGTGTGTGTGTCATTACACACACTAGAGAAGTTAAAAGGTAAAAGGGAAAATGAGAGCCAAAAATTAAATGGGGAATTAAACAATGTGAAAATCTGTTATAATTACAAGCATTTATAACTAAAGATTAATGCTGAGGAGGATTGAGACACGTGTTGTAACACCCCATTTGGATAAATGGACCGTTACGTAGTAATTATGGCGTGTCATCAAAACATGCAAGGTAAATGTCTAAAACATTATATGACCATAAATGAATCCGGAAACAAACATCGGTTCCAACATAAGCTCCACACACAAATGCATAAGTATAGAATGTAAGGAAAGGACTAAACAATGTCCAACAAAGCAAAAGTATGTAAATGCATTAAAGAGAGAAAGAAGACTAGGCGCCTCCATCCCATGCACGTACTCTTGAATCCTAGCTTTGCCCTTTAGTACTTGTCATATTGGGACATAGAAAGAAATACGGCTGAGCAATACGCTCAGTGTGCGGATATATGACAATGAATGTAAAGCATAAACATAAGCAAGTAATGAAATGAAATGAAGTACAATGGAATAAGTGTATGTCCTAGAAAACCTGGTTTAAGTTTATAAAACTGCTTTTATAGTTCTGAAAAGACTTATGTTTAGTTTATACTGGAAACTGTATTTTAAATATGCCCGGAGCCCATATAGGTCATGTGGTATCAACGTGCATGAATACTTAGAGGGATGACCTCATCATGCAATTAGAGGGATTGCCTCTAATTATAATAGTATGGGTGGAGGGATCAGCTCCTGTAACGGATGCAAGGCACACATCACAGTTATCATGTAATCTTGCTAAACTTGTCCTAGGATGCACCCATTCGCCACACATGATAATAATATAATAGGCCAAATAACTAAAAAGGGACGTTGCGAGCAATCACTCTCACCGTAGAAGAGTCATAACACCGGTGCCTCTAGTGGTCTGGTTATGGAACCCCCATAACTAGGTGAAACTGGCATGCATGTATATAGCTCAGGCGATCTAAAATAAACATAACATATACTGAAAGTGTTTAAGACACGTAAACTATAGGAGAAAACAGATGGCTGTAAATGGGGAATCCTAATATAGGAAAGAAGATGTCCTTACTGAAGGACGGAATATTCGTACCTTATATCCAGTAAATGAAGACAAAAATGAACGCGGAAGATCACTCCGACTTCACGATAGCTACATAATAAAGGGACATGAATAAGTGTCTGTTTTACTTATGCATACTAGTTATTTAGTTTACTTGACGTGTTCTTACTTATTATACTTGTTCCTGTTTAATCATGTGATTCTTAGTGTTTCATGTGTTTTAGATTAGTGTAATTCATGTTTTAAGTGTTATAGTACTTGTTATAACATAATGAGTAACTTTCTAAAAATAGCAGGTTTCTATATATAGTAACTTTCCAAAAATAGCAGGTTTCCATATATAGTAACTTTCTAAAAATAGCAAGTTTACTTAAATAGTAAGTTTCCAAAAATAGAAAGGTTCCATTAGTAAGTTTCCAAAAATAGAAAGTTTCAATATCTAGTATGTTTCTATAAATAGCATGTTACCATATTTTGTATGTTTCCATAAATTACATGTTACCATATTTAGTATATTTCCATAATTAACATGTTTCCATATTTAATGTATTTCCATAAATAATAATAGGCTTATAAAATAAATAAAATGATATAATATATAGTTTTAATAAGCATATTATATGTCATGTGTAATTATATAGTAAAGTTTAATAATGATTAAATACTTAGTCTTAACTTATAATTATTAATTAATAATGATATTACATGTTATCATAAGTTACCATTAATTAATAATATTTCATGATTAAATAATTAAACTTTACCTTAAAATGATATTAATTAATTAAGCTAAGTTTTAATTAATTAAATACACATTAATAATTATGTAAATAATTATTTTATCCTAAGTTTTATTTCAATAAAATAGACATAATATTAACATGATTTTTATTTAAATAAATTATATCCTAAGTCATGAAAATTAATTAATTTAATTTACTCATGTTTTAATTAATTAAATTAATTAATAAACTAAAATTACATGTTTATAAAAATTTGCCAAACACCCGCTCGCGTGGTTGGTGTTAACTAAACCCCACACGAAACTCCACCGAGACCATGGAGGTCTTGGTGTTAACAAAACGCACACCACAGCCGAGTGGCTGTGGCTTGCGGCCGAACACCCCAGCAGCCACCGGCTTGCGGGGTGCCACCGCTGCTGCCACGCAGCCCCTGGCCTAGCCAGGGTTGCTGCTGCTGGCTGTTGCTGCCCCCGCTACTCACTGAGTACCCACCGAGACCTGCTATGGTCTCGGTTCCCACTGTTTGGGCCACGCACCCCACTTCTTAAGCAGTTGGGGTTGCGGCTGACTTAACCAAACCACCACCGCCCCTTAATGGTTAGCGGCTGGTTGGTAAACATCACCACTGAGACCTATGAAGGTCTCGGTTTGCGTGCAATCCAAACAAACCCACTCCCAAACCCTTAATCTTGTTAATTCTTTAATGATTACATGTTTTACTTGATTATTTTTAAAGATCTATAACCATAACATAATTAATTAAAAAGAATAAGGATTCGAGGGTACCAAATGCGTGTGATTAATAAGGTTTTAAACACGAACACTATACCGTATAACACAAAGATCAAAAGGCAAAGAATCGTCCTTGTGGTGTGCTTGTGTGCCGCGGCCAAAGAGAAGGTGAAAGAAGAATTAGGGTTTTGATATTTTTCCTGTGGTTTATGTTTTATGCAAAATCTCCTTGGAGTCCTTATTTGGTTAATACATGGATTGTTAATGGATTGGGCCAAAGCCCGTTCCTTCCCTTTGGTTTGGACGCCACCCAACACACACACACACACACACACACACACACTACATATTTGTTTTATTTTTCGTTTCTAAAATATTTATCGTGTTTGTTCGTATTTTATGTTCGTGTTTTATTTCTTGTATGGTTTAAATACTAAACGTAACGTTAGTATTAAATGTTCATGATTCATGTCGTATATTAATTAACCGAAAAGTTTTAATTTAACCGTAAATTCATGCATTTAATGATCATAGGGATTTAAAAGCGGGTTTTACACGTGTTGGATCCAATCAGATGTTGACAACTGGCAATTTAGTTAGGGTTCTTAATGCCTTTATAGTTTTGGGGGTTTCAAGTGTTGTTGATGAAAGATCAATTAAGTATCTCAAATAGACGCGTCTTCTCATGTAGATCACTTTTTTAATTGAACTCTCCTCTTGAAATGCTCTAGAAAGATGTCAGTTTGATAAAGTATGAAGTTGATGACGTGGCACCTTGTTATTGGCTGATAAAAGTTCACACGTATCATTATCTGTGTGAACAGTTGGATCCGTGTGATAAAAAGGATTTGCTTGTGATTGGTTGACAGAGAGATAGTGGGATTGGTAATTAAATTGCATTTATTTATCACTGTGTTGATTCGGCAATAAATGCCTTTGATCTTTAATCTGTGTGAAAACGTTTGGCAGCTATGATTGGTCCATTTTATTAGCACTTCCCAAAAATGGCAGAATAAGTCCCTAGCTTTGTAAACTCTTGGTAGTTTGTTGTAATCTTGTTAGAACTTTGAAACCTTGTCATTTCAAGCCCTTGATCTTTAATAATCAACAACTTTGGTCCCTCAACTTTATAGCTTGATCAATTTTGGTCCTCTTTCACTCTCTTTTGTCTTTTTCTTTAAGAATAATCCATGAAAAGTCGTGTTTATCTTGTCACGTACCTTTTTGCCTACACATTCACAAAACACACAAAATACCGCATAATTTCGTCTTTTTAAAAGCATAAGTGTGTATTTCTTTTGTGTTTTATGGGTTTAATATGATTATCTTGATGTGTGTTTTCACACCCATTAGAGGCTGAGTTAGTTGGGCCCGCTCAATGGTTGTTGGATTTCTAGTTGATGAGACTGCTTTTATACATAGTCTCATCGTCCAAATCGGGCTTAAAATGCATAAAATATCATTAAAACTGCCAAATATATGCTCGTGTTTGTTGTTTGTGTATTTTAGGTACGGATATTGAGGAAATGGCAAAAAGATCACAAGAATCAATAAAAAACGAACACGGGAAACGAAGTCGCACAATGAACCAGACCCGAATCTGGAATTTCCAAAATGGTCCTTGAAGAATTGAAGATTGTCAACATTGGTCCCTCATTTTTGAAGATTTGGCAAGATAAGACCTTGAAGAAATCATCATTTGGCAACAAAGGTCCTCCATGTTTGAATATATTACAAGAATGGCCCTTGAAGAATGCAAGTTATGCATTTAAAATCCTTATTTTAAGTTTAAGAAAGTATTTGTGCCAAAAGTGTCAAACTGCCAAAGTTGATATAAAAGGAAATGGGATTAGTTGCTGTTTATTACAAAGTGAAGAAAGTAAGGAACTAGGGGGGCCTTTTCTGCCCAGACAACCAAACCCACACATCCAATCACACCATGACACCTCACCATTTAACCCGACCCTACCCATTTACCCTACCCATGCCCGTCCAAACCCACAACCCAAACCCAACCCACCAGTTTATTAATTAAACTTGTCAACAAACCCAGTCAACCCTCCTTAATTTCCCCCCAAACACAATATTTAAATAAAACTTTCCCCAAACGGATTAAACCCCACACTAATCCCCCATAAACCCTAACTGATTCCAGTATCAATTGGATTAAATACAAAGGGCTTTTGATTCAGCTTTTCCAGATTGCTAATTCCCATTACCCTTAACCTATCCCACACCCCAAAACACTCACACACCAACCCATGTGACATCCCCAGGGGTCCCCTGCACCCGTCACTTTCACACAAAGCCCCAAACCAGACAAAATCAACGTCCAGGATGGATTCCTTGGTCCCTACTTTCCTTTCAACGCCCAAGATCAAACATATGCAGCTGGCATCTTCACATGACACCAAAGAGATCACATGAAGCACTAATTTGACCAAGAATTCAAATTCGTCCAAGGGCAAGACTGGAATTTCATCCATTAGGGTTTAGTAACCTAGAAAGTTCTATCAGTTAGTATTTAGAGGGTGCTAGCATGTTAGCACACCTTGTTCCAGATTTTTTCTAAGAAACATTGTAATCCCTTTTTTAATGTTATAAAAGTTGGTATTTTTAAAGTAAATGTAATTCCTTTTTATTATTTTGAAAAGTTGGTATTGTTTTTAGATAAATCTGAGTTCCACATTCGTGATTCTAGTAAGGATTTTTCAAAAGTCATCCTTTTTCAAGTTTCTGAAAAAGGTTGAATTTTTTTGGGTAAAATCTGGTTCCAAATTTGATTTTCCAGGTTGAAATTGGTTTATTTAAGTGTTTTTGAAAGGAATATATTTGAAAAAGATTTAAAAAGGAAGATAAAATCAGAAATTGCCTATTTTGCTTGTTCATTTGATTTTAGCAGGTTTCAAGTGGAAGCTTGTTGTCCAAGGTTCTGCTCAGGCCCCAGCCTGATTGGAGGTGACTTTTCTGTCACTGAGGGACCTGGATGTAGGTCCCTCTAGGTAGCATTCTTGTTCCTTATTTTGAGTTTCAAAATTGTGTATGAAAATTTGGTGTTTATGTGATTTGAATGGTTGTTGTTTGTTTGTTGGTTAAATGGTTTGATTCTACTGTTTAGAGGTTGTTATGCATGTCTAGATAGATTAGGACCAGTTTGGATTGGATTTTATTTGATTTGCTTTGAAGATTTTGAATTCAGAAAACTAAAGGGGTGTTTGGATTAGGGCTTAACATGGTTTAATGATATGCATCTTGGCTTAAAACCTGTTAAATATACTCAATAGGGTATTGTTAGGTTGTAAGTTAGTTTGGTTTTCATTTTGGTAGGTTTTGAAACAAATTGCATGACAAAAATTTGGCTTAAGTGGCTAAAAAACAGTTAGTGCCCTTTTCTGCCTGTTTTGTGGAATTTGAGCCACCAATTTGTGAAATCTGCTAGGGTAGGGTATTAAGCAGGGATTGTAATAGTTCTTATGTGATTTGGTGAACTTATGTGCAAGTAATTGGCCATTGAAATCCACTTTTGTGCAAGTAAAATCAGCAAAATACCCCCCAGACCTGTGCAAGCTTAATCAGAAACTTTGTGTGCTTTTTGTGTGAATTTTTGTGAAGTGACTTGTGTGTTTTCTTGCATAAATTGACTCCCTATACTCAACTGAGTATAGGGTTGCCTTATTGCCCAAAAAAGCTCTCAATATAAGCTTTCCTAAGCTTATAGCTTAACTGATCAAAAAAATACACTAGCAGTGGGAACATCATTCCCCCTGTTTGTGCAATTGTTAGTCCTGCCAAGCTAAAAGACAAAGACTTGTCACATGTCACTATCAGATTTCTTAATTTTTTGTATTCAGTGATCTTAATTAGGAATTAGGGTTTGAAAATTGTTTTGTTATTTTTCTAATTTTATTTTTGATTTTTCTGTTTAGGTCAAATTTTTATTACTGTTCATTTGCTATTTTTTAGGTTTAATTGCTATTTTAAATACTTTTTATTAATCTGTTTTTGGCGTTTAGTGTAAAAAATTATCATTTTTCAGTTTTAAGAATTTTCTTGGATTCAGAAAACATTTTAAGATTTTTAGTTTTAAAAGTTTTTACTGTTCACTTTTTATTTATTTTTTAAAATTAATTTAGTATAATTAGGGTTTTATTTAAACTGTTTTTGTCCTTTAGTGAAAAATTTTATATTTTTCAAACTTTTTCATTTTCTTCTGTTCATTAGAGTAATTTAGGATTTTTAAAAGTGTCCAATTATTTTTGGTATTATTTTATTATTTTTATAATTATTTTAGTCTAAAAATAGTTTTTATTGATTTAAAAATTTAAAAATAGTTTTTAAAAATTAGGAAAAATACTTTTTAGTCTTTAGATAATATAAGTAAGTTATTTGTTCAATAAAATAATATTTTGGACATTTTGATTAATTATATTTAATTTTAGGGCTTTAATTAGCATTTAAAATTAAATATTTAATTAATAAAAGGTTTTAAAATATTTTTATTGGATTTTTATTCTTATTTATATTATTTTAGACTTGATTTTAGCTTTTGATTAGTTTTTAGGTTAATTTTTAATTTTGTAGTTTTTTTACGGTTTTACGTGAACGCCTTTTCGTCTTTACTCGATCCGTCTTCGTAACCGTCATTCTCTTCTCACCCCCTTTCTATTATTTCTTTTTATCAATATAATCACAAACATTAATCAATTCATTACACAACACACTAGCCTCCTCGAGAACGATCCCCACTTTGGGTCATAAGTGTTTACGTTTTCCTAAACGTACGCTTAATACTTACCGCTTTTACCTCGTTTTCCTAAACGAGTGTGATTTTACGTCCATCAATTTGGCGCCACTGCCGGGGAGGCGTGTTGTGTTTTGATTGAACAATTGTTGTTTTTGTATACTAACCATAATTAGTATTTGTATTAGTGGCACTCTACTAATACGTATTATCGTTTTTTCGGTTTTTTTGTGAATACTATTATTATATTGTATACGTAGAGCAATAAATTCACAAGTACTCCAAATACGTGAGAAATCACAACCTTGACTTGGGAGGTCATTACCCAATCATTGTATTCAAATCTCAAACCAAAGAAAAAGGCAAAAATAGATAAATACTTTCGTGAAGCTCGATTTTGAAAAATACAAACTATAAGGTGGGTATAAGGCGGTTGTATTTCACGACCTAAAGGAAAAAGGCTCTTAAGTGCTTCGCGCCACCTCGTTTCCTCCGCTTGCTTGTGCGTATTTTGAGATTGAAGGCTAATCGAGGGTTTTGCCGCCCAAAGTATTATTAAGTATCATATATATTTTCTTGGTTTCATTTGATTAAACCCTCTTGAACGTTTTGGTGTTCCACCAACGTTCTAAAGTCATCGAAGGCGTTCACTTCACGTGATCGTTTTCATTCCTTGAGGCTTCTTTAATCGAGAGATTTGATTAAGGAGGAGATTTGTAGATTTGTGTCTACTTAATACATTCCACAAATTCCAAAAAGGTTAATACAATCAAAAACCACAAAAAATTGAAAAATACAAAACACCCAAAAGAATCTTCTTTGCTCGTCCCCTCGTTGTACGTGACGTTTATGCTAACTCGTAATCAAGCAAAACGTGCACGTAGACGAAAGAACAAAACTCCCACTCCAACTCATTCTAGTGAGGAGTCTCCTATTGACGAACCCATTATAAGAGAAGCACCAACCATGGCGAATCGAACTATGATGGAGTTACTTCAAGCACCCACCGAGGGTTATGGAGAAGCTATTGTGATTCCCGCTATCCTTGCGGAGAATTTTGAGGTGAAAACGGGTTTGTTGTCGATGATCCAAAACAACAAATTCCGTGGTGATGAGAAGGACAATCCACACAACCATATCCGCCAATTCAATCGTCTTACCGCCACTTGCAAATTTAAGGATGTCTCGAATGACTCGATTAAGATGATGCTTTTTCCGTATTCCATAGCGGGTCCCGCTAAAATTTGGTTAGAGAAAGAGCCACCCAATTCTATATTGACGTGGAAGGATCTCGTTTCAAAATTCGTGAACCAATTTTTTCCGCCCTCTAAGACTACGCATTTGAAAAACGAGATTTCAAAGTTTTCACAAGAATCAAATGAAAGTTTTTCAACGGCTTGGAATAGGTTTAAGGAAATGTTACATGAATGTCCTCATCACGGTTTTTCCGACTTGCATCAAATTGACACGTTTTACAATGGACTTAATGATCATGAAAGAGATTATTTAAATGCCGCCGCGGGTGGTAATTTTTGTGTAAAACGGTTGAGGAAGCTTTGGTGATAATTGAAAATAGGTCTAAGGTTTATAGCCCTCATAACACACCGAGTGTTACCAAATTGGGTTCATCATCGTCACCATCGTCTCGTAGCATTAATGCCTTACAAGATGAGGCAAATGAGGAGAATCGGTTTTTCGATAGGTTTTCGACTCTTATGTCCCATTGGAAAGCTCAAGAAGCTTCGAATTCCGCTTCGGTTAAAGCGGTTGCTAAGAGTTGTTTGTCGTGTGGTGGAGCTCATGATCTTTCCGAGTGCATTACCGCGGATGGTAACACTTCGAGTGCTTATATAGCCACGGGAACTTATAACCAAAACGGCCAAGGTTCCCGCCAAAATCAAGCTCCACCAAATCAAAATGCTAATAACTATCGAAACAACAATCAAGGTGGTAATTATCAAGGCAATCAACGTAATTACAACAAGGGTAATTATCAAAGTGGAAATGGGCAAATTTCAAACCAAAACCAAAACCGTGATTTTCAAACTACGACTCAAGGTTTTCAAAATGATCACACCAAAAATCTTCAAGGAGAATTTTTGAATTATGCTAAGGCAAATGATGCTAAGTTTGACAATATGCAACGTGAAATGGTTAGCTTAAGATCCGAGTTGAAAAACGAGCTTAAAAACGAACTTGCTAATGAACTTAAAATTCATGCTAATAAAATGGAAGGAAATGTTCAACGACTCCAACAAAATCAACAAAAAATGGAGCAAGGTCAGCATGAGATTAAGCAAGAGTTATTAAAAGCGGATGCTAGGCAATCTAAGTTTGAAGACCGAATGGGAAAAATGTTTGAAGCTATCATGTGTAAGCCCTCTTCTTCGGGTGGTCTTCCTAGTGATACCATCGTGAACCCGAAAGGAGAATTGAAGGTTATTACTACTCGTAGTGGTAAAACTTTCAAAGAACCCATTTCTCGTCCAAATAGTTCTATGGAGAAGGAAAAAGAGAAAGAACCCGAGGTGGTGGTAGAAAAGGAGCAAATTCCAAGCTCATGAAGTACCGCTCAAACCACACCTACGGTTGAACCAATACCAATAGTGGAACCCGAGATTCCAAGGCCGATGCCTATGCCCCAACCCACACCACCCTTACCTTACCCTTCAAGACGAGACAAGGAAAAGGCACAAGAACGAAATAATTATCAATTTGAAATTTTTATGAAAATGTTTCGTGACTTGCATTTTAATATAAGTTTTGCCGACGCCTTGGTCATGATGCCTCGATTTGCCGCGAACTTCAAAAGTATGTTGAATAACAAAGAGAAATTGCAAAAACCGTCTAGTTGTTCATCGGTTTTTCTTAGCCGCATACCTCAAAAGGTCGGTGATCCCGGCATGTTTTTAATCCCATGTGCTATACAAGACATGGAAGAATGCTACGCCTTGGCCGATCTTGGTGCTAGTATTAATTTGATGCCTCTTGAGATTTTTAAGTCACTCAATCTTCCCAATCTCACTCCTTCAAGAATGTCAATCGAGATGGTCGATCATTCTACGATTCTAGCTTGTGGAGTTGCCGAGGACGTCTTCGTGAAAGTTGGAAAGTTCTACTATCCCGTAGACTTTATTGTTGTTGACATCCCCATCGATCCTAAAGTTCCTCTAATTTTAGGTCGATCATTTTTGGATACCTCGAGAGCACTTATCGATGTGCATGCTAGGAAAATCACTATTCGTTTCAATGAGGAAGAACTCGTCATAAATGCAACTCAAAACTCCACGCTTTCTCATGTGTATTCTATCACGTCTTTGTACAATGTCAATCCCATCAAAAACATTTGCAAAAAGATTTCAAAAAGAGTTTTAGAAGTTGAGAAAAATGAAGTTCCGTCCCCTCCGCCGGTGGAGGTCAAGAGTGTTAAGCCTACGCTTCCAATTGTGAATGATTCTTCGGATGATGAATATGTTGACCCAAATGGGGAAGTTTTCTTTGTTGACAAACGTTTTGAAAACTTACCACCACCTTTGCCAAAACGGTTTTCAAATGTGAGAATTTTTAGTGTGACTAACATTGCTTTAGAAACACCAAATATTTTTGACATAATTAAGTCGGGTTTTCATAAGGAGATTTTGAAAGATAAAAAAGGGAAAGATTTTGAATTGAATTTAAAAGATTTTTCTACAACTCTAACTCCGTCATCACCACGTGTATTGAGTGCTACAAGCTCGTCTTCTCCTTTTGACGATGCTTTGTGTGGACTTAGTGTGGGGGAAGCCCCTTATGTTCCCTTCCCTTTCTCCACCGAGGACGAGATATTTGATCCTGGAATTGCTTATAAAGGGAAATCTCGGTCTTCCACCGATGCAATAAATGGAAAATCTTTCTATTTGATTGGTGCGAGTCTACCTCGAGTAGCTCATGTTTTTAGTGACTTACCCATTGTCCCACCCTTCTATTTCTTCTCATCTATTTTCTTGAAACCCTTTGGGTTTATGTTGGCTCATGATGAAGTGGCGTTGATTTGTTTTTCCAATGAAAACGAGAACGCCATCTTCGATCCCGGTATTTTGCACCATCAAAGGACTTAGTCCTTAATACCGGTTGTTTTTGGGCCTTGTTTATCATGTAAGCCCCACTAAAAATTGACCACACCATGATTATCCCTAAATGATCATATTTATGGGGATTCGAGTCGAGCTTTTGACTCGGTTATCAAAAACAAGGTGCCTCGTGGGGGAACTCTCATGCTTATCCTTGTAAATATTATTGTTTTTAATTAATCCTAATGTGAGGGGATTTGTGCCCTTCCAACCTTTGTTTCGTGGTTGTTTGTGAATTTTGGTTTTTAGATGATCATTATCTTCACGATTGGAGCCTCTCGTGTTCGTTTATGGGAGCACTCGATCGTTTGCTTTGAAAAATTTCTCGATATCCACATGATATATCCTTTTATGTTCTAACCTTAGGTTTATAGCACACTTCATAAACGGCTATTGATTTAACGGTTACACCCTTTTCATGCTAGATTATGCATTCGACTACGTCTCTAGTATGGGGGTGTTTGCACCCCTAGACTCGAAACATTGATGACAATGTTTAACTTTAGTATGGGGGGTGAATAGATACTTGCCTTGCCAAACCTTCACACTTTCCAAAGTTTATCTTTTTGTTATCGTTTTGTTGCAAAATAAGGCTAAAAAAGGCTAAAAAAGGCCAAATTTTAATTTTTTTCTCATGTTTTATAAGTGTTTGAAGACACGAATGTAGGTTTTCCGATGGCGAGAATAAGAGTAATTTTTGACTCGACCGTGCGTGTTGACCACTTAGCTTTGATTCCTTAACTTCACATTAGGCTAAGTCTCTTAAATGAGGACGAGAAATGATAGAGTTAATTATAAGTTACTATGCTAAACGTAGAGTACTCGTATTCTTTCAAAAACTCATGTGTTCTCGTTGTTTGCTTATTCTCCCTTCGCATGCAAATATTTTTTGCTTAATAAATATTGACTTAGCGGTTTAGTTAGGATTGTTGGGTTTCTAGTCTTTTCTAGTAGCTTCCGTGTAATTAAATTGGGAAGACATTAAGGTATCGCCAGTGTCATGGTTTTGAAGTATTGGCACCCGAATAATCGAAAGCTTCACCCAATAATAAGATTTCAAGTGCTCACCTAAATCTAGCAAACAATTTGAAGCCCCACAAGGCCGAAAAATCTATGCAAAATTGAAAGTGAATCAAGCCTTAATCTTTGAAGCTTTAAAGATCCAAAATTCGCCTTAGCGTGAGGATATACGTCTTTGGCTAATAAAACCACCGATGAGGCGGATAATAAAAGGCAAGGCAAGACCGAAGTCATAATAAAAGCTTCATGGCGAAGTTGAATAAAAGATGGAGGTAAACCAAAGATAATAAGGCCCTTCCGTTAGGGGGCGTATAAAAGTCTTGGTAATAAGTCTCATGTTCAAAACCGTTATAAAACCGTGTTTATCGATTCTTCTTGTCAACTTAATTTTTTGACATCGTTGTCTATTAGGAGGGGTTATTGATTTGATGGTCTTAGTTACACCGTTAGGACTCTATTTTTAGACCTAAATCTCTATTATCGCATAAGTCAAACAATGTATCCTTGTGAAACATTCAAGACAAAATAAAATATAAGAGATACAACTTAGGAATAATGGGAGGATAAGTACGTGATTAGGGCATATGAGTAGTGTTATCATTACTAACTTATAATGACAATGATCTCGTTGCACGCTTGGCATGGAATTAGGGTGAAAATCGAGGACGACGAAATTATTTCTAACGAAGCATTCACGTGTTCTTATTCTATGAACCTAAACGTCCCATTTTGCGATGAAAATCATACATTATGTCTAAAACGCAAGTAGTAGTAATAGTAGTAGTGTAGCTAGTTTATCATTCCAATAAAGTGAATAAAAATGAATTTTGGAGATGCTACGATACTTTATTCTAGCATTGCGTGAGGGAACGGCAATGGTTTAGTATGGGGGAGTGATGAGACTGCTTTTATACATAGTCTCATCGTCCAAATCGGGCTTAAAATGCATAAAATATCATTAAAACGGCCAAATATATGCTCGTGTTTGTTGCTTGTGTATTTTAGGTACGGATATTGAGGAAATGGAAAAAAGATCACAAGAATCAATCAAAAACGAACACGGGAAACGAAGCCGCATAATGAACCGGACTCGAATCTGGAATTTCCAAAATGGTCCTTGAAGAATTGAAGATTGTCAACATTGGTCCCTCATTTTTGAAGATTTGGCAAGATAAGACCTTGAAGAAATCATCATTTGGCAACAAAGGTCCTCTATGTTTGAAGATATTACAAGAATGGCCCTTGAAGAATGCAAGTTATGCATTTAAAATCCTTATTTTAAGTTTAAGAAAGTATTTGTGCCAAAAGTGTCAAACTGCCAAAGTTGATATAAAAGGAAATGGGATTAGTTGCTGTTTATTACAAAGTGAAGAAAGTAAGGAACTAGGGGGGCCTTTTCTGCCCAGACAACCAAACCCACACATCCAATCACACCATGACACCTCACCATTTAACCCGACCCTACCCATTTACCCTACCCATGCCCGTCCAAACCCACAACCCAAACCCAACCCACCAGTTTATTAATTAAACTGGTCAACAAACCCAGTCAACCCTCCTTAATTTCCCCCCAAACACAATATTTAAATAAAACTTTCCCCAAACGGATTAAACCCCACACTAATCCCCCATAAACCCTAATTGATTCCAGTATCAATTGGATTAAATACAAAGGGCTTTTGATTCAGCTTTTCCAGATTGCTAATTCCCATTACCCTTAACCTATCCCACACCCCAAAACACTCACACACCAACCCATGTGACATCCCCAGGGGTCCCCTGCACCCGTCACTTTCACACAAAGCCCCAAACCAGACAAAATCAACGTCCAGGATGGATTCCTTGGTCCCTACTTTCCTTTCAACGCCTAAGATCAAACATATGCAGCTGGCATCTGCACATGACACCAAAGAGATCACATGAAGCACTAATTTGACCAAGAATTCAAATTCGTCCAAG
Source organism: Glebionis coronaria (assembly GCA_025667525.1). NCBI lineage: Eukaryota > Viridiplantae > Streptophyta > Magnoliopsida > Asterales > Asteraceae > Glebionis > Glebionis coronaria. The sequence continues at coordinate 70,440,586 of CM046882.1, read as the reverse complement.
GGCAAGACTGGAATTTCATCCATTAGGGTTTAGTAACCTAGAAAGTTCTATCAGTTAGTATTTAAAGGGTGCTAGCATGTTAGCACACCTTGTTCCAGATTTTTTCTAAGAAACATTGTAATCCCTTTTTTAATGTTATAAAAGTTGGTATTTTTAAAGTAAATGTAATTCCTTTTTATTATTTTGAAAAGTTGGTATTGTTTTTAGATAAATCTGAGTTCCACATTTGTGATTTTAGTAAGGATTTTTCAAAAGTCATCCTTTTTCAAGTTTTGAAAAAGGTTGAATTTTTTTGGGTAAAATCTGGTTCCAAATTTGATTTTCCAGGTTAAAATTAGTTTATTTAAGTGTTTTTGAAAGGAATATATTTGAGAAGATTATTTGAAAAAGATTTAAAAAGGAAGATAAAATCAGAAATTGCCTATTTTGCTTGTTCATTTGATTTTAGCAGGTTTCAAGTGGAAGCTTGTTGTCCAAGGTTCTGCTCAGGCCCCAGCCTGATTGGAGGTGACTTTTCAGTCACTGAGGGACCTGGATGTAGGTCCCTCTAGGTAGCATTCTTGTTCCTTATTTTGAGTTTCAAAATTGTGTATGAAAATTTGGTGTTTATGTGATTTGAATGGTTGTTGTTTGTTTGTTGGTTAAATGGTTTGATTCTACTGTTTAGAGGTTGTTATGCATGTCGAGATAGATTAGGACCAGTTTGGATTGGATTTTATTTGATTTGCTTTGAAGATTTTGAATTCAGAAAACTAAAGGGGTGTTTGGGTTAGGGCTTAACATGGTTTAATGATATGCATCTTGGCTTAAAACCTGTTAAATATACTCAATAGGGTATTGTTAGGTTGTAAGTTAGTTTGGTTTTCATTTTGGTAGGTTTTGAAACAAATTGCATGACAAAAATTTGGCTTAAGTGGATAAAAAAGCAGTTAGTGCCCTTTTCTGCCTGTTTTGTGGAATTTGAGCCACCAATTTGTGAAATCTGCTAGGGTAGGGTATTAAGCAGGGATTGTAATAGTTCTTATGTGATTTGGTGAACTTATGTGCAAGTAATTGGCCATTGAAATCCACTTTTGTGCAAGTAAAATCAGCAAAATACCCCCCAGACCTGTGCAAGCTTAATCAGAAACTTTGTGTGCTTTTTTTGTGAATTTTTGTGAAGTGACTTGTGTGTTTTCTTGCATAAATTGACTCCCTATACTCAACTGAGTATAGGGTTGCCTTATTGCCCAAAAAAGCTCTCAATATAAGCTTTCCTAAGCTTATAGCTTAACTGATCAAAAAAATACACTAGCAGTGGGAACATCATTCCCCTTGTTTGTGCAATTGTTAGTCCGGCCAAGCTAGAAGACAAAGACTTGTCACATGTCACTATCAGATTTCTTATTTTTTTGTCTTTAGTGATCTTAATTAGGAATTAGGGTTTGAAAATTGTTTTGTTATTTTTCTAATTTTATTTTTGATTTTTCTGTTTAGGTAAAAATTTTATTACTGTTCATTTGCTATTTTTTAGGTTTAATTGCTATTTTAAATACTTTTTATTAATCTGTTTTTGGCATTTAGTGTAAAAAATTATCATTTTTCAGTTTTAAGAATTTTCTTGGATTCAGAAAAACATTTTAAGATTTTTAGTTTTAAAATTTTTTACTGTTCACTTTTTATTTATTTTTTAAAATTAATTTAGTATAATTAGGGTTTTATTTAAACTGTTTTTGTCCTTTATTGAAAATTTTTATATTTTTCAAACTTTTTCATTTTTCTTCTGTTCATTAGAGTAATTTAGGATTTTTAAAAGTGTCCAATTATTTTTGGTATTATTTTATTGTTTTTTATAATTATTTTAGTCTAAAAATAGTTGTTAGTGATTTAAAAAGTTAAAAATAGTTTTTAAAAATTAGGAAAAATACTTTTTAGTCTTTAGATAATATAAGTAAGTTATTTGTTCAATAAAATAATATTTTGGACATTTTGATTAATTATATTTAATTTTAGGGCTTTAATTAGCATTTAAAATTGAATATTTAATTAATAAAAGGTTTTAAAATATTTTTATTGGATTTTTATTCTTATTTATATTATTTTAGACTTGCTTTTAGCTTTTGATTAGTTTTTAGGTTAATTTTTAATTTTGTAGTTTTTTTACGGTTTTACGTGAACGCCTTTTCGTCTTAACTCGATCCGTCTTCGTAACCGTCATTCTCTTCTCACCCCCTTTCCATTATTTCTTTTTATCAATATAATCACAAACATTAATCAATTCATTACACAACACACTAGCCTCCTCGAGAACGATCCCCACTTTGGGTCATAAGTGTTTACGTTTTCCTAAACGTACGCTTAATACTTACCGCTTTTACCTCGTTTTCCTAAACGAGTGTGATTTTATTTAGGCTTAGAGTTTTGTTGATTGCAAACTTGGTCTAAAATCAGTTATTAGACCCATTTATTTATAAACCAGTTTAGGCCCGATTAATATAGAGTATAATAATAATAATTTTCCTCGATTTTCGTGCCATTTATATTTTATAATTTTATATTAGTAAGTATAATTCAATAGTATAATTCGATTTGAAAATCGAAAAAGTACCTATATCTCCATATAGGTATTCATAACCAAAAACGAAAAGTCAAAACTTTAAAACCGGCTTTCAATTCAACGCGAATTATGGAAAAAACGAGTGCATTATAAAACGATTATTATCTAGTCACATGATGGTTCGTAAAATTAGATACTTGCTTTAGGAAAAACAAGCAACTAAAATAGGGCAAGCGTGCACGACGATTTAGGAAAACCGTGTGTGAATGACCCAAAGTGAGTTCGTTCTCGAGGAGGCACGTGTGTTGTGTAATGAATTGATTTTGATTGATGATTTTATTAACAAGAAAAGATAAGAGAAAATGACGAAGACGTAAAAATAAAAATTGACAAAAACCACTACTAGAAAGTTAAGACGTAGAACCGTAAAAACCACGAAACTTAAAATTAAAACCTAAAAATTCCTAAAAATTACTAAAAATCCACAATAAAGTTCTAAGAGTTTACAAAAAATCCAAACTTGCTAAAACCTTTTAATTAATTAAATAATGACTTTTTAATGCTAATTAAAGCCCTAAAAATCACTTATAATTATTAAAAAGCCCTAAACAAGATTTTATAGTTTGTAAACCTCAAAAATGACCTAATTAAGCTAAAAACTATTTTTAAAAATTTTAAAACAAAATTTATCTATTTTTAAACTCCTAAAAACTATTAAAATCTATTAAATCTTAAATTAATTCTAAAAATTAAATGAAAAGTCTAAAAAATATTTGGAAAGTTACAAAGTTCCTAATTTAATGTCTAAAATCTAGGAAAAATGAAAAAAAAGAAGAAAAATCAAACTTTCTATTTTTGGTAATAAAATAATATTAAAATAATCAAAAAATAAAAAGTTTTAAAAATAAAATCTAAAAAATTACCAAAAATCCTAAATATTATAACTAAGACAAAAATGCAAATTAAAGTTCCTAAAACCTTTTTATTAATTTTATATTAAATTTTAAAGTTGTCTAAAAACCCTAAAATCCTATAAAATTAAAAATTAGACTTTTTGAAAACTTTATGATATGTAAACCTCACAAATATAAATTAAAACCTAAAAACTATTTTTTTGGATTTTTAAAATACTTTTTGCTATTTTTAATTAACTTTCTAAAAATCAAATTAAAAATAATCCTAATAAATAAACTAAACAAGAGAAAAATACACTTTTTGGACTGAAAAGTCAAACAACCTAATATGAACCTAAGAAAATTGATAAATGGTCAAAACCTAAAGAAAATAAGCTGAAAACAGCTTAAATATAAGCTGCTAGCTAAATAAGCTCAAAAACAAATACCCCTTAAATATCTAATGAAATGAAACATAAACGTAAAAACCCATCTGGATCACTGGTTAACACGTTACTCCTCCAATAGAGAGGTCGCGTGTTCGAGCCCAGGCAAGGTGAGGTTTTTGCAAAATATTTCTTTTTTTTAAACACAAACCAGTGACCTTTAATAAGCACAGAAACACAAACACAATTCCAAAATGACCAAGATTAAAGCAAGATTAAATGAAAACGGGTTCAGGTCTGCTTAAGTTTCTGATGAACTCAAACATATGTATTCACTTGTGAATACAAACCAAGAGGAGCTTGGTTCTAGTGTTTAGATGTGTTTTTGTTGGACAATGAGGCACCCTTGTACTCTTTGGAGTAAAAGGAGTCAAGAAAACACAAAAATAAGCAAGCACTTAACACCAATTACACAAAATTGCACAATAAAAGCAAAATCAAGTTGCTGTATAGAATTATGCAGGTCTGGTGGTATTTAGCTTTTCTATATGCAAAATAATGAAATTCTAGATCAAATTACTTGCACACATCCAAACCAAATAGCATACAATCAGTTCACAAACCTACTAGGGCCTATAATCCAACAACTTCCAAGCTTTGATGCACAAACTCCACAAAAATCAGTCACAACAAAGGTTTACTATTTTTTAGCTATATTTTCCAAATTTTTGACTTGCAAATGCTTTTAAACCTTACCAAACTTAAACCCTAGTACATGTATCACTTACTAGCTACCTAAGAAGTGTTTTTAAACAGGATTTAACACAAATCTTTGTCACCAAATTTGATTAACCCCTTATCCCAAACACCCCTTTATAAACTGAAATCAAAAATTTCAAACAAATCTATGCAAAACCTTACCCAATTGGTTCTAATTACTCTAAACATGCATACTAATCATAATCCAGCATAACTAAACCATTTAACAATCATCTAACAACTTTTTCATGCAAAATCACTCAAATCACATAAAATGACCAAAAAATGAAAATTAAAATGGAAAAGAAGATTCTACCTTGAGGGACTTACATCCAAGCCCCTCAGTGACTGCTTGTCACCTCCCACAAACACGGGTTTGTGCTGAACCTTGGATCAATCAAGCTCAAACAACTCTGCTAAGAACAAATGAAACAAGCACAAAAAACCAACTTTCTATTTTTTCTTCAAACTTTTAAATCTTTCCAAAAACTTTGAAACAATGAAAAACCTCCTATGAAACAAGAACAATATCAGAAACTCAAGGTTCTAATCCACTTTCACTTCATAGAACCTAGGGTTTCTGAAAATTGCTAAACCTTTTCAAAAACCCCTTTTTTTTGAAAATCCAATAAACACAAAGTGTTTAAGTAATAATAAAGTGGAACTCAGACTATTCAAGCATGCACCAAATTTCTAAAAAACAATAAAAGGAATTACACTTTATCCAAAAAATACCAACTTTATAATTTAAAAAAAAAGATTACAAATGCTTGAAAAAATCTGGAACAGCCCTTCTCACATGTTGAGAGGTGCTTAAATAGAGCTAGAAGAACTATCTAGAATGATAAAACCCTAGCTAATGGAATGCCAAAATTGCCCTTGGAATCTTGACTGAAAATGGTCAAAATTCGTGCCCATGTGATCTTGTTGTTGTAGCCAGCTGTGGAAAGTGATCTTGGCCATCCATTTGAACTTGGGGACAAAGGAAATGATCTGGGATGTTGGTTTGGTCGGGTTTAGGGTTTTGAGGGAAAGTGATGGGTGCAGGGGAGGGTCCCACAAGACACATGGGTGTGTCTTGTGGCGTTTTGTGAAGTGGGTTTGAGTGAGAGTGAGGTTAATCAACATTCTGGAGGGAATTAGGTAAAAACCCTTTGAAATAAGGTTAATTGGACCTGGGTGGGTTTAGGGTTTATAAGGGGATTAGGGAAAGTTTAATCTGAATTGGGTAGGGTTAATTTTAAAAAATGTGTTTTGGTGGGAAATAAATGGGGTAAGTGGGGGTGTTGACTGGTCTTTGACCAGGGTTTATTTAATAAACCGGGTTGTGGGTAATGGATAGTGGGTAGGGTAGGGTTAAATGGGTTATTGGGTGGGTTAGGTGACGTGTCAAGAGGTCACTGGTGGTGAGAGTTTGTTGGTTTGGCAAAAATAGTCCCCAAGCATTCTTCTTTCTTCCACTTTGTAACAAATGCCAATTCTTCATTTTCCTTTGTAATTTGACTTTGGCAGATTTACATTTTTGGCACAAAAACTTTTAGAAACTTTTCCAAGGGTTTCTTTTGTTCTTCTTGGATTCTTCAAGGACTGGAATTGTAATATCTTCAAACTTTAGGGATCATTCTTGTACAATTGACATTTGGAGGGTCATTTGTGACAAGTTCTTCAAAGATGAGGGACTAAAGTTGCCAATCTTCAATTCTTCAAGGGTCTTTTTGCAAAATTCCAAACTTGGGCCTGGTTCATTGTGCGGCTTCGTTTCCCGTGTTCGTTTTTGAATGATTCTTGTGATCTTTTGCCATTTCCTCAATATCCGTACCTAAAAATACACAAGTAACAAACACGAGCATATATTTGGTATATTTGATGATATTTTATGCATTTTAAGCCCGATTTGGACGATGAGACCATGTATAAAAGCAGTCTCATCACTCCCCCATACTAAACCATTGCCGTGCCCTCACGCAATGCTAGAATAAAGTATCGTAGCACCTCCAAAATTCATTTTTATTCCTTTATTGAATGATAAACTAGCTTCACTACTACTATTACTACTACTTGTGATTTAGACATAATGTATGATTTTCATCGCAAATTGGGACGTTTAGGTTCATAGAATAAGAACACGTGAATGCTTCGTTAGAAATAATTTCGTCGTCATCGATTTTCACCCCAATTCCATGCCAAGCGTGCAACGAGATCATTGTCATTATAAGTTAGTAATGCTAACACTACTCATATGCCCTAATCACGTACTTATCCTCCCATTATTCCTAAGTTGTATCTCTTATATTTTATTATGTCTTAATGATCACGAGGATACATCATTGACTTATGCGATAATAGAGATTTAGGTCTAAAAATAGAGTCCTAACGGTGTAACTAAGACCATCAAATCAATTACCCCTCCTAATAGACAACGATGTCAAAAAATTAAGTTGACAAGAAGAATCGATAAACACGGTTTTATAACGGTTTTGAACATGAGACTTATTACCAAGACTTTTATACGCCCCCTAACGGAAGGGCCTTATTATCTTTGGTTTACCTCCATCTTTTATTCAACTTCGCCATGAAGCTTTTATTATGACTTCGGTCTTGCCTTGCCTTTTATTATCCGCCATCATCGGTGGTTTTATTAGCCAAAGACGTATATCCTCACGCTAAAGCGAATTTTGGATCTTTAAAGCTTCGAAGATTAAGTCTTGATTCACTTTCTTGCATAGATTTTAGGCCTTGTGGGGATTCAAATTGTTTGCTAGATTTAGGTGAGAACTTGAAATCTTATTATTAGGTGAAGCTTTCGATTATTCGGGTGCCAATACTTCAAAACCGTGACGCTGGCGATACCTTAATGTCTTCCCAATTTAATTACACGGAAGCTACTAGAAAAGACTAGAAACCCAACAATCCTAACTAAACCGCTAAGTCAATATTTATTAAGCAAAAAATATTTACATGTGAAGGGAGAATAAGCAAACAACGAGAACACATGAGTTTTTGAAAGAATACGAGTACTCTACGTTTAGCATAGTAACTTATAATTAACTCTATCATTTCTCGTCCTCATTTAAGAGACTTAGCCTAATGTGTAGTTAAGGAATCAAAGCTAAGTGCTCAACACGCACGGTCGAGTCAAAAATTACTCTTATTCTCGCCATCGGAAAATCTACATTCGTGTCTTCAAACACTTATAAAACATGAGAAAAATTTTAAAATTTGGCCATTTTTAGCCTTATTTTGCAACAAAACGATAAACAAAAAGATAAACTTTGGAAAGCGTGAAGGTTTGGAAAGGCAAGTATCTATTCACCCCCCCCCCATACTAAAGTTAAACATTGTCCTCAATGTTTCGAGTCTAGGGGTGCAAACACCCCCATACTAGAGACGTAGTCGAATGCCTAATCTAGCATGGAAAGGGTGTAACCTTAAATTAATAGCCGTTTATGAAGTGTGCTAAAAACCTAAGGTTAGAACATAAAAGGATATATCATTTGGATATTGGGAAAGGTCTCCAAAGCAAACGATCGAGTGCTCCCATAAAACGAACACGAGAGGCTCCAATCGTGAAGATCATGGTCTAAAAACCACAATGCACAAACAACCACGGAACAAAGGTTGAAAGGGCACAAATCCCCTCACATTAAACTACATTAGAAAGCAATAATATGTACATGGATAAGCATGGGTCTCCCCCACGAGGCACCTTGTTTTTGATAACCGAGTCAAAAGCTCGACTCGAATCCCCATAAATGTGATCATTTAGGGATATCATGGTGTGGTCAATTTTTGGTGGGGCTTACATGATAAACAAGGCCCAAAAGCAACCGGTATTAAGGACTAAGTCCTTTGATGGTGCAAAATACCGGGATCGAAGATGGCGTTCTCGTTTTCATTGGAAAAACAGATCAACGCCACTGCATCATTGGTCAACAAAAACTCAAAGAGTTTTAAGAAAATAGGAGATAAGAAATAGAAGGATGGGACAATGGGTAAGTCTCTAAAACATTGAGCTACTCGAGGTAGACTCGCACCAATCAAATGAAAAGATTTTCCATTTATTGCATCGGTGGAAGACCGAGATTTCCCTATATAAGCAATTCCAGGATCAAATATCTCGTCCTCGGTGGAGAAAGGGGAGGGAACATAAGGGGATTCCCCCACACTAAGTCCACACAAAGCATCGTCAAAAGGAGAAGACGAGCTTGTAGTACTCAATAAACGTGGTGATGACGGAGTTAGCATTGTAGAAAAATCTTTTAAATCCAAGTTAAAATCTTTTCCTTTTTCATCTTTAAAACTCTCCTTGTGAAAACCCGATTTGATTATGTCAAAAATATTTGGTGTATCTAAAGCAATGTTAGTCACACTAAAAATTCTCACATTTTGAAATCTTTTTGGCTTAGGTGGTGGTAAGTTTTCAAATCTTTTGTCAACAAAGAAAACCTCCCCATCGGGATCAACGTATTCATCATCCGAAGAATCACTCAAGATTGGAATCGTAGGCTTAACACTCTTAACCTCCACCGGCGGAGGGGACGGAACTTCATTTTTCTCAACAACTCCTAAAACTCTATTGGAAATCTTTTTGCAAATGTTTTTGATGGGATTGACATTGTACAAAGATGTGATAGAATACACATAAGAAAGAGTGGAGTTTTGGGTTGCATTAATGACGAGTTCTTCCTCATTGAAACGAAGAGTGATTTTTCTTGCATGCACATCGATAAGTGCTCTCGAGGTATCCAAAAAAGATCGACCTAAAATTAACGGAACTTTAGGATCGATAGGAATATCAACAACAATAAAGTCTATAGGATAGTAGAACTTTCCAACTTTCACAAAGACGTCCTCGGCAACTCCACAAGCTAGAATCGTAGAATGATCGGCCATTTCGATTGACATTCTTGAAGGAGTGAGATTTGGAAGATTGAGCGATTTAAAAATCTCAAGAGGCATCAAATTAATAGTAGCACCAAGATCGGCCAAGGCGTAGCATTCTTCCATGTCTTGGATAGCACATGGGATTAAAAACTTTCCAGGATCACCGACTTTCTGAGGTATGCGGCTTAGAAAAACCGAAGAACAACTAGACGATTTTTGCAATTTCTCTTTGTTATTCAACATACTTTTGAAGTTCGCGGCAAGTCGAGGCATCATGACTAAGGCGTCGGCAAAACTTATATTGAAATGCAAGTCACGAAACATTTTCATAAAGAGTTCAAATTGATAATTATTTCGTTCTTGTGCCTTTTCCTTGTCTCGTCTTGAAGGGTAGGGTAAAGGTGGTGTGGGTTGGGGCATAGTAGGTATAGGCAACGGCCTTGGAATCTCGGGTTCCATGATTGGTGTAGGTTCAACCGTAGGTGTGGTTTGAGCGGTACTTCGTGGGCTTGTAATTTGCTCCTTTTCAACCACAACCTCGGGTTCTTTCTCTTTTTCCTTCTCCATAGAAGTACTTGGACGAGAAATGGGTTCTTTGAAAGTTTTACCACTACGAGTAGTAATAACCTTCAATTCTCCTTTCGGGTTCACGATGGTATCACTAGGAAGACCACCCGAAGAAGAGGTCTTACACATGATAGCTTCAAACATTTTAGCCATTCGGTCTTCAAATTTTGATTGCCTAGCATCCGCTTTTAACAATTCTTGCTTAATCTCATGTTGACCTTGCTCCATTTTTTGTTGATTTTGTTGGAGACGTGTGACATTTCCTTCCATTTTATTAGCATGAGTTTTAAGTTCATTAGCAAGTTCGTTTTTAAGCTCGTTTTTCAACTCGGATCTTAAGCTAACCATTTCACGTTGCATGTTGTCAAACTTAGCATCATTAGCCTTAGCATAATTCAAAAATTCTCCTTGAAGATTTTTGGTGTGATCATTTTGAAAACCTTGGGCATTGTTTTGAAAATCACGGTTTTGGTTTTGGTTTGAAACTTGCCCATTACCACTTTGATAATTACCTTTGTTATAATTCCTTTGATTTCCTTGGTAATTTCCACCTTGGTTGTTGTTGCGATAGTTATTAGCATTTTGATTTGGTGGAGCTTGATTTTGGCGGGAACCTTGACCGATTTGGTTGTAAGTTCCCGTGGCTACAAAAGCATTCGAAGTGTTACCATCCGCGGTAATGCACTCAGAAAGATCATGAGCTCCACCACACGACAAACAACTCTTAGAAACCGCTTTGACCGAAGCGGAATTTGAAGCTTCTTGAGCTTTCCAATAGGTCATAAGGCTAGCAAATCTATCAAAAAATCGATTTTCTTCATTTGCTTCATCATGTAATGCATTGATACTACGAGACGATGATGAGCCCATTTTGGCAACACTCGGTGTGTGACGAGGGCTATAAACCTTAGACCTATTCTCAATTATGACCAAAGCTTCTTCAACCGTTTTACACAAAAAATTACCACCCGCGGCGGCATTCAAATAATCTCTTTCATGATCGTTAAGTCCATTGTAAAACGTGTCGATTTGATGCAAATCGGAAAAACCGTGATGAGGACATTCATGTAACATCTCCTTAAACCTATTCCAAGCCGTAGAAAAACTTTCATTTGATTCTTGTGAAAATTTAGAAATCTCATTTTTCAAATGCGTAGTCTTAGAGGGCGGAAAAAATTGGTTCACAAACTTTGAAACGAGATCCTTCCACGTCAATATGGAATTGGGTGGCTCTTTCTCTAACCAAATTTTAGCGGGCCCCGCTAAGGAATACGGAAAAAGCATCATCTTAATCGAGTCATTCGAGACATCCTTAAATTTGCAAGTGGCGGTAAGACGATTAAATTGGCGGATATGGTTGTGAGGATTGTCCTTCTCATCACCACGGAATTTGTTGTTTTGGATCATCGACAACAAACCCGTTTTCACCTCAAAATTCTCCGCAAGGATTGCGGGAATCACAATAGCTTCTCCATAACCCTCGGTGGGTGCTTGAAGTAACTCCATCATAGTTCGATTCTCCATGGTTGGTGCTTCTCGTACAATGGGTTCGTCAATAGGAGACTCCTCACTAGAATGAGTTGGAGTGGGAGTTTTGTTCTTTCGTCTACGTGCACGTTTTGCTTGATTACGAGTTAGCATAAACGTCACGTACAACGTGGAGACGAGCAAAGAAGATTCTTTTTGATGTTTTGTGTTTTCCAATTTTTTTGTGGTTTTTGATGGTATTAACTTTTTTGGAAATTGGTGAATGTATTAAGTAGACAACAATGTACAAATCTCCTCCTTAATCAAATCTCTTGATTAAAGAAGCCTCGAGGAATGAAAACGATCACGTGGAGTGAACGCCTTCGATGACTTTAGAACGATGGTGGAACACCAAATCGTTCAAGAGGGTTTAATCAAATGAAACCAAGAAAATATATATGATATGTAATACTCCCACCGTCCCAAAATTATTGTCCATCTTTCTATTTTGGGTTGTCCCAAAATTATTGTCCAATACTATAAATAGATAGGTAACTTTGATAAATTTACTATATTATCCCTGATTGAAATTGTTATTACAAACTTTAAAGAAGAATTAATTAAATACTTAGGGGTAAAATTGACATTATGCTAAAAAGTAAGAAAGAGAAAACTGTAATAAATGTACTTTTCTTAAACTGTGTGATTCTTGTCTGGTGACAATAATTTTGGGACGGAGGGAGTAATACTTTGGGCGGCAAAACCCTCGATTCACTCTCAAAATCAAATACGCACAAGCAAGCGGAGGAAACGAGGCGGCGCGAAGCACTTAAGAGCCTTTTTCCTTTAGGTCGTGAAATACAACCGCCTTATACCCACCTTATAGTTTGTATTATCAAGATTAAACTTCACGAAAGTATTTATCTATTTTTGCCTTTTTTTCTTTGGTTTGAGATTCGAATACAATGATTGGGTAATGACCTCCCAAGTCAAGGTTGTGATTTCTCACGTATTTGGAGTACTTGTGAATTTATTGTTCTACGTATACAATATAGTAATAGTATTCACACAAAAACCGAAAAACGATAATACGTATTAGTAGAGTGCTACTAATACAAATACTATTATGGCTAATATAAAAAAAACAATGGTTCAATCAAAACACAACACGCCTCCCCGGCAGCAGCGCCAAAATGATGTTTCGTAAAATTAGATACTTGCTTTAGGAAAGCAACTAAAATAGGGCAAGCGTGCACGACGATTTAGGAAAACCGTGTGTGAATGACCCAAAGTGAGTTCGTTCTCGAGGAGGCACGTGTGTTGTGTAATGAATTGATTTTGATTGATGATTTTATTAACAAGAAAAGAGAAGAGAAAATGACGAAGACGTAAAAATAAAAATTGACAAAAACCACTACTAGAAAGTTAAGACGTAGAACCGTAAAAACAACGAAAATTAAAATTAAAACCTAAAAATTCCTAAAAATTACTAAAAATCCACAATAAAGTTCTAAGAGTTTACAAAAAATCCAAACTTGCTAAAACCTTTTAATTAATTAAATAATGACTTTTTAATGCTAATTAAAGCCCTAAAAATCACTTATAATTATTAAAAAGCCCTAAACAAGATTTTATAGTTTGTAAACCTCAAAAATGACCTAATTAAGCTAAAAACTATTTTTAAAAATTTTAAAACCAAATTAATCTATTTTTAAACTCCTAAAAACTATTAAAATCTATTAAATCTTAAATTAATTCTAAAAATTAAATGAAAAGTCTAAAAAATATTTGGAAAGTTACAAAGTTCCTAATTTAATGTCTACAATCTAGGAAAAATGAAAAAAGAAGAAAAATCAAACTTTCTATTTTTGGTAATAAAATAATATTAAAATAATCAAAAAATAAAAAGTTTTAAAAATAAATTCTAAAAAATTACCAAAAATCCTAAATATTCTAACTAAGACAAAAATGCAAATTAAAGTTCCTAAAACCTTTTTATTAATTTTATATTAAATTTTAAAGTTGTCTAAAAACCCTAAAATCCAATAAAATTAAAAATTAGACTTTTTGAAAACTTTATGATATGTAAACCTCACAAATATAAATTAAAACCTAAAAACTATTTTTTTGGATTTTTAAAATACTTTTTGCTATTTTTAATTAACTTTCTAAAAATCATATTAAAAATAATCCTAATAAATAAACTAAATAAGAGAAAAATACACTTTTTGGACTAAAAAGTCAAACAACCTAATATGAACCTAAGAAAATTGATAAATGGTCAAAACCTAAAGAAAATAAGCTGAAAACAGCTTAAATATAAGCTGCTAGCTAAATAAGCTCAAAAACAAATACCCCTTAAATATCTAATGAAATGAAACATAAACGTAAAAACCCATCTGGATCACTGGTTAACACGTTACTCCTCCAATAGAGAGGTCGCGTGTTCGAGCCCAGGCAAGGTGAGGTTTTTGCAAAATATTTCTTTTTTTTTAAAACACAAACCAGTGACCTTTAATAAGCACAGAAACACAAACACAATTCCAAAATGACCAAGATTAAAGCAAGATTAAATGAAAACGGGTTCAGGTCTGCTTAAGTTTCTGATGAACTCAAACATATGTATTCACTTGTGAATACAAACCAAGAGGAGCTTGGTTCTAGTGTTTAGATGTGTTTTTGTTGGACAATGAGGCACCCTTGTACTCTTTGGAGTACAAGGAGTCAAGAAAACACAAAAATAAGCAAGCACTTAACACCAATTACACAAAATTGCACAATAAAAGCAAAATCAAGTTGCTGTATAGAATTATGCAGGTCTGGTGGTATTTAGCTTTTCTATATGCAAAATAATGAAATTCTAGATCAAATTACTTGCACACATCCAAACCAAATAGCATACAATCAGTTCACAAACCTACTAGGGCCTATAATCCAACAACTTCCAAGCTTTGATGCACAAACTCCACAAAAATCAGTCACAACAAAGGTTTACTGTTTTTTAGCTATATTTTCCAAATTTTTGACTTGCAAATGCTTTTAAACCTTACCAAACTTAAACCCTAGTACATGTATCACTTACTAGCTACCTGAGAAGTGTTTTTAAACAGGATTTAACACAAATCTTTGTCACCAAATTTGATTAACCCCTTATCCCAAACACCCCTTTATAAACGGAAATCAAAAATTTCAAACCAAATCTATGCAAAACCTTACCCAATTGGTTCTAATTACTCTAAACATGCATACTAATCATAATCCAGCATAACTAAACCATTTGACAATCATCTAACAACTTTTTCATGCAAAATTACTCAAATCACATAAAATGACCAAAAAATGAAAATTAAAATGGAAAAGAAGATTCTACCTTGAGGGACTTACATCCAAGCCCCTCAGTGACTGCTTGTCACCTCCCACAAACACGGGTTTGTGCTGAACCTTGGATCAATCATCTCAAACAACCCTACTAAGAACAAATGAAACAAGCACAAAAAACCAACTTTCTATTTTTTCTTCAAACTTTTAAATCTTTCCGAAAACTTTGAAACAATGAAAAACCTCCTATGAAACAAGAACAATATCAGAAACTCAAGGTTCTAATCCACTTTCACTTCATAGAACCTAGGGTTTCTGAAAATTGCTAAACCTTTTCAAAAACCCCTTTTTTTTGAAAATCCAATAAACACAAAGTGTTTAAGTAATAATAAAGTGGAACTCAGACTATTCAAGCATGCACTAAATTTCTAAAAAACAATAAAAGGAATTACACTTTATCCAAAAAATACCAACTTTATAATTTAAAAAAAAAGATTACAAATGCTTGAAAAAATCTGGAACAGCCCTTCTCACATGTTGAGAGGTGCTTAAATAGAGATAGAAGAACTATCTAGAATGATAAAACCCTAGCTAATGGAATGCCAAAATTGCCCTTGGAATCTTGACTGAAAATGGTCAAAATTCGTGCCCATGTGATCTTGTTGTTGTAGCCAGCTGTGGAAAGTGATCTTGGCCATCCATTTGAACTTGGGGACAAAGGAAATGATCTGGGATGTTGGTTTGGTCGGGTTTAGGGTTTTGAGGGAAAGTGATGGGTGCAGGGGAGGGTCCCACAAGACACATGGGTGTGTCTTGTGGCGTTTTGTGAAGTGGGTTTGAGTGAGAGTGAGGTTAATCAACATTCTGGAGGGAATTGGTAAAAACCCTTTGAAATAAGGTTAATTGGACCTGGGTGGGTTTAGGGTTTATAAGGGGATTAGGGAAAGTTTAATCTGAATTGGGTGGGGTTAATTTTAAAAAATGTGTTTTGGTGGGAAATAAATGGGGTAAGTGGGGGTGTTGATTGGTCTTTGACCAGGGTTTATTTAATAAACCGGGTTGTGGGTAATGGATAGTGGGTAGGGTAGGGTTAAATGGGTTATTGGGTGGGTTAGGTGACGTGTCAAGAGGTCACTGGTGGTGAGAGTTTGTTGGTTTGGCAAAATCAGTCCCCAAGCATTCTTCTTTCTTCCACTTTGTAACAAATGCCAATTCTTCATTTTCCTTTGTAATTTGACTTTGGCAGATTTACATTTTTGGCACAAAAACTTTTAGAAACTTTTCCAAGGGTTTCTTTTGTTCTTCTTGGATTCTTCAAGGACTGGAATTGTAATATCTTCAAACTTTAGGGATCATTCTTGTACAATTGACATTTGGAGGGTCATTTGTGACAAGTCCTTCAAAGATGAGGGACTAAAGTTGCCAATCTTCAATTCTTCAAGGGTCTTTTTGCAAAATTCCAAACTTGGGCCTGGTTCATTGTGCGGCTTCGTTTCCCGTGTTCGTTTTTGAATGATTCTTGTGATCTTTTGCCATTTCCTCAATATCCGTACCTAAAAATACACAAGTAACAAACACGAGCATATATTTGGTATATTTGATGATATTTTATGCATTTTAAGCCCGATTTGGACGATGAGACCATGTATAAAAGCAGTCTCATCACTCCCCCATACTAAACCATTGCCGTGCCCTCACGCAATGCTAGAATAAAGTATCGTAGCACCTCCAAAATTCATTGTTATTCCTTTATTGAATGATAAACTAGCTTCACTACTACTATTACTACTACTTGTGATTTAGACATAATGTATGATTTTCATCGCAAATTGGGACGTTTAAGTTCATAGAATAAGAACACGTGAATGCTTCGTTAGAAATAATTTCGTCGTCATCGATTTTCACCCCAATTCCATGCCAAGCGTGCAACGAGATCATTGTCATTATAAGTTAGAAATGCTAACACTACTCATATTCCCTAATCACGTACTTATCCTCCCATTATTCCTAAGTTGTATCTCTTATATTTTATTATGTCTTAATGATCACGAGGATACATCATTGACTTATGCGATAATAGAGATTTAGGTCTAAAAATAGAGTCCTAACGGTGTAACTAAGACCATCAAATCAATTACCCCTCCTAATAGACAACGATGTCAAAAAATTAAGTTGACAAGAAGAATCGATAAACACGGTTTTATAACGGTTTTGAACATGAGACTTATTACCAAGACTTTTATACGCCCCCTAACGGAAGGGCCTTATTATCTTTGGTTTACCTCCATCTTTTATTCAACTTCGCCATGAAGCTTTTATTATGACTTCGGTCTTGCCTTGCCTTTTATTATCCGCCATCATCGGTGGTTTTATTAGCCAAAGACGTATATCCTCACGCTAAAGCGAATTTTGGATCTTTAAAGCTTCGAAGATTAAGTCTTGATTCACTTTCAATTTTGCATAGATTTTAAGCCTTGTGGGGATTCAAATTGTTTGCTAGATTTAGGTGAGCACTTGAAATCTTATTATTAGGTGAAGCTTTCGATTATTCGGGTGCCTATCTCTCGACCCGACACTCACATCAAACAAACGCTCGTTTCCCTATCTCTCTCGTCTCACCATTTATAAACTATTTTCTCTCGACCCGACACTCACATCAAACAAACGCTCGTAAGACTCTCTCGACTCACATAAATAGGGATAAACATGACCCCAATTCATCTGTCTACCTCTCGTGAACAACACAACAGTAACGAAACTCATTTTGTAAACCATTTGCTCTCTCTCTCTCTCTCACTCTCGATGTATATAAACAGAGGCATAGTAGCTATAGTCTCATTTCCTCCAAATATTATCTCTCTAGGTATATAACATTAGCAGAAAACAAGTTTGAAAACCATTTTGCCCTCTCACTCACTCGGTATAAAAACAGTAGCAACAATGTTCACGGGAACCCTTTTCCCTCCAAATCTATATATGATATCTCTCTCGTCAAACCAAAAATAAAGATTCACACGATTTGTAAAAATAAAGTTTTGGACTCAACGATTGACACTCACAGTTCATGTAACCCTCGCCACAAAACTCTCACAAATACTAGTCTCGGGAGTGCACGGGGACTCGCGAGGATGAGCTCTCACAAACTCGCAATACCTCTCGTCTTTTCACGTCGACAAACCCTCGCAAATGCTCATGACAAGCTCTCAAGCTTACACAACATCCATAACCCTCTCTCACATGTTTGCTAGAACTTTCACGACATAAAAACTCGGTTTCGAACGTACTCACTTAGCTCGACACACGCTAAAAACGTATACCAACGTGATATTAAACGATGCATATGAAACTTACGTAAAACCCATTTCAACCGTATCTCAAACTCATTTTAACGAACCCACAACGAGCCATATTTTCAGCATGCTGGATTTTGAAAATTTGGTGGTAAAGGTGACAAAGTATGCATGTAAAACAACACAATGAAGAGTGAAAGGAAAATAGAGATGAGTGGACCTCTTTGAGCTCGTGAATGTGGCGACGATATCAACTTGCAATGGCACGGAATTATGAACCCTCAAAACTTGCTATCTCGACACTTCGAACAACAAAAACCCACGTCGAAAATAAGAATAACCGCGTCCCCTCAACCCGTACAACAACAGGTAGCACCCTTCAAACACCTTCAAACACCTTCAAACAAAACAGGAATGCGTCAAAAACAATAGCAGGAACCTCGAACATGCGAAAGCCCACGTTGGTTTATGTACCATCGGCCAATTTTGGTTGATATTTGTATAAGTTTCTGGAGTAAAAATGGAAATGAAATGGATGATATAATGATGGTTGTGTTTATATTGTTAGAAGTAAGTTTTTTTAGTTGTGTTTAGTCATATTTAAGTTTAAGTGTATTGAGTAGAATGAGAAATGAAAATGAAGGTTTTTGTTCGAAAATGGAAGATGTTTGATCTGAATGAATATAGTGAGAGATAGTAACTGTTATGTGTTTTAGTGTGTCCGTGTGTTTTTGTGTGTGGATATGTCACAGTTATTATCATTAGTTTGAATTGTAAAGTTGGCAATGGACAAGAAATAAAATGGCAAGGTATAGAAATGGTTTAGCTAGTTTTGGCAAGTAGACAAAATAGTATTGCAGCTCCTAGTACATCACGCAAGAGAGTGTGGGTTGAGTATCACTTATTAATCAAATGTTGGTTAAGTTTAGCCAACCATGGTAAAAAAAATTACATTTGTGGCAGTTAGTTAAGCTAAAACATAAAAAGGTAAATGAGTGGATACCACTTTGGTATTTGATTAAATTAAGATTTGTAATTTTTGAGGTAAAAGTGTTTGTTTGGGTATTTTGGTTTACACAGCGCGTCGTAAAATTAGGCGAACGCTAATTATATTTAAGAAAAATAAAATGATAAATAGCGACTCGCTAAATTAATTAATAAAATTAATTATAACAATAATTTTAAAAATAATTATTCGTACAAGGTTATTACGTACAGATACGCGGACATCAGTTAAATTGCGGATAACTCGCGCAACGCGACGCATCTAAATCTTACATAGATAATGCACCACCTATTGGAATTAAATTTTCAGATACGTCTAAATATTGATCGTAAATTATTACGCAACAACAGTGACACACTCGCGGTGTTCACAAGTCACAACAACACAGACTAAGCACAGTCAAAGCAAAATACACGTCCGCACATGTTATTTCACAAAATAAGGGAACGCTTAGCAGATAAATAACAATTTAGCACATAGTTGACTAAATAAAAAGTCTAGGGGGCAAAACTGTAATTTTAAAAAGTGTGAAAATTACCGTGTGTTACAGTTCTCCCGTCGTTAAAGAAGCTTTGTCCTCAAAGCTTTAAGCGTGTTATCGACACGTAAATCAGCTAATAAATGTGTGTACTTAACACAGGAATGACGTTGAGGCTCCCAGGTGAATTCAGGACTATGCCTAGAATTCCATCTCACATTGACAATTGGTACGCGGTTTTACTTCAGCCGTTTTACCTCGCGGTCCATAGTTTCAACAGGCTCTTTGACAAAATTCAAATTGTCATTGACTTGGATCTCGTCGAACAACACGGCGAGTGTTTCATTAGAAGACACTTCTTCAAATTTGACACGGGAAAAGTATTGTGCACCCGGTTGAGTGCTTGTGGCAACTCCAACCTATAGGCTACGGTTATAACCTTTACTAAGGTCTTGAAAAGTCTAATGTAGCGGGTACACACTACACTCGTAGCCAGAACGTATCATACCTTTCTAAGGTGATACTCCCCCTATAACTTCATTTCCACCATTTGTTGCTAAGAGACTAATATGACATTTTTGTGTGTGTAGAGTTTGAGTGTTGTTCGTACTCGATTCAATTCGAATTGATCACGGTTTAAGGTGGAATTGTCGTTTTTGGTCACTAAAAGGGGGAGCTTTTGATTATCTATGTCTACTAATAACATAAACGTTAAAGCTATTAAACATAAAAGTAAAAGAAGGATGTCTAACCTTGACTGCTTATCCGAAATGAATGTTGCACAGTAGTTCTTGGTAAAAATAAAGAAAGGGTAATTATCTATTTTAATATAAAGTTGAAAACTTTAAAAGATTAAACTAAAAATTAAGACTTTAAAAGTAAAATGACAAAAATTAAAAACTTTAAGAAAAGTAGATGTTAAAAATTAAAACTTTATAAAAATTTAAGCTTGAAATAGAACTAAGAAAAACACTTTAAATTTGAACTTAAGAAAATGGCGGGAAAAATAAGTTTGAAAGTAATGCGGGAAAATTTAACTAGATCTAATCCGGAATAATAAAGCTACAACTAAGTCGGAATGCAAGAATCTTAAACTAATCCGGGGAAACACCCAACTTACCTTTATCCGGAATCTATAGAAAATGCTTATCCGGAATGTGTGTTATACACACTATCCGGAATGAAAAGAAAGTGCAAATCCGGAATCCAAAATCACACTATCCGGAATAATTAAAAAGGTAACCTAGTCCGGAATCCCAACTTAGGATTATCCGGAATATCAAAATTCTTGCTTATCCGGAATCCATACTATCGAGCAAATCCGGAATAAAATGTATGCTTCTATCCGGAATCCATGTTTGAGGTGTTATCCGGAATGTTGGTGTTGCAGTTTATCCGGAATCACTAGTTCGACCACAAATCCGGAATATTGATTTATTATGCTATCCGGAATAATCAAATTTGCTTCTTATCCTGAATCCATGTTTTCACTCTATCCGGAATCTGAGAAATCACTGGCTATTCGGAGTTATGAATCTGCTAGCTATACGGGATATTAGGGTTTACAATAACCCGGATAAGAACAAAATTTGCCAAAAGTAAAAATAAGCTATAATCAAATAAGCACTTACCAAAAACTTAACCAATTTGATTATTAGAAAAAACAAATAAGCCACAATTTGAAAACTAAGAAAACACCAAATAAGCAAAATATTAAAAATGAACTTTTAAAAGATTTTAACTATTAAAACCATTTTATTAAAAATAAGCTAACACTAATAAGCAATAAGCACAATAAGCTAAAACATGAAACACACCAAATCAATAAGCTTAATCTAATAAGCAAATCAATCACACAATCAACAAGATTAAACCAACTACATGATTAATAAAGCAAAACAATAGATTATGATTAAGAAAGGTAGAATGAGAATTAACTAAAAAGCTTGATTAAATTGAAGATTAAGATTCAAATTACAAGATTAAGATGAAAGATTAATAAACTTGAAAGAAAAGCTAGAGAGAGAAAGTAAAACACATACTCCTAATTACCTACCAAAAACTAAAAAAATGAACTCTCCCTTCCTAATGAAGATTAGGAAACTATATATAGGGGAAGGGGAAGGTATTGTTGCTTCTCTCTTTCTTCTTGTATTCTCGTCTTTTAAATAACCCGTCTTTCTCGACTTTGTCTGGGTATTAGTCGAATGATAAAACGAATTCGTCTTCTAATTTTCTTCTTTTAGTAGACTTGGTTCTTCGACTTCGTTAAACTTCCGTCTTTAGACTTTTTCTTCTATAAATCTTCAAAATAGGCCTTTGACTTCCGTTCTTCTTGCACTTTTGATCTTTTGACTTCGTCTTTTGTCGTTTTCTTCGATAAAAGCCCGTGAAAGCCCGTGTTTTCTTCCTTTTTAGTATTTTTGTCCTAAAACACAATAAAAACATAAACCACGCATAATTCCGCCTTTTACGACATTAAATACACGTTTTGGTCTTGTTATTATTAGAAATAAGTGGTAAAAGAATAAGTGTTTTCACACTTATTAGAGACGCATGAAGGATGTTCTCTTCACAATAATCACAACGCGACATTAGACGACTAATCGATACGGATGATGTCGTCTAAACTTGTAAAAATATGCGGATGTAAAATCGATGTTGAACGAATGAGGATGTTCTCTTCACAATAATCACAACGCGACATTAGACGACTAATCCATACGGATGATGTCGTCAAAACTTGTAAAAATATGTGGATGTAAAATCGATGTTGAACGAGTGGTTCGATAAGAAAACGATGTAACGTCGAATGGTGAGGTTGGATCTATATGATCCAGTTGCATACGAGTCCACTTCGTTAAACGAATATCCATGTCTTGCACAGTTTGAGTATACACGCATAAAATTTTCCTTTTCAAAAATAGAAAAAATAGATTTATGACAAAATGTTTATGGTGACTACTACGAGCATAGTATGGCCCTTCCCAAATTATACATAGGTGATCAGGCTTTGTATAATTGGGGACTAACGATGCGATACTCCTTTTCGCCAAATAATGTTATGTTTCCCGTAATGAAATTGTTTATACCATACTAGTTTATAAGATAGTAACCAAAACAATTTATGAAAATATTTTTGTAAAATAAGAACAAAGTAGTTTAAAATCTTCCAAGAAATGGTTTACAAGAGGTTTCAACAACACTTTTAAAAGTGTTTAGTGAAATAGTTGATAAAATAACAATGAGTGGTTTATGAAGTGATGGAAAATAATGCTTAATGGGATTGAAAATGATTCGTAAGGTGATGTCATGACATATAAAATAATTCATGAGATGGTATGAAAGAAGAAATCTTGCAAGACAATGGCATAATGATTCTAAATGTGGTAACGCTTTCGGAAGAGATAAAATTAAACGAACTGTCAAAACACATTCATAAATGGGGGTTCAAATTTAAAACGTACACACGAGACGATAAGTCTTAAAAGTAAAACACCAACTTAAAAGAAAACAACACATGACGACTTCTACTAGGCCACACAAGTATGACAAAGAAATATTCCTTAAGCATTAGCATACTCCACGTCGACATTAGGATCTTCCTCGACTACTCCCCCTCCTAAAGCATAAACTCTTCCACGAGCCTCTTCACCATTAGCTTGCTCTTCTTGCTTCACTTTCTTCTGACATTCATTCTTATAGTGTCCCTTCTGGCCACACCCATAGTAGGTGATGTGTGCCTTTGAGTTTTGTCCTCTTTGATTTTCAGCAGTAGCAGCTGACCTACAATCCCTAACAATGTGCCCAATCTTTCCACAATTATGTCACTTCACAGTACATGCACCAGTGTGATGCAACTTGCATTTCCCACAATACAGTGAATTCCCAGCATACCCCTTCTTATCATTCCTATTCCCAGCAGTGTAAGCTCTTATGTTACCATTCCTTTTATTTGGTTGTTGCACATAGCTATTCCCACGATCTTCTTCCCACTTTCTCTTATTCTCAGCAGCTTTTGCAGCACTAGAACGAACCACTTGATCCATCAAGTTATTAGCCATCCTCAGAGCATCACTAAATTGTTTCGGCTCATACGAAGTCACATGCCCTTGTATGCTACTCGGCAATCCCCAAATGAATCTTTCAATCTTCTTTTCTTTGTCCGACACCATTCCAGGGCACAATAAGCACAATTCTTGAAATCTCCTAGTGTAGGCAGCAATTTCATTTCCCTTCAGAGTTAGGTTCCACAATTCAATCTCCATCTTATGGATTTCATTCCTTGGGCAGTATTCCTTTGTTAACAGTTTCTTCAAGTCAGTCCAGCTCATAGCATACGCATTGTCAATTCCCATAGTATGAACATGTGCATTCCACCAAGTCAAAGCTCCAACGGACAAAGTGCAAGTGGCAAACTTCATCACATTCACTGTGCTACAACCACTAATTCTGAACTCTGATTCCATTTTCTCCATCCATCTAGCCAAACCAACAGCTCCCTTGGTACCATCGAAAGTCAAGGGCTCACAGTGTTTGAAATCCTTGTAAGTGCACTCCCTAACAGGTCTAGGAGCAACAACAGCAGGCGCATTGTTAACGTTATTAGCATTGTTAGCATTTCCCCTAATTTGAGTGGCTTGAAAGGCAGCCATCACAGTAGAAACTCTTTGAGCAATGAGCTCTTCGAGTTAAGACTCGGTCAATCTAATTCGTGTGTTCACCATTCTAAGACAAGGCCATATAGAAGACGGTAAGATATCACATACGGTGAATACAATAAGTATCATGATAGTGCAAATAATCAACATGTTAGCCAAATGAACCTCATAAGTAACATGAATGAATTAGATCACATCAAATAGTCAAAAGCAACTTTCATTTCATCGAATGATTATATGAGTACGTTATATATGACAGTTGTATGGTATGCAAAACAGTAACCATGTATAAAAATTAAAAGCATGCATCGTACAACGAATACTAATGCATAGTATATACATATATCATACATATATGATGTAATACTTAACAAATAGCACATAAGCACATATCGGTTATAGTCTAGGCCTAAAATGAAAACCTAATTCTCTATAACCAAGGCTCTAATACCAATCTGTAACACCCCAAAAATTGGTCAACGGAAGCGGTAAAGCTTAGGGGCTGTTACGTCATAATAGCAAATTCCAAGGTGCAAGAGAACGACTATAAATGAGACGTTTTAAAATAATTTCGTTGCATTAGATTTAGAATTACAATGTTCAAATCATAAATATGCTTAAGCAAGTACAACGGAAATCAGAGTTTAAATAGCAACAATGAGGTAAAAAGTTTATTAAGCATGAGCAAGTCTTCAAATCCAAGTACAGTATGCATGAGACTCCAAAGCGAGCAACAAGAAAGTAGTTCAACACCTGAGATAACGCTTAAAAGTGTCAACACTAGGCTGGTGCGTTCAGAGGTTTAAGTTAAAAGTATAGCATTCAATGTTGGACCGCAAACAAACTGTTTAAAGCATATGAGACATTATGGGTGATATAATGTCATGCATATGGAAATCAGATAGATTGATTATAGTTATGATAGCACTAAGCTCATGACACCGAGGCTGATGACAAGCACGTACAACTGATGCACGCGTAAAATATAAGATTGCCCCAAGTAGGTGCCTAACCCATGGCCACCTAGCAACAACCATATGATATACGTCCGTTTGTCATAGTGATGTATTTGAACGCCCAGACGGGGTTGTTAAACCCCAATAGATCTATCCATAACATAAGCGCCTACTCATCCAGAGTAACTAACGGTTCATGATAAAAGTGGACTAGTGGGTTATCGCTACTTAGGCATATCACACATAACTTTTATCAAGGCAGCAATATAAACAGATTTTGCGACCATCAGGCAGGCAACAAAGCATTTATCTCACCCAAGTGATTAAACATAAAAGACAATTTAATAAGGGCTATGACTCACCTCAGTACGCAAAGATTTCACAGCAAGAATATGAAAATCACAGATGCAACAAACACAACTCGCTACCTAGATATATAATGCTAAGTTAGGTCACAATCGAAGAATGTAGAAATGCATTCACCTCAGACGCACATGTCACCCTTTATCACGGTTTAAGTTTTAAATAAAATATATTCAAAACATTTGTTGGCGTAATATTCGACCAAACTTATAAGTAAAGAAAATATTAACTTGACTCAATAAAATTCGATATACTTTCGGCGTCACATTTTTTTTTCCATTTTAACTTTAGTTAAAATATTTTTCAAATTTCCAACAATAAATCGACAGCCTTTCGACGTATTTTAATATAGCCTCTTTAAGACAACACCTAACTCACGTTAATTCAATGTGGACCAATCACTTTCAAAACCCAAACGCCTGAACCATTTATTATAACATGACAAAGATATGATCCAATGTTATTTGCACAAAACAATTTACAATCTTAAACAAAACTTTGACAAAATGATTTAATGATTTGATCAACTTGACAAATTTAAATACGGGTTTTAAATTTCCCCTCAACCCCACATGATACTACTACTACTCTTGGACAGATTTTGGTGGCGGTGAGGACAAGACACCAAAAAAAGAAGACACCAACTTTTCAGACTTTCGATAAAACATTTACTACTACTCTTCCTCTCTCGACCCTATTATATATATATATATATATATATATATATATATATATATATATATATATATATA
This sequence comes from Glebionis coronaria, assembly GCA_025667525.1. Taxonomy (NCBI): domain Eukaryota; kingdom Viridiplantae; phylum Streptophyta; class Magnoliopsida; order Asterales; family Asteraceae; genus Glebionis; species Glebionis coronaria. The sequence continues at coordinate 70,414,270 of CM046882.1, read as the reverse complement.
TATATATATATATATATATATATATACGTACTCCCTCCAAAGAAATATGCTTCTCTCTCGTTTCCCTATCTCTCTCGTCTCACCATTTATAAATAGTTTTCTCTCGACCCGAAACTCACATCAAACAAACGCTCGCAAGACTCTCTCGACTCACATAAATAGGGATAAACATTACCCCAATTCATATGTCTACCTCTCATGAAAAACACAACAGTAGCAAAACTCATTTTGTGAACCATTTGCTCTCTCTCTCACTCTCGATGTATATAAACTGACCACAGTAGCTATAGTCTCAATTCCTACAAATATTATCTCTCTCGGTATATAACATTAGCAGAAAACAAGTTTGAAAACCATTTTTCCCTCTCACTTACTCGGTATAAAAACAGTAGCAACAATGTTCACGTGAACCCTTTCCCTCCAAATCTATATATGCTATCTCTCTCTCGTCAAACCAAAAACAAGGATTCACACAATTTGTAAAAATAAAGTTTTAGACTCGATGACTGACGCTCACAGTTCATGTAACCCTCGCCATAAAACTCTCACAAATACTAGTCTCGGGAGTGCACTGTACTCGCGAGGATGAGCTCTCACAAACTCGCAATACCTCTCGTCTTTTCACGTCGATAAACCCTCGTAAATGCTCATGAAAAGCTGTCAAGCTTACACAACATCCATAACCCTCGTCTCACATGTTTGCTAGAACTTTCACGACACAAAAACTCGGTTTCGAACGTACTCACTTAGCTCGACACACACTAAAAACGTATACCGAAGTGATATTAAACGATGCATATGAAACTTACATAAAACCCATGTCAACCGTATCTCAAACTCATTTTAACGAACCCACAACGAGCCATATTTATAGCATGCTAGATTTTAAAATTTTGGTGGTAAAGGTGACGAAGTATGCATGTAAAATGACACAATGAAGAGTGAAAGGAAAATAGAGATGAGTGGACCTCTTTGAGCTCGTGGATGTGGCGATGGTATCAACTTGCAATGGTACGGGATTATGAACCCTCGAAACTTTCTAACCCGACACTTCGAACAACAAAAACCCATGTCAAAAATAAGAAACAGGAACAGGAACGCGTCGGCAACAGCAGCAAGAACCTCGAACACGCGAAAGCCCACGTTTTTTTTGGTAACCGTGATTTCCGACTCATTGGCCGACTAATCCACGGGGTTTGAGCCCACCGCAACACAGACTCAAACCAGGTAAAGCCCACGTTGGTTTATGTACCAAAGGCCATTTTGGGTTGATGTTTTGTTTAAGTTTCTGGAGTAAAAATGGAAATGAAATGGATGATATAATGATGGTTGTGTTTATATTGTTAGAAGTAAGTGTTTTTAGTTGTGCTTAGTCATATTTAGGTTTAAGTGTATTGAGTAGAATGAGAAATGAAAATGAAGGTTTTTGTTCGAAAATGGAAGATGTTTGATCCGAATGAATATAGTGAGAGATAGTAACTGTTATGTGTTTTAGTGTGTGCGTGTGTTTTTGTGTGTGGATATGTCACAGTTATTATCATTAGTTTGAATTGTAAAGTTGGCAATGGACAATATCAGCTATTTCGCCTTGGATGAAATTGCTATTTTACCTTAAATGTGAACTTTGTTATTTCACCCTCTCAAACTTTCATGGTCTCGGATACTTGACTCACATGGTTAGGGTAATGTGAGTTAGTCGTAGCTTAAAGTATCGAACATAATTTACATGGTTTGCAACCTTATACGGTAAGTAGGCCCTATATCATATGTAGTGCGTGCAATTGAGCTTATCTCCAAGTTGATTGATTAATCCTTTGAGATACCTAATTACATCAGTTGATGTAGTTAGGACATTACACATTTGAAATTGAAATATTACAAGGATATTGTCATTGTAATCCTTAACAATGATCCAAATCCGATCACGAGGGAGATAAAGTGAATCTATATATCTTTGCTCTATTTTGCATCAAAGTGAGAATGCTATTTCGCCTCGACCAATATCTGTTATTTCGCCTTGGATGAAATTGCTATTTCGCCTCAACTGTGAACTTTGCTATATAACCTCAACTAGTAATAATAGTCCCGTAACACAAATTTTCAAAACTAAATCAAGCACACTTTTTGAAGATTTTACTTAAAGCCACTCATACTTTTAGACTATCTAAGGTATAAAGAGTCTTTATAATGCAAACTTTTTTATTTTTAAGCAAAATTTTTTGAAAACAAGAATCGTACTTGTTTTTATAAATTCGAACCAAAAATTGACTAAATAGAGATGATTTTTCTTGCTTTAAGCAATTTCACTTATATGACGAAAATACTAGATCAAGATATGATCTTTTAGTGTAGATTTAATCTTGAAAAACAAGAATTTTTTTTTTTGCCGTGAATTTTGTAAGCTAAAAATGCACGAACACAATCACAAACACAGAGAACAAAGTTATCACCCATGGATCTAATACCAATTTAAGAATATTGATAATTCTTAATGGTTTTTAGAAAGAGAAAGTGAGAGAAGGAGTGGGTTAGAAGAACACTTTAGAGAGAAAGTGGGGATAAACTATATTTACTGATGGCGTATAGCAAGGATATATCCCATTGAACCTAAAACCATATACCAAACCTTGGACCTAGACCCAAGTACACGAAAACCCACCACGGTAAACAAAGATCCAAGCAGATCTGCTCAATGCAAGCAGAGCCATGACGCAATGACCGGTCATACTTATGTCTGAGACCCCTACATATAATTCTTTTTAAAGAATTAATCCGCGGGGCACGATTAGACCACAAACAGGCAAATGGGCTTTTGCATCAAATAAAAAAAATAAACTAAAGGGAAGTGGATTCCTCATAATGCATCCTAACAGCTTCTAGACTCTAGCCACTTCTAATCTCACCCTTCACAACAACCTCACCTAAAAATGATACTAAAATCTGTCAACATAAAGTTGGCGAGAACATAGGTTTAGTCCATCGAAAGCAACATAAGAAAACCTTGACACACCGCTGTAAGTAAGTCATAGAAAACAAGTCAAAACAATGGACCATAATGTGATTATCATGTTAAATGCAACTACAAATAAAACTCAATTCAGTACCAACCACGTCTACAAATCACAAAGCACACTATACCAATCACGTCGACAAATTACAAAGCACACTATACCAATCGCGTCTACAAATCACAAAGCACACTATACCCCCTTCAAGAGGTATCTTGCCCCAAACCAAAAGGACGATGTACAACACACTATCTGGATCTTTCCCACTGCACCGTGGAAGATGAGCCCATATCATACAGTTCCAAGATCTTTCCCCGTCGAGGTATCTTGCATCCGAAGAGACGATGTGCAAATCATACAGTTCCAAACCAACCAAGGCTACCTGCCTTACCAATCACCATTGGTCCCATAGACGCCTATACATCTATGTACCAAAACAAGGCTACCCGCCTTACCAATCACCATTGGTCCCATAGACGCCCATACATCTATGAACCAAAACAAGGCTACCCGCCTTACCAATCATCATTGGTCCCATAGACGCCCATACATCTATATACCAAAACAAACCATAACACAATCAAGATTCACATAGCAAGTAACACATAAGTAAACACACATTGTCCAACACAAAAGCACACATATCAGAACACAATAGCACACAAGTCACACAATAACACATTTATGTCCACACACTTTAAAAACATAATCCCAAAATATTTTAAAGACACCACAAGTATCATCTCCGTCCCTTACTGGAAAGTAAAAACATTTAAAAACTCAGTAAAATTGGGACTATGAAATCACCTTGCGAAAATCAATCCAAAGTATCCTCACTAATAATCAATTATCTAATGCACACAACACAATATCACACGTCAATATTGACTCCGGAACTCTAATCCTTCATCAATGTACCAATCCCTATGATGGATACATCTCAAATCATATCCTAAATCAGCCTATGTTAACCCTCTACATGTCCACTATCTCAAAAAACCCAAAACACAAGTTTAAACCATGTTGTCTAAAAATTAACCTTGAACTTGACACTTGTAAAAATACTCCGACCAAGCTACTGACCCCATAGGCTATACATTCTGAATATTTGAAAAGTACGTTCCGAGTACATAATTTTAGGCTTTTGAATCACCCAAAAAGCTTTTAAAAACGAATAAGTTATGACCAAAACGATTTTACCTAAAATCTGCCAAGACATTAGCGACAGTTTCTGACAGTTTAGCGACGATTCTGAAAGATTAACGACAGTTTCTGCCTAATCCGATTTAAACCCTAAAAACGATTTTAAACCCTAAAAACCCCTCATTAATTACCAAATTCAAGCCCTAAATTATTTTAATTCCAAAAAATTAAAAACTCTAATCCATCATATGATTATTAACATGATTCTAACATAATTAATTAAATAAGAACAAGAATTTAATAAAGATCAATACATTTTAGATGATGAAAACCATGTTTTTTTGCAAAACTCTAATTTTTCTCTCTTTTTTTTTCTCTTCCTCCCGATTGTAGGTTTTTTTTTCTGTGTGTTTTGTTTGGTTAATCTAGTATATATCCTACATAACCAAGTCCAAGCCCAACACAAAACCCTTTTTTTACCGTTAGTTTTCTAAACTACGGTATTTTTTTAATATATTTTTTTTTCTAAATTCTGTTTTGTCCAAATATTTCCTTACTTATAAGACCTCTATTTATTTTTAAAACCTTGTACTTTTAAAGTTATTTTAAAAGAAAGTTTACATTTTAATTTTTATTATTAGAACTAAATTAATATAAAACTTTATTCTACAAAATTTTACTACCTATGTCCCTTAAATAAAATTTATGGAAATTTCTAAACTAACTCGAAACTACTAACCTATTCCACTAAATGCTTACTTATATAATTACGTAATAACTCTACGTACACAAATTTAAATACGTACACTCGAAAAGTAAAAATAACACCATAATACCCATAGCTATTTACATACACATAAAATGATCTCAAAAATGCCATATCACTTCATAATCACATCCATGTGAACTCATGAACACGAACTATTCCCATCGTACCATCATATATCGTACCATGTACCACATAAACGATGTCTGAATCCAAGTCAAAGTCTCAAATACAGACATATAACACATAAACGACCGCTCAACACATAATCAAGGTCAAACAGTCGCAAGTGACAAATCTCAAAATTTAGGGTTGTCACAGTCTAATCGTGAGGTCCGTCCCCACGGTAAGGACTAACGGTTTGTCAACTACATCTCTTGATAATTAAGATCATTTCATAACAGAAGGCATCTAAGTACTTCCCGACGAGTATATAGATCTACTTTCGACCCCGACTGATCACTGTACTAACATTTACTATGTGAGAAATGTTACAACCAACATCTTATCCATCTAATACATATGGTTTATATACCTATGTCCAATAGATAGACATGAGGCGGTCAAGCCAAATCCACATGTGGACTTGACCCAGTTTGCTTATAAGTTATCTTTAAACTATTATACGTGCCCGTTTATAATATCTTTAGAGTGATCGAGATTTCTAACGATGAAAATCGCATTCCTAACACTTTGGTATAGCAATGAACATCGGGATAATATTAGAAAATATGGTCCGAAGAATCTCGATAGTGATGCTTTACAAGTTTTTACAAAAAGCTTATAATGCAATGACAAAAACAATTCAATTTTTTTTATAAAATAATGAAAAATCTTTAAGTGTTTTTACCATTGTAGATGCTCTTAGAGGCCTAGATGATGTAACACCAAAACAACATCATCATTAAAAAAGTACTGCCACATCAACATAACACCAAACTAACACCAACTACTCTAAGAGTGCTGGGAGCTGTTGGCACCACATTTCAGGGGTAACCGTTGGCACCAGATTTTCTGGTGCCAACTAAAATAATTAAATATTTTTTTTTTCAAAACACAAAACAACTTAATAAATAAAACTTCATTAATTTAAAAAAAAAACATTACAATAAAAAAACAATACAATTAAAACATTTATTCAATACTTAAAACATGAAAATACTGAAATTCGATTAGTTAGTTTCTGGATCTGAATCCGATAACTGACCAAGTAAATCCTAACGCCTTGTTTCTTCTTCATCTTCTTCGGCCATAATTTGGCCTCCAACTCCCTTCATTCCCTTTCTTCTTCTTCCAGACTTTCTCTCAATGTTTTTTGATCTAGGTATAGTTGATACACCTTATTGTCAGTAAGTAAGCCATTTGAGTCGTTTGGAATCGGAAAGGGTAGATCGTGAGACATATTTCGGCTTCGGTGTTGTTGTGGTGAAGAACCGATATGAGTTGTTTGAGTTCGAGATGAAGAACCGATATGAGTTTGGGATGAAGAACCCAAGTTATTTAGCCATTCAATATTTTTCTTAATTCGGGCCTCCAATTTTGCCGACTTTCTAAACAAAGATCCGCAGATGTTTAAATCAGTATCAGATTGATTACTTAGATACGTGTCGATTAAATGACGTTTCTGTGGGGAAAGATCACGACATTTCTCACATGTTGTGCGCAGTGTCATATTAGCTTCGTACGCGGCATCGAAATCTTCAGCTAACTACGTAAGCGCATCCTGGCGACGTTGTTATTGATTTATTTGTTTCTGAAGCATAGCCTTAATCTCGTCATCGCTGTGTGGGAAAGAGCATGCCATTTTTTATTTCTGAAAGTGTGTGTGAAAAAACAGAGAGTTGTGTGTGAAAATTGTGTGTGAAAATATGGTATTTATAAAGAAAATAGAACGATTTTAGGGGTTTTATTTTTAGCCATCAAACGACTAGTTTTTTAATTTTTGAAAAAAAATTGCATTATAACCCCTTTTAACGGCTAGTTTTTTGGCTGAAATTTTAAATTTTTTGCAAAAAACACCTTCCCAATGCATACCCTAATTCAATTTAAAAAAAAAAAAAACAAGTTTGGTTGGCGCTGACTTGACCCAATGGCGCGAGCGTCTTTGGCGCGAGCAGGGGAACGGTGCGCCAACGGTTAGGTGACGCAAAAGGCCTACCAGCCCTCCCACGAGCCCTTGCTCCCCTTACTCTAATTATAACACCAACCAACACCACCCACATCTTTATTTTCATTATACCCCATCAACAATTATTTCATTAATTAAACAAACTAACAATCTCATTTATAAATAATATACAAATTACACTAAAAATAAAAACACATTACGAAATAAAAGAAAGAAACCTAACGCTTTTAAAAAAAAGTACCTGAACTTATATATAGGTTCATAATTATATATATTTGGGACAAAAAGTAATATACAAGCACAAGTCACTACACCGAGCAATCTTAGACGCATAGATTTCCAGCCATAAATAATGAGACGGAGAGCCAATAAACACTGGTTTTGACGTAATAGAAAATACAAAATTTACCGTCCGTTTAAAATCCTACTTTAGGATGAGTTTTACTTTGATGTGACATCAATAATATGTTTGGTTTTATACCAAAGTAAAAAATCAGGTCTCATGTAATATATATTATTTTAAAAGTTAGGAGAGGTGGTAGATTTTGTGTTAATGTGAGCCACATGTTTTAATCATTTTTGTCTTTTGTTTTTTTTAAAGTCTAAAAATTATTTTACATTATGTTTTAATATAAAAAATAATTTATTTTACATCATATAATTAATAATATATATGATAATATATAATCTCTTTCTTACATTAAATACAAACTTAAATATATAAACTCAATTTTAAACTCTTAACTTTATAAACTCACACTTAAAACTAAATGGAGACACTACGAATGAATACTACTGTAGCTTGTATGTATTATGGACTTCTTTTAATCCAATTTATTAGTTACTGTATAAAAGTTGATACAAAAGTTGGCTTTGATCATTAACGCAGTCCAATTTAAATGATTGAAAAAACAAAAACTTTGGGATCATGAACGCAGTCGTTAATAATTAATCGGTCGTCTTCTTCCCATGCAGTTCATGTGATGTAGTCTTCAACAAAAAACAATTCATGTGACGTTTGTACAAATATGACCACTCAAGAACAATAAACAAAGAATACATAAGAAGGTTGCTGTTGTTTGACTTTCTATAAAAAAGGTCAAAGATTTGAAATTTTTTCTTTGCTTCTAGAAGTATATACGTGACCAACTATGTTTTAACAAAGTGGATTTATTTTATAAAAGTTCAAATGTACAAGTCAAGAACTATGATCTCAAAGCGTGGTGCCAAACGGTTTATAGTTAAACGGGTTGAACAGCGAGTTATGTTTCAAAACAATAGTCAAACTTGTCAATTGCATAAAGCCATAAACAATGGGTCAGTTAGTTTCGAAGAGGAGTAATTTGCAAGAAAGTTGTCACGTTTCTCAAAATTGAACAGAGAAGTTTGAATATTGGTTTCCACATAATCTTTTTGAAACATACCTTTCCATGTGATTTTTTATTTTTGACAATCTCAATATTTAAATAACTCATTTATACTTCTTATAAAAAAATCGATATCTCTTTTTCAATAAATGCAAAAATTTTAGATAGTCTAACAAATAAAGCATAATGTACAACTTATTAATGCAATTAACAAACTAAGAATTGAGTAATACAATCTATTAATGCTTATGTACAACCACAACAAAAATAAGAACTTTTATGACACATTATATTTAAAACTATCATAAAAATGTAATTAATATTATAATAAAACACCCCATTATCACAATTTACAAATAAAATAACATATTGTACAAATGCCACTACATCTTATTTTTTTGAAAATCAATTAATAACAATTAATAAATAATTAATACACCCAATTACTCAAATATACAATTTTATATTCACCTTACATAACAATTTAAAACATATATATTTATAATTTTCAATATCAAGCCAGATTAACTGGTTCAACCGAGAACCAGAGCCACCATCGATTCGGCTAGACAACTAGGTAAAACTACATAAACCTTAAATTTCGCTTTTTGAGATGTTGTTAAAAAACGTAAAGTTAAAATATTGTTGACCGAAATTATGTTACAGGGTACCCGGAGCTGCATCGCGCGGGTACCCTGCAAGTATTTATTAAAAAACTTTGTATAAAAAAACACTTTAATGCTTAAAAGCTTTTAAAAAACTTTTCATTATGTCCATGAGAATATACTGAAAATTCTACAACAAAACTTGATCTGCATCATTTCTTCAAACGCTTGTAAAAGTACTAGTCATCTTGCTAAAAGTCTTCTATCAAGCTTTATTTGTAATGCAAAAAGTCATTCAAATAACTTTTTGTTAAAAGTTATTAATGCCTTTGTGACACAAGCTTGTAAGTTGGAGGGTTTGTTTGTAAATATATTTGTGTTGTGCCAAGTTTGTTTCTTTTGTGATGTGTAGGGACTGGTGTGCAAATAGTTTTTTGGCTTAGGTATTTAAGCTAGAAGATTGCTGGATCAAGTCATTCGTTCTCAATCATTCACACACCCATATCTCTCTCTCAATCGTTCAGTTACGACTTGGGGTGGTTTCATCTAGTTTCTGTTAAGATCTTCTTGATCTTGTTTTGTTTAGTTTGGTTAGGTTTCTGTAACGTGTGAGTGATTGTATAGTTGATAGGATCCACCTAGTGGGGACTATCTTGATTTTTGTTTGTAATCGTTTAGTGAGCACCCGTGTTAGGGACTCATCTACTTGTGTTTATTGTTATACTAAAATATAATCACTAAGGGGTGGTTAGTTGAGTGATTCATAATTGATCTTGCTGGTTTTGATATCATTTTTACATGGTATCAGAGCCCTAGGTTGATTCTTGGAGCTCAATTGGTGTTGATCTTCATAGTTAGGGTTTTATCTTGAAACCCTATTTTTTAGGGGTTTTGATTAATTGGTGGCTATTGGAGGTTCTTGAGTTGTTAATCGTTGATTAACGTGGTTCTTGATTGTTTCTGAGGGTCAATTTGAAGAAACCCTAATTTTTTAATTTTAGGGTTTCTTGGTCCGGTTGATTTGTGGTTAATTGGAGATCATTCTTGTTGATCTTGGTATATTTCGCTGCTTATTTTGCTCTATAAGTCTTCTTTTTCCTAAAGTGAATCATTCTTGGTCAATGGGGACTAAACAGGCTGATTAACATCTTGACCTACCACCTTTTGAGTGGTTTGGATACCTGCTCTGGTCAGTCCCATTCTCGTTGGCAAGTTTTGAGGAGCTTGAGTGTGAGTTTGTTATTTCAGTTTCTTGTTTGGTATTTGTTTCTTGTTTGATATTTGTTTCTTGTTTGATTTTTTGTTTCTTGTTTGGTATTCTTGTTTGTTCATTATGGCTATTCTTATCAATGTTTTAGATCAGAGTAATCCTCTTCATTTGCATCCTAATGACTCTAATTGTGCTTCTATTGTGTCTGTTAAGTTTTCTGGTGTAGAAAATTATAGGGTTTGGGCTTGTGCTATGAAACTTTCTTTGCAAATTAAGGGAAAACTGGGTATAGTTGATGGTACTTGTGTTAGAGAAACTTATGTTGCTAGTCTTGTTTTCCTTGCTCAATGGGATAAATGTAATGCTGTTGTGCTTAATTGGATTCTTGCTTCTTTGACTCAAGATGTGTATCTTGGTCATGTTTTTTTTGATAATGCTACTACTGTTTGGGCTGAACTTAAAGAAACATATGATAGACTTGATGGTTCTATTGTGTTTAATTTGCTTCATAAAATAAATTGTTTTAAGCAAGGTGGTTTGCGTGTATCTGAGTATTATCACAAGTTGAACTCCTATTGGAGAGAATTTGACATCTTGTGTGACAATCCGTCAATTTTAGGTCGTTATTTTAATCTCGACTATTACGTATTATATGTTTACTTTAATGAGAATTTTAAATTATCGACTAACCGAGAAGGTTATGGCTTGAAACTTAACGTAAGAATGTCGTTTCGATGAAAACTGACAAGAAATACATTAAGTATCGATATCATATTCTCAAATTATCATATGAATGATTTTATTGTATTTATTTTTATTTCTCGTGTTTTACGTTTTAACGAATGACGAGAACTACTAATGATCGCGATACCGACGGATGCCCAAAAGTTTATGTTTTATTATCGATTGTCTCGATATTTTATATTTTCGACGTTTTCGATTTAATTACGTTTTAAGTCGTGTCGAAGTGATATTATTATTTTTAAGAAGCGTTTTAACTTTAAAAAAAAAAAGTATTTTTACGAAACCCGAGTCCCGTAAATATTTTCAAAATTTAATATTTACATTTTCTACCCTTACAACTATTTAATTACTTTTTGGTCCAAAACTATACAACTTTGGCAAAATTAGTCCCTCCACCACTACTATATATATATTTTCCTCTTACAAACACACTCACAAAATCATTTTAAAAATAAAATCACCCACCTCTCTCTTCTCTCTTGTTTTTGCCGTACACCCCAACACAAAAACCCTTCCAAATTTTTGATTTTGGCTTTGATTCATTAAAAACTAATCAATGACCCATTAATGGTTTTGAAAGAGGATCATTATGGTATAAATTTTTCCCACATGCATTCACTTCATTTTTCTTTTTAATTTTTGGTGAAGAACATGTGTTTGATGCATTTTTATGGTTATTATTGTTGTTATTATTATTATATTTGAGTGGGGTTGTTGTTGCATGCAAGGTTTTTATATATTTGATTTTTGTTAGATTGAATTTGAGGTTGTTAGGAGTTATATACATGTGTTATGATGATATTAGGGTGATATTAGGAGTGTATAAATTGTTAAAATGGGTTGAAAATTTGTTTTAGTATGATTTTTAAAGAGTTAATTTTGGGCAATAACTTTAAGGCCATTTTGAATTACTTGCTGTAATAAACTTGTTAAACTAATGAGATAGGGTCGTAGAGAATTTCGTTAGCTTATATTTGATATAAGATAGAGCTTCTAGCTCCAAACGAGCGAGAAGTTATGCTAGTTTTAGTATTTGTGTACCGGGAGACGGGTATCGGCACAATCCGAAAATTGTTTTCGATATTTGGATCGAATCTCGGGGACTATAGAATGAGTTTTAAAAATGTTCAAGGACTGATGTAAGTTGATAAACCTCAGGTCATGAGTCTATTTTCAAACCCGAGTGTCGGTTTTATAAATGGAGTTGTTTAGATATGTCAAAATGGTTTTACAAGTAAAAGGCGTAAAACTGTCCGGTTTTTACAACACGAAGATGTGTCGGGCAGAAGGTCTTAGAAGTAATATCTTTGAATGAAACTTAAACTGAGTCTTATTCATATTATATGTGAGTTTGTGACCAAGTTTCGTCGAAATCGGACAAGTGTAGATAGGGTAGATTGGTGTGTACATTTGGAGTGTACATGCTGATTAGTATTTTGGACACGTAGTTCAATAATTTTGTGGCCTGAGTTGAGTATTCGCCATTGGGATTTACTCAAGTGTTAAGTCATTATATAAATGACTTAGCTACTAGTCCGAGGGAAGTAAAATGAGAATTTGACTTGCGTTGACTTGGCGTCTTAAGACGGGTCAATATCGAGAGTGCAAGTGTTTAAAAGAATAGTGTTGAATAAAAGGGTATAGTAATAACACTTGTATTATTAAATTTTTTGGGATTGTCTTGGTTTTTTAATTTTGATTTTTATATTATTTAAGTATGATTTATACTTAAGTCGATTTTTAACGAACGCGCCTTATTTGGTAGGTTGCGGTTTTCGTGTTTAAACGGGCATCACTAATCGTCGGCGACCGTCTCATTACCACTACTGGCTAAGGTGAGTCTATAGCCTCGCTTTTATAATTGTTTTGAATGATTTTAAAACCCGCGAGGGGGATAACATGCTTGTTTTATTAAAATAAAAGGGTACAACGAGAAGTTGTGGAAACCCTACTTATTGGAAAAGTATGGGTGCAACGAGAAGTTGTGGGAACCCTATTTACTTGAAAAGTAATTATTGAAATTGAAATGCACAACTATAAGTTGTCGTAAACTCATGATTGTTTTAAAATTGAACACAAGAAACTTAATTGTATGTTTAGATGAAAGTTATTACATAAGTTTGTTTAGCCTTAAAAGACCCATGAATCGTGAATTGTTAATCGAGATAACACTAATGCTATGGATATATCTATCGGGGTGACGCCCAGTCCGGTCGCGACTAGCTCTCGCGTGGTGTTGTGATGCACTAGTAATGAAACATCGGATGCATTGTATAAGAGAAATATACGCACTTGGCTAGGTGTGTTGGGCTGAAATAATATATGTTAACGTTCAATGTCACGAGACTTATGTAATGACACGATAATTATGTTCGTACAACATAATTGTCTTTGATAAATTATTAACCATGAAAGGTTATTTTGAATACTTGTGTTCTCTTTATTTAAATTAAACTCTATAGATTCACTCGGAAAATTTTGCTGACTTTTTAACATGTTTTATCTCAGGTCCATATAGAAGGCACCCGAGGAAGGCGGTTTCGTGAAGCTTGCTTATTGAAATGTTTTGGCCCGCTTTTAAAATTTATATCCATTCAAAGAATCTTTTATCATTTATTATGTTTGTAAACATGGAATTATCTGGGACCGTGTGAAAAGTTTTATTGTTAAATGAAAATGAATGGATGTTTATTAAAACGACTTGTTTTGAGCCATTTTATATGATTATGAGATTGAACCATGATAGTAACACCCAATGACCCTTCCGCTGTTATGACCGAAATTTGTGGGTGTTATAGATTGGTATCAGAGCTCAAGTTATAGAGAACGAAAAGATTTTCCAAAAATGAATTTTTGAAATCTTTTAACTATAACTATTGCAAGCGAAACCTCTGAGTTGCCAATGGACGTGAATGATAGTATATATATATATATATATATATATATATATATATATATATATATATATATATATATATATATATATATATATATATATATGGGAATATATATATGTTGTAATCTTTATCGATTATTTGAACTTGTGAATTACAAGGTATGTTTTCATTTATTTAATTATAAATGATTGTTTTATATTTATACGAGATATTTATACGAGGTCGATTGTCACGAAGCCACCCTAGTCATTTTTATGCTAGCGCCGAAGCTATTCCTAAAATGAATCAAGTTATTCTCGAGATTAACTAAGTTGTGGATGGACATGATCCCAACGAAGGTTAATATTCTGCTGATATTCTTTTGGTTACACGATTTTGATTTCCTTTGTTCTTTTCCTTGATTTATCGATCCGTTCATTTTGTTTAGAAAATTTAATTTGCATTTTCATTAATCTTTGACATTATACTGTTTTGATAAAAACAAGTTTGTCCGAGATGGTACTATTGATTGCTAGGAATTGAGATTGATTTGTATGGTATTCACATGCCAACCAGGATTCCATAAAATATCACTGATCATTTTATGTTAAATCAGTTTCTCGTTTGTTTCGATCTTGATCTTTTGCGTTGAGCTGGCGATGCTTGAATAAAGTGATTTATAATTGTTGAGATAAATTGGCCATTTATTTGAACAAGGAAATTATAAATTGTTGAACTACATATTTCTGAATCTTATTCGGAAGGACTTGATCAATCCATGGAAATAATGATTCATAAATGTGTAGGCTTAAGCATATAGCATCTGCGTAATAAAACTCTTATTGAATTGTAATTCGTTTGCTCGATTCATTCTTTGATTTTGTTCTTCTAATTCTTTGATCGTGAAATGGTTGTATTTGGGCTGTTCCAAAAGCACCAATTGAGGAGGATATCAAGCGTCTCTGAAAGACACTGAAGAAATCTTCTTCTTGTGGGACCGAGGAGCTTTCTTAGCCATGTGAAATACCTAGTAACTCTTAGTAGATTAGTTTATCAATTGTAGTATCTTCTTATTATTCCCTAACTAAACTGTGACAACAGTTAGTAGGACTAGTCTTTTAAGTTGTATGGCATTAGACGATGATTATCCATAATGTTGACAATACGACTTGTACTAGTTTGTGATCAATGGAATGACTATCTTTTGATTCCTAATTCTACATCGTTCTATTATTATATTTCTTTGCTTTTCTCTTGTAAATTCCTGTGGTATAACGCAATCACTGAATGAATACTCATTATGATTTGATTTGCGTTACACAAGACTCATGCAGTCAATGAAAGCTATGACTAAAGCACGAATGCACCAAGTTATTAATGAATAAGTTGTTGTATCTTTAGTTAAATTCATGGCCAACATGAATGATGGATCTGGAACTGGAGCTGAAGCTAAAACTGGTGGAACTGGAACCGGTGGAGCTGAAGCTGGAGCCAATGATTTTCGTGGTACGGATGGAATAAATGTGCCCGAAGTTAGAGGCTATAACTACACTTCGTTCGTTAATTCCAAACCGTATACTCTTAAGGGGACTAAAGATGATGGAGGATTGTGTCAGTTATTGAAAGCTGGCATCAGTCTTTCGAATCACTGACCCTAATCAGGAGGATAAGGTGCAGTTTGAAATCGCTACTCTCCAAGGTCGTGCATTAATTTGGTGGAATGGAAGACTTGCTTCCATAGGTATCGTTACTTATGGGACACCATGGACTAAGGTGAGGAAACGGTTAACTGAGGATCTTGTCCTCGAAGCATTTCCAAAGTATGGAGCAAGTGTTGTATAATCTGAAACTGAAGGGAACTAACATTGGTAGATATATCAAGTGTTTCCATAAGTTGACTCCTTTATGTCCAAGAATTGTGGCACCCGAACCTTCAAGGTCAAGTAGTGTATTCACGACTGACCAAGAATAAATGCGGTGATGTGACTTCTTCTAAGCCAATTGCTATTTGTGAAGTTGTCTGCATGGCTGATTAGCTCATGGGACACATATTTCAAGGCAAGGCTGACAAGGTCACTGAAGGGAAAAATAATTCCAAATTGAAAATTCTTTTCGTGCATTAGAGCTCGTAAGTATATCGAAAAAGGTTGTGGATTATTCATGGCTTAGGTATCGTAGAAGGAATCGTAAGAGAAGTAAGTAGAATTACTCTAGTCATTTGTGACTATTCTGAAGTGTTTCTTGAAGATTTGCCAAGGCTTCCGCCTCCAAGGAAAATAGAATTCTTAATTGATCTCATTTCTGGTGCTGCAACTGTGGCACATGATCCATATTCATTAGCACCATCTGAGCTGAAGTAATTATTTGTGCAGTTTTAAGAACTATCTGATAGATGTTTTATTCGATCGATCTTGTCAGTTTGTAGAACTCCTATTCTGTTCGCTAAGAAGAAAGATGATTCGTTTCGTATGTATATCGATTACCGAGAGCTGCATAAGTTAACGATCAAGAATCGTTACCCATTTCTATGAATTTATGATCTATTTGATCAACTTCAAAACTCTCGTGTTTTCTCCAAAATTCTGGTGTTTTCTCCAAGATTGATCTTTGTTTTGCTTATCATCAACTTCGCATACGCGAGGAAGATATTCCTATTACGGCATTTAGAACGTTTGACGATCATTATGAGTTTAGGGTTATGCCTTCTGGTTTGACCAGTACACCCACTGTATTCATTGACTTATTGAATTGTATGTGTGAGCCGTGTCTTGATAAATTCGTGATCGTTTTATTTGATGATATTCTCATCTGCTCTACGAGCGAGAAAGAACATGCCGAACACTTAGGGGTTATCTTGAACTTGTTAAAGAACGAAAAGATGTACCCAAAAATTTTAAAGTGTGATTTTTGGCTTTGTTCTATGCAACTTCTCTGTCATGTGATTGACAAAAGTGGCATACATGTTGATTCTGCGAAAATTGAAGCCATCGATGATTTGAATGTTCCAACTATTCCAACTGAAGTACGACAAATTCTAGGTTTGGCTGGTTATTACTGAAGGTTTATTAAAGGATTCTCTTTGATATCAAAACCATTAACTAAGCTAACTAAAAAGAATGAACTGTATGTGTGTGGCAATGATGAAGAGAAAGCTTTTCAGACCATGAAAAGAAAACTCTGCAGCACGCCGATCTTATCGTTACCTGAAGGAAGTAAAGATTTTGTTGTTAATAATGATATATCTCTTGAAGGATTTAGAGCTGTTTGATTTGTATATGCTTGTGGGAAACCTAGGAAGAATGAGGAAACTGCACAACCCATGGCTTGTAATTGGGTGCGGTGATTTTACTCTTTGTCTATTAAGACATTAATTGTATGGCACTAAGGTACGGTATCCACCGATAGTAAGAGCCTACAATGTATTTTGGAATAAAAGAGGTAAATAAGCCTTTTAAGTGATTACGATTGTGTTATTCGTTATCATTCGTGAAGTTGGAGCAAATTACAATGGATTCATTGTTAAGCTCTTGAAAACTCAGTATGTATATGACTCGATTTCTGTCAATGTTGATTGATTGACTCTGCTCATTTTATTTCGATAAATAAAATGATCGTGCGAATTAAGAATCGTTTGTTAACTACTCGTAGTAGACAGGAAAGTCATGATAATGTGAAGTGAAAACCTTTGAAATTCAAGGTAGGTGAAAAAGTTATGCCAGGCTATCACCATGAAAAGGTGTTATATATTTTGGAAAACGTGGGAAGTTAAGTCCCCGTTAGTCTGGACCATTCGAGATGATATCGAGAGTAGGTCCGGTGGCATGAAAACTTAAATTACCTCGAGAACTACAAGGAATTCACAATACTTTCCATATGTCGAACCTAAAGAAATTTCTCCCTGGCGAAGATCTTATTATCTCTCTTGATGAAGTATGAATCGACGGTAAGTTGCATTTCATCAAAGTACTTGTTGATATTATCGATAAGGAAGTTAGGCAACCGAAACGAAGTCGAATTCCTATTGTCATGTGTGATGGAACTCTAGACGAGGACCAAAATACATATAACTCTTTGATTTCAACGAGCGATCGAGGAAGAACGCAAGTTGATCTTCGGGACGAAGATCCCAATTTGGTGGGGATAACGTGACAATCCGTCAATTTTAGGTCGTTATTTTAATCTCGACTATTACGTATTATATGTTTACTTTAATGAGAATTTTAAATTATCGGCTAACCGAGAAGGTTATGGCTTGAAACTTAACGTAAGAATGTCGTTTCGATGAAAAGTGACAAGAAATACATTAAGTATCGATATCATATTCTCAAATTATCATATGAATGATTCTATTTTATTTATTTTTATTTCTCGTGTTTTACGTTTTAACGAATGACGAGAACTACTAATGATCGCGATACCGACGGATGCCCAAAAATTTATGTTTTATTATCGATTGTCTCGATATTTTATATTTTCGACGTTTTCGATTTAATTACGTTTTAAGTCGTGTCGAAGTGATATTATTATTTTTAAGAAGCGTTTTAACTTTTTAAAAAAAAGTATTTTTACGAAACCCGAGTCCCGTAAATATTTTCAAAATTTGATATTTACATTTTCTACCCTTACAACTATTTAATTACTTTTTGGTCTAAAACTATACAACTTTGGCAAAATTAGTCCCTCCACCACTACTATATATATATTTTCCACTTACAAACACACTCACAAAATCATTTTAAAAATAAAATCACCCACCTCTCTCTTCTCCCTTGTTTTTGCCGTACACCGCAACACAAAAACCCTTCCAAATTTTTGATTTTGGCTTTGATTCATTAAAAACTAATCAATGACCCATTAATGGTTTTGAAAGAGGATCATTATGGTATAAATTTTTCCCACATGCATTCACTTCATTTTTCTTTTTAATTTTTGGTGAAGAACATGTGTTTGATGCATTTTTATGGTTATGATTGTTGTTATTATTATTATATTTGAGTTGGGTTGTTGTTGCATGCAAGGTTTTTATATATTTGATTTTTGTTAGATTGAATCTGAGGTTGTTAGGAGTTATATACATGTGTTATGATGATATTAGGGTGATATTAGGAGTGTATAAATTGTTAAAATGGGTTGAAAAATTGTTTTAGTATGATTTTTAAAGAGTTAATTTTGGGCAGTAACTTTAAGGCCATTTTTGAATTACTTACTGTAATAAAATTGTTAAACTAATGAGATAGGGTCGTAGAGAATTTTGTTAGCTTCGATTTGATATAAGATAGAGCTTCTAGCTCCAAACGAGCGAGAAGTTATGCTAGTTTTAGTATTTGTGTACCGGGAGACGGGTATCGGCACAATCCGAAAATTGTTGTCGATATTTGGATAGAATCTCGGGGACAATAGAATGAGTTTTAAAAATTTTCAAGGACTGATTTAAGTTGCTAAACCTCAGGTTATGAGTCTATTTTCAAACCCGAGTGTCGGTTTTATAAATGGAGTTGTTTAGATATGTCAAAATGGTTTTACAAGTAAAAGGCGTAAAACTGTCCGGTTTTTACAACACGAAGATCTGTCGGGCATAAGGTCTTAGAAGTAATATCTTTGAATGAAACTTAAACTGAGTCTTATTCATATTATATGTGAGTTTGTGACCAAGTTTCATCGAAATCGGACAAGTGTAGATAGGGTAGACTGGTGTGTACATTTGGAGTGTACATGCTGATTAGTATTTTGGACACGTAGTTCAATAATATTGTGGCGTGAGTTGAGTATTCGCCGTCGGGATTTACTCAAGTATTAAGTCATTATATAAATGACTTAGCTACTGGTCCGAGGGAAGTAAAATGAGAATTTGACTTGCGTTGACTTGGCGTCTTAAGACGGGTCAATATCGAGAGTGCAAGTGTTTAAAAGAATAGTGTTGAACAAAAGGATATAGTAATAACACTTGTATTATTAAATTTTTCGGGATTGTCTTGGTTTTGTAATTTTGATTTTTATATTATTTAAGTATGATTTATACTTAAGTCGATTTTTAACGAACGCGCCTTATTTGGTAGGTTGCGGTTTTCGTGTTTAAACGGGCATCACTAATCGTTGGCGACCGTCTCATTACAACTACTGGATAAGGTGAGTCTATAGCCTCACTTTTATAATTGTTTTGAATGATTTTAAAACCCGCGAGGGGGATAACATGCTTGTTTTTTTAAAATAAAAGGGTACAACGAGAAGTTGTGGAAACCCTACTTATTGGAAAAGTATGGGTGCAACGAGAAGTTGTGGGAACCCTATTTACTTGAAAAGTAATTATTGAAATTGAAATTCACAACTATAAGTTGTCGTAAACTCATGATTGTTTTAAAATTGAACACAAGAAACTTAATTGTATGTTTAGATGAAAGTTATTACATAAGTTTGTTTAGCCTTAAAAGACCCATGAATCGTGAATTGTTAATCGAGATAACGCTAATGCTATGGATAGATCTATCGGGGTGACGCCCAGTCCGGTCGCGACTAGCTCTCGCGTGGTGTTGTGATGCACTAGTAATGAAACATCGGATGCATTG
Source organism: Glebionis coronaria (assembly GCA_025667525.1). Taxonomy (NCBI): domain Eukaryota; kingdom Viridiplantae; phylum Streptophyta; class Magnoliopsida; order Asterales; family Asteraceae; genus Glebionis; species Glebionis coronaria. Next base: position 70,393,860 of record CM046882.1, on the reverse strand, counting down.
TATAAGAGAAATATACGCACTTGGCTAGGTGTGTTGGGCTGAAATAATATATGTTAACGTTCAATGTCACGAGACTTATGTAATGACACGATAATTATGTCCGTACAACATAATTGTCTTTGATAAATTATTAACCATGAAAGGTTATTTTGAATACTTGTGTTCTCTTTATTTAAATTAAACTCTAGAGATTCACTCGGCAAATTTTGCTGACTTTTTAACATGTTTTATCTCAGTCCATATAGAAGGCACTCGAGGAAGGCGGTTTCGTGAAGCTTGCTTATTGAAATGTTTTGGCCCGCTTTTAAAATTTATATCCATTCAAAGAATCTTTTATCATTTATTATGTTTGTAAACATGGAATTATCTGGGACCGTGTGAAAAGTTTTATTGTTAAATGAAAATGAATGGATGTTTATTAAAACGACTTGTTTTGAGTCGTTTTCTATGATTATGAGATTGAACCATGATAGTAACACCCAATGACCCTTCCGCTGTTATGACCGAAATTTGGGGGTGTTACATCTTGACTAAACTTCCTTATTGTGTTTGTGATGCTAGAAATGAGTTAGTCATGGTAGATTGTTAAAATCAATGCAGTTTCTTATGGGGCTTGATGATGTGTATCAACCTATAAGAAGTAGTATTCTGACTAGGGAAGCCCTTCCTGAAGTCAAGGATGCTTTTCTTATTATTTCTAAAGAAGAATCTCACAGAGGGATTCCTTCTAGTTTTGTTAAAAATTGATAAACCACAAGTTTATGCTTTCGTGTCTAAAACTTTTGAGAATAGGAGAAAGTTTGGAACTAATGGTGTTTGGACTAATGAAAATAATAATAACAGTACTAGTAAAGGAAACTATGATTCTTTGTTGTGTAAACATTGTGGATTGAAAGGTCATACCATTGAAAGATGTTTTGAGATCATTGGCTACCCTCCAAGCATTAAAAGAAATCCTAATTTGAAACCTATAAATGTGTTTAATAACACTAAGAGTAATAATGTGGATGTTAATAAGGGTAGTAATGAATCTGGTTCTAATTCTCTATCTTTTAGTAATGAGCAGATGCTCAAATTAATGAGTTTGCTTAATGATAATGCTTCTGTTGCCCCATATTTTGTGATGATTAAACAAGAAATAAAGAAGAAAAATAGATGAATTCTAGAGAGAGAATGTAGAGAGAGAAAAGAGAGAGAATGGTTGGAAACTTGGGAGGATTAGATTAGAGAGAGAAAAAATGATGAACCAACCACCTCCTAACATGCTAGGAGGTGGGTATATATAGTCCTCCCACATGCGGGCATAATGGACTATATATTAATGGTCCGGGCTTTCCTTTTAGGCTTTAGTTCCTTAAACATGAACCTTTAGCTTGAAGTTAAGCCCGTAAAACACGACTAACCTGCTACCTATTACAACTTTCTAAGATACGATACATAATAAACTTATGACCGAAAATTCTTGTTTGACTCAATATTTTGAGGCTAACAATCTCCCCCAATGAGAGGTCATTACCCTTTGACATTTGGAGATTTGTAGAGATTTCTAATCTTGCCATAAACGAGTCTTGAACGTGTAATAGTAGTCTTGTTCCTTCATGCTGTGATTTTTGAGCCTTTGTCGTTGTCTTTCGACTTTGTCTTTAATCTTGAGATCTTATAATTTGTGACCGAATCATTCTTGATGATACAATATTTTGAGACTATCATCTCACTCACTGAGAGGTCACTCCTCTACGACATGCGAGTATTTATGGAGATAATTAACCTTCAGTATTGCGATCTTCAAAATGACTGCTTCATTCTTGCTGGTCACCATCCTTGACTTGTTTTTGCCATGTTGCGATCTTGTGTCTTCATCCACATGCTCACACTACATCATCTTGAATATATGTCTTTGGGTATGAGTATGTGGTTTTGAATCTTTGACTTTGCTGAGTACACCGCAACGCCACCTTCTCGAGACAAAACATAGACACGGACTGAATGGCTTTGACATTCGTCCTAAATCGATAGCGTTTTACCTCTGGTCGGTGAATACCGTTATACGATATTAAATACCGTACCTGTGATTAGGTAGATTTAATTAAGAATCTCCTTGACAGGGTTTCGCGGCTGTACTAGCCGTTCTCTTTACTCGACCGTCTCAAAGCAAGATTGCGAACATAAAGAGTGAATCAATTGGATAAATATCCGCTTGATTATAGTCGTCAATTTAAATTCCTGGAACAAGTTTGATTCATAAAGAATCTTACCATTGTTGCTTTCCAGTTGACACAAGCTTGATTAATAAGAATCTTGCAAGTCACAAACCGTAGCGCTGTTTGAGGTTGATGCTAGAAGGATTTCCCTTCGTCACTGTGAATATTAATGAATATCACTCTGAATGTTCTGGCAAGATCATAAAGATATTGCATAGAAACCTAAAACAAGTTTGAATCAATTCATAATCAAACCACTGTTGCTTTTCAGTTTAAACATGTTCAATTCATAACGAATGTTACACATGACCTACCGCAGTGCTGTTTGATGTTAACATTGGAAGGATTTCAACTCATCATTGTGAATACTAGGTAGTATCACTCTAATTGTTCTAGCAATATCGCAAATATATAGCGTAGGACTCTCTATATCGTTATTCTGTGTGTCCTAACGAGATTTGATTGATCTCTGGGCTCTAGACTCGATTTGTGCACTTTTAGTGGTCGGAGGATGGAGCAGATGCCACCTATTCAATATCAACTATCTCGGAGTGACAAAGTCAATAGAAGTCGTGTTGATCTCGGTGACAATAAAACAAACTTCTTTTGAGAGAAGCTTGAGTTAGCTGGGGAAGGGTTATGCATTACATCACTGGGTCCATGATGTGTAGTCTTCATGATGCGTTGACCCGGTTTCAGCCTAAGTTGTACGGAGGGCTAATTTCTTTTCACCCTTTATCCGTACATTTCTTTTTCATTCTTCAACCCCTTCAATGCTTACCAAGACATCATTACTAGCACCTTGTTGTGATTGTTCCAGTGCTAGCTTCAATACTTAGTCGACATTCATCTATGTTCACATTCTACCCCATCTTTCCTAAGGACTTCTAATAATCTATTGGATTGTCCATGGGAAGATCCCTCTGGTTCTGGTTGGATCATAGGACTTATACATAACCACCATTTTGACACCAATAACGTCGTGAATTAAAGATGTTGTGGATATGAGATCGTAACCATAAAAAACACTTCAAGTGTCTAACAATGTGTTTGAAAAACATTTAACACCTTGATAGTTTTGTCGTTTAAGAAATGCTCCCCTTTCACATGTGCATCGATAATCGAAAGTGTTTCGTACATGTGGGTAAGAGTTAACGTGCTTGAGTCTATAGATCACATTTTTAATCACATTTTCTCCCCTATCTCTAATATATAAAATCTTTGATATTCGAGATACCAAAATTGATTAAAATATATCACAAAAAATAGTCTAAAAAAACTTTCGGGAGAGAAATGTGTATATCTTAGCATGAAGTTGGAAAGCTCCCCCTAAAAAATTAATCCAATTGAATTGTCATTGTGAGGATGTGATCCACATTACACTTTTTGAGGATGGGAGTTGTTGAACACACAATTTTTGAAAGATTTTGAATAATCATTGAGAAATTCTTGAAAAAAATTGTGTTCAACGCTTTTTGAAAAATCTCAAAATTCCAAATCTGAAGAAATGGATTTTCAAAAGCATAAACTTGAGTTCAAAGACTTTGAATGTCTTGACGAATCCACTCAAGTGTAAGAAGATTTCTCTTCTTTTGCTAAGGGTAAGAGCACTAAATCGTACACTCGCCCGTGAATATAGAACCGGGTTGCAATCTGAAAGTGATTACAAGCCATTGTGTTGAGCTCAAAACGTTGAATGTTTTGTGACAAGCTCAACCCAAGATAGATTTCTCTACCCGTTGTAGGAAAAATTGTCCAAAGTAGACATTTTTCTTTATTAAAACAGAAATGACATGTTTTGAAAAAATATTTACAACTTCAATTCGAGCTTTATGTACACACCCGTGTTTCGTTATTGAGCGACATTTCTAGGCACGTCCATATTATCGATACTGAAAGACATGTCGAGAAGAATATTTTTGGATTTTAAAACATTTTTAAATTTGTGTTTTGTTTTTATATGTTATATATTTTTGTATTTTGCTTTTTCAATGATATTTACAAGTAGATGTTTGATAGAAGAATCAAGCAGGCACCTTTGCCAGAATCTCCAGGTCTACTAGAGTCAAAGATCTCATACCGATTTGCCTAACGAGGTACTCAAACCTATCTTTCGACAGAGCTTTCGTAAACAAGTTGGCTAATTGGTAATCCGTTCCAACAAAGTATAATTCAACGATACCTCATTCAACTTGTTCCTTTATGAAGTGGTATCTGACATCAATGTGCTTCGTGCGGGAATGTTGTACCGGATTACAGTAGATAGTTATGGCCGAATTTGAGTCACAGTACATAGGTACTTTATCAAAGTGGAAGCCATAATCCGTGAGTCGTGTTCTCATGAGCACAACACGCAGATAGAGACACATACTCCGCTTCGGCTGATGAAAGTGACGTGCAATCCTGCTTCTTGGAAGACCATCCTACGAGCTTATCTTGTCCTATAAATTATGCACCACCAGAAGTACTTTTTCGAGTATCAAGACACCCTGCGGGATCAGAATCTAAATAGGCCGTTAGAAAGAAACCGGTTTCCTTCGGATACCAGAGTCCTAAGTGAATGGTATTCTTGAGGTACTGAAAGATCCGTTTAACCTCCTTGAGGTGCTTTTCAATAGGTCTGGCTTGATATCGTGCACAATAGCATGTAGCATGTGAAATATCGGGTCTGCTTGCTGTCAAGTACATGAGGGAGCCGATCATGGAACGATATCTCGTTTGATCTATGACATTTCCCTCCAAGTCAGCATCTAGGGATGTGATTGATAATGGTGTCCCAACGGGGTCACATGAGGTCATACCATGCTTTTTTATTATCTCTTGACAATACTTATCTTGGTTTATAAAGATACCACTTGGGGATTGGTGAACTTGAATTCTAAGAAAGAATTTTACTTCGCCCATCATTGACATTTTAAATTTGTTATGCATCAGTTTTTCAAACCATTTTGAAAGTTTTGGGTTTGTAGACCCGAAAATAATGTCATCAACATAAATCTGCACAAGCAAAATGTCATCCGCATATTTGTATATGAACAAAGTTAGATCAATGGAACCTTTTGAGAAACCTTTGGATACCAGAAATTTCGAGAGCTCATCATACCACACCCTTGGAGCTTGCTTGAGTCCATAAAGTGCTTTGTGGAGACGATACACCTTGTCAGGATAATGTGGATTAACGAATCCTTCCGGTTGCGTAACATAGACTTCTTCCTTCAAAGGATCGTTAAGAAATGCCTTCTTCACGTCCATTTGATAAACGATGAATGCCTTGTGTGCAACATACGCGAGGAAAATCCTAACCGCTTCCATACGAGCTACTGGTCCAAATGATTCTTCAAAATCAATGCCCTTAACCTGGCCATATCCCTTAGCCACTAGCCTATATTTGTTCTTGATGATCGTGTTTTCTTCATCCATCTTGTTTTTCCAGATCCATCAAAGATTTAACGGTGTTACATCGTATGGTCTGTCAACAAGTTCCCAGACCTTAAGTCTTTCAAATTGTTGAAGTTCATCCGTCAACGATTCAATCCAAGCATGATCAGTCATGGCTTCTTTGTTGTTTTTCGTTTCAGCTATACTCACGACGAGTGCGAACATACAAACATCGCCATCGGTTTCTAGTTGTCGTCTTGTACGAACGGGCTGTGAAGGGTTTCCAATTACTTGAACCAAAGGGTGATCTCGGGTCCAATGATGTGTTGACGGGTGTCGTTGGTAGAATGTATGCATATTTGTCGGATCAACATGGCGAGTGGAAGACTCTCCAGTTTCGTGTATCGATGTACCAAATGGGTTGTGAAAATCTTCATCGTCAAATAATGCATTGTCCGCTTGATTTGTGTTCACTGGAGCAATGATAGTAGTTTTGGATGTTGTAGGATCGATTGTTGACGTGATATTCTGAGGTAAATCTACATCAACCCGTGTTGAAGTAGATAAAGTTGTAGCCTTTTGTTGATGATGATCGGTATCATCATTCTTATCATGAGTGACAGCGATAGACTTTGATACAACATGTTTATCCCCCGTGAAATATTCATCAAACATTGGTCCATATAACATTTCCAGCTCTTCAAGTGTCGTGTCAACTGTCATATCTGCTCTTGGAACATGTTCTTGAACCAGCTTTGAACTTAACGGTTCATTGTTGTGGTCTTGAGTTCCGGTTTACGTGTGATTGTGCACAAAAGTATTTTGTCGATGTGGATCGGGACTTAAAATGCTTTGTTCAAGTGCCATTTCTTGCAATTCATCGAATCTGACATGAATAGTCTCGACTATCAACTTTGTTCTCTTGTTGTACACTCTATATCTTTTGGACTGAGTTGCATATCCCGCTAGAATGCATGCATCACATTTCTCTTTCATCTTGTCCAGATTTTCACCATCTCGAATTATGTAACACGTACATCCAAAAACATGAAGGTGTTTGAGTGAAGGTTTGCGATCATGACTTATGTGATATGGTGTCTTTTCATGTCTTGGGATAATTAAGGAACGGTTTTGTGCGTAGCACGCGGTTGACAGGGCTTCAGCCCAAAAGAATAGTGGTAGTTTTGAAGCGGATAATAATGTTCGAGCAGTCTCAACTAAAGTACGGTTTCGTCTTTCAACAACGCCGTTTTGTTCAGGTGTTCTAGCAATAGATGTTTCATGTTCAATCCCTTCGGCTTCAAAATAATTCTTCAGAGTTGAATTCAAGAATTCCGTGCCTCTGTCAGTATGTATCACTTTTACTTGAGCTTGAAGACCACGTTGTATCAGTTTAAGGAAGTTGATGAGAACTTTGGGTGTTTCATCCTTGGATATCAAGAAGAAAGTCCACGTGTACCTTGAGTAGTCATCAACAATAACCAGAATGTATTTCTTCTCATTGATGGTTTGAACACGCATAGGACCACATAAATCCATATGAAGAAGATCTAACCGTCGGAGCTTGGTGTTGTCTTTGTCTTGAAACTACTCCGTTTAGCTTTACAAAGCTCACAAGAAGAACAAAGATGATCTTTGATAAATTTCAAGCTTGGAAGGCCTCGCACAATATCTTTCTTGGAAAGCAAGTTAATGGTATCAAAATTTAGATGAGATAGGCGTTGATGCCATAACCATGATTGAGTCGTTGAAGCTTTAGCCATGAAGCAAATTGGATTCGTAGAAGTTGAATCTTGAAGTGAAATTGTGTAAAGATCTGTACCCTGTAAACCGGTGATTAAATCATTCCCATCATAATCACGAACAAAACATGTCTTCTTTCTAAATGCAACCTCCAAATCTGCATCACAGAATTGACCAACCAAGAAAAGATTGTGATTGAGTCCTTCGACGTAGTATACCCGTTTTATCGTGATATTCCCTTGAACCAAATCTCCATATCCTAGGATCGGTGCAATTTGATCATTTCCGAATCGTACCGTACCCAAGAAGTTCTCCACAAAGTTAATTAGAAGCTTGAGATTCCCCGTTATGTGCTTCGTGCATCCGGAGTCCCGTATGAATAGAATTATTTTGATCACCTGCAGAAGAATTAGAACACGATGGAGCATTTGCTAAATTTGATTCCATGTTAGTTGTGATTTCCGATTCATTAGTTTCCCTAGTTTCAGCACTTAAAGGCACACTAACGCTCGTGGTCACGTCTTCTTTCCTAGCCTTAGGCATCCATTTATATCCTGGAGGACATTGTTTAGCAAACCACCATTTCCAAGACTTGCTAGCAGACTCATATAATTTCCTAATTCTGCTTCTAGGGTTCTTAGTGGTGGACTATGATGCAATACTTTTCTTAAGGGGGGTTGCACCAGAATGGTTCACTTTGCGTTTAGGTTTACTAGTACTAATAGGCATCACAATTTGCCTTTTAGTTCTAGTATCTATGCCTTTGACATTATTAGAAACACACATAGCATGATTAGCATTAGCACATTTTCCACATTTCAAACAAACAAACTTAACATTCAAAGCATTCAAAGCCGAATCATTCAAATCTTCATTACATGCGATTACAGACGTTTTATTCTTAGAAACATTCAAATTCCTAGGGTGGTCTTCTACTTTCTTCATCTTCCTTTGACTCTTGTTTTGCCAAACCTTTTCATTCATTCGAATGCTCTTAAGCTGAGGTCGGCTAACACTAGCAGTGGGGACTACTCCTGTAGTAAAAGACACACGTCTAATAGTGTTTCTAGAAGGTGATTGACTTTCTTTGTTGTGTGTGGGTTTAGTAGCCAATCTATACATCCTTGGTTTGATCACATTTGTGTTCTTAATGCTTTGTGATCGAATATATGTTTTGGGAGTAATCTGTGGTAACCTATCCTTCCCAACCATCTTGGGGGCAAACCCAGGTTTTGCAAATGCAGAATTGGAGAAAACAGATGGTTTTCTCAAGACAGAGGGTTTAGTCACTTTGTACGCATTGGGTTGTCTTACAACAGGTTTCTTAACGCTTGGTTCCACAATTTTCCCACCCATCTTAGCAACGAGTTTCTTCAGCTCTGTTATCGCTATGTCCCTGTCTTGTATCTGAGCTTTCAAGTCTGTAATTTCCATACTCTTTTCGTTCATTTCTCGACACAATGCGGAAAGTTTTACTTGCAAGTTATTATCATTTGGACCTTTTCCGACTTTGTCTTGCAACACAATTTCAAGAGTGTGACAATGTTTTTGAAGGAAATCAGTTTTGTGTTGAAGTAACTCAAAAGCCTTTTTATCAACATTTTCTTTATGTTTCGAAAGCTCAGTTTCAAGCTGTTCACACTCTTTGATCTTATCAAGATATTTGCATGCAACATCAGAATATTCATCGATATCAGCACAAGATTAAAGAGTAGCACACAAAATATCTTTGGAGAGATATTCTTCTAAGAGTAGATCATATTCGTTTGAAAACTCTGATTTGTCATTTTGAAGTTCAACAATTTCTTTTTCAAGAGACTCAACATATTTCAAATCATCAAACATTTCATACCGAATTAATTTTTCAAACTCAAGAAAATTTTCTTTTATTATCTTCATATTTGGTATTAAAAGTTCTTTCACAAGCACATTTATATCGTGAGGAATCTTTTTTTTCCACTTATCATTTTCACGTTTTTGCCAATCTCTTTCAACAATTGATTGAACATTATCAATGTGATGTTTAAGAATACCAAGTGTTTTCTACTTTTTCTTTTAGAAACATCAAGAGGGCATATAGTTAATATATTTAGAAACATTTGATTTCTTAGTGGCAAAACTTTTCTTCCATTGAATTCTTTGTTGTTTACTTTCAAGAAACAATTCCTCACGAGACTTCTGTTTTTTTGGAGTGAAAAGACCATAAAGACTGTTTTCATAATCATAATTATATGGTTTCACAAAATCTTTATTGACCGGTGATCTACTCTCCTCATTCCAAAGGGATGTCTCTTCACTATCGAGCCTAACCACTGGGCAATCATGATCGGTCCATTCGGACTCATCAAGATATAAGTGGGGGTTCGCAACTTGAGCTTGTTCGAGGTACTTAGGACTTTCAAATCTAGCTTTACCCTTAAAAACGACCGAGGTGCTATCATTCTTATGGTTTGAATAGAGTCATGCGTTTTATAAACAACGTTTTTCAAAACATCGACTCGTTCTTCGAGTTTTGTTACTTTTTCAGTATCTTTGCCTTGTCTGTTTTTGAAATCTTGTTTTAATTTTTGAACCTCTTGTTTCTTTTCCTCAAGAATTTTAGTAGAATCGGTGGTATTCATAGAAAGCCTCTGTTCAAGTTTGTTTACTTTTGTTGTGACAAGGTACTTTTTTTGACGTTCATCACTTAATAAAACATTAAATTGACGTTTTTCTTTAGTTAACAAGGCAAGAGCTTCTTTGTATTTATTTTCAAAATAGTCCTTTTTAAAATTAATTAAACGACTTTTGTACCCCTCAAGATCTTTGTTGCTTTGAAGAAGCTGAGCCCTATAACATCAATGGTCTCACTATATTTTATAAGAGCGGCTTTACTTTCTTCAAAGTTTAGAGAGAGCGTTGCGTTTGCCTTCTTTAATTGCTTTTAACTCTTTCTAGTTTCATTGACATCTTTTTGTAAACTAGAAATTAAATTAGCAAGCGCGACACGCTCCTCATCATCATACTCATTTGCATGTTGATCATCCTCAAACTCATTATTGCACATGTCTGATGAATCAGGTGTGGTATTGCTATCACCGTTTCCATCATACATGTGTCAGTAATTATTGTTGGTAGATCACTATGCTCATGTGTATCACCAAACACATTATATTCATCACCATGTTGTACCTTATCAATTGGATAGGTATCAAAGATTGGACCATTGTCATCTTCAGTGACGTTAAGGACCTCATGAATCATTGCCATGTATGAATAATGTGCCTCGAATTCTTGGTTGGAGAGTTCTTCGTCTGTGTCGTCAAGCATTTCTCCTTCCTCACATGATAACTTGATCCCGGCTTCCATCTTCTTGCATAGCAGAATCTTTTCCTTATGATAGCCATAATCTTTAACCCTCTTTGGCTGCCGGCATTCCCTAACAAAATGCCCAAAACCTCAGTAGATAAAACACTAAAATCCCACTTTGTTGCACAACTTGAGTACCAACAGTTTCCATATTTCCAACAACAGTAGCAACCCTCTGATTATCATATTTAGTGGGTTGTCGATCATACTTTGGAGGACCCTCAACACGCCTTCGTGTTTCATTCCTTGGAGGATTTCTAGCATAGTTGTTCCTCGTGCTTGACCATGTTCTGAGGTTGTTGTTGGTGGGTTTGTAGATTTTCTTGTATTTCTTGATAATGAAAGCCATTTATTGCTTGAGTTCCCTATCCTTTTGAGCTTGTTCTTCATCACTTTCTTCTTCAGATGATTGCTCAAGTGTTGGTGATGGTGCTCTTGCAACTTCTTTGCCTCGTGATCTTTTTGGAGCACGCGAATTAGAGACAATGGATGATCGTGGTGATGATGATTGAGTAGAGTAGGTCTTTGGAGCACGAGAACGATAATCTAGGTAATGTGAGTGGTTAATAAGTGTGAAAACACTTATCCTTTTTCCACTTAATTATAATAATAACCAAGCCAAAACGTGTATTTTATGTCGTAAATGTCAGAATTATGCGTGGTTTGTGTTTTTGTTGTGATTTAGGATCAAAATGTGAAAAGGGAAGAAAACATGGACTTTCACAGGCTTTTATCGAAGAAAAAGACAAAAGACGAAGTCAAAAGATCAAGGGTGCAAAAAGAACGGACGTCTAAGGCCTATTCTGAAGATTTATCGAAGAAAAGTCTAAAGACGGAAGTTTAATAAAAGCCGAAGAACTCAAGTCTAAATTAATGAAGAAATTACAAGACGAGTTTATTGATCCCGAGACAAAGTCGAAAAAGTCGAAGAATTAAGAAGACGAAAAGACGAGAAAGAAAAGACGTGAAGAAGAAAGAAAAGAGCAACACATGCATTCCTTCCCTTCTCCCTATAAATTGACTTCATTTCACCTCATTTAGTAATGTTGGCTAACTTGACAAACTAGTCTTCCACCATTTTCATTTTCATGCACTTTAATTTCATGTCATATACTTAATTGTCAATTTAATTACCTTGTTTTGCACCTTAAATTTCTTGCCTTTAATTCAAGTAAGTCTTTTAATTTTGTTGTTGAATCTTTACTTTCCTTTAATCAAGCTTTTTATTATCCGTCTTATTCTACTTTTCTTGCTTTTGATTTTTATTATCAATTCGGATTAAGCATTATTTTGCTTAATCTTATTGATTATTTGAGTAAAAAGTTTATCTTTTTATTTCTATCTAGGCTTTTATACGAATTAAGCAATAAGCTTGACAATTTTATTGGCTTATTTTTTATTTAGCATATTTGTTTTAGAGTTTTCTTAAAAGTTTTATCTTTTTAAAGTCTATTTTATAAAGTTTTCGTATTTTGTGTCTTGAAAGTCTTTAAATTTTTGCTTATTTTGTTCGACTTATTATAGTTTGATAAAGTTTGGATTTGTTCTTATTAAAGTTAGCTTATTTAGTTTAGCTTATTTGCTTATTGGATTCCATCGTACCGTTCATAAAGGTTTCTGCTTGTTTCGATCGAGTAAGTGTGATCGCATAAACCCTAGGGTTTCTACTTGCGATCCATTACTGCGATCAAGTACTAGGATCAGAATACGATCGTCCATTACGATCTAAGTCACGATTGCCCTGTTGCGATCTGTGACTGTGATCGTTGGTTGCGATCTGTGGTACGATCACTTGGTCACGATCGACCACTGCGATCCACTTGTTGCGATCGTGGTGGAGTACGATCCAAGAGTACGATCGCTGGCTGCGATCTAGACTTAGATATAGAGTGCGATTGCTAGGGTACGATCCAGGGTACGATCCAAACCACGTTCAGTGGTTGCGATCGTGACTGCGATCTGACTTGTGTTTGACTTTATTTCCTGTTTTTATTTTAAGTTTTCAAATTTAACTTTTCCCGCATTTTTACTTAGTATTATTTTAAACGAGTTTTGTCTTTGTTTATTTTTACAAAGTTTTAATTTTTAAATTCATTACGTTTTAATTTCCAAAAATTGAACGCTTCCCGAAATCTCTGTTTTTACCAAGTGTTTTTCTAGTAATTTTTAGTTTAATTTTTAAAGCTTATTTTTCCGCCATTTTACTTTATTGTTATTTTAATCGTTTTTCTTTATTTTAAATTTCAAGTTTACATTTTTATTACATTGTCAAATTAATTTTTCGTCAAGCTTTAATTTTTGTAACTTAATTAATTACTTTTAAAGTTTTAATATTGCACCATTTACGTTTTAATTAGTTTTAGCTTTAATTACCGTCATTTACGTTAACGTCTTGCACATTTACTTTACTACAACGACAAATCTATTGTTTCCCACCAAAGGACGAATGAGTCACACACTTAAACCAGTAATCAATTCGATTAGACCGATTACAACGAACTTTCATAACTAAGTAAAATCTAGTTATTAAATGGCGTCGCTGCCGGATCTTTTCGTAAAGATTAACGGTTTTCTGTGAGAGACGAGTTGAATTTTGGGATCCGTTCACTCTTGAACGTTATTTTTCTTGCTCAAAAATTTTCAAAAAAAAATCCATAAAAATTAAAAATTCTTAAAAATGCATAAAAATTAAAAGTTTTCAATAATCCAAAAAGATTTTTAGTTTTATTTTTACACGTAAATATATATTCTCTATTTCTTTGGTATCTTTTTCTTTTTCTTTTGCAGGTGTATGCGTACTAGATCTTCATCTTATTCAGAGCCCGAGACTCGTGAAGATTTAGTTATGGCTGGTGTGCACAACAATAATAATCCACCCCACCCCAACAACAATAATCCACCCCACCCCAACAAGAATAACAACAACAATGTTCCCCCACCCGACCTTGTTGGGAATAAATTAAGGCCAGATCACTTGAACGCTGACAAGAACAACTCAAGCGTTGACAAGAGCAAAGTGAGCGCTGACAGCTTAAGCGTTGACAAGTTAAAGTCAAGCGTTGACAGATTGAAGACAAGCACTGATGGAAGATATAAGCTACATGTTTATTATGTTCTAGAATACTTCTAGTAAGGATAGAAACGACAATGTATTTTCTATGTTTATCTTTACCTAGAATAGTTGATACGTAGCTTATTGTACAAGGCTTCTTAGTCTATAAAAGAAGGCCTTTAGGTTAATGTTTAGTATCAAGTTTTATATAAGTTTTCATTCGTAAACATCTTTTATTGTAAGCAAGTTCGACATTGATAATCAAAGTGAAAGTTTTGTTTACATCTTGTGTTCTTGTTTAAGTATTAAATTCCGCATAATACTTAGATTCACAAAGCACACAACAAAGGTTTCTCTACGTGTTATACTTGATCTAATCTCGTATACACAAAGCTAATCGATCTAAGTTTGGGATCAACAAGTGGTATCAGAGCTTGTTGAGGAACTTTTGATCTTTGAAGAACACCAGAACGATATACGAACACCAAAACCCTAATTTTCTCAAAACCCTAAAAACATCATGTCTGAAGCGATAACCTCCTCCTCCTCATCCTTACCAAACATCAAGATTCCCATGCTTGATGCAACCAACTTTGACTTATGGAGGTTCAACTTTGAACAATATCTGGGGATCTTTGACTACACACTCTGGGACATTATTGAATATGGAAACTCATTCAATAAGGCTCAAAAGATTCAGGATGCCATTACGGCAAGATCAGCTGTTGAAGGATGTCCTGATGAAGATAAGAAAGAAAAACCTGGAGATGGTAGAGCTGTAAGTGCTGAAGATATTGCAAAGAAAAGGGCTGACATGAAAGCCCTAAATATTCTGAAAGTCTCTTTGGGACAAGAAAATCAGCACAAATATAGAAGCTATGAATCTGCTAAGGATCTTTGGGAAGCAATTGAAGTTGCATATGGTGGTAATGCAGACACTAAGGAAGAAAAGAAAAAGCAACTTCTGCATGATTATGCTGTCTTCAAAGCTCTGCCCAATGAGAAACTGAGCAGTGTGAGAAGCAGATTGCTTGACATCACAAGCAAGTTGTCCTTCATGGGGACACAAGTTGGTGATATTGACACCAATGCTACTTTTCTGAAAAGTCTTGGTGAGACATGGAAGATTGAGGCAAGATCTATTCTTGCCAATAATACTTACAAGAGCTCTTCGTTTGATGACATCTACAACAAACTAAGACTGTTGGAAGATGAAACTCTTTCAGCACATGGAAGCAAAGCTAGCACCAGCAACATGGCCTTCTTCTCTCATAGTGAAGGTCAATTCAATCAGAAGGACTCTTGTATGCATCCAGTTACTGGATCATCATTTGTCAGCGCTGGAACAAGTCCTGTCAACGTCTCCTTTTCAGACGCTGACACATTCATGAATGACTCCCCAAGAGTTAAACCTGCTGGTTTGGATTTGGATACTGTTTGTGCTTACATTGCTTCTTTGCCCAATGGTTCAGTGATTACATATGAGGACCTTGAGCAGATAAGTGATGAACACTTGGAAGAGATGGACATCAAGTGGAACATGGCTCTTGCTAGTATAAGAGCAAATAGGTGGAATAGAAGGTTCAAGAAGAAGATGACCTTCAATGCTAAAGACACTGCTGGATTTGATAAATCCAAAGTTGAGTGCTACAACTGTCATCGCATGGGGCACTTCATGAGGGAATGCAGATCTCCTAAAAGATCTGATGCTGGTAAACCCTCAAGTCAAGTTGTTAAAGCTCAAGACTCCAAAGCCATGGTTGCAGTTCAAGGAATTGATGGTACTGGATGGGATTGGAGCTATCTGGCTAAGGATGCTGAAGAGGACAAAGCTTTGATTGCTGATATTGAAGAAGAAGAGCATGTTGAATATGCTCTCATGGCACACTCCTCCTCTTCATCTGATAATGAGGTATATGATGATGCTTTTTGTAGCAAAGGTTGTAGGTTAAACACTGACAGACTTAACAAAGAGGTGTTAAAACTAAAAGAGGATATGAGCACTGAAAGGTGTAAATTATCCAATTACCAACTAGCTCTTACTGAAACTGAGAAAACCGTTTCTGAATACAAGAAAATGGAATTTGATTTAAAAGATAAGATAAATATCTTAAAACATGAGCTAGAGGGTAGTATGGATATTAGAAATATCATGTCAAAGGTCAATAAAGACCTACAGGCTAAGTTAGATGAGGCCATTAAGAATAAAGATAATGTTGACCTCAAGATTCAAAGATTTGATAGAGCCACCCAAGCCCTGGGAGATTGTGTTGCTAAACAAAGGGATCCTAAGGACATGACTGGGATTGGAATGAATGATTACTCTCTGGTTCCACCACCAGCTGGTGACTTCTATGGTGTCCTTAGAAAGGATTTAGCCTGGACTGGTATTCCAGAGTGCCAAGAAGAGGAATTCATTCCTCCACCAAGAGTTGTCACTCCAGTAGAAGAGTATCAACAAAAACTGACTGACCTAAATGAGTGGAAGAAAGCTAACCCTACTTTATTTGTTAAGGGAGGTTTGCTATGTGAAAGTCCCAATGAATCACCACCCATTAAGGTTACTCACCCAGTTACTGGTAAAGCTGTTGACCTAGGCTCAAACACCGTTATAAGACCTACCATTAAATATGCAGAGATGTATAGAAATAATAGGTCACCCAAGAGCCAAGTTAACAATCATGGAACAGGTTTCTTTGCTTCTAGACCTAAGAGTGTGTCTAAGAAAGCCTGTTATACTTGTGGTAGCTTTTCACATTTGGCATACAAGTGTGTCAACGCTCCCAAAGCCAGCGCTGATAGGAACAATTTCAGCGCTGATAGGAAGAAAGTCAACGTTGTTAGGAAGTCAAACGTTGTCAGACCCAAACCTTGTGTGCAGTAAAGTCCACAAGTGATTAGACCTGCCCCATTCTTCTCTAGAAGGTCTAACACTCATGGACAAAGACCTTTTCAAAAGACAAACACCTGGTCAAATAGGCAATGGGTTCCTGTAGCAAACCCTAGGTTCAACGCTGATAAGGGTAATTTCAGCGTTGACAGGACAAAATCCAACGCTGACAGAAACATGACCAGACCTAAGTATTTGCAGCCACAAGGTAAGGGGTCTAAAGCTTCTTCAAGCTTAACATGGAGACCCAAGAAAGATCAAAACCCTAATAATAATGGAATTTCAATGACTTGCAACAGGTTTAATTACATTTCAAAAGTCATTACAAAACCAATTGGGGTTAACTGGGTTTTTCATCCTAAAAGGGATGAGAATGGGGTTGTTGTGAGAACTAAGTCTGTTCTTATTAAACAACCAGATGAATCCAAGTCTTCTGAGACTTGGGTTCCCAAAGAAAACTAATTTGTTTTCTTTATGTGTAGGGCATTCAAAAGCAGATCAATGATTATGGATATTGGGATAGTGGATGCTCAAGGCACATGACAGGAAAGGAAGACTATATGACAAACTTCTCTCCTATTAAAGATGGTGATAAGGTATACTTTGGAGGGGGCTACGGCACCATCACAGGCAAAGGAACCCTTCTCACCAATAATCTACGTTTTGAGAACATCTTCCTGGTAAAAGAACTGGACTATAATCTGTTTAGTGTATCACAAGTGTGTGATAACAAAAATAAGGTTCTTTTCACTGATACTGAGTGTTTGGTGTTAAGCAAGGATTTTAAGATCCCTGATGAGAAGTACATTGAGTATAGAACACCTAGGCATAAGGACATATATAATGTGAATTTAAATGGGATTAAAGTGAATGCAAATATGTCTTGTTTTTATGCTAAGGCCTCAGTAGATGAAAGTAATTTGTGGCACAGGAGACTAGGGCACATAAATTTTAAAAATATAAATAGACTTGTGAGGCTTGGTTTAGTTGATGGTTTGCCTGAGAAGGCCTTCCACAATGACCACTCTTGTGTTGCATGTCTTAAAGGCAAGCAGCACAAGGTCTCATTCAAGTCCAAGCAGGTGCATACTAGTTCCAGACCTCTTCATATGCTTCACATGGACCTCTTTGGTCCAACTAATATAGAAAGTTTGAATGGCAAGTCATATTGTTTTGTTGTCACTAATGACTTTTCTAGGTTTACTTGGACATTCTTTCTAGCTATGAAGAGTGACACAGCTGATGTTCTTATTGAATTTATCACTCAAATTGAGAAAAGGTCTGGCAATGAGGTTAAGATGCTTAGGAGTGATAATGGTGGAGAATTTAGGAACAAGAAGCTAGATGATTTTTGTGCCAGGAAGGGAATTACTAGGCAATTTAGTATTGCTAGAACCCCACAACAAAATGGGGTTGCTGAAAGGAAAAATAGAACCCTAATTGAAGCAGCCAAACAATGTTGGCTGATGCTCACTTTCCTATAGCCTTTTAGGCTGAAGCTGTTAATACAACATGCTATGTGCAAAATAGAGCATTGGTTAACAAAATTCAGAACAAAACACCTTATGAGTTACTTTGGGGAAGAAAACCTAATATTGGTTTTCTCAGACCTTTTGGTTGTCATGTAGTTGTCCTAGATACTAGTGATGCCTTAGGGAAATTTAGTGTAAAAGGTGATGAAGGTTACTTCATGGGGTATTCAGTGCAGAGAAAGGGATATAGGGTTTATCTTAAGGAAGACAAACGTATTGTTGAAAGAGTACATGTTAGGTTCTTAGAGAATAAACCTAGTGATCCTGAAAGTGGTCCTAATTGGTTGTTTGATTTGGAACCCTTATCTAGAACTTTAAATTATATGCCTGTCACTAATCCAGACATTGTGAAGGTAACTTCAAATGTTGTGGAGGAACAAGTTGTTCATGTTTCAGGTACACAGGTTGATGAAAGGGTTGGATCACAAGCAGAAAAGGCATCTCCTACATTTGAATATGTCACAATTCCCATTTGGACTGATGCTTTTGCTGCTGCTGCTGCTGCTGGACAAGATAATGGTGGTTTCCAAATACCACCAGATACAAACATGCATGGTTCTTCAGGTGCTGACAAAGGCAAATCTAGCGCTGACAAGACCAATTCAGACGTTGACAACAACATTTCAAGCGCTGTTAGCCCTGACGCTGACAACCAAGATTCAAACGTTGACAACACTTATGGGCATCTTTTCTCTTCCAGTTTTGAACAAGGTGGACCTTCCAATGTCCATGAAGAGATTCCAGTTGCTCAAAGAGAGTCTGATGAAGAAGATATTGGCAACATGGAGCGTGAAGTTGAGGACACCAGACTTTTCGAAGGAGGAGTTCTCACTTCCACAATGAAGAATCACCCCCCATCTCAGATCATTGGTGATGTTATGACTCCAGTTCAGACAAGAAGATCCCATCAAGGACTTGGTGGATTTATTGCCAATATCCACAAGAAGGTTGATACCCCTCTTGTGCAAGCATGTTTGTTTGCATGTTTTCTGTCACAAGAAGAACCCAAGAAGATATTTGATGCTCTCAAAGAACCAAGTTGGGTGGAAGCAATGCAGGATGAGCTTCACCAATTTGCAATTCAGGATGTTTGGGAGCTGGTTGATTGTCCTAGATATGTCAGACCTATAGGGACAAGATGGGTTCTCAGGAACAAAAGAGATGAAAGAGGTATTGTGGTCAGAAACAAGGCAAGGTTAGTGGCTCAAGGTTATACACAAGAGGAGGGGATAGACTATGAGGAAGTCTTTGCACCAGTTACAAGGATTGAAGCTATTAGGATTTTTCTAGCCTATGCATCTTGCATGGGCTTCACAGTCTATCAAATGGATGTGAAAAGTGCATTCTTGTATGGCACCATTGTTGAGGAAGTTTATGTCATGCAACCTCCTGGTTTTGAGGATCCAGAGCATCCAGATAAAGTGTATAGAGTCAAGAAGGCTATGTATGGCCTTCATCAAGCCCCTAGAGCATGGTATGGTACTTTGTCTACATACTTGGTGGACAATGGATTCAAAAGGGGCACCATAGATCAGACACTATTTACAAAGAAGAAAGGCAAAGATGTGTTGCTTGTGCAGGTCTATGTTGATGATATCATTTTTGGGTCTACTGATCCAAAGATGAGTGAGGATTTCTCCAAGCTTATGACAGACAAATTCAAGATGAGTGCTATGGGGGAGATGAACTTCTTTCTTGGTTTACAAGTTCAGCAGAAAGAAGATGGTATCTTCATCTCCCAGGACAAATATGTTGCTGAGATCTTGAAGAAGTTTGGCTTTTCTCCACATGAAAAGAGGGCTTCTACTCCTATGGATAGAGAACACCCTTGGGGAAAGATTGGAGATGGGAAAGATGTTGATGTCAGGCATTATAGATCCATGATTGGATCCTTGATGTATCTTACTGCTTCCAGACCTGATATCATGTTTGCTGTGTGTGCATGTGCACGCCATCAAGTGACTCCCAAAGAATGTCACCTTTATGCTGTGAAGAGGATCTTTATGTACCTAAGATGTTTCCCTAATCTTGGTTTGTGGTACCCAAAGGATTCACCATTGGAGCTGATTGCATATTCAGATAGTGATTATGGAGGTGACAAGTTTGATAGGAAATCCACAACTGGTGGATGTTAGTTTCTTGGGAGCAGATTAATATCTTGGCAATGCAAGAAACAAACAGTGGTGGCTAATTCTACAACTGAAGCAGAATATGTGGCTGCAGCAGCATGTTGTGGTCAAGTGTTGTGGATTCAGAACCAGCTGTTGGATTATGGGTATAATTTCATGCATACTAAGATATTTGTTGATAATAATAGTACTTTATGCATCATTAAGAATCCTGTGCATCATTCTAAAACTAAACACATAGAAATTAGACACCATTTTATAAGAGATTGCTTTGAGAAAGGTTTAATACAACCAGATAGGGTTGACACTGAGGAAAATGTGTCAGATTTATTAACTAAACCTTTTGATACTGGAAGATTTCAATACTTGGTAACAAGTATTGGAATGGTTAATCTCACTTAATATGTGTTTTGGATTCTTTTTGTAAAAGTATGTACAGGATGATGCATTATTATTATTGGTCTTATTGATGATTTAGATTTTCCACTATATTTTTCTAACACTGACAAAGGTTGTTTGAACACTGATAAGTGTTTTTGCAATGTTGTCAGCAATATAATTGTCTAACGCTGACAAAGCTTCTTTCAACGCTGTTATGTGTTATCGGGGCGTTGTCAGCAACAATGTTAGTTTTGTGGTTTTCAATCTAAATGTGCAGATGGTGTTAGCAGTATACCATTGGATACAGAGTTGCTTATGGATCAAAGGAGAAGCATTTGGACAAGTTTTTATTTATGGATGATGGTTGGAATGTTTCATTCCTATCTTGACATAAATTTTTTATGTTCATGCATGTTTTTAGCAAACTATTTGTATCTTTGTTTAAGGGGAGGTTTTAGGAACCTTTAGGATTTTTGGGTATCCATATGATACTCTTATCACAATTCTAGATTGTGTCCACAGGTGAGTATGGTTTAGTTTTACTAAACCATGAGGCACTATAGCATGCATAGTATATCAACTTTGCATGCTGCCAAGACATTTTTGGCCTAGAATTGGTTGTGGTCTGTTGGGAGACTTGGGAATCATTTTGATATGGGATTTACCTGGGAGTAACAAGGATTTTATAAGGTAACTTGGTTGTTAAGAATTTTGGTTAGCAAGGGACACTAGAGGACTGTTATGTCTATCTTGCTTATGCAAGTGTGCATAACTGGACAGTGCTTGCCGCCCTATAATAATTATCAGCTTTTGGTTATTTTCTCTAGGATAAATTACTTGTTAAGGTCATTTTTCACTTTTTAAAACAGTTTTATTTTTGGACGCTGACAAGATTTTTCCAAGCGTTGTTGTGACCAAATTGGACGCTGACATGGCTTTAGGCGAACGTTGACAAGATTATAGCCGTTGGGCGTTGATGGGTTATATTTGACCGTTGACACTCAATGGGACCTACCCAGTTGTTACTTTTTGACATATTTTCAAGCCGTAATTTTAGGAGTTGTTATTTTCATTAAATGCATGAGATAACTTATAACTTTTTCAATATTTTCATGATTAGTTTTTGAAAATCTTTGCCTATTTTTGGGCCAATCACATGCATTGTTTATCTCCTATAAATTTGGCTCCTATTTTTAAACAGGGTATCTATAATTCTTGTCTAACACTTTTCTCTTATCAACCTTCATCTTCTACACTTGAAATTAACAGCTTTCATCAATGGCACCAAGATTTAACTCAGCAGAATTGGATTTGGGGTTCAAGTCTCAACACAACATGATTGCTTATCTTGTTGCTGATAATACTTTGTTCCCTCAATACACACAAATGGTGGCGTATTTGAACGCATCCCCATTAAGGTATGCTCTTTCTCAAGCACCACTCATTCCAGTCACACACATTAAACAGTTTTGGAACACTGTTAGTTCCTCAACAGTTAATGGAGTGACCACATTAACTTCTATTGTTCATGGGAGATCTTGGGTGGTTACTGAGGCCTTGGTACGCCAGGCCTTGCATCTTGATGATGTTGATGGTGTAACCATTCTTCCCATAACTGAAATAGAACAAGGGCTTAGGGCTTTGGGATACCCTCTTCCTGATGAAGGTACTCTTAATAAGTACCATAAGCAGGAATTTCCCCCAGCCTGGAAGTACCTCATTCACATTCTCCTTCAATGTTTGAGTCCCAAATGTACTGCACACAATGAGATCAATAGATCCATTGCAACTGCTATTATGTGTATTGCAACAGGGCAAAAATATAACTATTCCAAAATGATTTTTGAAGGGATGTGTAAAAACAAGGGGAAAAAAATGACTTTAGCTTATCCCCGTTTTCTGCAAATGATTTTTGATGATCAAAGATATTGTTCAAGGGATCACAATGATTTTTATAAAATCCCTGAACAAAAGAAAGCTATTTTTACCAAGATGAATTCACCACCTCATAGAGACTTACCTTTAACCCCAGCCATGCTTGCTGTTATTGCAGCAGCACAACCCCAACCAGACCCCCAACCTCAAATTGACCCACAACCACAACTTGAACCTATTCCTGAACCTTTACCCTCACCTGAACAAATGCAAATTGATCAAGAACCCTTTGACGCTGATACATCTAATGTGGGCGTTGATGTGCCTATTTCCAACGCTGACACCCAACCATCACAATCCCAAACACCCCTTAATCAACCCACATCTACTCATTCTTCCACATCATCTTCCACACCACCTGAATATAGGTTGATTAAACGCCAAAGGACTACTGGAGAGTTCTCCTCTGGTGGTCCTAGCCATGAAGCAGAGAGAACCACCACCACAAGTGTGGTTGGTGACCTGGATGAGGCTGGGACTATTGGTTCTGGCTTAGATGTTGGCCAAGGCAGTCCCACCATCATTAAGTCCTCATCCATGCCCAATGAACCTGACTTGGGAGGTCAAATCCCCATTTCAGAAGAGGGCAGACTGGAACCAATGACTCTTTTGGAATTGACGGCTGTCTGCATTAGCTTGCAAAAGCAAAATGCAGACTTAGTACAAATTGTCAGCTCACAAGGCCTTGAACTCAAGCAATTGAGGGAGAGGATTGTTGTTTTGGAGAGTGATCATGCTAGGAGAGGTATGGAGGAGTCTTCCAAAGGGGAGGAAGATCAAAGAAATCTGAGTGATAAGAGCAGTCAAGATGGTCAATCAATGGATGTTGCTGAAGCTCTTACTACTTTGAAGGAACAAACAGGTTTTGATACGTCCTTAATCTCTCCAACCAATCTAAATTTATCATTTACAGCTATGTTGAGAGAGGTTACACAAGGCGCTGAGGGAAAATATTTGAGCGTTGACAAGACAAGTTTGGACGCTGATAGAAGTATTTTGGGCGCTGATAGAGGAAATTTGGGCGTTGACAGATCTGCATGTGGAGGTGATGTATTCCAGTCATCATCTATCATCAAGGATGTTTCTACTCAGGTATTACCATCTACCTTACCAACCATTGCACCATCAGATAAGGGTAAGGGTATATTGGTAGAAGAAATTGTTCCAAAGAATGCAGCCCAAGTTGAATTTGATAGAAGATTGGCTGAGCAAATGATGGAACAAGGTAAAAAGGAAAAGTCACCATTTGTTGTGACTTCTGAAGAAGAAAGTGATGGAGCTAGCTCAGACTCAAGTGTGATGATTGTAGAACCAGAAAGGCTTGAGTATGGTGATGAGCTTGCTAGGGAAAAGTTGAGAGATTTAAAGTTGCAGATTGATTTTGATATGCAAGAGGTGGTTCAGATGTACAATTCTTGGGAAGAAAGCTGCATGGATAATCCAGACTTGACCATATCAGATCAAATATGGGGTTTGGAGATTCTTCTTAGAGTTCAGAAGGATTGTAAGGTGATTTTGAAGCACAAGGCAAGCAACATTCTCTCTGAGTTGAAAAGGGATAGAAGGAAGCTCTACTTTATGTTGCTCAGATGTCATGGAGTTGGATGGACACATCAGAAGCTGAAGGCTTTGACATTTGATGAGTTGGAACATAGGGCTTATCCTATTTGGGTGAAAGTGCAGGAAGAAAACACTTTCAGACTTCTTTCAGATGAAAGAAAGGAGCAACTTGCAGAAGAGATGGAAATCAAGAAAGCTATGATAGTTCCCAGGCCAGTGAAGAAGGGATTTACACTTGAATTTCCAAAAGATATGAATCAACTATATCCAAGTGAAGCAGTTATTAGAAAGAGCCTCAAGCTCTCCCCATTAGAAGCTTCATATATGGTGCATGTGTTACCATTAGATTCCAGGAATCCAATTGTGAGTTATGATGAGGATGAATGTGGATTCTGGAAGATTGGAAGATATGGCAAGGAGGTACACACTTTTACCACTCTCATATCTTTATTTGCAAGTTGTGATAGAGAAGACTTGGTGGACCTTTGGAGGTTGCTGGAGACCAAGTATGAGGCTGAAGCACCAACTTCAGCCAATGGAATAAAACTTTGGACCACATTGAAAAGAATGTGTGGGACAAATGAGGAAGATCCTGAAATATGGAAGGATCTTGAAGATGATCTCAGTGGTCTTCAATGGAGGTTATATTCAGCTGCTGGTGTATACCATTTGAGTTCTACAAAGTTTGCTGAGTATCTACTTGTAGATGCTCAGTATTTCATATCCAAGGCTGTTTTGGAAAAGATGAAGGACATCCAGTTGGAGATAGATTATACAAGTGACGTGGCAAAGAATTTGATCAGATTTATTTATTACCAATATGATAAGGTTTGTCAGACTCCTCCAAGTTCTTAATGATTATTCAGAAACTTGATCATAAGAGTGGATATCAAGTTTAGGGGAGGATTGTTGGGAATAAAATAAGGCCAGATCACTTGAACGCTGACAAGAACAACTCAAGCGTTGACAAGAGCAAAGTGAGCGCTGACAGCTTAAGCGTTGACAAGTTAAAGTCAAGCGTTGACAGATTGAGGACAAGCACTGATGGAAGATATAAGCTACATGTTTATTATGTTCTAGAATACTTCTAGTAAGGATAGAAACGACAATGTATTTTCTATGTTTATCTTTACCTAGAATAGTTGATACGTAGCTTATTGTACAAGGCTTCTTAGTCTATAAAAGAAGGCCTTTAGGTTAATGTTTAGTATCAAGTTTTATATAAGTTTTCATTCGTAAACATCTTTCATTGTAAGCAAGTTCGACATTGATAATCAAAGTGAAAGTTTTGTTTACATCTTGTGTTCTTGTTTAAGTATTAAATTCCGCATAATACTTAGATTCACAAAGCATACAACAAAGGTTTCTCTACGTGTTATACTTGATCTAATCTCGTATACACAAAGCTAATCGATCTAAGTTTGGGATCAACAGACCTTCGAACAATGGAGGAGCTTTGTCAACCTACGATGAATGGACGAGGAGGACCGATTGCGCCGATGCAAATCACGGCTCTAGAGTTTTTGTTAAAACATCACATGATCCAACAAGTGCAGAACACTTGTCCATTTCACGGATTACCGGATGATGATGCCAACAAAAACCTCGACAAATTCATTACCGTTACTCAAAGCATGAAGTTGCCCGGTGTTACCATGGATTTTCTTCACCTTCACCTATCTCAACACACCTTATCCCACCATGTCGAAAAATGGTTTGATCGTCTTCCGAAGAATTCAATTCATACTTGGGATGAGATGACTCAACGCTTTTTGTCGCGCTACTTTCCACCATCTATGGTCACGAGCCTTCGGAATCAAATCAGTGGATTTATGCAAGAACCTGATGAATCACTTTTTGATGCTTGGGAACGATATGATATTTTGATCGATCGATGTCCAAACCATAACATGCTCCCCGTTACTTTGATTTATACTTTCTACAATGGTTTAACTTTTCGTGATCGTGATACGATTAATGCAGCCGTCGGTGGCACATTTATGAAAAGAAGACCTGAGGAGTGTAGAGAGCTTATCGAGAACATGACTACTCACCATAAAAATTGGGATTCATCCGCATCTTCAAGGAATAAACCGAGAGTCAATGTTTCTTCTACTTCTTCAAACCCTGATATCACCGAATTGACCCGCGCAATGGTCGAAATGAGAAAGAATATGCAACTTTTGGCTACAAATCAACAACAACAAGTTAAAGCTGTAGCACTTTCTTGTGAGACTTGCGGAGGTCCTCATTCATACACGTATTGTCCTACTATTCATGACAATCCGGAAAACGTGTATGCAACTTATGGTAACTATTCAACGGAAAGCCATCAAGCTCGACCTCAAGGTGATCGTAACTTGCTAATTTACCGTTCTAACAACTTTCTTTCACCCGGTTTTTCTCCTCAAAACCACAACCCCAACAACTACAATAGAAGCAACCCAAACCCACCTCGAGCTTCTAATCAGTATCACCCACCCGCTCAACAAACACCACCCATTAACCATGATGTTGAAGCTTTCATGAGGACCCAAGGAGAGCAAATTAAGAATCTGCAAAACCAAATTATCAACTTGAAAGGAGATATCACTAAGCAAGGTAATGATATTAGATCCGAGCTTCGACATGATATACAAACCTCCTTCAGCAATAAAACCAATGATTTGAAGAATATGTTGGCTAGTTTCTTACCAACTCCTCAACCCTCTACTTCGGGCCCTCTTCCTTCAAATACCGTCACCAACCCGAGAGCGAATGTGAGTGCTATTACTACACGCAGTGGAGTAACCTTAGTAGGACCATCTATCCCTCCCCCAGTTACTCAATCTACACCTCCTCCACCACCATTTATCCCTCCTACTCCCACGCCTAGTATTAGTTCTCCATTACCGGCTCCACCTCGTACTGAAGAAGTTCCCAAGAAGAACCCTTCACCAACCCCATCTTACACCTATAAACCTAACATCCCTTATCCTTCTCGCTTAGACAAAGGCAAATTTCTCACCAAGGATGACATTCAAGTGTCAAACTTTTTGAAGAAGATTTCAAGAGTCACCATCACCCTTAGCCTTGTTGAAGCTCTTGCCCAAATGCCGACATTTGTTAAGATGTTCAAGGAATTTCTTAATAAGAAGGAGAAGATGGCCGAGTTTGTTAATACTCTATTGAATGAGAATTGTTCTGCAATCCTTCTTAAAGAACTTCTGGAGAAACTTGGAGATCCCGGTCGTTTTGTGCTACCATGTACTTTTAACCAAACCGAAGAATTTACTGCCTTAGCCGATCTTGGGGCAAGTATAAATCTGATGCCTTTAAGTGTTTGGAAAAAGTTATCATTACCCGACCTTAAACCAACAAATATGACTCTTGAGCTAGCAAATCGTACTCTCGCTTACCCCGTTGGTATTGCCGAAGATGTGTTTATTAAAGTTGGCACCTTCACTTTTCCGGTCGACTTTGTTGTTGTGGATTATGAAATGGACCCTCGTATTCCGTTAATACTTGGTCGGCCATTCTTGAGAACCGGAAAAGCATTAGTCGATGTTGCCGAAGGTGAGCTAATCTTAAGGGTCGGGAATGATGCTCAAGTTTTTAAAATGGGGAAGATCACAAGCAAATCAAATGGAAGAGAATCAACGAATATGATTAATGTGCTTGATATTTTATCATCTACAACAATCCTCTATTCGATTCTTGCTATGATAATCCATTGTTCCAAGATGATGTGGATGTTTCTCTCTCCAATTCTAATCCTCCACCAATTTATGATTCTCCACCGATCTATGATGCTTATGATGATGATTCTAGTTCCGATGGGGATGATTATGATAATTTTACTTCTGAGTATCCAGACATGCCCACTTATGATGATTTTGATGAGGCTGATACTCTCTCGAGTGATTCTTCTCATGATGACCTTACACCTACTTTTGATGAAGATCCTCCACCAACAATGCTTGATCCTACTTTGGATGACTACTCATTTGAGGAAGACTTTGATACTTTTCTTAACACTTACTTCCCAAATGAGAGTGATTCTCCTCCTATGGATATGAAGAAAACCGCTTCAAAGGAGAAGAAGTCGAACGACACTGATATCCGTAGAACCTATGTCTTGACACCTCTCTATCCTCCCTCTAAGGATGAGATTGTGCGATTTATGAGCGGATGTTCTTTAAGGTCTACTGAGCCTGAGTGTTATTTTCCCCTAAAGGAAAATGTGTTCGATCCCGGTATTGAAATTTTCAAGCCATCTCAGTATCCATCTGATGAAATAAAAGAAAATATTTTTGGAACTTTTGGAGATATGCTTGCACCTCATCACACTTGCTACCACCGTGCTCCATCTTTGCTTAAGGGAACCTTGCCTACTCTTCTTTGGCTTGCCTTGTTCGCCTTAAGCTTATGCTACTTGATGGATGAAAACTATGTATTTGATCCCGGTGGATGTTCTTCAAACTTATTCCCATGCTAATCAAGGTCGAGTCAGGCTCACGACTCGGTTAACAAAACAAGCGCTTATCGGGAGGCAACCCACAATATCTATCATTTTTTTTTTTCAATAAGTATAGGGGGAGACCCTAGTATGTGTATGTTATTTTCTTTCTTATCATGTGCAGGGATTCAAGCTTTCAAAGATCCATTATTGATGACTTTTGACGAACCGTGATCCCGTGTTCCCGTCTTCCCGGTTCTATCTTAAACTCTTTTTAATTCATTATTTTATATTCTTCAATATTAAAATAGGAATCACTTTAGTTGTCTCTTCCTTAGCAAGATTTAAACAACGTGCACAATGTCCTAAGTGTAGGGGAGGTTACTTCCACATGCTTAAACATTAAGGACAATGTTTATATTAAGTGTAGGGGGGGACTTCTATCGAAGTTAAGTGGGGTTTTCCATGTATTTATCCTAATTTTAACCGGAAAATTGATTTTTCGACATTTTTCAAAATTTTTGATCTATTTTGGCCTATTAGTATTTACCTTTGTATAGTTATTTTCTTTCGTTGCTAGAATAAATTTCAATAAAATGGTTTTAATTTTTAAACGTTGTGAATCTTTTGACTCAACCCGAGTTTACTTATCAAAGTTTACTCTAGCTAGTATCCTTAACGTGTTTATGTCAAGTTTTGCTAGGCTTTTATATAGGGAACTTTAAAACGCGAAAGTCTTAACTCTTACGGGTTAAGAACAAGAACTTTTCGCAAGTTCCTATAATTGATCCTAGAAAGTCGTTTACCAAGAGAACTTTAAAATGCGAATTCTAAACTTGAAAAAGTCTAAGAAGTTGCAAGATCCTATAGATGGCTTGAAAACCCAAAACTTTGATTTAATTGGCTAAGCATCCACGAGTCTCATTCCTTGAGATTTTAAATTGTGGAGAACGAGAGATGATAGAGTCAATTATAAGTTTGGTATTCTTTCATGAGTTTATGTGAGTTGATTATGAGCTTTTTCTCCCATCGCTTGTTAATAAATTTAATTGCAATAAATAAGGTCGTACGATTTGAAAAGTTACTTAGCTTCTAGCCTAAGATCGTTTAAAAGTTGCTCGGTATTAATTAGAGTTCATAGCCAAGGCATAACTTATTGAAGCGGGATGTGAAGATTGGCGAGTCCGAAAAGTCCCTAACAAGGCATGAGGGCTACATTTTGTTGCTAAAGATCCAAAGTGATGTGAAGAATCATTTATCAAAAATCAATATGAAGGATCGAGACACACGACGAAAAGCAAATACTCCCCAAAAGATCATGGAAAAGTCTATCCAAAAAGGCCCTAACAAGGTATGAGGATAAATAGATCCAAGTCCTAAAAGGAGGCGGATCGTTGTATATCAAAATCCCAAATAAAGATTGGAGAAAAATGAAGAAGTCGTGGTCCAAATATGAAGAATCTCTCAAAAAGTTCAAGTGAAGAAATTCCAATTATGAAGAGAAGACCATTATTTCATGAACGTCTCTCAAGATTTGAAGTATGAAGTCGCTGCTAAATATCGGTCCGAGAAAGGTCTCAAATCGTGAAGCAAGTTATGCCAAGATATGAACTTTATGAGGTCCCGAGAAGTAGTTTTAAAAGATTTTGTCCTTTAGCTAACTATTGATTAAATCGTCCTACTTTATTTTCGGCCTAAATAACTATCGAAATAAGTCAACAATGCATCCTCGTGATCATTCAAGACAACAATAAAATATAAGAGATACACCTAGGAATAAGGGAGTCTAAGTAAATAATTGGCCCACATGAGTTTGTGTTAGTTTGCTAACTTATAATAACAATGATCTCGTTTTTAAGCTTGGTATGGGGAACGTGAAACTTGAGGATGATAATCATTCATGACATTACAAAACCCCAAGGTAAGTTTTTGATCTTTTTACTTGTTTTCTTCTTTAATTATTTTTTCTCTTTAATAAAGGCCAATGTGGATTGATTGTGATGGAAAATGTAAAACTTGCTTTGTAATTAATGCATTGCATGAGGACATTGCAATGGTCAAGTGTAGGGGATTTAATAAGTGTGAAAACACTTATCCTTTTACCACTTAATTATAATAATAACCAAGCCAAAACGTGTATTTTATGTCGTAAATGTCGGAATTATGCGTGGTTTGTGTTTTTGTTGTGATTTAGGATCAAAATGTGAAAAGGGAAGAAAACATGGACTTTCACGGGCTTTTATCGTAGAAAAAGACAAAAGACGAAGTCAAAAGATCAAGGGTGCAAAAAGAACGGACGTCTAAGGCCTATTCTGAAGATTTATCGAAGAAAAGTATAAAGACAGAAGTTTAATAAAAGCCGAAGAACTCAAGTCTAATTAATGAAGAAATTACAAGACGAGTTTATTAATCCCGAGACAAATTCAAAAAAGTCGAAGAATTAAGAAGACGAAAAGACGAGAAAGAAAAGACGTAAAGAAGAAAGAAAAGAGCAACACATGCATTCCTTCCCTTCTCCCTATAAATAGACTTCATTTCACCTCATTTAGTTTTGTTGACTATCTTGACAAAATAGTTCTTCCATTTTAATTACTTGCACTTTTTTTAATGTCATTTACTTAATTGCACCTTTAAGTTCTTGTCTTGCACCTTAAATTTGTAAGCTTTTAATTCTTGTCTTTACTTTTAATTGTTGGATCTTAATTTTGATCAAGTTTTAATTAATCTCTCATTCTACCTTTCTTGTTCTTGATTTAATCTTTATGCTTATGTGCTTATTGTCATGCTTATTTGATTATTTGTCATGTTTTTATGTTTATGATTGTGTTAGCTTATTGATTTTATAGCTTATTGTGTTTTTCTTAATTTTAATTTAGTGTTTTCAAAAGTTATTTTATAAAAAGTTGATTTTATATATTTTTATTATCTAGTGTTTTTAAAAGTTTTTAAATTTTGGTTGATTAGCTTTTTCTTAAATTTGATTTGGTAAAAGTTTTAGTTAAGTGCTTATTTCCTTTTAGCTTAATTTTAGATTTTAGCTTATTTGGATCTTCTTGTTATCCGGGGTTTTCAATACCCTAGTATTCCGAATAGTAACCAAGTCAATCATTCCGAATAGCCAGTTTTTCACGAATTCCGGATAAGGGTCCGAAGTAGTAGTATTCTGGATAAGCCTTTAAATTCTCATATTCAGGATAAGTGTACAAAGTGATTCCGGATAAGGGACTTGGGATTTATTCCGGATAAGCCTCCTGATCCAGATTCCGGATAAGCCATCTTTTGGGATTCCGGATATTGGTGAGAACAAAGTTTCCGGATAAGCACACGGAAACTACATTCCGGATAAGGAGAAGCAGAAGATTCCGGATAACCTGCTTAAGTCGAATTCCGGATAGTGAGCTTGTGAAGGTTCCGGATAAGCCGCAGAATGCGAATTCCAGATAAGGCAACGAACTTCTGATTCCGGATAACTGTTTTAGTGGGTATTCCGGATAAGGTGACAATATTCCGGATAACTCATCAAACGTGATTCCGGATAGTCGAAGAAACCATATTCCGGATAGGAGCAAAAAGGGGATTCTGGATAAGCTTCCGAACTTCTGATTCTAGATAAGGAAAGGTTTTTCATTAAGGATAAGGGTGGCAGCCTTATTCCGAATAAGCAGTACTTTGTTGGGTATTCCGGATAGTGACAGTATATTGGATTCCGACTCAGGTTTTGTTTATCCTCTGTTTTTATTTTTAAGCATTTATTTTCCCGCCATTTTTCTTAAGTGTTACTTTAATTGTCTTTCTTTGTTTTAAATTTCAAGTTTACATTTTTATTACATTTTCAAATTTACTTTTCGTCGAGCTTTAATTTTTGTCACTTAATTAATTACTTTTAAAATTTTAATATTGCACCATTTACTTTTTAATTAGTTTTAGTTTTATTTACCGTCATTTACGTTAACGTCTTGCACATTTACTTTACTACAACGACAAATCTATTGTTTCCCACCAAAAGACGAATGAGTCACACACTTAAACCAGTAATCAATTCGATTAGACCGATTACAACGAACTTTCATAACTAAGTAAAATCTAGTTATTAGTGGTAGACACCAAAGCAAGTAGATTTGCAACCTTTGCAACCCCTTCAGCTCGAAGTTCGTTTGCCTCATTCTGAAATTGTTTCAAAATATCAAAGAGCGTGTGATAGGAAACTTCGTCTATATTTTGATGTTGTTTCACCAAGGTGACTAACCGTGTCCACTCTGGTTGGAGTTGCTATAGAAATTGGACATTGACTTGCATGGTGGAAACTTGCAAGTTGTTTCGGGTTATGTCATTCATCATTTTGTAGAATCGGGAGTAATATGAATCAATTGATTCCTCATCCTTTGAAGTAAACTTGCCAAAGTTCTAAAACAGGTTTGTTTTCACATCTTGTTTGTTGAGTGATTCACCTTGTTGCAATCTTTCAATAGCTGCCCACATTTCTTTAGCAGTAGGGCATGCATCAACCGTGGAATAAATGTTATCTCCAATGCCACTGAGAATTAAATAAATTGCTTCTTTCTCTGCATCAAACCAAGCACGGTTCTCTGATGTGAGGTCGTTTCTCTTTTCATCATGTTCATATGCGGGTTGTTCGTCATTTGTGTCTGTGGCTGGTACAGCAGGAACTTGTACCTTTGAGAATATATAGGGTCCATAAAAAATGGATTGCCTTAAAGCATCACAGTTAGATTTTGTGTCAAGATAACGTAGAAAACAGGATTGCCATTGATCATATCGACAGCCACAAGCATTGGTGGTCTCTCTTTGTTACCCGCCACCATGATGTTTTTGTTCGTCACACGATACTCAGCAGTAGAATCCATCTCAATAATCTCTGAAATGATGAAGTGAATACGGATCTTAAGTAGATGTTATAGTGATTGTTGTTGAAGAGAAAAGTTGTTGAAATCCCTTAATAATGTGTGCTTAGGAAACCAAAAAATCTAAGACCAATTAAACTCACGAAAATTTCCAAAGTCACATTTTTTAGAAAATCTTGGAAAATATTTCGCAATAATCTTAAAGACTTCGCAATGATTAAACTCTTTACAATAATCTCCACTCTTCGCAATGATTCAAGTCTTCGCAATAATCTCCATTCTTCGTAATAATCTCCAAGTCTTCGCAATGATTCAACTCTTCGCAATAATTTCCACTCTTCGCAATAATCTCCCAGTCTTCGCAATAAACGAAATTGCAGTCTTCACAATAATAAGAAATCCAAACTTCGCAATATTGAAGAATACCAGTTTTTGCAATACTGAAGAGAAGGAACCTTCGCAATATCAAAACACTGACTCTTCGCAATACTAAGAGAATTTATTACTTCGCAATATGCAAAATACTTACTCTTCGTAATAACAGAAACCCTAAAGATTTCAAAGTATTTTTGAAGCAAACATTTCGCAATATGAAAACCCTCAAGTATTATGAAGATAATTTAATCCCAGACACCGCAATAAACCCAATGTTTCGAAAAACGAATAAAAATGAGATTTTTGCTAAAGAATTTGTGATTTTAATCAATCCAAAGAATCCAAATCCCTACCACTACTATGTAGGAGATTTCAAGGATGATTAACACCACAAAAAACAAAAAAAATCGAGACGTGAGGTTGATGATGTATAAAAACCCACGAATACAAAACAATAACCAAAACCAATCACTAATCTACCCCGTGGCGATTGATACCAAATGTTGTCCCATATTTTGTGATGATTAAACAAGAAATAAAGAAGAAAAATAGATGAATTCTAGAGAGAGAAAGTAGAGAGAGAATGGTTGGAAACTTAGGAGGATTTGATTAGAGAGAGAAAAGAAAATGAGCCAACCATCTCCTAACATGCTAGGAGGTGGGTATATATAGTCCTCCCACATGCGGACTTAATTGACTATATATTAATGGGCTGGGCTTTTGATTTTAGGCTTTAGTTCCTTAAACATGAACTTTTAGCTTGAAGTTAAGCCCGTAAAACATGACTAACCTGCTACCTATTACAACGTTCTAAGATACAATACATAATAAACTTATGACCGAACATTCTTGTTTGACTCAATATTTTGAGGCTAACAGCTTCCACTTCACACGCTCAAGCTAATATGTCAAGTATTGGTTGTTCCTTCAAAAATTGCAATGTGTTTTTTAACCAACATTTTTATAAGTTCTATTGTGCTACTGTTAAAGTTGAAGGGGCCAGTTATCTATTTGGGTGGATAATTGATTCTGGTGCTAATCAACACATGACTAGTAAAAATAAAAATATGTTTAACTTGGTTGATGTATCTGATTTAAAACTTACTGTTGGACACCCTAATGGTACATTGGCTAAAATTACACATGTTGGCAATTTAAAGCTTAATAATAGGGTTGTTTTGTTTGTCCCTAAGTACTGTGGCAGTTTATTATCTGTTAGTAAACTTATTAAAGACAACAAGTTAACGGTTAGTTTTGATGAATCAAAGTGTTATATTCAAGATTTGAAGCAAGGAACAATCTTGGGGGCTGGTAGTGAATTTGCTGGTATATATCTGTTTGATAAGGCTGATAGTGTTTCTATTGTTAGCAATTGTGAGTTTTTTTAATTGTTATGTGTCTAAGGATGTTTGGCATAATATATTGGGTCATCTTACTAACCAGGTTTTAAAAATGTTAAAGGATTATTTGGATTTGAAACATATTAATGATAATTTACCTTGTGACATTTGTCATAAGGCAAAACAGATTAGAGAGTCTTTTCCTCTAAGTGAACATAAATCCAAATGTCTTGGTGAACTTGTTTATCTTGATGTTTGGGTACTTATAAGGTGGTTAGCAGGGATGGGTTTAAGTATTTTTTTACCATTGTTAATGACTTTAGTAGATCTGTGTGGGTGTATATGCTTAAAACTAAGGATGAAGTTTTTCAAATGTTTGTTACATTTTACAACTTGATTTTTACTCAGTTTAATAAAAAGATTAAAGTTGTTAGATCTGACAATGGTACTGAGTTTGTGAATAAACATATGAGTGATTTTTTTGACACTATGGGAATTATTCATCAAACTACTTGTGCATATACACCACAGTAGAATGGTATTGATGAGAGGAAACATAAACACTTGCTTAATGTTGCAAGGAGTCTCATGTTTTAGGGTGGATTCCTCTTATGTTTTGGTCTGAATGTGTTTTAACTGCTGCTTACTTAATTAACAGGCTTCCATCCTTTGTTTTAAATGGCAAATCTCCTTTCTATCTTGTTTATGGTAGATAACCTAATCTTTCTCACGTAAGGAGTTTTAGGTGTTTGTGTTATGCTACTGTCTTAAAAGGAAGTGATAAGTTTTCTCAAAAATTTGAAAAATGTGTTTTAATAGGGTATGCTAGTGGAAAAAAGGCTTATAAACTGTTTGGTCTTGAAAATAGATGTGTATTTTACTCTAGAGATGTAAAGTTTTATGAAAATGTTTTCCATATAAAATGAACAATGATGGTATTGTTCTTGAGTCTACTAGTGAAGTTTCAACTTTAAATTTCTTTGATTGTTTTGAGTCTGAAAACACACCTAAATCTCCAAGTCCCTATGATGATGAGGAAGATGAAACTTCTTTGAGTAGAGAGGGTAGTCACCCTACTGATGAGGATGTGACTTCCAATGACAATAGTCAACCAGATATTGCTAGTCAACAAACTAGAGATGACTTAGTTGGCAGTTTACCAAGTAGTAGTGGTCAATTACAATTGACTGCAACTCCCATAGGAGATAATGATAATTCTAAGGTTAATTTTGATATAAACAATGAGGTTCTTGAAAATATTTTTCATAATGAGACAGGGGAGGTTGGACAGAGGAAGTCTAATTAGGTTATTAAGTTTCCTGCTAAGCTAAATGATTATGTGCTTAATACTTCTTTAAGATATGGTTTATATAAGTTTTGTAATCATTCTTTGCTTGATATGAAATTTTTTTGGTTTTACATCTAGTCTTAATAAGAGTTATGAACCTACTTGCTATGAGGATGCTTGTAATGATCAAATTGGATTAGTGCTATGAATCTTGAAATGCAAGCTTTGTATGAAAATGGTACGTGGGAGTTTGTTGACCTTCTTATTGGTAGAAAACCTATTAGATCCAAGTGGGTGTATAGAATTAAATATCTTTCAACTAGTGAGATTGAAAGATATAAATCTAGATTGGTTGCTAAGGGTTGTAATCAAAGGGAGGGTATAGACTATGAAGAGACTTTCAGTCCTGTTGTTAAAATGAGTGTTGTTAGATGTTTGATTGATTTGTATGTTCAAAATGGTTGGAGTCTTTATCAAATGGATGTTAATAATGGATTCTTGTATGGTGACTTAAGTGAAGAAGTTTATATGGTTCCACCTCAAGGTTATTCTAAACCTGGGGATAACAGAGTTTGTAGACTTAAGAAGTCTTTGTATGGTCTTAAGCAAGCACTTAAACAATGGAATAGAAAACTTTCTAAAACTTTGCTTGATGCTAGTTTTGTTTAATCTAAAATGATCATTCTTTATATATCAAAATTGATGGCAAAGTTAAGTTGTTTTTGCTTGTTTATGTGGATGATCTTGTATTAACTGGAAATTCAGAAGTTGAAATTGAAAAGATCAAAAAGTTCTTAAATAATAGATTTAAAATTAAGGATCTTGGAGAACTTAAATATTTTTTGGTAATTGAAGTGCTTAAGACTGAGTGAGGGTTGTGTTTAAGTCAGAGAAAGTATTGTTTAGAACTGTTAAATGAGTATGGGTTGTTGGCTTGTAGACCTGTTATCACACCTTTGCCAGAAAATATTGTGCTTGCTCATAAGGAGTCTGATGGTGATGGTTACTTGGTTAATATTACCAATTCTCAAAAATTTGTTAGAAACTTAATCTATTTAACCTTAACTAGGCCTGATATTTCTTATGCAGTACATTGTTTAAGCCAATATATGCATGCTCTTTTACAGTCACATTTTTACTTTGGGTTGAGAGTACTTAAGTACTTGAAACTTGCACCTGGGAAAGATATTAGTTTCAATAAGAATTCTGAAGGGTACAAACTTGTTTCCTATTCAGATTCGGATTGGGCTAAGTGTCCTGTTACCAGAAGATCTGTATCTGATTATTTTTTTAACGATGATTTAGTATTAAAAAAACTAACAAGGATCTTGAGTTACAAGACAATAAAAGAAGGATTTTTTTAGCCAAACGTTCCAGCTGAACGCGGATGTACATCTAAAATGACACCAATAAAAAGAACTGGATACAATATCATCAAATAATTTTGGTTTGTTAGGAGGATGGTTGTCGAAGATAGTCTTGTTGCGAAACATCCAGATATGCCACCATAGCGAATATATGACACCTTCCAACAACAACTTGGTCTTTGCTGGCAAACGAATTGAGATCAACCAATCTAACCATTCCCCGTATGAGCCGTAGCCAACAAAAGTAATGTCCCACCAGCGAGCAATCCTGCTATACAATTGACGAACCAGAGCACAACTAAAGAAAAGATGCGAGGAAGTCTCCACCCCTTGCTGACAAACCGGGCATGTTAACGAACTAATATCCATACCACGACGAGATATGTTAGATATGGTTGGAAGAGAATTCAACTTAACTTTCCAGGCTAAGATATTTAGCTTAATAGACATATACTTCACCCACCTAGATTTGGAAGAGACAGTAGGAGAACGAGAATCATCAATCAAGTATCTGATAGAGCTCATAGAAAACTCTCCTGACCTAGAAAGAGACCGGATATACCTGTCCATCTGTGGCTGAAGGTTGATGCCACCAATAAGCTCCAAGAGGTTATCATATTACAACTGTTCAACTCCACCCCGAACTGCACGACGCAAGGTAGATTCCATATTTGAGGTATCTAGTTTACATCTAACAGTTACCTTCTTGCAAGTATCCGACACATAGATTCTAGGAAACCTGATCTTAAGAGAATCTCCTTCGCACCATCTATCGTGCCAGAAAGAGAACTAGAACCATCCCTAATTTGAGTTTCAAAAACTCAAAAAAGTTAACCCTATATTCGTTGAGAATAGACACTTTCTTCACAATATCAAGCCAACAAGAGCGAGTTTTATTTTTAATCTTTCTACCCACGTTACCGTCCTCTCCCCATGGATTGGCTTCATAACCCGAGCCCAAATCTAGTTGGGAAAATAATAGAATCTCCTTAACCATTTAAGCATTAGACATCTGTTGAGAGCATATAGGCTGGCGACACCAAGACCACCCTTATCTTTCAGAGTAAGAACTCTACTCCATTTAATCCACAAAGCCTTGAGATGACTATGATCATGCGCATTAAAGAAGTAACACCGAATCGATTCTAACTCCTAAAGAATCATCTTAGGAACTCGGTAAGTAGACATATGGAATGTAGGAATCAAACCTAGGACAGACTTTAGAAATGTGAGCCTATCCCCTATAGATAGAGTTTTTAATTTCCATTTAGAAAGACGAGATTTTACTTTATCCACAACATCTTTCCATTCGGAGAACCGTGACATAGAACCACCAACTTTCAAACCCAAGTAAGTAAATGGAGCTGGAAGAGTGAGACAACCAAGTTTTGAAGCAGCTTGATTGACTAAGGCATCCACCACGTAAATACCCATCATCTTACTCTTGCTCATATTAATTTTGAGTCCCGAAGCACGATGAAAACATTCTGAAACATTAACAAGAGTGTTGATATTTCCTTCACACCATTTTCCTATGAACACGGCATCATTCGCAAAGAATAAGTGAGATATAGTCACCGAGTCACTCAGTTTGATGCCCTTGAACAAACCAGCATCTATAATCCTTTGAAAAGATAGGTTTAAGCTCTCCATAACAATAATGAATAAAAAAGGGGATAA
This sequence comes from Glebionis coronaria, assembly GCA_025667525.1. Taxonomy (NCBI): domain Eukaryota; kingdom Viridiplantae; phylum Streptophyta; class Magnoliopsida; order Asterales; family Asteraceae; genus Glebionis; species Glebionis coronaria. The sequence continues at coordinate 70,354,361 of CM046882.1, read as the reverse complement.
CGGATCACCTTGCTTAAGGCCTTTGAAAAATTGAAACTCTTTCGTAGGTGAGCCATTGGTAAGGATGGATCCCTTTGAAGAGCTAAGGCAACTCCGAATCCAGTCACGCCACTTACTACCAAAACCAAACTTGAGTAATACATCATCCAAGTATTCTCATCTAACCAAATCGAAAGCCTTTTCAAAATCAACTTTATAAAGGGACCATCCAACATTCTCCTTCCTGCAACAAAAGCAGACTGCACTTCACTAACAATCCCGTCTAACACATTAACAAGATGATTAGCCAAAATTTTAGCTATAATCTTGTAAATACTCCCAATAAGACTAATAGGCCAAAATTCTTTAACAAGATTGACGTCAGGCACTTTTGGGATCAACGCAATGAAAGAAGAATTACAGCCCGAAGGAATCTGATCATTAGTGAAGAAATACTTAATAGCATTGAACACATCATTTTCGATAAGAGACCAAAAGCGAAGATAGAACCCAAACGTAAATCCGTCCGGGCCAGGGGACTTGTCCACACCACAGTCCTACACTGCACGTTTCACTTCCTCCTTGGTAACCATGACTTCAAGCTCTTCTTGTTGCTCCAAGAAAATAGTATGAGAAAAATCCATATCTAAGTGCATACTCCTATTGGGAGGCTCCACAAAATGACTACGAAAATGGTGAAGGAATTCACTTTTTACCTGGTCGGGGTTATCGATCCGAGTACCATCTGCCATTATCCCTCTAATACTCATCTGACTACGCTTTTTATTAAGAATACCGTGGAAAAATTTAGAGTTCTCATCCCCTTCAACTGACCATTGAATTTAGCTTTTTGGTCAAGCTCTTCTGAGGTTCTACTGTTAATCCGTTGAATAGAATCAATTACCTCTAAACGTTTGGAAGTGATTGTCTCAGAACCCTTGTCGTTATCAATAATATCATCAAGAGTGCGCAACTCCTTTTTAAGATTAGATAACACATTACCCGCTGCCATTTTATTGGCTTGATTCCATTCACGAATTTTATTTCTAAGGTATCGCAGCTTCTTCATCAAGTTACGAATAGCATTGGAATTATCCACCAGAGCTTCATTCCACGAGAAATTTACAAGCTAGGATAACCCGTCAATTTTCAGCCAATAATGGTAAAATCTGAAAGGACAAGGCTCATAATCATATGAAGTATCACGAAGTAAATTAGGACGGTGATCCAAAAGAAATCTATCAAGGGTGATAGCACTAATATGGGGATAAGCAGCCAAGAGATTTTCAGAAACAAGAAAGCGGTCTAACTTACTCATCTTTGTAGCGGATTTGTGACACCAAGTGAAAGCACTACCACTAAGTGGAACCTCATCAAGACCCGCATTCAATATAAAAGAATTAAAGTTATCCGCACCTTGAGAATGGAAAACTGAACCAAATCTTTCAAACTTGTTTTGAACTTCATTAAAGTCTCCCATCAAGATAACTTCACCATTCTAATTGTTAATAACATGGGTCAAGTATTCCCAAAGCATTAACTTGTCACGATAGTTATGAGGAGCATATACCACCACTAACATCATATTTTTACCTGATTTCATCCAAATACCAAGCACAATAACAAAGAAATCCGAAATAGTATGATTGTTTTTCTTGAAACTATTAGGATCCCAAGCACACAAAATTCCACCCGAGTTACCCACCGAATTTCTATGGACAAAATCAAAATCTAAGTTACCCCAACACGTTTTCACACAAAACAAATCCATAAGCTTCGGAGAGCTAAAACATTAACCTTAAACTTACCAGACAACTCCCTTACCCAATCTTTTTTGGCATTTTGGGCGAGGCCTTGGATGTTAAGAGACAAGAAATTCATGGAGGAACCAAAGTCGCTCCTTGAGTTTAAATAGTATCAGTAATGTCATTCTCACACCTGTCATATTATATCCCATGGTCTGGCCAATTTTTACCAATTCATCCATGAAATTAAGAATGGATCCTCCTGAGTGTGGAATTTCGGAGACTTTAAACTTCTTGGAGTTAGTTGATTCTTCATGCAGAACACTATTACGCGTTGCTGAAGACCCACCAAGATGTCCTTCGATATTGCCTATTTCTTTAGTAACACCTTCATTGATAATATTGAGATCCTTTGCTGCTGCAGTTGAAAAAGAGCTTTGTTCGTTAATAGTGAAAGGGGGAGTACAACTCGGTGGGTGAACATGGCTTACACTCTCCGAAGAATTAACTGCACCTGGTGGTTTAGCCTTACCTGCTGACTTCTCCACACCTGTTGGAATATCTTTATCTAAGCGAGGGTAAATATCAAAGGGATCCTCAGAAGGTTTACCACTGACTAAGGGATCCCTAGGCAAAGGTGCTGGAACCTCCTCCTCAAAGCAATTTACATCATTCTTACTAATGAAACTTGCATCGTCTCCATTTACCAAACCTTCTTCAGATTGATCATCTTCGTCAAGATCCTCCAAAAAATCTGGTTCCCAGCCTGGTACTTCCTTTGCTCTTACCCAAAACACCTTACCATGATGGATAATTTTGAACGACTAAAAAATGTTGTACTGAATCTTTGTATTGACACATATTCTATTAGAGTGAAAATAATTCCCCTCCTTATCATCAATGTCAATGAGCTTACCCCATTTTTAAGAGATGCAGTTAAAGGTTTTTTCAGACCATAATTTGAAAGGCACCCCTTCGACTTCCACCCAAGCAATCCTTCCATCGATGGATAAATCATTAGTGGCCGACCGTATTTAAGAAAACCAGGAGCATGCACTAACATTCGAATTGAAAGCATCTTTGGAATTAATGTTGGAAAACTCTAAAAGAATCTGTAGTTCACCTAAATACCGAATAGTAATGTTGGCGAAGCCTTCGTTCAATAAGGCAATCTTGATGTTCAATAAGGAAGAAAATTCTTTCACCCTACCCATCAAAGCAGTAGAAAGATCTTTATTCAATGCACAATCATCCTCAACAACTAAAGTAGGACAGTCTTTACTAACACCTTTCAACACATTAACAAAAGACTGATCATTGATAGAGGATCTCTTTTGATCTTTAGTGATGTAAGCATTCCTCCTAGGGCCATACTCAGTGTTTGTTTTGTCATAGCCTCCCAACGGGGTTCTATGAAATCTAGCAACGTTAACATGAAGCTTAAGACGACCGACCCATATCGTGCATAAGTTATTAACCAGCCTTTCAACACTGAAAACATTGATAAATCGAACAAACCCTAAACGTTTACCTCCTTTAGATCTCTTCACAGGAATGAAGGAGTCTACAACATGACCGTATTGTCTGCACGTGTATACAGATCTTTAGCAGAAAAGGACTCAGGAAAATTCGTTACGAATATGGAAGTTGAAATCTTGGAGACATCATCCTCTTTAGAACGAAAGCTACCCATTGAAAAGCGAAATACCAAAACCCTAAAAAAGACAATAAAACAAACCCTAGAAAACACGTTGAATTAATTAAAGAGGCAAACAAAGAAATCAAACAAGTAGACATAAAACTCCCGGTTATTGTTGATCACCATATTTAAAAGGGACGATAAGATCGAAGCCATAAAATTATTCACAAACAATAGCGACAGAATCCGATATCTAGATGGAGATTGAAACATGTTATCCAATTTAATAAATGAATGTGATTTTCTCAAGGTTGTTCAATTGTAAAGATGAAGAGCTACAGAAAAATTATCTACCCAAATGATCCAAGATCCCAATGTATAATTAAATTCGTAATGTGTAAACGAGCTCGTTCTCGGATGTTAATCATAACACCGCAAGACTACAGGTGTTTACACATATGAATAACAAAAAGGGTAGTAGATCAATGATCAAGAAGAGAGATCTGAAAAAAGTTTGTCGCCATTGATAATTTTGATGATTTGTATCTGGTTATTGTGTTTATGTGAATGGTAATTTGATAATCTGGAAAAGCAAGAAGCAAGTTACATTGTCTAAATCTTCAGTTGAGGCTGAATATAGGGCAATGGCAGCTGCTACTTGTGAGATTATGTGGGTTGTTAGGCTCTTAAGTGAGTTTGGTATACATAGTTAATTCTAGTAAGCTTATGTTGTGACAATAAGTTTTCCATGCAGATTGCTGCTAATCCAACAATGCATGAAAAGACTAAACACTTTGATATTGATGTACAACTTGTTAGAGAGAAAGTAAATTCTGGGCTTATTAGAACTATAAAGGTTGATTCTAACAATCAAATTGTAGATGTTCTAACTAAAGCCTTGGGATCATTTCAACATGCTCTGTTGGTGAAAAAACTTGGTATGGTTAACCTGTTTAGTTTACAAGCTTGAGGGAGGGTGTTAAAAGTTATTAATGCCTTTGTGACACAAGCTTGTAAGTTGGAGGGTTTGTTTGTAAATGTATTTGTGTTGTGCCAAGTTTGTTTCTTTTGTGACGTGTAAGGACTGGTGTGCAAATAGTTTTTTGACTTGGGTATTTAAGCTGGAAGATTGCTGGATCAACTCATTCGTTCTCAATCATTCACACACACACATATCTCTCTCTCTCTCTTAATCGTTCAGTTACGACTTGGGGTTTTCATCTTGCTTTCATCTAGTTTCTGTTAAGATCTTCTTGATCTTGTTTTGTTTAGTTTGGTTAGGTTTCTGTAACGTGTGAGTGATTGTATAGTTGATAGGGTCCACCTAGGGGAACTAACTTGATTTCTGTTTGTAATCGTTTGTTGAGCGCATGTGTTAGGGACTCATCTACTTGTGTTTATTGTTAAATAAAAGATAATCACTAAGGGGTGGTTGGTTGAGTGATTCATAATTGATCTTGCGGGTTTTGATATCATTTTTACACTTTTTAAAATAATGTCAAGTCTTTGCTCAAATTGTCATTGTAGATGCTCTTACTGTTAACTTTTTTTATATTATAAAATAATTGTCGACCATTAAACATAGATAAAAAACCATATTATCATTATTATTATATACTTAAAAAAATATAATTAGTTAATTGAAGTTAAAACTGTTATTCTATAACAACAAACAATGAATGAATATATCGTTTTTTTAAAATACTAAAATAGATTACAAGGGTATTTTAGTTTTTCTTAGCAACATTTAGGTTACTGAATTGATGTAACTTAACCAAATTTTTTGGCATAAACATCCTACCGCTAACTTTATATCAGCTTGTAATTCACCCATCCGGAGACTTATAGTTTGATTTATTGACGAATCTAAATTTTTTAATAAAATGGTGCATAATTTTTTTTAAGATTATTAATATTAAAGTTGACTCAAATTACGTAAAATAGGGTGTTACACGTGTCGAAAAAACCTTTATTTTATATAAAGTTTATCTTTCATGACTTAAAATAAAATGTAGCCTATGATACACTCGACTCTCATGTGAGTCTGCTCATGATTTGATTCTGAGGTAAATTTGATCAACTCGACGTAACAATTTATCATGTGCATCTATGTACTCTTGTGCAGGGCACATATGTTAAAAGAAAAAAAAACTCACATTAAATGCAAGGTGCATTAAGTCGCAAGTAACTGTATATGACATTTCAACGTATGGATGAAGATGGTAGATTTAAAATCGATTCGAAACAAAAAATTGGATTTGGATTGGACCGGATCGAACCGAATCGAACAAGATAAATTCGGTCTGGAGTTTGGATCATTTCGGTCTCGGTCCGGTCGATCTGGTCCGGTCTTACCAAAAATCTTATCGATTATGCCTAATAGGACCGGGCCGACTGGACAGGACCGTACCATTTCAGTCCTGTCTCGGTCCAAGGTTTCGGACCATTTTGGTCCTCGGTCCTGTCCGATCTTAACCGACTCCATTTGGTTCGGGCCCGATGCTCAGCCCTACTTCAACGTACACTAAATAACACCAAAACAACTAAACACTTTTCCCAAATTTAACTAGACACAAGTGAATCTCATACCACCCTATTAAAAATATCTCACTCATTCACAATAACTACATAAATGATCTATGTGGTTTGTTAGAAATTACGGATTCAGTCTATTTTTTAATTTTGTAACAAATTTGTCACTTTGATTTTAGCATGTATCAAATTCAATCTATTTTTTCTAAAAATGGACCGAATAAGACCGGACCGATTATGTAGTTAAAGTGACTAAATATATACATTCATTGTTTGTTGTTATAAAATAACAGTTTTAACTTCAATTAACTAAAAATCTCATTGATTATGTCTAATAGGACCGGACCGAAGACCGAACGGGACCGGACTGGATCATTTCAGTTCATTCTTGGTCAGAGGTTTCAGACCATGTCGCTCCTTGATCCGGTCCGGTCTTAACCGATCCGGTCTGGTCCGGGCCTGATGCTCAACCCTACTTCAACGTACATCCCTCAATAACACCAAAACAACTAAACACTTTTCCCAAATTTAAATAGACACAAGTCAATCTTATACCACACTACTAAAAATATCTCACCCACTCTCAATAACTACATAAATGGTCCATGTGGTTTGTTAGAAATTACGGATTCAATCCATTTTTTAATTTTGTAACAAATTTGGTTCCTTTGACTTTGACATGTATCAAATTCAATCCATTTTGTTTAAAAATGTATGTGAAATGACAAGTATACCCGTACATTCTACCATATTTTTTTGATGGGGTATTTTGATAATTTCACGTCAAAATAGACTGAATCTCATACATCTTAACACCACAAGGACCGGGTCTGTTACAAAATTAAAAAATAGACTGAATCCGTAATTTCGAACAAACTACATGGACCAATTATGTAGTTAAAGTGAACAATCAACAATGGCGATAGAAGGCTTTGTCGGAGGGGCGAATACCGTGTGAATAACTCATAGAGTGGTACAGTTTAGTACTTTATACGTCTCATAATTATAGTTCACCGACAAAAAACATGCAATATAATAATAATATCATTTATTTCAATTTTTTTATACTTACTTTTTATATAATGTCAATTCTATTATTAACCAATTAATTTGCAACTCTACTTCAAATAAAGGTGATATATTAAACTTAATCTAAGTCCCTTATTTATTTTTAGAAGTGAAAATTTTTTTTTAGATAACTTAAAAGAGAAATGTCGACTATAATCACGGGATGGAAAAAGTAAGTTTTTTGGTGTCATTGAGAAAAAATCGCAGCACCATGCTCTCTAAACTATGTACCACAAACCTGGGACACTTCACTCGTTCAACACTCGTTCAAGACATCTGGTCTTTCTTCTCTCAGTAGGGGAAGATAAAAGGACAACCCAAAAATCCCGCTTAAGAGCCCATGGTATGGTGATTCACCACTCAAGCCATAGCCAAAACTTGAAGCCCACGACGCCAAATACCATACCCCCGCCTGAGTTTTCCTCATTCACGCCGTATTTCCAGCCGAGAATGGTGGGAAAATGCGAGGCCACAACGCGAAAACTGCACTGTGCCTCGCGTTGTGGTCTCGCGCCGTGAGTTTTTTCCTTTTTTTGTTTTGATTTTTTAGATCTGAGTTTGTGTGCTGCTACGTTTTGTTAGGGATGAAGAAGGATGTAGAAAACTAGAAGGGGGTTGAATAGTTTTAACCGATTAGTTTTAATACTTTTGCAACTTTTCTTGATTATAATGGAATATAGATCAAGTGATTATGAGTTAGGTGAATATCTTTGAGGTATTTAAGAATCAAACCACAATACACAAAGATTTATAGTGGTTCGGTCTAACAAGATCTCTTTTATCTTGCTTCTACTTCCACTCCTCGAGTATCCACTCGAGAGTTCTACTTCACTAGTAAACGAATCTTCTTTACACCGATGGTGAAACCTTTAACTTTAGCTTACAATCTTTACCGACACTTAAGCTAAGATGTCTTAGTACTTTTACAAAGGCACAAACCGCCTTGTAAACTTCTATACTTCGTGGTTATAACACCAATCACACTTTACATAACTAGATAGATGAATAAGTACTACAATGGTGATTGTGTAGGTGACACTTAACATATTCACACGATGTTAAACCTTGATGGATCAAAGCTTGAATTTCTCGTGACCGATACTTATATGTACAAATGATCTCAAATCACAAGCAAGAAAAGAACTCACAAGAGTGAGTTAAAGAGTTAGATATATATTGGGATTTAGAGGAGATTAGTTAGAAAGGGGTGAGTTAGATGCTTGGACAAAGGGTTCTATTTATATGCAAACTGCCATAGGCCACGGAACCCGTCGGATCCTTTCCCTTTGGGTCCGTCAGGGTTCGGCTATTCTGACTTTTGTTGCCTCATAAATGTTTGTCCAAAACTTGAAGCAATCAACATAATCTACTTGGTTTGACTTAGAAGATCTGATGTTGTAGGTCAATTACTGACTTTTTGAAGACAACATATATCATTTATATGTTTTTATTTGAATGTTTATGTGCAAAACATTTTTGTATTAGTTTGAAGAAACCTATATGATACTTAGAATTCAAACATAAAAATATGTCCGATGTTTTTTCTTTAAGAAAGCGTTAAGCATGATTAAAACGTAAATATCGTTTTAATGTGATATTTGCATTTACAATCTCCCCCTTTTTGTTGAAGACAAAATATTAACTTATTTTTAGTTTGGAGATATTATCACCATATAAGTTATGTGTTAGAAATAACTTGTTATATTTCTCTTCTCCTCCTTTTTGTCGAAAGAAAAAGGGAAGGTTAGTTTAAATGAAAAATTATTTGGTGAGAGATGTTGCGAGCTAGCAATATTGATAACAATATCATTTTTCTTTGACTCCCCCTCGGTTCAAGCTCCCCCTAGTTTGGAGAACCGGGGAGGTCCATGAATTGTGAAAAACCTACAAAAAATATGTGAGTGGTACAACATATGTGATACATGATCATGAATTGGTGAGCCCAACATTAGGCCCACCAAGTAGTCTAACATTGGACTTAAGTAACACATTCTTTGAAATGAAAAAATAAAGCAAGACCAAGAATTTTTTTATCACAAACAAGTCTCCCCCTTGTTTCATGTGTAATCCTGAAAAGAAAATGTTAGTTGTCTCGATAAATATCGAGGTTAGTGATAGTAGTAAAATTAGACACTTGCTTTAGGAAAAACAAGCGCTAATAAAGCGGTAAGTATTAAGCGTACGTTTAGAAAAACGTAAACACTTATGACCCTTGTTTGTGAGTTTATTCTCGAGGAGGACTAATGTGCGTGTTAAACTTGTTTAATTTGAGATTAATATTGATGAGTAAAAGTAAAAAGGAAAACAATGACGGTTACGATTAAAAATTAAACTAAGACGAAAACACGGATTCACGCAAATCTAGGAAAAAATGAAAATTACTAAAAATTCCCAAAAAACAAAAAAAAATTCCTAAAAATCTAATTAGGGTTTACAAATGATCAAAACTTTTTCAAACCTTATATTTAATTAATATTTAATTTTTTTAATGCTAATTAAATCCCTAACAATCAAATAAATTAATAAAAAGCCCAATTAAAGATTTTTCTACTTGTAAACCTCAAAAATGACTTAATAAACAAAACTATTTTTCCAAAATTTAAAACCTATTAAATATATTAAAAATGATTAGAAATCAAAATTAAATAATAAAATAATATTAAAAATCTAAAATTTATAAAATATTCTAAAAACTTACAAACTAGTTTATTTTAACCTAATTAAACCAGAAATAAACTTGAAATTACCTAACTACCCCTATTGGGCACTCAAATGGGCCAAAATAAAAAACAGTCCAAATAAATGGGCTTTTTGGCCCAATAAGACCAAAGTCAACCAAATAATCCAAAAAAATCCAGTCTTGCTTAAAATTTAATTTTAAACAAAAAAATTTAAAGGCCCAAAAGCTAAAAGTGAGCTTATCACAGCTTAATAACCACCCAACTTATTCTTAATGGACCAATAAGCCCATTAAGCTATAAGCTGATGCCATAAGCTGAAAATTGACACACATCCTTCTCTTGGGATTAAAAAGATATTTGTAAAAAGAAATTTTGAAAAAGCACACCCGATAACCCAGAAATAAGCCAAGTAATTTTGCACTAAATGACAAAATAGTTGTTTTTTAGATTGAGACCACTTAAGGACTTTATTTTTCCTACAACATGTTCTAAATGGATTAACTAATACTAATCAATAAAAACATTACCAATAAGCTAAGTCTAATAAGCTGAAACAATGCATAAGAACTTATGAAAAAGACAAATGAGTTTTTTTTCTAGTAAAATCTTAAAACCAAAAGCTGTAAACTTCAAAACTGACTAATTAGATGAGAAAAATAAGATATGTAACAAAAAAGGTTGTTGCTTGATGGGATAAGCTATAATGGCTTATTAATCAGCTGGAAAAAAATTTACTCTATCAGTGGGAAAGGAGTTCCCACTGCTTGAAATAAGATTGCTCTTTTGAACTTGTTTTAGTGTGTGTTTTTGGAAAATCAAGGTACCTCTACAACCATTGAGTTGTAGGGAGTCATAAAGAAGCAAAAACAACAACAATAATCAAGTCAAATGAAACAGTTTAATTAATGATTGCTCAGATATGCAAGAACTAGGTATGATAGTTTCTATCTGATGTAGTTGACAAAATGGTGAACTTTGGATCCTCAAAACTAACAACCTAGCAAACAAAAATCTAACTCAAAGGCATACAATCCTAGTTAAGCATGATAACTAACTGATGACTAAGTTTCAGCTCATAAAAACCTAAAACTAACTTGTTTTAACTTATGATTCAATTTGGGCAATTTTGTCACAAGATATGCAATTTTTACCACTTAACCACACCAAATCAGAACCAAAAACCAAAGTGACTTTTAAACCTACTCAATTGTTACTAACACTTACACAGACAGTAAATCCAAACACCCTTTTAAACTGATATCCAAATTTTAACAAAGCCAAAATGTTTAATCAACCTAGAACACCCTAGATAAGCACAAGCCTATGACTACTAGAATCTAAGAAACATGCTTAATAAACCAAAAACAACCATATATCAATAGTTCACAAATTCACTTAACATAAAAAAATTTCAATAAGAAAGGTAAAAAGAGAGCAAAGAGATTGAACCTGCCTTGCTTTACATCCAAGCAAGACCGGCAAAGCTCCCTTGAATTTGGCTAACAACTAGGCTCAAATCAAGGGGTCTGGAATGGAATAGGGATGTGATGGTGATTCTTGGTGTGGTTCTACAGCAAAACCATGCACCAAGATCAAGAATGGAGTGAATGAGGAAACCTGTTGAAAACACAAAACCACAAACACAAACAAGTAAAGATTACACTTTCAATCTTGTGGATTGAAAGCAGTTAGTTCACAAAATAAGGACTAGGTCCTCGTGATTTTTAAGCAACCCACAACCTTGCAGCCCAAGTATATGAATCCACTACACCTTGATTTATTCAATCAGGGTGTTATGATCATGCATATACCTAAACCTTAAGTGAATGGGGCCTTTTCTTTCAACCAAAAACCTCAGCAAAGCTTGAAATAAAACTTGAGAAAGACCAAAATGAAAACTGAAAACTTTTTGAAACAAAGTTTAAGTAAAAACGGACTTTGAAATAAGATAACTCAACAATACAATAAAATTAAATGGCACTTGGATTTTTTGTTATCAAACAACACTCATTTTTTCATTCATTAAAAAGCAGATTTATAATGTTTGTGACCAAACTCAGAAAAACCAAGAACAAGAATGTAAAGCTATCACTAAGTCCCTTTATATAGAGGGTTAAAATGCTTGAAATAATAAAAACCCTAGCTATCTAATTCCAGAAATGCCCTTGAATTTTGAATTCGTCTTTGGTCAATCTTGGTAGTTTGTGAGGAGCCATGTGATGCCAGCTTGTTAGTATTCATCTTGGACGTCCAGTTTGAGCGTAGGATGCAAGCTAAACCATGAGTCGTTGATTCTGTGTATATGTTTTTGTTTGGGAGTGAAAGGTGGGGCAGGGGAGGTATAAGGTATCATGTGAGGTGATGGTGATGGGTGTTTAAGAGTGGGTTTAGATTAAGTATACCCTAATCATAAATCTAGAAAGATGGGAGATTTCCCCTTTGATTTTAATGAGATTAAGATTAGGGTTTATGTGTTCTTAAGTGTGGGTTTTGATATGTTTTAGGGGTGGGATTAGTGTTACCCGCCCTTAATTATTATTAATAATTCGTTTGAAATATTATTAATAATAAGGGTTAGTGGGATGGTGATGTGGCGGGGTTGGTGATGCGGTGGAGTGTGATTGGTAGAGTTGGTAAGGTGGCATGCTGTGAGTGGTGGGAGTGAGTTTGGTTGTTGGCCAGCTTTAGTCCCCTACTTTCCAAGTTATGTTCAAACAGATTCAAACTCAAAACCCTTTGATAATAAGTTTTTGATTTTGGATTTTGGCCACAAAAACTTTTGAGAAAGTATTAAAAGGGTATGTTTGGTATTTTCTTGAATCTTGAAGGGCTATACTTGACATATCTTGATACTTTAAGGTCTTCTCTTGTCTGATTGACTTTTTGAAGGACTAAAAGTGACAAGTCTTCATTTTGTAAGGACCAATCTTGCCAATTCTTCAAAGTTGAGGGTCCTTTTTGTAACTTTGACAAACTTTAGGGACCAAACTAGTTATTATGAATATACAAGGGTATAAAGTGTCATTTCTTCAATGATGAAGGACCTTTCTTGTACATCTTCAATTCTTCAAGGACTTTTTCTTGGAAATTCAACACTTGGGTCCGGTTCATTATGCGGCTTCGTTTCCCGTGTTCGTTTTTTATTGATTCTTGTGATCTTTTGTCATTTTCTAGATATTCGTACCTAAAATATACATAGAACAAACACAAACATATATATATATATATATATATATATATATATATATATATATATATATATATATATATATATATATATATATATATATATATATATATATATATATATATATATATATATATATATATATATATATATATATATATATATATATATATATATATATATATATATATATATATATAGGGTAGGGATCCAATAAGAAGAAAAATAAAAATGAGAAGAATAAGAAGAAATCCTGACCACAAATTCCAAAAAGAAAGGAGAATTTTAAGGGGAGATGCATGAGTTTTTGTAGGTGCATCTGAAATGTGTGGCTATGGTTTCTTCTCATCCTTCTCATTTTAGTTAATCTTCTTATTGGATCCTAACTCTCTCTCTCTCTCTCTCTCTATATATATATATATATATATATATATATATATATATATATATATATATATATATATATATATATATATATATATATATATATATATATATATATATATATATATATATATATATATATATATATATATATATATATACTAGTGGCAAAACCCGTCCGATGGACGGGTATAACTTTTAATTATCGTTTAACTTTTTTTATTTTTTTAAATATTTGTTTGTAATGTCTGGTCGACAGGTATGCCTTTTGAATTAAAAATATGTGAATAAAAAAAACAAAAAGATTCAAAAATCATCCTGATGAGCGGGTATGACTTATGATTCTTTTTTACTTGTTTTTCTATGTAAATGCATGTTTGTATGTTTTGAACATAAAAAAGTCCCACGGATGTGTATGAATTATGATTATCGTTTTGATTCTTTATAAATATTAATTGTAAAAAACCTAAATTTCTACAAAGTTTTTTTAAAAGTAAAATAGCAATGTTTGTCGAGTTTGTTCTGTAATTACATAGATTTTATCACGTTTAGTTTTCCTCCAATATCTTTATTCGTATTACTTAACTTAAAACACAACTACGCATGTATCAACAACTCGCCCAATGAGAGAGTACTACTTATGATTATCGTTTGTATTTTTTAATATTTTTTAAAGCGTAACATCAACGTTTGTTTAGTTTGTTCTATAATGAATGCTTATACATAAAGTAATAAAATATAAGAAGTTGTTTTTAAACGTTATTATAAATTACATTTTTTTGGTAAAAATAGTTTTAACGTAAAATATCGTACATTCATTAACCAAATGGAGTCAATGCCATATATATATACTCATAATCTTGCATGTTAGCAACTGAAGTATATTCATTTGGAAAATTTAAACTTGTAATTATTGTTTATAATTTTTATTTTGCAAAATATTGAGGTTAAGAAATTGTATATTTTATAAAGTTTTTTATTAATAAATGAAGTTAAAATAAAATAAAATTCATATCATATAATAGATAATCAGAATTTATTAAACATGATGTAATAACCTAACATAAAGAATTTAAAATCTCTAGATAAATGTAAAAGCTAATATTTAAATTTTCTAAATCGTAACAAATAAAAATTCAATGTTTTTATAAGTCTACAGTGCAATTTAAGACATTTGACATCTTATGTGCATCAACTTTTCATATTGGTATAATGTTTCACTTTACATATAGGAAAGTCATCAAATAATAATTTGTTAGGGATGAGCCGGTATCAATCTTGTCTTTAATTTATTTCGATTTAAAGCTCTCAATTTTTTTCGATTTAAAAATTTATGTACTGATCTTGTACCGAACGGGATTCGGATATCTGTACCAGTACGGGTATCGGTATCGGGAAACCGTTATTTTCCCGTTTTTCGGAATTTCCCAATTTAGTACCGGTCTCTTATCGAATTAGTGGCTCCGGATTTTTTTCACCTTATTTCGTAATCCCCGACTGTACCGAATGAGATTCGGGTACCGGGAATCGATACGGTTCTAGATACGATTCGGGCAAAGATTCGAGATTCGGTGGAAGTGCTCATCCTTATAATCTGTTATATATCAAGTAATAATGTGTATGATCGCCTATCGTAAAGGATACTTGATCACCTACAACAGAGATCATATTTTAGCGAAAATATTTGAAATAGCCAAAAAATATAGGTATAGAATTCCTCCCTACTTTTTTATCAAACAGAAAATATACCCTCTTACAACTTTCTTACATTCATATTACATATTCCAGTTTAAAGTCGATTACCTCATTACTGTTCTTTCTCAAATTAATAACCAACAATGTTTGAATTTCGTTAAATTAATTCCAAATTTCATATGATTAAATAGTATTCTCCTTCTTTTTTATTTTTGTACCTTTTTGTTTGTCACGGTGAGATATGTTTTTGTTTATTTGAGTAAACATGTCTCAACACAGTAATATGTGACAAGAAGCTAAGGATGAATATTCTCCAACACATGAATCAACATATTTTTGTAAAGTGATCAAAAAATAGGGAAAACTCTTTGAAGATCCTTAATCGATTTCTTAAAGTTTTATCACTAACTTACCCAATCATCTAAATAACCGTCTCACCTTTAATAAGGTTATATGACTATGCATGAGCAGCCAGAATGATGTCGTGGGTGTTTCGTGGTGGTGGGAATTGATGGGTCGGTTTGCTTGGGCCCACTTCATCCGTGTTCGTGGTAATGGTCATGCTCATTGAACATGTCACTCCGATCTTCTGTGTAAACTGTTAGATCATAACTTATTGTTTTTTTCAGCATCCTAAATCGACTATCATAATTTTCAGTATCTAGACCAAGTGTCGTCAAGATGGAAAAATGAGTTTGATAGAAACACCTGCAATGAGTACCTCTACCTTTTGTCATCGCCTACAACACTTCCACCAAGAGTTCGATAGAAAGACCTACTGTTACGCATGCATATCTATCATTTATTTAGGATATATCTTTGTGTTTTATGTTTATCTGTTTAGTATCTTTTATGTTTATCATTTATCTTTGTGTTTATCACACAACTAGTATTTAAGGTTTCATAATGTAATCATATTATGAATGAATCAAGTTTAAGTCAATAAACAATGTCTAGTCTTCTCATCTCAAGTTCTTAAGGAGCCAGCACACGCTAATAGTGGTGCCTTATCCCGATACTACCCGAGAGGGTCGTACCAATTGGTGCTTTCATTGAGAGCCCTCAATTCGTTGGGGGGTTTTGATTTAGGATTCCAATCTCAAAAAAAAAAAAAAAAAAAAAATCACTGTTCATCGTGATCACTGTTCATCCGGTACACTGTTCATCAAAGTACTGTTCATTGAGGTTACTGTTCATCCGGGGGGTACTGTTCATCGACTACTGTTCATCCGGTACTATTCATCAGAAAAAAATTTCGATTTGTTGTTATGACATCGAACACTAGCGATCGGGATGCATTATCTAAACTCTTGCAAATGGGTACGGTGGTCGAATATCAAAGTGAGTTTAAGTATCTTATAACTCGAGTAACGGGTATCTCTGAAAGTTTACTTACCTCGTTTTATATATCTGGACTTAAACCGAAGCTACAGCTAGAATTGTTGAGGTTTTACCCGAAACCTACAACATTAGGCGAAGCCTTCTACTTAGCACGTATAGTAGAGACTCGTCTTGATGCAATTGCAGAGGAAGAGCAGGTCATTGAAAAGAACACGGTTGATTCTTCTACAACTATAGAAGTTGCACCCGAAGTTACAACTGAAGTGGCATTGGACGTTGTACTGGAAGCGGCACCAGAAGATGTGGTGAAGGTTACATCCAGACCTAATAAAGAGCCCCTTGAGCTTGTGGTTAGTGAATCGCATCTTGTTGATGAATTTCCTAAGAGGGTCACGTGGTTTGTTTCATTTGAACGGAAAGACTGTAGAACAGGAGTCCAAATATCGTTACTACTCGAGCCACATAACATGTTGAAGGAGAGTGTGCAAATGCTTAGGAAACGTCTCAAAATTTGGGACCCGGGAATCATAAGTGTTTTTCAAGACGTCACCTTGAGGGCAAGGTGAATTCGAAGGAGTGAGGAATGTTACGCATGCATATCTATCATTTATTTAGGATATATCTTTGTGTTTTATGTTTATCTGTTTAGTATCTTTTATGTTTATCATTTATCTTTGTGTTTATCACACAACTAGTATTTAAGGTTTCATAATGTAATCATATTATGAATGAATCAAGTTTAAGTCAATAAACAATGTCTAGTCTTCTCATCTCAAGTTCTTAAGGAGCCAGCACACGCTAAAAGTGGTGCCCTATCCCGATATTACCCGAGAGGGTCGTATCACCTACGGTGAGTTCGTAGAAAGACCTGCAATGAGCACCTTTACCTTCCAAAAAACAGTACATTATATTCAGGCACGATTCAATAATGAAAAAACGCATATAACTTAAATTTGAGACTCGGGGTACGTCGTGTTTACCATTAGTATAATATCTTGGGATCTCGTACCAGCAACCTTCTCATAGGTCCCACTATGTCCTTCACTTCCCAAATACTCTCCTCCGTCGGATGCCACCATCTTCTGCAATTTGAACGACACAAGTTAGTAAATGAACGAAGGTAGCAAATTAAAAATAAGAGCACCTGTTTGAAAGTCATTGAGTTGCATACAACCTCCTATGTTATTTATAAAAATGACATGATATTACAAAGTTAATACAACTACTATAACAAATTAAATTGTGATGCTAATAAGTTTAATGTTATAACTGCATTTTCAACTATGTTCAGTGTGAGGATGTTGAAGGTTAGTAAGAACTTCTTCAAGATTAGTTTTCCAAACATATTTGGTTAATGCTTTTATAAAAAGGTTTATGAGGAATATGTCTGTACATAGTTGTTCAACCGTGGTTGATTGGAGAAAACCCTCAAAATGTCTAGAAATCGAAGGTGAATTTAGTCAAGTGCCTAAACATGACACTATTATAACCAAGTACATGTAATATTAAGCGATATATATAATTCATGTAATACTTTCAAGAACAATTTACCTCAAATTCAATAGGCTTAAAACGCAAGTTAGATTGCCATGATGCAAGTGATTTAGAGCCCTGAATGCCACTGGTTGCTTCCTTTTTTAACTGTGTTGTTGGGATGAAGCAGACATTGTGCTTGACTCGTGGGTATAGCATAAGGAAGCGCTTCTATTTCCTCTAAAATTGGTCTCTTCAGCAGTGTTCCCTTTGAATTAGGGGTGCCGTCGTGGTGCCTTAGCGGAGCCGTTTCAAGGGTCATTCTGGTTCTTCTATGTTGTTTCTTCTGATTTTATGTTCTAACCATTGCGTAGCCCTGATTGCAGGTCTTACACATACTCTAAGTTCTTAAATAAATAATTTATTAATTATGATTACGAAACAATAAAAATTTTGCCACATGTGCGTGTCTCCAAAGAACACAAAAGCTCTTTCTCTTGAACGTCATTTGGACTATGAAGAAATATATCAACGGTTAGATATTTATTTTCAAGTTCCAATATGCTTTATTTCAGCACCAGCACCAAAAAGAGCTACAGGTGGTGAGACGTGTTTGCCAGGATACAAACATTCCTCCAAAGATTCATTATGCAACCACTTTGCTTCACACTCAAAAACCGGATTTACATACTCGGAAACCCATTGCATGTGTTCAGATGATGCATATAAATTGACTGCATTGTGGTCAACAGATACCTCAAGTCTGACACGATCATCATTATTTGCATCCCTGATATGTGACTGAATATATCTTAAACCTGAGTTTGAATTCCCACATAACCGTTTCAGTAACGTAGTTCTGAACCCCCTTAACACCTTCAAATGCAGTTTCCAATGGTCAATCTGTGAGATATCAAATGAAGGTGGAGAAAGATTTTTCCTAGTAGCAAAGTAATTCGAACTACACCGAATTAGACTATCGGGGTCTTACCTTGGGACCAAAATTCATCAAACTGTACATTCCCACGAATTTTATGCCAGCAACTGTCAACTGAAAAAAAAGAATCAAATTGTTACAAAAATTTCACATCAGACTATTTTTGCTCCATAGAAAGTTGAGAATTAGAATTACGTGTTGTTCAATGACGTGTATATGCTCAAGAAACTGAGAAAATATTATCACTTTGTCTAGATATGCAGTGAGAATAACATTCCAAGTTGATTTTCAATCAGGGAAAAGTGACTAAAATAGTAGAGACAACTCTAAGCCAAAAATGGGCAGATTAAGTAACAGACTAACCGGTCAAAAACACGAAAGATTTTGCATGGGACGACTCTTAGTCGTAGAACATATAATATAACAATGATAGTAAAGATCAAGAATGTAAAGGGTTAGTGAGATCTTGAAATTACCTGGTTTGAGTTCCACAGTAGATTGACATTCATACAAACTTGAAACAACACTCTCTTCTTATCTGACCCAAAGTTGAACTTGAGATCAGTCTCATCGTCACCAATAGGGGCATTGCTCGTAGAAGGAAAATTGAAAACAACAGGCTCACCAATTTTCTTCGTTCTAAAACTGTAAGTCGGTATAACAGGCAACTCCGTTGACTAAGCTACCCTGGTTGTTGGAAAAAATGGCATAATGGATGGTATAGCTGGCTTTTATGCTGAACTGTGCAAATGGAAAGGTAAATCCACGTCCATTATCAGATGAGATCAGATGTTAAGGGGCCGACACCTTTGAGGAAACAATGATTCCTTTCTAAAACAATTGCCTCGACGTCCATCTAGAGAACTCAAATCGTAGTAGCCCAAAAAAGTCTCTTTTAATCACCACAACTATTTAAATGCAGAACCTTAGCCACCTCTAAGTTCACTATTGTTTGTTCTAATAAACGTATGACACACGATAAAGGTCATAACTCATGAAAAATCACTCATTCGTTCATTCATTAAATCTTGAAACAGTTCGGTACAAAGTTGTAGTTGCCATTTAAATATCCATCTTCATAGCAACTTTCTAGTTCCCCCCATCCCGTCTTTTCTTGTAAATAAGATGGTATGCGCTCTTTAGACATTTGTAGTGCAACTTTCAGTTAATTCAATTACTGATTAGTTTAGAAATCATGGTTGTATTGTTTTACTACTCTTTAGGAAAAGAGTGTAAATAGGGAAAAGTATTGAACAAATGACTTTAGGAAAAATCAAGTGTTAATGACCCAATGAAGTTCGTTTCCCAAGGAGGTATATGTGTGTGAGAAATTTGTTAAATGTTTGTGATTAATGATTGGTTTAGAAGAGGATGAGAAAAGAAGATGACGAAGACGTAAAAATAAAAATAAGTACTACTAGAAAGTTAAAACGTAGAACCTTAAAAACCACAAAAATAAAAATAAATTCCAAAAATTCACCAAAAATTAAAATAAATAAACTAAGAGTTTACCAATGATCAAAACTTTTTCAAACCTTTTAAATAATTAAATATTCAATTTTTAAATGCTAATTAAAGCCCTAAAAATCAAATAAATTATCAAAAAGCCCAAATAAAGATTTTTCAATTGGTAAACCTCTAAAATGACCTAAAAAGATTAAAAACTATTTTTAGAAAATTTTAAACTAATAAAAACTATTTAAAATGATTTAAAAACTATTAAAACTTAAAATAATTATAAATATTAATCTAAAAGAGATAAAATTATTCTAAAAGTTGCTAAATTCCTATTTTAATGTATTAAACCTAAGAAAAATGTAAAAAGTTGGAAAATATGAAATTTTAAAAATAATAATAAAATAATATTAAAAATCCAAAAATCATAAAGAATTCTAAAAACTTGCAAACTAGTTTATTTTAACCTAAATAATCAGAAAATCAAAGTGAAATGACCAGAATACCCCTATTGGGCCCTCAAATGGGCCAAAACCAAAAACAGTCAAACCAAATGGGCTTTTGGGCCCAAAAAGTCAAACATGGCCCAATTGACTTGGAAAAGCCCTATCTGACTCAAAATTTAATTCTAAGAACAAAACTCTAAGGGCCCAAAAGCTGAATATGAGCTTATCACAGCTTATTGAACACTCAGCTAATTCTTATTGGGCTTTTCAGCCCATTAAGCAATAAGCTAATGCCATAAGCTCTAATTTGACACACAACCTTCTTTTGGGATGCTTATGAGATCTGTAAAAAGAAATTTTGAAAAAGCTCACTCAATAAGCCAGAAATAAGCAAAGTAAAAATTCACTAAAAGACAAAATAGTCGTTTTAGAGATTTAGGGCACCTCAGGACTTGATTCAACTTGCAAAAGATCACAAATGGACTCAATAAGCCAAATCAATCAACAAAAATCGAATAAGCACAACCAATAAGCCAGAATAAGCACAAATGAACTTATGAAAAAGTCAATGAAGTTGGTTTTCTAGTGAAACCCTAAAGTCAACCCACCAAATGCTCCAGTATGAACAAATGGGTCAAATAATGAGCACCTATTACAAAAACAAAGTTGTTGCTGGTTGGAATAAGCTATTATAGCTTATTGATAAGCTGAACCCAATTTTACACTATCAGTGGCAACTAGCAGGGGAAAGGAGTTCCCACTGCTTTGACTATTTGACCAAGCTTATTTGAGAGTTCTGGTTGGATTCAATTGGAAACAAAGGCACCCTTGTGATCAGTGAATCACAAGGAGTCAATAGCAACAAGAAAATCACAAATTGGTTCACACAATAAGCCACAATAAGCCAAACAGTCACCAGATATGCACCAGATATGGAAATAAGCAGTTAAGCACTTTATAAGCAGATTTAGACTGAATAAGCCAACCAAACTTAACAGGATGCGTACACAAGCTATATAATCTAAGAACAAACACAAAGCAACAAGAATCAAACACTGAATCAAAGTAGATAACAAGATCAAAGCACAAAATGTTTCTGATGAACAATGAACAATATGCAGACAAGTTTTACTGATCTATTTGACACTTAATCTAATTTCAAGCCTCAAATCCTTCTTCCCTGGTGTGATTAACTAAGGTTTAGCACTTGTTAGCCCTAGCCTAAGCTTAGATCTAGGTGTCCTAAAAATCCTAGCCAATTTTACCAAGTATTTAAGATTTTATAGCCAAATTATGAATCTATGAGTTCAAACCCTCAAAACCTGCAAACAGATGAACAAATACACCTAAATAACAGATACCAACACTTAGCAACAAATAACAACCACTTAACAAACCACAATCCCAACTCATGCAGTAATCCCAAACACCCTTTTAAAACTTGTTTTCACAATTTTTCAAAGGCTTATGCAGATTTTACCCACAAATCAGATCAATAACACCTCAATAACATCAAACCAAGCCAAATGAACAATAATCAAGCACAATGACACAGAACCAAGCACAAATCCACAAAAATCACAAATAATCAGAAACTTAAAGAGAAAATGAAAAGGGAAGAAGATGCAAACCTCCAAGACCTACATCCAGGCCCTGGATTGTTTGAGCTTAGGTACTAGCAAAACAAGTACCAGCTTCCAAGCTGCAAAGAAGAACAAACCACAAAGTGAGATCAAAATAATACCAACTTTCTGATTTTTGATGCACAAGCTTTATCACTTAAAACCTTGCCTCAAAAACCTTCAAACAAGATTATGGAACTCAAATTTTAGCTTATCAAACACCAAACTTTTATAAATAATAGATTAGAATTCAAAATTTAAGAAATTCAAACTTTATTTCATAAAAAGGAATTACAAAGATTTAAAAGCTAAAATCTGGAACAAAGCTCTCTCACAGGTTGAGGAGTCTTTATATAGGCAAATGCCAAGGCTAGCACTATTCACAAACCCTAGAAGTGAAATTCCCTAAATGCCCTAAGTCCTTCTAGACGTTTTCTTGGTGTGAGATGTCCAAAGTGATCCTGGATGTTCATTTTAGCTTTGGAATGAAGCATTGATCCTTAGCTGTTGATTTTGCCACGTTGGATGACTTGGAGGGCAAGTAGTATCCTGATTGGTGGAAAGGGAATTGGGGGTGGGGTCCTTTGTGAGTGGGAGTGAGGGTTTAAGGTTGGGATGGGATTTAGAGTGTGTGAATTAAACGTGGGAACAACCAATTTCATTTTACCCTTTGTTGGTAAAAAGTTAATTATGGGTTCTTACTTGCTACAGTAACAAGTTTTGATCCGTTTTCTTAGGGAGTAAGTTGTTTGGCGCGTGTTTAGGGATGTGAAGTATGTAATTGGCAACTTGGGTCCTTGTTCTTTGGCAAAACACGTTTTTCAGCTTACAAACTCCCATTCCTTTGTAAATAACTTTCAGCTTTTGTCACTTTTGGCACCAAACTTTCCAAAACGTGTTTCAAGGGTTATTTTTGACACTTTTGCATATTTTAAGGGCTGATTTTGGACATTCTTGATCTTCCAAGGTCTTCTATGTATCTTTGGCTTGATGAGGGACCATAATTGACAATTTGAAATTGTTGAGGGACTAATCTTGCCATTTCTTCAAAGTTGAAGGACCTTTTGTGTAATTTTGACAAACTTAAGGGACCAAACTTGTAATTATTAATATACAAGGGTTTTAAGTGTCATTTCTTCAATAAATGAGGATCAATCTTGTTTGTCTTCAAGTATTCAAGGGTATTTGTTGAGTATTCCATGATTAGGGCCCGGTTCTTTGTACGGCTTCGTTTCTCGTGTCCGTTTTTCCTTGTATCTTGTGATCTTTTGTCTTTTTCACGATATCCATACCTAAAATACACAAGTAAACAAACACAAGCATATATATGGTATATTATGACATTTTTATGCATTTAAAGCCCGAAAAGAACGATGAGATCATGTATAAATGCCATCTCATCACTCCCCCATACTAAGCCATTGTCGTGCCCTCACGCAATGCTAGAATAAAGTATCTAAGCATCACCAAAGTTCAATTTTATTAACATTTATTGAAGAGTAAAAGACTTGCAACATACTACGAAGATGTGTAAAGACATAACATATGATTTTCATCACGAAAGTGACTTTTAGGGTCAAAGAATAGAAACAAGTAAATGTCCCTTAGAGTGAACTTCGTCATCCTTGATTGTCATACATTCCATGCTAAGTGCAAAAACGAGATCATTGTTGGTACAAGTCACAATGCTAACACTACTCATACGTCCAAATTGTGTAATACTTTTTCTCCCCGCAATCCTAGTTATTATAAAAGAAATGGGTTACTAGCATTTTTTATCTATTTGTCATGGATCACAAGTGATTCATATTGACTTATTTGAGTAGTTATTAGTCCGAAAGCAAAGTAGCATGATTTGATCAATAGTTAGCCGAAGGAGAAAATCTTTTAAAATGGCTTCTCGTGTATCTCCTTAAGTTCATATCTTGGCATAACTCGTTTCACGATTTGAGACCTTTCTCGGACCGATATTTGGCATGTACTTCATACTTCAAATCTTGGGAAGACGTTCTCGAAATTATGGTCTTCTCTTCATATATTTGGAATTTCTTCACTTGACGTTTTTGAAAGATTCTTCATATTGGACCACGACTTCATCATTTTTCTTCAATCTTTACTTTGGATTTTGATATACAACGATCCGCCTCCTTTTCGGACTTGGATATATTTATCCTCATACCTTGTTAGGGTCTTTTTGGATAGAATTTCTCCATGATCTTTAGGGGAGTAATTGCTTCTCGTCGTGTGTCTCGATTCTTCATATTGATTTAGGAATAATGATACTTCACATCATCTTTGGATCTTTAGCAAAAATATAGCTCCTCATGCCTTGTTAGGGCCTTTTTGGATGATCGCCAATCTTCGCGTCCCGCTTCAATAAGTTATGCCTTGGCTATGAACTCTATTCAACCCCGAGCAACTTTTAAACGATCTTGCGCTAGAGGCTAAGTAACCTTTCAAATCGTACGACCTTACTTATTGCAATTATGATTTATTCCCAATGCATTGATCTTATGGGAAGAAAAAGCCACAATTAAAAACATATGAGTTTTTGAAAGAACATTTTCATGTTCTACGTTTAGCATGATCACTTGTCTAACTCTATCATTTCTCGTTCTTCACTATATAAAGACCTCTAATTAAAGAGACTCGTGAATACTTAGCCATGCAAGTCAAAATTAAGCCAAATTTGGATTAGCTTTCATTAAGACTATATCAAATCAAAGTTTTGGGTTTTCAAGCCACCTATAGGATCTTGCACTTTCTTGGACTTTTTAAAGTTTAGAGAATGCGTTTTATAGTTCCCTTGATAAGTGACTTTCTAGGATCAATTATAGGAACTTGCGAAAAGTTCTTGTTCTTAATCCGTATGAATTAAGACTTTCGCGTTTTAAAGCTCCCTATATAAAAGTCTAGCAAAACTTGAATTGAGCGGGTTAAGGAATGTAAATGGCTCCAAATGCCCATCAAGTCAAAAATTAACTCTTATTCTACCCATCGGAAAATATACATTCGTGTCTTAAAAACACTTATAAAAACTAAGGAAAATTTTAAAATTTGGCCATTTTTAGCCTTATTAGCAAAACAAAACAATGAAAGTTGGAAAGCGTGAGGGCGTAGCAAAGCAAGTACCTATTCACCCCCCATACTAAAAGCAAACATTGTCCTCAATGTTTCGAGTCTAAAGGTGGAGCACCCCCATACTAGAGACGAAGAGTCGAATGCTTAGGATCTAGCATCGAAAGGGTGATCAACAATATATCTAAAGCCGTTTATTAAGTATGCTAAAAGATAATTGTTAGAACAATAAAGGATATGTCATGGATTCGTGAAAAACTTCTTCAAACAAACGATGGAGGCTCACGTAAACGAACACGAGAGTCTTCAATCGTAGATGATGATGATGATCTAGATAACACAATCACAAACAACCACGAGACAAAGAGTTGAAAGGGTACAAGTCCCCTTATTAGTGAATAGTAAGCATAAAGGATAAGCATGGGATCTCCCCCACGAGGCACCTCGTTTTTGATTACCGAGTCATGAGCTAGACTCGATCCCCTCAATGCTAATTATATTTGGGGAATGTGACTTGGTCGAGGGCAACCATTGAAGGAATTTCCCCACCAAAGTAGTGCTTAAGCCTATGTCCATTCACCTTGAAATTAGGACCATCATCTTGAGCTAGCTCAATGGTCCCATAAGGAAACACTTGTGTAATGGTGAACGGACCCGACCAACGAGATTTCAATTTCCCGGAAAATATCTTAAGACGAGAGTTAAAAAGAAACACTTGATCACCAACGTTAAAAACCCGGTTTTTAATCTTTGAATCATGAAACTTTTTAGTCTTTTCTTTAAAAATTAATGAATTTTCATAAGCATTATCTCTTAATTCATCCAATTCATTCAATTGTATTTTCCGGTGATCTCCCACGGTCTTCAAGTCAAAGTTTGCATGCTTAAGGGCCCAATATGCCTTGTGCTCCAACTCAATGGGCAAATGACAATTCTTCCCATAGACTAACTTATAAGGAGTGCAACCGATAGGTGTCTTATAAGCGGTCCTAAAGGCCCATAAAGCGTCATCAAGTTTGTCGGACCATGAAGCACGGTTTTCTCCAATTGACCTCTCTAAAATCCTCTTCAAAGCTCGGTTCGAAACCTCGACTTGCCCACTCGTTTGCGGGTGATAAGCCGTAGAAAGACGATGAGTAACTCCATATTTCTTTAGAACCTTTTCAAATTGGTCATTACAAAAATGGGTTCCACGATCGCTTATAATAGCACGAGGGGTTTCGAACCGAGAGAATAGTTGCTTCAAAAACTTCACTACCACACGAGCATCATTAGTAGGCAAAGCCTTAGCTTCCACCCACTTAGAAAGGTAGTCCACCGCGACGAGGATATATTTGTTGCCATGAGACGATGGGAACGGCCCCATAAAGTCTATTCCCCATATGTCGAAAATCTCACACACTTGAATTATGTTTTGCGGCATTTCATCACGTTGAGACGATTTTCCTTGACGTTGGCACGAATCACACGACTTCACAAGTGCGTGTGCATCATGATAGATAGAAGGCCAAAAGAAGCCAGAATCGAACACTTTCTTAGCCGTGAGATTAGCACCGTGGTGACCACCCGTGGGTCCCTCGTGACAAGCTCTAAGGATATTAGAAGCTTCGGCACCAAAAACACAACGTCGAACGAGTTGATCCGCACAAACTCGAAAGAGATAAGGGTCGTCCCAAAAATAGAACTTGACGTCATGAAAGAATTTTCGTTTTTGTTGTGTCGTCATACCCTTGATTATGAAATTGCCCGCATGGTAATTTGCAATGTCGGCAAACCATGGGGTGGTGTCTTTAGAATTCACTACACCGAGAGTCTCAAGAGCAAATGTTTCGGTGATTTCCTTGTTCTCGAAAACATCTTTGTGAGGATCTTCTAGACGAGAGAGATGATCGGCCGCTAGATTCTCGGCTCCTTTTTTGTCAAGCACGGTGACATCAAATTCTTGGAGGAGGAGCATCCAACGAAGCAATCTCGGCTTAGCATCTTGCTTAGCTAAGAGATACTTGATAGCCGAATGGTCGGTATACACGATGCTTTTAGTCAAGACGAGATAAGGTCGGAATTTCTCAAAAGCATAGACCACGGCAAGGAATTCCTTTTCCGTTGTGGTGTACTTTAATTGAGCCTCGGTCATCCTCTTACTAGCATAGTGGATAGGATGGAAATGCTTGTCATAACGTTGCCCTAAGACGACCCCTATAGCATAATCACTTGCATCGCACATGATTTCAAAGGGTAATTCCCAATTAGGAGCAACAAGAATGGGAGCTTCGGTAAGTTTCCTTTTGAGAGTTTCGAAAGCTTTAACACAATCCTCATTGAAGTTAAAAGGAGCATCCTTCTCGAGAAGGTGTGTCATAGGTCGAGAGATCTTCGAAAAGTCTTTGATGAAACGACGATAAAAGCCCGCGTGGCTTAGGAAACTCCTAACTCCCTTAACGGTTTTGGGATGAGGTAACTTGGCGATGACGTCTACCTTAGCTTTATCGACCTCAATCCCCGCCTTCGACACCTTATGTCCTAAGACGATTCCTTGTTTACACATAAAATGACATTTTTCCCAATTAAGCACAAGATTGGTTTCTTCACAACGTTTTAACATTTGCTCGAGATTAGATAAACATGACGTGAACGAATTGCCAAACACCAAGAAGTCATCCATAAACACTTCCATCGACTTCTCGATCATATCGTGAAAAATCGCCATCATACACCGTTGAAACGTACCCGGTGCATTACAAAGTCCGAAAGGCATCCTACGATAAGCGAACGTTCCATAAGGACACGTAAAAGTAGTCTTCTCTTGATCACGAGGGTCGATAGGGATTTGAAAGTAACTGGAAAAACCATCTAAAAAGCAATAGAATTCATTTCCCGCAAGTCGCTCCAACATTTGATCCATGAAGGGCAAAGGAAAGTGGTCTTTACGAGTGGCGTCATTTAACTTTCGATAGTCAGTACACACCCTCCAGCCGGTCACAACACGAGTGGGAATTAACTCGTTGTTTTCATTAGGCACAACGGTCATTCCTCCCTTTTTAGGGACACAATGGATTGGGCTCACCCATGGGCTATCGGATATAGGATAAATCATTCCCGCGTCAAGGGGTTTAAGGACCTCCTTTTTAATGACATCGTGAATTTTGGGATTCACCCTTCTTTGGCTTTGAATTGCGGGTTTGTAGTCCTCCTCCATTAAAATCTTGTGAGTACAAAATTTTTGGTCAATGCCCTTAATGTGGGATATTTTCCACGCAATTGCCCCTTTATGAGCCTTAAGAACTTTCAAGAGCTCGGTTTTTTCATTATTAGCAAGACCTTTTGCAATAATAACCGGCAACTTGTCATCACCCTCCAAGAATGCGTATTCAAGGTGAGAAGGAAGATCTTTCAATTCAAGGATAGGTGGCTCCTCGATTCAAGATTTTGGTTCAACACTCATAACTTCCATCGGCGAAAGAAATGGTGGAATAGAAATATCATCACTAATCAACACCTCATCTTCATTGTCGATTTCATTTGAAGTGAGATCGCCTCCTTGGAATGGAGTGAGATTTGGTGTGGAATTAGCAAGAATCGGATCCAAAATAGTGGGATTGCCACTTGACGAGCTATCAGAAAAACCTAACACTTCTTGTGAAAACTCATCGCAAACCACATCAACGATGTCAATGTGATTTGATGGTAGCGATTGCATAAACATGAGAAGGTTTCGAGTTTTGAGTAGCGTTTATAACAAGTTCCTCTTCGTTGAATCTCAAAGTTATAGTTCTCGCATGAACATCAATAAGCGATCTCGAAGTGTCTAAAAATGAGCGACCTAAAATTAGAGGAACTTGAGGATCCGCGGGGATGTCAACTACTATAAAATCAACGGGATAGTAGAACTTCCCCACTTTCACGAAAACATCTTCGGCTACCCCACATGCCATAATCGTAGAATGATCGGCCATCTCGATAGACATGTTCGAAGGAATGAGAGCCGGAAGCGAAAGCGATTTCCAAATGGAAAATGGCATCAAATTAATGCTCGCACCAAGATCGGCCAAGGCGAGGCATTCTTTCATATCTTGTATGTCACAAGGAATGAGAAACTTTCCGGGGTCACCAACTTTTTCCGGTATGCGGGTAAGATAAACCGAAGAACAATTAGCAAGCTTTGAAAGCTTTTCCTTATCGCTCATCATACTTTTAAAAGTGGAAGCGAAACGAGGCATATATAACAACGCGCCGGCTAAACTTACATCAAAATGCACTTGTTGAAACATTTTTATAAAAAGCTCGATTTGTTGTTTGTTACGTTCTTGCAACTTCTCTTTGTTTCGTCTCGAAGGGTAGGGTAAAGGTGGTGTGGGTTGGTCATTAGGCAACGGCCTTGGAAACTCGGGTTCCACAATTGGTATTGGTTCAACCGTAGGTGTGGTATGAGCGGTACTTCGTGGGATTGTAATGTGCTCCTTTTCGACCATCACCTCGGGTTCTTTCTCAATTTCCTTCTCCGTAGAAGTACTTGGACGAGAGATTGGTTCCTTGAAAGTTTTACCACTTCGTGTAGTAATAACCTTCATTTCTCCCTTCGAGTTTGCAATGGTATCACTAGGAAGACCACCCGAGGAAGAGGGTTTACACATGATTGCTTCAAACATTTTAGCCATTCGGTCCTCAATATTTGATTGCCTAGCATCCGCTTTTAATAACTCTTGCTTAATCTCATGTTGTCCTAATTCCATCTTTTGTTGATTTTGTTGAAGACGTTGGACATTTCCTTCCATTTTGTTTGCATGAGTTTTAAGTTCATTAGCAAGTTCATTTTTAAGCTCTTTTTTCAACTCGGATCTTAAGCTAATCATCTCACGTTGCATGTTATCAAATTTAGCATCATTTGCTTTAGCATAATCCAAAAATTCTCCTTGCAAATTTGTAGTGTGAGCATTTTGAAAACCTTGTGTAGTGTTTTGAAAATCACGGTTTTGGTTTTGATTAGAAATTTGTACATTCCCATTTTGATAATTCCCTTTGTTGTAAATGCGTGAATTGCCTTGGTAATTACCTTGGTTGTTGTTTCGATAATTGTTAACATTTTGATTTGGTGGAGCTTGATTTTGGCGGGAACCTTGGCCGTTTTGGTTGTAAGTTCTCGTTGCTACATAAGCACTCGAAGTGTTACCATCCACGGTAATGCACTCGGAAAGATCATGAGCTCCCCCACATGACAAACAACTCTTAGCAACCGCTTTAACCGAAGCGGAATTTGAAGCTTCTTGAGCTTTCCAATGGGACATAAGATTAGCAAATATATCAAAAAAACGATTTTCCTCATTAGCTTCATCATGTAAGGCATTAATGCTACGAGACGATTGTGACGATGATGACGAACCCAAATTGGCAACACTCGGTGTGTTACGAGGGTTATAAACCTTAGATCTATTCTCGATGATTTGTAAAGCCTCATTTGTCGTCTTGCACAAAAAATTACCACCCGCGGCGGCATTCAAATAATCTCGTTCATGATCATTAAGCCCATTATAAAAAGTATCAACTTGATGTAATTCCGTAAAATCATGGTGTGGACATTCATGTAACATTTCTTTAAATCGTTCCCATGCCATTGAAAAACTTTCATTATTTCTTTGCACAAATCATGAAATCTCATTTTTCAAATGTGTTGTTTTAGATGGTGGAAAAAACTTGTTCACAAACTTAGAAACGAGATCGGTCCATGTCAAAATCGAATTTGGTGGTTCTTTCTCAAGCCAATTTTTTGCGGGTCCATCTAACGAGTATGGAAACAACATCATCTTAATGGCGTCATGTGGAACATCCTTAAACTTGCTAGTGGCGGTGAGACGGTTAAAATTCCTAATGTGGTAATGCGGGTTGTCTTTCTCATGACCTCTAAACTTATTTGCTTGCAACATCGACATTAAACCCGTCTTAATTTCGAAATTCTCCGCAAGGATGGCGGGAATCACAATAGCCTCTCCAAAACCCTCGGTGGGTGCTTGTAGAAACTCCATCATAGTACGATTAGCCATGATGACTTCTTGTTTTACAATAGGTTCAACAATTGGAGGTTCTTCAACAATCAACGTCTCTTGATTGGCTTGCTTTTGAAGATGTTTACGAGCTCGTTTTGCTTGACTACGAGTGATCATAAACTTCATGAAGAATGGGAGGTGAGCAAAGAAGATTCTTTTTGGGTGTTTTGTGAATTTTTGATTTTTTTGTGTTTTTGATGATATTTAATTTTTTTGGATTTTGGTGTATCTTCGTAGACAACAATCTACAAAATCTCTCCTCGAATCAAACTCTTGATTAAAGAAGCCTCAAAGGAATGAAAACGATCACGTGGAGTGAACGCCTTCGAATGACTTTAGAACTTTGGTGAAAACCAAATTGTTCAAGAGGTTTTAATCACAAAAAAACCAAGCAAATATATTATACGTAATAATACTTTGGGCGGCAAAACCCTCGATTAGCCTTCAATCTCAAAATACTCACAAGCAAGCGGGGAAACGAGGCGGCGCGAAGCACTTAAGAGCCTTTTTCCTTAGGGTATATTTTATAATACCCGCCTTATACCCACCTAATAGTTTGTATTTTTCAAAATCGAGCTTCACGAAAGTATTTATCTATTTTTGCCTTTTTCTTTTTGTTTGAGATTCGAATACAATAATTGAGTGATGAAATCCCAATTAAGGTTGTGTTTTCACACTTTTGGAGATATTGTTTATTTGTTGTGATACTTAATACAATACAGTAATAATATTTTTACAAGAAAAACCAAGAAAACCGATAATACGTATTAGTAGAGTTCTACTAATACAAATACTATTTATGGTTAATATTAAAAACAACAATGCAAATTAATCACGACACACCTCCCCGGCAGCGGCGCCAAAATGGTTGTATTGTTTTACTACTCTTTAGGAAAAGAGCGTAAATAGGGAAAAGTATTGAACAAATGACTTTAGGAAAAATCAAGTGTTAATGACCCAATGAAGTTCGTTTCCCAAGGAGGTATATGTGCGTGAGAAATTTGTTAAATGTTTGTGATTAATGATTGGTTTAGAAGAGGATGAGAAAAGAAGATGACGAAGACGTAAAAATAAAAATAAGTACTACTAGAAAGTTAAAACGTAGAACCTTAAAAACCACAAAAATAAAAATAAATTCCAAAAATTACAAAAAACTCACCAAAAATTAAAATAAATAAACTAAGAGTTTACCAATGATCAAAACTTTTTCAAACCTTTTAAATAATTAAATATTCAATTTTTAAATGCTAATTAAAGCCCTAAAAATCAAATAAATTATCAAAAATCCCAAATAAATATTTTTCAATTGGTAAACCTCTAAAATGACCTAAAAAGATTAAAAACTATTTTTAGAAATTTTTAAACTAATAAAAACTATTTAAAATGATTTAAAAACTATTAAAACTTAAAAAAATTATAAAAATTAATCTAAAAGAGATAAAATTATTCTAAAAGTTGCTAAATTCCTATTTTAATGTATTAAACCTAAGAAAAATGTAAAAAGTTGGAAAATATGAAATTTTAAAAATAATAATAAAATAATAATAAAATAATAATAAAATAATATTAAAAATCCAAAAATTATAAAAAATTCTAAAAACTTGCAAACTAGTTTATTTTAACCTAAGTAATCAGAAAATCAAAGTGAAATGACCAGAATACCCCTATTGGGCCCTCAAATGGGCCAAAACCAAAAACAGTCAAACCAAATGGGCTTTTGGGCCCAAAAAGTCAAACTTGGCCCAATTGACTTGGAAAAGCCCTATTTGACTCAAAATTCAATTCTAAGAACAAAACTCTAAAGGCCCAAAAGCTGAATATGAGCTTATCACAGCTTATTGAACACTCAGCTTATTCTTATTGGGCTTTTCAGCCCATTAAGCAATAAGCTAATGCCATAAGCTCTAATTTGACACACAACCTTCTTTTGGGATGCTTATGAGATCTGTAAAAAGAAATTTTGAAAAAGCTCACTCAATAAGCCAAAAATAAGCAAAGTAAAAATTCACTAAAAGACAAAATAGTCGTTTTAGAGATTTAGGGCACCTCAGGACTTGATTCAACTTGCAAAAGATCACAAATGGACTCAATAAACCAAATCAATCAACCAAAATCCAATAAGCACAACCAATAATCCAGAATAAGCACAAATGAACTTATGAAAAAGTCAATGAAGTTGGTTTTCTAGTCAAACCCTAAAGTCAACCCACCAAATGCTCCAGTATGAACAAATGGGTCAAATAATGAGCACCTATTACAAAAATAAAGTTGTTGCAAGTTGGAATAAGCTATTATAGATTATTGATAAGCTGAACCCAATTTTACACTATCAGTGGCAACTAGCAGGGGAAAGGAGTTCCCACTGCTTTGACTATTTGACCAAGCTTATTTGAGAGTTCTGGTTGGATTCAATTGGAAACAAAGGCACCCTTGTGATCAGTGAATCACAAGGAGTCAATAGCAACAAAAAAAATCACATATTGGTTCACACAATAAGCCACAATAAGCCAAACAGTCACCAGATATGCACCAGATATGGAAATAAGCAGTTAAGCACTTAATAAGCAGATTTAGACTGAATAAGCCAACCAAACTTAACAGGATGCATACACAAGCTATATAAACTAAGAACAAACACAAAGCAACAAGAATCAAACACTGAATCAAAGTAGATAACAAGATCAAAGCAAAAAATGTTTCTGATGAACAATGAACAATATGCAGACAAGTTTTACTGATCTATTTGACACTTAATCCAACTTCAAGCCTCAAATCCTTCTTCCCTGGTGTGATTAACTAAGGTTTAGCACTTGTTAGCCCTAGCCTAAGCTTAGATCTAGGTGTCCTAAAAATCCTAGCCAATTTTACCAAGTATTTAAGATTTTATAGCCAAATTATGAATCTATGAGTTCAAACCCTCAAAACCTGCAAACAGATGAACAAATACACCTAAATAACAGATACCAACACTTAGCAACAAATAACAACCACTTAACAAACCACAATCCCAACTCATGCAGTAATCCCAAACACCCTTTTAAAACTTGTTTTCACAATTTTTCAAAGGCTTATGCAGATTTTACCCACAAATCAGATCAATAACACCTCAATAACATCAAACCAAGCCAAATGAACAATAATAAAGCACAATAACACAGAACCAAGCACAAATCCACAAAAATCACAAATAATCAGAAACTTAAAGAGAAAATGAAGAGGGAAGAAGATGCAAACCTCCAAGACCTACATCCAGGCCCTGGATTGTTTGAGCTTAGGTACTAGCAAAACAAGTACCAGCTTCCAAGCTGCTAAGAAGAACAAACCACAAAGTGAGATTAAAATAATACCAACTTTCTGATTTTTGATGCACAAGCTTTATCACTTAAAACCTTGCCTCAAAAACCTTCAAACAAGATTATGGAACTCAGATTTTAGCTTATCAAACACCAAACTTTTATAAATAACAGATTAGAATTCAAAATTTAAGAAATTCAAACTTTATTTCATAAAAAGGAATTACAAATATTTAAAAGCTTAAATCTGGAACAAAGCTCTCTCACAGGTTGAGGAGTCTTTATATAGGCAAATGCCAAGGCTAGCACTATTCACAAACCCTAGAAGTGAAATTCCCTAAATGCCCTAAGTCCTTCTAGACGTTTTCTTGGTGTGAGCTGTCCAAAGTGATCCTGGATGTTCATTTTAGCTTTGGAATGAAGCATTGATCCTTAGCTGTTGATTTTGCCACGTTGGATGGCTTGGAGGGCAAGTAGTATCCTGATTGGTGGAAAGGGAATTGGGGGTGGGGTCCTTTGTGAGTGGGAGTGAGGGTTTAAGGTTGGGATGGGATTTAGAGTGTGTGAATTAAACGTGGGAACAACCAAATTCATTTTACCCTTTGTTGGTAAAAAGTTAATTCTGGGTTCTTACTTGCTACAGTAACAAGTTTTGATCCGTTTTCTTAGGGAGTAAGTTGTTTGGCGCGTGTTTAGGGATTTTAAGTTTGGAATTGGCAACTTGGGTCCTTGTTCTTTGGCAAAACACGTTTTTCAGCTTACAAACTCCCATTCCTTTGTAAATAACTTTCAGCTTTTGTCACTTTTGGCACCAAACTTTCCAAAAAGTGTTTCAAGGGTTATTTTTGACACTTTTGCATATTTCAAGGGCTGATTTTGGACATTCTTGATCTTCCAAGGTCTTCTATGTATCTTTGGCTTGATGAGGGACCATAATTGACAATTTGAAATTGTTGAGGGACTAATCTTTCCATTTCTTCAAAGTTGAAGGACCTTTTGTGTAATTTTGACAAACTTAAGGGACAAAACTTGTAATTATTAATATACAAGGTTTTTAAGTGTCATTTCTTCAATAAATGAGGATCAATCTTGTTTGTCTTCAAGTCTTCAAGTGTATTTGTTGAGTATTCCATGATTAGGGCCCGGTTCTTTGTACGGCTTCGTTTCTCGTGTCCGTTTTTACTTGTATCTTGTGATCTTTTGTCTTTTTCACGATATCCATACCTAAAATACACAAGTAAACAAACACAAGCATATATATGGTATATTATGACATTTTTATGCATTTAAAGCCCGAAAAGAACGATGAGATCATGTATAAATGCCATCTCATCAAATCACATCAGGAAGAGCATCACCAAAGATTTACAGAAAATAAGAATGTTACATGTTCATTGTCTTGTAGCAGAGTCGTGCATTTATACTGTGCGCTTGTCTTGGATGCCAAACTTCAGAGGGTAATGTGAGAAGAGATGCTAACGATAATTCGATTGTGTGTTGGCGTAGCACTCGGTTAATAAGATATGTATCTCTTTCATGTCCTTCCCCTATTACCATGTTGTGCATTGTTTCCAACATCAGGGGTGGGTCCATCTGATTGTCCTTCTGGGTGTTCAGCGTTTTTCAACAATGATACTTAATATTTTTTGTAGCGTTATCCCCTTGACCGCTGCCACATGGCAGCCTCCCATTGTTTCACGCATCCCAACAGAGCAGTAGCTATGGAGAGTGTGTGCCGAACGTGTTCCGTACGTGTGTTCCTCTGAGGTGTCTGCTGATTGGGTGCGAAAATATACAACAGATTAGTGCGAAAAAATCATATTCAAAATATAGATTAAAGATGTTCAAAAATCTAGTGTCAGAAATATCATGAACATATTAAGTCGTATAAGCAACTTGAATATAGTATATCATGAATAGCGAAAAAGAGAAACGGGTCAAGGCGTTAAGCCTTAATAAAAGGCTACCGACACTCTTAGGGAATATACCTTTAGTCCTTTACCAAATGGATTACACTATGATTAGAAAACACCAATTCCTGATGTGCTTATTTTAATAAGCATAAACCTATGCAGAACTATTTTGTATTCCATATGTTCAAAAAAATGGTAAAAGGTTAGTCACCTCGATGTTAAAGGAATTAAGACAAAATGGAAAAAGGTTATTCACATTAGCAGCACAGGAAATAGGCAAAAAAAAGGGTGTTCAGCTGCAGTTGCCAATTCTATACATGTGCTCCCACCTCCATCGACAAGAGTTATGACTATGTGCTCTACAAATATACAGATAGACAGGTTTTATAAGAGTTCTGATGTGACTGTGACATGCATAACGATTCAAAACAACCCACAAACTCACCTCAAGGTAGATAATTTATCTAGGCCTATTAACTATTTTCTCATATCGAGGCTTTATTGTTTTACACTTTGACAAAAGAAAACCGAATACATATCCATCTCATGTGAAAGATCTTCTACCACACTATATATCTTGAGGTCTATCGACATTGTCATCAGATAAGTGGAGGTTTCCCCTTATCGAATTTTCTTTTTATTAAAGCATCCAAACACAGTTTTCATAAGTTAAGACTAATCATTAAACTTAGCTTTACTATTATAACAATTAAGAGGTAAACTTGTCTAATTCACATAATTATAATCATTTGGTTTCAAATACGTTTAAAATGGGGCAAGTAGCTATGATTTGGTATGAGATAGTTAGTCAAAGTGAAGTAAATCGCACCTGAAGCATAAAACCTTTGTGGTACCGCGACAACAAACTCACCATATTGCAAAACACCATGAGCCAACCATGGGTGGCTTTTTCTTCCTGCCATACTTTTTGAAAAAGTAAACAGTAGTTTAGCGGAAGAAAAAAATCTAAATATTACGTCTTAAACTAAATACGAAAGTGCACCTTCATGATCAAAGTTGTTTGGTACGCTTTGAATTTCCACATCATGCGCCATTATGCAATCATCAAACCCCCGTTCTTGTAAATCCTCATGAACAATCTGTTCATATATCTATCAGATAGGTAGTATATCACATTATCTTATTATAAAATAAAGTTAAAGTGACCAAATTGAAACATATGATAAACAATGAGACATGATTTCATAAGAAAGGTTGTTAGATTTTGTCTTTGATTTGTCCAATATAGTTTGTGCATTACTTATTCAAGGTTGGCAATTACCTTTGCAGTCTCTAATTTACCAAGCTGGTTGGCAAGATCAAATCTATAATCAAAATATGTAGCAACTTCTAAGGCCTCAATAATTTTTTTCGTGATTCCAAAAAGTGAGATCACTACAAAAGGTCCCATATATTAGATTTATATAACAAATAACTACAGAAAGATCAAATAAGGTCGACCTATTATATAGAAATATAGAATAAAATATATTATATATGAACTATACATGTTATGATGCTCCTTTTACCTGAAGTCAATATACCACCAGGCACGCATCACATGCATCATATACTCTATCAACGTGAGCAAAAACAGTGACACTAAAGTGAAAGAAAATAAATACGAATAAGGCGCAGCTCCAAACCATGGCTTATGCGGACAATTAGGTGCAGCTCTAAACCATCATATACGAATCGATTTTCTGCAACAACAAAGTTATCTAAGCAAACCTTTTGATGAAAAAAATTAATAAGTGATGCAAAAAAACTTCATTTAATGTTATGCAATAAAACTTCATACCTTTGACTTGTCATGGATAAAGTGTAAAACCACCACTTTTGGGATTTAAACAATACCCGAGAAGTGAAAGTGCAAAGTTAACGATATTTTGGAACTTAATTTTCCAAAATGTTTTTATATTACTGGATGTAATAAACTCGGAATAAAAATCACACATCACTATTCTAAAATCACAAAATCTAGCTTTATTTATTTATAAGAATCACTATCACGTTTACTTCTTGACTTATGACTCAAACAGGACAATCTAAGTTTCATAATTACTATATTGGACAATTTAAACAAACACATATCAATCAAACTACATTAATTCAAAACCAACAACTGAAAGTTGCTCATAATCTATACAGAATTTGAATAAATAATTAGTTCGTAAGACAACTCATATATGGCACTATCACTCATAAATAATCTAAAGGAACTATAGTATCAACTATATAGAGTAAATGAGAAACACCTCAAAAACAAAATATTAACTTTAGATTCAAGAGAGGTTTACTATGTAACTTCAATTGAAATAAAACGCATTAACCATAGGGACATCAGCGTCATCCGTCTCACCTGGTGGAACTCTTAGACCTCTCGGTGGGCTGGTTGGTGGTGAACCACCTTCATCGTCACCTGGAGAATCTGGTCTAGCTTTAGTTTTTTTAAGGACGGTAGCTATCTGTGTCTGTAACAATAAATACAAAAACACAAATCAATCACATATTTAGATTCATAAAATCCGATTGTAACCAAACAGTGTCTATTAGTCAGAACATAAATGATTTTAGGGTTTTGAAAAAAAATACCTAATACTGCATATGTTGATAAAAAAATCGAACCAAAATTTCAACATTATGGTTTATAGAAAAAGATACATACATGGATCTTGAGAAGAGATGAGAGGATGGATAAGTGCGTTTTTTTAAAAGATCGAATCACTGGATTGTAGAAGAATGACAGGTGCGTTGTAGAATCTGCAGTATATACCGAAAAAATACGAATGCGTTTTATCATTGGATAATTTTAGAAAAAAATGTGTTTTTAAAAGTATAATAATTTTGCTTTCAAATACATATCACAACTTATAAATTAGTCTAGTGGTAGGAGTGTTTATCTCTGGATGAGCAGACCATGGTTTGAATCCTGCAACTGGCACTAATAGATACTTTTTTACATATATTTCGGAAAAAATGATGACGTGGATTAATGGGATGCTTATGTGGCATATCCCTCCTCTTATATATAATGTAAAGATATATATATATATATGGCAATTTTTATGATATTTTCATCGTTTTAAGCCCGTTTTGGACTATGAGACCATGTATCAAAGCAGTCTCATCACTCCCTCATACTAAACCATTGTCGTGCCCTCACGCAATGCTAGAATAAAGTATCTTAGCACCTCCAAAATTCATTTTTTATCGACTTTTATTGAAACTTAAACTTATTACACTACTACTACTTGCGTTTTAGACATAATGTATGATTTTCAGCGCAAAATGGGACGTTTAGGTTCATAGAACAAGAACACGTGAATGCTTCGTTAGAAATAATTTCGTCGTCCTCGATTTTCACCCAATTCCATGCTAAGCGTGTAACGAGATCATTGTCATTATAAGTTAGTAATGCTAACACTACTCATATGCCCTAATCACGTACTTAGACTCCCTTAATCCTAAGTGGTATCTCTTATATTTTATTTTTTTCTTGAATGATCACGAGGATACATTTTTGACTTATGTGATAATAGAGATTAAGGTCCAAAAATAGAGTCATAACGGTGTAACCAAAACCATCGAATTAATAACCTCCCCTAATAGACAACGATGTCAAAAAATTAAGTCAACAAGAAGGATCGATAAACACGATTTTATAACGGTTTTGAACATGAGACTTATTACCAACTTGGAATTGGTTTACCGCCACCTTTTATTTAACTTCACCATGAAGTGTGTATTATGGCTTTGGTCTTGCCCTTGTCTTTTATTTAACCTCACCATGAGGTGTTTATTATGACTTGACGTATATCCTCACGCTAAGGAGAATTTTGGATATTTAAGGCTTCGAGTTTTAAGACATTCACTTTCAATTTTGCATAGATTTTTCGGCCTTGTGAGCTTCAAATTTTAGCTTGATTTAGGTGAAGAGGAACTTAAAAATTATTATTGGGGAAGCCTTTGATTATTCGGGGTGCCAATACTTCAAAACCGTGACGTTGGCGATACCTTAATGTTTTCCCAATTTAATTACATGGAAGCTACTAGAAAAAAATTATAAACCAACAATCAAGATTAAACCGCTAAGTCAATATTTAGTAGCAAAATTTATATACAAGCGAAGGGAGAATAAGCAAACAATTAGAACACATGAGTTTTTGAAAGAATACGAGTACTCTACGTTTAGCATAGTAACTTATAATTAACTCTATCACTTCTCGTCCTCATTTAAGAGACTTAGCCTAATAAAAGTTAAGGAATCGAAGCTACGTGCTCAACACGCACAGTCGAGTCAAAAATTATTCTTATTCTAGCCATCGGAAAATCTACATTCGTGTCTTAAACACTTATGAAAACATGAGAAATTTTTTAAAATTTGGCCATTTTTAGCCTTATTTTCAACAAAAAGATAAACTTTGAAAAGCGTGAAGGTTTAGCAAGGTCGAGTATCTATTCACCCCCCATACTAAAGTTAAACATTGTCCTCAATGTTTCGAATCTAAGGGTAAAATACCGCCATACTAGAGACGAAGTCGAATGCTTAATCTAACATGGAAAGGGTAAGTAACAATTAAATCTTAAGCCGTTTATGAAGTGTGGTAAAACACCTAATGTTAGAACAATAAAGGATATATATCATCGGATACAAGAAAATCTTCAAAGCAACGATCGAACCTCGAGTAAAACGAACCCGAGAGGCTCCAATCGTAAAGATAATGATCTAAATAACCACAATTCACAAACAACCACGAAACAAAAGTTGGAAGGGCACAAATCTCCTCACATTAAACTACATTAGAA
The DNA here is from genome assembly GCA_025667525.1 of Glebionis coronaria. Classification (NCBI taxonomy): domain Eukaryota; kingdom Viridiplantae; phylum Streptophyta; class Magnoliopsida; order Asterales; family Asteraceae; genus Glebionis; species Glebionis coronaria. Next base: position 70,313,046 of record CM046882.1, on the reverse strand, counting down.
AGCAATAATATGTACATAGATAAGCATGGGATCTCCCCCACGAGGCACCTCGTTTTTTATTACCGAGTCATAAGCTCGACTCGATCCCCTCAAGACTAATTATCATTGGGGAAGGTGACTTGGTCGAGGTCTTCCAAAGAAGGGACTTCCCCACCAAAGTATTGCTTAACCCTATGACCATTCACCTTGAAATTAGGACCATCATTTTGAGCTAGCTCGATGGTCCCATAAGGAAACACTTGGGTGATGGTGAATGGTCCGGACCAACGGGATTTCAACTTGCCGGAAAAATTTTTCAATCTTGAGTTAAAAAGCAACACTTGATCTCCAATGTTAAAAACCCGGTTTTTAATTTTAGAATCATGAAACTTTTTAGTTTTCTCTTTGTAAATCCATGAATTTTCATAAGCAAAGTCTCTTAATTCATCCAATTCATTTAATTGCATTTTCTGGTGTTTTCTCACGGTCTCAATGTCATCATTACAATGCTATAGGGCCCAATAAGCTTTGTGTTCGAGTTCAATTGGCAAGTGACAATTCTTCCCATACACGAGCTTATAAGGAGTGCACCCAATGGGTGTCTTATGAGCAGTACGAAAGGACCATAAAGCATCGTCGAGCTTATCCGACCAAGAATGTCGGTTCTCTCCTATCGACCTTTCCAAAATCCTTTTTAAAGCTTGGTTTGAAACCTCGACTTGCCCACTCGTTTGTGGGTGATAAGTCGTAGAAAGACGATGTGTAACCCCATTTCATTAGAACCATTTCGAATTGGTCGTTACAAAAATGGGTTCCACGATCGCTTATGATTGCACGAGGGGTTCCAAACCGAGAGAACAATTGCTTCAAGAACTTGACTACCACATGAGAATCGTTCGTGGGCAAAGCCTTAGCTTCCACCCACTTAGATAGGTAGTCAACGGCGACAAGGATGTACTTATTACCACGAGATGATGGGAACGACCCCATAAAATCAATGCTCCGCACGTCAAAGATCTTACACACTTGGATGACATTTTGTGGCATTTCATCGTTTTGTGAGGCTTTTCCTTGACGTTGGCATGAGTCACACGACTTGATAAGTGCGTGCACATCTCGGTAAATAGTAGGCCAAAAGAAACTGGCATCAAAGACCTTCTTCGCCTTGAGATTAGCACCATGGTGACCACCCGTGGGTCCCTCGTGACAAGCTCTAAGGATATTAGTAGCATCGGTGCCAAACACACAATGTCAAATAATTTGATACGCATAAGTCCGAAATAGATAAGGGTCATCCCAAATGTAGAACTTGATGTCACGAAAGAATTTTCGTTTTTGTTATGTCGTCATACCCTTAATGATGAAGTTGGCCGCATGGTAATTTACGATGTCCGCAAACCATGGGGTAGAAGAATCATCCTTGGAATTCACTACACCAAGTGTCTCGATAGGAAATGTTTCGATGATTTCCTTGTTCTCGTACACACTTTGGTGAGGATCTTCCAATCGAGAGAGGTGATCGGTAATACAAGGGTTTACCTAGTATAAAAATTTTCGTTGTTCCAGTCTCCTCGAATTGATTACTGGTTTAACTACGACTCAATCGTCTTTTGGTGGGATACAATAATTTGGTCGTTGTAGTATAATTAAATTGCGAAACGTTAAAGTACATGACAGTTAATTAAATCTAAAACTAATTTAAAAAGTGATTGTGCAATATTAAAAACTTAAAAGTAAATAATTAAATGACAAAAATTTAATACTTGACGAAAAATTAATTTGACAGTGTAATAAAAATGTAAACTTGAAATAATGTAAACTTAAAAATCAAACAAAGCAAAATATAATTCAAAACCCAAAACCATCAGAATCCAGATCGGAAAGCTGTCACCATACCCCATCGGAATCCAGATCGCAATAGAAGTATCGGAATGAGTCTAAACCTATCTATCGGAATAATCTGAAATGCTATCTATCGGAATGTAAGGAAACAAAAGCTGTCGGAATAAACTTCTATCGGAATGTTACTCAGATCGAAATGTTGCTAAGGAAATTTGGGCAGCACTTCGTCTCAATGAAACCTTAAGAGCCATCGCAATCAAGATCACAATGTGCGATCGGAATCTTGATCGGAATAAGGGGGATTGACTTAGATCGGAATGTTAGATCGCAATGCCGTCGGAATTTAATAACCCTCGTTCCGATACTCTCACTATCGGAATGTGGAGAAGAAGAACCGTCGGAGTGTCTAAAACCTCCCTTTTCGATGGAAATGAATTCGCAATAAGCAAAAATTAAATAAGCTATGACTAATAAGCTAATATCAAAAACTTAACTGAAATGATGATAAGACGAGATAACAAGCAACAAATTTAAAAACTTTCAAGACACAAAATACGAAAACTTTATAAAAATGGATTTTATAAAGACAAAACTTTTAAGAAAACTTAAAAACAAATAAGCTAAACACAAAATAAGACAATAAGATTGTCAAACTTATAGCTTAATTCGTATAAACGCTTAGATGGAAATGAAAAGACAAACTTTTAAATCAAATAAGCAATGAGATTAAGCAAAAGATTGCTTAATCCGAATTTGTAATAATTCAAAACAAGAAAAGTAGGATGAGAATGATAAAGAAAAGCTTGATTAAAGAAAAACAAAGATTAACAATTAACTTACATGGAATCAAAGTGCACGAAATTTAAAACATGAATTTAAAGAACAATTTAGTAAAAATGACATGGAAATGGAAATGGTGCAAATAAGTAAAGGTGGAAAGTCTAATTTGTCAAATTAGCTAACAAGTGAAATGTGGTGAAATGAAGTCTATATATAGGGAGAAGGGAAGCATGTGTTGCTCCTTTCTTTCTTTCTCGTCTTTTCGTCTTCTTAATTCTTCGACGTTTTCGACTTTGTCTCGGGATTATTTGAACTCGTCTTATAATTTATTCATTTTTTAGACTTGAGTTCCTCGGCATTATTAAACTTCCGTCTTTAGACTTGTTCTTCGATAAATCTTCAGAATTGGCCTTGGACTTTCGTTCTTTTTGCACTCTTGATCTTTCGACTTCGTCTTTTGTCTTTTTGTTTGATAAAAGCCCGTGAAAGCCCGTGTTTTCCTCCCTTTTCACATTTTGATCCTAAATCACAACAAAAACACAAACCGCGCATAATTCCGACATTTACGACATAAAATACACGTTTTGGCTTGGTTATTATTGTAATTAAGTGGTCAAAGGATGGGTGTTTTCACAACTATCAATCGGCCGCAAGATTCTCGGCTCCTTTTTTGTCAAGTATGGTGACATCAAATTCTTGTAGGAGGAGAATCCAACGAAGCAATCTCGGCTTAACATCTTGTTTACAAAAGAGGAACTTGATGGCCGAATGATCTGTAGACACTATGCTTTTAGTCAAGACGAGATAAGGTCGGAATTTCTCAAATGCATACACCACGGCAAGTAATTCCTTTTCGGTTGTGGTGTATTTAAGTTGAGCCTCAGTCATCGTCTTGCTAGCATAGTGGATAGGCAAGAAGTGTTTTACATGACGTTGCCCCAAAACGGCCCCAATAGCGTAATCACTAGCATCACACATAAGTTCAAAGGGAAGGTTCCAATTTGGAACAACAAGAATGGGAGCTTCAGTAAGTTTCCTTTTAAGAATTTCAAGGCTCGAACACAATCTTCGTTAAAGACGAAAGGGGCATCTTTTTCGAGAAGGTGCGTAATGGGTCGAGATATCTTTGAAAAGTCTTTGATGAAGCGACGATAAAAGCCCGCGTGGCCTAGGAAACTCCTAACTCCCTTGACGGTTTTGGGATGAGGTAATTTGGCGATGACGTCTATCTTAGCTTTGTCTACCTTAATCCCCGCTTTCGAGACCTTGTTCCCTAAGACGATTCCCTCTTTACACATATAACGACATTTTTCCCAATTGAGCACAAGGTTGGTTTCCTCACAACATTTCAACATTTTATCCAAATTTCCTAAACACGAAGTGAAGGAACTACCAAACACGGAAAAGTCATCCATGAAGACTTCCATCATCTTCTCGATCATGTGATGAAAATAGCCATCATAAACTATTGAAAAGTTCCCGGTGCATTACAAAGTCCGAATGGCATTCTACGATAGGCAAACGTTCCATACGGACACGTAAACGTAGTTTTTTCTTGATCACGAGGATCTATGGGGATTTTAAAGTAACCAGAAAAACCATCTAAGAAGCAATAGAAATCGTTTCCCGCAAGACGCTCCAACATTTGATCCATGATGGGCAAGGGAAAATGGTCTTTACGAGTGGCGTCATTTAACTTACACTAGTCAATGTACACCCTCCAACCGGTCACGAGTCGAGTTGGAATTAACTCGTTTTCATCGTTTGGCACAACGATCATTCCTCCCTTTTTAGGGACATAACGGATTGAGCTCACCCAAGGTCTACCAGATATAGGGTAAATCATTTTCGCGTCAAGGAGTTTAAGGACTTCCTTTTTTATGACGTCATGAATTTTGGGGTTTACCCTTATTTGACATTGGATTGCGGGCTTGTAGGTCTTCCTCTATTAAAATTTTGTGTGTACAAAATTTAGGGTCGATACCCTTAATGTCGGATAATTTCCACGCAATTGCCCCTTTGTGAGCCTTCAAGACATCGATAAGTGTGGTTTTTTCATCATCGGAAAGATCTTTCGTAATAATAACCGGCAACTTATCGTCTCCTTCCAAGAATACGTATTCAATTTGAGGAGGAAGATCTTTCAATTCGAGGGTTGGTGGTTCCTCAATTGAAGATTTTGGCTCCATACTCATAACCTCCACCTGCGGAGGAAATGGGAAACCGTTTAGAAAATCCTTGATAATCGAAAAATCCTCATCGTCGTCGAGGTCTTCGTTAGAAGTTCGAGGTACATCAAAATCTTGCAAAGTAAAACCACCTCCTTCAAATAGGGTGAAAGATGGTGTCAAATTATTAAGAATTGAATCGAGCATAGTGGAATTGCCACTATTTGCTTCATAGACAAAACCTAAAATCTCTTGTGAAAAATCCTCGCAAACGACATCGATTAAATCAATATGGTTTAAAGTCGCGATAGAATAAACATGAGAAAGTTTGGAGTTTTGGAGTGCATCTATAACAAGTTCCTCGTCGTTAAAGCGTAAAGTGATTTTTCTAGCATGCACATCAATAACCGCTTTCGACGTATCTAAAAATGAACGACCTAAAATAAGAGGAACTTGAGGATCCGTGGGAATATCGGTTACGATAAAGTCTACTGGATAACAAAACTTTCCCACTTTCAAAAAAACGTCTTCGGCCGTTCCACATGCGGGAATTGTAGAATGATCGACCATCTCGATAGACATTTTTGTAGGAGTAAGATTAGGAAGATTGAGCGACTTGAATATTTCAAGAGGCATCAAATTGATACTAGCACCAAGATCGGCCAAGGCGTAGCATTCTTCCATATCTTGGATACCACACGGAATTAAAAATTTACCAGGATCACCGACTTTTTGTGGTATGCGGTTAAGAAAAACCGATGAAAAATGACTAAATTTTGCAATTTCTCTTTACGTTCAACATATTCTTAAAGTTGGCGGCAAATCGAGGCATCATGATTAAAGCGTCGGCGAAACTTATGTTAAAATGAAAATCACGAAACATCTTAATAAAAAGCTCAAATTGATAATTGTTACGTTCTTGCAATTTTTCCTTGTGACATATCGATGGATAGGGTAAGGGTGGTGTTGGGTGGGGAATAGGCATAGCCTTTGGAATCTCGGGTTCCAAACTTGGTAAAGGGTCGACCGTAGGTGTGGTTTGAGCGGTACTTTGTGGGATTAAAACGTGCTCCTTTTCGACCACCACCTCGGGTTCTTCCTCAATTTCCTCCTCCATAGGAGTAATTGGTTGAGGAGTTGGCTCCTTAAAAGGTCTTACCACTACGTGTGGTAATCACTTTCATCTCTCCCTTCGGGTTTGAAACGGTGTTGCTAGGAAGACAACCCGGAGTAGAGGCTTTCCTCATCATAATAGCATCTAAAAGTCTACTTTCCGACTATTGGCATTCTTGCTTATCTTGCTCTTTTTCAGCCTTTTGATTTTGCTCCCACCTAAGTAAAGTTTTCTCAATCTTATGTTTGCCTTGTTCCATTTTTTGTTGATTTTGTTGGAGCCTAACCACATTTACTTCCATTTTGTTAGTATGAGTTTCAAACTTAGTCCTTAGGTTTATCACGTCATTTGCCATGTTCGTGTACCTATCGTCATTAGCCTTAAAGTTACTCAAAATCTCATTTGGAATATCTTTTGAAAATGCATTTGAAAGCCCTTGATTGACATTTTGAAAATCACGATTTTTGTTTTGGTTTTGCAATTGACCACTCATCCCTTGATTCCCATTGTTGTAATTATTACCCTTATAGTTGTTAATTTGATTTCCTTGGTAACCACCTTGATTGTTGCGATAATTGTTAGCATTTTGATTGTTTTGATTTGGTGGAAAACCCGGTGGAGTCAATTGATTAGTGCTGGTAACTTGACCGTTTTTGTTATAAGTTCTCGTGGCCACGTAGGCGCTCGAAGTGTTACCATCGGCGATAATGCACTCGGAGAAATCAGGAGCTCCACCACAATAAACACAAGAAACCTCAACCGCTTTAGCCGTAGCGGGAGTGGGTTGTTCACCAACTTTAAACTCTTTTAACAATCCCTTAAGCTTATCAAACAACTTGTTTTCCAAATTAGCCTCAATTTGTTGAGCATCAATGGTAGGTAACAATGAAGGCAAAGACGAAGCCTCGTTGACACTCGGTGTGTTACGAGGGCTATAAACTTTGGACCTATTTTCAATGATTGTCAATGCTTCTTCGACCGTTTTACACAAAAAATTACCACCCACGGCGGCATTAAGATAATCTCGTTCATGATCATTCAATCCATTCTAAAACGTGTCGATTTGATGTAAGTCGGAAAAACCGTGATGAGGACATTCATGCAACATTTCCTTAAACCTGTTCCAAGCCGTTGAAAAACTCTAATTATATTGTTGTGAAAACTTTGAAATCTCGTTCTTCAAATGCGTAGTCTTAGAGGGAGGGAAAAATTGGTTCACGAACTTTGAAACGAGATCCTTCCACGTCAATATAGAATTGGGTGGCTCTTTCTCTAACCAATTTTTTGCGGGCCCCGCTAAGGAATACCGAAAAAGCATCATCTTAATCACGTCATTAGAGACGTCCTTAAACTTGCAAGTCGACGTAAGACGATTGAAATGGCGAATGTGGTTATGAGGGTTGTCCTTTTCGTCACCATGAAACTTTTTAGCTTGGATCACGGACAATAAACCCGTCTTAACCTCAAAATTCTCCACAAGGATAGTGGGAATCACAATCGCTTCTCCATAACCCTCGGTGGGTGCTTGAAGCAACTCCATCATAGTACGATTAGCCATGGAAGCTTCTTGTTCTACAATGGGAGATTATTCACTAGAAGGAGTTTGGTTTCCTTCCTTTTGACGACGTTTACGTGCACGTTTTTATTTAGAGCGAGTTTTCATAAACGTAACGTACAAAGTGGGGTGAGCAAAGAAGATTCTTTTTGGTTTTTTTACTTTTTTCAATTTTTTTGTGCTTTTGATTGTTTTTAATTTTTTAGGATTTTCCTTGTGAATTACGTAGACACAAAACTACAAATCTCTCCTCGAATCAATTTCTCGATTAAAGGAGCCTCAAGGAATGAAAACGATCATGTTGAGTGAACGTTTTCGATGAATTTAGAACGTTAGTGGAACACCAAAACGTTCAAGAGGGTTTAATATTTGAAACCAAGCATATATATGATACGTAGATAATACTTTGGCCGGAAAACCCTCGATTAGCCCTTTTTCTCAAAACATGCACAAGCAAGCGTGGGAAACGAGGCGGCGCGAAGCACTTAAGAGCCTTTTTCCCTTAGGTCGTGAAATACAACCGCCTTATACCCACCTTATAGTTTGTGTGAATCAAAATTAAGCCTTTCGAAAGTAATTATCTATTTTGCCTTTTTCTTTTACTTTAGATTCGAATACATTAATTGAGTGTTGAAATCCCAATTAAGGTTGCGTTTTTATGCTTTTGGAGATATTGTGGATTTATTATGATACATAATACAATATAGTAATAATATTCATAAAAAACAAAAACTGATATTACGTATGATTAGAGTGCTAATCACACAATTACTATTTATGGATAATATCAAAAACAAAATTGTTCAAATTTAACACAACACGCCTCCCTGGCAGCGGCACCAAAATGATAGTAGTAAAATTAGACACTTGCTTTAGGAAAAACAAGCGCTAATAAAGCGATAAGTATTAAGCGGACGATTAGGAAAATGTAAACACTTATGACCCTTGTGTGTGAGTTCGTTCTCGAGGAGGATTAATGTGTGTGTTAAACTTGTTTAATTTGAGAGTAATATTGATGAGCAAAATTGTAAAACCCGCATGCTTTTACCATGAACAGTACACTTAGTAAACGTACGTACATATTAAAACTTTCCTTTTATAGCATGAACACGTGTCACGATTAGTAATTTCAGAAGTTATGTACGTATTATTACAAGATAAGTATTAGATACTGATAATACACGATAATTATTAACAATAATAATTATAATCACGAACATGAAAGCATGAACGTTAAAATCACGAACACGTAACTACGTACTTAATTAATATAATACGATTAATATCGTTACGTACAAGTATTTAATTATAACACGAATAAACGAACATACAAACACGTAATTTAAAACACGAGAAAACTTTGGGTTTTCCCTTGTGGGCCCTACATGCCGAGGCACCAAGAGAAAAGGGGCCAAGCCCATTTGATTTTTAGTAATAAACAAGAAGGGTTAAAACACTTTTCCCTTTACAGAGCTCTCAAGAAAAATCAAAAACCCTACTCTTCTTTTTCTCTCTTTTGGCCGGCGGCAAGAACAAAACCAAAGTGGTGTTTGATTTGATTTTTAGTTAATAAAATTTAAGGAGTGTGTTCATGTTATTGTTCTCCAATCTTTACACGCATTCGGTAATCCGTAAACCCTTTTATTATTATTATTATTATTATTATTATTATTATTTAATTGTTAACACATGTACATGGATTAAATAAAAACAAGGATTAAGAACATGTCACGTAATCATGAGGGAAAATTAAAGGGTTGTTTTTGGGTTTGATTGCTCGGCCGACACACACACCGAGAGCCAAGGCTCTCAGCGTGTCTTTGATCACGCCACCAACCGAGATCTATGATCTCGGTGGTGTTTGGTTCGGTCGGCAGTATGAACAAGGAACCCCGACTCACGTCGGGGTGTTCTTGTGGTTCGGTTGGGTCTCGACAGCAAGCAGCCACCACCACCAGCACACAGCCGGTGGCGGCGTGGGTCAAGTAGGGGGAACACAGCGCAACAGGGGGAACACAGTGCAGCAGGGGGAACACAGCGCAGCAGGGGGACCACCGACACACAGTCGGTGGGAACCTACTGTTGGGCAGCGGCGAGTCGAGAGGTGACTACCGGCTTATGCCGGTGGCAGCTTAACAAAAACAGTGGCAACCAGCCGAGCCGGTTTTCCACTGTTAAAGGGGTGTTTTGTTCGGACCGGTTCATGGGGTTCCAGGTCCGGTTTACGACATGTTTAAATTAAATACAAGGGTTCGGTTCATGACTAAATGGTACAAGTATTTATATTACAAGATATAAAATTTTACAAGTTAATTAAATTAATTTAACATGACATATAATTTATTTAATTAGATCATGGACTTAGGTTAACTATTACTTACTAAATAATACATGTTTTAACCTAAGTATTTATCTATTTAATTTAGACTATAGTATTAATTAATTTGGAAGACATGAAATATAATTAAGTAAAACAAGACATGAACATATAAAACAAGCTAAGACACGATATAAAATAAGTTACGTACTCAGTGACAGAATACTTATACATGTATCCTATTTATGTGCATTTGTGAGATCGAATTAGGACTTTCTTTCGTTCGTATTTTCCGTTCACTGGACACTAGGTACGGATTTCCCGTCCTTTCAGTATGGACAGTATTTCCTTATTAGGATTCCCCGTCTGCAGCCAACTGTCTTCCCAGTATTTGTTTTATATGTTTGATACTTATGTTAGAATAAGAGCCTAAACCATATACATGCATGACCAGTGTCACCTAGTTATGGAGGTACCATAACCATAACATTGGAGGCACCAGAGTTATGACTTCCCCACGGCGAAGTGATTGCTCGTGGCGTCCCCTTTTAGTTTTGGTCATTATATTATATAATCATGTGGGGTGTATGGGTGCATCCTAGTTACATGTCTACCAGTATTATCAGAGTGAATGCGATGTGTGCCTTGCATCCTTCACTAGGAGTTGATCCCTCCTACCTAGACTATTTAATTAGAGGCAACCCCTCTAATTGCATGACGAGGTCTCCCCTCCAACTATTCATGCACGGTGGAACCTCATGACCTATATGGATATTTGGCTAATTATACAGTTTTACATAAAAACATAAGTCTTTTCAAGCTATAAAAACCAGTTTTATGAACATGCATCAGAATACTTAAAACTTATATTATTCTGCTGCTATTTGTCTTTATGCTTACGTTATTCCATGCTATGCTTGTATATCCGTGCACTGAGCGTTATGCTCATCCGTTTTCCTTTCATGTTCTCAAACGACAGGTACTCAAGGGCGCTCATAGACTTTAAGCGTATGTGCGTATGGATTGGAAGCTATATAGCCTTCTCTACTTTATACATTTCATCATACATTTTGCTACTTATTTCCTTGGACATTGTTTAGTCCTTTTCCTTTACAGTACTTATGTTTGTGTGTGATGAGCTTATACTTGGGGTACCGATGTTTGTTTCCGGTATTTCCTTTCATGATCATTTAATGTTTTTAAGACATTACCTTGTATGCTTTGATGACACGCCATAATCACGCGTGACATTCCATTTACCAAAATGAGGTGTTACAATTATGGTATCAGAGACAAGGCTTCGACCTGTAGGCTCTCAAAACATGACCTGTGATTAGCGGGTAGTCACTAGGGTCATCCTAGAATTGAAAGTTGGTTTTCATGCATTCATTGTTTTCATGCATTCATGTCACATGTCATTGTCGCAGGTTTATGACTAAGTAATGGTTGGTACAGTACTGGCCTTATTTAGTCGCATGTGCTTTTATCGAAACTTTTAACTTTGGGACCGACCCATAGGCGTCCCCTCGCCATGTCTTTTGTTTTGAGTGAACTGACCTTAGGCGTTTACCCTCGCGCATATAAAAGTTCTTATAAACTACATATGCATTTATACATCGTTTTCATGCATAAAATTTTTCTCATGATTTATTGGCATGACTATTTTTTTTTCATGTATATATATTATGTTTTATCAGTTTAATCATGCACTTTGTTTTATACCGTCAAATAGTTCTCACACGCGAGCAGAAATAACTCAATGCAGCAGTCCAAGCTGCGATGCAGGCTCTGCTTCCTCACCTGAGGAACGACATTAGGGCCGAGGTGCAGGCTGCCAACAACCAGCACCAACATACTAATCCTCATCCTCCTCCTCTAGCAACACTGGTCACATGACTGGAGAGATTCAACAAGCAACGTCCTTGATCCTTCGAGAGAACCGACAGCCCTAGTGAGGCTGAAAGTTGGTTAGCTCATATCGAGAAGATAGTTGATGCAATGGGCTGCAACCCTGTCTTTAAGTCGAGGTTGGCCTGCTACAAGTTCGAAGGTGATGTAATGGGATGGTGGAAGGCAGTGAAGCAGACTGAGCGAGGTGATAATTGGGTGGCTGGTTTGACTTGGGCTCAGTTCAGGGAGTTAGTGATGGGACAGTTCTTCCCCAAGGCTGAGCAAGACAAGCTGAAGAGGGAGTACCACAGAATCAGGCAGAGAGCTGGGGAGAACAGCAACGAGTTCATGCAATGCTTTCTTTCTTTGGCTGGTTTTCTTGGCGCAGCAGCAGGTACTGCCGAAGAGCAAGCATACCACTTCCGGTGGGCTCTTTGTACATCGGTCACCAACAACTTGGTGTGCGCAACCTTCTACACGGTGGCACAAGTAGTCGATGCAACAAGTAAGCTGGAGATACTGCAGGAGAGAGAGGAATTCGGGGAAGCAGACAGAACCGAGAAGAGGTATTTATTCGTCATTCAGCGGTGATCATTTCAAATTCTTCAGTACTATCCAATATTTAAACTTCTCTTTAAACTACATCTTTCAGGCAGAAGACTGGGGACCGGTCTCAACCGTCTACTCAGCAGCAGCCTACTCAGCCCAAGGGTAACGGTCAGACTCAAGACCGTTTTGCTATGGATAGGCATGGCGGTAATGATAATTACCGTAACAACGCTGGAAACTACAACAGCATCAAGTCCCTAAACTTACTTATTTCTTATGTTACACGTTTATGATTCATAATTCTGACACTTTAGCATCTTCTACCAGGAATCATGGTAACGGAAGGGAGCATGACCGAAGAGGTTCAGAGCCTAACCGTACAACTATCACTGGTATTACGTCTTATGATTTCCGCATTGTCCTTTTGTACCTATAATCCATGTCTCATGTGTACTTTCCGAACAGGCTCCCAGCCAGCAAGGGCACCTACTGGAGGGTATACTCACCCTATCTGCACTACCTGCAACCGTAGGCACCCATGGCCATGTCACCGCGACAGCGACGCTTGCTTCAAGTGTGGACGGGTGTACACGACTTCTCGCTATCAGGCCAACAAGTCTACAGGTGCCATCACTGGAATCTTGTATATGTATGGTCAAGATGCATGTGTTTTATTTGACACGGTTTCTACTCACTGGGTCATTTCTACTACTTATGCCAAGAATGTTAGGATTTCCCCTATGCTTTTAGAGAATGTATTAAACATTTCCACGCCTTTAAGAGACTCTGTACGCATAACCCATGGGTACAAGAGCCTTCCTCTAAAAGTTGACGACAAGATTCATCATTTGACCGTTGACACTCAATGGGACCTACCCAGTTGACGGCTTGATTAACTCTTGACAACGCTTGGACAATTTCTTCACGTTTTCTTCATTTTTGAGTTTCTGCCACATCAACTTTTTGACCCAACAATCTTCCCCTAGTTGATAGTGGCAAAACTTCTATGTGTATCTCTTGTAAGTTATACATGATCTTCAAATTGCTTCCCCTCAAGTGTAGCACGTATTTCTTCCCCTTTTTGTCACATCAACAAGGAAGTAAACAATGTTGCAATGTTGAAGATTCTCCATATGTAGCTCTATGTAATGATCTTGAAGAAAAATAAATAAGATATTTTTGATGTAGAAGTAGAATAACCCAACCTTGTGTTCCATGTCTTGTACTATCCATGTGACTAAGAACTTATAGAGTATGATATAAGTAGACCTCGATCCCTTGTCAATATTCTCATCCTTTGTGAGACACTGAGCACGATAATGTAACTCCTTCAAGTGTTATGACAAGTCTTCGTCACCAACCATGTAAAGCACGAACAAGTTACCTTTAAAGTCAGTGAATGGTACGCCACGACTTTAAGATATGATAGAACACAAACTCGCGAAAATCTTCTTCAATCATCAAACTTACCATAAGAATTCTTCCCCTTAAGCTAACACCTCTTTATGACGAATTTAATGGAATCACATCTTCATACCATATGTAAAAGTTGTTGAACGGATAACTCTTTTACAAGGCTATCCCGATTACATAGTTTAAAATATCCATCAAATTCTCACGAATAGTTGCTAACTCGCTTTAAGATCATTAATTCCTTTCAAAAATATCCGAGCCATAAATATCATCATGATATTCTAAATTAAAACGGAGATTCCATGTACCTTTGTGTGTATAATCCTCCTTTTTGTGTGCTCAAAACGTATCTATTTTCTCAAACAGCAGCAAACCTTGTGTTGTCCAATATCCTCTTCTGCCCAATATCTTTGGCAGATGTATTGTCCAATATCGGACAATACCTATCAGCGTTGAAGTTCATATATCGGACGACACTGTCAACTCTATCAGTGTTGACTTATTCTGTCAGCGTCAAAATTCTTCCTGTCAGCGTCTCAATTAAAAAGTCAGTGTCCAACTTACTTTCTTGTCAACGTTGAATAAGTATCAACGTTACAATAAATACTTGCTTTTTCCTTATATTGCTGGTGGGACCACAGATCCATATTGTATATCGTTTGATTTGAAAGCTTACGTGCCCCTTTCTGAAATCTATGATATCCACACATCAATTAATAAATCGCAAGAGTTTGGACAAACCTTTGACAGTAAGTACTCACTTTTTGTGATCCATTAAATAAACAAACCACACGGGAACCATTATCATAGTACTAACCTTGAAACGATTTTAAACCAATCACATCTGTCAAACCGTGTGAACACATGAACTCTCCACCAATGGGAACGAGTGACTCACGGGAATACCATGAACTCGCATGTAGAGGATTCAAAGTTTATATAACGAATATTAGGGTTTATCATATGGCCGTGTGAACACAAATATGTCATCCAATCAGAATTCGCATACCGTGTGAACACAATTGTTTGTCTCTAGCTGCCCTTGGACGTCCAACATTCTTAGTAAACAATGCATATTTTGTCAACGTTCATGCATATGTTGTCAACGTCAGACCATAGAAAACCTTGATTCGAACAGCAACCAAACTTTAGGACTATTCAATAGCAGCTCACGTTCACAGATGTAAACTTTCTTCACGTCCCATCACGTTAACATCAACAATGATTATTCTAGGGTTTATTCATAAAACCCTAAAACCGAATCTTAGATCTAGGGTTTTGGATGAAACCTTAAAACTTTATCACCTCCAATTCGTCATAAAACATCAGATCTTCTGTTTATATGCAATGATCTAGGGTTTTCAGAAACCCTAAATCATGATTTCATGTGAATATAAAAATCTGAAAATCACCTCTGCTGCCTACTTTGACGCCTAATAACTTTTGCCTGGGGATAAAACTCGACAATCCCTCCGTTGGATGTTTAGATCTATGTATGTAGAACACACATATAAAATTTCGTGACGATCCAACGGTTCAATCAAAAGTTATGACCTTCTGAATACTGCTGCGCACACAAAATCACCCAGAAAAACCCTAGACGGATTTTTCTTTTCTTCTCCATATACGAACACCTTGTTGGTCCTAGCATCACGAGCCACGAGGCTCTGATACCAATTGTGGAAACCTTGGTTTCCGGATCTTTTAAGCTACTAGGAATGATCATTGTTCATATGATTAACAAATCAAAGCGGAATTAGAACAACAACCATTAACAAGGTGTTTAGGCACGAAACATGAATTAAAACACAAGGATTGCTAATTATATTAATAATCAACAATCACTAGACGTGTATACATTGAATCCCACGTCTAGTCGACACACACTTTAGGTTTACATTGTGAATGAATTGATTGAATAAAACCTAAGACCCTTGGTTCCTTTTATAGTGTAAGGATTAGGGTTTACAAGAGATAAGAATGAATAAACAAGTAAATCTTCTATTTAAATAAACTTATGCAGAATATCTTTTGCATGTTTATCTAAATAGAAGCTTCCATAAGCTTCTTTTGTCTATGTTTTGTCAATGCTTGAATTACATGTAACAATGCTTACATTGTACATGACAACTCTTGAGCTATCAACGCCTAATTAACTCTTGTCAACGCTTGATTAACTCTTGACAACGCTTGGACAATTTCTTCACGTTTTCTTCATTTTTGAGTTTCTGCCACATCAACTTTTTGACCCAACATGGCTATCCAAACATTACGCCACCATTGACTGCCATACATAACGGGTCATCTTCGGTGATGTAAATGCACCAGAGTACATTCACAACGGGTTCGTACCCAGAAGGTCTGTGCAAATAATTTCGACCTTACAAGCACGTGCACTAATGTCACATGGTTGTGAGGGCTATCTTGCTACTGTTCATGATTTGGAGGCTGAATCTCCATCTATCCAGAATCAGCCAGTCGTGTCAAAATTCCCAGACGTGTTTCCAGAAGAACTTCCGGGTATACCACCTGCTCATAAAGTGGAGTTTAATATTGACCTCGTCCCAGGAGCTGAGCCAATATCTAAGGCTCCTTATCGCATGGCTCCCATAGAGCTGAAGGAGTTAAAGGAACAACTACAAGAACTCTTTGAACGCGGTTTCATTCGACCTAGGGCTTCTCCATGGGGCGCACTTGTTTTATTCGTAAAGAAGAAGGACGTCAGCATGCGTCTGTGCATAGATTATCGTGAGCTTAACAAGATCACCATCTGGAATAGATATCCGTTGCCACGCATTGATGACTTGTTTTACCAACTCCAAGGGGCCAAACATTTCTCCAAGATTGATCTAAGGTCGGGCTATCATCAGTTACGGGTTAAAGAGCAGGACATCGCCAAGACTGCTTTCCGTACACGTTATGGGCACTACAAATTTGTAGTCATGCCCTTTGGCCTTACCAATGTGTTAGGTCAATTCAGTGCCTAATTGTCACACCCCACCATGGCGGAATATGGGGCGCGACGTATGGATATCATCACAACAACAACGTGTCTATGGAGAGAACTATATGAATTAAAAATGTCATAAAAGGTGACACAAAAGTCATGACAATATCTCATCAATGCAGGAGTCTAGGTAAGTAGGTAAAAGTCCTACCTCTTACCCAAGACAAACAAATAACACAAACAAATCAACATATAGGTTCATAGTATCACTTATTGAAACAAACAAAAAAATAAACTAAGAACGAACAGGGATCTCCTTCAAAATGCATTCCTACGCGACTCCAATCCTAACCACATATGTTCTCACGCTTAACCACTGTATCACCTGAAAGAGACACTAAAACACGTCAACATAATGGGTGAGAGTCATAGGTTTAGACTCCAACCGAAAACATATTAAAATAAGCTGTGAACCACCATAAACCACTAAACATATGGACAATGTGCTACAAATATGCATTAACAACTAACATTCAAGATCAATAATTCCAAACAAAATCCAAGGCTCCCAGCCTTACCAAACACCATGGTACCATATGCGCCCATATACCTATGTACCAATCCCAAGGCCCCGCCTTGTCATTATCCATTGGTCCCATAGATGCTCACACATCTATGTACCTCCGCAAGGCCCCGCCTTGTCAACATCCCCTCAGTACCAAGTCAAATCACAAAACAATCATGAATCATTTAGAAGTGAATCACATAAGTACACACAAGTCCATCACCAATCATAAAGCATTCACAGTGACAATTTATAATACCATAACGAGTGTCTCTTCCATCCCATCTGGAAGTCAAAATCATTAAAATATATGGGACTATGAAACTCACCTGATTGAGCTTCTTCCAAAAATCCGCGCACTAGCAAAAAGCTTACAAACAAAAGCACACAATCAAAACATGAACCAAACACTAAAATGGCTCACCAACCTATGATGGACATTTAGCCTTCTCCTATATATGTTCCTCATTCATATGCTCTAAACACCCCATTACCCTTCCCTAACAAGTCCTTAACTTGGTTAAGTTTGATACCTATCTCGTTCATATTTTACACAAAACAGTCCCAACTTTTAGGTCTCCAAACTATAAGCCAAACGCCTACCTAACCATACCCATGACCTCTGTAAAGGAAACCCTATGCCCTTACATATGTTAGCTAACTCCTCCCCTTTGCCCCAACCTTAAAGCTACTGTTAAGGACCCGATATATATATATATATATATATATATATATATATATATATATATATATATATATATATATATATATATATATATATATATATATATATATATATATACTTTTGTCTATCCAGATTTTACTGATTTTGAACATACAAAAAGTTTGTTATGATTAGGGGGTCTTACCCTAACCCATTTGCTTAGCCACCCTTCAGGTCTCTTATTTAATATATATAAACCAACACCCATGCTCATTAGAGGGCTCAAGTGTACTCCTAAGTACCCCAATCACCTTAAAACATTAAATTAAACCCCACTGATTTCAAAACTGTTTTGACCTCCGATTGATGTAACCTGTTTTTGACCCACCTCCCTACCTCCAATTTAATTCTAGTTTATTGCATTTGAAAGCCAACTCAATTACCTTTCCAGATATACTTGGATCGCAAAATAAGAGTTTGTAGAACTCTATATATGGTCAAAACAATTGACCTAAAATTCTGCCCAGTTTTTAAAAAACGATTTTAACATAATTAGTCTAATTAATTACCCATAACTTCACTAATTACAAGCCCTAATTCACCTAATCATTATAATCTCATTAATATACAGATTTTAATTTAAACCCTAACCTAAATCCATCATAAGATGCTTGAGAAAGAATTAAAAACAATTAAATTGAAAAGGGATTTGAAGGTTTTACCGTAAGATTAATGGAAACCAAGATTTTTTTGAAGAACCCTAACTTTTCTCAATTGGCCATCATTTTTTTTCTTTTGCTCCAGGGATTATGTCTTTTCCATCTTATTTTACACCTTATATAGTTATTGACAAGTCCTAGCCCAAGTATAATTGCCCACTTTCCTTTTTTTCTTTTTTTTTCTTTTTTTTCCTTCCTTTTGTTTTAACCGACGCTTACCCCCCATAATTTTGTTTTTTTATTAAACTAATTAATAATTATAATAAAAATATTACCTTAATTTTTCTTAATTTATTTCAGCTCCTAAAGCCTTCAAAACCTCAAACCGTAAAATTTGTCAAATTTACCCGTATACCGTAAAAAACGTAAAATATACAGTCTTAAAAAAATCTTAAATTTTGAAATAAACTTTATAACTAAGTCCTAAATGACTGAAAACCATCCCGAAAAATACTCACATGACTAAACACCTTACCCGAGACCTCTAAATGCTAAACCCCAAATCCTAAAAAAATACAATTTACTATAATACTTATACGTATACGTAAACACCAAAATAACACCATTTCATTTCATAGTCACTAATTTGTGAGCTCATGAACATGAAATAACCGTTCATCGATTTACTTATGAGTACTTTATACCCATAAACGATATTCACACCAACCTCGTTCACGCAAAATAACATGTAAACACGCAAATCACCTAGTCACACATAAATTAACCTTAAAATAAGACCAAGTGACGAACCTCAAAACCACGGTTGTCACATCACTCCCTCCTAATAGAAATCTCGTCCCGAGATTTACTCCTTAGGATCGTCATTATCAATTAGCTGAGGATACTTGCTCCTCATAAATCCTTCCCGTTCCCACGTGAACTCTAGTCCACGTTACAAATTCCATCTACCTATAACTACGGTATATTACCCTTTTTATCCAACGTCCTAGCTTCACGACCCAAAATCTCTATCGGCTCTTCGATAAAACGAAGACTCGTATCAATACTAATATCATCTAACGGTACTTGCAAGTCAGTTCTTGCTAAGCATTTCCTCAAGTTTGATACATGAAATACGTCATGCACACTACTCAATTCCTCCGGTAATCTCAACCTATACGCCACTAGCCCAATCCTTTCAAGCATTTCAAATAGACCCACACATCTAGGTGCTAACTTCCCTTTTCTTTCCAAATCGCATCACTCATTTCCATGGTGAAACCTTTAGCATAACTTTATCTCAAATCTCAACGGCTTACGCCTCTTATCCGCATAGCTCTCTTGTCGGTTCTTTGCTATTTTCAACCTCTACTTAGTCACTGCCACCACCTCCTTAGTTTTCCGATCCACCTCCGGTCCAATACGTTTGCCGCTTCTAACTTCATCCCACTGTAACGGTGATCCACCTCATCTCATATGAATTAACTCCAGCCGTTTCTACTACAATTCCTATCACCATACCTAACAGCTTCTATCCTCTATGGATTTTCCATCATTCGGAAGTTCTCCCAACCTTAAACACATCCAATGGTATATGTAGGATTGCATAACCAAAAGCTTCCCATAATATTCACAAGAAACATGTCATAACCACCACCTCATCCTTGCTTTACCATGCTCGGCACCAAGTAACTAACCATCCTTCATACTAACATGTCTTACACCTTTTCTCTAGGTGGACATTCCATTGTTCGTGACTACTAACCTCTTGCTCTAACGGTTTCTCTTCAATATCACCCCACTATCTTCACAACCTCTTGCTCCCTCGAATCATTCTTCCTGCATACTACTTTTCGCTTGTCTCTCCACAATCTTAACTTCCATACCATCTTATATCCCGTCTTCAGCCTATAATTTAGGTGTTTCCTTCTTTATTCCTTACATCCTCATCAATGGGGAATATGCCCCTCTCACCGGTGACTCTCTCTTTGTAGGAGAATTCTTCCTAATATAATGCGTTCTCCAACTATCTCCAAATCTCACGCCAATGCTCTAGGCGTCGTTTTCAATTACCCCTATAGTATGCTCATACGAAACATTAGTCTGTCAACGGTATACTACGCTTGCTTCCCATCGTTTCTTCCCTTGCCATAATCCTTCATAAGGCATTCCATTCATATTAGGCTAACTTTTACGCAAAACCCTCTATTCCATCACATCCGTACGCAATCCTTCCAACTTCCCAACTACGTGACTTCTCATTCCTCTTGAAATATGAGATGAATTAGTCAGTCTATTGACTATCACCCAACTCTCGTCGTACTTATTCCTCCACCCCCATTATGTATCCCTTTCACCAACTTCGTCCTTACATCGCCCTTTCTAAGCTACTCCTATCTATGTAGGAAGTATAGTCTACGTCCCGTTTCTCCATATGATTGTCCAAGCCACGCAACATACATGTTGACGCGTTCTTTGCTTTAGAAAACTCAACTCGTGCAACCTACATCCTTCGTCCAAACCACCCTAATACGTCATCCATATAGTTCAAGTTCGTCTCAGCTTCACTTTATTCTTCTTATTCCATGTCTCATCAACCATGCTTGCCTTTCCCAGATGGTACTTGCCTTGCAATTTTCTTTCATCACTTAACTCCACCCATCACCTTTTCTAAATGTTCAATCAAGATGATTAAATATGTGTTGGAGACGTTCATGACATGTATAGATCATTCTCTACGTCTTGTACCCCAAATGCCTCTAGCATTCTAGGAAAATATAACAATCCAGCTCCACTAACTAAGTCTATCTAGTTCTTCCAAATCTTTAGTTCCCACAACGTATAAACAACCGCCTTTCTTTGTCGTTCTCGCATACATCCAAATCCTTGCTCCACGTATCGTCATGCTTCGCGAATTCATCCAGTCCTTCCGATAATTCCAAGATCTACTCATTATCCAATCCACCTCTTCAGCCTCCAAAACGCTTCCTCGCCCTTCTTCACTTTGACCCTTGCTGGTTCCACGACATGCCATCATCTCTGACTACTCGTCCTGGCCAACTTAATCCTAAAACTCACACTTGAAAATCTCACGTATAATTCCCTTTCCTAACAACTCCAAAACCAACTCATAATTCGCCTCACTCTCCTTCTTAGATTTGAGTAGATCAAGATGTCGTCGATGCTCCCGATGACAACTCGTTTATATACGTTCATGCACACTCGTTTCATTGACTCCATGAAAACCGCTAGTGCTCTGGCGAAGCTAAATGCATAACCGTAACCTAAAGCATTCATACAACATCCTTAGCAGTTTTCAACTACGTCCTACTTGCACCCTCTCTTAGTGGCAATACGAATAAATTCCTACCTCGTTCTACTCGCAAAATTCTACACGCATTCTAAAAGACCAATACTTCCTCTTATCAAACTATTCAACCGCTTTCCACATCCAATCTACTACTAAGCAACTCAACTTTTATCTTGCATTCCTTGCAATTTCTAACAACTCCTGTTTTTAAATCATTCCATCAACAATTGCCTTGGAAAGGCACTAACTACAACTCCTCTCACTTCTCATACTTGCTCTATTCATGGTT
Organism: Glebionis coronaria; assembly: GCA_025667525.1. Lineage (NCBI taxonomy): Eukaryota > Viridiplantae > Streptophyta > Magnoliopsida > Asterales > Asteraceae > Glebionis > Glebionis coronaria. The sequence continues at coordinate 70,291,005 of CM046882.1, read as the reverse complement.
CTACCTCAAAGTAATAGGCAAACCTACTAAATCTCAAGAAATTTTCAGAAAACTTACATGCCTTACGAACAATCATAAATACATTTGAGGTATTATATCCCCTTCCAACACTCTCTATGGCGCGTTACTTGTGCCAATATCCATACATTATACAAATCTCTATTCATCTCCCTTGGCACTCCTAATAGAACTCATGACCACATTAGTTCGTCTACGAACTTTTAACTCTTTCATCCCCACTAAGGGCATTCCGACCATTCTCTCAGGGCCACCTACTTAATCGTGTAGGCGCGACCAAGTCTTTCATATGACTTCCTCAACGCTCCCAGTCAATACGCAACCAAAACTACATCCTGAATCCACTAGATACGATCGACGAATCAAACCCAAGGATAACTAACGACATTTCACGTGCACGAGTTAAAACAGACCAAAACCACGAAAACTCAAAAGGAAAACTCAAACAGGTACCAATTCAAATGACTCATGACAAAGAAAAATAATCCAAGAAACACTTAATGGCAACCAAAACATCTTACGTCCCGCGACATGTTATTTAAACCGTGCACAAGATCGACTTTTCCAAAAGAATATTTTTTATTTTTTTTTCTTTACCTCCCCACATCTATGTGACTCAAACAATCTACAAACAACCCTCTTGACGAACTCAAAACTCAACTCAAAGACTAGGTATCCCGTGCATCCCAAATCATAAAAATAAACTACTATTCAAAACTCAACCTTTAACCCGACACTTGTACACTAATTTTGACCAGGATACTGACCTCCCATGACTATACATTCTTTTGAAAAGTACGTTCCGAGTACATAATTTTAGGCTTTTGAATCACCCAAAAAGCTTTAAAAACGAACAAGTTACGACCAAAACAATTTTATACTAGTTGTTTTAAAAACTAAAGAATAAACTTAGTGATTGATGCAATCCTTTTAAATGAGAGAAATAATTGTATGTGAAATTTTCATGAACTCAATTTAACCTTGTATAAATAATTATAAATGACGTAAATCGGTTAAACTCAATTATATAAACTATGTAAGTAGAAAGAAATTTTATTTCTCTTTATTTAAAAAAAAGACTTTTAGAATTTTGAAATAAATAATTGTTGATTAAGAATTCTTATGTTACATCTTGTTTCAAACACGATTCCAACACCTTACCCTTATGTTACCGTATACAACCAACTATCCAACCCTATAGTAGATATTTAAGTCTATTCAATATATACCGACAAAAGGAATGTAAGACTCAACACAAAAGATTTCATTATCCCAAAAGAAATCTCAATTTATTTCAATATACTTAACACCAAGGACACCATTTTAAAACGGACACCTGAAATAGGAAACTCGAAGAATACGCCACAACGGAGGTTGAATATCTAAAAAGAAGCGAGCTAGCCACCCTCCTAAGGATACACTCGATAATTATAGGGGATCATACATATATAGGCATATCGGGATACATATACTTAAATCCATCTAACATCTACTATACAAGCATGTATTAACCCTCTTTCATGCAATCATATTTAGGAATCCATTGGAGTTATGGTACTTGTATAACTATGTTGGCCACCATACTTATACAATTACCCTTTCCCCAATGCACTCCCTCCTATGATGACACTTATAAGAATTAATACAACAGATAACACATATATCCATCTACTCACATAAGCTCATAACCACATAAACAATAAAGTCCAAAACTCCATCCATTAAAAAAAATATAATCAAACTATTGGAATACATAAATCCATAGTCTAGCTAAAACAGCATAGACTAAATCCAAAACGAAAACATAATCAGTTATAAGTCATGTCGCCCATAAGAGTGGAAACAACTTAAAATCCTTTATATCCACCTACTCCTAATAACTCGAACCACCACATGATTCTTAGGGAACATGACTAAACATCAAAAGAAAAATACTATACCTCAGGTACATAAAATAACCCAACAAAAGATAGAAACTACCATGTACCAAATTATGTACTATAATGTACAATTTAAGCAAAATACGACAATGACTAGCGTGGATGATTATGGTTCAACCAGCACTAGTCACACCCCGAAAAGAAAATAACATGTGGCTAAGTATGAACTACTATGGTTCAACCCATAATAGTCAAAACTTAACAAACATCGCAGGTAAAAACCAATAACATCCAAAAAACTTTAATTAATATAAAATGCACACATACTCCTATGATGCCTATATGCAGGGACCCTTAAGCTATAGACTAGGCTGCTAGACTAGGAAACCTAATTCTCTATAACCATTGGCTCTGATACCATTCTGTCACACCCCACCATGGCGGAATATGGGGCGCGACGTATGGATATCATCACAACAACAACGTGTCTATAGAGAGAACTATATGAATTAAAAATGTCATAAAAGGTGACACAAAAGTCATGACAATATCTCATCAATGTAGGAGTCTAGGTAAGTAGGTAACAATCCTACCTCTTACCCAAGACAAACAAATAACATAAACAAATCAACATATAGGTTCATAGTATCACTTATTGAAACAAACAGAAAAATAAACTAAGAAGGAACATGGATCTCCTTTAAAAAGCATTCCTACGCGACTCCAATCCTAACCACATATGTTCTCACGCTTAACCACTTTATCACCTGAAAGAGACACTAAAACACGTCAACATAATGTTGGTGAGAGTCATAGGTTTAGACTACAACCGAAAACATATTAAAGTAAGTTGTGAACCACCATAAACCACTAAACATATGGAAAATGTGTTACAAATATGCATTAACAACTAACATTCAAGATCAATCATTCCAAACAAAATCCAAGGCTCCCAGCCTTACCAAACACCATGGTACCATAAGCGCCCATACACCTATGTACCAATCCCAAGGCCCCGCCTTGTCATTATCCATTGGTCCCATAGATGCTCACACATCTATGTACCTCCCCAAGGCCCCGCCTTGTCAACATCCTATTGGTACCAAGTCAAATCATAAAACAATCATGAATTAATTAGTAGTTAATCACATAAGTACACACAAGTCCATCACCAATCATAAAGCATTCACAACGACAATTTACAAAACCATAACGAGTGTCTCTTCCATCCCATCTGGAAGTCAAAATCATTAAAAGATATTGGACTATGAAACTCACCTGATTGAGTTCTTCCAAAAATCCGCGCACTAGCAAAAAGCTAACAAACAAAAGCACACAATCAAAACATGAACCAAACACTAAAATGGCTCATCAACCTATGATGGACATCTAGCCTTCTCCCATATATGTTCCTCATTCATATGCTCTAAGCACCCCATTACCCTTCCCTAACAATTCCTTAACTTGGTTAAGTTTGATACCTATCCCGTTCATATTTTACACAAAACAGTCCCAACTTTTAGGTCTCCAAACTATAAGCCAAACTCCCACCTAACCATACCCATGACCTCTGTAAAGGAAACCCTATGCCCTTACATATGTTAGCTAACTCCTCCCCTTTGCCCCAACCTTAAAGCTACTGTTAAGGCCCCGATATATATATATATATATATATATATATATATATATATATATATATATATATATATATATATATATATATATATATATATATATATATATATATATATATATATATATATACACTTTTGTCTATCTAGATTTTTATTGATTTTGAATATACAAAAAGTTTGTTATGATTAGGGGGTCTTACCCTAACCCATTTGTTTAGCCACCCTTCAGGTCTCTTATTTAATATATAAAACAACACCCATGCTCATTATAGGCCTCAAGTGTACTTATAAGTACCCCAATCACCTTAAAACATTAAATTAAACCCGACTGATTTCAAAACTATTTTGACCTCTGATTGATGTTACCTGTTTTTGACCCACCTCCCGACCTCCAATTTAGTTCTCGTTTCTTGCATTTGAAAGCCAACTCAATTAACTTTCCAGGGAAACTTGGATCGCAAAATAAGAGTTTGTAGAACTCTATATATGGTCAAAATAATTGACCTAAAATTCTGCCCAGTTTTTAAAAAACGATTTTAACATAATTAGTCTAATTAATTACCCATAACTCCACTAATTACAAGCCCTAATTCAACTAATCATTATAATATCATTAATATAAAGATTTTAATTTAAACCCTAACCTAAATCCATCATAAGATGATTGAGAAAGAATTAAAAACAATTAAATTGAAAAGGGATTTGAAGGTTTTACCTTAAGATTAATGGAAACCAAGATTTTTTTGAAGAACCCTAACTTTTCTCAATTGGCCGTATTTTTTTTCTTTTGCTCCAGGGGTTATGTCTTTTCCATCTTATTTTACACCTTATATAGTTATTGACAAGTCCTTGCCCAAGTATAATTGCCCACTTTCCTTTTTTCTTTCTTTTTCTTTTTTTTCCTTCCTTTTGTTTTAACCGACCCTTACCCCTCATAATTTCATTTTTTTATTAAACAAATTAATAATTGTAATAACAATATTACCTTAATTTTCTTTAATTTATTTCAGCTCCTAAAGCCTTCAAAACCTCAAAACCATAAAACTAGTCAAATTTACGCGTATACTGTAAAAAAACGTAAAATATACAGTTTTAAAAAAAATCTTAAATTTTGAAATAAACTTTATAACTAAGTCCTAAATGACTGAAAACCATCCCAAAAAATACTCACATGACTAAACACCTTACCTGAGACCTCTAAATGCTAAACCCCAAATCCTAAAAAAGTACAGTTTACTATAATACTTATACGTATACGTAAACACCAAAATAACACCATTTAATTTCATAGTCACTAATTTGTGAGCTCATGAACATGAAATAACCGTTCCTCGATTTACTTATGAGTACTTTATACCCATAAACGATATCCACACCAACCTCGTGCACGCAAAATAACATGTAAACACGCAAATCACATAGTCACACATAAATTAACCTTAAATTAAGACCAAGTGAGGAACCTCAAAACCACGATTGTCACATTAATGACCTTACTGATGGATTTGAATAACAATCAGCCTAAGTGATGTATTAACCTTGAACATAACAAAGTCACTGAGTGAACAGTCACTCAGTGAGTTGCCTTCGAGTTCCTAGACTGAGTCTAAAAGAAAGACTCGAGCATTCAGAGAGGCGAAGCTCAATGAATGTCTTATATGACGAAGAAGAAGGTGATGGGTTCAGTGAGTTGTGGCAATAGACTCACTGAACCCCATACGATCTCCTTGAAGAAACAAGCATTCTCCAAGACTGAAGTAAAGGCGGGATAAGTTGAATTGTGATAAGATGGAGTACATCACATAATTAGCGTGACTTACCCTTTTGGGATAGATAGGGTACTGACAAGCGTAAAAGGGCTTACGTCTTACTACTTAGAATAGGCTAAGACAAGATACTACAATGTACCAATAAGACAAGAATTGCACATGGGCAATTCTTTGTCTTCAATCTAACTTTCTTTCTATAAATAGGATGCTTGTAAAAGGAGAGAAAAGAGGTTTGTGCACTTAATGCTTTAGTCATTCACAAACAAAGTTTTCTCTCCCTCAAATACGATCAAACACTTGAGTTCTAAACTCTTGCTGATAGAATCGTCAAGCTTAACAATCGTTAGGATTGGACTAGCTTGTTAGTGAGGATATCACAAAACCACACATTGTCTATTCAATCCCTATTGTATCTTCGTTTACAATAGGGTATAATTCTTTAATAAAGCTAAGAGTTAAACGTTGAAAATATTGTGTTATTTACTTTATCTTGTATTAAGTTTATTGCATTACTTAACCATGGGTTAGGACTATACTTAGCTTACTTAAGTATAGTACTAATTAAAAGGGACCAACAAGTGGTATTAGAGCGGTAGGATTATAAAACCTTTTTAACCACCGTCTCAAAGTTTTTAAAACCTTGATCCATTATGGCTGAAAGTAATGTACCCTAACTTGTTAACAAAAAGGGAGCGAGTTACTCTATTAATGCTCCTAACTTAGAAGTTGAAAGATTTAAAAAAATGGAAGAAAAGAATGCTATGTTATTTGATGGGAATGGAACCTTATTACATCACTTGTATTAAGAATGGTCCATTCCAACCAAAAACAACAGCTGGTGATGACAAACCTAAAAACCAATGGTCTGACGATAAAAGGAGAGTGGTCAATCAAGACCAATGTCTCAAAAGCATCATAATATGTTGTATTCCTGACAATATTATAGAGGTTGTCATCGAGTGTGAGATGGCCAAATAGACTTGGACAGATCTTTTTCATAGTTTCGAAGGACCATCCGACACTAAGGAAAATAGGATCATGGACCTGAAGTTAGAATATAACACTTTCAGGGCCAAACCATCTGAAACTTTTCCTCAGACTTACACCAGGTATAAGACCTTGCTCAATGAGCTAACAAATGACGGGGTGAAATTGTCTAAGCATGAAATCAATGTTGGTTTTGTGAACAGTCTCCCTGAAAAATGGCTTGGTTTTTCTCAAGGTTTGAGAAATGCTAATCACATACAGACTCAGGATCTTGTAGACATTTATGGAAGATTTATCTATGAAGATAATATAATATGTAACACTCTCATTTTTCGTATCGGTACAGCGGAAGGGTCTTTTAGAGTGTTACGGGATAGCACAATAACTCAAATCATAGACAACACATAAAAATGGTTGTTTAAGGTTTAACATACATTCATTCGATAAAAAGTTTAAAAGCGTACAACAGGTCCCAAATTATACAGGTCATTAAGTTTACAAAACATAGATCGAATGAACATTTTTAATATTATGTGGGCCATCAGAGTCGATCTCCATCCGGATTACCTTCAAGCACCTGAGATAAAAACATGCAAAAATCATATCAGCGAATGCCGAGTGAATTCATAGAGTTTAATAAAAACCATTATATAAAACAATCATTTAAAATCAGAACACAAGCATAATATCGGAAGTAAGTCCTCATATTGCTAGTCATGCAATATATAAATCAAGCATACATCTTAAACCGTCCATGAGACCGTAGTCTCTATATTACCATGATAGGTAATATATTCATCGTTATTAGCGTCGTATCATATCAGATATTTAGATTATATAGGTTGTATAGGATTATTATTAGCCGCATGACATTGTTACCTTACTATGAAAACAGCGGGCCGCGAACCCGGCAAACAATTTGCCCATTTAAGTTAGCGTGTCGTCACAAAAATCACGCTATGGAATCTTCTCATACATAAATTCGCTTACCAATCAATGTGGTACGACGGGGATCAACCGTCAAGGCGCGAACTGGGGTGATCGTCCTTAAATAGTACTATCAAATGCATAAGCGTCTACCAAATCCCGGTAGTTCACAATTCATGCTAATGGGACTTTAAGTGACATAACCTAACTACTAATAATCCTTTTAGTCTCGTTTATAGGGTCATAGCATCATTCGGGTCCATATCATTAAGCATACAATCGGGACTACTTGTGTTCTATTTTTATCAAAATCTAGCATGTTATCTCCCTCGCGGGTTTACAAAATCATTTTATAAAACATTTAAAAGAGTGCGAGGCTATGAACTCACGTTGTTAATGAAAGGCGGATTATCGGCTATGGGCGTGCTTCGGTCATGGAAACCTATATAAATAATAATCGGTCTTAGACTTTGTCCAATGACTTTTATCAAAATAACAATATACATATGATGATTTTGTACATATGATGATGATCAAGTGGGTTCATACATCCTTTTTTACTCGTTTTAGTGTTTACGTTTTGGTAACTTTATACTAGTTTTACCTATTTATCTATTTTAAGTCCAATAAGCTTAGTATAAGTTCTTTAACATGTTTTAATCCATTTTATACCTATATTATCAGTATATATACTTTCCATGTTGGGCCCAAATGGGTTAAGCCGAATAAGTTCTTTTTACAAGTATTTATTTTATTTAGTCCAATTATTAGTCCAATATGTTTAGTTAGCTCGTAAATGTCCGTATTTCTTATAGTTCGGGTTTTATCGGTTTTTACTTGTATTAGTTACCTATACATCAGTATATGACTTTTATAAACTTTACATTAGACGGGTTTGGTCGTCTAAGTTTTATTTGGCGAAAAACGTTAATTTTACGGTAATAGCCGAAAAAGTCGTAAAAATCAAGTTCATAGTTTTTATTACTTATAAATATTATTTTACCACCATTTATATAAATTATCCATTTAATTAACCTTTTATATATTTATATAAATAAGTTTTATAAGTTAGTGGGTTTTTATTTTACATTTTATACATTAAAATGCGAGTGCTTATATAATAATAATAAACATTAATTTTTAAAATCTGATTTTTATCTTCATGTTCACCATTTTTACCATATCTAGAGTTCTATAATGAATTAGAAGCTCATTTTTGGGTGACATGTTCTTCATATTATGTGCTACAGTTAACTTAGTTATAGCTACTGCCCATTTTGAGTTTATCATGCCTTAACAGTCCCTACAAAACTGCTTATTCAGATTAGAACACCTAACTTGTTTTGATTATATCTCACTCATTATATTGATTCCATTGCATGGCCAACTCTCACATGTGTATAACATCTTGTACTTACTGTAAATGGATCATACCATGCAATTTTATCAGTTCAAGTTTTAGTTATATACTGTTTTTATACAGCCGACTAAATAATCAAGATTTTAGCCTCATATCTTATAGTTATTAATATTTTTAAGCATATCTATCAACACTTGATCCCCACACAACATTTTTATCATCATATATACATCATATACATATACAAAATGAAAGAAAATACATTTGTTCTTTACAAAATAACAAGAGAAAAATGGAGAGGATGATCTTCTTTACCAACCAAGTGGATTGCTTGTTTTTGGAAGGCAAGAACTTGATGAATACAACAAGTAACTCCAAGACCATCAAATACCAAGAACATATGTTGGGAAATCAGCCCTAGGACACAAGCAAATCACCTCCAATGATGTTAATATGGCCACCAAATGATCAAGGCTTCAAGATAACTCCTTAATAGAGCTAGTAAACATGTGTTTCATGGCTAGAAAAGATCAAAAGGGGTGTTTGTAGCTTGATGGTGGACGGCATAGGGAGGGTATTGAGAGTATTTGAGAGAGTTTGCATGTAAGGGAAATGGTGGAAGTGAAACTAGTTGCTAGTTTTGAGATAGTGGAAGAATTAGCTTAAAGAGTAAGCATGGCTTACATATGTAAGCTTTGAACTAACATGATGCCACATCTTATGGTGTGGTGTCATGTTGTGCCGTCCAACATAGCTAGTGGGGTGGGACAATGTATTTTGTCCCATCTCACTAGTTTACGGGTATTTCTCGATTCTAGTTTTCTCGATTTGCGTGCCCTCGGGTCGTTTTACGAAAAACATTTTTATAAATTATGAATCAACGTCACAAAACGAATCCAATAAAAATTGTCTCATCAAAAACGAAGTTCAAAAACGTAAATACGTAATCCTAAGGTTTCCGGTTTAGTCGTAAAAGACGCCAAATTATGCACGTAAGCCCAAATTTAAATCCGTAAATTGTGAGTTCGTCAACCAACACAAAAATAAGTTTCAAAATATTATACGAGAAAATATTTCACTACCTGAAAATGTTAGATTGTCACAGCTTTTCCTCCTAAAAGGGATCAACGTCATCGTGATCCATTTCATTTGGATGTCCGTTTCTTATTGAAATCGAAGAGGTGCGGATATTTCTTCCACATTTCATCCTCTCATTCCCAAGTATACTCCGGTCCATGCTTTGAATTCCATCGGATCTTGACAATAGGTATCCGACTTTGTTTCAGTTGCTTTACCTCACGGTCCATAACTTCTACGGGCTCTTCGATAAAATGCAACTTCCCATCTATTCGAACCTTACCTAACGTAATTTTCTCATCACTCACTGCTAGACATTTCTTCATATTAGATACATGGAATGTGTTATGAACACCATGAAGTTCTGGGGGTAACTCTAGTTTGTAAGCCACCGGACCTATTCTAGATAAAATCTTAAAGGGTCCAATATAACGGGGATTTAATTTCCCTCGCTTTCCAAATCTGATAACGCCTTTCCATGGCGATACATTCAACATTACTCGGTCACCCACTTTAAGCTCCATTGGCTTCCGCCGCACATCCGCGTAACTTTTCTGTCTACTACGGGCAGTCAACACCCTATCCTTAATCTGAACTATCATCTCCATAGTCTCCCGGATCAATTCTGGTCCCGTGAGCTGGGTATCCCCAACTTCACTCCAACATACAGAAGATCTACACTTCCTACCATACAAAGCTTCAAACGGTGCAGCCTTAATACTAGAATGGTAACTTTTGTTATACGAAAACTCTGCTAACGACAAATGTTTATCCCAATTCTTACCAAAGTCTAACACACAAGCTCTCAACATATATTCTAGTGTTTGTATCGTCCTTTCACTCTGCCCATCAGTCTGGGGGTAATAAGCAGTGCTCATGTCGAGATTCGTTCCCAAAGATCTTTGGAGAGATTTCCAAAAATTCGATGTGAATCTAGGATCCTGATCTGAAATGATCGATACAGGCACTCCATGTTTGCATACAACATTATCAAGGTATATTCGAGTCAGCTTCTCCAATGAGAACTGCTCTTTAACCGGAATGAAGTGTGCTGATTTGGTCAGTCTGTCGACAATAACCCAAATCAAGTTGTTTCCAGATGAAGTTCTAGGAAGCTTGGTGATAAAGTCCATCGTAATTCGCTCCCACTTCCATTCAGGAATCTTTGGTTGTTGAAGTAGTCCTGAGGGCTTTTGATGTTCAGCTTTAACTCTAGCACAAGTCAAGCATTGAAGAACATACATAGCTATGTCAGCTTTCATATTCAGCCACCAGTACAACTTCTTCAAATCATGGTACATCTTATCAGATCCCGGATGAATGGAATACTTAGATTTATGGGATTCTAACATAATCAAGTCTCTTAAGCCTCCAAACTTAGGTATCCACATACGACCTCTTAAGCATTTCACTCCATCAGCTCTAACCTCTAAAGGATCTCCTTCTCCTCGGAACCCTTCATTAACAAAATTTTCCTTCTTACAAGCTTCTATTTGCGCATTTCTAATTTGCTCAGGCAAATTATTGTGCACGGTCAAGACTAGAGAACGCACCCTGATAGGCTCTCTATCTTTCCTACTTAACGCATCGGCAACAACATTGGCTTTTCCTGGGTGATATTTTATATCACAATCATAATCACTTAACAATTCTATCCATCTTCGTTGCCTCATGTTCAATTCCTTCTGGTCGAGAATATACTGTAGGCTTTTGTGATCGGTGAATACCATACACTTGGTGCCATACAGATAATGTCTCCACAACCTAAGAGCAAAGACTACAGCTCCTAACTCAAGATCATGAGTAGTATAATTCTCCTCACTCTTCCTTAATTGCCTAGAAGCATAAGCTATCACTTTCTCTCGCTGCATCAAAACAGCTCCATAGCCTCTAAGAGATGCATCACAATACACTACGAAATCTTCACTCCCGTCGGGTAATGATAAGATTGGCGCACTACATAATTTTTGCTTCAATGTCTGAAATGCTCCATCTTCATCACTTCCCCAAACGAAAGGTTTATTCTTCTGAGTAAGCTTAGTCAAGGGTTTAGCTATCAAATAAAATTCTTTAATGAATCGCCTATAATAGCCAGCCAATCCTAAGAACTGTCGCACTTCCGTTGGTGTTGTCGGTGCAGACCAATTCTTAATAGCTTCAACCTTTGCAGGATCAACATGAATTCCATCTTTGTTAATCACATGGCCAAGAAATTTCTCAGAATCTAACCAGAAATCACATTTCGAAAACTTAGCATACAACCTTTCATCCTTCAACAAATTCAAAACAATCCTTAAATGTTCTCTATGCTCATCTTCATTCTTAGAATAGATTAGAATATCGTCAATAAACACAATCACAAATTTATCCAAGTAGGGCTTGCACACTCGATTCATTAAATCCATGAAAACCGCAGGTGCGTTAGTTAACCCAAATGGCATTACTTGAAATTCATAGTGTCCATAACGAGTTCTAAATGCAGTTATAGGAATATCTTCTTCACGGACGCGAAGTTGGTGATATCCTGACCGTAAATCTATCTTAGAATACACACTAGATCCTTGCAGTTGATCAAACAAATCATCAATCCTAGGTAAAGGATATCGATTTTTAATTGTCAACTTATTCAGTTCCCTATAATCAATGCACATACAGAAAGATCCATCCTTCTTCTTAACGAACAAGACTGGAGCTCCCCAAGGCGACGAGCTCGGTCGAATAAAACCTTTATCAGACAACTCCTTAAGTTGCTCAGATAACTCCTTTAATTCAGAAGGGGCTAATCGGTAAGGCACACGTGCCACCGGTGCAGCACCAGGAATTAAATCGATTCGAAACTCTACTTGCCTTATCGGTGGAAGTCCGGGTAAATCTTTAGGAAATACCTCAGGAAATTCACAAATAATAGGTACATCTTCCAATCGTTTCTCCCTAGACTCATTCCCGGTCACTTGAGCTAAGAATAACTCACAACCGTTCCTGATGTACTTTTGGACTTTAATACATGAAACGATTTTCAAACGGGATTCACCTCGATTACCATCAATTACTAACGTCCTATTCCTAAGAGGAATCTTAACCTTCTTCTCTCCACATAAAATAGTAGCATTATTCAACGACAACCAATCCATACCAATAATAATATCAAAACTACCTAATTCTATCAACATCAATCAATCGGAAAGGAATGGTTTAAGAGATTTAGAGAGCATCCTTCTAATAGCTTATTAGTTTTCACTAATTTACCATCAGCCAATTCCACCTCGTAACTGGTACTTATCTCAACAGGTTTAATGTCAATAAGGGCACTAAATTTAGTGGATACAAAGCTCCTATCAGCACCCGAATCGAATAAAGCAACAGCATAATGATTGTTGAGTAAGAACGTACTGGTAACGACATTCAGATCCTCTTTCTTCACCTCAATTGTTCCAAGTTGGTAGATACCACCCTGGGGGTTTCTTCCAGGTACAATCGCTTTCAACTTGGGGCATTCCGACTTCCTATGACCTTCTTCACTACAGTTGAAGCAAATGGTTCCCTTCTTACACCTTTCAACCTTGTGTCCAAGCTTTCCGCAATTTCGGCACTTCCAGCAGTCGCCAGCATGCCTCTTGTTGCCACACTTAGGACATCTATCATCGTTACGCGGTGTGTTGTTGGTAAGAGCATTTGCATTCCCCTTTCTCCGATTCTCACGGCGATTGAAATTCTTCCTATTATCACCTCTATCTACACGCTCACCGTCTCCCTTTCTTTTCTCACCTACACGGGCTTCATCTTCCCTATCCTGAATTATCTGTCCAATGAGTTGGTAGGCCATTCGAACAGCATCATCAATGGTCAGTGGTTTAGATGATGTTTCGTCCCCCCGGATATTCCTGGTCAACCCTTTAATATATTGCTCAATTCAGATCTCTTCGGGTTCAACCAATCGAGGACATAGCAAGGCCAACTCATGGAATCGGTTCGTGTAACTATCAATGTCCACACCTTTCATTCACAAATGAATCAACTCTTGTTCTAACCTAATAATCACACTACGAGGACAAAACTCCAAAGTCATACACTTCTTAATTTCGGCCCAAGGAGTAGCATTAGCAGCATCAAGACCCATGAAAGCAATTCTCCCGTTCCACCAAGTCTACGCACGACCTTTAAGAGTAGCCATAGCAAAAGTCACCTTATCTTCCTCCTTACACTTACTAATCCGAAACACCGATTCAATCTTCTCAATCCACTGGCTTAATCCTACAGCACCTTCAGTTCCATTAAAAGGTAGAGGTTCACACTTCATGAACGTCACATAAGTACAACCACCAACTTCAGGTGCATTAGTTCCAAGTCCTCCTACATTTCCTCCAGCATTAGCATTCACATTATTAGAATTCACATTCACATTAGTACCGCCAATTCCACTACCGCCAGCTCCACTACCGCCAGCTCCACTACCGCCAGCTTCATTTCTAGCATTTGCCATAAATTCAGTCATAGATGCGGTAACTTGCTCCGTAATAATCCTACGTACATCATCCTCAGTCACAGCCTTCTTGGGCGGCATAGTTCTATAATTCCACAATTTCAAAGTATTAACCATTCACCCAACATAGGATTCATATAATATGGATTGAATTCATAATCAAGATACAAATAAGGCGCAATATGGAATTCAAGACAAGATACATATTTCATTCGATTTGAAACAAAAGTATTGTCTTAGTACATCCCATATCAAAGTTCAAGCACTATATACACTCAAAATTCGTGCCAAGTCTATTACTAACAAGTCGGTTTAGTCAAAGCTACAAAAGCACAAAAGTAAAGGTCACTACTAAATACAGACTGGTCTACTGAGAACCGGTAGATGGTCCATCATCCATCGTCTTCTGAATCTTCGTCGGACGATCACCAGACACATCTTCAGCAGGGCGCTTACGGATTACTCCTCTTTCAACCATGTCAGCATAAAATCTACTGTTCCAACCAACGGATATATTCAACTCCTTCTCAGCTTTCTCACGCATCGCACGAGCCACACTCAACTGAATCTCCATAGAATTCACCTTTCTCTTCATAGCAGCATACTCACCACTTTCTAACACTGATAACCTCCTAAAAGCCTCATTCAAACCACGTTCCACATCAGTCAAATCCAAACTAAGCAATTACCGCTCTTTCTCGCCAACCTTAGTCTTCGACTCCAAATAAGCAACCTGAGTCTGAACAACACCTAATCCAACCTCTGTCATACAACTCTTAACACGGGAAGCATCTAGATCACATCTCAAGGCCCATGGTGCAAGACCATCAATATGAGTAGCCTCTCGAGCACTAGACGACTCTCCTATCTCACGTCTACGAGTAGCAATACCATCAGTACCGTCAGGTGCATCATCATCCTCATCCTCCTCTGATTTGGAATCAGATTCAGACGATTCAGACATTTCATCCCTAGGTAACTTAACCTCAGAATCAGACAAATAAACTGGTGGGGGCAAAGGCTCGCCCTCTAGAACATCATACGGATAAATAAGCTCAGCTTCCTCATCATCATCGATCTCAACATCTATACCTACATCCTCCTCGACATCCTCGTCGTCAATCTCATCATCTAAATTATCTAACCCAATCTCATCATCATTCTCAATATCAACATTCTCAATCTCATTCTCTACCAAGTCAACCTGAGGGGCAATCTGATCTCCTAGTCCTAACTCGGGCTCGGGATCCTCAAATGGTTCCTCCTCATCATCCATATCATAATCTACTAAGTCTAAATAAGGATCATCATCTACATTAGGTTCGGGAATAGCATGGTTTTCTACAAGAATATTAGGGTCAGCCATGACAATCTGCATTTATATCTATATCTCGTATTAGGATAACATACTAGTTAAACAATTACATAATGAAATCACGATATATACATATATATAAATTAAATTATATATATCAAAATATATATCTTCTCAATAGGGCTTGTTGGTAACGTCGGAGATCTCTGGCACCGTTATAGTCAAAAGATTTTTCAAATATTTTCTCAAATGTTCATTGTCAAAAGATTTTGAAAAGTTTTGTTCAAAACCTTGGTTTTTAAAATCTTTTGTTCTCTATAACGAGAGCTCTGGTACCAAACTGTAACACTCTAATTTTTCGTATCGGTACAGCGGAAGGGTCTTTTAGAGTGTTACGGGATAGCACAATAACTCCAATCATAGACAACACATAAAAATGGTTGTTCAAGGTTTAACATACATTCATTCGATAAAAAGTTTAAAAGCGTACAACAGGTCCCAAATTATACATGTCATTAAGTTTACAAAACATAGATCGAATGAACATTTTTAATATTATGTGGGCCATCAGAGTCGATCTCCATCCGGATTACCTTCAAGCACCTGAGATAAAAACATGCAAAAATCATATCAGCGAATGTCGAGTGAATTCATAGAGTTTAATAAAAACCATTATATAAAACAATCATTAAAAATCAGAACACAAGCATAATATCGGAAGTAAGTCCTCATATTGCTAGTCAGGCAATATATAAATCAAGCATACATCTTAAACCGTCCATGAGACCGTAGTCTCTATATTACCATGATAGGTAATATATTCCTCGTTATTAGCGTCGTATCATATCGGATATTTAGATTATATAGGTTGTATAGGATTATTATTAGTCGCATGACATTGTTACCTTACTATGAAAACAGCGGGCCACGAACCCGGCAAACAATTTGCTTATCTAAGTTAGCGTGTCGTCACAAAAATCACGCTATGGAATCTTCTCATGCATAAATTCGCTTACCAATCAATGTGGTACGATGGGGATCAACCGTCAAGGCGCGAACTGGGGTGATCGTCCCCAAATAGTACTATCAAATGTATAAGCGTCTACCAAATCCCGGTAGTTCACAATTCATGCTAATGGGACTTTAAGTGACATAACCTAACTACTAATAATCCTTTTAGTCTCGTTTATAGGGTCATAGCATCATTCGGGTCCATATCATTAAGCATACAATCGGGACTACTTGTGTTCTATTTTTATCAAAATCTAGCATGTTATCTCCCTCTCGGGTTTACAAATCATTTATAAAACATTTAAAAGAGTGCGAGGCTATGAACTCACGTTGTTAATGAAAGGCGGATTATTGGCTACGGGCGTGCTTCGGTCACGGAAACCTATATAAATAATAATCGGTCTTAGACATTGTCCAATGACTTTTATCAAAATAACAATATACATATGATGATTTTGTACATATGATGATGATCAAGTGGGTTCATACATCCTTGTTTAATCGTTTTAGTGTTTACGTTTTGGTAACTTTCTACTAGTTTACTAGTTTTACCTATTTATCTATTTTAAGTCCAATAAGCTTAGTATAAGTTCTTTAACTTGTTTTAATCCATTTTATACCTATATTATCAGTATATATACTTTCCATGTTGGGCCCAAATGGGTTAAAACCAATAAGTTCTTTTTACACGTATTTATTTTATTTAGTCCAATTATTAGTCCAATATGTTTAATTAGCTCGTAAATGTCCGTATTTCTTATAGTTCGGGTTTTATCGGTTTTTACTTGTATTAGTTACCTATACATCAGTATATGACTTTTATAAACTTTACATTAGACGTGTTTGGTCGTCTAAGTTTTATTTGGCGAAAAACGTTAATTTTACGGTAATAGCCGAAAAAGTCGTAAAAATCAAGTTCATAGTTTTTATTACTTATAAATATTATTTTACCACCATTTATATAATTTATTCATTTAATTAACCTTTTATATATTTATATAAATAAGTTTTATAAGTTAGTGGGTTTTTATTTTACATTTTATACATTAAAATGTGAGTCTTATATAATAATAATAAACATTAATTCTTAAAATCTGATTTTTATCTTCATGTTCACTATTTTTACCATATCTAGAGTTCTATAATGAATTAGAAGCTCATCTTTGGGTGAAATGTTCTTCATATTATGTGCTACATTTAACTTAGTTATAGATACTGCCCATTTTGAGTTTATCATGCCTTAACAGTCCCTACAAAACTGCTTATTCAGATTAGAACACCTAACTTGTTTTGATCATATCTCACTCTTATATTGATTCCATTGCATGGCCAACTCTCACATGTGTATAACATCTTGTACTTACTGTAAATGGATCATATCATGCAATTTTATCAGTTCAAGTTTTAGTTATATACTGTTTTTATACAGCCAACTAAATAATCAAGATTTTAGCCTCATTTCTTATAGTTATTAACATTTTTAAGCATATCTATCAACACTTGATCCCCACACAACATTTTTATCATCATATATACATCATATACATATACAAAATGAAAGAAAATACATTTGTTCTTTAGAAAATAACAAGAGAAAATTTGAGAGGATGATCTTCTTTACCAACCAAGTGGATTGCTTGTTTTTGGAAGGCAATAACTTGATGAATACAACAAGTAACTCCAAGACCATCAAATACCAAGAACATATGTTGAGAAATCAGCCCTAGGACACAAGCAAATCACCTCCAATGATGTTAATATGTCCACCAAATGATCAAGGCTTCAAGATAACTCCTTAATAGAGCTAGTAAACATGTGTTTCATGGCTAGAAAAGATCAAAAGGGGTGTTTGTAGCTTGATGGTGGACGGCATAGGGAGGGTATTGAGAGGATTTGAGAGAGTTTGCATGTAAGGGAAATGGTGGAAGTGAAACTAGTTGCTAGTTTTGAGATAGTGGAAGAATTAGCTTAAAGAGTAAGCATGGCTTACACATGTAAGCTTTGAACTAACATGATGCCACATTTTATGGTGTGGTGACATGTTGTGCCGTCCAACATAGCTAGTGGGGTGGGACAATGTATTTTGTCCCATCTCACTAGTTTATGGGTATTTCTCGATTCTAGTTTTCTCGATTTGCGTGCCCTCGGGTCGTTTTACGAAAAATATTTTTATAAATTATGAATCAACGTCATAAAACGAATCCAATAAAAATTGTCTCATCAAAAACGGAGTTCAAAAACGTAAATACGTAATCCTAAGGTTTCCGGTTTAGTCGTAAAAGACGCCAAATTATGCACGTAAGCCCAAATTTAAATCCGTAAATTATGAGTTCGTCAACCAACACAAAAATATGTTTCAAAATATTATACGAGAAAATATTTCACTACCTGAAAATGTTAGATTGTCACATAATAAATAGAAGATATCGTGAGTCATAGAAGGCCTTAATAACAGACACCTCAGCCAAACCTACCCAAATTGATCATGGCCCCATTACAACTACTTTTTACTCAAATGCAATTGTTCAAGATTTTCAGGAAACCTCAAATGATGAGGTTGATGAAAGATCTAGTGATGAATACATAAGAGATCTAAACAGGGAATATCATGAAAGGGCTATGTTGGCAAATACTAAACGTTATATAAAAAAAACTAGATTTGCTGGTAACCAGTCTACTGAGGGAGTGGATTGCTACCGATGTGCTAAAACTGGGCATTTTGCAAAATATTGTCTTTCAAAAACTCCATTGGCCTCTTATAAAAATCAAAATTATTCATCAGGCAATGACAATTTTCAACCCAAGTTTACATCAAAACTAATTCAGGCTTCTCCAATTAACCAAAGTTTTCAAAATAATAAGAAAATTGAGAAGGACTACAAGTCTGAGTATAAAAAGGTTAAAGCAAAACTTGCACTCTTGGAAGCTTAACCTACAGTTACTTAGGCTCAAAAGCCCGCTCAGAACAAAGCCAAAGGGCTAGTAGCTGAAACCTTTGATTAGGATGATGAAGACATGTCCTCAGAAGAAGAGGACGTTAGATATCAAGTGTTGATGGCTCTAGCTGATGATGAACTATCAGTTGGAAAGAATCATGCTCGAAATGGAGAATGGGTTGACATCACTATGAGAAACGTAAACATGCTTCTCTCTATGAATGAAGAATCTGATTGGCAAAAATTCCTTAAGTATATAAACATTGACCTATTTCGTTGAAGAGCAGAGATTGAATCTTCTTTCAAAATATAATAAACTTGTTTTTGAATTAAACAAATGTAAAGAAGATTTACTGATTTTAAAACAAGCCAAACTTGAAGCAGTAAGCTGTCAACTTCAGAACACTAAACTTACGAAAATCAATCATGCTCTTCAAGAACAACTTAAGGAAGAAAAACGCATCAATGAGAAATGGACAAATAGCTCTACCTTAGCTTCTCATTGTATAAACAGTCAAATTCCTGCCCAAAAGAAGAAAATTCTTGGGGCACGACAACTCACTCGCACCTACTAAGGAAATGAGTGAAAAAGCATTTCTTCCTGCCTCAGTAGGGTTTGATCATGAAATGATTCCAAAGTCGAAAGACTGGGTTGAGAGATCAAATCCTGAGAGTGTGTTGTCTAACTTTGATACTGGAAAAATATTAATTCCTGAATCTCAGGCTATTAATGAAAAACTTGGGCTTAATGAAGAGACTGATAAATTCAGTAACACTGAAACACCTAGTGTTGCTGAAGACATTCAGACTCCTCTACCTCCTTTGAAAAATCTTCAAGGGGCAAGTCCATGTTCTAAACTAATTCCATTATCTTATCAAGAACACTCACCTAGAGGAAGAGTTGGGTTAGGCTGTACTGAACAAACAAAGCCTGACTCAAAAGTGATACCAAATCACATTGAGTCAGGAACTGTCACTGAGAAAACAACCAAACCTATCTCTCCCTCAGGGACTCCTGCACACTCAGTTAACTCTACTCCTATTGTAAATCAAGAGGAGTTAAGTAGATTGTTCCAACTTTTCATGGAAGAGAAGCTGAACTCAGCCTCTAAAACTCAGGGTGAAACATCTGTGTCCTCACAGCCTGAATCATCAACAAGTAACAAAACTGAACCTGAGTCTTATAAGAAAGTTAAAACAAAGAAACCTTCATGTGAGCTATGTCACTATACAAATCACATCACTGACAACTGCTTTAGAGTTCTCTATTGCATGAAATGTAAAAGTGAAGATCACAGGACAGTAGATCATGAGATGCACATGGCTTCTATTAGAAATGCTAAAAGATACAATGCTCAACCTTAAAACTATGGGCCCACCTCACAACAAATCAGAAAATCCAAGGCTAAGCCTTACCCACCATGTACACATTGTGGCATCCCTGATCATAGGCCTGATGATTGTGTATACTACCCTGAGTGTGAGATTTGTGGAAGCAATGATCATACTACCTCAGGACACAGTAGGATAATCATGGTCAGAAGAGGGATGCTAGCTGAGTCATCTCAAAGTATTGAATCCTCAGTCGGACTAAGCTGCAAAACATGTGGAAGCAATGTTCATTCTACCTCAGATCATGCTGAGTTTGAGTACTTCAAACGAGGTGAAAGACGTCAGGCTTTTCGAGCCAAAGAGCCTACTAAAAAGTGGGCTTACAAGAGAACTAATCCACCTCGTTATTTGTGTAGAAAGACTTCAAGGAGCCTGTTTGGTACTTAGACAGTGGGTGTTCAAGAAGTATGACAGGGGTCAAAAGTTATCTGCACAAATACGTGGAGCAACCAGGTCCTAAGATAGTATTCGGTGATAACTCATCTTGTGTTACTGAGGGATATGGTTCAATTAAATGTGGTGGAATAGTTTTCTCAAAAGTGGCGTTTGTAAATGGTCTGAAGTACAATCTCATCAGTATCAGCCAACTGTGTGATGCTAAGTACATTGTTCAGTTTGATGATAAGCAAGGAATAATCTTCAATGTTAACAAAGAAATTGTGCTGACTGCTCCAAGAAGAAATGATGTATATGTCTTAGACATGTCATTTGTAACTCATTCAGGAGCATGTTTCTTCGCTAAAGCCTCAGACTCTGTTAAATGGCTTTGGTATAAGAGACTGTCACATCTCAATTTCAAAGACATGAATAAACATGAAAAACAAAACAAAGTCCTTGGCTTACCATCTCTTGTGTATTCAAAAGACAAACCTTGTTCAGCCTATGAAAAAGGTAAACACAAGAGAGCCTCTTTCAATCCAAAACAAAACTTTTTTATCAGGAAGTGTCTTCATCTTCTTCATATGGACTTATTTGGGCCTGTCAATCCAATGTCTATAAATCATGAGAAATATACCCTTGTGATTGTTGATGAATACTCTAGATACACTTGGGTATACTTCCTGAAAAAGAAAAGTCAAGCTCCTGAATTCATAATGTCTTTTATCAGGCAAGTAGAAAATCAAAATGATACTAAAGTTAAACAAATACGAACTGATAATGGAACAGAATTCAGGAACCATGAGCTTGAGAGCTTTTGTGATGAGAAAGGAATTTCTCAGAACTTCTCTTCTCCCTACACACCTGAACAAAATGGTGTGGCTAAAAGGAAGAATAGAACTCTCATTGAAGCTGCTCGAACCATGCTCAATGGATCCAATATTTCAAAACACTTCTAGACTGAGGCTGTGAAAATAGCTTGCTATAGTCAGAACAGATGTATTATAGTCAAACGACATGATAAGACTCCTTATGAAATATTCAGGGAAAGGATTCCATATATCAGCTACTTTCATGTGTTTGGATGTCTTGTGTTCATTCACAATCAAAAGGACCATCTTGGTAAATTTGATGCCAAAGCTGATGATGGATACTTTCTTGGATACTCTTTTGTCTCCAAAGCCTTCAGGGTCTTTAATACAAGGAGACACAAGTTGAGGAGTCATTTCATGTCACCTTTGATGAAAGTATGGATGCCATTAACTTCACAAATCAATCAATGGAAGAGATCGGGATCAATGACTCATCAAGATATCCTCTTGATGGGTATGAACATTGTCCCTCAAACAGTATCAAACTGATGCAGATATATCCTTTCATATATCACCTCAGAATAGGTCAATCGATAATTTAATCACACCTCAACATGTCCCTAAAGTTATCACTTCTCAAGCTGAAGAATCAAATGATTCACTCATCTATGGGAACACTGAAGGGACAAGTGATGAAAATATCGACCCTCCTGTTACTAAAAATGTTGTAAATACCTTTTGTGTATTAAGAAAGTCTCGGTCACTCCAACAATATAGTTATAAGCTCGTAGTATATGTTTTATTAATGTTTATGTTTAGCCCGACCCATGAGCATGTTCATGGGCCGGAGGCCCAAGTCCACATTGGGACTTGGGTATATAAACCCCTTTCCACCATGGAAAGGGGTGTTGGTTGTTTACTTATTTCTCACATTAATAGAAGTTTCTTTCTTCTCTCACTAGAAAAACAACAACCCTCTTGATTAGTTATAAGATTATCATTGTTCTACAATTGGTATCAAGAGCATGGGATGATTTAAGGTATGTTGATTCGTGTTGTTTAGTGTTTGTTTGGGTTAGTGGATGTTTTATGATAATCCATCTCAAATCTTGAAAATTTTTGTGATTTTATGGTTTAAAGTTGTAAGCAAAACATTCGGTTTGATTATTTTGGTTGAAATCACAAAAAAATTTCGTGTTTTTGGGTAATTATTGGCTATTATTTAGTTACTGTATATCAAGAAACGTACCAGAAATTTCGGAAAAGGGTTTATACTTCCAAAATTTTTATTTTGGAAAAGGGTTTATAAGTCCGAAATTAGTTGTTCGGAAAAGGGTTAAGTATTCTGAAGATTTCTCTGAAATATTCCGAATATTTGTCTGAAAAAATCCATTATTCCGAAGATTTCTCTGAAAAAATCCATTATTCCGAAGATTTCTCTGAAAAAATCCATTATTCCGAAGACTGGCTATTTCTCTGAAAACCCACTTATTCCGAAGATTGGCTATTTCTCTAAAAACCCATTTATTCTGAAGATTGGCTATTTCTCTGAAAAGATCCATTATTCCGAAGATTTCTCTAAAAAGATCCATTATTCCGAAGATTGGCTATTTCTCTGAAAAGATCCATTATTCCAAAGATTGGTTAATTCTCTGAAAACCCAATTATTCTGAAAATCCTAGTATTCCAAAAATCCATCATTTATCTGAAGATCCAGGTTATTCCGAAGATAAGGTTATTCCGAATATAGGGGATTATTCCGAAGATTAGTGGTTGGTTTTATTTAGAATATTTTTCTAGGATTCTTAGTGAATTTCAATACTGATACATCAACACACGATCTAAATCGACAACAACATTTTTCACGTCCTTACTTCATTGAACGATCAAAAGATAATCTTTTTAAATCAAGTGTTCAAAAAATGAATCCTCGTTCATTCATGCCTAAAATGACATCACTTACTGATATTTCAATCATTTCGGGTACCGATACTCGCCCACCGTTGCACATCAAAGATTTATTTGAAGCATGGCAAGGTGGCATGAAAACTTATATCATGGGTAAACCCAATGGTAGACTTATGCTTCAATCCATTGAAAAAGGTCCACTCGATTGGGGAGAAGTTAATGTCAACAATGTGACGCAGCCAAGGTTGTATCATGAGTTACCGGATGCTAACAAACTCATTGCCGATGCAGATGAAAGGGTTGTTCAGACAATACTTTCAAGCTCTTCCACCCGATATCTATCGAATGGTAAGTGAACACATAGTGGCAAAGGATCTTTGGGATCGCTTATCTGTTTTGTTACAAGGGACTTCACTAACTAAGCAGGAACGAGAGTGTCAATTGTATGATTTGTTTGATAGATTTACATACATTCCAGGGGAGACACTTCATGAATACTACTGGCGTTTCACCACATTGATGAATGATATGAACGTGTATAATCTAAGGATTGCTCAGTTTCAACTAAACACCAAGTTCTTGAACACGTTACCCCAAGAATGGAGTCAATATGTCACCGATGTTAAAATGATTCGAGATTTGCACAAGTCAAATTTAGATCAACTCTATGCCTTCTTGCAGCAATACGAGAAGCACGTGATCCAAAAACACATCTCTCAGGGATCTTATCAAGAACCATTGGCATTAATGGCAAATCATCCAACGTTGTCATATCATAACTCTCCGTTTGCTTTGGGACACCAATCTTCCTATCAACCATTGTATCAAACGCCAAGCTTTCCACAATACTCGATCTTGCCGCAACCACCTACATCTTATCAGCAAACAATACAAGCAACCAGCAACATCATCACAAGGAGATTCACATCATTTACCTTATGCTTCACAACCATATTCACCTTATCAACCTCCAACAAACCCTGGCATCATCTATCAACAACCTGAGGCTCCTCAACCCCATTACTCACAACATGCTAGTGTTCCTTCAAATCAGTTTGTAGCTCAACCAACACCAGTATTCTATTGTGATGATGAGATTCATGTCCCTGAGTTTAGACAAGGGGACAATCCTACTGATATACTTGCTCAAATGTCTGCTTACATCACTCAAGCGTTGAATAAACGAGGTTACAGAGGACCACATCCAACAAACAATCAGTTGAGGAACTCTTCTAACTCTCTACAACAAGCTACAATTCAAGATGGCAGAGTCACGGTGCAACCACTTCTGGGGAGACCAAGCTCATTTAATACTGGTACACGTCCATCTAACACTGCTGCTACAAGAGGTAATAACACTGGAGAAATGAAGATGATCATATGTTCTAACTGCAAAGGGGAAGGGCACATGGCTCGAGAGTGTAAGCATCCTAAAAGGAAAATGGATAGCACATGGTTTCAGGAGAAGATCTACTTGGTGAATGCTCAATCCCAAGGACGCGAGCTCGATGAAGAAGAGTTAGCATTTCTCGCAGATCCTGGAGTTGTGGACACTGACGGTCTCACAGCAGCCATCACAAACAATGCCGCATATCAATGTGATGATCTGGATGCATACGACTCTAACTGTGATGATTTCAATACCGCCAAGGCAGCTCTCATAGCAAATCTTTCACTTTAGGGAGCTGACACAATTTCTGAGGTACCAAATACTGCCACGGATACTAGTATTGTACGTTATCAAGTTGAGCAAGTGTCTGAGTATCCGGAATAGCCTCTGGTGGTTAGTAACTTAAATTAGGAGACAAACAATGATAGCAATATCAATGCAAGTTCCCAGACTTTGAGTGAACCACAACCGGGAGCTATTACGACTATAAATTCGTTTTCTCAACCCGATTTGGTTATGGTGTCGGCATCTATGCTTGGCCAAATGAATAATGCGGTCCTTGAAACCCTCAGTGTTAATCAGAAATTATCTGTCGAGCTTGCTTTGTATAAGGAAAAGGTTAAAATATTGGAATTAACTCCAGTGACCACTACCTTAACCAATCCTAAATTTGATAGGTTTAGGAAAGTCCAGATGGATAATTTGCTAGAAATTGAGAGTTTAAGAGCAAATCTTTCGAAAGAACTTCAAGAAAAAGAGTCAGTCGTTAATAATTTACAAAAACTACAAACGGATTTCGAATTTCTCGAGTCTAAAAGGGTTGAAACGGAAATTAAGGCGTCTGAGAAAGTTAAAAAGACTGAAATGTTGCTTTTAAAACAATACTCTGCTTCTCATTTAGTACACTTGTTTCATTATTCTTTTAAAGAATTCACTCTATCGCG
Organism: Glebionis coronaria; assembly: GCA_025667525.1. Lineage (NCBI taxonomy): Eukaryota > Viridiplantae > Streptophyta > Magnoliopsida > Asterales > Asteraceae > Glebionis > Glebionis coronaria. The sequence goes on along the minus strand of CM046882.1, from coordinate 70,264,787 downwards.
TCTAATAGACATACCACCTAACCCTGGGTATGCAAAGCAAGCATTTAACCACAACCCAAGACTTTATGATGCAACAAAGTTAGGATTGGTCTTAGATCCGATTGTGTTTTCAAATGAATCTGAGAGCATGTCACTACATGAAGAGAATCGGTCAAAAGTAATTTTTACGTATCCTGAGTATGATTATGCACAACTTAATGCAACATATGCAAAAATAGATCTTAGAATTCGCTTTAATATGCAAAAGGAATTTATCCATACACCAGCTTACATGCCTACTAGAGAAAGCCTTAGTATACTTCCTACACTTGTTAATTCGGACGAACCTAAGGAAATTCCTAAGAATCTTCCACCGGTAAGTATGGTATTGCTAAGCTTGGAAGAGATTCAGCGATACCTAACTGAGTTTGACAAGGTCATCCTGGAATGTACGACTTCAACGGCTCAAACCGCAGGAGAATGGGCTTTCGAACACATGAAAACGGTGTTTGGGAAAGAGATCGTTCCGTTTGTAGACAATATTAAAGAGGGATTTTTCGATCTCGCGGAAAATCTTAGTTTCGAAATGGGTGAAGTTCGAAAAGTTTTCTATGAAATGGATGATTCTTATGAACAACATTTAATTGAGAAAGAAAAGACTTTGTCCGAATATGACCGATTCTTAGAACATATAGTGTCTCTCGAAGTGATGTAAGCTGTTACTATTGAATTTGCTTTTGTAATGACATCTGCTATGAATAAATGTGATGATGTGCATGATATATCTGTGAATATTGTTGAACCTGTGAATAATGTAGATAATCATTCTTGTCATGAATTTAACGCTGAATTTTTAAAGCTTTAAGATTCTTATAACTCACTTTCAAAACGTTTTGATGAGCTTCAACAACATTGTATATCTCTTGAAATTGAAAATCAATCTAAAAATGAAACTCTTTCAAAAACAAATGATTGTGAAAACTCCGTTGAGACTAGTGACAAGATGATTCAGGTGGTTCAGTCATTAGAGGAAGAAATTATGAGACTTAAGAGAGAATCCGTAGCAGAGAAATTGGAACTAGAGGCTGCAAAGATTAAAAATCATGCCCTAGAAGATAGAATTACTTCTATGCTAGGGAAGTTTGATAAAGTAAAGCAGGGTTTTTTACAAATTTATGGTTCATTAGAAGATCGCTTCGCTATTAATGCGGCAGAGCAAAAGTCACTCGTTGACCAACTGAACCATAAGTGTGAGGAAATCTCTGACTTAAATATTCAACTCATAGAGAAAAACATGGTTTTGGCTGAATTAAAGGAGACACTTCAACTCAAAGGACAAGAAGTTGTTGATAATCCAACTACAATCTCTGCCCCGACCTCTAGTGCTCCAAAAACCAACAAGGTGGTGATCACTAAGAACCCGTACAATAAGAACAATACACGGTCATATAAGTTATATTGGGAGCATGCAGTTAAGTACGCGGATCTTGCTAGGGAAGTGGTAGATGATCTTTATGAACTTGATCCTAGGAATAGTGAATATTACCATGCTCAGGCTTACATTGAGAGGGTACAACAATGCTTAGAGCACTTAAAGTACATAGGACAACCAGGTTCGGCACCACTTACACAAAAAACCACCACCATTGTCATGACTCCATTCAATAAGAATCCAGGATCTAAGCATATATTAAACACACCCATCAAGGCTAAATCAAATTCTGTAACTAATGTTCCCTTGGCTTCTATAGGAGTAATTGTATCTACTAAGGCTAAAGGATCTCAAGACAAGAAGAATAGGATCAAGCCTTCTACTAGTAGGACTGCGAAGAAGAAAGTAGAAGTTCACCCTAGGAATGTTATTTCAAATTTGAATAACAAGAATCATGTAACTAAGACTAAAGGCCCTGCGTCTGTGCCACAGCCTAAGAAAAATGTGAATTCTAATTTTCTATGTTGGAATTGTAATGAATGCATGTTTTCTAAGCATCATGATTTATGCCTTGTTGATCACGTGAATGAAATGCATGCAATTAGGAAAAATCTTGAATAGATTCCAACGGGGAAGAAGTTCACCCAAGTTGGTTGGCAATGGAAACCCACTGGTAGGACCTTCACTGCTAATGGAACTACGTGCCCTTTAACTAGGATCACATCCACGAAAGTTAGGTCTCAGCGTCCTTTAAATAGGAACACTAGCACTAAGAAATGGAAAAAGTGCCCTTTAACTAGGTCTGCCTCCACTATTGTGCCTACTAGTGAAGAAGTACCTCAGGATCTTAGACAACAAGAATCTAAGCCGGCATTTGGGAAGCAAATCTGGAAGCCTAAGAATACTTCGGTTAGAAAATCTAAGATAAATATATCTGTACCTGCTAACACAGAGGAACTACTAGATTCCGATACATCGTCTTTGTCTGGTGATATTTTCAGGTGGTCCAAATCATCCTCTGGTACTTGGACTCTGGATGCTCAAAGCATATGACCGGAGACCGCTCGATGCTCAGAAATTTCGTCAGTAAGTTTCTAGGAACGGTGAAATTCGGCAACGACCATATTGCAAAGATCATGGGTTACGGTGAATATCAAATTGGGAATGTTACGATTTCAAGGGTATATTATGTGGAGGGACTTGGTCATAATTTATTTTCAGTGGGACAATTTTGCGATTCAAACCTTAAGGTGGCACTTCGACAACATACTTGCTTTATTCGCGATCTTGCAGGATGATTTGTTAAAAGGTTCTCGAGGGGATAATCTCTACACACTTTCCATTTAAAACATGATGGCCGCCTCTCCTGTATGCCTTCTTTCCAAAGCATCTAAGACCAAGTCATGGTTGTGGCATCGTCGGTTATCTCATCTTAACTTTGATGCTATAAACCATTTGGCTAAAAACGAACTTGTTCGTGGTCTTCCAAAACTTAAGTTCGACAAGGATCATTTATGTTCCGCGTGTTCTTTGTGGAAAAGCACCAAGAAATCATACAAACCTAAAGCTGAAGATACCAACCAAGAACCACTGTATCTTTTGCACATGGATCTTTGCGGGCCAATGTGGACGGCTAGTGTGAGTGGTAGAAAATACATCCTCGTCATGGTGGATGATTTCTCAAGGTTTACATGGGTTAAGTTTTTAGCAACCAAGGATCAAGCACAAAATTATATTATTACTTTCTTAAAGATGATCCAAGTACGTCTTAATGCTATTGTTCGCCGCATTCGCACTGAAAATGGAACTGAGTTCGTTAATCAAACTCTACGAGACTATTATGAAGAGGTCGGTATTTCACATGAAACTTCTGTTGCTCGCACTCCACAACAAAACGGTGTCGTGGAAAGACGTAACCGTACACTTATGGAAGCTGCTAGAACTATGTTGATTTATGTGAATGCTCCTTTATTATTATGGGCAGAAGCAGTGGCAACCGCATGTTATACCCAAAACCGCTCCATCATTCGTAAGCGCCATGGAAAAACACCATATGAGCTACTTAATACACGAGATTTTGCATGTAAAAAGTTATTAAAGTTCTTTGTCGTGGTCTCTTCGAATTGATCCTGGTTAACTATGCAACTCATTCGTTCTTTGGTGAAACAAATAGTTGTGGCGTTGTAGTAATTAAAAAGTGCAAGACGTAAATAAAATGACGTTAATTTAAATCTAAATCTACTTTAAAATAAGTGGTGAGAAATTAAAAGCGTGACGGAAATTAAAAGACACTAAAAGTAAATAACGCAAACTTAAATCTAACCTAAGGGCAAACTTAAAACGCAACTAAAACTTAAACTAAGGCAAGGCTAAAATAAATCTAAGGCAAGTAAACTTAAAGTGCGACTAAGTAAAAAGGCGGGAAAGTAAAGCTTGAAAATTAATAACAAAAACTTAAAATAACCTGAAAACAGCTCATCCGGAATAAACCTTCGTTCGAAATAATCATTCGCTCGGAATGTCACCTTCGTTCGGAATAATTGTTCTTCACTCGGAATATTTACCAAAACCCTTGATCCGGAATAAAATAATCACTCGGAATAATGCTTCATTCGGAATAAACAGCTCATCCGGAATATCCCTTCATCCGGAATATTTTCCTTGACTCGGAATATTCAGCTTATTCGGAATAAATTCCTCAAAACCTTCGTTCGGAATGTTCCGAATGAAACCCTTGATTCGGAATGTTCCGAATGAACACCCACACCCTTGATTCGGAATATATCTGATTCGGAATAACTAGAACAATTCCTTCATTTGGAATAATCAAAACTTAGCCTTCATCCGGAATATAACCTTTATTCGGAACAATTCCTTCACTCGGAATAATTCACTTATTCGGAATATGTCACTTATCCGGAATAATTGGAAGAATTCCTTGATTCGGAATGTTTTTGTTGATCCGGAATAATTAAGTTGATCCGGAATATGACCTTGGTTCGGAATATTGATCTGATCTGGAATAAACTAAAATAATCCCTTCATTCGGAATGTTTGGCGTTTGGTTCGGAATGACCTGGAAATGACAGTAACAGCGAAGAACAAGGAAAAAGCAAATATACACGAATCTAATCTAAACTTAGCAATTAAAACCAAAAGATTAAGCAAAACTAATCAATAAACATCTACTAATCATAAATAAACAATCAAAAACAATCAAACTAACAATACTAATCAAAATAAACAAAACCCACTTTAATCAAATCAATTAAAACATCAAAAACATGAACATGAACAATAAAGCATAAAGATTAAGATCAAACAAGAAAGGAAGATAGAAGATCAAACAATAAAAGTAAAGATTGACAAATATTAAAAGGAAACTTACTTGAAATTCAAGGTATTTAAGGTGCAAGACAAGTATTTAAATTTGACAATTAAGTAAATGACATGTATTTAAATATGCAAGGAAATGAAAATGGAAGAACTAGTGTCACTCTAGCCAACAAAATGAAATGAAAACACTAATGATCTATTTATAGGGGAGATTAGGGAGGTGCTTAGGAAGCTTCCTCCCCTCTTTCTTCTTTTCTTAATTGCATGATTAAGTCCTTGTCTTCTTAATATTTTTTCTTTAACGACTTTGTATCGGGATTTCTTTAAACTCATCTTGTAATTCTTCAATAAATTAGACTCGAGTTCTTCGGCTTTTAGTAAACTTCCGTCTTTTGACTTTTTCTTCAACAAATCTTCAGAATTGGTCTTGGACTTCCGTTCTTTTTGCACTCTTGATTTCTTGACTTCTTCTTTTGTCTTTTTCTTCGATAAAAGCCCGTGAATGCCCGTGTTTTCTCCCCTTTTCACATTATCGTCCTAAATCACAACAAAAACACAAACCACGCATAATTCCGACATTTACGACATAAAATACACGTTTTGGCTTGGTTATTATTGTAGTTAAGTGGTAAAAAGGATGGGTGTTTCACACCTATCACTACTTCATGGACATAAACCTGATATTTCATTTCTTCATGTGTTTGGTGCACTCTGTTATCCAAATACTAATAGTGATAATTTGGGAAAACTTCAACCGAAGGCTGATATTGGAATTTTCATTGGTTACTCACCCACAAAGAAAGCTTACCGAATTTATAACCGCCGTCTTGGCAAGATAGTAGAAACTTTGGATGCCGATTTTGATGAGCTGTCAGCGATGGCTTCTGAGCAACACAACTCTGAAGCCGCCTTCATGAGACGGGAACCGGTACGATTAGTTCCGGATTAACTCCAAACAATCCTACTTCTCCATCATTTACACCACCTACAAGGCCCGAGTAGGATGAGTTATTTCAACCTATGTTTGATGGATTTTATGATCCACCTAGTAATGATTCTCCAACACCTGCAGCAGTAGCTCTGATTCCCGTAGTTATTCTCAAGATAATGGAAATCAGTCTAAGGCATCTACTGTTACTATTGAACCAGATGTCCCATCCCCCACCAATTCACAAACTACACCTGAATCATCACCCCCACTTGTTCCTAATGATGTTGAAAAGGATCACTATGATCACGATTTAGAAATTGCTCACTTACAAGAGCTTCCTTTCTTTGGTTCACAAACACCTGAAAACCCTAACGGTGCATCTACCTCAGAGGAAGCTCCTACAACCGTTCACTCCCGACCATCACGGATTGAAAATCACAACACAAAATGGACAAAGGATCACCCAATCCGCAATATTATTGGTGACATCGGTCGACCAGTCTTAACACGCCACCAACTCCAAGAACATGCATTATATTGCTACTTTGACGCATTTCTTTCCGATACTGAACCTAAAAATTGGCAACAAGCTATGACAAAATCATCTTGGATTGAAGCCATGTAAGATGAACTTAATGAATTTCAACGTCTTGAAGTGTGGGAATTAGTTCCTTTACCCAACAACGTTGAAATCCTTACATTATTGTGGGTATATAAGGTTAAACTCGATGAGTTGGGTGGATTACTAAAGAACAAAGATAGATTGGTTGCTAGAGGTTACAAACAAGCTTTGGGTATTGAGTTTGAAGAATCATTTTCTCCTGTTGCACGATTGGAGGCGATTAGACTATTCCTTTCTTATGCTGCTCACATGAACATGATCGTCTACCAAATGGATGTTAAGACGGCATTTCTTAATGGTGAATTACGGGATGATGTCTACGTAAGCCAGCCGAATGGATTCATCAACTTGGAGTATCCTAATCACGTGTACAAGCTCAAGAAGGCTCTTTATGGGTTGAAACAAGCTCTACGCCCGTGGTACGATCTCCTATCGTCGTATCTCATCTCGAAAGGCTTCTCCAAAGGCAAAGTGGACCCAACATTATTTATTCTCAAGGAGGAAAATGACATGATACTGGTACAAATTTATGTTGATGATACAATATTTGCTGCCACTAATCTAAGACTGTCTGACCATTTTGAGAAAATCATCTCCACACGTTTTAAGATGTCGATGATGGGAAACTTTTCATTTTTCTTAGGGTTGCAAATTTCTCAAAATCCCAGAGGCATTTTCATTAATACATCCAAATTTGCTCTCGAATCACTAAGGAAGTATCATTTTGAAAATTGTGACCCCGTGGATACTCCAATGGTGGAGAGATCAAAATTAGATGAGGATAAGGAAGGGATAGCTGTCGATCCTAAACTCTACCGTGGAATGATCGGCACCCTTCTCTATCTGACTGCTAGCAGGCCTGATTTGCAATTTGATATATGCATGTGTGCCCGGTATCAGGCTCGGCCTACCAAAAATCACTTACATGTTGTGAAAAGGATCTTTCGGTATCTTAAAGGAACACTTCATCGTGGTCTGTTGTATCCGAAGGATTCCTCTGTTGCACTAATATCATATGCAAATGCGGATTATGCTGGGTGTCAAGATACTCAACGTAGCACTTCTGGCAGTGTGCAACTTCTTGGAGATAGATTGGTTAGTTGGGCATCCAAAAGGCAGAAAAGCGCTGCGATATCAAGTACAGAGGCTGAATACATTGCTATGTCCGGTTGTTGTGCTAAAGTTCTTTGGATGAGATCACAATTAACTGACTACGGTCTTGGATTCAACAAAATTCCGATGTACTGTGACAACAAAAGCGCCATTGCTCTATGTTGCAACTACGTTCAACACTCTCGGGCAAAGCACACTGACATTCGCTACCATTTCATCAAAGAGCAAGTGGAAAATGGAGTGATCGAACTGTATTTTGTCAACACTGAGTATCAGCTGGCAGATATATTCACAAAGGCCCTAGATCGAGGACGTATCGAGTTTTTGATCGAAAAGCTAGGCATGAAATCATTCTCACCAGCGACACTTAAGGAGTTGGCAGAAGAATCTGCAAAATAGTAGTGGTAAACTATTCTAGAGTATCCTTTGATCGTGATCTTGTAAATTATCGTATATATTTATACCACCAAAAGAAAAATACAAAAATATAAAACATACAAAAACCATAAAAAATATAAAATCAAGAAAATCCAAAAATATTTTTCATTTTAAATCGGGCATGTAGTTTAGTACGGTAATATTTACGGCCTTAGAAATGTCGATTAAAATTGACACGGCACCATAAATAGAGTCCGTATAAAAGTTGTACATATTTTAAAACATGCCCATAATGGCTTGTAGTTATTTCTGACTGCAACCCACTTTTCGCATTCAAGTCACGTATTTCATACGAAGACGTTGGCTCACAACGGGAATTAATTTTCTCGGGTATGGTTTACTTTAAAACCATACAAGGGATCAAGTTTACTTTACAACTTGGTCTAACACAAATTAGTGTATGTTTCAGTGCACTTATTTTGTTAAAATAAGAGAAATCTTATTGCCACCACGAATTGTTTTAATATCATCTTAAACGAAAAAGTCTTTCATCAGTACTCTTAAATACAAAGACTACATCTCTTTAAATAGAAAACAGGTCTGTATTTAAGGGGGAGAAAATGTCAAATTGTTTTTATCATCAAATCGGTCTTCAAAAGTCTTTCAGAAAAATTAATTGGTTATTCGCTTTATGGTGAATCATTCTTCGTGTGTACTCGTTGTGCTTCGTGAACTTTCGTGATTTATGTGACTCGGTATTACTTTTATAGTGATAATATAATTAATGAGTGTTAAGACATAGGAGGTTAATTGTGTGGTTTGGATTGTGTGTGACTAAATAGGATAATCAATAAACGGAAATAGACAGAAATAGGAGGACTAAATGCGTAAAAAGGGAAAAGGCTTATTTTGACCTAAGTCAAACAAATAACTACGCGCCCCTCCCCCCCCCCCATTTGTTTTTATATCGTCTCTCTGTTTCACTCAAACACATCCATCATCTTTGCTGCCCTTGATTGATTTCCTCAAGCTTGTATTTGATTGAATCTGCTAAAAACATCTAAGGTATCTATGTTTAACCTAATTTTGTGTATGATTCTTCTATTTCTTTGATTAATTAGTCAATCCCCAAATGTCAAAATTAGGGTTTATAGATTCTTTGATTAATTGGTTAATTGATAGAGAGGTTTTTGTATGCCATAAGATTTAGAACATAGAGGCTTAGTGTAGGATGCATTAAATTCATTCACGTTTTCCCTAAGAATCTTCAAAGTTAGATGATCATGTAATCTGTCATAGACTGTTATCCGAAAAATGCATTTATCCGAAGATTTATCTGAAAAACATGCATTTATCTGAAAAACATGCATTTATCCGAAGATTTATCTGAAGATTTATCCGAAAAACATGCATTTACCTGAAAAATTCTTTTTATCTGAAAAACATGATTTCTCTGAAAAAGTCTTTTTATCCGAAAAAGATAGTTTCTATGAAAAAGTCTTTTTATCCGAAAAACTTGATTTATCTGAAAAAGTTTGTTTTTTCCGAAAAAGATGATTTCTCTGAAAAGGTCCTTTTATCCGAAAAACTTGATTTATCTGAAAAAGTCGGTTTTTCCGAAAAAGATGATTTCTCTGAAAAAGTCCTTTTCTCCGAAAAACTTGATTTATCTGAAAAAGTCTATTTTTCCGAAAAAGATGATTTCTCTGAAAAAGTCCTTTTATCCGAAAAAGATGATTTCTCTGAAAAAGTCCTTTTTCTCCGAAAAACTTGATTTATCTGAAAAAGTCTGTTTTTTTCTGAAAAAGATGATTTCTGTGAAAAAAGTCCTTTTATCCGAAAAAGTTGATTTCTCTGAAAAAGTCAGTTTATCCGAAAAAGATAGTTTCTCTGAAAAAGTCTTTTTATCCGAAAAACATGTGTTTATCTAAAAAAGTCAGGTTATCCGAAAAAGGTTGATTTTTCTGAAAAAGTCTTTTTATCCGAAAAAGATATTCTTTCTCTGAAAATGTCAGGTTTCCAGAAAAAGAGAGTTTTCTCTGAAAATGTCATTTATTCCGAAAATGTCAAGTGCATTTATCCAAAGAATGTGGTTTTATCCGAAGATGGTGTATCGTTTGTTGTCTATGGTATATGTGTGATTTGCTTAGGTATAGATACATCATGATATATATATTTGGGTATATCAATCTTGTATGTTTGTTCGTCTTAAGCAGAAAACATGTCTGAACTTACCGAGCAGCAAATCAAAGCTAATCAAGCACTTGACGCCGCCAAGGCTCTAAAGTTTATACCAAGCAACTTTCGACTGAAAGAAGACAAAGAAGATTTTGCCTCAGCTCATTATGCTTTCAAAGTAGTCACAGACATTATTGATCGAACCCCAATAAAGAAGGCTTTATGGGGTACAACTTCGGTTCCAACAATTATATGTATGAATTTTGGGCTTCAAAGAAACGAATATCAGACAGAAAGCTCACATTCACCACCAACAAAAAGGAATTTACTCTCAGAATTTCTATCTTTCGTCAAATATCCGGATTACCAATGCCACCTACATGTCAAAGGTTTACAGTCGACCCGGACAAGAATGAAATTGTGAAGATGTATCATTCTCTTGGATACGGTGATCCTGAGTTACGAGTGGTGTCTCAGTTTACTACAGCTAACTTGGGTCAACCTTGGAAAGTATTTTTTGGAATACTCATTCAGTGTCTTACTCCTAAATCAACTGGATATGACTCTTTGCGTCTTTCAACTGCTTGTATCTTTTGGGGCATCTATAAGGGTAAGAATGTGAATTATGCAGAGTTACTATAGCAGGAATTTCATTATCAACTCTTCTACAATACCAAGAAGAAGACAGGTTACTTTCCTTTCCCACGTTTTATTAAGCTTCTTATTCATCACATCATGTAATTTGATGCCTCAATCGATAAGCGTGAAGAAAGTCCTCATCATAATCCTGATGACGATGCTACTCTTGCGGATTTAAAACACGATGGACACACAGGTGTTTACTCAGGTATTCCAACCGCTATTCCTACTCATATGTTGACTGATGAACTTAAAGCAAGTGAGGCATACAAGCAATTATTGGATGAAATGGAACTTCAAACGGAAAGAGTTACATTGGGAGATTTCTCTTCATCAAAATCTAAATGCAAAGGCAAACGCAAACAAGGTGAACCATCAGATGAAACAGCTTCACCTAAGCCCAAAAAGAAGAAAAATTAAAGAAGAAAAGAGAAGGTGGACTACGAGCTCAAGAACAAGATCTAACATGCTAGATTAGGACTTTGTAAATTTGGAGTGACCTCCCTCTGGGGGAGATTATTGGAAATACGTTTTGTGTATTAAGAAAGTCTCGGTCACTCCAACAATATAGTTATAAGCTCGTAGTATATGTTTTATTAATGTTTATGTTTAGCCCGACCCATGAGCATGTTCATGGGCCGGAGGCCCAAGTCCACTTAGGGACTTGGGTATATAAACCCCTTTCCACCATGGAAAGGGGTGTTGGTTGTTTACTTATTTCTCACATTAATATAAGTTTCTTTATTTTCTCTCTCTAGTTTCTCTCTCTAGAAAAACAACAACCCTCTTGATTAGTTATAAGATTATCATTGTTCTACAGAAAATCCTTCAGAAAGAAGTGATGTCCCCGTACCATGTACTGAACCACTAGTCCCTGATAATCATTAACTATTAACAAACTCTAATCCAAGTCCTCAGGACAGAAGGTCAAGACACCAACACATAGAGCTTGTAAATATAATTGGTGATGTGTTTGAGGGGACGCTCACACGCAGTCAGGCTGCTAAACTCTCTGCTGCCTCAGCCCATGAATGTCTATTTGCAGACTTTCTCTCTGAAATTGAACCTAAAAAGGTTCCAGAGGCCCTGACACATCCAGGGTGGGTTGAGGCCATGCAAGAAGAGCTCAATCAATTCCTCATGAATAAAGTGTGGAAACTTGTTCCTCTCCCTAAAGGGAATCAGCTCTTGGTACAAAATGGGTATTTAAGAACAAGACTGATGAAGATGGAATTGTCATCAAAAACAAAGCTAGGCTTGTTGTTCAGTGGTGTGGTCAACTTGAAGGGATCGATTATGAAGAAACCTTCGCCCCTGTAGCAAGAATGGAAGCCATCAGGATATTCCTCGCATATGCTACTTACATGAACTTTAAAGTTTTCCAAATGGATGTAAAAAGTGCCTTCCTAAATGGAAAGATCACTGAAGAAGTTTATATTGCTCAGCCTCTTGGTTTTGAGAGCTCTGAGTTCCCAAACCATGTTTGTAAACTTGACAAAGCCATATATGGACTAAAACAAGCACCAAGGGCATGGTATGAAACTCTCTACCTTTCTGATAATGAACAAATTTGTCAGGGGAAGATAGACAATACCTTGTTTATCTTCAGAACCAAGGAGGATGTTCTACTAGTTCAGATATATATTGATGACATCATATTCGGATCTACTATCTATAACCGTTGTAGAAAGTTTGAAAAACTTATGACAAAGAAATTTGAAATGAGTATGATGGGTGAATTAACATATCTTCTTGGACTAGAAATCAAACAGGGGGACAAGGGGATCTCAGTCTGTCAAGAAAAATACACCAGAGAAATACTTAAAAAATATGATATCTCTGAGTGTGCTTCAGTAAAGACTCCCATGGTTCCCCCCAACAACTTAGGTCCTGATCTCACTGGTAAATCACTCAATCAAACCTTATTCAGGGGAATGATTGGATCATTAATGTACTTAACTGCAACCAGGCCTGATATTCAGTTCTCAACAATAATATGTGCAAGATATCAGGCCGATCCCAAAAAATCACATCTTACTACTGTTAAACAAATCTTCAGGTACCTGAAGGGTACTCCTTCACTAGGTCTATGGTATCCTCGTTGCTCAGGCTTCGATCTTAAAGGATACTCAAACTCAGACTATGCTGGCTGCAATATGGATAGAAAAAGTACCTCAGGTGCATGTCAATTCCTAGGTGGCAAGCTAGTATGTTGGAGTGCAAAGAAACAACAGTCAATGGCAATGTCCTCTGCTGAGGCTGAGTACGTGGTAGCTGATGGTTGTTGTGCAGACATCCTTTGGATGAAAAGTCAACTCAGGGACTATAATGTGGAATACAAAGTAGTCCCTATCTTTTATGACAACACCAGTGCAATTGCCATTTCAAATAATCCAGTCCTACACTTAAGGACTAAACACATAGACATAAGATATCATTTCCTCAGGGACCACATCTTAAAAGGAGATATTGAATTACATTTCATCCCCACTGAATATCAGATGGCTGATATATTTACCAAACCTTTGGATGAACCAACATTCACTAGACTGAAAGCTGAACTTGGTATGCTGAATATTGATTCATTAGGCTCCCTGATGACAACGGACTCAGTATAATGTATATTCTTAATCCTCTCTCTGAGTAAATATCTCTTAGTGTCTCCAGCTTGACACTGAGGTACATTAAATGATGTAACTAAATGCTCTAAGGATTTAGTTACTTAATGTCCTAGGTTGGTGAGTCACAATATTAAATAAGGAACATATATTCCTTCAATAAATTGTCATAAACCAGTCAAGGGGTCACCCAATGTCAAGTATCCCACTAAGCATTACATGCTTACCCTCTTTCAAGCAAAATCCGTTGTAAAAACGTCCTTTCAAATGCACGTGACCCCACGTCATCTCTACAAAAGCGTTATCTCTGCAATAACGAAACAGTTGCCAAGAAAATAGGGGGACCACTTGTACACTTTCATTCAATGCGGATGTGAAAAGAAATTATAACAAATAAAACTCTATTTCACATCCGAGCCTATAAATACCCCTCAATCAAAACAAACACATACACAAAGAATTTAGCAATCTTACTTTGCCAAAATTTTCTCTCAAAGAAAAATTGTGTGTGTTCAAACGTTGTTTCCAGAAAAGGTTTCTTGCAAAAAGGCAATCACATTGATCACTTGTTTTATTGTTTATAACTCTTGATCCTCTTTAAAAGGCAAAAGTTTGCATTAAGTCACTTGGTGAACCTTGTTGTATTATAACAAGAAACAAGTATTGATTTGATTTCCACAAAGTGCCATTGTCCTTTCTTCAAATCTTCAAAAATTAACTTTAATGGCATTGTCCAAAGCTATAAAATATGCCCCTCGGGCTAAGCATCTCACCAATGAGGGTGTCCATTTTGCAGGAAACAACTATGAGGGATATTTCGATTGCCCTAGTAGTGTATCAGCCTACAAACCAATTTGCAAATTTTTGAAAAACTGTGATTGGGCTGATGCTTTTACTAAAACCCCTTCAGTCTTTAACCATGAATATCTCAGGGAGTTCTGGTATACGGTTATGGTTGTAACCCCCACTACCCAAGGGCCTGAGGGATCTTAGGGGTATGAGACCAAGTCACATAAGAACTGTGTCATCATGTTCACTATAAAAAATGGGAAGACGCCATTAATTTTAGACTTTAAAACATTTTTTCAAACCAGTGGACTTGATTATAATAATGGAAAGTATGTTGCACATCCTGACATGGAGTCAGTTAAAAAAGGACTAAAAGAAATCGGGGTCCTTGAGTTACTTGTGACTAAAACCCCATTGATCAAAACTGCTTTCCCCATGGCTTGGAGGATCCTGGTCACTTTTGTGATTCAGGTGATCGGTGGGAACTATTCATCTACTGAGCAAGTTAATTCTACTCAACACATGTTAATCTACAGTCTTATTAATGGACTTAAGATTGACATAGGAGAGATCGTTTATAATGATCTCGTAACCAGGCTCCTGAAGGAGTCCAGGGAAAAGTATGTTTCTTACCCAAGATTCATATCATGCGCCTTAGAACGGTTACTGGTTTCCCTTTACACTCAGGAAAACTTCAATGTTTTCCTACTCCCATCCTGAGTTCCAAAATTTTTTCAAAGAACCCATCTGAAGTCAACCCTATTGCATTGACGGCTCCATGACTGAGGTGATCAGTCGTGAATCATTCGTGTCTACCATTCCCTTCTTACAAAAGAAGGGGAACAAGAAGACTCAGACTGTGCCTAAGACCAAACCAACAAAGGCACAAGACCCTGAGGCTTCTGAGGAACGACCCAAAAAGACCAAGGCTAAAAAGACCACCCTTTTTCAGACCAAGCTTCATCTACCCAAGGGAAAGAGCTTTCGGGAGGCCTTGATACATAATAGTCAGGGTCGACGGGCCAACCTACTGGTTCTCTTGATAGAGAAGGAAACATACAACCTTCTCCTATGGGACTGCCTTCTACTCAGACCGATGAGTGCATTCGTAAATCACAACATTTGCCTGAGGTCAAAACTAAGGCCAAAGACTCAGAGAGACGCCTGCGAGTAACACACATCGCTGGTTGGCCTATCACTTCCACCAAATCCAATGAAGGCACACTAGCTCACAAGTCTTTACCTAAGGACCCAAAACACGATTCCTTAGACTCAAAGGGACGCCCACGGGTAAAACACCCAGCTGATTGGAATCTCACTTCCAGAACTCCCGATGAAGGCACACTAAAACAAAAGTATTTGCCTGAGGGAACCGCTACTGATCCCAAAGACTCAGAGGGATGCCCACGGGTAAAACACCCCACTGATAGGGATCTCACCTCCACAACTGATTAATCGCAAACTGCCCCTGAGTATCAGTTGGCTAAAACCCAAGCCTCGGGATTTAGGGTAGGGAGTGACGATAACCAAGGCAAACCTTATTTTGAAGGGGAGTTGGACAAAACAAGGGGTTCACTGAATTTGGAGATTTTGTAGATCTACTCGAGGAGCCTTCCGGGTTACTCCAAGGTTTCAGTGACGACGATGACATGATTGAGGCTGGGGATGAACCTGACACTCAGGCCCCTCCTCAGTCAGACCAGAAGCCATGGTCCCCACTGTTCGAGGACATACTGCCCTCCCCTGAGGCTCAACAAAAGCCCTCTCCTGAGGCATCCGAACAAAAAGAGCCCTCCCCTGAGGTACCGAAAAAGCCCTCCCAAGAAGCAAAACTTGACACCTCTTCGTTGGGGACTCAGACTGTGGTTCTGGATAACACTTTTGATGACACCAAGCCTGTCACTGAGAAGGTTTTGAATGAAACCCTCTAGGGTGTCTTAACTCATGCTTCCACTACCCTGAAATCTGAGGTAACTCAGGTCCATGAAGACTTGGCTTCAAAGACTGATGAACTCCTTGATGAATTCCGAACGTATGGTGATAGGTTTGACATCGTTGAGGAGAAGATGAGGATTCAGGTGGACAATCAAATGGAGTTCATCACTTCTGTTAACAGTAGTCATGAGAATCAAGAAAAGAATCTCATCAACTTCCTCAACCATGCTCTTCCAACTGTTGAAGCAAATGTGTCCTTGAATACAACTCTGGATGGACTGATCACTAGCACTACTGAGTCCACTTCCAGAGTTAGTCAATTACTTGAGTTATTGAAGGAGGACAGGCTCACCGAGGTTTTCACTAGGTTGGACTCTCTTAGGTCTGACTTGGATATGGTGAAGGGTAAATGTGATGCCATCTATGAGAATGTACACATGGATGCTGAGGCAGAATTTAGATTGGGAAAGGCTACACAAGGTTATATGGCTAATGCCTCCAATCTCTTTGACATCTCCAAGTCCCTGAAAGATGTTGATATCCCCTGACTTAGGACCAGAATCACCACCATAGAAAACACTCAATCTCTCATTCAGTTGGATGTTAAAACCATTAAAGCTGACACTCAGTCCATGAAGGAGATGGTGACTGAGATGTTTCAGGCTTTCAAGGGGTCCTCCACCACCACCTTAGGACCATCCTAGAGAGCAAAAGCTGGGATTAGTCAGGCTGATCCTTCAACTTTTGAGGGGGATAATGTGCCACCAATGATGCTAACTTGTACTGAACCTCATTCTCACACTGAGGGGGAGTAGGAAGAACTAGCACAACCCCAACCCTTAAACTCAATTCCTCCCAACCTTGCCCTCAGTATCTAATTTAGATAGGGTAAAGACATTGCTGATGAAACCCTAACACCTCCACCAAAGAAGCTTGTAAAAGCTACAAGAGAAAGAAGGCCTGATCCTGATGCCATTGTCTTGGTACCATATGAGATTAATGGAAAGATGTACAAGATGACTCCTGGTCAAATCCAAGAGTACTTAGATAGAATGGAGATGGCTAAGGCTAGTGAAGCAACAAGGGATGAAATTCTGAGGGTATCCACTGAGTTTATAAAAGAAGTGGGTGGTGACCCTGAGGCCTTGTTGAGTAAGAAAGGGGGAGAGGAGTTCATCCAAAAGAAAGAGGAAGAACTCAAGGCCATTCAGGATGAAATGGCCTTGAAGCAACAACAAAGAACCACCCAACTAAAGAAACTATATGACCAATACACTAAAGTCGTCACTCAAAGAAGGAAGCCTGAACCAATCACTAACCTTCAAATCATTCCTCATACCACACCTGTCTCAGTATTTGTCTACAGAAACAATGATGAAAGGAATTTTGAAGTTATGAAGAAATTTTCATTTGGTGATTTTGGCCTCAGTGAGTGGGACAAAATGGGAAGGATCTTCAGGACCAAAACGAACAAATGTGTCCCTGAAATACTCAACTCTCTCAGTAAGAGATATGAGAGGTTGAATCAGATCAAGTAACAATTAGGAATCACTGAAGATCTTCCTTTAACTGAACAGGATCCTACCAAAATTCAGGGAAGAAAAAGAAAAAGGGTTGAGCTTGAAGTTGAGACAAATATCCATGGGTTAGAATGCAATCGTACTCTCCCTGAAAATGTCCCCTTTGTGAACAACATGGTCATAGAAGAACCTGAGTGGCGTATCTTCTTCATTGATGTATTTAGGGATCAAGCTTTTCAAAGAACGAGTGACATAGAGAAATGCACCACTGAGAGTGTTCTCATCTTTCTAGTAATGGCCGGACAAGTTTAGACTGATGAGAATAAAAGATTTGCTGAGAAGCTCAGGGAGATAATTGCTAGGAGGCCTGATAAAGAAAAGGGGGTAAAGTCATCAAGGGTGAAGAGGGAAGCAATAGATTCCTGAATAATTGTAATCTTTTGCTTTGTTTATGTTTCTTGTATCAGACTATTCAGTCTTATGTAATGATGAATAAAAATGAAGTACTTTGTTAAAACAAGTCTTTTCATCAGTAGAATAGTTTGTATAAGAAGAAGCCTCTTTGCTCACTTATAACAATTTCACTTAGGTAAATTTTATATCCAAATAAGGGGAGATTATTAGGTCAATTCAGTGCCTAATGACCTTATTGATGGATATGAATAACAATCAGCCTAAGTGAAGTATTAACCTTGAACATAACAAAGTCACTGAGTGAACAGTCACTCAGTGAGTTGCCTTCGAGTTCCTAGACTGAGTCTAAAAGAAAGACTCGAGCATTCAGAGAGGCAAAGCTCAATGAATGTATTCTATGACGAAGAAGAAGGTGATGGATTCAGTGAGTTGTGGCAATAGACTCACTGAACCCCATACGATCTCCCTGAAGAAACAAGCATTCTGCAAGACTAAAGTAAAGGCGAGATAAGTTGAATTGTGATAAGATGGAGTACACCACACAATTAGCGTGACTTACCCTTTTGGGATAGATAGGGTACTAACAAGTGTAAAAGGACTTATGTCTTACTACTTAGAATAGGCTAAGACAAGATACTACACTGTACCAATAAGACAAGAATTGCACATGGGCAATTCTTTGTCTTCTATCTAACTTTCCTTCTATAATTAGGATGCTTGTAAAAGGAGAGAAAAGAGGTTTGTGCACTTAATGCTTTAGTCATTCACAAACAAAGTTTTCTCTCCTCCAAATACGATCAAACACTTGAGTTCTAAACTCTTGCTGATAGAATCGTCAAGCTTTGCAACCGTTAGGATTGGACTAGCTTGTTAGTGAGGAGATCACAAAACCACACATTGTCTATTCAATCCCTATTGTAGCTTCGTATACAATATGGTATAATTCTTTAATAAAGCTAAGATTTAAACGTTGAAAATATTGTGTTACTTACTTTACCTTGTATTAAGTTTATTGCATTACTTAACCATGGGTTAGGACTATACTTAGCTTACTTAAGTATAGTACTAATAACAAGGGGCCAACACAATGCTCCAGCTGTTTTCATGGATCTGATGAACCGTATCTTCCATGAGTTCCTGGACAAGTTCGTCATTGTCTTCATTGACGATATTCTTATTTTCTCTAAGTCAAAGGAGGAACACGAAGACCATCTTCGTACCGTACTACAGATACTTTGCCAGAAGCAGCTGTATGCCAAATTCTCCAAGTGTGAGTTCTGGTTAGACAAGGTGGCGTTCCTAGGCCACATTGTATCAGCAGAAGGAATCACGATGGATCCAGCAAAGGTTGAGGCTATTACCAAGTGGCCAAGACCGACATCAGCGACTGAAGTTCGCAGTTTCCTAGGCTTAGCTGATTACTACCGTAGGTTCGTAGAGAACTTTTCTGGTTTAGCACTGCCATTGACCAAACTGATGCGGAAAGGGGAGAAATTCGTCTAGACTGAAGAAAGAGAGAAGATCTTTGAAGACCTAAAGCAGATGTTAGTATCTGCACTATTCTTACTCTCCCATCTAGTACAGGTGGATTTAAAATCTACAGTGATGCTTCAGGGAAGGGACTTGGTTGTGTTCTCATGCAACATGAGAACTTGATTGCGTACGCTTCACGGCAGCTTAAGCCTTATGAGGAGAATTACCCTACGCATGACTTGGAACTTGCAGCAGTCGTGTTTGCATTGAAGATATGAAGGCACTATTTGTATGGAGAATCATGTGATATCTTCATAGATCACAAGAGCGTGAAGTACATCTTCACTCAACGTGAGCTTAACATGAGGCAGAGAAGATGGTTAGAGCTGTTGAAGGATTATGATATTAATCTGCAATATCATCCCGGCAAGGCGCATGTAGTGGCAGATGCACTTAGTAGAAAGTCCGGTATGATCAACGGCATTAAAAGTGAGGAAGAGATTATAAGGGACTTGGAGCGACTAGACATTAAGATCATGGTACGTGGACAGCAGGGTTATTGGGCTAATCTTAGAGTGGAACCTGAGTTACTCTCTAGGATCAAGGAAGCGTAGAAGGACGATGGTGAAATTTGGGCGATCATTCAGAACTTGGATCAGCAGACGGAGTTTCGGTTATATGACGATGGTATCTTATGGCAGGGCACTAGACTTTGTGTTCCTGATGATATTACTCTTAGAGAACCGTTATTAGCTGAAGCTCATAGCTCCCCATTCTCCATTCATCCTGGTTCAACCAAGATGTAAGACGACATCAAGCAATACTTTTGGTGGAGTGGTATAAAACAAGATGTTGTTACTTACGTCTCCAAATGTCTTACCTGCCAGCAGGTTAGGATCGACCATCAACGGTCTAGTGGTCTACTACAACTGTTAGACATTCCAGAGTGGAAGTGGGACAAAATCACCATGGATTTTGTTACCGGTCTTCCGCGGACAAAGAGGAAGCATGATGGGATTTGGGTTATCGTTGATCGACTTACTAAGTCAGCTCATTGCTTACCAATCCGCAAGGATGATCCGGTCAGCAAACTCGCCGATACTTACAAGAATGAGATCATAAGACTTCATGGTGCTCCATCCAGTATCGTCTCGGACAGAGATCCTCAGTTCACTTCGCAATTTTGGAAGAGTCTGCAGAAAGCTTGGGGTACAAAACTTAAGCTTAGCACAGCTTTTCATCCTCAAACAGACGGACAATCGGAGTGGACGATTCAGACATTTGAAGACATGCTCCGAGCATGTGCATTGGAGTGGACAAGAGATTGATACGATTATATCTGTTTAGTAGAGTTTACATACAACAACAGTTGGCACGTCAGCATTAAGTGTGCACCATTCGAGGTGTTGTATGGCAGGAAGTGTCGCGCCCCAATCTGCTGGGATCAGGTTGGTGAGCGAACACTTGAAGGACCAGAGGTGATAGCGTTGACCAACGAGAAGGTCGATGTAGCTAAGCAGAAATTGCAAGAAGCTCGTACACGTAAGAAGAGTTATGCCGACAAGCATCATAGGGACTTACATTTCAACGTAGGAGATCATGTCTCTCTTATGGTGTCACCGGCACGTGGTGCTAGACGTTTCAGAATCAAAGGGAAACTCAGTCCTCGATTCATCGGACCGTTTGATGTCATCGAGCGACTCGGTGAAGTATCTTATCGCTTAGCATTACCTCCGTAGCTTTCTCGCGTTCATGACGTTTTCCATGTGTCCTTACTCAGAGGGAACAATTATCATCCCCTTCACATGGTTCAGTATCCATTAGAACATATTCGTGAAGATCTTACCATCTTAGAGGAACCCGAACGAGTTCTTGACAGACAAGAACGAGTCATGAGGAAGAAGACGATTCCATTCGTCAAAATCCTTTGGAGGGATCATACCGAGCGGGAAGCCACTTGGGAAACAGAGGAGTCTATCCGGACTTCTTACCCTCATTTTATATTTTGAATCCGGGTATGTTCCTCTTTCAGTTTATTTTATCTATAATTCGGGGACGAATTATTCTTTTTAGGGGGGGAAGAGTTGTAAAACCCGCATGCTTTTACCATGAACAGTACACTTAGTAAACGTACGTATATATTAAAACTTTCCTTTTATAGCAGGAACACGTGTCACGATTAGTAATTTCAGAAGTTATGTACGTATTATTACACGATAAGTATTAAGTATGTGATAATACACGATAATTATTAACAATAATAATTATAATCACGAACATGAAATCATGAACGTTAAAATCACGAACACGTAACTACGTACTTAATTAATATAATACGATTAATATTGTTACGTACAAGTATTTAATTATAACATGAATATACGAACATACGAACACGTAAAATAAAACACGGGAAAACTTTGGGTTTTCCCTTGTGGGCCCTACAAGCAGCGACACCAAGAGAAAAGGGGCCAAGCCCATTTGGTTTTTAGTAATAAACAAAAAGGGTTAAAACACTTTTCACTTTATAGAGTTTTCAAGAAAAATCAAAAACCCTACTCTTTTTTTTCTCTCTATTCGCCGGCAGCAAGAATAACACCAAAGTGGTGTTGGATTTGATTTTTAGTTAATAAAATTCAAGGAGTGTGTTCGTGTTATTGTTCTCCAATCTTTACACGCATTCGGTAATCCGTAACCCTTTTATTTTATTCTTTTTATTTAACTGTTAACACATGAACATGGATTAAATAAAAACAAGGATTAAGAACATGTCACGTAATCATGGGGGAAAATTAAAGGGTTGTTTTGGGTTTGATTGCTCGGCCGATACACAAACCGAGAGCTAAGGCTCTCGACGTGTCTTTGATCACGCCACCAACTGAGATCTATGATCTCGGTGGTGTTTGGTTCAGTCGGTAGTAGGAACAAGGAACCCCGACTCGCGTCGGGGTGTCCTTGTGGTTCGGTTGGGTCTCGACAGCAAGCAGCCACCACCATCGGCACACAGCCAGTGGCGGTGTGGGTCAAGCAGGGGGAACGCAGCGCAGCAGGGGGACCACCAACACACAGTAGGTGGGAACCCACTGTTGGGCAGCGGCTAGCCAAGAGGTGACCACCGGCTTATGCCGGTGGCAGCTTAACAAAAACAGTGGCAACCGGCCGAGCCGGTTTGGCACTGTTAAAGGGGTGTTTGGTTTGGACCGGTTCATGGGGTTCCAGGTCCGGTTCACGACATGTTTAAATTAAATACAGGGGTTCGGTTCATGACTAAAATGGTACAACTATTTGTTTTACAAGATATAAAATTTTACAAGTTAATTAAATTAATTTTACTTGACATATAATTTATTTAATTAAATCATGGACTTAGGTTAATTATTATTACTAAATAATACATGTTTTAACCTAAGTATTTATCTATTTAATTTAGACTATAGTATTAATTAATTATGAAGACATGAAATATAATTAATTAATAATCATGACTTAGGTTATAATTAATATAATATTAATACATGTTTTAGCCTAAGTATTTTATGCACCTTGATTTAATTAAATCATGCTTATATCATATACCCTATAGTTTATTTAATTAACATGTTATTATTAATAAATTATACTATAATCACATGACTTATGATATTTAACCAGTAAACTTAAGCTTATATTATTAGCTTATTAATTCAGCTTAATTCTAAATATGGAAACTTTCTAATTCAGGAAACTTACTATTTTTGGAAACTTTCTATTTTTAGAAACTGATCTATTTTAAGAAGTTAATATATTTTTGAAAACTTTCTAATTTTAGAAACTTTCTATTTTAGTAAACCTGCTATTTTTAAAAAGTTACTTATTATTACACAACAAGTATAATAATACAAGAAATACAAGTAATACTTAACCAGAATACGTAAAATACATGATAAACACAACATAACCTTAAAATCAGTAAAACAAGACATGAACATATAAAACAAGCTAAGACACGATATAAAATCAGTTACGTACTCAGTAAACATAATACTTATACCTGTATCCTATTTATGTAGCATTAGTGAGATGGAAGTAGGACTTCCTTTCGTTCGTCTTTTCCGTCCACTGGACACAAGGTACGGATTTCCCGTCCTTTCAGTATGGACATTCTTTCCATATTAGGATTTCCCGTTTGCAGCCAACTGTCTTCCTAGTATTTGTTTTATATGTTTGATACTTATGTTAGAATAAGAGCCTAAGCCATATACATGCATGACCAATGTCACCTAGTTATGGAGGTACCATAACCATAACACTAGAGGCACCAGTGTTATGACTTCCCCACGATGAAGTGATTGCTCGTGGCGTCCCTTTTCAGTTTTAGCCATTATATTATATTATCATGTGGGGTGTATGGGTGCTTCCTAGTTACATGTTTACCACTATTATCAGAGTGAATGCGATGTGTGTCTTGCATCCTTAACTAGGAGTTGATCCCTCCTACCCAGACTATTTAATTAGAGGCAACCCCTCTAATTGCATGATGAGGTCTCCCCTCCAAGTATTCATGCACGGTGGAACCTCATGACCTATATGGGCTATTTGGTTAATTATATAGTTTTACATAAAAACATAAGTCTTTTCAAACTATAAAACCAGTTTTATGAACATGAATCCAGAATACTTAGAACTTATATTATTTCGCTGCTATTAGTCTTTATGCTTACGTTATTCCATGCTATGCTTGTATATCCGTGTACTGAGCGTGATGCTCAGTCGTTTTCCTTTCATTTTCCCAAACGGCAGGTACTCAAGGGCGCTCGTAGACTTTAAGCGTACGTGCATATAGATTGGAAGCTATATAGCCTTCTCTACTTTATGCATTTCATCATACATTTTGCTACTTATTTCCTTGGACATTGTTTACTCCTTTTCCTTTACAGTACTTATGTTTGTGTGTGATGAGCTTATACTTGGGGTACCGATGTTTGTTTCCGGTATTTCCTTTCATGGTCATTTAATGTTTTTAAGACATTACCTTGTATGCTTTGATGACACGCCATAATCACGCGTGACATTCCATTTACCAAAATGGGGTGTTACAAAAAGTAAAAAGGAAAACAATGACGGTTACGATTAAAAATTAAACTAAGACGAAAACACGGATTCACGTAAATCTAGGAAAAAATGAAAATTACTCTAAAAATTCCCAAAAAATCACAAAAAGTTCCTAAAAATCCAATTAGGGTTTACAAATAATCAAAACTATTCCAAAGCTCTTATTTAATTAATATTTGATTTTTTAATGCTAATTAAAGCCCTAAAAATCAAATAAATTAATAAATGCCCAAATAAAGATTTTTCTACTTGTAAACCTCAAAATGACTTAATAAAACTAAAAACTATTTTTCCAAAATTTTAAACCTCTTAAATCTATTAAAAATGATTAAAAATCAAAATTAAATATTAAAAGAATATTAAAAATTAAAAAATTTATAAAAAATTCTAAAAACTTGCAAACTAGTTTATTTTAACCTAATTAAACTAGATATGAACTTGAAATTACCTAATTACCCCTTTTGGGCCCTCAAATGGGCCAAAATGAAAAACAATCCAAATAAATGGCCTTTTTGGCCCAATAAGACAAAAGTCAACCAAATAAGCCCAAAAACTCCAGTCTAGCATAAAATTTGATTTAAAAAAAAAAACTCTAAAGGCCCAAAAGCTGAAAGTGAGCTTATCATAGCTTAACAACCACCCAGCTTATTCTTAATGGGCCAATAAGCGCATTAAGCTATAAGCTGATGCCATAAGCTGAAAATTGACACACATCCTTCTCTTAGGATTACAAAGATATTTGTAAAAAGAAATTTTGAAAAGGAACACCCAATAAGCCAGAAATAAGCCAAGTAATTTTGCACTAAATGACAAAATAGTCGTTTTTTAGATTGAGACCACTTCAGGAGTTTATTTTTCTTACAAAAGGTTCTAAATGGATTAACTAAGACTAATCAATGGAAACATTACCAATAAGCTAAGTCTAATAAGCTGACACAATGAATAAGAACTTATGAAAAAGGCAAATGAGTTTGTTTTCTAGTAAAATCCTAAAACCAAAAGTTGTACACTTCAAAACTGACTAATTAGATGAGAAAAATAAGATCTGTGACAAAACAAAATTTGTTGCTTGATAGGATAAGCTATAATGGCTTATTAATAAGATGGACAAAAATTTACTCTATCAGTGGCTACCAGCAGTGGGAAAGGAGTTCCCACTGCTTGAAATAAGATTGCTCTTTTGAGCTTGTTTTAGTGTGTGTTTTTGGACAATCAAGGCACCCCTACAACCATTGAGTTGTAGGGAGTCATAACAAGCAAAAACAGCAACAATAATCAAGCCAAATGATACCGTTTTAATCATTGATTGCTCAGATATGCAAGAAGTAGGTCTGATAGTTTCTATCTGATGCAGTTGACAAAATGGTGAACTTTGGATCCTCAAAACTAACAACCTAGCAAACAAAAATCTAACTCAAAGGCATACAATCCTAGTTAAGCATGATAACTAACTGATGACCAAGTTTCAGTTCATAAAAACCTAAAACTAACTTGTTTTAACCTATGATTCAGTTTGGGCAATTTTGTCACAAGATATGTAGTTTTTACCACTCAACCACACCAAATCAGAACCAAAAACCAAAGTGATTTTTAAACCTACTCAATTGTTACTAACACTTACACAGACAGCAAATCCAAACTCCCTTTTAAACTGATATCCAAATTTTAACAAAGCCAAAACGTTTAATCAACCTAGAACACCCTAGATAAGCACAAGTCTATGACTACTAGCATGTAAGAAACATGTTTAATAAACCAAAAACAACCATATATCAGTAGTTCACAAATTCAGTTAACATAAAAAAATTTCAACAAGAAAGGTAAAAAGAAAGCAAAGATATTGAACCTGCCTTCCTTTACATCCAAGCAAGGCCAGCA
This sequence comes from Glebionis coronaria, assembly GCA_025667525.1. Lineage (NCBI taxonomy): Eukaryota > Viridiplantae > Streptophyta > Magnoliopsida > Asterales > Asteraceae > Glebionis > Glebionis coronaria. The sequence continues at coordinate 70,238,461 of CM046882.1, read as the reverse complement.
AAGCTCCCTTGAATCTGGCCAACAACTAGGCTTAAATCAAGGGGTCTTGAATGGAATAGGTATGTGATGGTGATTCTTGGTGTGGTTCTACAGCAGAACCATGCACCAAGATCAAGAATGGAGTGAATGAGGACACCTGTTGAAAACACAAAACCACAAACACAAACAAGTAAAGATTACACTTTCAATTTGTGGATTGAATGCAGTTAGTTCACAAAATAAGGACTAGGTCTTGGTGATTTTTAAGCAACCCACAACCTTGCAGCCAAAGTATATGAATCCACTACACCTTGATTTATTCAATCTGTTATGATCATGCATATACCCAAACCTTAAGTGAATGAGCCTTTTCTTTCAACCAAAAACCTCAACAAAGCTTGAAATAAAACTTGAAAAAAACCAAAATGAAAACTGAAAACTTTTTGGAACAAAGCTTAAGTAAAACGGATTTTGAAATAAGATAACTCAAAAATACAATAAAATTAAATGGAACTTGGATTTTTTTTCATTAAACAACACTCACTTTTTCATTCATTAAAAAGCAGATTTACAATGTTTTTGACCAAACTCAGAAAAACCAAGAACAAGAATGTAAAGCTATCACTAAGTCCCTTTATATAGAGGGTTACAATGCTTGAAATACTAAAAACCCTAGTTATCTATTTCTGGAAATGCCCTTAAATTTTGAATTCGTCTTTGAATCAATCTTGGCAGTTTGTGAGGAGCCATGTGATGCCAGCTTGTTAGTATTCATCTTGGAGGTCCAGTTTGAGCGTATGATGCAAGCTAAACCATGAGTCGTTGATTCATTGTACATGGTTTTGTTTGGGAGTGAAAGGTGGGGAAGGGGAGGTACAAGGTAGCATGTGAGGTGATGGTGATGCGTGTTTAAGAGTGGGTTTAGATTAAGTATACCCTTAATCATAAATCTAGAAAAGACGGGAGATTTCCCCTTTGATTTTAATGAGATTAAGATTAGGGCTTATGTGTTCTTGGGTGTGGGTTTTGATTTTTTTAGGGGTAGGATTAGTGTTACCCGCCCTTAATTATTATAAATAATTCGTTTGAAATATTATTAATAATAAGGGTTAGTGGGATGGTGATGTGGCGGGGTTGGTGATGTGGTGGAGTGTGATTGGTGGAGTTGGTGAGGTGGCATGCTATGAGTGGTGGGAGTGAGTTTGGTTGTCGGCCAGCTTTAGTCCCCTACTTTCCAAGTTATGTTCAAACATATTCAAACTCAAAACCCTTTGATAATAAGTTTTTGTTTTTAGATTTTGGCCACAAAAACTTTTGAGAAAGTATTAAAAGGGTATGTTTGGTATTTTCTTCAATCTTGAAGGGCTATACTTAACATATCTTGATACTTTAAGGTCTTCTGTTGTATGATTGACTTTGTGGAGGACTAAAAGTGAAAAGTCTTCATTTTTTAAAGATCAATCTTTCCAATTCTTCAAAGTTAAGGGTCCTTTTTGTAACTTTGACAAACTTTAGGGACCAAACTTGTAATTATGAATATACAAGGGTATAAAGTGTAATTTCTTCAATGATAAAGGACCTTTATTGTACATCTTCAATTCTTCAAGGACTTTTTCTTGGAAATTCAACACTTGGGTCCGGTTTATTGTGCGGCTTCGTTTCCCGTGTTCGTTTTTTATTGATTCTTGTGATCTTTTGTCATTTTCTCGATATCCGTACCTAAAATACACATTGAACAAACACAAGCATATATATGGCACTTTTTATGATATTTTCATCGTTTTAAGCCCGTTTTAGACGATGAGACCATGTATAAAAGCAGTCTCATCACTTAGAATCACACACATGTCCATATAGCAATCATAAATTTGTTTGACATGATACAAATTGAATAACTAGGGTTCATTCATCTTGCTCCAAAGTAAAGTACAGCCAAATAGCATGTGAAACATTTGAAGGTAAGTAAATTACAAAATGAAAAGAAACAAAGAACAAAAAACTAAGACCAGCCAGACACACAGACCCTTCTCTATTGCCGGAACCAAGGGGTAATGGGTCCGACGGGGTCCGTGTGCTCTATGGACAGAAAACATGAAAAAAGACCCCGTGGATGCAAATTTTAGGTCAAACATCCTACTGAGAAGGGGGGTTTAGCTGAGTGGAAATGCTATCTATAACATTATGAAGAGCTACACGCATCTCTTGACGGAGGTCCGTGACAAGAGAGTGGATATAGCGACAATGAGTACATTAAGGGGAGACCATGAAGTTTGTTGGATGAAAGTGGTTTGCATAGTTTGAAGATGGTGGAAAGGGTCCATGAAGAGAGATGTGTTCTTGGACTTCTCGGAGATGTGTTCGAACCATATCATCAAAGGTTTGTTGCCTATGGAAGTGGAGTTGGTTTGTGTGGTTTGAGGCAAAACACTAGTGGGAGATGGTTGAGATGATAGATGACGGAAAGATGGTTCTTCAATCCATAAAGAGTAATTTATCTCCATAAAGGAGGCAAGTGTAGGGCTAGGTGCAAAGGTTGTGTTCGGAAGTGGTGCGGATGGTGGAGTTGTAGTTGGTAGTGGTGCGGAAGTGGTGGTGAAGGGATATAGGAAGTGAGGATCCATTGTTGGTATTGTCCTCATTTGATTTTGATAAAGTTGGTGATGATAAGGGTGTGTCAAAACTTTCAATAGGGGATGAGGTGCGTATGATGGTAGGATAGTTTGTTTGAGAGGAGATGGTAATGGGTGAAGATGAGGTAGAAGAATGTGGTTATCGTGAGTTTCTTAAGATATCTCTTAATTCTTGAGATATCTCTCGACAAATTAGTGATTCTCGAGAGTATTGGGATGATGATGGTGGTGTGGAGGACTTAGAGAACCCGAAGCAAGAGGGCTGAACACTTATGCGTGCTGTCCTTCGTGGATGCTTAGGGGATGATGAAGAACCTTTTGTCATTGTGTTATTTCTGTAAATGGTTGTGAGGATGGAGAGCTTGTTCTCAAAAATACAAGTTAAATAGTGATTAAGAAAAAAATTAAATTAAATGACAAATTTATGTGATTGGAGGAAGGAAGAGGCAAGAATTAATGAAAAAGTAAAATCAGTTGTGAGGTTGGGAAGAAGAAGAAGGAAGGTTTAGGCTTAGTGGATAATTAATTTTATGTAATGATGATGTTTTTAGTTTTCAAAGGTCAGACCCACCGACCCGGACGAACCCTTAGTGAATGGGTCCGACGGGTTCCTACTGGTAACGGATAATGATTTTAAAAAATGAATTATGGGGGGAATTTACTCGGACCTTACCGGACCCTTTTGTAAAGGGTCCGACGGGTTCCGTACCCTTCTATGACAAGATTTTTCAAGGTTTGAGGAATGAGACGATCTAGTCGCATGACGTGGCGTTATTATGACTAAGATTTGTGAGGAACAATGTTTCAAGATCATTTGGCTGTAATTAGACTTTCAAGGTGAAGAGAATGTACCTTTTAGTGCTCAAATTTGCGCTTTGCCAAACAGATCACATATCCATTTGTCACACAAGTATGCTTAGTAATTACCCTAGCATCATTAAGGATCAGTGGTTAGTGTCTAAGAAATAAATAAAAATACAAATGTAAAAGTATTTTACACAACACCAATGTTTTGATCATGGAAACAAAGTCCATGTGTACCCATTCATGCTACCGCCTTCACTTGTGCTTCTTTTTGTCCATTTTGGTGGGGAAACGAACAAGGCACTTCTTGAACATCCCTTTGGTTTGCTTGAACTCCGGAGAGGCATTGGGAATCTCAGGTAGTTGACTAAGGTATTCTAGGGGTGGAAACCTAGAGCTTGGTAGTCCATCATTTTCACTACTCGATGATGAAGATCCGGTTAGATGTTGAGTTCATTTTCCCTTTCCTTTGGATTGACTACCTTGACTTGCTAGAGGTCTCCTCACTCTTCTATCACTTATGGGAGTCATGACTCGATCAACTAGATCGTAGATTCCTACTCGTCCGCTTGGGCTAGGTGGAATGGGAGAGGTATGGTTATAGAGACGAGTGAGCAACATTCCGTAGGGAAGGATGGATGTGACTAAACTTCTAACATGTGCCATCCTATTTGAAATGTAGTAGGCGAGGTTAAAGGGTTTTCCGGTTCCTAAGCTATAAAGCATGTAGCTTTCACTAGCGTTAATATGATCCCCATTTCCTACTAGGCTCATGACATTGCATCTTAAGATTCTTTCCCATTTTCTGAACTCTTCCTTGAGTTCGTTTGTCTCCATTCCATAAGGATCTTTGTGAATGACTTTACTTGTTTTGGAAAGTCTAGTGTCCCTAATTCGAGGGTTTAAGAGGGTTGCTCTAACAACGTCTTTGTTGTCTAGCCTAGTGTTGTACCTATCTTGAGCATCTGTGGGTATGTTGGGGTTTCTAATGCTGAGAGTGTGTGAAGATCGGAGTAAAAACATGCTCCTTCACAAGGTATTCTCAGAATGTGAGCAAAGTGATCTAAAGCATATGAGTACCTATTACCACTAGTCTCAAAGTTGATCAAGAAAATATGGTTTTCGTCAAAAGAGACATTTACGGTCATGTAAAATTCGAGGACAAATTCAGGACAAATCTTTTCGTCCATGTCCAAAAGGCATTGGAAGTTTATCCTAGAATACCTCACGGATGTTGGTGTTATCCGTAAAAGAGGGGGTCTACCACACGACCTTCGTGAAAGGTACGGTTTTCTAGTTCTTTTCATAGAGCTCTTTGGGTAGAGGTGAAGTGTTTTGATTTATGGTGTTTGGGAATGTAGCTAGTGGTGTCTAGGTGGTCGTAGGTTCGTGCGGGAGGCATGTTTAGTCCTAAATAAAAATTTCCCGAGTTAGTCAATTAATGCAAATACATTGATATCACTTAGTGTGTGCAACATATTTGAAATGTGGTTATCTCGATCTAAAATAGATTTTTTGGAAAATACATAATTTTGAGATAACCCAAAATTTTCTTTTACTTTAGCCTCAAATGAATGTATCCGAAAGTGCACATTGATTGTATAATTCCTTTTAGCGTTCATAAGACTTATAAAGACTTGTTTTTAGATGTTTGTCATCAATGGAGAAATCGGTTTTATCATGAAATAAAATTTGTGACTTGGGGATTCTTAGCCATTTCTAGCAAAATCTTTGTGGGTTTATACACAAGAAGTGTTTTTATGTCATAATCAATCAATGTAATTCCTAATTTTGCAAACTTAAGAGAATCCCCAATTTCAATTTGGTTTAATTGAACTAGAACCCTAGACTCAAATTCAAGTGAATATGATAGTGTAGAGTTGCAATAAAGTAGAGATACTTACAATGATTGATTATCACGAAAAACTTGGTTTATGTTTCCTTGGACTAATGAGTAATGAATGATTTTTTGAGTTTTAGTCGCGTTTGACAGAGGAATGGATTTTGTGTTTGTGTTGTGTGGTTTGTTTTAATTGATATATGGTTATCCAACGTCTCAGACCTACGGACCCTTTCACGGACCCAAAGGGGAAGGGTCCGACAGGGTCTGTTTGTTCTGATGGCAGAATCATATTTTGTTCTAACTAGAAATTTCCGTTAAGCCTAATCCTAGTCTAAAAAAAATCTTAAGTGTTGTAGTTAAGATAATGACTATGATACCATTTTGCGAAGAGAAAAGGTTATTGATAGTCGACATCTTTCCCTATTTACGTGGTCAACGTCATGTTCCGAGTTGTCACAAACGAGCATACATGCAAATACTAATCACGATATCTATAAAGCAATTTACTATTCATACCACGATTTTGCCGACGTAATTGTTGGTTTAGGTTTACATCAAGTTTTTATATACTTGACTAACATGTCTATTCTTATTTCTCGACATTGCATCTTTCTCATCTAATTTGTTATGAAAGACCCACTTAGTTTCAACTACTATTTGGTTTTAAGGTTTTAAAATCCATACATCGTAAATGACAAGTTGATTTAACTCTTTTGCATTGCAAGGACCTAACTCTCATCACTAATAGCTTCGCCAGTATTTTTTAGGTTCGATTTGAGACACAAAACAAAAGAAATTACTTTCATTTTGAACTTGTGACCTTAGTGTTCGTTCGTTAGTTTTACCGATGACATTATCTAATGAATGTCCTTTTGTTTCCTTAATGTTTATATGATCAATATTTAATGGTTCATTTCCCTTGTCTTTTATGATATCAACTTGTTGGTTATTAATTTGGCCTTCAACTATATCATCATCTACCAAAGGTGATGTTCTAGAGGGAGGAGGTTTTTCGTCAAATGTTATATTTAACGATTCCTCGACACACATGGTTTGTTTGTTTAGTACTATGTAAGATTTTATATTTTAATAATATCCAAGAAATACTCCTTCGTACGATTTTGAATCGAACTTAGTGAGATAATCCTTTGTGTCAAGAATAAAACATTTACTTCTAAATACTTTAAAATATCCAATGCTTGGTTTTCTCCCTTTTAGGATTTCGTATGAAGTTTTATTTAGTAATGGTCTAATTAAGATTTGATTTATAATATAAGTAGAGGTGTCGACCGCATGAGACCAAAATTTTTGAGGTATGTTAGCTTTGTTTAACATGGTTCTACTCATTTCTTAAAGTATTCTATTTTTACGTTCGACTACCCATTTTGATAGAGGTGTTCTTGGAGCCGAAAGATTATGAGTGATGCCTTTGGCGTCATAAAAGGCTCCAATTGCACTTCATTGTCAAACTCTCGACCATGATCTGTTCGAATTAACACAATTCGACAATTTTAATTGATTTTCAATTTTCTTACTTAAAATTTCAAAGTAATCAAAAGCTTCAGTTTTGGTTTTCAAATCGCTTTTCCAAGTGAATCTTGAAGAGTCATATACAATAACCAAAGGTAAAGATTTCCTCCAAATCTTTGTACCACGGATGAACCAAACAGATCCATATGCAAAAGTTCTAGGCATTTTGTTAAAGGACACTATTTTTAGCCTTATGGCTTGCGTGCGTTTGTTTCCCAATTTTATATGTATCACATAAATGTTGATCATATCTTACTTTTGGTAAGTTTCTCACAAGATTCTTGTTAGCCAAGTTTTGCAAGAGACCCATATTTATGTGACCAAGACGCCTATACCAAAGGGTAGAGGTGTCGTCTATGGTGGTCAAGCAGATAGCATCTTTTGAAGTATCAAACTTCATTACGTATATGTTGTTTTTCCATATTCCTTTTGCTATTGTTATTTCGTCTTTTACTACCATTTTCTTCAAATAAGACTTTGCATTTGTTACTACAAAGTTGACAAATACTAAGTATATTAAATCCTAAGTTTTCAACATAAGCAACATTATCTATGGTGATATGATCATTAGAAATCATACCTTTGCCTATGATTTTTCTTTAGACGAAATAACATTACCTCCGTCCGTTGGTGTGTAGGTGCTAGAGAGATTTCTATTCCCCGTCATGTGTCTAGAACAGCCACTGTCCTTGATCCATTCGTCGGGTTTAGATCCATCCTTCAAGCATACCTATACTTTATAAAACTCAAACATTCGGTCCCCTATCGTCTCATGGGTCCGTTTGGATTAAACATGCTTCTTAAGGCAATTCCGATTGGAGTGTTGCCAAGTTCCTCCCAAGATACCAAGTTTCCCATAGAGTATTGGTTGTGGTAGTCATAGTTGTATGGAACTTGATTGTATCTACTTGGTGCGTTGTGGTTGCTTTTGGGAAGTGGGTGTTTGGAATAGGATGGCATAGGTTGATATTGTATGTTTCTTGCTCTAGTATTTTCTTCTATTCTTCTAAAGTTTGTGTTGTCTGGATTTAAGGGTTTAGGTTTTCTAGACATGGTGACGAAATCATCCGTATTCTTTATTTGTGTAGCAGTCAGACCCACATACCCTTTGGGTGCCGGACCCTTTTGCAGAGGGGTCCGGGTCTCTCTGTGATATCAATTTTTAGATTTTCATTTTGTGGTGTCATTTTTAAGCTAGAGGCTGTATTTTTCTTTTCAAATCCCAACCCCGTTCTATCTTTACTATCTCTTTGGCAGTTGAGCAATTCTTTAATGCAGTTTGCGTTTTTGGTAAATTTTACAAATTTTAGGTTTTGTTTGGTTAACGCCTCTTGATTAGTTCTAAGTTTCTCAATTTCGATTTTTTGCTCTTGACATGTTTCACATTTTTCTTTAGCTGTTTTTCCTTTCTCTAGTCTTATTAGTCTAGCTTTCAAATCATAAACTTCTTTTTCTAAGCTTTTGTTTTTTGTTTTTAAGATTTTGTTTTTTTATAATCTTGAGACTTATCTCATACATTTGATCAAACTTAGTTTGTAAGGTGTCATTATCTAGTATGGACGAGTAGTAAAAAGAATCGGAGTGTACCTCATTATGTGCCATGAGAGCTAGCTCTTCCTTTTTGGTCTCATTATCTTTATTATCACTAGCACTCCATGCTCCACTTATTAGAGTTTTTTGCGTCATTGGCTTTCTCTTTGGACACTTGTTAATGTAATGACCTGAGTCACCGCATTGGTTGCATCTTCTTTCATCTTTGGATTTCTTGATATCAAATGGTTTTCGATATGCCTTCTTGTTGTCAAGTGGTTGTCTTATGAGTCTTCCTCGTCTTTTGAAGAACTTATTGAAGTCACAAACGGCCATGGAATATTTTTCATCATCACTATCTGAGTCATTGTTAACACTAGATTCTACTTGAGCTTCCAAGGCTAGTGGCCTTTGTTTTTCTGTCTTATTTTTTTATGATTAAGGAATCTTTTTCCATTACCATTTCGTTTACTTTAAGATTTCCGATAAGTTCATCTAGTGATAGCTTCGAGAGATATTTGGATTCTTCGATTGCCGTGACTTTGGCTCGCCATTTTGGATGAAGAGCCCTTTGGAAATTTCTTACGAATTTTTTGTTGGAGAAGGATTCGTCAAGTGCTTTGAGTTATGTTATGATAGTATTAAGCCGAGCAAAACCCACATCAACTGATTCTTCTTCAAGGATAGAAAATTGTTCGTATTGTTGAACGAGTAGATAAATTTTGTTATCCTTGACTTGTCAGTTTCCTTGATGTGTGACTATGAGTGAGTGCCAAATTTCTTTGGCGGTTTAACACATAAAAATTCTTTCATACTCCTTTTTAGGTAGAGCATTATAGAGCATCATTTTGGCTTCATTATATTTAGCCAACATTTTCTTTTGATCATTGGTTTGATTTGCTCGTGGAACCAATTCGAGTTGATTGGTAGTGACATTCATTATCATTGGTGTATAATCACCTTCAATGATTATATACCAAAGATCTATATCCTTAGATTTCACATAGGTTTCAAAACGCTTTTTTCAATAAATAAAACTATCGGTTTCAAAGAGTGGTAGTCTTTGCATGGATCGCCCTTCTTTGTAATTTTCAGAATCCATGGATCGATTCAAGTTTTAATGTACAATCTACTTTAAAGATCTTGAGTATGTAGCTCTTGATGCCAACTGTAGAAACTAGAAGGGGGGTTGAATAGTTTTTACCGATTAGTTTTAATACTTTTGCAACTTTGCTTAATTATAATGGAATATAGATCAAGTGATTATGAGTTAGGTGAATATCTTTGAGGTATTTAAGAATCAAACCACAATGCACAAAGATTTTTGTAGTGTTTCGGTCTAGCAAGTATCTCTCTTATTTTGCTCCTACTTCCACTCCTCGAGTATCCACTCGAGCGTTCTACTTCACTAGTAAATGAATCTTCTTTACACCGGTGGAGAAACCTTCACACTTTAGCTTACAATCTTTACCAACAACTAAGCTAAGATGTCTTAGTACTTTTAAAAAGGCACAACTCGCCTTGTAAACTTCTATACTTCGTGGTTATAACACAAACCATACTTTACACAACTAGATAGATGAATGAGTATAACAATGGTGATTGTGTAGGTGACACTTAACACATTAACATGATGTTAAGCCTTGATGGATCAAAGCTTAAATTTCTCGTGACGGATCCTTATATGTACAAATGATCTAAAATCACAAGAAAGAAAAGAACTCACAAGAGTGAGTTAAAGAGTTAGATATATACTGGGATTTAGAGGAGATTAGTTAGAAAGGGGTGAGTTAGAAGCTTGGACAAAAGGTTCTATTTATAGGCAAAGTGCCAGAGGCCACGTAACCCGTCGGACCTTTCCCTTTGGGTCCGCCAGGGTCCGGCTATTCTGACTTTTGTTGCCTCATAAACGTTTGTCCAAAACTTGAAGCAATCAACATAATCTACTTGGTTTGACTTAGAAGATCTGATGTTGTAGGTCAACCATTGACTTTTTAAAGACAACATATATCATTTATATGTTTTTATTTGAATGTTTAATGTGTAAAACATTTTTGTATAAGTTTAAAGAAACCTATATGATACTTATAATTCAAACATAAAAATATGTTCGATGTTTTGTCGTTAACAAAACGTTAAGCATGATTAAAACGTAAATATCGTTTTAATGCGATATTTGCATTTACAAAGGAGATTTACGTGTTTTTTCACATATGTGTTGGCTCAAAAATATGAGCTAAATATCTTTTATATATGGGTTGGTCCAAACTTTCTTTTCTAAATATCTTTATATATGGGCTGAATCTTATGGCTCGTCCAAACTTTTTTTTCAAAGTATTTTTTATATATGGGATGAATTTTATGGCTGGTCCAAACTTTCTAAAATGACTTAGCTAAAAATTTAGATTAAAAATGTCGTATTTATTTAAATTTAATTAAAATTTATTTATAAAAAAAATATGTGGGACCATTATAACACAAGAAACCTGATGTTAACTAAGGAGTCAACTCTCTGATGTTATAAAATTTCTAATGTTATAACGTGACACTCATTTTTCTATAACACCAACTCATAACGACAAACCACACGTTATACTCTATAAATCCACAAAACCATAGTCAAAGCAAGAGTTCCCATTCGATGAAACCTCATTTTCCCTGCTCGAAACTGATTGGTTTGCTTTGTGGCTTTGTAACATAACTTCTCCATGCAAGCTTGATGCAAAATTTCCACCCGTCATTCTAACAAACACTTTACGCCATACTAAAGCTAAATCATACAAATATTAGACATTTAGACTCGTGAACATAGTGTTGAGAAACCCCCTATCATGATTATAGTGAAAAAAAGATATCGAGAAAGTAAAGAAATGGGTCATCAATTGCACTTAGAAGCTCACAAGCGCAACAAGTAAGTACTCTCACTATTATGAAAAAACCTATCGTTGAAAAGTAAAGTAGACATATTCACGTTTATTAATATTTTTGGGCTATATATGGATGAATATTCTGCAAATCGGACTGAAAACCAAACTTGAGAAAAACACAAACTGAAATAAACAGTGTTTTACACCGAAACCGAGTTGAACTGAAAAAGACGAACCGAATATATAGTTTAAGCGTATTATATTCTTTCTTGTTATAACCCAAAACCGAACCAAAACTAACCTAGTCAAGCAAAACCACATAAATATATAAAACCAAAAACCGAATCCAAGATGGTCGGTTCGGTTTCGGTAAGCTCAATTTGTTGGTTTGCTTTTGCTCAGCCCTAACTTCTACGACACATCATCTCACCAAGCTCAAGGTAACGGATAAGCTTAACTGAAGTTCAATTCCGAATTAATTGATGATCAAAGGATTAACCCATCAAATTTATACGTAAACTTTTAACTTCTTTACTGATCGGGTTTGTACAAGTGATGTATACTATCTTTTAGATCTCAAATGTGTTGGTCGTAAGGGCGTAGGAGCCGGGTATGGCATGGGCTACACTTATTTTGAGGTCACGAAGTGCAAATTTTTTTATAAACTATTATTTTTTTTATATGTGCAACATGCAAAATCTTTGTGGTATCTTAATTTCTTACGGCGTAAATTTAAGTGATCTAAACTTTTTTTATGCAACACCCCTTTTAAAATCTTGGGTGTGCCCTGTCTTTGTCTTGGTCTTGGTCGTGCATATGCTTTTGCCTATAATAGTAATTTTTCAAATATACTGTTATCTTCGGTGAAGCCAATCCTAAATGTACCATACTATAACCTAACCAATGCTAGTTTAAGGAACACTTTACCCGAATGAACCTTGGAATTCTTTGATAATCTTGATTTACATACTAGTGCAAGCATTTTCTTTACCACTATATTTTAAATGTTTAGCCAAAGAACCATGATTAATTAATGTAGGATTTTAAACAAGAACACAAACAAAGTACAAATTATCACTTGTACAATAGATATGATGGAAAACTTTCACACCAAGATCAATTATTCATGCCCGTATAGCATCGGTTTTGTTTCTAGCATGTATAGCATCGTTTAGCATATTTTCCAAGTCTTGAGATGCATCCAATGGCACACACATAGAAAAACGCTCCTCAAGCTGAGAAAACGAGATAGGGCAAAAACCAAGAATATCCGAGGTGGTTTGATTGCCATGTGAAATGGCTGCCGAGGTTACTGATCCGTCAAATCCAACGTGTGCCACATGCTTTACATCAGTAGGAAGCCCGATTTCCATTTCCATTTGCCCGTCATCCATATCCTCCTTGAACGCTGAAACAGAAATACAGTGTCAAAAGATATAGTATTAGTGTGTCATACACCTTTTCATGCAATTTTCGCACGGCTAAAATGTTGTCTTCCCATCATATATAAAAACGGATCAGAATTTACAGTATCATTCATCATAAGAAAGTGAGGTTAGCTTACCAAGTGATTGAGACAAACATTTGATGCTCTTAGTGAGCCGTTGAAGCCGAATGGATACATTAGGCTTTGAAGGTGCTAAGAACCGGAATGAGTTCTTCATTATGTTGTCAATTGATGTTCGTCCATCTTCATCTTTCTGGTCCTTCGGCATGTCATATGATCTATACACTACAAAATTGTAAAACATGATAAGTAAGTAAAATTATATAAAATATATCAGCACAAAGCTCTAAAGATAGGTTATGAAAATGGTAATTTTCAAAGTATATTGAGAGAGAGACCCATGTGAGACGACGAGTCATGATCTTCCTTGGATCTTCTACCATGTTGTACACAAACGGCAACACTAGATGCAGAGACACAACTATTAGCAAATGGAAAAGCTACAAGACGTTCCATTCGATCTTTCATCATAGAGACGGAAACAAGCTAGGAGGAGGAGATGATGGTGGTTACGGAAGATTGCAATGAAATTGGTTAGATTATCGTAGCGTTAGTTACTGTCTTATAGAGGTATAATGCTGAATATGCTTTCTAATGAAGATACAATGATTCTACATGTAATGAACATTCCATCACCTTTATTAGTCCAGAATTGAGTTTGGTAGACAGATTAATTAGAGGGCCCCTGTTAACTCTCAAGTAGTATAATTAGAGTTATTATGATCACAATATTGCACTTATAAGAAATGTATAATTAGAGTTACCTATGTAAATTTATACAGTACTTTTTTACCTAAAAGTTGTGTATTGTTAAATACATAATGTTAATCTGTTAATTCACCAAGTGACCTAGTGGTAAGGTTATTGGCTTTCAAACAAGAGGTCAAGCGGGGTGGTCAGGGAAAGGTCCAAAACAGTCTCGAGATTAACCTGATGACGCTGCGTACATTTGAGTGAAAAAGACTCGCCCTCCCTAAACAACTTGACTAGGAAAAACCACGTCCGTTTACCTCTAATACCTTAAATAAGAAGAGTACAAGACCACAAAAATATCATGGAACTTAAAACTCCAATTAAAAATGAACACATAAAACTGATCTTGTAGAGAAAGCAACATTAAAATATGCTGTGTTTTTGCATCTTTCTTTTTCAGTGGAGTTTTTATGTATTGTTTTTTCATTGAGAAGTAAGCACAAATTTGAAAGTGGAGTCTACTACAACCACCCAAGAGTGTTTCAACAGCAATCCATGATCATTGGTTTTCTATTTTAAAGTAATTGCAACATGTCAATACTGATGCTCTTGCATTTAGATCAAAGGCCTGAGACTAGTTTGTTTATTGAAAAATCGGATTAACACAATGAACTCAATGTCCCTCTATTCAAATGATATAAGAGTAGTAAAATGACAAACTTTTTTTTTAAAAGTGAAATTTTATTAATACTTCAAGTATCACTTGCAAGTAACAATGAGAATTACAAAGAAATCTTCCCCTAATCCTTGTTACTACCACTAACCAAATAGAAACTAAACATATACACAGACCATCTGCAGCTTATCCTGTGCCATTAATCTTTTCTGCACAGCTAACCAAACCACAAAAGCATGTATTGGAACAGCTTGAGCAAATCGTACCATTTTGACCCATTCCGCCTTATTATCATTACAGCAAAAATCCTTCCAAATAGTACTAGTTTTGAACTTCTTTTCTTGTCCCATATTATTAACCCAAACAGCAACATCCTCTTTTTCTTCATTGATATTTGGTACTTGCAGATTCCTAATCTTATCAAACCTTACTCCTCCATCATACATATCCCTTGCTGATATGAACTCACATAGAGGACTAGCAATATACCATCTGTCATGCCATACATTTACCTTCTTCCGATTCCCTATCTTCCACCAAACATGATCTTTAACTTTCTCCCTTAAGCTTAGAAAAAATTTCCATCCTATACTACTATTTGCATCACATTGAGCTTCCCAGATACTTTTGCCTTTTAGTTTCTCCTCATATATCCATTTGACCCACAGTGTATTCTTCTTTGTAACAATATTCCGCAGATATTTAATCAATAGCACCTCATTTCGAACCTGTGGATCTTTAAGCTTACAAATAGTTTCCCATGACACCTTAGCTCTCCCTTTAGTTAAATCACCCTGGCACCATAGAAACCCTTTCAAACTTACGACATAGTATAGGTTTCACCGTTTAGACAAAAAATTAATAAGCGATAGATTATGTTGACGAAATGTGAAAGCTTGGTCCCTTTTGGGTTCTGGAATACACCACTTATCACAAATAACCCGTTGTTGTCCTCAACATCCCTCATATTAACGCCTACAGTTCATCTGATTGTCCCAGTCATATTGACGTCTACAGTTCATCATCTGATTCTCCCAGTCTTTGTTCAAGTTGATAAACTTATTACCTCTTCACCTTTTACAGTACTTATTTCTCTTTGACGCCTTTCTCTTAACTTGTGTTTCTAGACTTACACAGTGTTGTCAGAAGCTTCCAAATTCAACCCATCCACGCGTGATCATTGGACTCCACATCATTTCATGGCTATCCTTCATCACTTCATATTGTTATCGATCTTATACATCAGTCAGGACCAGTCATTTATATGGATCACACATAACAGCTCATTCTTTATGAACTGTGATCAGTATGCTATCACATATTGTGATCAACAAATTCCACTTGAATCAAATGGTAAATGGGCTAAGTTTTTAATGTGATGATTGGTTCTGAAGTACTATTTAACTTATAATCATAAAATCAAGCTGTTTTGAATGTTCTGTTGGTATTCAAATTCAATATCTAAGTCGGGAACAATTATCAAATCGATTATGACATGAGTCGGTATCTAGAACGTACCAATTAGACGATCAAACAGTGTTGCAGACATAGTTACTCAAAATTGAAAATAAATGTGCAGCAAAAAAGATAGGCTGCAAACGACCCGCGAACACAGACTAACCAAGTCATAACTAACAAATGGAACTAAATGACTAACAAAAGACTAAAGAGAAAAACAACCCAACCGGGCATCGACTCTGTCACAAGAAAAAGTTATAGATTCAACTTAACCTGCTAGCGGACGCTTAAAAGAACAGACTCGTCAGTATTGAGTTTCAGTATTTAAAATAAACATACCAACATGAATATAGCTGCATAAATATTCATTCAAATGTAAAAAATACAAGTTTTACATCTCAACATTCATTCGATATGTTTGCTCAAATACATTCTTTCACAATTATCCGTACATAACCATCTATCAGGATCATCAATACTCAATACAAATCCTAACTTACTAATACAACTAATGTGAAAGTGCCGCTCACATTGTATGCACTTGATTAAATCATCCTCTTTGATATCTTCTTCACTTGTTAAATTACAAAGCCGACACACACAAGCAGTACTCGTAACACAATCCGGTGATTTTGGGGATTTATCATCTGTAACGTCTGATTTGGTTGAATCATCATCATCTGAGGGTAAAATGTTTTCAAGCTCTAACTGAGTCTGGCAATCTAAAATGGAGCGTTTATCATCAAAAAACAAATTTTTTGCTGGTCTATGGTTTGTACTTCCCGCATGAGATTCAAACTTTGTGAGCAAAAACATCGCATCACAACAATGGCACTTAATCCCCTCTTCGTAGACCCGCCCGCTTTTCAAAACAGTACCATCTTTTCTACTTAAATATGACACTCTTGCACCCCTCTTCACAATACGATTCTGAATCAACGAACCAAGAATGCCTTGCTTCTTAGAACTAGAAACCTTATTAACCTTTCGTGCTTGTACATTCTTTCCGGTTTTAAGAATCTGTTTACCCGGTTTGTTACAATTCTCAACATCAGATTCGTCAACACTTGAATCTTGATCACTTTTTTGATCAAAAAATAAACTTTTCTGATCTGGAATACGTGATTTTTTCCGAGGTGGATCAAAAGACTGAGATTTGCTCTCATTCTCCACATCAGATTCGTCAAAACTTGATTCTTGATGACTTTTGTGATCAAGACATAAACTTTTCTTCAGAGGTCGATCATCACAGTCAGAATTCCTCTTCCTCTTGGATTTCTGTTGATTGATTCTTGATAGCGAATTCGCATGCAGTTTTCAAAGACAAGAAAACTCTACCATTAAGACCTGGAGCTTTATACCGAAGTTCTTGAGTACCATTTTTCTTAAACTCGTAATAGAACGTCCAACCAATAGCAGAAAGATGATTCTTGGCTTTCTGGATCAAATATTTAACATGTGGGTCAGTGCATCTTCCTGTTTTAGAATCACACGATGAATAGTAATTCACGATGGCTTGCGGGTTGTATTCTGGTGAAGCGCAGTTTACATTTGACATTGAAGCATAAACAGAAGAAGCAAGATTATCTGATGACTTCATGATGCTTGATTATGAAGGTGATGATGACTGACTGATTAGGGTTTAGTGAAATTCTTGGAAATAATCTAAAACTGAATATGAAATAATGAAGGTGGGAACTGGGTATTTATAACTATCTAGGTCGGTTAATTTCTTGTTTTAACGAATGTCGGTTAATGAATTTAACTAGTTTTACTTTTTGCCTTGTTAAGCACGGCACAGCCAAAGTTTACATCAAGTGTTTTATTTTTTTATATCGCGACATTAATAACGATATATGGCAAGTTTGAGATCTTTTATGTACTTTTTATAATCAATCACAAAATAGAATTGCATTATTTGAATTTTTTTAAATAAAATGGAGGTTAAGGAAAAAATTGAATTAATTAGATAGTTTATTTTGACAAATAAGCAGGGACGGGGGGTTATGGGGTTCATGTGGGTGTCCCTGATCTTTATGAATTTTTTATGTGTAAATGTATTTTAAATATACTCAGTCAATCGGAACGTGTTTCTACCATTCGTTTTAATTCACTTTTTATATCTGTTATATTACGGCTAAAAAAAGTTATGCAGCCGATCATATTTCGTCTTTGCTTCGTCCTTGCAAATAAGTAAAATCATATGAAATAATTGATTAAAAAAATCAAAATTGAATATAATTTAGTTAAAATTGTAAATTTTGTGAAAGTATTTGATTGAGAAAAAAATAAATAAAAATATAGTTATCAAATATGCGAATTTTTTTTTAAAGATAATCAATCAAATTTAAGTGGTTAAACTTTAAACAAAGAGTAAACTCCAAAATACATCCTCGTAATTTGAATCTTCATACACAATACATCACAGCTGAAGCTCAAAATATTGGCATTATACACCACTCGTAAATACCTCTAATTTTTTTTTTTAAAAAAGTTCTAATATATTTCAAAAAAATTACTTTTTTTATAAGAATAAGTTAAGTTTTCTTTTCGAAAAAGTTTAAAAAAATTAAAGTTCCAATTTATTTTTAATTTATTTAAGTTTTTCTTCGAATTAAAAAAAGGGCAAAAGTTATAAATACACAACATACTCTTAAAAGTGGTCCATTATACCCACTGAAATTTTTTATGTCCGAAATTCACACTAAAACCAGTTATAATAGGTTGCATTTTGACATGGCAATAGTCAAACCGGTTTGGTTGACTTTTCGATGACTGGTCATCCACATCACATGGGTAAAACCCATATCCGATCCAAATGGAAATAAATTACCCGATCCATAACACTTCCTTCTTATTCTTTCTTTCGATCATTTCTTTCACTTTACAAATATCACATGAACCATAATACCCAAATTATCATTTTCACAATCGGATCGAAACCCTAATTCGTAATTCAAAATTACCAGTCCATCTAGAATTTCAAGTTCGTCCTATTCATTGATAAGGAGATACGGCAAGAATCAAGATGTTACAAACAAAACGCATTGTGATTGTGACCCCACACACCCAATTCCTGTTCAAACAGCTTGGACGTCAGAAAATCCAGATAGAAGGTTTAAGGGATGTCCAATTAGAGACAAAACACAAAAATATGGTGTATATGATTTTCTAGACCTTGAATTGTCTCCATATTATAGAGCATTGATGTATGGGTTACACGAAGATAATAAAAGCTTGAGGAGGATGGTCAACTCGGCTGGTTCAATCAATGGACCAGGGGGAGTGTTACCCCATGACAGTCACATTCAAATGCTTAAAGGCATCATAGAGGACATGAAAATTGTGAAGGCCAATTTGTGGTTTATGATAGGCTACTGTTAGTGATTTCAGTTTGTGTTTTGATTTTAACAATACTTTTATTTCTTGACTTGATAATGTAATCAATGTATGTTACTTTTTCAATGAATTAATATAATTATAAACATGTTTTGTTGCCAGATTTTGTCATATCAATTTTGTTTCCAGCTATTTTATGTTCTTCTCAAATGTTAACCCTCGAGACTGATTGTGTTTTGTTTTTGTTTCCATGAAATACAGCATACCAATTGTGTTGTGTTTTTGTTGCTAGTGTTAAATTTGGTGACTTATTTAGTTTCCCATATTTATTGCATACTCCCAAAAACTTGGAGTATTATATAAATGAGCCTCACCCAACTCCTATATTACATTAACTTCCTGGTAACCACTTTGGTAAAAAAGACACAGGTAACACCCTAACCATCATCACTTACCCACATATTTCAAAGATGGATAAAGGGAAAGGTAAGTATGATGTCTAATTAATAGCCTCGTAATTAACCTAATGTCCATCATACAAGTTCTTAGTATGTAATGCCTTATTTTTGCAGAAATCATTGAAATTAGTAGTGACAGTAACTCTGATGATGCTATGACTGATGGATATTCTTCAATAAGCATGGATTCATGTAAAGGGCTTAGATCTAAAAAAGGCAAGGTTTTAAAAAGGACATATGTTGGTGGATCAAAGAAAGGACATGGATCTAGAATATCAGATGATAATGAAATCCCAAAAGCTCTTCTCAAATGGTATGGCTATATTACTCAAGAATCCTTTGATAATGATGATTTTATTGTCAATAGGGATAACCCTGTGCATAACTTCAATCAAAAGCTCAAAATGCTACTTCCACCAAAACCTCAGGATGCTATCAAAGGTATATACATACATGTGAATGCATCTTCAAAACAGATTACTAAAAGTCTGGTTGCACTCACTGGTTGTGTCATTGGTCTTTCTAACCAAATGAATTGGTTGCAAATCTGTGAACAAATGAAAGGTCTTAAAAATGCAGGCAAAGGAAAGGGCAAAGCCAAGGTTTGATAGCTCCTTTTATGAACTTATCTTGCTTATTACTACATAGGATGCTATGTTTATCTTCAAGACTTGGTATGTAATGCTTTCTGTATAAACAGCTTAAGTTTTTAGCTTCTAAACCATGGTATGTAATGATGTCTGTTCCATATAGGAATGGAAATTTTTGGTGTTTGGGGGACTTAATGAAAACATGTGGAGATGCCACTAATTGTTTGTTTATATTGTTACATGTACAAAGCATTTCTCAATTGGGAGACAAGGTGGTCCTGTTTTCTATTCAAATATATTATACAAAAAACATATAAAACAAAATATGTTGCTTTTTATAGTAATAGATTCCCATGCTTAAAGGCATGTGAGTGAGACCAGAAAATTTGTGGATCCATTAATATAAATCACACATACAACATCAACACCATCCTAGCTTATCATATACAAAACCTTGGTTCTAGTGTTTAGGTCATTAGACCAATACCATCACAGATTAGGTACATAATCAATATCCAGTTTACAACAACCTATTACAAGAGATGCATAAATTCAATCACTTAGATGAATAGCCTTGTCTCATGTAGATCCATTCCAGCTTCATCAAATTTCAGTTTCTTGGACTTCATCTTAGCTATCCTTTCAGATCTACCTATGTTCTTGTGTGTAACCCTAAAAGGAATTGCTTGGTCTATTTGTGAGGTTCTTTTAGTCTTTGGTTGATATGAGTAAGATCTCATATCAATTATATCACAAATAACCCTAAAACACAAAGCAAAATACCTAATTTTGATTCATAAAAGCAGTATTATGGGTATGTTTTGTTGTTTGTGCTTGTGTAGGTAAAAAGATACAATTTTGAAGCAAACAAGTGAACCAAGCCTTTATTGTTGAAGAAAAGACAAAAGGAGGATGAAAAGTGACAAGCCAATCAAAGTCAAAGGACCTTTTTTGACAACTTTCAAAGTTGAAGGACTAAAACTGCAAATATGAGAAAGTCAAGAACAAAGTCAAACATGGTCAACTATCAAGTCAACAAGTTCAAGGATCATTATTGTGCAAGTTTGAAGCTTAAAGGACCAAAATTGACAAGTTGGTGAGGATATATTGTAGTTCAAGTTAACAAGCTGAAAACAAGAGGGGTTATTTTTGCCAAGTTTGAAAGTAATATGGCTTTTGATCCGAGTGATATACATGTTGACCATTGGGAGGCGCTTATTCTCTTCACATGGATAGCCACATAAGCGCCAGTTGGGCACTTACAGCCGCCAACAATAAATAAACAAATCCAAACAGTGCAATCCCACTACTTCTATTCCAGCCAATCATATTTGAGTAAATTGGATAATGATCCGTGTAAACTCTTCTCTTCCAATTACAACATCACACGTGGCACATTCAATATCAAACTAGCCCAGATTCATGATCAAGAATGAGTGAATTTCATAGCAAGTGTTTAACATCAAACTTGCTTAAAATCAAGAGAGGATTTGGGATCTAAGCGAAAATGCCAGTAACTCAGTAAGCCAAATAGCCAATGTTAGTTTGTTCAAGTGGCAGTGTTGCACATTTATGAGTTATGCCTTGTGGTTATTGACTAATTGACAAATTGTCTAGTTGAATTTTCAACTTCAAATAAATTAGGATTAATAGATTGGAATGGTTTAGCAATGATAGCAATTGAGAGACATTTAATCAAGAGTATAGACTATCACGACGTGATCGACAAATTTGCTTCAAAAATGCTTGAAGAATTACATGCTTTAAGAAATAGATAGTGTTATCTATTGCTATAGCTATCATTCAAAAGTACTTCGCTATCGTCAAGTTAACATTTATAGATACTGATAGACCTTTTTAAGAATATTATAAATTTATTTTACACTAGCTTAAAATAATGAGTTAAAGTAGTGCCTCTTTTGCAATGATGGCACAGGCCCCTCAAATCCGCGGGACAGCCCTGCCTTATAGGGTTGGGTTGAATCGGGTCCAAGTGAGCTTATCAGGTTTATCCGTTCAACCCGATAGACCCTATAAGCTAATAGGGTCGGGTTAGAGTTTTAGTGAAATTCTTATCGGGTTATCGGGTACATACGAACTTTCTTTGAGCATACAGACTGAGATTTACATAACTTCTAAGAAACCATGTTAAGATATTTATGGACTCATTTTATTAACATTTGTGATCCTTAATTTCTTGCAAATGTAATAGCATGTTACTTTTTGCTTCCTATATGCCTTACTGTTGCTTTATTCATTCATCAAAGAAAAACGAGATATACTCTTTAATGGTTGTAAAAGTAAACGATAATCAAATAGTGTTTTGTTTAATCTTGAATCTTTCATACAAATCAAACATATACAAGTTATATGGAACATAATTTTAGTGAACTAAACGAATTTGAAAGTAATACTGCACTAACTACGTTATGCATTTTTTCATATTATTAATTTTTTTGCTACTGCTGCTATTTAAGAATTTTTTTTGGCACTGTCAACTAATCGACTTATTTTTTCTCTAGTTATGCAACTAAAATAGCTTTTCTAGTATAAAGTTATATAAACCCGACGATAACCTAACCCGATACAACCCGAACTCGATAAGCCGATGCGACAGAAATTTGACAATGAGCGTGCCAATATTATTGAAGACACGATGCGACAAATCTTAGAAAAACTGCCTCCTGGAGTAGCTCGCATGGTTTTAACATAAGTGATTATCTCTTTTGGTAAAAGGTATGTTATGTATCACAAATTTTTTTTATGTTTAAGATCCACATTAAGTATTTTAAGAGATTGATATCATGAGTTTAGTGGCTTTAATATAGTGTTTGACAACACCTTGTGTCACATAATTCAAAGAAAACTAATTTTATTCTTTTGTTATATGTTTTCCAGGTTGCTTTAGTATAACATGTGGAGATAATCAAGATTTGCAACTGTAATGGAAGTCTTTTGAGAATACATGTTGAAGAAAATATCTTAGTAGTAGTTTAGTTGGTAGATGTTTTGTTTATGTTGTTACCTATATGGTAGTTTGACATTTAACAAATTGTACCTGGAATATGATCTTGTTGATGATATTATATATTATTTTGATGAAACAAGTTATGTATCCACATATAATAAAAACAATGTTTGTATTCGTAGCTTTTGAATTTTCTACAGATAATGCGACACGGAATTGTTGAAGTGTTGCCTATAGTCGAACCAGTATTTTTAAAGTTGAAAATGAAGTGTTGTATTAGATTATTGAAAGTGTTGCATATGATGCGTAAAAGTGTTGTCATTGGTTGGTGTTGTATATTAAGAAGTGTTGCCGATAACTATTTAAGTGTTGCAATTTAAAGTGTTGCATTTGTGAACATGAGCAACACTTTGACAAAATTGTTGCACATTATGGCAAAAGTGTTGCTTTAGACCTAAGGCAACAGAGCCTAAGGCAACACTTAAAAAAGTGTTGCACTAGGCTTTATGCAACATTTTTTTTCCTAATACAACACTTTACGAGTGTTGCTTTAGCCTCATTTTCTAGTAGTGTTAAAATCAAGAGAGGAATACGCTCCAACCATCCAATTAGTCTGAAAATCACTCATGTGAAAAACCCCAAATGTGTTCTTCAACGGCATAATCCAATTGAGAGATCAAGTACACGTGGAAGCTAGGGATTGGTTCCCACACGTCACTCATCCCCAACTCAACTCTATAAATAGCCCAGATTGTATCTCATTTGTGTAATTTACTTAGTGTGTGAATTTACACACACTTAATCATTTTCTCTCCTTTTTCAGTTAGTGATTAGTTAGCAACTAATCTCAAGTGATTGACAACCACTTGAGTTAGTTAGTTTAGTTGTAACAACTTTGTAACTACCTTCTTCCATTAATAAACATTCAATTCACCTCAATTCACTTTTCCTTTACTGCTTATCTCACATAGACTGTTACTACTTAGTTCTATTGATCATACATGATCAATGGAGCTTTTTTGATGATTTGGAGTCCATTCCAGCTTACTTGTAGTAGCCTAGTTCATTTTCCTAGCCAGAATAGTTCCGAATTTCAGATTGATGCAGAGATGATCATTGCTTGATGATGATGATGATTTGATGGTTACTGGTTGTTGATAATTGGTGTTTTTGTTGATCTTAGAGAGCTCAGCGCTCATCTACTCCATCAGAGGCGGCTTCATAGCTAAAAGGAATCAAATTACTTGTTTTTGTTCCACTAAAAAGTTTTGCCATGCTCAATTCTTAGATACTTAGCTTACCTGCTAAATTGTGGTTGTTTTGGTGTTAAATTGGTGTATTTGTTATGGTTTGATAGTTAGATAATAATCTCATAGCTTTTGAATCAGTTCTTGCTAGCTTATTTGGTCTAAATCTGCTTATATTTGCATCAGTCTGCTCATTAGAGTTCCATAGTATTATCTTGCTGGTTTTTACCTTATAAGTGTTTCATTTATGCTGCTTTAATAGTTCAGATAAGTCTCTTGTGTTTTCATATCATTTTGATCAATAAGTCTTTGAAAACTTTTCATATCAGAATTAAACTAGTGTTTGGATTTACAAAGTTTTCTTGAATCAGTTGTGGAATTTAGTTGTTTTAAGCTTACACATACTCAATAGGTAAGTGTAAGTCATTTTGTAAAGTTTTGTGGTCAAAGTTTTTGTCAAAAAGGCAAATGGCATAGAAAAAGTTTGGGTCAGTTTTAACAAGTAAAAACAAGTAGATTTTAATCACTTCTCAAATCTTTGTTAGTGGATGATACAAGCTGATTTTTGTTCCCAGTTATAACTCAATATACAAGCTTTCAGTCTTACTAAGGAAACAATACAGTTTCAAGAATTAAGCAAGAAATTAGCTTATTAATAAGTTGCTTAGCATTTTCAAGTTTCTGAGATAAAGGCCAACTTCTTCCATTTCCCACAAATTCACTTCATAAAACTTGCATTTTTCTTGTACATTTTTGTTTGCAAACATGTTTTAAGGCTTTTTGGAAAAATTCAGCTTTTGGGAAATTCTTGGTAAACGAAAGTCAACTATAAGCCAGTTGTGTTTATTTTGAGATTTCAGCTTATTGGCTGGATCATTTTCCAAATTTATTGACATTCTAGTCTCTTTTTAGTCAGCTTAATCATTTTCAGTCAAAAATCCAAGTGTGGATGTCTAATTCAGCTTATAGCTTATTTTGGGCTTATTGAGATAAGTTATCTTGAGATTTACTTGATTTCAGCTTATTTCCTTTAAGACACCTAGCTAACTTTTGATTTTAAGTCGCTTAAATAAAACTAGAGCTGATTTGGTTGGAAAATAAGCTCAAACAAGCTTATTGAAGTGAGTTAGCCCGTTTTTGATATAACTTTGGTTTTATTTGCACAATAGTCCTCAAACTTTCAGGCATTGTTAATCAGCTTTGGTAAATTGAAGTTTTTAGGGTTTGCAAGTATTAGTCCTTTTATTTTGAGTTTGCTACAATTCTGTTTGGTAGTTTTAGAAACTTTGTTATTTAGTGGTCATAGTTTCTTATATTTTACACTTTTGGTCCTTTTACTTTCTGAATTTACATATTTGGTCCTTGTACTTTTACATTACATTTTTAGCATTTTTACATTTGTGCATTTAAGACTTGTACTTCTTGTTGTAATTGTGGTAATTGCAATTTGTTTTACGGTTACGTAGCTATACTATTTTTACCCTTTTTACGTGATTTCTTGAAATAGACATAGATTCCAAAACCTTTATTAAAACCAAAAACAATTAAAAACTTGATATTGATTGGACTTTCAATTTGTTGTGAGTTGGGAAATACGAACTTGAAAATATCATATATTAAATGGCGCCGCTGCCGGTTCATGACATTACGATTGACGATTGATTGACGGTTTCGATTGGATTTGGGATCCGTTCACCTCGTGAGTGTTCCTTTTACGTATCATAAATCTAAAAGATAAAAAAAATCAAAAATAGAAAAATAAAAAAAATAAAAAACCACAAAATCAATTCTTTCCTAAGAATTGAACCAAAAAAATAAAAAAAATTCAAAAAGTAATCTTTTTCCTAAAAGATTACAACAAAAATATATTGTATATATCGGTTTTCATCGTTTTTACGTACATATAGTATTTCCTTAAAAACCCCAATAAATACAAAAATATTTTCTCTATATTATTATATGCAAATACATATACGTACTACGAACACTCAATACACATACTTCCATAAGTATTGTTTTTGCAATACACCGTACTTGGGGGCGTTTAGGTCCTAAGTGCGTGTATCAATCAAACTTAATTAACGCACAATAGATAAATACCATAATCTACTTGATCTTGAGAAAGAGGCCACTGTGTGGGGGGTATAAGGTGAGTGTATTACACATTCTAAAGAAGCAGGCTCTTTAGTGCTACGCGCCGCCTCATTTCTCCGTTTTCATTGGGTCTTTCAAGAGTGATAGTGGTGAGTGGTGTGCCACCCAAGTATTACTTACATATATTATACTTTCTTATGGATATTACTTATTGAACCTCGGAAAGGATAATCCCTTCTTTTCTAAAGTCGAACGAGAGCTTATCTCTCACTCCTCGAGTTGAGTTTCATGCGCACTCGAGCGCGTGCACAAATACCTTTTGGTGTACAACCCCTTCCTCCCAAAAGGAAGAACAAGAAAAAGAACAAGAACAAGAACAACACCGTCCATCAAGCCGATCCCAAGAATCGTGTTTTCGACCCCGTAAACGAATTCGTGGCCGCCGTTGATAATAGACCATTTATGGAGATCCTCCAATCAAATGTGGAGGGAAATGCTGATGCTATTGTTATACTCGAGATACCCGCAAACACCTTTGAGCTTAAGACACATATGATCACTTTGGTTTCTTCTACGCCCGTCTTAGGGAGACCCATGGATGACCCCCATGATCACATTAAGAAGTTTCTATCCATTTGCAATACACTTAAGTATAATGGGGTTCCTCATGATTCTATTAAGTTGATCTTAGTTCCATTCTCCTTGGAGGGTAATGCTAGGTATTGGCTAGATAGACAACCTCCTAAGAGCATTCACACTTGGGAGGATTTTACCAAGAAATTTGGGAATAAGTTCTTTCCTCTCTCAAGAACCACCGCTTTGAGAAACCTCATCATTGGTTTTCAACAAAGGAATGATCAAACCTTTAGTGAGGTTTGGGAAGAGTTCAAAGAGTTATTGAGAAAATGCCCCAATCATGGATTTAATCAAGTTCACCAAATCAACACTTTCTACAATGGATTAAGACCACATCATCAAGATTCCCTTAATTCATCCACGGGTGGGAACATTCTTTCCAAATCCACACAAGAAGCATGGGACATTATTGAGACTAAATCCATGGTGTAAAAAAATAACCAAAGAGATCAGGGGGTCAATGTTGTGCAAGAAAGTGCTCATACATACATTGATACTCAACTCCTCAAGAGTCACAATGAGATACTTCAAGTTATTGAAAAGAACAAACAAGAGGTGATGCAAGCCCTTAAGAGTGTTTCCTTGAACAACTCTTCTTCCAATGATGAGAATGCCATTTCCATAAGTTGTGAGATATGTGGAGGACCTCACTCTTACCTACAATGTGACAAGGTTCAAAATTATCAAGGTGAATGTTATGCTTATCAAGATGAACAAAGAGAGCACTTCAAACCTAACATCAACCCTAACAATCTCTGTTACAAGTCAAACAACTATGTTGCTCCACCCGGTTTTCCACCCCATCCACCCACACAAAACCAAACAAACCCTCCTCAATTGCTTCAAATAAATCAAGGGCCTAGGCCAAACTACCAAGGACACAACAACTATAGAGCACCCAATAACTTTCAACATCAAGGAAACAACTTTCATGCAAATAATCAAGGATTTAACCAACCACCTCCACCTTTCCACAATCAAGGACACAATCAAGGATATGGGCAAAATGATACCTTTGAGTTACTTCAAAAGATGAACACAAAAAACTGAAAGAAGGATCCGTGAGAGTGAGAAGAGAACACAAGATCAAATAAGACCTCTGAATGAGAAAACCAACAAGAGGTTTATGATGCTTCTAAGTCAAAGACCACAAGGTGCTCTACCCTCCAATACACAAACTAATCCAAGGGCTAATGTTAATGCAATCACAACAAGGAGTGGAAAAACAACTATTGATCCTTCAATGCCTCCTACACCTCCTTTGGTTACTCCTATTATGGTTCCACCTTGTGATAAGCCTACAACATCAAACTCAACACCTTCAATCTCTGCAACTTCAATACCTACACCTTCTAATCCTACAACTACTACTCTTTCACCTTCCACATCTATCAATGAAGAAACCAACAAAAAGGGCCCTTCCACAACAACTACTTAACCTACACCAAAACCAAGCCTTCCATACCCATCAAGATTGAGAAAAGGAGAAGCTTAAAAACAAGGATGATATTCAAGTGTCAAATTTTTTGTGGATGTTCAAACAATTGAATATAAATATATCCTTTGCGGAAGCTCTAGCATATATGCCAAAGTTTGCTAAAATGTTCAAAGACCTCCTCTCCAATAAAGAAAAGTTGGTAGATATGCCTAACATATCCTTAAATGAGATTTGCTCTGCTGTGTTGCTAAAGACTTTACCCACAAAACTTGGAGATCCCAGACGGTTTTTGATCCCTTGTAATTTTCCCAGGGTGGAAAATTGCATGGCACTAGCGGATCTTGGGGAAAGCATCAATCTCATGACTTTATCGGTTTGGCAACAAGTCTCTCTTCCCGGGCTTACTCCTACTAAGATGACCCTTGAGTTAGCAAACCGTTCCATAGCTTATCGGGTAGGCATTACGGAGGATGTATTTGGAGGGGTGGATAAATTTACATTCCTCATGGATTTTGTAGTGGTTGATTATGACATGGACCCGAGGGTTCCTTTTATTATTGGTAGACCTTTATTGAGGACGGGTCGTGCTCTAATAGATGTGGCGGAAGGTAAACTAATTATGAGAGTTGAGGACGAGAAAGTAGTGTTTAAGTTGGGGAAGGTCACTAAGAAGTCTCAAAGTTGTGAAACACTTAACATAGTGGATGTTCTTGATGAGGTGTGTGATGAACATTTTCATGAAGCTTGTAAGAATGATAGTGAGAACATGCCACATATGAAAACCGTTGCCTCAATTGCTCCCTCCTTAACACCATTTGGAGAGAGTGATTTCCTCTTAGAGGAATTTGAGTCTAACTTTCTTGTTAATGATGTTTCTCTCATTAATTAGGAAGAAGATATTCTAACTATCCGAAAGTTACTCAATGAGGATCTCATTCCTTCACCTACTCCACAAGAAGTTACCAATGATGATCCATCCTTAGTAAAACCTTCCATTGAGAGTCCACCTTCCTTAGAGCTTAAGGATCTTCCATCACACCTTGAATATGCATTCTTAGAGGGAAAGGACCAATTACCCTTTATCATAGCTAAAGACTTGAAAGATGATGAGAAGGAAAACTCATTGAGGTGCTTAAGAAACATAAAAAAGATATAGCTTGGAACATATCCGACATAAGGGGAATTGATCCAAATTTTTTTACACACAAAATCCTTATGGAGGATGATTATAAACCCGCCATTCAAAACCAAAGACAGATTAACCAAAAAATCCATGAGGTCATAAAAAAGGAAGTTATCAAACTCCTTGATGCGGGAATGATTTACCCAATTTCTGACTCTCCATGGGTTAGCCCGGTGCATTGTGTACCTAAGAAGGGTGGAATCACCGTCGTGACTAATGAGAATAATGAGTTAATCCCCACTAGACTTGTCACGGGTTGGAGAGTTTGTATTGACAATAGGAAGCTTAATGATGCTACTAGGAAAGATCATTTCCCATTACCTTTCATGGACCAAATGCTTGACCGCTTGGCAGGAAATGAGTACTATTGCTTTCTAGATGGATTCTCGGGTTATTTCCAAATACCCATTGATCTAAAGGATCAAGAAAAGACCACGTTCACTTGTCCCTATGGCACATTTTCTTATAAGAGAATGCCTTTTGGCTTGTGTAATGCCCCGGGGACATTCTAAAGGTGTATGATGGCAATCTTTCATGACATGATTGAGCACACTATGGAAGTTTTCATGGATGATTTCTCGGTCTTTAGAGATTCATTCACTTCTTGTCTCTCCCATTTAGAATGTATGCTAAAGAGGTGTGAAGAAACACGTCTTGTTCTAAAGTGGGAGAAGTGTCATTTCATGGTCAAGGAAGGGATAGTTTTGGGCCATAAGATACCCAAAAAATGTTTAGAAGTGGATCGAGCTAAAATAGATGTTATTTCCAAACTTTCCCCACCTACCATGATGAAAGGACTTAGGAGTTTTTTGGGTCATGCGGGTTTCTATAGACGTTTTATACAAGATTTTTCTAAGATAGCAAGACCTATGACCCACCTCTTAGAAAAAGAGGCTCCTTTCCTATTCACACAAGAGTGTTTAGTCTTTTGATATTCTTAAGGAAAAGTTGACCAAGGCTCCCGTTTTGGTATCACCAAATTGGGATTTGCTTTTTGAACTCATGTGTGACGCTAGTGATTATGTCGTGGGCGTCGTGTTGGGACAAAGAGTTAATAAGCATTTCCAACCTATACACTATGCGAGTAAGACAATGACGGGTGCTCAACTTCATTATACCATTACGGAAAAAGAGTTGCTTGCTATTGTGTATGCTTTTGAGAAATTTAGACCATATCTTGTACTTTCTAAGACCATAGTGTATATGGATCATTCCGCTCTCAAGTATCTCATGACAAAGCAAGATGCTAAGCCTAGGCTTTTGAGATGGGTTTTGTTGCTACAAGAGTATTTTATAGAGAACCGTGATAAGAAAGGATCCTAGAATTTAGTGGCGGATCACTTGAGTAGACTTGAGCATCATTTTCAAGAAGAATTACCTCATAAGGAAATCAATGAATCTTTTCCACTTGAGGAGATCATGTCTATCTCTTCACAAGAGGATGCACCCCTTGGTTTGCGGATATTGCAAACTATCTTGTGAGGGATGTGATTATAGAGGGTTTAACTTCCCAACAAAAGAAAAAGTTTCTCAAGGAAGCAAAATACTACTTTTGGGATGACCTTAACCTCTTTAGGAAATGTGCGGACCAAATATGTTAATGCAAGTGATGCCTAAAAACATTATTAGTGTTAACTAATATTTCTTAGTTTTGATCACAACAAACTATACAACACATTTAGTGTAAAACACAAAACGAATTATTTAACTAACACTATCATCAAGGTAATAATCATATCACTAACTTTTCTTAATCATACTTAGTGATCATCAAAGTGATTATCCTTAAAACTCACTTTTGTTAATATGACAAAAGATTTTTTAGTAAACTTTCTTTTTAAGAAAATGTTTTATTAAAATGGAAAATGTAAATTTGAAAATGGCATATTCCATATGCCATAAGAATATCCTTTGAAGGTTTAAAAACCTCAGATATTCCTACCCCACTAAAAGACAAAATCGGAGCGTAGTCTACTTGGCAGTCCTTTAAATAGCTAGGCGGTTCTCTAGCGATAAGGAACCGCTGGGCTAGATAAGGAATCGCGCCGAGCTAGCCGTTGCACTTTGTCTCCTATAAATAGTGGATCAAATCTCATTTTCCAATATCCCTTTTTGGACGTTTTTCTCATCCCCCTTTCTCTTTTCTATAGCATAATCATTAGTAAATGATCACTTAATGTATTAAGTATATTTACATATAATTATCCTCTTGATCCCCTCCTTTACCTTGTCCAAAGAGAAGATCACTCACTAACTAGTGTTGTGATAAAGATAAATCCATGAATTAGTCATGTTCATCATGTTAGCCTTTTTGTTTTATGTTATTCCATTGTATTTATGAATACTTGGACTAGTTATGTTTATCCAAGCTATTTGTGAATACTTGGATTTGTTGTGCACATCCATTGCATATGTGTTTGCTTGGATTTATGTTGTGTAGATCCAAGCTACATGTGTGTACTTGTATATGTTTAGTTGAGTTGTAATAGATTGTGTAGTAGTTCTCACTAAACTATAAAGTGATGTGGTTGTGTCTTGTGAGTTCTCACTAAACTTGAAAGTGATTAGTAGTTGTGTTGTGTGAAGTTCTCACTTAGCTTCAAAGTGAAGAGTCGTGAAGATTGGTTCTAGCTTTGGATTAGAACTCGACATCTATCCTTGTGTCGTAAAATGGTGAAGTAGGCAACGTCTTGAAGATTGGTTCTACCTTGAGATTAGAACTCGACATCTAGCCTTGTGTCGTTAAATTGTGAAGTAGGCAACGTTGTGTAGATTGGTCCTAGCTAAAGATTAGGTCTGGACATTTAGCTTGGTGTCAAAAAATAATGTAAGCGACGATGTAAGGTTTTCTCCGCCAAGAAGGGAGCTTGTGGATATAGCGGAAATCTCGAGTAGGTGTACTCGAGAAGTGGAGTAGAAACGAGGATAGAGCCTCGTTGTCGAACCACTATAAATCTTGGTGTCTTCTCATTAGGTTGTCTCTTTCCTTATTTCATTATCATTACACTTACCTATTACCATTGCTAATGCATTTGAATTGAACCTAATCATTATGCAACTTAGCTTCAAGTAAAAGATAGTTTTGATACAAACCTAATTGAAAGTAATTTTAATTAGGTGACTAATCGAAGAGAGACTATTCAACCCCCCTTCAAGTTTCTACAATTGGTATCAGAGCGATGGTCACTCAAGATCTTTGAAGTATATTCTACTTTAAAACTTGGATCGATCCATTGTCTCCTCAAATTAGAAGGTCAAGTTGTACTAAAGTTTCTCTTTGGTCAAAACTATTTTTTTTCTTGGAAAATAGGTCTTTTAATTGGTAATATTGCATCCCTCTTAGAATAGTAGCTTTTATACATTTTAGATCTACTCTTGAAATGTATCTATTAGTTTGCATATTGCTTTGTGTAGGTACTCATGAAGATCAATCATTTAATTAGTTGTGGATTGAGTTACTTGCACTTGTAGAAGACTCATCTTCATTGATATTCAACATCTTTGAATGATGATATCAAGATGATTGGGAATGATACTAGTCCTTGAAGACTTAGTACTCATCATAGTCATTGTTGGGATTTGCATTAACTCCTTGATGGATTGGAATGCTCTTTGTGGCCAAGGTACGCTTTCGTTCTTCCACACGCCCTTTCGTCATTCTTTTGATCATTACTTGACTATGTGCTTGTTCTTGGCATCCTTGCCTTGACATTTGTCTGTGGTTTGTGATTCTTTTCTTTTATCCTCTCAAACCTTCATTGCTTGGATACTTGACTCACTATGGTGATGTAGAGTGAGTTAGTATTAGCTTAAAGTATCAAGCATGATATCCATGGTTTGCACCCATACGGTTAGTAGGCCCTTTATGGGAGAGAAAGTGAATTAATACCTTGCTCATATTTTGGTTTAGACTAAGACTATTATTGAAAGTGATCTTAGTCTATGCATCAATATTTGCTTTGTGTTTATTCATTACCAAAGCTGTTTAACACTTCGCCGGAAAGGCACTTCTTAAACCACTATATATGAAACAAGCTCTTCGTCTCTACGATTTAAAGATTGTCATTAGTCCTTTGAGCATTGGTCTTAGTCTTGATTCACTTCCCTTGACTTCTCTCCACTTTGCTTTTTCGCTACGAGTAGTCGTTTGTCCGTTTCAGTTCTTTTCGATCTCGATTCAACTCGTAATCCTTCATTAAGGCATATTGCTTAGTGTTATGATGATCCAATGATATTCTAAAAGATTTAAGATATATTTTTAAGTATTTTAGAAAACTTGGTTTTCAAAAATTTGGCGTATTTCATTGATAAAAACCTGCCTCTGTAGGCGGTTCTTTATCTCTGGCGGTTCAAACCCGCGGTTCTCTATCAATAAGGAACCGCGGGCAGTAAAACTTGTCAGAGCGCCAGTTTTATTAATTTAATCTTTTTCAAACAAAACCCTCTCTCTCCTAAAAACACCCAGTCGTCGGGTTCCCCTTTTTCCACCATTGTTGAAGCTTCAAAAACCTTCAATCACTCAAATTAATTGATTCCAAGTTGTGGGTTTCACTCATCCTTCATCAAACATCAATTAATTGTAAGTGTTTTTTTCAATTTATCTATTTTGTTCTAGGGTTCATCCTTTCATAATTGGGGATTTTTAAAATTGAAATTGAATTAGAACCGTAATAGGAATAAGGATTGACATGGTTATTTTACTATGATTCCTTAGGTTCATATTCATTGAGATTTCACTAAAACCCACTTGTAGAACAAATCCAAACTTTGGCTATATGATTTTGGTTAAAAGATGGAATTGAGATGAACCCATGAACAAATAGGTAATTGCATTGTTAATGTTTACCTAAAAACCTTGTTTTGAAAAACCAATGTTCTAGTCCATTGTTGATCCAACATAGTTCATATGTTCTTGGTTAATAATGGAATAGATACATTGTGAACATGAGAATGATATGGATTCAATCCTTTGTTGTCAAGAAATTGATATAACACATTCTCATATTTTGATTTTTGATTTTATTTTTCATATGAGTGACTGGAAATATATTTTCTTGTGTTTATTTAGGTACTAATCATGCCTTAACAATACCAAAAGGATCATCAACTCACTAAACAATATATGCCAAACATTTCCCAAACCTTTGCATCCACTCAACTTCGAAACTCCTTTTCATCACTTTCAACCCGTTGTTTTCATGAGGGTAGAGTTGTCCAAAGGATATTAAGGATTATGTCTACATAAAATCTATGTTTGAAAACATTGGGTTTGATTGTTTGTTGCACATTAAGGAAGAAATCTATCCCCGATTCCTATTGGAGTTCTTTAGCACATATTCCCTCATTGAAAACAATGATGGAATATTTGTTAGGTTCATCTTGAATGGTCAACTCATACAATACTCTCTCAAAGTCTTTGGTCAAATTCTTGATGTACCATTTGTAGGCATTTGTCGCTTCACGGATAAATGGAAGCTTAGTGCTCTCTTTGAATCCAACAATTGTCCTCCAAATGATCATGCGGAAATTGATCCTGACTACATTGTTGACATTGTCTCCAAAAAGCGTAATCGAACCGTTGTAAGAAGCCTTCATACTAAGGTACGTTCGGTGAAACGTCATGAGGTTATCTTAAGAGACCTTAATGATAATATGGTCCAATGGACTAATATCCTTAGGGAAAATGTGTTTTGTCTAGGTGGAAACCGGGATCATGTTCCGGCGTGTTTAGTGCATATGTTATTTTGCATCTTTACCAACACCAATTACAATTTGGCATATTTTATCGCTCAAGGGATCAATTATGCTATTCACAAGCCTAATACAAACCTCCCTTACGCAATGCTTCTCACTCGCTTTTTTAAAAGGGTTGGCCGTGATTTTCCCAATCCTGATCTTTCTCGTTTTCAACCGGTCAAACGGGTTATGCTACCTATTCAAGAGGTATATGAGAGAAAGACAAGATGTAATCGTAGACCTAGAAAATCTGACCAACAAGAGTCCAATGATGAGGACATTGACATGCCAACAAGTGATGGTGATGGCAGTGGCACAAGTGCTCCCATTGTCTCTTCGAGTACTTCTCACCACTCCAAAAACTCATTCGTGGACGGTTTAGATGACATTGTTTCCCCTCCTCATCATTCCATTATTGAAGTTCCGGATAATCTCAATATGGAGGAACTTTACCGTCAAAGTCTTCGAACCCAAGGTGAGTTACATAATCATCGAGTTGAGTCAAGGAAGGGATTCAAGTACTTGGGAAACATGATCAAGAGATTGGGCAAGACAAGAAGATGAAGACTTTGAATTGTTTCAAAGTATACATGTTGCTAAACATGTAATGTGATGTTGAACATTTGCTTCTTTTTACTTTATTTTGGTTGTGTATTAACTAATACTACTTGTTTGGATTACTTATTATTTTAATCCTAATGTTGTCTATGCCATTGTGTTTACGATTTGCATAGCTTTGTGCATCCTCTATGTTAGTTAGCTTCCTAGATTCTGGTCAGTAGTTAACTTTGGCTTGTTAATCCTTTGGTAAAAATCTGGGCTAACCAAAGTTTGAGGAAGTGCGATTTTTGAACACCTCTAGTCGCGGTTCCATATCGACCAACGGTTCCTTATCGATAAGGAACCGCCCATCCTAGATAGGGAATCGCCGGCTACTGTGTCCAACAGAATCTTTGCTTTACACTATTTTCCTTAATCTGTGTAAACCTTGCTTGATTCTTTGCAAAAACCTGCACATTTCCTAAACTAGGTTACCTAGTTCATTATTCACATAAAATGTTTTTAACCCATTACTAGTTTGGATCAACCCCTTACCCTTTTAAACCCACCTTGTTAGCCATGTTCTTCACACATCAAACCATTCATCCTTAACCCTTAAACCACTCATTACAACCATGGTTTCTACAAGAACCTCAAACTCATCCAAAACCTCCACTTCAAAGAAAAACCTTAAGATTAAGATTAAGTTGCCCAAACTTAACTCTTCACCCTTTCACACACCCAAGAATGAGATTGTTCCAGTTCTCATCTCTTCATCACCCTCACCACCTCTTGCTCCATGCAAGACTACCTCAACCCATGGTACCAACCAGTCTCATGGTTCTACCTCCTCTTCATTCCAATCTAGAATGAATGAGCTAACCTCACCCTTCACTCCAAGTACTCTCTTGGATGTGACTACCCAACCTCAACTCATCCAAAGCATTCCCATTGTGAATGACTTTGTTGATACCTTGGCGACTTCACCTTTTACCCCTCCAAACTCACCCACATAACCCATTTCACCCTTAGAGAACATAACTCCTCCACCTCCACCTCCCTCAAACACTCCCATTTTGGGTGTCCCACTTCCCCTCTTTATGGGTGATCCTTACTTCTTTGGGTTCCTAGAAGCTCATGGTTCTCATTGTCCATGTTGCCTCTACAACAACTACATCATTCACAACCTTAGGATGGAGATGTTTGGACTTCATAGGAGGTTGCAAGATTTCTTGCTCACCTTGTTTACCATGCCTCCTCCTAGGAGATGAATGATGATTTTCTTTAATAAGTGTTTTTCAAGAAAACCAAGCCAAAGAAGACTACTCATCAAGAACTAGTTTTAAGCTAACTTTGTTTTAGTTAGTTGTTTTCATTTCCTTATTGTATTTCCTTCCCTCCATGAGTTTTTCATGAGGATGATTTATGGATTTAGCTTTATGTGTTTCCATCTTTATGTGCACATTAATCAACTTTAATTTTAAATTAAAATTGAACCTAAATCTATCACAACCTCTAAAACTTGACTAAAATTGGTTTAGAATGTTATCTAAATATTTTGTCACACTTTTTCAAGACATTCTTTGTGAATGTGTTGCTTTTATGCAACCCTAGCATAATTTAGTGCTAATAGAGCTAAAATTCCAAGATTTGTAATTTTTTTTGAAAAAGTTTTAGTTTTTCTCAAAACCCTGGAAAATCATGGTTTCACGTCCACTGTACGCGGCTCATTAAATCGCGTGGTCTCTTAAGTGCTAAGGAACCGCCGGTCCCTATAAGGAACCGCGGACTGATAACCAATTTTTGGCTCGTTTTTGGTCTTTCTTCATCACCCTATCCCCTGTCAAGATTCCATGTTTACTCAATTTGGCTAAACATTCCTTGACACTTCATATTTTATTTTCAAATCTTTGCCTTGTCTACTTTCTTCTTATACCCCCACCTTGAGATTTCATTCTCACACCTCAACAATGCCTAACTCCTCCTTTCATAACCTTGACATTTCATTGTCACAAACCTCCTCACCCAAAGCTTCCTCATCCAAGCTTTCCAAGAAACCGAAGATCTCGGTTCGACCTATTTAGATCAAGAAAAATGAACCCTCTTCTTCCAACCCACCCAAGAACCCCACCTTCTCTCCAATCAAGTATTGAAATGAGACCTACTCCATTAACCCCATCACCAGAGAAAAGGAAAATGTTCCCCCACCAACAAAACCTTTTGACACCCCTCAACTTAATGACCTTTCAACCTTCCCAAACCTCACAAGGCATTGTGAAAACATTTACTACCCACTCTCCTCACCACCACCAAACCCTAGGTTTGATGGCCTTCCCCCATCAACCGAATTTGTTTTGCATCATGGATCCTCGTGTGCTTGTTGTCGATTTCAACAAATTAAACTTGCTCATGTGTATGAGAAGTTAGTTTTTCTTGAATTCCTCCTCACTCGACATCCTCTCAAAGTTTTCGTTCCCGTGGACAAAACTTCGAATGATGCCTCGTCGTCTTATTTTTACAACTAAAGGACTAAGCACTCTTGGAGTCAATAACTCTTTAGTTGTTTGTTTTTGAGTCAATAACTTTTTAAGCAATCTTGGAAAATTATCACTATTAGAATAGCTTATGCTTTGTGGTTTATTTTCCATATTTTTTGCTTTAGATACTCATATTGTGTGTATGACTATCTACCTTGTTTGTTTCTTTCATATTTTTGTAATATGAAACCTTTGTGTTGTTTTTGTTTTCTTTCTTTGATCATTCTCTCTTTTTCTTTTGAGTTGATCGTGGTTAATCTTTGCAATTGATTATGGGTGATTCCATCAATTCTAAACTTTAACCCCTTGATAAATTTATCATCTTCATTGGTTGGATGTTTCTTTTCTACCTCCATTCCACCAATTGAACTTTGATTTTGTCATTTAACTCTTTGGGCATACTTAGCAATACTTGCTTCTAATTTGAGATTTCTTCCCTTCTCCCTCTCAAAGTTACTTAGTAGGTAGTGATCATATATACATTGGTGTTTCTTTTTGATAGGTGTGTAAACACCCATCCTTTTACCACTTAATTCTGGCTAAAACGAGACCAAAACGTGTATTTAATATCATTTGTTTGGAATTATGCGTGGTTTTTGTGTTTATTGTGTTTTTAGAGCCAACCGGATGTTTATTGAAGAAAACATGGGATTACACGGGTTTTACCGAAGAAAAAGACTCAAGACAAAGTCTAGTGTCCAAGAAATGCAAAAGATTTGAAGTCACTGGGCCTATTCGAAGATTTATCGAAGAAAAGGACCAAAGATGGAAGATTTACATAAGTCGAAGAAACTCAAGTCTATTAAACGAAGAAATATAAAGACGAGTTAAAATTAATCGACGACAAATCCCGAATCAGAATTGAAAACGTCAACTTTTCTAAAAAGACGAGAAGACAAGAAGAACGGGAGAAAGCCCACTCACCAACCAAAGGGGACACCTATAAAAGGACTCCCCCTCACACTTTTCATTCAGTTTTTGAGTTTTTCTTTTCCTCCTTCTTTTTCTCCCTTTTTGTTCGTAGCATCACCAACACCACTAGGGTGTTTGGTGATTTTGATCTTTGTTTTTCAAATCTTGTAATTTTAATCTTTGTTTTATCTTGTTCAACATTAATCATCAATACAAGTTCTTGTTTAATCTTTCCATTTCATCTTGTTTATCATCCTCTTTTTATTCAAGTTCTTAAGTTCTTATTTGATTGATTTGATCTTTAAAAAGTTGTTGAATTTGTGTTTTTACTGTTGGGATTTGTTGCTATGGTTATTAGATGATTTGTGGTTAATTTGGTAAAACCTTTTTGATTATTTAGTTTGATTTTGGATCAAAACGTTTTTCCCTGTTTTTCTGCTTAAGTTACTGTTCTTGATTTTCCCAGACTTCCGGATGAAGGAAAAGTTCCGGATGAACACAAACTTCCGAATGAACCACTAGTTCCGGATGAACATAAAGTTCCGGATGAACCAAACTTCCGAATGAGTTTTCTTTTCTTCCGAATGAGTTTTCTTTTTTAAAAAGTTCCGAGTCAGTTAGAAAGTTCCGGATGAACTAAAGTTCCGGATGAACTAAATCTTCCGAATGAACAAAAGTTCCGGATGAATGTTATTTCCAAAAGTTCCGAATGAGTTTTTGTTTTTAAAGTTCCGAATGAGTTTTTCTTTCAAAAAGTTCCGAATGAGTTTTTCTTTCAAATCTTCCGGATCAAAAGTTCCGGACGAACTTCCGAATCACCAAAGTTCCGGATCAACTTCCGAGTGAAGGTTCCGAGTAAACTTCCGAACGAAGTTCCGAATCAAGGCTTCCGAACCAACTTCCGGGTGAAAAGTTCCGAATCAAAGTCAATCTTCCGAATCAAATTTCTTTTGGGTATTTCTAAGGTTTACTTACTGTTTCTTCAGTTCATACTTATACTTTAATTTTAATTTTAATTTTAATTCAAGTTTTATTAATTGTTATTAATTTAATTACTTTTAAATTTAAGTTTACATTTTAATGCATTTAATACTTTTAGTAGATTAGAAAATCACTTCCCTTTTTAGTTACCAAGAACAATCATTCGACTTAGAACCGAGATCAATTCGAGAGGATATCGAGAGAATTTAGAAGAACCCATACAAAAATGCTTGTATCAAATGGCGCCGCTGCCGGCTCTTCTCGTTAAGATCAAAAGTTTTTTGTGAGAACTTGGATTTTGGGATCCGTTCCCCGTGAACGTTACTTTTTCATAAAAAAATTTCAAAAACACAAAAAAATATAAAATTTTCAAAAATCCTAAAAAGTAAAAAACATAAAAAACCAAAAATATTTTTGCTTTGTTTTTCTCTTGTTAGTTCTTTTGCAGGTGTATGCGCACTCGATCCACGTCTTATCAAGAGCCCGAGCCTCTCGATCACTTAGACATGGCCGGTGTACAAAACAACAACAACATACCACCTCAAAACAACAATAATAACAACAACAACCCACCTTTCAACAACATGAATAATAACAACAACAATGAGCCTCTACCGGATACTCACCTGATGATTGAACTGCTGCAAGCTCATGTAGATGGCAACACGGATCCAATTGTTATACCAGCGATTGCAGCCAACAAATTTGAGCTAAAATCAGGCTTTATCCAGATGGTCTCTGCTCAACCATTCTTGGGGCGTACCATTGATGATCCACATGACCATATCAAGAGATTCTTGCAACTCACCAACACGGTCAAATTCAATGGTGTTCCACAAGAGGTAATCCGTCTATAACTTTTTCCCTTTTCTTTAGAGGGACAAGCCCGGCATTGGCTTGCTAAGGGACCGCCACAGAGTATTCTCTCGTGGACGGATTTGGAGACCAAGTTTATCAATTACTTTTTCCCACCCTCTCGTACTACCGCTTTGCGGAATGAAATCATAAATTTTGAACAAAAGTACGATGAGTCGTTCAATGAATCTTGGGATCGTTTTAAAGATCTTTTAAGAAAATGCCCACAACATGGTTTTACCAAAGTACATCAAATCAATACTTTTTACAATGGTTTAAGCATGAGTGACCAAGATTCACTAAACAGTTCCTCGGGGGGTAATCTTTTGGCTAAGACTTCCAATGCTGCTTGGGATATCATTGAGAATAAGTCTCGTGTGCAAATCAAGAGTGTTCGGACCAATGTTGCTAGTGCTAGTACTAGTGACAGCGACAAGCGACTGGATAAAATCACTACGCTTCTTGAATCGCTTGTTACCCACACCGTTAACAACACCAACAGCAACAACGCTAAAAACGCTCAAGTCAATGCTGTAAGCCAACCATGCGAGATATGCGGGGGTCCTCACTCTTACACCACTTGTACTGCCACCCAAGACTACCCTTCTGAGAATGTGAATGCAGCTTATGGCACCTATCCTCAACCTGCTTATCAAGCTAGACCTCAAGGTGACCGTAATTTGCTTAGCTACCGCTCCACCAACTACCTCTCACCACCCGGTTTTCCTCCAAACAACCCAAACCAACAACAAAACCTTAATCGCCCTCCTCAACAACAACAACAACCTCGTACACCATACATCCCTCCTCACAAGCAGCAACAACAACCTCAACGAAACAATCAAGTCTACCAGCAACCTGCTTATCAACCACCCGCATACAATGCTCCTCCCAACCAACCCACCGCTCTTCACCAAGAAGTGGAAACATACATGAGGACTAATGATGTGATCGTGGGAAATCTTCAGCGGGAAGTGCTCAACCTGAAAGCAGACCTGGTCAAACAAGGGAACGATTTGAGAGCTGACATGAGAAACACGCTTGATAGTCAAACCAATGACTTGAAGAACATGATGGCTAGTTTCTTCCAAGGTAATCAACCCTCTTCTTCGGGTACTCTTCCGAGTAACACCGTTGCGAATACAAGAGGGGAGATGAAAGCAATCACCACTCGCAGTGGCAAAGGTACCAAGGAACCCGAGCTTCCTATACCTCCACCGGTGGTTGTGACTAAGGAGAACGAGTCACCTGCTCCTATTCCTCATCCTTCTCCTTCCCCAATTCTCCACCTCTTCCTTCTACCCCTCCTTCACCCATGGATGTAAGTGATCCTATTCTCCCAAAGCCTTCCTCTTCTTCTAATATACCTTATCCATCTAGGTTGAGGAAAGAGAAGCTCAAAAGCAAGGACGATATTCAGGTTTCGAACTTTTTTAAAATGTTTAAACAATTGAATTTCAATATCTCCTTCGTTGAGGCTCTCGCTCACATGCCTAAGTATGCGAAAATGTTTAAAGATCTTCTGAGTGACAAGGAAAAGCTTCTCGATATTGCCAACACCCAACTTAATGAGAATTGCTCTGCAGTGCTCTTAAGGAAATTTCCAACCAAGCTTGGTGATCCGGGTTGTTTCTTAATCCCTTGCAATTTCCCGGGAGTAGAGAATTGCATGGCCCTAGCCGATCTAGGTGCCAGTATTAATCTAATACCTCTAAGCGTTTGGAAGCAATTATCTCTCCCTGAGCTAGTCCCCACCAAAATGACTTTGGAATTAGCTAACCGTACGGTTGCTTATCCAGTGGGGATAGCCGAAGACGTCTTTGTAGGAGTCGACAAATTCACTTTTCCTGCCGATTTCGTCGTCGTCGACTACGAGATGGACCCTCGTGTTCCCTTGATCGTGGGTCGTCCATTACTGAGG
This sequence comes from Glebionis coronaria, assembly GCA_025667525.1. NCBI lineage: Eukaryota > Viridiplantae > Streptophyta > Magnoliopsida > Asterales > Asteraceae > Glebionis > Glebionis coronaria. The sequence continues at coordinate 70,195,509 of CM046882.1, read as the reverse complement.
ACCGGTCGCACTCTCATTGATAGGTGTGTAAACACCCATCTTTTCTACCACTTAATTACAATAACAACCGGACCAAAACGTGTATTTTATGTCTTTTATGTCGGAATTATGCGCGGTTTGTGTTTTTGTTGTAACTTAGGACGAAATTGTGAAAAGTGGAGAAAACACGGGAATTCACGGGCATTCACGACTTTTATTGAAGAAAAAGATGAAAGACGGAGTCGAGAAGTCAAAAGTGGAAAAAGAACGGAAGTCCAAGACCAATTCTGAAGATTTATCGAAGAAAAAGTCAAAAGACGGAAGTTTATCAAAAGCCAAAGAACTCAAGTCTAATGTATTGAAGAAATTAAAGACGAGTTTAAAAGAAATCCCGAGCCACAAGTCATTAGAGTCCAAGTAAAGAAGATTAGAAGGAAAAAGGACTGATGGTGCAATTAATGAAGACTATATGCTTAAGGACCTAATGACGCAATTAAGAGAAAAGGAAGAAGGGGAGGAAGCTTCCTAATCCTCCCCTATAAATAGTTTAGATTGTTAATCATTTCATTTTGTTGGCTAATCGTGACAATTAGTCCTTCCACCTTTTAATTACCTTGTCAATTTAAATACTTGTCAAATTTAATTACCTTGTCTTGCACTTAATTACCATTTAATTTCAAGTAAGTTTTTCTTTTAATTCTTGTTAAGCTTTATCTTTACCTTGTTAATCTCATTCTACCTTTCTTTAATCTTTGTGTTGATTTGTTTATGTTCAAGTTCTTTATTTTTGTTGATTTGATTAAAGTGGTTTTGATTATCTTGTTTAGTTTTATTGTTTTGGATTGATTGTTTATGCGTTATATTTGTTTATTTACTTATTTGATTTAATCTTATTGTTGATTTGGTTTAGTTTTTATTAGATCCGAGCTTTATTCTTATCCCTTGTTCTTCGGACATCATACTGTTCTTGCCCAGATTCGTCCCCATCAAACATTCCGAATAGGTCTGGATTATTGTGCTCTATACGGAATATTTTATATTCTGAACAGAGGTTTTATTCCGCGTAAGGGTTTTGTAGAAATTGCTTATTCGGAATATTAAATTATTCCGCATAGGGGTTTTGTAGAAATTGCTTATTCGGAATTTCCAGTATTCCGCATAGGGGAGGGTTTCAGCATAGAGCATTTATTCAGAATAGATATCTTTTTCTGAATAGGCCTGAATATTCCGAATAGGGACAGATATTCCGAATAGAAGGATTATTCCGAATAGGGATTTCTTTCCGAATAGGCCTATTATTCCGAGTAGGACTTTATTCCGAATAGGGACAGATATTCCGAATAGAGGTATTATTCCGAATAGGAGGCACATTCAGCATAAGGGTGAATATTCCGAGTAGAACTTATTCCGGATTGGTGACAGTTTTCCGAATAGGACTTTATTCCGAATAGGGGATATTTTCAGTTTTGTCATATTAGTTTTTAAGTTTCTGCCCTTTTATTTTAAGCTTTATTTTTCCCGCCTTTTTCATTAGTCGCACTTTAAGTTTATTTGCCTTAGATTTATTTTAGTCTTGCTTTAGTTTAAGTTTTAATTTTAGTTGCGTTTTAAGTTTGCCTTAGTTAGATTTTAGTTTGCGTTATTTACTTTATTGCCCTTTAATTTTAGTCGCGCTCTTAATTACCTGCACTTTATTTTAATTAGACTTAGATTTACTTAATTGCACTTTTACTTTAATTGTTTCGCACTTTTATTTTAAATACTACAACGACACATTTTGTTTTCACCAAAGATAACTGAGTCACATATTAAACACAAAGTTTTTCAATTCGAAGAGATTGGTACAACGAATATTTTTAATTGGGTAAAAACCTAGTTATTAAATGGCGCCGCTGCCGGCTCTTTTCGTAAAGATCAACAGTTTTTTGTGAGAGACACGTTGCTTTTTGGGATCCGCTCACTTGTGAACGTTATTTTTCTTGCATAAAAATTCAAAAAATCATAAAAAAATTAAAAAATTGATAAAAAACCATAAAAATTAAAAATTTCAAAAATCCAAAAAGATTTTATCTTTCTTGTGTATATATATTGTTTTTGTGTTTGGTTTTGTTTTCTTTTGCATTTTCAGGTGTATGCGTACTAGATCTTCTAATTATCAAGAGCCCGAGCCTCAAGAAGATTTAGATATGGCAGGTGTTATCAACAACAACATGCCACCGCACCTCAATAATAATAATAACAACAATGCTCTTCCACAACCCGATCTTCGGACCATGGAGGAACTTTGTCAACCAACAATGTTTGGACGAGGAGGACCGATTGCGCCGATGCAAATCAACGCTCCTGAGTTTTCGTTGAAACACCACATGATTCAGCAAGTGCAAACAAACCCATTCAGAGGATTGCCTGATGATGATGACAACAAACACCTCGACAAGTTCATTACAATCACCCAAAGCATGAAGTTGCCTGGGGCCACAATGGATGTTCTCCGCCTACAACTCTTCCCACATACTTTATCGCATCATGCCGAGAAATGGTTTGATCGTCTCCCGAAGAATTCTATTCACACTTGGGATGATATGACTCAACGTTTTTTGTCGCGCTACTTTCCACCATCCATGGTCACAAGTCTTTGCAACCAGATCAGCGGTTTCATGCAAGACCCTGATGAATCTCTTTTTGATGCTTGGGAGAGATATAATGTCTTGATCGACCGTTGTCCAAACCACAACATGCTTCCGGTCTCCTTGATCGATACTTTCTACAACGGATTGACTTTTCGAGATCGTTATACGATCAATGCAGCCGCCGGTGGCACATTCATGAAAAAGAGACCCGAGGAGTGTAGAGAGTTAATTGAAAACATGACTACTCATCATAAGAACTGGGATTCCTCTGCTTCTTCTAGAAACAACACGAGATTCAATGTTTCTTCTACCTCAGCAAACCCTGAGATGACCGAACTCACCCGCATGATGGCTGAAATGAGCAAAAGTATTACGCTTCTCGCTTCAAACCAACAACAACAACAACAACAAGTTAAAGCGGTCGCTAATCCTTGTGAAACATGTGGCGGTCCTCACTCATACACCGATTGTCCTTCGACACAAGGAAATCCAGAAAATGTGTATGCAGCTTACGGTAATTATTCACCGGAAAATTACCAAGCTAGACAACAAGGGGATAGAAATATGCTGAGCTACCGTTCCAACAACTACCTTTCACCTGGTTTTTCTCCTCAAAACCAAAATCCCGCCAACAACTACAATAGAAGCAACCAAATCCCACCTCGTGCTTCTAACCCTTATCAACCACCCACCCAACAACACCCACCCATTAATCCCGATGTTGATACCATCATGAGAACTCAAGGTGAGCAAATTAAGAATCTACAGAGCCAAATAATCAATTTGAAAGGAGATATCTTGAAGCAAGGTAATGACATCAGAACCGAGGTTCGTGATAATCTTCAATCCTCCTTCATCACTCAAACAACTGAATTAAAGAATCTGTTGGCTAGTTTCTTGCCTGAAGCTCAACCTTCTTCTTCTTCGGGTTCTCTACCTTCAAACACCATCACCAATCCGCGAGCTAATGTGAGTGCTATAACTACGCGTAGTGGAATTACCATTGTCAATCCACCTGACTCACCACCATCATCTACACCTCCTCCACCACCATGTATCCCTACTCCTCTTACACTTAGTGATATTACACCATTACCGTCTCCGCCTCGTCATGACGATGTATCTCGGAAGGACCCTTCACCATCACAACCTTCACCGACTACACCTTCACCTAACCCTTATCAAGGTAGAATCCCATACCCTTCTCGCATAGCCAAGACCAACGAGCTAACCAAGAATGACTGTCAAGTATCGAAATATGTGGATATGCTATCTAAAATGACCATCAACATTAGCCTTGTTGAAGCACTTTGCCACATGCCGAAATTTGTCAAAGCATTCAAGGAATTGCTTAGCAAGAAAGAGAAGCTGATTGAACTCGCCAACACACGCTTAAATGAAAACTGCTCTGCAGTCCTTCTTAGAGAACTTCCAGAAAAACTTGGAGATCCTGGTCGTTTTGTGTTGCCTTGCGTGTTCAATAAAACTGAAGAATTTACTGCCCTTGCTGATCTCGGGGCTAGTATTAATTTGATGCCACTGAGTGTTTGGAAAACACTATCATTGCCCGACCTCATTCCAACAAAGATGACTCTCGAACTTGCAAATCGCACTCTCGCTTACCCCGTTGGTATAGCCGAAGACGTGTTTATCAAAGTTGGCACATTTACTTTCCCGGTCGATTTTGTTGTAGTTGATTATGAAATGGACCCTCGTATTCCTTTAATACTTGGTCGGCCATTCTTGAGAACCGGACGAGCTTTAGTGGATGTGGCCAAAGGTGAGTTAATCTTACGAGTCGGGGATGATTCTAAAGTTTTTAAAATGGGGAAGCTTACAGGCAAATCCTTTGGAGGCCGAGAATCAGTGAATATGATAAATGTGCTCGATGAATTTACCGTCTATGCCAATCCTCTATTCGAGTCTTCCACTGATAATCCACTCTTTGAAGATAATGTGGATGATTCTCACTCTACTTTGGACGCTTATCCCATTTATGATTCACCACCGGTCTTTGATGCTTATGATGATGATTATTCTAGCTCAGATTCGGAAGATTTTGATTGTACTTCTGAGTATCCCGAGTTGCCCACATTCGATGATTTTGATGAGGCCGATACTCTTTCGAGCGATTTTTCACATGATGAAGATCCTCCGCCATCACTCGATCCTACTTTGGACGATTACTCATTCGAGGAAGACTTCTCTATGTTTCTCAATACATACTTCCCGCATGAGAGTGATGCACCTCCTCTGGACTTTGAATCTTATCGTCTTGATCCTACTTTAGATTTGAAGAAAATTTTGTCAAAGGAGAAGAAACCGATCGACACCGAAATCCGTTGCACATACGATTTGACACCTCTTTGTCCTTCTTCTGAGGACGAGGTTGTGCTTCCTTGCGGATCTTCTTCACACTCGGCTGAGCCTGAGTGTTATTTTCCCTTGAAGGAAAAGGTGTTCGACCCCGGTATTGAAGTCTTTCAGCCATCTCAGTATCCACCTGATGAAATAAAAGGAAAAATCTTTGGAACCATTGAAGACATGCTTGCACCACTTCATCCTTGCTTCCACCGTGCTCCATCACTGCTTAAGGGAACCCTGCCACTTCTCTTTTGGCTTGCCTTGTTCGCCTTAAGCTCTTGCTTATTGATGGATGAAAACTACGTTTTTGATCCTGGTGGATATGTTTCATGCTTCTTCCGTTGATGATCAAGGTCGAGTCAGGCTAACGACTCGGTTAACAAAAACCAAGCGCTTCTTGGGAGGCAACCCATGCATCTATCTTTTCGCTTTCTTTACCATAAGTGTAGGGGGGACCCTTTGGATTGCTATTTCCTCTCCTCACCTCTTAATCAGGGATTCACGCTTCAATGATCCACTCTTGATGATTCTTGACGACCCGTGATTCCGTGTTCTACTTCTTCCCGGTTCTATCCTAAACTCTTTTCGATTCACTATTTTATATTTTCTCAATGTTAAAATAGGAATCTCTTTAGTTGTCTTTTCCTTAGCGAGATTTAAACAACGTGCACAATGCCCTAAGTGTAGGGGAGTTTACTCCCATATGCTTAAACATTGAGGACAATGTTTATCTTAAGTGTAGGGGGACTTCTATCGAAGTTAAGTGGTCTTTTCCTTGTATTTGTCCTCATTTTAACCGGAAAGTCAATTTTTCGACATTTTTCAAAATTTTTGATCTATTTTGGCCTATTAGTTTTTACCTTTGTATGGTTATTTTCTTTCTTTGCTAGAATAAATGTTTAATAAGTGGTTTTAATTTTCAAACGTTGTGAATCTTTTGACTCAACCCGAGTTTACTCTAGCTAGTATCCTTAACGTGTTTAAGTCAAGTTTTGCTAGGCTTTTATATAGGGAGCTATAAAACGCGAAAGTCTTAACTCTCACGGGTTAAGAACAAGAACTTTTCGCAAGTTCCTATAACTGATCCTAGAGAGTCGTTTATCAAGGGAACTTTAAAATGCGATTTCTAAGCTTGAAAAAGTCCAAGAATTTGCACGATCCTATAGGCGACTCGAAAACCCAAAACTTTGATTTAATAGGCTAAGTATCCACGAATCTCATTCCTTGAGATTTTAAACTGTGGAGAACGAGAGATGATAGAGCCAATTATAAGTCTGGTATTCTTTCGGGAATTTATGTGAGTTAATTATGAGCCTATTCTCCCATCGCTTGCTAATAAATTTAACTGCTAATAAATAAGGTTGTACGATTTGAAAAGTTACTTAGCTTCTAGCCCCAGATCGTTTAAAAGTTGCTCGGTATGGATTAGAGTTCATAGCCAAGGCATAACTTATTGAAGCGGGATGCGAATATTGGCGAGTCCGAAAAGGCCCTAACAAGGCATGAGGGCTATATTTTGTTGCTAAAGATCCAAAAGTGATGTGAAGAATCATTTATCGAAAATCAATATGAAGGATCGAGACACACGACGAAAAGCAAATACTCCCCAAAAGTCATGGAGAAGTGTATCCGAAAAGACCCTAACAAGGTATGAGGATAAATAGATCCAAGTCCTAAAAGGAGGCGGATCGTTGTATATCAAAGTCCAAAATAAAGATTGGAGAAAAATGAAGAAGTCGTGGTCCAAGTAAGAATATCTCAAAACTTCAAGTGAAGAAATTCCTATATGAAGAGAAGACCATTATTTCATGAACGTCTCTCAAGATTTGAAGTATGAAGTCGCTGCCAAATATCGGTCCGAGAAAGGTCTCAAATCGCGAAGCGAGTTATGCCAAGATATGAACTTTATGAGGTCCCGAGAAGCAGTTTTAAAAGATTTGGTCCTTTAGCTAACTATTGATTAAATCGTTCACTTTATTTTCAGACCTAATAAATTATCGAAATAAGTCAAACAATGCATCTTCGTGGTCATTCAAGACAAATAATAAAATATAATAGATACCCATAGGAATAAGGGAGTCTAAGTGAATAATTGGCCCACATGAGTTCGTGTTAGTTTACTAACTTATAATAACAATGATCTCGTTTTTAAGCTTGGTTTGGAGAAAGTGAAAAGTTGAGGATGATGATTATTCATGACATTTTCAAAACCCAAGGTATGCTTTTAATTTCTTTGCTTTGCATTTTTATAATTTTCTATCCCTTTAATAAAGTCCAACGTGGATTGATTATGATAAAAAGTGTAGACATGCTTTGTAACTAATGCATTGCATGAGGACATTGCAATGGTCAAGTGTAGGGGATTTGATAGGTGTGTAAACACCCATCTTTTCTACCACTTAATTACAATAACAACCGGACCAAAACGTGTATTTTATGTCTTTTATGTCGGAATTATACGCGGTTTGTGTTTTTGTTGTAACTTAGGACGAAATTGTGAAAAGTGGAGAAAACACGGGAATTCACGGGCATTCACGGCTTTTATTGAAGAAAAAGATGAAAGACGGAGTCGAGAAGTCAAAAGTGGAAAAAGAACGGAAGTCCAAGACCAATTCTGAAGATTTATCGAAGAAAAAGTCAAAAGACGGAAGTTTATCAAAAGCCAAAGAACTCAAGTCTAATGTATTGAAGAAATTAAAGACGAGTTTAAAAGAAATCCCGAGCCACAAGTCATTAGAGTCCAAGTAAAGAAGATTAGAAGGAAAAAGGACTGATGGTGCAATTAATGAAGACTATATGCTTAAGGACCTAATGACGCAATTAAGAGAAAAGGAAGAAGGGGAGGAAGCTTCCTAATCCTCCCCTATAAATAGTTTAGATTGTTAATCATTTCATTTTGTTGGCTAATCGTGACAATTAGTCCTTCCACCTTTTAATTACCTTGTCAATTTAAATACTTGTCAAATTTAATTACCTTGTCTTGCACTTAATTACCATTTAATTTCAAGTAAGTTTTTCTTTTAATTCTTGTTAAGCTTTATCTTTACCTTGTTAATCTCATTCTACCTTTCTTTAATCTTTGTGTTGATTTGTTTATGTTCAAGTTCTTTATTTTTGTTGATTTGATTAAAGTGGTTTTGATTATCTTGTTTAGTTTTATTGTTTTGGATTGATTGTTTATGCGTTATATTTGTTTATTTACTTATTTGATTTAATCTTATTGTTGATTTGGTTTAGTTTTTATTAGATCCGAGCTTTATTCTTATCCCTTGTTCTTCGGACATCATACTGTTCTTGCCCAGATTCGTCCCCAGCAAACATTCCGAATAGGTCTGGATTATTGTGCTCTATACGGAATATTTTATATTCCGAACAGAGGTTTTATTCCGCGTAAGGGTTTTGTAGAAATTGCTTATTCGGAATATTAAATTATTCCGCATAGGGGTTTTGTAGAAATTGCTTATTCGGAATTTCCAGTATTCCACATAGGGGAGGGTTTCAGCATAGAGCATTTATTCCGAATAGATATCTTTTTCCGAATAGGCCTGAATATTCCGAATAGGGACAAATATTCCGAATAGAAGGATTATTCCGAATAGGGATTTCTTTCTGAATAGGCCTATTATTCCGAGTAGGACTTTATTCCGAATAGGGACAGATATTCCGAATAGAGGTATTATTCCGAATAGGAGGCACATTCAGCATAAGGGTGAATATTCCGAGTAGAACTTATTCCGGATTGGTGACAGTTTTCCGAATAGGACTTTATTCCGAATAGGGGATATTTTCAGTTTTGTCATATTAGTTTTTAAGTTTCTGCCCTTTTATTTTAAGCTTTATTTTTCCCGCCTTTTTCATTAGTCGCACTTTAAGTTTATTTGCCTTAGATTTATTTTAGTCTTGCTTTAGTTTAAGTTTTAATTTTAGTTGCATTTTAAGTTTGCCTTAGTTATATTTTAGTTTGCGTTATTTACTTTATTGCCCTTTAATTTTAGTCGCGCTCTTAATTACCTGCACTTTATTTTAATTAGACTTAGATTTACTTTAATTGCACTTTTACTTTAATTGTTTCGCACTTTTATTTTAAATACTACAACGACACATTTTGTTTTCACCAAAGATAACTGAGTCACATATTAAACACAAAGTTTTTCAATTCGAAGAGATTGGTACAACGAATATTTTTAATTGGGTAAAAACCTAGTTATTACTCATCGATGTTGAAGCCGGTGAGCTTATCATGAGAGTGGGTGACGATAAAATCGTCTTCAACATGGGAAAGTTGTCTAAACAACCTTATTCATACGAGAGTGTTAATTGTATTGACGTTCTGGATGAGGCTTGTGAAGAACACTTCAAAGATGCTTGTAAAAGCATTCCTACCTCTCTTCCCAATGTTGCAACCGTTTCCTCTATTGATTCATCACTGTCTCTATTTGGAGATAGTGATTTGTTTTGGAACAATCTTGAAGCCACCATGGGAGATGTGAACTTAGCTAATGATGATTCTCCCACCGATGGGGATGAAGACATGCATTTCTTTGACAACCTTCTCACCGAAGACAATCCTTCTCCTCCATCTCCCACGGTTATTGTTGTCGATACTCCGACTTTGAATACGCCTCCCGTCGAAAATCCTCCAGATTTAGAACTTAAGGAGTTGCCGCCCCATCTCGAGTATGTGTTTCTTAAAGAAGAGAAGAAGTCGCCCGTCATTATCGCGAAGGATTTGAAGGAAGAAGAAAAAACTCGCCTCATCGCCGTGCTTAAAGATCACAAGAAGGCTATTGCTTGGAAAATTTCTGATATTCGTGGAATTGATCCTCACTTCTGCACACACAAAATTCTCCTGGAGGACGACTTTAAGCCCACAATTCAAAGCCAACGAAGGGTGAATCCAAAAATACATGAAGTCATCAAAACAGAGGTTATCAAACTTCTTGATGCGGGTATGATTTACCCTATTTCGGATTCACCATGGGTTAGTCCAGTCCATTGTGTGCCCAAGAAGGGCGGAATAACCGTTGTTCCCAATGAACACAACGAGTTGATTTCCACTCGTCTCGTTACTGGGTGGAGAGTTTGTATAGACTACCGCAAACTCAATGATGCCACGAGAAAGGATCATTTCCCTCTACCTTTTATGGACCAAATGCTTGAACGTTTAGCTGGTAATGAATATTACTGCTTTCTTGATGGTTTCTCGGGTTATTTCCAAATACCCATCGATCCCCAAGATCAAGAGAAGACAACATTCACTTGTCCCTATGGCACTTTTGCTTACAAAAAATGCCTTTTGGCTTATGTAATGCCCCCGGGACTTTCCAAAGGTGCATGTTAGCTATCTTCCATGACATGGTTGAACAAACCATGGAAGTCTTCATGGATGATTTCTCGGTCTTCGGGGATTCCTTCTCTTCTTGCCTTGCCAATTTGGAACGTATGCTGAAGCGGTGCGAAGACACTCGCCTAGTTCTGAATTGGGAAAAATGCCATTTTATGGTAAAAGAAGGCATCGTGCTGGGACACAAGATTTCCAAAGCCGGTCTTGAAGTAGACCGTGCTAAAGTCGATGTTATCGCTAAGTTGCCTCCACCTTCAACCGTGAAGGGTGTGAGAAGTTTTCTGGGTCATGCGGGCTTCTACCGTCGATTCATCAAAGATTTTTCTCAAATCGCTCGCCCGATGACCCACCTCTTGGAGAAAGATACTCCTTTTATCTTTTCCAAAGAGTGTCTTGAAGCCTTCAACTCACTTAAGGATAAGCTAACTAAGGCACCCGTCTTGGTTACCCCTAATTGGGAGCTGCCCTTTGAGTTGATGTGCGATGCTAGTGATTTTGCTATTGGAGCGGTTCTGGGACAAAGAGTGAACAAACACTTCCAACCAATCCATTACGCTAGCAAGACAATGACGGGGGCACAATTGCATTATACGACAACCGAAAAAGAGCTTTTAGCTGTTGTCTATGCCTTTGAAAAGTTCCGCCCCATCTTGTCCTTTCCACCACAATCGTTTACACCGATCATTCCGCGTTGAAGTACTTGTTGAAAAAGCAAGATTCCAAACCAAGACTTCTTCGCTGGGTTTTGCTTCTCCAAGAATTTAAAATCGAAATTCGCGATAAAAAAGGAGCGGAAAACCTAGCCGCGGATCATCTCAGCAGACTTGAGGATCCTTACCAAGGGGATCATCCGAACAAATAAATCAATGATTCTTTTCCGTTGGAGACCTTAATGTCTATAAATTCGAATTCTGATGAAACCCTGTGGTTTGCGGACTTTGCAAACTACTTGGCGGGTGGAATTCTCAAGGAAGGGTTGACGTCCCAACAAAAGAAAAAGTTCTTCACCGACATTAAGACTTACTTTTGGGACGACCCTTACCTATTCAAACAATGTGCCGACTTGATTATTCGCCGATGTGTTGATGGACCGGCAGCTTTGGAAATCCTTGATGCTTGCCACAAAGGACCCACCGGTGGTCACTTTGGTCCCAACTACACCGCCAAAAAAGTGTTTGACTCGGGATTTTATTGGCCCTCCATATATCGTGACGCTCACAATATGGTTAAACGATGTGATGTTTTCCAAAAACAAGGCACGATCACACATAAAGACGAGATGCCTCAGAATTTCATTCAAGAATGTGAAATCTTTGATGTTTGGGGTATCGACTTTATGGGGCCATTCCTTTCTTCTAAAGGAAACAAATACATCCTTGTAGCCGTTGACTACGTCTCCAAGTGGGTTGAAGCCAAAGCTTTACCCACTAATGACGCAAGGGTGGTTTGTAACTTTTTGAAAGCTCTTTTCGCTAGATTCGGTGTGCCTCGTGCCATTATTAGTGATCGTGGGACTCATTTTTGCAATGACCAATTTGCTAGAGTCATGGCTAAGTATGGTGTAAATCATCATCTTTCCACAGCCTACCACCCACAAACTAATGGCCAGGCTGAAATATCCAACCGAGGACTAAAGCGAATTCTGGAAAGAACCGTGGGAGAGCATCGTGCCTCATGGGCTGATAAACTTGATGATGCTTTGTGGGCTTTTCGTACTGCATACAAGACTCCGATTGGTTGCACACCATATCGTCTCGTGTACGGGAAAGCGTGCCACCTCCCCATTGAGTTGGAGCACAAGGCTTATTGGGCCTTGAAGTGGGCTAATTTTGATATCAACAAAGCCGGTGACCTACGCAAGATCCAACTCAATGAGCTGAACGAACTCCGTAATGAGGCTTATGAAAATTCTTTGATCTATAAGGAGAGGACTAAGCTCATTCACGACTCTAAGATTAAAAACCGAGAGTTCCAAGTTGGAGACAAAGTTTTACTCTTTAACTCTCGGTTGAAAATCTTTTCGGGCAAGCTCAAATCTCGTTGGTCCGGCCCATTCACCATCGCCCAAATTTTTCCATATGGTACTCTCGAGCTCGCTCAACCTAATGGACCTAATTTCAAGGTGAATGGCCAACGAGTGAAGTTGTACTTTGGTGAGGACACCTCTCAGGAGATGATTCCATCCCTCACCACGTTTCCCATGAACTAATTTTGGGTCGAGTCAGGCTCGTGACTCGGCTTTAAAAAACAAGCGCTCCTCGGGAGGCAGCCCGAGTATCTATCCTTTTATGTTTTAACCTCCTAAGTGTAGGGGGACTTCTATCGGTGTTTGTATTTGTGTGGTGATGTGATTACAGGGATGTGCACTCTTGGAATCTTTGAAGACTCGTGCTCCCGTGTTATCCGAAATCCGGTTCCATCTCTCAACTATCGTGATTCAATTTTCTTCATACTCACATTTGAAATTGATCACTTTAGTCGTCCCTTCCTTAACTTGAGTTAACCAACGTGCACAATGTCATAAGTGTAGGGGAGACTTTTCCCACATGCTTAAACATTAAGGACAATGTTTATCTTAAGTGTAGGGTGTAGAATATTGATAACCTATGAATCTATGAAGTGGGTTGATGTTTTCTAGAGAGAGAAACTAGAGAGAGAAAGTGAGAGAAACTATGTGTTTATTTTATTCAAATGAGTAATGTGAAAAACAACAACCAACCCCTTTCCAAGGAGGAAAGGGGTATTTATACTTCCAAGCCTTATTTGGACTTGGGCCGGCCCATGACAAGCCCATGGGCCGGTTCTTACTTAACTAAATAAGTATTTGTTAACTACGAGCTATTACAACATAAATAATATTGTGGAGTGACCGATACTTCTAATATACGTTAAAACATATTTCTAACAATCTCCCCCTAAGGGAGGTCACTCCACCTTTACAAAGTTCTAAACCTAGCATACTATACTAAGTCTTCGTTCTTCAGCTAGTAGTCTTTTCTTCTTTCTTTTTGTTGTAAATATTTTGATTTGATCTTTTAGGCTTTGGCTTGAGAGCATTGTTCTTTTGGCCTTTCACGTGCGATCTTTGCCTTCTTGTGAATTTTGCCTCCTCATGACTCCATGTTCCACACACTTATGTCTTTTTGTTGAATTCTCGAAAGCTTTAGAGTTTGGTACAGCGGAAGACTTTATCTTGTACTTTCTTGAATTTTTGCTGAAGTTTGATGCAGAAAAACATAAGCATGTGGGAACGACTTCTACAGGTACACCGCAACACCACCGTCTTTAACTGGTACACAGCAACGCCACCGTCTTCAACAGGTACACAGCAACGCCACCGTCTTTAACAGGTACACAGCAACGACACGAATAAAATGGCTTTGACATTTTATTCTAATTCGGTAGCATTTTACCTCCGGTCGGTGAAGACCGTTGGACGATATTAGATATCGTACCCGTGACGGATAGTTTCAATTAAGTAACTTCCTGACAGGATTTCACGGGTAAACCCGTTCTCTTTATTCGACCATCCAAAGCTGACTGCGAACATAAAGAGTGAATCACTTGGATAAATTATCCTTGTGATTTGAAGCCGTCAATTCATGAAACCTGGAACAAGTGAATTTCAATTAAGATTTTCACCATCGTTGCTTTCCAGTTGTCACGAGCTCAATTCATAAAGAATCTTGCACGTCACCTACCAAGTGCTGTTTGATGTTAACACTAGAAGGATTTCCACTCGTCACTGTGATCAATAAAGAGTCACTCTGAGTGCTCTGGCAAGATCATATGATAATGCGTAGAGGCCTGGAACGAGTTTAAGTTCAATTAAGAATTAAACCACTGTTTCTTTCCAGTTTTTCACAAGATTGGTTCTAAAAGAACCGCACGTGTAACCTACCATGAGCTTGTTTGATGTTGGCTCAAGCAGGATTTCCATCTTCATTGTAATACTTGCGTATTACTCGGATGTTCTGGCAATATTACAGGAATACTACGTAGGACTCATGAAAATCTCTTACTTTTCACAGTGTGTGAGAAAGCAAGGAATAAATGGAAAGTGTCCTAATGAGACTTTTGATGATCTCTTGGCTCTAGACTCGATAGTGCGTTTTGATTTAGTGAGCGATGGCTGGAGAGGAGTGCCACCTTTTCAATACCAGTCTATTCGGAGTGAATAAACTAATAGATAACGTGTTGATCTCTGTGTGATTAAAACAAATACCTTTTGAGAGATATTTGAGTTAGCTGGGAAGGGTTGTGCATTGCATCACTGGGTCCATGATGTCTTTCTTCAATATCGAGAATCATTAACAAAAATGACCTCAATAGCATATGTATTGACCCGGTTTCTGCCTAAAGTTGTAAGGAGGGCTTCTTTCTTTACACCCTTTATCTTTACAATTCTTTTTCATTCTTCAACCCCTTCAATGCTTACCAATACGTCATCACTAGCACCTTGTTGTGATTGTTCCAGTGCTAGCTTAAGTACTTGGTCGGCATTCAGCTACGTTCACAATCTTTCTCCAACTTTCCTAGGACTTCTAATTCTATCTAGGGAATTGTCCTTGGGAAGATTCCATCGGCTCTGATGAATCATTGGACTAAACCTATTCCTACCACCCTTTTGTCACCACATTCGTCGTGAATTAAGCGTGTTTTGGGAAGGAATTGCCACCATGAAAAATCATTGAAAATCACCTAAAGTACTTGTGATATTCAAATCAAAAGTTTTGTACCTTAGGTGTTTTGTTCATCAAAAACGCTCCCCCTTAACACGTGCTTTACACATATTAAGTTGGATTATCGTTAAATCTTTTTCATCTTTTAGCCAAATATCATTTAGGTCTCCTTAATCCCATTTTTCTCCCCTTATCCAAAATGTTAACCATTAATATTTGGGATATTGAATGGATTAACTGGTCTTTGGGTAAAAATGAAATCGATGTTTGGCCATAGAACATGTTAATGCTCCCCCTTAATTTAATAAGGGATAGTTGTAGTGCTTTAGTATGATATATTTTGAAAGATTTAGAATCTCGTGAGAAATTCTTGAAAAATTATCATACCTTAACACTACATCAAGCCGCAAAAGCACAATATTCACAAATATACATATTCACAATTGAAAACCAATATAAAGTGGACCTGAAATGTACGACCCATTAGATGGATCGTTGCAGTAGCTTGTGATGCACTAAATATGGTCTACCACCAACGAATCTTTCCAAGCTCCTCATCAATCTACGTTCACGGAGCTTTTGATCAATCTTCTTGATCATATACTTCGCCATCTGCCGATAACCCTGATGCCAATCCTCGGTCATCTCTGGTAAAGTCCCACCCGAATTAAGATGCTCCAACTTTCCTCTGACTTGTAGAAGAGTCCCATCACTGTACTTATAAAGCTCACCCACCCTCATAAACTTCATTAACCCTCGACTGTTCAAGTAGAAAATCCCGCAATTCGGAACAGAAATGCCTGTATAGGGACATCTATCTACATGTTGAGGTAACACTTGATTCACTGGACGGGTTAGGTTGAGCTTCCTTTGGTAGCTTTCGACTCCCAACTGAAGATCTTCAACTCTTTTCTTGATAACAATGCTTCGTGTGAACATACGAATTGCTGTATTCAAGGCAATGATGTCTTCTCGAGGAATATGTGTGAGTTGATCACGGGTCATCATAAGCAACATATCTTCGATATCCTCAAGGAGAATGATAGAAAAATCTCCCTGCTGGATTTTGTATTCTCTGTCATCCTCCTTTTTCAGACGAATCTCCGTCACATGATAATAGCCATTCTTGGCTTCAGTTTTCATCCCTAAAATACTGGAGATGCGGATATCGGATCTAACGTTGCTTCCTGAATTGACTAAGCAGCAACCCCTGTACGCCCTTCGAACTCGTTCGTCCCAGTGTGATGCACCTATGACAGCATACATATCATAATTACGATTTACCTTTGGGACCCAGAGTCGGTTTACCTTTTCCTCAATAAAGGGTATTGTCCCCCAGTTGGCAGCTTTCAGCAAGGTCAGGGAGGTTGCGTACTTCGATGAACCCTTGAGGAGATAATCAAGATCATTAGTGACGAAGAAGTCAAGAGCAATCTGATTATCTTGAGAAGGATCAAGTGGAGGTGGAGCTCTTTCGGATTCATGAAGACCTGGCCGTTGAACGGTGTTCTGAGCTTTCAGGATCTCATCGGCATAATACTCGAACTCCATTCGGGTTAACCGGGTTTTGGCGCGAATTCTCTTATCCTTCAGCGCTTTCTTCACCAACGACGGAGTAACCGAAGTCTTATACTCATGAGCCAGAAATGCACATAAGTCAATCAGACTGCGGATACAAAGATATAAGACATCTTTGTCAGCGTCTGTGATTGGATCATATTGCGCCACTGCCGTGATCCAAGCCTGTGGTGGTGCTGTCTCGTCAATCTCCAACGTGTCTGCCCAATCCCGTGTGCTTGACTCAGGAACAGTAGATTGGGGTTCTTGTTGTAGAGGAGTGGAAACGTGAACATCTGCTGGTTCTGATTCAGGCATCTCGACAGTGTCATGAACGGGTGAGTGTTGTGCAGCTTCAGGTTCAGTTACCGATTCTGCAATCACAGGAGCAACAACAACAGAACTAACAGGGTTAGTGGTAACAGGAATAGATACAGCGATAGATGTACCAGGAATAGATGACGATGTAGTAGCATTCACATCGTGGCGCCACTTGGATCGTCTGGATTCCGTGGAAGTAGATTTTTCTTTTGCTGCTGCATCTTTCTTAGACTTGGTTCCAGACTTAGCAGGTTTCTTTGAGCTGGCAACCTTATCCCCCTTTTCAGGCTGTTTACCCCCATCATCATCCTCATCGTTATCCTCGTTGCTCCCCTTAGCACTCTCCTCATTACCATCACCACCATCATTACCATCATTATCATCATCATCCTCATCATCATCATCATCCTCATCATCATCTCCACCATCATCATCTTCTCCCTCTTCTTCTTCTCCCTCTTCTTCTTCCTCTTCTTCTTCACCAGTACCCTCTTCTTCTTCACTTTCTTCCCTTTCTTCCTCAGGTAGAATGTGGTAGGGTACCACACTTCCAAACGTTTTAAATAACCTATCATCCTCCATGATAGCGTCATTCAGGGATTTGTAGAGGGCCCGTTGAACCCTAGATTTATCAAAAGATCCAAGTTCCCTCATACGAGCTTTGAGGATCTTCTTCAATTCAAAATCCGTCAAGTCATAGGCAATTTTGTAGGCGGATTGAGAAGGATTGGATGACTTGATCATCAAGTTATCAGCAGCGAGTGTCTTCAACTCATCACGCATTTTAGGCATAATGGATTCAACGGATTCTTTCACTCTCTCCTCAATAGAAGCTTCAAGAGTTTCTTTCTGCTCCTTGTAGTTATCCTTAATAGCTCGAAGTCTCGTAAGTCTTGCTTCATACCTATCAGCTTCAGCCTTCTTAACCTGAGCTAGTTCTTTTGCATGAGCTTTTCGCGTCAATTCCATCTCTGCAGCGAACTTAGCAAGCATATCTTCTTGGGCTTTTCTAGATGCTTCTTCACTTTGAACTCGTCTATGTAGCTCTTGGCGAAGTTCATCCATCTCTCTTTTGTGATTATCCGTATGTTTATCCAACATTTTGGCCATTACCAATGCAGCCATTGTAGACGTTGCAAAGCTGCTCTGGGTTGATTGAAGAGGCTCGGTTGTGACCACAGTACTGAGAATGGGAGTTATTGGAGGTGGAAGGAATGGTGTTGAAACCGGTCGGGTTGGTAAAGGTTGTATTGGTGGAGGTTGAGTTGCTAAAGGTTGAGTTACTAACGGTTGAGTAGACACCATGATTGTAGGAGCACCGGACTCTTTTTCAACACTTGCTGAAACAGGGATTGATGTCTCCTTCGAAGTAGAATACCGTTCAGGTGACCCAAACTCATCAATATCCTCTGGCTCCTCGTACTCTTCTTCAATATTTATTCTTGCACCTGAACCACTACCGCCCGTATCTTTCCTACTCCTTTCAATAGCTATCTTCATCATTTTTCTCTCCGCCTTGTCAAGAGTAGGATCAACAACATCTTCTTCGTCACGTAGAACTAACTCATCAGCCTTACCCTTTCCCTTCTTAGCCACGGTCTTTGTCTTTTTGGCTTTGGGTTCAGGTAAAGCTGTTTGATTGCGTTTACCTTTGCTCTTAACCGTGGTAGAGGAGTCTTCACCTGCTTGAATGCTTGCTCGTTGATTCTCAATTTCTTGTAGCAAGTTCTTGTAATCAGCAGATGCGATAATATCATCTGTCAGCAAATGACTGGGAATGGGACCAGGAATAACCATATTCGAATGAGTCTCCTGCCTTAAGTCTACCAAATCATCATCATCCATCGTGTGGTGACGACTACCTGCACGCTTGGCAATGGAAGCATCGTTCTCCATAAAGTAATGTATGATCAACTTAATGAACCTAGGGTACTGGTAAATTTTAACCTTACCCTTCGTGTTTGTGAAGAGTTGAAAAGTAAACTCTTCCCACAGCAATGATGCATAGTCAATACCCATACCTCTGTATACCCCATAAAACATCTTGATGATCGGTGGACGAACAGCATCAAATCCAGTTGTTTTGGGTGTGAGACATCGGCTTAGAATCCCAAAAATAGCTTTCCATGGTTGACCAACTTTGGCAGTAGTAAACTCAGACACGGTTCGTATGTCAGGACATCCCATGGCAGTGAACATTTCCATGATTTGATCCTTAGTCGGGTTGGCTGAGAATGATAGGCTTTTGGGTGACGGCCGAAATCCAAAGATCTTCCTGAAGTCTGACACATTAAGCGTCTGCTGCTTGTTGTCCAAGGAAAATGTGATTTTGTTCGACGTCCTCTCCTTGGTAGCCCAGAACTCGTAAAGGTAGTCATAGGGCACTGAAGCACTTTGCCTTAGCGCATGCTTGAGTTTAGAGTTATCAAGTATGGCTGAACCTACCTTAAATCCGTTATGGGTAGAATGAGATACCTCCTTCAAACGGAAGTTGTTTGGAAGAAACTTTAGATTCTTGGCTTCGGCAATGGCGGTGGCTCTGGCGTCTTGTATTTGTTGTACTGTAGGGTTAGTCATCGTCTCTGCTTAAGATAAAACACAAAGGTTGAAACATACAAATATGAATATCATTATGATTTTAAACCTAAGCATTGAACATATGACCTAATCCCTTAAGCTTGTAAAACACTCAAACATCTTCTATTCGGAATAAACATTCAATTCAGAATAATTGATCTATGCGTAAAGTTAGTCCTATTCGGAATAAATTTTCTATTCGGAAAGATCAATCCATGCGGAATAAAATTTCTATTCGGAAAGATTACTCTATGCGGAATAAAATTCCTATTCGGAAAGATTTCTCTATGCGGAATAAAATTCTTATTCGGAAAGTTTAGGCCTATGCGGAATTAAAGTTCTATTCGGAAAGATTTCTCTATGCAGAAAAAAATTCTTATTCGGAAAGTTATGCCTATGCGGAATAAAATTCTTATTCGGAAAGTTTAGGCCTATGCGGAATAAAATTCTATTCGGAAAGATTTCTCTATGCGGAATAAAGTTCTTATTCGGAAAGTTATGCCTATTCGGAATAAAAGTTATATTCGGAAAGATCATCCTATGCGGAATAATGCTCCTATGCGGAATGTTCATTCTGTTCGGAATAATCCTCCTATACGGAATACAACTTCTATTCGGAAAGTTCATTCTATGCGGAAAAAATGCCTTATTCGGAAAGATCATCCTATTCGGAAAGTTTAAACAGTTATGATTTTTCTAATTAGGCACTAATTCGTTTGATTCAAGTGTTCTAAAGGCCATATTAGTTCAATTTGTGCTATTCCGAATCAATCCCAGGCAAAACCTCCAATTAATTAAACCCTAATTTAAGCAGTAACTTAATTCGATTGATTTCAATTATAAGGAGTTAATTAAATTGAATTGCATGAATGTTTAAACCGATTTGATACCTTTTGAAGATCTGGATCTAGAAGATTGAATGATTGAAATTGTTTGTATGTTCGTGTGTTTGTTAATGGCGGGCAAAGGAAAAACAAGCAGAAAGGGGAAAGAAAAGAAGAGACGGGGGTGGGTGAGTTTTGACTAGGTCAAATTTTCACATGTTTGACATATTGTCAAGTTTAACCCCTCAACTTTTCTTCTTTGTTCAATTAAAATTCTTTTGTTTTCCAAGTTTTAATTCTTGTCAATTTTGACCCTATCTTATGTTGAATTCCCGAGCCTTAGTGATTAACCTATCTTAACACACGCACAAATCTATTCATGACAAACTTATAAGCAACAACAAGACAAATGCCAAAGCAATCCAACCATTAACCATTGAGTTTTTTTAGTTTCCTTGAAAACTTTTGAAGATCTTTTTTGATGTGAAAGATGATGTAACATTTTTTCCTCCTTAAACGATGACCCGTTTTCTATTTAAAGAGCTGTAGTCATTGTTTAACGAGGCACATGATGATGAAAAACATTTTCCAATTGATGTTTTGAAAAGATCGATTCGCTGGTGTCGACAAGATTTCTCTTATCTAGACAAAATAATGCACTGAGACATACACTAATTTGTGTTAGATCAAGTTGTAAAGTAAACTTGATCCCTTTGCATGATTTCGCTTGTAAATCATGCCCGAGAAAATTAATTCCCGTTGTGAGCCAACGTTTTCCAAGGAAATACGTGACTTTAATATGAAAACAGGGTTGTAATCAGAAATAACTACAAGCCATTATGGGCATGTTTTAAAAATGTACAACTTTTATACGGACTCTATTTATGGCACCGTGTCAATATTGATCGACATTTCTAAGGCCGTAAATATTACCGTACTAAAAGACATGCCCGATTTAAAAACGAAAAATATTTTTGGTTTTTCTTGATTTTATAATTTTTATGGTTTTTGTAGGTTTTATATTTTTTATGGATTTTCTTGGTTTTATATTTTTGTATTTTTCTTTTTGTGGTTTTATATATGTACGATAATATACATGATCACGAACAAAGGATACTCTGAATAGTTTACCACCACTATTCAGCTGATTCTTCTGCCAACTCTTTGAGAGTCGCTGGAGTGAATGATTTCATGCCAAGCTTGTCGATCAAAAACTCGATTCGTCCTCGATCTAAGGCTTTGGTGAACATATCCGCCAGCTGGTACTCAGTAGTGACAAAATACAGCTCGATCACTCCGTTCTCCACCTGCTCTTTAATGAAATGGTAGCGAATGTCTATGTGCTTGGCCCGGGAGTGTTGAACATAGTTGCAGCAAAGGGCAATGGCGCTCTTGTTGTCACAATACATCGGGATTTTGTTGAATCCCAAACCGTAGTCAGTTAATTGTGATCTCATCCAAAGGACTTGAGCACAACAACCGGACATGGCGATGTATTCAGCCTCCGTGCTAGAAATTACAGCGCTTTTCTGCCTTTTTGAAGACCAACTGATCAATCTATCTCCAAGGAGTTGCACAAATCCAGAAGTGCTACGCCTCGTGTCTTGACACCCAGCATGATCGGCATCTGCGTATGATATTAAAGCAATAGAGGAATCTTTCGGATACCATAGACCACGATGAAGTGTTCCTTTGAGATACCGAAAGATCCTTTTAACAACATGTAGGTGCTTTTCGGTAGGCCGAGCCTGATACCGGGCACACATGCATACGGCAAATTGCAAATCAAGCCTGCTAGCAGTCAGATAGAGAAGGGTGCCGATCATCCCACGGTAAAGTTTTGGATCGACAATAGTCCCATTCCTATCTTCATCTAACTTTGATTTCTCCACCATTGGAGTGTCCACGGGGTCACAATTTTCAAAGTTATATTTCTTTAAGGATTCTAGAGCATATTTGGATTGATTAATAAAGATGCCTCTGGGATTCTGAGAAATTTGTAATCCTAAGAAAAATGAAAATTTTCCCATCATTGACATCTGAAAGCGTGTGGACATTATCTTCTCAAAGCGATTTGACAATTCTATGTTAGTGGCAGCAAATATTATATCATCAACATAAAATTGTACCAGAATCATGTCGTTGCCCTCCTTGAGAGTGAATAGAGTGGGGTCCACCTTGCCTTTAGAGAAGCCTTCCGAGATGAGATATGTTGAAAGGAGATCATACCACGCGCGTGGAGCTTGTTTCAACCCATAGAGAGCCTTCTTAAGCTTGTACACATGATTAGGAAACTCCGTGCTAACGAACCCATCCAGATGACTAACATAGACTTCTTCCCTTAGTTCACCGTTCAAAAATGCCGTCTTCACATCCATTTGATAGACGATCATGTTCATATGAGCAGCATACGCAAGGAATAGTCTAATCGCCTCCAATCTTGCCACAGGAGCAAAAGATTCTTCAAAGTCTATACCCAAGGCTTGTTTATATCCTCTAGCAACCAATCTAGCCTTATTCTTCAATACTGCACGCATCTCATCAAGTTTAACCTTATAAACCTACAACAAAGTAAGGATGTTGGCCTTGTCAGGGAGAGGAACTAATTCCCATACTTCAAGTCTTTGAAACTCATTTAGTTCCTCTTGCATGGCTTCAATCCAAGATGATTGAGTCATAGCATGTTGCCAATTTTTAGGTTCAACTTCAGAGAGAAATGCATCAAAGTAGCAATAGAGTGCACTCTCTTGTAATTGATGGCGTGTAGAGACTGGTCGATCTAGATTACCAATGACATTCGTAATTGGGTGATCTTTTGTCCATTTGGTGCTATGTTTTTCAATCCTAGGTGGTCTGGAGTGAACAATAGAAGGAGCTTCTTCTGAGGTAGACGCGGCTGAAGGGTTTTCAGGTATCGATACACCAAAGAAAGGAAGCTCTTGCAGGTGAGCATATTCCAAATCGTGATCAATAGAATCCTCTTCCACATCATTAGGCACAAGTAGGGGTGACGATTCAGGTGTAGTTTGAGAATCACTTGGTGAAGGTGCATCTG
Organism: Glebionis coronaria; assembly: GCA_025667525.1. Classification (NCBI taxonomy): domain Eukaryota; kingdom Viridiplantae; phylum Streptophyta; class Magnoliopsida; order Asterales; family Asteraceae; genus Glebionis; species Glebionis coronaria. The sequence continues at coordinate 70,172,176 of CM046882.1, read as the reverse complement.
GTTCAATGTGAATTGAAGATGCATTAGATAAAGCTTCATTTGCTTGAGCAACAACTTCAGGGATTGGAGCTATCACTACAGGTGCTGGAACTTCATCATTTGGGGGATCAAAGAATTCGTCAAACAACGGTTGAAACAGTTTATCCGACTCGGGCCTTGATGGTGGTAAAAATAATGTAGAAGTAGGATTATTGGGAACTAATCCGGAACTAATAGCACCGGTTCCCATCTCATGAAGCGCGGGTTCAGAGCTGTGTTGCTCAGAAGCCATCGCTATCAGCTCATCGAAATCTGCGTCCATAGTTTCTACGATCTTACCAAGACGACGGTTGTAAATTCGGTATGCTTTCTTGGAGGGTGAGTAACCAATGAAAATACCTATATCGGCTTTTGGTTGAAGCTTTCCCAAGTTCTCACTATTAATGTTTGGATAACAAAGAGCACCAAACACATGAAAAAATGAGACATCGGGTTGACGGTCATGTAGAAGCTCGTAAGGTGTTTTTCCATGGCGTTTCCGAATGATAGAACGGTTTTGGGTGAAACATGCAGTAGATATAGCTTCTGCCCACAAGAACAATGGAGCGTTCGCATAAATTAGCATAGTCCTAGCAGCTTCCATAAGCGTACGATTCCGTCTTTCAACGACACCGTTTTGTTGTGGAGTGCGTGCAGCGGAAGTTTCATGTGAGATACCAACTCCTTCATAGTAATCACGAAGAGTCTGGTTGACGAACTCTGTTCCATTATCTGTACGAATACGGCGGACAGTAGTATTCAAACGTACCTGAATGAATTTCAGAAAGGTGATGATAGCCTTCGGTGCTTCATCCTTTGTACGTAGAAATCTAACCCATGTAAACCTGGAGAAATCATCCACAATAACCAGAATGAATTTCTTACCGCTCACACTTTCAGTTCTCATTGGCCCACAAAGATCCATATGCAAAAGATGAAGTTTTTCTTGATTGGTGTCTTCAGCTTTGGGCTTGTATGATTTCTTGGTACTTTTCCCCCTTGAACACGCGGAACATAAATGATCCTTGTGAAATTTGAGCTTTGGAAGACCACGAACTAATTCGTTTTTAGCCAGATGATTAATAGCATCAAAATTAAGATGAGATAATCTGCGATGCCATAACCATGACTTGGTCTTAGATGCTTTAGAGAGAAGACATACTGGAGAGGCGGCCATCATGTCTTGTAGGGACAACGTATAAAGATTTGCACCACGAGATCCCTTCAACAAATCTTTTCCTTCCAAGTTGCGGATGAAACAAGTGTGTTGTCGAAAAGCAACCTCTAGGTTGGAATCACAAAACTGTCCTACTGAGAATAAATTATGACCAAGACCTTCTACATAGTATACCCTTGAAATCGTAACGTTTCCAATCTGATATTCACCATACCCCATTATCTTTGCAATATGATCATTCCCGAATTTAACCGTACCAAGAAACTTGCTGACGAAATTTCGGAGCATCGAGCGATCTCCAGTCATATGCTTTGAACAACCGGAGTTCAAATACCAGAGGATGATTTGGACCACCTCAGATCTCTTTTCTGGCCCTAAGCTAGAGATAGTTGCCATAAGAGCTGCCTTTGCAGATTGAAAATCATCACAGTCTGAGTCATACGCATCAAGATCATCTGCTTGGTATGCTGCATTATGTGTGGTGACAACGTCTTGTTCAGCAATCCCTGGATCAGCAAGAAATGCAAGATCCTCTTCATTAAGTTCCCTTCCTTGTGCCTGAGCATTCACCAGATAAATCTTCTCTGCAAACCATTGACCATCCCTTCTCCTCTTGGGTTTCTTGCAATCCCTTGACATGTGACCTTCTTCCTTGCAATTGTAGCATGTAATCATTCTCAACTTGCCTGTGGAATTAGCCCGTGGAGGAGTGTTGACCATTGGAGCAGGATTTACCGTGCTAGCATTGGTGTTTGATGTAGTAGGTCTCCCCTGATAAGGTTGAATTGGTTGAACCATTACCCTGTCATTCTCAATAGTAGCTTGTTGGCGAGAATTGGATGAATTCCTCAACTGATTGTTAGTTGGAGCTGATCCTCTAAATCCTCGTTTGCTTAATGTCCTTGTGAGATAAGCAGACATAGTGGTTAACACTTCAACTGGGTCAGCTCCTTGTTTGAATACAGGAATGGGGACTTCCTCATCATCACAGTACATTGCTTGGTCTTGATGAGCTGCATAATCACTAGAAGGAATACTCATGTGGTCAGGGTAGCTTGTTGGATATGCTGCATTCTCTTGATAAGAAGAATATGAAGACTGAGCATAAGGTGCAAAGCTTGTTGGGTGAGGTTGTGAACCATATTGTGATGAAGGTGTATTAAACCGATATTGTTGCTGATGTGAGGTGGGTGGTTGCGGTAGAATCGAGTATTGGGGGAAGGTTGGTGTCATGTAAGGTGATGGATGATAGGCTTGATGTCCCAAGATATAAGGTGTGTTGTTGTGTGACAAGCTTGGTTGATTCGCCATCAAAGCTAATGAATCAGGGTACATACCTCGAGGCGAACGGTGCATGATCACATGTTTCTCATGCTGCTGAAGGAAAGCATAGATTTGATCCAAATTGCACTTATGCAAATCCCGGGTTAACTTAACATCGGTAATATACTCACCCCATTCAGCTTGAGGTAAGGTATTCAAAAACTTGGTGTTAACCTGGAATGGAGCAATCACGAGATTGTATACATTCAGATCATTCATTAGAGTAGTGAATCTGAAGTTGTAGTCGTGTAGCGTTTCCCCTGGGCTGTACGTGAATCTATCAAACAGATCATACAACTGACACTCCCTTTCCTGTTTGGTAAGAGACGTACCTTGTAGCAACACCTTTAGACGTTCCCATAAATCCTTGGCAACCGTATATTGACTTACCATGCGATAAATATCATGCGGAAGAGCTTGGAGAAGAGTCTGTAGAGCCTTTTCATCAGCATCAGCAATGAGTTGTTGTGCCGGTGTGAGTTCTTCATATTCTCTTGCTCGAGTCACGTTATTCGCCACAATGGTACCATAGTCGAGTGGACCATTCAAAATCGATTTGACCATAAGCCTTTCGTATGTTGGTTTGCCCTTCAGGTATTGCATCATGCGGCCCTGCCATGCCTCAAACACCTCTTTAATAAGCATCGGTGGACAACTATCAGTTCCCGTTATGATTTAGATATCCGTAAGAGGTGTCATTTGAGGCATTAATGAACTCGGATTCATTGTGATCACTTAAAAGACTCAAAGATTATCGGTTGATCGAGCAGTGAAGAAAGGTTGAGAATTTGTGTTGTGTTGTTGAAATCAAGATTAAATCCACTAAAGATCGTCGAAAAAACTCAAATACCCCTTGAACTTGCTTATACGGAATAACCCTAACTCGGAATAAATCCTATTCGGAATAATCCCTATTCGGAATAACCCTATGCTGAAAAACCCTTATCCGGAATAATCCTTAAACAGAAAAACCCTTATGCGGAATAACCCTATACTGAATAAACCCTATTCGGAATGTTCTGCTATTCGGAATATTTCTTTAGTTCGGAATGCTGGCTATTCGGAAAGATCTCTATTCGGAAAGTTAGCTATTCGGAAAGATGGCTATTCGGAAAGATGGCTATTCGGAAAGTTAGCTATTCGGAAAGATGGCTATTCGGAAAACTTTGCTATTCGGAATACTTTTGCTATTCGGAAAACTTTTCCTATACGGAATACTTTTGCTATTCGGAAAACTTTTCCTATTCGGAATACTTTGCTATTCGGAAAGTCTATTCGGAATATTCTGGAAAAAAAGAGTTCGAGACTTGGAACAGCACTTTTAAATCCGATTTTTTGATCAAAACCACAAAAAGTTTTATGATTTTTACCAAAATAAGCTAAACCCTATCCTTATCAATTAATCCCAATAACAAAAACACCAAAAACAACAAGATTCAAGATTGATTTTTTCTAAAGATCACTAATTGATTCAATTAACTAAAAAAGCAACACAATCCTTACCTTAAATCACCCCATAGCTCTTGATACCAAATGTAGAATATTGATAACCTATGAATCTATGAAGTGGGTTGATGTTTTCTAGAGAGAGAAACTAGAGAGAGAAAGTGAGAGAAACTATGTGTTTATTTTATTCAAATGAGTAATGTGAAAAACAACAACCAACCCCTTTCCAAGGAGGAAAGGGGTATTTATACTTCCAAGCCTTATTTGGACTTGGGCCGGCCCATGACAAGCCCATGGGCCGGTTCTTACTTAACTAAATAAGTATTTGTTAACTACGAGCTATTACAACATAAATAATATTGTGGAGTGACCGATACTTCTAATATACGTTAAAACGTATTTCTAACATAGGGGGACTTCTATCGAAGTTTTAAGTGGACTTTTCCATGAAAATGCTTTCATTTAACCGGAAAATCATATTTTTCAACATTTTTCAAATTTTTATTAACTTTGGCCATTTAGTTGTAATTTTTAAATTTTTATCGTTGCTTTCATATGTACATATTCCGCAATAAAGTCAAAAATATTAATAAAGTGGTGTAGCTAGTTTAGAAGTCTTTGACATATTAGGCCCGTTGCGTTTATTTTGACTCAACCCGAATAGACTTATCCAAGTTTATTCTAGCTAGTATCCTTAACCATGTAGACCTTAATTGGTTTATTAGGCTAAGTGTCCACGAGTCTCATTACTTGAGATTTTAAATTGTGGAGGACGAGAAATGATAGAGTCAATTATAAGTCGGTATTCTTACACAAGCTCACTTGGTGTAATTATTTGCCTATTCTCCCATCACTTGCTAATAATTTATCTGCAATAAGTAATGTCGTACGATTTGAAAAGTTACTTAGCTTCTAGCCCAAGATCGTTTAAAAGTTGCTCGGTAATGATAAGAGTTCATAGCCAAGGCATAACTTATGAAGCGGGGCGCGAAGATTGGCGAGTCCGAAAAGGCCCTAACAAGGCATGAGGATTCCATTTTATTGCTAAAGATCCAAAGTGATGTGAAAAGCATTATTCCCAAAGTCAATATGAAGGATCAAGACTCACGACGAAAAGCAATCAACTCCCATAAAGATCATGGAGAAGTCTATCCGAAAAAACCCTAACAAGGTATGAGGATAAATAGATCCAAGTCCGAAAAGGAGGCGGATCGTTGTATCTCAAAATCCCAATTAGAGATTGAAGAAATAATCATGAAGTCGTGGTCAACAAAGTTGGAGTACCTCTCAAAAGTCTCCAAGTGAAGAAACTCTATAAACGATGAGAAGACCATTATCTCAAGCACGTCTCTTAAGATATGAAGTATGAAGTACATGCCAAATATCGGCCCGAGAAAGGTCTCAAATCGTGAACCGAGTTATGCCAAGATATGAACTTTTTGATATCCCGAGAAGCAGTTTTAAGAGACTTTGTCCTTTAGCTAACTATTGATCAAATCATCCTACTTTGCTTTCAGCCTTACTAAACTATCGAAATAAGTCCAAAAATGCATCTTCATGATCATTCTAAGACAAAAATAAAATATAAGAGATACACCTAGGAATAAGGGAGTTTAAGCATATAATTAAGCCATGTGTGTAAGTGTCTGATTTACTAACTTATAATAACAATGATCTCGTTTTTAAGCTTAGTTTGGGGAACGTGAAACTTGAGGGTGATAAATCTTCGCAGCACCAAAGCCCTAATGTAAGTCCTTGATCTCTTTGCAAGTTATTTCCATGTATCTATTTTCAAGTGAAAATGGTTTTCTACCCTTTGTTTCCTTTAAAGTTTTAATTTCTTTTAGTACTTTAATTTTTGTTTAGTAGTATTTGAATAAGGCCAAGGTTGATTGATTATGAGAAAAATGTAAAATTACTTTATCACTAAGCATTGCATGAGGGCATGGCAATGGTTAAGTGTAGGGGATTTGATAGGTGTGTAAACACCCATCCTTTTACCACTTAATTATGGCTAAAACGAGACCAAAACGTGTATTTAATATCATTTGTTTGGAATTATGCGTGGTTTTTGTGTTTATTGTGTTTTCAGAGCCAACCGGATGATTATTGAAGAAAACATGGGATTACACGGGTTTTACCGAAGAAAAAGACTCAAGACAAAGTCTAGTGTCCAAGAAATGCAAAAGATTTGAAGTCACTGGGCCTATTCGAAGATTTATCGAAGAAAAGAACCAAAGATGGAAGATTTACATAAGTCGAAGAAACTCAAGTCTATTAAACGAAGAAATTTAAAGACGAGTTGAAATTAATCGACGACAAATCCCGAATCAGAATCGAAAACGTCAACTTTTCTAAAAAGACGAGAAGACAAGAAGAACGGGAGAAAGCCCACTCACCAACCAAAGGGGACACCTATAAAGGACTCCCCCTCACACTTTTCATTCAGTTTTTGAGTTTTTCTTTTCCTCCTTCTTTTTCTCCCTTTCTGTTCGTAGCATCACCAACACCACTAGGGTGTTTGGTGATTTTGATCTTTGTTTTTCAAATCTTGTAATTTTAATCTTTGTTTTATCTTGTTCAACATTAATCATCAATACAAGTTCTTGTTTAATCTTTCCATTTCATCTTGTTCATCATCCTCTTTTTATTCAAGTTCTTAAGTTCTTATTTGATTGATTTGATCTTTAAAAAGTTGTTGAATTTGTGTTTTTACTGTTGGGATTTGTTGCTTATGGTTATTAGATGATTTGTGGTTAATTTGGTAAAACCTTTTTGATTATTTAGTTTGATTTTGGATCAAAACGTTTTTCCCTGTTTTTCTGCTTAAGTTACTGTTCTTGAGTTTCCCAGACTTCCGGATGAAGGAAAAGTTCCGAATGAACCACTAGTTCCGGATGAACATAAAGTTCCGGATGAACCAAACTTCCGAATGAGTTTTCTTTTCTTCCGAATGAGTTTTCTTTTTTAAAAAGTTCCGAGTCAGTTAGAAAGTTCCGGATGAACTAAATCTTCCGAATGAACAAAAGTTCCGGATGAATGTTATTTCCAAAAGTTCCGAATGAGTTTTTGTTTTTAAAGTTCCGAATGAGTTTTTCTTTCAAAAAGTTCCGAATGAGTTTTTCTTTCAAATCTTCCGAATAAACTTCCGGATCAAAAGTTCCGGACGAACTTCCGAATCACCAAAGTTCCGGATCAACTTCCGAGTGAAGGTTCCGAGTAAACTTCCGAACGAAGTTCCGAATCAAGGCTTCCGAACCAACTTCCGGGTGAAAAGTTCCGAATCAAAGTCAATCTTCCGAATCAAATTTCTTTTGGGTATTTCTAAGGTTTACTTACTGTTTCTTTAGTTCATACTTATACTTTAATTTTAATTTTAATTTTAATTTTAATTTTAATTCAAGTTTTATTAATTGTTATTAATTTAATTACTTTTAAACTTAAGTTTACATTTTAATGCATTTAATACTTTTAGTAGATTAGAAAATCACTTCCCTTTTTAGTTACCAAGAACAATCATTCCACTTAGAACCGAGATCAATTCGAGAGGATATCGAGAGAATTTAGAAGAACCCATACAAAAATTCTTGTATCACTTTTCTTTCTACTAACCTTTGTATAGCATGTCACCTTAGCTCATACACTTGGTGCCCCAAGCAAGGGGGAGCAACCACCAAGAGGGAGCTACTAGCAAAGTCCGGTTTTCTTCAAAGACTTGTGCTAACCTTTTTGCTACGACAAAGGGGGAGAAATGATAGTGATAAACTCGTTAATAATTCGATATTTTGTGTTTCTACGTAAATGAGTTTATAGTTTGTCGTAATCAAAAAGGGGGAGATTGTTAATGCAAGTGATGCCTAAAAACATTATTAGTGTTAACTAATCTTTCTTAGTTTTGATCACAACAAACTATACAACACATTTAGTGTAAAACACAAAACGAATTATTTAACTGACACTATCATCAAGGTAATAATCATATCACTAACTTTTCTTAATCATACTTAGTGATCATCAAAGTGATTATCCTTAAAACTCACTTTTGTTAATATGACAAAAGATTTTTTAATAAACTTTCTTTTTAAGAAAATGTTTTATTAAAATGGAAAATGTAAATTTGAAAATGGCATATTCCATATGCCATAAGAATATCCTTTGAAGGTTTAAAAAACCTCAGATATTCCTACCCCACTAAAAGACAAAATCGGAGCATAGTCTATTGGGTGGTCCTTTAAATAGCTAGGTGGCTCTCTAGCGATAAGGAACCGCCGTGCTAGATAAGGAACCGCGCCTAGATAGCCGTTGCACTTTGTCTCCTATAAATAGTGGATCAAATCTCATTTTCCAATAACCCTTTTTGGACGTTTTTCTCAGCCCCCTTTCTCTTTTCTATAGCATAATCATTAGTAAATGATCACTTAATGTACTAAGTATCTTTTACATATGATTATCCTCTTGATCCCCTCCTTTACCTTGTCCAAAGAGAAGATCACTCACTCACTAGTGTTGTGATAAAGATGAATCCATGAATTAGTCATGTTCATCATGTTAGCCTTTTTGTTTTATGTTAATCCATTATATTTATGAATACTTGGACTAGTTGTGTTTATCCAAGCTATTTGTGAATACTTGGATTTGTTGTGTACATCCATTGCATATGTGTTTGCTTGGATTTATGTTGTGTAGATCCAAGCTACATATGTGTACTTGGATATGTTTAGTTGAGTTGTAATAGATTGTGTAGTAGTTCTCACTAAACTATAAAGTGATGTGGTTGTGTCTTGTGAGTTCTCACTAAACTTGAAAGTGATTAGTAGTTGTGTTGTGTGAAGTTCTCACTTAGCTTCAAAGTGAAGAGTCGTGAAGATTGGTTCTAGCTTTGGATTAAAACTCGACATCTAGCCTTGTGTCGTAAAATGGTGAAGTAGGCAACGTCGTGAAGATTGGTTCTACCTTGAGATTAGAACTCGACATCTAACCTTGTGTCGTTAAATTGTGAAGTAGGCAGCGTTGTGTAGATTGGTCCTAGCTAAAGATTAGGTCTCGATATTTAGCTTAGTGTCGGAAAATAATGTAAGCGACGATGTAAGGTTTTCTCCGCCAAGAAGGGAGCTTGTGGATATAGTGGAAATCTCGAGTAGGTGTACTCGAGGAGTGGAGTAGAAACGAGGATAGAGCCTCGTTGTCGAACCACTATAAATCTTGGTGACTTCTCATTAGGTTGTCTCTTTCCTTATTTCATTATCATTACACTTACCTATTACCATTGCTAATGCATTTGAATTGAACCTAATCATTATGCAACTTAGCTTCAAGTAAAAGATAGTTTTGATACAAACCTAATTGAAAGTAATTTTAATTAGGTGACTAATCGAAGAGAAACTATTCAACCACCCCCCCCCCTTCTAGTTTCTACAAAATCATAAGACGTTGTGTAGATGGGCCCGAGGCATCTAAGATTTTAGAAGCTTGCCATAAAGGACCCACGGGAGGCCATTTTAGGCTCAACTACACGGCCAAGAAAGTCTTTTATTCGGGTTACTATTGGCCTTCAATTTACAAAGATGCCCAAGAGATGGTAAAATTTTGTGATGTTTGTCAAAGACAAGGAAAAATTAATCAAACAGATGAGATGCCACAAAATTTCATACAAGAGTGTGAGATTTTTTATGTTTGGGGTATAGACTTCATGGGACCTTTTCCATCATCAAAGAGCAATAAGTACATACTCGTAGCCATGGATTATGTTTCAAAGTGGGTTGAGGCTAAAGCCTTGCCTACTAATGATGTTAGAGTTGTAGTCAAGTTCTTGAATCAATTAATTGCTGGATTTGGTATACCTCGGCCTATCATAAGTGATCGTGGGACTCATTTTTGTAATGATCAATTTACAAGAGTCATGAAGAAGTATGGTGTTAACCATAGACTTTCTACCGCGTATCATCCTCAAACCAATAGGCAAACTGAGGTCACAAATCGTGTTTTAAAGAGAATTTTAGAAAGAATGACGGGAGAGCATCGAGCTTCTTGGTCGGATAAGCTTGATGATGCTTTGTGGGCTTTTAGGATGGATTTTAGGACGGCTTTTAAGACACCAATTAGTTGTACTCCATATAGGCTTGTCTATGGAAAAGCATGCCACCTTCCATTCGAGTTAGAGCATAAAGCTTCATGGGCTCTCAAATGGGATAATTTTGATTTAAATCAAGCCAGTTCACATAAGAAAGACCAACTTAATGAGATGGATGAACTGAGAGCCAATTCCTAAGAAAACTCGTTGCTTTAAAAGGAAAAGACTAAGCAATTGCATGATGCTAAGATCAAGAACCGTGAGTTTAAAGTTGGAGAGCCGGTTCTCTTCTTTAACTCAAGGTTGAAACTCTTTGCGGGCAAGCTAAAGTCAAGATGGTCTGATCCATTCACTATTTCTCAAGTATTTCTATATGGGACTATTGAGTTGTCTCAACCAAATGGCCCAAATTTTAAAGTGAATGGTCATCGTGTTAAGCATTACTTTGGGGAGGACATTTCCGTGGAAATGGTCCAAGAGATCCCCATTTTCCCTATGATTTAATTCATTGTAGAAAGAGTCGATCTAGAGACTCCTTAAATCAAGCTTGAATAACTAGGCTTAGATCTTTTAGACTAGAGTGTGGTAGGATAGGAATAAGGGTTTATAGTTGAGAAGAAGTGTAGGAGGGATGCCTCTCTTTTGTCTTTTTGATGTTTGTAGGGTTGCTCTCTCTCATTGCATGCATTGGAGCTTATGGAAGAGGCCCTTGTATCGGGTTCACTTTGTTACTATTGTGATTTTCAAACCACATTGTGCTTAAAATGAATTCACTATAGTAGACCTTTCCTTAGCTTAGGTTAAGCAAAGTACGCAATGTCATAAGTGTAGGGGAGTTTACTCCAATACTCTTAAATATTGAGGACAATGTTTATCTTAAGTTTAGGGGTCTTCTATCGAAGTGACCTTACCTAGAACTTTGTCATTGACTTCATAATAATTGGGAAAATTAATTTTTCAAACATTTTTTAAATTTTTTATCTACTTTGGCCACCAAAAATATGCATTCATAATTTTTGCAATAGTCATTTTTCATTTGCATAACATATTTGCATTGTATATATTTCTTCTTTTATTTTTTCATCAAAAATATAAAAGAAAACAAATATAATAAAGGATATGGTTTAACAAATTTAGACTTCTTTGACATATTAGGCCCACCATAGATACTTTGACTCAACCCGAGTTTGCTTATCCAAGCTTACTCTAGCTAGTATCCTTAACCATGCAGACCTTTATTGGTTTATTAGGCTAAGCATCCACTAGTCTCATTATTTGGGATTTTAAACTGTGGAGAACAAGAGATGATAGAGTTAGAAGTAAGTGTAAAGGGCTAGATAAACCTCATATTAACTAATTTTGGCTTTTATATCCCCTTCCGTAACCTTTACTTTCTTGTCAACGCATGTATATATGTTAATAAATAATCAAGAACGGTTTTAATTGGTTTGTAGTCTCTTATGCATTTTTGACTAATCATTCGTGGTTGGTATAAGTACGTCTTAAGATTCTAAGTTAGAACGTTTTATGTGTACTGGACTTATGTCATGCTTAATACTTAGCGGGTGTTTTCCTTTTATTCTTTTTAATTTTCTTTGTGAGGAATAAAGAAAAATAAGAGCGGCTTATGAAAAAAATGAATGGCTAGAAAAAATAAATAAATAATTATACAAGACTCCCAAGAGGGGCAGTGAAGTGTTAATTATAGTAGCTATTAGATTCCAATATTACCTTGACGGGTTGTGGGGATTTAATAGTTGCTCCAATCCAATATTACCTTGACGATTTACGGGATTGAAGATCCAAGGTCTCAAAAAGGCGGCGGATATAAATTATTGTGTGAGTTTTATTTTTCTTTCCTTAGCGAGTGTGTAGCTACTTATTAATGCATGACATAAGGATCTTACACATAAGGCGAATGACTTATTATTTTGGGTCGGACTTATATCAATTGTGGGCGGTTTTTCAAGTAATGAGTGAGATGGTTACTTAGGATTAAAACCGTGCTTCCTTATTTTCGGATTTTGCAATTCTTATAATTCACACTTTAAATAATGACAAATTTGCTCAAATAATAACCGGTCTGCATAATAAGTGGGGGTATAATGGTAACACAATTGATCTTTATGAATAAGTCGATGCACTTTCACTTATGAATAACAATAATCTTGTTTTTAAGCTTGGTATGAGGAAAGTGAAACTTGAGGATGATAAGTGTTCATGGTACCAAAGCCCTAATTAAAGTCTTTGATTTCTTTATGAGTTCTTTCCATCAAAACCATTTCAAGAAAATCCAAAAATATGTTAATAGAATCGTTTTCTTTTGCATTGCATTGTTAAAATCAAAATCATGCATCATATAGTGTAGTGTAGTGTAAATGCATTCCATATTGGCCAAGGCAGATTAATTATGAGAAAAGTGTAAATTGGTGCTTTAAAATGTGGTATTGCATGAGGTCATGGCAATGATCAAGTGTAGGGGATTTGATATGAGTAAAATCTCATATCAATTATATCACAAATAACCCTAAAACACAAAGCAAAATACCTAATTTTGATTCATAAAAGCAGTATTATGGGTATGTTTTGTTGTTTGTGCTTGTGTAGGTAAAAAGATACAATTTTGAAGCAAACAAGTGAATCAAACCTTTATTGATGAAGAAAAGACAAAAGGAGTATGAAAAGTGACAAGCTAATCAAAGTCAAAGGACCTTTCTTGACAACATCTAAAGTTGAAGGACTAAAAGTAAAAATATGAGAAAGTCAAGAACAAAGTCAAACATGGTCAACTATCAAGTCAACAAGTTCAAGGATCTTTATTGTGCAAGTTTGAAGCTTACAAGACCAAAATTGACAAGTTGGTGAAGATTGTAGTTCAAGTTAACACGCTGAAAACAAGAGGGGTTATTTCTGCCAAGTTTCAAAGTAATATGGCTTTTGATCCGAGTGATATACATGTTTACCAATGGTAGGCGCTTATTCTCTTCACATGGATAGCCACATAAGCACCAACTGGCCACTTACAGCCGCCGACAATAAATAAACAAATCCAAACAGTGGAATCCCACTACTTCTATTCCAACCAATCATATTTGAGTAAATTGGATAATGATCCGTGTAAAATCTTCTCTTCCAATTACAACATCACACGTGGCACATTCAATATTTAAACGAGCCCTGATTCATGATCTAGAAGGAGTGAATTTCATAGCAAGTGTTTAACATCAAACTTGCTTAAAATCAAGAGAGGAATACACTCCAACAATCCAATTAGTCTGAAAATCACTCAAGTGAAAAACCCCAAATGTGTTCTTCAACGGCATAATCCAATTGAGAGATCAAGTACACGTGGAAGCTGGGGATTGGTTCCTATACGTCACTCATCCCCAACTAACTCCAACTCAACTCTATAAATAGCCCAGATTTTATCTCATTTGCGTATCGTACTTATTGTGTGAAAAAACACACACGTATCCTTTTCTCTCAAATTCAGTTAGCATTTTAGTTAGCTACTAATCTCAAGTGTCTGACACACACTTGAGTTAGTTACTTTAGTTGTAACAACCTTGTAACAAACATTCACCATTAATAAAGCTTTAAATTTCACTTTTTACTTCTACTCACTTCTCATTACTGCATTCTCATACCTATCCTGTTACTGCTTAGTTTCTATTGATCATACTTGATCAATAGAGCTTGTTTGATGTGTTTTGGAAGCTTGTAGCTGATTTCAGTTCATTCTAGTTCAATTTCTTGCCAAAAGTTCATAATGTTGTAGGGGTGATCATTGCTTGATGATGGTGATGATTTGATGGTTATTGGTGGTTGATCCTTGGTGTTTTTGATGATATTAATTGGCTCAGCGCCTAACTACTCCATCATAGGAGGCTTCATAGCTAAAAGGAAATAAAATTCTCATTTTTGTTCCACTAAACTGCTTTGCCATGCTTAATTCCTAGATACATAGCTTATTTGCTGAATTGTGAGTGCTTTAGTGTTCTCTTGATGTGTTAGTGATGATTTGATAATTGATAGCTGATTACTTAGTTCCTATATCAGTCTTAGCTTCATAATTTTCGTCTATATTTGCTTAAATTTCATTAGTCTACAAATTTTAGTTCCATAGTGTAATATTGTTGTTTCTCGGTGTGATAGTGTTTCATTTGTGTTAGTAAACAAGTTTTGATAAGTCTCTTTTGCTGTCATAACCTTTTGATCAGATTTCCTTTGTAAAGTTTTCATAAGAGTTTTTAAGTGGTGTTTGGATTAGAGTTACTTTTGAGAATCAGCTTTTAAAACTTGTTGTTTGGAGTTCATTAATACTCAATAGGTAAGTGTAAGTCATTTTGTAAAGTTTTGTGGTCAAAGTTTTTGTCAAAAAGGCAAATGGTATAGAAAAAGTTTGGGTCAGTTTTAACAAGTAAAAACAAGTAGATTTCAATCACTTCTCAAATCTTCGTTAGTGGATGATATAAGCTGATTTTTGTTCCCAGTTATATCTCAATATACAAGCTTTCAGTCTTACTAAGGAAACAATACAGTTTCAATAATTAAGCAAGAAATTAGCTTATTAATAAGCTGCTTAGCATTTTTAAGTTTCTGAGATAAAGGCCAACTGCTTATCCATTTCCCACTAATTCATAAAACTTGCATTTTTCTTGCACATTATTGTTTGCAAACATGTTTTAAGGCTTTTTGGAAAAATTCAGCTTTTGGGAAATTCTTGGTCAACGAAAGTCAACTATAAGCCAGTTGTGCTTATTTTGAGATTTTAGCTTATTGGCTAGATCATTTTCCAAATTTCTTGACATTCCAGTCTCTTTTTAGTCAGCTTAATCATTTTCAGTCAAAAAATCCAAGTGTGGATGTCTAATTCAGCTTATAGCTTATTTTGGGCTTATTGAGATAAGCTATCTTGAGATTTACTAGATTTCGGCTTATTTCCTTTAAGACACCTAGCTAACTTTTGATTTTAAGTCGTTTAAAGAAAACTAGAGCTTATTTGGTTGGAAAATAAGCTCAAACGAGCTTATTGAAGTGAGTTAGCCCATTTTTTAATATAACTTTGGTTTTATTTGCACAATAGTCCTCAAACTTTCAGGCATTGTTAATCAGCTTTGGTAAATTGAAGTTTTTAGGGTTTGCAAGTATTAGTCCTTTTATTTTGAGTTTGTTACAATTCTGTTTGGTAGTTTTAGAAAGTTTGTTATTTAGTGGTTATAGTTTGTTACATTTTACACTTTTGGTCCTTTTACTTTCTGAATTTACATATTCGGTCCTTGTACTTTTACATTCTTTACATTTTGAGCATTTTTACATTTTTGCATTTAAGACTTGTACTTCTTGTTGTAATTGTGGTAATTGCAATTTGTTTTACGGTTACGTAGCTATACTATTTTTACCCTTTTTACGTGATTTCGTGAATTAGACATAGACTCCAAAACCTTTATTAAAACCAAAAACAATTAAAAACTTGATATTGATTGGACTTTCAATTTGTTGTGAGTTGGGAAATACGAACTTGAAAAGATCATATATTATTGGCCTTCCTCTTTTTTTGGGTACAAGAGCACTGGAAACACCAACAGGTTTACCTTTATCTCTAAGTATAAAGTTTCTTCCTTGAGAAGGGATTGATTGAGATGTAGCACCAAAGTCTGATTCATCTCCATGTAACCTGTCTTGTGTATCAAAGTATTTTGCTGCATCTTCAGGATTAGACATAAAGATTTCATCAACAGGTTGTTTGTACATTCTCATTTCAACCATGTATCTTTTAATAGGAGTTCTTGGAGGTATTTGCCTAGCTAAAGACCCATATACTTCCCATGATTTGAACTCAGTACAGTAGTCTTCCCAGACATCTTCATCATCTATTCTCTTTTGCTTATCAACAAGACACTTAGCTTTTTGTTCAGCCTCTGCTTTTAAAACCTCCTCTAAAGCTTGTCTGTCCATTTCCTCAAGATGCTCATGTACATAGGTTATTCAATTTTATGTTAAGTTCAATTTTAGTTCATTACATAGTGATTGTATAATGGCATGATGTTTACCTCTGGAGTTAAACTTATTCCAGATTCAGTTGCTACCTTTTTCCCTTTGTATTTTTTGGCTTGAGGAGGCTTCTTGGGTGCAGTTGGAGGCCTATTTGAACCAGATGGGGTACTCTTAGATGTAGAAGGTTGTTTCTGCAAGACTGGAGTTGAATCATTAGATGCTAAAGCTGGCATAACAGGGTCAGCCATGTGTACTGGCTTTTCCTGTGTTGTCTGGATACCACTTACATCCCCTTCATTTGCTGTCTCAGTTTATTGTTCATAAGGAACGTCATTGAAGTTTTTTGGTTTAGGTCTC
Source organism: Glebionis coronaria (assembly GCA_025667525.1). Lineage (NCBI taxonomy): Eukaryota > Viridiplantae > Streptophyta > Magnoliopsida > Asterales > Asteraceae > Glebionis > Glebionis coronaria. The sequence continues at coordinate 70,155,788 of CM046882.1, read as the reverse complement.
GGGGCATTCTTGCAATTTTTTTTGTAGCCAGCCTCCCATCACCTATGGCAATGCATCACTCTACCCACCCTACTAATTTAATTGTAATTTTCTGAAGGATGCCTTATCCTTTGTTTCCTTGGTCTAATTGGCATTTTTCTTTCTTGAGGTGGTAATGGTTTTTCAAGGTTTGTTTTCTTCCATAAAGTAGTACCAGGGACTGGTCTAATTGAGTACTTATAACAGTCAATCCATTTGGACTTCGAATACCATTCACTGACAACTGTTTCTAGCTTCATACCTAGGTGAGCATAAGCAGCAACAACATGAACATAAGGATTACCTGTAAGCTCCCACATTCTACATCCACAAAGTTTTTTTTCTACATTCACACCATAACCATGGTCATTTCTTTCAACTTTAACTTCTTGGTACCCACTAGCAAACACCACCCTGTTCTTGTTATAGTTGCTAAAGTTTTAGTTAATTATAAATGCAAAACTAAACATTAGACTGAATTTGGTGTTAAAGCTTTAGTTAGTGTACCTAAGTTTAACTGTATGAAGGGTTATCATCTTCATAGCAAATGGTGTAATTGCATCTGTGTGCTCAACAGCTTTCTTGTTAAGGACCCAAGTCCTTTGCATATGTGTATCCTGATGTCTTCTCACATGGTAATTATGGGTTTCCTCTAGCCAAAAGTATTCTAGAGTTAAAACTCTCAGACATACCATTTTCAAATGTTGCACAACATCTGTCCATTTCAAAGTAAGCACGACATCAAGTATTTGGATTCCTGTCAACTAACCATGTGTATGCATTATCATCTAGTTGCTTGATTGCCTCTATAACCTGGTGAAAGTGCTCAGGTATTGTGCAAGAAGAAGCCAACCAAAACAATCTTTTATATTGTAAGCCACTCTATTTCTTCTTGAAATTTGCATAAATGTGTCTTGCACATTGTTTGTGCTCTGAATCCCCTAACCAAACTTTAACTACCTCAATTAGACCCTATATTGATTGTATATATTCAGTGTTAGCATAATACACAAAAGAAAAGTATTGGTAATTGTTAAAATTTATAGTCATAAGTGATATGTGTCATACCTTATGTCCATCTGATATGACTGTAAGGCCTACACCATTGTTCAATTCAAGGTCATAGTGTAGCAAAGCCAAGAACCACATCTAGTTACGCTTGTTTTCCACCCCTACAACAGCCCAATCCATAGAAAACATTTGGTTGTTAGCATCCTTTCCCATGGCAGTTAGTAACTGCCCTTTGCAAGTGTGTGAAAAAAAAGCACCCATATAAACCAATAACTTTCCTACAACCAACTTTCCAGCCTGCCTTTGGTCCAACAAAACAGACATAAAATCTCTTGAAATATGTCAGTCCATCATCTTTTTCTTCCAAATCAGTGTGACATGTTGAACCAGGATTAGAGTCCAACAAGGTTTGCATGTAGTCTCATATCCTACTATAATGGTCAGTTAAGCCACCCTCATGGTCAAACAGTGTCATTTGTTTTGCCCTTCTACATTGACCTACACTCACATTAACCATGAACTTTTCTTTGATGGAATTCTGCATAAACCTATGACTAATATTAGGGTTATTAATGATTTCCCTAGCATAATGATCAGCTATCTACTTGTATGTAACCGGAGCACCTAAATTGTAATTTCTGCAACACTTGTGAGCAGGGTAGAGGGATTTGATTTGAAATGACCTTTCAATGATAATCCAACTAGCCCATAGAGTAAATGGACAATCAACCCCAAGCATCACGTACTCCTTTTCTTTTTACTTTCTTTCAGCCAATTTAGCTTTTGATGTTTCACTCTTTTTACTGGGCTCACCTAATTTGGCTTTACTTTGTCTATATATGTGTTTGAGGTTGGTTCCTCACTAGCATCAGTCTCAATTGGATGGCTATCTTCTAAAACAGTAGGTTTTTTTACCCCTTTTAGCAGCGCACTTACCAGCACTAACATCCCTACCACACTATATTAGTATTCTATGACTCTCATTGTGTAAATACCACAACTAGTAACCATTTTTAACTCCATAATTAGCTAGGAAATTTTTAAGTTGTAATGGATTCTCAAAATTCATACCTAATACTGGTTCACATTGATCCCATGGTGTATGAGGATCAAAAGAAGGGTATTGAAAGTCCTTCCTAACTATGTATTTTAGGATCAACTAAACTATCATCAGGATCATTATACTATATCATTAACTGACCAAATTCACCATGACCTTCAGGTTTTTCATTGTCATTGTCCACCCACAAACCTACCCTTACCAACTATCTTATTCAACCAAGAGTCAATGGTTGTACACATAGGAATTTCTACATTTTCCTCTCCTTCATTTTGGAAGTCAATGTGTTCAGGCAAGTCATCCAAATTATCATCCTTGCTAACATCATTAAAGTCACTATCACTAGAATCTGATTGTAACCTATCCTCGTTAACCAAATTAAAGACATCATACCCATGGTGTTCAATTTAAATAGACAAACGACAATCACTCTCAAATAGGCATTCTACGAAATCTTCTAAATGGGCATCATTAGCAATGGGTCTTGATTGTAGGGTAAAACACGACTCTTGTTTAGGAAAACAAAAGAACGTATATGAGCGGAAAGTATTAAACACGACGGTTTAGGAAAACCGTGTATTAATGACCCTTAATCAAATAAAAAGAGATGAAAGAGTTCGTTTCCCAAGGAGGTATATGTGTTGTGAATTAACTTGTATTTATTTGAGATTAATATTAAGAGAATGGGGATGAGAAGATGAAAGACGGTTACGTGAAAATTAAACTACGACGTAAAAGACGTAAAGTCGTGAAAACTACCCAAATTAAAAATAAGACCAAAAAACAAAATCAATAATTAAAAAGGCTAAAAAGAAGTCTAAAATAATATAAATAAAGATAAAAATCCAACAAAGATATTTTAAAACCTTTTATTAATTAAATAATTAATTTTAAATGCTAATTAAAGCCCTAAAATTAAATTTAACTAATTCAAATGTCTAAAATATGATTTTATTGAATAATCACTTAACTTATATTATAAGAAGGCTAAAAAGTAATTTTCTAAAAATTAAAAGCTATTAAAACTATTTTTAAAACTCTAAAAATGATTAAAAATGATTAAAACCTAATTAAACTTAAAATAATTATAAAAATAAATCTAAAAGTTATAAAAATATTCTAAAAATGGAAATGGTCCTAATTAATGCTAAAGAACTTAAGAAAAATGAAAAAGAAAGAAAAATAAAATTTTGAAAATTAAATAATAAAATAATATTAAAATATTACTAAAAATAAAAAGTTTCTAAAATTTGAAATAAAAAATTTCTAAAAATCCTAAATAATATAACTAAGAGAAAAACACTAATTAGAGCTCCTAAACCTTTTTAAATAATTTTATAAAAATCATTAAAGTTTATAAAAAACCTTAAAATATTATAAAATTAAAAATTAAAGTTTTTAAAACCAAAAACAGATGTAAACCTCAAAATAATATTTTAAAAACTAAAAATGATTTTTCCTAAAAATTAAATCTATTTTTACTATTTTTTATTGATTTTTTAAAATACGTCTATAAAATAAATCCTAGAAATTATTTAAATAAACGGAAAAATATAAAAGATGGCTAGAAAAATCTAATAGGCTAATCTAATCCTAAGAAAAATAAAAGAAGACGAAATTGCTTATTTAATAAGCTGAAAAGCTCACAAAAAGCTACGGCTTATTATAAATAGACAAAGAGAAAAAGTGGTTAAGTGTATAACCAATCCACCCTTGGTCAGTAAAAGACCCAAGGGCAGGATGGTTATGTTGTTGGAGTGTTGAACGGCACGTCAAGGGTTCGAGGCGCGTAACCCTTCTTTTAGCTTCTTTTTCTATTTTTTTTTTTTTTTTATATTACTCTTTCCAAACCAATTGACACACTAAACAGCTTGCAAATCAATTCCAATTCTCTTTATGACACTGATTTAACCAAAATCAAAAGAAAAACGTGGCCTGGTTTGCTTCTTGTGGACTGATGAACACACAAGTGTGAGTGCACACTTGTGCACACTTTTTAGCCAAGAGGGCTTGACTATATGCTTAATTGGTGTTGCTTATTTGGTACAAGGGGCACTCTTGTGCTCTTTTGAGCACAAGAAGTCAAGCAATTAGCACAAATAAGTAATTAGCACACCAATACCATAGAACAAATGCACACACAGCCTATAGCATGTTTCTGTAATGAAAAAGCTAGAACAGTGGACTTAAGGACTTATATCTAGCACCCTGTGAACTTTCAAACACTCAAATTCAGCATACACACTTACCAAACAGTAATCAAGCAATAGCAAATACTCATACACCCTAACACTTCACTGATTACAAGATCTAAGCACCAAAATTCAGGAAAACTTAAGCAAAAGTGGATATGCAGATTTAGCTACTTACTTTTTCACTTTAACCACTCAAACTAGCTTCAATATTGTTCCAAATTAATTTACTACTCACTAAAAACCTATCTTAATCCCTATAGACCTATCTAACACTTTTTATAATCACTAACCAATTAAACTGCCCTGCTAAAACGTGTAGCCAAACACCCTGTTATATTTAGCAAACCAAAATTAACACACCAAAATGCTTCCAAAGGCTACCAAATTGATTCATATGCTATCTAACATGCATATCATAACATGAGAACACAAATCCAACACCTTATAACACACTTAGCTCAAAATCACACAAAATCACATGCACTTGCACTTTTTCTGAATTTTACAAAGGTAAAAGAACTTTTACCTTAGGGTCTTACATCCAAGACCCTAGAGGATGTATAATCCTCCTCCAAACCAGCTGGGGCTGGTGCATAACCAATATCAACACCTCTTGACACCTGCTTGAATTAAAATCAAAGGAAAAGAACAATATAACAAGCAAAATGATATTTCTGTTTTACTTCCTTTCTTACTTAAACTCTTTCCAAAACTTTTCCAACCTTTCAAAACACGTTTTAATTACTCTATAATCACCAATTAATAGATCTCTTAACTCTTAAAACACAAGAACAACTTCTACCAAAAATCTCAGATTATCAAAAATCTTTTGAAATTTTGAAAATAAAAATTACTTCACCAAACTACAAATCATGGAACTCAGTCTCTCTTCCAATAACAATACCAACTTTAACAGATTATAAAAAGGAATTAATTGCTTTTCTTAAACAAAACCAACTTTTATTTCAAATTAAAAGGAATTACAATATTTTGGAAGGAAACTGGAACAAGGGACTCCAACAGGCTTGGGTCTCCTTTTATACTAGTCTAAGAACCTACTAGAAAGCTAAAAACATGAACCCTAATACAAGAAAATCCCTAATCTACCCTTGTACGTTTTTGGTGTGAATTGTCCAAATTTGATCTCCACCCTTCAATTATGCGTTGTGGGGAAGCATTAGATCTTGGCCATTCATTGTGGACACGTCACAAGACTTGGGGCCAAAGGAATGATATGATTGGTGGATTGGGGAATTGGGGAATTGGGGGTCGGGACCACGAACGTGGGATTGGGGTTTTGAGGTGTGGGAAGGGTTTTCTCATGTGTGAATTACTCGTGTGCAAGATGAATTGGATTTTACCCCGGTTTTAAGTTGGGTGAATTCTGGGCATGTAAAAAGTTAAACAGTAGTCCTTTTAATCCGAATTTGGGGAAAGGGATATGTTAGGCGCCTGTTTTTGATTTCAAATGTTTCACTTGACACTTCTGGTCCTCCTCTTTTGATATTTTTGCCATTTAAGTTTTCCAGCCCTAAATCTCATGTTCCTTTGTATTTAACTTTCCCTCTTTTACACTTTTGGCACAATACTTTTCCAAAAAGTTTTCAAGGAGTATTTTTGCCATTTTGGGATAATTCAAGGGCTGTTTTTGGATTTCATTGATCTTCAAAGGTCTTCAATGCTTCTTACTCTTCATGAGGGACCATATTTGGCAATTTTGATTTGTTGAGGGACTATTCTTGCCATTTCTTCAAAGTTGAAGGACCTTTTTGCAATTTTGACAAACTTAAGGGACCAAACTTGTAATTATTAATATACAAGGGTTTTAAGTGTCATTTCTTCATTCTTGGATGATCAATCTTGTTTTGTCTTCAAGTCTCCAAGGGTATTTGATGAAAATTCCATGATTAGGGCCCGGTTCTTTGTACGGCTTCGTTTCTCGTGTCCGTTTTTCCTTGTATCTTGTGATCTTTTGTCTTTTTCACAATATCCATACCTAAAATACACAAGTAAACAAACACAAGCATATATATGGTATTTTATGACATTTTTATGCATTTAAAGCCCGAAAAGAACGATGAGATCATGTATAAATGCCATCTCATCACTCCCCCATACTAAGCCATTGCCGTGCCCTCACGCAATGCTAGAATAAAGTATCTAAGCATCACCAAAGTTCAATTTTATTAACCTTTATTGAAGAGTAAAAGACTTGCAACATACTACGAGATTGTGTAAAGACATAATGTATGATTTTCATCACCATAATGTGACTTTTAGGGTCAAAGAATAGAAACAAGTTAATGTCCCTTAGAGTAAATTTCGTCATCCTTGATTGTCATACATTCCATGCTAAGTGCAAAAACAAGATCATTGTTGGTACAAGTCACAATGCTAACACTACTCATACGTCCAAATTGTGTAATACTTTTTCTCCCCGCAATCCTAGTTATTATAAAAGGAAATGGGTTACTAGCATTTTTTATCTATTTGTCATGGATCACAAGTGATTCATATTGACTTATTTGAGTAGTTATTAGTCCGAAAGCAAAGTAGCACGATTTGATCAATAGTTAGCCGAAGGACAAAATCTTTTAAAACGGCTTCTCGTGTATCTCCTTAAGTTCATATCTTGGCATAACTCGTTTCACGATTTGAGACCTTTCTCGGACCGATTTTTGGCATGTACTTCATACTTCAAATCTTGGGAAGACGTTCTCGAAATTATGGTCTTCTCTTCATATATTTGGAATTTCTTCACTTGACGTTTTTGAGAGATTCTTCATATAGGACCACGACTTCATCATTTTTCTTCAATCTTTACTTTGGATTTTGATATACAACGATCCGCCTCCTTTTCGGACTTGGATATATTCATCCTCATACCTTGTTAGGGTCTTTTTGGATAGACTTTCTCCATTCTTTAGGGGAGTAATAGCTTCTCGTCGTGTGTCTCGATCCTTCATATTGATTTTGGAATAATGATACTTCACATCATCTTTGGATCTTTAGCAAAAATAGAGCTCCTCATGCCTTGTTAGGGCCTTTTTGGATGGTCGCCAATCTTCGCGTCCCGCTTCAATAAGTTATGCCTTGGCTATGAACTCTATTCAACCCCGAGCAACTTTTAAACGATCTTGCGCTAGAGGCTAAGTAACTTTTCAAATCGTATGACCTTACTTATTGCAATTATGTTTTATTCCTAATGCATTGATCTTATGGGAAGAAAAAGCCACAATTAAAAACATATGAGTTTTTGAAAGAACATTTTCATGTTCTACGTTTAGCATGATCACTTGTCTAACTCTATCATTTCTCGTTCTTCACTATATAAAGACCTCTAATTAAAGAGACTCGTGAATACTTAGCCATGCAAGTCAAAATTAAGCCAAATTTGGATTAGCTTTCATTAAGACTATATCAAATCAAAGTTTTGGGTTTTTAAGCCACCTATAGGATCTTGCACTTTCTTGGACTTTTTCAAGTTTAGAGAATGCGTTTTAAAGTTCCCTTGATAAGTGTCTTTCTAGAATCAATTATAGGAACTTGCGAAAAGTTCTTGTTCTTAACCCGAATGAATTAAGACTTTCGCGTTTTAAAGCTCCCTATATAAAAGTCTAGCAAAACTTGAATTGAGCGGGTTAAGGAATGTAAATGGCTCCAAATGCCCATCAAGTCAAAAATTAACTCTTATTCTACCCATCGGAAAATATACATTCGTGTCTTAAAAACACTTATGAAAACTAGGAAAAATTTTAAAATTTGGCCATTTTTAGCCTTATTAGCAAAACAAAACATTGAAAGTTGGAAAACGTGAGGGCGTAGCAAAGCAAGTACCTATTCACCCCCCCATACTAAAAGTAAACATTGTCCTCAATGTTTCGAGTCTAAAGGTGGAGCACCCCCATACTAGAGACGAAGAATCGAATGCTTAGGATCTAGCATGGAAAGGGTGATCATCAATATATCAAAAGCCGTTTATTAATTATGCTAAAAGATAATTGTTAGAACAATAAAGGATATGTCATGGAATCGTGAAAAATTTCTTCAAACGAACGATGGAGGCTCACGTAAACGAACACGAGAGTCTTCAATCGTAGATGATGATGATGATCTAGATAACACAATCACAAACAACCACGAGACAACGAGTTGGAAGGGTACAAGTCCCCTTATTAGTGAATAATAAGCATAAAGATAAGCATGGGATCTCCCCCACGAGGCACCTCGTTTTTGATTACCGAGTCATGAGCTCGACTCGATCCCCTTAAAATGTAAACATTTAGGGAAATCATGGTGTGGTCAATTTTTGATGGGGCTTACATGATAAACAAGGCCCAAAAAGCAACCGGTAAAAAGGACTAAGTCCTTATATGATGCAAAATACCGGGGTCGAAGATGGCGTTCTCGTTTTCATTGGAAAAACAATTCAAAGCCACTTCAATATGTGCCATAAACTCAAAGAGTTTGAAGAAAATAGATGAGAAGTAGAAGGGTGAGACAATTGGTAAGACAAACGTTTGAGCTACTCGAGGTAGACTCGCACCAAGCAAATAGAAAGATTTTCCATTTATTGCATCGGTGGAAGACCGAGATTTCCCTTTACATGAAATTCCGGGATCGAATATCTCGTCCTCGGTGGACAAGGATGAGGGAACATAAGGGGCTTCCCCCATACTAAGACCACACAAAACATCGTCAAAAGGAGTAGACGAGTTTGTAGCACTCAAATCACGCGGTGATGACGGAGTTAGATTTGTAGAAAAATCAATTAAATCACATTTAAGATCTTTTCCTTTGTTATCTTTTAAACTCTCTTTATGAAAACCCTTTTTGATTATGTCGAAAATATTCGGTGTTTCTAAGACGATGTTAGTTACACTAAAAATTCTCACATTTTGAAACCGTTTTGGTTTTGGTGGTGGCAAGTTCTCAAAACGTTTATCGACGAAGAAAACCTCCCCATCGGGGTCTACATATTCATCATCCGAAAGATCTTCCGTAGAAACGGGCAATTTATCAACACTTTTCAAGAATGAAGGTGAAGGATTTTTCGATTCAAGTATTGATGGTTTCTTCTTTGTAGGCTTAGCACTCATAACCTCCACCGGCGGAGGAAATGGTAAGTTGTTTTTGGCGACATTCCCTAAAACTCTTGGTGAAAATTCTTTGCAAATGACATTGGTCGAGTCACCATGGTTTAAAGTTGCAATAGAATATACATGAGAAAGATTGGAGTTTTGTGTTGCATTGATGACAAGTTCTTCTTCATTGAAACGAAGGGTGATTTTTCGAGCATGAACATCGATAAGTGCTCTTGATGTATCCAAAAATGAACGACCCAATATGAGAGGAACTTTTCGATCGATGGGAATGTCTACAACGATAAAGTCAACGGGATAGTAAAACTTTCCGACTTTAACGAAAACGTCCTCGGCTACTCCACATGCCATGATCGTAGAATGATCGGCCATCTCGATGGACATGTTCGAAGGAGTAAGAGCCGGAAGCGAAAGCGATTTGAAAATCTCGAGAGGCATTAAATTAATACTAGCGCCAAGATCGGCTAAGGCGTAGCATTCCTCCATATCTTGTATAGCACACGGAATCAAAAATTTACCGGGATCACCGACTTTTTGTGGTATGCGGCTTAGAAAAACCGATGAACAACTAGACGATTGTTGTAACTTCTCTTTGTTGTTTAGCATACTTTTGAAGTTTGCGGCGAATCGAGACATCATGATAAGAGCGTCGGCAAAACTTATGTTAAAATGCAAATCACGAAACATTTTCATAAATAGCTCAAATTGATAATTGTTCCTTTCTTGTGCTTTTTCTTTGTTTCGTCTCGAAGGGTAGGGTAAAGGTGGTGTGGGTAGGTCATTAGGCAACGGCCTTGGAAACTCGGGTTCCACAATTGGTATTGGTGTAACCGTAGGTGTGGTTTGAGCGGTACTTCGTGGGATTGTAATGTGCTCCTTTTCGACCATCACCTCGGGTTCTTTCTCGATTTCCTTCTCCGTAGAAGTACTTGGACGAGAGATTGGTTCTTTGAAAGTTTTACCACTTCGTGTAGCAACAACCTTCAATTCTCCCTTCGGGTTTGCAATGGTATCACTAGGAAGACCACCCGAAGAAGAGGGCTTACACATGATAGCTTCGAACATCTTAGCCATTCGGTCCTCAAATTTTGATTGCCTAGCATCCGCTTTCAATAACTCTTGCTTAATCTCATGTTGTCCTAATTCCATCTTTTGTTGGTTTTGTTGAAGACGTTGGACATTTCCTTCCATTTTATTTGCATGAGTTTTAAGTTCATTAGCAAGTTCATTTTTAAGCTCGTTTTTCAACTCGGACCTTAAGCTAATCATCTCACGTTGCATATTATCAAATTTAGCATCATTTGCTTTTGCATAATCCAAAAATTCTCCTTGCAAATTTTTCGTGTGAGCATTTTGAAAACCTTGTGTAGTGTTTTGAAAATCACGGTTTTGGTTTTGATTAGAGATTTGTCCATTCCCACTTTGATAATTCCCTTTGTTGTAATTGCGTGTGTTGCCTTGGTAATTACCTTGGTTGTTGTTTCGATAATTATTAGTATTTTGGTTTGGTGGAGCTTGATTTTGGCGGGAACCTTGGCCGTTTTGGTTGAAAGTTCCCGTTGCTACATAAGCACTCGAAGTGTTACCATCCGCGGTAATGCACTCGGAAAGATCATGAGCTCCTCCACACGATAAACAACTCTTAGCAACCGCTTTAACCGAAGCGGAATTGGAAGCTTCTTGAGCCTTCCAATGGGACATTAGATTAGCAAATCTATCAAAAAACCGATTTTCCTCATTAGCTTCATTATGTAAGGCATTAATGCTACGAGACGATTGTGACGAAGATGACGAACCCATATTGGCAACACTCGGTGTGTTACGAGGGCTATAAACCTTAGATCGATTTTCAATGATTTGTAAAGCCTCATTTGTCGTCTTGCACAAAAAATTACCACCCGCGGCGGCATTCAAATAATCTCGTTCATGATCATTAAGCCCATTATAAAAAGTATCAATTTGATGCAATTCCGAAAAATCATGGTGAGGACATTCATGTAACATCTCTTTAAATCGTTCCCATGCCATTGAAAAACTTTCATTATTACGTTGCACAAATCGTGAAATCTCATTTTTTAAGTGTGTTGTTTTCGATGGTGGAAAAAACTTGTTCACAAACTTAGAAACGAGATCGGCCCATGTCAAAATCGAATTTGGCGGTTCTTTCTCGAGCCAAATTTTTGCGGGTCCATCCAACGAATATGGAAACAACATCATCTTAATGGCGTCATGTGGAACATCTTTGAATTTGCTAGTAGCGGTGAGACGGTTGAAATTCCTAATATGGTAATGCGGGTTGTCTTTCTCGTGACCTCGAAACTTGTTTGCTTGCAACATCGACATTAAACCCGTCTTAATCTCGAAATTCTCCGCAAGGATGGCGGGAATAACAATGGCCTCTCCAAAACCCTCGGTGGGTGCTTGAAGCAACTCCATCATAGTACGATTAGCCATTACGACTTCTTGTTCTATAATAGGTTCAACAATTGGAGGTTCTTCAACAATCAACGATCCTTGATTTGCTTGCTTTTGAAGACGTTTACGAGCTCGTTTTGCTTGATTACGAGTGATCATAAACTTCACGAAGAATGGGAGGTGAGCAAAGAAGATTCTTTTTGGTTGTTTTGTGGATTTTCAATTTTTTTGTGTTTTTGATGATATTTAATTTTTTTTGATTTTGGTGTATCTTCGTAGACAACAATCTACAAAATCTCTCCTCGAATCAAACTCTTGATTAAAGAAGCCTCAAAGGAATGAAAACGATCACGTGGAGTGAACGCCTTCGAATGACTTTAGAACTTTGGTGAAAACCAAATTGTTCACGAGGGTTTAATCACAAAGAAAACCAAGCAAATATAGTATACGTATTAATACTTTGGGCGGCAAAACCCTCGATTAGCTTTCAATCTCAAAATACTCACAAGCAAGCGGGGAAACGAGGCGGCGCGAAGCACTTAAGAGCCTTTTTCCTTAGGGTATATTTTATAATACCCGCCTTATACCCACCTTATAGTTTGTATTTTTCAAAATCGAGCTTCACGAAAGTATTTATCTATTTTTGCCTTTTCTTTTTGTTTGAGATTCGAATACAATAATTAGGAGATCAAATCCCAATTAAGGTTGTGTTTTCACACTTTTGGAGATATTGTATTTTGATTGTGATGCTTAATACAATATATTAATAATATTCACAAAGAAAAACCAAGAAAACCGATAATACGTGTTAAGGGAGTTCCACTTAACACAGATACTATTATGGATAATATCAAAAACAAAAGTTTCCAAATTAAAGCACAACACACCTCCCCGGCAGCGGCGCCAAAATGATTGTAGTAAATTTAGATAACTTGCTTTAGGAAAAACAAGCAACTAAATATGAGCGGAAAGTATTAAACACGACGGTTTAGGAAAACCGTGTATTAATGACCCTTAATCAAATAAAAAGAGATGAAAGAGTTCGTTTCCCAAGGAGGTATATGTGTTGTGAATTAACTTGTATTTATTTGAGATTAATATTAAGAGAATGGGGATGAGAAGATGAAAGACGGTTACGTGAAAATTAAACTACGACGTAAAAGACGTAAAGTCGTGAAAACTACCCAAATTAAAAATAAGACCAAAAAACAAAATCAATAATTAAAAAGGCTAAAAAGAAGTCTAAAATAATATAAATAAAGATAAAAATCCAACAAAGATATTTTAAAACCTTTTATTAATTAAATAATTAATTTTAAATGCTAATTAAAGCCCTAAAATTAAATTTAACTAATTCAAATGTCTAAAATATGATTTTATTGAATAATCACTTAACTTATATTATAAGAAGGCTAAAAAGTAATTTTCTAAAAATTAAAAGCTATTAAAACTATTTTTAAAACTCTAAAAATGATTAAAAATGATTAAAACCTAATTAAACTTAAAATAATTATAAAAATAAATCTAAAAGTTATAAAAATATTCTAAAAATGGAAATGGTCCTAATTAATGCTAAAGAACTTAAGAAAAATGAAAAAGAAAGAAAAATAAAATTTTGAAAATTAAATAATAAAATAATATTAAAATATTACTAAAAATAAAAAGTTTCTAAAATTTGAAATAAAAAATTTCTAAAAATCCTAAATAATATAACTAAGAGAAAAACACTAATTAGAGCTCCTAAACCTTTTTAAATAATTTTATAAAAATCATTAAAGTTTATAAAAAACCTTAAAATATTATAAAATTAAAAATTAAAGTTTTTAAAACCAAAAACAGATGTAAACCTCAAAATAATATTTTAAAAACTAAAAATGATTTTTCCTAAAAATTAAATCTATTTTTACTATTTTTTATTGATTTTTTAAAATACGTCTATAAAATAAATCCTAGAAATTATTTAAATAAACGGAAAAATATAAAAGATGGCTAGAAAAATCTAATAGGCTAATCTAATCCTAAGAAAAATAAAAGAAGACGAAATTGCTTATTTAATAAGCTGAAAAGCTCACAAAAAGCTACGGCTTATTATAAATAGACAAAGAGAAAAAGTGGTTAAGTGTATAACCAATCCACCCTTGGTCAGTAAAAGACCCAAGGGCAGGATGGTTATGTTGTTGGAGTGTTGAACGGCACGTCAAGGGTTCGAGGCGCGTAACCCTTCTTTTAGCTTCTTTTTCTATTTTTTTTTTTTTTTATATTACTCTTTCCAAACCAATTGACACACTAAACAGCTTGCAAATCAATTCCAATTCTCTTTATGACACTGATTTAACCAAAATCAAAAGAAAAACGTGGCCTGGTTTGCTTCTTGTGGACTGATGAACACACAAGTGTGAGTGCACACTTGTGCACACTTTTTAGCCAAGAGGGCTTGACTATATGCTTAATTGGTGTTGCTTATTTGGTACAAGGGGCACTCTTGTGCTCTTTTGAGCACAAGAAGTCAAGCAATTAGCACAAATAAGTAATTAGCACACCAATACCATAGAACAAATGCACACACAGCCTATAGCATGTTTCTGTAATGAAAAAGCTAGAACAGTGGACTTAAGGACTTATATCTAGCACCCTGTGAACTTTCAAACACTCAAATTCAGCATACACACTTACCAAACAGTAATCAAGCAATAGCAAATACTCATACACCCTAACACTTCACTGATTACAAGATCTAAGCACCAAAATTCAGGAAAACTTAAGCAAAAGTGGATATGCAGATTTAGCTACTTACTTTTTCACTTTAACCACTCAAACTAGCTTCAATATTGTTCCAAATTAATTTACTACTCACTAAAAACCTATCTTAATCCCTATAGACCTATCTAACACTTTTTATAATCACTAACCAATTAAACTGCCCTGCTAAAACGTGTAGCCAAACACCCTGTTATATTTAGCAAACCAAAATTAACACACCAAAATGCTTCCAAAGGCTACCAAATTGATTCATATGCTATCTAACATGCATATCATAACATGAGAACACAAATCCAACACCTTATAACACACTTAGCTCAAAATCACACAAAATCACATGCACTTGCACTTTTTCTGAATTTTACAAAGGTAAAAGAACTTTTACCTTAGGGTCTTACATCCAAGACCCTAGAGGATGTATAATCCTCCTCCAAACCAGCTGGGGCTGGTGCAGAACCAATATCAACACCTCTTGACACCTGCTTGAATTAAAATCAAAGGAAAAGAACAATATAACAAGCAAAATGATATTTCTGTTTTACTTCCTTTCTTACTTAAACTCTTTCCAAAACTTTTCCAACCTTTCAAAACACGTTTTAATTACTCTATAATCACCAATTAATAGATCTCTTAACTCTTAAAACACAAGAACAACTTCTACCAAAAATCTCAGATTATCAAAAATCTTTTGAAATTTTGAAAATAAAAATTACTTCACCAAACTACAAATCATGGAACTCAGTCTCTCTTCCAATAACAATACCAACTTTAACAGATTATAAAAAGGAATTAATTGCTTTTCTTAAACAAAACCAACTTTTATTTCAAATTAAAAGGAATTACAATATTTTGGAAGGAAACTGGAACAAGGGACTCCAACAGGCTTGGGTCTCCTTTTATACTAGTCTAAGAACCTACTAGAAAGCTAAAAACATGAACCCTAATACAAGAAAATCCCTAATCTACCCTTGTACGTTTTTGGTGTGAATTGTCCAAATTTGATCTCCACCCTTCAATTATGCGTTGTGAGGAAGCATTAGATCTTGGCCATTCATTGTGGACACGTCACAAGACTTGGGGCCAAAGGAATGATATGATTGGTGGATTGGGGAATTGGGGAATTGGGGGTGGGGACCACGAACGTGGGATTGGGGTTTTGAGGTGTGGGAAGGGTTTTCTCATGTGTGAATTACTCGTGTGCAAGATGAATTGGATTTTACCCCGGTTTTAAGTTGGGTGAATTCTGGGCATGTAAAAAGTTAAACAGTAGTCCTTTTAATCCGAATTTGGGGAAAGGGATATGTTAGGCGCCTGTTTTTTATTTAAAATGTTTCACTTGACACTTCTGGTCCTCCTCTTTTGATATTTTTGCCATTTAAGTTTTCCAGCCCTAAATCTCATGTTCCTTTGTATTTAACTTTCCCTCTTTTACACTTTTGGCACAATACTTTTCCAAAAAGTTTTCAAGGAGTATTTTTGCCATTTTGGGATAATTCAAGGGCTGTTTTTGGATTTCATTGATCTTCAAAGGTCTTCAATGCTTCTTACTCTTCATGAGGGACCATATTTGGCAATTTTGATTTGTTGAGGGACTATTCTTGCCATTTCTTCAAAGTTGAAGGACCTTTTTGCAATTTTGACAAACTTAAGGGACCAAACTTGTAATTATTAATATACAAGGGTTTTAAGTGTCATTTCTTCATTCTTGGATGATCAATCTTGTTTTGTCTTCAAGTCTCCAAGGGTATTTGATGAAAATTCCATGATTAGGGCCCGGTTCTTTGTACGGCTTCGTTTCTCGTGTCCGTTTTTCCTTGTATCTTGTGATCTTTTGTCTTTTTCACGATATCCATACCTAAAATACACAAGTAAACAAACACAAGCATATATATGGTATTTTATGACATTTTTATGCATTTAAAGCCCGAAAAGAACGATGAGATCATGTATAAATGCCATCTCATCAGGTCTCAAACCCATATACGTTAGAACACCAGGTATAATATAGAAGATCCTTACAGGTTCTACTAAGACTAACATACGCATAATCGAGAAGAAATTATCATACTTCCTACCGTCAAAGTCAATATCGTCTATTACACGATGGTCACCAGTGGTATATGAGACGGAATTGCCTATAAACATCCCATCGTGGTGCAAATCCATCACAAACTTCGCCATTCGTGTTCAAGTGACCTGCAATTTGAAAAATTAAAAATTAGGACAAAACAATGGAATCATCACATTTAAGCTTATGTGATTAACAATTAACCATAGATATGATATTTAATTACCAATATCAATTTGTCACCAAAAACTAAGAACACGGGATGTTAAACATAATTAGGGTTCAAGTATAGGAAATGGAGGATAAGAGCTTCATTTATACGAGTGACTTTAGGGGGGAAATGATGTGTAAACCCTTACACGACGTGGCATAAAAAAACCAACAACAGGTCAACAAGTTTTTTCAACGGTCTGGTCAAACATTTTGACTATAATCCAACGTGGCAAGTGTGAATTTCGAACATAAAAAGGTCCAGTGGGTATAATGGACCACTTTTAAAAGTATGTTGTGTATTTATGATTTTTACCCTTTAAGGTTCAAACTAACTAAATATTTTTCTTTCAAAAATAATATTATAATTTTTTTTAATGTTTTTATAAGATAAAAGTAGATTTTTTAAAGTTAAAAAGGTTACAAATTTTTTTTTACCTTTTTTCGAGTTTTTTCTAACAAACTAAGTGTTTTTTTTTGGAGTTTTTTCTAACAAACTAAATGTTTTTCTTACAAAACAACTAAATATTTTAGAAATGCTTAAACATTTTTATATTTTCTTGAAGATATATAGAAAAAATTTAAAACATACAAATAATTTAAACTTTTAGTCTTTAAAATATGTATACTTTTATGTTAAGAAAAGATAAAATGGTTAAACAATTTTAAATTTGTTTTTATTTTTTGAAAGAAAAACGTTTAGTTATTTTTAACTTTTTTAAATTTTTTGGAAGAAAATCGAAAAAAAATTTAAATCATTATTAACTTTAATTTTTTATAACCTTTTTTCAAAGAAAAATGATTTTTTTTGCTAAAAAAATAACTTTTTCCCAAAAAAAAATAACGTTTTCGGCAAAATACATCCCTCGTGAGAAGATAACAGAAAACTGTTTACATCATTAGTTTGTAGGGATGTATTGTGACAAATATTTGCGTAACGGGTGGTGTATAGTACGAATACTTTCAGCCAAGGATGAAGTGTGTGAGAAAGTTCAAACCACTACTACGTATTAAATAAATTATATGGACTTAAGTAGGGTTGTAAATGAACTGACGTTCCGTAAACATTTCATGAACCGGTCGGTAAATAGTCCGTTTACGTTTGTTTATTTATTAATTGAATTAACGTGAACATTATTTTACGTTCGTTTAGTTAAACGAACGAAAATGAACAAAAGTCGTGTTTCTTCTTGAACGTCCGATTATACGTTTATTAACGTTCGTTTATCTTCGTTTATTTGTTTATTTTGGTATATCACATCTTTAAATCGTATATTTTTAAAATTGACATGTTTAAACAAAACAACACATATAAAACAAAAGAGTGTGCATAATTTATCAACTTTATGTCCTCTTTTACGTTCATTTATGTTCCATCGTCCATGTTCGTCTGAGGTTCGTTTAGTTTCTTAATAAGCGAACATAAACGAAGATGAACAGCTCGTTTTCTTAATAAACGAACATGAACAAGATAATTTTTCCTCTTAAATGTTCATGTTTGTTTATTTTTCCGGTTAATATAAAATGAACGAACATGAACACGGCTCTGTTCATGTTCGTCTGGTTCGTTTACAGCCGTATTAAGTGTAAACTTATAATTTTTCATATTTTTTGATAACTTTATAAAATAAACAAATACCCTTTCAACTTTATACCCCTTAAACTTTAGTATAATTTAACAAGAATTGAATATCAAAATGAATGCACGACTTGAGACATTAATGTGGGATGAAAAAAATAGATGAGATTTTTCTTTACAATGATACATATGTCAAGGTTGTTATATACTACTAAACACACATAATGTCTATAACATGATAACTAAAATTTCAGTTATACAAAGAAAAATCATTTATTTAACATAAATCTATACAAAATATCAATCAATATTAATATATAATAAAAAATTATGTAAAACTCTTGCGTGCACGACTATCATAACTAATTAAGTATTAAAAATTCAATATAATTTTATAGAATAATATTAAACATTACAAAATAATAAATTTATAAATTGTCACAATATTTAACTTCAAAACAAAATTATTCAAATATGATTACCCGTTATACTATCCAGTGAGATTATGTGCGTGCACGGTTGATGTAACTCGTTTGTTGATTAATGATTAAGATGTATCCATTTAGAATTAAAAATGTTGAAAATAAAAAGAGAACAAAATTCAAACGATAAGAAAAAAGTGAGTTTATATTAATATACACGGAGCAAAATACAATACAACATCATTAAACATATAACCATTAGATGTTCTTAGAAAAATATATAATCTACATAAAATCGTAATAACGAAATTTTTACTTAATTCATTCTTTATTTCTAAGAGGGTGTTTGGATTTGCATTTTGGACCAATTTATCTCCTTATTGCGTTTTGTGAATGGAAATAATCAAAAAAGGTGTTTGGCAAAAACAAATTAAAAATCTATTATTTGCGTTTTTGAAGATAGAAAACGTCATTTTCAAAAAGTTAGTGGCTAGCCATTTTTGGAAAACACAATACCAATGGAGCATTAAATGCTTTGCAATTTTCAATAATGCCCTTAATTTATAATAATGTCTATTACTGTGATTTATTGTTCTTGTTAGTCATTTTACAAAGTAAATTCTTATATATATTTTTATTATTATATTAAATTAAATAATTAAATTCAAACACTACTTTTTAAAACTGTATTTTGTAACAACTGATTATCTGATTATTTATTTTCAAAACGAATAATTTATTTTCAATAAGCAAACCCAAACACCCTCTAAGTCACGTGTGTGCATCGGCATTAAAACAAGTTTCAAGTATAAGGAAATGATACAAATTGCTCAACTACGTTGGAAATATGAAAACTGGAGATACGGTTGCTTGTAAGGTGTTTGATGAAATACCAAAAGAATGTTAATCTAGTTAGGCGGGAGGTAGTAAATGTGAGAAACTCACATCTACCTTATCCATACATCAGTTTTCTCTCTCATCTTTCATAACTCACCAAAACCCTATTTTTTCACTATTATAAAGAGAAAAAAACTCACGTCAATCCACCTTCACCTCAACCTCCATTTTATTTAATTAATTATTCTTAAACTAAAAACGTAAATAAAAACATAAACGAAAACGAACAAAATTAATAAAAACGTAAATTAAAAATGTTTATTCATAAAACTAATAAAACAATACATTAATAGTTGAAAAGCTATAAGACAAGAAATTAAAACCGATAACGTACTAAATAAAAACGTAAATTAAAAATCCAAGTTCCACGGCTCCTTGATATCATATGCAACTAGGTCTATAACTTCATTTCTTTACGTTTCTCGCGGTGTTCCTCAATTTGTAACTATCGACCCTAACTCTTGCTTCAAGACATTCTGGGTGTCTGGCTCGCCTTTTGATATCTAAAAATGCTAGTCGTTCGTCTCGGCCTACATTTACCAACTCGGATACCATCAACCTAGCCAATGCTTTTTCATTCGCAATCGATGACCCCATGCTTGGTTCCCTTTCTTCTTCGCAACTTTCACTTTATCCCTGCCTACACGTCGGCCAACTTCCTGCGTCTCATTTTTGTCAGCATTTTGATTTATCCTTGCTTCCCAGACTCCGATGTCTTCTACTTCTTGTTGTTTCTTGCTTCAGTAGAAAAACATAAGAACTTCACCACCCATAAATTTTGGACTATATCTTTTAAAATTTCCCAACAATGACAATACTTGAATTTCGTCCCGACTTCAGCTTGATAGTCAAGAAGTGCCCTCTTCATGAAATCGGTGTCGCTGGCTCCACTCTTCACCACCATACGCATCACGTTATTGTACCCTCCAACAAACCGACACAGTTAGGGCGTATCAACTCCCAATTCCAGTTTATGTTATAGTATGTTCGTTTACTAGTGCTCCCTTGTTTTGCCCTCCATCTATTGCGAAATCTCGCAAAATCTCAGTCCAAAAACCCCGCGTATTCCTATCGTGACCATTCGCGTTGTTCTCGGAAACAAAAAACCAAGCGGAAACAAAAAACCAAGCGTACACAACGCTATTTCTTCCTCATGTGTCCATACTGTCGGGAGCTTTGGCGTCCTCGACTTTGGTTGTGGTGGTGGGACCGAAACTTCAACAGGAGAATCTTTTCGACTTGCCTCATGAAAAGAGTCCGAAAAGAAACGTCTGTACAAGTCTTTAGTCGGGAATGAAGGAATGGGAGACAGTGGTGGTTGTGATGACGAACCACCAACGTGGTTTGTAATACCTAGTCCTGGTTATTAAATGTTAAATAGGAACGCGGATTGTTGTATGCAAAATTCTTGAAACCCGGGTGTTTGGGAGAACTGGGTAAAATTATACGTGTTTGGGTATGGTTATGACCCGGTATCGGTATCGTGTTCCGGTATGGGTCCGACACCAGTGCCGACATCGGTCCCGGTATGGTTGGTTCAGGTGAGGTTGGTTCGGGTAAGGTGGGTTACCAAAGTATGGTCGGTATGGGTTGTTCGGTGATGGGTTTCCTAGATTAAACGTGCCGGCATGGAGGGAATTGTAATCAAAAAAATCGAATTAACACAATGAACTCAGTGTTCCATAAAATTTGCTTTGAAAACTTGTTAATCTATAACAATGATATTAGAGTAGTAAAATGACTAACTTACGACATAGTACAGGATTTCTCTGTTTTGACGAGAAACCAACAAGCAATAGATTCTGTTGGCGAAATGTGAAAGCTTGGTCCCTTTAGGGTTCTGGAATACACCACTTATCACAAATAACCCGTTGATGTCTACATCCCTCATATCAACGTCTGCAATTCATCTGATTGTCCCAGTCTTTGTTCAAGTTGATAAACTTATTACCTCTTTACCTTTTACTTATTTCTCTTTGACGCCTTTCCCCGTGTTTTCTAGACTTACACAGTGTTGTCTGAAGCTTCCATTTCAACAGGTCCGATCATTGGCCTCCACATCTTTTCATGGCTATCCCTGGCTTCATCACCTCATATTGTTATCGATACATCACTCAAGAACAGTCATTTATATGGATCACATAACAGCTCACTTTTTATAAATTGTTATCAGTATGCATCACATATTGTGATCAACAAATTCCACATGAATCAAACACATCCTCACCAATGATCTCAACCTGAAAGTTTCCATATATGAGTACATGGAACATATGATAGTGAAGGCATTTATAATTCGAATTAGTGTTCCAAGACTAGTTTGTGTAAACACTTGTCCCAGTGAGAAGTTTGATCCCTTATAATTCATAAAGTTGTGAGTTACTACTACCTTCCATGTTATTGAACGAAACACGTGGATATTGAGCTAATCCATTGTTTCGGCTTTGGGGATATTACATTTTAAAAGCCCAAAAGCTGATGTTATACCGTTCTACCAATACTGTTAGTTGATTTTCACTGAATCCAAGATTGCCCTGGTCTCTTTTTTATTCCCCTTTCTTGCATCATAGACTTTAGCTTAGCAGCCTCTTCCCATCTACTATCAGAGGCACAAGTTTTAGACATTAAAATGTAAGGACTGGCTGCTGATGGTTCTACTTCATTTAGCTTTTCAGACACCCACCTCGCCATCTCCACATTTTTGTGTAGATGACAAGAAGAGAGATATGCTTTCCAAACAGCACTCAAATGTGAGATTCTGTTTTCAGAGATAAAAGTTTTTATCTCATTCAGCCGACCAGCACGACCCAAAAGATCTACGATACAAGTATAGTGCTCAACTTTAGGCTTCATATCATAAACATCTTTCATCAACATAAAGTAACTGCAGCCTTCATTAATCAAGCCTGCATGACTACATGCAGTTAAAACCGCTACAAAAGTAACTTCGTTTGGTACAATCCCCTCGTTTCGCATCAACTCAAAAAGACGAATTGTTTCCCTCCCTTCACCGTGTGATGCATAACTAGATATTACAGCAGTCCATAATACAACATTCCGAGTCTTAGCTTCTTGGAAAATTGACAAAGCACATTTTAGCCTTCCACATTTGGCATACATGTCTATCATCGATGAACTTACAAAAACATCAGGTTCATGTCCAGTTTTCAATACATATGTATGTATAAGTTGACCAAGATCCAAAAAGCCGTTATCAGCACAAGCGGAAAGTACACTAGTAACAGTGAATTTGTCCACTTCACCCTTCTCACTTACCATAAAGCTAAATACTCTCAGAGCATCCTCCATCCTACCATTTTGAATGTACCCACTAACCAACAAACTGAGAGACATAGAGTCGGCAAGTGATTCGCCATTAACAGATTGCTTTGATGTTTTAAATATGATCAATGCCTTCTCGATTTCACCACATTTGCAGTACATGTCGATAAGTGAATTCTTAATAAAAGCATCATATATCCCAACTCTAAGCAAATGACCATGAATCTGTTTTCCTAACACAACATTAGACAAAGAAGACGCCAATACCAATGCTATCGAAAATGTAACATCCGTAAAAGCTGAACCCATTTCCACCATCTGGTAAAGAAGCTGCAACGCGTCTTCTTCACGCCCGTTTTGCATCAATCCATCAATAACTGTATTCCAACTTGCCGCATCTTTAACATCCAATCGCCGAAACAACCCCACAGCTTTATCCATATCACCCTTCTTCAAATACGCACTAATCATTATATTCCATGACACAATATCCTTATCGCCCATAAACTCAAAAAACTTCAACGCATAATCAAACGCCTCACATTTCACGTAAAAATCAAGCACGGAATTACTCAACGTCACGTCTAAACAAACCCCGTTGCGCAAAATCCACCCAACAATAGTCTTACCCATATTAACCTCATTTGCACCAGCACAACACTTTAAAACACTAGAAAACGTAAACTGATTAGCAGTAACACCTTGTTTTTGCATCTGTGTAAAGAAATCCAAGCCAAGTTTGTACGACCCAATTCGCGAAAAGGCGGAAATGAGTATAGTCCATGACTTGACGTCTCGGTTGGGCATTTGGTCGAACAGTTGGTGTGCATATTTTAAGTTGCTGGACTTTACGTATAGGCTTAGTAAATAGTTAGTGACATGCAAGTGCTGTATAGAACCGTTTTTTATTAGTGTGGCGTGTGATATTATTTGGGGTAATTTGTTCTTTAAGGTGAGCATTAGAGTAAAGGAGGGTTCGTGTTTTTATTAAAAAAAAAATTTGTTAATGGTAACAATTTTACATTTATAAATAATTTTGGCGAAGGCTCGAACTCACAACTTTTAAGTAGGTGGACAAATCCAAAAACCTTGGGTGTCAGTTAAAATGGTTAAATGGGTCAAAATCGCATCTGAGTTAAGCCGTGTATATCTGATTTTAGATATTATTTTTTTTCTATTTTATTAAATTATAAATTATTTGTGATATTTTTATTTTTTAAAAGTCTAAAAGTTAAAATATTTGAAGTTGACTTTTATAGAAGTATTTATTTGTAATGGACTATTGATCTCTTTTTTAATAATATTTTGTAACAATTTATTAAAAAATTATTTTTATTTTTAAAATTAAAAATATTTTTTATCTAATTATTTTTTTCATAATCTAATTTTATTATATTTTTTAAAATTTTATGTTTTTTTATTCAATATTTATTTAGATTTATTATAATTAATTTTTTATTTTTCTTATTTGTTGATGGTTTATTTTATTTTGATTTTGTTTTTTTAAAACTTCAATCTTTGAATACAAATTTAACTAGCAAAAGTGTAACATCTGTCACTTCAAAGATCGTCATCACGTACCCGTCACCGTATTGCACGGGTATTATGCTAATGTTTTTTGATGCGTGGAAGGCTATACAGACCAATGTGGTTTTTTAGGTGACTCGGGAGGGCAAACGTGTTATGCGACCGGGGGGCAAGTCGTTATTCTGATGTACGGAAGAATATACAAACAGATGTGGTTTTGCCTGTCTAGGTTACCCGGGAAGGTCGAGTGTTTTGATTTGGATATACGCGACCTCACTTGGTTAATCTCAAGACCGTTTCTGGCCTTTCCGTGGCCATCCCTATATATACACACCCAACGAGTTGGCTTATGAATCCTTGACATCTTGTTTGACTTTACAAAAAAATTGGGCCTAAATGTTTTTATTATGCATAAGTAGTTTATGCTCACACAGATTTTACAAAAAAATCTCAACTCACATGTGGCAAATGTGGTTTACTACTGAAATTGTATTGTGATGGACATGCTGAGCTGACATGTTTAGACGCATCTAATCTTTATAATGGACACAACAACATAACTGGAGTTGAAGCATAGTTACTATTGTAAAAAGACTCCGGATGATATGATTATTATCAGTCGGAAAATTCGAACTTAGAGGATTAATAAGGACTCAACCTATAAGTAACTACCAGTTTTGATCTATAACTAACCTGGTGTAAAACCCGTTCATTTCGCTGCAGAAGTGCGACACACTTCGGTTCAAAAGTCGCTATTAATCATACCATATAATAGCATCATGAATTTTAAGCTTGGTTGTACATCCGTACTATATGCAAGTACATTCACATTGCTGAATGCCCGAATCTACCATCTAATGCAGCATATGGACATATCAGGAAATATATTGATTAGTATGAACATTTAAGAAAAATATATACAGGTTTGCACCTGTTAGTAAACGTTCTTTATCTATTTGTAATCACCCAAAAAAATGTAGATATCTGTCCAAAATTGGAGAACATTACGCCTCTATTGTGATATAAGCCTTGGTTCTAAAAGTATATAGCGCGTTGGTACTAACTAGTAAGCCATTTATAAATCCTTGTGGTAATTCACTGAATGTTCAAATCCTACATATTTCCTTGCGTCTTTCCAAAATAATGCCATGTACAAAATCAGAAAGTTCTGATTGTCTAGTAAATATATACATGAACCGTATCTGTAGTCAATTGATATCTTACCATCTAGTCATTGTAAAAAATTTCTGTCATCAAATTGAAATCAGGAAAAAGCTAATGTTGACCAATGTTCATTAGGAAAAATATTCAATTGTGACCTATATAGAAGTAAATCCACATATGAAATATCGTAAATACTTGAATGGGAATACATTAGTGGTATTATTAGTGTAAATCCAACACGTTGTACAAATGGCAGTGGCAACAATCACCATGAACCCTTTATATATCCTTCATGTTTTCATACACATCAGAGTAATCAAATATACCTCAAGAGCTCTCGTTTCTCTAGGCCAAACTTTTATCTCAACCTGCAATGACGCCTAAAAAGAGCAAGGGCCGCCAAAGGATCCAAATGATGAAAATGGAGAAAGAAAGCAACTTAATGGTTACATTCTCAAAACGCCGTGCTGGTCTTTTTAAGAAAGCGAGTGAGCTTTGTATCTTGAGTGGGGCGGAAATCGCAATCATCGTCTTCTCTCCCGGCAAAAAGGTATTTTCCTTTGGCCATCCATCTGTTGAGACGATTGTTGATCGTTTCTTCACACAAAATCCACCACCAAATTCAAGCACCTCTCAACTGGTGGAGGCGCATCGCAATGCCAATATCCATGAACTTAATAGGCAACTTGCCTATGAGATTAGCCAACTGGAGGATCAAAAGGTTAAAGGTGAGCAACTTAGTCAGATGAGGAAAGCAAGTCGAGATAATCATTGGTGGGAAGCTCCCATAGAGAGCTTAGGATTAGGAGAGCTTGAGCGGTTGAAGATAATAATCGGCCTGCTTAAACAAAACATCGACGAGCAGAAGAACAGGCATCTGGCAGAAGCGGCTAACCCGATGTCAATTGTGCCCATTTCAGGTTCGATGGGAATATCTATGACTCCTCATGGATTTGTGCTAGGATATGGTCATCCTCGTTAAATCAGGTAATGATCTTTTCACTCCAAGGTCCGTGTCAAATCTAATATGTTGTTATATGTACATGTTTTTATTATTAATAGCAAAACGGTTATATTAATATTGAATACTAATGAATAATTCATTGCATTATTGTTGTGAGAACCCGTATTACTCTGATGTGTACCTGAAAGAGGACTAGGCCAGAACGGCGTTTTGAGATGATTTGTCATCTGATTATTTACAGTTACTCATTATAGCCTATAGTCCTCTTACATAACATTCCAAGGATGCAGCCTGCAAGTATGCATTTGCCCCAAAAATAAAATACAAGGTTTTTACTGGTAAATAATCCAGTAAAATATCAAATTAAACCTTGAACTACTATTGTTCCATATTACTGAAAAAAGAATATTACTCTCCTGATCAAATATATGAAATTTGAAGTACTAGTAAAATAAGTATTTGAATACTTGTTGAACTAAATGTCCTAATTTTAAGTTCTGAATCCGCATTATTCATGTGATTAGGCTTCTATTTCAAGACAACCGGAGAAGATTGGATTAATTCATAAAGGTTTAAAGCGCATGGAGTGGCTGGTGTGCTTGCAAGAGATTGATTGTTTCGTTCTTTTCCGAAGTTTATTTGAACTATGTTTGTATAGACTATCTAAGAAACAATATTACGGGTATGTTTATGAGTGTTTTAGCTACCTATGTGTAGCTTCTTTGATTTATTGTGCTCCAAACTCTTTTGTATGGTGATATAGTTTTTACTTACGGGGATACCAATTGCTGCTGTCAAACAGCAGATAATTTTAAAAATAAATTAGCATTGTTAACCCTTCAATAACTATCAATATACACTAGTAGCCCCCCATTTATGCTTTGCATCATACATCGATCCCTGCTGTTTGCTGCAGCGATGATTTCCCCTTTACTTATATACTAAACTATACTCTCTTTTTAGCGGTGTTTGCGATTGTTTATTTAAAATAAATTATTCGTTTTGAAATGAATACTTAGATAATAAGTTGTAACAAAACGTGGTTTTAAAAAATAATGTTTGGATTTGATTATTTGCTAAAAAAATATGAGTTAATATATAGAGGATAAGATTTGAGTGTTTTTGTAATTTTTTAAGTGATTTAATACTTTACCAAAACTCCATTTAGAAAACTTTTGCAAAACTCCATTATGAGCCTTTCAAAACGCAAATAAGTGATTATTCTTTCCTTTTTGTCAAACACTTATTTTAGATTAACTTTATTTTTAAAATGAAATAAATAGATTAGTTGGTTCATAACGCGAACACAAACGCCGCATTAGTTGTCGTTTATAAGCCATCAGCTAGCAGCAATATCCAAATATGATCCACCAACTAACATTTGGTGGTGTACAGGATCCAAGACAAGAGTATGTGTAGG
Organism: Glebionis coronaria; assembly: GCA_025667525.1. Classification (NCBI taxonomy): domain Eukaryota; kingdom Viridiplantae; phylum Streptophyta; class Magnoliopsida; order Asterales; family Asteraceae; genus Glebionis; species Glebionis coronaria. The sequence goes on along the minus strand of CM046882.1, from coordinate 70,127,694 downwards.
TTTGTACTATCTATATCAGCCATTAGCATTAATCTGGAATTCTCAAAAAGACCCCTTAGAGATAGTAATTTTAAAGGCATGTGCGTACTTATAGTAGGAAAAAGAACAGGCATACAAATACACGCATTGAGAGGTTCACCTACGGGTGTAAACAAGTCGAGCTTTTAACGAGCTACTCGAGCTTGAGCTCGTTTAACTCGAGTTCGAACTTAATACTCTCGAGCTCGAGTCGATCTCGAACAAATATTTGTGTTCGTTTAATTTGGCGAGCCGAGCTTTGAAAAATAAATTAAGCTCGGCTCGTTCGAAAACTCGTTTAATTGTCTCGAGCCGAGCGAGCTTAACGAGCCGAACAAGCTATTCGAGCTTAACGAGCCGAACGAGCTATTCGAGCTTAATGATAAATCTATAAATATATATGTTATATACACCTTAGCTTACTCATTAAGTATTAATATCATTTTAATAATCATAAACGAGCTTTCGAGCTCGAGCTTGAGTTAATAAACGAGTCTATCCAACTATATTTATAATAGAAGTTAGTCTAAACAAAAGTTAAAAATCGTAAACGAGCTTCGAGCTCGAGCTCGAACAACAAAAAAGTATTCGAGTTCGAGCTCGAGCCAGATTATAAAGTTTTATTCGAGCTCGAGCCGAGCTCGAGCCAGGCAGTTAATAAACAAGCCTGGCTCGTTTAGGCGACTCGGCTCGGATCGTTTACACCCCTAGGTTCACCTCACCATGTATCTAGTTTAAGCACAGGTTCACCTAGCCATATGTATCCAGTTTAAGCACATGTTCACCTAGCTATGTATTTCAGATTAAGCATAGGTTCACCTAGCCATGTATCCAGTTTAAGCACAGGTTCACCAAGCTATGTATCCCAGATTAAGCACAGGTTCACCTAGCCATGTATCAAGTTTAAGGACACCTTCCTACTTTTGTTGTTGATGCATACAAAACCCGTCGACTGAACATAGAAAACCAAATCAAATGGAGATGAATTGGTGGCATAACGAGTCGAAAGAATATCACATGGCATAAACAAGTGCGTACAACCTCTTAACTTGGTAAATTAAACTAATTACAACATTGGTGTAACAATGACTTCCCAGTAATCACATTTGCTGTATCAATTATGTAAGAAATTCAAAAACAAGATAATACTTTGTGTTTATATGGTTCCCAAACCCGTTCAACTTATCTAACTATAATTAGGGGATGATGACTGCATCCGCTAGCCCTCCTATTACTATAAACAGGGATGAAAGTAACAGCATGGAAAGATGTAAAAGAATACCGAGGGCTTGTATATATCCAAATATGACTCTATCTTTGTTCTTCATTCTCATAAAGCTCTTCCAAAATCAGGTTCTGAAATGCAATGGAATATTTTGCAGTCTTTCCTGTCACCATTTTTAACCCACAAGAACCTCCTAAGTTGCTATTATTCTTAAGAATAAATGACCCGATTCCATCACCTGCCAAAAACAAACACAATTTAGAGGGAAAAAGTGCATAGAAACCATTATACTTTGAGTGAATTAGTTTATTATATTTAGATATAACAGTTCCAAAAACAGTCATGTAAGTTCAGATAAGTATAAACCCTATGCGAGTGTGCACCATTAAGTGTCGTTGCTGAAAATATGAATCATAAAAGAGAATTGTAGAAAAGTAGAAGATACCCACCTTTGATAGTATAAATAGAATCGACCCATCTCTTGTAGATGTGAAGAAATTTAGGGGTGTCGCCATTGTTGGTATCAGAGAACAAAAGCATACAAGGTCCTGATTCACTTTAAAAAAACACAGGTGAAAACCAGTTGAAAAAAAGTTTTTCACTTTTTAGTGACAAGCATGAATCTTTCACTTACTTGGCATGACTAATGGCATTCCGGCACAGGGATAATGTTCGAACTATAGCCAATTCTCTTCCACGAGGACTATGATACCTCTGTTGGCAATTTCTTCATTAACAATTTAAAATGAAAAAGTCAGCAAACGTGGCAAGGTATTCGCATCATAGGTAGTAAACTGGGCAAACTATGAGCCGCAAAAAAAATCAGATGAGCAAAATTTCAATTCAAAGAAAAAGCAAAAGGGGTTGGCCATCTTAATCATACGTTGAATCATCTTTGAGAAAGGATCTATACATATCAAGCTTACCTTTCATCAAATAAGTCACCAAAATCGTCAAGTACAACCAAACCAGGAAACGTTTCATGCATGTGAAATGCAGCAAAGAACTTGTTAATTCCTTCCTCGTCCTCCACATACCTAGAAGATCACATTATAGTGTAAATTAGTAGACAGATGTTTGGAATTGCTTATCAAAACTCTCTTATGCTTTTTATAATAACCAGGCGCACATAATTTTCACAACACACGTTACATGGAGATATGCTGCTTTCAGCTATAATAAAACACAATCAGATAAGGTGATAATAAATAATTTGAGTGTTTGGCACTTATTAATTATTCAATGATTCAGAGGTCACTTCACAGAATCATGTACGCAGTTGAAATAAGCAACTGCCAAAAATTCTACTATTCAAGAGGCTTATCGTGGTTTCTTTTAAATTATATAGGCAGTTAAAGTGCTAGATGATACTACATGTCTATTATTAGACAAATAAGCACTTTATTTTGGATGTTTGGATTAGCTTATGAGTTATTTAAGCTCAACTGATAAACTCAAAATCCGCCAAAATAAGCTAATCAATGCACCCCCTAAATAAGTAGGTCCATACCCCAATCACCCTCCAAAACTAATTATATTGCTTCTGCCCAAACACTTAAAAACTCAGCAAGCAGATACTGATAAGCAATCCCAATACAAAGAAAAAACACAATATCTAGGAAGAGATGAAGGTTAGTTACTTGATTTGAATCCGATCAAAGAAGTGAGAAGACGGATCAATACCCTGCACAAGAAACCAATATACTTATCAAATTCCAACAACCAATACTAATACGGTTATACGGAAACTCTCACAAAATGCTACTAAAGTTTAGGTCAATTTGAATTAAAGTTATTCAACTTTGCTGTTTTTTTTTTTTTTTTTTTTTTTTTTTTTTTTTTTTTTTGATGAAAGAACTTTTCTGTTTTTTCAGTTGAGGCATTGAACTTAATTTTGGGTGCAGTGCAAGTCTCTCAAGGTTTTTGAGACTTTTTCAAGTTATATAGCGGGCTTATGGATAATATGGTTTCGGGCTTATGTTTCAGAAGCTCACTTTTTGTGGCTTATTTTGAAACTTTTTCGGCTTACATAACCTTATCATGTCATAATAAGCTTATATAAGCCGAAAAGTTACAAAATAAGCCAAAAAATGAGCTTATGAAACATAAGCTCAAGACCACATAAGCCATAAGCCCATTATCTAAGCCGAAACAAATGGCTTATATAGCCGATTTATGGCTTATTTGGTTTTAGGCTTATTTTTCATAAACTCACTTGTTTAAGCTTATAAGTGGGCATATGAGCTAATATAATTTTGGCATATATTTCCTAACCCTCAATTTTCTGGCTTATTTTGAGACATATGGCCTTATATAAGTATGTTATAATCGGATAAATTCATCTAAGCTCACAAGTTTCAAAATAATCCATGAAATTGGGGCTTACAATATATAAGCCGAAAAATAAATAAGCTCATAACCCTCATATATAAGCCGAAACAGGGGTGTTTGTTTAAGCCTACACATGGCCTTATGAGCTTATTTGATTCCGGCTTATATTTGACAACCCCAGTTTCCCGGATTATTTCAAACTTATATACTTAAACAAGTTTACCATATCATAATCATAATAAACTTATATAAAAGCCCACACGTCTAAAAATAAGGCGGAAAACTGTAACTTACGAAATATAAGGCGAAAAACAAATAACCTCATCATTTTACCGGGGTAACCATTCCCCTTTACCCAAAAAAACAAATAACCTCATAAGCCACATATAACTATATAAAGCTTAAAGTAAAAAGCTATTTCGACACGTAATCTCTGTGGAAAAGTAAAAAAAAAAACTTATATTGTACAAAAAAAGTAACTTGAACACCTTAAATTTACAACAAAAAAAAAAAGTTGAATAATACCTTAGAGAGAAAAGGGGGTTTAGTATGCAATCTTTGTCTACTAGAAATAAAAACAACATCATTATCACTTGTATTGAGAATGTGATTAAATGCGAATTGGAACAACAGCGATGTCTTCCCTCTGCAATAATAAAAACATGTATTAATTAATAAAATGTTATAGTGAGTGAAGAAAAGAAAGAGAATGTATTGTGTTGTAAGAGTAGTTACGAGGAAGGAGGGCCAGAGAGAAGTATTATTGAAGAATTATTGGTGGTGTTAGAATTTGGGGAATTCAAGGAGGAAAAGAATCTCTCCACCATCGTCACTGCTGCTGCTCAGCTCGGTTTGGAATCATTAACGGACACTTTCTTTGTATGTTTGGTAGTGGATGAGGGAATAGAAAGGAAATGATTTTATTTTGCACATAACAAATCACAACCATAAAAAAAACTTATTTTTGAAAATTAAATATCTCATAAACCATTCATCGGTTACGTAAAACAAAACATATCATCCCGACGAAAATTAAATCATATATCTATCGAGGAGCACATGTATATACTCTCGACGAACTTTTTTCCGACTTTTTTTCTTAAGTCACGTTTGAGAGGAATCATGTATAATTCGTCACGAAACATATATGATTTTCAGAAAATTATATATAATTCATTTCACGAATCATATAATGATTTTCTGAAAATCATATATGATTCGTGACGAATCATACATGATTCCTCTCAGACGTGACTTAAGAAAAAAAACTCGAAAAAAAGTTCGTCGAAAGTATATACATGTGCCCCTCGATAGAAAGATGATTTAATTCTCGTTGCAATGGTGTATTTTTTTCGTTTGACGATTTACCGTTTGTAAGATATTTAATTTTTAAAAAGGTAGTGGGAAGTGAGGATTTTAAAAAATGGATAATTATTATTGGTTGTATGCTAATTTAAGGGTCTATATAGATCTTAACTATACACCACAAAAAGTAAAAAAAAATCTTGATCCATAGATCACATTATCTCACTTTACAGTATAATCCAGTTTTTGTTCCGTATTTCTGTCAGCTTAATATATTTGACCGCTAAAACTTTATTATTTTATACCGTATTTATAGTTTCTTTGTTTTATAACATAAACAAAATTTTAAAAATAAAAAATAAAAAAATTTGCAAAAATCAGGGGTATAAATGGGGGTTTTTGGGGTCTTAATAGCTTTCCCTTTTTATTTTTTGTTTGGTAGTTACAGAAATAGAAAGAATGGAGAGTTATAATTTACGAAGAAATCATTTCTACTATATTAGTATATTTAGTGTAGAAATAATTTTTTAGTTATATATTAATATTTATTATTATTATTATTATTATTATTATTATTTATTATAATACTATTTAATATTTTTTATTATTATTATTATTTATTAATTTTTTAATGTTATTTATTAATATCACATAAAATTAGAAGGGAGTCGAGAAACAAGTTGCGCTCCCACCTCTATCTGGATGAAAAACCAAGTCTAGAAAATAGAAAAATGCCACTCCTAATATAATTAGAATGACAAACAGATAAGCGCTTAAGGCGCGAAAGAGTAACCAAGGCTTCTTCGTCAAGCTCCCCAAAAGTAGAGAAAACAAAAGGGATGAACAACTAACCATACTCTGCACAAATAGAAGAATACTTTCTCTTCTTCTTCTGAACTGCAGTCCGCAAAGCAACCCCAGGGACCTAAGAATCCAAACCCGCACCTACAAACGAAGAGACACCTGTAACATCCAAGCAAGCGTCTTTGCCTTGGGACCAATTATGTAACAATAAAATCCGCTGGACGAAGGTCTCGTCCATCAGCTGAAAGAAATCCCATAGAGGCCTCTTTCCGCACAGAAACACCAACTCTAGAACACATATCAAACAACATATCCCGCACAAGATTATGCCAAAACTTCACCCCCACCTCACTAGAGCAGTGAACAACATCGTCACCCCACTGGTCCATCCGATGCACGTGGCAACTCGAACAAGAAGATCCATCAGGAAACAAAGGAACCGCAAAACGATAACACAGAACGGCTCGAAACTGACGTGGGTTCATCCGCTGCCCCAGCCCATCAATAGGAATAGTAAAGAGATAAACTTGTGCATGAGGAGCACGCATGTAGCTAAGAAGAGCTTCCATGCGACTACTAAAACTATATCGTGAAGAAAGAAGTTCATCAATGATACCAAAATATCTCATTGCCAAAGACTTCATAAACTGGGGGGCAAGAGAGCTAGAGGTATGATGAGACTGCTTTTATACATAGTCTCATCGTCCAAATCGGGCTTAAAATGCATAAAATATCATTAAAACTGCCAAATATATGCTTGTGTTTGTTGCTTGTGTATTTTAGGTACGGATATTGAGAAAAGACAAAAATATCACAAGAATCATTCAAAAACGAACACGGGAAACGAAGCCGCACAATGAACCGGGCCCAAATCTAGAATTTCCAAATATGACCTTGAAGTTTTGAAGATTGGTAAGAATGGTCCCTCTACTATTGAAAACTTGGCAATTTATACCCTTGCAAATCTCATTTATTGCATTTGGGTCCCTAAATTATCAAGTATTTACAAGAACAACCCTTGAAGAATGAAGAATTGGCATAAGAAGTCCTTATTCATGGTTGTTGATCCCAAAGTCAGATCTTAAACCTTAATAGCTTGTTTAAGGGTTGTGATAGAGAGAAAGAATTCAATCTAACACTAGAGAAACTTTGCAAAGCAAAGTAACTAAACAAGATGCGGAATGTAATGTTTAGCACAAGAACAAATGAGATTCAAACGTTGAACTTTAATATATCAAAGATATACGAATACCCAAAGTGGTATTAGGGTTTACAAAACCTTAAAGTAATAATAATGAAAAACGAAATGAGAAAGACACACTTTGCATGTTAACCTAGTGAGTCCTTTTATAGATGCAAGGACCCACGTACAAGATCACTACTAACAAACTATGGAAAGTATTAAGGAATAATAACTGAAACGCGTAAAGATCTATTCCATGTTTATCTTGACGGCAGGGCCTTTGACTCCAGCAGGGGAACGGATCCCCCTGCCTTTGTTATTTAGCAGGGGGAACTTACTCTAGCAGGGGTATGAATAATCAACTAGCAGGGGAAACAAATAAGCATAGATTTATTCCCAACAATCCTCCCCTAAACTTGTGCTTTCCCCTAAAGACAAGTTTCTGAATAAATGCTAGTTGATGAGGATGCTTACAAACTCTCTGGCCAAATCTGACTATGAACCATTCTTACCAGATCATAAGCAACAGGCTTTTTTGGCATCAACAATTAACTTAGCCTGTGCTAACTTCTTCAAGGTTTCCTGAGAGAAAGGATAATACCTATGATTGAGTAAATAAACACTCACACCTTCCATTACTACCTCATAAACCCCAGAATTTGTAAATAGCTTCCAATACACCAAATCTCCTTTATTCACTGCATCAAATAGAGGATCAAATAATTCATGTTCATACATTCTATGCATGCACTCCCAGATTACCCAATCCTTCTCCACACCATCCATGGTAGGAGGTTTTGCAGCAAACGTTTTCTTCAATATTTTCCACAGATCTTCTAAGTCTTCACTATCCAAAATTTGAAACATGACATCTAGGCTTAGAAATGTCTGTGCTGTATTGTCAGCCCTTGTAAGCTTCCACCAAGTTCTCCCTTTGTGTTCATAAACAGCATACTCTATAATAGCAAACTTCTTTCCAAGTTCACTGGGTGAGATTTCATCATTTTCCTGCAAAATCAGCTGTTTATCAATTTCATCATTTGATGGCCCTTGAGACTCTTTAGTGATTATTCCCACTTGCTCCATTCTCTTGAGTCTCTTTGTTGCTCTTTGTGCATTAAGTACCGACTTCTCAAGTACTTCTGGAAGACTTTCACCTGCTTGGTGTGATTCCCCTGTTTGGGATGATGCACCTGCTTGTGTAGTCTCTCCAGCTTTTCTTTTCTTTGTTGCTCTAGCTTTCTGTAGCACTTCACTTTGTCTCCTAAGATACTCAGCTTCCTCAGGAGTGTTGATGGTCATCCAATCCTCCACATCATACAACTTTAGAACTGGTCTGACTGCTCTCTTTATGGCTTCAAAGCTCATATCTGTGAAGTCACCATCCTTCCACTTTCTATGCCTTTTAAGCAGAACTTTGTAGTGATCAAGTTGCCCTTTCTCTGATGTTCTATACTTCTCACTCTGAATTTGCATTGCCCTTCTTTCCAGATATTCAGTTTGAAATTTGTAAACAAGGCAAGTCAACTCATACCTGTCTTCCAAAGGAGCATTTTTCAACTCCTTCTCCCATTGATCAAGAAACTCTCCAACATGAGGTACCCTGTCATCTAATTCCCTATGCATAATCTCAACCTGTTTTAGCATATCTTTGGGCCTCATCTTCTCCATTCTTTGATCCTGCATATCCATTTCCTCTTGTTGTAGCCTGAGAGCTACTTGTGCATCATGTGCTTCTTGGATCTTCTGCTGTTCAGGAGTCAGATGCTTGTATTTTCTCTTGGGCTGTTGCACCATGATTCCTTTTCCTTTGTCTTTTGGATCCACTGCTGGTACTGGTTTTGCTTTAGATGCAGGTTCTTTGATTGTTATCCCCTTCTGAGCTGGTTGCTTTCTGTTCTTCCTAACAAATGTTTGAGTAATGTTCTTAGCAGGGGATAAACTTAAAGCAGTAGGATCAGGAATGGCAGGGGAAACTTTTGAAGCAGGGGCTTCTTCTTGATTGCCCATGGTGAGCAATGTTTGAGCAATATCTTTGGTTGCACTCCCCTTGTCACTTCCTTTATCAGCACTTTCTCTCTCCATTCCTTCCTTAGCACCTGTTATCTTTCCATGCTCCCTACCAGGATATGAATAATACTCAGTTGATCCTTCTTTGGTTGGAATTTCCTCCCCTTTGGAAGCATCCTCATCTGTGGAAAGAATCAGTCTGGGCTTTCTCCTCCCCTCAAGAGTAGCAAGTCTGGTTTCCAAATGAGAGATAACCAGACCTTGCTTTTTGACATCTTGTACAAGTTGTGCATTCTGCCTTTTCAGGCTCATGCACATTTTCGTCAATTCCAAATTTGTCAAAGGTTTCATACTGCTCTCAATCCTAGAAGGGAATTTCTCCCCTTGTTGGATATCATGGAGTGGGGGAGAGGACTTATTGATGGTGTCACTGTCCTGCTCACCCCTTGAGGATGAGACAGTAGTGGCAGCCAAACCCCCAGGTTGCTCCAAACTTTTGGAGACTCTCCTTTCTGCTGCTTGTGAAGATTCACCAGGCAAGGGAGACCTGGCAAACCTGGATTTTGAACGCCTTTCTTGTTGTGGATCAGCAGGTGGTAGGTTCCTGGCAGGGGATTCAGCAGGTTGATTTATGGCTGTTTGGTTTCTGGCTTCTTCCCGTCTGATTTGGTCTAGCATAATTGAAGTAAATGGAATGTTTCTGCCAGAGAACAAAGGTGATGGTGCAAGTAATGTGGTGAAAAGTTTGGTGGTGTGTTTGGTTGCTGAAAAATAGTTTCTGTGTGTAATGGGACCATGATCACTCATATTCAGCAAAACTTCTATAAACCTTGGATACATACAAAACTTTGAGGTGCTTGAAACATTTTTAACCATGCCTTTAAAAATCATTTGAGAAAAACAATACTTCCTTCCTGTTGCAAAGCAGATCAGGGCAGAAGCTATCTCACTACCAACCTCATTAAAAGCAGTGGTTTTGGGTGACAAACATTGCATAATAGTATGAATCAAAAATTTCCAATGAGGGGCAAACTGGCCTTTAGCAAACTTTAATTTTTGATTTTCAGAAAGTTTATACCCCAATTTATCAAGACCTTCAAAAATTTCAGCCTCAGAAAAATTGGTTATTCCATCCTCATCATCAAGGAGGAGATTCTCCCTGATGGAGGCAAGTGTGATTACCTTGGAATGACCATCAACTGTGCTTTGAATTATGACCTCTCCATTCACTGTTTTGGTCATGGCTTTAGACCAGAACTGTTGAATGTGAGAGGTATAAATGCGAGGATTGATGAGAAGGGCCACTTTGAAGTATGAAGACTTTAAAAAGGCCACAGCCTCAGCAAACTCGGCTGGTTCATCATGAAGCAAAGCAATTTGGTTATGATTAGGAGCAATTTTAAGAGTCATGATGAATTTGGAAAAAAGTTTAGAGGTTTATAGAGATGGGAGGTAAGTGGGATTAGGTCGAGAGAGATTTGTGAACCTGCTGGTAAATGGAATTAAGTTTATATAGACAAATTGAAGGGTTGTGATTGGACCAAAATTTTCAAATTGCAAAAATATCAAGAATAAATCTTGATATAAAAATAATATATTTGAAATAGAAGGAAAAGATTACCAATCAGCTAAGAAAGCGCCTTAAATATCTTTAAAAAGAATAAAATATTCCCTAACCAAAATTTATGCAAGGAGGCCCAACGGCTATAAACAGGGTAACGGTATTGTCGGTCAACGGTCAAACAGGGGAATGTTGTGAAGGCAGGGGAATAAAAGATAAAAGCAGGGGAAACTTTCCTAGGGGTATTAAACTGGTCATGGAAGGACTAATGCTAACTAGCTCTGCTCTAATGCACACACTTGTATACACAAGATAGATACATAGAATCTCAAGAGTCCTCTATTCAGCAATGGTCCCAATACAAAAAGTTAATACATAAGTCCCCCTACACCAGGTAATCCCAAGAAATCATGCATACCCCAGTCACCATCCCAACCTTGTCCCTTACTTATGGTCAGTTAGTCTTGGCAATGTGTGCCACACATCTGTATTTTGAACAGCAAGCTGCTTGAATAAAGAAATGTAAACCCACATTACAGTGCCTCAAGGTTTCAGAGTTCAGACAAGCTTTGCAGCAAGTCATCATTACCCTGAACCCCCACTCACCAATGGATATGATCTAGAATCATATATGAGTATCCTAAGAATACCCTGAATCCTAAAGGTTTGACCTAACCTCCCCTGAAACATAGAGTATATACCTGATCCACCAACAAGAATAGTATGCACCATATGAACCTCTGCATTGTTAGTCTAAAACCACATAAAAACCACTTTTGTAAACAAAACACACCCAGCTTAAGAGAAAAATTCTCTTGGCAGGGGAATGAACCCCAGGCAGGGGAGTCAGTGTTAAAAAGCAGTGGAAATGAAAGAAATGGTAAAATTGACTAACAATTATACAACAACAGCAGTGAAGTAACCCTGATTACACATGACAAAAATAGACATCAGATTTTAAGGAGTAACCATTCCAATACCTGCAACCAGATACTGAAACCTCCCTATCTCAAAAGCTTTTGTTAAAAGATCAGAAACATTAAGTTCTGTATCAATTTTCTCAGGGACAATCAGTCCTTTTTCAAAACAATCTCTGATAAAGTGATGTCTAATTTCAATTTGTTTGGTTTTGCTATGAAAAACAGGGTTCTTTATGATGCAAATAGTGTTGTTGTTGTCAATAAATATCTTGGTTTTAATAAAGTTGTACCCATAATCAAGCAATTGATTTTGCACCCAAAGAACTTGACCACAGCATGCAGCAGCTGCTACATACTCAGCTTCAGTTGTGGATGTTGCCATGATAGTCTGCTTCTTACATTGCCAAGATATAAGCCTGCTCCCCAAAAATTGGCATCCCCCTGTTGTAGACTTCCTATCATTGTTGTCACCAGCATAATCACTATTTGAATAAGCTATCAGCTCAAACGGTGACTCCTTTGGATACCAGAGTCCTAGGGTGGGATGACATTTTAGATACCTAAAGATCCTTTTCACAGCAAATAAGTGACACTCTGTTGGTGATACCTGGTATCTTGCACATAAGCAGACTGCAAACATGATGTCAGGTCTTGAAGCAGTGAGATACATAAGAGACCCAATCATAGACCTGTAATTCCTGACATCTATAGACTTTCCAGGACCATCCTTGCCCTATGGATGATCCTTGTCCATGGGAGTGGACACCTTCTTACCATCATACATGCCAAACTTCTTTACAATCTCAGCTACATATTTGTCTTGCGAGATAAATATCCCATCTTTCCGCTGCTGAACTTGTAACCCCAAAAAGAAGTTTAGTTCTCCCATAGCACTCATTTGAAATTTATCCTGCATAAATTTGGCAAACTCTTTGCTAAGCATGGAGTTAGTTGATCCAAAAATGATGTCATCCACATAGACTTGTACTAGCAGAAGGTCACCCTTTTGTTTCTTGGTAAACAGGGTCTGATCAATCTTCCCCCTGCTGAATCCATTGTCTAGGAGGTATCTGGAAAGAGTACCATACCAGGCTCTGGGAGCTTGGTGAAGGCCATACATGGCCTTTTTCACTTTGTATACTTTGTCAGGATGTTCTGGGTCTTCAAACCCTGGTGGTTGCATGACATAGACTTCTTCATCAATGGTTCCATATAAGAAGGCACTTTTCACATCCATCTGGAAAACAGTGAAGTCCATGAATGAGGCATAAGCAAGGAATAATCTAATAGCTTCAATCCTTGCTACTGGAGCAAACACCTCTTCATAATCAATCCCTTCTTCCTGAGTATACCCTTGTGCTACTAACCTTGCCTTGTTCCTGACAACTATTCCCCTTTCATCCTTTTTGTTCCTGAGTACCCACTTAGTCCCAATAGGCCTTGCCCATTTGGGACAATCAACCAGAATCCAAACCTCTTGTATGTCAAATTGTAAGAGCTCCTCTTGCATAGCTTCAACCCAGCTTGGGTCATTTAAAGCCTGAAAAATCTTCTTTGGCTCTTCTTGTGACAAAAATGCAGTAAACAGACAACATTGCATGTTGTCATGATTGAACTTCATGGTGATGTTAGAAATGAAACTGTGCTCCTTTGCTGTATACCTTGTATGTCTGGGAGCTTCAGGATCACCAATGATCTGAGAGATAGGATGATCCTTATTGATTCTATAGGTAGGCTGCATGATGACTTCTGTTTCATCTTCTTCCAAATCAGAATCGATGGGGCTATTTTGATTAGGAAAGAAGTCCTCAAAGGAACTTCCAAATGAGACAGCATGACCTAAAGATGGGTGCTTGTGAGCAGAATGAAGCTCTGAATAACTAGGACCTCCACTCCTGATGATTCTGCTTCCACTGCTGGATATGATAGGACCATCACTTATGGGTGTAGATGATGAGATGAGTGGGAATTCTCTTTCTGCATCAGTAGTCTCATTAGCATCATGATCCTTTGTGAGAGAGGAATCAATTCCTCTAGCAGGGGCATCCAGGATTCCACTGCTTTCAGCCATTCCACTGCCTTCAGACATAGCAGGGGATGAGATTGGCTGTTCTTTTCCTGAAGCAGAATTATCTTCTTGTTTATCAGCTTCACTAGGAAACAATGAGGGTACATTCATGTACCTCAGAGGTGACTTCTCAGCATCAATTGTTTCTTGAGTACCTGAAATGTTAGTGTTCTGCAAGACAACAGGTACATAATTCATGGACTTGGAAAGTACATCTATATCAAAGAACCAGTCAGGACCTGTTTGAACATCTTCAGGTTTGTCTTCAAGAAAGTTCACATGAAGATTTTTTGTGATTTTGCTTGTCTTCTTGTTGAAGACCCTATATCCCTTGTTGTTTAAGGAATAACCCACAAAGTATCCATCATCACCCTTTTCACTAAACTTACCAAGATTGTCAATGGTGTTCATGATAATAACATGACACCCAAAAGGTCTGAAAAAGTCAATTAAGGGAGGTCTTCCATTAAACAGCTGATAAGGGGTCTTGTTGTGTGTTTTGACAACCAAGGCCCTGTTTTGCACATAGCAAGCAGTGGATACAGCTTCAGCCCAAAAGATAACTGGAAGTTTGGAATCAGACAGCATAGTTCTTGCAGCTTCAATGAGTGTCCTATTCCTTCTTTCGGCCACTCCATTCTGTTGAGGTGTTCTAGCAATGCTGAATTGCCTCTTGATGCCTTTGTTTATGCAGAAAGAATCCAGCTTCTGATTTCTGAACTCACCACCATTGTCTGATCTTATGGTAACTACCTTCATGCTTTTTGACAGTTCAATTTGATTGATGAACCCAATGAGTACATCAGTAGTGTCACTCTTTTCAAATAGAAAGAATGTCCATGTAAATCTTGAAAAATCATCAGTAATCACTAAGCAGTACCATTTCTTCATTATACTTGCCACAGAAGTAGGACCAAAAAGATCCATATGTAGTAGTTCCAATGGCTTGGTGGTGGACATACTTGTTTTTTACTTGCAAGATGCTCTGTGTTGCTTACCTTTCAGACATGCTGCACAAGTATGTTCAGTGGCAAAAGACTTGGAAGGAAGACCATGAACCAGATTATGCTTTACTAGTTTGTTCATGTTCTTGAAATTAAGATGACCAAGTCTTCTATGCCATTTCTTACATTCATCTGCTGAAGCTTTGGCAATGAAACATGTTTCATTGTCTTGGAGAGAGATGTCCTTGAGATCAATTGTGTACATGTTCTTCTGTCTTGGTGTTCTGAGAACAATTGGAGTGTCTTTTGGTAAGACAAATTCCTTTCCTAATACCAAGCATTCAGTGTCAGTAAACAAGACAAAATTCTTGTTATCAGTCATCTGAGACACACTGAAGAGATTATACTTGAGTTCCTTCACCAAGTACACATTGTCAAAAGTCATCCCATTTGTGACAATAGTTCCTTTTCCTGTTATAGTTCCATGCCCATCTCCAAAAGAAACACCATCATTGTCATGCAGGGGTACAAAGTTAGATAAGTAAGCTTTGTGTCCAGTCATACTTCTTGAGCATCCACTATCCCAATATGCTCTATCATCCCTTGTCTTCTTTGTCACCTGCAAAAGGAAAAACAAATTAGTTTTTCTTGGGGACCCAAGCCATTACAGACTTGGATCTACCTCGTGTATCAATGTAGGATAGCTTATCAAAAACTAGAGATACACCATTAGATTGAGTACCCCTTTTGGGTGCCCAAACCCAACGAGCTGAGGCTTTCACAGCTTTTCCCCATCTTCCCATGTTCCTAGAAGGTACAGCTTTTCTAGCAGGGGATACCCCAGTTTTAGCAGGGGAATCCTTATGCTTAGCAGAGGGAACCCACCTTTTGTTTTGGCCTCTGTTCATGTGTTGGTAAGGTCTAGGGCCAGATCTATATGCAGTATAAGGTGTTGGGGTGGTCACAGAAGTGTTGGGCTTTGGGTGAACCTCATTTTCCTTTCTAAGGGCTGGAGCAACATATTTCTCAGCTACTCTATTTCTCAAGGCAGGGGCAACATACTTGGCAGGGGAAAAGGATTTTGCCCCTGCATTTAGAAGAATGGCTCTAGGTTGCATATCCTTTAAGGGATTTGCAGCCACCATCTCCATTGGTGCCTTACACTCCTGATAAGTGTGTTCAAAACTGCCACATGTGAAGCAGGGCTTGGTATTGATCACAAAGTCTTTTCCTAATTGATGAGACTTTTGATCGTTCCAATTCCTTTGATTTCCTCTGACATTCCTGTACATACCAGCATATTTAATGGTAGGTTTAGGAGACTGTGGCCTAGCCTTAGATTTGGAAGAGATGCTCTTAGAGTTTGGATTGCTGCTAGAAATTCCTTCTTTTGAAAATCTAACAGGGTTGTCAATTTGCTTTAATCCAACCTGTTCCTGTTTAACATCCCTAAAAACACTAGTTTTAACTAGAGACTCTTCTGTATCAAGGTTATTAGGTATATAAGCACTCAAGTCAAACTCAATGTCATCCTGTTTTTCAAAACAAGGGAGACCAGTCCATGACAAGTCTTTTCTAGGATAGGCAGCATGGATGTTAGCAGGGGGTGGAGGTATAGTAGCATTCATGTTCTTAATTCCAAACCATGTTTTGTCCTTAGGAGATTGACCAATTTCAAATGCCTTGGTTAAATCTTTTGAAGCTTTTCCAAATTTTTCAACAGTTTCCTCATCTATCTTTTGGTTAGCTTTGAAAATTTCAAGTTCAGCAGTTAAAACATTTATGGATTGGTTATTCTCCTTGGCATCTCTTTCTAGAATCACAATGTGATCCCTATAATCACTTTCTCTTTGCCTATACTCTCTTATGGTGGACTCTAGTTGTTCTAAAGCACGTTTTATCAAGATCATTATCACAATTGATATAGTCAGCTTTTACCTTTCTGATTTGATCATTTAAAGATTCAGTATTTTTTCTACAAGCTTTAGTACAGTATGAGTCATCATATACCTCATTGTCAGAGCTGGAACTTGACATGGCCATAAGTGCAAAGTCTTCTTCCTTTTCCTCAGCCATCAAAGCTTGATTTCTTTCCACACTTTCTGTCATAGCACTCCAGTCCCATCCATTAGCTCCATCTATCCCCTGCATAGCTACCATGGCTTTAGCACCAGAATCCTCATCCTTTCTATGGCTATTTCCAGACTTAGGTCCTCTGCACTCCCTGGCAAAATGACCCTTCTTGCCACAATTGTAGCATTCAACTTTTGCTTTATCAAACCCAGCCACATCAGATGGATTAATTGTGATCTTCTTCCCATACTTCTTGTGGAACCTGTTGGCTCTCATGCTTAGCAAAGCCATATTCCACTTGATATCCAATTCTTCTAATGCTTGCTTACTGATTTGATTCAGATCTTCATGTAACACTGTAGATCCTTGTGGCCCTTGAGATGCTATGAAGGCACATGCAGTATCAAGGCTGAATGTAGCTGGTCTTTCTTCATCATAGGAAGGTCCAGACCTGGTAGCAGGGGAATAAGTAGCAGGGGCTACTTCTATTCCACTGTTCTTGGCGATTCCACTGCTTTGTGATATGAATGCCATGTTAGCAGGGGAATCAGCGACTCCACTTGAGTTGGTGGGAATTGTCCCTTTTGACTTCATTTCATTGACAATAGGTTCAAAAACTTTTAAGTTATTGTATATATCATCAATGTTCTTGTTGTCCAAGTCATCCTTATTCTGCCAGATTGCCTTATAGACAAACCATTCTTTCTGGAGGCTGTTAAGAAACCTGGTATTCACCTGCTCTCTTGACACCTCAATATCAAAAAATTCCAAGTGGGCCACCATGTCTTGAAGCCTATTGTAAATAGCTCCAATTGATTCATCACCAATTGCTTTGAAAGAAGCAAAATCATCCAGCATTTGGTTCTTCTTCTTCTTCTTTGTGGCTTCATTTCCTCCAAAGGTTGTGCCTATGGCTTCCCATAGTTCCTTAGCTGTTTTGTATTTCCTGAATCTGAGTTGATGTCTATCAGGTAGGGCCAACAGCAATGAGCTATGAGCCCTGACATCATGCCTTCTAGCCAGTATTTCCTTATCACATAAAGCAGCAGATTTTTTCTTGTCCTTACCTTTGGAACTTTCACCTTCATCCTTGCCTTCTTCCACTGCCACCATTTTGTTGAATTGATCACCAAACTCTATGATCTCCCAGAGAACATAGTGTTCCATTTTCAGGTATTGTTGGATTCTGAATTCCCATAATTCAAAGTTTTCAGGATCCAACATGGGTAACTTGAGGGCATTGTGGTTGTTGCTGTTTGTGGATGAATCTGAAGACATGTTTGCTATGAGGATTTTGTTCTTGATTTAGACAAAGTTTCTCAACAAGCTCTGATACCACATGTTGAATCCCAGATCGTTAGACTCAAACAGTCGAAACCGTTCTATCTAGGTTGTTAATTGTACATGTGATGAACACAGCGGAATAAGAACAATTAACATGAATAAGATGTTTGACAAGATGAATAATTCCCAAAGAGGATTTGTATTAATCATTAACACAAATCACTCTAGGTGTGTATGCATTGAATCCCACACCTAGAGATCATACAAGCAGTAGGTTACATTTGTGTAGTTGGAACTGATAATAAAACCTATGCCTGGTGGTTCCTTTTATAACTTAAGGAAACCAGGAATACATGGAAACTAAATAAGATAATCATGACTAAATCAAAACAGAAATATTCATTCTTATCACTACTTTGACCAAATCTCCATCTTTTATTATATATGGCAGGGGGAACTCCAGCAGTGGGAACTCCAGCAGGGGAATCTTCAGGCAGTGGGATCTTGTACTAGCAGGGGTAACTCTCTTGTATTTCCTCCACCAGCTTGAACTCTTTCCTAATGCCATATTTGGTCCTTCTAGTTTCCATGGTGATTTGACTCATCAACTTTTGACCCAACAATGGTTTGCAAAGTTATTGTGCCAAAAATGTCAAATGCCCAAAGTTGTTATAAAAGGATTTGAGGTTACTTGCTGTTTATTACAACATGAAGAAAACAAGAAACTTGAGGGGGCCAAATTGCCAGACATCACAACCTACCACAGCCTATCATCCTGCCATGTCACCCACTCCACCCACTCACAGCCTTCCACCTCACAACCCACTCCCACGTCAGACTTCCACCCAAACCATTTAAATAACTTAATCAGTTATTTATATAATTTCCCACCAAACAGATTTTTTAAAATCTAATTTCCCCAAAACGGATTAAACCTGCACTAATCACCCCCATAAACCCTACTTAATCCCAGACTCAATCCAATCAAAAACAAGGGGGTTTTGTCTCTTCTTTTCCAGATCACTAATTCACAACTTTGTCACCCAAACCCACATCCCAAATCAACACAAGACACACCCATGTGTCTTGTGGGACCCTCCCTTGCACCCGTCTTTTTCCCCCAAACCCAATACCAGACAAGATGTGTGGTTAGATGGTAGTCCTTGGTCCCCAAGCTCATTTTAACGTCCAGGATCACAAACAACAGCTGGCAACTTCACATGTATCCATCTTGACCCAATTTTCAGTCAAATTCAAGGACATTTCAGGAAATCCCTTAGTTAGGGTTTTAGCTTTGTATTTTTTTATTCAGTTATCTAGATAGTTCTATGAGAGGCTATAAAAGGAGGATGCAAGCTGTGCATACCCCTTTGTCCTTGTTTTTCTCTTTTGATCACAACCTTGTAAATCCGTTTTTGGTGAATGAAAAATGGTTTAGAGTTTGGTGATGAGAAAAGAAGTGCCAATTTACTTTCATTGCTTAAAGTTTTATTGCTTTTGATTATTGTTTTACTTTGCTTCAAAAGGTTTTAAAGTTTGTGAATTTTCAAAAATTTCATTTTTACTCTTTTGTTTACCTTGACATTTACTGTAGCATAAGCTCATCACAAGCCTGATAAGCTTGTGACAAGCTTACTCTACTTGTTCTCTTTCCTTGTTTGTTGTGATTGTGCAGGAACCAAGAAGAAACCAACATTAAATTTTATCCATTTTCTTTGTCTTGTCAAAAATCTCAGCAAAAGTTCTTCTCAGGCCCCAGCCTGATTGGAGGTAACTTTTCAGTCACTGTTGGGCCTGGATGTAGGCCCAACAAGGTAGCATCCTTGTTTCCTTTTTCAGTTTTCAAAAATATTCAGTTTTATGTGATTTAGTATGGAATTTGTGAAATCTGCTTAAGTGTTGGATTAATGTGCTTGTTCTTGGTTGTTTGATGATTTATGCATGCTAGATTAGTTTTAAGTCAGTTTGGATAGGTTATGAGTTGCTTTGCTTAGTAAAAGTTCAAATTCTGAATTTAAAGGGGTGTTTGGATTAGGGTTTAAGTAGGGTTAAATGGTATGAATCTTTCTTAAAAACCTGTTCAATACTCTTGTTTGGTTGTCATTAGGTTATATGTTAGTTTGGTTTTCATTTTGGTAGGTTTTGAAACAAATTGCATGACAAAAATTTGGATAATATAGCTAAAATTCAGAAATGCCTTGATTGACTGATTTTGTGAGAATTGGTACCTCAAATCTTGTTCATTGCTGAAAGACTGGTTAAAGAAGGGTTTGTGTTAGCTTTAATGCCATGTTATTGAATTATGTGCAAGATCTGAGCTTTTAAAATCCACTTTTGTGCAAGTAGTTAACTTACTGTTCATCAGAAACTTGTTTACATTCATCAGTAACTTTGTGTGCCCTTTTGTGTGAAATTTTGCTAAGTGACTTGTGTGTTTTTGTGTTTAAATTGACTCCTTATACTCAACTAAGTATAAGGGTGCCCTATTGTCCAAAGAGATCCAAGTATTGAGCTTTCCTAAGCTCATTTGGTCAACTGACCTCATTTTTGCACTAGCAATGGGAAAAAAGTTTCCCCTGCTATCACACAAGTTGTTACTGCTACACTACTGGACAAAATCCAAACAAGTGTCACTTTCAGTTTTCTTAACTTTTTGTCTTTAGTGATCTTAATTAGGAATTAGGACTTGAAACCTGTTTTAATATTTTTCTTATTTTATTT
This sequence comes from Glebionis coronaria, assembly GCA_025667525.1. NCBI lineage: Eukaryota > Viridiplantae > Streptophyta > Magnoliopsida > Asterales > Asteraceae > Glebionis > Glebionis coronaria. The sequence continues at coordinate 70,107,247 of CM046882.1, read as the reverse complement.
AGGATTTTTCTGTTTAATTATTTTTTATTTTACTGTTCATTTAGTAATTTTTAGATTAAATAGCTATTTTTAATACTTTTTAAGTTTCTATTTTTGGCATTTAGTGCCAAAAATACATATTTTTCAGTTTCAACATTTTTCTTTTATTAAGAAAAACATTTTAAGATTTTTGGTATAAAAAGTTTTCACTGTTCACTCTTAAATTATTTTTTAGAATTAAATTAGTTTAATTAGGGTTTTAATTCAAACTGTTTTGTCTTTTAGTGAAAAATTTAATATTTTTCAAACTTTTTCAATTTTATACTGTTCATTAGAGTAAAATAGGATTTTTAAAATTGGTAAATTATTTTTAGCATTATTTTTAGCATTATTTTTAAAATTGGTAAATTATTTTAAAATTGGTAACTTTTTCAATTTTATATATGATTCGTGACGAATCATACATGATTCCTCTCAGACGTGACTTAAGAAAAAAACTCGAAAAAAAGTTCGTCGAAAGTATATACATATGCCCCTCGATAGAAATATGATTTAATTCTCGTTGCAATGGTGTATTTTTTTCGTTTGATGATTTACCGTTTGTAAGATATTTAATTTTTAAAAAAGTAGTGAGAAGTGAGGGTTTTAAAAAATGGGTGATTATGATTGGTTGAATAGGTCTATGCTAATTTAAAGGTCTACATAGATCTTAACTATACACCACAAAAGGTACAAAAAGAAATCTTGATCCATAGATCACATTATCTCGCTTTACAGTATAATCCAGTTTTTTTTCCGTATTTCTGTCAGCTTAATATATTTGACCGCTAAAACTTTATTATTTTTATACCGTATTCACAGTTTCTTTGTTTTATAACATAAACTAAATTTGAGAACCATTCGGGTCAAACTTGGACTTTCGGATTAAGAACAAAGTAAAATAAAGAAAGGTAGAAAGAGATTAAAGAACAAAAAGCTTAACTTGAATTAGATTAATGAAATCCAAATACAAGAATGATTCAAACCTTAAACTTGAAAGAAAAAGATGAAACTTAGTGAGAGAAAGTTGGGAACTTTCTCTCTCTAAAACCTAGAAAGAAAAAATGAAAAACTAAAACTAGCTAACCACCCTCCTAATGTGATTAGGAGGGTGTTTATAGGGAAATGGGAAGTGCATGTGTGGTGTTTCCTTCTTTCTTTTCTTCTCGACTTGATTTCATTCTTTGTCCTTTCTCGACGTCGTCTCGGGATTCGAACTTGTCTTAATAATTTTCTTCTTTCATTTAGACTCAAGTTCTTCGTCTTCATTAAACTTCCGTCTTTAGACTTTTTCTTCGATAAATCTTCAGAATAGGTCTTGGACATCCGTTCTTTAAGCACTCTTGATCTTTTGACTTCGTTTTTTCTCGTCTTCTTCGATAAAAGCCCGTGAAAGCCCGTGTTTTCTTCCTTTTCGTCTTTTGGTCCTAAAACACAATAAAAACACAAACCACGCATAATTCCGACTTTTACGACATAAAATACACGTTTTGGTCTTGTTATTATTGGAAATAAGTGGTAAAAGGATAAGTGTTTTCACACTTATTAAATCCCCTACACTTGACCATTGCAATGTCCTCATGCAATGCATTAATTTTAGAGCACGGTTTACATTTCCCATCATAAATAACCTACCTTGTCCTTTATTCAACACTAAATAAAAAGATAAAAACAAGTTAAGAAATTAAAGACTTACATTGGGTTTTGGCTGCCATGAACGTTTTTCATCCTCAAGTTTCACGTTCCCCATACCAAGCTTAAAAACAAGATCATTGCTATTATAAGTTAGCAAACTAACACGAATTCATGTGGGCCAATTATTCACTTAGACTCCCTTATTCCTAGGTGTATCTCTTATATTTTATTTTTGTCTTGAATGATCACGAGGATGCATTGTTTGACTTATTTCGATAGTTATTTAGGCCGAAAATAAAGTGAACGATTTAATCAATAGTTAGCTAAAGGACAAATTCTTTTAAAACTGCTTCTCGGGACCTCATAAAGTTCATATCTTGGCATAACTCGCTTCACGATTTGAGACCTTTCTCGGACCGATATTTGGCAGCGACTTCATACTTCGAATCTTTGAGAGACGTTCTTGAAATTATGGTCTTCTCTTCATAATAGGAATTTCTTCACTTGAAGTTTTGAGAGATTCTTCATCTTTGGACCACGACTTCTTTCATTTTTCTCCAATCTTATTTTGGACTTTGATATACAACGATCCGCCTCCTTTTAGGACTTGGATCTATTTATCCTCATACCTTGCTAGGGTCTTTTCGGATAGAATTCTCCATGACTTTTGGGGAGTTTTTGCTTTTCGTCGTGAGTCTCGATCCTTCATATTGATTTTCGACAAATGATTCTTCACATCACTTTTGGATCTTTAGCAACAAAATGTAGCCATCATGCCTTGTTAGGGCCTTTTCGGACTCGCCAATCTTCGCATCCTGCTTCAATAAGTTATGCCTTGGCTATGAACTCTAATTAATACCGAGCAACTTTTAAACGATCTTGGGCTAGAAGCTAAGTAACTTTTCAAATCGTACAACCTTATTTATTGCAGATAAATTTATTAACAAGCAATGGGAGAATAGGCTCATAATTAACTCACATAAATTCACGAAAGAATACCAAACTTATAACTGACTCTATCATCTCTCGTCCTCCACAGTTTAAAATCTCAAGGAATGAGACTCGTGGATGCTTAGCCTATTAAATCAAAGTTTTGGGTTTTCGAGTCATCTATAGGATCTTGTAAATTCTTAGGCTTTTTCAAGTAGAAATCGTATTTTAAAGTTCCCTTGATAAACAACTCTCTAGGATAAATTATAGGAACTTGCGAAAAGTTCTTGTTCTTAACCCGTGAGAGTTAAGACTTTCGCGTTTTAAAGCTCCCTACATAAAAGCCTAGCAAAACTTGACTTAAACACGTTAAGGATACTAGCTAGAGTAAACTTAGATAAGTAAACTCGGGTTGAGTCATAATATTCACGACTTTGAAAAATAAAACCACTTTATTAAAATTTATTCTAGCAAGGAAAGAAAATAATCATAACAAAGGAAAATACAGCTATACAACTAGGCCAAAATAGATTAAAAATTTTGAAAAATATCGAAAAATTAAGTTTTCCGGTTAAAATGAGGACAAATTCATGGAAAAGACCACTTACTTCTATAGAAGTCCCCCCTACACTTGAGATAAACATTGTCCTCAATGTTTAAGCATGTGGGAGTAAACTTCCCTACACTTATGACATTGTGTACTTTGTTTAAATCTTGCTAAGGAAAGGACAACTATAGTGAATTCAGTGTGAACATATAAGATATGAAATATTTGAATCACGAGAGTTTAGGATATAACCGGGAAGATGGGAACACGGGATCACGGTTCGTCAAAAGTCATCGAGGTGCTCTTTGAAGCTTGAATCCCTGCACAAAATAAGAAACAAGACAACCAACACATACGGGGCTCCCCCCTACACTTATGATGAAAGCAGTAAAGGATAGATCACGGGTTGCCTCCCGAGAAGCGTTTTTTTTTTATAACCGAGTCACGAGCCTGACTCGACCCAAATTTAGTTCATGGGAAACGTGGTGAGGGATGGACTCATCTCATGAGAGATGTCCTCACCAAAGTACAGCTTCAAACGCTGGCCATTCACCTTGAAATTGGGCCCATTTGGTTGAGAAAGCTCAATGGTGCCATATGGAAAGACTTTGGCGACGGTGAATGGACCAGACCGGCGGCTCTTCAACTTGCCAGAGAAGATCTTTAACCGATAATTAAAGAGTAAAACTTGATCACCAACGTGGAACTCTCGGTTCTTGATTCTTGCGTCATGGATGATCTTGGTCTTCTCCTTGTATATCAGTGAGTTCTCATAAGCTTCATTCCTTAGTTCGTTGAGCTCGTTGAGTTGAATCTTGCGAAGATCACCGGCTTTGTTGATGTCGAAGTTAGCCCACTTCAAGGCCCAGTATGCCTTATGTTCCAGCTCGATGGGGAGGTGGCATGCTTTCCCGTACACAAGACGATAAGGTGTACAACCAATCGGCGTCTTATATGCGGTACGGAAAGCCCGCAAAGCATCATCTAACTTATCGGCCCACGCGGCACGATGCTCTCCCACAGTACGTTCCAGAATTCGCTTCAATCCACGGTTGGAAATCTCAGCTTGCCCATTGGTTTGGGGATGATAGGCGGTGGAAAGACGATGATTAACACCATACTTAGCCATGACTCTTGCAAATTGATCATTGCAAAAATGAGTCCTGTGGTCACTAATTATAGCACGAGGAACACCGAATCGAGCAAACAGCTGCTTCAAAAAGTTCACAACCACCCTCGCATCGTTCGTTGGGAGAGCCTTAGCTTCAACCCATTTAGAAACGTAGTCAACGGCTACGAGGATGTACTTGTTCCCTTTGGATGATGAAAATGGCCCCATAAAGTCGATGCCCCATACGTCAAAGATTTCACATTCTTGTATGAAATTTTGAGGCATCTCATCTTTATGTGTGATCTTGCCTTGGCGTTGGCAAGCATCACAATGCTTAACTATTTCGTGAGCGTCACGATAAATGGTGGGCCAATAGAATCCTGAGTCAAACACTTTCTTAGCGGTGTAGTTAGGACCAAAGTGACCACCAGTGGGTCCTTTATGGCAAGCATCAAGGATTTGCAAAGCTGCCGGTCCATCAATACATCAACGAATGATCAGATCAGCACATTGTTTGAATAGATAAGGGTCATCCCAGAAGTAAGTCTTCACATCTTTAAAGAACTTCTTCTTTTCTTGGGATGTTAACCCTTTGATGAGAATACCACCCGCTAAGTAGTTTGCAATGTCCGCAAACCACGGGGTGTCATCAAGATTGGAGTGAATAGACATCAAGGTCTCAATGGGAAAAGAGTCATTGATCTCTTGGTTCGGATGATCCCCTTGATATGGATCCTCAAGTCTACTTAGAAGATCAGCTGCTAGGTTTTCGGCTCCCTTTTTGTCACGAGTTTCAATGTTGAATTCTTGAAGGAGCAAAACCCAACGAAGAAGTCTTGGCTTAGAATCTTGCTTAGTTAACAAGTACTTCAACGCGGAATGGTCGGTATACACGATGGTGGTGGAAAGGACAAGATAGGGGCGAAATTTTTCAAAAGCATAGACAACAGCTAAAAGCTCTTTTTCGGTTGTCGTATAATGCAATTGAGCCCCCGTCATTGTCTTGCTAGCGTAATGGATTGGTTGGAAGTGTTTATTCACTCTTTGGCCCAAAACCGCTCCAATAGCAAAGTCGCTAGCATCGCACATCAATTCAAAAGGTAGCTCCCAATTAGGGGTAACCAAGACCGGTGCCTTAGTTAGCTTATCCTTGAGAAGATTGAAGGCTTCAATACACTCTTTGGAAAAGATAAAAGGAGTATCTTTTTCCAAGAGGTGGGTCATCGGGCGAGCGATTTTAGAGAAACCCTGAATGAATCGACGATAGAAGCCCGCATGACCCAGAAAACTTCTCACACCCTTCACGGTTGAAGGTGGAGGTAATTTGGCTATGACATCCACTTTAGCACGGTCCACTTCAAGACCGGCTTTAGAGATTTTGTGTCCTAGCACAATGCCTTCTTTTACCATAAAATGGCCTTTTTCCTAATTTAGAACAAGGCGAGTGTCTTCGCACCGCTTAAGCATACGTTCTAAATTGGCAAGGCAGGAAGAGAATGAATCACCATAGACCGAGAAATCATCCATGAAGACTTCCATGGTTTCTTCAACCATGTCATGGAAGATAGCCATCATACACCGTTGGAAAGTCCCAGGAGCATTGCACAAGCCAAAAGGCATTCTTTTGTAAGCAAATGTTCCATAAGGACAAGTGAATGTGGTTTTCTCTTGGTCATGGGGATCGATGGGTATTTGAAAATACCCGGAGAAACCGTCTAAGAAGCAGTAATAATCATTACCCGCTAGACGTTCAAGCATTTGGTCCATGAAAGGAAGGGGAAAGTGATTCTTTCTCGTAGCATCATTGAGTTTGCGATAGTCTATACAAACTCTCCACCCTGTAACGAGACGAGTAGGAATCAACTCGTTGTTTTCATTGGGAACAACGGTGATTCCGCCTTTCTTAGGCACACAATGGACTGGACTAACCCACGGTGAATCCGAGATAGGATAGATCAAGCCCGCATCAAGAAGTTTGATAACCTCTTTTTTGATAACGTCATGGATCTTAGGATTCACCCTTCGTTGGCTTTGAATAGTGGATTTAAAGTCGTCCTCCATGAGAATTTTATGTGTGCAAAAGTGAGGATCAATTCCACGAATATCGGAGATCTTCCACGCAATCGCTTTCTTATGATTCTTCAACACGGCGATAAGTCGGGATTTTTCTTCTTCTTTCAGGTCCTTTGCGATGATGACCGCTAACTTCTTGTTGTCTTCAAGGAAAACGTACTCGAGATGAGACGGTAGGTCCTTAAGCTCAATAGTAGGAGGATCCTCAAAAGATAGCGTAACTAATGATGGATCATCATTAGTCACCTCTTTAGGAGAAGAAGGAGAAAACGGGTCGTCATTGAGAAGTTTCTCAATTGTGCGAATGTCTTCATCCCAATCGGTGGGAGAATTATCATACTTAAGACCGAGAGGACCCAAGCTAGCTTCAAAATCATCCAAGTCACTTTCTCCAAAAGGAGTCAATGACGGAGCAATTGAGGCAACGGTCTCAACATTGGGTAGAGAAAAGAGAGTACTTTTGCAAGCATCATGAAAGTGTTCTTCACAAGCCTCATCGAGAACATCAATAGCATTAACACTCTCATATGAATAAGGTTGCTTAGAAATCTTACCCATGTTGAAGACAATTTTATCGTCACCAACTCTCATGATTATTTCGCCTGCGGCTACATCAATGAGAGTGCGACCAGTCCTCAAGAAGGGACGTCCAACGATTAATGGAACACGAGGATCCATCTCGTAGTCAACGACAACAAAATCCGCCGGGAAGGTGAATTTGTCAACGCCAACAAAGACGTCTTCGGCTATCCCCATTGGATAAGCAACCGTATGGTTGGCTAATTCCAAAGTCATTTTGGTGGGGACTAGCTCGGGGAGAGATAATTGCTTTTAAACACTTAAAGGCATTAAGTTTATACTGGCACCTAGATCGGCTGGGGCCATGCAATTCTCTACTCCCGGGAAGTTGCAAGGAATTAAGAAGCGACCTGGATCACCAAGTTTGGTGGGCAATTTCCTTAAGAGAATGGTGGAGCAATTCTCATTAAGTTGGGTCTGAGCAATGTCAAGAAGCTTCACCTTGTCACTAAGAAGATCTTTAAACATCTTCGCGTATTTAGGCATGTGAGCGAGAGCCTCGGCAAAAGAGATGTTAAAAAACAATTGTTTAAACATTTTGAGAAAGTTTGAAACTTGAATATCATCCTTGCTCTTTTGCTTCTCTTTCCTCAACCTTGAAGGATAAGGTATATCGGATGAAGAGGAAGGCTTTAGGGGATTAGGATCACTCACAACCACGGGTGGTGGGGGAATGGGGTAGAAGGCAAAGGAGGTGGGGAAAGTTGCTCTTTTTCCTTGTTCACAATCACGGGTGGAGGTGTAGGAAGCTCGGGTTCCGTATAACCTTTTCTACTACGAGTGGTGATTGCTTTCATTTCCCCTCTTGGATTCGCAACGGTATTACTCGGAAGAGTACCCGAAGAAGAGGGTTGATTACCTTGGAAGATCGAACCGATCATATCACGAATGTTAACCGCTTGAGTGCTGAAAGAGTCTCTCATGTCTGCATGAATATCATTTCTTTGTTTTGCCATGTCATTCCTTAGCTCGGCTCGAATATCGCTCCCTTGTTTCGCCTTGTCATTCTTCAAGTTGACGAATTGACTCTGAAGATTCGTCACCATCTCTCTATTAGTCTTCATGAACGTCTCGACGTCTTGATTCAATTGCATCGGTTGATTGAGAGGTGGAGCTTGGTAAGCTTGAGAAGTTCCTTGAGGTGGATATGGGTTTCTTTGGGATTGATATTGATTGTTAGCACGAGGTTGGGTTTGGTTATTTCGGTTATAGCTTTGTTGTTGGTTTTGGTTTGGAGGATAAAACCAGGTGGAGCAAGATAGTTGTTTGAACGATAACTTAGCAAGTTACGGTCTCCTTGAGGACGAGCTTGATAGCCTCCCGTGGGATAAGTACCGTATGCTGCGTTAACGTTTTCAGAAAAATTGCCTTGAGTAGAAGGACAATCATTGTAAGAATAAGGACCACCACACGTGTCACAAGAAATAGAAACGGCTTTAGCTTGTTGAAAGTGGTTTGTGGCCATGGTCATGTAATTCTTGTTCATCTCCGCGATTTGTCAGGTAAGTTCGGTTATCTCAGGATTGGAAGTAGTAGAAGAAACATTGACTCTCAGGTTAGATCTTGAGGATGCGGATGAATCCCAATTCTTGTGGTGAGTAGTCATGTTTTCAATCAACTCTCTACACTCCTCCGGTCTCCTTTTCATAAAAGTACCACCGGCGGCGGCGTTGATCGTGTCACGATCACGAAAAGTGAGACCATTGTAGAAAGTATCAATGAGAGTGACGGGGAGCATGTTATGGTTCGGACAACGGTCGATCAAATCATTGTATCGTTCCCAAGCATCAAAGAGCGATTCATCATTTTCTTGCATGAATCCACTAATTTGGTTACGAAGACTTGTGACCATGGATGGTGGGAAGTAGCGCGACAAAAAGCGTTGAGTCATGTCATTCCAAGTATGAATAGAATTCTTTGGGAGACGGTCAAACCATTTTTCGGCATGGTGAGAAAACGAGTGGGGAAATAGTTGAAGGCGAAGTTCATCCATAGAAACACCGGGTGATTTCATGCTTTGGGTGATGGTAATGAATTTGTCGAGGTGTTTGTTGGCATCATCATCCGGAATTCCGCGAAATGGGTTAGTTTGCACTTGTTGGATCATGTGATGCTTCAACGAAAACTCCTGAGCCGTGATATGCATCAGCGCAATCGGGCCTCCGCGTCCGTTCATGGTGGGTTGACACAATTCCTCCATTGTTCGTAAATCAGGTAGGGGGCATTGTTGTTGTTGTTATTGTTATACAAATTGGGTAGAGGTGGGTTATTATTGTTGTTATGAACACCAGCCATATCTAAATCTTCACGAGTCTCGGGCTCAGAATAGTTTAAAGATCTAGTACGCATACACCTGCAGAAGAAAAATACACAGAGAGAATATCTATATAATATTTTTGGTGCAAAACCTTTGGAAAAGAATTGCTTTTTAGTTTTTTTTTTTGAAGAATTTTATAGTTTTTAGGGTTTTTGAAAATTTTTAAAGCAAGGAAAATAACGTTCAAAGAACGGATCCAAAAATTCAATGCGTCTCTCACTAGAAACCGTTAATCTTAACGAAAAGAGCCGGCAGCGGCGCCATTTAATACACAGTTTTACCCTAGTATAAAATATTATCGTCCGATCTCTCCGAATTGATTTCCAGTCTAAAGTGCGACTCAATTGTCTTTTGGTGAACAAGAGAATGGTTTGGTTTGGTTATCTAACTTTTAAGCTAAATGCAAGTAATTAAAGTTGTCGTTGAGTAAAATGGAAATCTTAAAATTAAACTACAAATAAAAGCTTGCAACCTTGGAAACTAAAATGTAAATGATTTAAAACTAGAAAAGATGTTTAAAATATACTAAGACAAAAGGCGGGAAAGAGTAAATTCGAAAACTTAGGAAAATGGAACAAAGTTTAAAATAAATGTGCACTGCGATCGCACTCCATCGTAACCATTCCATCGCATTGCTCCATCGCAACATTCCATCGCAACTTACCATTGCAATGTTCCATCGTAACCTGGTCGCAATATGGATCGTACCCACCAATCGCACTCAATGCGATTACAACAAAAGAAATTCGATCGTAAATGGCACTCAATGCGATTACAACAAAAGAGATTCGATCGTACTCACTAGTATGATGGGAGGGGCGATCATACTACCAGATCACAACCACGATCGCAATAAGTGATCGTGGTCTTTGATCGTGGTTCCGGATCGTAACAAACCAATCGCAATCAATGCGATCAAAGCAGGGAAGAGAGACCCGATCGCACCCCAGATCGCAATAAGGGATCGTGGGCGTGGATCGTACCAGGGAAGGAACAAAGATCGCAGTCAATGCAATCGTAACAAGATCGGGACCAAGTAAAACCCTCCTAAGATGGAAAAGGCGTCCAAAAGGGAAATAAGCTCAAGCAAATAAGCAGCAACCAATAAGCATTTTCAAACTTCTAAAAGAGTAAATAAGCACAAATTCTAAAACTTTTGAAATCTAAAACATTCGAACTTCCATAAAACGGATTTAAGAACAATAAATCTTTTAGAAAAACTTAAACGTAAATAAGCCAAATCAATCGAATGAACCAAGAAGCATGACGAGCTTATAGCTTATACGTTCAAGAGCTTATGTAGAACAAGAAAGATTAACTTTTTAATCACGAAACACCAAAATCAACACGAATTGAGAACCATTCGGATCAAACATGGACTTTCGGATTAAGAACAAAGTAAAATAAAGAAAGGTAGAAAGAGATTAAAGAACAAAAAGCTTAACTTGAATTAGATTAATGAAATCCAAATACAAGAATGATTCAAACCTTAAACTTGAAAGAAAAAGATGAAACTTAGTGAGAGAAAGTTGGGAACTTTCTCTCTCTAAAAACTAGAAAGAAAAATTGAAAAACTAAAACTAGCTAACCACCCTCCTAATGTAATTAGGAGGGTATTTATAGGGAAATGGGAAGTGCATGTGTGGTGCTTCCTTCTTTCTTTTCTTCTCGACTTTATTTAATTCTTTGTCCTTTCTCGACGTCGTCTCGGGATTCGAACTTGTCTTAATAATTTTCTTCTTTCATTTAGACTTAAGTTCTTCGTCTTCATTAAACTTCCGTCTTTAGACTTTTTCTTCGATAAATCTTCAGAATAGGTCTTGGACATCCGTTCTTTAAGCACTCTTGATCTTTTGACTTCGTCTTTTCTCGTCTTCTTCTTTAAAAGCCCGTGAAAGCCCGTGTTTTCTTCCTTTTTCGTCTTTTGGTCCTAAAACACAATAAAAACACAAACCACGCATAATTCCGACTTTTACGACATAAAATACACGTTTTGGTCTTGTTATTATTGGAAATAAGTGGTAAAAGGATAAGTGTTTTCATACTTATTAATGTTTTATTAAAATGAAAATGTAAATTTGAATATGGCATATTCCAAATGCCATAAGAATATCCTTTGAAGGTTTAAACAGCCTTAGATATTTTAAATTCACTAAAAGACAAAAAGGAGCGGATTCTACTCTCCGTGGTTCCTTAAGTGCCTACGCGGTTCCCTATCGATAAGGAACCGCCTGGGTAGTTAAGGAACTGCCCATAGATAGCCGTTGCCATTTGTCTTCTATTTATAGTGGATTAAATCTGCATTTTCATTAACCCTTTTTGGACATCTCTTTCAGCTTTCTTTCTCCTATCTAATCCTAGTCATTAGTAAATGATCACTTAATGTGTTAAGTATGTTCACTTATGATTATCCAATTGATCTCCTTATTTACCTTGTCCAAAGAGAAGATCACTCACACACTTGTGATGTGATTAAAGATGAAGCATTGATGAAGATCACCTTCTCCTAAAGATCTAGTCATGTTCATCATTTGTTTATTTGTATCTTGTGTAGATCCAATGTATTTGTGAATACTTGGACTAGTTGTGTTCATCCAAGCTATTTGTGAATACTTGGATTAGAGTTGTGTAAATCCTTTGCACATGTGTGTGCTTGGATTTGTGTTGTGTAGATCTAAGCTACATGTGTGTACTTGGATATGTTTAGTTGAGTTGTAATAAGTTCTGTTAGTTCTCACTAAACTATAAAGTGATGTGGTTGTGTCTTGTGAGTTCTCACTAAACTATAAAGTGATATGTAGTTGTGTTGTGTGAAGTTCTCACTTAGCTTCAAAGTGAAGAGTCGTGAAGATTGGTTCTAGCTTTGGGTTAGAACTCGACATCTAGCCTTGTGTCGGAAAATAGTGAAGTAGGCAACGTTGTGAAGATTGGTTCTAGCTTTGGATTAGAACTCGATGATGAGACTGCTTTTGTACATAGTCTCATGGTCCAAAACGGGCTTAAAACGGTTAAAATATCATAAAAGTGCCATATATATGTTTGTGTTTGCTCAATGTGTATTTTAGGTACGGATATCGAGAAAATGACAAAAGATCACAAGAATCAATCAAAATGAACACGGGAAAAGAAGCCGCACAATGAACCAGACCCTAGAGTTGATTTTCCAAGATAAGTCCTTGAAGAATTGAAGATGTACAAGAAGGGTCCTTCATTAGAAGAAATGACACTTTATACCCTTGTATATTCATAATTACAAGTTTGGTCCCTAAAGTTTGTCAAATTTCCAAAAAGGACCCTCAACTTTGAAGAATTGGCAAGATTGGTCCTTACAAATTGAAGACTTGTCACTTTTAGTCCTCTATAAAGTCAAGAATACATGTGAAGACCTTAAAGTATAAAGACATTTCAAGAATGGCCCTTCAAATGTCAAGAAATTACAAAAAATACCCTTGAATACATTTTTAGAAAAGTTTTTGTGGCAAAATTATAAAAACAAAAACTTCTTTTACAAAGGGATTCTTAGTTTCGCTATGAGAAACTTATCATGACACAAAAATGAGAATGGGAGGGCTGTTTTTGCCAATACCTAAACTAACTCCATCCAGTCATCATCCACATCATCTTCTCTCCACCAATCACATTCAACCAACACCCCCCACCTCCTACGTCAACACCCATTACACGTTTAATAATAATTATTTTCAAATAATTACTTATTAAATCAAAAAACTGGTAAACATAATCCCCTAATCCCCACCAGATTGAAACCCCCTTTTAAACTTAAGAACCCTAATTCGACCTTTTGTTAATCCTTTCGAATTGAAACGAGATAATCCAGATTCATGATTAATGGTCCACTAAACCCTTCCCAACTCAAAACCCCCATCCAACTCATCCCATGTGCTCACATGAGCCATCCCATGCCCCACCTAGAAGAAGAAAACAAAAAAGGGCAGTCAATCAACGAACCTGATTTGATGTCGTGTTCTCCAAACGAAAATCAACAATCAAGATTCATCACACAGCCTGGAGATGACAGAAATCACATGTTACATCTTTGACTTGAAGACTCAAATTTAAAAATCGAATATGCTAAGAGCATATCCAAGGGCACGTTTGGAAAGTCACAGATTAGGGTTTGTTATCTTCTAGACAACTGTAAGCCGATATATAAGGCATTAGGGTTTCATCTTCATTTTTTTTCTTATCTCAGTTTTTTTAAAAAGTTCTTTGTAATGTCTTTGGAAGATATATGAAAGTTTTGTTTGAAAAATATACTGAATACCACTGTCTTATTTTACTTACTGTGTTAATTTATTGTTGGAAGATTAATGATAAGTCTGTTGGTTCAAGGTTTGGCTCATAAAATGTTTTTCTTTTCAGTTTAAAAGGTGGATAGTTTGAAATCTTAGTTCCAAAAATTTATGTTTTGTTTCTGATTTTTAATCAGTTTGATCCCAAGTTTTTATTCTCAAGTATTGTCTGGTGTTGTGTTTCTAAAAAGTCTCACAAGTTTTCATTAGTGCATTTGTTAGAAATTTGGACCTCAAACAGTATATTTTGATCATGTGTATCTGTTTTTCTTGTTGAAAACCAAATACAAGTGAAAAATATAAGGTTTGTTAGGTCTTTGATATCGTTTCAAAAAGTTTGTGTAAGATCAGTACACCATTATATATATATATATATATATATATATATATATATATATATATATATTGCTTTGTTTGTTATCACTTTCTTGGACTTTTCTTTTTGGCAGGATTGTTACAAAGGAAGCTTGTACTCATGCGAGTACATAAGCTCAAACAAATACGGGGGTATGGATTGTGTGTCTCTGAGGTTTGAAAAGTCTTTCCTTTTTCTGTCTTTACTTTCATGAATCATGTGTATGAGTTCTTGGTGAATCTAATTGTGCTAAGTGTTTGTTGTTCATGAGATGTAATATCTAAGTATGCATGTTACCTGATTGACACTTGTGGTTAAAAATCTTTCAGTTTTTATTTGAAATCTTGTTTATCATTTTTTAAGGGGTGTTTGGGTTTATGTTTTAAACTGGCTTGGGTGACAAATATAAGTGTAATCACAACTTGAACACACCCATTTAGGTAATAATAGGTGTCATCAATAGTCTGTTTCAAGTAGATAACAAGGAATCAGAATTTGCTTAGTTAAAATTTGGTTAAAATCAGTTACATTCATTCAGCAGGGTAGATCTAGTTGATTTTTGTGATTTGAATTTCAAAATCTTGGAGTATGATAGAATCAGTAGTCATCCAAGATTGCTGATAATTTATTTGTGCTTTGGTAGTGTTTTGACTAAGATTGGAAGGTTTGAATCTCACATTTTGACCATTTAAACCAGCAACTAGTTCCTAGGTCTGCTTGTGCACATCAGTGAACTGATTTTGATCATTTGGTGTGATTGTTGTATTGAAACTGATGTTTTTTGTGCTATTCCTAACTCCCTACACTCAACTGAGCGTAGGGGTGCCCCCATTGTCCAAAGATATCAATAAACAAGCTTAAAAGCATCTTTTCGCACTTTCTGAGTACAGTAGTGGAATATGAAGAGGTACCTATGACGTGGCAGACGCTTTTCCCGGGTTTCGAGGAGTTAGGTGCAAGGGGGATGAATGTCTTCTTGGCGGGAGTGTTTGAATTACTCATATATGGTTTATGCGCGTTTTGGTTTTTCGAGCACTTGGACGATTGTAGTCTAGTAGCCGCGGTTAGCACCTGCGACCACTAGACTGGGGGGACATGATGACGTATAGTCCCTAGTCGGGCTGGATAGTCCGACTCACGGGTACTACCCGTATCCATAAGGAATGAATTAATGCTTACGCGATATGCGCGCAACCCAGGAATCCTGGTAAGCCGCTGTCGCACATGCGGTTAATTACTTAAACAAGGTCCTCGTCGTAGTGCGACAGGATCAGACAGAATATAATCTATCATATAGATATATTCGCCTAAGGGAAAGAGATATACACTTACCTTAGTTACGCGATAAAGATCAAGCTATTTTAAGTCATTATTTCTTCCTTAGGCCGCAAGAACAGGGAGCCCAGCTTGGACTCTCTCGGGTATAAAAGGAACCCTCATGGTTCCACAAAGGTACGATACACACAATACCCAAAACACTATTCACTCAAATCGATTACTTACTCTCACGCTGGAGTCTAATCTGTTTAGTGTGTAGGGTCCTCAAAGCAAGTTTCACTTGGTGCAAGAGCCCGAGTCCACAAGACCCCGAATTAAGCCTAATTCGGGTCAAGCTCGGTACATCCAACTTTTGTATCAACATAGATTAGCTAAAACTACGGAGCATGTTTCGGAATACATCTTAATATTAATATACTAGCAGGATATTCGCGCGTTGCGGCAACAGGTATTATAAAAACTAAAATCATGCGAGCGTAATGTTTTATGAGTATACACATTTTCCAATATTAACTTTACAATTAATGATGATAGTTCTAAGTTTGAACAACTTTAAACAATAACAAATCAGATCATTTAAAAATAGTATTACGAAATTGTTATGATTGATCGTGAAAGGTATTTATTAATATGTGTAATATTCGTCATAATATTATGTAACGTGTAAATATAGAAAATATTCATAGTTTATATATTTACACGTTTTCATATATTATAATAACCTTAAAGTATTCTTATTAAAATATTTCCGATTTAAACAAATAAATTAGCAAAATGATTAGTATTTCACTAAATTTATACTAAAATACATACATATACGAGATATGTTTTGAAATGTGCAAATTTATAAAAAAATTGAATGGCTTATAATAATCAAACACAGATTTAATATTAAATTTACATTAATGAACAATTTAAATAATTGTATATAATAATTTTAGTTTATAGTAATAATCATTTGTTTTTTAACGATATTAACAATAATCATTTGTATTTGTTGCATATTAATTTGCAAGAAAAAGTTCTATGTAAACCAGAAATTTAGCATAGACTCAACCATGTAATCTCAAACTTTTATTTTTATTATCTATGTATTTTCATCATTTTTTTTAAAATTTAATATCTTATAAACCGTTAATCGTTACACAAAACGAAACATACCATCGCGACGAGAATTAAATTACCTTTCTAACGAGGGTCACATGTGTATACTTTTGACGAACTTTTTTTTGCTGAGAAAATCATATATGATTTGTATCACGAGTCATATATGATATTCTGAAATCATATATGATTCTGGGAAATCATATATGATCCGCGATACGAATATGATTTTCTTAGACAAAAAAAAAAGTTCGTCAAAAGTTTATACATGTGTCCCTCATTAGAAAGATAATTTAATTCTTGTTGCAATTAGGGCTGAGCAGGCCCGACCGGAACCGAGTTAACTCGACCGAACCGACTGACCCGACTTAACCGATCCCGAAATCGAATAATTCAGTTCGGTTGTTGGTTTGAAATTTCTAACTTTTTCGGTTTCAGGCCGGGTCGGTACGAAAACCGAGTTAAACCCGATTAAGCCCGACAGGCCCGACTTATTAGGTTAGTCTTTGTTTTTCAGCCGCTTTTTTCAAATAGGGAGTATCTCTCATCTTCAAATTGAACCATCAGGAGAAAAAAAACAACCATGGATGAAGAACACCAACACCCAACGAATCAACCAATCAACACCTTTGAATCTATCTCATCTTCCAAACCAACTTATGAATCATACCCATCCAACAAAACACTGTGGATTGAAAGTTGAAACCCACTGTAGATCGTGGAACTTTGTTCTTATGTTGATGACTTATATTGTGATTCAAAACCCACTGGAAATGGTGAAGAACGGTAACTTTGTTGTTATTGTTGTTATAAATTTGGACTTCACTTGTATTATTGTTGTTATACACCCACTGTGTGTTTTTTCTGCTAAAAGGGTGTTTGGATTTAGTTTTGCAGAATTTTTTTTACTTGCTGATAAAGGGGTGTGTGGGGTAATATCTCGGTTTCGGTATAACCCGAGTGAAATCCCGAGTTAGCCCGACATTAAACCGAACCGAACCGACTTTTTCGGTTTCGGTTTCGGTTCAAATTTTAGGCATTTCTCGGTTTCGGTATTTCTCGGGACGGGTCGGGTCGGGACCGGCCCGAAGCTCAGCCCTAATTGTAATGGTGTACTTTTTATCGCGTGACGATTTATCATTTGTGAAATTTTTTATTTTTTTTTAAATGTGAAAAGTGGGTTTTTTTTAAATAGATGAACATGATTGGTTGGTTTAGTTTATGATAGATTATTGGTGTACATTGATCTTAACTCTTAATTTGTATTCACTTTTTTTTTTTTTTGGTAACCGTGTTATTTAATATGTATTGCTCTCTAACTAATACATAAATAAATCCTTGAAGTTTTTGAGTTATAAAAGTTTATACCAAAAGCTTGTAAGGTGTATTAATTTAAATATTGAAGTGAGTGAGTAGAAATATTTATGTGTTGTTAAAAAATAGTACATATTTATGTAATACGGTTGTTTTTATCGGTTTCGACGAGGTCTCTCCTGTTCGTATTCTGACGGATTTTTGGCTAGTTGAACTGATTGTGACTCCAGTTTCCAGTTGAACCCGTTGGTCCGGTTCGATTTTCAAACTTATGTACATAATACATCATTTTAGTAGACAACATATGTACGATTTTATAGATATATACTTCTAATTTTTGTACAATGTGCATATATAATTCTATTTTTAAGTAATGAGGTGTATTAACTATATATTAATTAGTATTAATATTTTTATTTTTAAATTAATTCTATGTATATTAATTAGTTTTAATATGAGTATAAAATTATGTTTTATGTTTTAAATGATTTTTAATTATGATTATATAATTGTACATTATGTATTACAACATATAAGTTGATTTTTTAATATTATTATTAATAAAAGTGGTTTTCTTTTAATAAGTAGCATAGATTTTATGAAAAATTTATTGTTATCAATAATTCTTATAACGGTTGTTAATTTATTTTTCATTTACAACTATGCCTAATTTTGTTTTAAATTTACTTCCTTTTCAGTTTTAAACTTAAGTGTTTTTGTTTGTGCCTAATTTTCTCTTAAAGTTACTTTCGTTTTATATTAAATGTTTTTGTTTTTGTTATATAATATTTGATTTAAAGTATATAAATATATTTTGTTGTATAAGTATTCCTCATGGTATAATAATTAAGCAATGGCGGATTTCTTAAGAGATCGGTGAAGACTTCGGTCATTTCAAAGTTTGTGATAAATAATGTAAAAACTATGTTTTCCGTATCAAAGTTATTGTTCATTTTTTAAAGTTTGTGACAAATTATGTAAAAACTATGTTTTCCGTATCAAAGTTATTGTTCATTTTTATTTTAGTATGCATAAAGTAGTTCGACTCCCCTGCAATAAATACTCCGTCACTATCGTCAAGTATTATTTAAAATAAAAGTTGAACTAAAGAAATTAGAAGTAGACGTCCAATATGGGACGAATGCGGTATATCAATAAAAAAAATTGCAAAACTAGAAGAATTCCGGTGGTTCAAGTTTATTAAACAAGTCATTGGCGAATGGCGAGCATAGCATTACCTGATTTTTTTTATTTTTTTTATTTTTTTGAACGGCAACTTTATTAAAACTAGCAAGGAGCTAGAACAACTACAAAGTAATCAAATAAGGATGTAGAAGCCAACTATCCCAAGAAAAAATAGTTTTACATCTAGCTGAACACCAATTATAAGAACGAGAAACGACATCATCAAATAACACATCTTTGCGCGGCTTGGGAGAAGAGAACAACAGTCGATTACGGAAGTTCCACAAGCTCCACCAAGATACATAAAACACTCCTTCGAGAACCTTTTTGAGATTAGAGCCCAACCGGATAGATATAAACCACTCCAACCACTCATCGTACGAAGTAATAGAAATCCCAAAAAGATTCCACCAACGACATATAAGTCGAAAAATAGAATTAGCTACATCGCATTTAAAGAAAAGATGGGTCGTATCCTCCTGAGCACCATTACAAATCGGACAGCTAGAAGATTGGACCTGAACACCACGCCGAATCAGATTGGACCGAGTAGGGATACGATCAAGATACAACTTCCAAGCAAAAATGTTCACCTTAATAGGGATATACTTGACCCATCTCGTAACAGTATTATCCTTTGGAAGAAAGCGCTCATCCAAAAAATCACGAGCATCTTTAACCTGAAACATCCCTTCCCCATTTAAATCCCAAACCCATCTATCATCAACATTGGACAATACCTGTGTCCGAAGGAGATCAAGAATAGCTGCGAGTTGGGATGCTTCAGTACCTCCCCGAACCTGCCGGCGGAAAGAAAGTTGAAAATCCCCATGCATTTTCGTTGCTATTGTGCAGTCTTTGTCATTCTCCAAAGCAAACAACCTGGAGAACAACTCACAAAATGGGACGTCTCCTAACCACTTGTCTTTCCAGAAAAGAGTATGCAAACCTGAACCTACTCGACGTTTGCAATGAGATAAAAAATCGACACCTTGATTTTTCAAAGTAGAAACAACACTTTTAATATCCTTCCAATTCGAAAATTTAAAAGGAGATCGCGACTGAATTGAAGGACCATGCATGGCAGATATAAACCGAAACCACAACGAATTATCTTGCGAAATAAATCTCCACACCCATTTGAATAGAAGCGCTTGGTTCAGGGCATAGAAGCTAGAAACGCCTAAACATCCATATTTTTTAGCCGCTAGCACTTTAGACCATTTAATCCATGAAATCTTCCTATCTTTACTTTGAGACCCATTAAAAAAATCCCGACGAATAGCTTCCATCGTACGAAGCACAGTCTTTGGCACCTTATAAAGCGACATGAAATATATTGGAATAGAGCCTAGAACCGATTTAATTAACGTGAGGCGACCTCCTACAGAAAGAGTTCCAAGCTTCCATTTCGATAACCGCATCTTAATCTTATTAACTGTATCGTCCCAAGCATTAATCTTATTCATATTACCTCCTACCGTAACTCCTAAATACTTAAAAGGAGTTTTCATGATCGAGCAACCAATGGAACCAGCCGCAGCAATAACCGTATTATTTGCAACACCCACACCTAAGAGCTGACTTTTTTGAAGATTAATCTTCAAACCCGACGCCAAAGAAAAACAATCGAGCATTTGCGTGATGCCCCGTAAATTACTACCCGACCACTCTCCAATAAACACCGCGTCATCCGCATAAAAAAGATGTGAAAGCGAAACATTAGAGTCAATTTTTATACCTGAAAAAATGCCTGCCTCTTCCGCTCTAGATATAGATAGATGTAGGGATTCCATAACTAAAATAAAAAGGTAAGGAGCCAGTGGGTCTCCTTGTTTCAAGCCACAATGAAATTGAAATTCTGAAGTTGGACTTCCATTAACGAGAACAGAATCCATTCCGGAGGTTAAACTACCTTTAATCCAAGAGCGCCATTTAACACCGAACCCAAATGAATTAAGAACATCATCTAGATAATCCCACCGGATAGAGTCATAAGCTTTGGCAAAGTCAACTTTGAACACCATAGCTTGCTGTTTTTTATGTCTACACCAAGAAAGCAACTCGTTAATAATGAAAGGACCATCTAGAATTTGACGATTCGGAAGAAACGCCGTTTGTACATCAGAAATAAGATCCGATATAACCTCAGACAACCGCACTGCAAGAATTTTAGTCACTACTTTATAGAGACTCCCAATTAAACTAATTGGCCGAAGGTCATTAACAAACTTAGGATCACTAGTCTTAGGAATCAAGGAGATAAAAGAAGCATTACATACCTTCGCAAAAGACTTATGAGTGAAAAACCACTCCACCACAATACACATATCAGGCCCAATAGTACTCCTGAATTTTCGGAAGAATTCAAAAAAGAACCCATCAGGTCCAGGTGATTTGTTTTCACCACAGCTCCATACAACCTTACGTATTTCTTCAATAGATACTGGTCGTTCCAACTCGGTAATCTGATCTGAGGTAAGCCGAGTAGGAAATCTGAAGTTAAGACGACTATGACACATCCCCGGATCTTGGAATCGAGAGGCAAAATGAGAACAAAATTCTTCTTTAACTCGACTCGGTTCATCGACCCATTCACCATCAACCATGATGCCTTTAACAGATAAATTAACACGTTTACGATTGACAATCCCATGAAAATATTTAAGCTTATACACAACTTCTTTAAGCTTATACTAAATCGCTCGACCGATTCAAAATCGATCGTAGTGATCGATGCGTCGATCAATTTGAACTCAGTCATTGGTCAAACATGGTCGACATCAACACCAAGTTGGGAAAAAGGTCGAGGTGTGTCTGTGTTTTGAACTCGGTTATTGGTCAAACATGGTCGACAGTGAGATCAAGTAAGGGGTGTTTATGTGTGTTTTTAATTAATAAATATATATTTTTATGAAATATCCTTTTTTGGTGTAAGTCGTCTTTATTTGTAAAATAAAATCGTTGAAAAGAGAAAGCTGAATGAGGGTCTGAGGGTCAACCCCTCAACATATATGTCCAGCCTAAGTTTTAACTACCTTAGCTTTTGCATACATGTAAGAAACATAAATATATTTTTCAATATTACAGATTGAAATGAACAAATATAAAAAATTGTGGGAAACTGGGAATATGAAGAGACCAGGATGACTATCAGATAACATAAATTTGATATGGCGAAATTACCCGCTCAATATAATTTTTAGACAGCTAGTTGGTTAACCATCACCTACCTAATCATACTGGACCCTAGACTAAATGGTTCAAGGCCTTGGGAAATCTTTGGTAATCTTTCTCTAAGTCTCGACTCCATACTAACTACAGCTTGAGCAGTTGAGCTTATAACCAAACTGGGCCTCGATAAAATATCAAAATCAATTAAGATAATATCTAGATATGCAAAAGACCGTTTCCATAATACTATTGCCTACCGATTAGGAATCAACAGTTGTGCCAATATGGTAGTGAATGGGGATGAGACAATATTACTGCAGCAAACCACGAAAAGATGCATCTAAGTCATGGGTTAATATCAGACCAATAGGCAACAACGCTTGTTTACCGTTAGTACAATCCAATTCAACATGTTAAGAGATTGAATCCAAGTACAAAACTGAGAAATGTTATCATAAGTTTTTGAAACCAATCCCTTTGTGCTTAGCTGCTGCCTCACAGTTGATGCCTGCAATGAGTTTATTACTGTATCAGTTTCCAACTGAGGTCCGTAAATAACTTGTCTAGAATGTTAGTAAAAAAGATAGCGATTTCAGCTCGCCTAAAAATACAATGTTGAAATTGAGTCATACACTTTCTCTAACGCGCCAAGCGGGTAGATCAGAAGCTATAATGTTCAAATTTCTATGTGTGACATCCCAAACATAATGTTCCAATATTCGAATTATCTTTGTAGTTTTAAAGCCTTTTTTCTTATCATATTTAATAACATGTTATTTGTCTATAAATCTCAACAAGAAAAAAGTGGTTGCCCGGCCCGGCCTACTTTGACGTACTAAAAACTGCCCCGTTTTGACCCGCACATTTCCCACCTATAATTAGCAAGGATGAGCAGTAGCTTACCCGAAACACATCACGTTTTTCACTTTCTGTACAGTATGTCATAATGACCAGGTCGGTATAGCAAGACGATAAATGGATTTGTTTCAGACCCACTGTCGCTAGTTGCAGCATTATCTGAAGCTGGAACGAAATCATGATGATTGATACTAACACGCCCCTCCTTATCACATGAGCTGCGATCAAGATACATAACACGAATTGCTACACCCAATGCATCTGACAATGCTGTAATGTGAACATGGTCACTCTCTTCACCCATTGGCTCCACTGATGTCTTGCAGAACTATTTATGTAATAAAAGCAAAACTCAATATAAAGTTGTGTATGTTAACAGAAAAATCACTAGTCAATTGGAGTCAAACAAACCTGCTCTACAGTTGTATTCGACAAACCAAGAATAAATGGTTCAAAGAATTCAGAGCGCTTTTTTATCTCCCCAGCAGTCACAAATCTGAAAAACATCACAACTGCACAACAACTTCAGTTAGGAGATACGCAACGATTAGCAAAGTGGCGCAAATACTATGTGACTTTTAAACTAAAAAGAAAAAGATTAAAACAATTTAACTTTCAAAGTGCAAAATGGGCAGGTCATAGGTAACGATTCAAAAAAGTTCTGAGTTAAAATGAGTTGATTTTAGTGAGTGCTGGTTTAATCAGCAAACTCGTTATGTTCATGTTATAAACAGTCAAATACTACAAACAAACAATTGCTGCAATAATTTACTTTGGTCAATATAAAAAAACTTAGGGAAGCTGCAAGCATTATAAAGTCACTTTGGGCAACTTTCAACATGTTTCTCTTTTATGTATAAGCTATTAACCTTAACCAAGACCCGTTTATTAGTTAACAGGCAAAACTGCCGCATCTGATGCAAAGTATTTCCAAAGTGACACCACTCACCATAATTGGACGTCGACTGATCGCGACTTCTCACCAAAAGTTCATCATGACTGGAAACAAAAGAAGAGTATATCAGGCAGTTCAACACTGTACCTCAACTTACACTTGATATACAAACAAATCTAATTTGCTACTTTATCAAGTAAAAGTAAAAGCCCCAAAAAAAAAAAAAATTAATATCTCAACCTTATAGACTCTTCACTCCCTTGAATAACACTATCCAGCTGCTCGATAAACAACTGTTCAGAACAAATATTATATTTCAAAAAAGGTAGGGATGCAAAAACAAAGCCGATAAAGCACAAATAGTGAAGGTAATGTTGCAAGACTCTTAAATAAGGCACGGGAGGCTACAAAATAAGAAACGGAGAGAAAAATAGCAAATATCACATTTACTTGAAGACTACCCTAAACTTTCGAAAAGAAGTTGATGCGATTCAATCGGTCCGATTAATATTAATCAAGTAAAAAAATAAATAACAAAAGAAAACAAATTGGATAGTGCCTGCTTCGAGATACAGGATTCTCCCTAAACCAAAACCTTGGACAAATAATTCGATACCTCTCTTTATTCCTACGATCCTATAAATAAGAATCCATAACTTAAAGAACAAGAAACAATAATAAAAAGAACCTCCAGCCCATCAACTATTCAATAATTGCTCAGAACCCCCTGGTTTTATGACGTCTTTGATATTTCTTTTCAAATCTTTTATCCTGTACTTGGTTCGTATCAGTACCCGCCTCCCAAAGAACCACCTTGTCCTCAAGGTGAAAATCTGGAAACTGATTCTGAATGTTACTCATTAGTTCCCAGGAAGCATCATGTTCAGGTAAGTTCTTCCAACGGATTAATAACTCTTTGCTGTCATCATTTGTGCCACTGTTTCTAACAGCAAGAACATCTTCTGGTTGAAGCAGTACTTCCATCTCTTCTGTCAGTCCATCAGGTAGATCATTCTTTTCCACGTTACTCCCAATGAATTTTTTCAATTGTGACACATGAAAAACAGAATGGATTGTTGCTGTCGAAGGTAATTTGAGCTTGTAAGCTACCTTCCCAATGCGTTCCAGTATTTCATATGGTCCATAATACCTTGGTGAAAGTTTATCATTGTTGCGTCGAACCACTGATTGTTGACGACGTGGTCGTAACTTGAGAAACACCTTGTCACCCACTTCGAATTGAACATCTCTTCTATGACCATCTGCTTTCTTCTTCATGTTGACCTGCACTTTTGACAAATGTTCTTTCAACTCTATCAAGACCTGATCCCTCTCTTCTAAATAACGATCCACCTCAAATATAGGCGTCGGCTGACTTCCATAACGTAAAAGAGGAGGTGGATCCCGACCATAGAGAATCTTGAAAGGTGTAGTATTTGCCGATGAATGAAACGATGTGTTATACCAATATTCAGCCCACGAGAGCCACTTGGACCATTTTTTTGGCTTCTCAGCAGTAAAGCACCTTAAATATGTCTCAATGCTCCTGTTGACAACCTCCGTTTGACCGTCTGTTTGCGGATGATACGCAGTGCTATACTTCAGATTAGTACCTTGTAACCGAAATAATTCTTTCCAGAAATGGCTTAGAAATATCTTATCTCGGTCCGACACAATAGCAATAGGAATCCCGTGTAATCGTACTATTTCCCTTAGAAACGCAGCAGCTACTATGGAAGCCGTATATGGATGTCGAAGCGGGATAAAATGACTATATTTACTCAATCGGTCGACTACCACTAAAATGGAAGCAAATCCATCAGATTTTGGTAACCCCTCAATAAAGTCCATAGAGACTTCATTCCAAACCTTGTCTGGTAACGCCAAGGGCTGTAATAAACCACCAGGAACCATATTGGAATATTTATTGCGTTGACAAATTTCACATTCAGAAACTAATTTAATCACATCCTGCTTCATTCCAACCCAATATAACTCTGCGGCCATACGTTTGTAGGTTTTTAGGACACCTGCATGGCCTCCTATAGCCCCACCATGAAACTCATCAAAGATTCGAGGAATCCAATTTGAGGTTCTGGGCAACACAAGGCGTTTCTTGTAAAATAGTTTATTACCTTCTACAGTATATTCACCAATGTTGGCTTTTCCACTAATAATGTCTTCTTTAATCGAATTCAACTCTGAATCATTCTCCAATTCCTCAAGCATATCTTCCCAATTGGCAATCCTTGAAACGGACAGAACCAGACAGGTTGGAGTGTCACCTCGCCGAGATAAGGCATCAGCCGCCTTATTTTCGTTACCTGCTTTGTACTGGATATCAAAATCGTAACCCAACAACTTAGTAAGCCACTTTTGATATTCTTCTGATATGAGTCGTTGTTCGAGTAAGTATTTTAGGCTTCGTTGATCAGTTCGAACTATGAATCTTCTTCCTAGTAAATAAGGTCGCCACTTTTGGATTGCTAACACAATTGCCATAAGCTCTCGTTCATAAACAGACTTCATTCTAGCTCGCGTTCCCAATGTTTGACTGTAATAGGCGATTGGCCTTCCTTCCTGCATTAGCACCGCTCCAATCCCATAACCCGAGGCATCCGTTTCCACCACAAATTCTTTACTGAAATTCGGTAAAGCTAGGACCGGTACTGAAGACATCGCCAATTTCAAAGCGTTGAACGCGTTAGTTGCCTCTTCGTTCCAATTAAAGTTGTCCTTTTTTAGTTGTTGAGTTAGTGCCCATGCAATTTCTCCGTAGCCATGCACAAACTTACGATAATACCCGGTCAAACCAAGGAAACCCCTTAATTCTTTCAGATTTTTCGGTATCGGCCATTCTTGCATAGCCGAAATTTTTGAGGGGTCCGCTGATACACCGTCTCTTGATACAACATGACCTAGATACTCAATTGTTGGTTGAGCAAATACACACTTCTTCTTATTTGCATACAACCCATGTTCTCTCAAGCAAGAAAATATAGTCAGCAGGTGTTCCTTATGCTCTTCCATCGTTTTACTATAAACCAAAATATCATCGAAAAAGACTAAAACGAATTTACGCAAGTATGGACGAAATACCTTATTCATCAGTGATTGGAAGGTAGCTGGAGCATTAGTCAACCCAAACGGCATTACTAAAAATTCGTAGTGCCCTTCATGAGTTCTAAACGCCGTTTTTGAGACATCTTCTTTTTTCATTCGAATTTGATGATAACCCGACTTCAAGTCCAGCTTTGAGAACACCATTGCTCCGTGTAGCTCATCCAATAATTCATCAATAACGGGAATTGGAAATTTGTCTAAAACAGTAGCTTTGTTCAAAGCGCGATAATCAATACAAAAACGCCAACTTCCATCTTTCTTTTTAACCAATAACACCGGACTTGAAAATGGACTTGAACTTGGTTGAATAACTCCTGCTTGAAGCATTTCACTTACCAATCGTTCGATCTCATCTTTTTGAGCATGTGGGTATCGATAAGGACGGACACTTATAGGTGGTGTACCCTCTTTAAGTACAATGGAGTGTTCATGATCCCGTTGAGGAGGCAACCCGTTTGGCATGTGAAAAATCTCGTCAAAATCAGTCAACAAGTTCATAATTATTTCACAAGGGTCCTGTGCAATCAATTTCCCTTCTTCCAGTTGCTTCATCTCCACAAGAAAACCAAAATTTTCGTATCTTAAACACCGTGCCATAGACTTAACCGAGACCAGCTTTCGACACAAACCAGGATCACCCTTGATGGCTACTCGCTTATTTCCATCCTTAAACACCATAGTCAAATTTTTCCAGTTAACCGTCATCTCTCCTAGAGTTTGTAACCATTTCATTCCAAGGATAGCATCAGTACTACCCAGCTCGAGCGGCAAGAAATCATCCACCACTTGTAATTCTGGTAAGGAGATATGAATTCCCTTACATATTCCATGGCTCCTTTCTACTTTTCCGTTTCCTAATATTACTCCAACCGAGTTACTGTCTGAAATGACCAATCCAGCCTTCTCTATCAAATGCCATGATACAAAGTTGTGGGTGGCCCCACAATCGATTAATATAACCACCTCAATACCTCCAATGTTCCCACGTATTTTCATGGTACGCGGGGAAGTGAGTCCAATCACCGAACTTAAAGATACCTCTACTGAATCAAGGTGTTCATGTTCAAAAGGTTCATCTTCCGGATACGCGTCTTCCTCGTCCACCCATAAAACTTGCAAGGATTTACTCTTACATTGATGTCCCGGCCCATATTTTTCATCGCACTTGAAACACAATCCTTTGGATCTTTTGTCTGCCATCTCGGATTCTGTCAATCTTTTGAATTGACTAGAACGCATTGTTGGCACACTAGAAACACTTCCTGTTTTGCGTTCTATTGGTGTTGTGGAAACCAAAGTTCGAGTCGAACCTGATCCAGTATTACGATTAGAATAGTTTGTTGCTGAATTAGTTCGATAAGAACTCCCACCTTGCGAAGCACTTCCAAAGAGCTTATTTTCTTCGATGGACACCGCCAGCTTCATGGCATGACTTAGGGCTTCTGGATTCAAGACACGAACAGCAGCACGAAGGTCTGGCTTAAGTCCCTTGATAAAAGTACCTTCCAGAATCGTTTCAGGAACTCCCACCAACTGACCTGCTAGCTTTTCAAACAAAGCAACATATTCGCGGGCCGATCCATCTTGACTAATCGCCAAAAATTGCTCGTACAAACTGCCCTCTTGAGATTGTTGGAATCTGTCTAATAGTCGCCATTTAAAACTCTCCCAAGATTTAAACGGATTTCGTCCATCACTCCAACGGTACCAAGAAAGAGCCTGTCCTTCTAAACATAACTCAGCTGCCGTTAATTGATCCGCAGCCTCAATTCCTTGGATATGAAAATATCGTTCCATGCGATAAATCCACCCATAAGCATCTTCTCCTTCAAAAATAGGCATCTTTAACTTTCTCAATCTGTATTCGGCTCCGTATGAACGCATCCCGGTTACCGGCTGTGACCCGTCGTGTACTTGAAAATAATCCCCATGACCATTAGATCCTGTTCCAAACATCCTTCCTTCCGTGTTTCTAACCCCTTGCTGCTGTGGAATTCCATTTTTTTTTCCTGCTGCACTTGTTTCACCCACAAAAGGTGGGTATGGAATACCCAATTCATCATACTTAAGGTTAGAGACTGTTACCTTAGGTTGTTCCATAATCTTACTGGGATTTGCTGATTGGCTGGTTGAACCTTGCGCTTGATTAGTCAAGAACTGTATAGCTGTCAACAAGTCTGCAAGTTTTCCGTCCATAGCGTTAAGTCGTTCATCCACACCATTAAATCGTTCTTCCATGCCCTGAAATCGATTTTCAGCAACTTCTTGATACCCTTTAAGTTCTAATTCTACATCTGCGATCTTAGTCATTGCAATTTTTTTTTTTTTTTTTTTTTTTTTTTTTTTTTTTTTTTGATGCGGATGAATAGTAATCGAAGAACAGTAAGTAATCACCAGAATACGAACTGCTCTGATACCAACTGATGCGATTCAATCGGTCCGATTAATATTAATCAAGTAAAAAAATAAATAACAAAAGAAAACAAATTGGATAGTGCCTGCTTCGAGATACAGGATTCTCCCTAAACCAAAACCTTGGACAAATAATTCGATACCTCTCTTTATTCCTACGATCCTATAAATAAGAATCCATAACTTAAAGAACAAGAAACAATAATAAAAAGAACCTCCAGCCCATCAACTATTCAATAATTGCTCAGAACCCCCTGGTTTTATGACGTCTTTGATATTTCTTTTCAAATCTTTTATCCTGTACTTGGTTCGTATCAGAAGTTCCTGTATAACAGATGTTTAAAAGTTTTGCTTTGCAGAGCAAACTACTTCCCAACAGAATCAGAGCATATGCAAACTTTAGTTTAGCAAATAGTTCGATGGAAGTCTATGACTACTAGTTAAACACCTTCAAACCTACCTCAGTGACAAAATAATCTAATCTAGTAGAAGCAAGGCTTTCGACTACCTAATGAAAAAAAAAAGAATTTAAAAATTCTACTTGAACGAAAGGGCGTGCTTGTGTTTATTCAGGAGAGTCTGGAAGTGAAAGTTAGAGGCAAAGAGCGAGTATAGTTACAAAAATTCAATTAGACCGTGTGGCAAGTCAATTTTCTTCTTCCACTGTCATCCCACTGGAATATTAAAGATAATGAATTGCTATATTATAGTCATAGAAATACTCTAGTTTTTAGATGTTTACATATGCAAACTAGGCCGACTTAACAAATAATATGATGTTTATATCACAACGAAGGTCATGAAATGATTGGCGGGATTTCTGTATAGAGGTAGTATAGTATATAAAATTTAATTGGTAATAATAGTGTTGCAAGGTCAACCAATATTGTTTGTGTGTGCCTTAGTGAGCTTACAAGGGGCAAAAAGTTAACTTTTTGGCATCCACTATTTTTTTAAAAGAAAATAATGGCATCCATTTTTATTTGGTAATTTTTTTAAGGGTTTTGCTAAACATAGCCCCAAACTATGCAAAATCGGTGATACATTAGGGTTGTTGGGGGTAGTTTATATGTAGGAGGGGGAGAGGGGGGGAGGGGGGGGGGGGGGGGGGGGGGGGGGATTTTTGAGGTACAAACAAGTGTTGCATGTCCCAACTCTTTCGCCATAGCCCTAAGGGCGATGATAGCAAATTCCATTTTTAAATATGAAAGACACAAATTAGAGATGTTTCTTGTCTTTCTTCTGATTTATACTTGCAAAACCCATATAAACTACTTATACATTATGTCATTTAAGTAGTCCAGTGTGTCTTATTTCATGTTAAGAGAAGCTTAACTGTGGAAGCAATAAAGACCGCAATTACATATAGTGTAAAACAAAGCTCATTTGTTGGTAAAGAAAGCCAAAGTCAAACTGCCAGAAATATTACCCATCAGAGAAAAACAAATACTATATGTATGGATCACTTACCGTGAAAAAATCTTCAAACGTGAAGTCAGTATAACCTAAATCCTGAAGTGTCTTTCTGCATTTTTCCACATCCAATTTAACGCGTTCAACCTCAACTTTGTCTTGTGATTCCAGCAGATGCTCCTTTTTATATACAAAAGCAAATAGAAGACCTTTACATTAGCAAGTGGTGTACATATTCCGACAAGTGATATGAAAACAAATTGAACATACAAGATAGGAGAACATGAAACTCCGAAAGAAACAGTTCCCATCTCCTCGAGTTCGTCTGATGGCAGCATATTGTTCCCCTCAGCACCTGCATACAGGTTAAGACATCAAAGGCAAATACGATACCTTATAAAAGAGAAGATTAAGATTTAAAAAAAAAGGGAAAGTAAACCTTTATTTTCTCTAGTAAAACAGGGCTTCCAGACTCATTATATTCAGCTTCTAGTGAGGAAAGAGGTTCCTGAACAAAAAATTCATGTCAATATAATGAACATACAGAGCTCAGATCTCAGAGTTCATGGTCTAATGGAAGCATAACTCAACCATTGAATATAAGAGAACTCTAAGGTAAAATTCAAACACATGCAAAATGAAGTTACATCATGGTATTCCGTATACCACATTTTCAAAAGCAGAGACGAAAAAATAAAATTAAGAGGAACACAGCTGGACTATGAACATAGACATGCATGTCAGAACAATTTTTAATTCAACATTACTAATGTATTTACAAATTTGTAAACAGAAACACCACCTAAATATGCATCAAATTATTTAGCTAAAAAATTTGAAGAATTAGTTGTCTCTTACTTTATCACCAACAAATGGAAACTTTGCTGCATCCTGTTCCCATATTGCACTCTGCTGTTGCATGACATCACAATCATTGTAGTTAGACCAATCACCCTCAGCTCCGTAATCAGTGGCAAATGCTGTGGACTGCAGTTCCTTCTCCAGATCCACCAGAATATCATTCTGGTTCTGCATCTTTTTTTATGAACAGTTAGTTGAGATCTTGCGATAGTTTAACAAACAACTAACTCAAAGAAAATACCGGCCGTGCACGCAACGAAAGAAAAACAAGAATTGGCAGTAGCCAGTAGAGAAACTTTTTATAAATGAAGTAAAGAAAAGAAGCAATACAACTAGACTTCGAATAGGCGTTCACCAGCAACTGAATTATTTTAATGCCACATGTATTTACAGATACTTATTAACACAAGCATCACCAAAAACTGGATTAAGTAATCATCTAAAACTGGCTTTGGAGGATTTATTCTCTTACATTATCATCAGCATACAGAAACTTTGATGCATCCTCTTTCCATGTTGCAGAATGTTGTTGCACGATATCACTCTCCTCGAACCAGTCAACATCAGCAACAAAACCAGGGGCCAATGTTGTGGAGTCCAGATCCTTTACCGGATCCAATGGGATCTCATTCTGGTTCTGCATCTTTTTCAGCTGAAAAAGTTAGATGAGAGCTTTCAATTGCTTAACCAACAACGACTAGACTACAAGAGTATGTCCACTTTTCCGATGCTTTGACTTCTCCAAGTGCCTGTTTGAGTTACAAAAGGCAAGGCGACAGTTAGGATATAGTGATATACGGGTGTTTATAAATAACTTTACTGGTGGCTATAAAGGAAACAACACAAATTACTTAAAAAAAAAAGGAAACAGCAAAATTGTGTCTGCATAAAGTTAACAGATACGAACATTACAGCTATATTGCACCTAACAACTAACTAGTCTCTTCATAGAGTTATGTAAACATTGGTTTATACCCTTCAAGCAACATACTCTAAAGCTTCTTCCAAGCATTTTTTAACTATTAATAATTGACTACACCATTCATATTCTGAGAGTTGCATTTAGGAATATATTCCATTTACGGACACTGATTACATATTTCCAATGTGCATGCCGCCGGTGACCTGGTGCCATGTGGCTAAATATCATCAGCAGGAGTTCAGTAAGGGTGTGTTTGTTATGGGGATATGAAATGGTGATATGGGTGTGATAATAACAATCAGTTTGCTTTGATGATATGTGCATACCAGGCCATGTTGCTTGGTTTTGGGATACCAGTGTATTAATTATTAAAAATCACTTCCACACTTTGTCTAGTTTTGTTTGTATTTGTGGTCTGGTGGGACACCGCATTTTTTAAAGACTTCTTTTCTCGAGGTACTATGCTAGCAATATCACTGTTTGTTTTTAATATGTTTTACTTAAGGCAGAAAATCCAATGCAATCCATTTTATCCTCAGACCATATCCATAGTGAATCATAAGCAAACCAAATGGCACCTAAATATTTTTTTGGTGTCTTGTCTCTCCAGACAATGAGTTGTTTGACACACTAGGTATTATACTTGTGGCAAAAAAACAATTAGTTAAGATGATTCTAGCTTATTTTAATGATCAACATACAAGATAACTATGAAGACATTAGTGCACCAACATAGTGCTTTTAAGGGAAGTCAGGCATGATCTTAGGTTTTTATCAAGTACGTGAAGCCACACATTGAGCAAACAAAATTGTGTGACTATGTGATCAAGCAAATGAGATCCTACGGCTCCATAAGTAAGGTATATAACAGCTAGTGGGCTAATACTGCATTAACGACTAATTTGAGGTTTAAGCCCCCGGACATTGTTCTTAATTTCTAATAAACCAAATTGTGCATTCATGTGTCATTAACAAACTTTGTTTGACCAAAAAAGAGAACAGATCCCCATCACCGTCTAGTTGGAACGAAACAAATGGAGACTGAAGAGAAAGTATATCCAATCAACGGCAGATACAGTGCTAGGGTGAGCATGAAGACAAATGTATCTTATTCCTATCTTCGATAGAGAATAATAGTAGTATTTTCTTCGCCAAACGAAAAATTAAAAAATACATTTATAATTTGAACATACCTACAAATCTTTTTGAAGGAAATCATAGTTAGAATTAGCTGTCAATACCACAATCATTAATAATTGTAGATCCATCTGTAATCCATAGCAAATTTTTATAAATTCTACGTTTCTTAGCTACAGAGAGTTATCTATGTTAACCTAAGATGTTCTCTCTCCGTTATAAATCATGCCTAACTCACTTGCCCCGTCTCTTCTTATGATAATACATAACTTTGTTCAAAAAAAGCCCATAGATCAGTCTTCGCTAACATCCATCAGTCTTCGCTAACATCCTACATGCGCTACAACAGAGTAAAAAAATATACCAGAACAATCTTAACAGCCCTACACCTGAACCACCTAAAACACCATGAGTTGTTACCCACTTAACTTTACTCTCATTCTCGCTTAACGTTTTGCCTAATTTTGAGACAATAATTAAAGATAGGCAAGGTGTCTACAGCACTAGTGGTTACCTACTTAAATTCACTCTCATTGCCTGTTAATGTGTTCTTGGATCGTTTATGAAGCAATTATCCATATGTAATTCATAGCAAAATTTTTGTAAATTGACTATGTTTCTTGGTTACAGAAGTATTAGGTGGCTACCTATACACTACTAGCGTCCCCATTTTAGATATTAAGAGACGGCATGTTGACGCTAGTATGTTCCAGATTACTGAAGATTATCGAGTTCACCTAATATGTTCCCTCTAGGTTATAAATTATAACTCACTTGCATCCGTCTTCTTAACTCTTATACGTAACCTCGTCCAAAACAAGCGCATCAATCAGTCTTTGCAAACATCCTACATCCAGAGTGTATTAATGCAGATGACCCAATGATGTTAACAGCCCTACGCCCGAATCGCCTAAAAGACCATGAGCAGTTATCTACTTACCTTTACTCTATTTCCCATTTGATCATGTTTCCTTAAACAATTTGAAAAAAAAAAAAATACTTATCTATAATTCTTTCGAGACATTATTTGTATACATCTTAAATAATTATTGCCATATTCCACGTATAATTCTTCACGGTTAACATCACATTCGTAAGAAAATGATTCCACATTTGATCCCTGATCCTTTTATGAGTTTACAACAAATAATCGCACCAGAAACGCACATTCATAAACATAACCAATAATGCTTGACATTTGGCCCTAGTTTTCCAACAATAATTAAAGACACGATCATGATAACAACCCTACACCCGAGCGGCCTAAAAACACGATTTGTGATTACCTACTTAACTTCACTCATGTTGTCACTTAATGTGTTCTTGAATCGCTAGTGAAGTATTACTTCATCTATATTATTTAACCTATTTCACTAAACAAACTTTACAGGGTCGGTAACTGTTAGTCTCGCAAACTGAATAACATCAAACTAATATCACACTCATCTATACTACATATAAAACAAACATGTATCACTTTCTTAACTAAATATTTAAGTGATCCAATTTAAAATCTTATTGTACAAGCTAATTAAACATTACAATCATTTCTCTAACTTTTAAGTATTACATATTATATAGCTTACGGTACAAATATTTAATCCACTCCTAAACTTAATTTTAATTAATACTATTATGCATATTGTACAAACTAATAAACACACAAAACATCATACAATTTATATGCTAACAAATTGTTGGTACATATGGTTTCAAAAACCGGACCGGACCAACGCATTTAGCCGGAAACTGGTGTTGCCACCAGTTCGGCTAGCCAATAAAAGCCGTTTGAAAACGAAACGGAGATAACCGGGCGAAACAGGTGTAAGCGGGCGAACCATGTCGGATTAGTATCATTTTATTTATTATTCTGCGGTTAATCAGTTTATCACTTTTGTTTAGGTGACGCCGAAACTTAAATCACAGGGTACCCGCCGCCGCAACGCGCGAGTACCCCGCTAGTCCACATTGACATGCATATGATTCCACATACTAAAAAAAAAGTGAATAATTAACTTACCTCCTCTTTTATGTTAATGCGTAACTTTGTTCAAAAGAAGCACATAGAACAGTCTCGGCATACATTCTACCCGCTAATCACCTAAAATACTTGAGTTCACTCTAGTTCTCGCTTCGCGTGTTTTTAAATTGTTTGTAAAGTATGGCTTCTACTAATCTATAGTTTAATCTTCAAACTTCAATCATATTTGGATTCTAACACATGGAATTTTATATCTCTCTTTATTATACTCCGTCGCGCGGATATTCGTCTAGTGTTTACTAAAATAATTAGACAATGCATCTAGTTAAAATTAAATAATTAATCAAAAGATAATTAGTTATGTATAATTGATAGTAAACCCTAATTAAAGTGAAATAATAACAGAAATAACGAACCTGAGATCGAGAGAGTAGCGTTAAGCAGTTCCGGTGGTTACCGGGAGGGAGCAGTTGAAATGAAGAAAAATAAAATGAGACTGATGGCTGTGTGTATTTTGGGGCAGACCAATTGGGGCTTTACCTAAAGCTGTTTTATCAAATAAAAAAATAAAAAAGAAAGGGTAAGTAAAGCTGAAACTTATTTTTTGAAATGTGTAATATTTTTTTATTTAATGACTTTAATAATATATTTTTAAATTGATCATTTGGATACCAACTCATCCATCTTATTTTAATTAAATGGATAAGATTAAATATAAAATATATTTTTACCCTCTTTTTTCAAACATTAATATCTTTTAAACCGTTAATAGTTATGCGAAAAAAAAACATACCGTTACGAAAAGTATTTAATTATCTTTCTATAGATATATGCTATATGATACACTTTCGACAAAAAAAAATTCTTTATTTTTTTCACGTTTTCAAAAATTATCATATATGATACTAATATCATATATGATGTAACACCAGTATCATATATGATATGACCTATCATATATGATAGAAACCAATATCATATATGATTTGACGCTGTTATCATATATGATGAAACAATATTATCATATATGATATTTCACGTAAATTTTAACAAGAAGAAAAAAAGCGAAAAAAAAAATTTCTACAAAACTATATTATATTGCATATTGGGAGAAAGATAATTAAACGCTCGTCGCGATGGTATAAATATTTTCGTTTAATACTTAACGGTTTAGAAGATATTTAAATTATAAAAAATAAGTAAAAAATAAAATATATTAATCTCATCCATTTGATGAAAATGAAACGGATGGTACGGATGAGTCCCCTCATATCCAAGAAAAAGTATGGTATCCAAAATAACTCTTCTCTTTTAATTTTTATGCGGATTTATGGTAATAAAATGACTAAATTACTCTTTTCTTTTTAACTCAGGTAAATACATTTTGCGAAATATACCATCTATATTCATATTCATTTACCATAAACATGTATCTTTTTTTTTTTAAACAAAAGAACCGTAATTAGTATTACACAAGAAAGTATATCAAAGAAATATTATGCTTACGATTTATGAAAATTAAAACAAAATCAGTCAATTAGATTCATCTACAAATCAATAAAATGGAATAAGAATCTGATCAACAACAACAACAGAATCAACGACAAAAGCAAAAAAAAACCCGAGATAACTTCTCCGAAAAACACTCTAAAGCTTTTGGAAACTCAAACCCCTCAGACCAAAATTAAAACAAAATCAGTCAATTCTTAAGACGCTCTATGTTCGTATTCGCTATTGTATGTGCCTCATTTTACAGGGGTGAGGATTCTTTTTATCACGAGGCTTCTACTCATTATTACTATGAGTTTTGGAGTCTACTCATTATTGAAGTGAAATTTGGAGTCTACTCATTATTCTACTTCATTATCAAGATTGTTATACTTATTTTTCTTCATGATCATTACACATGGCCTACTGAATTAAAAGATTCATAAATGACTAGCACAATTTAAGGGGAAGCTAAATTGTTGAAGTATAGTCATTCACATATGACACTGAAGTGAAGATTTTTGCTACTGCTCATTGATATTACTACAACTAACGTGAGTATCTACTGCTCAAAATCATTTTTATTAGATGTCTAGCCTATGTGCTTCATGGAGGGTATTTTGAAAAGTGGAATGCTTGGGTTATGAGTATGGTATTGGTTAGGAGTGGTTGAGATCAAGGTTGCTTATATATAAGACCCCTTTTTGACATGTCAAAAAGGGGAAGATTCTACAAAGAATGAGTAATCTGTTGATCTTTGGTGTTGTATGCTTAAGGGGAAGTGTTTTGACATCATCAACTAGGGGAAGTTTGTTGTGTCAAATGTTGATGAGTCAAATCACCATGGAAACAAGAAGGACCAAATGTGACATAATGAAAAACTTCAAGCTGGTGGACAAAATACAGGTTACTTCCCACTGCTTAAAGTTTCCCCTGTCATATATTGAAGCATGAAGATTTGGTCAGAATATGTGATAAGAATGAATAAGTCAATTTTGATTTAGTCATTACTATCTTATTTAGTTTCCATTTATTCATGGTTTCCTTATGTTATAAAGGAACCAGACACCATAGGTTTATTCATTCATATATTCTATTTACAATGTAATCTACATAGTCTTTGATCTTTAGGCATGGGATTCAATGTATACATGCCTAGAGTGGTTTGTGTTAATCAAATAATACAAGCCCTTTGGGAATCTTTCATATTTGTTAAACATCTTGTTCTTGTCAATTGTATTATTTCGTTGTGTTAATCACATATACAATTCATAACCTAGATAAACGGTTTTGATTGTTTGAGTCTAAAGATCATGGATTCAACAGTAACATGAGGTCATACCATGCTTTTTGATTACTCTTGACAATACTTAGCTTGGTTAATAAAGATATCACTTGGGGATTGGTGAACTTGAATTCCTAGAAAGAATTATAGTTCGCCTATCAATGACATTTCAAATTTGTCGTGCATTAGTTTTTCAAACCATTTTGAAAGCTTTAGGTTTGTGGACCCGAAAATAATGTCATCAACGTAAATCTGCACAAGCAAAATGTCATCCCCATATTTATATAAACAAAGTTAGATCAAGGAACCTTTTGAGAAACCTTTGAATAACAGAAATTTCGAGAGCTCATCGTACCACGCCCTTGGAGCTTGATTTAGTCCATAAAGTGCCTTGTGGAGACGATACATCTTGTCAGGATAATGTGGATTAATGAATCCTTCCGGTTGTGTGACCTAGACTTCTTCTTTCAAAGGACCGTTAAGAAATGTTGTCTTCACGTCCATTTGATAAACGATAAATCCCTTATGTGCAACATAAGCAAGGAAAATCCTGACTACTTCTAAACGAGCCACTGGTGCAAATGAATTTTCAAAGTCAATTCCCTCTTTCTGGCCATACCCCTTAGCCAATAGCCTAGATTTGTTCTTGATTATCGTGTTTTCTTCATCCTATTTATTTTTCCATATTCATCGAAGATTTAATGGAATTACATTGTATGGTCTGTCAATAAGTTCACAGACTTTGCGTCTTTCAAATTGATGAAGTTCTTCTAGCATCGATTCAATCCAAGCATGATCACACATGGCTTCTTTGATGTTTTTCGGTTCTACTTTACTCACGGCAAGTGCGAACATACAATCATCGCCATCGGTTTCTAGTTGTTGTCTCGTACAAACGGCTGTGAAGGGTTTCCAATTACTTCAACAAAAGGATGATCTCGGGTCCAATGATGTGTAGAAGGATGTCGTTGGTAGAACGTATGCATATTTGATGGATCAACATGGTGAGTAGAAGACTCTCCAATTTCACGTACCGATGTACCGAAGGGGTTGTGAAAATCGTCATCGTCAGATAATGCATGGTCTGATTGATTTGTGTTCTCCGGAGCAATGACAGTAGTTGTGGATGTTGTAGGAACGGTTGTTGATGTGATATTCCGAGGAGGTAAGTCTACAGCAACCCGCGTTGATGTAGATGAAGTTGTTTCATTTTGTTAATGATGATCGGTATCATCCATCTTATCATGAGTGATAGCGGAAGACTTCGATACAACATGTTTCTCCCTGGTGAAATATTCATCAGACATTGGTCCATATGACATTTCTAACTCTTCAATTGTCTTGTCCACTGTCATATCTACTCTTGGAACATTTTCTTGAACCAACTTTGAACTAGAAGGTTCATTGTTGTGGTCATGAGTTCTGAGTTCTGTGCGGTTGTGCACAAACGTATTTTGTCGTTGTGGATCAAGACTTAAACTGTTTTGTTCAAGTGCCATTACTTGTAATTCATCGAATCTGACATGAATAGTCTCGACTATCAATTTTGTTCTCTTGTTGTATACTCTATATTAGGGGTGTAATCGAGTCGAGTCGAGCTCAAGGTTGATAGGGCTTGAGCTTGGCTTGATACTAAAATTGTAGGCTTGAGCTTGCCTTGATAGCTTGTCAAGCTTTACCAATCCAGGCTTGAGCTTGTCTTGATAAGGCTTGATAAAAGCTTGAGTTTGACTTGAAAAGCTTGAATGTGTATAAATTTAATTTTTTATAATGAAACTCATCAATAAACATATGTATAAAATAAAAAAATAAAAATCATTACTTAAAACAAATTTGATTTATTTAACATTAATAAACCAATAATAAAATCATCGTACAATCTTGATTTCAAAATGTGTTTTCCGCTCCAATACGATTAAGGTCCCAAAGACCATTGCATGATTTGAATGCGAGCGCAATTTAGATACGTTGCGTTTAGTATTAAGAATAGTAGAAAAACTAGTTATACACATATTGTATTCCACCAAGTACCGAATAAATGTAATAATTAAATTTACAAAAATAAAGATATATTTAAAATACAAAGAACTAAAATATAAATGTAATCAGAGTTAAATGTCCTTCTAAAATATATTATTTATTTATGAAATTAGTCCTTAAAATTAGGTTAATACTCAAATTAACAATTAGTTACTTATATAAATTCATCATAAAAACATATTTTTGATAGAGCTTGAAAAAGCTTGATAAGAACTCGAGCTGAGCTATCAAAAGCTTGAGCTTGAGCTTGATATAGTTTTGAGCTATTTTTTGGGCTTGAGTTGGATAAAAGCTTGGCTTGATCGAGCCAAGCTCTAGCTCGAGCTCGAGTTGTTTGATAAAAGCTTGGCTTGATTACACCCCTACTCTATATCCTTTAGACTGAGTTGCATATCCTACTAGAATGCATGCATCACCTTTCTCTTTCATCTTATACATATTTTCACCATCTCGTATTATGTAACACGTACATCCAAAAATGTGAAGGTGTTTGAGTGAAGGTTTTCGATCATGAATTATGTGATATGGTGTCTTTTCGTGTCTTGGAATAATTAAGGAACGATTTTGTGTGTAGCATGCGGTTGACATAGCTTTGACCCACAAGAATAATGGTAGTTTTGAAATGGATAATAATGTTCGAGCAGCCTCAACCAAAGTACGGTTTCGTCTTTCAACAACACCGTTTTGTTAAGGTGTTCTAGCAATATATGTTTCATGTTCAATCCCTTCGTCTTAAAAATATTTCTTCAGATTTGAATTCAAAAATTATATTCCTCTGTCGGTATGAACTACTCTTACTTGAGCTTGAAGACCACGTTGTATCTTCCTTAGGAAGTTAATGAGAACTTCAGGTGTTTCATCCTTGGACCTTAAGAAGTGAGTCCACGTGTACCTTGAGTAGTCATCGACAATTACCAAAATGTATTTCTTCCCATTATCTCTTTAAGTATTTGGTTATTTTCTCTAATTATTATTTGATTGTAGTTCTGTCACCATTGTTCGGGCCATCATACTTAGAAGCCATTCTATAAACGTTTGAGGAGCGAGGGCACTTTAAATCGTAAACCCAACCACTCAGTCAGAACGTAATATCGAGATGGAACATCTTTGTACAAAGCTCCCTACTAACATGATACTTTAATTACCTCCAAA
The DNA here is from genome assembly GCA_025667525.1 of Glebionis coronaria. NCBI lineage: Eukaryota > Viridiplantae > Streptophyta > Magnoliopsida > Asterales > Asteraceae > Glebionis > Glebionis coronaria. The sequence goes on along the minus strand of CM046882.1, from coordinate 70,065,747 downwards.
TATTCATGATTATTCTTCTTTAGTTTCAAAGTTGGCAAAAATAGTCCTTTTGGTTACACTTTGGCATAATTACACTTTTAACCCCTAAAGTATATAGTTTCATAAATTGCAATTTAAACCTTCAATATTTAATCTTAGGGTCTCAAACTTTCCAAGATTTAATATTATAGCTTATAATTTCATAAAATGACACTTTTGGCCCAAAATATTAAATAGTTTCAAAATTGACAGTTTTAGTCCTTGAACTTGTAAAAATCACATAACAAGCTCAAAAATGATCCAAATGATCTAGGATTTAAAAATAAAGTTTATGAACACATTTATAATCATAATAAAAACATTCTTCAGAATTATAGCTTTTGAAATGGGTTTTTGCTCATTATTTTATGTAGATTACAAAACTAGGGTTTAAGACATCTTTAACTTATAACTTTCATTTAAAATGATGAAATGACTTGGTTTCTTTTGGATTATCTTTATAACATAATTTTGGCATTATAAAAACTCTAAATAATCATTATAACAAGATCAAAGCTTGGGTAACATAGATTTTACCTAGGTAGCTCCATAATGGCTTCTTATGGCTTCTTATGGCTTCTTATGAACACAACTTGCTATCAAAGCTTCAAGAGCTTCAACGGATAGCTTCTAGACCTGGTTTTTGGTCTTGTAGGATGTCCTAAGACGTATATAGAGGTGGAAATGGATAATGGGTATGAGATACAAAAGGAAACGGGGTACAAGTTCAAATGAAGCGCATATGCCCCTATTTATACTTGTTTTCACCCTTAGCCTCCAAGTTATGCATCTAAACGTGTAAGATAGATAGAGGGGTGACTAATGAAGGATAGTGAAGATCTACACAAGTTTATAGCTTATAGCTTTGTCCTAATCCTTCCTTGTGGTTCAAAATGTGTCACGACAACATATATATAGGAATAATGATGTGTAGCAAGCAAGGAGGTGATCTACCTACTAGGATGGATAAATATCATGTTTTCAAACTTGGAATGAGGGAAATAGCTTGAAAATGAGTTTTAGAGGGAAATTACAAAACCAAATTCTATTTTTAGGGCTTGTAATTTATGGTTTGTGTTTTTGGTGATTAAGGGCTTAGGAAAGTGATTAGTGAATGATTAGGGCTTAATTAGGGTTTAGACATTCTATTTAAGAGATTTGGGTCCTTGGTTTGAAGTTTAACAAAGGTTTGATGTAAAAATGGGAAGTATACATTTGTAGATTAGGGTTTTCTAATGATCTAGGGTTTAATCTTAGTAAAAGGATTTATCCTTCAATTGATTACTGATTTAAACTTAATTTAGGTCCTATGCATTGAGTTTTAAGTGTTCAATGAGTTCTCACACTTGGTTTAAGGGTTTAGTTTAGGTAAACATGTCTAAAGAGTGAAAATACCTATTTTGACCTAATTTACAAGTCATGCATTATAATCTTGTACCTTGTGCATTATGGTACTTGTAAATTGTCTTAATATAATCTTATAACCATAATAAAGTCCTATAAATATTTATAAACTTGTCCAAAAAGAACTAGGTAGTGATTCTATGTAGATTTCTTAATATTAGGGTTTTTAGGTCATTAATCCTAATGATTTTCTAACTCAGGTAATTAGGGTTTATATCCTTATGTATGCTTATTATAAGGCTTATATGATGTTTTTATGTCTTCTATGGGTTCTACATTTTTAGTTTAGGGTTTATATAGACTGATCATATTCTAGGGTTAATTAAGGGAGCTTAAGATCATATGCTTTGATAACTTGTACCTTGTGCTTTACCAACTTGTAACTTGACTTGAAATGAATGTATAATCTTAATATGATATGTAGTTGAGTTTTATAATTTGTGGTAAAATATTAGACTTTAATTCAATGTATAATGGATTTTATGCTAATCTTGGTTACTAGATCTTAATTTGTAATTAGCCTTGGATTGGTGAATATTAGCATTTTGTGATCAATTAACTTTCCTTTATATGGTAGATTGTAATGAGTACATTGTTTTTTATAATAGTACATGGATTTTATGTAGTTACATTGCTTGAAAGATTATTTATTAAAGTTTCTAGGTGGTTATCTAGAATATTATGTACAATTGCTTGTACTTAGCTTTGTATAGTTTGTTCTTGTCTTTCTTAAGTATTATTATGTATTTAGAGTATACTTTATAACTTGTTTATGTTCCATAATTTTTGATCCCAAACTCAGATCTTAAACCTTTATAGCTTGTTTAAGGGTTGTGATAGAAAGAATAAAATCAATCTAACACTAAAGAAACTTTGCAACACAAAGTAACTAAACAAGATGCGGAATGTAGTGTTTAGCACAAGAACAAATGATTAAAGCAAACGTTAAAATTTAATATATCAAAGATATACGAATACCCAATAATGGTATTAGGGTTACAAAAACCTTAAAGTATGAAATGAAAGACAATAGAGAAAGACACACTTTGCATGATGACCTAGTGAGTCCTTTTATAGCACAAGGACTCACGTATAAGATTACTACTAACAAACTTGGAAAGTATCTCGGAGTAGTAACAGAAACGCGTAATAATCTATTCCAAGTTTATCTCTAGTGGCAGGGCCTTTGACTTCAGCAGGGGAACCAATCCCCCTGCCTTTGTTATTTAGCAGGGGGAACTTACTCTAATAGGGGAACCATTGACCAACTAGCAGGGGTAACTAATATACTTATATTTATTCCCAACAATCCTCCCCTAAGCTTGTGCTTTCTCCTAAACACAAGTTTTTGAATAAATACTAGCTGATGAGGGTGCTTATAAAGTTCCTGGCCAAAGCTGACTATGCATCATCCTTACCAGATCATAAGCAACAGGTGCTTTGGCATCTACAATCAAGTCAGCCTGTGCTAATTTCTTCAAGGTCTCTTGATTGAAAAGATAGTAACAATGATTGATCAAGTAAATACTTACCCCTTCCATCACTATCTCATAGACCCCAGAATTGGTAAACAGCTTCCAATACAACAGATTTACTCCATTTACTGCATCAAATATGGGATCAAACAATTCATGCTCATACATCCTATGCATGCACTCCCAGATCACCCAATCCTTTTCTACACCATCCATAGTAGGAGGCTTTGCAGCAAAGGTCTTCTTCAAAATCTTCCACAGATCTTCTAAGTCCTCACTATCCAAGGTTTAAAACATGACATCTAGGCTTAGAAATGTATGTGTTGTATTTTCAGCTCTTGTAAGCTTCCACCAAGTCCTTCCCCTGTGTTCATAAACAACATATTCCACTATGGCAAAATTCTTCCCAAGCTCACTGGGTGAGACTTCATCATTTTCCTACACAATTAGTTGTTTATCAATTTCTTCATTTGAGGGACGTTGAGACTCCTTAGTAACTATGCCAAATTTTTCCATCCTTTTGAGTCTTTTGGTTACCCTTTGTGCATTGAGTACATATCTCTCAATTGTTGGAAAACTTGCACCTGCTTGATGTGATACCCCTGCTTGTGATGATGCACCTGCTTGTGTAGTTTCCAATGTTATTCCTTCAGCCTTACTTTTTCTGGATTCCCTAGCTTTCTGTAATACTTCATTTTGCCTCCTGAGATACTCAGCTTCCTCAGGAGAGTTGATAGTCATGAAGTCTTCCATATTTAATTCTCTTAAAATTGGTCTGACTGCCTTCTCTATATCCCCAAAAGTCATGTCTGTGAAATCACCATCCTTCCACTTCTTATGTCTTTTGAGCAAAACTTTGTAGTGTGCAAGCCTCCCTTCTCAGACTTCAAATATTTTTCTTTCTGAATTTGATTTGCCCTTCTTTCCAGATATTCATTTTGATACTTGTAAACAAGACAAATCAATTCATACCTGTCTTCCAAAGAAGCATTCACCAACTCCTTTTCCCATTGATTTAGAAACTCTTGAACATGAGGCACCATATCATCTAATTCTCTATGCATGATTTCAATATGCTTAAGCATCTCTCTGGGCCTCATCTTTTGCATTCTCTGATCCTGCATATCAATCTCCTCTTGTTGCATTCTCAGAGTAACCTGTTCATCATATTCTTCTTGAGACCTTTGCTGTTCAGGAGTTCTATGCTTGTACTTTTTCTTCTTGGGCTGTTCAACCATGATCCATTTTCCCTTGTCTTTTGGATCCACTGCTGGTGCTGATTTGGCTTTAGGTGCAGGTTCTTTAATTGTGATCCCCTTCTGAGCTGGTTGCCTTTTCTTCCTAACAAATGTTTTAGTGATAGGCTTAGCAGGGGAAAGACTTACAAAAGTGGGATCTATTACGGCAGGGGAACTTTTTGAAGCAGGGGCTTCTTCTTGATTGCCCATAGTTAGCAATGTTTGAGCAATCTCTTTTGTTGCACTCCCCTTGTCACTTCCTTTCTCAGCACTTCCTTTCTCAGTCCCTTTCTCAGCACTTGCTATTATTACTTGTTCTAAACCCTGACCACCAGGATATTCATTCCACTGAGTAGATTCTTCTGTATTAGGAACTTCCTCCCCTTTGGAAGCATCCTCATCTGTAGATATGATAAGCTTGGGCTTTCTCCTCCCCTCAAGTGTAGCAAGTCTGGTTTCCAAAATATTGATAACCAGACCTTGCTTTTTGACAGTTTGTACAAGTTGTGCATTCTGCTTTTTCAAGCTCATGCACATATTCGTCAATTCCAAGATGGTCATTGGTTGAATTCCGCTCTCAACCCTAGAAGGGGATTTCTCCCCTTTTTGGGTATCATTGAGTGAGGGAGAGGACTTACTGATGGTGTCACTATCCTGCTCACCCCTTGAGGATGAGACAGTAGTGGCAGCCAAACCCTCAATGTGCTCCAACCTTTTGGAGACTCTCCTCTCTGCTAATTGTGAAGATTCACCAGGAAAGGGAGACCTGGCAAACCTGGATTTAGTTCTCCTTTCATGTTTTGGATCAACAGGGGGTAGAGTACTGGCAGGGGGTAGTTTCTTGGCAGGGGAATCAGAAGGTTTGTGTGTGGCTGTTTTTGTCTTGGCTTCTTCTTCTCTGATTGTTTCATCATGATTGAAGTGAGTGGAATAGCCCTGCCAGAAAATTGTGGAGATGGTGCAAGAAGTGTGGTGAACAGTTTAGTAGTATGCTTGGTTGCTGAAAAGTAGTTTTTGTGTGTGATAGGACCATGTTCACTCATATTCAGCAAAAGTTCTGTAAACCTTGGGTACATACAAAATTTTGAATTGCTTGTAACATTTTTAACCATTCCTTTGAAAATCATTTGAGAAAAACAGTATTTCCTCCCTGTTGCTAGGAAAATCAGGGCAGAGGCAACTTCACTACCAAATTCATTAAAAGCAGTGGTTTTAGGTGACCAACATTGTAAAATTATATGAATTAAATATTTCCAATGTGGGGCAAACTGACCTTTAGCAAACTTACATTTTTGATCATCAGAAAGAGTATACCCCAATTTAACAAGACCCTCAAAGATGTCAGCCTCAGGTAGGTTGGTTATCCTATCCTCATCATCTAGAATAAGCTTGTCTCTAATAGAGGCAAGAATCACCTTGGGATGACCATCTACTGTGCTTTGAATTATTACCTCTCCATTCTCTGTTTTGGTCATAGATTTAGACCAAAACTGCTGAACGTGTGAGGTGTAAATCCTAGGGTTAATGAGAAGAGCCACTCTAAAATATGAGGATTTTAGAAAAGCCACAGCATCAACGAATTCTACTGGTTCATCATGTAATAAAGCAATTTGATTATGATTAGCAGCAATTTTGAGAGACATGATAAAGGTTGAAAACGTTTAAAGGTTTATAATGGTAAGAGTTAGGTGGGATTTGATCGAAGGAGAGAGATGGACCTGCTGGTGAAGGGAATTAAGTTTTTATAGGCGAATTGAAGAGCTGTGATTGGACCGAATTTTCAAATTGCAAAAATATCAAAGATAAATCTTGATAAAAAAGTAATTTATTTGAAATAATAAAGAAAAGATTACCAATCAGCGAAGAAAGCGCCTTAAATATCTTTTGAAAAGAATAAAATATTCCCTAACCAAAATTTTAGCAAGCAGGCCCAACGGCTATAAGCAGGGCAACGGTATTGTCGGTCAACGGTCAAAAAGGGGAATGTTGATTAAGCAGGGGAATCAAAAGGTGAAAGCAGGGGAAACTTTCCTAGGGGTATTAGACTAATCATAAAGAGACCAATGCTAAATAGCTCTGCTCTAATGCACACCCTTGTATACACAAGGTAGATACACAGAAACTCAAGAGTCCTCCATTCAACAATGGTCTAAACACAAAAAGTTAACACATAAGTCACCCTGCACCTGGTCAACCCAAGAAAATAAGCATACCGTAGTCACCATCCCTACCTTTACCTTACCTATGGTCAGTTAGTCTTGGCAATGTGTACCAAACATCTAAATCTAGACAGCAAACTGTTTTAATAAAGAAGTATTAGTACACATTACAGTGCCTCAAGGCTTCAGAATTCTGACAAGCTTTGCAGCAAGTCTTCATCATTCTGAACCCTTACTCACCAATGGATATGGTCTAGAATCATATATGAGTATCCTAAGGATACCCTAAGTCCTGAAGGTGTGACCTAACCTCCCCTAAAACATAGAGTATATACATGATCCACCCATGAGTGTAGTATGCACCATTTGGAGCTCTGCATTGTTAGTATAAAACCACATATAACCACTTTTAAAAAGAACAACCAAGCTTAAGAGAAAAACTCTTTAGTAGGGGAATAAACCCCAGCAGGGGAATCTTTGTTCAAAAGCAGTGGAATGAAAAAATGATGGAAAAATTGACTAACATTTATACAACAACAACAATAAAGCAACTCTGGATATACAAGACACAATAGACATCAATTTTTAGGGAGAAACCATTCCAATACCTGCAACCAGGCACTGAAACCTCCCCACTTCAAAAGCTTTTGTCAAAAGATCAGCAACATTAAGTGAAAGTCCCTAATCAATGCAAGAAACCCTAATCTTAATTTAATCAACACAAGGTATTACTTTTCAAACGTAATCTTATTATTGTATAATAAAGAATTACATGTGTTATAGATAACACAGTTTGATGACAATGTGTTGTGCACACTTTGAACGACAATAAACGCTAACTTATGAATACAGTCGTAGCTATTTGATTCACTAAGTTATATGCACTAATGTTCTTAATATCTCAAAGTGTTAAATCTTAATGCATGGATACACATCCTATTTATAGTGTTACGAGTTTGACTTAAACAGTACTTGATGTCGACTACACAAGCTTTTACAAGTTCCCACATCAGTCACATGATGTCCTTCTATTCTTGGTAGTCTTCCATTATGCTTTAAGGAACAGTTGTCAAAAACAGTTTCCTTATTCTTCATAGTCTCGAACACACAATTGGCATGTCCAAAGTGTGCTGAGAGTTATCAGGGTATTGCCACCCCTGTTAACTCTCAACCCCTCAGAGTCCCTGATACATCTTGGCTGTTATCCATCACAGCCAATGAGTATGTCTTCAGGTAATTCTTCGACTTCCCTGACAATGTCTCTGACATGGACTCCTCTGAGGTTGCTCACAGAGACTTGGATCTCTGTGAGTCTTGCGAAACTTGCCTGCCTCCTAGGCACAGGCAAGGGACTATCTATCAGCCTAATTATGTTTAAATCAATGATCAGGGAATCTAATAAGTTTAGATTCCCAACAATCTCCCCCTATTTAAACATAAATAATGCTAGATCTAACTAAGTTAAGGTAAGTGAGTTTAACAGCTTATTCTTACACATAACAGATCTAAACAAACATACCTCATGATTTTATTAAGACTTAAAGAAAAGTTACAAATTCATTACATAAGTAAAATAAAAGATGAAGGTAAAAGGGCTGAGACCATCTTCAATAGTCATCATTTTTTATTCTTTCTTCAGCTTCGGCCACGTCTAGTCTATTATCAATTTCATCCTGTAAAGTCTTTGCAAACTTCTTGGAATACTCTGTGTTGATCTTGAGACACTTCTTGTGACAGAGTAGCTGAATAGTTGAAGCCAAGCACAACTCATCTTCCCTCTGAAAAGCATACTGGCAAGCCTTGTTCATGAATGCCATTCCTCTTTCAGGCTCTGAGTATGTCTGACCATCAACAGGGCCAACAATACCATTTGGGAGGATCAAATCCCTGTGCATACCATCCACATGAACATCTTCAGTAACAAAAGTTTCATTAACAATTTGTGAAATTCTTCTTCTTTTGTTGCCTGTCTTTGGGGGTTCTTGTTCAAAAAGCTGTGGTGGGGGATCAATCTTGAGTTTGGCTGCTGTTTCCTTGATCCAGTTAAACTTGGCCTTCAGAGTTTTAAGCAGAAGGAAATTTGCCTGTCCAGACTTTTTGGCAGCTAAGGCTTCGAGTTCAAACCATTCTGATAACCCAAGTGTCTTTAACCTGAAGTTGTCAAACACATCCATATTTCTCTGTTGGTTTTCCCTCCATAAGATCATTTGTGGGGTGTTTGTGGATTTATGAATGGTGTATTTGAACTTGGTTATCTTCCCAGCAGCATACCTGTTGTTTACGCAGGCATCATAGTCAGCTTTGACTTTCATTAAAGCCTCAGCGCGTTTTGTTTCCATTTCCCTCAACCTTTGTTTTTGTTTTTCCCTTTCAGGTGGTGTCATCTTCCTCAGAGTAGCTTCATTTAATTCTTTGGCTGTCTTGAGCTCATTTAGTCTTTTGAATTCTTCAGCCTGTTGCTCTATTTCTTCAGGGGTTAAAGGAATCTCATCGGAAGGTGTAAAAGTTGAAAAATGGGAAAGGTCTGTGGTGGATCCTCCTGTCTCTAGCATCGCAGCTATCTTCTTAAGTTTGGTGTCAGTATCAACCAAAACTATCTCCTTTCCTTTCTTCGAGACATAGGACTCCACACTTATGTTTTTCAAAACATCAGCTCTATTGATGAACGCTGTCTGAGCCTGAGTTTGAATAGCTTTGGGGAGAGAGCTAACAGTGAATTTTAATTTCTTGGCCGCTGGCTCATCATCATCCTCAGGCTTGCTGATGTTAACTAAGATCAGAGATTTAGATGAGTCAGCTCCATCTTGTTGCTCCCCCTGAGTATCATCCTCATCATCAGGTATTATAACTGGTGTGATGACTTGGAGAGGAACATGTGTAGTTGAGGGATTAGCTGATGAGGAGCCTTGTTCAGCAGATGCAAGGCTGAGTGTAGTATTCTTCTCCCCCTCACGTTTATCCTTGCTTCGCAGATGCTTGGATGATCGTGCCTGAAAACGTCTTGCAATCTGCTCCACAGAGGCAGCCATAGCACGTTGCCTTTTTCTTGAGGCCCTGGCAATCTTCAGCAGGAGGTTGGCATTGGCATTAGTATTTGCCTGAACACGCCTGACAATAAAGTTAACATGGTTGTATTGCCTGTTGCGAACAACATTAAATTGCCTGTGTAAGGTGAGTTCATGTTCACGGAACATAGCAGGGACAACTGAGTCAATAGCATCCTTGATTCGTGTTGAGAGATGACTGAGTCCCTGGGCTACACCTTTTCTTGTACCATCCTGAATTGGCTCAGTGACAGCCTCAGTCACAGCCTTTTTTATGATGCTTGGAAATGTCACAGTAAAGTTGTGCATCTCTGACTTGATCACATCCAGCTTCCTTGATAAGCGCTCAATATCAGATTGATGATGTACTGGCTGAAGATTCTTGATATTGAGGCTTTGTTGAGCATAGTCATCCTTCCTTGGTATTAAGTCAAAGTTGGTCTGGGTAGGATGATCAAACATGAGAAATTCTGCTGTTGGATCATAAGTTGGTCTTTGGAAGACTGTTGTTGCTGAGGTAGCAGAGTTTGGAGTATCAATAGCTTCCTTGAGAGGAGAAGTCTTGTCATCAGCTGGTGTGGACACAGCTACTTCTTTAGGAGGAGAGGCAGACAGCTGGTCTTCCTCATCGTCTTCATCCTCTTCATCGAACATTCCCTCAGGGAATTCATCCTCAGGCATTGGCTCAATATCAGAGACATAATCTTCTAATGCGAGCATTTCTTCATCAGTATTGAACACAGGCTCTTCATCAGTTGGTTTGTCCCGAGTCATAGTTTCAGCCTCCTTTTCTTGTTGTACCTGAGACTCGATGACTGGCTGTATAATTTCAGCCTGCAAATTTGTTGTAATTAGTAACAGGGAAAAATATAAGGGGAATGGTCGCCATTTCGCTGTCCCAGAGAGGCTGAGGGTGATTACTCAGCCACTCCAAAGGATAAATCCTTGGGATTCTTTTAAGTGTGAAACATATGTTGTTTATGGATCGCCAGTCGCTGCCCCTAGGAAAGCTGAGTGTGATTATTCAGCCCCCCCCAAAAGGTAAAACCTTTGGGACTCTTTTAAGAGTGAAACATATGTTGTTGTAGGTCGCCTGTTACGCTGCCCCTAGGAAAGCTGAGGGTGATGATTCAGCTCCCCCTGAAAGGATAAATCCTTTGGGACTCTTTTAAGGAGGGAACCAAGAGGCTATGTGAAGTACAGCTGATCAAGGTTGAGACATTAGTATATTCAGGTTGTTGTTAGCCTGAATACTGTCTAGAGGGTTCAGGGTCATCGGGGTGCTTTTATAAACACAAATGAATCATTCCCTGGTGCAAAGACAGGGTGTACAGAAGTCTTAAAGTATTCTAAGTGTAATGACAGACTTCTATGGGTCGAGGATTACCCTAACTTCACCACTCTCTCCTACAGACAAATGAGAGTGGCTGCTTGTGAACCTCTAAAAATGTACACTGATTACCTGTGAGATATCAGCTTGATTTGGCTGGTTTCCTGTTGTCTCAGCTGACCTAGAGACACTAGACGCCTGTTGTTTGTCAGCCAAAGAGTCTGAATCCACAAGAGTATCTGGACCAGAGGCGGTGTCAGTCTTCTTTTCCTTGGCCTTAATAACAGCTTTGGAGTGGGAAGAAGAGGGGATTTTCTTCTTCTTTGGCTGTTGGCCAGATGAAGCCTTGGACTTAGTAGTGTGCTGCCCAGAGGTCAAAGACATAGACTTGCCAGCAACACTAGAAGTATTCACCTTCTCAGAGGAAGGGAGCAAGGGCTTCTCAGCGTTTGGTACCTGGTTGGCCACGTTCAGCATATGGGCGGTGACAGGGATATCCTCAGCTCCTATTTCCTTGTAGATGGCGCCTGTGATGCGATAGGGCTTAAGAGAAGTCAAGGCCTTGTTGTGGTAGTTATCTCCCAGCAAACTCTCAAAAATCAGGGACAGGAAGCGCACATAACAGATGTTCTTTTCCCTGACCTGATTCCTTCCCTTCAGTTGTTCTACCAGGTTTGAGAATAGGATGCTTCCAACGTCAACATCAGCTCCCCAGATTAATCCATACGCGATAGCCTGATGATTGAACGACATCTGATCCTGTGATCCCTGCATTCCTCCCAGGGACTTCACAATGTGGGTAAAGAGGACACGCCACAGAGGAGTGAAATACTTAATCTTCAGAGGGGATTTGGCGAGGACCTCAGCTGGTGTAAGGGCAGGGTTAACATCATGGCAAGGGTTGAGTGTGGCCAGGGCTTCCTTGACAGCCTTTTTGTCAACTGCCTTCAGCATTCATCTCCATGTTTTAGTCCGGCCACACTAGAAAAGTCTTTAAGGGAGAAGGCAAAAGGATGTTCATTGCATGAAAGGCTAAATGTAATGGTGTCTTCAACTACTTTAGCAGAATACCAGAATTCCCTAAGGTATTCTTGGTAAAAGGTGGATGGAGATTTGGTGAAGGCTTCATTTAGGTCACAATTCTGCATGAAATTTACCAGATCTGAATAGGTGCTGTTTGGTGCCTTAATCCATCCAATGGCGTTGTTGGAGGCGAGGATGCTCTCGTTGATCTCGAAGTTAACATTAGAGGCTTTTGGAACGGAAAACGCCATGGATTTGAGGTTGAAGGTGAATGAAAATGGCGGATGGTTGAGAGAGATAAGAATTTAGAGAGAGAAGTGGATTTTAGAATGGTGGTGGGTGAGAAGAGAAAGAAGACAATATATATTCAAACTTAAGTGAACAGTTATTCAACCGTATTAAATGCAAGGTGCGAAAATGACTGCTCACGTGGGTCCCCTTGACCTTTCAAAAAGTTTGTCTCCTCGTTATCCGAAAAATAAATAATTAAATATTTGAGAATGTTTTTTGCATTTACTTGGAAAGTAACTACCTAGTTTCATGTGAAAAACATTTAATATAGAATCAATCATTTAATGAACACATTTAATATCAAGCCACAGGCTTTGAGATATTGAGCATCCCTAGCTCAGCAACTAGCCTGTTGAACGAAGGTTCAGCCAAAGGCTTTGTAAAGATATCAGCTAGTTGCAGCTTCGTGGGAACAAAATGCAGCTCAATATCTCCCTTCAATATGTGATCCCTGATAAAATGATACCTGATATCAATGTGTTTGGTACGAGAGTGAAGAACAGGGTTGTTGGATATGGCAATGGCGTTGGTGTTGTCATAAAAGATTGGTACTTTGTCATACAAGATTTCATAGTCAGCCAATTGACTTTTCATCCAGAGCACCTGAGCACAACAGCTGGCTGCAGCGACATATTCTGCTTCAGCTGAAGACATGGCCACAGAGTTTTGCTTCTTAGCACTCCATCCAACCAATTTTCATCCTAGGATTTGACAGCTGCCTGAAGTGCTTTTCCTGTCAATACAGCATCCAACATAATCTGAATCTGAATAGGCCTTGAGATCAAAGCCTGATTCCTTTGGATACCATAGACCTAGGGATGGTGTTCCTTTGAGATACCTGAAAATTCTCTTAACAACCACTAGATGGGATTCTTTTGGGTTAGCTTGGTACCTTGCACAGAGACATGTGGAGAATTGGATATCTGGACGACTGGCTGTTAGATACATCAGTGACCCAATCATGCCTCTATATAACGTCTCATTGACAGAGACCCCTGACTCATCAGGGCCCAAGTTGTTGGGTGGAAGCATGGGGCATTTCACTGATGCACAATCAGCTAAGTCATATTTTTTAAGTAAATCCTTAACATACTTTTCTTGACAAATAGAAATTCCCTTAGGACATTGTTTAATTTGAAAGCCCAAAAAGTAAGTTAATTCACCCATCATACTCATCTCATATTTCTTGGTCATTAATTTAGCAAAACGTTTACTAAGATTGACATTTGTTGACCCAAAGATGATATCATCCACATAAATCTGCACAATGATGAAATCACTCTTGTCCTTGAAGGTAAAGAGCGTTTTATCAATAGAACCTTTGATAAACTTATTTTCAGTTAAGAAATTTGAAAGAGTTTCATACCATGCTCTTGGAGCTTGTTTCAGACCATACATTGCCTTGTGAAGTCTATACACATGGTTGGGAAACTCGCTGTTCTCAAATCCTTCAGGTTGTGCAACATACACTTCCTCAGCCAAATCACCATTGAGGAAGGCACTCTTAACATCCATCTGATACACAGTGATGTTCATATAGGCAGCATAAGCAAGGAAGATTCTGATGGCCTCAAGTCTAGCAACAGGTGCAAATGTTTCATCATAATCAATTCCTTCAGTCTGAGAGAACCCCTGTGCTACCAGTCTTGCCTTGTTCCTGATGATGTTCCCAATTTCATCCATCTTATTTCTATAGATCCATCTAGTGCCTGTGATATTCTTTCCAGGTGGAGCTGGAACTAGTGTCCATGCTTTGTTCCTTTTGAACTGATTGATTTCTTCTCGCATAGCAGCTACCCATCCTTCTTCCACCAGAGCCTCAACTACTCTTTTAGGTTCAATTTGTGAAAGAAATTCAGCAAATAGACATTCATTGGCTGAGGCTGACTCTGAGTCTTGGATTCGCTGTCTGGTTGTGACCCCTGCATTTGGTTCCCCAATAATGTTGACAAGAAGAATGTGTTGATCTCTTGACCACTTATTTTGAGGAGCTGGGGATTCAAGAACAGGGGTACTTGTGGGCACAACTGATACAATTTGAGTCTCATCCTGCTGACTAGGAGGGCTTTCTTCAAAGACTACTTCAGTGTCAGAGTCTTCTTCAGCCATATCAAGGGAAGCTATTTCATTATCAGCAAGAGAATCTTCAGAGATTTGAAGAATTTGTGAGTCATCAATATCATGAGAAGGACCATCAGAGATTTGAGGTTCTTCTTCATCAAGTTCCTGAGAAGTAGAAACTTCTATGTTGTGAGTAGACAGAGGGTCAAAAGTAGGGACATAAGGAGTGAGAGTGTTGGAGTGATGATGACTGGTAGGTCTGGGTTCTGTGAACTCATCACTTGGGAAAGAAATATTTTCATTAAAATCTACTTCATCACCCTCTGTTCCTGTTCTCTGTATGACTTCATCATCTTCATTGAATCTGACATGGAATGTTTCTTCTACTTCTTGTCTTCTGATGTTGAATACTCTGAAGGCTTTGGCTGTTGGAGAGTATCCCAAAAAGAAACCATCATCAGCTTTTTCATCAAACTTTCCAAGTTTATCCCTGTAGTTATAAATAAACACAGGGCATCCAAACACATGAAAATAGCTAACGTCTGGAGATCTTTTTCTGAAAACTTCATAGGAGGTTTTACCATGTCTTTTGACAATGATTGATCTGTTTTGAGTGTAGCAGGCAGTGTGAACAGCTTCTCCCTAAAATTGCTTTGGTAAGGCTGCACCATTTAACATAGTTCTTGCTGCTTCAATCAAAGTCCTGTTTCTTCTTTCAGCCACACCATTTTGTTCTGGAGTGCCAGCTGAAGAGAAGTTCTGAGAAATCCCTTTTTCATCACAAAATGATTCAAGTTGATGATTCTTGAATTCTGTACCATTATCACTTCTTAGAGCTTTGACTCTAACATCATTCATATTTTCAACCTGTCTGATGAAGGACATGATGGTTTCAGCTGCATCACTTTTCCTTCTGAGGAAGAACACCCATGTATATCTTGAAAATTCATCAACTATGACCAAGGTGTATTTTTTGTGATTAATGGTTTGAGGTTTGACAGGCCCAAACAAGTCCATGTGAAGGAGATGTAAGCACTTGTCAATAGAGAATGATTGCCTAGTCTTGAATGAAGACCTGTGATGTTTTCCTTTGACACAGGCAGAACACGTTTTGTCTTTGGAAAACATTACTGAAGGTAGACCAGCAACCAAGTTTTGAGTGGCTATCTTATTGATGTTCTTGAAGTTGAGATGAGACAGTCTTTTGTGCCACAGCCAGTTGACACTTTTAGAGGCTTTGGCAAGAAAACAATTTGAACTGTCTTCAGAGCACACAGCCATGTTGATGACATAAACATCTCTCCTTCTAGGTGCAATCAGCACAACATCATTGTTTTTGTTGAATATGGTTCCCTGAGTCTTAGTAAACAAAACCTTATAGTCAGCATCACATAATTGGCTGATGCTAATAAGATTGTGTTTAAGACCATTCACATATGCAACCTTGGTAAATGTGATCCCATTGCAGTTCACTGAGCCATATCCTTCTGTGTCACCTGAAGAGTTATCTCCAAACACCACTTTGGGACCTGGCTCCTTTGAGTATCTGTGCAGGTATTGTTGAATCCCTGTCATGTGTCTAGAACAGCCACTATCTAGATACCATACCGATTCCTTGAGATATTTCTGCACAGATACATAGAAACAGATAAGTTCCTATGGTGAACCCACTTTCCAGTGGGTTCCCTGAATTGCTTGTTAGCAACTCTTGTGTTCCTGAAAAACTTTTGGCGTTGGGATGGACAGTTCATTGTTTCATGGTTATAACTCCCACAGATATCACACCCAGGGAAGTCACCACACTCGTCTGAGTGATGGTCTGTGAACCCACAAAATTTACAGGGAGGATAAGATTTGTAATTTCCCTGTTGCCTTTTGGAACTCTGTGGTCTGTCCCTAGAGGGTGTCTGAACTCTTTTAGCTGCCATGTGTCTGTCATGATCTAAGGTCGAATGGTGAGAATTTTTACATACATTGCAATAAGGTTTGATTAACCTTTCCCTTTTGGGTTCACCTAGGACTGACTTAGGTTCATGAGAAGTAGAGCATTCAACGGAAGGCTTAATGTGTTGTTTCAAGAGTTCTACTTCTTTCATAAGAGACAACAGGCGATCTTCAGTGGTGGGGTCAACCTTATTCACAGTTTTAGAAGTGACAGGCTTAAAAGCTACTTGTTTACCAGTTTGTTTAGCAGACACACGAAAAACTTTGGCTGGAGGATTCTCAATATCTGTCCTAAGTTCGTCCTTAGCAGATCTAGAAGAGCTGCTAGGTTCAACTCCCGAGAGTTTGGGCAGAGGTGGTAGCTCAGCCACATCTTCAGAGACAGGGTCATTAGTCAAAGAGGTATCTGACATATGAATAGTCTCTGTAGATTTAAAGACAATGTCTTTGGGTTTGGTGAGAATCCTCAGCTTTTTATTCTTAGCAGTTATATCCCTGTTTAAGTCAGCAGGCACTTCATCCCTAAGCAATTCATCAATAGTAAACCTAGCACACAACCATTTTTCAATGATCTTGTTCAATTCAGAGACCTGATCATTTAAAGCTATGTTTTTCAAGGTTAATCTAGCTACTTCATTTTGCAGGGATATTTTCTCTAAATTAACCCGTTTGAGAGTTTCACATTCAGCCTTAGCATTTATCATTTCAGATTTAATAGAGTGAAACTTATCAAGTAGGTTCTTTCTTTGTTCCTCAACAAAGTGCAAATCAACAATGGTGTAATCAAGGACATGCTTACGTTCATCACTATCAGACATAGATAAAAGCCTGTGTACCTTTTTCATTGTGATGTCAACCCATTGTCCTGATCTAGCATCACCTTTTCCAACAGCTGGTTCATCCTCAGCTATTGCCATAAAAGCCCTGACTCTTGTGGTGTCTTCTTCATCTGAAGTCAGTGGTTCATCATTCCAATCATAAGTTTCAGCAACCAACCCTTTCTCTGTCTTTTTCTCACCACCTTTCTTTTTGGACAGAGCTTCAATCTTCAAGTTCATTTGTTCTAACTCAGCTTTAAGTGCCTTATACTTATTTTTGTAATCTTTCTTCTCAGTGTCTGAAGAATTGGATTGAGATGAGTTGTTATGTTGTTTGAACTTATAGGGTTTGGATGAAGATGATGGATAAGAGGGTGAGGATGTCTTGGTAGAAGGACAATCTTTTTGATAATGTCCAAGCTTTCCACAGGCAAAACATGTTTCTTTTGACCTGTCAGTTGGTTTACTAGCTGATCCTACTCTTCCAGATCTTTTGTAGTATCTTCTTTGGTTGGCTAGCAACGCTCTTTCATGGAATTCTGCATTGAGGTCTGACAAGAACTCTTGGCTGCTACGGGTATCTTCTTCAATATCAGAATCGCTGTCATGAGGATGTGTTGCAGAGATCAAAGCTTTGGAAGATGCTCCTTGGACTACAAATCTTTCAGTCTCTGATTAGTAGATAGTATCGATCAGCCCTTCTTCATAATTGTACTTACCATAGAGCTGAGCAAGGGTATCATTTTTGATTGAGTTGTTAGCTCTCTGAGTCTGATTCATGCTCAGCCACTTTCTTGGAAGGCTGTTGACAAAAGTAGCATTGATCTCAGCTTGACCAATAGTGACATCATTCATAGCCAGGCCATTTAGAAGAATCTTCAGCCTAGTATAGGTTTGCTGAACCTTTTCACCTTCAAGTGACTTAAAGGCATTAAACTGAAGTCTGAGTGCCTGAATCTTTGTCTCTCTTGTTTCAGAGGGTCCTTCATGGCCAAGAATGAGGTCTGTCCACATTTGTTTAGCTGTGGGACACTGAATGACAGACTTCATGATATGCTTGGGAAGACAGGAAATTATGATGCTTTTGAGACGTTTATCTTGGTTTGCTAATTTCCTATCAGCTGAAGTCCATTGTTTGATAGGTTTGGGAAGAGGGTTTTCTTCAGTCGATGTAAGCGCCATGGGAATATATGGACCATTTTCTAAAATTTCTAAGAGAAAAGGTTCAAGTCCATCAAGATATACAAGAAATTGACTCTTCCAACTGGCAAAGTCTTCTTCATCAAAGACTGGTACACTGGTTACGTGTGATCCACCTCTTGAGTCAAGAAGTTGGGGTAGATCATCTCATTGGCTGGAGGGTTAAGTCTTGGTGAAGATGGGTTTGTGGAAGGTGATTGTGGGCTAGAAGTTTCCGGCATGGTGGATCTTGATTATAAAACTGAGAACGATGTTTCTTGAAGGTTTTAATATCAAACACTGCTCTGATACCAATTGAAAGTCCCTAATCAATGCAAGAAACCCTAATCTTAACTTAATCAACACAAGGTATTACTTTTCAAACGTAATCTTATTATTGTATAATAAAGAATTACATGTGTTATGGATAACACAGTTTGATGACAATGTGTTGTGCACACTTTGAACAACAATAAACCCTAACTTATGAATACAGTCGTAGCTGTTTGATTCAATAAGTTATATGCACTAATGTTCTTAATATCTCAAAGTGTTAAATCTTAATGCATGGATACACATCCTATTTATAGTGTTACGAGTTTGACTTAAACAGTACTTGATATCGACTACACAAGCTTTTACAAGTTCCCACATCAGTCACATGATGTCCTTCTATTCTTGGTAGTCTTCCATTATGCTTTAAGGAACAGTTGTCAAAAACAGTTTCCTTATTCTTCATAGTCTCGAACACACAATTGGCATGTCCAAAGTGTGCTGAGAGTTATCAGGGTATTGCCACCCCTGTTAACTCTCAACCCCTCAGAGTCCCTGATACATCTTGGCTGTTATCCATCACAGCCAATGAGTATGTCTTCAGGTAATTCTTCGACTTCCCTGACAATGTCTCTGACATGGACTCCTCTGAGGTTGCTCACAGAGACTTGGATCTCTGTGAGTCTTGCGAAACTTGCCTGCCTCCTAGGCACAGGCAAGGGACTATCTATCAGCCTAATTATGTTTAAATCAATGATCAGGAAATCTAATAAGTTTAGATTCCCAACATTAAGTTCTGTATCAATTTTCTCAGGGACAATCAGCCCTTTTTCAAAAAAATCTCTAATAAAATGATGTCTTATTTCAATATGTTTAGTCTTGCTATGGAAAATAGGATTCTTAATAATGCAAATGGTGCTGTTGTTGTCAATAAATATCTTGGTTTTAAGAAAATTATACCCATAATCAAGCAGCTGATTCTGAACCCAAAGAACTTGACCACCGCATGCAGCAGCTGCTACATACTTAGCTTCAGTTGTTGATGTGGCCATAATATTCTGCTTCTTACATTGCCAAGATATAAGCCTGCTTCCCAAAAATTGGCATCCACCTGTTGTAGACTTCCTATCATTGTTATCACTAGCATAATCACTATATGAGTAGGATATCAGCTCAAATGGTGACTCCTTGGGATACCAAAGTCCTAAAGTTGGATGACACTTTAGATACCTAAAAACTCTCTTCACAGCAAATAGATGACATTCTGTTGGTGCCACCTGGTATCTTGCATATAAGCAGACTGCAAACATGATGTCAGGTCTTGAAGCTGTAAGGTACATGAGAGATCCAATCATAGACCTGTAATTCCTGACATCAATAAGCTTTCCAGGACCATCTTTGCCCCATGGATGATCCTTATCCATTGGTGTGGAAACCTTCTTTCCCTCACGCATGCCAAACTTCTTCACAATTTCAGCAACATATTTGTCTTGTGAGATAAATATTCCATCTTTCCTCTGCTGAACTTGTAACCCCAAAAAGAAGTTTAGCTCACCCATGGCACTCATTTGGAATTTATCTTGCATCAGCTTGGCAAACTCTTTGCTAAGCATAGAGTTTGTGGATCCAAAGATGATATCATCAACATAGACTTGTACCAAAAGAAGGTCACCCTTTTGTTTCTTGATAAACAGGGTCTGGTCAATTTTACCCCTATTGAAGCCATTATCCAATAGATATTTTGAAAGAGTTCCATACCAGGCCCTGGGAGCTTGGTGAAGTCCATACATAGCCTTTTTCACCTTGTATACCTTGTCTGGATGTTCTGGGTCTTCAAACCCTGAAGGTTGCATAACATAGACTTCTTCATCAATGGTGCCATATAAAAAGGCACTCTTAACATCCATTTGGAACACTGTGAAGTCCACGAATGAAGCATAAGCAAGAAATAATCTAATGGCTTCAATCCTGGCCATTGGAGCAAAGACTTCCTCATAATCAATGCCTTCTTCCTGTGTATATCCCTGTGCCACCAGTCTTGCTTTATTCCTGACTACTATACCTCTCTCATCCTTTTTGTTCCTGAGTACCCACTTTGTCCCAATAGGCCTTGCCTATTTTGGACAATCTACCAAAATCTAAACCTCTTGAATGTCAAACTGTAAGAGCTCCTCTTGCATAGCTTCAACCCAACTTGGATCATTTAATGCCTGAAAAATCTTCTTTGGCTCTTCTTATGACAAAAATGCAGTAAACAGACAACATTGCATGTTGTCATGATTAAAATTCATGGTGATGTTTGCAATGAAGCTGTGCTCCTTTGCTGTATACCTTGTATGTCTAGGGGCTTCAGGATCACTAACGATTTGTGATAGAGGGTGATCCTTATTGATTTTGTAGGTAGGCTGCATACTCATTATTACTTTTGTTTCATCCTCTTCCAAGTCAGAATTGATGGGGCTATCTTGATTAGGAAAGAACTCCTCAAAAG
The DNA here is from genome assembly GCA_025667525.1 of Glebionis coronaria. Classification (NCBI taxonomy): domain Eukaryota; kingdom Viridiplantae; phylum Streptophyta; class Magnoliopsida; order Asterales; family Asteraceae; genus Glebionis; species Glebionis coronaria. Next base: position 70,044,999 of record CM046882.1, on the reverse strand, counting down.
AGCTTCCAAAAGATACAACATGACCTAGAGATAGGTGATGATGAGCTAAATGCAGCTCTGAATAACTTGGACCTCCACTCTTAATTATTCTACTTCCACTGCTAGATATGAGAGGATCATCAAATATGGGTGAAGATGAGGAAATGAGTGGGGATTCTCTTTCTTCATCTTTAATGTCATTGACAGCTGGATCCTTTGTAGCAGGGGAAGCAATTGATCTAGCAGGGGAATCCTGGATTCCACTGCTTTCAGCCATTCCACTGCTTTCAGAAGTTGACTTAGCAGAGGAAGAGATTGTCTGTTCTTTCCTTTGTGAGGTATCATCTTCTTCACCTGTTTTTGAAGCAGCTTCAATAAGAAATAGTGAGGGTACATTCATGTACCTCAATGGTGGCATCTCCACACCAGTTGGTTCTTGAGTACCTGAAATGTTAGTATTCTACAATGCAACAGGTACATAATTTATAGATTTTGAAAGAACCTCAATATCAAATAACCAATCAGGACCTGTTTGAACATCTTCAGGCTTGTCTTCAAGAAAATCCACATGAAGATTTTATGTTATTTTGCTTGTCTTCTTGTTAAAGACCCTATATCCCTTGCTGTTTAATGAATAACCAACAAAATACCCATCATCCCTCTTTTCATTGAACTTGCCTAGATTGTCAATTGTGTTTAAAATGATCACATGGCATCCAAATGGTCTAAAGAAGTCAATTAAAGGAGGTCTTCCATTGAACAGCTGATAAGGAGTCTTGTTGTGTGCCTTAACCACCAAGGCCCTGTTTTGGACATAACAAGCAGTGGATACAACCTCAACCCAAAATATAACTGGAAGTTTGGAATCAGACAGCATAGTCCTTGCTGCTTCAATGAGTGTCCTATTCCTTCTCTCTGCAACTCCATTCTGTTGAGGTGTTCTTGCAATACTAAATTCCCTATTGATTCCTTTGTTTATGCAGAAAGTGTCCAATTTCTGGTTTCTGAATTCACCACCATTGTCTGATCTCATGGTCACTACCCTCATGCTTTTTGATAGTTCAATCTGATTGATGAACCCAATGAGTACATCAGTTGTGTCACTCTTTTCAAACAGAAAGAATGTCCATGTGAACCTTGAAAAATCATCAGTAATCACTAGGCAGTACCATTTCTTCATTATGCTTGCCACAGAAGTAGGACCAAAAAGATCCATATACAGTAGTTCCAATGGCTTGGTAGTGGACAGACTTGTTTTTGATTTGCAAGATGCTCTATGTTGCTTCCCTTTCAGACAAGCAGCACAAGTATGATCATTGGCAAAGGACTTGGAAGGAAGACCATGAACCAGATTATATTTTACCAGTTTGTTTATGTTCTTAAAATTAAGATGACCAAGTCTTCTATGCCATTTATTACACTCATTAACTGAGGCTTTGGCAATGAAACAGGTTTCATTGTCTTGAAGAGAGATGTCCTTGAGATCAATTGTGTACATGTTCTTTTGTCTTGGTGTTCTGAGTACAATAGGAGTGTTGGGTGGTAAGACAAACTCCTTTCCTAACACCAGACAGTCAGTATCTGTAAACAAGACAAAATTCTTGTTATCAGTCATCTGTGACACACTGAAGAGATTGTACTAGAGCTCTTTCACCAAGTAAACATTACCAAAGGTCATCCCATTGGTGACAATAGTTCCTTTTCCTATGATTGTTCCATGCCCATCTCCAAAAGAAACACCATCATTGTCATGCAGGGGAACAAAGTTAGACAGATAAGATTTTTGTCCAGTCATGCTCCTTGAGCATCCACTATCCCAATATGCTTTATCATCCCTGGTCTTCTTTGTCACCTGCAAAAAGAAAAACAAATTAGTTTTTCTTGCGGACCCAAGCCATTACAGACTTGGATCTACCTCGTGTATCAATATAGGATAGCTTATCAAAAACTAGAGATACACCATTAAACTGAGCACCCTTTTTGGGTACCCAAACCCAACGAGCTGAGGCTTTCACAACTTTTCCCCATCTGCCTATGTTCCTAGAGGGCAAAACTTTGCTAGCAAGGGATACCCCGGATTTAGCAGGGGAATCCCTATGCTTAGCAGAGGGAACCCATCTTTTGTTTTGGCCTCTATTGATATGTTGGTAAGGTCTAGTGACAGATCTATATGCATTATGAGATGCTGGGTTGGTCATGAAAGAGCTGGTCTTAGGATATGCATCATTCACCTTTCTTAGAGTAGGAACAACATATTTGTTAGAAACCCTGTTTCTCAAAGCAGGGGAAACATACTTGGCAGGGGAAAAGGATTTTACCCCTGCATTTTGAAGAATGGCTTTAGGTTGCATATCCTTTAAATGATTTGTAGCCACAACTTCCATTTGTGCCTGACATTCTTGATAAGTGCGATCAAAACTGCCACATGTGAAACAAGGTTTGTCATTTATCACAAAGTCCTCTCCTAATTGGTGAGACTTTTGGTCATTCCAATTTCTCTGATTACCTCTGACAGACCTATACATACCAGCATATTTAACGGTGGACTTAGAGGACTTTGATCCTGTTTTAGATTTGGGTGAACTACTCTTAGAACTAGAATCACTACCAAAAAGTCCTTCTTTTGAAAAGAGAACAGGGTTATCAATTTTCCATTGTTTTAAAGCAATCTGTTCCTTTTCAAAGTCCCTAACAATACTAGTTTTCACTAGTGGCTCTTCTGTTTCAAGACTGTTAGGTATGTAAGCACTCAAGTCAAATTCAATATCTTCCTGTTTTTGGAAACAAGGGAGATCAGTCCAAGACAAGTCTTTTCTAGGAAAAGGTGCATGAATATTGGCAGGAGGTGGTGGTATGGTAGCATGCTCATTTTTAACACCAAAACCTGTTTTATCCCTAGGAGATTGTTCAACTTCAACTGCTTTAGTTAAATCTTTAGAAGCTTTTCCAAATTTTTCAACAGTTTCATCATCTATCTTTTTATTAGATTTAAAAACTTCAAGTTCAGCAGTCAACTCTTTAATGGAATCATTATTTTCTTTAGCATCTCTCTCTAGAATCACAATGTGATCTCTATAATCACTTTCTCTTTGTTTATACTCTCTTATGGTAGATTCTAGCTGTTCTAAAGCACGTTTGTAATTATCAAGGTCATTTTCACATTTAATATAATCAACTTTTATCTTTCTTATTTGATCATTCAATGACTCAGTATTTTTCCTACAAGCTTTAGTACAATATGAATCATCATATACCTTATTGTCTGAGCTAGATCTTGACATGGCCATAAGAGCAAAATATTTCTCTTTTTCCTCAGCAACCAATGCTTGATTTCTTTCAACACTCTCTGTCATGGCACTCCAATCCCATCCACCTGCAGTATCTATCCCCTACATTGCCACCATGGCCTTAGCACCAGAATCATGATCCCTGCTTTCCTTCCTATAGTTGTTTCTAGTCCTAGGTCCTCTGAATTCCCTAGCAAAGTGACCTTTCTTGCCACAGTTGTAGCATTCAACCTTTGTTTTGTCAAATCCAGCTACATTAGAAGGATTGATGGAATCTTCTTTCCATATTTCTTGTAAAACCTGTTGGCTCTCATACTAAGTAGAGCCATGTTCCACTTGATGTCCATTTCCTCCTGTCCTTGCTTACTGATTTGACTCAGATCTTCATGTAACACAGTAGATCCTTGTGGCCCTTGGGATGCTATGAAGGCACAAGCAGTGTCAAGGCTGAAATTTGCAGGCCTTTCTTCATCATAAGATGATCCAGATCTGGTAGCAGGGGAATGAGTAGCAGGGCCAACTTTGATTCCACTGCTTTTGGAGATTCCACTGCTTTGAGATATGAAAGCCATGTTAGCAGGGGAATCATTGGTTCCACTTGAATTGGTGGGGATTGTTCCTTTTGACTTCATCTCATTGACAACAGGTTCAAAAACATTCAAGTTATTATATATGTCATCAATATTCTTGTTATCTAAGTCATCCTTATTCTGCTAAATAGCTTTGTAGATGAACCATTCTTTCTGAATACTTTTAAGAAACCTGGTATTCACCTATTCTCTTGTCACTTCAATTTCAAAGAACTCCAACTGAGCCACCATATCTTGAAGCCTATTATAAATAGCACCAATTGCTTCATCACCAATTGCTTTGAAAGAAGCAAATTGATCAAGCATTTGATTCTTCTTCTTCTTCTTTGTGGCTTCATTTCCTCCAAAAGTTTTGCCTATTGCTTCCCAGAGTTCCTTAGCTGTTTTGTACTTTCTGAATCTTAGCTGATGTCTATCAGGTAGAGCCAACAGTAATGAACTGTGAGCTCTGACATCATGCCTTCTGTCCAGTATTTCCTTGTCACAAAGAGCAGCAGATTTCTTACCTTTGGAGCTTTCAACTTTATCTTCTCCCTTACCACCATCTTCAAGAGTCATTGTTTTGGTGAATTGATCACCAAACTCTATGATCTCCCAGAGAACATAGTGTTTCATCTTGAGGTATTGTTGGATCCTGAACACCCATAATTCGAAGTTTTCAGGATCTAGCATGGGTAGTTTGAGGTTGTTGTGGTTGTTGTTGTTTGAGGAAGAGTCTGAAGACATGGTTGTAGTGAGGGTTTTGTTCTTGGTTTAGTTAAAGTTTCTCAACAAGCTCTGATACCACTTATTGATCCCAAATTCAGATCTTAAACCTTTATAGCTTGTTTAAGGGTTGTGATAGAAAGAATGAAATCAATCTAACACTAGAGAAACTTTGCAACACAAAGTAACTAAACAAGATGCGGAATGTAGTGTTTAGCACAAGAACAAATGATTAAAGCAAACATTAAACTTTAATATATCAAAGATATACGAATACCCAATAATGGTATTAGGGTTACAAAAACCTTAAAGTATGAAATGAAAGACAATAGAGAAAGACACACTTTGCATGATGACCTAGTGAGTCCTTTTATAGCACAAGGACTCACGTACAAGATTACTACTAACAAACTTGGAAAGTATCTCGGAGTAGTAACAGAAACGCGTAATAATCTATTCCAAGTTTATCTCTAGCGGCAGGGCCTTTGACTTCAGCAAGGGAACCAATCCCCCTGCCTTTGTTATTTAGCAGGGGGGACTTACTCTAGCAGGGGAACCATTTACCAACTAGCAGGGGTAACTAATGTACTTATATTTATTCCCAACAATAATGACTTATTCATAAGTGTTCTTCATTCATGTTTTACCATTCTTGAGTTTACAATTCATTTATAGGAATCCTAGGGTTTCTAAGGGAATTTAGGGCATCATGGTTATATTTGAGATGTTCTTATTAATATTTGAACTTATTAGATCTCTTTTATAGTTTAGACTTGTTTCTTTCATCATTATAGGAATGTGTGGTTATGATAGTTTATGGTGTGAGAAGCAGTTCATTCTACCAAGTAATACACAAAAAGCAAAAATTTCTAGTGGCTTTTTACTCCTATTTAAACATAGCATATATTACACTTGTAAATTTTATGGGTTGTCATACTTCATCAAGCCCCTAGAGCATGGTATGGTACTTTATCCACTTACCTTGTGGAAAATGGTTTCAAGAGGGGCACCATAGACCAAACACTCTTTACCAAGCAGAATGGGAAGGATTTTTTGCTTGTCCAGGTCTATGTTGATGATATCATCTTTGGATCATCCAATCTAAAGATGAGTGAAGAATTATCCAAGATTATTACTGACAAATTTCAGATGAGTACCATGTGAGAGAAGAACTTCTATCTATGTCTACAAGTTCAACAGAAGGAAGATGGTATCTTCATCTCTCAAGACAAGTATGTGGATGAAATTTTGAAGAAATTTGGTTTTTATCCTCATGAAAAATGGGCTAGCACCCCCATGGACCTGGAACACCCCTGGGGAAAAATTGGAGATGGCAAGGATGTAGATGTTAGGCATTACAGGTCAATGATTGGATCATTGATGTATCTCACTTCTTCTAGACCTTATATCATGTTTCCAGTATGTGCATGTGTACGTCATCAAGTGACTCCCAAAGAGTATCATATTCATGCTGTCAAAATGATCTTTAGGTATCTTAGGTGCTATCCTACTTTGGGATTATGGTACCCTAAAGATTCTACATTGGAGCTTGTTGGCTATTCAGACAGTGATTATGGATGTGATAACAATGATAGGAAATCCACAACTGATGGATGTCAATTTCTTGGGAGCAGAGTTATCTCTTGGCAATGCAAGAAACAAATGGTGGTGGCCAATTCAACAATTGAGGCTTAGTACGTAGCCGATGCTGCATGTTGTGGGCGAGTGCTATGGATTCAAAACCAATTGTTGGACTATGGGTACATTTTTATGCATACTAAGATATTTGTAGATAATAACAATACATTATGCATTATTAAAAATCTTGTGCATCATTCTAAAACTAAACACATAGAAATTAAGAATCATTTTATGAGGGATTGTTTTGAAAAAGGTTTAATACATCCAGATAGAATAGACACAGAGAACAATGTGGCTGATCTTTTAACTAAAGCTTTTGATGTTGGGAGATTCCAATACTTGGTAGCAAGTATTGGAATGATCAATCCATAAAATATGTGTTTTTTCATTTGATATATAGTATGTACATGATGTGCACTGTTATTGTTATTTGTAAAAATATTAGATTTTCCACTATATTTTCTATCCGTTGACGAAGGAATTCTATCCGCTGAGAAGTGGAAAGAAGCCGCTGACAGTATATGTTAGTTTTTGTGGGTTTTCATCTAATCATGCATGCATTTTGAGCATTGTACCAATAGATACAGAGTTGCTTATGGACTTCAAGGATACGTCAAGTGTTTATTTATGATGGTTGGAATGTTTACATTCCTATCTTAAAATAAAAGTTTGTCATATATTTATTTTGAGACTGTGTAAGCTTAGTTTAAGGGGAGGTTTTGGAAACCTTTAGGAATTTGGGCACTTTTAGAGTACTCTTATCACAATTCTAGATTGTGTCCACTAGTGAGTAAGGGTTAGGAATAATGAAGACTTTTCTTTTCAAGGATTGTTGGAATTTCCAAAACCTTTAGGCACTGTAGCATGCAAAGTTGACATAACTGTGCATGTTGCCAAGACTGTTTGACCTAGATTTGGGATTGGTTGGTTGGGAGACTTGGTGTAAATCAAAATTGGGCTTACCTGGGAGTTACAAAGTGTTTATATGAGATAACTTCACTCTTATGGACTCTTTTTGGCAAGGTTCACTTGAGGACAATTATGTCTATCTTGCTTGTGCAAGTGTGTATAATTGGACAGAGAATGCTAAACTCAGTCTTTGTCAGAGGAAGAGTTATCTTCATTAGGGTAAACTTCTTTGTTAAGGTCTTTTATTTTATTAATTTATTTTTAGCCTTTGACAATAATGTTTTATCCGCTGACAAGCACATTTGTAGACGCTGACATGGCAAAATTTACACGTTGACAAATATAGCCGTTACCCACTGACACATACTTTGACCATTGAGAACACTGGGTCCCACCTAGTTGTTTCTTTTGCGATATTTTGGGCCGTAATTTTATGGATTTAGTAAATTTCTTTTAAAGCAAAGAGATAAGTTATTGTTTTCAAAGATTGTCATCATTAATTTTTGAATTTTACTTGCCTCTTTTTTAACCAATAGTAGCTGTCACACCCCACATGGCGGAATATGGGATGCGACGTATGGATGTCATCACAACAATAATGTGTCTATAGAGAGAACTATATGAAATAGAAATGTCATAAAAAGGTGACACAATGTCATGACAATATCTCAAACAATGCAGGCGTCTAGGTAAGTAGGTAACATGCCTACCTCTTACCAAAGACATTCAAATAACACACGTCAAACATATAGGTGTCTACAAAAATATCACTTATTCAAACATTAAATAAAGACTAAGAGGAAAGGGGGTTCCTCTAAATGCAATCCTAAGCCTCCAAAGCAAGCCACTCCTATTCTCATGCTTAACCACATTGTCACCTGAAAGAGACACTAAAACACGTCAACATAATGTTGGTGAGAGTCATAGGTTTAGACTCCAACTCCAAAATCAAGTCATAAGCTGTAAATAATAACCATTAATTAAAGAACATATGGACAATGTGCTACAAACATGCATTAACAACTAACATTCAAGATTCAACCATTCACCACAATTTCCAAGGCTCCCAGCCTTACCAAACACCATGGTCCCATAGGCGCCCATACACCTATGAACCAATCCCAAGGCCCCACCTTGTCAACATCCCCTTGGTACCAAGTCAAATCACAAAACAATCATGAATCAGTTAGCAGTTAATCACATAATTATACACAAGTCCATCACCAATCATAAAACATTCACATCATAAGTTAAAAAACCATACAGTGTCCCTTCCATCTCATTTGGAAGTCGAAATAATTAAAAGATATGGGACTATGAAACTCACTTGATCAAGCTTCTCCATCCGCGCTCTAGCAAAATCTAAACACACAAACATATATAATCAAGACATGAACCACATACCAAAATGGCTCATCAATCTATGATGGATATCTAACTTTCTCCTACATCTTAACCCCATTTATATGTCATAAGCATCCCATTACACCCCTTAACTTAGTTAAGTTCATAACCCGTCCCGTTAATATTTTACCCAAAACAGTCCTGATTTTTAAACCCCAAACTATGAGGCAAACGCCCACCTAACAATACCCATACTTTCTATAAAGAAAAGCCTATTCCCTTACATATGTTAGATAACTATCCTATTTTTCCCCAACCTCAAAGCTACTGTTAAGGCCACGATATACATATATATACTTTTGTCTATCCGGATTTTACTGATTTTGAACATATAAAAAGTTTGTTACGATCAGATGGTCTTCCACTATCCCAATTGATTATCCCTCTTTCAGATGTCTTATATAACATATAGACTAACTCTCATATTCGTTTGAAAGTCCAATTGTACTCCTAAGTACCCTAACTATCTTAAAATATTAATTTAAACCCGACTGATTTCAAAACTCTTTTGACCTTCGACTGTTGTAACCTTTTTTTGACCCACTTCTCGACCTCCAATTTAGTCCTCGTTTCTTGCATTCAAAAGATAACTCAAATAACTTTCCAGGGGTACTTGGATTGTGTAACACCCCCAAATTTATACAACTCAATACAGCGGAAGACTCGTTGGTGTTACGGGATAGCACATTACTCACATCATAGACAACGCATAAAAATCGCGTCGTTTATTAATAAAGCATTTCCCTTCATAAATATCAAAATTTACATAGGTCCCAAGTCATATTATTTCATACAATTTTACAAAGTATTCGAATGGAAAATATTGTTTAAGTGCGGGCCATGAATTCTTGTTGTCTTCCCGAGAATTACCTTCAAGTACCTGAGATAAAACATGTTAAAAGAAAAGGTCAGCGATAACGCCGAGTGAATTCATAGAGTTTAATAAAATCCATCAATATAATATCAGTATAACATTATTACTGGAAATAATTTTGTACAAATCATTTTTAATAGGCCATAAAATAGCCAAAGTCATTTTATACAAATCTTCATCAAAATTATAATATAGGCGTTTGCCTTAAAAATCATTATACGAGCCAATGTCGTAAAAACATCATACAATACGTCTTATGACGTTGTATGAAAATAAAAACCGTTATATGAATATGGTTATGAAAACCAAAACACGAACATAATATCAATAGTATGACCCTGTATTGCTAGTCAGGCAATACATCGTAATTCGGAGCGTCTAGTAGTATTTCGTTAGTTGGATTATTATAAGCCGCATGACATTGTTACCTTACTAAACCAAACAACGGGTAGCTAACCCGATACTCAATTTGCCCATCTAAAGTAGCGTGTCGTCACAAAGGTCACGCTATGGAAACCTTCTCATACATGAATTCGGTTACCAATCAATGTGGCACGACGGGGATCAACCGTCAAGGCGCGAACTGGGGTGATCGTCCCCAAATAGTACTATTATATGCATAAGCGTCTACCAAATCCCGGTAGTTCACAATTCATGCTAATGGGACTTTTAGTGACATAACCTAACTTTAATAATCCATTTTATTTCATCTATCGGGTCCTTTAATCATTTATCGGGTCATACAATCGGGTCATACAATCATTCGGGTCCAAATCAATAAACAAACAATCGGGACAAATGGTGTCCTATTTTATAAAAACTAACATGTTATCTCCCTCGCGGGTTTATAAAACATTTCATAAAAACATTTAAAAGAGTGCAAGGCTATGAACTCACGTTGATGTGGGAAAGCGGTTTATCGGCAATTCGGACGTACGATACGTGCTTCAATCATGGAAACCTAGACAAATAATACTCGTCTTAGACTCATGTCCAATGACTTTATAAAAATAACAATTATGTATACATATGATGATTATATATATATATATATGATGATCAAGTGGGTTTACATATTCTCGTTTACTCATTTTAGTGTTACGTGTCGATAACTTTTATACTAGTTTACTAGTTTTACCTATTTACGTGTTTTAGGTTCAATAAACTTATTATAAGTTCATTAACTTGTATTAATCCATTTCATACTTATATTATCAGTAGTTATACTTTATATGTTGGGCCCAAATGGGTTAAGCCCAATAAATAAGTTTATAAGTGTTTTAGTCCATTTTGTTGTTTTATTAGTCCAATAACGTTAATTTAGCCCGTTAATGTCCGTATGTTATATAGTTCGGGTTTTTTTATCGGTTTTTACTTGTTATATATGTTTATATATCAGTATATGAGTTTTAAAAACTTTACATTAGACGGGTCCAACCGTCTAAGTTTTATTTAACAAAAACGTTAATTTTACGGTAATAGCCGAAAAAGTCGTAAAGATCATGTTTATAGTTTTTATAACTTATAAAACTTAACAAGTTACCATTTTTATAAAATGTCCACTTATTTATCATTGTAAATATTCATATAAATGTATTATATGAGTTAGTGGGTTTTAATTCACATTTTATATTATTTTTAGTTGAGTGCTTATATAATACTATTATACTTTAATTTCAAAAATCTGATTTTTATTTTCATGTTAACCAAAACTGCCATTTCTAGAGTTCTATATGGAGATAGAAGCTCAAATGTTTATGACATAAACTACATGATATGTGCTTCATTTAACTCTTTTATAGCTACTGTTGAATCATCCTCTAAGTATTTTCTAAAAATCGTCCAAAACAGTGAACTCAGATTTGTACTTTAAACTTGTTTTGATCATATCTCACTCATTATAATGATTCCATTGCATGGCCAACTCTCACATGTGTAAAAGACTCATAGCTTACTGTATATCAATCTATTCAAGTTATTTTACCAGTTTACCATATGATTCTTTACTGTTTTATACAGCCATCTAAATTAAGCAAGATTTTAACCTTGTTTCTTATAGTTTTTCATCTTTTTAAGCATGCTTATCAACACCAAATCCCCACACAATATTTTTAATCATCATTTATCATCATATACATATACATAAGTAAAAGAAATACAAGATTACATAATCAAAAATAACAAGAGGATGAGGAGGACAATCTTTATACCACCAAGTTGATGTAGGTTGTGATTTGGACATGGATTTTGATGGAGAAACTTGTGAATAACCAAGACCATCTTCAAGACCACCAATCTTCATAAACTCCTTGTGGAAAATCAGCCCCAAGACTCCATTGAAACTCCTCCTTGGATGTTATAATCACCACCAATCAATAGGGTTTCAAGAGGGCTTCAACATATGTGTAAATAACACATGATTTTGTGGTTTAAATTGATCAAATGGGGTGTTTATGGGGAGTATGGGACGGCATAAGGAAGAGGGTGAGAGAGTCTCAAAGCAAGACTGCGAACATAAAGAGTGAATCAATTGGATAAATATCCGCTTGATTAAAGTCGTCAATTCAAATTCCTGGAACAAGTTTGATTCATTAAGAATCTTACCATTGTTGCTTTCCAGTTGACACAAGTTTGATTCATAAGAATCTCACAAGTCACCTACCGTAGCGCTGTTTGATGTTGACGCTAGAAGGATTTCCATTCGTCACTGTGAATATTAATAAATATAACTCTGAATGTTCTGGCAAGACCATAAAGATATTGCGTAGAAACCTGAAACGAGTTTGAATCAATTCAGAATCAAACCACTGTTGCTTTTCAGTTTTACATATGTTCAATTCATAAAGAATCTTGCATATGACCTACCGCAGTGCTGTTTGATGTTAACACTGGAAGGATTTCCACTCATCATTGTGAATACTAAGTAGTATCACTCTGAGTGTTCTAGCAATATCGCAAGGATATAGCGTAGGACTCTCTTGATCTTCATCCGTGTGTCCTAACGAGATTTGATTGATCTCTTGGCTCTAGACTCGATTTGTGCACTTTTAGTGGTCGGAGGCTGGAGCAGATGCCACCTATTCAATATCAACTATCTCGGAGTGAGAAAGTCAATAGAAGTCGTGTTGATCTCCGTGACAATAAAACAAACTTCTTTTGAGAGAAGCCTGAGTAGCTAGGAAAGGGTTGTGCTTCACATCACTGGGTCCATGATGAGTTTGTCTTCATGATGGGTTGACCCGGTTTCTGCCTAAGTTGTATGGAGGGCTTCTTTCTTTAGACCCTTTATCCTTACATTTCTTTTTCATTCTTCAACCCCTTCAATGCTTACCAAGACATCATTAATAGCACCTTGTTGTGATTGTTCCAGTGCTATCATCAGTACTTAGTCGGCATTCAGCTACGTTCACATTCTACTCCATCTTTCCTAAGGACTTCTAATAATCTATTGGATTGTCCTTGGGAAGATCCCTCCGGTTCTGGTTGGATCATAGGACTTAAACCTAACCACCCTTTTGACACCAATAACGTCGTGAATTAAAGATGTTGTGGGTATTTGATCATAACCATGAAAACCACTTTAAATTCTAACAAAGTGTTTGAAAAGCATTTAACACCTTGCTAGTTTTGTCGTTTCAGAAAAGCTCCCCCGTCACATGTGCATCGATAATCGAAAGTGTTTCGCACATGTGGGTAAGAGTTAAAGTGCTTGAGTCTTATAGATCACATTTTAATCACATTTTCTCCCCCTATCTCTAATATATAAAATCTTTTGATATTAGAGATACCAAATTTGATTAAAATATATTTTGAAAAATAGTCTTGAAAATCTTCGGGAGAAAAATGTGTCAAACTTAGCATGAATTTTGGAACGCTCCCCCTCAAAAATTGATCCAATGGAATTGTCATTTCGAGGATTTGATCCACATTAAACTTTTTGAGGATAGGAGTTGTTGAACACACAATTTTTGAAAGATTTTGAATATCATTGAGAAATTCTTGAAAAAACTGTGTTCAACGCTGTTTGAAAAATCAATTCTTTTTGTCGAAAAGGTTTTTCTTAAGCATAAACTTGAGTTCATAGACTTTGAATGTCTTGACGAATCCACTCAAGTGTAAGAAGATTTAACTTCTTTTGCAAAGGGTAAGAGTACAAAAGCGTACACTCCCCCGTGAATTTAGATCCGGGTTGCAATCTGAAAGTGATTACAAGCCATTGTGTTGAGCTCAAAACGTTGAATGTTTTGTGACAAGCTCAACCCAAGATAGATTGCTCTACCCGTTGTTGGAAATATTGTCCAAAATAGACAATTTCCTTTTGCAAAGATAGAAATGACATGTTTTGAAAAATATTTACAACTTTCATTCGAGCTTTATGTACACACCCGTGTCGTTATTGAGCGACATTTCTAGGTACGTCCATATTATCGATACTGAAAGACATGTCGAGAAGAATATTTTTGGATTATCGAAGATTTTTTAATTTTGTATTTTGCTTTTTGATTAATATTTACAGGTAGATGTTTGATAAATGAATCAAGCAGGCTTCTTTGCCAGAACCTCCAGTTCTGCTAGAGTCAAACATCTCATACCAATTTGCCTAACTAGATACGCAAACCTCTCTTTCGAAAGAGCTTTTGTAAACAAGTCAGCTAATTGGTAATCCGTTCCAACAAAGTATAGTTCAACGATACCTCTTTCAACTTGTTCCTTTATGAAGTGATATCGGACATCAATGTGCTTCGTGCGGGAATGCTGTACCGGATTACAGGAGATGGCTATGGCAGACTTTGAGTCACAGTACATAGGTACTTTATCAAAGTGGAAGCCATAATCCGTGAGTTGTGTTCTCATCCAAAGAACTTGAGCACAACACGCAGATAGAGACACATACTCCGCTTCGGCTGATGAAAGTGACGTGCAATCCTGCTTCTTGGAAGACCATCCCACAAGCTTGTCTTGACCTAGAAATTGTGCACCACCAGAAGTACTTTTACGTGTATCAAGACACCCTGCATGATCAGAATCTGAATAGGCCGTTAGAAAGAAACCGGTTTCCCTCGGATACCAGAGTCCCATGTGAATGGTATTCTTAAGGTACCGAAAGATCCATTTAACCTCCTTGAGGTGTTTTTCAGTGGGTCGTGCTTGATATCGTGCACAATAACATGTAGCATGATGAATATCAGGTCTGCTTGCTGTCAAGTACATGAGGGACCCGATCATGGAACGATATCTCGTTTGATCTATGGGTAATCCCTCCAAATCAGCATCTAGGGATGTGGTGGATAACGGTGTCCCAACGGGGTCACATGATGTCATACCATGCTTTGTGATTATCTCTTGATAATACTTAGCTTGGTTAATAAAGATACCACTTGGGGATTGGTGAACTTGAATTCCTAGAAAGAATTTTAGTTCGCCCATCATAGACATTTCAAATCTGCTGTGCATTACTTTTTCAAACCATTTTGAAAGTTTTGGGTTTGTAGACCCGAAAATAATGTCATCAACATAAATTTGCACAAGCAGAATGTCATCCCCATATTTATAAGTGAACAAAGTTAAATCAATGGAACCTTTTGAGAAACCTTTGGAGACCAGAAATTTCGAGAGCTCGTCGTACCACGCCCTTGGAGCTTGCTTGAGTCCATATAGTGCTTTGTGGAGACGATACACCTTGTCAGGATAATGAGGATTGACGAATCCTTCCAGCTGCGTGACATAAACTTCTTCCTTCAAAGGACCGTTAAGAAACGCCGTCTTTACGTCCATTTGATAGACAATGAATCCCTTATGTGCAGCATAAGCAAGGAAAATCCTGACCGCTTCCATTTGAGCTACTGGTGCAAATGATTCTTCAAAATCAATACCCTCTTTCTGTCCATACCCTTTAGCCACTAGCCTAGATTTATTCTTGATGATCGTGTTTTCTTCATCCATCTTGTTTTTCCAGATCCATCGAAGATTTAATGGTGTTACATCGTATGGTCTTTCAACAAGTTCCTAGACTTTAAGTCTTTCAAATTGTTGAAGTTCATCCGTCATCGATTCAATCCAAGCATGATCAGCTAATGCTTCTTTGATGTTTTTCGGTTCAGCTGAACTCACGGCGAGTGCGAACATACAAACATCGGCATCGGTGTTAAGCTGTCGTCTTGTGCGAACGGGCTGTGAAGGGTTTCCAATGACATGAACCAAAGGATGATCTCGGGTCCAATGATGTGTTGAAGGATGTCGTTGATAGAAAGTATGCATATTTGACGGATCAACATGGCGAGTAGAAGACTCTCCAGTTTCGTGTACCGGTGTACCGAATGGGTTGATAAATTCGTCTTCGTCAGATAATGCATTGTCTGCTTGATTTGTGATCTCTGGAGCAATGACAGTAGTTGTGGATGTTGTAGGATCGATTGTTGAAGTGATATTCTGAGGAGGTGAATCTGCAGCAACCCGTGTTGAAGTAGATGAAGTTGTATCCAGTTGTTGACGATGATTGGTATCATCATCCTTATCATGAGTGACAGCGGAAGACTTCGATACAACTTGTTTCTCCCCCGTGAAATATTCATCATACATTGGTCCATATAACATTTCCAACTCTTCAATTGTCGTATCGACTGTCATATCAGCTCTAGGAACATTTTCTGGAACCAGCGTTGAACTTGACGGTTCATTGCTGTGGTCTTGAGTTTTGAGTTCCGTGCGGTTGTGAACGGAAGTCGTTTGTCGTTGTGGGTCTGGACTTAAACTGTTTTGTTCAAGTGCCATCGTGTTGCTTACTTGTGAAACCCCTGAGACACATATTTCTCTGATATTTGTTTCTTTAGCAACCAAACTCTGAGAGTGTCTTTTGTTGAACGGTATGAATAAGGAAAACCTTTATGTTCTTGTTGAACCTTTACTTGATTACCTGCACTTTCATCAGTAGTTTGTATGCTTGCATATTTGTTAGTTATATCTTTGTGAGAACCATGTGGGGGTTCACAGTGAACCTTTGTCGTGCTAGAGGGAAATATTTTTCCAGTAGGAACCCATTTAAGACCAGTTGTTTTGAAGATTCTACCTGTTTGTCTCCACTTAAGACAGGGTCTAGAAAAATTAGCTTTCTCATGCACCGAGGAAGACTTAGTTGGAGAAAAACTATTTCCTATTGGGTTCCATCTTTGAGATGCTCTAGCTGTTTGGTTCACCTTGTTCAGGACTTTAGTGATGCAATCATCATGAATGGCATTAAACACACATTTGTTACATTTCGTGCAAACAAAGTTCTTAACATCTGAGAAGGATCTAGTGTTCCTAGGATAGGCTGATTTGGGCACATCATAGAAGGGTCTAGAATTCCTAGATGTGTGATTAGCGCTCCTAGGTTTCGGTTGGGTCCTATCTCTTGCTTGTGTCTTTATCTTAGCATCCTCTAGATAGCTTGTATGACCCGTGTCATTTGGACTTCGCCTAGGCATGTTCTTGTGGCTATTGCTAGAGTTGCTTGAATCATTCATGTGATTGGGTTTTACATAGGCAGAATATCTTAAGGAGTATCTAGATTGTGGAGTGACAATGTTTGGCAAATTGCTACGCATGTCAACTTGGGATGCAAACCTCGAGTTCGATGTTTTGGGTCGTTCAGATTTAAACGCATTCGGTTGTCTAGCAACTGAGCGGTTTCTGAATGGTTGAGTAGGAGGTTTCCCCAAGATAGACTGATTTGCTAACTTAGTATCCACACTATTTCCTTTTAGCTTCCTTAATTCATTTTTCACTGCTGTTAATGCAAAAACCTTTTCCTGAATCTGAGCTTTCAATTGCTCATTTTGTAGAAGTAATTGAGCGATACGTTGTTCTAACTTAATGTTTATATTATCAAATATGTCGTTATCAGCATTCGCGTCATTACTATCTACAGTGTCGATAGGTTGCACAGATATTCCACTTACTGAAGCAGGCGGAGGACTTGGATTTTGAGAAGCCAACTTTGATTCTAACAAATTTATTTGTTTCACAAAATGTTCTTTTTTCGTATTAGAATCTTGAATCTTACGATCCAGTTTTTGTTCAAGAACAACGTTTGCTTTTTCAAGTTTTTCAAAATAAGATTCAAATTTGTCATTTTTCTTTAAAAACTCGAGTTTGGCATCCTCAAAATCTTTTGTCTTTTGAGCTAACATAGTTTCAAGCTCATGAATCTTAGAATCAATATATTGATGATCATCATACACAACATTTAATTGTACCTCAGCCATTGGCTCCTCATCATATATGGGTCTGATATCTGCATCATCGGTTGCTTGATCATTCCCTGAGTTGTTGCTGGTATGCTGCTTTTCTGATTCTGTCCCGCTACTTTCTGTGCCAATCGAACAAGCATCCAATGTTTGACCATCATCTACATTGCTCTCGTTCTGCTGCACTAATCTGTTATTCACCCTTCTTTCAACTTTTAGTTTATGACTTGTTCTTTCAGCAATGGACTTCCTTATAGCACTCATGTGTTGAAGAAATGTCTCCTTGAATTCTTGAACTTCTAACCCAGTATATTCAAAGAAGTATTTGTTGATGAATTCTCGATCATAGTGTATAGAGACCTGTGTATCAAAGAATTGCTGAAACTGATTCTCGAGAACCAAAACCGCATCTATGGATTCAATCTCTTGAAATTCATCATTGGCAAGTTGTTGTTCAATGTGATCTAAATTGAGTAGCATTGTGCTTGTAAATGTCTCAACATCTTGTCCAGTGAGTGACATGAATACCCGTTTGAATCCAAGTTCGACGCGGGTGCCTTTTAAATCGTCATTTGAAAGAACTTGAAGGTGTGACTGGAGTGATCTAAAGTGTGTCATGCATCGTTCTTTTGCAACCGACATCTTGGATTTGAGTGCATGCACATCTTGTGTTACGGAATCCATAATGGGTGACACAGTTGATGAATTGACTTTGGATCTTAAGTAGATATGGTGTGATTGTGTTGTTGTTGAAATTTCGAAAATTTGAAATTTTTCCTCAGTCCGACAATAAATTCCTCAGTCCGACTAAAACGGTAAACCGAAAATTTTTGAATAACCAAATTTTGAAAACGAGTTAGAAATAGCCAATAACTAGTAGGGAAAAAAATTTGAAAAATGAAAATTTTAACGAAAAATAAAACCTAAAAATGGCCTAAAAATTTGAATTTTGGTCCGAAAATTTGAATTTTTGGTAGAAAATCTTTTCGCATCGCCAAAATTTGAAATTGAAGCTTAAATGGCCTAAAAATGGTCTAGGAAAAAATAAATTTTACTTGGGTTTTCCCGCCAAAAAACTCTTTATTATTTTTTTTTTTATTTTTTTTTTTGATCTTCGTGGAAACGATATTCCGAAACTAGTCTAGATGGTGGGTAAGTCTAAAAAATACTCAAACAAAATTTAGCTAAACATGTCATCGGAAAGAGCTCTAATCGGAATGACCTAATCGGAATACCCCAATTGGAATGAGCTAATCGGAATACACCAATCGGAATGAGCTAATCGGAATACACCAATCGGAATGAGCTAATCGGAATACACCAATCAGAATGAGCTAATCGGAATACACCAATCGGAATGAGCTAATCGGAAAACACCAATCAGAATGTGCTAATCGGAAAACACCAATCGGAATGCAAATCGGAATGCCAATCGGAATAATGTTGTCCAGTCGGAATGATGGTCGGAATGTTGAAACCCTTTTCCGATTGCACAGATCGGAATAACTGATCGGAATATATCCCCCTTTTCTCGGACAAAACTCAACCAATACGTGATTTTAAGCCAAAAAATGATCAAAAAACCCAAAAATTTTGTGTTTTTAGCCAAAGTAAATATACCAAATCACTACTAAAACTATGTAGAAGATGTGGATGAAGAAGTAGAGCACGGAAAACACAAAAAAAAATTTGAATCCGAGATGATTTATTGATTAAATCATTCGAATCAAATATAATAACAACAAACAATCACGAATCTACCCCGTGGCGATTGATACCAAATGTTGTCCCATATATTTGTGATGATTAAGCAATGAAGAAAGAAAGAAAATAGATGAAAAAGAGATGAATTCCTAGAGAGAGAAAGTAGTGAGAGAAAGTAGAGAGAGAGATGATTAACTTGGTGAGATTAGATTAAGAAAAGAAGTTGTTACAAATGACCATCCACCCTCCTAACATGCTAGGAGGGTAGTATATATAGTCCACCCACATGCGGGCTTTAATGGACTATATATTGGGCCGGGCTTGTCTTTTGGACTTTAATTAGTTTAAATCCAAGCCCGTGAACCACGACTAAATAACTACTTATTACAACGTTCTAATAAATATTACAATAGAAACCTATGACCGAACATTCTTGTTTGACTCAATATTTTGAGGCTAACAGGTATATATAGTCGGGCTTACATGTAGCCTTAATGGACTATATTTGTTTAATGGGCCGGGCTTGAATAAAATGCTTAGTACCTTAAAAGAGGCCTTTTAAGCTAGCCATCAAGCCCGTAATGTCACGACTACTTTAACTATCTATTACAACGTCTTAATAAATGCTACAATATAAACCTATGATCGAACATTCGTGTTTGACTCAACATTTTGAGGCTAACAATCTCCCCAATGTGAGGTCATTCCTCTTCGATATTTGGAGATTACGAATCTCGTCATAAATAAGTCTTGAATGTGTAATAGTAGTCTTATTCCTTCATGCTGTGATCTTTGAGCCTTTGTCATTGTCTTTCGACTTTGTCTTTTATCTTGAGATCTCCAAATTATCCTTGACTTGTCTTTGGCATCTTGCGATCTTGTGTCTTCATCCACATGCACATACTTCGCACCATCTTGAAAGCTTGCTAAAAATCTCCTTTGAATAGAGGTCATTCCTCTACATTAATTGTTAAGGAAGATCTTAATCATCAGATTTATGGAAGTCTTTAGCTTTCTTGATTGTTGAATGTCTTTGGGCATGAGTATGTGGTTTCGAATCTTTGAATTTGCTGAGTACACCGTAACGTCACCTTTTTGAGATAAAACATAGACACGGACTGAATGGCTTTGACATTCGTCCTAAATCGGTAGTGTTTTACCTCCAGTCGGTGAAGACCGTTACATGATATTAAATATCGTACATGTGATTAGGTAGATTCAATTAAGAACCTCCTTGACAGGGTTTCGCGGCTGTATTATCCGTTCTCTTTACTCGACCGTCTCAAAGCAAGACTGCGAACATAAAGAGTGAATCAATTGGATACATATCCGCTTGATTAAAGTCGTCAATTCAAATTCCTGGAACAAGTTTGATTCAATAAGAATCTTACCATTGTTGCTTTCCAGTTGACACAAGCTTGATTCATAAGAATCTCGCAAGTTACCTATCGTAGCGCTGTTTAATGTTAACGTTAGAAGGATTTCCATTCGTCACTGTGAATATTAATAAATATCACTCTGAATGTTCTGGCAAGACCATAAAGATATTGCGTAGAAACCTGAAACGAGTTTGAATCTATAAAGAAACAAACCACTGTTGCTTTTCAGTTTTACATATTTCCAATTCATAAAGAATCTTACACATGACCTACCGCAGTGCTGTTTGATGTTAACACTGGAAGGATTTCCACTCATCATTGTGAATACTAGGTAGTATCACTCTGAGTGTTCAAGCAATATCGCAAGGATATGGCATAGGACCCTCTTTATTGTCATTCTATATGTCCTAACGAGATTTGATTGATCTCTTGGCTCTAGAATCGATTTGTGCACTTTTAGTGGTCGGAGGCTGGAGCAGACGCCACCTATCCAATATCAACTATCTCGGAGTGAGAAAGTCAATAGAAGTCGTGTTGATCTCCGTGACAATAAAACAAACTTCTTTTGAGAGAAGCCTGAGTCAGCTGGGGAAGGGTTGTGCATTACATCACTGGGTCCATGATGTGTTGTCTTTATGATGTGTTGACCCGGTTTCTGCCTAAGTTGTATGGAGGGCTAATTTCTTTACACCCTTTATCCTTACATTTATTTTTCATTCTTCAACCCCTTCAATGCTTACCAAGACATCATGACTAGCACCTTGTTGTGATTGTTCCAGTGCTAGCACCAGTACTTAGTCGACATTCAGCTTCGTTCACATTCAACTCCATCTTTCCTAAGGACTTCTAATAATTTATTGGATTGTCCCTGGGAAGATCCCTCCGGTTCTGGTTGGATTTTGACACCAATAACGTCGTGAATTAAAGATGCTGTGGGTATTATCGTAACCATAAGTGCTTGAGTATTTATATCACATTTTAATAACATTTTCTACCCTATCTCTAATATATAAAATCGTTTGATATTAGAGATACCAAATTTGATTAAAATATATTGTGAAAAATAGTCTTGAAAAACTTCCGGGAGAAAAAAATGTGTCAAACTAGCATGAAATTGTTTGGAACGCTTCCCCTCAAAAATTGATCCAATTGAATTGTCATTGTGAGGATATGATCCACATTAAACTTTTGAGGATAGGAGTTGTTTAAACACAATTTTTGAAAGATTTTCAATATCATTGAAAAACTCTTGAAAAAATTGTGTTCAACGCTTTTTGTAAAAACCATTCTTTTTGGCGAAGTGTTTTTTCTAAAACATAAACTTGAGTTCATAGACTTTGAATGTCTTGACGAATCCACTCAACTGTAAAAAGATTTCTCTTCTTTTGCTGAGGGTAAGGGCACTAAAGTGTACACTCCCCCATGAATATAGATCCGGGTTGCAATCTGAAAGTGATTACAAGCCATTGTGTTGAGCTCAAAACGTTGAATGTTTTGTGACATGCTCAACCCAAGATAGATTGCTCTACCCGTTGTTGGAAAAATTGTCCAAAATAGACATTTTCCTTTAAAAAAAAAGTAGAAATGACATGTTTTGAAAAATATTTGCAACTTTCATTCGAGCTTTATGTACACACCCGTGTCGTTATTGAGTGACATTTCTAGGCACGTCCATATTATCGATACTGAAAGACATGTCGAGAAGAATATTTTTGGATTATCAAAGATTTTTAATTTTGTTTTTTGCTTTTTCATTAATATTTACAAGTAGATGTTTGATAAATGAATCAAGCAGGCTTCTTTGCCAGAATCTCCAGTTCTGTTGGAGTCAAACATCTCATACCAATTTTCCTAACTAGATACGCAAACCTCTCTTTCGAAAGAGCTTTTGTAAACAAGTCAGCTAATTGGTAATTAGTTCCAACAAAGTATAGTTCAACAATACCCCTTTCAACTTGTTCCTTAATTAAGTGATATCGGACATCAATGTGCTTCACGTGGGAATGCTGTATCGGATTGCAGGAGATGGCTATGACGGACTTTGAGTCATAGTACATAGATACTTTATCAAAGTGGAAGCCATAATCCGTGAGTTGTGTTCTCATCCAAAGAACTTGAGCACAACATGCAGATAGAGACACATACTCTGCTTCGGTCGATGACAGTGACGTGCAATCCTGCTTCTTGGAAGACCATCGTACAAGCTTATCTTGACCTAAAAATTGTGCACCACCAGAAGTACTTTTTCGTGTATCAAGACACCCTGCATGATCAGAATCTGAATAGGCCGTTAGAAAGAAACCAGTTTCCCTCTGATACTAGAGTCCCATGTGAATGGTATTCTTAAGGTACCGAAAGATCCGTTTAACCTCCTTGAGGTGTTTTTCAATGGGTCGTGCTTGATATCGTGCACAATAACACGTAGCATGTGATACATTTGGTCGGCTTGCTGTTAAGTACATGAGGGAGCCGATCATGGGACGATTTCTCGTTTGATCTATGACATCTCTCTCCAAATCAGCATCTAGGGATGTGGTTGATAATGGTGTCCCAACGGGGTCACATGAGGTCACACCATGCTTTCTGATTATCTCTTGACAATACTTAGCTTGGTTAATAAAGATACCACTTGGGGATTGGTGAACTTGAATTCCTAAAAAGAATTTTAGTTCGCCCATCATTGACATTTCAAATTTGTTATGCATTACTTTTTCAAACCATTTTGAAAGTTTTGGGTTTGTAGAACCAATAATAATGTCATCAACATAAATCTGCACAAGCAAAATGTCATCCCCATATTTATAAGTGAACAAAGTTAGATCAATGGAACTTTTGAGAAACCTTTGGATACCAAAATTTCGAGAGATCGTCGTACCACGCCCTTGGAGCTTGCTTGAGTCCATAAAGTGCTTTGTGGAGACGATACACCTTGTCAGGATAATTAGGATTGACGAATCCTTCTGGCTGTGTGACATAGACTTCTTCCTTCAAAGGACCGTTAAGAAACACCGTCTTTACGTCCATTTGATAAACGATGAATCCCTTATGTGCAACATAAGCAAGAAAAATCCTGACCGCTTCCATACGAGCTACTGGTGCAACTGATTCTTCAAAATCAATACCCTCTTTCTGGCCATACCCTTTAGCCACTAGCCTAGATTTATTCTTGATGATCATGTTTTCTTCATCCATCTTGTTTTTCCAGACCCATCAAAGATTTAATTGTGTTACATCATATGGTCTGTCAATAAGTTCCCAGACTTTAAGTCTTTCAAATTGTTGAAGTTCATCTGTCATTGATTCAATCCAAGTGTGATCTGGCAAGGCTTCTTTGGTATTTGTTGGTTCAGCTGTACTCACGGCGAGTGCGAACATACAAACATCACCATCGGTTTCAAGTTTTCGTCTTGTACGAACGGGATGTGAAGGGTTTCCAATTACTTGAACCAAAGGATGATCTCGGGTCCAATGATGGGTTGAAGGATGTCGTTGATAGAACGTATGCATATTTGACGGATCAACATGGCGAGTAGAAGACTCTCCAGTTTCTTGTACCAGTGTACTGAATGGGTTGATAAATTCGTCTTCGTCATTTAATGCATTGTCTGCTTGATTTGTGTTTTCTGGAGCAATGACAGTAGTTGTGGATGTTGTAGGAGCGGTTGTTGATGTGATATTCTGAGGAGGTAAATCCGCTGCAATCCGTGTTGAAGTAGATGCAGTTGTATCCTTTTGTTGACGATGATCAGTATCATCATTCTTATCATGAGTGACAGCGGAAGACTTTGATACAACATGTTTATCCCCCATGAAATATTCATCATACATTGGTCCATATAACATTTCCAACTCTTCAATTGTCGTGTTGACTGTCATATCTACTCTTGTAACATTTTCTTGAACCAGCTTTGAACTTGACGGTTCATTGATGTGGTCTTGAGTTCCGAGTTCCGTGCGGTTGTGAACGGAAGTCATTTGTCGTTGTGGATCGGGACTTAAACTGTTTTGTACAAGGGCCATTTCTTGTAATTCATCAAATCTGATATGAATAGTCTTGACTATCAATTTTGTTCTCTTGTTGTAAACTCTATATCCCTTAGACTGAGTTGCATATCCCACTAGAATACATGCATCACCTTTCTCTTTCATCTTATCCAAATTTTTACCATCTCGAATTATGTAACAAGTACATCAAAAAACGTGAAGGTTTTTGAGTGAAGGTTTGCGATCATGAATTATGTGATATGGTGTCTTTTCGTGTCTTGGAATAATTAAGGATCGGTTTTATGTGTAGCATGTGGTTGACACGACTTCGGCCCAAAAGAATAGTGGAAGTTATGAAGCGGATAATAATGTTCGAGCAGCCTCAACTAAAGTACAGTTTCGTCTTTCAACAATTCGGGTGTTCGAGCAATAGATGTTTCATATTCAATTCCTCCGGCTTCAAAATAATTCCTTAGAGTGGAATTCAAAATTTCTGTTCCTCTGTTAGTATGTACCACTTTTACTTGAGCTTGACGACCACGTTGTATCAGTTTAAGGAAGTTGATGAGAACTTCGGGTGTTTCATCCTTGGTCCTTAAGAAGTGAGTCCATGCGTACCTTGAGTAATCATCGATAATTACCATAATGTATTTCTTCCCATTGATACTTTGAACATGCATGAGACCACACAGATCGATATGAAGAAGATCTAACCGTCCTTTAGAGCTTGGTGTAGTCTTTGTTTTGAAACTACTTCGTTTAGCTTTACAAAGCTCACAAGAATAACAAAGATGATATTTGATGAATTTCAAGCTTGGAAGGCCTCTCACAATATCTTTCTTGGAAAGCAAGTTGATGGTATCAAAGTTGAGATGAGATAAACATTGATGCCATAACCATGCCTGAGTCGTTGAAGCTTTATCCATGAAGCAAATTGGAGTTAAAGAAGTTGTGTCTTGAAGTGAAATCGTATAAAGATCGGTACCCCGTGAACCGGTGAGTAAATCATTCCCATCATAATCACGAACAAAACATGTCTTCTTTCTGAAAGCAACCTCCAAATCCGCATCACATAATTGACCAACCGAGAAAAGATTGTGATTGAGCCCTTCGACGTAGTATACCCTTTTGATCGTGATATTCCCCTGAACCAAATCTCCATATACTAGTGTAGAAACTAGAAGGGGGGGGGGGGTTGAATAGTTTCTTATATTTACTTGTTAAAAGATGGTTTTCAAAAAATCCTTTTTTCAAAAAGTTAGGCTTGAGGAAATATGTGAATTCTTATGCACAATATGAACAATGATTGTGTAACTAAACTAATACTAACTAATGTATATGCACAAAGAATAAAGAATGTAAAGAGTTAAGGGTAAAGAAAGATCAAACCAAACACTAAGGATTTATAGTGGTTCGGCAACGAAGCTCACTCCTCGTTCCTACTCCACTCCTCGAGTACTCCTTACTCGAGAGTTCACTACACAACAAGCTCCTTATGGTGGAGAAAACCGTACACGTTGCTTAACCAATTTCCGACTCTAAGCTAAAAGTCGAGCCCTAATCGTAGCTAGGACCAATCTACACAACTATACTTAGTACATACACAACTTCCAAATAGACACAACTACTTGGATCTTCACAACTATGACACAACAACAAATGTATAAGATTTGATCTTCAAAGGATCTTTGGTGGTGGACTCAACACTTCACAAGGATAGTGTTCTTCTCTTTGCACTTGGAGAGGAAGGGATGGATGGGATAGATTCACTTCTAAACAAGTAGTAATCAAACAAATGATCAAGGATTTGAGTGATTTAAGAAGTATGTTTGAATCTGGAAATTTATATGCAAAAGAGGTGAAGAGAAAATCTGAGAATGGTCCACAATTTATAGGACAAAGGGCCAACGGCTATATCTGCCCGTGGTTCCTTATCTCATCCGGCGGTACCTTATCGATAAGGAACCGCATAGGCACTAGGGAACCGTCAGAGTAGACTCCGCTCCCTTTTTGTCCTTTAGTGGTGGAGGTCTTATCTGATTATAAAATATCCTGAAAGAATATTCCAAATCAAAAAAGAATATGCCATTTTCAAATTTTCAAATATATAATTTAATAAAATATTTTCTTAAAAAGAAAGTTTAATAATAAAACTTGTCACACTTAATAAAAAGTGAGTTTTAAGAAAAGATTAAATCACTTGATCACTTGATTAAGGTTAGTACTTGTTTATTCATACCTTAAGTGAAAATGGGTAAAATGAAAAATACTTGAACTCAAGAATTCGTTTTTTGTTGTTTTTGTAAATGCTTGTTTTTACATATTGTCGTAATCAAAACTAAGCGAGACCGAAAAATGCAAGTAACGTTTTTAGGCATTATTGCATTAACAATCTCCCCCTTTTTGATTCCGACAATACATAAACTCAATCACACAAAAACAAGATTTTTGAAGACGAGTTTAATCATTTCTCCCCCTTTGTCGAAGCAAAAAGGTTGCACAAGTCGGTGTTGAAGAGACGGACTTTGCAAAGACTCCCCTTTGGTGCTTACTCCCCCTTGCTTGGGGCACCGAGGAATCGAGATATGGTGACAAGCTACATAGAAGGGTTAGTTGAACAAAAGAGACAACCAACAAGAGATAGATATAGGTCACAACAAAAATAAAATAAAAAGAGAAGAAAACACAAAGACTAAGATCCAAGTGAAGTCATATAAATAAAAATCATACAACGATGTATGAAAAAGGAAACAAGCCAAAAGCATAAATCTAATCCTAGTTAATCTAGAATTCTAAGATTTGCTTGAATTAGGTGTCTTGTGGATAAGCAACCAATACTTATATGAAAGACAAGGTAGTGGCGGAAGGTAGTGGTGGTGGCTTGGTGGAGATCTCATAGTCAAAGTGAAGCGGAGGCTTGATTAAGAGACTCTTGATGTAGCTCAATTCCTCATAGATGTGTGCCATAGCAAGATTTTGATATTGACAACAATGACAATATGTCCCATGATGCATGACATTATCATGAGAAGGAGGAAGAACACTAAAGGGTGGTGGTGGAAGAAAAGATGTTCCACAATCAACATTCTTGGTAGGAGAAATGTGATTAAGAGTGTTCTTGGGTGAATTTGGATTGAAAGTGTTCTTGGGTGAGTTGGGATTGAAAGCAATTGGGGAAAATGAAGGAGAATCAAGGCTTTCATTAGGAGAATAAGACATTTTAGGATGTAAAGTATGGCAAAATGCTTATGGTTAAATAGGGAAGGCTCAAGGTATTTTTGGGGTGGTCAAAGGGTTGAAGCAAAGATTCCCAAAAGTGTTGGAACAAATTTGGAGTTTCAGAAAAACCCAAAAAAGGAAGAACTGTACGCGGTTTCTTATCACTGCTGGCGGTTCCTTATCTCCAAGGGACCGCGTTTCATATATGGAACCGCCTACAGAGGCTGTGTTTTGATGGTGAAGGAAGATTTTTCAATTCAGCAAATCTTATATTTCTAGTCTAACTAAGCACATGGATATGCTTAAAAGCAAAGATAGATAAAGAAAACACATACGAACTCACCAAATATAGATTTGACCAAAATACATGGATTTTAAAATATAAATCGATGTAGGAGGTGTGTAAGACAAGACCTTAAGTCATGACACAATGATCCTCCATGATTCTATCTTGTTCTTGCTATGTTTGAGAGAATCATACATATGAATTATGTAAGCTTGAGATTAATAGCAAGAATCTATGAAAAACGTTTTTAGATTGAATTAACAATGTCAAAACATTTCTCGACCATTTTCGAAAGAGACTTTGAGAATTTTGAAAAGGAGAAGAGAAGATTTTCAAGAAGAGTTTAGGAGACTCAATGACTCAAAGTGATAAAAGACTCAAAAGAAAATAAGAGACTCAATAAAAGGAAAGCAATTAAGGAATATGTTCCATTAATCCTAGACCTAGACGCAAGTAATTAAAAGGTTCCCTCTTAAGTGGCTTAGTGAAGGTGTCGGCTAAGTTATCCTCGGAGGGTACATTCTCAATCGAAATGTTCCCCTTTTGAACATTATCCCTAAGAAAATGGTGGCAAATTTCTATGTGCTTGGTTCGCGAATGTTGCGCGGGATTCTTGCTAAGGTCTATAGCACCTTTATTGTCACACATGATGGGAACATCATCAAGAGAAATCTCGTAATCAACAAGCGCTTGCTTCATCCATAGAGCTTGTTGGCATGCTTTTCCGGCACTCACATACTCGGCTTCCGTGGTGGATATCGCAAGAGCGGTTTGTTTCTTGGAGAACTAAGAAGTTAAACAACAACCCATGAAGGTACAAACTCCACTAGTGCTTTTCCGGTTCACATAGTCTCCCGCATGATCCGAGTCCGCGTAGACAATGGTTTCTACGCCGGTCCCTTTAGGATACCATAATCCTAAATGTATAGTGCCCTTAATGTATCGGAAGATACGCTTAACCGCTTCAAGGTGAGAGGTTTTGGGAGCCTCTTGGAAGCGAGCACACATGCAAACACTAAACATGATACCCGGTTGACTTGCCGTTAGGTACAACAAACTACCAATCATACCTCTATATTTGGTGTTGTCTACCGACTCACAATCATCATCTACGGTGAGTTTAGTATCCGAGGCCATTGGGGTCTTCATTGGTCTAGATTCTTCTAATCCAAATTTCTTTAGCATATTTTTAGCATACTTAGATTGACTAAAGAAAATACCATCATCCATTTGTTTAATTTGGAGTCCTAAAAAGAAGTTAAGTTCTCCCATCATACTCATTTCAAACTCATCATGCATGATTTTGGCAAAGTCATCACACAATTCTTGACAAGTTGAGCCAAATATAATGTCATCAACATATATTTGCACGATTATGAGGTGAGAACTGATACACGGCTTTTGACACCCTATATAAAAATTAATTAAAGTTCGTTGTGTGGTTCTCTTCGAATTGAAAAACTTATTGTTTAATGTGTGACTCAGTTGAACTTTGGTGGAACAAAAATGTGTCGTTGTAGTTTTGAAAATTAAAGGTGCAAAACAATTAAAGTAAAGGTGCAATTAAAATAAATCTAAGTCTAATTAAAATAAAGTGCAAGTATTTAAAGTGCGACTAAAACTAAAGGGCAATTAAGTAAATAACGCAAACTTAAATCTAACTAAGACAAACTTAAAACGCAACTAAAGCTAAAACTTAAACTAAGGCAAAGCTAAAGTAAATCTAAGGCAATAAACTTAAAGTGCAACTAAGTGAAAAGGTAGGAAAAGTAAAGCTCGAAATTAAATGCTAAAATGAAAATAATAAGTCCCTATCCGGAATAAAACCCCTATGCGGAATACTGTCACTATTCGGAAAAAGGTGCCCTATTCGGAATAATTCCTTATGCGGAAAATAAAACCCTATTCGGAATAATCCTCCTATTCGGAATATATTCTCTACTCGGAATATCTGTCCCTATTCGGAATAAAGTTCTATTCGGAATGTTTGGTCTATTCGGAAAAGTGCTTTATGCGGAAAATCCCTCCTATTCGGAATATACTCCCCTATGCGGAAAAACGTGCTATTCGGAATGTTCAGGCCTATTCGGAATATAGCTTCTATTCGGAAAGTTTGTCCTACACGGAATATCCCCCTATTCGGAATAATAGGTCTATTCGGAAAACAACCTCCATTCGGAACAATGAATATTCCGAATAGTCTCCCAACGAAAGTCTTTACTCGGAATAAATCTGGTGATCTCCTATTCGGAATGTTGGCTGGCACGATTCTGGGCAAGAACAGTAAGAAAGATCCGAAGAACAAGGAAAGCTAAAAAGATACGAATCAAATAAAAACTTAACCAAATCAACAAAAAGATTAAACCAATCTAATAACAAAACATCTAATAAACATAAACAATCAATCCAAAGAAACAAATCAAACAATAAAGATCAAGACAATCAAAACCCACTTAAATAAATCAACAAAAATTAAGAACATGAACATAAACAAATCAACACAAAGATTAAAGAAAGGAAGAATGAGATCAACAAGGTAAAGATAAAGCTTGACAAGAATTAAAAAGAAAAACTTACTTGAATTAAATGGTAATTAAGGTGCAAGACAAGGTAATTAAATGGACAAGTATTTAAATGTGCATAAAATAAAGGTGGAAGAGCTAATTTGTCAAGTTAGCCAACAAAAACAAATGCTTAACAATCTAGACTATTTATAGGGGAGGATTAAGGAAGCTTCCTCCCCTCCTTCATTTCTTGTTTATTGCGGGATTAAGTCCCTCCTTCATTTAATCTTCATTAATTGCGTCATTAGTCCTTTTCTTCTAATCTTTCTTTTAAATTTGGACTTTAAGGACTTGTGGCTCGGGATATCTTTTGAACTCGTCTTTAATTTCTTCAATAAAATAGACTTGAGTTTCTCGGCTTTTGATAAACTTCCGTCTTTTGACTTTTTCTTCGATAAATCTTCAGAATTGGTCTTGGACTTCCGTTCTTTTTCCACTTTTGACTTCTCGACTCCGTCTTTCATCTTTTTCTTCAATAAAATCCGTGAATGCCCGTGAATTCCCGTGTTTTCTCCACTTTTCACAATTTCGTCCTAAATTACAACAAAAACACAAACCACGCATAATTCCGACATAAAAGACATAAAATACACGTTTTGGTCCGGTTGTTATTGTAATTAAGTGGTAGAAAAGATGGGTGTTTACACACCTATCAAATCCCCTACACTTGACCATTGCAATGTCCTCATGCAATGCATTAGTTACAAAGCATGTTTACACTTTTCATCATAATCAATCCATATTGGCCTTTATTAAAGAGATAGAAAATCATAAAAATGCAAAGCAAAGAAATTAAAAGCATACCTTGGGTTTTGAAAATGTCATGAATAATCATCATCCTCAACTTTTCACTTTCTCCAAACCAAGCTTAAAAACGAGATCATTGTTATTATAAGTTAGTAAACTAACACGAACTCATGTGGGCCAATTATCTACTTAGACTCCCTTATTCCTATGGGTATCTCTTATATTTTATTATTTGTCTTGAATGATCACGAAGATGCATTGTTTGACTTATTTCGATAATTATTTAGTCTAAAAATAAAGTGCACGATTTAATCAATAGTTAGCTAAAGGACCAAATCTTTTAAAACTGCTTCTCGGGATATCAAAAAGTTCATAACTTGGTTCGCGATTTGAGACCTTTCTCGGGCCGATATTTGGCAGCGACTTCATACTTCAAATCTTGAGACGTTCATGAAATAATGGTCTTCTCTTCATAAATGGAATTTCTTCACTTGGAATTTTTGAGAGATTCTTCATATATGGACCACGACTTCTTCATTTTTCTCCAATCTTTATTTTGGATTTTGATATACAACGATCCGCCTCCTTTATTGACTTGGATCTATTTATCCTCATACCTTGTTAGGGTCTTTTCGGATACACTTCTCCATGACTCTTTGGGAGTTTTTGCTTTTCGTCGTGTGTCTCGATCCTTCATATTGATTTTCGATAAATGATTCTTCACATCACTTTTGGATCTTTAGCAACAAAACATAGCCCTCATGCCTTGTTAGGGCCTTTTCGGACTCGCCAATCTTCGCGCCCCGCTTCATAAGTTATGCCTTGGCTACGAACTCTCGTCATTACCGAGCAACTTTTAAACGATCTGGGGCTAGAAGCTAAGTAACTTTTCAAATCGTACAACCTTATTTATTAGCAGATAAATTTATTAGCAAGCGATGGGAGAATAGGCTTATAATTAACTCACATAAATTCACGAAAGAATACCGACTTATAATTGGCTCTATCATCTCTCGTACTCCACAGTTTAAAATCTCAAGTAATGAGACTCGTGGATACTTAGCCTATTAAATCAAAGTTTTGGGTTTTCGAGTCGCCTATAGGATCTTGCAAATTCTTAGACTCTTTCAAGTTTAGAAATCGCATCTTAAAGTTCCCTTGATAAACGACTCTCTAGGATCAATTATAGGAACTTGCGTAAAGTTCTTGTTCTTAACCCGTGAGAGTTAAGACTTTCGCGTTTTATAGCTCCCTATATAAAAGCCTAGCAAAACTTGAATTAAACACGTTAAGGATACTAGCTAGAGTAAACTCGGATTGAGTCAAAGGATTCACAACGTTTGAAAATTAAAACCACTTATTAAACATTTATTCTAGCAAAGAAAGAAATTAACTATACAAAAGGAAAAACTAATAGGCCAAAATAGATCAAAAATTTTGAAAAATGTCGAAAAATTGATTTTCCGGTTAGAATGAGGACAAATACAAGGAAAAGACTACTTAACTTCGATAGAAGTCCCCCCTACACTTAAGATAAACATTGTCCTCAATGTTTAAGCATGTGGGAGTAAATTCCCCTACACTTAGGACATTGTGCACGTTGTTTAAATCTCGCTAAGGAAAAGACAACTAAAGAGATTCCTATTTTAATATTGAGAAATATATAAAATAGTGAATTGAAAAGAGTTTAGGATAGAACCGAGATAAAGTAGAACACGGAATCATGGGTCGTCAAGAATCATCAAGAGTGGGTCATTGAAGCTCGAATCCCTGATTAAGAAGTGAGGAGAGGAAATAGCAATCCAAAGGGTCCCCCCTACACTTATGGTAAAGAAAGCGAAAAGATAGATGCATGGGTTGCCTCCCAAGAAGCGCTTGGTTTTTGTTTACCGAGTCGTGAGCCTGACTCGACCTTGATCATCAACAGAAGAAACATGAAACAAATCCACCAGGATCAAAGACATAGTTTTCATCCATCAATAAGCAAGAGCTTAAGGCGAACAAGGCAAGCCAAAAGAGAAGTGGCAAGGTTCCCTTAAGCAGTGATGGAGCATGGTGGGAGCAAGTATGAAGCGGTGTGAGCATGTCTTCAATAATTCCAAAGATTTTTCCTTTTATTTCATCAGGTGGATACTGAGATGGCTCTAAGATTGCAATACCGGGGTCGAACACCTTTTCCTTTAAGGGAAAATAGCACTCAGGCTCAGCCGAGTGTGAAGAAGATCCGCAAAGAAGCACAACCTCGTCCTCAGAAGGGGGACAAAGAGGTGTTAAATCATACGTGCAACGGATTTCGGTGTCAACCGGTTTCTTCTCCTTAGACAAAATTTTCTTCAAATCCAAAGTAGGATCAAGACGATAAGATTCAAAGTCCAGAGGAGGTGCATCACTCTCATGCGGGAAGTATGTATTGAGAAATTAAGAGAAATCTTCCTCAAATGAATAATCGTCCAAAGTAGGATCGAGTGATGGCGGAGGATCTTCATCGTGTGAAGAATCGCTCGAAAGAGTATCAGCCTCATCAAAATCATCGAATGTGGGCAGCTCGGGATACTCAGAAGTACAATCAAAATCATCCGAGTCTGAGCTAGAA
Organism: Glebionis coronaria; assembly: GCA_025667525.1. Lineage (NCBI taxonomy): Eukaryota > Viridiplantae > Streptophyta > Magnoliopsida > Asterales > Asteraceae > Glebionis > Glebionis coronaria. The sequence goes on along the minus strand of CM046882.1, from coordinate 70,010,909 downwards.
TCATCATTATCATAAGCATCGAAGATCGGTGGTGAATCATAAATGGGAGAAGCGTCAAAAGTAGGGGGAGAATCATCCACATTATCTTCAAAGAGTGGATTATCAGTAGAAGACTCGAATAGAGGATTATCATAGACGGTAAAGTCATCGAGCACATTTATCATATTCACTGATTCTCGGCCTCCAAAGGATTTGCCTGTAAGCTTCCCCATTTTAAAAACTTTAGAATCATCCCCGACTCGTAAGATTAACTCACCTTCGGCCACATCTATTAAAGCACGTCCGGTTCTCAAGAATGGCCGACCAAGTATTAAAGGAATACGAGGGTCCATTTCATAATCTACTACGACAAAGTCAACCGGAAAAGTAAATGTGCCAACTTTAAGAAACACATCTTCGGCTATACCAACGGGGTAAGCGAGAGTGCGGTTAGCAAGTTCGAGAGTCATCTTTGTTGGAATGAGATCGGGCAATGATAGTGTTTTCCAAACACTCAATGGCATCAAATTGATACTAGCCCCGAGATCAGCAAGGGCAGTAAATTCTTCAGTTTTGTTGAACACGCAAGGCAACACAAAACGACCGGGATCTCCAAGCTTTTCCGGAAGTTCTCTAAGAAGAACTGCATAGCAGTTTTCATTTAAGCGTGTGTTGGCGAGTTCAATCAGCTTCTCCTTCTTGCTAAGCAATTCCTTGAATGCTTTGACAAATTTCGGCATGTGGCAAAGTGCTTCAACAAGGCTAATGTTGATGGTCATTTTAGATAGCATATCCACATATTTCGATACTTGGCAGTCATTCTTGGTTAGATCATTGGTCTTGCCTATGCGAGAAGGGTATGGGATTCTAGGTTGATAAGGGTTAGGTGAAGGTGTAGTTGGTGAAGGTTGTGATGTTGAAGGGTCCTTCCGAGATACATCGTCATGACGAGGCGGAGACGGTAATGGTGTACTATCACTAAGTGTAAGAGGAGTAGGGATATATGGTGGTGGAGGAGGTGTAGATGATGGTGGTGAATCAGGTGGATTGACAATGGTAATTCCACTACGCGTAGTTATAGCACTCACATTAGCTCGCGGATTAGTGACGGTGTTTGAAGGTAGAGAACCCGAAGAAGAAGAAGGTTGAGCTTCGGGCAAGAAACTAGCCAATAGATTCTTCAATTCAGTTGTTTGAGTGATGAAAGAGGATTGAAGATTATCACGAACCTCGGTTCTGATGTCATTACCTTGCTTCAAGATATCTCCTTTCAAATTGATTATTTGGCTCTGTAGATTCTTGATTTGCTCACCTTGAGTTCTCATGATTGTTTCAACATCGGGATTAATGGGTGGGTGTTGTTGGGTGGGTGGTTGATAAGGGTTAGAAGCACGAGGTGGGATTTGGTTGCTTCTATTGTAGTTGTTGACGGGATTTTGGTTTTGAGGAGAAAAACCGGGTGAAAGGTAATTGTTTGAACGGTAGCTCAGCAGATGTCTATCCCCTTGTTGTCTAGCTTGGTAATTTTCCGGTGAATAATTACCGTAAGCTGCATACACATTTTCCGGATTTCCTTGTGTCAAAGGACAATCGGTGTATGAGTGAGGACCGCCACATGTTTCACAAGGATTAGCGACCGCTTTAACTTGTTGTTGTTGTTGATTTGAAGCGAGAAGCGTAATACTTTTGCTCATTTCAGCCATCATGCGGGTGAGTTCGATCATCTCAGGGTTTGCTGAGGTAGAGGAAACATTGACTCTCGTGTTGTTTCTAGAAGAAGCAGAGGAATCCCAGTTCTTATGATGAGTAGTCATGTTTTCAATTAACTCTCTACACTCCTCGGGTCTCCTTTTCATGAATGTGCCACCGGCGGCTGCATTGATCGTATCACGATCTCGAAAAGTCAATCCGTTGTAGAAAGTATCGATCAAGGTGACTGAAGCATATTGTGGTTTGGACAACGGTCGATCAAGACATTATATCTCTCCCATGCATCAAAAAGAGATTCATCGGGATCTTGCATGAAACCGCTGATCTGATTGCGAAGGCTTGTGACCATGGATGGTGGAAAGTAGCGCGACAAAAAGCGTTGAGTCATGTCATCCCAAGTGTGAATAGAATTCTTCGGGAGACGATCAAACCATTTCTCGGCATGATGCGATAAAGTATGTGGGAAGAGTTGTAGGCGGAGAACATCCATTGTGGCCCCAGGCAACTTCATGCTTTGGGTGATTGTAATGAACTTGTCGAGGTGTTTGTTGGCATCATCATCAGGCAATCCTCTAAATGGGTTTGTTTGTACTTGCTGAATCATGTGGTGCTTCAACGAAAACTCAGGAGCGTTGATTTTCATCGGCGCAATCGGTCCTCCTCGTCCAAACATGGTTGGTTGACAAAGTTCCTCCATGGTCCGAAGATCGGGCTGTGGAAGAGCATTGTTATTATTATTATTATTCAGGTTCGGTGGAATGTTGTTGTTGTTAACACCTGCCATATCTAAATCTTCTTGAGGCTCGGGCTCTTGATAATTAGAAGATCTAGTACGCATACACCTGAAAATGCAAAAGAAAACAAAACCAAGCACAAAAACAATATATATACACAATAAAAATAAAATCTTTTTGGATTTTTGAAATTTTTAATTTTTATGGTTTTTTATCAATTTTTAATTTTTATTTATTTATTTATTTATTTATTTATTTTTTTTTTGAATTTTTTTTAGGCAAGAAAAATAACGTTCACAAGTGAACGGATCCCAAAAAGCAACGTGTCTCTCACAAAAAACTGTTGATCTTTACGAAAAGAGCCGGCAGCGGCGCCATTTGATACACGGCTTTTGACACCCTATATAAAAATTAATTAAAGTTCGTTGTGTGGTTCTCTTCGAATTGAAAAACTTATTGTTTAATGTGTGACTCAGTTGAACTTTGGTGGAACAAAAATGTGTCGTAGTTTTGAAAATTAAAGGTGCAAAACAATTAAAGTAAAGGTGCAATTAAAATAAATCTAAGTCTAATTAAAATAAAGTGCAAGTATTTAAAGTGCGACTAAAACTAAAGGGCAATTAAGTAAATAACGCAAACTTAAATCTAACTAAGACAAACTTGAAACGCAACTAAAACTAAAACTTAAACTAAGGCAAAGCTAAAGTAAATCTAAGGCAATAAACTTAAAGTGCAACTAAGTGAAAAGGTAGGAAAAGTAAAGCTCGAAATTAAATGCTAAAATGAAAATAATAAGTCCCTATCCGGAATAAAACCCATATGCGGAATACTGTCACTATTCGGAAAAAGGTGCCCTATTCGGAATAATTCCTTATGCGGAAAACAAAACCCTATTCGGAATAATCCTCCTATTCGGAATATATTCTCTACTCGGAATATCTGTCCCTATTCGGAATAAAGTTCTATTCGGAATGTTTGGTCTATTCGGAAAAGTGCTTTATGCGGAAAATCCCTCCTATTCGGAATATACTCCCCTATGCGGAAAAACGTGCTATTCGGAATGTTCAGGCCTATTCGGAATATAGCTTCTATTCGGAAAGTTTGTCCTACACGGAATATCCCCCTATTCGGAATAACAGGTCTATTCGGAAAACAACCTCCATTCGGAATAATGAATATTCCGAATAGTCTCCCAACGAAAGTCTTTACTCGGAATAAATCTGGTGATCTCCTATTCGGAATGTTGGCTGGCACGATTCTGGGCAAGAACAGTAAGAAAGATCCGAAGAACAAGGAAAGCTAAAAAGATACGAATCAAATAAAAACTTAACCAAATCAACAAAAAGATTAAACCAATCTAATAACAAAACATCTAATAAACATAAACAATCAATCCAAAGAAACAAATCAAACAATAAAGATCAAGACAATCAAAACCCACTTAAATAAATCAACAAAAATTAAGAACATGAACATAAACAAATCAACACAAAGATTAAAGAAAGGAAGAATGAGATCAACAAGGTAAAGATAAAGCTTGACAAGAATTAAAAAGAAAAACTTACTTGAATTAAATGGTAATTAAGGTGCAAGACAAGGTAATTAAATGGACAAGTATTTAAATGTGCATAAAATAAAGGTGGAAGAGCTAATTTGTCAAGTTAGCCAACAAAAACAAATGCTTAACAATCTAGACTATTTATAGGGGAGGATTAAGGAAGCTTCCTCCCCTCCTTCATTTCTTGTTTATTGCGGGATTAAGTCCCTCCTTCATTTAATCTTCATTAATTGCGTCATTAGTCCTTTTCTTCTAATCTTTCTTTTAAATTTGGACTTTAAGGACTTGTGGCTCGGGATATCTTTTGAACTCGTCTTTAATTTCTTCAATAAAATAGACTTGAGTTTCTCGGCTTTTGATAAACTTCCGTCTTTTGACTTTTTCTTCGATAAATCTTCAGAATTGGTCTTGGACTTCCGTTCTTTTTCCACTTTTGACTTCTCGACTCCGTCTTTCATCTTTTTCTTCAATAAAAGCCGTGAATGCCCGTGAATTCCCGTGTTTTCTCCACTTTTCACAATTTCGTCCTAAATTACAACAAAAACACAAACCACACATAATTCCGACATAAAAGACATAAAATACACGTTTTGGTCCGGTTGTTATTGTAATTAAGTGGTAGAAAAGATGGGTGTTTACACACCTATCAAGAACCTTTCTTCTTTGTAAAGAGCGTGTTGTCTACCATCCCCATGGTATACTCATGTTTAACAAGAAATGCTTTAAGTCTATCATACCAAGCTTTGGGTGCTTGTTTAAGACCATAAAGTTCCTTCTTACGCTTGTAAACATGATCCGGTTTCTCAAAATCAATGAAGCCGGGAGGTTGAGCCACATATACCTCCTCATTGATCAATCTGTTAAGAAACACACACTTTACATCCATTTGTTGAAGCTTAAAGTCTAAGGCACAAGCGTAGGCTAAAAGGATTCTAATGGATTCTAATCTTGCTACAGGTGCATATGTCTCGTCATAATCAATCCCTTCTTGTTGATTATAGCCTTGAGCTACAAGTCTAGCCTTGTTACGAGACACAAAACCATTCTCATATAACTTATTCCTATAGACCCATTTGGTTCCTATAACGGTAGAACTTCTAGGTGGAGGAACAAGTTCCCAAACATCATTAGCAACGAATTGATTCAATTCTTCTTGCATCGCAATGACCCAACTCTCATCCGTTAAAGCTTCTTTAACATTCTTTGGTTCAATCAAGGAGACGAACAAAAGAATTTGCTTTGGTCTTGGACTTGAGATCTTAGGGTCCTTTGATTTAAGTTACCAATGATATTATTAAGAGTATGATCCTTAGACTCCTTAATGTTTACTTCCTTTTCAACACTAAGGTCTTCAACTCCTATTTTTCTAACCTCTTTGGCTTTAGCTACTTCTATTTCATCCAAGTCATCATCAACCAATGGTGGTGTCTTGGGTAAAGGAGGGGTTTCATCAAAAGTCACGTTAAGTGATTCTTCAATTACGCCCGAGGTTCTATTGAGGACTATGTAGGCTTTGCTAGTTTGGGAATAACCTAAAAATATACCTTCGTAAGACTTTGGGTCGAACTTGGTAAGGTAGTCTTTGGTGTTGAGGATAAAGCACTTTCTTCCAAACACCCTAAAGTATTCCAATGAGGGTTTCTTACCTTTAAGAATCTCATAGGGGGTCTTTCCTAGGAAAGGTCGAATAAGAATTCGGTTGAGAATATAAGTCGATGTGTCCACGGCATTGCACCAAAACTTTTGAGGCAAAGATTGCTCGTTTAACATCATCCTACTCATCTCTTGGATGGTCCTATTCTTCCTTTCAACTACCTCATTTGATTGTGGAGTGTGAGGAGCCGAGAAGTTATGGGTAATACCATGAGCTTCACAAAAGGCACCAAATTGCACTTCATTATCAAATTCCCTACCATGATCCGTCCTAATAGAGACAATTGGACATCCTAGTTGATTTTGAATTCTTCGACTAAAGATTTTGAAATGATCGAAAGCTTCATTCTTAGATGCCAAAAATCTAGTCCAAGTGAATCTAGAATAGTCGTCAACTATAACTAGGGTATAAAGGTTACCTCCATAACTCCGTATGGCGGAAGGTCCAAAGAGATCCATATGTAGGAGCTCTAAGCACCGAGAGATTTGATACGAGCAAAAACTCATATCAGTTAATCAACAAAACACCCTAAAACACAAGGAAATTACCTAACTTTTGTGCTATAAAAGCAGTATTATGTGGTATGTTCTTTGTTTGTGCTCAAATAGGTAAGAAGGATACAATTTCAAGCAAACAATAAGGAAATCAAGCTTAATTGGATGAAAAAGACAAAGAAGGATCAAAAGTGACAAGACTTTGAAGTGCAAGGACCTATCTTGACAACTTTACAAAGTTGAGGGGCTAAAGTGCAAAATTGTCAAAGTCAAGATTAAAGTCAAATAAGGTCAACCTTCAAGTCAACTCAGTCAAAGGAGCTATTTGATCAAGTTTGCAAGTGGAAGGACTAAAATTGCCAAAGGAATGAAGACTAGAGCTCATTTTATAAAACTGTCAACTTGAAGGACCTTTTCTGCCATTTTTGAAAGTTAAAACTAGTTCAATCCATGTCAAATGAAATGGGCCAATCAGAATGCAAGAAATGGGAGATTTGGATTGCCACTTCAGCTTTGGGAAATAATAAACAAAACACGTCAGATTCCACTTAATCGCCCACAACCAATCAAAACACACCATATCCCTTCACACGGATCACACTATTCTTTTGGATAGTGATCCGTGTGACAAATAATGAGCCAACCACAAGATGACATCGGTCACCTTCTTCAACGAACAAAACCCAAATACAAATTTGATCTCTACTTCATATCAGAAGAAGTGTTCTACATGAAACTTATTCATTTTCAAGTCCTAAATCCATCCCAACCATCCAATCAAGCTCAAATCAACTCACCAAGAAATGCCCAAATTCAAACTTGTAACGGCTAAATCCAATTAAGAAAATGAGGACACGTGGAAGCAATTAATTGGCTCAGACACGTCACTTACCCCTACTTCATCACATTTTCATTCTATAAATAGGGCATGTACTTCTCATTTGTAGATACGTAGCTTAAGTGTGAAAACATACACACTTAATTTTTTTCTCTCATTTCTGTTAGAAAGATAGTTAGCAACAACTCTCAAGTGCTTGACACACACTTGAGAGTCTGTTAGGTAGTTATAACAGTCTTGTAACAACTTTTCCATTACAATTCAATAAAATTCCCAAAATTCCTTCAATCTTCTTACTGTTTTGTTCTACTGTTCAAATCTCTATTGATCTATGTTGTTTTTAGTGATCATAACTTGATCACTAGAAGCTATTTTGAAGACTGTAGCTGTTCTTTCCATTCAGAAGCCATAGTTGCAGAGTTGAGTAGCTGTTGTAGTTGATATGATGATGATAATGGTTGTAGATGATTGTAGATGGTAAATGGTGGTGATTAGTGGTGGTTTAGTATTCTCTTAGCAGATTAAAGGAGGCTCAGCGCCTGCCTTCTCCTACAATGGAGGCTTCAATTGCTAAGGTGTATATTTTCCTATTTTGTTCCACTAAACAAGTTGACTGTATGTTCAATTCCTAGTGTAAATGAAAGTGCCTGCATGATCAAGTGTGTTTAGCTGATATTGAGTTGATTTTGATAATTGTGTAGCTTAATTGTAGCATAGAACTTGATCTGTTGCTTTATCTCTATTCTGTTTAGCATACTAGCTGTAATTTTTAGCTTGACTTAGCATTTAGAGTATAAGTTTGTGTCATAGCTTGGTATTGGTTCCTTTTCATCACATTTAAGTCATAAAACTTGGTTTTATATTTGTCCTTTATAAGTTAAGTCCTTAGCTAAAATTTCTTTCACAAAAGTTTTAAAAATTCAGTAAACTTGTGTTTGGGATTAGATTCCAAGTCTTGTTAGTTGGTTAAGTCTAGCTTTCATTCAGTCAGAAAGTCATTGCAAGTTAGTTTACAAAGTTTTCAAGTCAAGATTTTAGTCAAAAAGGCAAATGGCATCAAAAAAAGTTTGGGGTAGTTTTGTTTAACTAGTTTTCAGAAAAGTATCCATTTTCAAATCATTACCATTGCTTTGTTCCTTGATGAAAATCCTTGAAACCAGTTTCTAGTTTTCACTCAACATATGTAGTTTAAGTGTGTAGCAGGAAATTATACAGTATCAAGTAATAAGCTAGATATAAGCCTTTGTTTAAGCACTTGAGCATTTTCAATTCCCTGTGATAAATAGGTTGACTGATTTCTCATATTGGCTTATCCACTTCAGAAACTTGCTAATTTTCTTTCACAAATCACTTCAAAAAGTGTTCCTTGATAAGTTTTAAGATTTTCAAAATTTTGGATTTTTGGTCAACAAAAGTCAACATAAGCTCATTTTAGCTTATTTTCAGTTTTAGAGCTTATTAATGGATCATTTACTTTGAAACAAGATTTCCCATTCTTCTTGTGAGCTGTTTAACAAGTTTCTTCAATAAAATCAAATTGTGCATGTGTAGCTTATTGGGTAGCTTATTTTGTGCTTAATAGATTTAGCTTATTAGAGTTCTAGCTAGTTTCAGCTTATTTCCTTTCACAAGTCTAGCTTAATTTCAATTTTAAGGCTTTTGAAATTGGTTTGAGCTTATTTGGTCAAGAAACGAGCTCAAACGAGCTTATTTTAGTCCTTGTGCCCGTTTTGGTTTAAAAAGTTTTGAAAATTGCATTCTAGTCCTTTGATTGTTTAGCAGTTTCCATAACAGGCTAAAATTCCACTTAATTAGGTTTTGCAAAAGTTAAGTCCTTAGATTTTCAAGTTTGTTAAAAAGTGGTTAGTCAGTTTTCAAATTAGTTAAAAGTTGGTTACTTTGTTAGATAAATTTTCACATTTAGTCCATTTGGTTAACTGATTTTGCATATATAGTCCTTAGACTTTTTGACTTTGTATTTTTGGCATTTATTTTTCATTGAATTTACATTTTCAGTCCTTATATTTTGTAGAATTTACATTTGAGCATTTTAATTGAATAAATACTTTGTTTGTGCACTTTGTTTTACGTATAAGTAGACTTTATTTTTCAATTTAGCAAGGATTTGTTTGAATTAGCTATAGAATATCCAAATACTTTACCAACCAAAAACAATTAAAAACTCGATCTTGTTAGGACTTTCAATTTGTTAAGAACTGAGAAAACGAACTTCAACTATACACATTTCAAATGGCGCCGCTGCTGGTTCTTTGACTTTACGAGAGACTATCGATTGACGGTTTTCATTTGCTTTTGGGATCCGTTCACCTCGTGAACGTTATTTTTACGTATCATAAATAAAAAAAAAATAAAAAAAAATATAAAAACTAAAAAATTAACAAAACAATTCTTTTCCTAAAGAATTGACCAAACAAAATAAAAAATTCAAAAAGCAATCTTTTTCCTAAGAGATTGTACCCAAAAATATATATTATTAGATTCTCTCGGTTTTTATGTACATATAGTATTTTATCTTAAAAACTAATAAATACAAAAATATTTTCCATATATTATTATAAGTAAATACGTATACGTATAAGAACAACCAATTCACATATTCTCCATAAGTATTGCCAAGGCAATACACCGTGTTGAGGGGCGTTTCGGTCTTTGACACGTGTATCGATCAAACAAAATAAAGCAAGAATAGATAAATACTTCCAATAAGCAACAATTCGAAGAATACAAACAATTAAGTGACTAGAAAGGCGATGTGCTATAAAATGCCATCTAAGGATCAATAGGTACTTAAGTGCTTCGCGCCACCTAACCCCCCATTCACTTGTGAGTATTCTAAGAAGGAAGGCTTCATTGGGGGTCTTGCACCCAAGTAGTACATACGTATATTATTATTTTCTTGTGGATATTTCATATTGAAACTCGAAGGGGATAATCCTTTTCTCTTAAAAGTCACACGAGAGCTTCTCTTTCATTCCTCGTATTGAGTTACATGCTCACTCGCGGGCGTGCACAAATACCGATTGGTGTACAACCCCTTCCTCCGAAAAGGAAGAAAAAGAGAAAGAGTAGGAACACCACCGTCCATCAAGCCGATCACGAGAATCGTGCTTTGACTCATCCACAACAAGAAGCCATGTCCGGAGTTGATACTCGTTCTTTGATGGAACGTTTGTAATCCAATGTTCACGGATATGCCGATGCTATCAAGATACCCGATATTATCGCAAATTCATTTGAGCTAAAAACGGCTATGATTAACTTGGTTTCAAACACACCTTTCTATGGAAACAAGAATGATAATCCTCATGATCACCTTAAGAGATTTCTTGCTCTTTGCAATACCATTAAGTACAATAGAGTTCCCCATGATGCCATTAAGTTGATATTGGTGCAATTTTCACTAGAGGGTCCGGCTAAGCATTGGTTAGATATACAACCACCCGATAGTATCACTACATGGGATGGTTTCACTACTAAGTTCTTGAACAAGTTCTTTCCCCCATCTAAGACCACGGCTTTGAGGAACTTAATTATAGGCTTTCAACAAAAACCTAGTCAAAACTTTAGTGATGCTTGGGAGGAGTTTAGAGAGTTATTGAGGATATGCCCTAACCATGGATTGGATGAAGTTCACCAAATCAATACTTTCTACAATAGCCTTAAACCTCATCACCAAGACTCACTCAATGCTTCTGCGGGAGGGAATATTCTTCTTAAATCCATTCAAGAGGCTTGGGATATTATTGAGACCAAATCAATGGTTCAAACCAACACACAATTTGATGAAAGAGTCCACGTCATTCAAGAAGGAAGTTCTAAACCATTGGAGACTCAACTCATTTCATGCATTCAAGCATTTACTCAAGCTCAAAAAGAAAGTCAAACATTAATACAAAACACTCAAAAGATGCAAGAAACAATGATGAATGACTTTATGAAGCTTTCTATGGGAAATCATTCCACACATGATGTGCATGCCATTACTCTTTCTTGTGTGACTTGTGGAGGTCCTCATTCCTATGAACAATGTGATAAGGTGCAAGGTTATCAAGGGGAATGTTATGCTCACCAAGAGGAACATCGTGAACACTTCAAGCCAAATATCAATCCCAATAACCTTTCTTACAAGTCCCAAAATTACCTTACTCCACTGGAATTCCCACCCCAACCACCCACCCAACTTCAACAAAATCCTCCTCAAGTGTTACAAAGGAATCAAGGTCAAAGACCACCTTACCAAGGGAATAATTATATGTAAAACCCACAAAATAAGGTCATTACTTAATTCTTACTTTTCAAATATTTTTGAAGTATTTTATAATCTTAAATATTATTACGTTTAACGGTTTAAGTTGAAATCGATATTAAATATTTTATTTTAATATTTTGACGAGCAACGAGGACTACTAGTGATCGCGATACCGACAGATGCCCACAATTTTATGTTTTATTATCGATCGTTTCGATATTTAATATTTTTGACGATATCGTTTTAATTACGTATCGATTCGTTATATTATTATTTTTCGTGTGCGTTTAAACTTTTAAGTATTTTTACGAAACCCGAGTCCCGTAAATATTTTCAAAATTGACTAGTAATTATTTCCCACTTTTAACTAACTATTTACATTTTTTTAGCCAAACTTTTGCCAAATTGCAATTTGGTCCCTACCCCACTAAATAAAAATTTAAAATAAACACACACTTTATTTTTTTTACTTCCAAAAATTATCATCTCTCTCTCCTTCTCCTTGTTATTGCCGAAACACCACCCATCACCCCAAATCCATACAATTTTCAAATTATCTTGAGTTTGAGGTTGATTCTAGCTAAACCAAGCATAGACCCATCTCTATTTTTGATCAAGGATCACATAGGTATAAAAATTTCATACATGCAAGCACTTTTTAATTTCTTGATGTTGGTAGGTGGAAGCCATGGTTATGCAAGGTGTTTTTAGCATGATCCATGGTGGTTCTTGCTAAAAATCTTGTTAAAAACTTTATTTTGATCCAAAGATTTTTATTTTTATTTTGATTTTGATGTTATGGTGGATGTATGATGATATTAGAGTATAGAAATAATCATTTCCATGGTTGGTTTTGGTCAAAAAGTTGATTTTGTACAAGATTTTGGTACCCATTTTATAGCAGTAGGTAAACTGAAAAATCCGAATTTTTATGTTTTGAAAATGACTTAACTTATAGCCTAGGGTTGTAGATAATTTCCTTAGCTTCGATTCGATGTAAGGTAGAGCTTCTAGCTCAAAACGAGCGCGAAGTTATGATGTTTTGAATGATCGTGTACCGGGAGACGAGTATCGACACTACCAATAGTTGTTGTCGATATTTGGATCGAATCTCGGGGACTCTAAATGGATGTTTTGAAATGTGTAACCTACTGATAATGAGGTATTTATTTATTAAGTTGAGTTTACTTTAAAATCCGAGTGTCAGTTTTGTAAACGGAGTCGTTTAAATAAGTTAAAATGGTTGTATGAAAAATTAACGTAAATCTGTCCGGATTTTGTGGTTTGAAAATGAGTCGAGTAAAGGACTTTAAAAGTAATTTCATTTGATAAACTTGTAGGATGACTTTCTATATATAGTAAGTTAGTTTATCGAGTCGTTTCATAAACGGTTGACAAGTTTAAAAGGGGTAAATAAGCTAGTACATGTAGTATGTGCCGGCGGATTTTGTTAAAAGTATAAAATGGTTAAGTAAATGGGTAGTAAAGTATAATGAAGTTATTTATATCGTTTACTCTCGAGTGTATTGTGGTTTTATGAGTTCGAGTTTGATTTTGTTATGTATGAATTATTTCTCGAGTTTATTTTTAATATACTCACCTAAATTGCTAGGTTGCGGTTATCGTGATTATCGGGCATCTACTATCGTCGGCGATTGTCTTCAACTACTATAAGTACTAAGGTGAGTCTATAGCCTCGTTTGAGCTCATTCAAATATTTTAAAACCCGCGAGGAGGAATACATGTTTTGTAAACTTAGAACACAAGATTTTTATGGTATGCTTGTCCCTTTATGAATGGACCCGTGGTTGCCTTTATATTGCATTAAGTGATTGCCTTTGTTAAAGCATCAATTATGGACCGTTAATTAACCTATGATGGGTTAACCGCTAGTACAATTAATAGATCTATGGGGAAGCCGCCCCGGTTCAGTTTTTATGGACTTGTCATAGAAGCTTAGGCCCGACCTCCACACTGTTTGAACATATTGTATTGAGAAGTCAGGTATACGGCAATGTACCAATAATCTGGAGGTAACCGACAATTAATAAATCTCCTGTCTTATCAGACCTCTAAAGGAAGTGTCTAAGGGCTCGGTTCCATGAGCTTATTGCAATTTATGCTATATACAATTATTATTGTTGATGCAAATTATTATTTGATGCTTGTTGCCTTCAAGTATGCCACAAACTTGTAATCTTTGCTTGTGTTCAAAATGATTATATAAACCTATAGATTCACTCGACATTTTTGCTGATGATTTTCTCACATGTATTTCAGGTAATCAGGAAGGGTGAAGCTTGGAAGCCACGGGAATGAATGTTGTGCACTACGTTGCAATATAAACTCTTTGAATATTTGTCGTTCCTTTTGTTCAAAACAATTTAAATCTTTTGTTTTGGTTGTACTTCGGTTACGATGTCTTGGGACTACGCTACTCTGACAAATGTTTTAGGAACGATAAATCTAAAACGTCTCTTTTCGAGTCGTTCTTTATAAATTATGTGTTGTTGTATCATTGTTTAGCCCCCAAAGATGTATTCCGCTGCGTGTAAATTTGGGGGTGTTAAAGATTGGTACCAGAGCCATGAGTTATAGAGAACTAGGTCTTTTTCTAAAAACCTAAACTATAACTGTCGGTTTTATTTTTCAAAGAGTCGGTGCACATGATTTCGCGTGACTTCAGGTTCAAGCTACTTCTGGGATTACAACTTTGGTATACATTATTATGTATGCCTTATTGCTAAGTATTTATAAATAAATACTATAATCCTTTATCGATATATATATTGATATCGTTAAACTTTTCGATAAGAGTTATCATTTATTAATGATTTACTTAAATAAATTTTTGGAATTTTTCCTGTAATTATTTTGAAGGATTCTCTACATTTATTTAAAATTTTGGAAATTATTATATTTCATTTTATTATGACCTTATACCCATTTTGTGAAATTTACCACCGTCAAATTACGTCTTCGATAAGGAGGAAGCAGGTTTCACTGCTGCAAGCGAGACACATCAATTAAGCCATGTGGATCCCCACGTGACTAGTGTTTATTATTTTGTGTCATTGTACTCTATTTGTCCTTAAGATCATTGCTTGTTGATCGATGATAATAGTTTCCTTTGATCCTTATAATGATTGTGAATCCTTGTATTGATAATGTGTATGCATTTGATGATTGATTTTGTACATGATATGACTATACCATGAATACAATTAACTCATTCATTTTATCTTCTCTTTGTGATATGACAGAATCATGCTACCTAGGAGAATGACAAATGATGCCATTGCAAGGCTAGTTGCTGAAGAGGTAGCGAAAGCATTAGCTGCGGATAGAGCTGCACGTGTTAACACTGAAGGAGCAGGTGGCTCTGGAGGTGCGGGTGATGAAGGTGAAGGTGAACCTGCTGGACCAGAAGCTGCTCGGGCAGGTGTAGCTGAGAATCCTGCAGATGAGGCTGCTCCGGCTGCTGCTACGGTTAAAGAATGTACTTTTGCTGGATACATGAAGTGTGGACCTACTATATTTCAAGGAACTGGTGGAGCACTGGAATTATTCAGGTGGATTGAGAAAACTGAAACAACATTTGAGATTAGTGATTGCTCAGAAAGGAACAAGGTTAAGTTCGCAGTTGCTACTTTCAAGGATAGAGCTTTAAGCTGGTGGAAGACTCAAGTTGCTACAGTTGGTTTAGAAGCTGCAAACAGGAAACCTTGGGATGAAATTAAAAGGTTGTTGAAAGAAGAGTTCTTTCCAGAAGAAGAGTTATTTGCTTTGGAGGATGAGTTGAGGCACCTGAAGCTGAAAGATAACAACATTGCTGCATATACTAGCCGATTCAATGAGTTGGTTTTGTTGTGTCCAGATGCTTTTGCTACTGAGAAGAAAAAGATGGATCAATACATCAAAGGGTTGCCTGGGTACATTAAAGGTGAGACAACTTCATCTCGACCCAAGAACTTTGTTGAGACTGTAAGAATGGCACATACACTCATGGGGCAGAAAGTTCAAGATAGAGCTGAGAGAGCTGCTGAAGGTAGTAAAAGGAAATGGGAGAATTCGCAGAGTGGTAATCAAGGTAGTAACCGCCATAAGCAGTACAATCAGAAGATAAATGATGGGGCTAGAGCTGCGACTAACAAGAATGATAATGCTGACCAAGGGGGACCAGCTCAGAAATGTAAGAGTTGTGGTGCTTGTCACTTTGGTAATTGTCCATCGAGGTGCACTAAGTGTGGAAAGGTTGGTCATGTTGTGGAGAAATGTAAGACAAGGGTCCCTGCTACTGGAGCGAATGCTATTCCGATCAGGACTTGTTTTGAATGTGGAGAACGTGATCATCTTCGTCCTCATTGTCCGAAGTGGAAGAACAGGAAAGCAGGTGAAGCTGCTGGGGCAGTTTATGTTGTTAAGGATGCTGATCAGGCACAAGGTCCAAATGTGGTGACGGGTACGTTCTTACTCTACCATCGTTATGCTAATGTGTTGTTTGACTCAGGATCTGATAGGAGCTTTATAAGCACTTCCTTTAGTCGTTTAATTGATGTTGAGCCAACAAGCCTAAATGCTAGTTATGAGGTCGAGTTAGCTGATGGACAATTAGTTAGTACTACCACTATATTTAAGAAGTGTCCTTTGAAATTAGCAAATCATTTGTTTGAAATTGATTTGATGTCGATTGAGTTGGGTTCGTTTGATGTGATTGTTGGTATGGATTGGTTGGTTTCTCATGATGCGGTAATTGTATGTGGGGAGAAAGTGGTTCACATACCGGTTAAGGGTAAGGTGTTAGTAGTTAAAGGTGATGTCGGTAGATCTCGTCTGACGGTGATATCTAGTATCAAGGCGAGGAAATATGTAGAAAGAGGTTGTCACCTGTTCTTGGCTCAAGTAGTGGAGAAAGAACTACCGGTTAGGCGTGTGGAGGATGTTCCGGTTATTCGTGATTTTCCTAAAGTATTTCCCGATGACTTGCCAGGGCTTCCGCCTTAGCGAGAAGTCGAATTCAAGATTGATCTAGTGCCAGGAGCTGCACCGATGGCGCGTGCACCTTATCGTTTGGCACCGTCTGAGATGAAGGAGTTGGCAGATCAGTTGAAGGAGTTAATGGAGAAGGGGTTCATTAGACCAAGTTCGTCACCTTGGGGAGGTCCAGTATTGTTCGTGAAGAAGAAGGACGGATCGTTCAGAATGTGCATAGACTACCGAGAGTTGAACAAGTTAACTATCAAAAATCGTTATCCACTTCCTAGGATTGATGATTTGTTCGATCAAATTCAAGGTTCGTGTGTGTACTCGAAGATCGACTTGAGGTCGGGTTATCATCAACTTCGTGTTAAAGAGGAGGACATACCTATTACAGCTTTTCGCACGCGTTATGGACACTTTGAATTTCAAGTGATGCCGTTTGGGTTAACTAACGCACCTGCGGTATTCATGGACTTAATGAATCGTGTGTGTAAACCACACCTCGACAAGTTTGTGATTATATTTATCGATGATATCCTGATTTATTCTAAAAGTCGGGAGGAGCATGAAGGTCATCTAAAGATTATTTTGGAGTTGTTGAAGAAGGAGAAGTTGTATGCAAAGTTCTCCAAGTGTGATTTTGGTTGGATTCAGTCTAATTCCATGGGCACGTGATCGATAGTAGCGGTGTTCATGTTGATCCTTCCAAAATTGAAGCCATTAGAGATTGGGATAGGCCTACAACCCCGACTGAAGTTAGACAATTCTTGGGATTAGCTGGGTACTACCGGCGATTTATGGAAGGGTTCTCTTTAATTTCTAAACCTCTTACTAGACTTACCGAGAAAAACAAGCAGTATGAGTGGGGTTCAGAAGAAGAAGAAGCATTCCAAACTTTGAAGCGGAAGCTGTGTTCTGCACCAATTTTGGCTTTGCCCGACGGAGCTGAAGACTTTGTGGTATATTGTGACGCATCGCGTAAGGGTTTTGGTGCTGTGTTGATGCAAAGGGAGAAAGTGATCGCGTATGCATCTCGTCAATTGAGGAAGCATGAGGAGAATTATACTACACATGATTTGGAATTAGGAGCTGTTGTCTTTGCTCTTAGACTTTGGAGACACTATCTCTACGGTACAAAGAGTGTGGTATATACCGATCATAAAAGCCTGCAACATATTTTGGATCAGAAGGAGCTCAATATGAGGCAGAGAAGATGGGTAGAATTTTTGAGTGATTATGACATTCAAATTTGCTACCATCCCGGCAAGGCGAATGTAGTTGCCAATGCACTTAGTAGGAATGACAGAGAAATAACCAAAAGGGTTAGAGCTTTAGCTATGAAAACTTATTATGATTTATCTAATCGAATACTTAAAGCTCAAACTACGGCAATGAAGGAAGAGAATGTGAGAGATGAAGACTTGGGTAGAAGGATGACACCTATATTCGAAATTCGTGATGATGGAATTCGGTATTTCGAGAATCGTGTGTGGTTACCGATGTATGGAGGACTGAGAGATCTAGTTATGCACGAATCTCACAAGTCTAAATATTTGATTCACCCAGGATCAGATAAAATGTACCAAGACTTGAAGAAATGTTACTGGTGGCCGAATATGAAGGCTAACATTGCTACTTATGTTAGTAAATGTTTGACGTGTGCTAAGGTGAAGTTTGAGCACAAGAGACCTTCGGGTTTACTGCAACAACCTGAAATTCCAGAATGGAAATGGGAGAAGATCACTATGGACTTTGTTTCGGGACTTCCGAGGACTTCTAATGGTTATGATACGATTTGGGTGATTGTTGATCGGTTGACTAAGTAGGCTCATTTCTTGTCGATAAAGAAAACTGATGACTTAGACAAACTTACTCGGTTGTATTTGAAGGAAGTTGTTTGTAGACATGGAGTTCCTTTGTCAATTATTTCTGATCGAGATAGTCGGTTCACATCTGAGTTTTGGAAATCGCTTCAGCGAGCTTTGGAGACTCAGTTGGATATGAGCACTGCGTATCACCCGGAAACGGACGGACAAAGTGAGAGGACTATTCAGACTTTGGAGGATATGTTACGAGCTTGTGTAATGGACTTTGGAGGTAGTTGGGATCGACACTTACCTTTGGTGGAGTTCTCATACAACAACAGTTATCATGCAAGTATTAAGGCCGCGCCTTTTGAAGCACTTTATGGGCGAAAGTGTAGATCACCAGTTGGTTGGTGTGAGGTTGGAGAAAGTCAGTTGACGGGTCCTGAATTTATTAGAGAAACAACTGAGAAGATCGTGCAAATCAAGAATCGTTTATTGACAGCTCGTAGTAGGCAGAAGAGTTATGCGTATAAGAGGAGAAAACCATTGGAGTTTGATATTGGCGATATGGTTATGTTGAAAGTATCACCTTGGAAAGGAGTAATTCGATTTGGCAAGCGAGGAAAGCTTAGTCCACGCTATATTGGTCCATTCAAGATTATTGATCGAGTTGGTCCTGTGGCATATAAGTTGGAATTGCTAGAGAAGTTAAGTGCTATTCACAATACTTTTCATGTTTCTAATCTTAAGAGGTGTTTTGCGGACGAGAATTTGATAATTCCACTTGAGGAGATTCAACTGGACGACAAGCTGCATTTTATTGAAGAACCGGTGGAGATTATGGATCGAGAGTTGAAACGGCTTAAGCAAAGTCGGATCCCGATAGTGAAGGTGCGATGGAATTCCCGACGTGGACCCGAATACACTTGGGAGCGAGAGGACTACTTCAAGAGCAAGTATCCACATTTATTCATAGACGGACCTAAGGAGAAGTAAGCCCTGGGACGGTGCTCTCCTAAGGTGGTGAGGATGTAAAACCCACAAAATAAGGTCATTACTTAATTCTTACTTTTCAAATATTTTTGAAGTATTTTATAATGTTGGAAATACGTTTTTACGTATTTAGAAAGGATCGGTCACTCCAATGATATTGGGCTCGTGATCCAATATAGTCCATATAGCCCACATGTAGGGTGGGCTATATAAACCCCCTCCTAGCATGTTAGGAGGGTGATAGGTGTGAAAACACCCATCCTTTTTACCACTTAATTACAATAATAACCGAGCCAAAACGTGTATTTTATGTCATTTATGTCGGAATTATGCGTGGTTTGTGTTTTTGTTGTAATTTAGGACGAAAAGGTGAAAAGTGGAGAAAACACGGCATTCACGAGCTTTTATCGAAGAAAAAGACGAAAGATGAAGTCGAAAGATCAAAAGTGGAAAAAGAACGGAAGTCCAAGACTAATTCTGAAGATTTATTGAAGAAAAAAAGTCAAAAGACGGAAGTTTACTAAAAAGCCGAAGAACTCGAGTCTTATTTACGAAGAAAATACAAGACGAGTTTGAAGAAATCCCAAGACAAAGTCCAAGTATTAAGAAGACTAACAAAAGATTAAAGAGATCAAGGACCTAAGTGCGCAATTAAGAGAAAGAAGAAAGAGGGAGGAAGCTTCCTAAGCTCCTCCCTAATCTCCCTATAAATACCAACCAACCTCATTTGTTGAGAGTTGATGGTGGCTTGACAACCCATCCTTCCACCATTTTCATTTTCATGTTCTTTACTTTTATGCATCTTAATCTTCATGTAATGCACCTTTAATTTTCTTTTAATTCCAAGTAAGTTTCCATTTAATTGATGTTAATCTTTACTTTATTGTTAATTTCCTTCTTCCTTACTTGCTTGATTTGTTCTTAATCTTTGTGTTCATGTTCTTGAGTTTTCTTATTTTCAATCAAGTGGGTTTTGATTGATTTAGCTTTATTTGTTAGTTTTGATGATTTGTTTTGATTGATTATTGTTAGTTGATGTTTATTGATTGTTTTGGTTTAATCTTTTGGTTCGATTTGGATAGATTTAATCAAATTCGTACTTTGTTCTTCATTTCCTGAGTCTCGTCTCTGTTACTGTATCTTTCCCAGACTTTCCGAATAGCTGCTTAATTTCGTCCCTTATTCGGAATATTGGTTATTCCGAATGGTTTGATTTCTTGTTTCCCTATTCGGAATATCTTAATATTCCGCATAGGAAATCCTATTCGGAATATCTTAAATATTCCGCATAGGAACCCTATTCGGAATGTTCAGATTATTCCGCATAGGAAACCCCCATTCGGAATGTTCCGATTATTCCGCATAAGGGTTTTGTTCAAATTATTCCGCATAAAGGTTCCTTTTAAACATTCCGCATAGGACATTTTCTACTTTATTCCGCATGGTCTTAAATTTTCAGCATAGTTTATTTATTCCGCATAGTCATCCTTATTCGGAATACTTATTCCGAATAGGTTTTCAGTTTTAGTTTTTAAACTTTATTTTTCCCGCCTTTTCTTTACTTGCATTTTTACCTGCTTTCCTTTCTATTTAAGTTTTAATTGGCACCATTTACTTTATTTGTCTTTTAAATTTCTCGTCGTCATTTATTTCCCGTCAAGTTTTAATCTTTCATTATTGTCTCCTTTTACCGTCTTTACTTTATTTTTAATTGTTCCAAGTCTTTATTTTTAATTAGTTTTAGACAACGACAACCCTTTTATTTGATTCACCAAGAACAACTAATCTCACACAATTAACCCGAGATCAATTCGAGAGGATTCCGAGAACTTTAATCTGAACCCGTTGCAAATGCAGTTATCAAATGGCGCCGCTGCCGGCTCTTTTCGTGAAGATTGAAGGTTTTTTGTGAGTGACGCGTTGGATTTTGGAACCCGTTCACTTGTGAACGTTATTTTTCTTGTAAAAAATATTCAAAAAATCCAAAAACATTTAAAAATTCATAAAAAGCATTTCTTTTTCAAAGTTTTGCACCAAAAATATTCTTCTTGCTTATCTATCTTTCTTTATGGATTTTTATGTCCATTGCGTCCGGTGTGGGAAACAATTCTCTGGGAACAACTCTTGTCAATGGTGTACATGTGAGCGGTGTGGAAACGATATCGACTACACACAATCCGGATTTTGTCCCTTGTGCAACTCGACTAATTCATTCTTTTTGAACCCACCTCCTGTTCCCCCGTGCATCTATTGTGGAAGCGATTCTCATTGGCATGTTTCGTGCCCGGTTCGATACCCGTATGGTCACGGGCAAGAACCGGGGTACAATTATGACAATGATAATAGCTATCAACAAGAGGCACCCAGTTTTTCTCCATACCCATGGTGCTATATTTGTGGGGGCCCTCACGATCCTTCTTTTTGTGATCCGTCGCAAATCTTTGAGAAAGTACCGTGCTATCATCCTAGTGTCTATAACCGTGAGCCCCCACATCACACCCTCAATCATCAATCCTCTCAGCAAAATAGTCTTGATCAACAACTCGCTACTTTGAATGACATTCTAGAAAGTATAGCTCAACTTCGAGTTGACTTACATCAGGAAAGGCAACCGTTGCTTGATGTGGACGAAACCTTGAAAACCACCGACACCTTTTTGAGCCAATTTAGTCGTTTTCCCTTCTTTTCTACACCAAAATGTTTAATTACAGCGTGGGATAGAATTGGTGACATTGAACATACTCGGGGCGATGAACAACAAAAGTTGCTACATGAGCTTCTTAAAGATGTGGAGGTTATCAAGGAAGAGTTAGCCGACTACGTCACGCCTAACTGGACTCGTCCCATCTATTATGATGATGATGACGACGATTATGTCTACACTTTCAACCAATCTTCTGAAGTTGCTGCTCCTACTGTCGATGTTCCTACTGCATCTAAGGATCTAGATTCGTTGAATGAGCTTAGTGATGTTGGTCTCGACAAAGTATTGGATGATGAGGTCTGTGACTTACCTGCTATGGAGCCTGAGGACGACATTGCTCTTACGAATGAGGTCGATCCCAGTGATGACGATTCTTCTCTCTGCTATGAAAATTTCACTTTTGAAATTTCTCAATCTCCACCGGGAGATGCAGACGATGACGATTTATTCTCTTCGGCCTACGAGAAGTTCACCGACGAACTTGATCTTGTGGATGAGGTGGAAGACGTGCTTCTTCGCGATAGATTACGGAAAGTTCATCTTCTTATTGCTCAAATCGAAGAGTTGACTTCTCCTTCTCTTTCCAAGTCTTTACCTCCATCTATTCCTCCCGTTGAAGATAATGACCCATTGCTGGAAGAAATCGACATCCACTCCATCTCTCCAGGTATTGATGATTCTGACACGGAGGGGGACATTATATTTTTTGATAATTTGTTGCAGGAAGATATTGTCCCAAGCCCCCCTCCCGAGCACCTTTCATCCTCCCCTTTAGCCACTATCACGGAGGATGAGTGCTTTGATCCGGGAGGTGATATTGATTATGCTATCATTGATGACATCACGGCTTTGCCGAATGCTCAGCCTCCATTGTCTTTAGGGGATGACAATGTGCTTCCTATACCCAACCCACCTCCCGTGGATCTTGAATTCACATACTTCTCGTATGTTGAAAGGACCTTCCTCCCATTCAAGACTTATCCCCCCGCCTCTCCTTTGTTGATGTCAACCGGGAACGAGGACAAGGTCTTTGATCCCTGTATCACATTCGAGGCTTCCCCATGGACCATTTAATTCGGGGACGAGTCAGGCTCGTGACTCGGTTAATATAAACAAGCGCTTTTTGGGAGGCAACCCAATTATCTATCTATTTTCACCATAAGTGTAGGGGGGAGCCCCCGTTGGAGTTTCTTGTTTTCTTTCTTATCATTGCAGGGATTAGAGCTTCAAAGACACACTCTTGATGACTCTTGACGAACCGTGATTCCGTGTTCCCTTCTCCCCGGTTCTATCCTAAACTCTTTTCGATTCACTATTTTATATTTCTCAATATTAAAATAGGAATCTCTTTAGTTGTCTCTTCCTTAGCGAGATTTAAACAAAGTGCACAATGTCCTAAGTGTAGGGGAGTTTACTCCCACATGCTTAAACATTGAGGACAATGTTTATCTTAAGTGTAGGGGGGACTTCTATCGAAGTTAAGTGATCTTTTCCTTGTATTTGTCCTCATTTTAACCAGAAAATCGATTTTTCGACATTTTTCAAAATTTTTAATCTATTTTGGCCTAGTTGTAGTTCCCTTTATTTTTGCTATTTTTATCTTATTTTAATAAAATGGTTTTAGCAAGTTTAGATATCTTAGATATATTAGGCCCGTTGTGAATATTTTGACTCAACCCGAGTTTACTTATCCAAGTTCACTCTAGCCATATCCTTAACCATGAAGACCTTAATTGGTTTATTAGGCTAAGCATCCACGAGTCTCATTACTTGAGATTTTAAATTGTGGAGGACGAGAAATGATAGAGTTGGTTACAAGTTTGGTATTCTCTCATTAACTTATGTGAGTTAATTATGATCTTTTTCTCCCATCACTTGCTAATAATTTATCTGCAATAAGTAAGGTCGTACGATTTGAAAAGTTACTTAGCTTCTAGCCCAAGATCATTTAAAAGTTGCTCGGTAATGATAAGAGTTCATAGCCAAGGCATAACTTATGAAGCGGGGCGTGAAGATTGGCGAGTCCGAAAAGGCCCTAACAAGGCATGAGGATTCAATTTTATTGCTGAAGATCCAAAGTGATGTGAAAAGCATTATTCCCAAAATCAATATGAAGGATCAAGACTCACGACGAAAAGCAATCAACTCCCATAAAGATCATGGAGAAGTCTATCCGAAAAGACCCCAACAAGGTATGAGGATAAATAGATCCAAGTCCGAAAAGGAGGCGGATCGTTGTATCTCAAAATCCCAATTAGAGATTGAAGAAATAATCATGAAGTCGTGGTCAACAAAGTTGGAGTACCCCTCAAAAGTCTCCAAAGTGAAGAAACTCTATTATGATGAGAAGACCATTATTTCAAGAACGTCTCTCGAAGATATGAAGTATGAAGTACATGCCAAATATCGGCCCGAGAAAGGTCTCAAATCGTGAACCAAGTTATACCAAGATATGAACTTTTTGATATCCCGAGAAGCAGTTTTAAGAGATTTTGTCCTTTAGCTAACTATTGATCAAATCGTCCTACTTTGCTTTCAGCTTAAATGAATTATCGTAATAAGTCAACAATGCATCCTCGTGATCATTCAAGACATCAATAAAATATAAGAGATACCCATAGGAATAAGGGAGTTTAAGTGATTAATTGAACCGCGTGAGTAAATGTTTGTTATGCTAACTTGTACTAACAATGATCTTGTTTTTAAGCTTGGCATGGGGAACGTGAAACTTGAGGGTGATAAACATTCATGACACACAAGCCTTAATGTAAGTCTTAGATTTCTTTACATGACTTTTTCCTTGTTGCATCTTGTTATTTTCTATCTTTTTATTTTCCTTAGTTGTTTAATAAAGGCCAAGGTAGGTTGATTATGATGGAAAGTGTAAACTTGCTTTGTAACTAATGCATTGCATGAGGACATTGCAATGGTTAAGTGTAGGGGATTTGATAGGTGTGAAAACACCCATCCTTTTTACCACTTAATTACAATAATAACCGAGCCAAAACGTGTATTTTATGTCATTTATGTCGGAATTATGCGTGGTTTGTGTTTTTGTTGTAATTTAGGACGAAAAGGTGAAAAGTGGAGAAAACACGGCATTCACGAGCTTTTATCGAAGAAAAAGACGAAAGATGAAGTCGAAAGATCAAAAGTGGAAAAAGAATGGAAGTCCAAGACTAA
The DNA here is from genome assembly GCA_025667525.1 of Glebionis coronaria. NCBI lineage: Eukaryota > Viridiplantae > Streptophyta > Magnoliopsida > Asterales > Asteraceae > Glebionis > Glebionis coronaria. The sequence goes on along the minus strand of CM046882.1, from coordinate 69,986,004 downwards.
TTCTGAAGATTTATTGAAGAAAAAAAGTCAAAAGACGGAAGTTTACTAAAAAGCCGAAGAACTCGAGTCTTATTTACGAAGAAAATACAAGACGAGTTTGAAGAAATCCCAAGACAAAGTCCAAGTATTAAGAAGACTAACAAAAGATTAAAGAGATCAAGGACCTAAGTGCGCAATTAAGAGAAAGAAGAAAGAGGGAGGAAGCTTCCTAAGCTCCTCCCTAATCTCCCTATAAATACCAACCAACCTCATTTGTTGAGAGTTGTTGGTGGCTTGACAACCCATCCTTCCACCATTTTCATTTTCATGTTTTTTACTTTTATGCATCTTAATCTTCATGTAATGCACCTTTAATTTTCTTTTAATTCCAAGTAAGTTTCCATTTAATTGATGTTAATCTTTACTTTATTGTTAATTTCCTTCTTCCTTACTTGCTTGATTTGTTCTTAATCTTTGTGTTCATGTTCTTGAGTTTTCTTATTTTCAATCAAGTGGGTTTTGATTGATTTGGCTTTATTTGTTAGTTTTGATTATTTGTTTTGATTGATTATTGTTAGTTGATGTTTATTGATTGTTTTGGTTTAATCTTTTGGTTCGATTTGGATAGATTTAATCAAATTCGTACTTTGTTCTTCATTTCCTGAGTCTCGTCTCTGTTACTGTATCTTTCCCAGACTTTCCGAATAGCTGCTTAATTTCGTCCCTTATTCGGAATATTGGTTATTCCGAATGGTTTGATTTCTTGTTTCCCTATTCGGAATATCTTAATATTCCGCATAGGAAATCCTATTCGGAATATCTTAAATATTCCGCATAGGAACCCTATTCGGAATGTTCAGATTATTCCGCATAGGAAACCCCCATTCGGAATGTTCCGATTATTCCGCATAAGGGTTTTGTTCAAATTATTCCGCATAAAGGTTCCTTTTAAACATTCCGCATAGGACATTTTCTACTTTATTCCGCATGGTCTTAAATTTTCAGCATAGTTTATTTATTCCGCATAGTCATCCTTATTCGGAATACTTATTCCGAATAGGTTTTCAGTTTTAGTTTTTAAACTTTATTTTTCCCGCCTTTTCTTTACTTGCATTTTTACCTGCTTTCCTTTCTATTTAAGTTTTAATTGGCACCATTTACTTTACTTGTCTTTTAAATTTCTCGTCGTCATTTATTTCCCGTCAAGTTTTAATCTTTCATTATTGTCTCCTTTTACCGTCTTTACTTTATTTTTAATTGTTCCAAGTCTTTATTTTTAATTAGTTTTAGACAACGACAACCCTTTTATTTGATTCACCAAGAACAACTAATCTCACACAATTAACCCGAGATCAATTCGAGAGGATTCCGAGAACTTTAATCTGAACCCGTTGCAAATGCAATTATCAGAGGGGTTGGTCATTCAATTTTCACACATTCAATCTAATATTTCATTTTCTCTCTAACCTCTCTCTACCTTTCTCTCTCTATTTCTTCATCTATCTCTCTCTCTCTTTAAATCATTCCAACACAAGGATAATCCAAAGATTACGAGGACCTACAAATGGTATCAGAGCTATGGGGTGAAATAAAGTCGTCTTGATTAGTGTTCTTGATTCTTTATTGGTTTCGTGAGTTTTCATTATTTATTGATTAGTGTTCTTGATTAGTGTTCAGAACGCTATAGTACATCATGATAAATGCCTTATGACTGCTTCTCTAACCGATTCTGATTCCAAGATTAAAGAGCTTGAAACGATTTTAACTCAGCAATCTAAAGCTCTTGAGGATGCCAAAATTGAATTTTCAAAGAAAATGGATAAATTTGAAAAGTATTTTGAAAAACTTGAAAATTCAAACGTTATTCTAGAAAGAAAATTAAATCAAAAAATTCAAGATTCTAATGCTGAAAAAGATAATTTTTTGAAACAAATTACTTTGCTAGAATCTAAGTTGGCATCCCAAGATAAATTGCTTAAAGATAATGAGAATTTAAAGGCCCAGGTTCAGGAAAAGGTTTTTGCTATAGCTGCTTTGAAAAACGAATTAAGGAAAACTAAAGGATCTAGTGTGGACACTAAGCTTGGAAAACCATCAATCTTGGGGAAACCACCTCAAATTCAGTCTGTTAGACAACCGACTGCATTTAGATCCGAGCGACCAAAATCCTCGAGACCGCGGTTTGACTCCCAAGTTGATATGGTTCATATTTCTAGACCAGTCACTCCACCATCTAGGACCAATGTGACTAAAACAGATTTTGCAAGACCTAATCACATGATTGCCTCTAGTCTCCCTAGACATAGTCCAAAGAACACGTCTCGAACTAGTTCAAATGACGTTCATACAATTTTGGTCAAAGGGAAGCTATTCAAAAGACACAAGTAAGAGATAGGATTCTCAAACCTAGTCAGATGCCTTCTATATTACTCAACACTGCTAACCGTAGCATGTCATATCATAAGAGCATCAATCAAACATCTAGGAGTTCTAGATCTTACTCGGACATTAAATATGCTACTTGTAAAACATGTAGAAAATGTGTATTTAAAGCCAATCATGATTCTTGTGTCAAGAAATTACTTAATGAGGTGAACTCCCGTGCTAGACTTAAATCTCAGTGGGTAGCTAAAATCAAACCCATTGGTAAAATGTGGCGCCCTACTGGTAGAACTTTCACTCTTGTAGAAAACGAGTGCCCTTTAACTAGGATAGTCTCTGATTCTACTAAGACTACTAGGGAGGAAATTGAAAAGGAGGATACATCACTTAAGCCTGAACTTAAGGTTTTCTATAAAAGGAAACGTTTACCAGCTAAGATAAGTGAATCATCTCCTCCGGTCACCTCTAGCACAAGAAAAGAAAACTGTGAACCCCCAATTGCTTCTAAGATAGATATCGCTAACCCATATCAAAGCATGCAAATTCCAAATGAGAATGCAGGTACCAAAGAGGATGTTCCAAAAGAACGAAGCGGTCCAATCATTGTATACCATTCAATTAAGGACACTCTCAGAGTTTGGTTGCTAAAGAAGCTGATATCTAAGAAACAAGTGTCTCAGGGGATTTGCAGTTAAGCTTGCAGTGTACAAAGGACTTATAGTCACATCACAGACTGTAACTCGTTCATCAAAGAAAGGAAAGTTTATCACCGATGATAAACTTATTCTTACAACGAGAAATTAATTTTTCTCGGGAATGAGCTAATATTAAAAACATTCGAAGTTTTTAAGCTCATTCACTATGACTTACAGTTAAATATCAGACTGTAACTTGGATTTCATATTTAGGATAGCTTATCTTTAAAGATAGCTTATCCTCGTAATGGGAAATTAATTTTTCTCGGTCATGAGCTTGTAGTAAAACATTCCAGGTTTTAAGCTCATCAAGGAAAGTGTATCTTTTAAATAAGAGAACTTTTCTTCTCAACGAGAAATTCATCTTTCTCGGTCATGAGCTTTACGTTAAAACATTCAAAGTTTTTCAAGCTCATGAAAACGACTTCTAAGTAAATGTCAACTTAGGACTCGTTCTTCAGTCAAAAGGAAAGTTTATCGCCGATGATAAACTTATCCTTAACAACGGGAAGTTTACAACTTCTCGGACTTGAGCTCGTTTTGTAAGATATTCAACATCTTAAGCTCAAGTAATTGGTTTTCAAAACTTTAAACACAATTTTTCGAGAATTTCTCAAAAGGTTTTTCTAAATCTTTCAAAATTGTGTGTTCAAACATGTTTTGATAAAAAGAGCATGTCTTCTGGAATCGATAATATTTACGATACTAGAAATGTCATTCAATAATGACACGGGGTTGTAAATAAAGTTCGAGCAGAAGTTCAAATGTTTTAAAACATGCTCAAAATGGTTTGCTATTATTTCAGATAGTAACCCGTTTTTCATTCTCAAGTCAAGCATTTCACCGGAAAGCTTTGACTCAACAACGGGAATTAATTTTCTCGGGCATGGTTTATTTTATAACCATGTAAGGGATTGTGTTTACGGAATAACACAATCTAACACGAGTATATGTACGTGTCAGTGCATTTATTTGTTAAAACAAGAGAAATCTTGTTTTTTTTGAAGTTATCATCTCCACCAACCATACCAATTTACAATTGATATCTTCATACTCGACGATGCGACTACTCAAACGACGACTACAGCTCTTTCAATAGAACACAGGTCAACAATTGAGGGGGAGCAATTGTCCAGCACCCAGAATCTTTGACGCCGAAAGGGCCAAGTTCACATGTTGGTGTCAAGACAACGATATCAATCGTACACATGCAATCAAGAGATAACTTCAGACGTGATGAGGCGACCAACATTCGTGAACAAGAACCATGTGCTTCTTTCATATGATGTTCTCCATCATTCAGGTCCAACCTCATAAATCACTAATCTTGTGAATACATTATCATATATGATCTTTGCACGTGATAACTACCTTACACTTGTGGTTAAAAGGTATTTAATTTACGTTTAAAGTACACCATCATTAATTTGAGGGGGAGCTTGTGTACTTCATGAAGATAATTGGATTTGCATTTTTCTTCCCAAAACCTTTGTTAAAACTTCATTAAATCAATTGATATTAAAAACATCGATTGGGTTAATATTTTTAATATGGGGGAGAAAATGTGATTTAATATGGGATATTATCAAAAATGGTTTGACTTAATGTGCTGGCTCATCCCGACATGTGCGAAATGTTTTCGAATATCGTGGCATATGTTAAGGGGGAGCAAAACGGATTTTCATATCAAAATGGATTTTCATGGTGACATATACTTACCCAAAACCCATTTATTTCATGACGATGAAGATTGTGGTGACATAAGGATGGTAGGATAGGTTAAGTCCTATGATTCTTCTAGAACTGGAGGAATCTTCCTAAGGACATTCCATAGCTAGAAATAGTAGTCCTTAAGAAAGATGGAGAAAGACTGTGAACGTAGCTGAATGCCGACCAAGTACTTAAGTTAGCACTGGAACAATCACAACAAGGTGCTAGTTATGACGTATTGGTAAGCATTGAAGGGGCTGAAGAATGAAAAAGAATTGTAAAGATAAAGGGTGTAAAAAAGAAGCCCTCCTTACAACTTTAGGCAGAAACCGGGTCAACACATATGCTATTGAGATCATTTTAATGATGCTCGATATTGAAGATAGACATCATGGACCCAGTGATGCAATGTACAACCCATCCCAGCTAACTCAGATATCTCTCAAAAGGTATTTGTTTTAATCACACGGAGACAACGCATTATCTATTGATTTATTCACTCCGAATAAATTGGTATTGAAAAGGTGGCACTCCTCTCCAGCCTCCGATCACTAAAATCCAAAATGCACGATCGAGTCTAGAGCCATTTGAGATCATCAAATATCTCATTAGGACACACTTTAACATTTCCTTGCTTCTTCACACACTGTGAAAAGTAAGAAAGATTTTAAGAGTCCTACGCAAAATCTTCATGATCTTGCCTGAACATCCGAGTAATACGAAAGTTTTTACAATGAAGATGGAAATCCTTCTTGAGCGAATATCAAAAAGCTCATTGTAGGTGATTTGTGCGATTCTTTATGAATCAAACTTGTGATAACTGGAAAGCAACAGCTGTTTAATTCTTAACTGAATTTAAACACGTTCCAGGCCTCTACGCAATATCTCAGTGATCTTGCCAGAACACTCAGAGTGATACCTTAGTGTTCATAGTGATGAGTGGAAATCCTTCTAGTGTTAACCTCAAACAGCACTTGGTAGGTAACTTGCAAGATTCTATACGAATCAAGCTCGTGACAACTGGAAAGCAACGATGGTGCGGTTCTTAATTGAATTTCACTTGTTCCAGGAACATGAATTGACGGCTTCAAATCATGCGGATATTATTATCTAAATGATTCACTCTTTATGTTCGCAGTCAGCTTTGGACGGTCGAATAAAGAGAACGGGTTTACCCGCGAAATCTTGTCAGGAAGTTACCTAATTGAAACTTTCCGTCACGGGTACGATATCTAATATCGTCCAACGGTCTTCACCGAACGGAGGTAAAATGATACCGATTTAGAATGAAATGTTCAAAGCCATTTCGTTCGTGTCTACTTATGTTGCGGCATTTGAAGACGGTGGCGTTGCGGGATCCAAGAAGAAGTCGTCCCCGCATGCTTATACTTTATGCACTTAATATCTCATCTAATTCAAGAAAGCCTAAAAGTTAAGTCTTCCGCTATATCGAACTCTGAAGCTTTCAAGAACTACAAAGGTATAAGTATGTGGGACGTGAAGTCACGAAGAGGCGAATATCACAAGTGATGAATGCACAAGGTCAAGGCAAGAGAACATGCTCAAGACTAAAGTCAAAGATCTCATCAGCATATTCACAAGAACAAGATCGAAGACTCAAGCATAGTATGCTAGGTTTAAGATTATGTAAAATGGTGTGACCTCCCTTTGGGGGAGATTATTGGAAACACATTTTTCCAAAGAAAGTCTCGGTCACATCATTATTAGCATAGATCACGAGCTATAGACTATTTAGGACATTGTAACTTGGAGTGACCTCCCTTAGGGGGAGATTGTTGGAAATACGTTTTTACGTATTTAGAAAAGATCGGTCACTCCAATGATATTGGGCTCGTGATCCAATATAGTCCATATAGCCCACATGTAGGGTGGGCTATACAAACCCCCTCCTAGCATGTTAGGAGGGGTTGGTCATTCAATTTTCACACATTTAATCTAATATTTCATTTTCTCTCCAACCTCTCTCTACCTTTCTCTCTCTATTTCTTCATCTATCTCTCTCTCTTTTTAAATCATTCCAACACAAGGATAATCCAAAGATTACGAGGACCTACATATAATCTTAAATATTATTACGTTTAACGGTTTAAGTTGAAATCGATATTAAATATTTTATTTTAATATTTTGACGAGCAACGAGGACTACTAGTGATCGCGATACCGACAGATGCTCACAATTTTATGTTTTATTATCGATCGTTTCGATATTTAATATTTTCGACGATATCGTTTTAATTACGTATCGAGTCGTTATATTATTATTTTTCGTGTGCGTTTAAACTTTTAAGTATTTTTACGAAACCCGAGTCCCGTAAATATTTTCAAAATTGACTAGTAATTATTTCCCACTTTTAACTAACTATTTATATTTTTTTAGCCAAACTTTTGCAAAATTGTAATTTGGTCCCTACCCCACTAAATAAAAATTTAAAATAAACACACACTTTATTTTTTTTACTTCCAAAAATCATCATCTCTCTCTCCTTCTCCTTGTTATTGCGGAAACACCACCCATCACCCCAAATCCATACAGTTTTCAAATTATCTTGAGTTTGAGGTTGATTCTAGCTAAACCAAGCATAGACCCATCTCTATTTTTGATCAAGGATCACATAGGTATAAAAATTTCACACATGCAAGCACTTTTTAATTTCTTGATGTTGGTAGGTGGAAGCCATGGTTATGCATGGTGTTTTTAGCATGATCCATGGTGGTTCTTGCTAGAAATCTTGTTAAAAACTTTATTTTGATCCAAAGATTTTTATTTTTATTTTGATTTTGATGTTATGGTGGATGTATGATGATATTAGAGTATAGAAATGATCATTTCCATGGTTGGTTTTGGACAAAAAGTTGATTTTGTACAAGATTTTGGTACCCATTTTATAGCAGTAGGTAAACTGAAAAATCCGAATTTTTATATTTTGAAAATGACTTAACTTATAGCCTAGGGTTGTAGATAATTTCCTTAGCTTTGATTCGATGTAAGGTAGAGCTTCTAGCTCAAAACGAGCGCGAAGTTATGATGTTTTGAATGATCGTGTACCGGGAGACGAGTATCGACACTACCAATAGTTGTTGTCGATATTTGGATCGAATCTCGGGGACTCTAAATGGATGTTTTGAAATGTGTAACCTACTGATAATGAGGTATTTATTTATTAGGTTGAGTTTACTTTAAAATCCGAGTGTCGGTTTTGTAAACGGAGTCGTTTAAATAAGTTAAAACGGTTGTATGAAAAATTAACGTAAATCTGTCCGGATTTTGTGGTTTGAAAATGAGTCGAGTAAAGGACTTTAAAAGTAATTTCACTTGATAAACTTGTAGGATGACTTTCTATATATAGTAAGTTAGTTTATCGAGTCGTTTCATAAACGGTTGATAAGTTTAAAAGGGGTAAATAAGCTAGTACATGTAGTATGTGCCGGCGGATTTTGTTAAAAGTATAAAATGGTTAAGTAAATGGGTAGTAAAGTATAATGAAGTTATTTATATCATTTACTCTCGAGTGTATTGTGGTTTTATGAGTTCGAGTTTTATTTTGGTATGTATGAATGATTTCTCGAGTTTATTTTTAATATACTCACCTAAATTGCTAGGTTGCGGTTATCGTGATTATCGGGCATCTACTATCGTCGGCGATTGTCTTCAACTACTATAAGTACTAAGGTGAGTCTATAGCCTCGTTTGAGCTCATTCAAATATTTTAAAACCCGCGAGGAGGAATACATGTTTTGTAAACTTAGAACACAAGATTTTTATGGTATGCTTGTCCCTTTATGAATGGACCCGTGGTTGCTTTTAAATTGCATTAAGTGATTGCGTTTGTTAAAGCCTCAATTATGGACCGTTAATTAACCTATGATGGGTTAACCGCTAGTACAATTAATAGATCTATGGGGGAAGCCGCACCGGTTCAGTTTTTGTGGACTTGTCATAGAAGCTTAGGCCCGACCTCCACACTGTTTGAACATATTGTATTGAGAAGTCAGGTATACGGCAATGTACCAATAATATGGAGGTAACCGACAATTAATAAATCTCCTGTCTTATCAGACCTCTAAAGGGAGTGTCTAAGGGCTCGGTTCCATGAGCTTATTGCAATTTATGCTATATACAATTATTATTGTTGGCGAAATTATTATTTGATGCTTGTTGCCTTCAAGTATGCCACAAACTTGTAATCTTTGCTTGTGTTCAAAATGATTATATAAACCTATAGATTCACTCGGCATTTTTGCTGATGATTTTCTCACATGTATTTCAGGTAATCAGGAAGGGTGAAGCTTGGAAGCCACGGGAATTGTTGGAAATACGTTTTACGTATTAAGAAGGATCGGTCACTCCAACAATAGTCCATGTAATAGCTCGTAGTTTAGTTACTTATCTTAATTAAACAAAAAAACCAAAGCCTAGCCTACAACATGTGTAGGCCGGCCCAAATGTAAGCCCAAGCCCATGACAAGGGCTTGGGTATATAAACCTTCTCCTTTGATGGAGAGGGTGTGTGTTCTTCATTTTTACACATAGTAGAAAAGTATTTTTCTTTCACTTTCTGTCTCTAAGTGTGTGTGTTCTCACCATCTCTCTATCTCTTTCTCTCTCTAAAAATATAAGCAAGATTTACAATCCTACAAATGGTATCAAGAGCCATGGGATGATTGTATTGTTCATGTGTTTGTGTTCTTGATTCATACGCCATTTTTGATCCATTTTCACACGTCCAAAATTTTTGTGTGTGTTTTTGATGGTTTTTTCTTGATACAAATCTTCTACATAGTTGTGATAGGGATTTGGTATAGTTACTTTGGCTAAAAACACAAAAATTTTGGGTGTTTTGATCATTTTTTGGCTTAAAATCACGAATTGGTTGAGTTTTGTCCGAGAAAAGTGGGAATTATTCCGATCAGGTCATCGGAAAGGGGTTTATAGGACATTCCGATCAGTGTAATCGGAATAGGGTTTAGGGATTCCAATTTTGGGTACATTCCGATCAGGTATTCCGATTAGGCATTTGATTACGTATTCCGATTAGGTATTCCGATTAGGTATTCAGATTTGGTATTCCGATCAAGGTATTCCGATTTGGTTTATTCCGATTAGGTACATTCCGATTGGTATTCAGATTTGGCATTCCGATCAAGGTATTCCGATTTGGTTTATTCCGATAAGACATTCCGATTAGGTATTCCAATTTGGTATTCCGATCAAGGTATTCCGATCAAGACATTCTGATCGAAGTATTCCGATAACTCATTCCGATCATCATTCCAATCACTATTCCGATCACTATTCCGATAATCACAAATTTTCCATAAAAAATTTCGAACCGTGTGTAATTTTGACTTGGAATTTTTGGTTTGTTGAGAACATATTTTAGGGGATTTTAACATTGTTTCTCGACTTCAACTCACAACAACAAACACATTTACTTTCTTTCATTGATCGATCAACGTTTGTAAATCTTAACTTATTGAAATGGAGTACACATCTCTTACGGATAAGTCCATCCTCTCGGGTACGGATAATCGTCCACCAATGTTGGTGAAGACTATGTATGAGGAATAGGCTTCCCGAATGGAACTTTATATGTTGAACAAGGAGAATGGGCATCTAATTTGGGCATCGGTGCTCAATGGACCATTAGATTATGGTACAGTGACGGAAGGTACGACTACTCGTCCTCGCACAACGGGTGAGTTGACTGGAGATATGAAGATTCAAGATAAATGTGATAAGTATGCTACAAACATCATTCTCCAAGCCCTTCCTCCAGATGTCTACAAACTCGTCAGCAAACACAAAGTTGCCAAAGGGTTATGGGATAGAATTCGGGTTCTAATGCAAGGCACCTCGTTAACTAAACAAGAACGAGAGTGTAAGCTTTATGATACTTTTGATAAGTTTGCCTATGTGCCAGGGGAGACTCTCAATGATTACTATATGAGATTTATCCTATTGTTGAATGAGCTCAATATCAATGGCATGACAATTCCTACCTTTCAATTGAACACCAAGTATTTGAACACTCTTCCTTCAGAATGGAAAAAATACGTGACGGATGTTAAATTGGCTAAGGACTTGCATAAAACCAATGTGGATCAACTTCAAGCCTTTCTTCAACAACACGAATGCCATGTGATCGAGGCTCGGTTGTCTACACCTCAAGTTCATGATCCACTTGCAATGTATGCTTCTCAACAAAACATGGCTTATACTTATCAACAACCATCATACTTGCAGCAACCACCACCACACACCTATCAGCAACCATCTTATCAACCACCAGTGATGCCACAACAAGCATTTCAACAAGGTGTTCATCAACAATCTTTTCCGCAGCAACCATCATATCAGACATCACCATCACAAGCCAACACTTCTCCAATGGGCTATACTCCTCAGCAAGGATATTTTCCAATAGAAGCACAACCAGCACAGGCTTTCTACTCTAATGAACTTCCACCAATCCAAGCACCGGTCTTTACTCCAAATGATACGCCAGCTGATGTACTAAACCATCTCACCGCCTACTTGTCAAAACTTGTTGCAACTAGAGGATTTCCACCAACAAACAATCAGCTCCGCACCTCTTCAAATCCTCGACAACAAGCTACTGTTCAAGATGGTCAAGTAACAGTGCAACCTATTCAGGGTAGGCAAAATTCATATGGACCTCCTACAAGGACTGGGAACAATCAAGCTGTAAATTCTCAAGCTAGTGGAAATGGAAGTCCTATTGGTCCTAAAAAGGTTGTGACTTGCTACAATTGCCGAGGACAAGGTCATATGGCTAGGGAATGCAATCAACCGAAGAGGAGAAGGGATGATACATGGTTTCGTGAGAAGATGTATTTGGTTGATGCTCAGTCTAAGGGGAAGATTTTGGATTCAGAGGAGTTAGCATTTCTTGCAGACCTAGGGGCAGCAGATACTGAAGGCATTGCAGTCGTTTCTACTTCTAATGCAGCTTATCAAGCAGATGATCTTGACGCATATGATTCGGATTGTGATGACATTCACTCTGCCCAAGCTGCTCTCGTTGCTAATCTCACTCACTACGGTTCTGATGTCGTCAGTGAGGTACCAACCACATCTAATAATATTGATGATAACCAACATCAAGTTGGGCATGAAAATGACAACCTCGAACAGCATTCGGGAACTAGTAACCTAAATGATGTGGTACCCAATCCTACACATTTGAGTGAACCTCAACCAAATGCTACGACGGGTATGGAATCTTATGCTCAACATGATTTGGTCATGGTACCTATACATATTATTGATCAAATGCATATGGCCCTCAGACAATCCGTAGATACCAATTCCACCCTAACTGCTGAGCTTGCGTTGCATAAAGAAAAGGTCAAAGCTTTTGAAATGGTCCCTCAAGCAGAGAAAATAACATGTTCTGAATTTGACCAATTTCGTTTTGAAAAGATTGAACACTTGAAAGAAATAGAATCATTAAAAGCTAATCTTTCCAATGAATTAAAAGCAAAAGAGTCGGTTGTCAATGATTTTCAGAAACTTAAAATGGATTTCGAAACTCTCGAGTCTAAAAAGTTTGAATCGGAAATTAATGCTACCAAACTTCTTAAATTCAAAGAACAACAGCTTTTAAAACAATACGATTCCACAGAAAAGGTTCATCTTTTAACTAAATCATTTAAAGACTTCGAACTTAAGCGTCTTCAAGATTTACCACCTAATCCCGGTTATGCAAAACAAGCTCAGGAATATATTCCCGGTCTTTATGATATGACCATAATTGGCAAATCGAAAGAAGCACCTTTTGTTCGTAGTTCTGACGCGACACAGTCACTTGCGGATGAAACTCATTCTAAAATGCTTTCAAAATTCCATACAATTGATTATGATCAACATAACAAAGATCAATTTTCTAAAAAGACCCGCATTCGTTTACAAAAGGAATTAGCTGAATTGACAGTTCTTGTGCCCCAAAGTTTGTCAAATGAAAACCCTCCTAGTAGTCTCCTACACTTGTCAAAAAGGATTTAACGAAGTTAATTCCACCGGTAAGTAAGCCGTCCGTTAACTTAAATGCGGTACACAAACACTTAGCCGATTTTGACAAGGTCATTTTGGAACGTACGACGGCTTCGGCCATAACGGAAGGTGAATGGAACTTTGAGCACACTAGAGCTGCGTTCTGAGACGAAATTATTCCGTTTGTAAAGAATGTTAAAGCTTGTCTTAGTAATCTTGATCAAGATTTGTATTTGGAAATAGAAGAAGTTAAACGTGTTTTCAATGAAATAGATGATGCTTATGAAAACAGTTTACTTGAAATAGAACGAGTTTCACGCCAAAATGATCAGCTTCTGAAGCAAGTGATGTCTCATGATATTGTTTCCGTCTGTGTAAATAAATGTGTTGATAATGATTCTACTGTGCATAATATTGAGACTATGGATAATGTGGTAGATAGTACTTGTCACGAATCTGACGCTGAATTTTTAAAGCTTCAAGATTCATATTCTTTGCTTTCAAAACGTTTTGATGAGGTTCAAACACATTGTATTTCGCTTGAATGGAAGCAACAATTTATTCAAGAAATCTTTGAAACGTCATTCGAAAGTGTTAATATCGATGATGCAAACTTTGAAAAGAATTTTCGATTGAATTTACAATCAAAACATCGTCAGCCAAGTGACAAGGTTGCTAAATCTTTGCCGATAGACATAGAGAAATCTAAGGAGCTTCACTGTGTGAACGTACTTGAGGCCGCTGAGAATTTTAAACTTGATCTAGATAATCGAGTTTCCAAGATGTTGTCCAAAGTTGATAACTTAAAACAGAAAAATACACTACTTTTCGATTTAGTACAACCAACATATGCTCATACCACTGCACAGAATCAATCATTGATTGAACAATTGAATAGAAAGTCAGTGGAAATATCTGATTTGAGGGAACAAATTTGTGATAAAAATCTGGCTTTGGCTGAGTTAAAGGAAACACTTCGTACTATAAAAGGTAAGAATGTTGTGGATAACGCAGCCACTGTCTCAACGTCGTCCTCTAGTGCAATCAAAAGGAACCTTTTTGCCGTCACACCACTTAACAAGGGCCCTAGGACTAAACCATCTCAAACTTTGGTCACTAAAGATAAGGCGGAATCAAAACCAGCTTCTAATATTCCCGTGTTGCCTTCTACAGGAGTAAGCACCACTACTAAGGCTCAAAGATCTAAGCTTAAAAGAAACAAGAAGAATGATAGGATCTTGCCCCCATCTAGTAGTCAAGTGAAGAAGAAAGTAGAAGTCCATCCTAGGAATGTTATTTCTGTTTTGAATAAAAAGAATCATGTAGCTAAACCTAAAGGCTCTGCGGTTGTGCATCATTCTAAGCCTACTTTGAATTCTAATTTGAAATGTTGGAATTGCAATGAATGTATGTTTTCTAGTCGTCATGATTCTTGCCTTATTGACCATGTGAATGAGATGTATGCCCGGAAACATGGATTAGAATGGAAACCGACTGGGAAAGTGTTAACCCAAGTTTGCTGGATGTGGCGCCCCACTGGTAGAACTTTCACTATAGTAGGAAATACGTGCCCTTTGACTAGGATCACTCCCACTAAAGCGAAGAAAGCATGCCCTTTAACTAGGAGTACCAAGGCTACCAAAACACAAGCGTGTCCTTTAACTAGGAACACCAACACTACTGTAGGAACAAAGTGCCCTTTAAATAGGTCTACTCCCACTGTAGTGCCCGCGAATAATCCAAAACCTAAGAAAGTTGGAACAGTAAAACCTGTTAGTGCTAAAACTCACATGAGAAAACGCAAGAAATCTAAGGGTCTCAAAAATGTTAGCAATTCTGATAATTCTATATCTGTATCTGCTAACACTCCGGAACCAATAGTTTCCAATGCATTGTCTACTGTTGTTATTGAAAACAGGTGGTCCAAATTGTTCTCTGGTATTTGGACTCTGGTTGCTCCAAGCATATGACCGGAGATCGCTCTCAGCTCAGAAATTTCGTCAGCAAGTTTCTTGGTACGGTTAGATTTGGAAATGATCACATTGCAAAGATAATGGGTTATGGTGAATATCATATTGGGAATGTTATAATTTCAAGAGTGTATTATGTGGAAGGTCTCGGTCACAACTTATTTTCTGTGGGACAATTTTGTGATGCAAACCTAGAAGTTGCTTTTCGAGAGCATACCTGCTTCATTCGTAATTTGGAAGGGGTTGATTTATTGAAAGGTACTCGAGGGAATAATTTGTATACTTTGTCTCTACAAGACATGATGGCCGCTTCTCCCGTATGTCTTCTCTCCAAAGCATCGAAGACTAAGTCATGGCTATGGCATCGACGGTTATCTCATCTTAACTTTGACGCTATTAATCATTTGGCGAAAAACGAACTTGTTCGTGGTCTTCCTAAACTTTAATTTCACAAGGATCATTTGTGTTCCACGTGTACAATGGGGAAAAGCACTAAGAAATCATACAAACCCAAGACGGAAGACACCAACCAAGAGAAACTTTATCTTTTGCATATGGATCTTTGTGGGCCAATGCGTGTTGAAAGTCTTAGTGGCAAAAAGTACATCCTCGTCATTGTCGATGATTACTCTCGGTTTACATGGGTGAAATTTCTTAAATCAAAAAATGAGGCACCTAAATTCATCATCGGATTTCTCAAGATGATTCAAGTGCGTCTCAACACTACTGTCCGACGCATTCGTACAGATAATGGAACCGAATTTGTGAATCAAATCTTGCGTGATTATTATGAAGAAGTTGGCATATCTCATGAAACATCCGTTGCACGCACTCCACAACAAAACGGTGTCGTTGAAAGGCGAAATCGCACACTTATGGAAGCTGCTCGAACGATGTTAATTTACGCAAAGGCTCCATTATTTTTATGGGCAGAAGCAGTATCAACAGCAGTGTACACCCAAAACCGGTCACTAATTCGTAAACGCCATGGTAAAACACCTTATGAGCTTCTCCATGGTAAAGTACCAGATTTATCATATCTTCATGTATTTGGTTCTCTTTGCTATCCAAATAATGATGGTGACAATTTGGGAAAACTTTAACCAAAGGCTGATATTGGTATTTTCATTGGTTACGCCCCCGCAAAGAAGGCATACCGAATCTACAACCGTAACTCTCGCAAGATCCTCGAAACTATGAACGTTGATTTTGATGAGCTAACAGCTATGGCTTCTGAGCAAAGCAGCTCTAAACCCGCACTTCATGAAATGGGACCCAGTAACATTAGTTCTGGTCTTGTCCCAAATAACCATACTTCATCATCATTTACACCACCTACTAGGAATGAATGGGATACGTTGTTTCAACCGTTCTTTGATGAATTCTTTACTCCTCCAACCATTGTTGCTTTAGAACCTGAGGTAATAGCTCCGGTAACCGAAGTTGTCACTCCAGCAACCGAAGCACAATCAGACACATCTGAACCTACTATTGGTCAAGATATACCTTCAACAAGTAATTCTCAACCAACACATGTTTCAACTACCCATATCATGCCTATTGATGATGAAGAGGATGATGATGATCACGATTTGGAATTCGCTCAAATGCGTGAACTTCCATTCTTTGGTGTACCAATTCCCGACCCTAATCAAGCCGGGTCGTCCACCTCAGAGGAAGCTCCTAGTACGGTTTACTCCAATCCACAGATTCATGAACATGACAGCAAGTAGACAAAGGATCATCCTATAGATTCTATTATTGGTGACCCTAATCGTCCGGTATCCACATGAAGTCAGTTACAAGAAAGTGCAATGTTTTGTCACTTTGATGCTTTTCTCACTGAAGTTGAACCTAAGACATGACAACAAGCTTTTACTCAATCATGTTGGATAGAAGCTATGCAAGAAGAACTTAATGAATTTATACGTCTTGAAGTATGGGAACTTGTCCCATGCCCGGATCAAGTGCAGTTACTCACTTTGAAATGGGTTTACAAGGTGAAACTCGATGAGTTAGGCGGAATATTGAAGAACAAAGCTCGACTAGTAGCTCGTGGATACAAGCAATTATTGGGCATCGACTTTATGGAATCCTTTGCACCTGTTGCCCGTTTGGAAGCTATTAGACTATTCCTCGCTTATGCAGCCCATATGAATATGATTGTCTATCAAATGGATGTGAAGACGGCATTTCTTAATGGTGAACTCAAGGAAGAGGTCTATGTTCAACAACCGGATGGTTTTGTGAATCCTAATTATCCTAATCATATGTACAAGCTTAAGAAGGCTCTCTATGGGTTGAAGCAAGCTCCTCGCGCATGGTATGATCTATTGTCACAATTCCTCATTACACAAGGCTTCACAAAAGGCAAGGTGGATCCTACGCTGTTCATTCAAAAACGAGGTAAAGATATGATTATGGTACAAATATATGTTGATGATATTATATTTGCAGCCTCGACCCAAACCTTATCGGATGAGTTTGGGACACTCATGTCTTCCAAGTTTAAGATGTCAATGATGGGCAAGGTATCATTCTTCTTAGGTCTTCAGATATCTTAGAGTCCCAAAGGCATCTTTATCAATCAATCCAAGTATGCCCTTGAATCGCTTAAGAAGTATAAGATGGAATCTTGCGACCCCGTGGATACTCCAATGGTGGAACGAACTAAGCTTGATGCAGATCCACATGAAGTTGCCGTTGATCCGACACTTTATCGTGGAATGATCGGTACTCTTCTGTATATCACAGCCAGTCGACCTGATCTTCAGTTTGCTATATGTATGTGTGCCAGGTATCAAACTAGGCCTACTGAGTTACACTTAGCTACTGTTAAAAGGATCTTTCGATATCTTAAAGGAACCATTAATAGGGGACTTTGGTATTCGAAGGACTCTTCTATTGCACTAATGGCATATGCAGATGCGGATCACGCGGGTTGTCAAGATACAAGGCGTAGCACGAGTGGAACTTTGCAACTACTAGGAGATCGACTAATCAGTTGGGCATCAAAAAGGCAGAAAAGCGCTGCAATTTCAAGTACGGAAGCAGAATACATAGCTATGTCCGGTTGCTGTGCTCAAATTATTTGGATGAGATCACAATTAACCGACTATGGTCTAGGTTTCAACAAAATTCCGATGTACTGCGACAACAAGAGTGCAATTGCCTTATGCTGCAACAACGTTCAATTCTCCCGGTCGAAGCATATTGACATTCGCTACCATTTCATCAAGGAGCAAGTGGAAAATGGAGTAATAGAGCTTTACTTTGTCCGATCTGAGTATCAATTGGCGGATATTTTCACGAAGGCTTTAGATCGCGCTCGACTTGAATTTTTGGCCGACAAGCTAGGAATGAGAACTTTCTCGCCTGAGACTCTAAAGGAACTGGCAGATGAAGCGAAAGAATAGTGATGGTAAACTATTCTCCGTATCCTTGGTGATCATTTGTATATATTGTTTATATTTTTATCCACAAAAGCAAAATACAAAAATATAAAACCATATAAAAACCATAAAAATTGAAAAATTCATAAAAATCCAAAAATATTTTTACTTTATTTTTCAAAGGCATGTCTTTTGGTACGATAATATTTACGGCATTAGAAATTTTGATTAATATCGACACGACGCCATAAATAGAGTTCGTACAAAAGTTGTAAATATTTCATAAAACATGCCCAAATGGCTTGTAGTTATTTCAGACTGCAACCCGGTTTTCATATTAAAGTCAAGTATTTCTTATGAAAGCATTGGCTATCAACGGGAATTAATTTTCTCGGGCAAGGTTTACATTAAAACCTTGTAAGGGATCAAGTTTACTTTATAACTTGGTCTAACACAAATCTATGTACGCCTCAGTGCATTTATTTGTTAAAACAAGAGAAGTCTTGTTTTTATGAAGTAATCATCTCTACAACCATAGCAATCTACAATTGGTATCTACATACTCGACGATGCGACTACTCAACCGACGACTACAACTCTTTTAATAGAACACGGGTCAACAATTGAGGGGGAGCAATTGTCAAGCATTTAGAATCTTCGATGCCGAACGTGCCAAGTTCACAAGTTGGTGTCAAGACAACAATACCAATCGTACATGTGGTGTCAAGAGATGACTTCAGACGTGACGAGGCGACCAACATATGCTGACAAGAACTTATCATATGATGTTCTCATCTATCAGGTCCAACCTTGTCAATTCTTTTTTAATATGGTGAATATGTGATCATGTTACAAATCGGTATCATATCTCATGCGTTTGATATCATGAAGATAAAACGGACTTGCATTTTTCTTCCCAAAACCTTTGTTAAAACTTCATTAAATCAATTGATATTAAAAACATCGATTGGGTTAATATTTTTAATATGGGGAAGAAAATGTGATTTAATATGGGATATTATCACAAACGGTTTGACTTAATGTGCTGGCTCATCCCGACATGTGCGAAATGTTTTCGAATATCGTGGCATATGTTAAGGGGGAGCAAAACGGATTTGCATATCAAAATGGATTTTCATGGTGACATATACTTACCCGAAACCCATTTATTTCACGACAATGAAGATTGTGGTGACATAAGGATGGTAGGATAGGTTAAGTCCTATGATTCTTCCAGAACCGGAGGAATCTTCCCAAGGACATTCCATAGCTAGAAATAGTAGTCCTTAGGAAAGTTGGAGAAAGATTGTGAACGTAGCTGAATGCCGACCAAGTACTTAAGTTAGCACTGGAACAATCACAACAAGGTGCTAGTTATGACGTATTGGTAAGCATTGAAGGGGTTGAAGAATGAAAAAGAATTGTAAAGATAAAGGGTGTAAAGAAAGAAGCCCTCCTTACAACTTTAGGCAGAAACCGGGTCAACACATATGCTATTGAGATCATTTTAATGATGCTCGATATTGAAGACAGACATCATGGACCCAGTGATGCATTGCACAACCCATCCCAGCTAACTCAGATATCTCTCAAAAGGTATTTGTTTTAATCACACGGAGACAACACGTTATCTATTGATTTATTCACTCCGAATAAATTGGTATTGAAAAGGTGGCACTCCTCTCCAGCCTCCGATCACTAAAATCCAAAATGCACGATCGAGTCTAGAGCCATTTGAGATCATCAAATATCTCATTAGGACACACTTTCATAATTCCTTGCTTCTTCACACACTGTGAAAAGTAAGAAAGATTTTAAGAGTCCTACGCAAAATCTTCATGATCTTGCCTGAACATCCGAGTAATACGAAAGTATTTACAATGAAGCTGGAAATCCTTCTTGAGCAAACATCAAAAAGCTCATGGTAGGTGACTTGTGCGATTCTTTATGAATCAAACTTGTGATAACTGGAAAGCAACAGTGGTTTAATTCTTAACTGAATTTAAACACGTTCCAGGCCTCTACACAATATCTTACTGATCTTGCCAGAACACTCAGAGTGATACCTTAGTGTTCACGGTGATGAGTGGAAATCCTTCTAGTGCTAACATCAAACAGCACTTGGTAGGTAACTTGCAAGATTCAATATGAATCAAGCTCGTGACAACTGGAAAGCAACGATGGTGCTGTTCTTAATTGAATTTCACTTGTTCCAAGAATCAGAATTGACGGCTTCAAATCATGCGGATATTATTATCCAAATGATTCACTCTTTATGTTCGCAGTCAGCTTTGGACGGTCGAATAAAGAGAACGGGTTTACCCGCGAAATCCTGTCGGGAAGTTACTTAATTGAAACTATCCGTCACGGGTACGATATCTAATATCGTCCAACGGTCTTCACCGACCGGAGGTAAAATGCTACCGATTTAGAATGAAATGTTCAAAGCCATTTCGTTCGTGTCTACTTATGTTGTGGCATTTGAAGACGGAGGCGTTGCGGGATCCAAGAAGAAGTCGTCCCCGCATGCTTATACTTTATGCACTTAATATCTCATCTAATTCAAGAAAGCCTAAAAGTGAAGTCTTCCGCTGTATCGAACTCTGAAGCTTTCAAGAATTACGAAGGTATAAGTATGTGGGACATGGTGTCACGAAGAGGCGAAGATCACAAGTGATGGATGCAAAAGATCAAGGCAAGAGATTAATGCTAAAGATTGATATCAAAGATCACATCAGCATGTTCACCAGAAAAGAAAAAGAAAAGAAAGACAAAGACTACGAGCTCAAGACAAGCATAGTATGCTAGGTTTATTTCATTATTGTAACTCGGGTAACGCCCTTGTTTGGAGTGACCTCCCTTAGGGGGAGATTATTGGAAATACGTTTTACGTATTAAGAAGGATCGGTCACTCCAACAATAGTCCATGTAATAGCTCGTAGTTTAGTTACTTATCTTAATTAAACAAACAAACCAAAGCCTAGCCTACAACATGTGTAGGCCGGCCCAAATGTAAGCCCAAGCCCATGACAAGGGCTTGGGTATATAAACCCTCTCCTTTGATGGAGAGGGTGTGTGTTCTTCATTTTTACACATAGTAGAAAAGTGTTTTTCTTTCACTTTCTCTCTCTAAGTGTGTGTGTTCTCACCATCTCTCTATCTCTTTCTCTCTCTAAAAACATAAGCAATCTACAATTGGTATCTACATACTCGACGATGCGACTACTCAACCAACGACTACAGCTCTTTCAATAGAACACGGGTCAACAATTGAGGGGGAGCAATTGTCAAGCATTCAGAATCTTCGATGCTGAACGTGCCAAGTTCACAAGTTGGTGTCAAGACAACAATACCAATCGTACATGTGGTGTCAAGAGATGACTTTAGACGTGACGAGGCGACCAACATATGCTGACAAGAACTTATCATATGATGTTCTCATCTATCAGGTCCAACCTTGTCAATTCTTTTTTAATATGGTGAATATGTGATCATGTTACAAATCGGTATCATATCTCATGAAGATAAAACGGACTTGCATTTTTCTTCCCAAAACCTTTGTTAAAACTTCATTAAATCAATTGATATTAAAAACATCGATTGGGTTAATATTTTTTATATGGGGGAGAAAATATGATTTAATATGGGATATTATCACAAACGGTTTGACTTAATGTGCTGGCTCATCCCGACATGTGCGAAATGTTTTCGAATATCGTGGCATATGTTAAGGGGGAGCAAAACGGGTTTGCATATCAAAATGGATTTTCATGGTGACATATACTTACCCGAAACCCATTTATTTCACGACGATGAAGATTGTGGTGACATAAGGATGGTAGGATAGGTTAAGTCCTATGATTCTTCCAGAACCGGAGGAATCTTCCCAAGGACATTCCATAGCTAGAAATAGTAGTCCTTAGGAAAGTTGGAGAAAGATTGTGAACGTAGCTAAATGCCAACCAAGTACTTAAGTTAGCACTGGAACAATCACAACAAGGTGCTAGTTATGACGTATTGGTAAGCATTGAAGGGGTTGAAGAATGAAAAAGAATTGTAAAGATAAAGGGTGTAAAGAAAGAAGCCCTCCTTACAACTTTAGGCAGAAACCGGGTCAACACATATGCTATTGAGATCATTTTAATGATGCTCGATATTGAAGACAGACATCATGGACCCAGTGATGCATTGCACAACCCATCCCAGCTAACTCAGATATCTCTCAAAAGGTATTTGTTTTAATCACACGGAGACAACACGTTATCTATTGATTTATTCACTCCGAATAAATTGGTATTGAAAAGGTGGCACTCCTCTCCAGCCTCCGATCACTAAAATCCAAAATGCACGATCGAGTCTAGAGCCATTTGAGATCATCAAATATCTCATTAGGACACACTTTCATAATTCCTTGCTTCTTCACACACTGTGAAAAGTAAGAAAGATTTTAAGAGTCCTACGTAAAATCTTCATGATCTTGCCTAAACATCCGAGTAATACGAAAGTATTTACAATGAAGATGGAAATCCTTCTTGAGCGAACATCAAAAAGCTCATGGTAGGTGACTTGTGCGATTCTTTATGAATCAAACTTGTGATAACTGGAAAGCAACAGTGGTTTAATTCTTAACTGAATTTAAACACGTTCCAGGCCTCTACGCAATATCTTACTGATCTTGCCAGAACACTCAAAGTGATACCTTATTGTTCACGGTGATGAATGGAAATCCTTCTAGTGCTAACATCAAACAGCACTTGGTAGGTAACTTGCAAGATTCAATATGAATCAAGCTCGTGACAACTGGAAAGCAACGATGGTGCTGTTCTTAATTGAATTTCACTTGTTCCAGGATTCAGAATTGACGGCTTCAAATCATGCGGATATTATTATCCAAATGATTCACTCTTTATGTTCGCAGTCAGCTTTGGACGGTCGAATAAAGAGAACGGGGTTACCCGCGAAATCCTGTCAGGAAGTTACTTAATTGAAACTATCCGTCACGGGTAGATATCTAATATCGTCCAACGGTCTTCACCGACCGGAGGTAAAATGCTACCGATTTAGAATGAAAATGTTCAAAGCCATTTCGTTCGTGTCTACTTATGTTGCGGCATTTGAAGACGGTTGCGTTGCGGGATCCAAGAAGAAGTCGTCCCCGCATGCTTATACTTTATGCACTTAATATCGCATCTAATTCAAGAAAGCCTAAAAGTGAAGTCTTCCGCTGTATCGAACTCTGAATCTTTCAAGAATTACGAAGGTATAAGTATATGGGGCATGGTGTCACGAAGAGGCGAAGATCACAAGTGATGGATGCACAAGATCAAGGCAAGAGATTAATGCTAAAGATTGATATCAAAGATCACATCAGCATGTTCACCAGAAAAGAAAAAGAAAAGAAAGACAAAGACTACGAGCTCAAGAC
Organism: Glebionis coronaria; assembly: GCA_025667525.1. Lineage (NCBI taxonomy): Eukaryota > Viridiplantae > Streptophyta > Magnoliopsida > Asterales > Asteraceae > Glebionis > Glebionis coronaria. Next base: position 69,962,416 of record CM046882.1, on the reverse strand, counting down.
AAGCATAGTATGCTAGGTTTATTTCATTATTGTAACTCGGGTAACGCCCTTGTTTGGAGTGACTTCCCTTAGGGGGAGATTGTTGGAAATACGTTTTACGTATTAAGAAGGATCGGTCACTCCAACAATAGTCCATGTAATAGCTCGTGGTTTAGTAACTTACGTTATTTAACAGATCAAATCCAATGTTTGTAATAGCTAAAAGCTTCTATCAATTACAATATTCATCACATAATATTCCGAAACCCTAAATATTATTTGGACAAGATAAATGATGCGTTTATAATGATAAACAGTTGATTAATTATAAGGTTCACATAATATGACGAATTACCTAGAGGTTGAAACAGCAGATTAGCACATAGATGAAGGATGGAAAAACTTGTTAATGGCGGCAAGGTGTTAAGATGTGTGTGTGTATGAAACGTAAATGAGAAACAGGGGGGAGAGAGTTTTGACTTAGGTCAACTTTTCAAACCAAGTTTTCCAAAAGTGCAAATTGGGCCCCCCATTTTTCAAAGATGTATAGACTTGTCAGACAACAAGTTAACAACTCATTTTCCCGACTATATTTAAGTTGCTAATACGAACACACCACTAACATTTGTATCGATATGACTTATGGCATGTGAGGTATAACCTAAGGCCAAATCAATTTCCATACAAGGTACACGTTGCACATATGGCACACATAGTAAGATTTCTGAAAAGATATTTGAAGACCAATTCATTTTCAAAATGATTTGATATTTGCTCCCCCTCAATCGCTGACCCGTTTTCTATTTAAAGAGTTGTAGTCATTGTTTTTAAAAAGACATATATCCATGAAAACCTTTTTCGTTTTGTGGTTTTATGGAACAATTCTGGTGACAATAAGATTTCTCTTATTTTAACAAAATAAGTGCACTGAAGCGTACTCTAATTTGTGTTAGACCAAGTTATAAAGTAAACTTGATCCCTTACAAGGTTTTTAAGTAAACCTTCCCCGAGAAAATTAATTCCCGTTGTGAGACAACGTTTTCAAAAGAAATACGTGACTTTAATGCAAAAAGCGGGTTGCAGTCAGAAATAACTACAAGCCATATGGGCATGTTTTAAAATATTTACAACTTTCATACGGACTCTATTTATGGCACCGTGTCAATTTTAATCGACATTTCTAAGGCCGTAAATATTACCTACTAAACGACATGCCCGATTTAAAATGAAAAATATATTTGGATTTTCTTGACTTTACAATTTTTATGGTTTTTTGTAACTTTTATATTTTTGTATTTTCTTTTTGTGGTTTATATATATGCGATAATATACAAGATCACGATAAAAGGATACTCTAGAATACTTTACCACCACTATTCTGCAGATTCTTCTGCCAACTCCTTAAGTGTTGCCGGTGAGAATAATTTCATGCCCAACTTTTCGATCAAAAACTCGATACGTCCTCGATCTAAGGCCTTTGTGAATATATCCGCCAGTTGATACTCAGTGTTGACAAAATACAGCTCGATTAATCCATTTTCCACTTGCTCTTTGATGAATTAGTAGTGTATGTCAATGTGCTTTACCCGGGAGTGTTGAACGTAGTTGCAGCAAAGAGCAATGATGCTTTTGTTATCACAGTACATCGGGATTTTGTTGAATCCAAGACCGTAGTAAGTTAATTGTGCTCTCATCGAAAGAACTTGAGCACAACAACCGGACATAGCAATGTATTCTGCCTCTGTACTTGATATCATAGCGCTTTTCTGCCTTTTGGATGCCCAACTAATCAGTCTATCTCTAAGAAGTTGCACACTGCAAGAAGTGCTAAGTCGAGTATCTTGACACCCAGCATAATCCGCATCTGCATATGATATTAGTGCAATAGAGGAATCCTTCGGATACCACATACCACGATTAAGTGTTCCTTTAAGATACCGAAAGATCCTTTTCATAACATGTAAGTGCTTTTCAGTAGGTCGAGCCTGATACCGGGCACACATGCATATAGCAAATAACAAATCAAGCCTGCTAGCAGTCAGATAGAGAAGGGTGCCGATCATTCCACGATAAAGTTTAGGTTCGACAGCAATCCCATCCCTATCCTCATCTAACTTGGATCTCTCCACCATAGGAGTATCCACTGGGTCACAGTTTTCAAAATGATACTTCTTCAACAATTCAAGAGCATATTTGGATTGATTAATGAAGACGCCTCTCGGATTTTGAGAAATTTGCAACCCTAAGAAAAATGAAATTTTTCCATCATCGACATCTTAAAACGTGTGGACATGATTTTATCAAAATGTTCAGACAGTCTTTGAGTAGTGGCAGCAAATATTATATCATCAACATAAATTTGTACCAGTAACATGTCGTTGTCCTCCTTGAGAATGAACAATGTTGGGTCCACTTTGCCTTTGGAGAAGCCTTCCGAGATCAGATAAGACGATAGTATATCGTACCACGCACGTGGAGCTTGTTTCAACCCATAAAGAGCCTTCTTGAGCTTATACACGTGATTAGGATACTCCAAGTTGACGAATTCATTCGGCTGGATTACGTAGACATCTTCCCTTAATTCACCATTAAGAAATGCCGTATTCACATCCATTTGGTAGACGATCATATTCATGTGAGCAGCATAAGCAAGGAATAATCTAATCGCCTCTAATCGTGCAACAGGAGCAAAGGATTCTTCAAAGTTAATACCCAAAGCTTGTTTGTAACCTCGAGCAACCAATCTAACTTTGTTCTTTAACACTCCACCTAACTCATCGAGTTTAACCTTATATACCCATGATATGAGCAAAATCTAATATCAATTAATCAACAAATCACCCTAAAACACATAGAAAATACCTAACTTTTGCGCTATAAAGCAGTATTATGTGGTATGTTTTGTGTTTGTGCTTAAATAGGTAACAAGGATACAATTTCAAGCAAACAAGAGGAACTTAAATGCAAACTTTGGAAAAGTCAAGATTAAAGTCAAACTTGGTCAAACTTCAAGTCAACCAATTCAAGGGAGTCAAATAAGCAAGAATACAAGTCAAAGGACTGAAATTGCCATTAAAATGAAGAAAGGAGCTCAAATTAAGAAGCTGTTGAAGTTCAAGGGCTAAAAGTGTTAATTTTACGCAAAGTTTGGCTTCAATCTGTGTCACACTCCTCTTAAGCAATCAAAATGCAAGAAACAAGAAGTATGGATTGCCAAATGGACTGCCAACTCACCCTTCATTTAATAAATCGAATCTTCAAACAGTGCAACGCACTAAACATCTATCCACCAATCAGAATTCAACATGCAATAATACCTTTTATCCAAAACGGATAACGATCCGTGTGAAGGGCCAAGGACAAATCCAATAATGACACGTGGCTTCTTCAACAACGAATAAACCCAGGATCGATTTTGAGTTACAATGCATTTCACAAAATACATTCTACATGAAATTTACTCAAAATGAGATAACGAATCCAACCACACAAGTCAATAAGACTGAAGATCGAAGGATAAAGAAACCCTTTTGTGTTCTTGATGAAGAATCCTCAATTCACCAGTTTGTGACACCTGGCACCTCCTCATTGGTTGAGACACGTCATGCTACCCCAACAACTCATCATCAACCTCTATAAATAGTAGCTAGCCTGTAACACTCCCAAATTCAAGACAGTCAGCGGAAGGGTCACTAGGAGTATTACTTCATAGCAGAACACACAAGTTACAGAATACGACTCCAAAAGAGCCGTTTGAAAAGTTTAAACCATTCGATTAATAAAACATTAGAGTTTACAAAGAGATCAGGTCCTAAAAATAATGTAATAATAAACAGTTTCAAAAAAAGTTTATCGAATGGTAATCAATATTTATTGCCTTTAAAATATCCAATGCGACTCCATGCTCCAACTGCTCTTAAACTTGAGTACCTGATAAATACATGCTAAAAACATCAACACAAAGGTTGAGTGAATTCATAGGTTTGCAAATAATGTAGTGGACCACAAGATTTCAAGCATTCAGTTTCCAAAGTCAGATAGCATCCATTATCGCACTAAGCTCATGAAACCGATTCGTTAACAAAGTTCAGATAAGTTTCCCCTTAGTAGGTAATTTGCCATATTACCTAGAGTTCTCAAATACAATGTGTCCGTTTCACCAGTTCAGTCGGTCAAGTAAGCGCGACTTACCCGGACAGGGATGTCAATCCCAAATAGATCTATTCACAGCATTCGTGTTTACTCGACCAGTACAGTCGGTCCAAGTAATTAACGGTTCATGACTAAAAGGGACTTGTTGTAGGCAATAGTGTTCCTTAGTGTAAATGATAATGACATGATAAGCATACAGTTCAAGCACTTACGTCCATTCGTAAAAAGTAGCATGTATCCCCCTCGCGGGTTTAATAAAACAATTAAATAAGTAAAAGCGAGGCTATGAACTCACCTTAGCGATATCGATATCAAACGAGGATAACGATCAAGATAATAGTGACAGGAGTGAAACGATGAAATAAGATAAGCCGAGAAACAACGAGCTTCTAACGACGACCTAAAATAATGTGGCACGTCTTAGAAAAATATACGACAACGTACAAAATTGAAATAAGTTTTATAATTTTTGTATAATTGACTCGGTTTAAATATGATGAGACCATGATGTTATGGACATAAAAACGAAGCTAAATGCAATAATACATAAGAAGTATGAAAACAAAAGTATAAATGATTCCTTACAAAAATTGTGCGGATGGTCAAAGAAGTAGGATTTAAGAACACCAATAATTTTTCCAACCCAATGATCTTTACCCAAGGTAAATACCACATGAAAAATACTTATTAACTTCAGCTCTAAAAACTCCAATTTATCTTGAAAAAATGATGATGATTTAATCCTAAAAATATGTACTTGGACTCTAACTCTTAAAACCTTAATAAATGGCAAATGGTAAGCTAGAATTTTTTTTAGTGGTGAGATTGTATTTTATGGTTGTGTTGTACGGCAAGAATAAGAAACCAAAGAAAGAATGTGTGTGAATTTGTTAAAGTTTGTATTGAAATGAATGAGATCTAGATAAACATCACATGTAGCTTGGTGTACACAAAATGACACGTTACATTTGATATTAGTGAATGACATGAAACGTGTACAATAGGGAAAAATATTAACATTGTTTTATTTGTTTAATAATTTGATAAAACGGGTATTATCGAGATTTAATATTTTAAAAGGTACGCGATTTGAAAGATACGCGTAAAACACGAAAAATAAACGCTCAATATAAAATAAAAATGTCGGCATTCGGAGAACATTAATATTTCGATAATTAAATGAGGGCTTATAATTTAATAAACATTAATGCGTCATATAACGAATGACGCCTAATGGCTTAACGTAAATTACAAAAAAAATGCTTATAAAACGAGAAATTAAAACGACGACAATAGAAATTATTCATATGTCATAATGAGGATATTGACAGTCGATGATGAAATACACTTTGTCGATAAATAATAAATGACAATATTTGATACGTTAAGCCATAGCCTTCCCGGTTACCCGAGAATTCAATATTTTTTTATGAAAACAAACATGATAAATATGAGTCAGGTTATAAATAATGATCCAATAATTACGAATTGCTACATTCGCCAACCCTTTAGGAAAATCCGTCCCGGATTTTAGATCGCGTTACTCGTTGATGGATTGATTGCGAAAAGGCGAGAATATTGTTTTATTAAGCTCACGGTAGATGCCACGTTTATATAGAGTCGTGAAGGTAAATCATAACTCAAAAGAAGTTCAAATAGTCATTCTTACAAGAAATAACGATACTGATTGGAATAGCGAAAGTCAATGGATGAATCGTACAATCGAATAATGAGTCGAAAAGAAACAGTTTGTGCGAAATCCACATGCTTAAGCCCACTAATTTACAAATCATTAATTAAATGGGTTCGTCAGGTCCATCTAATTAATATTTTTAAATTAATGGTTCAGTAATTTAAATTTTTCTTGTTCAAACGAGTGACGAATTCGTTTCAACAAAATAATTATAAATTAGTCTACCTAAGCATCGTTTGCACAAAGCGCGAGATCAGGACCAAATCAAATGTTCTATAAAAGAAATAATCTCCTTTGTGGAATGATTCTTCTAAATCGTCTGGAGTGATATGAAAGTCAAGGAACGCAATAAATCGTGTGTCAAAAGAAATAGGTGTCCCAAAATGGCACATCCAGAGGTGACAAGTCAAAGCCGTAATCCAATCAACCGGAAGACTTTATATAGGCGTTCTATGAACCAACATATACGATTGAAAATTTTAAGACGAGTATTCAATCTTAATACAAGGCTTTTACCTAGTAAGAAAATTATCGTTCTAGTGGTCAAATCGATTTCTTAACGAATTGATTATTGGTTCAAAGTACGACTCAGTTGAATTTGGTAAAACAAATATTTTTGGTTGATTTTAAAATAAAATGTGCGAAACTTTAAAAATTAAATGACGTTAAAGTAAAAGGGCGTTAAAATAAATCTAAGTCTAATTAAAAGTAAATGGTGCAAATATTTAAAAACGTGACGGAAAATAAATTGATTAAACGAGTTAAAAATAAAAACGTGACGAGAATTAAAATTAGACAAAGTATTAAAATGAGAACTTAAAAAAATTAAACAAGACAAAATACTAAAACAAATTCACCCTCGGAATATATTCCGATCAGACCTCGTCGGAATGTACTCCCCTTTCCTGTCGGAATGTCGACCAGAAAACCGATCGGAATATGTCACTTCTTCAGATCGGAATACCCAAGCAAATCCCAAATTGGAATATGAACTTACCTTGATCGGAATATTAATCTCGTCGGAATAATAAAGGGACCCTGGTCGGAATGTTTATCGGAACCACCAATCGGAATAATGTCACCTCTCCTGATCGGAATAACCAAATGAACACCTCGATCGAAATGTATAGAACCAAACCTGATCGGAATAAGGTCTGAAATACCAATCGGAATATGTCACTATACCTGATCGGAATGTAGCACTTACATCTGATTGGAATGATTGAAATCCCTTTTCCGACCAAGCCAAAGAGCTATGGTCGGAATGATAAACCCTCTTCCGATTTACCAGATCGGAATACGGTGAAAAGAAGGCAAAATAAGCTAAACAATTAAGCTATAATTCTAATAAGCACAAGACGAAAATCCTAAGGCAAACCGTATAAAAATAAGCTACTAAACTGAAATTTAAGGACTTTTAAAACACGAAAAGGAAAAGGTTTACGAAAAACAAACTTTTATATAAAAACAAATTTTATCAAAACTTTATAAACTTAAAAATAAACACAATAAGCTATAAAAATTAATGATCTAAAAGAATCAAAAGCATAAAAACTTGATCTTTAATCAAATAAGCAAGACAATAAGCATGTAAACATAAAGATCAAGCAAGAAAGAAAGGTAGAATGAGAGATCAAACAAGTAAAGTAAAGGTGCAATAAAGATAAAATTAACTTACTTGAAAATTAAAGTGCAAGACAAGTAAATAAATGGACAAGTAATTAAAGTGCAAGAAAAATAAAGGTGGAAGACTAATTGTCACCTTAGCCAACAAAATGAGAATGAACTATCTAATGACTATATATAGGGAAGGATTAGGAAGCTTCCTCTCCTCCTTCATTTTCTCTTAATTGCATCATTAGGCCCTTCCTTCTTAATCTCTTTGTTAATTGCACCATTAGTCCTTAAGCCTTTAAATCTTCTTTAATCTTGGACTTTAATGACTTTTGGCTCGGGATTTCTTTGAACTCGTCTTTTAATTCTTCAATAAATTAGACTTGAGTTTTTCGGCTTTTGATAAACTTCCGTCTTTTGACTTTTTCTTCGATAAATCTTCAGAATTGGTCTTGGACTTCCGTTATTTTTCCACTCTTGACTTTTCGACTTCATCTTTCATCTTTTTCTTCAATAAAAGCCCGTAAATGCCGTGTTTTCTCCACTTTTCACAATTTCGTCCTAAATCACAACAAAAACACAAACCAGCATAATTCCGACATAAAAGGCATAAAATACACGTTTTGGCTCGGTTATTGTTGTAATTAAGTGGTAAAAAGGATGGGTGTTTACACACCTATCAAATCCCCTACACTTGACCATTGCAATGTCCTCATGCAATGCATTAGTTACAAAGTAAGATTTCATTTTTCATCATAATCAATCTACCTTGGCCTTTATTAAAGAGATAGAAAAACTATAAACATTCAAAGTAAAGAAATCAAAAAGCATACCTTGGGTTTTGGAAATGTTATGAATAATCATCATCCTCAAGTTTTCACTTTCTCCAAACCAAGCTTAAAACGAGATCATTGTTATTATAAGTTAGCAAACAAACATGAACTCATGTGGGCCAATTATTCACTTTAGACTCCCTTATTCCTAGGGGTATCTCTTATATTTTATTGTTGTCTCAAATGATCACGAGGATGCATTGTTTGACTTATTTTGATAGTTTATTAGGCCGAAAATAAAGTGAACGATTTAATCAATAGTTAGCTAAAGGACAAAATCTTTTAAAACTGCTTCTCGGGACCTCATAAAGTTCATATCTTGGCATAACTCGCTTCGCGATTTGAGACCTTTCTCGGACCGATATTTGGCAGCGACTTCATACTTCAAACCTTGAGAGACGTTCGTGAAATAATGGTCTTCTCTTCATATAGGAATTTCTTCACTTGAAGTTCTGAGAGATTCATACTTGGACCACGACTTCTTCATTTTTCTCCAATCCTTATTTTGGACTTTGATATACAACGATCCGCCTCCTTTTATGACTTGGATCTATTTATCCTCATACCTTGCTAGGGTCTTTTCGGATACATTTCTCCATGACTTTTGGGGAGTTTTTGCTTTTCGTCGTGTGTCTCGATCCTTCATATTGATTTTCGATAAATGATGCTTCACATCACTTTTGGATCTTTAGCAACAAAATGTAGCCCTCATGCCTTGTTAGGGCCTTTTCGGACTCGTCAATCTTTGCATCCCGCTTCAATAAGTTATGCCTTGGCTATGAACTTTAATCCATACCGAGCAACTTTTAAACGATCTTGGGCTAGAAGCTAAGTAACATTTCAAATCGTACAACCTTATTTATTGCAGATAAATTTATTAGCAAGCGATGGGAGAATAGGCTTATAATTAACTCACATAAATTCACGAAAGAATACCGAACTTATAATTGGCTCTATCATCTCTCGTTCTCCATAGTTTAAAATCTCAAGTAATGAGACTCGCGGATGCTTAGCCTATTAAGTCAAAGTTTTGGGTTTTCGAGTCGCCTATAGGATCTTGCAAATTCTTAGACTTTTTCAAGTTTAGATATCGCATTTTAAAGTTCCTCTTGATAAACGAATCTCTAGGATCAATTATAGGAACTTGCGAAAAGTTCTTGTTCTTAACCCGTGAGAGTTAAGACTTTCGAGTTTTATAGCTCCCTATATAAAAGCCTAGCAAAACCCGACTTAAACACGTTAAGGATACTAGCTAGAGTAAACTAAGATAAGTAAACCCGGGTTGAGTCAAAAGATTCACAACGTTTGAAAATTAAAACCACTTTATTAAAAATTTATTCTAGCAAAGAAATAAAATAACTATACAAAGGGAAAAACTAATAGGCCAAAATAGATCAAAAATTTTGAAAAATGTCGAAAATTTGATTTTCCGGTTAAAATGAGGACAAATACAAGGAAAAGGCCACTTAACTTCGATATAAGTCCCCCTACACTTAATATAAACATTGTCCTCAATGTTTAAGCATGTGGGAGTAAACTCCCCTACACTTAGGACATTGTGCACTTTATTTAAATCTCGCTAAGGACGAGACAACTAAAGAGATTCCTATTTTAATATTGAGAAAATATAAAATAGTGAATCGAAAAGAGTTTAGGATAGAACCGGGAAGAAGTGAACACGGAATCACGGGTCGTCAAGGATCATCAAGAGTGGATCATTGAGGCTCGAATCCCTGATTATAAGAAGGGAGGAGAGGAAATAGCAAACCAACGGGTCTCCCCTAAACTTAGGATAAAGAAAGCTAAAAGATAGATACATGGGTTGCCTCCCAAGAAGCGCTTGATTTTTGATTACCGAGTCGTGAGCCTGACTCGACCTTGATCATCATAGGAAGAAGCATGAAACATATCCACCAAGATCAAAGACATAGTTTTCGTCCATCAAATAGCACAAGCTTAAGGCGAACAAGGCAAGCCAAAGAAGAGTAGGAAAGGGTCCCTTAAGTAGTGATGGAGCACGGTGAGAGCAAGTATGGTGAGGTGCAAGCATGTCTTCAATATTTCCAAAGATTTTTCCTTTTATTTCATCAGGTGAATACTGAGATGGCTTAAAGATTTCAATACCGGGGTCGAACACCTTTTCCTTTAGGGGAAAATAGCACTCAGGCTCAGCAGAATGGGAAGAAGATCCGCGAAGAAGCACAACCTCGTCCTCAGAAGGGGGACAAAGAGGTGTTAACTCATACGTGCTGCGGATATTGGTGTCGACCGGTTTCTTCTCCTTTGAAAGTATGTTCTTCAAATCCAAAGTAGGATCAAGACGATAATCTTCAAAATCATAAGGAGGAGCATCACTCTCATGAGGGAAGTAAGTGTTGAGAAACGTAGAGAAGTCTTCCTCAAATGAGTAATCGTCCAAAGTAGGATCGAGTGATGGCAGAGGATCTTCATCATGTGAAGAATCGCTCGAAAGAGTATCAGCCTCATCAAAATCATCGTATGTGGGCATCTCGGGATACTCGGAGGTAAGGTCATCATAATCATCCGAATCTGAGCTAGACTCATCATCATAAGCATCAAAGATCGGTGGAGAATCATAAATGGGAGAAGGTTCCAAATTGGGGAGAGAATCATCCACATCATCATGAAAGAGTGGATTATCAATGCAAGAGTAGAATAGCGGATTGTTGTAGACAACAAAGTCATCAAGCACATTAATCATATTCACTGATTCTCTGCCTCCAAAGGATTTACTTGTGAGCTTTCCCATTTTGAAAACTTGTGAATCATCCCTAACTCTTAAGATTAACTCACCTTCGGCAACATCAACTAAAGCTCGTCCGGTTCTCAAGAATGGTTGACCAAGTATTAACGGAATACGAGGGTCCATTTCATAATCAACTACGACAAAGTCGACCGGGAAAGTAAATGTGCCAACTTTAATGAACACGTCTTCGGCTATACCAACGGGGTAAGCGAGAGTGCGATTTGCTAGTTCAAGAGTCATCTTTGTTGGAGTGAGGTCGGGCAATGATAGTGTTTTCCAAACACTCAAAGGCATAAGATTAATACTGGCCTCGAGATCAGCAAGGACAGTAAATTCTTCAGTTTTGTTGAAAACGCAAGGCAACATAAAACGACCGGGATCTCCAAGCTTTTCCGGAAGTTCTTTAAGAATAACTGCAGAGCAGTTTTCATTTAAGCGTGTGTTGGCGAGCTCAATCAACTTTTCCTTCTTGTTAAGCAATTCCTTAAATGCTTTAACAAATTTGGGCATGTGGACAAGTGCTTCAAGAAAGCTAATGTTGAAGTTCATTTGAGAGATCATCTTCACATAGCATGACACTTCAGAGTCATCTTTGGTTAGCATTTTGGTCTTGCCTAAACGAGAGGGATAAGGGATATTGGGTTTGGGTGGTGAAGGTGCAGGTGTAGCAGGTAAAGGTTGAGATGTTGAAGGGTCCTTCCTAGGTACATCGCCATGACGAGGCGGAGACGGTAATGGTGCACTACTACTAGGTGTAGGAGGAGTAGGGATAAATGGTGGTGGAGGAGGTGTAGATGATGGGGGTGGGATTGGTGGATCGACAATGGTAATTCCACTACGGGTAGTAATAGCACTCACATTTGCTCGCGGAATGGTGACGGTGTTTGAAGGTAGAGAACTCGAAGCAGAAGGTTGAGCGGCGGGCAAGAAACTAGCAAGCATATTCTTCAAATCAATGGTTTGATTGCTGAAGGAGGATTGAATGTTATCTCGAAGCTCGGATCTAATCTCATTTCCTTGCTTGGTAATATCTCCTTTCAGATTGATAATTTGGCTCTGAAGATTCTTGATTTGCTCACCTTGGGTTCTCATGATGGCTTCAACATCGGGGTTAATGTGTGGGGCTTGTTGAGCGGGTGGGTGATAAGGATTAGAAGCTCTTGGTGGGATTTGGTTGCTTCTATTGTAGTTGTTGGCGGGGTTTTGGTTTTGAGGAGAAAAACCGGGTGAAAGGTAGTTGTTTGATCGGTAACTCAGCAGATTTCTATCCCCTTGAGGTCGAGCTTGGTAATTTTCCGGTGAATAATTACCATAAACTGCATACACATTTTCCGGATTTCCTTGAGTCGAAGGACAATCAGTGTATGAGTGAAGACCGCCGCATGTTTCAAAAGGATTGGCAACCGCTTTAACTTGTTGTTGTTGTTGGTTTGAAGCGAGAAGCGTGATACTTTTGCTCATTTCAGTCATCATGCGGGTGAGTTCGGTCATATCAGGGTTTGCTGAAGTAGAAGAAACATTGACTCTCGGATTGTTCCTTGAAGAAGCAGAGGAATCCCAGTTTTTGTGGTGAGTAGTCATGTTCTCAATTAGCTCTCTACACTCCTCGGGTCTCCTTTTCATTAATGTGCCACCGACGGCTGCATTAATCGTATCACGATCTCGAAAAGTGAATCCGTTGTAGAAAGTATCAATTAAGGTCACAGGGAGCATGTTGTGGTTTGGACAACGATCAATCAAGACATTATATCTTTCCCAAGCATCAAAAAGAGATTCATCGGGATCTTGCATGAAACCGCTGATTTGATTGCGAAGGCTTGTGACCATGGATGGTGGGAAGTAGCGCGACAAAAAGCGTTGAGTCATGTCATCCCAAGTATGAATTGAATTCTTCGGGAGACGATCAAACCATTTCTCGGCATGATGTGATAAAGTATGTGGAAAGAGTTGTAGGCGAAGAACATCCATTGTGGCACCAGGCAACTTCATGCTTTGGGTGATTGTAATGAACTTGTCGAGGTGTTTGTTGGCATCATCATCATGCAATCCACGGAATGGGTTAGTTTGCACTTGCTGAATCATGTGGTGCTTCAACGAAAACTCCGGAGCGTTGATTTGCATCGGCGCAATCGGTCCTCCTCGTCCAAACATGGTAGGTTGACAAAGCTCCTCCATTGTCCGAAGATCGGGCTGTGGAAGAACATTGTTGTTATTGTTGAGGTGCGGTGGATGATTATTGTTGTTAACACCTGACATACTTAAATCTTCTCGAGTCTCGGGCTCTTGATAATTAGAAGATCTAGTACGCATACACCTACAAAGACAAAGGAAAACAATACCAAACACAAAGACAATATATATACACAATAAAAATAAAATGTTTTTGGATTTTTGAAATTTTTAATTTTTATTGGTTTTTATTAATTTTTAATTTTTATGGTTTTTTGAATTTTTTAAGCAAGAAAAATAACGCTCACAAGTGAACGGATCCCAAAAAGCAAGGCGTCTCTCACAGAAAACCGTTAATCTTTACGAAAAGAGCCAGAAGCGGCGCCATTTAATACAAGGCTTTTACCTAGTAAGAAAATTATCGTTCTAGTGGTCAAATCGAGTTCTTAACGAATTGATTATTGGTTCAAAGTACGACTTGTTGAATTTGGTAAAACAAATATTTTTGGTTGATTTTAAAATAAAATGTGCGAAACTTTAAAATTAAATGACGTTAAAGTAAAAGGGCGTTAAAATAAATCTAAGTCTAATTAAAAGTAAATGGTGCAAATATTTAAAAACGTGACAGAAAATAAATTGATTAAACGAGTTAAAAATAAAAACGTGACGAGAATTAAAATTAGACAAAGTATTAAAATGAGAACTTAAAAAAATTAAACAAGACAAAATACTAAAACAAACTCACCGTCGGAATATATTCCGATCAGACCTCGTCGGAATGTACTCCCCTTTCCTGTTGGAATGTTGATCGGAAAACCGATCGGAATATGTAACTTCTTCAGATCGGAATACCCAAGCAAATCCCAGATCGGAATATGAACTTACCTTGATCGGAATATTAATCTCGTCGGAATAATAAAGGGACCCTGGTCGGAATGTTTATCGGAACCACCAATCGGAATAATGTCACCTCTCCTGATCGGAATAACCAAATGAACACCTCGATCGGAATGTATAGAACCAAACCTGATCAAAACTTATTGATCAGAATGTCCCCGACAGCGGCACCATTTAATACAAGGCTTTTACCTAGTAAGAAAATTATCGTTCTAGTGGTCAAATCGAGTTCTTAACGAATTGATTATTGGTTCAAAGTACGACTCAGTTGAATTTGGTAAAACAAATATTTTTGGTTGATTTTAAAATAAAATGTGCGAAACTTTAAAATTAAATGACGTTAAAGTAAAAGGGCGTTAAAATAAATCTAAGTCTAATTAAAAGTAAATGGTGCAAATATTTAAAAACGTGACGGAAAATAAATTGATTAAACGAGTTAAAAATAAAAACGTGACGAGAATTAAAATTAGACAAAGTATTAAAATGAGAACTTAAAAAAATTAAACAAGACAAAATACTAAAACAAACTCACCGTCGGAATATATTCCGATCAGACCTCGTCGGAATGTACTCCCCTTTCCTGTCAGAATGTTGATCGGAAAACCGATCGGAAAACCCAAGCAAATCCCAGATCGGAATATGAACTTACCTTGATCGGAATATTTAATCTCGTCGGAATAATAAAGGGACCCTGGTCGGAATGTTTATCGGAACCACCAATCGGAATAATGTCACCTCTCCTAATCGGAATAACCAAATGAACACCTCGATCGGAATGTATAGAACCAAACCTGATCGGAATAAGGTCTGAAATACCAATCGGAATATGTCACTATACCTGATCGGAATGTAGCACTTACCTCTGATCAGAATGATTGAAAGCCCTTTTCCGACCAAGCCAAAGAGCTATGGTCGGAATGATAAACCCTTTTCCGATTTACCAGATCGGAATACGGTGAAAAGAAGGCAAAATAAGCTAAACAATTAAGCTATAATTCTAATAAGCACAAGACGAAAATCCTAAGGCAAACCGTATAAAAATAAGCTACTAAACTGAAATTTAAGGACTTTTAAAACACGAAAAGGAAAAGGTTTACGAAAAACATACTTTTATATAAAAACAACTTTTATCAAAACTTTAAAAACTTAAAAATAAACACAATAAGCTATAAAAATTAATGATCTAAAAGAATCAAAAGCATACAAACTTGATCTTTAATCAAATAAGCAAGACAATAAGCATGTAAACATAAAGATCAAGCAAGAAAGAAAGGTAGAATGAGAGATCAAACAAGTAAAGTAAAGGTGCAATAAAGATAAAATTAACTTACTTGAAAGTTAAAGTGCAAGACAAGTATTTAAATGGACAAGTAATTAAAGTGCAAGAAAAATAAAGGTGGAAGATTAATTGTCACCTTAGCCAACAAAATGAGAATGAACTATCTAATGACTATATATAGGGGAGGATTAGGAAGCTTCCTCCCCTCCTTCATTTTCTCTTAATTGCATCATTAGGCCCTTCCTTCTTAATCTCTTTGTTAATTGCACCATTAGTCCTTAAGCCTTTAAATCTTATTTAATCTTGGACTTTAATGACTTTTGGCTCGGGATTTCTTTGAACTCGTCTTTTAATTCTTCAATAAATTAGACTTGAGTTTTTCGGCTTTTGATGAACTTCTGTCTTTTGACTTTTTCTTCGATAAATCTTCAGAATTGGTCTTGGACTTCCGTTCTTTTTCCACTCTTGACTTTTCGACTTCATCTTTCATCTTTTTCTTCAATAAAAGCCTGTAAATGCCGTGTTTTCTCCACTTTTCACAATTTCGTCCTAAATCACAACAAAAACACAAACCACGCATAATTCCGACATAAAAGGCATAAAATACACGTTTTGGCTCGGTTATTGTTGTAATTAAGTAGTAAAAAGGATGGATGTTTACACACCTATCAAATCTCGGAATCAAAAGGTAAATAACCAGTGGAATCGACACTTGATGGTGAGTTCACGCTTATATAAGATAGTATCATAAAGGTTATGAAAAACTTTAGCAAGACTATTGCTTCACCCACAATGTCTTAAAATAGCTCAGTGTTTATATAAATAATCCCTTCATATAAACATACTAATGAAAAACAAATATCTATACCAATATACATATTTCACAAGCTTTCAGGTAGCACGAGCGCACATATGGTTTTCCTGGCAATAAAATTGTTTTATCCAAAGGCTGTTATAGTCCAGGTTTCATAAAAATGGTCTAGTTCTCTATAACAAGTGCTCTGATACCAATCGGTAACACTCCCAAATTCAAGATAGTCAGCGGAAGGGTCACTAGGAGTATTACTTCATAGCAGAACACACAAGTTACATAATACGCTTCCAAAAGAGCCGTTTGAAAAGTTTAAACCATTCGACATCGGAGTTTACAAAGAGATCGGTCCAAAAAATAATGTAATAATAAACAGTTTCAAAAAAAGTTTATCGAATGGTAATCAATAGCCTTTAAAATATCCAATGCGACTCCATGCTCCAACTGCTCTTAAACTTGAGTACCTGAAAAATACATGCTAAAAACATCAACACAAAGGTTGAGTGAATTCATAGGTTTGCAAATAAATGTAGTGGACCACAAGATTTCAAGCATTCAGTTTCCAAAGTCAGATGGCATCCATTATCGCACTAAGCTCATGAAACCGATACGTTAAAAGAGTTCAGATAAGTTTGCCCTTAGTAGGTAATTTGCCATATTACCTAGAGTTCTCAAATACAATGTGTTCGTTTGACCAGTTCAGTCGGTCAAGTAAGCGCGACTTACCCGGACAGGGATGTCAATCCCAAATAGATCTATTCACAGCATTCGTGTTTACTCAACCAGTACAGTCGGTCCAAGTAATTAACGGTTCATGACTAAAAGGGACTTGTTGTAGGCAATAGTGTTCCTTAGTGTAAATGATAATGACATGATAAGCATACAGTTCAAGCACTTACGTCCATTCGTAAAAAGTAGCATGTATCCCCCTCGCGGGTTTAACAAAACAATTAAATAAGTAAAAGCGAGGCTATGAACTCACCTTAGCGATATCGATATCAAACGAGGATAACGATCAAGATAATAGTGACAGGAGTGAAACGATGAAATAAGATAAGTCGAGAAACAAGGAGCTTCTAACGACGACCTAAAATAATGTGGCACGTCTTAGAAAAATATACGACAACGTACAAAATTGAAATAAGTTTTATAATTTTTGTATAATTGACTCGGTTTAAATATGATGAGACCATGATGTTATGGACATAAAACCGAAGCTAAATGAAATAATACATAAGAAGTATGAAAACAAAAGTATAAATGATTCCTTACAAAAATTGTGCGGATGGTCAAAGAAGTAGGATTCAAGAACACCAATAATTTTTCCAACCCAATGATCTTTACCCAAGGTAAATACCACATGAAAAATACTTATTAACTTCAGCTCTAAAAACTCCAATTTATCTTGAAACAATGATGATGATTTAATCCTAAAAATATGTACTTGGACTCTAACTCTTAAAACCTTAATAAATGGCAAATGGTAAGCTAGAATTTTTTTTTGGTGGTGAGATTGTATTTTATGGTTGTGTTGTACGGCAAGAATAAGAAACCAAAGAAAGAATGTGTGTGAATTTGTTAAAGTTTGTATTGAAATGAATGAGATCTAGATAAACATCACATGTAGCTTAGTGTACACAAAATGACACGTTACATTTGATATTAGTGAATGACATGAAACGTGTACAATAGGGAAAAATATTAACATTGTTTTATTTGTTTAATAATTTGATAAAACGGGTATTATCGAGATTTAATATTTTAAAAGGTACGCGATTTGAAAGATACGCGTAAAACACGAAAATAAACGCTCAATATAAAATAAAAATGTCGGCATTCGGAGAACATTAATATTTCGATAATTAAATGAGGGCTTATAATTTAATAAACATTAATGCGTCATATAACTAATGACGCCTAATGGCTTAACGTAAATTACAAAAAAAATGTTTATAAAACGAGAAATTAAAACGACGACAATAGAAATGATTCCTATGTCATAATGAGGATATTGACAGTCGATGATGAAATAGACTTTGTCGATAAATAATAAATGACAATATTTGATACGTTAAGCCATAACCTTCCCGGTTACCTGAGAATTCGATATTTTTTTATATAAAAACAAACATGATAAATATGAGCCAGGTTATAAATAATGATCCAATAATTACGAATTGCTACATAGCCTCTTCATTTTGTTTGTGTAGTTAAGTGTGCAAAAACACACACTTTAGCTTTTCCTCTCAAATATTGTTCCTTCATTCTGTTAGATAACAACTCTTAAGTGTTTGACACACCCTTAAATGTTTGTTAGATAGTTAGTTAAGCAGTTGTAACTACTTTTCCCTCTTAAATCAATAAAAGCACAAAAATATTCATTCATCATATTCTCATCTTCATTTCCTATACTCAATCCTACTTAGCTGTTGTTCTATTGTGATGTTATTGATCATAACTGATCAATGGAGGTTGTTTGAGACGTTTTTGGAAGTTACATCAAGTTTTTCTAGCAAGATCAGTCAATCCAGTTCCTGTTGTAGCAGTTTGTAGCTGTTCGGTTTGATTTGAACAGAAATAGCATATGGAGGTGATTAATTGGGTTAATGGTGGTCAATTGGTGTTGTTTTAGTAGATTCTAGTTGGCTCAGCGCCATACTACTCCATCAGTGGAGGCTTCACAGCTAAAAGGCACTTGTTCTCTTGTTTAATTTCCTCTAAAATGAACTTTGCATGTAAAATTCTTAGATAAACACTATTTGCTGCTATGATCATGTGATTAGATCTGTTTTAGTGTAATTGTGATAGCTTGATAGCATTTGAGTAATCTTGTGGCTTTAATCTGCATTTACTTAATTTTCAGCTTTGATATTCGTTTGTCATAGGTCATTGAGTGCATTTTATGAATTAGCTTGTGAACAAGTCTGAATTCAGTCACATTTACTTTCATTTCACTCACTAAACAGGTTTTGATATAAGTCATAGTTTGATTTACTCTTTAACTCAGAATTCCTTTGAAAAAGTTCTTATCAGACTTGTTAAGTGGTGTTTGGATGTGTGAGCATTTGTGATCAAAACTTGTTAAACTTGTTCAGTTACATTCAGTAAACCTGTGGTAACAATTGAGTTTAGTTTTGTGGTCAAAATATTGGTCAAAAAGGTAATTGACATCAAAAAGGTTTGGGTCAAGTATCTCATTTAATACATTCAGAAAACTTGCTATATTCAATCACTTGTCATGTCATCATTACTTAACCAATTTGCTTGAAACCACTTCTAAGTTGTAGTCTAATATCCAAAGTTTAAGTTTGTAAGAGGAAATTCTAGAGTTTTCAGTTTTCAGTTAGAAAATAGCTTTTTAATAAGCTCTATACCAAATGCAAGTTTCTGTAATGGAAAGTGGATTGTTTTCTTGAATCTCTAATTCTACTTCACAAATGTGTTAATTTTCTTTCACAAACCTTGTTAGAAACATGTCCTGAGTAGTTTGGGTGATTTTCAGCTTTTTCATATTTTTGGTCAAAGTTGGTCAAATAAGCACTTTATAGCTTAATTTCAAATTCCATCTTATCTAGTTGATCATTTTCAATTTGGAAAGACATCCCATACTCCTATTGAGCTGTTTAACAAGAATGATCATTAAAATCTGATTGTGCATGTCTGGATTTTCAGTTTGCTTATTCTTGGCTTATTTGTATAAGCTAGATTGAGTTTTACTAGCTTTTAAGAAGTTTCCTTTTACATACCTAGTTAATTTTCCATTTTAAGACTTTTAAAACAAGTTAGAGCTTATTTGGTCCATTAATAAGCTCACACGAGCTTAATCAATAAGTTGTACCTGTTTTTGTTATAATTTTCCTATTAATTTCATTCTGGTCCTTGAGATTGCTAATCTTGTTCATTTGGAGCTAATCTTTCAAGTATTTAGGTTTTACAAGTTTACAATCCCTTAACTTTCAGTTTTTATCAATTTCAGTTAGGCAATTTTAGAAAGTTGTTAAGTTTGTTATAAGTTTGTTGGATTTTACATTTTTGGTCCTGTTACTTTCTGATCTTTACATTTCAAGCCTTGTACTTTCAATTAGTTTACATTTCAAGCACTTTACTTTCATGCATTTACATTTTGAATTTTTGTGAATATTACTTGGTAATTGCAAAGTGTTTTATGGATACGTAGCTTAATATTTTTCACCATTTTTACTTGTTGATTGAAATAGACATAGAATATCCAAATACCCTATCAACCAAGAACAATTAAAGACTTGAGATTTTTAGGACTTTCAATTTGTCAAGAATCGAGAGAAAACGAACATCAATATACTCAATTTCAAATGGCGCCGCTGCCGGTTCTTTGACTTTACGAGAGAGTATTGATTGACGATTTTCATTGGATTTTGGGATCCGTTCACTTTATGAACGTTATTTTTACGTATCATAAATCAAAAACATAAAAAAATAAAAAATATAAAAATATAAAAAATATAAAAATAACAAAAACAATTATTTTCCTAAAGAATTGACCAAAAAATTCAAAATTTCAAAAAAGAAATCTTTTTCCTAAGAGATTGCAACCAAAAAAATATATTATTGGATTTCCTCGGTTTTTACGTACATATAGTATTTTCTTTAAAAAACCCAATAAATAAAAAAATATTTTCTCTATATTATTATATGTAGATACGTATACGTATACGAACAATCAATACACATATCTCCATAAGTATTGCTTTTGCAATACACCGTGTTAGGGAGAGTTCCGGTCCTTGACACGTGTATCAATCAAATTTAATTAAGCAAGAATAGATAAATACTTCCAAAAGGCAAGAATTCGAAGAATACAAACTACAAAGTGAATAGAAAGGCGATGTGCTATAAAATGTCATTTAAGGGTTAATAGGTACTTAAGTGCTTCATGCCACATAACCCCCGTTCACTAGTGCGTATTCTAAGAAGGAAGGCTTGATTGGGGGTCTTGCACCCAAGTAGTACTTACGTATATTATACTTTCTTGTGGATATTTCATATTGAATCTCGAAGAGGATAATCCCTTCTTCTTCAAATTCAAACGAGAGCTTCTCTCTCACTCCTTGTATTGAGTTGCATGCTCACCCGCGGGCGTGCACAAATACCATTTGGTGTACAACCCCTTCCTCCCAAAAGGAAGAAAAAGAGAAAGAGTAAAAACACCACCGTCCATCAAAACGATCCCAAGAATAGTGCTTTGATCCACACACAACAAGAAGCCATGGCCGGCGTTGACACTCGACCTTTGATGGAGCACTTGCAATCCAATGTGCAAGGATATGCCGATGCTATTAAGATACCCGATATTCCCGCAAACACCTTTAAGCTAAAGACATCTATGATTAACTTGGTTTCAAACACACCATTTTTTGGGAATAAAAATGATAATCCACATGATCACCTTAAGAAGATTCTTGCTCTTTGCAACACCATTAAGTACAATGGAGTTCCCCATGATGCCATTAAGTTGATATTGGTACAATTTTCACTAGAGGGCAATGCTAAGCAATGGTTAGATACACAACCACCCGAGAGCATTACTACATGGGATGATTTCACTAAGAAGTTTTTGAACAAGTTCTTTCCCCCATCTAAGACCACGGCTTTGAGAAACTTAATTATAGGCTTTCAACAAAAACCTAGTCAAACATTTAGTGATGCTTGGGAGGAGTTCAAGGAGTTATTGAGGAGATGCCCAAATCATGGATTCAATGAGGTTCACCAAATCAATAATTTCTATGATGGATTAAGACCTCATCACCAAGATTCACTCAATTCTTCCGCGGGTGGAAATATTCTTGCTAAGTCCATTCAAGAAGCTTGGGACATTATTGAGACCAAATCAATGGTGCAAACTAACACACAACTTGATGAAAGGGTTCATATTGTGCAAGATAGTTCTCAAACACCTTATGATAACCAATTCCTCAAGAGTCACCAACAGATACTCAAAAGAATAGATAGGAATCAAGAGATTCATCTTAAGTCAAATCAAGAATTAATCCAAACCATTAAGGGCCTTTCCTTGAAAAATTCCACCAATGATGTACATGCTATTGCTCTTTCATGTGAGACTTGTGGAGGTCCCATTCCTATCAACAATGTGACAAAGTTCAAGGTTATCAAGTTGAGTGTTATGCTTACCAAGAAGAACATAGAGAACATTTCAAACCCAACATCAATCAAAACAACCTTTCTTACAAGTCTCAAAACTACCTTGCTCCACCGGGTTTTCCACCCCATCCACCCACCCTTACTCAACCCAATCCTCCTCAATTGTTACAAAGGAACCAAGGGCCAAGGCCACAATACCAAGGGAACAACTATAAAGCACCCAACAACTTTCACAATCAAGGAAATAATTTTCATCCACCAAATCAAGGATTTAACCCACCACCCCCACCCTTCCCAAATCAAGGATACCCTGAAGTTCAAAACCCAGGATATGGGCCACATGATAATCATGAGTATGTTGAAAGGAGAATTCGTGAAAGTGAAAAAAGAATGCAAGAGCAAATGAGACTTACCATGGAAGAGCAAACCAAGAGGATTTTGATGGCATTTAATCAAAGACCACAAAGGGCTTTACCTTCTAACACACAAACAAACCCGAGGGCCAATGTCAATGCTATCACAACAAGAAGTGGAAAAACGACTAATGATCCTTTACCTCTTACACCTTCTACTGATAATCCTACTATGATTCCATCTTGTGATAAGCCTTCTACATCTTCTTCACCACCTCCAAGCTCTACCACTTCACCACCTCCAAGCTCTACCACTTCACCACCAACACCTTCTCAACCTATATCCACTTCTCATATACCTTGCACAACTACCAATGAAGAAGCTAACAAAGAAAAATCTTCCACTACAACACCTACTCCACCTACACCTAAACCAAACCTTCCTTACCCTTCACGATTGAGAAAGGACAAACTGAAAAACAAGGATGATATACAAGTCTTAAACTTTTTGAGGATGTTCAAGAAACTTAACATAAACATCTCTTTTGTGGAAGCTCTTGCTTATACGCCAAAATTTACTAAGATGTTCAAAGATCTCCTCTACAACAAGGAAAAATTGGTGGATTTGCCTAACACATCCCTTAATGAGAATTGCTCCGCCGTGTTGCTCAAAACCTTACCTACAAAACTTGGAGATACGGGGCGCTTTTTGATCCCTTGTAATTTTCCCGGGGTGGAAAATTGCATGGCATTGGTGGATCTAGAGGCAAGCATAAATCTCATGCCTTTATTGGTTTTGCAAAAACTCTCTCTTCTCGATGTCACTCCAACTAGGATGACCCTTGAGTTAGCCAATCGTACCATAGCTTACCCGGTAGGAATTGCGGAGGATGTGTTTATAGGTGTGGATAAGTTTACCTTTCCGGCCGACTTTGTAGTGGTTGATTATGACATGGACCCGAGAGTTCCTCTAATTGTTGGTAGACCATTTTTGAGGACGGGTCGTACTCTTACAGACGTGGCGGAGGGATAACTAATCATGAGAGTAGAGGATGAGAAAGTGGTGTTTAAGCTAGGAAAAGTGACTAAGAAGTATCAAGCTTGTGAAACCATTAACATAGTAGATGTACTTGATGAGGTGTGTGATGGGCATTTCCATGATGCTTGTAAGAGTAATAGTGAAGACATGCCTCATGTAGAGACCGTTGCCTTAATTGCTCCCTCCTTAACACCTTTTGGAGAGAGTGATTTCCTCTTGGAGGAATTTGAGTCCAACTTCCTTGGTAATGATGATTCTCCCATTAATTGGGAAGAAGACATTCTCACTATCCAAAAGTTGCTTAATGAGGATCTCATTCCTTCACCCATCCCA
The DNA here is from genome assembly GCA_025667525.1 of Glebionis coronaria. Lineage (NCBI taxonomy): Eukaryota > Viridiplantae > Streptophyta > Magnoliopsida > Asterales > Asteraceae > Glebionis > Glebionis coronaria. The sequence continues at coordinate 69,938,359 of CM046882.1, read as the reverse complement.
CAAGAAGTTACCAATGATGATCCATCCATAGTGAAACCTTCCATAGAGAGTCCACCTACCCTTGAACTTAAGGACCTTCCATCCTACCTAGAGTATTCTTTCTTAGAGGGGAAAGACCAATTACCCGTGATCATTGCTAAAGATTAGAAAGAGGATGAGAAAGAAAAACTCATAGAAGTCCTTAAGAAACATAAGCAAGCCATATCATGGAAAATATCCGACATAAGGGGAATTGATCAAAATTTTTGTACACACAAAATCCTTATGGAGGATGATTACAAACCCGCTATTCAAAGCCAAAGAAGGGTTAACCCTAAAATCCATGAGGTCATTAAGAAGGAAGTTATGAAACTCCTTGATGCGGGAATGATTTACCCCATTTACGACTCTCCATGGGTTAGCCCGGTACATTGTGTTCCTAAGAAGGGTGGAATCACCGTAGTACCCAATGAGAATAATGAGCTTATTCCTACTAGACTTGTTACGGGTTGGAGAGTTTGTATTGATTATAGAAAGCTCAATGATGCTACTAGGAAAGATCATTTCTCATTACCTTTTATGGACCAAATGCTTGAACGCTTAGCAGGAAATGAGTACTATTGCTTTCTAGATGGATTCTCGGGTTGTTTTTAAATACCCATAGACCCTAAGGATCAAGAAAAGACCACATTCACTTGTTCATACGGTACATTTGCTTACAAGAGAATGCCTTTTCGCTTGTGTAATGCACCGGGGACATTTCAAAGGTGTATGATGGAAATGTTCCATGACATGATTGAGCAAACTATAGAAGTTTTCATGGATGATTTCTCGGTTTTTGGAGATTCATTCACTTCTTGTCTCTCCCATTTAGAACGTATGCTAAAGAGGTGTGAAGAAACACGTCTTGTTCTTAATTGGGAGAAGTGCCATTTCATGGTTAAAGAGGGGATAGTATTAGGACATAAGATATCCAACAAAGGTTTAGAAGTGGATCGTGCTAAGATAGATGTGATTGCTAAGCTTCCCCCACCTACCATGGTGAAAGAAGTTAGAAGTTTTTTGGGTCATGCGGGATTCTATAGACGTTTTATATAAGATTTCTCTAAGATAGCAAGATCGATGACCCACCTAATAGAAAAATAGGCTCCTTTCATTTTCACCCAAGAGTGTTTGGACTCTTTTGAGATTCTTAAGGAAAAATTGACTAAGGCTCTCGTTTTGGTTTCTCTAAATTGGGATTTACCTTTTGAGCTTATGTGTGACGCTAGTGATTATGCCGTGGGGGCCGTGTTAGGACAAAGAGTAAATAAATATTTTCAACCTATACACTATGCTAGTAAAACCATGATGGGTGCTCAACTTCACTATACCACCACGGAGAAAGAATTGCTTGCTATAGTCTATGCCTTTGAGAAATTTAGACCCTATCTTGTGCTATCCAAAACCATAGTGTATACGGATCATTTCGCTCTCAAGTACCTCATGACAAAGCAAGATGCTAAGGCTAGACTTTTGAGATGGGTTTTATTGCTACAAGAGTTTAAGATAGAGATTCATGATAAGGAGATGAGAATTTAGCAGCGGATCACTTGAGTAGACTTGAGCATCCTTTTCAAGGAGATTTGCCTCATAAGGAAATCAATGAATCCTTTCCATTAGAGGAGCTCATGTCTATCTCTTCTCAAGAGGATGCCACCCCTTGGTTTGCGGATATTGCAAACTACCTTGTGGGGGATGTGCTAATAGAGGGTCTTACTTTACAACAAAAGAAGAAAATTCTTAAGGAAGTGAAATACTACTTTTGGGATGACCCTTACCTCTTTAGGCAATGTGTGGACCAAATAATTAGACGGTGTGTAGATGGGCCCGAGGCATTTAAGATCTTAGAAGCTTGTCATAAGGGACCTACGGATGGACATTTTGGTCCCAACTATACCGCCAAGAAAGTCTTTGATTCGGGTTACTATTGGCCTTCCATATACAAATATGCTCAAGAGATGGTGAAATTTTGTGATGTATGTCAAAGACAAGGAAAAATTACTCAACGAGATGAGATGCCACAAAACTTCATACAAGAATGTGAGATTTTTGATGTGTGGGGAATAGATTTTATGGGACCTTTTCCATCTTCTACGGGAAATAACTACATACTCGTAGCGGTGGATTATGTGTCAAAGTGGGTTGAGGCCAAATCCTTACCTACTAATTATGCTCGAGTTGTAATAAAGTTTTTGAAGCAATTATTTGCTAGATTTGGTGTACCTCGGGCCATCATAAGTGATTGTGGTACACAATTTTGTAATGATCAATTCACAAGAGTTATGAAGAAGTATGGTGTTAACTATAGAATTTCTACCGCGTATCACCCTCAAACCAATGGTCACACCGAGGTCACAAATCGTGGTTTAAAGAGAATTTTGGAAACAACAGTGGGAGAGCATCGAGCTTCTTGGACGGATAAGCTTGATGATGCTTTGTGGGCTTTTTGGACGGATTTTAAGACACCAATTGGTTGTACTCCATATAGGTTTGTCTATGGAAAAGCATGCCACCTCCCATTCGAGTTAGAGCATAAGGCTTCTTGGGCTCTAAAGTGGGATAACTTTGATTTAAACCAAGCCGATTCACACAGAAAGGACCAACTCAATGAAATGGATGAATTGAGAGCCAATTCTTATGAGAACTCATTGCTTTATAAGGAAAAGACTAAGGAATTGCATGATGCTAAGATCAAGAACCGTGAGTTCAAAGTTGGAGAGTCGGTTCTCCTCTTTAACTCAAGGTTGCAACTCTTTGCGGGCAAGCTTAAGTCGAGATGGTCCGGTCCATTCACTATTGCTCAAGTATTTCCATATGGAACTATTGAGTTGTCACAACCCGATGGTCCCAATTTCAAAGTGAATGGTCACCGTGTTAAGCACTATTTTAGGAAGGACATTTCCGTGGAAATGGTCCAAGAGATCCGCATTTTCCCCATGAATTAATTCATTGTGGGAAGAGTCGAGCTAGAGACTCCTTAAATCAAGCTTGAATAACTAGGTTTAGAGGTTTTTGACTTAGAGTGTCGTAGGTTAGAAATAAGAATGGAGAGTTGATGAGAAGTGTAGGGGAGACCTTCCTTTTGTCTTCATGTTGTTTGTAGGGTTGCTCACTCATCATGTGTTTTGGAGCTTATGGAGGAGGCCCTTGTATCCGGTTCACTTCGTTACTATTGTGATTTTTCATAGACACATTGTGCTTAAAAAATGAATTCAATATAGTAGATTTTTCCTTAGCTTGGGTTAAGCAAAGTCTATTCATTGTCATAAGTGTAGGGGAAGTTTATACTTCCATGCTCTTAAACATTGAGGACAATGTTTAGCTTAAGTGTAGGGGGGTCTTCTATCGAAGTGACCTTACCTAGACTTTGTCATTGACCTTCATGATAAATTGGAAATTAAATTTTCAAACATTTTTCAAATTTTTGATCTACTTTGGCCACCAAAAATATGCATTCATAATTTTTCCATCAATCATTTTTCATTTGCATAACACATTTGCATTGTATACATTTCTTCTTTTATTTCATCAAAAAAGATATTAAAAAAGAGAAAAAAATATAATAAGAATAAAAAATTTAGATTTCTTTGACATATTAGGCCCGCCATGGATACTTTGACTCAACCCGAGTATGCTTATATAAGCTTACTCTTATTAGTATCCTTAACCATGTAGTCCTTTATTGGTCTATTAGGCTAAGCATCTACAAATCTCATTATTTGAGATTTCAAATTTGTGGAGAATTAGAAATGATAGAGTTGAAGCAAGTATAAAAGGGCTAGATAAACTTCATGACAGTTACTTGTAGCTAAACCCTTCTCTCTCTTTGCCTCTATTTACTTCGCATGTATATATGTTAATAAATAATCAAGAACAGTTTTAATTGATTTGTAATCTCTTATGTATTTTTTTCTAATCATTCATGGTTGGTATAAGTACGTCTTAAGATTCTAAGTTAGAACGTTTTATGTGTACTAGACTTATGTCATGCTTAATACTTAGCGGGTGTTTTTCCTTTTATTCTTTTCAACTTTCTTTGTGAGGAATAAAGAAAAATATGAGCGGCTTACAAAAAATGAGTGGCTAGAAAAAAAAGAAAAAAAAAGAAAAAAAAAGAAAAAAAATATATATACAAGACTCCCAAGAGGGGAAGTGAAGTTTTAATTATAGTGACTATTAGATTCCAATATTACCTTGACGGGTTGCGGGGATTTAATAGCTGCTCCAATCCAATATTACCTTGACGGGTTGCGGGATTGAAGATCCAAAGTCTCAAAAAGGCGGTGGATGTAAAATATTGCGTGAGTTTTATTTTTCTTTCCTTAGCGAGTGTGTAGCTACCTATTAATGCATGACATGAGGATTTTACACATAAGGCGAATGACTTATTACTCTTGAAATGGACTTATATTAATTGTGAGTGGTTTTTCAAGTAATGGATGAGAGGACTACTTCGGATTAAAACCGTGCTTCCTTATTTTGGGATTTTACATTTCTTATATTTCACGCTTCAAATAATGACAAATTTGCCTTCAAGCAATTTTCTCAAATAAATAACTAGTTCCACATTTAATTGTCATGAATAATTTGATGCACTTTTTACTTGTGAATGCAATGATCCCATTTTTAAGCTTGGTATGGGGAAAGTGAAACTTGAGGGTGATAAGTGTCCAGGTACCAAAGCCCTAATTTAAGTCATGGATTTCTTTATGAGTTTTTCCATCAAAACTGTGATAACCCAAAACTGAGGTCATTGCTTAATCTTATTTTACGATTATTTTTGAAATTTTTAGATGAGTTTGAATGATATTTATTTTTGGAGGTTTAAGTTTAAACCGATGTTGGAATGTTCATATTTAATATTTAATAAGTATAAGGAGTATTAGCAAACGTGATGTCGATGGATGCCAAATATTTTACGTCTTATTGTCGGTTGTTCGATTTTTGTCATTTTTGATGTTTTATTTTAAATGACGTTTTAACTCAACTAGTCGGGAGTCGATATTATTATATTGCAGGTACGTTTTAAAATTTTAAAAGTATCTTTATGAAACCCGAGCCCCGTAAATATTTTCAAAATTGACTAATAGTTATTTCTCGCTTTTTAACTAACTATTTTCATTTTTAGCCACAACTATTGCAAAATTACAACATTGGTCCCTCAACCACTATATATAAACATAAAAATTACACACACTACTTCATTTTCCACTCACAAAATTTTTTCATCTCTCTCTCTTGTCTTCTCGTTTTAGCCGTGACCCCCCAACCCACCAAAACACACCATTATTTCAATTTTTACTCCATTTTCACAATGATTTGAGCAAAACTAACACAATACCCACTATTATAATTGCACAAGGATCATTTTGATGTAAAAATTTTACACATGCAAGACTTTTTATTTTTTTCAAGTTGGTAGGTGAAAGCTATGATCATGCATGGCATTTTTATTATGATCCATGGTGTTCTTGCAAAAGTTTTGTTAAAAACTTGATTTTGATTTGAAGGTTTTGATTTTGATGATGATTTAAATGTTATAGTTGATATATATTAATGTTAGGGTATTGGGATGAACATTTCTATGGTTAGTTTTGGTCAAAAATGTGATTTTATACAAGATTTTGATAGCCATTTTATAACAGTAAGTAAACTGTAATTTCGAGATTTTTATGTTTTGATAATGGCTTAACTTATTGCCTAGGGTTGTAGATAATTTGATTAGCTTCGATTTGATATAAAGTAGAGCTTCTAGCTCCAAACGAGCGCGAAGTTATGATGTTTTGATTATTCGTGTACCGGGAGACGAGTATCGGCATTACATATAGTTGTTGTCGATATTTGGATCGAATCTCGAGGACTATAAATTGAAGTTTTGAAATTAGTAACCTTCTGATAATGAAGTGTGAACCTTAGAGGGTGAGTTTATTTAAAAACCCGAGTGTCGGTTTTGTAAACGGAGTCGTTTAAAGAAGTTAAAACGGTTATATGAAATTTTAACGTAAATCTGTCCGGATTTTGTAGTTTAAAGATGAGTCGGGTAAAGGACTTTAAAAGTAAATTCATTTGATAAACTTGTAGGAGGACTTTCTATATATAGTAAGTTAGTTTATCGAGTAATTTCATAAACGTTTGACAAGTTTAAAAGGGGTAAATAAGCTAGTACATATAGTATGTGCCGGCGGACTTTGTTAAAAGTGTAAAATGGTAAAGTAAATGTGTAGTAGAGTATAATGAAGTTATTTATATCGTTTTATCTCGAGTTTATCGTGACTTTGTGAGTTTGAGTTAGATGTTGTTATATATGATTTATTTCTCGAGTCATTATTAATGAACGCGCCTTATTTGATAGGTAGCGGTTCTCGTCTTTGAAAGGCATCCATTATCATCGACGATCATCTCGCTAGATCTCTTATACTAAGGTGAGTCTGTAGCCTCGCTTTTCATGCTAGCTACTAAATGTTTTATTACCCGCGAGGGGGATACATGCTATTTGAAAATAAATGAACACAAGTCATGAGTAATTGTTGGACCCGAATGTTGCCTAAGTTGTTTACATTGTATTGAGTACCTTGTTGCTAAAGACCCTAAATTCATGAGTCGTTAACTATCTTCTTACTTGATGTTGTGAGTCAGGAATAGCCGCTTATTCTAATGATAGTACTATTGGGTTGACCACCCTATCTGAGACCAGGGCATTACGTTGAGTAACCTCTGGGAAGGATAATTTACGGGAATAAGAATGTGGTATTCTAGCAACTGATACCCTATAGGGGCAATGGTTTTATTCTTGTCATACCGGCATTTGGCGTGGGTGACTATTTGGTTAAGGGGTCGGTGTCATGAGCTTAAATACAATGTTTATTATTGCCTTGAATATAGATTGTGTGTACGACAATTATATAAATGATTATTATTGATTTTCTTCTTGTGTTCAAATGTGATTTGATAAACCTATAGACTCGCTCAACATCATTGTTGACTCGTTTTAGCATGTGTTTCAGGTAATAGGAAGTGATGGAGAATGGAGCTTTGCTGTAGAGGTTGTGGTTTGGCTTTTGGAAGAATTTTAGTCTAAAAACTATTTCTATCCTTTTACTGTTGAACAATTCGTTAAATGTTTGTGTACTATACTAAATTTTTTGGTTGTTGGTCGAGATCCATGGGGACTAAATGCTTTACTCTGGTGTCGTTTTAGTACAATATGGGATGAAATTATGTTTTAGACCTATTATGAAAATCTTGTTTATATTTTATGTGTGAACATCTCTCTTTTGAGTCGTTCAATATACCTTGTGTGATGATGCTTGTGTCTAGCACCCAATTGTATATTTCCGCTGTGCAATGTAAATTGGGGGTGTTAGAGATTGGTAATCAGAGCTACAAGTTATTTAGAACTGGGTCGATTTTAAAAATTGTCCTAAACTATAACTTTGGTGTCGAAAGTATTTATTCTTCAAAAGCACACAACTCCTCTGCAACGCTCCGGTAAGATCACTTTTAGTTTTGTTTTGTATTATAGATGTATCCCTCATAACTGAAATGATTTCCCGAGTATTTATTAAGTAAATACTATGATACTGTATTGGAATTATTGAAAGTACGCTGAGTGCTTGTCAGTATCATGTTTTTTTTGCGAGCATTGCATAAACATCATTTGAATTGTGGTGCATAGGATGGATTACGTATAACATTTGCATAAGCATTGCATACTAATTTTTATTTTGTTAACAATGACCTTAAGTATCCTTGAACCCTTATAATTGTAGAAAATGGTTGGTTTACCTCGTGAGGATGGAGGGATTGATATGACTAATGTATTGGACGGTGAGGAAGTAGATAACTTTGGTGCTAGTGATGATGAGGAGACTTATGAGTATTTAGATTATGGAATTACACCTACTGCAGTTGGACAGACCGAGCCTGAAGTGTGATACTTGGGTTTTGCCTAATTAAAAAGATTCTTTGATGTGTGTCTAATCGAATTGATCTAGGCTCTCTATGTGACTCAGTCGTTCTTTGGTGAAACAAAATGTTGTGTCGTTGTTTTTAAATTAAAAGTGCAGAACAATTAAAGTAAAGGTGCAATTAAAGTAAATCTAAGTCTAATTAAAATAATGGTGCAAGTATTTAAAAGCGTGACTGAAATTAAAGGGCGCTAAAGTAAATGACGCAAATTTAAATCTATCTAAGGCAATCTTAAAACTCAACTAAAACTTAAACTAAGGCAAGACTAAAATTAAGCTAAGACAAATAATTTTAAAGTGAAAATAAATAAAAGGCGGGAAAAATAAAGATTGAAAATAAAAGACTGAAATTTTAAAAAAGAAAGACTGAAGAAAAACTTACAGAACCCTTGATTCGGAAGTTCAAAACTTCCGAATGAAAAGCCTTGATTCGGAACTTAGACCTTGATTCGGAACTTTTAAGTTCCGAATGAACAAAAGATGTTGATCCGGAACTTTGTCCTTCGTCCGGAACTTTGTTCGGAAGATCTGGCTGATTCGGAACTTTGACTTTCGTTCGGAACTTCGTTCGGAAGTCTTTATTCGGAACTTTTGAGTTCCGAATGAACACTCTTGATCCGGAAGTTTTAATGTTCCGGATGAACAATGCTTGAGTCGGAACTTTTAAGTTCCGAATGAAAGAACTTCTTCCCTTGATTCGGAAGTTTTAGACTTCCGGATGAAGCCACTGGTTCGGAACTTTGAAAGTTCCGAATGAACACTCCTTCCTTAACTTGATTCAGAAGATTTCCTGGGAATATCAGAAATAGCAACAAACTTTCACGAAGAACAAGGGAATCAAAAATAAACACGATCTAACACAAATTCAACCAAAATCAACACAAAGATTTAATCAGACTATTAACGAAACAACAGTAAACATAATCAAACAATTTAAATCAATAAAACAAAAAAATATAACCACAATAATCAAAAACCCATTTGGATCAAAATAAAAGCATGAACATGAACATACACATAAACACATAAATCAAAGATTTAGAAAGGTAGATGAGAGATTAACAAGATAAAGTAAAAATTGACAAAGATTAAATGAAAACTTACTTGGAATTAAATGGTAATTAAGGTGCAAAACATGTATTTAATGTTGACAAGAAAAGTAAATGACAAGGTAATTAAAGGTGGAAGGACTAATTTTCACTATTAGCCAACAAGAGAAAATGATTGCAACTAATGATTATTTATAGGGGAGGATTAAGGAAGCTTCCTCCCCTCTTTCCTTTTCTCTTAATTACAAGATTAGGTCATTCCTTCTTTAATATTAATTAATTGCACCATTAGTCCTTTATTCTTCTAATTTTCTTTAAACTTGAACTTTAAGGACTTTTGGCTTCGGGATTTCTTTGAACTCGTCTTTAAATTCTTCAATAAATTAGACTTGAATTCTTCGGATTTTGATAAACTTCCGTCTTTTGACCTTTTCTTCGATAAATCTTCAGAATTGGTCTTGGACTTCCGTTCTTTTTGCACTCTTGACTTCTTGACTTCGTCTTTCATCTTTTTCCTCAATAAAAGTCCGTAAATGCCCGTGAATTCCTGTGTTTTCTCCACTTTTCACCTTTTCGTCCTAAATCACAACAAAAACACAAACCACGCATAATTCCGACATAAAAGACATAAAATACACGTTTTGGTCCGGTTATTATTGTAATTAAGTGGTAGAAAGGATGGGTGTTTACACACCTATCAAATCCCCTACACTTGACCATTGCAATGTCCTCATGCAATGCATTAGTTACAGAGCATGTTTACATTTTTCATCACAATCAATCCATGTTGGCCTTTATTAAAGAGATAGATACTACAAACATTCAAAGTAAAGAAATAAAAAGCATACCTTGGGTTTTGGAAATGTTATTAATAATCATCATCCTCAAGTTTTCACTTTCTCCAAACCAAGCTTAGAAACGAGATCATTGTTATTATAAGTTAGTAAACTATCACGAACTCATGTGGGCCAATTACTCACTTAGACTCCCTTATTCCTAGGTGTATCTCTTATATTTTATTATTGTCTTGAATGATCACGAGGATGCATTTTTGACTTATTTAGATAGTTATTAAGTCTGAAAATAAAGTGAACGATTTAATCAATAGTTAGCTAAAGGACAAAATCTTTTAAAACTGCTTCTCGGGACCTCATAAAGTTCATATCTTGGCATAACTCGCTTCGCGATTTGAGACCTTTCTCGGACCGATATTTGGCAGCGACTTCATACTTCAAATCTTGAGAGACGTTCATGAAATTATGGTCTTCTATTCATAATAGGAATTTCTTCACTTGAAGTTTTGAGAGATTCATACTTGGACCACGACTTCTTCATTTTTCTCTAATCTTTATTTTGGACTTTGGTATACAACGATCCGCCTCCTTTTATGACTTGGATCTATTTATCCTCATACCTTGTTAGGGTCATTTCGGATACACTTCTCCATGACTTTTGGGGGGTTATAGCTTTACGTCGTGTGTCTCGATCCTTCATATTTATTTTCGATAAATGATTCTTCACATCACTTTATATCTTTAGCAACAAAATATAGCCCTCATGCCTTGTTAGGGCCTTTTCGGACTCGCCAATCTTCGCATCCCGCTTCAATAAGTTATGCCTTGGCTATGAACTCTAATCCATACCGAGCAACTTTTAAACGATCTTGGGCTAGAAGCTAAGTAACTTTTCAAATCGTACAACCTTATTTATTAGCAGATAAATTATTTAGCAAGCGATGGGAGAATAGGCTCATAATTAACTCACATAAATTCACGAAAGAATGCCGAACTTATAATTGGCTCTATCATCTCTCGTTCTCCACAGTTTAAAATCTCAAGTAATGAGACTCGTGGATACTTAGCCTATTAAATCAAAGTTTTGGATTTTCGAGTCGCCTATAGGATCTTGCAAATTCATAGACTTTTTCAAGTTTAGAAATCGCGTTTTAAAGTTCCCTTGATAAACGACTCTCTAGGATCAATTATAGGAACTTGCGAAAAGTTCTTGTTCTTAACCCGTGAGAGTTAAGACTTTCGCGTTTTATAGCTCCCTATATAAAAGCCTAGCAAAACTTGACTTAAACACGTTAAGGATACTAGCTAGAGTAAACTCGGGTTGAGTCAAAAGATTCATAACGTTTGAAAATTAAAACCACTTATTTAAACATTTATTCTAATAAGGAAAGAAAATAACTATACAAAGGGAAAAACTAATAGGCCAAAATAGATCAAAAATTTTTAAAAATGTCGAAAAATTGATTTTCCGGTTAAAATGAGGACAAATACAAAGAAAAGACCACTTAACTTCGATAGAAGTCCCCCCTACACTTAAGATAAACATTGTCCTCAATGTTTAAGCATGCGGGAGTAAACTCCCCTACACTTAGGACATTGTGCACGTTGTTTAAATCTCGCTAAGGAAAAGACAACTAAAGAGATTCCTATTTTAATATTGAGAAAATATAAAATAGTGAATCGAAAAGAGTTTAGGATAGAACCGGGAAGAAGTGGAACATGGAATCACGGGTCGTCAAGAATCATTAAGAGTGGATCATTGAAGCTCGAATCCCAGATTAAGAAGTGAGGAGAGGAAATAGCAAACCAAAGGGTCCCCCTACACTTATGATAAAGAAAGCGAAAAGATAGATGCATGGGTTGCCTCCCAAGAAGCGCTTGGTTTTTGTTAACCGAGTCGTGAGCCTGACTCGACCTTGATCATCAACGGAAGAAGCATGAAACATATCCACCAGGATCAAAGACATAGTTTTCGTCCATCAATAAGCACAAGCTTAAGGCGAACAAGGCAAGCCAAAGAAGAGTAGGCAAGGTTCCCTTAAGCAGTGATGGAGCACGGTGGAAGCAAGGATGAAGTGGTGCAAGCATGTCTTCAAAATTTCCAAAGATTTTTCCTTTTATTTCATCAGGTGGATACTGAGATGGCTTAAAGACTTCAATACCGGGGTCGAACACCTTTTCCTTTAGGGGAAAATAGCACTCAGGCTCAGTCGCGTGTGAAGAAGATCCGCAAAGAAGCACAACCTCGTCCTCAGAAGAGGGACGAAGAGGTGTCAAATCATATGTGCAACGGATTTCGGTGTCGACCGGTTTCTTCTCCTTTGACAGAATGTGATTCAAATCCAAAGTAGGATCAAGACGATAATCTTCAAAGCCATAAGGAGGAGCATCACTCTCATGAGGGAAGTAAGTGTTGAGAACTTCAGAGAAATCTTCCTCAAATGAGTAATTGTCCAAAGTAGGATCGAGTGATGGCGGAGGATCTTCATCATGTGAAGAATCGCTCGAAAGAGTATCAGCCTCATCAAAATCATCGAAAGTGGGCAGCTCGGGATACTCAGAAGTACAATCAAAATCATCCGAATCTGAGCTAGAATCATCATCATAAGCATCAAAGACCGGTGGAGACTCATAAATGGGGGAAGGTTCCAAAGTGGAGCGAGAATTATCCATATCATCGTCAAAGAGTGGATTATCGATGGAAGAATCGAATAGAGGATTGTCATAGATGGTAAAGTCATCGAGCACATTATTCATATTCACTGATTCTCGTCTAAAAGATTTGCCTGTAAGCTTCCCCATTTTAAAAACTTTTGAATCATCCCCGACTCGTAAGATTAACTCACCTTAGGCAACATCTACTAAAGCTCGTCTGGTTCTCAAGAATGGTGGACCAAGTATTAACGGAATACGAGGGTCCATTTCATAATCAACTACGACAAAATCGACCGGGAAAGTAAATGTGCCAACTTTGATGAACACATCTTCGGCTATACCAACGGGGTAAGCGAGAGTGCGGTTTGCAAGTTCAAGAGTCATCTTTGTTGGAGTGAGGTCGGGTAATGATAGTGTTTTCCAAACACTCAGTGGCATAAGATTAATACTAGCCCCGAGATCAGCAAGGGCAGTAAATTCTTCTGTTTTGTTGAACACGCAAGGCAACACAAAACGACCGGGATCTCCAAGTTTTTCCGGAAGTTCTTTAAGAATAACTGCAGAGTAGTTTTCATTTAAGCGTGTGTTGGCGAGTTCAATCAGCTTCTCCTTCTTGCTAAGCAATTCCTTGAATGCTTTGAAAATTTTTGGCATATGGCAAAGTGCTTCAACAAGGCTAATGTTGATGGTCATTTGAGATAGCATATTCACATATTTCGATACTTGACAGTCATTCTTGGTTAGCTCGTTGGTCTGGCCTATGCGAGAAGGGTATGGGATTCTGGGTTTATAGGTGGAAGGTGAAGGTGTAGTCGGTAAAGGTTGAGATGTTGAAGGGTCCTTCCGAGAGACATCGTCATGACGAGGCGGAGACGGTAATGGTGCACTAATACTAGGTGTAGGAGGAGTAGGGATACATGGTGGTGTAGATGTTGGGGGTGGGATTGGTGGTCCTACGATGGTGACTCCACTACGAGTAGTAATAGCACTCACATTAGCTCGCGGATTAGTGACGGTGTTTGAAGGTAGAGAACTTGAAGTAGAAGGTTGAGTGGCAGGCAAGAAACTAGCCAATAGATTCTTTAATTCAGTCGTTTGAGTGTTGAAGGAGGATTGAATATTATCGCGAACCTCGGTTCTAATGTCATTACCTTGCTTCAGGATATCTCCTTTCAAATTGATTAGTTGGCTTTGTAGATTCTTGATTTGCTCACCTTGAGTTCTCATTGTGGTTTCAACATCGTGATTAATGGGTGGGGTTTGTTGAGCGGGTGGGTTATAAGGGTTAGAAGCTCTTGGTGGGATTTGGTTGCTTCTAGTGTAGTTGTTGGCGGGGTTTTGGTTTTGAGGAGAAAAACCGGGTGAAAGGTAATTGTTGGAACGGTAACTCAGCAGATTTCTATCCCCTTGTTGTCTAGCTTGGTAATTTTCCGGTGAATAATTACCATAAGCAACATACACATTTTCCGGATTTCCTTGTGTAGAAGGACAATCGGTGTATGAGTGAGGACCGCCACATGTTTCACAAGTATTAGCAACCGCTTTAACTTGTTGTTGTTGTTTGTTTGAAGCGAGAAGCGTAATACTTTTGCTCATTTCGGTCATCATGCGGGTGAGTTCGGTCATCTCAGGGTTTGCTGAGGTAGAAGAGACATTGACTCTCGGATTGTTCCTTGAAGAAGAAGAGGAATCCCAGTTTTTGTGGTGAGTAGTCATGTTCTCAATTAGCTCTCTACACTCCTCGGGTCTCCTTTTCATGAATGTGCCACCGACGGCTGCATTGATCGTATCACGATCTCGAAAAGTCAAACCGTTGTAGAAAGTATCTATTAAGGTCACAGGGAGCATGTTGTGGTTTGGACATCTATCGATCAAGACATTATATCTCTCCCAAGCGTCAAAAAGAGATTCATCAGGGTCTTGCATGAAACCACTGATCTGATTGCGAAGGCTCGTGACCATGGATGGTGGAAAGTAGCGCGACAAAAAGCGTTGAGTCATGTCATCCCAAGTGTGAATAGAATTCTTCGGGAGACGATCAAACCATTTCTCGGCATGATGTAATAAAGTGTGTGGAAAGAGTTGTAGGCGAAGTTCATCCATTGTGGCACCGGCCAACTTCATGCTTTGGGTGATTGTAATGAACTTGTCGAGGTGTTTGTTAGCATCATCATCAGGCAATCCACGGAATGGGTTTGTTTGTACTTGCTGAATCATGTGGTGCTTCAACGAAAACTCAGGAGCGTTGATTTGCATCGGCGCAATCGGTCCTCCTCGTCCAAACATGGTTGGTTGACAAAGTTCCTCCATTGTCTGAAGATCGGGCTGTGGAAGAACATTGTTGTTATTATTAGGGTGCGGTGGATTATTGTTGTTTACACCTGACATAGCTAAATCTTCTTGAGGCTCGGGCACTTGATAATTAGAAGATCTAGTACGCATGCACCTACAAAGACAAAAGAAAAAGAAACCAAACACAAAAACAATATATATACCCAATAAAGATAAAATCTTTTCGGATTTTTGAAATTTTTTAATTTTTATGGATTTTTATCAATTTTTAATTTTTATGATTTTTTGAATTTTTTAGGCAAGAAAAATAACGCTCACAAGTGAACGGATCCCAAAAAGCAACACGTCTCTCACAGAAAACCGTTAATCTTTACGAAAAGAGCCGGCAGCGGCGCCATTTGATACTTGGGTTTTGCCTAATTAAAAAGATTCTTTGATGTGTGTCTAATCGAATTGATCTAGGCTCTCTATGTGACTCAGTCGTTCTTTGGTGAAACAAATAGTTGTGTCGTTGTTTTTAAATTAAAAGTGCAGAACAATTAAAGTAAAGGTGCAATTAAAGTAAATCTAAGTCTAATTAAAATAATGGTGCAAGTATTTAAAAGCGTGACTGAAATTAAAGGGCGCTAAAGTAAATGACGCAAATTTAAATCTATCTAAGCCAATCTTAAAACGCAACTAAAACTTAAACTAAGGCAAGACTAAAATTAAGCTAAGACAAATAATTTTAAAGTGCAATTAAATAAAAGGCGGGAAAAATAAAGATTGAAAATAAAAGACTGAAATTTTAAAAAAGAAAGACTGAAGAAAAACTTACAGAACCCTTGATTCGGAAGTTCAAAACTTCCGAATGAAAAGCCTTGATTCGGAACTTAGACCTTGATTCGGAACTTTTAAGTTCCGAATGAACAAAAGATGTTGATCCGGAACTTTGTCCTTCGTCCGGAACTTTGTTCGGAAGATCTGGCTGATTCAGAACTTTGACTTTCGTGCGGAAGTTCGTCCGGAACTTTCGTTCGGAAATTCGTTCGGAAGTCTTTATTCAGAACTTTTGAGTTCCGAATGAACACTCTTGATCCGGAAGTTTTAATGTTCCGGATGAACAATGCTTGAGTCGGAACTTTTAAGTTCCGAATGAAAGAACTTCTTCACTTGATTTAGAAGTTTTAGACTTCCGGATGAAGCCACTGGTTCGGAACTTTGAAAGTTCCGAATGAACACTCCTTCCTTAACTTGATTCGGAAGATTTCCTGGGAATATCAGAAATAGCAACAAACTTTCCCGAAGAACAAGGGAATCAAAAATAAACACGATCTAACACAAATTCAACCAAAATCAACACAAAGATTTAATCAGACTATTAACGAAACAACAGTAAACATAATCAAACAATTTAAATCAATAAAACAAACAAATATAACCACAATAATCAAAAACCCATTTGGATCAAAATAAAAGCATGAACATGAACATACACATAAACACATAAATCAAAGATTTAGAAAGGTAGATGAGAGATTAACAAGATAAAGTAAAGATTGACAAAGATTAAATGAAAACTTACTTGGAATTAAATGGTAATTAAGGTGCAAAACATGTATTTAAAGTTGACAAGAAAAGTAAATGACAAGGTAATTAAAGGTGGAAGGACTAATTGTCACTATTAGCCAACAAGAGAAAATGATTGAAACTAATGACTATTTATAGGGGAGGATTAAGGAAGCTTCCTCCCCTCTTTCCTTTTCTCTTAATTAAGAGATTAGGTCCTTCCTTCTTTAATCTTCATTAATTGCACCATTAGTCCTTTATTCTTCTAATCTTCTTTAAACTTGAACTTTAAGGACTTTTGGCTTCGGGATTTCTTTGAACTCGTCTTTAAATTCTTCAATAAATTAGACTTGAATTCTTCGGCTTTTGATAAACTTCCGTATTTTGACTTTTTCTTCGATAAATCTTCAGAATTGGTCTTGGACTTCCGTTCTTTTTGCACTCTTGACTTCTTGACTTCGTCTTTCATCTTTTTCCTCAATAAAAGTCCGTAAATGCCCATGAATTCCCGTGTTTTCTCCACTTTTCACCTTTTCGTCCTAAATCACAACAAAAACACAAACCACGCATAATTCCGACATAAAAGACATAAAATACACGTTTTGGTCCGGTTATTATTGTAATTAAGTGGTAGAAAGGATGGGTGTTTACACACCTATCAAAGTGATTCAAGGTAGTTATGTTTCAAGGGTTGATGTTGTGCCACGGACTGTTCCGGACTGTCAGCGACCTGTTGTACGTTCTTGATAGTCGTAGAAACACGTCTTTTAGGAAAAAGAGCGTAATATGGGCAAGTATTAAGTTGCACGTTTTAGGAAAAACGCGAAACCGAACAAATGCGGGTTCGTTCTCGAGGAGGTGTGTGGATTAATGTGCCAAAATATATAATCAAAGGTTTAGGGTAGTGTCGTTTTTGGATAAGAAAAGAAAGAAAACTAGAGACGAACTACGATTACAATTAACTACGACGAATAACGTAAAACGCGAACGTAAGTACGTAAAATGTGAAAATTTAAAAATTTTAAGCAAAAAAACAAATTAAAAATGAAAAAGCAGTTCAAAAATATAAATAAGGATAAAAATCCAATAAAAATATTTTAAAACCTTTTATTAATTAAATATTCAATTTTTAATGCTAATTAAAGCCCAAAAATTAAATATAATTAAGAAAAAGCCAAAATATTATTTTACTGGACAAATAACTCACTTATATTATTTATAAACTAAAAAGTATTTTTCCTAAATTTTAATTACTATTTTCCTATTTTTAAAACACTAAAAACTATTTTAAAACTAAAATAATTATAAAAAATAATTAAATAATGCTAAAAATAATTTACCAATTTTAAAAATCCTATTTTACTCTAATAAACAGAATAAAAATGAAAAAGTTTGAAAAATAATAAATTTTTCACTAAAAGACAAAAACAGTTTTAAATAAAACCCTAATTAAACTAAATTAATTATAAAAATTAATTAAAATTGAACAGTGAAATATTTTTAAACTAAAAATCTTAAAACATTTTTATTAATCTATAAAAATATTAAAACTGAAAAATATTGATTTTTTGCACTAAAAGACAAAAACAGGATATTTAAAAGTTAATTAAAAATGCAATTTAATCAAGAAAATACTAAATGAACAGTAACAGAAAATTAAATTATACTGAAAAATCAAAAATTAAATAAGAAAAATAATGACACTAATTTGAAAACCTAAAACCTAAAAAAGTTCACTAAAGACAAATTAGATGCAAACTGAAAGTGACACTTGAAGAACTTTTTGTCAGTTAGCTAGGCAGGGGAAACCTTTACACTAGCAGTGGGAACTTGGTTCCCACTGACAGTTGTGAAAAACGGGTCTGGGCCCTTTTTTGGTGATAACTTGTTGGATAATGGGTTTTGCTTGGATACAAGGGCACCCCCACAACCAGTTGGTTTGTGGGGAGTCAAACAAACAACAAAAACACAAACTTTTTAACAAGAATCTCACACAAAGGGGCAAAGAAGGTTGCTGTTATGCACCCTAGTAATCAGATGAACAGTATCTGGTTCAAATGGCAATAAAATGAATTTCAACAGCCTAAATCATGCACACAATCTAACCCAATCATATGAAACTGATTAACAACCCTAAATTACCTAATTATCTAACATATGACAAGCCATGGGGGCACAAATTTCACTTAAACAATCAAAGAAAGGCTTACTGATTTTCAAGCAGGTTTGCCATTTTTTTACATGCAAGTTACTGATTTCTCCTAACCAACTATAAGACAAATACTAAATGACCCTAACGCTATCTATGTGGGTATGTTAAACCTGCTTACACTCACTTTTATGACACCAATATCCAAGTATTCAACAATGCCAAACACCCCTTTAACTGAACTCTTAACAAATTTACTAAGATTTGGCATACAAATCTTGTGTACACTACTATAAAACTAGGAGGACATATTCATCACACCCAAAAATCATAGAAAGATTACCATAACAATGCATACAATCTCAGATTCTAAAAAACTCCAAATAAAACAGTCAAAAGAAATATCAAAAGAAAGGGTTCAAGCTGAACTTACCAAACTTGGTCTTATTCAGGCCAAGTACTCTGCTGATGCCATCTTTCTTTGAACTTTTTACTGCTTAACAAGGGCTTATAAGAAGCTATGAATGATATGGACTATTCTTGGCTGGTAGGTCAACAACTGACCCCAAGAAACAAGACAACAGGAGATGGTGAATGGTTAGGACTTTTGCTCCTGCACAAACAACAAAATTCCAAGTAGCTTAAGCTGCATACAAGCTTGTTGTCAGCAAGCTTGTAGTAGCTTGAGCTACAGTAAGTATCACAGTAAAATCAATTAAAAACAAGATTTTAATTGTAAAAATCTTTGATAAACACTCTAAATTAGAGCCGGATTTGTGAACAAGTAATGAACCAAACAAGTAAACTAACATAAACTCCAGGCTTTTGTATACACTTGATATGTCAAATCAAGTCTATCCAACAGCTAGGAGAGCTTATGGATCTCAAAAATATTTTCACCAAATTCATTTGAATAAAAACTTTTGATAAACATGAAAAGTAAATGACTAAAAGTTAAGGATGCAAGAATTTAAAATAACTGGAAGGTAAAATGGAACTCAAACTTTTCTCTTCATTAAATTTGTATTCAAATTACAAAATAACAAGAAAGAAAATTTGGAACAACTGAAAATAAAGAAGCCCTACTGCCTTTATACTAGGCTTACATGATTCTAGAAGGAACAAAAAGAGTAAACCCTAATCTAATGATTTCCCAGATTGCCCTTGCTGTCTTGTGAATTTGAATTTGGTCAACAAGCTCCATGTGACCTCTGCCTTGATTTTGGATGTTTGCTTAGGTATGAGCTGTTGATTCTTAATCTTGGACGTTTATCAACCCTTAGGGAGCAAGAAAATGATCCTAGCCGTTGATGGAGTCAATCTTGCACAGTAGCACATGAGAGATGTAGCCGGGAGGGGACAAAAAAGTGAGATGTCACTTTCTGGGTGTGGGGTTTTGTTGGGAGGGAGGTAAATGGTGAGTAGGTAAAAGTAATTTAACTTTACCCTTTGATTTGAGTATGGTAATTTTCTAGGGTTTGGAGGTTGGGGATGGTTAATAGTGGCAGTTAATCCACTTTTTGTTTTTAAAAATCTGTTTCCCACGTTTTTGTTTTGTTAAATACGTTTAAAGGAAAGTTAATGGGGTTTGACCATGTTGACTGGTGAAGTGGCAAGGGATGGTGATGTGTCATTTGGTGGTTGGAGGAATGGAGGTAGTGGGGTGACGTGGGGAGGGTTAATTGGATGGTGGTTTTTGGCTGTCTTGGCAGGTTTGGTCCTCCAACTCTCTTTCACTTGCTAGATCTTTTTAAACAGCAATCAACTCTTTTCTCTTTGTTAAATGTTTGACATACTTGTCAAATTTGGCACATTCAATTAGCAAGTTTTAATCAAGGGTCTTTAATGCACAATTTGCATTCTTCAAGGGCTGATCATGTAATATCTTGAAATTTTAGGGACCCACAAGTAATTTTGAGGCTTTTTAGGGGTATAAAATGACAAGTCTTCAATTCTTGAGCGGCCAATCTTGCCAATCTTCAAAACTTCAAGAACTTGAATGGAATTTCATGATTCGGGTCCGGTTCATTGTGCGGCTTCGTTTCCCGTGTTCGTTATTGCTTCATTCTTATGATCATTTGTTGATTACACGATATCCGTACCTAAAGTACACAAGACACAAATACAAGCATATATAGAGGTATTTTCATGATATTTTAAGCGTTTTAAGCCCGATTTGGACGATGAGACTATGTATAGAAGCAGTCTCATCACTCCCCCATACTAAACCATTGCCGTGCCCCCACGCAATGCTAGAATTAAGTATCGTAGCACTTCCAAAATTCATTTTATGATGACATTTATTAGAAACGTAAACTTTAATAAACTACTACACGCGTTTTAGACATAATATATTGTTTTCATCACGAAAAAGTGACTTTTAGGATCATAGAACAAGAACACGTGAATGCTTCGTTAGAAATAATTTCGTCGTCCTCAATTTTCACCAAATTCCATGCTAAGCGTGTAACGAGATCATTGTTATTATAAGTTAGCAACACGATCATATCTCATGAGTGTTAATTACTAACCTAAACTCCCTTATTCCTACTTGGTATCTCTTATATTTTATTTTTGTCTTAATGATCACGAGGATACATCATTGACTTATGCGTGAATAGAGATTAAGTCTAAAAATAGAGTTATAACGGTGTAACCAAAATCATTAAATTAATAATTCACCCTAATAGACAACGGTGTCAAAAAATTAAGTCAACAAGAAGGATCGATAAACACGGTTTTATAACGGTTTTGAACATGAGACTTATTACCAAGACTTTTATACGCCCCCTAACGGAAGGGCCTTATTATCTTTGGTTTACCTCCATCTTTTATTCAACTTCGCCATGAAGCTTTTATTATGACTTCGGTCTTGCCTTGCCTTTTATTATCCGCCTCATCGGTGGTTTTATTAGCCAAAGACGTATATCCTCACGCTAAAGCGAATTTTGGATCTTTAAAGCTTCAAAGATTAAGGCTTGATTCACTTTCAATTTTGCATAGATTTTTCGGCCTTATGGGGCTTCAAATTGTTTGCTAGATTTAGGTGAGCACTTGAAATCTTATTATTAGGTGAAGCTTTCGATTATTCGGGTGCCAATACTTCAAAACCGTGACGCTGGCGATACCTTAATGTTTTCGCAATTTAATTACATGGAAGCTACTAAAACAAATTAGAAACCAACAATAGTGACTAAACCGCTAAATCAATATTTATTAACAATTATTATGCAAAAGCGTGGGGAGAATAAGCTAATAATTACTACACATAAGATCGTGACGATTACGAGACTTATAAATAGCTCTATCATTTCTCGTCCTCATTTAAGAGACTTAGCCTAAAAAGTTAAGGAATCAAAGCTAAGTTCTCAACACGCACGGTCGAGTCAAAAATTACTCTCGTTCTCACCATCGGAAAACCTACATTCGTGTCTTAAACACTTATGAAAAACTAGAAAAATTTTAAAATTTGGCAATTTTTAGCCTTATTTGCAACAAAAAGATAACAAAAAGATGAAATTTGGATTGCGTGATGACGTAAGCAAGGTGAAGTATCTACTCACCCCCCATACTAAAACTAAACATTGTCCTCAATGTTTCGAGTCTAGGGGTGCAAACACCCCCATACTAGAGACGAAGTCGAATGCTTAATCTCGAGCATGGAAAGGGTAAAACGAATAACCTAAAAGCCGTTTATGAATTATGCTAATAAGATAAACGTTAGAACATAAAAAGATATCATCGGATATCGGAATCTCCAAAGGCAACGATCGAAGCTCGAGTGCTACGTAAAACGAACACGAGAGGCTTCAATGGTGACGATGTACCTAATGAATCACAATCACGAACAACCACGGAACAAAGGTTGGAAGGGCACAAACCCCTCACATTAGGTTAACTAAAATGCAATAATATGTACATGGATAAGCATGGGTCTCCCCCACAAGGCACCTTGTTTTTGTTAACCGAGTCAAAAGCTCGACTCGAATCCCCTTAAATGTGATCATTTAGGGATTATCTTGGTTCGGTCATTTTTGGTTGGACTTACATGTAATCAAGGCCCAAAAGCAACCGTGAATAAAGGCAAAGCCTCTATACCGGGATCAAAGATCGTGTCTTCGTTTTCGGATGATAAACGAAACAACACGACTTTCAACATCATCGTCCCAAAGGGACACAAGAAAATAGCATAAGAAGAGAAGGGTGGGACATTGGTTGGGCATAAAAATTGAGTCACTCGAGGTAAACTCATACCGTAAGTGTAGAAGTATCTTCTAGTGACTACTTCGGTAAAAGACCGAGATTTTATCTTAAACGTGATACCGGGGTCAAAAATCTCGTCCTCGGTGGAGAAGTGTGAGGGAACAAATGGGGCTTCCCCCATACTAGATCCACACAAAACGTCGTCAAAAGAAGTAGACGCGTTTGTTGCAAGTTCAATTAAACGAGGTGATGACGGAGTTAACTTTGGAAAATTTTTCAAATCAATTGTAAAATCTTTTCCTTTTTCATTTTTAAACTCATTGTTACGAAAACCCAAGTTGATTAAATTGAAAATATTTGGTGTTTCTAAAACAATTCTAGGCACACTTAAAATTTCCACATTTATCTTGAAGGCGGGAGGAGGATTTGAATTTTTAAAACTTGAATCGATTAATAAAACATCCCCCTCCGGGCTAACGCAACGGTCCTCATCAAACTCGAAAATCGAAGGCGGATCGTCAAGAATACGTTTGATCTCGGAAAAATCACCGTCGGGATCAAAAACGTCTTCTCTTCCTCGTGGAAGAGGTCGAGCAATAAAGTCGTCGATAATCGAGTCGCTAGCTTCAACCGTCGTGAAACTAGGAAAAGAAGGCTCTTCGATTGAAGATTTTGCCTTTGTCGTTTCGACCTCGATATCGAAAAATGTATCGATGTGAGCAAGGCCATCGGCGGACTTCTCACATGATAAATCCAAAATCTCACTCGGTGTGGGATTAGGAGTAAAAGGCTCGTCTCGTGACGATTTTGCCTTGACGGTTTCAACTTTGTCCTTCGAAGGGATCGAACGTGGGCTTTCAAACATTTTAGCAAAAATACTAACACGTCCCTTCGGAATTAATTTTCGCTCATCTTGTAAAAACGAGGGTTCAACGATTTCCTTTAAAACCTTTTCACATTCTTCTTTTTTAAAATCATTTGATGGAATTTCTTCGTCAGAATTAAGTGTATATTGATTTAGAAAATCCTCAATAATTTCATCCTCATTAGAAAAATTAGGTTTAGAAGGTACAAGATTTAAATATCCCAAGTATCCTACGAGTTTTTCCTTTGGTTTATTTTCAAAAATATTTTTCAAAACTTCGTTGGATGACGTTTTTGTTTCCTCAACGTTTTTGCAAGACGACGAAGGTTGCACGACTCTAAAATTCGAGAGATTGGGATCAATACGAGACGTACGAGTCTTAGGAGTCGAAATAACTTTAACCTCTCCCTCGAGATTAGGATTGGTGACGTTCGATGAAGAACTCGACTCGTATGAAGCTACTTTTTTCTCTAAGGTCTCAATCGTTGAAAGAAGTTCATTTTGCTTATTAGTGTAAGCCTCCACAACTTTGTCAACAATTTTATCCCATCTCTCGTCAAGTAGGTCAGATAAACGTTCTTGTTCTTTAAAAGCAGCATCATATTCGTTTTCTAATTCGGTTCTCATTGAGGCCATTTCCTTTAAGTAAAATTCCTTTTGAGTTTCCAATTGTTTTTTGTGATGTTCCTTAAGATTCGCAACTTGTTCTTGAATCATCGTTAAGTTTGCATTATTACGTCTCACATAGTCATAAAAAGCATTTTGATTCATTTCATCATTTTGATTTTGATCACAATTAAAAGACGAATCATATGACGAGTAGAACGTAGACGATGGGTGATCTTGGTCGTAAGATTGAAAATTGTCACCAAGACCACGTGGAGCGGAGTTATAGATATAACCCTCTCGACCTCCAATAACCTTACAATTAAAACAATTGGCACCATCGGGCGGGCCTCCACAATATGGACACGAGTAATAACCACCATGATTCGACATGATGCAACGAGAACGGTGTTACGAGAATTAAACACTAGAGGGTTAGAAGTAGAATTATGAATTTAGAGGGAATGTAGAAGATTATTTTTGTGCTTTTGATTGTTTTTTAATTTTTTTGGTATTTTGAATGTATTAGGTAGACAAAAATCTACAAATCTCTCCTCGAATCGATTTTCTCGATTAAAAGAGCCTTAAGGAATGAAAACGATCACGTGGAGTGAACGCCTTCGATGACTTTAGAACGATGGTGGAACACCAAATCGTTCAAGAGGGTTTAATCTTGAAAACAAGCAAATATATATACGTAGATAATACTTTGGTTGGCAAACCCTCGATTAGCCCTTTTTCTCAAAACACGCACAAGCAAGCGGGGGAAACGAGGCGACGCTAAGCACTTAAGAGCCTTTTTCCCTTAGGTCGTGAAATACAACCGCCTTATACCCACCTTATAGTTTGTGTTAATTGAAATTAAACCTCACGAAAGTATTTATCAATTTTGCCTTTTACTTTTGCTTTGGATTCGAATACAATGATCGAGTGATGAAATCCCGAATCAAGGTTGTGATTTCTCACGTATTTGGAGTACTTGTATTTTTATTGTTCTACGTAAATACAATATATTAATAATATTCACAATAAAAACGAAAACCAATATATCTACAATATAGTAAAATGATGTTGTGTGTTTAATTTAGGAAAACTAAACACAATTTATTTGGATAGTATAATATAATAAGGAAAAATAACAAAAATGAGTATGTACGATATTCACGTTTTTCAAAATGTGAAAAGCAAAAACGCACCACTCACAAAAACACGATACTAATAACGGCACACTAAAAACACCTCCCCGGCAGCGGCGCCATTTTGATAGTCGTAAAAACACGTCTTTTAGGAAAAAGAGCGTAATATGGGCAAGTATTAAGTTGCACGTTTTAGGAAAAACGCGAAACCGAACAACTGCGGGTTCGTTCTCGAGGAGGTGTGTGGATTAATGTGCCAAAATATATAATCAAAGGTTTAGGGTAGTGTCATTTTTAGATAAGAAAAGAAAGAAAACTAGAGACGAACTACGATTACAATTAACTACGACGAATGACGTAAAACGCGAACGTAAGTACGTAAAACGTGAAAATTTAAAAATTTTAAGCAAAAAAAAACAAATTAAAAATGAAAAAGTAGTTCAAAATAATATAAATAAGGATAAAAATCCAATAAAAATATTTTAAAACCTTTTATTAATTAAATATTTAATTTTTAATGCTAATTAAAGCCCAAAAATTAAATATAATTAAGAAAAAGCCCAAAATATTATTTTACTGGACAAATAACTCACTTATATTATTTATAAACTAAAAAGTATTTTTCCTAAATTTTAATTACTATTTTCCTATTTTTAAAACACTAAAAACTTTTTTAAAACTAAAATAATTATAAAAAATAATTAAATAATGCTAAAAATAATTTACCAATTTTAAAAATCCTATTTTACTCTAATAAATAGAAGAAAAATGAAAAAGTTTGAAAAATAATAAATTTTTCACTAAAAGACAAAAACAGTTTTAAATAAAACCCTAATTAAACTAAATTAATTATAAAAATTAATTAAAAGTGAACAGTGAAATATTTTTAAACTAAAAATCTTAAAACATTTTTCTTAATCTATAAAAAATATTAAAACTGAAAAATATTGATTTTTTGCAATAAAAGACAAAAACAGGCTATTTAAAAGTTAACTAAAAATGCAATTTAATCAAGAAAATACTAAATGAACAGTAACAGAAAATTAAATTATACTGAAAAATCAAAAATTAAATAAGAAAAATAATGACACTAATTTGAAAACCTAAAACCTAAAAAAGTTCACTAAAGACAAATTAGATGAAACTGAAAGTGACACTTGAAGAACTTTTTGTCAGTTAGCTAGGCAGGGGAAACCTTTACACTAGTAGTGGGAACTTGGTTCCCACTGACAGTTGTGAAAAACGGGTCTGGGCCCTTTTTTGGTGATAACTTGTTGGATAATGGGTTTTGCTTGGATACAAGGGCACCCCCACAACCAGTTGGGTTGTGGGGAGTCAAACAAACAACAAAAACACAAACTTTTTAACAAGAATCTCACACAAAGGGGCAAAGAAGGTTGCTGTTATGCACCCTAGTAATCATATGAACAGTATCTGGTTCAAATGGCAATAAAATGAATTTCAACAGCCTAAATCATGCACACAATCTAACCCAATCATATGAAACTGATTAGCAACCCTAAATTACCTAATTATCTAACATATGACAAGCCATGGGGCACAAATTTCACTTAAACAATCAAAGAAAGGCTTACTGATTTTCAAGCAGGTTTGCCATTTTTTTTACATGCAAGTTACCGATTTCTCCTAACCAGCTATAAGAAAAATACTAAATGACCCTAACACTATCTATGTGGGTATGTTAAACCTGCTTACACTCACTTTTATGACACCAATATCCAAGTATTCAACAATGCCAAACACCCCTTTAACTGAACTCGTAACAGATTTACTAAGATTTGGCATACAAATCTTGTGTACACTACTATAAAACTAGGAGGACATATTCATCACACCCAAAAATCATAGAAAGATTACCATAACAATGCATACAATCTCAGATTCTAAAAAACTCCAAATAAAACAGTCAAAAGAAATATCAAAAGAAAGGGTTCAAGCTGAACTTACCAAACTTGGTCTTATTCAGGCCAAGTACTCTGCTGATGCCATCTTTCTTTGAACTTTTTACGGCTTAACAAGGGCTTATAAGAAGCTATGAATGATATGGACTATTCTTGGCTGGTAGGTCAACAACTGACCCCAAGAAACAAGACAACAGGAGATGGTGAATGGTTAGGACTTTTGCTCCTGCACAAACAACAAAATTCCAAGTAGCTTAAGCTGCATACAAGCTTGTTGTCAGCAAGCTTGTAGTAGCTTGAGCTATAGTAAGTATCATAGTAAAATCAATTAAAAACAAGATTTTAATTGTAAAAATCTTTGATAAACACTCTAAATTAGAGCCGGATTTGTGAACAAGTAATGAACCAAACAAGTAAACTAACATAAACTCCAGGCTTTTGTATACACTTGATATGTCAAATCAAGTCTATCCAACAGCTAGGAGAGCTTATGGATCTCAAAAATATTTTCACCAAATTCATTTGAATAAAAACTTTTGATAAACATGAAAAGTAAATGACTAAAAGTTAAGGATGCAAGAATTTAAAATAACTGGAAGGTAAAATGGAACTCAAACTTTTCTCTTCATTAAATTTGTATTCAAATTACAAAATAACAAGAAAGAAAATTTGGAACAACTGAAAATAAAGAAGCCCTACTGCCTTTATACTAGGCTTACATGATTCTAGAAGGAACAAAAAGAGTAAACCCTAATCTAATGATTTCCCAGATTGCCCTTGCTGTGTTGTGAATTTGAATTTGGTCAACAAGCTCCATGTGACCTCTGCCTTGATTTTGGATGTTTGCTTAGGTATGAGCTGTTGATTCTTAATCTTGGACGTTTATCAACCCTTAGGGAGCAAGAAAATGATCCTAGCCGTTGATGGAGTCAATCTTGCACAGTAGCACATGAGAGATGTAGCATGGGAGGGGACAAAAAAGTGAGATGTCACTTTCTGGGTGTGGGGTTTTGTTGGGAGGGAGGTAAATGGTGAATAGGTAAAAGTAATTTAACTTTACCATTTGATTTGAGTATGGTAATTTTCTAGGGTTTGGAGGTTGGGGATGGTTAATAGTGGCAGTTAAACCACTTTTTGTTTTTAAAAATCTGTTTCCCATGTTTTTGTTTTGTTAAATACGTTCAAAGGAAAGTTAATGGGTTTGACCATGTTGACTGGTGAAGTGGAAAGGGATGGTGATGTGTCGTTTGGTGGTTGGAGGAATGGAGGTAGTGGGGTGACGTGGGGAGGGTTAATTGGATGGTGGTTTTTGGCTGTCTTGGCAGGTTTGGTCTTCCAACTCTCTTTCACTTGCTAGATCTTTTTAAACAGCAATCAACTCTTTTCTCTTTGTTAAATGTTTGACATACTTGTCAAATTTGGCACATTCAATTAGCAAGTTTTAATCAAGGGTCTTTAATGCACAATTTGCATTCTTCAAGGGCTGATCATGTAATATCTTGAAATTTTAGGGACCCACAAGTAATTTTGAGGCTTTTTAGGGGTATAAAATGACAAGTCTTCAATTCTTGAGGGGCCAATCTTGCCAATCTTCAAAACTTCAAGAACTTGAATGAAATTTCATGATTCGGGTCCGGTTCATTGTGCGGCATCGTTTCCCGTGTTCGTTATTGCTTCATTCTTAGGATCATTTGTTGATTACACGATATTCGTACCTAAAATACACAAGACACAAATACAAGCATATATAGAGGTATTTTCATGATATTTTAAGCGTTTTAAGCCCGATTTGGATGATGAGACTATGTATAGAAGCACTCTCATCAGTTCTTCAACGCCTACTTGTGATGCTTATATGAGCAGTTTGCCTGGGATTGCATTTTCTAGGGGTGATGTTCCTGTTGAGTCGAGTAGAGCTGCTAGTGCTCGATCTATTCATGATGGCATATCTAAGGTTTATTGTCTAGGTGTATGATGATATTTTCTGGTTTCTCAAGAAATTTGATAGGTCTTTGTTTGAAAGGTATTTGGTTGAAACCCATGTGATTAGGAGGTTTGAGCAGAATGAGAAAAGGTTTGACAATAATAGGGTGAAGAGATCAAAGTTTGTTAGAGCAAGGGAAATGGATGAAGTTGTTAGGTTAAGATCTATGGTGTTGAATTTGAGTGGGCAATTTGAATGGTTTCGTGAGGATCAAGAAAGGGATGCAAGGTTGGATGCGTGGGGTTTGCCTATGAGATCTTTTCCTAGTCGAGGTGTAGTGATTTGTGATGTGCCAAGTCAGGTTGAAGCTCAGGTGTTGGTGAAGCCAAGTGAAGGAGGAAGTCGAAAAGGGAAGGAAAAAGTGGAGGAAGACTCTAAGGAAGATGATAGCAGCAGTGATGATGCGCCGATGTACAAGAAGCTGCGGGGATCTGATGTTTAGTTCTTTTATGTTGTTTTTATTAGCCTTGTTGTAATAGAACTTATGTAGACTGGTATTGTAGTTTATGATGAAACTTAATGACTTTAAGTTTGACGTGGTGAATGGTTGTAGTGACATTACTTGTCACAATTTTGTGGAAATTTTCCAACGCAATCCAAATTACCTTCACGACTTATGATTTGTCTTATTAGTTCTTTTGTGAATTGGTTAATGATTCATTGTGAATTGTGTTGTTGGTGCATGTAGTATCCATGTTACATCTTGATAGAGAAATCCTTCTTCTTATCTTGATATGAATACTTACTTATTCTTTTTCTTTTATGGTTACACATGAAGGAGTTGGGAGGCACTTTTCTGACTTTACTAAATCATTGTTTGGTTAGTTTCCTAAAACATGCCGCCGAAACTGACGACTGCTACTGTTAATACCATGATTGAGCAAGCTATCGCTAGAGCACTGGAAGCTGAACGTGCTGCAAGGAACCAAGAGGCTGAGAATAGGAATGCTGTTGGTCAGGTTGGAGGGAATGTTGCAAATCCAGTTGGAGGTAATACTAATGAACAAGCGGGAGGAAATGTTGCGGGACAAGTTGGAGGTAATGCTGTTGTTCAGCAGATTCAGAAGGAATGTTCTTATGCTAGTTTCATGAAATGTGGACCTACCCAATTTCGTGGTACTGGTGGTGCTTTGGAATTAAGGAAGTGGATTGAGAAGATTGAAAGTACTTTTGAAATCAGTGCATGTTCAGAAGCTAGTAAGGTGAGATTTGTTGTAGCTACTTTTCAGGATGATGAATTAAGCTGGTGGAATAGTCAGGTAGCTACTGTGGGATTTGTTGAAGCGAATGCTAGAACATGGACTGTGACCAAGGGACTGTTAACTGCTAAGTTTTGTCCTGAGGAAGAGTTAGGTCAGTTGGAGGATGAGTTGAGGCATTTGGTGCTGAGGAATAATGATATTGTGGCTTATACAAGGAGATTTTCTGATCTATGTTTATTGTGTCCTGATGCTTTGGCTGATGATCATAAGAAAATGAAGTAGTATATCAGAGGTTTATCTAGTAATATCAAGGGAGAGACTACTTCGTCGAAACCCAAGTCATTTGATGAAGCAGTTCAGATGGCTCATGCTTTAATGGATGTAAATCTGTATGATCGAAAGGATAGTATTGTTGAAGGGAATAAGAGAGAGTAGGAAGCTGCATACTCAAACCAAGGGCAGAATCATGGTGGTTATCGTAATAACAATAACAAAGGACCAAATAGGAATCAGCAATATAATTTGAGAAGGAATGATGGTGTTCGTGCTTCCACTGGAAATCAAGGTAACAAGGTGAATCCAAAGTGTGGTCGGTGTAATTTGTATCATGTTGGAAATTGTCCACCTGCTTGCAACAAGTGTGTTATTAGACTCTGGATCCGATAGAAGTTTCGTAGATGTTAGATTCAGTCAACTATTGGATAGAGAACCAGTGAGATTGACAACTAGTTATAAGGTGGAGTTAGCTGATGGTAAGGTTGTAAACACTAGTTCTATACTGAAAGGTTGTTCCTTGAAGTTAGGTAATTATGTGTTTAGTATTGATTTGATGCCAATAGAATTAGGATCTTTTGACGTGATTGTTGGAATGGACTGGTTAGTTGGTAATGGTGCAGTGATTGTTTGTGGAGAAAGATTAGTCCAGATACCGCTAAGGAATAAGGTATTTGTGATACCCAGAACCGAGGTCACTTACCTTACCCTAAATTACGCTTATTTTTGAAATTTTTAAGAGATTTTATTTACTATATATTTTATCATTTTGGTTGAAACCGATATTTGAGGTCGTAATCTTGACGATTGATGATTTAAGAAGAACGATGACGACTACGATCCCGATGGATGCCCAAATTTCTATGTTTATTGTCGTTTTATCGATAGTATAATTTTTCGAGAATTTTACTTTCGGTTCGTGTTAAGTCGAGTCGGGTGAGTTTTATTGCTTTCCGGGTACATTTAAATTGTCCTAAAAGTATTTTGGAGTGTTCGGGATGATCCCCGACTCCCGTAAAATTTTCCAAATTGACTAGTGAGTCATTCCCGCAAACATTTGGGGTCGTTTTCACTTAAGGCCAAAAGAATGCTATAATTGCACACAAGGGCCCCAATTTTTACAAAATGGAAATGCAAACACACACACAACACAAAATACACCAAAAATTTTCTTCCATCTCTCTCTTCTCTCTCTTTAGGTCGACGACCAAACCACCACACAACCACCACCATATTTTTTTATAGCTTGTTTTAATTAAAACCAAGGTTATACCACTTCTAGTTTAATCATTACTAGTGTTTTCATATACTTTAATCCAACATGCATCCATAAAATTTTTCAAGAATCAAATGGGTTTTTCAAAAATTTGTTTTGAGGTTAATTGAGTACATGCATGTTTAATTGGGGTATAATAGATGGATAATCACCCAACAAACCAACCAAAATCAATTTGGTTGGGGTGTTTTGATCACCCACACCCCACGGCCAAATGGGAGTGTTTGGTGGATCATGGTGTTTGTTGGTTTTTGCTTGTGGGTTATGTTTAATTCATGTTTTTAGACATTTTTGAATGGGCAAACCTCATTGCATGTTTGATTTAGTGATTGGGTTTTTAGATGGATTTGATATTTTAGGGGTTAAGGACTGATTAGGATGGTTAGTCATGGTTAGGAGTGTTTAAGTTGAGGTTAGGTGTCGATAAATTGGGTTGGAAACGAGTGTTGGATTGATTTTAAGATGGGTAAATTTAGGCATATTTTTTAGGCTTGTTTTCATAAATTTGATTTTGTAAACAGGTCATGAGACTAGGATATAGTTTTAAAGCGTCTTCTTAGCTTTGATTTGGTATAATATAGAGCTTACGACTCCTAACGAGTCAAAAGTTATGATGTTCTGAAAATACGTGTACCGGGAAATGAGAACCTACATAATCCGAAATTATGTTTGGTTTTGGGTCAAATCCCGGGGACCATAGATATAGTTTGGTAAATGATTAAAGGTTGATCTTTGGTCTCAAAGCTGCATTTGTGAGTCTATTATTAGACTTAGGTGTCAAATGGGTCAATGGTATACTTTAAATGGGTCAAATGAGTCCAACTTGGTCAATGTGCAAAATCAATCCGAAAAACGTAGGTTTAGTAATGTGTTGAGTAACGGGTCATAAAAGTGAGGACTTTTAATGGGATTAAAAATGAGTTTTCTACAGGTCTTAAGGTATTTTTGAGAATTTTCCCAAATTTTATTAAAAGGTTTAAGTCTAGTAAAACAGCCCATACTTTTGGTAAGTATCGGCGAAAAACGTAAAAAGGGTAATAACGTTAATAACATGGATGAATAGTATAAAACGAGTAACAATTAATTTTTTGGTTTTGGCATGAGTTTGTAATTATCACAATTGACTAATATGTATGTAATATACAGTACTTAAAGTTTATAAATGAGATTACTCATTACGCGTTATTGTTTGTTAGGTGTTAAATTCCCCGGGCATCCTCATCATCGTCAGTGATCGTCACTCGAATCGTCGACTACTCTATATATAAGGTGTGAATTTGTAGCCTCGCTTACTACTGTTTATAAATTGTTTTACCCGCGAGGGAAATGCATGCTAGTTTTCTATAAGGAATATATGTCATGAATGATTGTTGGACCCGAATGTTGCCTTAAAATTGTGTTGAGTACCTAGTTGCAAAAGACCCTATATTCATGAACTATTAACTATTGTTTAATCCTAGTGTGGATTGAAAATAGCCGCTTATACAATTGATAGTACTATAGGGTTGACGACCCTATCCGAGACGAGGGCTAGTACGTTGAGTACCCCCTGCGGACGGATAATTTGTGATAAGAGATAAGGTATAATTGCAACTGATGCCTTTAGAAGGGGCAATGGTTTCATCTTAATCACGCCGGTAATTATTACGCGGGTGATTGAGTTAACAGATTAGTGTCATGAGCTTAAACACAATTGTCATAACCTTGAAAATAGATTGTTTGATCGACAAGTCTATGAATGATCGTGAATGAATTTTATACCACATATGTTCAAAATGAGATTATAAAACCTATGAATTCCACTAAACATTATTTGTTGACCCAATTTAGCATGTGTTTCAGGTAACCGATGAAGTGTAGCATGGAGCATGCATTGGATGGGAGTTGTGTGTGGCTTGGCGTCTACTTGTTTTTCCACCCATATTTAACTTGAACATTTTAATTTTTATGTCCATGTTGTCAAAAATGTATCTTTTGGGGGTTGAGATTCATGGGGACCGAAACGCTAACTCTGTGTTTTATCATTTGGGTTTGGAAAACCGTAGACATGTAGGTTTTTAACAATGTTTAAATTATTTTAAAACTTTTACGTCTCTTTGAGTCGTTTGATATATCTTGTGTGCGATGATAACTGCCTAGCACCCAAATGTTGTAGTTCCGCTGCGCATAGCATTTGTGGGGGTGTTAGAGATTGGTAATCAGAGCCATGAGTTATAGAGAACTAGGTCGTTTTGAAAATTCCTAAACAATAACTTTTGGTGTCGTAAGAAATTGTTCAAGCACACAACTATCCTGCATGGCTCCGGTAAGGTTTATTTTTGTATTCATGGTATAGATGTATACCTTTGAGTTGAAGTTTATATGTGGGTATTTATTACGTAGATATTGAACTACTATATGTAAACATTGAAATTGTACGTGGAGTACTCGATACCGTAATTCTTGTATTACATATGCATGAGCATCATATTATCGCATTTTGGGCATGTGTACCACCTTTGCATTGCATTTGCATGCATGTATTTATAAATATTGAATAGTAATCTTACGTACCCTCCAAAATTATCTGTTATTGCAGGAATGGCCGAGGTACCGCCTAACGGAAATGGAGACGAATATGTCGTAGGACACGAAGGGGGACCGTTTCCTCCGAACCCGCCAAATGATGACAATGTATGGATAGCTCCAGAAGAAGCATTAGAGCCGGCAAATGACAGTGACGAAAGTGATGTGGACAACTTCAGCGTTAGTAACGATGGTGGAGAGGATTCCGAGGAAGAGGATCCGGTGGATGATGGAATTCCCGAGAATGCTGTCTGCCAGACAGAACCCGAATTATTTCAATCTCCAAATTCACCGAAGGGATATGAAGTGCCTCCGACAGGCCGATATGATGAACAACCCGTTCGTCCCCCGATGGACAATTGTAAGGATTACCTGAGGACGGTGCCAGGGTTTACTCGAGTAAGTAATGAGAATGGTGCGGAATCCAGCAATACATCTAGATCGCGATCTATTCATGAGAATATCGCGAAGGTCTATTTTCCGAGACCGAGAAACTATTGGGATCCTGAGAATCGTTTGAGGAGAATGGATAGATTGATGTACGAACGGTACGTGGTGGAAACTAGAGTAATCAAAAGGTTCGACGAGAATGAGAGGGCACATCAGAGGTTGTTAGCAAGAACTACAAGGATTGAATTTGATGGAGTGGCAAATAAGAGTGATATTAATAGTTTGAGGTCGATGATAGCAAACCTGAGTGCTAGTCTTAGGCAAGTTAGGGAGGATCAGGCGAGGTTGACTAGGATGCAAAGTTGGGAGCATCGTGTTAGAGCATCCCTACCACCAGATTGGAGATTTGTAGATGACTTGGAAATGGAGGCTAATGATTTTATGGTCCAGCCACCTGCCAAAGGTGTGTGTATCACTATAGGGAATCAGGTAGCAGTGGAATGTGGATCTACTTCTAGGACGAAGAAGGCAACTGAGTGTGGGCCGAATGATAAAGGAAAGAGGAAGATGGACGAGGACGAGGAAGACAGTGATGAAGAGCCCGAGGAAGACAGCGATGAAGAGCCCGAAGAGGATGAAGATGAACCGCCATCCAAGAGGTCGTGTGGATCACCACGTGACTAGTTGCTTGTATTTTATTTTATCTTTGAATGTTGTAATCGAACTATTTTAGACTCTTGTATGATGGTATTGTGATGAAAAACTTGATGACTTAAGTTTGATGGTGTATGGTTGTAGTGGCATTACTTGTCACAAATTTTGGTTGATTTATCAATACAATCCATGTTTACCTTTCATAATCTATGATATGTCTTTAATTTGCTCTTTTGTGATGTGAATTGATGAATATTAGTAACCTTGTAGTGATGTATCGTTGTACTTATATTATGTCTTGAGAGAGAAATCCATCTTAATCTTGATGTGTATACTTACATTGTTTTTCTATTTTCCCTGTCTTCGCAGAGAGGTGTACTTGAGAATTCACCATGCCTCCAAAGCTAACAGTTGACCGTGTGAACACAATGATTCAAGAAGCAATTGCAAATGCACTCGAAGCGGATCGTGCAAACCGAAACCAAGATCAAGGTGGGAATGCAGGAAGACAGCAAGCCCCGAGGGAGTGTACTTATGCTGGTTTTATGAAATGCGGTCCCACACAGGTTCGTGGAACTGGCAGAGCCCTAGAACTCCAAAGGTGGTTGGAGAAGATCGAAAGTACTTTTGAGATTAGCGGATGTTCAGAGGCAAATAAAGTCAAGTTTGCAGCTTCCACTTTTCTTGATGACGCCTTAAGTTGGTGGAACAATCAAGTAGCCACTGTCGGATTAGCAGTAGCAAATGCGAGGACTTGGACTGCTACTAAGGCTCTCTTGACCAAAAAGTTCTGTCCCGAAGAGGAGCTGGGTCAACTAGAAGATGAGTTAAGGCATTTGACTTTGAAGAACAATGACATTACAGTGTATACAAGGAGGTTGAATGAATTGAGCCTTTTGTGTCCCGATGCCTTTGCTGATGATAACAAGAAAATGAAGCAGTACATCAAGGGTTTGTCAAGCAATATCAAGGGTGAGACAACTTCATCTAAGCCTGGGTCATTCGATGAAGAAGTCCAAATGGCTCACGCGCTAATGGATGTCAAACTACAAGATAAGAAGGAATACATTGCCGAAGGGAACAAGAGAAAGTGGGAGGCAGCTCAGAGTAATCAATCCCAAGGTCACAATCGTGGAGGAAACCGTAACAACCAAGGTCAGAACCGCAATCAGCAGTTCAACCAGAGAAGAAATGATGGGATGAGGGCTGTCACTAACCCTAGAGGAGCTAAGGTGAATCCCCACTGTGGTCGATGTAATTTGTACCATGTAGGGAATTGCCCACCTGCGTGTGGTAAGTGCGGAAAAGCGGGTCATAGAATTTCAGATTGCCGAGCTAAAGGGGTAGCTACTGGGGCAAATTCCACGAAGGTGATGGTTTGCTTCGGATGTGGAGAAAGAGGGCATAAGCAGGGGAATTGCCCGAAGGCTGGAAACAGGCAAAGAGGAAATAATGCTGCTGCTGTGTATCGAGTAGGGACTGCTGATAAACCGCAAGGCCCTAATGTGGTTACCGGTACGTTTCTGCTAGACGCTTGTTATGCTAGTATATTGTTTGATTCTGGTTCCGACATGAGCTTCGTAGATGTTAAATTTAGTCGTCATATCAATAAAGAACCGGTAATGTTAACAACTAGTTATAACGTGGAATTAGCCAATGGGAAGATCGTTAGTACAAATTCTATACTAAAAGGGTATACCTTGAAGTTAGGGAATTACGCTTTTGATATCGACTTAATGCCCATAGAGCTAGGATCGTTCGATGTGATCTTTGGAATGGATTGGCTGATGGCGCATAGTGTCGTGATCGTCTGTGGAGAAAGATTAGTTCAAATCCCGTTGAGGAATAGAGTCTTGACTGTGAAGGGAGATGAATGCACCTCTCGTTTGAAAGTGATATCTTGCTTGAAAATGATGAGATATGTAGAAGATGGATGTGATGTGTTTTTGGCACAAGTTTCTAGTGATGGTGACTTAGAGGCAAAGTTAGAGGAGGTACCTGTAATTCGCGAATATCCGGAAGTTTTTCCTGATGAGTTGCCGGGTTTACCACCCACCCGTGAAGTCGAATTTCGAATCGATTTAATGCCGGGAGCTGCACCAGTTGCTCGTGCACCCTATCGATTAGGACCATCAGAGTTAAAGGAGTTATCGGATCAACTGAAGGAGTTGATGGATAAGGGATTTATTCGACCGAGCTCATCACCATGGGGAGCGCCAGTGTTGTTTGTGAAGAAGAAAGATAGGTCGTTCCGGATGTGTATCGACTATAGAGAGCTCAACAAGTTGACGGTTAAGAATCGGTATATATTGTCGAGGATTGACGATTTGTTTGATCAATTGCAAGGTTCCTGTGTATACTCAAAGATCGACTTGAGATCAGGGTATCATCAACTGCGTGTGAGAGAGGAGGATATCCCTATAACTGCCTTTCGTACACGTAATGTAGAGATTTTACTCAGTTAAAAAGTTCTTTGTCATGTGTCTAATCGAATTGATCTCTGGTTAATTGTGCGACTCAGTTGTTCTTGGTGAAAAGGAAAGAGAATGGTCGTTGTCTAAAACTAATAAAAAATAAAGACTTGGAACAAATAAAATAAAGACGGTAAAAAGAAACAACAATGAAAGATTAAAACTTGACGAAGAGTAAATGACGAGAAATTAAAAGCAAGAAAGGTAAATAACTCAAACTTAAACTTAAACTAAAAGGAAAGCAAGTAAAAGTTCAAATAAAGAAAAAGGCGGGAAAAATAAAGTTTAAAACTTAAAAATATAAAATTACAAAAAAAACTGGAAACTCATTCCGAATGGAACACTCTATCCGGAATAACCTAATATTCCGAATAAGAGACTCTATTCGGAATAATTAGATATTCCGAATAAGAGACTCTATTCAGAATAATCAGATATTCCGAATAATCAGATATTCCGAATAAGAAACTCTATTCGGAATAACCTGATATTCCGAATAAGAGACTCTATTCGGAATAACCTAGGATTCCGAATAAGGGTTTCTATCCGGAATAAACAGATATTCCGAATAGAAGACTAAGTAAGCAGACTATCCGGAATAACTGGGCAAGATACAGTAACATTGACAAGAAACAGGGGATGAAGAACAAAGCACGAATTTGATCAAATCTAACCAAAACAAACCAAAAGATTAAACCAAAACAACCACAAAGCATCAACTAACAATAACCAATCAAAACAAATCATCAAAACTAACAAATAAAGCCAAATCAATCAAAACCCACTTGATCAAAATCATAAAAACTCAAGAACATGAACAATGAAGATGAAGAACAAATCAAACAAGAAAGGTAGAAGGAGATTAACAATAAAAGATAAAGATTAACAACAATCAAAGATAAACTTACTTGGAATTAAAAGGAATTTAAAGGTGCATTACATGAAGATTCAGGTGCAAGAAAATTAAAGTACAGGAAAATGAAAATGGGGGAAGGATGGGTTGTCAAGCCACCAACAACATGAAAAAATGAAACTACCTAATCTATATATAGGGGAATTAGGGAGGAGCTTAGGAAGCTTACTCCCTCTTTCTTCTTTCTCTTAATTGCACCATTAGTCCTTAAGCCTTTTAATCTTCTCAAATCTTGGACTTTAATGACTTTTGGTTCGGGATTTCTTTGAACTCGTCTTGTAATTCTTCAATAAATTGGACTTGAGTTCTTCGGCTTTTGGTGAACTTCCGTCTTTTGACTTTTTCTTCGATAAATCTTCAGAATTGGTCTTGGACTTCCGTTCTTTTTCCACTCTTGATCTTTCGACTTCATCTTTCGTCTTTTTCTTCGATAAAAGCCCGTGAATGCCGTATTTTCTCCACTTTTCACCTTTTCGTCATAAATCACAACAAAAACACAAACCACGCATAATTCCGGCATAAATGATATAAAATACACGTTTTGGCTCGGTTATTATTGTAATTAAGTGGTAAAAAGGATGGGTGTTTTCACACCTATCAAATCCCCTACACTTAACCATTGCAATGTCCTCATGCAATGCATTAGTTACAAAGCAAGTTTACATTTTTCATCATAATTAATCCACGTTGGCCTTTATTAACGAGATAGAAAATTATAAACATACAAAGTAAAGAAATCAAAAACATACCTTTGGGTTTTGGAAATGTCGTGAATGATCATCATCCTCAAGTTTTCACTTTCTCCAAACCAAGCTTAAAAACGAGATCATTGTTATTATAAGTTAGCAAATCAAACACTTACACACATGGCTTAATTATATGCTTAAACTCCCTTATTCCTAGTTGTATCTGATGAGACTGCTTTTATACATAGTCTCATCGTCCAAATCGGGCTTAAAATGCATTAAATATCATTAAAACTGCCAAATATATGCTCGTGTTTGTTGCTTGTGTATTTTAGGTACGGATATTGAGGAAATGACAAAAAAATCACAAGAATGAATCAAAAAGGGACACGGGAAACGAAGCCGCACAATGAACCGGACCCGAATCAAGAATTTCTAAAATGGTCCTTGAAGAATTGAAGAAATACAAGTTTGGTCCCTCATCTTTGAAGACTTGTCACAAATGACCCTCCAATAGTCATTTGTACAAGAAAAATCCTTAAAGTTTGAAGAAATGTCAAGAATAGCCCTTGGAATTGGATAAAATTGCATTTGTAGTCCTTGCCTAAAGTTTAATTAAACCAAGGGACTAAAAGTGTAAAATGTGCAAAGTTATTAACAAAGAGATTAGAAGTTGTGGCTGTTTATAACAAACTGAAGGAAGGAAGAAAATCAAGGGGCCATATTTGTCAAACACACAAACTCCTCCCCACCAATCAACCTGCCATGTCATCCCCCAACACCAATCACACTCCACCACCTCACTCTCCCTCCCACGTCAACATTCCACCTAACTTAAATAATCAGTATTAACTGATTATTTAACCTTCCCTCCTAAAAACTTTTTCAAAATTAAACACAGATTAAACTCCCTCTTTTATCCCCCATAAACCCTAATCTACCCAGGGTCAATTACCTTAAAAACAAAGGGGTTTTTGTTTAGCTTCTCCAGAACTTTAATTACCCTCACCCTCTACCCATCCCACACCCAAAACGTGAACCCAACACACCCATGTGTTGGGTAGGGACCTCCACTGCACCCGTCACTTTCCCCAAACCCTAATACCCGACCATATCAACGGTTATGTGGAAATACTTGGTCCCCAATGCTAAATGAACGTCTCAAGATCACTTCATCACAGCTGTAACATCACATGAATCCATTTGACCATTTTCAAGATTCCTCAAAGGGGCATTTTCGGATTTTTATGTATTAGGGTTTAGGGCTTTGATTTTCCTTGTATTATTTTATTCAAGTGTTCTAGATTATTCTTAGGCTAGTATAAATACAAGCTGTATGTGGCATTGTATGGTTGTTCCAGTTTTAGCTTTCAACATTTGTAATCTCTTTTTATAAATTAATAAAAGTTGGTATTTTGGTGCAAAAGTAATTCCTTTTTATAGATTGTAAAAGTTGGTGTGTGATTGAAAGCTAGCTGAGTTCCATTTATCATCTGTTTTTGAGTTCAGTTTTCAAAAAGTTATAAGAAAGGTTTTGATATTTTCAGAAATTCAAGGCTCCAAAGAAGTGAAAGTGGACTTGGATTATTGGATTTCTGAATTTGTACTTGCTTTAAAACATATTTATTGGGTCCAAGGTTTATTGGTTTGTAAAAGATTTTTGAAGAAAGAAATCAGATTTTGTGTTATTCACCATTGTTGATCTTAGCAGATTTTCATTGGAAGCTGTTTTTCCAAGGTTCTGCACAAGCCCCAGCTTGTTTGGAGATGGCTATGCAGCCATTATGGGACCTGGATGTGGGTCCTACAAGGTAACTTTCTTGTTCCTTGTTTTTAGTTTCAAATTTTGTGATTTATGAGATTTAGTGAAAGTATATGAAGATTGGTTTAAGTGCTTGTTGTATTGATTGATTATGCTCATTTTAGGATTATATGCATGATAGAAGCTATTTCAAGCAGATTTGTGCAATTTTGAATAGGGTTGCTTTGTAAATTTTCATTTTCAGAACATTAAGGGGTGTTTGGATTAAGGTTTAAGTTGGGTTAATTGACATCAATCTTGCTTAATAACCTGTTTAAAACACTCATTAGGTTAGTAATAGGTTGTATGCTACTTGGTTTTCAGTTTGGTAGAGTTAAAAACAAGATTGCATGTTTTAAAATGGGTATTCTGGCCTAAATCAGTAACCTGCTTTGGTAGCTTATTTTAGGTATAATTTGACCTTTAGATCTTGAAAGCTGTTAGATAATAGGTTCATTTAGGATTGGTCATCATTTTCATGTCATTTTCTTAGCTTGTGTGCAAGTTATTGGGCTTTGAAATTCGTTTTTGTGCACAATAGACCAGGTCACTATTCATCAGAAACTTACAAGCTTAATCAGTAACTTCTTGTGCTATTTGTGATTGATTTGGGTGAAAGACTTGTGTGTTTTTTAGCTTATTCTGACTCCCTACACTCCACTGAGTGTAGGGGTGCCTT
Source organism: Glebionis coronaria (assembly GCA_025667525.1). Classification (NCBI taxonomy): domain Eukaryota; kingdom Viridiplantae; phylum Streptophyta; class Magnoliopsida; order Asterales; family Asteraceae; genus Glebionis; species Glebionis coronaria. The sequence continues at coordinate 69,896,258 of CM046882.1, read as the reverse complement.
GTTTTCCAAAAATAAGCAAGCCATAAGCTTTCCTAAGCTTAATCAGTCACCAGACCATTTTTTATAACTAGCAGTGGGAACAAATTTCCCACTGGTAGTCCAATTGTTACCACTGCTCAGCATAAGGACAAAAGTCCTGTGCATGTCACTTTCAGTAAACTAAAATTTTGTCTTTTGTGGACTAAAATTTGTTGATCCCAAACTTAGATCGATTAAGCTTTGTGTATACGAGATTAGGTCAAGTAATACACGTAGAGAAACCTTTGCTTATGAATAAAGTAACTAAGTGTTACGCGGAATTAACACTTAATCTAGAACACAAAGATGTTAAACAAACTTTCACTTGTATTAGAATAATCGAACTTGATTACAATGAAAGAGGTTTAACAGTCGAATACTTGTGAAAACTTATTATAACTGATGATTAACATTAACCTAAAAGATCTTCTTTTATAGATTAAGAAGTCTTGTACAAGAAGCTACGAATCAACTATTCTAGGTAAAGATAATAATGGAAAATACAATGTCGAGTTTATCTTTACCATATACAAATAAAGAAACAAAAGATTCGTATAAGATAACTTCCATCAGTGCTTGTCTTCCAGGCTATCAGCGTTGACTTTCTTCACTGTCAACGCTTGGCTGTCAGCGTCCAATGTCATCTTATCAGCGCTTGAACTCTTCTTATCAGCGTCTAGTGAACTGACCCATAATTTATTCCCAACAATCCTCCCCTAAACTTGATATCCACTCTAATGATCAAGTTTCTGAATAAATACTAAAGGCTAGGAGGAATCTTACAAAAACTTCCTATGTTGGTGATAAACATATCTAATTAAGTCCTTGGCCACGTCACTAGTATAATCAATCTCCAAGGGTGTCTCCTTCATCTTCTCCAATATTTTTTTGGACAAGAAATAGTCAGCATCCACAAGTAGATACTCTGAAAAATTTGTAGAGCTCAAATGAAATACACCACAAGTAGAATAAAGCCTCCAATGAAGACCACTGAGGTCATCTTCAAGATCCTTCCATATGGCAGGATCTGCTTCCCTTGGACCACACAAAGTCAAAAATGTGTGCCATAGTCTTATTCCATTTGCTGAAGTAGGTGCTTCAGCCTTATACTTGGCCTCTATCAATCTCCATAGATGCACCAAGTCTTCTCTGTCTATGCTTGCAAAGATAGAAATAATCGAAGTGAAAGTGTGTACCTCCTTCCCAAATCTGCCAATCTTCCAAAATCCACATTCATCTTCATCAAAACTTATGATTGGATTTCTGGCATCTAGAGATACTACATTAACCAAATCTGAAGCTTCCAATGGAGAAAGCTTGAGATGCTTCCTTATGACAGTTTCACTTGGATCATACACATCCATATCTTTGGGAAATTGGAGAGGAACTCCTTTCTTCACTGGTCTTTGAGCAATCCTCATCTCCTTTGCAATCTGCATTTCCTCAGCAAGCTCCTGTTTCCTTTCTTCTGAAAGAAACTGTAAGACATTATTTTCTTGCACATGCCTCCAAATAGGATGTGCCCTGTACTCTAGCTCCTCAAAAGATAAAGCCAGCAACTTCTTGTATGTCCATCCAGGTTGATGGCATCTAAGCAACTTGTAATACAATTGCCTGCTATCTCTTCTAAGCCAAGTCTTGACCTCTTGTGCATTATACTTCAAAATCACCTTTATATCATCTTGTACCCTGAGAAGAATTTCCAACCCCCAAATTTGATCTGACAAACTCATACCTGGGTTGTCCATTACCTTATCTTCCCAAGCATGGTACATTCTGGTGATTTCTGGAAGGTCAAAATCAACCTGCATCTTCAAATCACTCAATCTTTCTTTTGCCAACTCATCTCCATATTCAAGTCTTTCTGGATCTTCAATGATTTGTATACTTGAATCTGAGCTGCCTTTGTCACTTTCCTCATCACTTTCATCCTCACTCTCAGTGGCTACAAATGGTGATGTACCACTCCTCTTCAAATCTTCTTCCAAAAGTTGTGCAGCCAACTGTTTATCAAATGCAATTTGTGCTGCATCTTTCTTTGGAACATCTTCTTCAACCATAAGCCCCTTACCCTTGTCTTTTGGATCAATAATTGGTAAGGTAGAAGAAGAAACCTGTGTGGACACATCTTTGATGATTGCTGATGACTGGAATACATCAACACCACCTGCAACTTTGTCAGCGTTCAAGTTACCTTTATCAGCGCCCCGATTACCTTTGTTAGCGCTGGATGTGTCAGCGTTCAAACCTGTATCAGCGCCCACTTTGCTTGCAACAGTGTCCTGTGTAATATGTTGCATTGTTGCTGTGAAAGATCCTTCCAAGTTTAATGGAGTTACCTTGGACGTATCAATGACAGGATGCTTCTTCAGGCTTGTAAGAGCTTCAGCAATATCTAAGGATCCACCATCATGTGAACTCCTTTCACTTGCAGTACGTATAAGCTCATCCACTTCATCCTCCCCTTTGGAAGATTCCTCCATCCTACTCCTGCTACTAGGATTCTCCAAAACAGTTACCCGCTCCCTCAATGCTTGGAGTTTACGGCCCTGATTATTGACAATTTGTACAAGACTGACATTTTGCTTTTGCAAGCTAATGACAGCAGCCGTCAATTCATTCAATGTCATAGGTTCCAATCTGCCCTCAGCTAGAATGGGGATTTGACCTCCCAAAATAGAATCATAGGGCATGGATGAGGTCTTAATTATGTTGGGACTGTCTTGACCAGCATCTAAGCCTATGCCAATAGCCCGAGCCTTATCCATGTCACCAGCCACACTTGTGGAGGTGGTTCTCTCTGCAACATGGCTAGGACCACTAGAGGAGAACACTCCAGTATTCCTTTGGCGTTTTCTCAACCTAGATTGTAAGGGGGTGGAAGATGATGTAGATTGTGTGGGTGTGGGTTGGTTAAGGGGTGTTTGGGATTGTTCAGGGATGTCATCAGCGTTGGGATTTGCTGTGTCAGCGCCAACATATTGAGTGTCAGCGTTGACATTGGCTTGGTCAACGTCCATGTGTTCAGGTGAAGGTAATGGTTCAAGGACAGGCTCAAGTTGAGGTTCAGGGTCTGGTTGTGGTTGGGCAGCCTGAATTACTTCAAGCATGGCTTGGGTGAGAGGTATAGGTCTGTTTGTGGAGATCATTTTGTCAAAAATGGTTTTCTTTTGCTTAGGGATCTCATAAAAATGGTCATGATCCCTAAGACAATATTCTTGTAAATCAAACACCATTTGCAAAAATCTTGGGTAAGCCAAAGTCATTTTACTTCCCTTATTTTTACACATCCCTTCAAAAATCATTTTTGAAAAATTATACCTAAGCCCACGTGACATACAAACCAAAGCACTTGCAATGGACCTGTTTATTTCATTAAAAGCAGTACATTTTGGACTTAAGCATTGAAGAAGGACATGTATCAAATATTTCCAATCTGAGGGAAATTCCTGCTTATGATATTTATTTAAAGTTTTATCAGCAGGAATAGGATAACCCAATTCCCTAAGACCTTGTTCTATTGTTGCAATGGCAAGGGTAGTCACACCATCAGCGTCATTAAGACGCAAAGCTTGGCGAACCAAAGCTTCAGTGACCACCCATGTTCTACCATGAACAGTAGATGTTAATGTAGTCACTCCATTAGCTGTTGTGGAACTTACATTATTCCAAAACTGTCTAATGTGTGCGACAGGGACTAGTGGTTCATGAGAAAGTGCATACCTTATGGATGATGCATTTAAAAATGCCACCATTTGTGAATACTGAGGGAACAAATCATTATCAGCGTCCAAGTAAGCTACCATATTATGTTGGCTCTTGAACTCCAATGTCAGATTGTTTGAGTTGAACTTTGGTGCCATGTTGAAAGCTGTTTAGGTTATGTGATATGGGAAAAATCTAGGAGAAAGATGTTAGACAAGAAAATATGAATACCCAGAATGAAAAGTTAGCCAAATTTATAGGAGAGATGCATGATTATGATTGGTCAAAAATGAGGCAGTTATATTCAAAGAGTAATGATGAAAATATTGAATCAAATATAACTTATCTCATGCATTAATTAAAAGTAACAACTCCCCAAAAATTACGGCCAAAGATTAGTCAAAAATAACAACTGGGTAGGGCCCACTAGGTGTCAACGGTCAAAAATAACTCATCAACGCCCAACGGCTATATTATCTTGTCAGCGTTTGCCTAAAGCCTTGTCAGCGTCACGATTGGTCTTAACAGCGTTTGGAGAAAAACTTGTCAGCGTCTAAAAAATAAAAATATTTAAAAAGAAAAAGACCTTAACAAAGTAATTTATCCTAAGGGAAATATCTTGCAAGTTGATAACAATTACTGGGCGGCAAGCACTGTCCACTTATGCACACTTGCTTAAGCAAGATAGACACAAATGTCCTCAAGTGTCCCTTGCTAACCAAAATACTTACCAACAAAGTTATTTCATAAAATCCTTTGTAACTCCCAGGTAAACCCATTAAAAACAAATATTCCCAAGTCTTACAACAGACCACAACCAATTCTAGGCCAAAAATGTCTTGGCAGCATGCATAGTTTGTCAACTTTGCATGCTACAGTGCCTCATGGTTTAGTAAAACTAACCCATACTCACCTGTGGACACAATCTAGAATTGTGATAAGAGTATTATAAGAATACCCAAGAGTCCTAAAGGTTCCTTAAACCTCCCCTTAAACTATGATACATGAGTTTCTCAAAATATATATGAACATTAAAAATTTATGTCAAGATAGGAATATAAATATTCCAACCATCATGCATAAACAAAAACATGTCCAAATAGCTCTTCAAAGATCCATAAGCAACTCTGTATCCAATGGCATAAAGCTAACACCACCTACACATTTAGATTGAAAACCACAAAACTAACATTGTTGCTGACAGCGCCCCGACAACACTTATCAGCGTTGAAGGAACTCTTGTCAGCGTTAGACAATAATATCTCTAACAACGGCAAAATAACACTTGTCAGCGTTAAATTTACCTTTGTCAGTGTTAGAAAAATAAAGTGGAAAAATCTAAATCATCACAAAGACCAATAACAATGCATTGTCCTGTACATACTTTTACAAAAAGGTTCCAAAACACATATTAAGTGAGATTAACCATTCCAATATTTGTTACCAAATATTGAAATCTTCCAGTATCAAAAGGTTTAGTTAATAAATCAGCCACATTATCTTCTGTGTCTACCCTATCTGGTTGTATTAAACCTTTCTCAAAGCAATCTCTTATAAAATGATGCCTAATTTCTATGTGTTTGGTTTTTGAATGATGTACAGGATTTTTAATAATGCATAAAGTACTGTTATTGTCTACAAAAATCTTGGTATGCATGAAATTGTACCCATAATCCAACAGCTGGTTCTGAATCCATAAGACTTGTCCACAACAAGCAGCTGCAGCCACATATTCTGCTTCAGTTGTAGAGTTTGCCATCACTGTTTGTTTCTTGCATTGCCAAGATATCAATCTACTCCCAAGAAATTGACATCCACCAGTTGTGGATTTTCTATCAAACTTGTCACCACCATAGTCACTGTCCGAATATGCAATAAGCTCCAATGGAGAATCTTTTGGGTACCATAAGCCAAGATCTGGATAACATCTTAGGTACCTAAAGATTCTTTTCACAACAAAAAGGTGACATTCTTTGGGATTCACTTAATGGCGTGCACAAGCACACACAGCAAACATGATGTCAGGTCTTGAGGCTGTAAGATACATCAATGAGCCAATCATTGATCTATAATGCCTAACATCCACATCTTTTCCAGCTCCAATTTTTCCCCAAGGGTGTTCCCTATCCATAGGAGTGGAAGCACTCTTTTCATGTGGAGAAAAACCAAATTTCTTCAAGATTTCAGCTACATATTTGTCTTGGGAGATGAAGATACCATCTTCTTTCTGCTGAACTTGTAATCCTAGAAAGAAGTTCATCTCACCATTGCACTCATCTTGAATTTATCTGTCATAAGCTTGGAAAAGTCTTCACTCATCTTTGGATTTGTAGATCCAAAAATGATATCATCAACATAGACCTGAACAAGTAAGACATCCTTACCTTTCTTCTTTGTAAACAATGTCTGATCTATGGTGCCCCTTTTAAAACCATTTTCCACCAAGTAGGTGGACAATGTACCATACCATGCTCTTGGGGCCTGATGAAGTCCATACATAGCTTTCTTCACTCTATAAACCTTGTCTGGATTCTCAGGATCTTCAAAACCAGGAGGTTGCATGACATATACCTCCTCAACAATTGTTCCATAGAGGAAAGCACTCTTCACATCCATTTGATAAACAGTGAAGTTCATACAAGAGGCATAAGCTAGGAAAATTCTTATAGCTTCAATTCTTGCAACAGGAGCAAAGACCTCTTCATAATCTATCCCTTCCTCTTGTGTATATCCCTGAGCTACCAAACGTGCCTTGTTTCTGACCACAATACCCCTTTCATCTTTCTTGTTCCTTAGAACCCATCTTGTCCCAATTGGTCTCACATATCTAGGACAATCAACCAGCTCCCAAACATCCTGTATAGCAAATTGGTGAAGCTCATCCTGCATTGCTTCCACCCAACTAGGTTCTTTGAGAGCATCAAAAATCTTCTTGGGTTCCTGTTGTGACAGAAAACAGGCAAACAAACATGCTTGTACAAGAGGGGTATCAACCTTCTTGTGGATATTAGCAATGAAGCTATCATGAGTCTGGTGAGATCTTCTAGTTTGAACAGGAGTCATGATATTCCCACTGATTTGAGAGGGAGGATGATTCTTCAAAGTAGATCTAGGAATTCCATTTTCAAGAATTCTGTTGTCTTCAATATCATCCTCCATGTTGCTAATATCTTCTTCAAACTCTCTTCCATCTTGAACCTCTTCATTTATTCTTGAAGGTTCACCTTGTTCAAAATTAGAAGATACGAAATGCTCATGAGTGTTGTCAACGTTTGAGCCATCAGCGTCTGAATTGGTCTTGTCAGCGCTAGAATTGTGCTTGTCAGCGCCTGAATGACCATGCATGTTATCAACTGGTGGTATTGAAGAACCACCTTTATCCTTTCCAGCAGCAGCAGCAGCAGCATAATACTCATCTGTCCATATAGGAAATGTAACATATTCTTGTGTGGGAGATGACTCAACTGTTGGTGGTCCATCCTTCTTAGCAACCTGTGTACCTGAAACATTACCAATTCTCTTTTCCAAAACACTTGAAGTTACCTTCACAATGTCTGGATTAGTAACAGGCATATAATTTAAAGCTCTAGATAAAGGTTCCAAGTCAAACAACCAATTTGGATCACTTTCAGGATCACTAGGTTTACTCTCTAAAAACCTAACATGTACCTTTTCAAGTATACGTTTTTCCTTTTTAATGTAAACCCTATATCCTTTGCTCTGCACTGAATAACCCATGAAATAGCCTTCATCACCTTTTGCATCAAATTTACCTAGGTCATCACTAGTTTCTAAAACAACTACATGACAACCAAAAGGCTTGAGAAAGCCAATATTCGGATTCCTTCCCCAAAGTAACTCATAAGGTGTCTTATTATGTATCTTGTTGACCAATGCCCTATTTTGCACATAACAAGCTGTGTTAACAGCTTCAGCCCAAAAGGCTATAGGAAAGTGGGCATCAGCCAACATGGTTCTGGCTGCTTCAATTAGGGTTCTATTCTTCCTTTCTGCAACCCCATTTTGCTGTGGGGTTCTAGCTATGCTAAACTGCCTAGTAATCCCTTTCTTGGCACAAAAATCCTCTAGTAACTGATTTCTAAACTCACCCCCATTGTCACTTCTAAGAATTTTGACCTTATTACCACTCTTCTTTTCAATCTGGGTAATGAAATCAATCAAAATTTGGGCAGTTTCACTTTTCTTGGCTAAAAAGAAAGTCCATGTAAACCTGGAAAAATCATCAGTGATGACAAAACAATATGATTTACCCTTCAAACTTTCTATATTAGTTGGACCAAAGAGGTCCATATGCAATAAGTGAAGTGGTTTAGAACTAGAGTGCACCTGTTTAGATTTGAATGAGACCTTGTGCTGCTTGCCCTTAAGACATGCAACACAAGAGTGGTCATTGTGGAAAGCCTTTTCAGGCAAACCATCAACTAAACCAAGTCTCACAAGTCTATTGATATTTTTAAAGTTTATGTGCCCTAATCTCCTGTGCCAAAGATTATTTTCATCTACTGAAGCTTTAGCATAAAAACATGACATTTTATTATTCATCTTAATTCCATTAAGATTCACATTATATATATCTTTATGCCTTGGTGTTCTAAATTCTATGTATTTCTCCTCAGGGAGCTTGTAATCTTTGCTTAACACCAAGCATTCAGTATCAGTAAAAAGAACTTTATTCTTGTTATCACACACCTGTGATACACTAAAAAGATTATAGTCGAGTTCTTTTACCAGAAATACGTTTTCAAAACGTAAGTTGTTGGTGAGAAGAGTTCCTTTGCCTGTGATAGTTCCATATCCGCCCCCAAAGAGAACCTTATCACCATCTTCAATGGGAGTGAAGTTACTCAAGTAATCTTCTTTCCCAGTCATGTGCCTAGAGCATCCACTGTCCCAATATCCATAGTCATTAACCTGTTTTTGAATGCCCTGCACATAAGAAAACAAATTAGTTTTCTTTGGGAACCCAAGCCTTGGAAGACTTGGATTCATCTGGTTGTTCAACAAGAACAGACTTGGTTCTCATAACAACCCCATTTTCATCCCTTTTTGGATGAAATGCCCAGTTAACCCCAATTGGTCTTGACAAGACCTTTGAAATATAATGAAACCTGTTGCATGTCATAGAAAGACCAGTAGAATTAGGGTTTTGGTCTTGTTTTGGTCTCCATGTTAAGCTAGTAGAAGCTTTAGACCCCTTTCCCTGTGGTTGCAAATACCTAGGTTTGGCAGTGTGTTTGTCAGCGCTGAAATTGTTCTTGTCAGCGCCTCGATTGCCTTTATCAGCGTTGAACCTAGGGTTTGCTACAGGAACCCATTGCCTATTGGACCAAGTGTTTGTCTTTTGGAAAGGTCTTAGGCCATGTGTGTTAGACCCTCTAGAAAAGAATGGGGCTGGTCTAACAACTTGTGAACTTTTGTTCACAAAGGTTTTGTGTCTGACAGCATTTGACCTATGTTGACTTTTGTCAGCGCTGAAATGGTTCTTTTCAGCGTTGACATTTGAAGCGTTGACACATTTGTATGCCAAATGTGAAAAGCTACCACAAGTGTAACAGGCTTTTCTAGACATAGTCTTAGGTCTAGAAGCAAAGAAGCCTGTTCCATGGTTACTAACTTGGCTTTTTGGTGACCTAGTATTCCTATACATCTCTGCATACTTAACACTAGGTTTTCTAACAGTGTGTGAGCCAAGGTCAACAGCTTTGCCAGTGGTTGGGTGTGTGATTTTAATAGGTGTAGGATCATGGCTCGTGATTGGTGTGGGCTCATTTGGACTTTCACACAACAAACCTCCCTTAACAAACAAAGTGTGGTTAGCTTTCTTCCACTCATCTAGGTCAGTCAGTTTTTGTTTATACTCTTCAACTGGGGAAGTCACTCTAGGTGGAGGAATGAATTCCTTCTCTTGGAGTTCTGGCAAGCCAGTCCAAGATAAGTCCTTTGATTGGACACCATAGAAATCCCCAGCTGGTGGTGGAACACCAGTATAATCTTTCATCCCAATCCCACTCATATCCTTAGAGTCTCTTTGTTTACTAACACACTCTCCTAGGGTTTGTGTGGCCTTATCAAATCTCTGGATTTTAAGACTAACATTATCTTTATTTTTGTTAGCCTCATCTAACTTAGCTATCAAATCAAGATTAACCCTGTTTGTGATATCTTGAATATCTTTACTTTGATGTAACTCATGTTTTAAGATATTTATTTTATCCTTTAAGTCAAACTCCATTTTCTTATACTCAGCTACTGTCCTTTCTGTTCGGATGAGAGCAATTTGATAATTAGATACTTTGCATCTTTCAGAACTTGCCTCATCTAATAATTTTACTATCTCCTTATTTAGTTTTTCAGTATTTAAACGACAACCCTTAGAACAGAAAGCATCATCATATACCTCATTATCTGATGAAGAGGAGGAGTGTGCCATGAGAGCATATTCAACATGCTCTTCTTTAACTTCAGCAACCAATGCTTTGTCCTCTTCCTCATCCTTAGCCAAAACGTTCCAGCTCCAGTCCCATCCTCCAACACCATCAATTTGTTGAACAGCTACCATGGCCTTGGAATCTTGGCTCTTAACCATTTGGCTTGAAGGCTTACCAGCATCAGATCTTCTTGGAGATCTACATTCCCTCATAAAGTGCCCCATACGATGACAATTGTAGCACTCAACTTTGGATTTGTCAAATCCAGCAACATCCTTAGCATCAAAGGTCATCTTCTTCTTGAACCTTCTATTAAACCTGTTTGCTCTTAAACTTACAAGAGCCATAGTCCACTTGATGTCCATCTCTTCCAATTGCTCATCACTTATTTGCTCAAGATCCTCATATGTAATCCTTGAATCACTGGGCAAAGAAGCAATGAATGCACACACAGTATCTAGATCTAAACCAGCAGGTTTAATTCCATCAGCGCCAAAACTGTAAGTGTCAGCGCTTGAGTGTGATGCGTTGACAAGATGTAATCCAACGCTGATAGGAAGTGATCCAGCGTTGACACATGCAGATCCAGTGACTGGATGTCCATAGGAGTTCATGGAATCAAATTGACCTTCACTTTGTGAGATGAAGGCCATGTTGCTACTGGAAGGTTTATTATCACTCTCCAAAAGCCATTCATTCTCCAACAGTCTTAGTTTGTTGAAGATGTCATCAAACCTAGAGGTTTTGTGGGTTTTATTGACAAGAATGGATCTTGCCTCAATCTTCCATACCTCACCAAGGCTTTTGAGAAAAGTAGCATTCAAGTCAGGGTCATCAATCTGTGTTCCCATGAAGGAAAGTTGACTTGTAATGTCAAGCAGTCTACTTCTCACACTGCTGAGATTCTCATTGGGTTGAGCCTTAAAGACAGCATACTCATGCATGAGTTGCTTCTTCTTTTCTTCTTTAGTGTCAGCATTGCCACCATGTGCTACTTCAAGAGCTTCCCAAAGCTCTTTTGCAGACTCAAAGAGTTTGTACTTGTGCTGATTCTCATGACCCAAGGCGTGTTTCATGATGTTCAAAATTTTCATGTCCACCCTTTTCTTGGCTATATCTTCAGCAGATACAGCTCTTCCATCTTCAGGCCTTTCCTTCTTATCAGCTTCAGGACAATTAGGAACAACTACCCTTGCAGCAATAGCATTAGCAATCTTTTGAGCTTTGTTGAATGTGTTCCCATATTCAACAATCTCCCAAAGAGTGTAGTCATGGATGGCTACATATTGCTCAAAATTGGACTTCCAAAGCTCGAAGTTCCTGGCATCAAACATGGGAATTTTGATACTAGGGTTTGTGGTGTTGCTTTGTAGCAAAACAGGAGCAGGAGGTTGTTCTGAGCCAGACATGATGTTTTTAGGGTTTTGAGAAATTTAGGGTTTCGTTGTTTTAGGGTTTTTGGTGTTTTAGGGTTCTTGCGTTACTTAAAGATCAAAAGTTTCTCAACAAGCTCTGATACCACTTGTTGATCCCAAACTTAGATCGATTAAGCTTTGTGTATACGAGATTAGATCAAGTAATACACGTAGAGAAACCTTTGCTTATGAATAAAGTAACTAAGTGTTATGCGGAATTAACACTTAATCTAGAACACAAAGATGTTAAACAAACTTTCACTTGTATTAGAATAATCGAACTTGATTACAATGAAAGAGGTTTAACAGTCGAATACTTGTGAAAACTTATTATAACTGATGATTAACATTAACCTAAAAGATCTTCTTTTATAGATTAAGAAGTCTTGTACAAGAAGCTACGAATCAACTATTCTAGGTAAAGATAATAATGGAAAATACAATGTCGAGTTTATCTTTACCATATACAAATAAAGAAACAAAAGATTCGTATAAGATAACTTCCATCAGTGCTTGTCTTCCAGGCTATCAGCGTTGACTTTCTTCACTGTCAACGCTTGGCTGTCAGCGTCCAATGTCATCTTATCAGTGCTTGAACTCTTTTTATCAGCGTCTAGTGAACTGACCCATAATTTATTCCCAACAAAATTAGAATTAGGACTTGAAACCAATTTTGTTATTTTTCTAATTTAATTTTTGATTTTTCTGTTCAATTAGATTTTTATTTACTGTTCATTTACTATTTTTTACAAATAATAGCTATTTTAATTAACTTTTAATATTTCTGTTTTTGTCTTTTAGTGCCAAAAATCATTATTTTTCAGTTTTAAGATTTTTCTTGGATTTAGAAAAATAATTTAAGATTTTTAGTTCCAAAATTTTTTACTGTTCACTTTTTATTTATTTTTTTAGAATTAAAGTATTTTAATTAGGGTTTAAATTCAAACTGTTTTTGTCTTTTAGTGAAAATTTTTATATTTTTCAAACTTTTTCATTTTTCTACTGTTCATTAGAGTAATTTAGGATTTTTAAAAGTGTCAAATTATTTTTGGCATTATTTTATTATTTTTTATAATTATTTTGGTTTAAAAATAGTTTTTAGTGATTTAAAAATAGAAAAATAGTTTTTAAAATTTAGAAAAAATATTTTTTAGTCTTTAAATAATATAAGTAAGTTATTTGTTCAATAAAATAATATTTTGGACATTTTGTTAATTATATTTAATTTTAGGGCTTTAATTAGCATTTAAAATTAAATATTTAATTAATAAAAGGTTTTAAAATATTTTTATTGGATTTTTATTCTTATTTATATTATTTTAGACTTAGTTTAGCTTTTAATTAATTTTTAGGTTAAAATTTTTAATTTGTAGCTTTTTACGGTTTTACGTGAACGCCTTTTTCGTCTTAGTTTAATCCGTCCTCGTAACCGTCATTCTCTTCTCATCCCATTTCTATTTTCTTTTCTCATAGCAATATAATCTCAAATCAAAATCAATTCATTACACAACGCACTAGCCTCCTCGAGAACGAACTTGAACTTATTTGGTCATTAGTGCTCGGTTTTCCTAAATCGTCGTACTTACCCTATATTTTACGCTCTTTTTCCTAAAAGAATGTGATTTTACAACTATCATTTTGGCGCCGCTTCCGGGGAGGCGTGTTGTGTTTTGATTTGGCATTGTTGTTTTTATATATTAACCATAATTAGTATTTGTATTAGTAGCACTCTACTAATACGTATTATCGGTTTTTGGTTTTTGTGTGAATACTATTACTATAGTGTATACGTAGAACAATAAATTCACAAGTACTCCAAATACGTGAGAAATCACAACCTTGACTTGGGAGGTCATTACCCAATCATTGTATTCGAATCTCAAACCAAAGAAAAAGGCAAAAATAGATAAATACTTTCGTGAAGCTCGATTTTGAAAAATACAAACTATAAGGTGGGTATAAGGCGGTTGTATTTCATGACCTAAAGGAAAAAGGCTCTTAAGTGCTTCGCGCCGCCTCGTTTCCTCCGCTTGCTTGTGCGTATTTTGAGATTGAAAGCTAATCGAGGGTTTTGCTGCCCAAAGTATTACTAAGTATCATATATATTTTCTTTGTTTCATTTGATTAAACCCTCTTGAACGTTTTGGTGTTCCACCAACGTTCTAAAGTCATCGAAGGCGTTCACTTCACGTGATCATTTTCATTCCTTGAGGCTTCTTTAATCGAGAGATTTGATTAAGGAGGAGATTTGTAGATTTGTGTCTACCTAATACATTCACCAAGATCCAAAAAAGGTTAATACAATCAAAAACCACAAAAAAATTGAAAAATACAAAACACCAAAAAGAATCTTCTTTGCTCACCCTCTCGTTGTACGTGACGTTTATGCAAACTCGCTCCAAAGCAAGACGTGCACGTAAACGTTGTCAAAAGGAAGGAAACCAAACATCTTCTAGTGAAGAATCTCCCATTGTCGAACCCATTGTAAGAGAAGCACCAACATGGCGAATCGAACTATGATGGAGTTACTTCAAGCACCCACCGAGGGTTATGGAGAAGCAATTGTGATTCCCGCTATCCTTGCGGAGAATTTTGAGGTGAAAACGGGTTTGTTGTCGATGATCCAAAACAACAAATTCCGTGGTGATGAGAAGGACAATCCCCACAACCATATCCGCCAATTCAATCGTCTTACCGCCACTTGCAAGTTTAAGGATGTCTCGAATGACTCGATTAAGATGATGCTTTTTCCATATTCCTTAGCGGGGCCCGCTAAAATTTGGTTAGAGAAAGAGCCACCCAATTCTATATTGACGTGGAAGGATCTCGTTTCAAAATTTGTGAACCAATTTTTTCTGCCCTCTAAGACTACGCACTTGAAAAACAAGATTTCAAAATTTTCACAAGAATCAAATGAAAGTTTTTCAACGGCTTGGAATAGGTTTAAGGAAATGTTACATGAATGTCCTCATCACGGTTTTTCCGACTTGCATCAAATTGACACGTTTTACAATGGACTTAATGATCATGAAAGAGATTATTTAAATGCCGCCGCGGGTGGTAATTTTTTGTGTAAAACGCTCGAGGTAGCTTTGGTGATAATTGAGAATCGGTCTAAGGTTTATAGCCCTCGTAACACACTGAGTGTTGCCAAATTGGGTTCGTCATCGTCATCATCGTCTCGTAGCATTAATGCCTTACATGATGAAGCAAATGAGGAGAATCGGTTTTTCGATAGGTTTTCGACTCTTATGTCCCATTGGAAAGCTCAAGAAGCTTCGAATTCTGCTTCGGTTAAAGCGGTTGCTAAGAGTTGTTTGTCGTGTGGTGGAGATCATGATCTTTCCGAGTGCATTACCGCGGATGGTAACACTTCGAGTGCTTATGTAGCCACGGGAACTTATAATCAAAACGGTCAAGGTTCCCGCCAAAATCAAGCTCCACCAAATCAAAATGCTAATAACTAACGAAACAACAATCAAGGTGGTAATTATCAAGGCAACCAACGTAACTACAACAAGGGTAATTATCAAAGTGGAAATGGGAAAATTTCAAACCAAAACCAAAACCATGATTTTCAAACTACCACACAAGGTTTTCAAAATGATCACACCAAAAATCTTCAAGGAGAATTTTTGAATTATGCTAAGGCAAACGATGCTAAGTTTGACAATATGCAACGTGAAATGGTTAGCTTAAGATCCGAATTGAAAAACGAGCTTAAAAATGAACTTGCTAATGAACTTAAAATTCATGCTAATAAAATGGAAGGAAATGTTCAACGACTCCAACAAAATCAACAAAAAATGGAGCAAGGTCAACATGAGATTAAGCAAGAGTTGTTAAAAGCGGATGCTAGGCAATCTAAGTTTGAAGACCGAATGGGAAAAATGTTTGAAGCTATCATGTGTAAACCTTCTTCTTCGAGTAGTCTTCCTAGTGATACCATCGTAAACCCGAAAGGAGAGATGAAAGTGATTACCACACTTAGTGGTAAGACACTTAAGGAACCGACTCCTCAACCAATTACTCCTACGGTGGAGGAAATTGAGGAAGAACCCGAGGTGGTGGTCGAAAAGGAGCATATCTCTAGCCCACAAAGTACCGCTCATGCCACACCTACGGTTGGCCCATTACCAACATTGGAACCCGAGATTCCAAAGGCTATGCCTATGCCTCAACCCACACGACCCTTACCTTACCCATCGAGACTAAGAAAGGAGAAACGAAAAGAGCGCGACAATTATCAAATTGAGCTTTTTATGAAAATGTTTCGTGATTTGCACCTTAATGTGAGTTTCGCCGACGCTTTGGTCATGATGCCTCGATTTGCCGCTAACTTTAAGAGTATGTTGAACAACAAGGAGAAATTGCACCAATTGTCTAGTTGTTCGTCGGTTTATCTTAATCGCATACCTCAAAAAGTCGGTGATCCCGGCAAGTTTTTAATCCCATGTGCTATACAAGACATGGAAGAATGCTACGCCTTGGCCGATCTTGGTGCTAGTATTAATTTGATGCCTCTTGAGATTTTTAAATCGCTCAATCTTCCCAATCACACTCCTTCAAGAATGTCAATCGAGATGGCCGATCATTCTACGATTCTAGCTTGTGGAGTAGCCGAGGACGTCTTCGTGAAAGTTGTAAAGTTCTACTATCCCATGGACTTTATTGTTGTTGATATCCCCATCGATCCTAAAGTTCCTCTAATTTTAGGTCGGTCATTTTTGGATACCTCGAGAGCACTTATCGATGTGCATGCTAGGAAAATCACTCTTCGTTTCAATGAGGAAGAACTCGTCATTAATGCAACTCAAAACTCCACACTTTCTCATGTGTATTCTATCACGTCTTTGTACAATGTCAATCCCATCAAAAACATTTGTAAAAGGATTTCAAAAAGAGTTTTAGGAGTTGATGATAAAAACGATTTTCCGTCCCCTCCGCCGGTGGAGGTTAAGAGTGTTAAGCCTACGATTCCAATCACGAATGATTCTTCGGATGATGAATATGTTGATCCCGATGGGGGAGTTTTCTTTGTTGACAAACGTTTTTAGAACTTACCACCACCTTTACCAAAACGGTTTTCAAATGTGAGAATTTTTAGTGTGACTAATATTGCTTTAGAAACACCAAATATTTTTGACATAATTAAGTCGGGTTTTCATAAGGAGTGTTTAAAAGATGAAAAAGGGAAAGATTTTAAATTGAATTTAAAATATTTTTCTACAACCCTAACTCCGTCATCACCACGTGTTTTGAGTGCTACAAGCTCGTCTTCTCCTTTTGACAATGCTTTGTGTGGACCTAGTGTGGGGGAAACCCCTTATGTTCCCTCCCCTTTCTCCACCGAGGACGAGATATTTGATCCTGGAATTGCTTATAAAGGGAAATCTCGGTCTTCCACCGATGCAATAAATGGAAAATCTTTCTATTTGATTGGTGCGAGTCTACCTCGGGTAGCTCAATGTTTTTATGACTTACCCATTGTCCCACCCTTCTATTTCTTCTCATCTATTTTCTTGAAACCCTTTGGGTTTATGTTGGCACATGATGAAGTGGCGTTGATTTGTTTTTCTCGATGAAAACGAGAACGCCATCTTCGATCCCGAGATTTTGCACCATCAAAGGACTTAGTCCTTAATACCGGTTGTTTTTGGGCCTTGTTTATCATGTAAGCCCCACCAAAATTGACCACACCATGATTATCCCTAAATGATCACATTTGTGGGGATTCGAGTCGAGCTTTTGACTCGGTTATCAAAAACAAGGTGCCTCGTGGGGGAGACCCATGCTTATCCATGTACATATTATTGCTTTCTAATTAGTTTAATGTGAGGGGATTTGTGCCCTTCCAACCTTTGTTCCGTGGTTGTTTGTGAATTGTGGTTTTTAGATCATGATCTTCACGATTGGAGCCTCTCGTGTTCATTTTATGGGAGCACTCGATCGTTTGCTTTGAAGACTTTCTCAATATCCAAATGATATATCCTTTGATGTTCTAACCTTAGGTTTATAGCACACTTCATAAACGACTATTAATTTATTGGTTACACCCTTTCCATGCTATATTAGGCATTCGACTACGTCTCTAGTATGGGGGTGTTTGCACCCCTAGACTCGAAACATTGAGGACAATGTTTAACTTTAGTATGGGGGGGGGGTGAATAGATACTTGCCTTGCCAAACCTTCACGCTTTCCAAAGTTCATCTTTTTGTTGTTTTGTTGCAAAATAAGGCTAAAATGGCCAAATTTTAAAAATTTTCTCATGTTTTATAAGTGTTTGAAGACACGAATGTAGATTTTCCGATGGCGAGAATAAGAGTAATTTTTGACTCGACCGTGCGTGTTGAGCACTTAGCTTTGATTCCTTAACTACACATTAGGCTAAGTCTCTTAAATGAGGACGAGAAATGATAGGGTTAATTATAAGTTACTATGCTAAACGTAGAGTACTCATATTCTTTCAAAAACTCATGTGTTCTCGTTGTTTGCTTATTCTCCCTTCGCATGTAAATATTTTTTTGCTTAATAAATATTGACTTAGCGGTTTAGTTGGGATTGTTGGGTTTCTAGTCTTTTCTAGTAGCTTCCGTGTAATTAAATTGGGAAGACATTAAGGTATCGCCAGCGTCACGGTTTTGAAGTATTGGCACCCGAATAATCGAAAGCTTCACCCAATAATAAAATTTCAAGTGCTCACCTAAATCTAGCAAACAATTTGAAGCCCCACAAGGCCGAAAAATCTATGCAAAAATTGAAAGTGAATCAAGCCTTAATCTTCGAAGCTTTAAAGATCCAAAATTCGCTTTAGCGTGAGGATATACGTCTTTGGCTAATAAAACCACCGATGAGGCGGATAATAAAAGGCAAGGCAAGACCGAAGTCATAATAAAAGCTTCATGGCGAAGTTGAATAAAAGATGGAGGTAGACCAAAGATAATAAGGCCCTTCCGTTAGGGGGCGTATAAAAGTCTTGGTAATAAGTCTCATGTTCAAAACCGTTATAAAACCGTGTTTATCAATTCTTCTTGTCAACTTAATTTTTTAACATCGTTGTCTATTAGGAGGGGTTATTGATTTGATGGTCTTAGTTACACCGTTAGGACTCTATTTTTAGACCTAAATCTCTATTATCGCATAAGTCAAACGATGTATCCTCGTGAAACATTCAAGACAAAATAAAATATAAGAGATACAACTTAGGAATAATGGGAGGATACGTACGTGATTAGGGCATATGAGTAGTGTTAGCATTACTAACTTATAATGACAATGATCTCGTTGCACGCTTGGCATGGAATTGGGGTGAAAATCGAGGACGATGAAATTATTTCTAACAAAGCATTCACGTGTTCTTATTCTATGAACCTAAACGTCCCATTTTGCGATGAAAATCATACATTATGTCTAAAACACAAGTAGTAGTAATAGAAGTAGTGTAGCTAGTTTATCATTCAAATAAAGTGAATAAAACTGAATTTTGGAGATGCTACGATACTTTATTCTAGCATTGCGTGAGGGCACGGCAATGGTTTAGTATGGGGGAGTGATGAGACTGCTTTTATACATAGTCTCATCGTCCAAATCGGGCTTAAAATGCATTAAATATCATTAAAACTGCCAAATATATGCTCGTGTTTGTTGCTTGTGTATTTTAGGTACGGATATTGAGGAAATGACAAAAAAATCACAAGAATGAATCAAAAACAGACACGGGAAACGAAGCCGCACAATGAACCGGACCCGAATCAAGAATTTCCAAAATGGTCCTTGAAGAATTGAAGAAATACAAGTTTGGTCCCTCATCTTTGAAGACTTGTCACAAATGACCCTCCAATAGTCATTTGTACAAGAAAAATCCTTAAAGTTTGTAGAAATGTCAAGAATAGCCCTTGGAATTGGATAAAATTGCATTTGTAGTCCTTGCCTAAAGTTTAATTAAACCAAGGGACTAAAAGTGTAAACTGTGCAAAGTTATTAACAAAGAGATTAGAAGTTGTGGGTGGTTATAACAAATTGAAGGAAGGAAGAAAATCAAGGGGTCATATTTGTCAAACACACAAACTCCTCCCCACCAATCAACCTACCATGTCATCCCCCAACACCAATCACACTCCACCACCTCACTCTCCCTCCCACGTCAACATTCCACCCAACTTAAATAATCAGTATTAACTGATTATTTAACCTTCCCTCCTAAACACTTTTTCAAAATTAAACACAGATTAAACTCCCCCTTTTATCCCCCATAAACCCTAATCTACCCAGGATCAATTACCTTAAAAACAAAGGGTTTTTTTGTTTAGCTTCTCCAGAACTTTAATTATCCTCACCCTCTACCCATCCCACACCCAAAACGTAAACCCAACACACCCATGTGTTGGGTAGGGCCCTCCCCTGCACCCGTCACTTTCTCCAAACCCCAATACCCGACCATATCAACGGTTATGTGGAAATACTTGGTCCCCAATGCTAAATGAACGTCTCAAGATCACTTCATCACAGCTGTAACATCACATGAAGCCATTTGACCATTTTCAAGATTCCTCAAAGGGGCATTTTCGGATTTTTATGTATTAGGGTTTAGGGCTTTGATTTTCCTTGTATTATTTTATTCAAGTGTTCTAGATTATTCTTAGGCTAGTATAAATAAAAGCCGTATGTGGCATTGTATGGTTGTTCCAGTTTTAGCTTTCAACATTTGTAATCTCTTTTTATAAATTAATAAAAGTTGGTATTTTGGTGCAAAAGTAATTCCTTTTTATAGATTGTAAAAGTTGGTGTGTGATTGAAAGCTAGCTGAGTTCCATTTATCATCTGTTTTTGAGTTCAGTTTTCAAAAAGTTATAAGAAAGGTTTTGATATTTTCAGAAATTCAAGGCTCCAAAGAAGTGAAAGTGGACTTGGATTATTGGATTTCTGAAATTGTACTTGCTTTAAAACGTATTTATTAGGTCCAAGGTTTATTGGTTTGTAAAAGATTTTTGAAGAAAGAAATCAGATTTTGTGTTATTCACCATTGTTGATCTTAGCAGATTTTCATTGGAAGCTGTTTTTCCAAGGTTCTGCACAAGCCCCAGCTTGTTTGGAGATGGCTATGCAGCCATTGTGGGACCTGGATGTGGGTCCCACAAGGTAACTTTCTTGTTCCTTGTTTTTAGTTTCAAATTTTGTGATTTATGAAATTTGGTGAAAGTATATGAAGATTGGTTTAAGTGCTTGTTGTATTGATTGATTATGCTCATTTTAGGATTGTATGCATGATAGAAGTTATTTCAAGCAGATTTGTGCAATTTTGAATAGGGTTGCTTTGTAAATTTTCATTTTCAGAACATTAAGGGGTGTTTGGATTAAGGTTTAAGTTGGGTTAATTGACATCAATCTTGCTTAATAACCTGTTTGAAACACTCATTAGGTTAGTAATAGGTTGTATGCTACTTGGTTTTCAGTTTGGTAGAGTTAAAAACAAGATTGCATGTTTTAAAATGGGTATTATGGCCTAAATCAGTAACCTGCTTTGGTAGCTTATTTTAGGTATAATTTGACCTTTAGATCTTGAAAGCTGTTAGATAATAGGTTCATTTAGGATTGGTCATCAGTTTCATGTCATTTTCTTAGCTTGTATGCAAGTTATTGGGCTTTGAAATTCGTTTTTGTGCACAATAGACCAGGTCACTATTCATCAGAAACTTACAAGCTTAATCAGTAACTTCTTGTGCTATTTGTGATTGATTTAGGTGAAAGACTTGTGTGTTTTTAGCTTATTCTGACTCCCTACACTCCACTGAGTGTAGGGGTGCCTTGTTTTCCAAAAATAAGCAAGCCATAAGCTTTCCTAAGCTTAATCAGTCACCAGACCATTTTTTTATAACTAGCAGTGGGAACAAATTTCCCACTGGTAGTCCAATTGTTACCACTGCTCAGCATAAGGACAAAAGTCCTGTGCATGTCACTTTCAGTAAACTAAAATTTTGTCTTTTGTGGACTAAAATTAGAATTAGGACTTGAAACTAATTTTGTTATTTTTCTAATTTAATATTTGATTTTTTTGTTTAATTAGATTTTTATTTACTGTTCATTTACTATTTTTTACAATTAATAGCTATTTTAATTACCTTTTAATATTTTTGTTTTTGTCTTTTAGTGCCAAAAATCATTATTTTTCAGTTTTAAGATTTTTCTTGGATTTAGAAAAATAATTTAAGATTTTTAGTTCAAAAAATTTTTACTGTTCACTTTTTATTTATTTTTTTAGAATTAAATTAGTTTAATTAGGGTTTAAATTCAAACTGTTTTTGTCTTTTAGTAAAAAAATTTATATTTTTCAAACTTTTTAATTTTTCTACTGTTCATTAGAGTAATTTAGGATTTTTAAAAGTGTCAAATTATTTTTGGCATTATTTTATTATTTTTATAATTATTTTGGTTTAAAAATAGTTTTTAGTGATTTAAAAATAGAAAAATAGTTTTTAAAATTTAGTAAAAATACTTTTTAGTCTTTAAATAATATAAGTAAGTTATTTGTTCAATAAAATAATATTTTGGACATTTTGTTAATTATATTTAATTTTAGGGCTTTAATTAGCATTTAAAATTAAATATTTAATTAATAAAAGGTTTTAAAATATTTTTATTGGATTTTTATTCTTATTTATATTATTTTAGACTTAGTTTAGCTTTTAATTAATTTTTAGGTTAAAATTTTTAATTTGTAGCTTTTTAAGGTTTTACGTGAACGCCTTTTTCGTCTTAGTTTAATCCGTCCTCGTAACCGTCATTCTCTTCTCATCCCATTTCTATTTTCTTTTCTCATAGCAATATAATCTCAAATCAAAATCAATTCATTACACAACGCACTAGCCTCCTCGAGAACGAACTTGAACTTATTTGGTCATTAGTGCTCGGTTTTCCTAAATCGTCGTACTTACCCTATATTTTACGCTCTTTTTCCTAAAAGAGTGTGATTTTACAACTATCAGTATCTCTTATATTTTATTTTTGTCTTAGAATGATCATGAAGATGCATTTTTGGACTTATTTCGATAGTTTATTTAGGCTGAAAGCAAAGTAGGACGATTTGATCAATAGTTAGCTAAAGGACAAAATCTCTTAAAACTGCTTCTCGGGATATCAAAAAGTTCATATCTTGGCATAACTCGGTTCACGATTTGAGACCTTTCTCGGGCCGATATTTGGCATGTACTTCATACTTCATATCTTGAGAGATGTGCTTGAGATAATGGTCTTCTCACCGTTATAGAGTTTCTTCACTTGGAGACTTTTGAGGGGTACTCCAACTTTGTTGACCACGACTTCATGATTATTTCTTCAATCTCTAATTGGGATTTTGAGATACAACGATCCGCCTCCTTTTCGGACTTGGATCTATTTATCCTCATACCTTGTTAGGGTCTTTTCGGATAGGCTTCTCCATGATCTTTATGGGAGTTGATTGCTTTTCGTCGTGAGTCTTGATCCTTCATATTGATTTTGGGAATAATGCTATTCACATCACCTTGTATCTTTAGCAATAAGATTGAATCCTCATGCCTTGTTAGGGCCTTTTCGGACTCGCCAATCTTCGCGCCCCGCTTCATAAGTTATGCCTTGGCTATGAACTCTTATCATTACCGAGCAACTTTTAAACGATCTTGGGCTAGAAGCTAAGTAACTTTTCAAATCGTACGACCTTACTTATTCCAGATAAATTATTAGCAAGTGATGGGAGAATAGGCAAATAATTACACCAAGTGAGCTTGTGCAAGAATACCGACTTATAATTGACTCTATCATTTCTCGTTCTCCACAATTTAAAGTCTCAAGTAATGAGACTCGTGGATACTTAGCCTATTAAGTCAAAGCATTGGGTTTTCGAGTCGCCTATAGGATCTTGCAAACTCTTAGACTTTTTCAAGTTTTAGAATTCGCATTTTAAAGTTCCCTTGATAAACGACTCTCTAGGATCAATTATAGGAACTTGCGAAAAGTTCTTGGTCTTAACCCGTGAGAGTTAAGACTTTCGCGTTTTATAGCTCCCTGTATAAAAGCCTAGCAAAACTTGACTTAAACACGTTAAGGATACTAGCTAGAGTAAACTCGGGTTGAGTCAAAAGATTCACAACGTTTGAAAATTTAAAACCACTTTATTAAACATTTATTCTAATAAGGAAAGAAAATAACTATACAAAGGTAAAAACAACTATACAACTAGGCCAAAATAGATTAAAATTTTTGAAAAATGTCGAAAGAAATTGATTTTCCGGTTAAAATGAGGACAAATACAAGGAAAAGAGCCACTTAACTTCGATAGAAGTCCCCCTACACTTAATATAAACATTGTCCTCAATGTTTAAGCATGTGGGAGTAAACTCCCCTACACTTAGGACATTGTGCACTTTGTTTAAATCTCGCTAAGGAAAAGACAACTAAAGAGATTCCTATTTTAATATTGGAAAATATAAAATAGTGAATCGAAAAGAGTTTAGGATAGAACCGGGAAGAAGTGAACACGGAATCACGGTTCGTCAAAAGTCATCAAGAGTGTGTCTTTGAAGCGCTAATCCCTGCACATGATAAGAAAGAAAGCAAGAAACACGACGGGTCTCCCCCTACACTTATGGTGAAAATAGATAGATAATTGGGTTGCCTCCCAAAAAGCGCTTGTTTATATTAACCGAGTCACGAGCCTGACTCGTCCCCGATCCATGGGGGAGCCTCGAATGCAATACCTGGATCAAACACCTTGTCCTCGTTCCCGGTTGACATCAAAAAAGGAGAGGCGGGGGGATAAGTCTTGAATGGGAGAAAAACCCTTTCAACATACGAGAAGTATGTGAATTCAAGATCTACGGGAGGTGGGGTGGGTAAAGTAAGCACATTTTCATCCCCCAAAGACAATGGAGGCTGAGCATTCGGCAAAGCCGTGATGTTATCAATGATAGCATAATCAATGTCACCTCCCGGGTCAAAGCACTCATCCTCCGTGATGGTCTCTAACGGAGTGGAGGAAAGGTGCTTGGGAGGGGAACTTGGGACAATACCTGCCTGTAGCAAATTATCAAAAATAATGTCCCCCTCCGCGTCATAATCATCAATACCTAGAGGGATGGAGTGGATATCGATTTCTTCCAGCAATGGGTCATTATCTTCAACGGGAGGAATAGATAGAGGTAAAGAGTTGGAAAGAGAAGGAGAAGTCAACTCTTCGATTTGAGCAATAAGAAGGTGCACTTTCCGTAAGCTATCGCGAAGAAGCACGTCTTCCACCTCATCCACAAGATCAAGTTCATCGGTGAACTTCTCGTAAGCCGAAGAGAATAAATCGACATCACCCGCATCTCCCGATGGAGATTGAGAAATTTCAAAAGTGAAATTCTCATAGCAGAGAGAAGAATCGTCATCACTAGGATCGATCTCTTCCGTAAGAGCAACGTAGTCCTTAGGCTCCATAGCAGGTAAGTCACAAACCTCATCATCCAATACTTTGTCGAGACCAACATCACTAAGCTCATTCAACGAATCAAGATCGTTAGACGCAGTAGGAACATCGAGAGTAGGAGTAGCAACTTCAGAAGATGTGTTGAAAGTGCATACAACATCGTCGTCATCATCATCATAATAGTATTGATGCACAAGAGGAGGGGTATAATCACTAAGATTAGAAACTTGCTCTTGTTGCAGTCGCTTTTCCTCCGCCCATGCTTGTTTTGTTAGAACAACGACTTCTTGAAGTTGCATAATGATGGAGTGTATTTCGACATTCAAAGTAGTGCGTTGTGGGTCAAGATTAATTTGCTGAGAGGATTGATGATTGAGGGTGTGATGTGGGGGCTCAAAATGTTGAAAACCTGAATTATAGCATGGTTGTGGCTCATAGTAGTTCATCGGTTGAGAAGAATTAGAAACCGGGTTTGGTTCGTAATAATCCATTGGTGAAGAAAACTGAGGACACGGATTTTGCTCATAATAATTCATTGGTTGACAATAATAGGTATCGTGAGGACCCCCACAGTTGTTGCAAAATGGGTAAGGAGAAAAATCGGGTGCGTCTTGTGGATAGCTATTATCATTGTCATAATTGTACCCCGGTTCTTGCCCGTGATCATACGGGTGTCGAACCGGGCACTAAACATGCCAATGAGAATCGCTTCTACAATAGATGCACGGGGAAAGAGTGGGTGGGTTCAAAATGGACGAATTAGTCGAGTTGCACAAAGGACAAAATCCGCATATGAATTGTGTATTGTTGATATCGTTTCCGCACCGCTCACATGTACACCATTGACATGAGTCGTTCCCGTACAATCGTCTCCCACACCCGACACAATGGACATAAAAATCCATAAATAAAGATAGATAAGCAAGAAGAATATTTTTGGTGCAAAACTTTTGAAAAAGAAATGCTTTTTATGATTTTTCAAATGTTTTTGGATTTTTGAAAATTTTTGACACGAAAAATAACGTTCACAAGTGAACGGATCCCAAAAGCCAACACGTCTCTCACAAAAAACTTTTGATCCTCACGAAAAGAGCCGGCAGCGGCGCCATTTTAATGTAGAGATTTTACTCAGTTAAAAAGTTCTTTGTCGTGTGTCTAATCGAATTGATCTCTGGTTAATTGTGCGACTCAGTTGTTCTTGGTGAAAAGGAAAGAGAATGGTCGTTTTCTAAAACTAATAAAAAATAAAGACTTGGAACAAATAAAATAAAGACGGTAAAAAGAAACAACAATGAAAGATTAAAACTTGACGAAGAGTAAATGACGAGAAATTAAAAGCAAGAAAGGTAAATAACTCAAACTTAAACTTAAACTAAAAGGAAAGCAAGTAAAAGTGAAAATAAAGAAAAAGGCGGGAAAAATAAAGTTTAAAACTTAAAAATATAAAATTACAAAAAAAACTGGAAACTCATTCCGAATGGAACACTCTATCCGGAATAACCTAATATTCCGAATATGAGACTCTATTCGGAATAATCAGATATTCCGAATAAGAGACTCTATTCGGAATAACCTGGTATTCCGAATAAGAGACTCTATTCGGAATAACCTAGGATTCCGAATAAGGGTTTCTATCCGGAATAAACAGATATTCTGAATAGAAGACTAAGTAAGCAAACTATCCGGAATAACTGGGCAAAATACAGTAACATTGACAAGAAACAGGGGATGAAGAACAAAGCACGAATTTGATCAAATCTAACCAAAACAAACCAAAAGATTAAACCAAAACAACCACAAAGCATCAACTAACAATAATCAATCAAAACAAATCATCAAAACTAACAAATAAAGCCAAATCAATCAAAACCTACTTGATCAAAATCATAAAAACGCAAGAACATGAACAATGAAGATGAAGAACAAATCAAACAAGAAAGGTAGAAGGAGATTAACAATAAAAGATAAAGATTAACAACAATCAAAGATAAACTTACTTGGAATTAAAAGGAATTTAAAGGTGCATTACATGAAGATTCAGGTGCAAGAAAATTAAAGTACATGAAAATGAAAATGGGGGAAGGATGGGTTGTCAAGCCACCAACAACATGAAAAAATGAAACTACCTAATCTATATATAGGGGAATTAGGGAGGAGCTTAGGAAGCTTCCTCCCTCTTTATTCTTTCTATTAATTGCACCATTAGTCCTTAAGCCTTTTAATCTTCTCAAATCTTGGACTTTAATGACTTTTGGCTCGGGATTTCTTTGAACTCGTCTTGTAATTCTTCAATAAATTGGACCTGAGTTCTTCGGCTTTTGGTGAACTTCCGTCTTTTGACTTTTTCTTTGATAAATCTTCAGAATTGGTCTTGGACTTCCGTTCTTTTTCCACTCTTGATCTTTCGACTTCATCTTTCGTCTTTTTCTTCGATAAAAGCCCGTGAATGCCGTGTTTTCTCCACTTTTCACCTTTTCGTCATAAATCACAACAAAAATACAAACCACGCATAATTCTGACATAAATGATATAAAATACACGTTTTGGCTCGGTTATTATTGTAATTAAGTGGTAAAAAGGATGGGTGTTTTCACACCTATCACGCGGTATGGACACTTTGAATTCCGAGTGATGCCTTTTGGGCTAACAAACGCGCCTGCAGTATTCATGGACCTTATGAATCGAGTATGCAAGCCGTATGTCATTGCATTCATCGATGATATTCTTATTTACTCTAAGAGTAAGGAAGAGCACGAGAAGCACCTGAGAAAGATATTGGATCTGCTGAAGAAAGAGAAGATGTATGCGAAGTTGTCAAAGTGTGAGTTTTGGTTAGAGTCTGTGCAATTCCTTGGGCACGTAATTGATAGCAAGGGAGTTCGCGTTGATCCTGCCAAAGTCGAAGCAATCAGGGAATGGTCGGCACCGACAACGCCGACTGAAGTTCGACAATTCCTTGGTTTGGCTGGGTATTATCGGAGATTCATTGAAGGATTTTCGTTGATTGCGAAGCCATTGACAAAGCTTACAGAGAAGAATAGGGTGTATGAATGAGGAGATGATGAAGAACTCGCTTTCAAAACACTCAAGGACAAGTTATGTTCTGCTCCGATATTGTCATTACCAGAAGGAACCGAAGACTTTGTGGTGTATTGTGACGCATCTCGTAAGGGTTATGGAGCTGTGTTGATGCAGCGTGAGAAGGTGATTACATACGCGTCGAGACAATTGAGGAAGAATGAAGAAAACTATACCACGCATGATTTGGAATTGGGAGCTGTAGTTTTTGTGCTAAAATTGTGAAGACACTACTTGTATGGGACGAAGTGTGTTGTATTCACTGACCACAAGAGTTTGCAGCACATTTTAGACCAAAAGGAGTTAAACATGAGACAGAGGCGATGGGTAGAACTACTAAGTGACTATGACTGCGAGATTCGCTACTATCCTGGCAAGGCGAACGTTGTAGCGGATGCACTTAGTAGGAAGGATCGAGAGAAACCTTTGAGAGTCAGAGCTTTAGTGATGACTGAGGGTGTTGATTTAACCGAAACCATATTGAAGGCTCAAGAGAAGGGATTAATGAAAGAGAATGTTGGTGCTGAGAATCTGGGGAGACTGTTGAAACCTCTTTTTGTGGTTAGGTCAGACGGGCTGAGATATTTTGAGAATCGGATTTGGTTACCGTTGTGTCCATCCGAGGAAGGAATGCCTGGAGTACGAGATTTGGTTATAAAAAAGTCTCATAAGTCAAAGTACTCGATACATCCTGGATCGGATAAGATGTATCATGACCTGAAGAAAGTCTACTGGTGGCCGAATATGAAGGCGGAGATTGCTCGTTACGTTAGTAAGTGTTTAACTTGTGCAAAGGTTAAAGCCGAACATAAGAAACCGTCTGGGCTGTAGGTACAACCAGAGATCCCAGAATGGAAATGGGAGAGAATCGCTATGGATTTCATGACGGGTTTACCTAGAACTCCTAGTGGATGTGATATGATTTGGTTAATAGTGGATAGATTGACGAAATCTGCTCACTTTTTACCTATGAAGAAGACGGACAGCATGGAGAAACTGGCCAGTTTGTACGTGAAGGAGATTGTTTGCAGACATGGTGTACCTTTATCGATCATTTCGGATCGCGATAGTAGGTTTACTTCGGAATTTTGGAAATCTCTTCAACGTGCGATGGGCACTGAATTGAGTTTGAGCACGGCCTATCACCCAGAGACTGATGGCCAAAGCGAACGAACTATTCAGACGATGGAGGACATGCTCCGAGCATGCGTGATTGATTTTGGAGGAAGTTGGGAACGCCAATTACCTTTAGTGGATTTTTCGTATAATAATAGTTATCATGCGAGCATCAAGGCTGCACCATTCGAAGCGTTGTATGGACGGAAGTGTAGATCACCTGTGTGTTGGAGTGAAGTAGGAGAAAGTTAGTTGAGTGGACCCAAAATGGTTTTGGAGACGACAGAGAAGATTGTGCAAATCAAGAACCGGTTACTTGCTGCAAGAAGCCGACAGAAGAGTTATGCCGATAATAGAAGAAAACCGTTGGAATTTAAGGTCGGAGACATGGTTATGCTTAAGGTTTCGCCGTAGAAGGGTGTGATTCGTTTTGGGAAGAAAGGAAAGTTGAGTCCGAGGTACATTGGACCATTTAAGATTGTTAAACGAATTGGACCGGTAGCGTATAAGTTAGAGTTGCCGAACGAGCTTAGTGCTATTCACGACACGTTTCACGTATCAAATCTGAAGAAGAGTTTGGCGGATAAGGAATTGGTGATTCCTTTGGACGAGATTTAGCTGGACGACAAAATGCATTTCGTGGAAGAACCCGTGGAAATTATAGACCGAGGGTCAAGAGGCTGAAGCATAGAAGAATTCCCATTGTGAAGGTGAGATGGAATTCTAGGCGTGGACCAGAATACACTTGGGAACGTGAGGACTTTTTCAAGGAGAGGTATCCTCATCTGTTCCAGCGGCACAAAATGTGAGTATAAGAAGAGGCGAGCACCGGGACGTCGCTCTCTTTAAGGAGGGGTGGATGTAATACCCAGAACCGAGGTCACTTACCTTACCCTAAATTACGCTTATTTTTGAAATTTTTAAGAGATTTTATTTACTATATATTTTATCATTTTGGTTGAAACCGATATTTGAGGTCGTAATCTTGACGATTGACGATTTAAGAAGAACGATGACGACTACGATCCCGATGGATGCCCAAATTTCTATGTTTATTGTCGTTTTATCGATAGTATAATTTTTCGAGAATTTTACTTTCGGTTCGTGTTAAGTCGAGTCGGGTGAGTTTTATTGCTTTCCGGGTACATTTAATTTGTCCTAAAAGTATTTTGGAGTGTTCGGGATGATCCCCGACTCCCATACAATTTTCCAAATTGACTAGTGAGTCATTCCCGCAAACATTTGAGGTCGTTTTCATTTAAGGCCAAAAGAATGCTATAATTTCACACAAGGGCCCCAATTTTTACAAAATGGAAATGCAAACACACACAAAACACAAAATACACCAAAAATTTTCTTCAATCTCTCTCTTCTCTCTCTTTAGGCCAACGACCAAACCACCACACCACCACCACCATATTTTTTTCTAGCTTGTTTTAATTAAAACCAAGGTTAGACCACTTCTAGTTTAATCATTACAAGTGTTTTCATATACTTTAATCCACCATGCATCCATAAAATTTTTCAAGAATCAAATGGGTTTTTCAAAAATTTGTTTTGAGGTTAATTGAGTACATGCATGTTTAATTGGGGTATAATAGATGGATAATCACCCAACAAACCAACCAAAATCAATTTGGTTGGGGTGTTTTGATCACCCACACCCCACGACCAAATGGGGGTGTTTGGTGGATCATGGTGTTTGTTGGTTTTTGCTTGTGGGTTATGTTTAATTCATGTTTTTAGACATTTTTGAATGGGCAAACCTCATTGCATGTTTGATTTGGTGATTGGTTTTTGAGATGGATTTGGTATTTTAGGAGTTAAGGACTGATTAGGATGGTTAGTCATGGTTAGGAGTGTTTAAGTTGAGGTTAGGTGTCGATAAATTGGTTTGGAAACGAGTGTTGGATTGATTTTGAGATGGATAAATTTAGGCAGATTGTTTAGGCTTGTTTTCATAAATTTGATTTTGTAAACAGGTCATGAGACTAGGATATAGTTTTAGAGCGTCTTCTTAGCTTCGATTTGGTATAAGATAGAGCTTACGACTCCTAACGAGTCAAAAGTTATGATGTTTGAAAATACGTGTACCGGGAGATGAGAACCTACATAATCCGAAATTATGTTTGGTTTTGGGTCAAATCCCGGGGACCATAGATATAGTTTGGTAAATGGTTAAAGGTTGATTTTTGGTCTCAAACCTGCATTTATGAGTCTATTATCAGACTTAGGTGTCAAATGGGTCAATGGTATATTTTAAATGGGTCAAATGAGTCCAACTTGGTCAATGTGCAAAATCAGTCCAAAAAACGTAGGTTTAGTAATGTGTTGAGTAACGGGTCATAAAAGTGAGGAATTTGAGTTTTCTACAGGTCTTAAGGTATTTTTGAGAATTTTCCCAAATTTTATTAAAAGGTTTAAGTCTAGTAAAACAGCCCATACTTTTGGTAAGTATCGGCGAAAAACGTAAAAAGGGTAATAACGTTAATAACATGGATGAATAGTATAAAACGAGTAACAATTAATTGTTTGGTTTTGGCGTGAGTTTGTAATTATCACAATTGACTAATATGTATGTAATATACAGTACTTAAAGTTTATAAATGAGATTACTCATTACGCGTTATTGTTTGTTAGGTGTTGAATTCCCCAGGCATCCTCATCATCGCCAGTGATCGTCACTCGAATCGTCGACTACTCTATATATATAAGGTGTGAATTTGTAGCCTCGCTTACTACTGTTTTAAAATTGTTTTACCCGCGAGGGAAATGCATGATAGTTTTCTAAAAGGAACATATGTCATGAATGATTGTTGGACCCGAATGTTGCCTTAAAATTGTGTTGAGTACCTAGTTGCAAAAGACCCTATATTCATGAACTATTAACTATTGTTTAATCCTTGTGTGGATTGAAATAGCCGCTTATACAATTGATAGTACTATGGGGTTGACGACCCTATCCGAGACGAGGGCTAGTACGTTGAGTACCCCCTGCGGACGGATAATTTGTGATAAGAGATAAGGTATAATTGCAACTGATGCCTTTTGAAGGGGCAATGGTTTCATCTTAATCACGCCGGTAATTATTACGCGGGTGATTGAGTTAACGGATTAGTGTCTTAGCTTAAACACAATTGTAATAACCTTGAAAATAGATTGTTTGATCGACAAGTCTATGAATGATCGTGAATGATTTTTATACCACATATGTTCAAAATGAGATTATAAAACCTATGAATTCCATTCAACATTATTTGTTGACCCAATTTAGCATGTGTTTCAGGTAACCGATGAAGTGTAGCATGGAGCATGCATTGGATGGGAGTTGTTTGTGGCTTGGCGTCTACTTGTTTTTCCACCCATATTTAACTTGAACATTTTAATTTTTATGTCATGTTGTCAAAAATGTATCTTTTGGGGGTTGAGATTCATGGGGACCGAAACGCTAACTCTGTGTTGTATCATTTGGGTTTGGAAAACCGTAGACATGTATGTTTTTAACAATGTTTAAATTATGTTAAAACTTTTACGTCTCTTTGAGTCGTTTGATATATCTTGTGTGCGATGATAACTGCCTAGCACCCAAATATTGTAGTTCCGCTGCGCATAACATTTGTGGGGGTGTTAGAGTATTCACTGTGAAAGGTGATGAATGTACTTCTCGTTTGAGAGTTGTTTATTGTTTAAAGACGATGAGGTATATAGAAGCAGGTTGTGATGTGTTTCTTGCACAGATAAGTAATGATGGTGTGAATGAAAGGAAATTGGAGGATGTGCCTGTGATTAGAGAGTATCCTGAGGTTTTCTCTGAATATTTTCCAGGATTACCACCACATCGTGAAGTGGAGTTTCGTATTGATTTAGTCCCGGGAGCTGCGCCTGTTGCTCGTGCAGCGTATCGTTCAGCTCCATCTGAGATAAAAGAATAATCTGGTCAGTTGAAGGAATTGATGGATAAGGGATTTATTAAACCAAGTTCGTCGCCATGGGGTGCTCCTGTTTTGTTTGTTAGGAAGAAAGATGGTTCTTTTAGAATGTGTATTTATTATCGAGAGCTTAACAAATTGACTGTCTAGAATCGGTATCCATTGCCGAGGATTGATGATTTGTTTGATCAGTTGCAAGGGTCTAGTGTATACTCGAAGATCGATTTGAGGTCTGGGTATCATCATTTGAGAGATAGGTAAGAAGATATCCTATAATAGCTTTTTATACTCGATATGGACATTTTGAATTTCAAGTGATGCCTTTTGGGTTAACGAATGCGCATGCTGTATTCATGGATTTGATGAATCGTGTATGCAAGCCGTATTTGGATGAGTTTGTTATCGTATTCATTGATGATATTCTCATTTACTCCAAGAGTGAAGAAGAACATGAGAAGCATTTGAGGATAATTTTGGAACTGTTGAAGAAAGAGAAGTTGTATGCAAAATTCTCTAAGTGTGAAAATTAGTTGAATTCAGTGCAATTTCTGGGGCACGTGATTGATAGTGAAGGTGTTTGTGTGGATCCTGCTAAGATTGAAGCAATCAAGGATTGGTCAGTGCCGAAGAGGCCGACTGAAGTTCGCCAATTTCTTGGTTTAGCTGGGTATTATAGAAGGTTTATCGAGAAGTTTTCGCTAATTGCTAAGCCGTTGACCAACCTTACTGAAAAGAATCGAGTGTTTGAATGGGGATTGGAAGAGGAATCTGCATTTAGTACGTTGAAGGATAAGTTGTGTTATGCGCCGATATTGTCTTTGCCAGAAGGATCTGAGGATTTTGTAGTGTACTGTGACGCGTCTCATAAAGGATTTGGAGCTGTGTTGATGCAAAGGGAGAAAGTAATAGCATATGCATCAAGACAATTGAGGAAGCATGAAGAGAATCACACTACACATGATTTAGAACTTAGGGCTATGATTTTTGCTTTGAAGTCGTGGAGACACTACTTGTATGGAGCCAAGTGTGTGGTTTACACTGATCATAAGAGTCTGCAATATATTTTGGATCAAAAGGAATTTAATATTAGGCAAAGGAGATGGGTTGAGTTGTTGAGTGATTATAACTGCGAGATTCATTACCATCCTGGTAAAACGAATGTGGTAGCTGATGCACATAGTAGAAAGGAAAGAGATAAGTCTATAAGAGTTAGAGCTTTGGTAATGATGGAAAGTGTTGATTTGATAGAAGCGATATTGAAATCCCAAGCTAATGGTTTGAAGGAAGAGAATGTTAAGGCAGAAAATTTGGGTATAATGTTGAAACCTTTGTTTGAAGTAAGGTCGAATGGATTAAGGTATTTTGAGAATAGGATTTGGTTACAATTGTGTTCGTCTGAGGAAGGTTCTTTAGGAGTGCGAGATTTAGTGATGAATGAATCTCATAAGTCGAAGTATTCAATACATCCTGGATCGGACAACATGTATCAAGATCTTAAGAAAGTTTATTGGTGGCCGAATATGAAGGCAGATATAGCACAGTATGTTAATAAGTGTTTAACTTGTGCAAAAGTGAAGGCTGAACATAAGAAACCGTCTGGGTTATTAGTGCAACCTGAGTTCCTGAATGGAAATGGGAGAAGATTACTATGGATTTTGTGACAGATTTGCCAAGGACTGCTAATGGTAGTGATATGATATGGGTGATTGTAGATAGATTGACTAAGTCTGCTCACTTTTTGCCAATGAAGAAGACGGATAGTATGGAGAGGTTAACAACAGTGTATGTGTTGTCCCTAATAATATGATGATAGATTAAAGAAATGAGATGGAAAAGATATGAATTTTAGAGAGAGAAAGTAGTGAGAGAAATTAGAGAGAGAGAGACGATTAACTTGTGAAATTAGATTAAGAAAATGAGAACTTCCACCCTCCTAACATTCTAGGAGGTTACTTATATAGTCCACCCACATGCGGGCTCTCTAATGGACTATATATCTTTTGGGTCGGGCTTGAATAAATGCTTAGTACCTTGAAAGAGGCCTTTTAAACTAACCATCAAGCCCGTAATGTCACGACTATTTTAACTAACTATTACAACGTTCTAATAAATATTACAATGTAAACCTATGACCGAACATTCTTGTTTGACTCAATATTTTGAGGCTAACAATTTCCCCCAATGTGAGGTCATTCCTCTTCGATATTTAGAGTCCAATGGAGATTTATGAATTTCATCATAAATGAGTCTTGAATGTGTAATAGTAGTCTTGTTCCTTCATGCTGTGATCCTTGAGCCTTTGTCGTTGTCTTTCGAATTTGTCTTTAAACTTGAGATCTTCAAATTATCCTTGACTTGTCTTTGCCATCTTGCGATCTTGTGTCTTTATCCACATGCTCATACTTCGCACCATCTTGAAAGTTTGCTAACAATCTCCTTTGAATAGAGGTAATTCCTCTACATTAATTGCTAAGTAAGATTTTGATCGTCAAAGTTGAGGAAGTCTTTAGCTTTCTTTATTGTTGAATGTCTTTGGGCATGAGTATGTGGTTTTGAATCTCTAACTTTGCTGAGTACACCGTAACGTCACCTTCTTGAGACAAAACATAGACACAGACTGAATAGCTTTGACATTCATCCTAAATCAGTAGCGTTTTACCTTTGGTCGGTGAAGACCGTTACACGATATTAAATATCGTACCTGTGATTAGGTAGATTAAATTAAAAATCTCCTTGACAGGGTTTCGCGGCTGTACTAGCCGTTCTCTTTACTCGACCGTCTAAAAGCAAGACTGCGAACGTAAAGAGTGAATCAATTGGATAAATATCCGCTTGATTAAAGTCGTCAATTCAAAATCCTAGAACAAGTTTGATTCATTAAGAATCTTACCATTGTTGTTTTCCAGATGACACAAGTTTGATTCATAAGAATCTCGCAAGTTACCTACCATAGCACTGTTTGATGTTGACGCTAGAAGGATTTCCATTCATCACTATGAATATTAATAAATATCACTCTGAATGTTCTGGCAAGACCATAAAGATATTGCGTAGAAACCTGAAACGAGATTGAATAAATTCAGAATCAAACCACTGTTGCTTTTCAGTTTTACATACGTTCAATTCATAAAGAATCTTACACATGACCTACCGTAGTGCTGTTTGATGTTGACACTGGAAGGATTTCCACTCATCATTGTGAATACTAGGTAGTATCACTCTGAGTGTTCTAGCAATATCGCAAGGATATAGCGTATGACTCCTTTGATCTTCATTCATATGTCCTAACGAGATTTGATTGATCTCTTGGCTCTAGACTCGGTTTGTGCCCTTTTAGTAGTCGGAGGCTGGAGCGGATGCCACCTATTCAATATCAACTATCTCGGAGTGAGAAAGTTAATAGAAGTCGTGTTGATCTCCGTGAAAATAAAACAAACTTCTTTTGAGTGAAGCCTGCGTCAACTAGGGAGGGGTTGTGCATTACATCACTGGGTCCATGATGCGTTGTCTTCATGATGTGTTGACCCGGTTTCTGCCTAAGTTGTATGGAGGGCTTCTTTGTTTACACCCTTTCTCCTTACATTTCTTGTTCATTCTTCAACCCCTTCAATGCTTACCAAGATATCATTAATAGCACCTTGTTGTGATTGTTCCAGTGCTATCATCAGTACTTAGTCGGCATTCAGCTTTGTTCACATTCTACTCCATCTTTCCTAAGGACTTCTAATAATCTATTGGATTTTCCCTGGGAAGATCCCTCCGGTTCTGGGTGGATCATAGGACTTAAACCTAACCACCCTTTTGACACCAATAACGTCGTGAGTTAAAGATGTTGTGGGTATTTGATCGTAACCATGAGTTCTTGAGTCTTTAGATCACATTTTAATCAAATTTTCCCCCCTATCTCTAATATATAAAATCGTTTGATATTAGAGATACCAAATTTGATTAAAATATATTGTGTAGAAAAGTCTTGAAAAAAATTTCGGAAAAAAATGTGTCAAACATAGCATGAATCTGGAACGCTCCCCCTCAAAAATAGATCAAATGGAATTGTCATTACGAGGATATGATCCACATTAAACTTTTGAGGATAGGAGTTGTTGAACACACAATTTTTGAAAGAATTTGAATATCATTGAGAAATTGTTGAAAAAATTGTGTTCAACGCTTTTTGAAAAATCAATTCTTTTTGGCGAAAAGGTTTTTCTAAAGCATAAACTTGAGTTCATAGACTTTGAATGTCTTGATGAGTCCACTCAAGTGTAAGAAGATTTAACTTCTTTTGCAAAGGTTAAGGGCATGAAAGCGTACACTCCCCCGTGAATGTAGATCCGGGTTGCAATCTGAAAGTGATTGAAAGCCATTGTGTTGAGCTCAAAACGTTGAATGTTTTGTGACAAGCTCAACCCGAGATAGATTGCTCTACCCGTTGTTGGAAAAATTGTCCAAAATAGACATTTTCCTTTATTAAAAATAGAAATGACATGTTTTGAATATTTTTTTCAACTTTCATTCGAGCTTTATGTACACACCCGTGCCGTTATTGAGCGACATTTCTAGGCAAGTTCATATTATCGATACTTAAAGACATGTCGAGAAGAATATTTTTAGATTATCAAGGATTTTTTAATTTTGTATTTTGCTTTTTCGTTAATATTTACATGTAGATGTTTGATAAATGAATCAAGCAGGCTTCTTTGCCAGAATCTCTAGTTCTGCTGGAGTCAAACATCTCATACCAATTTGACTAACTAGATACACAAACCTCTCTTTTGAAAGAGCTTTTTTAAACAAGTCAGCTAATTGGTAATCAGTTCCAACAAAGTATAATTCAACAATACCCTTTTCAACTTGTTCCTTAATGAAGTGATATCTCACATCAATGTGCTTCGTGCGGGAATGTTGTACCGGATTGCAGGAGATGGCTATGGCAGACTTTGAGTCACAATACATAGGTACTTTATCAAAGTGGAAGCCATAATCTGTGAGTTGTGTTCTCATCCAAAGAACTTGAGCACAACACGCAGATAGAGACACATACTCCGCTTCGGCTGATGATATGGTTCGGAACTTTTGGCTTGATCCGGAACTTCTTGGTTCGGAAGTTCTTGGTTCGGAACTTTCCTTGGTTGATCCGGAACTTGTTGGTTCGGAACTTTTGCTGGGTAATCAGAAACCTTGTACCGATGAACAGTCGACCACTAATATGAAGATTAAACCCAGATTTTGATCAAATAACCCAAAAAGTTTTGTGATTTCTACAATAATAAGTAAAAACTAATACTTATCCACTAATCCCAATCACAAAAACACCAAAAACACCAAGAATCAAGATGAATCTTTTTAAAGAACACTAATACAATCAAAAACTAAAAAACCACACAAATCACTACCTTAAATCACCCCATAGCTCTTGATACCAAATGTAGGTCTACGTGATTAATGGCCTATTCTACATGATGGATTTGATGGATTAAGATGGTTGATTTAGATGATAAATATAAAAGAGATGAAGAAAGGAGATGATGGAGTAGAGAGAGAAAGGAGAGAAGGGAGAGAGTTAGAGAGAGAAAGTAAAAGATGGAATATGATTAAGTGTCCAATGACAATCAACAACCCCTCCTAACATGATAGGAGGGGATATATATAGCCCACCCTACATGTGGGCTATATGGACTATACATAAACTAAATGGATCACGAGCCCATTACATAATTATCGTTGGAGCGACCGATCCTTTATAAATACGTAAAACGTATTTCCAACATAATGATGTGCAATCCTGCTTCTTGGAAGACCATCCCACGAGCTTATCTTGACCTAGAGATTGTGCACCACCAGAAGTACTTTTACGTGTATCAAGACACCCTGCATGATCAGAATCTAAATAGGTCGTTAGAAAGAAACCGGTTTCCCTCGGATACCAGAGTCCCATGTGAATGGTATTCTTAAGGTACCGAAAGATCCGTTTAACCTCCTTGAGGTGCTTTTCAGTGGGTCGTGCTTGATATCGTGCACAATAACACGTAGCATGTGATATATCTGGTCGGCTTGCTGTTAAGTACATGAGGAAGCCGATCATGGAACGATATTTCGTTTGATCTATGGCATCTCCCTCGAAATCAGCATCTAGGGATGTGGTTGATAATGGTGTCCCAACGGGGTCACATGATGTCATACCATGCTTTTTGATTATCTCTTGACAATACATAGCTTGGTTAATAAAGATACCATTTGGGGATTGGTGAACTTGAATTCCTAGAAAGAATTTTAGTTCGCCCATCATAGATATTTCAAATTTGTTGTGCATTACTTTTTCAACCATTTTGAAAGTTTTGGGTTTGTAGACCCGAAAATAATGTCATCAACATAAATCTGCACAAGCAAAATGTGATCCCCCTATTTATAAGTGAACAAAGTTAAATCAATGGAACCTTTTGAGAAACTTTTGGAGACTATAAATTTCGAGAGCTCGTCGTACCACGCCCTTGGAGCTTGCTTGAGTCCATAAAGTGCTTTGTGGAGACGATACACCTTGTCAGGATAATGAGGATTGACGAATCCTTCCGGCTGCGTGACATAGACTTCTTCCTTCAAAGGACCTTTAATAAACACCGTCTTAACGTCCATTTGATAGACAATGAATCCCTTATATGCAGCATAGGCAAGGAGAATCCTGACCGCTTCCATACGAGCTACTGGTGTAAATGATTCTTCAAAATCAATACCATCTTTCTGTCCATACCCTTTAGCCACTAGCATAGATTTATTCTTGATGATCGTGTTCTCTTCATCCATCTTGTTTTTCCAGATCCATCGAAGATTTAATGGTATTAGATCGTATGGCCTGTCAACAAGTTCCCAGACTTTAAGTATTTCAAATTGTTGAAGTTCATCCGTCATCGATTCAATCCAAGCATGATCAGCCATGGCTTCTTTGATGTTTTTCGATTCAGCTGAACTCATGGCGAGTGCGAACATACAAACATCGCCATCAGTTTTAAGTTGTCATCTTGTGCGAACCGGCTGTGAAGGGTTTCCAATTACTTGAACCAAAGGATGATCTCGGGTCCAATGATGTGTTGAAGGATGTCGTTGATAAATGGTATGCATATTTGACGGATCAACATGGCGAGTAGAAGACTCTCCAGTTTCGTGTATCGGTGTACCGAATGGGTTGATAAATTCGTCTTCGTCAGATAATGCATTGTCTGCTTGATTGGTGTTCTCTGGAGCAATGACAGTAGTTGTTGATGTTGTAGGAGCGGTTGTTGATGTGATATTCTAAGGAGGTAAATCTGCAGCAACCCGTGTTGAAGTAGATGAAGTTGTATCCTTTTGTTGACGATGATCGGTATCATCATTCTTATCATGAGTGACTGCGGAAGACTTCGATACAACTTGTTTCTCCCCCGTGAAATATTCATCATACATTGGTCCATATAACATTTCCAACTCTTCAATTGTCGTATTGATTGTCATATCCGAGCTTGGAACATTTCCTTGAACCAGCTTTGAACTGGACGGTTCATTGCTGTGGTCTTGAGTTCCGAGTTCTGTGCGGTTGTGAACGGAATTCGTTTGTCGTTTTGGATCGGGACTTAAACTGTTTTGTCCAAGTGCCATTTCTTGTAATTCATCAAATCGGATGTGAATAGTCTCGACTATCAAGTTTGTTCTCTTGTTGTATACTCTATATCCCTTAGACTGAGTTGCATATCCCACAAGAATACATGCATCACCTTTATCTTTCATCTTATCCAAATTTTCACCATCTCGTATTATGCAACAAGTACATCCAAAAACGTGAAGGTGTTTGAGTGAAGGTTTTCGATCACGAATTATGTGATATGGTGTCTTTTCGTGTCTTGGGATAATTAAGGAGCGGTTTTGTGTGTAGCATGCGGTTGACACGGCTTCAGCCCAAAAGTATAGTGGAAGTTTTGAAGCGCATAGTAATGTTCGAGCAACCTCAACTAAAGTACGGTTTCGTCTTTCAACAATGCCGTTTTGTTCGGGTGTTCGAGCAATAGATGTTTCATGTTCAATTACTTTGGCTTCAAAATAGTTTCTCAGATTTGAATTCAAAAATTCGGTACCTCTGTCAGTACAAACCACTTTAACTTGAGCTTGAATACCACGCTGTATCAGTTTAAGGAAGCTGATGAGAACTTCGGGTGTTTCATCCTTGGACCTCAAGAAGTGAGTCCATGTGTACCTTGAGTAATCATCAAAAATTACTATAACACCTCCAAATTTACACAATTCAATACAGCGGAAGAGTCGTTGGTGTTACGGGATAGCACATTACTCACATCATAGACAACGCCTAAAAATAGCGTCGTTTAATAATAAAGCATTTCCATTCATAAATATCAAATTTACATAGGTCCCAAGTCGTAGTATTTCATACAATTTTTACAAAACATTTGAATGGAAATTGTTTAAGTGCGAGCCATAAATTCTTGTCGTCTTCCCGAGAATTACCTTCAAGTACCTGAGACAACACATGTTAAAAGAAAAGGTCAGCGAAAACGCCGAGTGAATTCATAGAGTTTATTAAAACCATTAACATATCATCGGTAAATATAATTGTTACCGAAAATCATTTTATACAATTCCTTGTGGTAGGCCATAAAATAAGCCAAAAATATTTTATACAAATCTTTGTCAAAATCATAATTTAGGCTTTTGCATTCAAAACCATTATACGAACCAATGTCGTAAAAACATCATACAATACGTTTTATAACATTGTATAGAGTTAAATAAAACGGTTATATGAATATGGTATGTAAAACTAAACCACGGACATAATATCAATAATAAGACCCCGTATTGCTAGTCAGGCAATATATTGTAATTCAATGCGTATAGCAGTAATTTCCTTATTTTTGGATTATTACAAGCTGCATGACATTGTTACCTTACTACAACAAACAATGGGTAGCTAACCCGAAACTCATTTGCCCATCTAAATTAGTGTGTCGTCATAATAATCACGCTTGTGTAAATCCTCTCTACATAAATTCCCTTACCAATCAATGTGGCACGACGGGGATCAACCGTCAAGGCGCGAACTGGGGTGATCGTCCCCAAATAGTACTATTATATGCATAAGCGTCTACCAAATCCTGGTAGTTCACAATTCATGCTAATGGGACTTTTAGTGACATAACCTAACTTTAATAATCCATTTCATTTCATCTATCGGGTCATATAATCATTCATCAGGTCATACAATCATTCGGGTCCAAATCAATAAACAAACAATCAGGACAAATGGTGTCCTATTTTATCAAAACTAACATGTTACCTCCCTCGCGGGTTTATAAAACATTTCCTAAAACATTTAAAAGAGTGCGAGGCTATGAACTCACGTTGATGTGGGAAAGCGGGTTATCGGCAATTCGGATGTACGGTACGTGCTTCAATCACGGAAACCTAGACAAATAATACTCGTCTTAAACTCTTGTCCAATGACT
Organism: Glebionis coronaria; assembly: GCA_025667525.1. NCBI lineage: Eukaryota > Viridiplantae > Streptophyta > Magnoliopsida > Asterales > Asteraceae > Glebionis > Glebionis coronaria. The sequence continues at coordinate 69,853,618 of CM046882.1, read as the reverse complement.
TTATAAAAATAACAATTATGTATGCATATGATTATTTTATAAATATGATGATGATCAAGTGGGATTGTACATTTTTACTCATTCATTATAGTGTTTATGTGTTGGTAACATTTTTATACTAGTTTTACTAGTTTTACCTATTTACATGTTTTAGGTCCAATAAGCCTATTGTAAGTCCATTACCTTAAATTAGACCATTTTATACTTTTATTATCAGTATTATACTTTACATGTTGGGCCCAAGTGTGTTAAGACCAATAAGTAAATTTATAAGTGTTTAGCCCATTTAGTTAGATTATTAGTCCAATAATGCTAACTTAGCCCGTTAATGTCCATATGTTATTTAGTTCGGGTTTTATCGGTTTTTACTTGTATTAAGTACTTATATATTAGTATATGACTTTTAAAAAGTTTACATTAGACGGGTCCGATCGGCTAAATTTTAATTGACGAAAAACGTTAATTTTACGGTATAGTCGAAAAGACGTAAAAATCATGTTTATAGTTTTTATAACTTATAAAACTTACCAAACTACCATTTTTATATAATATCCATTTATTTATCCTTATACATATTTATATAAATAAAATATATAAGTTAGTGGGTTTTAATTTCACATTTTATACAATATTATTTTGAGTGCTTATATAATACTATTAAACTTTAATTTCACAAAATCTGATTTTTAGTTTCACTTTCACCATTTTTATCATATCTTGAGTTCTATAAGGAGATAAAAGCTTATTTTTGGATGACATAAACTTCATATTATGTTCTACAAATAAGGTAGCTATAGCTACTGCTCAATCCATGTCTAAGTATCCTTAACAGTCCCTACAAAATAGACTATTCAGATTGGTATACTAAATTTGTTTTGATCATATCTCACTCATTTTGATGATTCCATTGCATGGCTAACTCACACATGTGTATGACATCTAATACTTACTGTAAATTGATTCCACCATTCCATTTTATCAGTTTATCATTTGGTTAGTTACTATTTTTATACAGCCAACTTTATAAGAAAGAATTTAACCTTTTTACCTATGGTTTTCCATCTTTTTAACCATGTTTATCAAATCTATCAACACCAAATCCCCACATAATATTTTTAATCATCATTCATCATCATATACATATACATAAATAAAAAAATTACAAGATTACATAATCAAAATAACAAGAGGATAGGATGAACAATCTTTATACCACCAAGGTTGTGTAGGTTATGATCAAGGCTTGGATTTTTGATGGAAAAACTTGTGATAGATCAACACCAATCTTCAAGACCACCAATATTTGTAAACTTCTTGTAGAAATCAGCCCTATGACACCAACAAATCTTCTCCTTGTATGTTTAAATCACCACCAATCAATAGAGCTTGAAAAGGGCTTTATCATATGTGTGAATAACATAGGATTTCATGGTTAAATTTGATCAAATGAGGGTGTTTAGGGGTGGTGGTGGACGAATTTTAGAGAGAGAGAGAGGAGATTTGTGTGAGATTTGCATGTAAGATAATGAGTTAGTTGTTTTAGGCTTGGTGGTTTTGTAGTTTTGGGTGAAAAGTTAGCTTGTTTATTAAGCTTATATGACAAGTGTGAGACTTGTTTAAGAAATTTTGACACCTAAGGGTGTTGGTGGAGCTATTCTAGCCATCCATATAGTGGGATGGGCAAGTGTAAAACTTGTCCCATCCCACTAATTTACGGGTACTCCTCGATTCTAGTTTCCTCGATTTGCGTGCCCTCGGGTCGTTTTACGAAAAACGTTTTTATAAATTATGAATCAACGGCACAAAACGAATCTAATAAAAAGTGTCTCATTAAAAACGGAGTTCGTAAACGTAAATACGTAATCCTAAGGTTTCCGGTTTAGTCGTAAAGGACGTTAAATTATAATCGTAAGTCCTAATCTCTTCTCGTAAATTTGTGAGTTTATGAACCAACACAAATTTAAAATCTCAAAATAATATTCACGGATAAATTTATTTTCTGTAATGTCGGACTTTCACCAAAAACGGTGTATGTAAACGTAAGCACGTAACGTAGAATCCTCCGGTTTAGACGTAGTCGATGCTACTTCAAGACGTAAATCCAAATTTCTTCCCAAAAAATAAGTGAGTTCATAATATAACATTAAAATAATGTTTTTAAATAACACTTGAGAATAAAATATCAACCATAATATGACGGATTGTCACAACATTTACCCCTAAACAGGATCTTTGTCCTCAAAGATCACTTTATCTTACTACTCGCTTCTTATAGAGTTAAAACCATGTGGGTATTTCCTCCACATTCGGTCTTTTCTCACAAGTGTAATCCATTTCAATACGCGAGTTTCATCAAACATAACTACGGGAATAAGATCAGGCTTATTGTTGACTTACTTTCTCTATCCATGATGTTCACGGGTTTTTGATGAATGCAACTTTTCGCCGATCTAAAATTCATCAAGGAATAGTCAGATTTTCACTTGATAGGCATTTTATCAAGTTCGATATACGAAACATAATTCACGCAACTCTTGAAGTCCTAGGGTAGATCCAACTTATATGCCTTTCAAACCAATCTTTTTCATCATCTCAATGGTCCCATAAAACGGGGACTTATATCCCATGATCTTTCAGATTATCAATTCATTTTTCCATGGTTAAATTTTTTGGCATAACTTCGCTACCCATCTGGCACTTCAAGATCTACATTTCATATTCACATAACCTCCTGCCCACTACCGGCAGTCAATAATCAGATCCTAATTTCAACAATCATTTTAGGTATCGCGGGTCGAGTATTTTGTAAGGTTAGGTTCGCCATCATAGGAAACCTTAAACCTAAAAGACATGTCCAACTCACAATGGGTGTATGTCGGGTGTCTTCATCCCAACTCCTGCTTACAGATGCTCTAATATATATCCTCACAAGATTCGATCTTGATCCTAATACGATAATTATCAATGATAATCTCTCCAAAGGAAAACGATTTTACAGTTTATTACCAAAGGTCAATCATTCAAACATAAAACAGCACTTATAGTATTTTGTATCGCTACTTTAACTCGTCCCTTCGATTGGGTTGGTACACAGTACTCTCATCAAGATTCGTTCTCAATGACTTCTGAGCAAATCTCTAGAAATTCGATGCGAAGCGAGGATCTTGATAGAGATGATCGATACAGGCACACCATGTTTACACAACTCCTTTAAATACAAAAGAGTCAATTTCTTCATCAAGAATCTATCATTAACACGAATGATATTAGCAGATTTGGTCAGTCTGTCGACGATGACCCAAATCAAATCAAATTCAGATGATGACCTTTGCAATAGATAGACGTATACTAATGTATGAGGCAATGTCTGCCTTCATAATTTGCCATTAGTACAACTTCTTCAGATAAAGATACATTTAGTCAGAAATGACATGAATGGAATACTTATACTTACGAGATTTCAATATGACTAAATCTCAAAATCCTCTATATTCAGGCAACCACAAGCAGCCTTTAAAACATTTAACGCCATAGGCTTCTCAAATCTAATGGTTCACATTAGCCGCGAACCCCTTTTATTATCTATATTATCCTTTTTACAAGCATTAGTTATTTCTAAATTGCTTGGAAATTTATTTTGCACCTTCATTATTAAGGAACATGTCCTAATTGGTTCTTTATCTTTTCTACATAATGTGTCAGTAATTACGTTCACTTTCCTAGATGGAATAAATATCATGACCGTATTTATTCGAAAATTCTTTCTTCACATTTTCTAAGTCTTAGTTCTATCTCAACAATTATTTTTATCAGTTTTGCTCAATCCAACGTTTAAAGCGTCGATAATTACTAGAAGTAATTAAATAATAAATATTTAATTTTTATGAAACGTAAACGCAAAAAGTTTTTAAATTTTCTCAGTTTGTCCAATTATATAAAAATGTTCAAAATAAATCTGAATTTAATTAACACTATTTTTGTTGATTTATCGAAAATAATTAGTAAGATCCGTAAATGTTCGAAAAACCTTCGTTTATTCTTTGGTAAAAAATTTCTTAGTTGAAAAGCAAAAATTGTCGTTTCAAATTTTAAGTCATGGTTTAACGGTTTCCTCAATCCCTCTTAGTTTGTCTAGCAGTACACACAAACATTTACCCCTAAACAGGAGTTTAGTAAAATGTTCTAGGTATAAGAGAATAATCCCTCAAAAGTTCTTTTGATAAAACATTTGTCAAAACAAATTTGCACTTTCTTTTTGGTAAAACCCAAAGTCTTAAAAGGGCTCTTAATCTTTGAAGAGTCAATATAGATTCCATTATCGTTAATTACATGGTCATTTAATGTAAAGGATTAAGCCTTAAATCACATGTTAAATATTCAAGGTACAAGTTTTCATTGTTCGGCCAATTCAGGGCAATCTATAAATAATTATTAACTCCTTCTTATTCTTAGAAACAAACAAATGGTTCTTAATGATCACGAGCATGAATTTATCAAATTACATCCTACACACGTGATTCACCAAATTTATGAATGCTACATGTGCATTGGTCAATCCAAACGACATCACGTGAAACTCATAATGTTCATTACAAGTTTTGGATGTAGTGATTAGAATAGATAATCTTTTTTCGCGGACGCGAAATTGATGATAACCATGTCGAGGATCAAAATTTTTAAAACATACGCTAGAACCTCGTAAATTATCGACAAATCTATCATCTTGGGTAGTGGATATAGATTTTAATCGTCAATTTTCTTAGTTCACGGTAATCAATAAACATAAGAAATAATAACACCATAGCTATTCATGATGACGAGCTTGGTAGAATAAAAGCTTTCTCCGACAACTCTCTCAGTTGTACGGTAATTCTTTTAATTCATATGGTGCTGATGTACAGTGCACAAGCCACAGGTGCAGCACCGGGAATATAATCAATACCAATTTCAACTTGCCTTAATCGCGAAAGTCTAGGTAATTCACCAGCAAATACCTCCTAAAGTTTCAGATAGCAGGAACATCTTTTAATAAATTCATATTAGGTTCTTCTAGATTACAATATCTATGACTAGTTCACAACCATTCATGGTATAATTTCAAGTCTAAATGCAGGATATAGTCATCCATCAAGAATTATTTAGATCATTTTTGATAATCAACATCTTATCTTTTAGGGGAATTATATTCGAGTTCCCATCAATTAAGACAATGTCGTCATGTCATAATCAATCAATCCATTCTACTGGCACTATCAACTTTCCAGTTTCATTACCGTTGATAAGATGTGAACCTCTCAAAAGACTAATAATGACTTATAATCCTTCACAAATTCAAGGATATATGGAGACACAACTACCATTAAAAGAGTAGGGTCAACGCATAATCTACGCGAGAGAATTTCAAATCAGATACAGACGAAAACATTAACGAATATGAATATATCCCATGTTTTCATAATTTGAGTACGCATTCAAAAGCTCCTTGGATCGTTACCCAGGTCATTCAAATGAAATCTAATCAAAATAATGATAGAACGTCGATACATCCAGTCTGGTATCAACATTCGGTAATCAAATACTTTTACAAAGAATCTCACTACGAGAGAATTGGACAAGAAGGGAATATCAATTGTCAAATAAGACAATTTCCACAGATGAGTAAATTCGACTCAGAAGAATAAATAGTACGGGCACATATGTAGGTATCCCTATCAATATGTCCCTATTTTTCACTTCTTGTAGATCTCATAAAATTTAATCTTTCACAATCTTCAAATAAAATTTAGTGTTTATTAATAATTTCATGGTGACTACTAATAAGCCTTGCATGGTCACTTCTAAATTGTATGTAGGCGCGCAACTATATACAATTTCAAGATTAACGATGCAATACTCAGTTTGTCAAAACTTTGTCGTCATGTTTAAAATATATATTCATGCTTAATTCAGAATGAATTTACAGATATGTTCTTTATCATGGAAACAATTAAGTTTTCCAAGATGTTTTATAAACAACTTCATTTCGATAAAGATCACTTATAAATCTCACTTTGAATAATCCTTATAGTGATGAAAATTCAATTTTTCTCAAGGGATATTGTTTTATCTTATAAAAATAATCAGTGATCTGCAAAAGATTGATGAAAAGTTGCTCACCAAGAACTAACTACAATATGCTAGGAAATGAGCTTAGCCAATTAATCATGAGGTTCATGACCTCGATGGCACTAAAAAAGAATAATCCAAAACGTAACTCAATTTGAGATGAGTACTTGTTCAATGGTTGCATCACTAATGTGAGCATTAGGAAGAAGCAAGAACAGATAGATAACATCGATACATGTAAAATTTAGCAATCGAAGGTAGTCTTTTCATTAATCACAAGCAAGTCAAAATTGTACCGTAACACATTACGTGTCACTATGTCATACAATTCCAAGAACTCATCTTACCAACTGATGTCTCAGTTAAGTTAGGGATTTTTAAAAGATACCACAATGAATACTAATCTACAAGAGTCATTAGGTGTTCCACATGTCCCGGAAGATCCATCTTTCCCAATTCAGAAGAAGATTTCTTCACTTTATTTCTTGGACACTAGGCATCCTCGTCATTGGACAATGGCCTAGGAACAACCCTTTTACACGAATTAGCAATCAATTAAAACCTTATAATTTAATCTCAGAACTTAACGATTTCCTCTAATCTCATATTACATATGGGTTAAATTTTGCTTTATTCAAGTTTTCAATAAACTTATACTCAATGTGATATCCTACTTCATTCTCCAATACTTTCAACCTTATTCTTAGACCTTAATTGGGCAATAAAGGCTCGATATAAGCAACACTTAATTTCCAATCCTATAGCTCCTTCATCAATAGTTATCAAATGAGTCACTAGTATGAAATGACTCAAACATTCAATTAGACTTCTCAGAAAGGTACTAGTGGCATGAGGCTTTTGGGTAATGGTTCCAATGACAGCCTCAAGTGCAACGTTCACCCTTTCGATTTCAAATTTAAGAATTGGATGACAAAGAATCAGATGACATCTTTCTAGGTGGTAACCTTTTGTCAAACTCCACTCTATAAGGAAAGATCGTCATGACATCGACATCAGATTTAATCTTGCCAATTCTTCTTCAATATCACAATCAACTAATATCTACATTCCTACGAATATCAACCATTTTGTTGGGATCATAAATATCCACAACTTGGTTTAGATCTAGAATAGCTAGAATTCCTACGGGAATAGCTTCGATTGGTTTGCTAGGGGAGTTAGGGTTTCTTGTGACAATCTACCTCGTATAAATACCTCGTATAAATATCAAAATAATCATCAAACAATCATGTAATCAAATTACAACATATATATATAATCCAATTTATATATATATATATATATATATATATATATATATATATATATATATATATATATATATATATATATATATATATATATATATATATATATATATATATATATATATATAGATATATATATATATTAAAATAACACTTCTCAGTTTGGCCTTGTCGGTAACTCGGGAATTCTTCGGCACCGTTATAGTCAAAAGATTTTTAGACATTTTTAGAAAAATGTTTATAGTTAAAAGATTTTGAAATGTTTTATTCAAAACCTTAGTTTTAAAAATCTTTCGTTCTCTATAACGAGAGCTCTGGTACCAAACTGTAACACCCCCAAATTTACACAATTCAATACAACGGAAGAGTCGTTGGTGTTACGGGATAGCACATTACTCACATCATAAGCCAACGCCTAAAAATCGTGTCGTTTAATAATAAAGCATTTCCATTCATAAATATCAAATTTACATAGGTCCCAAGTCATAGTATTTCATACAATTTTTACAAAACATTTGAATGGAAATTGTTTAAATGCGGGTAATAAATTCTTGTCGTCTTCCTGAGAATTACCTTCAAATACCTGAGACAACACATGTTAAAAGAAAAGGTCAGCGCAAACGCCGAGTGAATTCATAGAGTTTATTAAAACCATTAACATATCATCGGTAAATATAATTGTTACCGAAAATCATTTTATACAATTCCTTGTGGTAGGCCATAAAATAAGCCAAAAACATTTTATACAAATCCTGTCAAAATCATAATTTAGGCTTTTGCCTTCAAAACCATTATACGAACCAATGTCGTAAAAACATCATACAATACGTTTTATAACGTTGTATAGAGTTAAATAAAACCGTTATATGAATATGGTTATGTAAAACCAAAACATGGACATAATATCAATAATAAGACCCCGTATTGCTAGTCAGGCAATATATTGTAATTCAATGCGTATAGCAGTAATTTCGTTATTTTTGGATTATTACAAGCCGCATGACATTGTTACCTTACTACAACAAACAACGGGTAGCTAACCCGAAACTCATTTGCCCATCTAAATTAGCGTGTCGTCACAATAATCACGCTTGTGTAAATCTTCTCATACATAAATTCTCTTACCAATCAATGTGGCACGACGGGGATCAACCGTCAAGGCGCGAACTGGGGTGATCGTCTCCAAATAGTACTATTATATGCATAAGAGTCTACCAAATCCCGGTAGTTCACAATTCATGCTAATGGTACTTTTAGTGACATAACCTAACTTTAATAATCCATTTCATTTCATCTATCGGGTCATATAATCATTCATCGGGTCATACAATCATTCGGGTCCAAATCAATAAACAAACAATCGGGACAAATGGTGTCCTATTTTATCAAAACTAACATGTTATCTCCCTCGCGGGTTTATAAAACATTTCCTAAAAACATTTAAAAGAGTGTGAGGCTATGAACTCATGTTGATGTGGGAAAGTGGGTTATCGGCAATTCGGATGTACGGTACGTGCTTCAATCACGGAAACCTAGACATATAATACTCGTCTTAGACTCTTGTCCAATGACTTTATAAAAATAACAATTATGTATACATATGATGATTTTATAAATATGATGATGATCAAGTGGGATTGTACATTTTTACTCATTCATTATAGTGTTTATGTGTTGGTAACATTTTTATACTAGTTTTACTAGTTTTACCTATTTACATGTTTTAGGTCCAATAAGCCTATTGTAAGTACATTACCTTAAATTAGACCATTTTATACTTTTATTATCAGTATTATACGTTACATGTTGGGCCCAAGTGTGTTAAGCCCAATAAGTAAATTTATAAGTGTTTAGCCCATTTAGTTGGATTATTAGTCCAATAATGCTAACTTAGCCCGTTAATGTCCATATGTTATTTAGTTCGGGTTTTATCGGTTTTTACTTGTATTAAGTACTTATATATCAGTATATGACTTTTAAAAAGTTTACATTAGACGGGTCCGATCGTCTAAGTTTTAATTGACGAAAAACGTTAATTTTACGGTACTAGCCGAAAAGACGTAAAAATCATGTTTATAGTTTTTATAACTTATAAAACTTACCAAACTACCATTTTTATATAATGTCCATTTATTGATCCTTATACATATTTATATAAATGAAATATATAAGTTAGTGGGTTTTAATTTCACATTTTATACTATATTATTTTGAGTGCTTATATAATACTATTAAACTTTAGGGTTAAGTCCATATATTACCAATGTACTTTCACGTATCTACACGTTTAGGTAATTATATTTAAAAATTACTAACATAGTCACTGAAACCAACAAATGTTTTCAAATATAGGTATTATTACCGGGTAGTTTTCCAACTAAACAAATAATTAATTATAATTTGCCACGTGGATTAATTTTTTACCAACTTTCTGCTTGTATAAACCCAGTTACGCAAATCAACCCAATACCCGACCCAACTTCTATTTTAATATTTTGAACTCACGACCTGCTAAGTTGAAACCAACACCACTAGTTCATGATTTGTTAGATCTACAACCCACTTTATCAAACTCAACAAGAAACATATATCAAACTAAAAAAACTCAAATAATGTCACAGATCTTCAAAATGGAAGACAAGATATTGAACAAAAAGATCTTGAAATAATTAATAATTTCTTGTAAATCTTTGAGGTTTCTGTTGAGATGGGCTCGTGCTTTACTTATTGATCAAACCCAGGTAAAGAACCATGTCTCGGGGCTTCTGCTTCACTTATTTCAAAACGAACCCGGGTAGGTTTAGCCTCGAGGTGCAAGTGGAACCAACAACATCAAAACATAGATATCAGAGTTTGTCTCTTTAAGTCTTTGGAATGTATTCTTTTATTTTGCAAGTGAATTTGTTATTTGAAATTGGATTTTGAAAATGAATAAAAGAAAGTCTGATCCATCGAATGAAAAAAAGAACCTATGTTCATTCTTTAGTAATGATTAATGGTGGTTTGAAATAAGAGATGGAAACATGGTCATTTTAGTAATTTAGAGTACCTAACTAATTAAATCTTGCAGCTGGCTACACACGTGGAATATAATGAATATGTGGAATTTTAACATGTGAAAAAAATGACGTGTCAGTCACTTTTCAGTTTCAACCGACACATAACCGGTCATATTACCGATATCAGTATAAATTTGAAAGTTAATTGACTATATTGATAATATATAAAGTTGGTTACCTAGATATGTAAGAACTTGAAAGTAAGTTGATAATATATGGACTTAACCCTAAACTTTAATTTCACAAAATCTGATTTTTAGTTTCACTTTCACCATTTTTATCATATCTTGAGTTCTATAAGGAGATAGAAGCTCATTTTTGGATGACATAAACTTCATATTATGTTCTACAAATAAGTTAGATATAGTTACTGCTCAATCCATGTCTAAGTATCTTTAACAGTCTCTACAAAACAGACTGTTCAGATTGGTAGACTAATTTTGTTTTGATCATATCTCACTCATTTTGATGATTCCATTGCATGGCCAACTCACACATGTGTATGACATCTAATACTTACTGTAAACTGATTCCACCATTCCATTTTATCAGTTTATCATTTGGTTAGTTACTATTTTTATACAACCAACTTTATAAGCAAGAATTTAACCTTTTTACCTATGGTTTTCCATCTTTTTAACCATGTTTATCAAATCTATCAACACCAAATCCCCACATAATATTTTTAATCATCATTTATCATCATATACATATACATAAATAAAGAAATTACAAGATTACATAATCAAAATACCATGAGGATAGGAAGAACAATATTTATACCACCAAGGTTGTGTAGGTTATGATCAAGGCTTGGATTTTTGATGGAAAAACATGTGATAGATCAACACCAATCTTCAAGACCATCAATATTTGTAAAATTCTTGTAGAAATCAGCCCTATGACACCAACAAATCTTCTCCTTGGATGTTAAAATCACCACCAATCAATAGAGCTTGAAAAGGGCTTCATCATATGTGTGAATAACATAGGATTTCATGGTTAAATTTGATCAAATGAGGATGTTTAGGGGTGGTGGTGGACGAATTTTAGAGAGAGAGAGGAGAGTTGTGTGAGATTTGCATGTAAGATAATGAGTTAGTTGTTTTAGGCTTGTTGGTTTTGTGGTTTTGGGTGAAAAGTTAGCTTGTTTATTAAGCTTATATGACAAGTGTGAGACTTGTTTAAGAAGTTTTGACACCTAAGGGTGTTGGTGGAGTTATTCTAGCCGTCCATATAGTGGGGTGGGCAAGTGTAAAACTTGTCCCATCCCACTAATTTACGGGTACTCCTCGATTCTAATTTCCTCGATTTGCGTGCCCTCGGGTCGTTTTACGAAATTTTTTTATTAATTATGAATCAACGGCACAAAACGAATCTAATAAAAAGTGTCTCATTAAAAACGGAGTTCGTAAACGTAAATACGTAATCCTAAGGTTTCCGGTTTAGTCGCAAAGGACGTTAAATTATAATCGTAAGTCCTAATCTCTTCTCGTAAATTTGTGAGTTTATGAACCAACACTAATTTAAAATCTCAAAATAATATTCACGGATAATTTTATTTTCTGAAATGCCGGACTGTCACAAAAAACGGTGTATGTAAACGTAAGCACGTAACGTAGAATCCTCCGGTTTAGACGTAGTCGATGCTACTTCAAGACGTAAACCCAAATTTCTTCCCAAAAATAAGTGAGTTCATAATATAACATTAAAATAATGTTTTTAAATAACACTTGAGAATAAAATATCAACCATAAATTGACGGATTGTCACAATTACCATAACATATTTCTTCCCGTTGATACTATGAACACGCATGGGACCACACAAATCTATATGAAGAAGATCTAGCCGTCCTTTTGAGCTTGGTGTAGTTTTTGTCTTGAAACTACTTCGTTTAGCTTTACAAAGATCACAAGAAGAACAAAGATGATCTTTGATTAATTTCAAACTTGGAAGGCCTCTCACAATATCTTTCTTGGAAAGCAAGTTGACGGTATCAAAGTTGAGGTGAGATAGACGTTGATGCCATACCATGCCTGAGTAGTTGAAGCTTTAGCCATGAAGCAAATTGGATTTGATGAAGTCGTTTATTGAAGGGAAATAGTGTAGAGATCAGTACACCGTATACCGGTAAGTAAGTCATTTCCATTATAATCACGAACAAAACATGTCTTGTTTCTGAAAGCAACCTCCAAATCCGCATCACAGAACTGACCAACCGAGAAAAGATTGTGATTGAGCACTTCGACGTAGTATACCCTTTTAATCGTTATATTTCCCTAAACCAAATCTCCATATCCTAGGATCGGTGCAAATTGATCATTTCCGAATCGGACCGTACCCAGGAACTTCTCCACGAAGTTAATTAGAAGCTTGAGATTCCCCGTCATGTGCTTCGTGCATCCGGAGTCCAATATGAAAAGAATTATTTGTATCACCTGTAGAAGAGTTAGAACACGATGGAGAATTTGCTAAATTGGATACCACAGTAGTTGTGATTGTAGAATCATTAGTGTCCTTAGCAATATTTAAAGGCATACTAATCCTCGTTGTCACATTGTCTATCCTAACTTTAGGCATCCATTTATATCCTAGAGGACATTGATTAGCAAACCACCATTTCCAAGACTTGCTAGAAGACTTATATAATTCCTTAATTCTGCTTCTAGGGTTCTTAGTGGTGGAGTCTGATGCATTACTTTTCTTAGTGGGGGTTGCACCAGAATGGTTCACTTTGTGTTTGAGTTTACTAGCACTAATAGGCATCGCAACTTGCTTCTTAGTTCTAGTTTCTACGCCTTTGACATTATTCATAGAACACATAGAATGATTAGTATTAGCACACTTTCCACATTTGACACAAACAAATTTCACATTCATAGCATTCAAATCATTCAAATCATTCAAATCATTCAAATCGTCATCACTTGTGATTACAGACTTTTTATTCTTAAAAACATTCAAATTCCTAGGGTGTTCTTCTAATTCCTTCATCTTCCCTTGAGTCTTGTGTTTCTAGACCTTATCATTCACTTGAGTGCTCTTAAGCTGAGGCCGGGTAACACTAGCAGTGGAGACTACTCCTGTAGTAGAAGACACACGAATATTAGTGTTTCTAGAAGTCTTAGGTGACTGACTAACTTTGTTTGTGGGTTTAGTGGTCATTCTATACATCCCTGGTTTAATCACATTATTGTGCTTAGCGCTTGGTACTATAGCATTCCTTATGGGTTGAGTATGTGGTAACCTTTCCTTTCCATCCATCTTGGGGGCAAACACGGGTTTTGCAAACGAAGAATTTAAGAAAGTAGATGGTTTTCCCAAGATAGAGGATATATTCACTCTAGAGGCATTGGGTTGTCTAACAACAGGTTGCTTAACGCTAGGTTCCACAACTTTCCCACCCATCTTAGCAACGAGTTTCTTCAACTCTGCTATTGCTATGTCTTTTTCTTGTAAATGAGCTTTCAAATCCAAAATATCAAGACTTTTTTCGTTTAATAATCGACATGACTCAGATAATTTTATTTCTAAATGTGTATCATTTGAAAAGCTGCCAACTTTCTTTTGCAAAGCAAGTTCAAGTGAGTGACAATGTTTTTTAAGATAATCATATCTATGTTGAAAGTAACGAACACTCTTTTTGGTCAACTTTATTCGAAAGCTCAGTTTCAAGACGTTGTTTTCTAGCCTTATCCGGAAAGCTTGTTTCCTTCGTTATGTTATCCGGAATATTCGTTTTTCACTTATCCGGGATACAATTTTCTCTTATTCGGAATAAGTATTTCTCTTATCCGGAATACGTATGCCCTTGCTTATCCGGAATCCCAAAAAAAATCTTATCTGGAATCCTAAAAAAACACTCTTATCCGGAATCCTCCCTAAGCTTATCCGTAATCCTCCCTTTTGAGCTTATCCGGAATCCAAAACTTCACTGTCTTATCCGGAATCCGTGTATGATTTCCTATCCGGAATACACTGCTAACCTTAATCCGGAATATATTTTCACACGACTATCCGGAATAATACAAACTCACAGCTATCCGGAATAAGTGAAAACCCTTATATTCCGACTAACAAAACCCTTATAACCCGGATAATGAAACTTTCCAAAAAACTTGATTTTTTTTAAACTTTTTCCAAAAATATTTCGAACCTTGTAATTTACCAATAATCAAGCCAAAATTACCAACTAAATTCGTAAAAATCAAGAAAATGACAAACACAAATTCCTACCACAACTTTGTAGGCAATTTGTATATAGATTTTGAGCTCGAAAACACAAATTTTTTTTAGATGAGATGATTTGAAGAAGAAAATCACACGAATCAAAAAAATGATAACCACAAACTAAACACGAATCTACCCCATGGCGATTGATACCAATTGTTGTCCCTAATAATATGATGATAGATTAAAGAAATGAGATGGAAAAGATATGAATTTTAGAGAGAGAAGGTAGTGAGAGAAAGTGGAGAGAGAGAGATGATTAACTTGTGAAATTAGATTAAGAAAATGAGAACTTCCACCCTCCTAACATGCTACGAGGGTACTTATATAGTCCACCCACATGCGGGCTCTCTAATGGACTATATATCTTTTGGGTCGGGCTTGAATAAATGCTTAGTACCTTGAAAGAGGCCTTTTAAGCTAACCATCAAGCCCGTAATGTCACGACTATTTTAACTAACTATTACAACGTTCTAATAAATATTACAATATAAACCTATGACCGAACATTCTTGTTTGACTCAATATTTTGAGGCTAACAGTATGTGAAGGAGATTTTTTGTCGACATGGTGTGCCTTTGTCGATAATTTCTGATCGTGATAGTAGGTTTACTTCAGAATTTTTGAAGTCTTTGCAGAAAGCGATGGGAACGGAGTTATGTTTAAGTACAACATATCATCCGAAAACTGATGGACAAAGTGAGAGAACGATTCAAACGTTAGAGGATATGCTTCGTGCATGTGTGATTGACTTTAGAAATGGTTGGAATAAGCATTTGCCATTGGTTGAATTCTCGTACAATAACAGTTATCATGCTAGTATTAAAGCCGCTCCATTTGAAGCTTTGTATGGACGTATGTATAGATCTCCAGTGTGTTGGAGTGAAGTAGGAGAAAGTCAATTGACTGGGCCTGAAATGATATTTAAGACGACTAAAAAGATTGTGCAAATTAAGAAGCGTTTGTTATCTGTCAGAAGTAGACAAAAGAGTTATGCTGATAACAGAAGGAAACCGTTGGAGTTTGTAGTAGGAGACATGGTTATGTTGAAAGTATCTCTGTGGAAAGGAGTAATTCATTTTGGAAAGAGGGGAAAGTTGAGCCCGAGATTTATTTGACCATTTAAGATTATCCAAAGGATTGGATTGGTGGCTTATAATTTAGAGTTGCCTGATGAGCTTAAGGCAATTCATAATACTTTTCATGTGTCTAATCTAAAGAACTGCTTAGCTGAAAGGGATGTGGTGATTCCATTGGAGGAAATTCAACTTGATGATAAGTTGAATTTTATAGAGGAACTTGTAGAGATAATGGATAGGGAAGTTAAGAAGTTGAAGCATAGTAGGATTCCGATTATGAAGGTGAGATGGACCTCTAGACGTGGGCCAGAGTTTACCTAGGAACGTGAGGATTTCTTTAAGGACATGTATCCTCATTTGTTTAGGAAGGATTAAGCGCCACGGACGTCGCTTCTTTTATGAAGGGGGGATGTGATAACCCAAAACCGAGGTCATTGCTTAATCTTATTTTACGATTATTTTTGAAATTTTTAGATGAGTTTGAATGATATTTATTTTTGGATGTTTAAGTTTAAACCGATGTTGGAAGGTTTATATTTAATATTTAATAAGTATAAGGAGTATTAGCAAGCGTGATGTCAATGGATGCCAATATTTTATGTCTTATTGTCGGTTGTTCGATTTTTGTCATTTTTGATGTTTTATTTAAAATGACGTGTTAAGTCGAGTCGGGAGTCGATATTATTATATTTGATGTACGTTTTAAATTTTTAAAAGCATCTTTATGAAACCCGAGCCTCGTAAATATTTTCAAAAATGACTAATAGTTATTTCTCGCTTTTTAGGTAACTACTTTCATTTTTAGCCACAACTATTGCAAAATTACAACATTGGTCCCTCAACTACTATATATAAACTTAAAAATTACACACACTACTTCATTTTCCACTCACAAAAATTTTTCATCTCTCTCTCTTGTCTTCTCTCTTTAGCCATGACGCCCCAACCAACCAAAACACACCATTCTTTCAATTTTTGCTCCATTTTCACAATGATTTGAGAAAAACTAACACAAGACCCACTCTTATAATTTCACAAGGATCATTTTGGTGTAATAATTTTACACATGCAAGACTTTTTATTTTTTTCAAGTTGGTAGGTGAAAGCTATGACCATGCATGGTATTTTTATGATGATCCATGGTGTGCTTGCAAAAGTTTTGTTAAAAACTTGATTTTGATTTGAAGGTTTTGATTTTGATGATGATTTTAACGTTATAGTTGATATATGTTAATGTTAGGGTATTGGGATGAACATTTATATGGTTGGTTTTGGTCAAAAATGTGATTTTGTACAAGATTTTGATAGCCATTTTATAACAGTAAGTAAACTATAATTTCAGGATTTTTATGTTTTGATAATGGCTTAACTTATAGCCTAGGGTTGTAGATAATTCTATTAGCTTCGATTTGATATAAAGTAGAGCTTCTAGCTCCAAACGAGCGCGAAGTTTTGATGTTTTGATTATTCGTGTACTGGGAGACGAGTATCGGCACTACATATAGTTGTTGTCGATATTTGGATCGAATCTCGGGGACTATTGTTTATCCCAAACTTAGATCGATTTAGCTTTGTGTTAACGAGATTAAATCAAGTTTAACACGTAGAGAAACTTTGTTGTATTGAACAAACTAAGTGTTATGCGGAATTTAACACTTAGAACAAAGAACAAAACAAAGTAAACCAAACTTTCAATTTAAATAAAATAATATCAATGAATGATTACAATGAAAGTGTTATGAGATATGTGGAAGAGGTGTGTGAAAAAGATCTATGTGAGATGTGTCTTATGTCTAACCCTAAGGCCTCCTTTTATAGGTTTAAGGAGCCTTGTACAAAAAGCTAAGATCAACTATTTTAGGAAGAGACACAAGATAAACATACTCAAATAAAATATTGACTAAATCTTTTTAAACATTAAGAATATATTCTGAATTCTTATCTTCATATTTTGTCCACCAGCTTGAAGAATTCATCATTGACAGATTTAGTCCTTGTCTTTATGTTAAGATTCTTCTCGTCAGCGTCTTGATAATTCTTATCAGCGTCTCATATGTCAATGCCCTGTTTACTCTTGTCAGCGTCCAAGTTCCTCTTGTCAGCGTCTAGGGACTTGGTCAATTTTATTCCCAACAATCCTCCCCTAAACTTGATATCTACTCTAGTAATCAAGTTTCTGAATAAAATAAAACATACAGAGAGGATTCTTACAAACATACTTATCCCTGAATTTGAGTAATAATAAATCTCGAAAAGTTAATCACTCAAATCACTTGTATAGTCAGCCTTCACTTGGTCTTAATCATCTTCAACACCTGTAGAGTCTTTGGAGCTTTCTTTATTACTTTTGTCACTCAAATTCGATTGCTCCTCCCCTTTTTAAGACTCCTCTCCAAGATCAATATACAAGGACGGAACCAAGAACATCCTCCTTGCATCAGCTTCCAAAACAACAAGTCTATCAGTTCAAAACTGTGATCCTTGACAATTTGTACCATTTATGTATTATGCTTTTACAAGCTAATACAGATTTTCGTCAATTCCATTAATGTCAAAGGTTTCATACTGTCCTCATCCACATTCGGGAAATGAATCCTCAATGTTGATTCATAGGACATGGGGATGGACTTACTGATGATAAGACTGACTTGACCTGCATTAAAGCTAGTGCCAATAGTCTCAGCCATCTCCATAACACTATACACCCTTGTGAAAGTGATCTCTGCTGCTACTAGATGTCAATCACTAGGAAAAACATCTCAATGATCATTAGGCTTCCAGATATCCAAAAATTTGAAAAATAAAAGGGTGATGAAACATTTTGGAACTATAAAGAAGTTTATAAATCACACCAGCGAAGATGTCATAGCATAAAATGGACTTGAGAATGGAAAACTTTAGTTAGAACATAAACAAAGGTAATAAGCCTAAGGAAATTAACTAGTCTCTAATAAGCAAGAGTGACAAACACTGTTCATGCATACACTCATGCAAAAGCATGATAGATACACATGAACTCTAGAGTCCTTTGTTCACAAATGCCCCAAAGAGTAAGTTAACTCAATAAAACCTTTGCAACTCCCCAAGTAAGCCCAAAAATATATATCTACCCCAAGTCACCCATACGACCACACCCAATTCTAGGTCAATAAGTCTTGTCAGCATGCATGAAAAATAAATTACGTGCATGCTACAGTGCCTCAAGAGATAGAAATTCCAACAATTCCATAAGGAAAAGTCTTCACTATTTCTAACCCCCACTCACCAGTGGACACAATCTAGAATTGTGATAAGAGCTTTCTAAGAATACCCAAAAACCTAAAGGTTTACCCCTCCCCGTAACAGAGGCATACAAATCATTATGTGTGAAGAACAAAATTTTATCTCAAGATAGGAATGTAAACACTCCAACCATCATAAATAAAAGTTTGCAATTCTGTATCCATCCAAATGTAGCTCCACTTTCCTGTATAGTTAGACAAAAACCACAAAAACACACACCAATAGAGGCTACCTTTCCCACGACAATGGGTAGAGATAACATGTTAGTGGATAAGAATAATATTAGTGGAAAGACCAACAATGCATGTTCCTTGAGCATCCACTATCCCAATATCCTTGACCATTAACCTGCTTTTGGATAGGCTGCTCAAAAAGAAAACAAATTAGTTTTCTTTAGAGATCCAAGCCTTATCAGACTTGGATCTGTCTAGTTGTTCAACTAGAGTGGACTTATTCTTTACCACAAATCCCTGTTCATCCCTTTGTGACCTAAACACCCAATTTCTTCCAATGATACTAGTAATGACCTTCTCAAGATATTTAAATCTATTGCAAGTCATTGAAATACCATTAAAAGTAGAGTTTTGCTCTTGTTTAAGTTTCCATGTTAAGTGGGATGATGCTTCAGACCCTTGACACTTATTAACCAAGTATCTTTGTTTATATGGTCTAAAATAAGGTCTCATACAACACTTGGAGCTGTCAGCGTTGCATTTGTTCCTGTCAACATTGAACTTGTTCCTGTCAGCGCCCAAATTAGGGTTTGCTACAGGAACATACTATCTGTTTGACCAAGTGTTAGTCTTTTGAAAGGGCCTTTGTCCATGGGTATTAGCTACCTTAGAGAAGAAAGGAGCTGGTCTAGTAGCATGTGGTCTAGTGTGGACAAAAGGTCTATGGTTGACATTGGATGACCTATTGTCAGCGAATGAATTGTATCTACTGACACAATTATAGGCCAAATGAGAAAAGCTCCCACATGAGTAACAAGCCTTTTTGGACACAAACTTAGGCTTAGACTGATAAAACCCTGTCCCATTAATACTTTCTTGGCTTTTGAGTGACCTAGGTTTCCTATACATTTCAGCATATTTAACACTAGGTTGTTTCTTAATTGGGGAGCCAAGATTAACAGCTTTTCCAGTGATGGGATTGGTCACAGTGATAGGTTTAGATACTACTGGACTCTCAATGGGTGTAGGCACGAATGGACTCTCACTAAGCATCCCACCCTTAACAAACAAAGTGGGGTTAGCCTTCTTCCATTCTTCTAGGTCAGTAACCTTTTGTTGATATTCCTCAACTGGGGAAAGAACTCTAGGTGGAGGAATAAATTCCTCTTCTTGGAGTTCTGGAATACCAGTCCAAGAGAGATCCTTTCTATGGACACCATAGAAGTCCCCAGCAGGTGGTGGAACGGCAACATATTCTTTCAACCCAATCCCAGACATATCCTTAGAATCCCTTTGTTTATTAACACATTCTCCTAGGGTTTGTGTGGCCTTATCAAATCTCTAAATTTTAAGACTCACATTGTCTTTATTCTTATTAGCCTCATCTAACTTAGCTATTAAATCAACATTAACCCTATTCACGATATCGTTAATATCATTACTTTGATTTAACTCATGTTTTAAGATATTTATTTTATCTTTTAAATCAAACTCCATTTTCTTATACTCAGAAACAGTCTTTTCAGTTTGAACAAGTGCCACTTGATAATTAGATAACGTGCATCTTACGTCTGAAAGATCTGATTTTAATTTTAAAATCTCTTTATTAAGTTTTTCAGTATTTATCCTACAAGAAGAGTCATCACATACCTCATTATCAGATGACGAAGATGAGTTGGAACTTGAAGTAGACTTTGCCTTGACTGAAAACATCATCAGATTCTTTTTCACCTTCTTCCTTAGCCTGGTTCACCTCACGATATTGGATCTCGTTCTTCAAATCAAAGTTTCTCAACAAGCTCTGATACCATTTGTTGATCCCAAACTTAGATCGATTTAGCTTTGTGTTAACGAGATTAAATCAAGTTTAACACGTAGAGAAACTTTGTTGTATTGAACAAACTAAGTGTTATGCGGAATTTAACACTTAGAACAAAGAACAAAACAAAGTAAACCAAACTTTCACTTTGATTAATAACATCAATGAATGATTACAATGAAAGTGTTATGAGATATGTGGAAGAGGTGTGTGAAAAAGATGTATGTGAGATGTGTCTTATGTCTAACCCTAAGGCCTCCTTTTATAGGTTTAAGGAGCCTTGTACAAAAAGCTAAGATCAACTATTTTAGGAAGAGACACAAGATAAACATACTCAAATAAAATATTGACTAAATCTTTTTAAACATTAAGAATATATTCTGAATTCTTATCTTCATATTTTGTCCACCAGCTTGAAGAATTCATCATTGAAAGATTTAGTCCTTGTCTTTATGTTAAGATTCTTCTCGTCAGCGTCTTGATAATTCTTATCAGCGTCTCATATGTCAATGCCCTGTTTACTCTTGTCAGCGTCCAAGTTCCTCTTGTCAGCGTCTAGGGACTTGGTCAATTTTATTCCCAACAAATATAAATTGAAGTTTTGAAATGAGTAACCTACTGATAAAGAAGTGTGAACCTTATAGGGTGAGTTTATTTTAAAACCCGAGTGTCGCTTTTGTAAAGGGAGTCGTTTAAAGAAGTTAAAACGGTTATATGAAATTTTAGCGTAAATCTGTTTTGATTTTGTAGTTTGAAGATGAGTCGGGTAAAGGACTTTAAAAGTAATTTCATTTGATAAACTTGTAGGAGGACTTTCTATATATAATAAGTTAGTTTATCGAGTCGTTTCATAAACGTTTGGCAAGTTTAAAAGGGGTAAATAAGCTAGTACATATAGTATGTGCCGACGGACTTTGTTTAAAGTGTAAAATGGTAAAGTAAATGTTAGTACTATTGGGTTGACCACCCTATCTGAGACCAGGGCATTACGTTGAGTAACCTCTGGGAAGGATAATTTACGGGAATAAGAATGTGGTATTCTAGCAACTGATACCCTAGAGGGGTAATGGTTTTATTCTAGTCATGCCGGCATTTGGCGTGAGTGACTATTTGGTTAAGGGGTCGGTGTCATGAGCTTAGATACAATGTTTATTATTATTGCATTGAATATAGATTGTGTGTACGACAATTCTATAAATGATTATGATTGATTTTCTTCTTGTGTTCAAATGTGATTTGATAAACCTATAGACTCGCTCAACATTATTGTTGACTCGTTTTAGCATGTGTTTCAGGTAATAGGAAGTGATGGAGAATGGAGCTTTGCTGTGGAGGTTGTGGCTTGGCTTTTGGAAGAATGTTGGTCTAAAAGCTATTTCTATCCTTTTACTGTTGAACAATTCGTTGAATGTTTGTGTACTGTGCTAAACTTGTTGGTTGTGGGTCGAGATCCATGGGGACTAAACGCTTTACTCTGGTGTCGTTTTAGTACAATATAGGATGAAATTATGTTTTAGACCTATTATGAAAATCTTGTTTATATTTTATGTGTAAACGTCTCTCTTTTGAGTCGTTCAATATACCTTGGGTGATGATGCTTGTGTCTAGCACCCAATTGTGTATTTCCGCTGCGCAATGTAAATTGGGTGTGTTAGAAAAACCATTTATGAAAAATCAAAAATATATAAATAGAATTACTTTCTTTGCATTGCATTGTACAAAATAAAAATCATGCATCATATAGTGTAGAGTAGTGTAAAAACATTCCATATTGGCCAAGGTGGGTTAATTATGAGGAAAATGTAAATTTATGCTTTAAAATATAGCATTGCATGAGGTCATGGCAATGTTCAAGTGTAGGGGATCTGATATGAGCAAAATCTCATATCAATTAATCAACAAATCACCCTAAAGCATATCTATGGTCCTTGAGGCTTCCTAAAAAGATCTACTAAATTCATCGAGTTGTTCCAAAGAATCAAAACGGCCGGTTTATGCTATATAGCAGTATTATGTGGTATGTTTTGTGTTTGTGCTTAAATAGGTAACAAGGATACAATTTCAAGCAAACAAGAGGAAATCAAGCTCATTTATGATGAAAAGACAAGAGAAGGATCAAGGATGACAAGCCATTTGAAGATTAAGGACCTATCCTGACAATGTGCAAAAGTTGAGGGACTTATATGGAAACTTTGGAAAAGTCAAGATTAAAGTCAAACTTGGTCAAACATCAAGTCAACCAAGTCAAGGTACTCAAATAAGATAGAATACAAGTCAAAGGACTGAAATTGCCATTAAAATGAACAAAGGAGCTCAAATTAAGAAGCTATTGAAGTTCAAGGGCTAAAAGTGTTAATTTTACACAAAGTTTGGCTTCAATCCGTGTCACACTCCTCTTAACCAATCAAAATGCAAGAAACAAGAAGTATGGATTGCCAAATGGACTGCCAACTCATCCTTCATTTAATAAACCGAATCTTCAAACAGTGCAACACACTAAACATTTATCCACCAAACAGAATTCAACATGCAATAATACCTTTTATCCAAAACGGATAACGATACGTGTGAAGGGCCAAGGACAAATCCAATAATGACACGTGGCATCTTACACAACGAATAAACCCAGGATCGATTTCAAGTTACAATGCATTTCACAAAATACTTTCTACATGAAATTTACTCAAAATGAGATGACGAATCCAACCACACAAGTCAATTAGACTGAAGATCAAAGGATAACGAAACCCCTTTTGTGTTCTTGATGAAGAATCCTCAATTCACCAGTTTGTGACACCTAGCACCTCCTCATTGGTTGAAACACGTCATGCTACCCCAACAACTCACCATCAACCTCTATAAATAGTAGCTAGCCTCTTCATTTTGTTTGTGTAGTTAAGTGTGAAAAAACACGAACTCTATCTTTTCCTCTCAAATATTGTTCCTTCATTCTGTTAGATAACAACTCTTAAGTGTTTGGCACACACTTAAGAGTTTGTTAGATAGTTAGTTAAGCAGTTGTAACTACTTTTCCCTCTTAAATCAATAAAAGCACAAAAATATTCATTCATATTCTCATCTTCATTTCCTATACTCAATCCTGCTTAGCTGTTGTTCTATTGTGATGTTATTGATCATAACTGATCAATGGAGTGTGACAATCCGTCAATTTATGATCGATATTTTATTTCTCAAGTGTTATTTAAAAACATTATTTTAATGTTATAATATGAACTCACTCATTTTTGGGAAGAAAATTGGGTTTACGTCTTGAAGTAGCATCGACTACGTCTAAACTGGAGGATTCTACGTTACGTGCTTACAATTACATACACCGTTTTTTGTGACAGTCCAACATTTCAGGAAATAAATTTATCCATGAATATTATTTTGGGATTTTAAATTTGTGTTGGTTCATAAACTCACAAATTTACAGAAGAGATTAGGACTTACGTTCATAATTTAACGTCCTTTACGACTAAACCGGAAACCCTAGGTTTACGTATTTACGTTTTTGAAATCCATTTTTGATGAGACAATTTTTATTAGGTTCGTTTTGTGCCGTTGATTCATAATTTATAAAAACGTTTTTTGTAAAACGACTCGAGGGTACGCAAATCGAGGAAACTAGAATCGAGAAGTACCCGTAAATTAGTGGAGATGAGAGAAGTGGGACACTTTTCCCACCCCCACTAAATAAAATGGCAAGACAAAGCTTCACCAATACACATTTGAGGTGTCCATTTTCTAGTAAAAACTAGGACACATGTCTTAGTTTTTGAACAAAACACTAAACCTCAAAAACTAGCTAAAATAAACAACTAACTCACTTTATTACAAGCAAAACACACAATCCTCTCTTCTCACCCCATTTTGGCCGTCCATCATTCATCAACAACACCACCATGGATAAAAAAATCAACCATAAATCATATGTATAATTTACATATGATGAAAACCCATTGAAAAGATGAAGATTGGAGGTGATCTTAACATCCAAAAAGGAGTTTCTATGGAGTTTATGGGATGATTTTCAAGAAGGTATTCATCCATTTGAAGGACCCAAGAAGTTCATTTGCCATGTTGAAGGTTTGGTAACAAGGGACCAAACCTTTTTCATCAAGAACTCATCTTTTCATCACTATTGGTGGTATAGAGATTGTTTCTTCCTATCATCTTGTTATTTTTGAATATGTAATTTTGTATTTTCTTCATTTATGTATATGTATATAATGATGAATGATGATCAAAAGTATTAAGTGGGGATCTTGTGTTGATAAATTTGGTTAAAATGATAAAGCTACATGAAAGGATGTTAAAATCATGGCTAAAAATGTAGGCTTTATCAAAAAGTAAAGAACTATATGATAATTTGTTAAAGTAGCTTGGATAATTTAATATACAGTAAGATAAGTGACTTGTACATATGTGAGAGTTGGCCACTCAATGGAATCCATAAAATGAGTAAGATATGATCAAAACAATATTGAAGTCGAAATCTGTATAGTCTGTTTTGGACGAACTGTAAGAGACATTTAGCGATTGATTGAGCAGTAGCTAAACTGAGTAAATTGTATCACATATCATGTAGTTTGTGATGTCCAAAAATGAACTTCTATCTCCTTGTAGAACTCAAGATATGGTAAAAATGGTGAAAGTGAAAATCATAATCAGATTTGTAAAATAAATGTATATATTATAAAATTAGCACTGAAGTAAATATAATATAAAATGTATACCTAAAACACACTAACTTATATTACTTATAAATAAGTATATACTTTTATAAGTAAATGGGACATTTTATAAAAATGGCAATTTGATAAGTTTTATAAGTGATAAAACTATATACATAAGTTTTACGTCTTTTCGGCTAAAACCGAAAGATTAACGTTTTCGTCAAATAAAACTTAGACGGTCGGACCCGTCTAATGTAAAATTTTTATAACTCATATATTGATGTGTAAGTACATTTGACAACTGAAAACCGATAAAACCTGAGCTTTATAACTTATGGACATTAACGGTCCAAAGATAGCCTTATTGGACTATTAACCCGACAAGTTTGGCTAAACACTAATGGACTTACTTATTGGGCTTAACCCACTTGGGCCCAACATATGAGTAAAGGCCTGATATTAATAATATAAATAGACTAATATAAAGAGTTGAACTCTTAATGGGCTTTTAATGGGCTTATTGGGCCTTAATATGAAATTAGATTGAACTAGTAAAAAATTTGACTAACACATAACACTATAATGTTGAATGAAGATATAAAATCCTACTTGATCATCATCATACTTATAATATCATCATATATATACATAGCCATTGTTTTTATAAAGTCATTGGACAAGAGTCTAAGACGAGTATTATTTGTCTAGGTTTCCGTGATTGAAGCACGTACCGTACATCCGAATCGCCGATAACCCGCCTTTCCCAATCAACGTGAGTTCATAGACTCGCACTCTTTTAAATGCTTTTATGAAATGTTTTATAAACCCGCGAGGGAGATAACATGTTAGTTTTAATAAAAATAGGACACCAGTTGTCCCGATTGTTTGCTTATTGATTTGGACCCGACTGATTGTATGACCCGATGAATGAATATATGACCCGATGAATGAAATAAAATGGATTATTATTAGTTAGCTTATGACACTAAAAGTCCCATTAGCATGAATTGTTAACTACCGGGATTTGGTAGACGCTTATGCATATAATAGTACTATTTGGGGAAGATCACCCCAGTTCGTGCCTTGACGGTTGATCCCCGTCGTGCCACATTGTTTGGTAAGTGAATTTATGTATAATAAAATTTATATAAGCGTGATTATTGTGACGACACGCTGTTTTAGATGGGCAAATGAGTTTCGGGTTAGCTACCCGTTGTTTGTTATAGTAAGGTAGCAATGTCATGCGGCTTATAATAATCCAATATCGAAAATACTGCTATACGCATTGAATTACAATATATTGCCTGACTAGCAATACGGGTTCTTATTATTGATATTATGTTCGTGTTTTGGCTTTACATAACCTTTTTCTTATAACGGTTTTCATTAAACTCTATACAACGTTATAAAACGTATTGTATGATGTTTTTACGACAATGGTTCGTATGATGGATTTGAAGGCTGAAGCCTATATTATGATTTAAGACTAAGAGTTGTATAAAATGTTTTTGGCCTATTTCATGGCCTACTACAAATATTTGTACAAAATGATTTTTGGTAATAAATATATACCGATGATATATTAATGGTTTTTATTAAACTCTATGAATTCACTCGGCGTTTTCGCTGACCTTTTCTTTTAACATGTTTTATCTCAGGTACTTGAAGGTAATTCTCGGGAAGACAACAAGAATTTTTGGCCCGCACTTAAATAACCGATTTCCATTCAAATGTTTTCTAAAATTGTATGAAATACTATGACTTGGGACATATGTAAATTTGATATTCATGAATGGAAAATACTTTATTATTAAACGACGCGATTTTAAGCATTGTCTATGATTTGAGTAATGTGCTATCCCGTAACACCAACGACTCTTCCGCTGAACTAAAGTATGAATATTTGGGGGTGTTACAGTTTCGTACCAGAGCTCTCGTTATAGAGAACGAATGATTTTTAAAACCATGGTTTTGAATAAAACATTTCAAAATCTTTTAACTATAAAAATTTTTCTAAAAATGTCTAAAAATCTTTTGACTATAACGGTGCCAAAGAATTCCCGAGTTATCGACAAGGCCAGACTGAGAAGTGTTATTTTAATATATATATATATATAACTTGGATTATATATATGTTGTAATTTGATTACATGATTGTTTGATGATTATTTTGATATTTATACGAGGTATTTATACGACGTAGATTGTCACAAGAAACCCTAACTCCCCTAGCAAATCAATCGAAGCTATTCCCGTAGGAATTCTAGATATTCAAGATCTAAACCAAGTTGTGGATGTTTATGATCCCAACAAATGGTTGATATTCATAGAAATGTTGGTATTAGTTGAATATGATATTGAAGAAGAATTTGCGAGATTAAATCTGATATCAAGGTCATGACGATCTTTCCTTATAGAGTGGAGTTTGACAAAACCTTACCACCTAGAAACGTGTCATCTTATTCGGTGTAACCCAATTCTAAAATTTGCAATCGAAAGGGTGAATGTTGCACATGAGTCCGTCACTGGAACCATTACCCAAAAGCCTCATGCCACTAGTACCTTTCCGAGAAGTCTAATTGAATGTGTGAGTCATTTCACACTAGTGACTCATTTGATGACTATTATTGTAAGAGCTATAGGATTGGAAATTATGTCTTGTTCATATTGAGCTTTTATTGCCCTATCAAGGTCTAAGAATAAGGTTGAAAGTATTGGAGAATGAGGTAGGGTATCGAATTGAGTATAAGTTGATTGAAACTTGAATAAAGTAAAATTTAACTCGTATGGTATATATGATTGTTAAGAGGATGTCGTTAAGTCCTGTGATTGAGTAATAAGGTTTTAAATGATTGTTGGTTTATGTTAAGGGTTGTTCCTAGGCCATTGTACACTAACGAGGATGCCCAGTGTCCAAGAAATAAATTGAAGAAATCTTCTTCTAAATTGGGACCGATGGATCTTTTGGGACAAGTGGAACACCTAATGACTATTGTAGACTAGCATTCATTGTAGTATCTTTTAAAAATCCCTAACTTAACTGAGACATCAGTTGGTAGGATGAGTTCTTGGAATTGTATGACATGGCGACACGTAATGTGTCACGATACAATTTTTGAATTGTTTATGATTAATGAAAAGACTACCTTTGATTGCTAAATCTTACATGTATTGATGTTATCTATCTGTTCTTGCTTCTTCCTAATGTTTGAATTAGTGATGCAACCATTGAACAAGTACTCATCTCGATTTGAGTTGCGTTGTAAATTCTTCTCTTTGTATTCCTGAGTGCCATCGAGGTCATGAACGTCATGATTAATTGGCTAAGCTCATTTCCTATTATATTGTAGCTAGTTCTGGGTGAACAACTTTTCATCACTCTTTTGCAGACCACTCATTGTTTTTATAAGTTAAAACAATATTCCTTGAGAAAAATTGAATTTTCATCACCATATGGATTATTTAAAAGTGAGATTTATGAGTAATCGTTATCGAAATAAAGTTGTTTATGAAACACCTTGGAAAACTTAATTGTTTTCAAAACAAAGCAACATCTCTGCAAATTCACTTTATTTTTACTTCATGATTAAGCATGAATATATATATTTTAAACATGATGACAAAGTTTTGACGAACTCAGTATTGCATCGTTAATCCTAAATTTATATATAATTGCGCGCCTACATACAATTTGGAAGGGACCATGCAAGGCTGATTAGTAGTCACCATGAAATATTAATAAACACTTAATTTTCTTTGAAGATTGTGAAAGATTAAATTTTATGAGATTTGCAAGAAGTGCAAAAATAGGGACATATTGTTAGAGACACCTACATATGTTCCCGTACTATTTATTCTTCTGAATCGAATTTAATCATCTGTGGAAATTGTCTTAATTGACAATTAATATCCCCTTCTTGTCCAATTATCTCGTGGTGAGGTTCTTTGCATAAATATCCAATTATCGAGTATTAATACCCGACTGGGTCTATCGACGTTCCTATCATTTCTTTTGATTAGATTTCATTTGAATGACCTGGGTAACGATCCGAGGAGCTTTCGAATGCTTACTCGAATCATGAAAACATGGGATATATTCATATTCGTTAATGTTTTCGTCGGTATCTGATTTGAAATTCTCACGCTTAGATTATGCGTTGACCTTACTCTCTTGATGTTAGTTATGTCTCCAGATATCTTTTGAGAAGTTCACATCTTATCAACGGTAATGAAACTAGAAAGTTAGTAGTGCCAGTAGAATGGATTGATTGATTATGACATGACGACATTGTCTTAATTGATGGGAACTCGAGTAGAATTCCCCTAAAAGATAAGATGTTGATTATCAAAAGTGATCTAAATAATTCTTAATAGATGACCATATCCTGCATTTAGACTTGAAATTCAGCCATGAATGGTTATGAACTAGTCTTAAGATCTTGTAATCTAGAAAGAACTTAAAGTAAATTTATTAAAAGATGTTTCTGTTATCTAAAACTTTAGGAGGTATTTGTTGGTGAATTACCAAGATTTTCGCCGTTAAGGCAAGTTGAATTTGGTAATGATTATATTCCTGGTGCTGCACCTGTGGCATGTGCACTATACTTCAGCACCATCTGAATCAAAATAATTACCGTGCAGCTGAGAGAGTTGTCTGAAAAAGATTTATTCTACCGAGCTCGTCATCATGAAGAGCTATGGTATTATTAATCCTTATATTTGTTGAATTAACGTGAACTAGGTAAATTGATGATAAAAATCTATATCCACTACCCAAGATGATAGATTTGTTCGATCAATTACAAGGTTCTAGTTTATATTCAGAAATTGATCCAGGACATGGTTATCATCAACTTCGCGTCCGCGAAGAAGATTATCTATTCCAATTACTACATCCAGAACTTGTAATGAGCATTATGAGTTTCATGTTATGTCCTTTGGATTGACCAATGCACATGTAGCATCCATAAATTTGGTGAATCATGTGTGTAGGCTGTACTTTGATAAATTCATGCTTGTGATCGTTAAGGACTATCTGTTTGTTTTAGGAAGGAGTTAATAATCATTTATAGACTGCCCTGAGTTGGCCGAGCAATGAAAACCTGTACCTTGAGTATTTAACATATGATTTAAGGCTTGATCCTTTACATTATTTGACCGTGTGATTAATGATAATGAAATCTATACTGACTCTTCAAAGAATAGAGCCATTTAAGGCTTTTGGATTACACCAAAAAGAAAAAGTGCAAAAATGTTTTGACAAATATTTATCAAAGGATTTTTAAGGAATCATTCCCTTATACCCAAATCATTTAACTAAACTCCTTTAGGGGTAAATGTTTGTGTATACCTCAAGACAACCTAAGAGGGATTGAGGAAACCATTTAAACCATGACTTGGAATTTGAAACGACAATTTTTGCTTTTCAACTAAGAAAATTTTGACCTAAGTATAAACAAAGATTTTTTCGAACATTTACAGATCTTATTAATTATTTTCGATAAATCAATGAAAATCGTGCTAACTAAATTCAAATTTATTTTCTTAAACATTTTTCTATTATTGGATGAGCTGAGGAAAAATTTAAAACTTTATGCGTTTACGTTTTATAAAAATTAAATATTTATTATTTAATTACTTGTAATAATTATCGATGCTTTAGACGTCGGATTGAGCAAAACTGATAAAAATGACAGTTGAGACGAAACTAAAACTTAGAAAATATGAAGAAAGAAATTTTGAATGAATACGGTCATGATATTTATTTCATCGGGAAAGGTGAATGTAGTTACTGACACGTTATGTAGAAAGGATAGATAATCAATTAGGATGTGTTCCTTAGTAATGACTGTGCAGAATAATTTTCCTGAGCAATTTAGAAATAATTGATGCTTGTAAGAAGGATAATATAGATAATAAAAGGGGTTCGCGGCTAATGTGAACCATTAGAAATGAGAGACGATGGCATTAAATGTTTAAAAGGCCGCTTGTGGTTGCCTAAATATGGAGATTTTGAGATTTAGTCATGTTGGAATCTCATAAGATTAAGTATTCTATTCATGCCAATTATGATTAAATGTATCTTTATCTGAAGAAGTTGTACTGATGGCAAATTATGAAGGCAGACATCGCCTCATACATTAGTAAACATCTAACTATTGCAAAGGTCATCATCTGAATTTGATTCGATTTGGGTCATCGTCGACAGACTGACCAAATCTGCTAATATCATTCCTGTTAATGATAGATTCTCGATGAATAAATTGATTCTTTTGTATTTAAAGGAGTTGCGTAAACATACTGTGCCTGTATCGATCATTTCTATCAAGATCCTCGCCCCGCTTCGAATTTCTAGAGATTTCCTCAGAAGTCACTGGGAACGAACCTTGATAAGAGTATTGTTTATCACCCTAATCGAAGAGACGAGGTAAAGTAACGATACAAAACACTAGAAGTATTGTTTTATGATTGAATGATTGACCTTTGGTAATAAACCGTATAATCGTTTTCCTTTGGAGAGGTTATCACTGATAATTATCGTATTAGGATCAAGATCGAATCTTGTGAGGATCTAAATATGAGAGCATCTGTAAGCAGGAGTTGGGATGAAGACACCCGACATACACCCATTGTTAGTTGGACATGTATTTTAGGTTTAAGGCTGCCTATGATGACAAACCTCAGCCCAAAAAGAAATGGGAAAATGAGCATCAACCAACATTGTCCTAGCTGCTTCTATGAGTGTTCTATTCTTCCTTTCAGCCACCCCATTTTGTTGTGGCATTCTAGCTACGCTAAACTGCCTAGTAAGCCCGGTGAAAACCAGTGGTACATAATTACTGATGTAGACAACTCATAGCTTTATAAGTGTACTATGTTAGGACTTAGTGTTCATAGGTAGATGTCTATACTATTGTAGACACTCCATTATTTAGAATCTGTGCCACATAATAACACACTCTAAAAATGTCATTAAGGAGTTAACACAAGTAAATTATTTAATAATATGTCATTTTATTATTACTAAGATAAAAAGACAGGAAATTAATAACAGGAAATTTCAACAAACTAACAAACACGAAAGAAATTTTATGGGGTGTGACAGAGTGGTATCAGAGACAGGTTATAGAACCTTACAAAATACCCGACCCGTGAAACTTGAAATGATTGTTGAAATTAGGATCTGATTATTGACTACCGATAGTGGGCAGGAGGTTATGTGAATATGAAATGTAGATCTTGAAGTGCAGAATGGGTAGTGAAGTTATGCCAAAAATATTCACCTTGGAAAAATGAATTGATGATCTGAAAGATCATGGGAAATAAGTCCCCGTTGTATGGGACCATTGAGATAATGTAAAAGTTTGTTTGAAAGGCATATAAGGTGGATCTACCCTAGGGATTCAAGGACTGCGTGAATTATGTTTCGTATATCGAACTTGATGAAATATCTATCAAGAGAAAATCTGATTACTTCTTGATGAAGTTTAGATCGGCGAAACGTTGCATTCATCAAAAACCCGTGAACATCATGGATAGAGAAAGTAAGTCAACATTAAGCCTGATCGTATTCCCGTAGTTATGTTTAATGAAACTCGCGTATTGTAATGAATTACACTTGTGAGAAAAGACCGAATGTGGAGGAAATACCCACATGGCTCTAACTCTATAAGAAGCGAGTAGTAAGATAAATTGATCTTTAAGGACAAAGTTCCTATTTAGGGGTAAATGCTGTGACAATCCGTCAATTTATGATCGATATTTTATTTCTCAAGTGTTATTTAAAAACATTATTTTAATGTTATTATATGAACTCACTCATTTTTGGGAAGAAATTTGGGTTTACGTCTTGAAGTAGCATCGACTACGTCTAAACCGGAGGATTCTACGTTACGTGCTTACGTTTACATACATCGTTTTTGGTGACAGTCCGACATTTCAGGAAATAAATTTATCCGTGAATATTATTTTGGGACTTTAAATTTGTGTTGGTTCATAAACTCACAAATTTACGATAAGAGATTAGGACTTACGTTCATAATTTAACGTCCTTTACGACTAAACCGGAAACCCTAGGTTTACGTATTTATGTTTTTGAACTCCGTTTTTGATACGACAATTTTTATTAGGTTCGCTTTGTGCCGTTGATTCATAATTTAGAAAAACGTTTTTCGTAAAACGACCTGAGGGCACGCAAATCGAGGAAACTAGAATCGAGGAGTACACGTAAATTAGTGGAGATGAGACAAGTGGGACACTTGTCCCACCCCCACTAAATAAAATGGCAACACAAAGCTTCACCAACACACATTTGAGGTGTCCGTTTTCTAGTAAAAACTAGGACACATGTCTTAGTTTTTCAACAAAACCACTAAACTTCAAAAACTAGCTAACATAAACAACCAACTCACTTTGTTACATGCAAAACACACAATCCTCTCTTCTCTCCCTATTTTGGCTGTCCATCATTCATCAACAACACCACCATTGATCAAAAAGATCAACCATAAATCATATGTACAATTTACATATGATGAAAACCCATTGAAAAGATGATGATTGGAGGTGAACTTAACATCCAAAAAAGAGTTTCCATGGAGTTTATGGGATGATTTTTATGAAGGTATTCATCCATTTGAGGGACCCAAGAAGTTCATTTGCCTTGTTGAAGGTTTGGTAACAAGGAACCAAACCTTGTTCATCAAGAACTCATCTTTTCATCACTATTGGTGGTATAGAGATTGTTTCTTCCTATCATGTTATTTTTGAATATGTAATTTTGTATTTTCTTCATTTATGTATATGTATATGATGATGAATGATGATCAAAAGTATTAAGTGGGGATCTTGTGTTGATAAATTTGGTTAAAATGATAAAGCTACATGAAAGGATGTTAAAATCATGGCTAAAAATGTAGGCTGTATAAAACAGTAAAGAACTATATGATAATTTGTTAAAGTAGCTTGGATAATTTAATATACAGTAAGATAAGTGACTTGTACATATGTGAGAGTTGGCCACTCAATGGAATCCATAAAATGAGTGAGATATGATCAAAACAATATTGAAGTCCAAATCTGTATAGTCTGTTTTGGACGAACTGTTAGAGACATTTAGTGATTGATTGAGCAGTAGCTAAATTAAGTAAATTGTATCACATATCATGTAGTTTGTGATGTCCAAAAATAAACTTCTTTCTCCTTGTAGAACTCAAGATATGGTAAAAATGGTGAAAGTGAAAATCATAATCAGATTTGTAAAATAAATGTATATATTATAAAATTAGCACTCAAGTAAATATAATATAAAATGTATACCTAAAACCCACTAACTTATATATTACTTATAAATAAGTATATACTTTAATAAGTAAATGGGACATTTTATAAAAATGGCAATTTGATAAGTTTTATAAGTTATAAAACTATATACATAAGTTTTACGTCTTTTCGGCTAAAACCGAAAGATTAACGTTTTCTTCAAATAAAACTTAGATGGTCGGACAGGTCTAATGTAAACTTTTTATAACTCATATACTGATTTATAAGTACATTTGACAAGTGAAAACCGATAAAACCCGAGCTTTATAACTTATGAACATTAACGGGCCAAAAATAGCCTTATTGGACTATTAACCCGACAAGTTTGGCTAAACACTAATGGACTTACTCATTGGGCTTAACCCACTTGGGCCCAACATATGAGTAAAGGCCTGATATTAATAATATAAATGGACTAATATAAATAGTTGAACTCTAAATGGGCTTTTAATGGGCTTATTGGGCCTTAATATGAAATTAGATTGAACTAGTAAAAAAATTGACTAACACATAACACTATAATGTTGAAGGAAGATATAAAATCCCACTTGATCATCATCATACTTATAATATAATCATATACGTACATAGACATTGTTTTTATAAAGTCATTGGACAAGAGTATAAGACGAGTATTATTTGTCTAGGTTTCCGTGATTGAAGCACGTACCGTACATCTGAATCGCCGATAACCCGCCTTTCCCAATCAATGTGAGTTCATAGCCTCACACTCTTTTAAATGTTTTTATGAAATATTTTATAAACCCGCGAGGGAGATAACATGTTAGTTTTAATAAAAATAGGACACAAGTTGTCCTGATTGTTTGCTTATTGATTTGGACCCGAATGATTATATTGTTGATCCCAAACTTAGATCGATTAAGCTTTGTGTATACGAGATTAGATCAAGTACTACACGTAGAGAAACCTTTGCTTATGAATAAAGTAACAAAGTGTTATGCAGAATTAACACTTGATCTAAAACACAATGATGTTAAACAAACTTTCACTTGTATTAGAATAATCGTACTTGGTTACAATGAAAGAGTTTAACTTGTGAATACTTATGAAAACTGATATATGACTTTAACCTAAAAGACCTTCTTTTATAGAACAAGAAGTCTTGTACAATAAGCTACGAATCAACTATTCTAGGTAAAGATAATAATAGAAAATACAATGTTGTGCTTATCTTTACCATACATAAATAAAGAAACAAATAAACAAAAGATACGTATGAAAATATTCCATCAGTGTCAATCTTCAAGGCTGTCAGCGTTGACTTCTTCAATGTCAACGCTTGGCTGTCAGCGTCCAATGTCATCCTATCAGCGTTGACATTCTTCTTATCAGCGTCTAGTGAACTGACCCATATTTTATTCCCAACAATCCTCCCCTAAACTTGATATCCATTCCAATGATCAAGTTTCTGAATAAAAACTTAAGACTTAGGAGGAATCTTGCAAAAACTTCTTATGTTGGTGATAAACATATCTGATCAAGTCCTTGGCCACGTCACTAGTATAATCAATCTCCAAGGGTGTCTCTAGCATCTTCTCCAATACTTCTTTGGACAAGAAATAGTCAGCATCCACAAGTAAATACTCTGAAAACTTTGTAGAGCTCATATGAAATACACCACAAGTAGAATATAGCCTCCAATGAAGATTACTGAGATCATCTTCAAGATCCTTCCATATGGCAGGATCTGCTTCTTTTGGACCACACAAAGTCATAAATGTGTTCCAAAGTCTTATTCCATTTGCTGAAGTAGGTGCTTCAGCTGTGTACTTGGCCTCTATTAATCTCCATAGATGCACCAAGTCTTCCCTGTCTATGCTTGCAAAAATAGAAATAACTGAAGTGAAAGTATGTACCTCCTTTCCAAATCTGCCAATCTTCCAAAATCCACACTCATCTTCATCAAAACTGATGATTGGATTTCTGTCATCTAGAGGTACTACATTTACCAAATCTGAAGCTTCCAATGGAGAAAGCTTGAGATGCTTCCTTATAACACCTTCAGTTGGAAAATACACATCCATGTCTTTAGGAAATTGGAAAGGATCTCCTTTCTTCACTGGTCTTTGAGCAATCCTCATTTCCTTTTGAATTTGCATTTCCTCAGCAAGCTCTTGTTTCCTTTCTTCTGAAAGAAACTTGTAGACATTCTGTTCTTGCACCTTCCTCCAAATAGGATGTGCCCTATACTCTAGCTCCTCAAAAGACAAGGCCAGCAACTTCTTTGATGTCCAATTAGGCTGATGACATCTAAGCAACTTATAGTACAACTGCCTTCTATCTCTTTTGAGCCAGGTCTTGACCTCTTGTGCATTAAACCTCATAATCACCTTTATGTCTTCTTGTACCCTAAGAAGAACTTCCAACCCCCAAATTTGATCTGATAAACTCATACCTGGGTTGTCCATCACCTTGTCTTCCCAAGCATGGTACATTCTGGTGATTTCTGGTAGGTCCCAATCAATCTGATTCTTCAACTCACTCAACCTTTCCTTTGCAAGCTCATCCCCATATTCAAGCCTTTCTGGATCTTCAATAATTTGAATACTTGAATCTGAGCTATCACCTTCTTTATCATCACCACTTTCTTCCTCACTTTCAGAAACAACAAATGGTGATCTTCTACTTCTCTTCAAATCTCTTTCCACAAGTTGTGCAGCCAACTGTTCATCAAAAGCTATTTGTGCTGCATCTTTCTTTGGAACATCTTCTTCAACCAATTTGCCTTTACCTTTGTCTTTTGGATCAATAATTGGTAAAATGGAAGAAGAAACCTGTGTGGACACATCTTTGATGATTGTTGATGGCTGGAATACATCAACACCACCTGCAACTTTGTCATCGTTCAAGTTGCTCCTATCAGCGCCACGATTACCTTTGTCAGCGTCCAAACCTGTATCAGCGCCCAATGTTTCTTTGAAAGATCCTTCCAAGTTCTTTGGTGTCACCTTGGATATATCAACAACTGGGTGCTTCTTCAAGTTGGTGAGTGCTTCAGCAACCTGCAAAGATTCACTAAATTGTGAACTCTTTTCTGAACTCTTCTCACTAGCTGTGTGAATCAGCTCATCCTCCTCATCCTCTTCATCCTCCCCTTTGGAATATTCCTCCATTAGACTCCTGCTACTTGGATTCTCCAAAACAGTTACTCTTTCCCTCAAAACTTGGAGTTCACGTCCCTGTTTGTTGACAGTTTGTACAAGACTGACATTTTGCTTTTGCAAGCTAATGACAGCCGCCTTCAATTCAATCATAGTCATAGGTTCCAGTCTGCCCTCAGCTAGAATGGGGATTTGACCTCCCAAAATAGAATCATAGGGCATGGATGAGGTCTTAATGATGTTGGGACTGTCTTGACCAGCTTCTAAGCCTGTATC
This sequence comes from Glebionis coronaria, assembly GCA_025667525.1. Lineage (NCBI taxonomy): Eukaryota > Viridiplantae > Streptophyta > Magnoliopsida > Asterales > Asteraceae > Glebionis > Glebionis coronaria. Next base: position 69,815,202 of record CM046882.1, on the reverse strand, counting down.
AATAGCCCCAGCCTCACCCATTTCACCAGCCACACTTGTGGAGGTGGTTCTCTCTGCTACAAGGCTAGGATCACTAGAGGAGAACACTCCAGTAACCCTTTGGCGTTTAGTCAACCTAGATTGTAATGGGGTGGAAGATGAAGTAGATTGTGTGGGTGTGGGTTGGTTAAGGGGTGTTTGGGATTGTTTAGGGATTGTATCAGTGTTGGGATTGGCTGTGTCAGCGCCCACATTGTGAGTGTCAGCGCTGGGTTGGTCAATGTCCATATGGTCTGGGGAAGGTAATGGTTCATCAATAGGCTCAAGTTGGGGTTCAGGTTCTGGTTGTGGTTGTGGTTGTGGTTGTGGTTGTGCAGCCTGAATTACTTCAAGCATGGGTTGGGTAAGAGGTATGGGGTCGTTTGTGGAGCTCATTTTAGCAAAAATGGTTTTCTGTTGTTTAGGGATCTCATAAAAAGTGTCATGATCCCTAGAACAATACTCTTGTAAATCAAAGACCATTTGCAAAAATCTAGGGTAAGCCAAAGTCATTTTACTTCCCTTGTTTTTACACATCCCTTCAAAAATCATTTTTGAAAAATTATACTTAAGCCCACGTGTTATACAAACCAAAGCACTTGCAATTGACCTGTTTATTTCATTAAAAGAAGTACATTTTGGACTTAAGCATTGTAAAAGGACATGTATCAAATATTTCCAGTCAGAGGGAAATTCCTGCTTATGATATTTATTTAAAGTGACATCAGCAGGAATAGGATAACCCAATTCCCTAAGACCTTGTTCTATTGTTGCAATGGCAAGGGAAGTCACACCATCAGCGTCATCAAGACAAAAGGTTGGCAAACCAAAGCTTCAGTGACCACCCATGTTCTTCCATGAACAGTAGATGTTAATGTGGTCACTCCATTAGCTGTTGTGGAACTTACATTGTTCCAAAACTTTCTAATGTGTGCGACAGGGACTAATGGTGTATGAGAAAGTGCATACCTCAATGAAGATGCATTTAAAAATGCCACCATCTGTGAATACTGAGGAAACAAATCATCATCAGCAGTCAAGTAAGCTACCATATTGTGTTGGCTCTTGAACTCCAATGTTAAATTCTTTGAGTTAAATTTGGGTGCCATGTTTGAAAGCTGTTTAGGTTATATGAGATGGGAAAAATCTAGGAGAAAAATGTTAGACAAGAAAATATGAATACCCAGAATAAAAAGATTAGCCAAATTTATAGGAGAGATGCATGATTTGGATTGGTCAAAAATGAGGCGGTTATATTCAAAGAGCAATCATGAAAATATTGAATCAAATATAACTTATCTCATGCATTAATTAAAAGTAACTTCTCCCCAAAATTACGGCCAAAGATTAGTCAAAAATAACAACTTGGTAGGGCCCACTAGGTGTCAACGGTCAAAAATAGCCCATCAGCGCCCAACGGCTATATTTTCTTGTCAGCGTTTGCCTAAAGCCTTGTCAGCGTCACGATTGGACGTAACAGCGTTTGGAGAAAAACTTGTCAGCGTCTAAAAATAAAAATATTTAAAAAGAAAAAGACCTTAACAAAGTAATTTATCCTAAAGGAAATATCTTACAAGTTGATAATAATTACTGGGCGGCAAGCACTGTCCATTTATGCACACTTGCATAAGCAAGATAGACACAAATGTCCTCTAGAGTCCCTTGCTAACCAAAATACTTACCAACAAAGTTATTTCATAAAATTCTTTGTAACTCCCAGGTAAACCCATAACCAAAGTATTCCCAAGGCTCCCATCAGACCACAACCAATTCTAGGCCAAAAATGTCTTGGCAGCATGCATAGTTTATCAACTTTGCATGCTACAGTGCCTCATGGTTTAGTAAAACTAACCCATACTCACCTGTGGACACAATCTAGAATTGTGATAAGAGTATTATAAGAATACCCAAGAGTCCTAAAGGTTCCTTAAACCTCCCCTTAAACTATGATACATGAGTTCTCAAAATATATATGAACATTAAAAATTTATGTCAAGATAGGAATATAAATATTCCAACCATCATCCATAAACAAAACATGTCCAAATAACTCTTCAAAGATCCATAAGCAACTCTGTATCCAATGGCATAAGGCTACCATTACCTGCACATTTAGATGAAAACCACAAAACTAATATTTGTTGCTGACAGCGTCCCGACAACACTTGTCAGCGTTGAAGGAACTCTTGTCAGCGTTAGACAATAATATCTCCAACAACGGCAAAATAACACTTATCAGCGTTACATTTACCTTTGTCAGTGTTAGTAACATAAAGTGGAAATCTAAATCATCACAAAGACCAATAACAATGCATTATCCTGTACATACTTTTACAAAAAGGTTCCAAAACACATATTAAGTGAGATTAACCATTCCAATATTTGTTACCAAATATTGAAATCTTCCAGCATCAAAAGGTTTAGTTAATAAATCAGCCACATTATCTTCTGTATCTACCCTATCTGGTTGTATTAAACCTTTCTCAAAGCAATCTCTTATAAAATGATGTCTAATTTCTATGTGTTTGGTTTTAGAATGATGTACAGGATTTTTAATAATGCATAAAGTACTGTTATTGTCTACAAAAATCTTGGTATGCATAAAATTATACCCATAATCCAACAGCTGGTTCTGAATCCATAAGACTTGTCCACAACAAGCAGCTGCAGCAACATATTCTGCTTCAGTTGTAGAGTTTGCCACCACTGTTTGTTTCTTGCATTGCCAAGATATTAATCTGCTCCCAAGAAATTGACATCCACCAGTTGTGGATTTCCTATCAAACTTGTCACCACCATAATCACTGTCTGAATATGCAATAAGATCCAATGGAGAATCTTTTGGGTACCATAATCCAAGATCTGGATAACACCTTAGGTACCTAAAAATTCTCTTCACAGCAAAAAGGTGACATTCTTTGGGAGTCACTTGATGGCGTGCACATGCACACACAGCAAACATGATGTCAGGTCTTGAGGCTGTAAGATACATCAATGATCCAATCATTGATCTATAGTGCCTAACATCCACATCCTTTCCAGCTCCAATCTTTCCCCAAGGGTGTTGCCTATCCATAGGAGTGGAAGCCTCCTTCTCATGTGGAGAAAAACCATATTTCTTCAAGATTTCAGCTACATACTTGTCTTGGGAGATGAAGATACCATCTTCTTTCTGCTGAACTTGTAAACCTAGAAAGAAGTTCATCTCACCCATTGCACTCATCTTGAATTTATCTGTCATGAGCTTGGAAAAGTCCTCACTCATTTTTGGATCAGTAGACCCAAAAATGATGTCATCAACATAGACCTGCACAAGCAACACATGTTTTCCTTTCTTCTTTGTAAACAGTGTCTGATCTATGGTGCCCCTTTTGAAACCATTTTCCACCAAGTAGGTGGACAATGTACCATACCATGCTCTTGGGGCTTGATGAAGTCCATACATTGCTTTCTTCACTCTATAAACCTTGTCTGGATTCTCAGGATCTTCAAAACCAGGAGGTTGCATGACATATACTTCCTCAACAATTGTCCCATAGAGGAAAGCACTCTTCACATCCATTTGGTAAACAGTAAAATTCATACAAGAGGCATAATCTAGAAAAATTCTTATAGCTTCTATTCTTGCAACTGGTGCAAAAACTTCTTCATAATCAATTCCTTCCTCTTGTGTATATCCCTGAGCTACCAAACGTGCCTTGTTTCTGACCACAATGCCTCTTTCATCTTTCTTGTTCCTTAGAACCCATCTTGTCCCAATTGGTCTCACATATCTAGGACAATCAACCAGCTCCCAAACATCCTGTATAGCAAATTGGTGAAGCTCATCCTGCATTGCTTCCACCCAACTTGGTTCCTTGAGAGCATCAAAAATTTTCTTGGGTTCTTCCTGTGACAGAAAACAGGCAAACAAACATGCTTGTACAAGAGGGGTATCAACCTTCTTGTGTATATTGGCAATAAATCCACCAAGACCTTGATGGGATCTTCTTGTCTGAACTGGAGCCATAACATCACCAATGATTTGAGATGTGGGGTGATCCTTAGCTGTGGAAGTGAGAACTCCTCCTTCAAAAAGTCTGGTGTCCTCAATTTCACGCTCCATGTTGCCAATATCTTCTTCAGATTCTTCTTGATCAACAGAAATCTCTTCATGGACATTAGAAGGTCCACCCTGTTCAAAATGTGAAGAGAAAAGATGTGCAAAGGTGTTGTCAAATTCTGATCCTTGTTTGTCAGCGTTAGGGCTAACAACGCTTGAACTGCTAGTGTCAGCGTCTGATCCATCAGCGTCTGAATTGCTCTTGTCAGCGCTTGATTTCCCTTTGTCAGCGCCTGAAGAAGTATGCACGTTTGTATTTGGTGGTATTTGAAAACCACCATTGTCTTTTCTAGCAGCAGCAGCAGCAGCATAATACTCATCTGTCCATATAGGGAGTGTAACATATTCTTGTGTGGGAGATGATATAACTGCTGGTGGTCCATCCTCCTTAGCAACCTGTATACCTGAAACATTACCAATTCTCTTTTCCAAAACACTTGAAGTTACCTTCACAATGTCTGGATCAGTAACAGGCATATAATTCAAAGCTCTAGATAAAGGTTCTAAGTCAAACAACCAATTTGGACCATTTTCAGGATCACTAGGTTTACTTTCTAAAAACCTAACATGTACTTTTTCAAGTATACGTTTTTCCTTTTTAATGTAAACCCTATATCCTTTGCTCTGCACTGAATAACCCATGAAGTAGCCTTCATCACCTTTTGAATCAAATTTACCTAGGGCCTCACTAGTTTCTAGAACAACTACATGACATCCAAAAGGCTTGAGGAAGCCAATATTGGGCTTCCTTCCCCAAAGTAATTCATAAGGTGTCTTATTATGTATCTTGTTGACCAATGCCCTATTTTGAACATAACAAGCTGTGTTAACAGCTTCAGCCCAAAAGGCTATAGGAAAGTGGGCATCAGCCAACATGGTTCTGGCTGCTTCAATAAGGGTCCTATTCTTCCTTTCAACAACCCCATTTTGCTGTGGGGTTCTAGCTATGCTAAACTGCCTAGTAATCCCTTTCTTGGCACAAAAATCATCTAACAACTGATTTCTAAACTCACCCCCATTGTCACTTCTAATAATCTTGACCTCATTACCATTCTTCTTTTCTATCTGGGTAATGAAATTAATCAGACTTTGGGCAGTTTCACTTTTCTTGACTAAAAAGAAAGTCCATGTAAACCTGGAATAATCATCAGTGATAACAAAACAGTATGATTTTCCCTTCAAACTTTCTATATTAGTTGGACCAAAGAGGTCCATATGCAATAAGTGAAGTGGTTTAGAACTAGAGTGCACCTGTTTAGACCTGAATGAGACCTTGTGCTGCTTGCCCTTAAGACATGCAACACAAGAGTGGTCATTGTGGAAAGCCTTTTCAGGCAAACCATCAACTAAACCAAGCCTCACAAGTCTATTGATATTCTTAAAGTTTATGTGCCCTAATCTCCTGTGCCAAAGATTACTTTCATCTACTGAGGCTTTAGCATACAGACATGACATTTTATTATTTACCTTAATTCCATTAAGATTCACATTATATATGTATTTATGCCTTGGTGTTCTAAAATCTATGTATTTTTCATCAGGAAGCGTATAATCTTTGCTTAACACCAAGCACTCAGTATCTGTGAAAAGAACCTTATTTTTGTTATCACACACCTGTGATACACTAAACAAATTATAATCCAGTTCTTTTACCAAGAAGACATTCTCAAACCGTAGATTGTTGGTGACAAGGGTTCCTTTTCCTGTGATTGTTCCATAGCCCCCTCCAAAGTATACCTTATCACCATCTTGAATAGGAGAGAAATTGGTCAGATAGTCTTCCTTTCCTGTCATGTGCCTTGAGCATCCACTATCCCAGTATCCATAATCATTGATCTTCTTCTGAATGCCCTGCACATAAAGAAAACACATTAGTTTTCATTGGGAACCCAAGCCGTGGAAGACTTGGATTCATTTGGTTGTTCAACAAGAACAGACTTGGTTCTCATAACAACCCCATTTTCATCCCTGTTTGAATGAAATTCCCAGTTAACCCCAATTGGTGTTGACAATGCCTTTGAAATATAATGAAACCTGTTGCATGTCATAGAAATACCAGTAGAATTAGGGTTTTGGTCTTGTTTTGGTCTCCATGTTAAGCTAGTAGAAGCTTTAGACCTATTTCCCTGAGGTTGCAAATACCTAGGTTTAGCAGTGTGTCTGTCAGCGCTGAAATTTCTCTTGTCAGCGCCCCGATTGCTCTTATCAGCGTTGAACCTAGGGTTTGCTACAGGAACCCATTGCCTATTTGACCAAGTGTTTGACTTTTGAAAAGGTCTTAGGCCTTGTGTGTTAGACCCTCTAGAAAAGAATGGTGCCGGTCTAACAACTTGTGAACTTTTGTTCACAAAGGTATTGGGTCTGTCAGTGTTTGACCTATGTTGACTTTTGTCAGCGTTGAAATGGTTCCTATCAGCGCTGACATTGGAAGCGTTGACACATTTGTATGCCAAATGTGAGAAGCTACCACATGTGTAACAAGCTTTTCTAGACATAGTCTTAGGTCTAGAAGCAAAGAAGCCTGTTCCATGATCACTAACTTGGCTTTTTGGTGACCTAGTATTCCTATACATCTCTGCATACTTAACACTAGGTTTTCTAACAGTTTGTGGGCCAAGTTCAACAGCTTTGCCCGTGGTAGGGTGTGTGATCTTAATAGGTTTAGGATCAAGGCTCGTGATTGGTGTGGGCTCATTTGGACTTTCACACAACAACCCTCCCTTAACAAACAAGGTGTGGTTTGCTTTCTTCCACTCATCTAGGTCAGTCAGTTTTTGCTTGTATTCCTCAACTGGGGAAATCACTCTAGGTGGAGGAATGAATTCCTCCTCTTGGCATTCTGGGAAGCCAGTCCAAGATAAGTCCTTTGATTGGACACCATAGAAATCCCCAGCTGGTGGAGGAACAACAGTATAGTTATTCATCCCAATCCCACTCATATCCTTAGAGTCTCTTTGTTTACTAACACACTCTCCTAGGGATTGTGTGGCCTTATCAAATCTCTGGATTTTAAGACTCACATTATCTTTATTTTTGTTAGCCTCTTCTAACTGAGCTATCAAATCAAGATTAACCCTATTTACTATATCTTGAACATCTTTACTCTGAAATAACTCATGTTTTAAGATGTTTATTTGATCCTTTAAATAAAACTCCATTTTCTTATACTCAGCTACTGTCTTTTCTGTTTGGGTAAGAGCAATTTGATAATTAGATACTTTGCATCTTTCAGTACTTGCCTCATCTAATAATTTAACTATCTCTTGTTTTAGTTTTTCAGTATTTAAACGACAACCCTTAGAACAGAAAGCATCATCATATACCTCATTATCTGATGAAGAGGAGGAGTGTGCCATGAGAGCATATTCAGCATGCTCTTCTTTAACTTCAGCAACCAAAGCTCTGTCCTCTTCCTCATTCTTAGCCATCCAGCTCCAGTCCCATTCACCAACTCCATCAATTTGTTGAACAGCAACCATGGCCTTGGGGTCTGGGCTCTTAATCATTTGGCTTGAAGGCTTCCCAGCATCAGATCTTCTTGGAGATCTACATTCTCTCATAAAGTGCCCCATCCTATGACAGTTGTAGCACTCAACCTTGGACTTGTCAAATCCAGCAACATCCTTAGCATTAAAGGTCATCTTCTTCTTGAACCTTTTATTGAACCTGTTTGCTCTTAAACTTACAAGAGCCATAGTCCACTTGATGTCCATCTCTTCCAATTGTTCATCACTTATCTGCTCAAGATCTTCATATGTAATTCTTGAATCACTGGGCAAAGAAGCAATGAATGCACACGCAGTATCTAGATCAAAACCAGCAGGTTTTATTCTATCAGCGCCATGATTGTGTGTGTCAGCGCTTGAGTACAAAGCGTTGACAGGATATGATCCAGCGCTGACAGATTGAGATCCAGGGGCTGAATGTCCATAGAAGTTCATGGAATCAAATTGGCCTTCACTTTGTGAGAAGAAGGCCATGTTGCTGCTGGAAGATTTGTTATCACTCTCCAATTGCCATTCATTCTCCAACAGTCTTAGTTTGTTGAAGATGTCATCAAACCTGGAGGTCTTGTGGGTATTATTGACAAGAATGGATCTTGTCTCAATCTTCCATACATCACCAAGGCTTTTGAGAAAAGTAGCATTCAATTCAGGATCATCAATCTGTTTTCCCATGAAGGAAAGTTGACTTGTGATGTCAAGAAGTCTACTTCTCACACTGCTGAGATTCTCATTAGGTTGAGCTTTAAAGACAGCGTACTCATGCAAGAGTTGCTTTTTCTTCTCTTCTTTTGTGTCAGCATTGCCACCATGTGCTACTTCAAGAGCTTCCCAAAGCTCTTTTGCAGACTCAAAGCGTTTGTACTTGTGCTGATTCTCATGACCTAGGTCATGTTTCAAGATGTTCAAGATTTTCATGTCCACCCTCTTCTTGGCTATATCTTCAACAGCTACAGCTCTCCCATCTCCAGGCTTTTCCACCTTATCAGCTTCTGGACAATTAGGAACAGATGTCCTTGTGGCAATTGCAGCAGTAATCTTTGCTGCTTTGTCGAATGTGTTCCCATATTCGATAATCTCCCAAAGAGTGTAGTCATGAATAGCTATGTATTGCTCAAAATTGGACTTCCAAAGCTCAAAGTTCCTGGCATCAAACATGGGAATTTTGATACTAGGGTTTGAGAAGTTGTTTTGTAGCAAAGAAGCAGGTTGATCTGTGCCAGACATGATGTTTTTAGGGTTTTGAAAATTTTAGGGTTTTTTAGGGTTCTTGGTGTTTTAGGGTTCTTGCGTTACCTAAAGATCAAAAGTTTCTCAACAAGCTCTGATACCACTTGTTGATCCCAAACTTAGATCGATTAAGCTTTGTGTATACGAGATTAGATCAAGTACTACACGTAGAGAAACCTTTGCTTATGAATAAAGTAACAAAGTGTTATGCGGAATTAACACTTGATCTAAAACACAATGATGTTAAACAAACTTTCACTTGTATTAGAATAATCGTACTTGGTTACAATGAAAGAGTTTAACTTGTGAATACTTATGAAAACTGATATATGACTTTAACCTAAAAGACCTTCTTTTATAGAACAAGAAGTCTTGTACAATAAGCTACGAATCAACTATTCTAGGTAAAGATAATAATAGAAAATACAATGTTGTGCTTATCTTTACCATACATAAATAAAGAAACAAATAAACAAAAGATACGTATGAAAATATTCCATCAGTGTCAATCTTCAAGGCTGTCAGCGTTGACTTCTTCAATGTCAACGCTTGGCTGTCAGCGTCCAATGTCATCCTATCAGCGTTGACATTCTTCTTATCAGCGTCTAGTGAACTGACCCATATTTTATTCCCAACATATATGACCCGATGAATGAAATAAAATAGATTATTATTAGTTAGGTTATGTCACTAAAAGTCCCATTAGCATTAATTTTTAACTACCAGGATTTGGTAGACGCTTATGCATATAATAGTACTATTTGGGGAAGATCACCCCAGTTCGCGCCTTGACGGTTGATCTCCGTCGTGCCACATTGATTGGTAAGCAAATTCATGTATGAGAAGATTTATATAAGCGTGATTATTGTGACGACACGCTGTTTTAGATGGGCAAATGAGTTTCAGGGTAGCTACCCGTTGTTTGTTATAGTAAGGTAGCAATGTCATGCGGCTTATAATAATCCAATATCGAAAATACTGCTATACGCATTGACTTACAATATATTGGCTGACTAGCAATACGGGGTCTTATTATTGATATTATGTTCGTGTTTTAGGTTTACATAACCTTTTTCTTATAACGGTTTTCATTAAACTCTATACAACGTTATAAAACGTATTGTATGATGTTTTTACGACAATGGTTCGTATGATGGATTTGAAGGCTGAGGCCTATATTATGATTTACGACTAAGAGTTGTATAAAATGTCTTTGGCCTATTTCATGGCCTACTACAAAGATTTGTACAAAATAATTTTTGGTAATAAATATATACCGATGATATATTAATGGTTTTTATTAAACTCTATGAATTCACTCGGCGTTTTCGCTGACTTTTTCTTTTAACATATTTTATCTCAGGTACTTAAAGGTAATTCTCGGGAAGACAACAAGAATTTATGGCCCGCACTTAATAACAAATTTCCATTCAAATGTTTTGTAAAATTGTATAAAATACTATGACTTGGGACCTATGTAAATTTGATATTCATGAATGGAAAATGCTTTATTATTAAACGATGCGATTTTAAGCATTTTCTATGATTTGAGTAATGTGCTATCCCGTAACACCAACGACTCTTCCGCTGAACTAAAGTATGAATATTTGGGGGTGTTACATGGAGGTTGTTTGAGACGTTTTTGGAAGTTACATCAAGTTTTTCTAGCAAGATCAGTCAATCCAGTTCCTGTTGTAGCAGTTTGTAGCTGTTTGGTTTGATTTGAACAGAAATAGCATATGGAGGTGATTAATTGGGTTAATGGTGGTCAATTGGTGTTGTTTTAGCAGATTCTATTTGGCTCAACGCCATACTACTCCATCAATGGAGGCTTCACAGCTAAAAGGCACTTGTTCTCTTGTTTAATTTCCTCTAAAATGAACTTTGCATGCTAAATTCTTAGAGTAAACACTATTTGCTTCAATGATCATGTGATTAGATCTGTTTTAGTGTAATTGTGATAGCTTGATAGCATTTGAGTAATCTTGTGGCTTTAATCTGCATTTACTTGATTTTCAGCTTTGATATTCATCAGTCATAGGTCTTAGAGTGCATTTTATGATTTAGATTGTGAACAAGTCTGAATTCAGTCACATTTACTTTAATTTCACTCACTAAACAGGTTTTGATATAAGTCATAGTTTGATTTACTATTTAACTCCGAATTCCTTTGAAAAAGTTCTTATCAGACTTGTTAAGTGGTGTTTGGATGTGTGAGCATTTGTGATCAAAACTTGTTAAAACCTGTTAAACTTGTTTAGTTACATTTAGTAAACCAGTGGTAACAATTGAGTTAATATTGGTTAAAAAGGCTATTGACATCAAAAAGGTTTAGGTCAAGTATCTCATTTAATACATTCAGAAAACTTGCTATATTCAATCACTTGTCATGTCTTCATTACTTAACCAATTTGCTTGAAACCACTTCTTAGTTGTAGTCTAATATCCAATGTTTAAGTTTGTAAGAGGAAATTCTACAGTTTTCAGTTTTTAGTTAGAAAATAGCTTTTTAATAAGCTCTATACCAAATGCAAGTTTCTATAATGGACAGTGGACTGTTTTCTTGAATCTCCAATTCTACTTCACAAATGTGTTAATTTTCTTTCACAAACCTTGTTAGAAACATGTCCTGAGTAGTTTGGGTGATTTTCAACTTTTTTATTTTTTTGGTCAAAGTTGGTCAAATAAGCACTTTCTACTCAAATTCCAACTTATCTAGTGGATCCTTTTCAATTTGGAAAGACATCCCATACTCCTATTGAGCTGTTTAACAAGATTGATCATTAAAATCTGATTGTGCATGTCTGGATTTTCAGTTTGCTTATTCTTGGCTTATTTGAATAAGCTAGATTGAGTTTTACTAGCTTTTAAGAAGTTGCCTTTTGCATACCTAGTTAATTTTCCATTTTAAGACTTTTAAAACAAGTTAGAGCTTATTTGGTCCATTAATAAGCTCACACGAGCTTAATCAATAAGCTGTACCCGTTTTTGTTATAATTTTCCTATTAATTGCATTATGGTCCTTAAGAATGCTAATCTTGTTCATTTGGAGCTAATCTTTCAAGTATTTAGGTTTTTCAAGTTTACAATCCCGTAACTTTCAGTTTTTGTCAATTTCAGTTAGGCAGTTTTAGAAAGTTGTTAAGTTTGTTATAAGCTTGTTGGATTTTACATTTTTGGTCCTTTTTGCTTTCTGAACTTTACATTTCAAGCCTTATACTTTCGATTAGTTTACATTTCCAGCACTTTACTTTCATGCATTTACATTTTGAATTTTTGTAAATATTACTTGGTAATTGCAAAGTGTTTTACAGATACGTAGCATAATATTTTTCACCATTTTTACTTGTTGATTGAAATAGACATAGAATATCAAAATACCCTATCAACTAAGAACAATTAAAGACTTGAGATTTTTAGGACTTTCAATTTGTCATGAATCGAGAGAAAACGAACTTCAATATACTCAATTTCAACCCACAACAAAGTAAGGATGTCAACCTTGTCGGGTAGAGGAACTAATTCCCATACTTCAAGACGTTGAAATTCATTAAGTTCCTCTTGCATGGCTTCAATCCAAGATGATTGTGTCATGGCTTGTTGCCAAGTTTTAGGTTTGATGTCAGAAAGAAATGCATCAAAGTAACAATATAATGCATGTTCTTGTAGTTGATGGCGTGTTAAGACTGGTCGATCGATGTCACCAATAATATTGCGGATTGGGTGATCCTTTGTCCATTTGGTGTTGTGATTTTCAATTCGTGGTGGTCTGGAGTGAACGATTGCAGGAGCTTCCTCTTAGGTAGACGCCCCGTTAGGGTTTTCGGGTATTTGTGAACCAAAGAATGGAAGCTCGTGTAGAGGAGCAATTTCCAAATTGTGATCATAGTAATCCTCTTCAACATCATTAGGAATGAGTGGGGGTGTTGATTCGGGTGTAGTTTGAGAATTGGTGGGGGATGGTGCATCTGGTTCAATAGTGGTTGTAGATGCATCATCGGATTGATTTCCATTATCTTGAGCAACAACTTCGGGAATCGGAGCTACTGCTGCAGGTGCTGGAGAATCATCACTTGGAGGATCAAAGAATTCATCAAACATAGGTTGAAATAACTAATCCCACTCGGGCCTTGTAGGTGGTGTAAATGATGGAGAAGTAGGATTGTTGGGAGTTAATCCGGAACTAATCGTAGAGGTTCCCATCTCATGAAGTGCGGGTTCAAAGCTGTGTTGCTCAGATGCCATCGCTGTCAGCTCATCAAAATCGGCTTCCAAAGTTTCTACTATCTTTCCAGGACGACGGTTATAAATTCGGAAAGCTTTCTTTGCGGGTGAGTAACCAATGAAGATTCCAATATCAGCCTTCGGTTGAAGTTTTCCCAAATTTTAACTATTAGTATTTGGATATCACAATGCACCAAACACATGAAAGAATGAAATATCGAGTTTATGTCCATGAAGTAGCTCATATAGAGTTTTATCATGGCGCTTGCAAATGATGGAGCATTTTTCGGTATAACATGCGGTTGCCACTGCTTCAGCCCATAAGAATAAAGGAGCATTCGCATAAATCAACATACTTCTAGCAGCTTCCATAAGTGTACGGTTACGTCTTTCCACGACACCATTTTGTTGTGGAGTGCGAGCAACTGAAGTTTCATGTAAAATACCAACCTCTTCATAATAATCTCGTAGAGTCTGATTAACGAACTCAGTTCCATTATCAGTTCGAATGCGGCGAACAGTAGCATTAAGACGCACTTGGATCATCTTTAGAAAAGTAATTATATAGTTTGGTACTTGATCCTTGGTTGCTAAGAACTTTACCCATGTAAACCTGGAGAAATCATCCACCATGACGAGGATGTATTTTCTACCACTCACACTAGCCGTGCGCATTAGCCCGCAAAGATCCATATGCAAAAGATGTAGTGGTTCTTGGTTGGTGTCTTCAGCTTTAGGTTTGTATGATTTCTTGGTGCTTTTCCCCAAAGAACACGTGGAACATAAATGATCCTTGTCGAACTTAAGTTTTGGAAGACCACGAACAAGCTCGTTTTAGCCAAATGGTTATTAGCATCAAAGTTAAGATGAGATAACCAGCGATGCCACAACCATGACTTGGTCTTAGATGCTTTGGAAAGAATGCGTACAGGAGAGGCGGCCATCATGTTTTGAATGGACAGTGTATAGAGATTATCCCCTCGAGAACCTTTTAACAAGTCATTTCCTGCAAGATCACGAATGAAGCAAGTATGTTGTCGAAAAGCAACTTCAAGGTTTGAATCACAAAATTGTCCCACTGAGAATAAGTTGTGACCAAGTCCCTCCACGTAATACACCCTTGAAATCATAACATTCCCAATTTGATATTCACCATAACCTATGATCTTTGCAATATGGTCGTTGCCAAATTTAACCGTTCCTAGAAACTTGCTGACGAAATTTCTAAGCATTGAGCGGTCTCCAGTCATATGTTTGGAGCACCCCGAGTCCAAATACCAAAGAATAATTTGGACGACCTGAAAATATCACCAAACAATGACGATGTATCGGAATCTAATTGTTCCTCTGAGTTAGCAGGTACAGATGTAATTATCTTAGATTTGCTATCAGAAGAGTTTTTAGGCTTCTAAATTTTCTTACTAGGTGTTGGCTTAGATTCTAGTCGTCTAATACTCTGAGGTACTTCTTCACTGGGTACTTCTTCACTGGTAGGCATAATAGTGGAGGCAGACCTAGTTAAAGGGCGTTTTTCCATTTTTGTGTGCGTGTGTTCTTGTTTAAAGGACGTTGAGACCTAACTTCAGTGGATGTAATCCTAGTTAAGGTGCACTTAGTTCCATTTTCAGTAAAGGTCTTACCAGTGGGTTTCCATTGCCAACCAACTTGGGTGAATTTCTTCCCTGTTGGATTCCATTCAAGGTTGTTCCTAATGGCATACATTTCATTGACATGATCAACAAGGCATAAATCATGTCTTAACTACATGATTCTTTTTATTTAAAACATGCATTCATTACAATTCCAACATCGCAAATTAGAATTCACATTTTGTTTAGGCTTCCACACAGAGGCAGAACCTTTTGTCTTAGCTACGTGATTCTTTTTATTTAAAACTGAAATAACATTCCTAGGATGAACTTCTACTTTCTTCTTCGCAATCCTACTAGTGGAAGGCTTGATCCTATCTTTCTTGTCTTGAGATCCTTTAGCCTTAGTAGACATAATTACTCCTGTAGAAGCCAAGGGAACATTAGTGACAGATTTTGATTTAGCCTTAATGGGTGTGTTTAAAATAGGCTTAGCTCCTGGGGTCTTATTGAATAGAGTTATGGCAATGGTGGGAGGTAGTTGTTTAATTGGTGTAGATATCGGTTGACCGATATATTCTAAATTTTCTAAGAAATTAATACACGGCTTTTGACACCCTGTATAAAAATTAATAATTAAGTTTAATAACTCGATTTTACTCAGGTTAAAAAGATTCGTTGATGTGTTCTAATCGAATTGATCTAGGTTTTCTATGTGACTCAGTTTTATTTTGGTGGAAACAAATAATTTTGGTTGTTTTTAAATTTAAATGTGCAAAGACTTAAAAGTAAATGTCGTTGAAAGTAAAGTGGCGTTAAAGTAAAGAGCGTGAAAATAAATCTAAGTCTAATTAAACGAAAGTGTGCAATATTTAAAAACGTGACGGAAAGTAAATCAATTAAATGACTAAAAATTAAAGCGTGGCGGAAATTAAAATTAGACAAGTATTAAAATCATAAACTAAAAATTAAACAAGACAAAGCATGGAAAACAACCCTCAGATCGGAATATATTCCGATCGACCTTACCATCGGAATGAACACACCACCTATCGGAATGTTTAAGAAACCCAGATCGGAATATGTCACCTTTTCAGATCGGAATAACCTAACAACCTCAGATCGCAATGTAGACCAGATCGAAATGTGTCCTATCGGAATATCACCTATCGGAATGTGGCTAAGGAAAATTGGGCAGCACTTCGTCTAAGTAAGCCTCAAGAGCCGTCGGAAAGAGCGATCGCAATATGCGATCGCAATCCCCAGATCGGAATGAGGGAAAAGATCCACCTATCGCAATCCCGGATCGGAAAGCAAAACCCTTGTCCAAACTGTCACTATCGGAATGTGGTATATGCAACCGTCGCAATGTGGAAAACCCTCTCTTTCCGATGGATACAAATTCGTAATAAGCACAAGAACTAAATAAGCTATTCTAATAAGCAGTTACCAAAAACTTAAATGAAATGAAATCACAACGAAACAATAAGCTAAAAAGTTGAAATCTTTCAAACTTTAAAAGACGAAACTTAAATGAAATCAAAACTTAAATATCCAAACTTTAAAGAAAACTTTTCAAAATACTTAAGAAAAATTCCAAATAAGCACACAAGGTTGTCAATCTCGTGGCTTATTTCGTGTGAGGAAATAAAGGACGAAACTTTAATCAAAATAAGCAAATGGATTAAGCAAAACCTTGCTTAATCCGAAATTCAAGCCGAAACAAAAAGAGAGAAAGGTAGAATGAGATTGATAAAAAGAACTTGATCAAATGATAAAGAAAGATTAAAGACTCGAATTTAAAGAACACAAATTAAAAACTTACTTGGAATTAAAAGATAATTAAGGTGCAAAACATGTATTTAAATGACATGAAAAGTAAATGACAAGATATGAAAATGGTGGAAGACTAATTGTCACCTTAGCCAACAAAACTAAATGAAATGAAAATGAGAGTATTTATAGGTGATTAGGGGAGAGGTTAGAGGAAGCTTCCTCTCTCCTTCCTTTCTTCCTTAATTGCATGCTTAGGTCCCTCCTCTTCTTTAATCTTTGTTAATTGCGCCATTAGTCCTTAAGCCTTCAAATCTTCTTTAATCTTGGGCTTTAACGACTTTTGGCTCGGGATTTCTTTGGACTCGTCTTTTAATTCTTCGATAAATAAGACTTGAGTTCCTCGGCTTTAAGTAAACTTTCGTCTTTTGACTTTTTCTTCGATAAATCTTCAGAATTGGTCTTGGACTTCCGTTCTTTATCCACTTTTGACTTCTTGACTTCGTCTTTCATCCTTTTCTTCAATAAAAGTCCGTAAATGCCCGTGAATTCCCGTGTTTTCTCCACTTTTCACCTTTTCGTCCTAAATCACAACAAAAACACAAACCACGCATAATTCCGACATAAAAGACATAAAATACACGTTTTGGTCCGGTTATCATTGTAATTAAGTGGTAGAAAAGATGGGTGTTTACACACCTATCAAATCCCCTACACTTGACCATTGCAATGTCCTCATGCAATGCATTAGTTACAAAGCATGTTTACACTTTTCATCATAATCAATCCACATTGGCCTTTATTAAGGAGATAGAAAATTATAAAAATGCAAAGCAAAGAAATTAAAAGCATACCTTGGGTTTTGAAAATGTCGTGAATAATCACCATCCTCAACTTTTCACTTTCTCCAAACCAAGCTTAAAAACGAGATCATTGTTATTATAAGTTAGTAAACTAACACGAACTCATGTGGGCCAATTATTCACTTAGACTCCCTTATTCCTAGGTGTATCTCTTATATTTTATTATTTGTCTTGAATGATCATGAAGATGCATTGTTTGACTTATTTCGATAGTTATTTAGTCTGAAAGTAAAGTGCACGATTTAATCAATAGTTAGCTAAAGGACCAAATCTTTTAAAACTGCTTCTCGGGATATCAGAAAGTTCATATCTTGGCATAACTTGGTTCGCGATTTGAGACCTTTCTCGGGCCGATATTTGGCAGCGACTTCATACTTCGAATCTTCGAGAGACGTTCTTGAAATTATGGTCTTCTCTTCATAATAGGAATTTCTTCACTTGAAGTTTTTGAGAGATTCTTCATCTTTAGACCACGACTTCCTCATTTTTCTCCAATCTTTATTTTGGACTTTGATATACAACGATCCGCCTCCTTTTAGGACTTGGATCTATTTATCCTCATACCTTGTTAGGGTCTTTTCGGATAGACTTCTCCATGACTTTTGGGGAGTTCTTGCTTTTCGCCGTGTGTCTCGATCCTTCATATTGATTTTTGATAAATGATTCTTCACATCACTTTGGATCTTTAGCAACAAAACATAGCCCTCATGCCTTGTTAGGGCCTTTTCGGACTCGCCAATCTTCGCGCCCCGCTTCATAAGTTATGCCTTGGCTATGAACTCTCGTCATTACCGAGCAACTTTTAAACGATCTGGGGCTAGAAACTAAGTAACTTTTCAAATCGTACAACCCTACTTATTAGCAGATAATTTATTAAGCAAGCGGAGGGAGAATAGGCTCATAATTAACTCACATAAATTCACGAAAGAATACCGAACTTATAATTGGCTCTATCATCTCTCGTTCTCCACAGTTTAAAATCTCAAGTAATGAGACTCGTGGATGCTTAGCCTATTAAATCAAAGTTTTGGGTTTTCGAGTCGCCTATAGGATCTTGCAAATTCTTAGACTCTTTCAAGTTTAGAAATCGCATTTTAAAGTTCCCTTGATAAACGACTCTCTAGGATCAATTATAGGAACTTGCGAAAAGTTCTTGTTCTTAACCCGTGAGAGTTAAGACTTTCGCGTTTTATAGCTCCCTATATAAAAGCCTAGCAAAACTTGACTTAAACACGTTAAGGATACTAGCTAGAGTAACTTAAGATAAGTAAACTCGGATTGAGTCAAAAGATTCACAACGTTTGATAATTAAAACCACTTATTAAACATCTATTCTAGCAAAGAAAGAAAATAACTTTATAAAGGGAAAAACTAATAGGCCAAAATAGATCAAAAATTTTGAAAAATGTCGAAAAATTGATTTTCCGGTTAAAATGAGGACAAAAACAAGGAAAAGATCACTTAACTTCGATAGAAGTCCCCCCTACACTTAAGATAAACATTGTCCTCAATGTTTAAGCATGTGGGAGTAAGCTCCCCTACACTTAGGACATTGTGCACGTTGTTTAAATTTTGCTAAGGGAAAGACAACTAAAGAGATTCCTATTTTAATATTGAGAAAATATAAAATAGTGAATCGAAAAGAGTTTAGGATAGAACCGGGAAGAAGTAGAATACGGAATCACGGGTCGTCAAGAATCATCAAGAGTGGATCATTGAAGCTCGAATCCCTGATTAAGAAGTGAGGAGAGGAAATAGCAATCCAAAGGGTCCCCCCTACACTTATGGTAAAGAAAGCAAAAAGATAGATGCATGGGTTGCCTCCCAAGAAGCACTTGGTTTTTGTTAACCGAGTCGTGAGCCTGACTCGACCTTGATCATCAACGGAAGAAACATGAAACATATCCACCAGGATCAAAGACATAGTTTTCATCCATCAATAAGCAAGAACTTAAGGCGAACAAGGCAAGCCAAAGGAGAATTGGCAAGGTTCCCTTAAGTAGTGATGGAGCACAGTAGAAGCAAGGATGAAGTGGTGCAAGCATGTCTTCAATGGGTCCAAAGATTTTTCCTTTTATTTCATCAGGTGGATACTGAGATGGCTTAAAAACTTCAATACCGGGATCGAACACCTTTTCCTTCAGGGGAAAATAGCACTCCGGCTCAGCCGAGTGTGAAGAAGATCCGCAAAGAAGCACAACCTCGTCCTCAGAAGTGGGACAAAGAGGTGTCAAATCATACGTGCAACGGATTTCGATGTCAACCGGTTTCTTCTCCTTTGACAAAATGCTCTTCAAATCCAAAGTAGGATCAAGGCGATAGTCTTCAAAGTCAAAAGGAGGAGCATCACTCTCATGAGGGAAGTATGTGTTGAGAAATTCAGAGAAATCTTCCTCAAATGAATAATCGTCCAAAGTAGGATCAAGTGATGACGGAGGATCTTCATCATGTGAAGAATCGCTCGAGAGAGTATCAGCCTCATCAAAATCATCGAAAGTAGGCAGCTCGGGGTACTCAGAAGTACAATCAAAATCATCTGAATCTGAGCTAGAATCATCATCATCATAAGCATCGAAGACCGGTTGAGAATCATAAATGGGAGAAGCGTCCAAAGTAAAGTGAGAATCATCCACATTATCTTCAAAGAGTGGATTATCAGTGGAAGACTCGAATAGAGGATTGTCGTAGACGGTAAAGTCATCTAGCACATTAATCATATTCACTGATTCTCGGCCTCCAAAAGTTAAACTAGTAAGCTTCCCCATTTTGAAAACTTTTGCATCATCCCCGACTCGTAAGATTAACTCACCTTCGGCCACATCTACTAAAGCACGTCCGGTTCTCAAGAATGGCCGACCAAGTATTAAAGGAATACGAGGGTCCATTTCATAATCAACTACGACAAAATCAACCGGGAAAGTAAATGTGCCAACTTTAATGAACACGTCTTCGGCTATACCAACAGGGTAAGCGAGAGTGCGATTTGCAAGTTCAAGAGTCATCTTTGTTGGAGTGAGGTCGGGTAATGATAGTGTTTTCCAAACACTCAATGGCATAAGATTAATACTAGCCCCGAGATCAGCAAGTGCAGTGAATTCTTCAGTTTTGTTGAACACGCAAGGCAACACAAAACGACCGGGATCTCCAAGTTTTTCCGGAAGTTCTCTAAGAAGGACTGCAGAGCAGTTTTCATTTAAGCGTGTGTTGGCGAGTTCAATCAGCTTCTCCTTCTTGTTAAGCAATTCCTTAAATGCTTTAACAAATTTGGGCATGTGGACAAGTGCTTCAAGAAAGCTAATGTTGAAGTTCATTTGAGAAATCATCTTGATATAGCTAGTTACTTGAGCGTCCTCTTTGTTTAGCATTTTGTTCTTGCCCAAGCGAGAGGGATAAGGGATATTAGGTTTGGGTGGTGAGGGTGCAGATGTGGTAGATAACGGTTGAGATGTTGAAGGGTCATTGGCGGGAACTTCATCACGGCGAGGCGGAAGCGGTAATGGTGTACTAATACTAGGTGTATGAGGAGTAGGGATACATGGTGGTGGAGGAGGTGTAGATGATGGTGGTGGGATTGGTGGTCCTACGATGGTGACTCCACTACGAGTAGTAATAGCACTCACATTGGCTCGCGGATTAGTGACGGTGTTTGAAGGTAGAGAACTTGAAGTAGAAGGTTGAGCAGGGGGCAAGAAACTAGCAATCATATTCTTCAAATCATTGGTTTGATTGTTGAAGGAGGATTGAATATCATTTCGAAGCTCGGATCTTATCTCATTTCCTTGCTTTGTGATATCCCCTTTAAGATTGATAATTTGGCTCTGCAAGTTCTTGATTTGCTCACCTTGAGTTCTCATGATGGCCTCAACATCCGGATTACTGGGTGGGGTTTGTTGGGCGGGTGGGTGATAAGGATTAGAAGCTCTTGGTGGGATTTGGTTGCTTCTTGTGTAGTTGTTGGCGGGGTTTTGGTTTTGAGGAGAAAAACCGGGTGAAAGGTAGTTGTTGGATCGGTAGCTCAGCAGATTTCTATCCCCTTGAGGTCGAGCTTGGTAATTTTCCGGCGAATAATTACCATAAGCTGCATACACATTTTCCGGATTTCCTTGTGTAGAAGGACAATCGGTGTATGAGTGAGGACCGCCACATGTTTCACAAGGATTAGCAACCGCTTTAACTTGTTGTTGTTGTTGGTTTGAAGCGAGAAGCGTAATACTTTTGCTCATTTCGGCCATCATGCGGGTGAGTTCGGTCATCTCAGGGTTTGCTGAGGTTGAGGAAACATTGACTCTCGGGTTGTTCCTTGAAGATGCAGAGGAATCCCAGTTCTTGTGGTGAGTAGTCATGTTCTCAATTAACTCTCTACACTCCTCGGGTCTCCTTTTCATGAATGTGCCACCGGCGGCTGCATTGATCGTATCACGATCTCGAAAAGTCAATCCGTTGTAGAAAGTATCGATCAAGGTGACCGGAAGCATGTTGTGGTTTGGACAACGGTCGATCAAGACATTATATCTCTCCATGCATCAAAAAGAGATTCATCGGGATCTTGCATGAAACCGCTGATCTGATTGCGAAGGCTTGTGACCATGGATGGTGGAAAGTAGCGCGAAAGAAAGCGTTGAGTCATGTCATCCCAAGTGTGAATAGAATTCTTCGGGAGACGATCAAACCATTTCTCGGCATGATGCGATAAAGTATGTGGGAAGAGTTGTAGGCGGAGTACATCCATTGTGGCACCAGGCAACTTCATGCTTTGGGTGATTGTAATGAACTTGTCGAGGTGTTTGTTGGCATCATCATCAGGCAATCCTCTAAATGGGTTTGTTTGCACTTGCTGAATCATGTGGTGCTTCAATGAAAACTCAGGAGCGTTGATTTGCATCGGCGCAATCGGTCCTCCTCGTCCAAACATTGTTGGTTGACAAAGTTCCTCCATGGTCCGAAGATCGGGCTGTGGAAGAGCATTGTTGTTGTTATTATTATTATTGAGGTGCGGTAGTTGATTATTGTTGTTAACACCTGCCATATCTAAATCTTCTTGAGGCTCGGGCTCTTGATAATTAGAAGATCTAGTACGCATACACCTGAAAATGCAAAAGAAAAAGAAACCAAACGCAAAGGCAATATATATACACAATAAAGATAAAATCTTTTTGGATTTTTGAAATTTTTAATTTTTATGGTTTTTATGAATTTTTTTAATTTTTATGGGTTTTGAATTTTTTTCTGCAAGAAAAATAACGTTCACAAGTGAACGGATCCCAAAAAGCAACGTGTCTAGCACAGAAAACTGTTGATCTTAACGAAAAGAGCCGGCAGCGGCGCCATTTAATACACGGCTTTTGACACCCTGTATAAAAATTAATAATTAAGTTTAATAACTCGATTTTACTCAGGTTAAAAAGATTCGTTGATGTGTTCTAATCGAATTGATCTAGGTTTTCTATGTGACTCAGTTTTATTTTGGTGGAAACAAATAATTTTGGTTGTTTTTAAATTTAAATGTGCAAAGACTTAAAAGTAAATGTCGTTGAAAGTAAAGTGGCGTTAAAGTAAAGAGCGTGAAAATAAATCTAAGTCTAATTAAACGAAAGTGTGCAATATTTAAAAACGTGACGGAAAGTAAATCAATTAAATGACTAAAAATTAAAGCGTGGCGGAAATTAAAATTAGACAAGTATTAAAATCATAAACTAAAAATTAAACAAGACAAAGCATGGAAAACAACCCTCAGATCGGAATATATTCCGATCGACCTTACCATCGGAATGAACACACCACCTATCGGAATGTTTAAGAAACCCAGATCGGAATATGTCACCTTTTCAGATCGGAATAACCTAACAACCTCAGATCGCAATGTAGACCAGATCGAAATGTGTCCTATCGGAATATCACCTATCGGAATGTGGCTAAGGAAAATTGGGCAGCACTTCGTCTAAGTAAGCCTCAAGAGCCGTCGGAAAGAGCGATCGCAATATGCGATCGCAATCCCCAGATCGGAATGAGGGAAAAGATCCACCTATCGCAATCCCGGATCGGAAAGCAAAACCCTTGTCCAAACTGTCACTATCGGAATGTGGTATATGCAACCGTCGCAATGTGGAAAACCCTCTCTTTCCGATGGATACAAATTCGTAATAAGCACAATAACTAAATAAGCTATTCTAATAAGCAGTTACCAAAAACTTAAATGAAATGAAATCACAACGAAACAATAAGCTAAAAAGTTGAAATCTTTCAAACTTTAAAAGACGAAACTTAAATGAAATCAAAACTTAAATATCCAAACTTTAAAGAAAACTTTTCAAAATACTTAAGAAAAATTCCAAATAAGCACACAAGGTTGTCAATCTCGTGGCTTATTTCGTGTGAGGAAATAAAGGACGAAACTTTAATCAAAATAAGCAAATGGATTAAGCAAAACCTTGCTTAATCCGAAATTCAAGCCAAAACAAAAAGAGAGAAAGGTAGAATGAGATTGATAAAAAGAACTTGATCAAATGATAAAGAAAGATTAAAGACTCGAATTTAAAGAACACAAATTAAAAACTTACTTGGAATTAAAAGATAATTAAGGTGCAAAACATGTATTTAAATGACATGAAAAGTAAATGACAAGATATGAAAATGGTGGAAGACTAATTGTCACCTTAGCCAACAAAACTAAATGAAATGAAAATGAGAGTATTTATAGGTGATTAGGGGAGAGGTTAGAGGAAGCTTCCTCTCTCCTTCCTTTCTTCCTTAATTGCATGCTTAGGTCCCTCCTCTTCTTTAATCTTTGTTAATTGCGCCATTAGTCCTTAAGCCTTCAAATCTTCTTTAATCTTGGGCTTTAACGACTTTTGGCTCGGGATTTCTTTGGACTCGTCTTTTAATTCTTCGATAAATAAGACTTGAGTTCCTCGGCTTTAAGTAAACTTTCGTCTTTTGACTTTTTCTTCGATAAATCTTCAGAATTGGTCTTGGACTTCCGTTCTTTATCCACTTTTGACTTCTTGACTTCGTCTTTCATCCTTTTCTTCAATAAAAGTCCGTAAATGCCCGTGAATTCCCGTGTTTTCTCCACTTTTCACCTTTTCGTCCTAAATCACAACAAAAACACAAACCACGCATAATTCCGACATAAAAGACATAAAATACACGTTTTGGTCCGGTTATCATTGTAATTAAGTGGTAGAAAAGATGGGTGTTTACACACCTATCAGAAATCTTGAATGCGATCCACATATAAGAAAAGCTCATATAGAAGATTACTTGTGGGATCCAGTTTACGCATATCATCAATGGTATCTCTAGCTAGATCTGCATGTTCTAAGGTATTTTTCATGTAGGTGGCAAACTTAGTTGGACTATGCTTAAATTTTGGGTCCCGATAAAGCACACGTGAGTTGGGTGTAGGAATAATACAGGACGGTGCAGAGATGGTAGCTGAGTTATCAACAACTTTTCGTCCTTTGAGTTGAAGTGTCTCCTTTAATTAAGCTATGACCATGTTTTTGTCTATGAGCTGACTATTTAGGTCAGAGTTTTCCTCACATTTCTTGTTCAGTTTCTCAACTAATGAATTTTGCTCTATCGCATTAAAAGCGAGGCATTCTTCTATTGAACCAGAAATTTGTGAGACACCCTGCCTTACTTTTTCAAGCTCTCTTAGCATAGAAGTAATTCTATTTTCTAGGACATGGTTTTTAGTCTCTCCAGCCTCTAGTTCCACTTTTGCAACTAATGATTATCTCTTAAGTCTCATAACTTCTTCCTCTAATGACTGAACCACCTAAATCATCTTGTCACTTGTCTCAACGTTGTTTTCACAATCATTTATTTTTTAAAGAGTTTCATTTTTAGATTAATTTTCAAGTTCAAGAGAAATAGAGTGTTGTTGAACCTCGTCAAAACGTTTTGAAAGTGAGTTATAAGAATCTTGAAGCCTTAAAAATTCATCGTTAGATTCGTGACAAGAATGATTATCTACATTATTCACATGTGCAACAATATTCACAGAGAGATCATGCACATCATCACATTTATTCACAGCAGATGTAATCTCAAGAGAATATTCAATAGTAACAACGTGCATCACTTCGAGAGACACTACATGTTCCAAAAATCGGTCATATTCGAACAAAATCTTTTCTTTCTCAATTAGATGTTGCTCATAAGCATCATCCATTTCGTAGAAAACTTTTCTAACTTTAGCCATTTCGAAATTAAGATTGTCTCTGAGATCTAGAAATCCCTCTGTAATATTGTGTACAAACGAAACGATCTCATTCTCAAACACCATTTTCATGTGTTCGAAAGCCCATTCTCCAGCTGTTTGAGCCGTTGAATTCGTACATTCCTTGATGACCTTCTCAAATCCGATAAGGTATCGCTTAATCTCTTTCAATCTTAGCTATACAGTACTTTTCGGTGGAAGACCCTTTGGAATTTTCTTAGGTTCCTTCGGATTGACAGGTGTAGGAAGTATACTAAGGATTTCTGTAGTAGACATGTAAGTTGGTGTATGGATAAATTCCCTTTGTATATTAAAGAGAATTCTAAAATCCGTTTTTGAATTCTCTTCATTTAGTTGTGGATAATCATACTTAGGATAAGTAAAAATCACTTTTGACCGATTCTCTTCATGTAGTGACATATTCTCAGATTCATTCGAAAACACAATCGGATTTAAGACTAATCCTAACTTGGTTGCATCATAAAGTCGTGGGTTGTGGTTAAATGCTTGCTTTGCATACCCCGGGTTAGGTGGTAAATCTATTAGACGTGAAAGAGTGAATTCCTTAAATGATGAATGAAACAATTGTACTAGATGTGAAGCAGAGTATTGTTTTAAAAGCTTAATTTCAGTCTGTTTAATTCTCAGAAGCCTTAATTTCCGTTTCAATCGTTTTAGACTCAAGAATTTCGAAATCCGTTTGAAGTTTTTGAAAATTATTAACGAAATCCTAGCAAGTTATCCATTTAAACTTTCCTAAACCTATCAAATTCTGGGTTGGTCAAGGTAGTGGTCACTGAGTTAATTCCAAGGTTTTAACCTTTGCCTTATACAAAGCAAGCTCGGCAGATAATGTCTGCTTAACACCGAGGGTTTGAATGACCGCATTATTCATTTGGCCAAGCATAGATGCCGACACCATAACCAAATCTTGTTGAGCAGGCGAATTTGTACACGTAATAGCTCCCGGTTGTGTTTCACTCAAAGTCTGGGAATTGCAATGATATTGCTATCATTGTTTGTCTCCTCGTTTGAATTACTAACCACCGGAGACTGTTCCAGATACTCAAACACTTGCTCAACTTGATAAGGTACAATACTAGTATCATTGGAAATATTTGGTACCTCAGAAATTGTGTCAGCTCCATAAAGTGAAAGATTTGCCATGAGAGCTGCCTTGGCGGTATTGAGATCATCACAGTCTGAATCGTATGCATCAAAATCATCGCATTGGTATACGACATTGTTAGTAGAGGCGACTATGAGTCCTTCAGTATCCGCAACTCATGGATCTGCTAGATATGCTAACTCTTCTTCATCAAGCTAGTGACCTTGTGCTTGAGCATTAACCAAGTATATCTTTTACTGAAACCATGTGCCATCCCTCTTCCTCTTTGGTTGCTTGCACTCTCGAGCCATGTGTCCTCCCTCTTTGCAGTTATAACAGATGATCATTTTCATTTTATCAATGTTATTTCCCCTTGTAGCAGTGTTGAATGGGAGTGCACCAGTATTGGCTGAACTTGGTCTCCCCTGAAGTGGTTGCACAGTAACTTTGCCATCTTGGATTGTAGCTTGTTGACGTGAGTTAGAAGAATTCCTCAACCGATTGTTTGTTGGGGATGGTCCTCTATAACCTCTTTTGTTCAATGCTTGAGTGATGTAAGTAGACATTTGTGCAAGTATATCAGTAGGATTATCCCCTTGTCTGGACTCAGGAACTGGAATCTCATCATCATCGTAGAAAACTTGTGCTGGTTGAGCTACATACACACTTGAAGGAGTACTGACATGTTGTGAGTAATGGTGTTGAGGAACCTCATGTTACTAGTAAGTGATGGCAGGGTTTGTTGGAGGTTGATAAGGAGAATATGGTTGTGAAGCATAAGGTAAATGATGTGAGTCACCTTGTGATGAAAATGCTGGTTGCTAATATTGTCGCTGATATGATGTTGGTGGTTGTGGTAAGATCGAATACTGTGGAAAGCTTGGAGTCTGAAACATGGGCTTGTGATAAGATTGTTGTCCCATAGCATAAGGAGTGGTGTTATATGACAGTGTTGGATGATTTGCCATTAATGCCAATGGTTCGGAATAAGATCCTTGAGACATGCGTTTCTGGAGCACATGCTTCTCGTGTTGCTGCAAGAAAGCATAAAGTTGATCTAAATTAGATTTATGCAGATCCCGAATCACTTTAACATCAGTGACATATTGGCTCCACTCTGGGGGTAACGTGTTCAAGAACTTGGTGTTGATTTGAAACTGAGCAATTGTTAGATTGTACACATTCAAATCATTCATCAAAGTAGTGAAGCGCCAGTAGTAATCATGAAGTGTTTCCCCCTGGAATGTATGAGAACCTATAAAACAAGTCATAGAGTTGACACTCTCGTTCCTGCTTGGAAAGTGAAGTCCCTTGTAACAAAATTGTTAAGCGATCCCAAAGTTCCTTTTCTACCTTGTAGTCGCTTACCATACGATCAATATCGGGTGGAAGAGCTTGCTTGATGGCTTGAATGGCTTTGTCATCTTCATCGACAATGTTTTTATTTGCATCCGTTAGTTCATGAAATAGCCTTGGCCTAGTCACATTGTCTACAGTCACTTCACCCCAATCGAGTGGTCCTTGCTCAATGGATTGAACCATGAGTCTCCCACCGGGTCTTCCCATAATATAAGACATCATGCGACCTTGCCACGCTTCAAAAAGCTCTTTGATAAGCAATGGTGGACGGGTATCGGTACCCGAGATGATAGAAAGGTCAGTAAGCGATGTCATTGTTGGCATGTATGAATGTGAATTCATTTTTAATCCCTTGAATAAAGATTACCATAATGATCGAGCAATGAAATAAAGTTATGTGTTTTAATGTTGTTGAAACAAGATGTTGTTATCTTTTGGTTGTGTGTTTTTGTGAAATTTACAAGATCCAAAAATCCTCTAAGTTGTGCAAATACTATCTCAATACCCAAATTAATTCAATCTCAGTGTGAAATCTCAAATTGTGGTAATTCTCAAACTTAATCCGTCGGAATACCAAAACTTAAACCTGTCGGTATACCACATGTCGGAATACAATCGGAATAATGATCGGAAAAACCTGTCGGAATGTGATCGGAAACCCTGTCGGAATATCTGAAAATGTATCGGAATAACAGCTGGTAACATCTATCAGAATATGTATCCGTCGGAATAACTATCAGAAAAACCTTCAGAATAACTATCGGAAAACCGTCGAAATGACTGATCACCAAACTATCGGAATAATGGTCGGAAAAACGATCGGAATACCTAAACCCTTTTCCGATGAAAGTTATCGGAATAAGTATCAGAAAGTAAAACCCTTTTCCGATGAAACCTGCCGGAATAACGGTACTGTTTCGAGATTTAGAGGTAAAAAGATAAAAAAAATTTCAAGAAATCCGCGATTTGAACCAACCCAAAGCACCTAAATGTCTACCAAAACTATTTAGAAGATATATGGATCACTTGGAATAACAAAAACACGAAAAAATTTTGAAACTATGGTAAAGATCAATGAAAAACACATGAACACACTAAAGTAAGCATGAACAACATAAAACCAGCCTCTATTTCATCCCATGGATCTTGATACCAATTGTATAAGTATGATAATCTTTTATCTATCAAGAGGGTTGTTGTTTCTATTGAGAGAAAGTAGAGAGAGAGAGAGATGAGAGAAAATGTAAATGTATTAAGTGAAATTATGAAACAACCAACACCCCTTTCCATGGTGGAAAATGGCTTATATACCTAAGTCCCTTAGTGGACTTGGGCCTCCGGCCCATGAACATGCTCATGGGTCGGGCTAATGTAAACTTTAATTAAAATTATACTACGAACCTATAACTATATTGTTGGAGTGATCGAGACTTTCTAAATACAAAAAACGTATTTTCAACAGAGTAGTATGACGATGATCCCACTGAGGTGGAAGTGGAACAACACGTTTACATCTTTTGGAGACTGACGTGGAACAGCAAGCTCTGTTGGCCTATGTTTGTGATCCAGAGTTGTGGATTGTGCGATATGCCTAGAGTTTTTTTACATGATGAAACAAACTGGAAATTTTTGTTAGATTCTCTATTTATTATTTTACAGGATTAATCAACTTATACCAAAAATATAAAATAAAATTGGTTTATCTTAGATATTAGAACTATCTTAGTCAGATGGTTTCTGTTTTTTACCCCTTTCCACATGTTGTATCTTGACCAGTACCAGATAGCCTACTCACCAATCATATATCTTCTATAGCAGTTTTTTTAAAGCTATCATGAAGCTACAAAATTTGATTAGCTGAATGACTTATTATTACCATCTAGCTAAACATTCCGAATTTTTAGTATAGTTTATGTAGATATAGTGAATTACAGCTTCAAAGTGTATAATGAGTACCAGCCATTATCACATTAATGTGCAACCACTAGACTAATTTGGCTTTGTCTATATTACACAAAGAATTTGTTTCTAATGGCGTATTGCATTAGTCCCATAATTTCATAGTTGTTTTCATTTTTTATTTTCTAACCCAAATGAAATTGAAGTGGTCATAGGTAAGAAATTTTGTTGCTTATGCATATGCTCCAACAATTCCTACTATACTGTTAGAGGTTTATGTATGCTTGATAATTAGGTAATTTACCATATGATATCTTGTGGAGTATAACTTTAGCTAATTACTTTTGGACTAACGGGTGTATATCTTTAGTGTGGTTGAATGTGCACTTTATTTGTGTGTTCAAACACAATGGTAATACATTCTCTACAAGATAACCACTTCAGCTTAGTTAAAGAAGTTTGGTATTTTGAGACATAACCCAACTACATAAATTTATACAAGCTATGTGGATGCAACTACAAGTTCTATTATAGTATCATACAATGTTTAAAACCCGATTATTAAATCGACCCGGTCGCATAATCAGGTCTGGGTCAACCAAAGTTAATTCGGTTTTCTAAAAAAATATTTTTTCTTCATATTTTCAATAATTACCAAAAATTATATATAAAAATGTTAAAAACGATAAAAACTTCCGTATATTAAAGATATAAATGTTTACCAACCAATATAATATGTAAAAATAAAATTTTGTCACAAATACGTAAAAATTACATATATTTAAAAAAACTCGAAAGATAAAAACCCGGAGTCTTGAGAACCGGGTTAACCCGAGTCACCCAAAACAGACTGGTCTATCCAGGTTTCGAAAATATGAAACTCGGGTCAATATGATCTTTTTTTGCCCGAATCGGATCAACCGTTTGATCCGTCCAAATTGACCCAGGTTTGAAAACATTAGGTTTTATATACGGGTGTGTTGAGATTGCTTATTGTCCTTATGTACATGCTTATTTTTTAATACTCATTTTGGATTTAAGCTATAATTTCCAATTTGGGCTATGTACTAGAGTAATTAGTTAAAACAAATTAGAAGTTCTTGCAACATACTTTATGTATTGCATGCAGTTCAATAAAAGCAGCTGACTTCGTATGTTTAACTGAATTCTAGTAACGATGGATCTAATTGTACTTCGAATTTTATACATATCAAATAAAAATAATTGCCTTTTCATTAAAAAGATGATCTTATAAAAGAATAAAAATCGTTGCGATTTTTTTTTGAATTTTTTGTCCGAATAGAGTATCGGCGGGGATTGTTGACTAAATCCAAAGATTATTAACAACAAATGAAAATATCGGTAACTAAGTGGTTGCATCATTATGTTGTTATCGATTAAATCCAAATATTTTAATAATTCTCTTTATCAACAAAGATTATTAGATAAAACGTTTTTCACATCAACAATTGAAGTGAATTTAATTTACCAATTATATTAAAGCTTTTTGAATGTTATTTTCTTATTTTTCTATAATTATAAATGATGTGTATGTGTATTCTTTTTCTCTAACTATTAAGATAAACAAAGTATATTAAATATTTAAGCCTTTAATGGTTTTTTTAGGATGACCATGTTGCGAAGCGGTGTATACCAATTCTTAGTAACACATCCTTAGTAATCCCGATTTTAAAATACACAACTGGTGTCAGTTACGGTTTAGCGGATTTATAGCAATTCTTGCTTGTTAAAAAACCAAAAATTATATTTAATTTTAATACATACATTCATCCATGAAGTTACACAAAGACTATTATTTAACAAAAAATTTAAAACATTTCTCACAAAATTGTTGCGTATAAACCAAGGTTCCAGATAGCTTGAGGCGCGGTGCGGCGGTATGTCCAAGCCTTGAGCTTTTGCGTAAGGAGTAACGACGCAGTATTTTTAAGGCGTGACTTAAGGCGGCAACATATATTTACAAATTTTTAGTTTTATATCATATTTATATTTATACGAGTATAAACATTAGTAAATCTAATTTAAAATTGAAAATATTAGTAAATGCATGTAAAAATCCTAAATATTTTAAAATTTTCAAAGCCTTAAAGAAAAAAAACTCGCGCCTTTGCCCGCCTTTGCTGCTTTTTCACGCCTTATCTATGCCACGCCTAGAGCCAACATGAAGGTTTATATCTTAACGTGAAGGTCAGGCCTCACGCCTTTGCCTTGCCTTGGTGCCGCAAAGGCGCACTGATGCGTGAAATCTAGTTTTCCCAAAATTAACCTTTACTAGATTATAACACGGGCAGTGTACCCTTGTCAATTGTAAAATAGTATTAGCAAATATCGGGTTCGAACACAGGGACTATTTATAGTTGAAATATTAGTTAGTAAAAATGCGTAACTAGTAACAAATTGGTTTTAGTCTTAGTGAAGACTTGCTTATAAAAACAGTGAAAATATTCAAGATTTCAAATATGGATAAAAGATACGCTTGCTTGGACCGTGAATGACTATGAGTTATTCCTTAGGTATGAAAATATCGATAAACTTCTAATGTAAAATCCTAAGTTCCTTTCGAATACCGGATTTCTCCAATTACCTAACCATGCAACGATTCCTTTCGAATACCGTTAACACCTCAAGTAATAGTGCATAAAGTTTCAAGCTGATAAGTGAGAATTAATTTATAAGCTTCCTTTCGAATAGCTTACTAACTCCTAAATCGATTTCTCTTAATTTAGTAGCTAGCGTTTGAGTGAATATCTACTTATGAAAATTGTTGTTAATGACTCCTTTCGAATATCATTCACTTATAATCAACTAAAGACAGGCCGATTAATTCGTTCCTATTTTAGTAAAAATTATGGATTCCTTTCGAATACCCGTTTTTAGATTACCAAACAAGAGTATAAACAATTTTGACAAGATAATTAAGTTATTAACCCAAACGGATCCCCAATTAATCTCAACAAATCAATCGAATTTCCAACCCAAAATCTAACACATAAACATCACATAATCCAAGCAAACGTATGAAGAAATTAGCTACTCATGATTGTAACAAACACAATTGAATATGTAAAAGACATACTTTAATCTTGCTATTAAAATGATAGAAAATGAATACCAAATTGAGAAAAAGGTTCCAACGATCTTCAAAGTAACAAAGTAAAAACTTGAAGTAACAATTGTTCAATAGAAACTTATGATGATAATGAAAATTATGCTAAAGCTTGATGATGATGCTTCTTGAGTGTATGATGATATGAATGGATGCTCATGATGTTGTGTTCCTTAAATACTCCTCCTGGGACATCAAAAAACGTCTAGCAATAATGTCCCATGATGTCCACTAACTCTTTAGCTTCCCCCTTAATGAGGAATAAAAAACAGAGTTTGTAACTGCAAAAAGACTAGTTGCGCCGCAACTGAATGGTCTTGCGCCGCAACTCTTGTTCCGCAAGTGCCAAGTCCTGTAGCTTCTTTAGTTGTGCCGCAACTCTTGAGTCTTGCGCCGCAATTGGTGATCCGAGAAACCATGATCTGTAGCAACTTCTGTTGCGCCGCAACAGGTATGTCCTGCGGCGCAACTCTTGATCCGAGGCTGAACTGATTTGGGTGTAAAACTTTTGCTTTGCCCCTTTTGGTCCCAAATCTTTACAGCAACATGAGCAGATTTAATGAGCCTTTACCAAGTAGCTGCTCGCTCTTGGGCTAGCCAGTCTTTCTGGTGGAATAAGCATCACCCTGGGAGACTCGAACCCAGCCCAACTCTTAGAACGTGAATCAATGGTGAGTGGGGGTACCCTGATGATTTTAGGCAAACCATCACAGCCGTCAACGGATTTGATATGTCTTTACCAGAAGCCGTACCCTTCTGGACTCGCCAATTCTTAGCAATGAAGCATCGGTGAATTGAACACCCTATAGCTTTAAGCAAGCTATTACAGCTATCAACGGATTTGATAAAATCTTTACCAAGAGCCGTACCCCCTTGGATTAGCCACTTTTCAGTCTAGGACCATGGCAAGTGAAAACCATCCAGTTTTGGGTAACCTGGCAACCATCAACGGATTTGATGTGTCACACCAAGAGCCGTACCCTCAAGGTGAATCAACTCTTTCTTGTCGGTAAGACATGGTGAGTTGAGAACCTACAAAACACACTTTACACAAAATATAAGCAATATGGGGTCTATCCATTACGTTTAGGACACAAAACATAACAAATATCGCTATGAAAAACTCGTATAAATGAGCGATATCAAACCCCCCATACTTAAGCATTTGCTTGTCCCTAAGCAAATCCGACTCAAACCGTAATGTTTTTTTTTTTTTTTTTTTTTTTTTTTTTTTTTTTTGTAAAACTCTAAATGACTCAAATGGGACTAAAATAAACGTTATAGGGGACAAAACTAACTAATTTCCCGACTCACCCCCCCCATACTTGACTAACACATTGTCCCTAATGTGTTCCATCAAAAGAAAATCTAACTAAAAGGGAAATTAAAATAAAATTAGAAAAATAAAAGGGAAAAGAAAAAGTACAACAACAATCAAAGAAGCCCCACAAACGGCTTCAACTTCTTCACTCATCATCCGTAGGTGGTGGTTGGTACCACATGGGAGGTGGGTTGTATTCAGTCCACCCACTTGCTGCCTCGGAATTCTGCACATGATACTGGGAAGTGGCCATATAATCCCACATGGGCTGGTATCGCTGCATGTGGTACTGCGTGTAATCCCCAAACTGGTGCAAATCTGAGCTGGTCCTCTCGACCTCTGTTCTGAGCTGATGAACCTCCGCATATGTCTCATCCATTCGGTGCCCAATCCTATACAATTCCTGCATCATAGGATTAAAATCAAACTGCCCAGGTTGTGGGGGAACTGCTCCCGCTGCGTTTGCATTACCCGCTTCTTCCTCATATTCTTCCTCAGCATCGTCACCCTCCTCCTCTTGCACATAACCAACATACACTCGGTTTGCGGTTACAATATTTGCTCGTTGCAAATCATTCATTGTAAACGTCTTCCATCCCACCGGTGTACCGCACCTTTGAATCCCCGCCTGATTTAGAATACCCAAATTCCTTGCAATCCTCGTAATAAAGTGGCCACAAACCATAGGCCCTACAGCTTGTCGTCCTGACCCTTTATCGCTCATATACTCAACCAATGCCCACGGGGCATTCACAAACTGATTCGGGTCCCTCTTTGCGAAGAAAAACAAAAGCCACAAATCATCAAGATACACCTTGTCCTGATGCTGAAATCGGTGCAAGAATGAATTAGAGATACCTTTTTCAAGCACTCTAAGTATCGGATCCGTCAGATTGTTTGCTTTGTTGGTGCGTGCGTGAGGCCTATGTCCGGACAAATCAAACCATACATCATCTTTCCTACCCCGAATTGCATTCCAGTCCCAACTTCCCTCACAAATATACTTTGGCATATTGGATTTATCCATATATTCAGCTTCCGTGAATAAACCCGCCAAATACCCAAACTGTGGTAGGGTGACCTCATGAGCTCGCCCCCTAACCGAAACTGAATTATCTTGGCACCATAAACTTCATGATTATGATCCGGAACCGGGTCAACCGTCAAAGTAGAGTAAAATTCGAGACAGAGTTCTCGATAAATTTTCTCCCGGACACTAAATGCTCTCCTCCAAACGTCCACCTCATTCAAAGCTCCAAGACTCGGATTCTCCAAACGGCTCAAATGATCCGCCGCCACATTTTCTCTACCCCGCTTATCTTGGATCTCCACATCAAATTCTTGCAAAAGTAAGATCCACCTAATCAATCTCGGCTTCGCATCTAACTTTGAAAACAGAAACTTCAAGGCCGAGTGATCCGTGAACACTACCGTTTTACTCAATACCAAATAAGACCGAAATTTATCGAACGCGAACACAACAGCTAGTAACTCCTTCTCGGTAGTGGTATAATTTTGTTGAGCTTCGTTCAATGTCTTGCTTGCAAAATAAATCGGCCTAAAATGTTTCTCAATCCTTTGACCCAATACCGTCCCTACCGCAAAATTGCTCGCGTCACACATCAACTCAAAAGGTAAATCCCAATTTGGCGAGATTAGAATGGGTGTGGTCGTTAATCTTTCCTTCAACAATTCAAATGCCTTCATACAATCCTCCGAAAATTCGAACTTTGTATCTTTCTCTAACAAACGAGTCATCGGCCTAGTTATCTTTGAAAAATCCTTAATAAACCGCCTATAAAACCCCGCGTGTCCTAGAAAGCTTCTAACTGATTTCTCGTTCGTTGGAGGTGGTAACTTTGCTATAACTTCAATCTTTGCTCTATCAACCTCAATTCCCGCCTTAGAAATTTTGTGCCCCAATACTATTCCTTCTTTTACCATGAAATGGCATTTTTCCCAATTAAGCACCAAATTTGTTTCTTCGCACCGTGCCAGCATCTTATCTAAACTCTCTAAACATCCATCGAATGAACTCCCATAAACCAAAAAATCGTCCATAAAAACCTCCATGGAATTCTCAATCATATTCTGAAAAATCGCCATCATACACCTCTGAAATGTTCCCGGTGCATTACATAACCCAAATGGCATCCGTCTATAAGCAAAGGTGCCGAAAGGACAAGTAAATGTTGTTTTCTCTTGGTCCTCGGGGTCAATTGGAATTTGAAAATAACCCGAGAAACCATCAAGGAAACAATAAAACTCGTTCCCCGCCAACCTTTCTAGCATTTGATCCATAAATGGCAATGGAAAATGATCCTTTCGAGTCGCCTCATTTAACTTCCTATAATCGATACAAACCCTCCAGCCCGTCACTGTTCTTGTCGGTACCAATTCATTCTTTTCGTTCAACACCACAGTCATTCCACCTTTCTTGGGCACACAATGTACCGGACTAACCCAGGGGCTATCCGCTATCGGGTAAATTATACCTGCATCCAAAAGTTTAACAATTTCCTTCTTGACCACATCCTGCATATTCGGGTTAAGTCTCCGTTGTCTTTGGACAACAGGTTTTACATCATCTAAAAAGTTAATTTTATGTTTACAAAAATCAGAACTTATACCCGGAATATCAGAAATACGCCAAGCGAAAGCCTTTTTATGGCTTTTAAGGACCGTTAGTAATTTAATCTTTTCGTCTTCCAAAAGTGAAGACGAAATAATAATTGGGAGACTAGAATTACCATCTAAGAATGCATACTCGAGATGTGCTGGCAATTGCTTAAGTTCCAAATCCTTCGGAGGATCCTCAATAGAAGTCTTGATCCTCTCCCCGTCGTTAACCACCAACTCCTTCACTTCATCCGAGCTTCCCTCTTCATTCGCCTCTTCTTTAACAATGGAATTCAGCCTTTCCATTTCCGCCTCTGCTTCCAAAATGCCTTCCCAATCAAGGTCATAAGCTGCTTCATCTAGAACATCTATTCTAAAACAAGATTCATCTGTAGAATATGAATGTTTCATTGCTTGCTTCAAAGAAAATGTTGCCCTTTCATTACCCAAACCCAAAGAAATTTCGGTATCCCGAACCCGTATGATAGCATCCGCGGTGTTTAAAAATGGTCTACCCAAAATGAGAGGAACTTTTTCATCCTCCTCCATTTCAAGAATAACAAAATCCACGGGATATAAAAATTCTCCGACCCGTATGAGCATATTTTTGGCAATACCCAATGGATATTGATAAGATCGATCGGCCAATCTTATACTCATACGTGTTGGGGTTAAAACACTTGAAGACAATTTAGTGTAAATAGAGTAGGGCATTAAGTTAATGCTTGCCCCTAAATCCGCTAATGCACTAAAAGTAAGTTTATCGTTAAAAGTGCAAGTTAAGAGAAAACTTCCGGGATCTTCAAGTTTCGGTGGAATAGATCTCTTCACAATTGCTGAACATTCGGCATTTAAGAACGCGGTGGTTTTCTCCATGTAATCACCTTTCCCACTCACAAGTTCCTTCATGAACTTTGCATAATTTGGCATACCCGCAATAAGATCAACTAAAGGAACATTAATCTTAACAGTCTTCATTAACTTGATGAATTTCCCGTATTGTTCCTTCTTCTTTTCTTTTCGAAGTCTATGCGGATATGGGATATGTGGCTTATATGGCCCTTTTTGTTCGATTTCCGGCTCTTTTCCTTTATTATCACCCTTTTGTTCCTTCCCAGGTCTCGACTCCATTTCTATCTCTTCCTCGTCGTCCGAATCACTATCTATGGGTTCCTGGCTCATTTTGAAATCTCGGACCACCAGTTGCGGCGCAACTCCATCCTCTTGCGGCGCAAGTGGTTGGTCATTGACAATTGGGTTTCCTTCGGATGACGAGTTGCGGCGCAAGTCCCTACTATTGCGGCGCAACTTTTCTGTTTCAGCTGTTTTTCCTGTTTTGTCTTTATTTAGCACCAATTCTCGGTTCCCCCCATACTTAGGTCCAGACCTAGTCTCCACAACGTTCACATGCTCATCACGATTATTTGGTGGTACATACTTCGACCCTTGGTTCAATGATCCTCCGGTGTTGTTTTGATTTTGCCTCGGATTTGGTTGGGTTGAACTTGGTATTTGACCCGTTGGTCGGTTCGAGAACTTTTCACTTAATCTTTCAAATTTTCGCTCCAAGTCTTGCATGTTAGCTTGGGTGTTCCGTTGGTTTTGCTCCCATTTTGCGGTGAATCCTTTCATGGAGTTAGCCATAATATCATTGGTAGCCTTTTGAGAGTAGAAAAAATCTTTCATCATTTCCTCAAAATTCTGTTCGGTATGCTCCTCCTTTTGTTTCGATTGGTTGGGTTGAAATCTCGCCTCATTTCTGTTTCCCTGATTCTTATTTCCATACCCACTATTTCCCCGGTTTTGATACCCATAGTTGGCATAGTTAGCCTCCTCAGATTTCGGCTCACAATCATCCGTGTAGTGAGGTCCCCCGCATTTCCCGCAACCGTTTTTCACTAAGTGTACATCTTTCTCCAAACGATCCATTCGGCTTTTCATTTCCTTACCCAAGGCTTTAATCTCGTTCACCACTTCTTTGTTGCTACCACTACTACCTCCTTCTTCAACTTGGTTTACCGTTCCTCTGGTTCTCCTATTCTTATTAATCCGATCCCTAGCAATATGAGCTTGAACTTGATCTTCCATCATTCGGTGAGCCTCGTTTGGTGACTTGTATAAGAAACTGCCACCACCCGCCAAATCCAAGTCATGTTGAGAACGACTATCCAATCCGTAGTAGAAGATATCAATAACTTCATCCTTATCTAAATCGTGCCCATGGCAGTTCCTTAACAATTCCTTAAGCCTAATCCAAGCACTTGTTATGGACTCGTTGTCCCATTGTTGAAAAGAACGAATTTGGTTCAATAGCTTCCTGCGCAAGATGGGTGGAAAAAATCTTGTTACAAAAAGCTCCCTCATTTCTTCCCAAGTTGCAATCGTACTCGGCTCTAATTCATTAAACCACGTTTTCGCCTCTCCCGTGAGAGACGATGGAAACAAACTTAGCATAACGCTTTCCTCGTGACCCGCTCCATATCGAAACATTCTACATGTCTCCATGAAACTCGCCACATGCTTGTGCGGGTCGGACTTGAAATGTCCGTCAAAAGTGCTATCTTGAATCATCTTTAAGTGATGACCTTTAACGGAAAAGTCATCCCCCAAATCCGGTGCCACAATGGCCGACCCATTCGTCTGTGGTACTATCCTATTCCTATCGATCATTGGTATGTCAAAAGGATTGGGTGGGTTGTCTAGTCTAATATCATCGTCTTCGTGGTCTGTCATTTCTTCTTCAAAAACTGATTCAACTTTATCCTCGGAGGATATGCTTTCACTATAAACTACCGAAGCGACTGCTCCTAAACCCCGATTCCTCAAAAGTTTTTTCCGGATCCGAAAGAGGACTTTGCACTTGTTTCCCTTGGGATCTCGTGTACATACACAATCAATAATCCTGAAAATCACAACACAAACAACAATACCCGTGAAAAATATTCAACTAAATCTAGTTCCCCCGGCAGCGGCGCCAAAAACTTGATGCGTGAAATCTAGTTTTCCCAAAATTAACCTTTACTAGATTATAACACGGGCAGTGTACCCTTGTCAATTGTAAAATAGTATTAGCAAATATCGGGTTCGAACACAGGGACTATTTATAGTTGAAATATTAGTTAGTAAAAATGCGTAACTAGTAACAAATTGGTTTTAGTCTTAGTGAAGACTTGCTTATAAAAACAGTGAAAATATTCAAGATTTCAAATATGGATAAAAGATACGCTTGCTTGGACCGTGAATGACTATGAGTTATTCCTTAGGTATGAAAATATCGATAAACTTCTAATGTAAAATCCTAAGTTCCTTTCGAATACCGGATTTCTCCAATTACCTAACCATGCAACGATTCCTTTCGAATACCGTTAACACCTCAAGTAATAGTGCATAAAGTTTCAAGCTGATAAGTGAGAATTAATTTATAAGCTTCCTTTCGAATAGCTTACTAACTCCTAAATCGATTTCTCTTAATTTAGTAGCTAGCGTTTGAGTGAATATCTACTTATGAAAATTGTTGTTAAT
This sequence comes from Glebionis coronaria, assembly GCA_025667525.1. NCBI lineage: Eukaryota > Viridiplantae > Streptophyta > Magnoliopsida > Asterales > Asteraceae > Glebionis > Glebionis coronaria. The sequence continues at coordinate 69,774,721 of CM046882.1, read as the reverse complement.
GACTCCTTTCGAATATCATTCACTTATAATCAACTAAAGACAGGCCGATTAATTCGTTCCTATTTTAGTAAAAATTACGGATTCCTTTCGAATACCCGTTTTTAGATTACCAAACAAGAGTATAAACAATTTTGACAAGATAATTAAGTTATTAACCCAAACGGATCCCCAATTAATCTCAACAAATCAATCGAATTTCCAACCCAAAATCTAACACATAAACATCACATAATCCAAGCAAACGTATGAAGAAATTAGCTACTCATGATTGTAACAAACACAATTGAATATGTAAAAGACATACTTTAATCTTGCTATTAAAATGATAGAAAATGAATACCAAATTGAGAAAAAGGTTCCAACGATCTTCAAAGTAACAAAGTAAAAACTTGAAGTAACAATTGTTCAATAGAAACTTATGATGATAATGAAAATTATGCTAAAGCTTGATGATGATGCTTCTTGAGTGTATGATGATATGAATGGATGCTCATGATGTTGTGTTCCTTAAATACTCCTCCTGGGACATCAAAAAACGTCTAGCAATAATGTCCCATGATGTCCACTAACTCTTTAGCTTCCCCCTTAATGAGGAATAAAAAACAGAGTTTGTAACTGCAAAAAGACTAGTTGCGCCGCAACTGAATGGTCTTGCGCCGCAACTCTTGTTCCGCAAGTGCCAAGTCCTGTAGCTTCTTTAGTTGCGCCGCAACTCTTGAGTCTTGCACCGCAATTGGTGATCCGAGAAACCATGATCTGTAGCAACTTCTGTTGCGCCGCAACAGGTATGTCCTGCGGCGCAACTCTTGATCCGAGGCTGAACTGATTTGGGTGTAAAACTTTTGCTTTGCCCCTTTTGGTCCCAAATCTTTACAGCAACATGAGCAGATTTAATGAGCCTTTACCAAGTAGCTGCTCGCTCTTGGGCTAGCCAGTCTTTCTGGTGGAATAAGCATCACCCTGGGAGACTCGAACCCAGCCCAACTCTTAGAACGTGAATCAATGGTGAGTGGGGGTACCCTGATGATTTTAGGCAAACCATCACAGCCGTCAACGGATTTGATATGTCTTTACCAGAAGCCGTACCCTTCTGGACTCGCCAATTCTTAGCAATGAAGCATCGGTGAATTGAACACCCTATAGCTTTAAGCAAGCTATTACAGCTATCAACGGATTTGATAAAATCTTTACCAAGAGCCGTACCCCCTTGGATTAGCCACTTTTCAGTCTAGGACCATGGCAAGTGAAAACCATCCAGTTTTGGGTAACCTGGCAACCATCAACGGATTTGATGTGTCACACCAAGAGCCGTACCCTCAAGGTGAATCAACTCTTTCTTGTCGGTAAGACATGGTGAGTTGAGAACCTACAAAACACACTTTACACAAAATATAAGCAATATGGGGTCTATCCATTACGTTTAGGACACAAAACATAACAAATATCGCTATGAAAAACTCGTATAAATGAGCGATATCACGCACCTTTTAGAACCTTGTTATAACACCCCTTCAACTATTAAAATAAACAAAATATAGAGCCGTCAACCTTTTTTATAATGAATGACTATTTGCATCGCCATTTTAATATAAAACATTAACCTTTATCTTTAACAAAAAAAAACATATCACACAACGTCATATAATAAGACACATATAGTCATCAGTAATAGCATGACTTAAAACTTTTATAAAATCATTAATAAATACAAAACGTTATTTACAGTACCCAAAATACATTTCACATTAATTAATATTATACATATAAAAAATCAAAGTCAAAATAAAAAAGATAAACAAAAATCAGAAGTTATACCCGTCCATCGGTCGGGGAATACTATTTGTATCTTAAATTTTAATTTAATTCGTGAAACACAATTTCAAATATACTTAGTAATATATCAAACTTAAACAATTCAACAGACATTACTTTTATGCTTAAAAAATATACTAACTTTTAAAATCGATATTTAGCTAAATAATTTATTTAAATGATAATTAGACGTCGTACCCGTCTATCAGACGGGTTTTTCAACTATTATATACATATATATATATATATATATATATATATATATATATATATATATATATATATATATATATATATATATATATATATATATATATATACATATATATATATATATATATATATATATATATATATATATATATATATATATATATATATATATATATATATATATATATATATATATATATATATATATATATATATATATATATATATATATATATATATATATATATATATATATATATATATATATATATATATATATATATATATATATATATATAAATATATATATATATATATATATATATATATATATATATATATATATATATATATATATATATATATATATATATATATATATATATATATATATATATATATATATATATATATATATATATATATATATATATATATATATATATATATATATATATATATATATATATATATATATATATATATATATATATATATATATATATATATTATGTTGTAATATTTATTGACTATTTGTATTTGTGAATTACATGTCATGTTTTCATTTGTTTAATTATAAATGTTAACTTATTAATAATATGAGATATTTATACGACGTAGATTGTCACGAAGCAACCCTAGTCATTCTAATGCTAATGTTGAAGCTATTCCTGAAATGAACCCCTTATTCTCGAGTTTAAATAAAGTTGTGGATGTCCATGATCCCAATGAAATGGTTAATATTCATGCTGATATTTATTTTGTTACAAGGATTTTGATTCCTGAGTTCTTATTCTTGATTTATCCATCCATTCATATTGTTTAGTAGATTTAATCCAATTTTCATTAATTTTAGACTTTCTACTCTTTTTAGAAACATGTTTTTCCAAGATTGTACTTGTTGCTTGTGAGAAATTCATGTTGAATGTTACATTACTCACATGCCTAATAGGATTCCGTACCATATCACTAATCTTTTTTGTTATATCGATTTTTGTTTGATTCGATCTTGATCTTTTGCGTCGAGCTAGCGATGCTTATATAAGGTGATTTATAATCGTCTTGTTGAGATGAATTGGCCATTCATTTGAACACGGAAGTTATAATTGTTGAACCATTGATTCTAAATCCTATTTTGATGGATTTTATCAATCCATAAAAATAATGATTTATAAATGTGTGGGCTTAAGCATATAGCATTCACGCACTCAAACTCTTATTGACTCGTAATTCGTTTGCTCGACTCATTCTTTGATTTTGTTCCTCTAACTTTATGATCGTGCGACTATTCGTATTGGGGTTGTTCCGAAGCCGTTAATTGAGGAGGATATCGAGCGTCCTAGAAAGACATTGAAGAAATCTTCTTCTAGTTGGAACGAGGAGCCTTCTGAGCCACATCAATCACCTGGTAACTCTTAGTGAATTAGCTTATCATCTATAGTATCTTTTGTAAATCACTAACTAAAATGTAACATTAGTTAGTAGAACTGGTCTGCTTGAGTTGTCTAGCATTAGACGATGATAATCTATGATGCATGGCAATACAGCTTGTACTCGTTTGTGATTAATCAAATGACTATATTTTGATTCCTAATTTTACATTGTTCAACTATTATCTTTCCTTGCTTTTTTTCTAATCTTTCGTCCCTTTTAAACCCTTTTTTCCTTTAAATTATTCCTTTTCTTGTAATGAAATCACTGAATGAATACTCATTATGATTCACACTGTAGTAGAATCATGCCGCCAAAAATATGACTGGGCACGTATGCGCCAAGTTATTAGTGAATAACTTGCTGCATCGTTAACCGAATTCATGGCAAACATGAATGATGGAGCTGGAGGCTCTAGTGGGTTGATAGTTTCGGCGGAGCAAGTGGTTCCATGATGCACATGGTTTTCAAGGAGGACCGTGTAGAACTAGAACTAAAATAAATATATGAAAAAAGAGTTGGGATTCTCGTAAATAACTAGAACTTAGTTATCACAGGTCATAAAAATAATTCCTAACTGAAAATTTTTTCGTGCATTAAAGCTAGTAAGTATATCGAAAGAAGTTATGAATTATTCATAGCTCAAGTATTGGAGAAGAAATCAAAGGAGAACTGATTCGAAGATGTTCAAGTCATCTTTGACTATCCTGAAGTCTTTCTGGAAGATTTGTCGGGGCTTCCACTCCTAAGGCGAATATAATTCTAAATCGATCTAATACCCGGTGTTGCACCTCTGGCACGTTTGCCATATTGTTTAGCACCATCCGAACTAAAGGAATAATATGTGTGGTTACAAGAGTTATTTAATAAAGGTTTAATTCGACCGAGCTTGTCTCCATGGAGAGCTCTGGTATTATTCGTAAGTTTCTAGTGTCTATTCGAAGATTGATCTACGTCTGGCTATCATCAACTACGTATCCGTGAGGAATATATTCCATGTACTGCGTTTAGAAATCTTTGTGGACATTATAAGTTCTAAATAATGCCGTATGGATTGACCAATGCACTGACAGTATGCATCGATTTCATGAATCGTGCGTGCAATCCGTATCTTGATAAATTTGTGATTATGTTCATTGATAATGGTTCGAATTATTGTAAAAGTAAAGAAGAGCATGGTGATAATTTGGAGACTATCTCGAATTTGCTAAGGAGTGAAAAGTTGTATGCAAAATTTTCGAAATGTGATTTTTGGTTTGATTTCTTTCAAGTTATTAGTTATGTGATTGATAGCAGTAGAGTTCACGTCGATCCCGTAAATATCGAAACCAAAAAAAAATTAGGGTGCACCTACTACTCCGAATGAAGTCCGACAATTTTTGGGTTTTACTGGTTACAACCGAAAGTTAATTGAAGGGTTTTTATTAATGTCTAAGAAGACGAGTATGGTTAGTACTATTTGGAGGATTGAGGGATCTAATTATGTTAAAATCCACAAGTCCAAATATTCCATATATTATGGATCGGGCAAAATGTACCATGACTTGAAGAAGTTGTACTGTTGGCAAAACATGAGAGCAGCTATTGTGACTTATGTTGGTAAACAATTGGTACGTGATAACGTCAATGCCGAATACCAAGAGCCACCAGGATTACATCAACAATCGAAAATTCCTATCTGGAAGTGGGAGCCAATTATAATCGATTTCATTGTAAAGCTTCAGAAAACATTGTTTGGATTTGATTCAATTTGGCTTGTTGTCGTCCAATTGGCTAAATCGGCTCATTTCATTCAAATAATTAAATGATTGCGCAAACTAAGAATCATTTGTTAGCCGCTCGCAGTAGACATAAAAGTTATGATGTGAAGCAAAAACATCTGGAGTTCGAGGTAGCTGTAAAAGTTATGTCGAAAGTATGACCATGAAAAGGTGTTATATGTTTTGGAAAACGTGGGAAGTTAAGTCCGCGTTATGTTTGGCCACTCGAGATGATATTGAGAATGGGCTCAGTGGCATACAAACTAGAATTACCTCGAGAACTACAAGGAATTTACAATACTTTTCATGTGTCGAACCTATTTCAACGTTTATTGTGACAACCCTGGTTTTGAGGTTCGTCACTTAGATTTATTTTGTGCTAGTTACGTGTCTTTACGTGTTTATGTGCTTATTGGTGTGTATAGATTGTGGTTTGGTTATCGTTTCCGGTACGGGGTACCTTGTGAGTGAAACGATGTGTGATGATTTCATGTTCATGAGTTCACTTGGTAGTGACTATGAAGTGAGATGGTGTTATTTAGTGGTTTTACGTATACGTATATGTATTATAGAAAATCGTATTTTTTACGATTTACGGTTTAGCATTTGGAGGTCTCGGATGAGGTAATTAGGCATATGGATAATTTTTTGGGATGATTTTAATTCATTTAGGACTTAGTTATAAAGTTTATTTCAAAATTTGAGATTTTTTTTTAAAAGTGTATATTTTACGTCTTTTACGGTAAAACGCGTAAATTTGACTAGTTTTACGGTTTTGAGGTTTTGGAGGCTTTAGGAGCTGAAATAAATTAGGGAAAATTAAGGTAATATTATTAATACATATATTAATAATAAAAAGAAAAATAAATAAAAAAATATATGTGTAAGTCGGTTTTGGGACGCAAGGAAGAAAAAGAAAAGGGAAAAAAAGGAAAAAGGGGAACCGGGCTTTTGTAATGGGCCAAGGACTTGTTAGGAAAGTATATAAAGCCTTATTTTTATCAAAACACTCCATAAAATCCCTGGAGATCAAGTATGCGTCGACATCTATGGAGAAATTTAGGGTTATTCATTAATTTTTCTTCTTTCAAAAATTCTAAGGTAAAATCTTCAAATCCCTTTTCAATTTAATTGTTTTTAATTCTTTCTCATTCATCTTATGATGGATTTAGGTTAGGGTTTATATTAAAACAGTAAATTAATGTTATATTAATGGTGTTATAATGATTACATAGATTAGGGCTTGTAATTAGAGGGATTAGGGTTAATTAATGAGGTTGATTTTGTTAAACCCGTTTTTAAAAACTGTGCAGAATTTTGAGTCAATTGTTTTGATCATATCGAGAGTTCTAGGAACATTCAAGATGCGATCCAAGTATCCCTGAAAAGGTAATTGAAGTGGCTTTACAATGCAAGAAACGAGAACTAAATTGGAGGTCGGAAAGTGGGTCAAAAACAGGTTACAACAGTCGGAGGTCAAAACAGTTTTGTAATCAGCCTGTTTTCTTTTTAAGTTTTGGGTTGTTTGGGGTACTTAGGGTTGCATTGGGATCTTCTCACGAACATGAGAGATGGTTTATATATTGTAGTAAGTATCTGCACTTGGGATAAGATTGTGGTTTAGGGTAAGACCCTCTAATGGTAACAAACGTTTCATACGTTTAAAATCAGTGAATTCTGGATAGGTAGCAATATGTATACATATATCGGGGCCTTAACAGTAGCTTTAAGGTTATGGCAAGTGGGAGGTTTTAGCTAACATATGTAAAACTATGAATATTCCTTTTACAGAAACCATGGGTATGTTTAAGTAGACGTTTGACTTAAAGTTTTGAGACCTAAAAAATGGGACTATTTTGTGTAAAATATGAACGGGATAGTTATTAAACTTAACCAAGTTAAGGACTTGTTAAGGAAGGGTAATGGGGTGATTAGAGCTTATCAATGAGGTATTTATATGGGAATAGGCTAGATGTCCATCATAGGTTGATGAGCCATCTTAGTGATTGGTTCATGTATTGATTGCGTGTTTTTGGTTTGTTAGCTTGTTGGTAGTGCGAGGACTTGTGAAGAAGCAATCAGGTGAGTTTCATAGTCTCATGTTTACTATTGATTTTGACTTCCAGATGGGATGGAAGAGACACTGTGTTATGTTGTTTATAAATTGATGTTGTGAATGTTTTTAAGGTTTGAGATGGACTTGTGTGTACATTATGTGATTAACTGCTATGTGATTCTTGTTCGTGTATGATTTGGATGGGAAAGGTACATAGGTGTATGGGCGCCTATGGTACCATGGTTGTTGGTAAGGCGTGATGCCTTGGTAATTATGGTTGTTGGTAAGGCGTGATGCCTTGGAAATTATGGTTGTTGGTAAGGCGTGATGCCTTGGTAATTGTGGTTGTTGGTAAGGCGTGATGCCTTGGAATTCTGATGATTGATTGAACCTGAATGCTAGTTGTTAATACATAATTGTAGCGCATTGTCCATATGTTATTGTGTTGATGGTTGTTATTCACAACTTGTAACTGATTTAGCGTTGGATTCTAAACCTATGACTCTCACCAACTTTATGTTGACTTGTTTTAGTGTCTCTTTCAGGTGTGAATGTGTTTAAGCTTGAGGATAGAAGTGGCTAGACTTGGATGTCTTAAAATTGCATATAGAAGGAGATCCCCGTTCCTTCTTAGTTTACCTTTATGTTTTTTTTATAAGTGATACATGTTGGCACCTATATGTTTTTTTGGTTTATGTTTATTGTTTGCCTTGGGTAAGTGGTAGGACTGTTACCTACTTACCTAGACTCCTGCATTAGATGAGATATTGTCATGAATTTTGTGTTACCATTTTATGACATTTCTTATTTTATATAGTTATCTCTATAGACACGCCATGTTGTGATGATATCCATACGTCGCGCCCCATATTCCGCCATGGTGTGTCTATAGAGATAACTATACGAAATAAGAAATGTCATAAAATGGTTACACAAAAGTCATGACAATATCTCATCAAATGCAGGAGTCTAGGTAAGTAAACAGTCCTACCACTTACCCAAGACAAACAATAAACATAAACCAAACAAACATATAGGTGCCAACATGTATCACTTATCAAAAAAAACATAAAGGTAAACTAAGAAGGAACGATGATCTCCTTCTATATGCAATCCTAAGGCATCCAAGTCTAGTCACTTCTATCCTCAAGCTTAAACACATTCACACCTGAAAGAGACACTAAAACACGTCAACATAAAGTTGGTGAGAGTCATAGGTTTAGACTCCAACGCTAAATCAGTTACAAGTTGTGAATAACAACCATCAACACAATAAAATATGGACAATACGTTACAATTATGTATTAACAACTAGCATTCAGGTTCAATCAATCATCACAATTCCAAGGCATCACGCCTTACCAACAACCACAATTACCAAGGCATCACGCCTTACCAACAACCATAATTTCCAAGGCATCACGCCTTACCAACAACCATAATTACCAAGGCATCACGCCTTACCAACAACCATGGTACCATAGGCGTCCATACACCTATGTACCTTTCCCATCCAAATCATACACGAACAAGAATCACATAGAAGTTAATCACATAATGTACACACAAGTCCATCTCAAACCTTAAAAACATTCATAGCATCAATTTATAAACAACATAACACAGTGTCTCTTCCATCCCATCTGGAAGTCAAAATCAATAGTAAACATGGGACTATGAAACTCACCTGATTGCTTCTTCACAAGTCCTCGCACTAGCAACAAGCTAACAAACCAAAACACACAATCAATACATGAACCAATCACTAATATGGCTCATCAACCTATGATGTACATATAGCCTATTCCCATATAAATGCCTCATTGATAAGCTCTAATCACCCCATTACCCTTCCTTAACAAGTCCTTAACTCGGTTAAGTTTAATAACTATCCCGTTCATATTTTACACAAAACAGTCCCAGTTTTTAGGTCTCAAAACTTTAAGTCAAACGTCCACTTAAACATACCCATGGTTTCTGTAAAAGGAATATTCATACTTTTACATATGTTAGCTGAAAGCTCCCACTTGCCCTAACCTTAAAGCTACTGTTAAGGCCTCGATATATATATATATTGCTACCTATCCAGAATTTACTGATTTTAAACGTATGAAAAGTTTGTTACCATTAGAGGGTCTTACCCTAAACCACAATCTTAGCCCAAGTGCAGATACTTACTAAAATATATAAACCATCTCTCATGTTCGTGAGAAGATCCCAATGCAAACCTAAGTACCCCAAACAACCCAAAACTTAAGAAGAAAATAGACTGATTACAAAACTGTTTTGACCTCCGACTGTTCTAACATGTTTTTGACCCACTTCCCTACCTCTAATTTAGTTCTAGTTTCTTTCATTGGAAAGCCACTTCAATTACCTTTTCAGGGATACTTGGATCGCATCTTGAATGTTCCTAGAACTCCCGATATGATCAAAACAATTGACTCAAAATTCTGCCCAGTTTTTAAAAACGGGTTTAACAAAATCAACCTTATTAATTAACCCTAATCCCTCTAATTACAAGCCCTAATATATGTAATCATTATAACACCATTAATATAACATTAATTTACTGTTTTAATATAAACCCTAACCTAAATCCATCATAATATGAATGAGAAAGAATTAAAAACAATTAAATTGAAAAGGGATTTGAAGATTTTACCTAAGAATTTTCGAAAGAAGAAAAATTAATGAAGAACCCTAAATTCCTCCATAGATGTCGACCCATACTTGATCTCCTGGGATTTTGATAAAAATAAAGCTTTATATACTTTCCTAACAAGTCCTTGGCTCATTACAAAAGCCCGGTTCCCCTTTTTCCTTTTTTTCCCTTTTCTTTTTCTTCCTTGCGTCCCAAAACCGACTTACACATATATTTTTTTATTTGTTTTCCTTTTATTATTAATATATGTATTAATAATATTACCTTTATTTTTTACTAATTTATTTCAGCCCCTAAAGCCTCCAAAACCTCAAAACCGTAAAACTAGTCAAATTTACGCGTTTTACCGTAAAAGACGTAAAATATACACTTTTAAAAAAAATCTCAAATTTTGAAATAAACTTTATAACTAAGTCCTAAATGACTTAAAACCATCCCAAAAAATATCCATATGCCTAATTACCTCATCCGAGACCTCCAAATGCTAAACCGTAAATCGTAAAAAATACGATTTTCTATAATACATATACGTATACGTAAAACCACTAACTAACACCATCTCACTTCATAGTCACTACCAATTGAACTCATGAACATGAAATCATCACACATCGTTTCACTCACAAGGTACCCCGTACTGGAAACGATAACCAAACCATAATCTATACACACCAATAAGCACATAAACACGTAAAGACACGTAACTAGCACAAAATAAATCTAAGTGACGAACCTCAAAACTAGGGTTGTCACATCTTCCGCCATGGTGGGGTGTGACATTTATAGACGTAGATCTTATGATCCTCTTGACGAAGTATATTCGACGATAAGATGAATTTCATCGAATAACTTGTCAAAATTATGGATATGAAAGTTAAGAAATTGAAGCAAATTCGAATTCCTATTGTCAAAGTCCGATGAAACTTTTGACGATGACCAAAATACACTTGGGAAATGGATGATAAAATGTGGAATAAATATCCTCATTTGTATGACTTCAACAAGAAGGCAGACAATAAGGCAAATTTATCTTCAAGGACAAAGATCCTAATTAGGTTGGGATGATGTGATATTCCGTCTATTTCAGGTCGTTATTTTAATCTCGACTATTACATATTATGTATTTACTTTATTGAGAAATTTAAATTTATCGACTAATCAGAAAGGTTAAGGCTTTAACTTACGTAAGAATGCCGCTTATGGTATAGCCGAAAAAGAATACGTTAGATATCGATATTTATATTCTCATTATGATGTAAAAATATTTTATATTGTCTTCGTTTAATTTTTCAATTTACGAGTATGTTTCGTAATTTACGTTAAACCTTTACGTGTCATTCGTTCATTAAACGCATTAATGTATTTTAAGTCATTTAATTATAAAAATATTAATTGTATCCGGATGCCGTCGTTTTTATTTTATATTTAGCGTTTGTTTTACGTGTTTTACGCTTACTTTTTAAATCACGTAATTTTTAAAATATCGAATTTCGATAATACCCGCTTTAACAAATTATGGGACAAAGTTTATTAATAAACTTCATTCCACCCATTGATATCTCACGCCAGAAGTGTCCAAATGAAAATATTAGTCATTCACTCATATCATATTACATTGGCATGTGTTGCACATAACTTGTTATTATCTCCTTGTTTTCCAAATATAACAATCTTGAGGTTTCTTTGTCATTCTTTGTCCTCCATTTCTTTCTGCCGAAACCCAAAATAAACAAAGACCATTTTTATTGCAACCAACAAGCAATCCTCAAATCACAAATAAGTTTATCTTAATAATATTGTTTTAAAAGTTACTTTCTATTATATTAATGATGTGATAATAATTTTTCTATCTTTTTATTTGATTTATAGCAATTTTAAATATTACAAAAGTTCTTTTTTTTCATATCGTTTTGTTATATATTGGTCTTTTCTAGGGATGAGCATTTGGACCCGAATCCTGAAACCGAACCGGAACCGTATTGATTCCCAATACCCGAATCCCGTTCGGTACGGTACCGGTACCATAAAATTAAGGTTAAAAAAAATTCGGTACCACTAATTCGGTACGGGACCGATACCAAATCAGGAAATTCCCGAAATAAAACGGGAAAATCCCGATTTCCCGGTACCGGTACCGATACCGGTACCGGTACCGATATCCGAATCACATTCGGTACGGTACCGGTACCATTAGTTTATGCTCCGGAAAAATTCGGTACCACTAATTCGGTACCGGTTCGGTACGGTACCAGTACCGTGCCCAAAATTGTTTGATTCAACATTATTACAAGATTAAACTATCCCCCTTTGTTTTATTTCTTTAGAATTGAAAAGTTTAAAGAAGATTTAGTGTATTTTTCTTAGACAAAATTTCTTAACGTGAAGTTTAATTTCATGTTTTTTTTTAAATTTAGTTTGTTCAAATCTTTCTAAAAAGCATTTTTAGTATTTTTACCATGTTATTTAATGATTTATGTTAGAGTTAATTATAAAAACTAAAGGACATTTGTTTTGAAGATTTCAAATGAGCATTTGAGGATATGTATATTTGGAGTTTGTATATCTCGCTTTTCAATTTGGTCTCGGATATACGACACGAGTTCGTTTAGGCTGCCTACTTGATTTCGATTTATCGAAAACCGTATACTTGTATTTAATGTCAAGGTGAGTTCATAGCCTTGCTATTATTTATTTATTTGTTTTATAAAACCCGTGAGGGGGATAACATGCTTATTTTTAAAGTAGAACAAAAGGGACCTGATTGTATGCTCAAGTGAATATTATTTACATAAGTTTGCATATAGCCTCTAAGACCCAATTATCATGAATTGTTAATTATTGGTGTGAGTGAACGCTAAAACTATGGATAGATCTATCGGGTTGACGCCTACGCCCAGTTCGATGCGATTAGCTATCGCAATGTGTATTGGAGCACATCCGATGCATTTGTATAAGAGAAATATACGCACTTGGCTAGGTGTGTTTGTGGGCTGAAATATATATATATATCTTAACGTTCAATGTCACGAGGCTCATGAAATAACACAATAAATATGTCTGATCAACGTAATTGTTACCAATGAAGGTTTATCCATATACTTGTGTTCGATTTACATATTTAAAATATATGGATTCACTCAACAAATTTTGTTGATTTTATAGCATGTTTTATCTCATGTCCATAAAGAAGGTACTCAAGGAAGGTGGTTTCATGAAGCTTGCTAAATTTTGGTGACTCTGGCCGGCTTTTTATAAAATATATCCATTCAAAAGAACTTTTATCTTTTGACGTGTACTGTAAATATTTTAAAATTATCTGGGACCGTGTATGGATTATTATCTTTTGAATGAATGAATGGATGTTATTATAAAAAACGACTCGTTTTGAGCCGTTTTCTATAATTGTGTGATTGTATCAAGTAAGTAACACTCAAGAACCCTTCCGCTAATATCACCCGATTTGAGAGTGTTACACAAGGGGTTTTCTCTTGTTCCAAGTACTTCCACAAGCTCTAGGGCTTGTTGGAAGAGCATTGCTGAGCTAAGGAGGAAGTATCCTTGGCTAGGTATCACATTCTTTCTCTCTTGAGGCCTAGTTGCATGTCTAGGTTACTAAAAGGGGTGTTTGGATTTGCTGTTGTTAGGATCTAGTACACTTAAAACCTTGATCTAAATGCCTGCTCACATAGGAAATAGTTTGTTTGATGTGTTTGTTCCGGTAATTGCTAAGTGAAATCAAGTTTGTTTGAAGCACCACTTTCTATCAACAAGAAAGTGGTCAAACACACCAGAAGCCATAAGTTACTCAATCTGAAATCATAAACCCTAAAAATTGGTGAACAACAAATCTTTGGGGTGGTTCAAGTGTGCAACATTTGGTCTTGGTAATATATCAAGTTTTCAAAAAGAAATAAGGTTTTGAAACTCACTATTTGGTCAAACATATCAGTAAAACAACTTTTCTGTCTGTATATTTTTTTCTTGAATTGATTTGAGTGCTCATTTGTGTTTGTACTTGTGTTATTTAAGCTTATCTTGACTTCTTACAACTCACTAGTTATGGGGGTGCTTTTTGTTCCGAAGAAATCCAAGAAACAAAGCATTAAAAATCCATATAAGCAATCTGTGCATAACTGTCAGTGGGAACTCCATTCCCGCTGAAGCTACCCACTGTTAGAGTAATTTATCTTTCAACTTATCAATAAGCTGTTCTGGCTTATTCCAACTGGCAACAACTTATTTTTTGTAGTAGGTCTTATTTTTCTTAGCTTATTAACAATTATGAAAGTTTGTAGCTTGTAGCTTTAGCTTTTCACTTGAAAACGAACTTAATTGGATTTTTCAAGAAAGCTTATTGGTTCATTCAGCTTATTTGATTCAGATTATTGGAAATTTTCTTTTTGAAAACTCTTAGTTTTGTCATTTCAAAGCTTTTGCAAAAAATCAGCTACTAAGGTGGTCTAAATCTCTAAAACGACTATTTTGTCTTTTAGTAAATAAGTTCTTTTCTTGTTTTTGGCTTATTTAGTTAGATTTTCCAAAACTTCTTTTTCCAGTTGTTCATATAAGCTCAAAAGAAGGTTGTGTGTTTATTTCAGCTTATGGAATTCAGTTTTGGCTTATTGGGCTTAAAGGCCCATTTAGAAAAAGCTTATTGCTTATTAAGCTCTTATAAACTTAGAACCAGCTTTTGGACCTTTAGACTTTTGTTCTTAAAATTAAATTTTGAGTAAGATAGTGCTTTTCTAGCTTATTTGGTCAACTTTTAGGTTTTTGGGTTTAAAAGCCCATTAAGAGTGGACTGCTTTTGTTTTAGACCCATTTGGAGGCCCATTAAGGGTTTTCAGACTTTTTAATTTTCATTATAAGATTATTTAGGTAAAAATATACTAGTTTGCAACTTTTTAGGATTTTTTTATAAATTTTGAATATTTTAGTATTATTTTAATATTTATTTTAATTTAAGAATTGTTTTTAGTGTTTTTAATTAGATTTAATAGGTTTAAAATTTTGGAAAAATACTTTTTAGATTAGTTTAAGTATTTTTGAGGTTTAGAAACTTTAAATGTTGGGTCAAAAAGTTGATGTGGCAGAAACTCAATAACGAAGCAAAACATGAACGCATTTGTCTAAGCGTTGACAAGTGTAATCCAAGCGTTGTCAAGAGTAAATTAGGCGTTGACAGAAGTCAACAAAAGTCAAACGCTATTGGAAGCTTCTATTTAGGATAAGTATGCAGAATATATTCTGTATTAGTTATATAAATAGAAGATATTCATGTTTATTCATATTTATCTTTTGTAAACCCTAACCCTTACACTATAAATGGAACCAAGGGTTATTAGGTTTTTCATAACTTTCATATACAATGTAAACCTAAAGCGTGTGTCGACTAGGTGTGGGATTCAATGTATACACACCTAGTGATTGTTTGTTATTAATATAATGAACAATCCAATTGTTTAATTCATGTGTCTTGTGCCCCAAACACCTTGTTAATGGTTGTTGTTCTAATTCCGCTTTGATTATGTTAATCATATGAACAATGATCATTCCTAGTAGCTAAAAGATCGAGGAAACCAAGGTTTCCACAGTTGGTATCAGAGCCTCGTGGCTCGTGATGCTAGGACCAACAAGGTGTTCGTGTTTTGAGAAGAAAAGAAAAATCCGTATAGGTTTTTCTGGGCGTTTTTGTGTGCGCAGCAGTATTCAGAAGGCCATAACTTTCTATTGAACCGTTGGATCGCCACGAAATTTTTTGTGCTTGTTCTACACACATATATCTAGATATCCACCGGAGGGATTGTCGAGTTCTAACCCCAAGAGAAATGTATTAAGCGTCAAAGTCAGCAGTGGTCATATGTTGTTTTCTATGAACAGTAATAGTAAAAACGCGATTTCTCTTTCGTTAACCGTTGGGTCGTCGTGAAATTCGCGCTGTACTTTCTTGACACTTGTGTCTAGGATCTCACCGAAGGGATCTTCGATCTGAGCTCTCATGAAGAAGTTATTCGATGTCAAAGTTCACTGCAGTTTATGGTTTTCACATAAAATCATGATTTAGGGTTTATAAAACCCTAGATCAATTAGCCGCTGATGTATGTTATTTAGACACTGATAGATGTTGGTGTGACACTGATAGATATTGGTGTAACACTGACAAGGCATGGATGAGACGCTGATGGCCAGGCGCTGACAGGTACAAAGTTGGCGCTGACAGGAATAAAGTTGACGCTGACAGGAAGTGTTGACACTTGTTGTCCGATATATACATTTTCAAACGCTGACAAGTGTTGTCTGATAATGAACAACACACAGTGTTGATATCTTGGATAAAGGAGGATATTGGACAACAAAAGGAATAGCTGATGTTTGGAAAATTGATACAATTTTGGCACACAAAAAGAGGTATTTACATACGAAGGTACATGGGATCTCTGTTTTTATACAGAATATCAAGTTGATATTTATGGCTCGGATATTTTTTTAAAAGGGATTAATGATTTTTTCGAAAGTTAGCAACAATTCATGAAGAATTTGATGGATATTAGATTATGTAATCGGGGTACCTTGTGAAAGAGTTATCTGTTCAAGTCCTTTTACATATGCTATGAAGATGTTATTTCATTAAAATTCGTCATGAAGAGGTGTTGGCTTAAGGGGAAGAATTCTTATGGTAAGTTTGATGTTTGAAGAATATTTTTTGCGAGGTTATGTTCTATCATATATTAAAAGTAATCAGCATTACAATTAACTTTTAAGATAACTTGTTTGTGCTTTTAATGGTTGGTGACGAAGACTTGTCATAACACTTGAAGGAGTTACATTATTGTGCTCAGTGTCTCACAAAGGAAGAGAATGTTGACAAGGGATCGAGGTCTGCTTATATTTACTCTCATCATATAAGTTCTTTATCACGTGGATAGTACAAGACATGGAACATAGGTTTGGGTTACTCTACTTCTACATCAAGAATATTATAGTTATTTTTCTTCAAGATTATTACACAGAGCCTACATTTGGAGAATCTTCAAGATTGCGTACATTGTTTACTTCCCTGTTGATGTGACAAAAAGGGGAAGACATACATGCTACAATTAAGGGGAAGCAATTTGAAGATGATGTACAACTTACAAGAGATACACAAAGAGTTTTGCCGACATCAACTAGGGGAAGATTGTTGGGTCAAAAAGTTGATGTGGCAGAAACTCAAAAACGAAGAAAACATGAAGGCATTAGTCTAAGCGTTGACAAGTGTAATCCAAGCGTTATCAAAAGTAAATTAGGCGTTGACAGAAGTCAACAAAAGTCAAACGCTGTTGGAAGCTTCTATTTAGGATAAGTATGCATAATATATTCTGTATTAGTTATTTAAATAGAAGATATTCATGTTTATTCATAGTTATCTTTTGTAAACCCTAATCCTTACACTATAAAAGGAACCAAGGGTTATTAGGTTTTTCATAACTTTCATATACAATGTAAACCTAAAGCGTGTGTCGACTAGGCGTGGGATTCAATGTATACACACCTAGAGATTGTTTGTTATTAATATAATGAACAATCCAATTGTTTAATTCATGTGTCTTGTGCCCCAAACACCTTGTTAATGGTTGTTGTTCTTATTCCGCTTTGATTATGTTAATCATATGAACAATGATCATTCCTAGTAGCTAAAGGATCGAGGAAACCAAGGTTTCCACATTAAAATCTTCCGTTTTGCGTGAAAACGCGTTTTTCGTTGTAGTTTAATTTTAACCGTAATCCGCCATTTTCTTTTTACCATTTTTCATCTTCTTAATATTAATAAAAAACAACAAATTTTGACACACAGTTTAATCCTCCTTGGTGAACGGTCTCATAAGGGTCATTAGTGTTTGATTTTCCTAAATCAAATACTTAATACTTACCGCATATACGTGTTTTTCCTAAAACGTGTATTTTTACTTCAATCAATAACTTATCTCAAAATTTGCAAACCCGGGTATGATCAAAGACTGGTTTTTAAAAGGGTACGCGATTCAGAAGTTATACGTGAAACAAGAAAAATAAACTATCGATATAAAAAGCGTCGACTGATGTAGTAGTTTTGTACCCTTTAGGAAAAGGATGACAAATAGTGGAAGTATTAAGTGTCGTTTAGGAAAACTGAGCATTAATGACCCAAATGAAGTCCAAGTTCGTTCTCGAGGAGGCACGTGTGTTGTGTAATGAATTGATTTTGATTGATGATTTTATTAAGAAGAAAGGAGAAGAGAAAATGACGAAGACGTAAAAATAAAAATTGACAAAAACCAATCACTACTAGAAAGTTAAGACGTAGAACCTTAAAAACCACGAAAATTAAAATTTTAACCTAAAAATTCCTAAAAATTACTAAAAATCCACAATAATATTCTAAGAGTTTACAAAAAATCCAAACTTGCTAAAACCTTTTAATTAATTAAATAATGACTTTTTAATGCTAATTAAAGCCCTAAAAATCACAATTAATTATTAAAAAGCCCTAAGCAAGATCTAATAGTTTGTAAACCTCAAAAATGACCTAATTATGCTAAAAACTATTTTTAAAATTTTTAAAACCAAATTAAACTATTTTTAAACTCCTAAAAACTATTAAAATCTATTAAAACTTAAATTAATTCTAGAAAATAAATGAAAAGCCCAAAAAATATTTGGAAAGTGACAAAACTCCTAATTATATGTCCTTAACCTAGGAAAACTGAAAAAAAGTTAAAAATTAAACTTTCTATTTTTGGTAATAAAATAATATTAAAATATTCTAAAAAATTAAAAGTTTATAAATAAATTCTAAAAAATTAACAAAAATCCTAAATAATGTACCTAGAACAGAAATGCAATTAAAATTTTCTGAAACCTTTTTATTAATTTTATATTAAATTTTAAAGTTGATAAAAAACCCTAAAATCCTATAAAATTAAAAATAAGACTTTTTGAAAACTTTTTGAAATGTAAACCTCAAATAACTTAAATAAAAACTAAAAACTATTTTTCTGGATTTTTAAAATGCTTTTTACTATTTTTAAATTACTTTCTAAAAATTAAACTAAAAATAATCCTAATAAATAAATAAATAAAGGGAAAAATAAACTTTTAAAACAGAAAAGTCTAATACCCTAATAAGAACCTAAGAAAAATGAAAACTGGGAAATAAACTTAACCAATAAGCTACAAAGCTAAAATAAGCTACGGCTTATTTATGAAAAGCCAAAACAAAACTACCTTAAGTATTTATCAAATGCAACCCTAGCAGTCAAAGACCCTAGGGCGCAATGGTAACTTGTGTGTGTTGTGAGAGGAGTGGCGCAGGTTCGAGTCCTGGCCACGTCCTTTTTGATAATTTTTTTTTCTTTTTAGCTTTTTTAACACACAAACCAGTGATCTTTTAACTTATCAAAACACAAACTTAATTCCAATATAACAAAGATTAAACCAAAAAGAAACCAAAACGTGCTCAGTTCTCTTCTTGTTTCTGATGAACTCAAAAGTACATATTCACTTGTGAATTTTGACCAAGAGGACTTGGTTTGATGATTTTTGTGGATGTTTTGTTGGGAAATAGGCACCCTTATACTCTTTGGAGTATAAGGAGTCAAAATTAACACAAATCTAGCACAAATGAATCACGAAGATCACACAAAATCACCAAACAAGTTTCTGATGTAGCTTAATGTATGACTGAGAGTATGTTCTGATGCACTTGGCACAATGGTGAAATTCAAATCTCCCAAATTGGCAAACAAACCTACCAGCTACCATATAAACATTATCAATCCTTAAAATAACCTAGTTCTTAACAGATAATCAACTTTTGAAGGCAAAATCAACACAAAATCAGTCACAAGAGCAGTTACTGGATTTCATGCTATTTTCTCAACTTTTTAACATACAACTTGCTTAAAACTCTTACTAAACTGAAACACAAAAGCATATAATACTAAACAAACCACCTAGAAGTATTTTCAAACAAGTTTTAACCCAGATTTTAATCTCAAATCCTTGCCAGACTTCTCATCCCAAACACTCCTTTAAAATCTGAAATCAAATTTTTACAAAGCAAAACCTTTCAAAACATACTCAAATTGATTTTTATCTATTCTAGCACGCATACAATCCTATCATGCGTTATATTTATCAGCTTAAACAAACAATCAAACAACTTTCATGCAATGTTCAAAAATCTCATACAAAATCAGTAAAACTAAAAACTCAAAAAGGAAACAAGGTCTACCTTGTTGGGCCTACATCCAGGCCCAACAGTGACTGCTTTGTCACCTCCAATAGACCCGGGTCTATGCTGAACCTTGGATCAATCAAGCACAAACCTGCTAAGAAAAACAAGAACACAAGCACAATACAAACTTCTGATTTTTTTTTTAAACTTTTCAAACCTTTTCAAAAACTTTGAACCAATGAATCTTGAAACCTTTAACACGTTTTAGTCAAGGAACCAACCTCAGAAATCAAAAACAACAATCCACTTTCACTTCTTGATGTTCTTAAATTTCTGAAAAATTGAAAAACCTTTCTTAAAAACCTTTTGAAACCTTAAACACACAATGTGTTTACACAATTAAGATGGAACTCAGTTTTTAGCTTTCTAACACACACACACACACACAACTTTTAACAATCATAAAAAAGGAATTACACTTGTTTCTAACACAAATACCAAACTTTTTATATTATCAAAAAGGAATTACAATGAGTGAAAGCTTAAAAACTGGAACCAGAGGAAATAGAGACACATGCGTCTCTATTTATACAACTAAAGAGAAACTACTAGAACTACTAAACCCTAGTATGTGGAATTCCTAAAAAGCCCTTGGGTCTTCATCTTCAAATTGGTCAAAAGGTGCCCATGTGAATGCCAGTGATGTTTGAATGTATCTTGGACGTTAAAAACTCCTTGGGGACCAAGTAGAAGGATCCTGGATGTTGGTTTGGTCGGGCATTGGGTTTGGGTGAGTGTGACGTTGCAGGGGAGGGACCAAAGTGTCACATGGGGTTGTCTAGTGAGGGGGGTTTTGGTTGGGATGGGATGAGAGTGACCTTAATTAAGGTTCTGGAAATAATTAACATAAACCCCTTTGATTTAAGTTTTTTAGGGATTAGGGTTCTTGGGGATTAAAAGGTGATTAGATCCAAAAAGGGGTAAAGTTTATTTAAAAAGGGTGTTTGGGAGGGAAATTAGGAATGGTTGACTGGGGGTTTGACTGGTTTAATTAATTAAACCGGTTTGGGTATTGGGTATGGACGGGTAGGGTAGGGTTAATGGGTTATTGGGTGGGTATTGGTGAATTGTAAAGAGCTGGTTGGGTGGGAGGGTTTGTTAGTTTGGCAGAAAAGGCCCCCAAGGTTCTTTCTTTCTTCCACTTTGTAATAAATCAGTATCAACGCCCTTATTACTCTTGACAACTTTTGGCAAGTTGTCAAATTTGGCACAATTACTTTATAAATCATAAATAAGGATTTCAAGTGTAATTTCTTCATTTCCCAAGGGCTTTTCTTGTAATGTCTTCAAACTTTAGGGACCATTCTTGTACAATTGACATTTGGAGGGTCATTTGACAAGTTCTTCAAAGATAAGGGACTAAAGTTGCCAATCTTCAAATCTTCAAGGGTCATTTTGCAAAATTCCAAACTTGGGCCCGGTTCATTGTGCGGCTTCGTTTCCCGTGTTCGTTTTTGTATGCTTCTTGTGATCTTTTGCCAATTCCTCAATATCCGTACCTAAAAATACACACGTAACAAACACGAGCATATATTTGGTATATTTAATGATATTAAATGCATTTTAAGACCGTTTTGGACGATGAGACCATGTATAAAAGCAGTCTCATCACTCCCCCATACTAAACCATTGCCGTGCCCTCACGCAATGCTAGAATAAAGTATCGTAGCACCTCCAAAATTCATTTTATTCACTTTATTAGAACGATAAACTAGCTACAATACTACTATTGCTACTACTACTTGCGTTTTAGACATAATGTATGATTTCATCGCAAAATGGGACGTTTAGGTTCATAGAATAAGAACACGTGAATGCTTCGTTAGAAATAATTTCATCGTCCTCGATTTTCACCTTAATTCCATGCCAAGCGTGCAACGAGATCATTGTCATTATAAGTTAGTAATGCTAACACTACTCATATGCCCTAATCACGTACTTATTCTCCCATTATTCCTAAGTTGTATCTCTTATATTTTATTATGTCTTAATGATCACGAGGATACATCATTGACTTATGCGATAATAGAGATTTAGGTCTAAAAATAGAGTCCTAACGGTGTAACTAAGACCATCAAATCAATAACCCCTCCTAATAGACAACGATGTCAAAAAATTAAGTTGACAAGAAGAATCGATAAACACGGTTTTATAACGGTTTTGAACATGAGACTTATTACCAAGACTTTTATATGCCCTCTAACGGAAGGGCCTTATTATCTTTGGTTTACCTCCATCTTTTATTCAACTTCGCCATGAAGCTTTTATTATGACTTCGGTCTTGCCTTGCCTTGCCTTTTATTATCCACCTCATCGGTGGTTTTATTAGCCAAAGACGTATATCCTCACGCTAAAGCGAATTTTGGATCTTTAAAGCTTCGAAGATTAAGGCTTGATTCACTTTCAATTTTGCATAGATTTTAGGCCTTGTGGGGCTTCAAATTGTTTGCTAGATTTAGGTGAGCACTTGAAATCTTATTATTGGGTGAAGCTTTCGGTTATTCGAGTTGCCAATACTTCAAAACCGTGACGCTGGCGATACCTTAATGTCTTCCCAATTTAATTACACGGAAGCTACTAGAAAAGAATAGAAACCCAACAATCCTAACTAAACCGCTAAGTCAATATTTATTAAGCAAAAAATATTTACAAGTGAAGGGAGAATAAGCAAAAAACGAGAACACATGAGTTTTTTAAAGAATACGAGTACTCTTCGTTTAGCATAGTAACTTATAATTAACTCTATCATTTCTCGTC
Organism: Glebionis coronaria; assembly: GCA_025667525.1. Classification (NCBI taxonomy): domain Eukaryota; kingdom Viridiplantae; phylum Streptophyta; class Magnoliopsida; order Asterales; family Asteraceae; genus Glebionis; species Glebionis coronaria. The sequence continues at coordinate 69,751,772 of CM046882.1, read as the reverse complement.
CTCATTTAAGAGACTTAGCCTAATGTGTAGTTAAGGAATCAAAGCTAAGTGCTCAACACGCACGGTCGAGTCAAAAATTACTCTTATTCTCGCCATCGGAAAGCCTACATTCGTGTCTTCAAACACTTATAAACATGAGAAAAATTTTAAAATTTGGCCATTTTTAGCCTTATTTTGCAACAAAAACGATAACAAAACGATAAACTTTGGAAAACGTGAAGGTTTGGCAAGGCAAGTATCTATTCACCCCCCATACTAAAGTTAAACATTGTCCTCAATGTTTCGAGTCTAGGGGTGCAAACACCCCCATACTAGAGACGTAGTCGAATGCCTAATCTAGCATGGAAAGGGTGTAACCAATAAATTAATAGCCGTTTATGAAGTGTGCTAAAAACCTAAGGTTAGAACATAAAAGGATATATCATATGGATATTGGGAAAGGCCTCCAAAGCAAACGATCGAGTGCTCCCATAAAACGAAACACGAGAGGCTCCAATCGTGAAGATGATGATCTAAATACCACAATGCACAAACAACCACGGAACAAAGGTTGGAAGGGCACAAATCCCCTCACATTAAACTAATTAGAAAGCAATAATATGTACATGGATAAGCATGGGTCTCCCCCACGAGGCACCTTGTTTTTTATAACCGAGTCAAAAGCTCGACTCGAATCCCCATAAATGTGATCATTTAGGGATAATCATGGTATGGTCAATTTTTGGTGGGGCTTACATGATAAACAAGGCCAAAAAACAACCGGTATTAAGGACTAAGTCCTTTGATGATGCAAAATACCGGGATCAAAGATGGCGTTCTCGTTTTCTTTGGAAAAACAAATCAACGTCACTTTGTCGTGTGTCAACAAAAACTCAAAGAGTTTCAAGAAAGTAGGAGAGAAGAAATAGAAGGGTGGGACAATGGGTAAGTCTATAAAACATTGAGCTACTTGAGGTAAACTCGCACCAATCAAATGAAAAGATTTTCCATTTATTGCATCGGTGGAAGACCGAGATTTCCCTATATAAGCAATTCCAGGATCAAATATCTCGTCCTCGGTGGAGAAAGGGGAGGGAACATAAGGGGATTCCCCCACACTAAGTCCACACAAAGCATCGTCAAAAGTAGAAGACGAGCTTGTAGTACTCAAAACACGTGGTGATGACGGAGTTATAGTTGTAGAAAAATCTTTTAAATCCAAGTTAAAATCTTTTCCTTTTTCATCTTTTAAACTCTCCTTGTGAAAACCCGATTTGATTATGTCAAAAATATTTGGTGTATCTAAAGCAATGTTAGTCACACTAAAAATTCTCACATTTTGAAATCTTTTTGGTTTAGGTGGTGGTAAGTTTTCAAATCTTTTGTCAACAAAGAAAACCTCCCCATCGGGATCAACATATTCATCATCCGAAGAATCACTCGAGATTGGAAATGTAGGCTTAACACTCTTAACCTCCACCGGCGGAGGGGACGGAACTTCATTTTTCTCAACAACTCCTAAAACTCTATTTGAAAATTTTTTGCAAATGCTTTTGATGGGATTGACATTGTACAAAGATGTGATGGAATACACATGAGAAAGAGTGGAGTTTTGGGTTGCATTAATGACGAGTTCTTCCTCATTGAAACGAAGAGTGATTTTTCTTGCATGCACATCGATAAGTGCTCTCGAGGTATCCAAAAAAGATCGACCTAAAATTAACGGAACTTTAGGATCGATAGGAATGTCAACAACAATAAAGTCTACAGGATAGTAGAACTTTCCAACTTTCACAAAGACGTCCTCGACAACTCCACAAGCTAGAATCGTAGAATGATCGGCCATTTCGATTGACATTCTTGAAGGAGTGAGATTTGGAAGATTGAGCGATTTAAAAATCTCAAGAGGCATCAAATTAATACTAGCACCAAGATCGGCCAAGGCGTAGCATTCTTCCATGTCTTGGATAGCACATGGGATTAAAAACTTTCCAGGATCACCGACTTTTTGAGGTATGTGGCATAGAAAAACCGATGAACAACTAGACGATTTTTGCAATTTCTCTCTGTTATTCAACATACTTTTGAAGTTCGCGGCAAATCGAGGCATCATGACTAAGGCGTCGGCAAAACTTATATTGAAATGCAAGTCACGAAACATTTTCATAAAGAGTTCAAATTGATAATTATTTCGTTCTTGTGCCTTTTCTTTGTCTCGTCTTGAAGGGTAGGGTAAAGGTGGTGTGGGTTGGGGCAAAGTAGGCATAGGCATCGGCCTTGGAATCTCGGGTTCCATGATAGGTATTGGTTCAACCGTAGGTGTGGTTTGAGCGGTACTTCGTGGGCTTGTAATTTGCTCCTTTTCAACCACAACCTCGGGTTCTTTCTCTTTTTCCTTCTCCATTGAAGTACTTGGACGAGAAATGGGTTCTTTGAAAGTTTTACCACTACGAGTAGTAATAACCTTCAATTCTCCTTTCGGGTTCACGATGGTATCACTAGGAAGACCACCCGAAGAAGAGGGCTTACACATGATAGCTTCAAACATTATAGCCATACGGTCTTCAAACTTAGATTGCCTAGCATCCGCTTTTAACAACTCTTGCTTAATCTCATGTTGACCTTGCTCCATTTTTTGTTGATTTTGTTGGAGACGTGTGACATTTCCTTCCATTTTATTAGCATGAGTTTTAAGTTCATTAGCAAGTTCGTTTTTTAACTCGTTTTTCAACTCTGATCTTAAGCTAACCATTTCACGTTGCATATTGTCAAACTTAGCATCATTAGCCTTAGCATAATTCAAAAACTCTCCTTGAAGATTTTTGGTGTGATCATTTTGAAAACCTTGGGCATTGTTTTGAAAATCACGGTTTTGGTTTTGATTATAAATTTGCCCATTACCACTTTGATAATTACCTTTGTTATAATTCCTTTGATTTCCTTGGTAATTTCCACCTTGGTTGTTGTTGCGATAATTATTAGCATTTTGATTTGGTGGAGCTTGATTTTGGCGGGAACCTTGACCGATTTGGTTATAAGTTCCCGTGGCTACAAAAGCATTCGAAGTGTTACCATCCGCGGTAATGCACTCGGAAAGATCATGAGCTCCACCACACGACAAACAACTCTTAGAAACCGCTTTAACCGAAGCGGAATTTGAAGCTTCTTGAGCTTTCCAATGGGACATAAGGCTAGCAAATCTATCAAAAAATCGATTTTCTTCATTTGCTTCATCATGTAAGGCATTGATACTACGAGACGATGACGAGCCCAATTTGGCAACACTCGGTGTGTGACGAGGGCTATAAACCTTAGACCTATTCTCAATTATGACCAAAGCTTCTTCAACCGTTTTACACAAAAAATTACCACCCGCGGCGGCATTTAAATAATCTCTTTCATGATCATTAAGTCCATTGTAAAACGTGTCGATTTGGTGTAAGTCGGAAAAACCGTGATGAGGACATTCATGTAACATCTCCTTAAACCTATTCCAAGCCGTAGAAAAACTTTCATTTGATTCTTGTGAAAATTTAGAAATCTCATTCTTCAAATGCGTAGTCTTAGAGGGCGGAAAAAATTGGTTCACAAACTTTGAAACGAGATCCTTCCACGTTAATATAGAATTGGGTGGCTCTTTCTCTAACCAAATTTTAGCGGGCCCCGCTAAGGAATACGGAAAAAGCATCATCTTAATCGAGTCATTCGAGACATCTTTAAATTTGCACGTGGCGGTAAGACGATTAAATTGGCGGATATGGTTGTGAGGATTGTCCTTTTCATCACCACGGAATTTGTTGTTTTGGATCATCGACAAGAAACCCGTTTTGACCTCAAAATTCTCCGCATGGATAGCGGGAATCACAATAGCTTCTCCATAACCCTCGGTGGGTGCTTGAAGTAACTCCATCATAGTTCGATTCGCCATGGTAGGTGCTTCTCGTACAATGGGTTCGTCAATAGGAGACTCCTCACTAGAATGAGTTGAAGTGGGAGTTTTGTTCTTTCGTCTACGTGCACGTTTTGCTTGATTACGAGTGAGCATAAACGTCACGTACAACGAGGAGACGAGCAAAGAAGATTCTTTTAGGTATTTTGTGTTTTTCAATTTTTTTCTGTGGTTTTTGATGGTATTAACTTTTTGGAAATTGGTGAAATGTATTAAGTAGACAAAAATCTACAAATCTCCTCCTTAATCAAATCTCTCGATTAAAGAAGCCTCAAGGAATGAAAACGATCACGTGAAGTGAACGCCTTCGATGACTTTAGAACGATGGTGGAACACCAAATCGTTCAAGAGGGTTTAATCAAATGAAACCAAGAAAATATATATGATATGTAATAATACTTTGGGCGGCAAAACCCTCGATTCACTCTCAAAATCAAATACGCACAAGCAAGCGGTGGAAACGAGGCGGCGCGAAGCACTTAAGAGCCTTTTTCCTTTAGGTTGTGAAATACAACCGCCTTATACCCACCTTATAGTTTGTATTATCAAGATTAAGCTTCACGAAAGTATTTATATATTTTTGCCTTTTTTCTTTGGTTTGAGATTCGAATACAATGATTGGGTAATGACCTCCCAAGTCAAGGTTGTGATTGCTCACGTATTTGGAGTAATTGTGAATTTATTGTTCTACGTATACAATATAGTAATAGTATTCACACAAAAACCGAAAAACGATAATACGTATTAGTAGAGTGCTACTAATACAAATACTATTATGGCTAATATAATAAAACAAAAATGTTCAATCAAAACACAACACGCCTCCCGGCAGCGGCGCCAAAATTGATGTAGTAGTTTTGTACCCTTTAGGAAAAGGATGACAAATAGTGGAAGTATTAAGTGTCGGTTTAGGAAAACCGAGCACTAATGACCCAAATGAAGTCCAAGTTCGTTCTCGAGGAGGCACGTGTGTTGTGTAATGAATTGATTTTGATTGATGATTTTATTAAGAAGAAAGGAGAAGAGAAAATGACGAAGACGTAAAAATAAAAATTGACAAAAACCAATCACTACTAGAAAGTTAAGACGTAGAACCTTAAAAACCATGAAAATTAAAATTTTAACCTAAAAATTCCTAAAAATTACTAAAAATCCACAATAATATTCTAAGAGTTTACAAAAAATCCAAACTTGCTAAAATCTTTTAATTAATTAAATAATGACTTTTTAATGCTAATTAAAGCCCTAAAAATCACAATTAATTATTAAAAAGCCCTAAGCAAGATCTAATAGTTTGTAAACCTCAAAAATGACCTAATTAAGCTAAAAACTATTTTTAAAAATTTTAAAACCAAATTAAACTATTTTTAAACTCCTAAAAACTATTAAAATCTATTAAAACTTAAATTAATTCTAGAAAATAAATGAAAAGCCCAAAAAATATTTGGAAAGTGACAAAACTCCTAATTATATGTCCTTAACCTAGGAAAAATGAAAAAAAGTTAAAAATTAAACTTTCTATTTTTGGTAATAAAATAATATTAAAATATTCTAAAAAATTAAAAGTTTATAAATAAATTCTAAAAAATTACCAAAAATCCTAAATAATGTAACTAGAACAGAAATGCAATTAAAATTTTCTGAAACCTTTTTATTAATTTTATATTAAATTTTAAAGTTGATAAAAAACCCTAAAATCCTATAAAATTAAAAATAAGACTTTTTGAAAACTTTTTGAAATGTAAACCTCAAATAACTTAAAAATAATCCTAATAAATAAATAAATAAAGGGAAAAATAAACTTTTAAAATAGAAAAGTCTAAAACCCTAATAAGAACCTAAGAAAAATGAAAACTGGGAAATAAACTTAACCAATAAGCTACAATAGCTAAAATAAGCTACGGCTTATTTATGAAAAGCCAAAACAAAACTACCTTAAGTATTTATCAAATGCAAACCTAGCAGTCAAAGACCCTAGGGCGCAATGGTAACTTGTGTGTGTTGTGAGAGGAGTGGCGCAGGTTCGAGTCCTGGCCACGTCCTTTTTGATAATTTTTTTTTTTTTTTCTTTTTAGCTTTTTTAACACACAAACCAGTGATCTTTTAACTTATCAAAACACAAACTTAATTCCAATATAACAAAGATTAAACCAAAAAGAAACCAAAACCTGCTCAGTTCTCTTCTTGTTTCTGATGAACTCAAAAGTACATATTCACTTTTGAATTTTGACCAAGAGGACTTGGTTTGATGATTTTTGTGGATGTTTTGTTGGGCAATAGGCACCCTTATACTCTTTGGAGTATAAGGAGTCAAAATTAACACAAATCTAGCACAAATGAATCACAAAGATCACAAAAAATCACCAAACAAGTTTCTGATGTAGCTTAATGTATGACTGAGAGTATGTTCTGATGCACTTGGCACAATGGTGAAATTCAAAGCTCCCAAATTGGCAAACAACCTACCAGCTAGCATATAAACATTATCAATCCTTAAAATAACCTAGTTCTTAACAGATAATCAACTTTTGAAGGCAAAATCAACACAAAATCAGTCACAAGAGCAGTTACTGGATTTCATGCTATTTTCTCAACTTTTTAACATACAACTTGCTTAAAACTCTTACTAAACTGAAACACAAAAGCATATAATACTAAACAAACCACCTAGAAGTATTTTCAAACAAGTTTTAACCCAGATTTTAATCTCAAATCCTAGCCAGACTTCTTATCCCAAACACTCCTTTAAAATCTGAAATCAAATTTTTACAAAGCAAAACCTTTCAAAACATACTCAAACTGATTTTTATCTATTCTAGCATGCATACAATCCTATCATGAGCTATATTTATCAGCTTAAACAAACAATCAAACAACTTTCATGCAATGTTCAAAAATCTCATACAAAATCAGTAAAACTAAAAACTCAAAAAGGAAACAAGGTCTACCTTGTTGGGCCTACATCCAGGCCCAACAGTGACTGTTTTGTCACCTCCAATTGACCCGGGTCTATGCTGAACCTTGGATCAATCAAGCACAAACCTGCTAAGAAAAACAAGAACACAAGCACAATACAAACTTTTGATTTTTTTTTTAAAACTTTTCAAACCTTGTCAAACCTTTTCAAAAACTTTGAACCAATGAATCTTGAAACCTTTAACACGTTTTAGTCAAGGAACCAACCTCAGAAATCAAAAACAACAATCCACTTTCACTTCTTGATGTTCTTAAATTTCTGAAAATTGAAAAACCTTTCTTAAAAACCTTTTGAAACCTTAAACACACAATGTGTTTACACAATTAAGATGGAACTCAGTTTTTAGCTTTCTAACACACACACACAACTTTTAACAATCATAAAAAAGGAATTACACTTGTTTCTAACACAAATACCAAACTTTTTATATTATCAAAAAGGAATTACAATGAGTGAAAGCTTAAAAACTGGAACCAGAGGAAATAGAGACACGTGCGTCTCTATTTATACAACTAAAGAGAAACTACTAGAACTACTAAACTCTAGTATGTGGAATTCCTAAAAAGCCCTTGGGTCTTCATCTTCAAATTGGTCAAAAGGTGCCCATGTGAATGCCAGTGATGTTTGAATGTATCTTGGACGTTAAAAACTCCTTGGGGACCAAGTAGAAGGATCATGGATGTTGGTTTGGTCGGGCATTGGGTTTGGGTAAGTGTGACGTTGCAGGGGAGGGACCAAAGTGTCACATGGGGTTGTCTAGTGAGGGGGGTTTTGGTTGGGATGGGATGAGAGTGACCTTAATTAAGGTTCTGGAAATAATTAACATAAACCCCTTTGATTTAAGTTTTTTAGGGATTAGGGTTCTTGGGGATTAAAAGGTGATTAGATCCAAAAAGGGGTAAAGTTTATTTAAAAAGGGTGTTTGGGAGGGAAATTAGGAATGGTTGACTGGGGGTTTGACTGGTTTAATTAATTAAACCGGTTTGGGTATTGGGTATGGACGGGTAGGGTAGGGTTAATGGGTTATTGGGTGGGTATTGGTGACGTGTAAAGAGCTGGTTGGGTGGGAGGGTTTGTTGGTTTGGCAGAAAAGGCCCCCAAGGTTCTTTCTTTCTTCCACTTTGTAATAAATCAGTATCAACGCCCTTATTACTCTTGACAACTTTTGGCAAGTTGTCAAATTTGGCACAATTACTTTATAAATCATAAATAAGGATTTCAAATGTAATTTCTTCATTTACCAAGGGCTTTTCTTGTAATGTCTTCAAACTTTAGGGATCATTCTTGTACAATTGACATTTAGAGGGTCATTTGTGACAAGTTCTTCAAAGATGAGGGACTAAAGTTGCCAATCTTCAAATCTTCAAGGGTCATTTTGCAAAATTCCAAACTTGGGCCCGGTTCATTGTGCGGCTTCGTTTCACGTGTTCGTTTTTGAATGATTCTTGTGATCTTTTGCCAATTCCTCAATATCCGTACCTAAAAATACACACGTAACAAACACGAGCATATATTTGGTATATTTAATGATATTAAATGCATTTTAAGACCGTTTTGGACGATGAGACCATGTATAAAAGCAGTCTCATCATCAACATTCAGAGAACGTTCATTTTTTCATGAATAAATTAGGGCACTTTAATAAATAAAATATTAACGCGTATTGTTTATGAAGATCACTCAGACATGTGTAATTTATTCTCTTTGGACATATATGACGTAATTTATTCTCTTTGGACATATATGACCTAATTTATTCATCAAATATTATTTTTATATCGATCGTTTATTAAAAGTTCGACAAATGTGTGAGTGTTCTTCTCTTTGGACATTCGGAGAACGTTTATACTTTGATGAATAAATTGAGAAAATTATTAAAAGTTTGTCATAATAATTCTCGCTAACTAAATTCCGTTAATATTTATTGGGGTTGCTATATGACGAACTTTTTTACGAGATGTTACACACACGAATTCTATGGCTTATGGAAACTTTTATTGAGCTTATTTATGAGCTTATTAACCTTCTTATACTTCATTGGATGCATTGAAACAAAAATCCCAAATAGAAATGAGTGTGTGAGATGGTTTGAAGTGGTGAGCTTGTTTCGACTATTTATAGTGTACGAAAGGACCTTGGAGTCCAAGGGATATCTTAGCAAGGTATCTTGGATATAAGTTACTGTTAATACAACCAATGCCTAAAAGCATTATTTGTAATAACTAATCTTTCTTCGTTTTGATCACGACAAAGTGTAAAAACATCTATTGTCAAACATAATCGAAAGACGAATTATTCAACAAACACTATCATCAAGGTAATAATCATTTAAGTCTTACACAAACATATCTTATACATGTTTAGTGATCATAGAAAGTGATTAACCCCAAAACTCATATTTATACAAATCTAACAAAATATTTTAATAAACTTTATTTTTACGAAAATATTTTATTAAAATAGAAAATGAAAATTTGAATTTAGCATATTTTTAAAGGCCTAAGAATATATCATTGAGGTATAAACTTCATCAGATGAGATTTCTCCACTAAAGGACAAAAAGGAGCAGACTCTAGTGACCGCAGCCCAGTATAGGTGCCTACGGCTCAATATCAATATTTAGCCGCCAACCCATTTAATGAGCTGCGTCCATAGAGCCGTTATACCTTGTCCCCTATAAATAGTGGATCATATTTCAATGGACCTTTTTGGACAGTTTTCTGGTTCTTATCTTCTTTCTATGTTTCCAATCATTAGTAACAGATCACTTAATTTGTTAAGTATGTTTACTTATGATTATCCTCTTGATCTCCTTTTTTACTTATTCAAAGAGAAGATCACTCACACATTTATGATTTGATAAAAGATGAAGCATTGATGAATGTCATCCTTTCTTAGATGTAGTCATGTTCATCACTTTGTTTATTTAAGTCTTGTGTAGATCCAAGGTATTTGTGTATACTTGGATTAGTCTTGTCTAATCGAATGTATATGTGTATACTTGGATTAGTCTTGTGTTGATCCAAGTTATATGTGTATACTTTGATGTGTCTTATGTTGTAATAAATCTTGTGTGTTAGTTCTCACTAAACTACAAAGTGATGTGATTGTGTGTATGTGTCTTGTGAGTTTTCACATAACTTGAAAGTGAAGAGTTGTGAAGATTGGTTCTAGCTTTAGATTAGGACTCGACATCTAGCCTTGTGTCAAAAAAGAAGATGGGCGACGAAGATTGGTTCTAGCTTTGGATTAGGACTCGACATTTAGCCTTGTTTTGGAAAAGAAGATGGGCGACGTAGATTGGTCCTAGCTAAGATTAGGTCTCGACATTTAGCTTAGTGCCGGAAAACATCATAAGCGACGTTGTAAGGTTTTCTCCGCCAAGAAGGTAGCTTATGGATATAATGGAAATCTCGAGTAAGGTGTATTCGAGGAGTGGAGTAGGAACAAAGAGAAAGCTTTGTTGTCGAACCACTATAAATCTTGGTGTCTTACCATAGATTGCTTCTTTCCATACTCTTTACTTATTGATATTTATATTCATGCATTGCATTTCCATATCACTAGAATTCGCAAATGGTTTGGAAATTGGTTTAGCAACTATGAAACAAGTTTTCAACTAAAAGGTAATTTTCGGACCAACATAATTTTAATTAGGACCTTAATCATAGAAACTATTCAACCCCCCTTCTAGTATCTACAGTTATGACTAAGGAAGTCTAGGTGGTGAGTATGGTATGCTAGAACTAGGGTAAAAGATGTGTAAGAAGCCTTAGGAGGCCACGACTTGGAGAAGAAGGAAAAAGGGGCAAGGTGCTCACAAGGAGGTGATGGAGGTACTTGTGTAGTTTCTTGGAGCTGCTAAGATAGCAAGGAGGTCAATCATCAAGGTGTTTGTAGTTTAAAAATGATTTGTATGTGTTTCATAGCCGAACTAGAGTTTTTAAAGAAATTAGGGTTTGAACCTTGGATTAGGGTTTGTAATTAGCGTTTAGTGTTATTATAGGGTGAGTTTATGGGACATTATGTATTAGGTTTTTGTAAAGTTGGTTTAAAAGGTTTTACAAGTTTGAAATGGTTTTGGAGGGAAAATGGAAAATTTGAATAATCGTGCATTAATGACTTTTACTATGGATTTGTGAATGTTATACTATGATTTAAGATGAAATATAGCTTAAATGTTATGCTAAGTGAGTTTGTACTCTTTGTTTATATGGTGATATATGGTTTTAGAAGGAAAGGGTGGATTTTGAATATTATGCATCAATAGGTTGTACATTAAGCTTTAGGGAGTTGTTTTATGTTTTGGAAGGAAAATATATTCAAGTATATGCTATTGCATTATGTACACATGCTTTGGGAGCTTATACATGTGTTTTGAATAGTGAGATTTCATGAAATTAGGGTTTGAGGTAAATGTTAATGTAATATGTTTATTTCATATTAATAAACATTATAAATAGTATGTTAAAAAATAACATATGATAAAATGGTGATATTAGAACATAAACTTGACATATTATAATGTTTGCTTGATAGAAATGTTGATATAGTTGGTAGTAGTGGTTGTGTGTGCCCGTTTACTTTGCTACGTAAGTCACTTTCATAGTTAATAACATGAAAAAAAGAAAAAATTTCCCCATGAAAATGGCTTATATGTATCATAGGCGTAATATAAATTGTTGAAAATAGTGGGTTGTTATAGGGTTTGTTATTCTAAAACATGACATTTGCAATTTCATGATATGACTATATGATTGAAATTGTGTACTTATGATTTTGTGTGATATTGCTAAGTATATACCTGATAAAACACTCTATTAAAATGAATACTAGTTCGAAGCAAGTAGTTTTAATTATATTGATTACAAACTCATTAAATTAGCATAATCATCATCTTCGTGTTATTTGTTGATTACATGGTATTTAGGGAGTGACAACCTATTTACCATTTTTGGTATATTTGTTACTCAAAGTATTCACAACAGAAAACACCCAAATCCCTACGAACACCACAGCTTACCACAACATACTAGCTACAAACGCAAGGGTCATACTTACAAGTGTGTTCGTAGCTTTAATTCGGCAATCCTTGTTAAAAATTTAAAACTTTCACTCTATGTGCCCCTCACCCTCTGTGACAATGAAAGTTCTAAGGATCCAAGAGACTCCCCCAAACCGGTTAAGTCAATATTATTTCCTACCATTGCCTCTTGTAAACCTAAACAACGAATCCTTAATTTGGAAGATCAAGTAAACTACTTGCTTAAAACGCAAAACTAAATCCAACTGCCAATGACAAGTCAAACACAACTCCCTCGGGCTTATTCTCAAGTTATGTGTTCAAATTAATGAGCAACCAACTCGTGCGATCAAGCCAAGCGAACTCATCCACTCTCCAAAACTATAGCCACTCGATTACCAAAAATATTCGAGCCCTCTTTCGAGCCTCAGTTGTGAAGATACATGGATGTATACACCAAAAAATTGAAAGTATATATGAATCCATGTATAAGCAAAGGCAGGAGATGAACAAGAGGATGACAAAAATTTTCAATCTTGTAAGAGAATATACCAAAGAAAATTCCTTGGAAAAGGTGTTAGTTGGGTAGACAAGTAGTAAACCTGTCACCAAATTTATTAACGGAATATCCATTGTCATTGAAAAAGAAGTGGGTAATGAACGTGACAGGGTCATCAAGAATGAAATTGTTAAGAAACCCGATGTGTTGGCGGAAGTTGTTAACAATAGTAGTGAAGGTGTTGAAAAATCAGATGTAGGTGATAAGGTCGATAAATCGGGATGGGATGACTATCATATCGAACCAATAAAAGAAGTTAAGTCTTAACTAATAAGTTACTATATAAAACACGAGATTAAAATAAAAAAATTGACCATGTCATCAATTATTATAAATACAACCAACCGCTTGTGAAATTATTTTGTAGGAAAAATAGACTTTGAAGAATATGATAAAAATCCTAAGGAAGAACTTTATGAAAAAATTATTCAAAGAAGAGTGGTCAAGAAATTTGAGTTGAGTGGTAATTTTGTACTGTCATCTAACATATGTTACCTTAGGTGTACTGATGCCTTTGGGGATCAAGGATCTGATGTGAACATTATGACTTTTCCCATCTATAACAAATTGTTTAGTGAAAAGCTTGTTCCCACAAACCTTAAGATTTCTCTAGCTAACCAATTATATGTGTACCCACTAGTTAGTTGTTTGGGTATCAAAGTTTGTACAACTTTCTTATGGTTTGGTATTAGTAGAAGTAGCAAATATGAGTCACTCATTAAGTCTTCTAACATTTGATTTAACTTCACATATATTGCTCTATTTATTTATAAACATTTAAATTATCTTGGTTAACAATATTGAGATATTAATCTTTTCTTTGTACGTTTTTTATGTTAAGTTGTCATAAGTTTTGTTTCATATTTTGTTGCTACAAATGCATTAGCGTCTCTTGTTAATAAACAATGTATGTTTTATTAAACGAATATCTACAACGTGTGGCCTCCTTATTACTCGTTTACTACACATTAGATAAAAGTAATATTAAATTTTACAAGTATTATTTTTCCTATTTATTTAAACAAATATTGGAAAATCACCAGTTTGTCAAACTCGTATATTTGATTATCTACAATCTGTACAATACAGTGGACTTTTAATATTATATTATAGATATATAATACATTTTGTTTAATTGTATTGGTAATTGTGAATGTATTTTTCAGTTACAGTGATATATCATTTAATTTCTTTAATGATATAATCACTATATTTAATCTAATGTAATATTATCATAATATGTTCTTAACTTCTCATGGTTATATAATGAGCCATTTCTATAGCTTTGACATACCACAACTCCAAATTCACTCATGACATCACCAACACTTTTCTCAAAACTAACCATTGCTACCTCCTCCTCCATGAGATGTAGCATTTCTCAGGACGATCTACCTATTCATGATCAACCAACAAGTATGACATTGACTCCCCTTACCTTCCCAATTCTAGCAGGTACCGCAACTAATGACTCCTACCCAATCCTACCATATTTCATAACTTACGGAAGGTGTACTAAGAATCATGGGTTTATCAAGAGAGAAAACCTTATTCTTGATGGTTGTGGGGAGTTCATGCCGACGCACAACGCGAATCCAAGTGATTCATCTTTTCTAATATGTGATGCATGTGGCTGCCATCGTAGCTTCCATCGCGAAAATTTGTTTGTGCCACTCATGAAACCCATAGATCAGGTTATGAACTACCCATCTCCTTCCGAAAACACATCTGATACATCTTCTCCAACGCCTATTTCTTCATCCTACTACCCACCACCAACCCACATGTTTCTAGCATCTAACCCATCTGGTTTAACCACACCACTACCCAAGCAACTACCCACACCACCACCCACACCACTACCTACAAATAACAACAACAATAACAACCGTCCATCAAGGTTAGGATTAAGCCAAAGCAAACGTTCTCGCTCAAAGTTCACGAATGAACAAAAAGAAAAGATGAGTGTGTTTGCTGCAAGAATTGGATGGAAGATCCTAAAGAAGAATGAAGAACTTGTTACAGGCTTTTGTAGTAAAGTTGGTGTTAGTAAAGCGACATTTAAAATTTGGACGCGTAACAATAAAAAGAATTATGTTAAAAATAGAAATTTTGGAAATGAAGAATCTTAATTCTCTTAATAAACATGCATGTCTATTAAGATGATTTGAAGCTTCTCATCTTTAACCAAACATTTAATAAGTGAGTTGTTGACAAGTTTATTATTTTAACATTTTATATGATATGATGTTGTTTTCATATGTTGTATTTTTGGGTTTAAGTTATCATTTCATGTTATATATGAATCATCTCACAAAAGTTATAATACTTTTTATGTTTTCAACTATGCACCATATTCAAGTTTCTCTTATTAATAATTATTTAACAACAATTAACAAGTATTCATTCTGATAGAAATTAAATGTGCACTTTCAGAATGCACAAAGATCTAGATAAGCATAATCATAACACCGTTACCCAATTAAATACCATCTTTACCTTTTATATCCTTTTGATTCACTGGGATTTAAAATTAGATACTTGTTTCAAGAAAAACGAAAGTAAAAATATGGACATCTAATTTGGGGCAGATAGAGTACTATACAATAAATTTAAATAAATATACAACACTTTTTATGCATATGGAAGACAAATGGATATTTATATATCAAAATTTAAATTATTTTTTTATGGATTTTGAGATAAATTTATTCAAAGAAAAAGGATTGGACACAAGACCTTAAAATACAAACAATATGAAATATATATTCAACAAAAAATTATATATCAGAAGGATTTTACAAAAATAAACTCTTATCTGAATACATCATTTATTCTATTCGTAAATCTTAATTCCTAATTTTGTCCGTTACGCATTAAAGTGTTTATAGACCATTAACTATCATTAAAAGAATATCATATTTCTAATTAAACTATGATACATTTTCAACTTTATAATTTACTTTTTTTTGTTTTGGGTGTTGCATTGCGGCATGATAGTGTGAATACTTTGAGGGTGTAATAAACTAGTGGTAATATCTACACATAATGACGGTATTAATAATATCAAATACTTCATATTTTATATATTAAAATCCTTATTGAAATGCTCGTATTTGTTGTATTTCTGATAGAAATGTTGCTTATTTATTTTATAGAAAATTACGAGCATTGAGAAATAAAATGCACGATCGGATGACTAAATATAAAAAATGTGCACTGATGTTTGGAGATTCAAGACAAAACTAAGACGTAGTTGGCCCGTGAACTCCGCCGTAGTTCACTTATGAAAATATTGTTCAAAACAACTACGGTCCGTTTCCATATATGACTATGCATTAGTCTGATGAGTTATTTGAAGAAATGCGTAGATTATCCAAACTACGACGTAGTTCCACTCTTTGAGTATGTCTTAGTTTCAATTGGCTAAAAAAGAAAGTTTGCATCAGAAAAATACGGCGTAGTTCATTTAACACCCCTAAATTTACTAGCAGCGGAAACCAACCATTTGGGTGTTAAGAAATAGCACAATCACAAAATACTATAAATAACAACTCTAAAAGAGACATTTTTAGATAAAGGGTTCCATTCATAAAGATCAGAGTACTGGTCCCACAAACCGTTACCAACATTTCTTACATAAAACTTTTTAAAGTACATAAACGTTTAAAAGTAAAAAGATAACTGAATGGAACGAAAACATGTTTTCCAAAACATTAGCGCTTGCCTCCTCGTCAATTCCAAACCTCCAGCATCCATCTTTATTTACCTGAGATAAACATGCTAAAAAGTCAACTAAAAAGTAGAGTGAATTTATAGAGTTTATAAGAATAATAAGTGAACACAAGAATTTTTAATCATCTGAAACTTATCACGCAGACAAGTCATATATATAAATAAATGCATTAAGCTCACGCCACTGAACGTTAACCAACATATCAATCCGAGTCACTTACGGCGCCCCTACTAACAGGTAATATTGTCATATACCAACGATCTCTTATACATAATATCCCTTTCAAGTGCTCACAAGGATACATACCCTAGGATAAGGCTGTCAAACCAAATAGATCTATCATATGTATTAGCGTTTACCCCTTCGAGTAATTAACAGTGCATGAAATTCAGGGACTTCATTAGACAATGGTACTTATGCATTTATCATCTCATTCGGGTCCAGCATACCGAAAACAACTTTTGTTCATTTTATAAAATAACATGTATCCCCCTCGCGGGTTTAATAAAACATTTAAAGTTTAAAGGCGAGGCTATAAACTCACCTTTAGGCGAACGGAACGGATGACGGATGAATCATGGAACCGGGCTGTAGAAGAGTAGATAGTAGCACTCCAATGCTATTCGTGACCTACAAAAGTGATCACGCCCCTTAAGTAAGCGTTTATATGCTTATAAAACAATTATATGAAAATAATTCGATAAAAATGTATTACGGGTAAAAATTTGCACCAACACCTAAGTCAAAGTGAACCAAGGCTAAGAAAGGTTTATAACCTGTAGGAATTATGTATTCTATATGGTCTAAGTGTTAAACCAAGTATTCAATACGGTTTGCACACAAAACGCCTCAAGTTTACATAACAAAAGACATAAAAGTCAAAATTATTCGGCGGGACTGTTTTGAGAATAGTATATATCCCAAACTATAAATCAAATGATTTTGGGATTTAAACCCCTGGAACCCAATTGAAATCTAGTTTCCAAAATGTCCAACCATTCGATCTAAGAGTTTACGGAACTTTCTAAAAGTCCAAAACAGTAACAGCCCTACCGTAAGAACTTAATGGTCAAACTGCACTAGTCAAACTTGGTACAAAATAACCCGTTAACCTATAAGGTTTGAGGAACTGAGATTTCCACCATTGGAAAGCCTCATGATTCTACTTTCGTCCCATACCAACCACGAGTAAATAGCTACCACAAATTAGCGGGAAAGTTACATTCTTTGAAAGGTTACAAAATCCGAATTTTGTTTTTAAACTCGGGTTTACCGTTTTAGTCATAAAAACCATTTGGTGATAGCTATTAACATGAGGTAAGTGGGAGGACTTCACATATGATCTCTACTACTGTAACAAACCTTAAAATGCACAAATAGAGGTCAATAACCTATAGCCACAAGCTATGTAAACCTGCTGCCCCAGAATAGGCCTTCGACCTTAAATAGGTCATAACTTCCTCATCCGGAGGAGTTGAGTGCCTATCCAACTCACCACTAACATGTAAAAGACCCAAGGAACCCATTTAAGCTGTAAAAAGTGCAGGTCACAGTAGAAAATATGTGAGTTTTGGGCTCACATACCTGCTGTCCGAATTTTGGCATCATAGCATCTATACCAAACAACCTCTAATTCATTTCCAACAATCAAAAACACATCTTATATTAACCTAGATAGATCAATACACTATAAATCTATATCATGCATGGTCAAAAATCAAAACCCACCTAAGAACAATAACCATAACAACAAAGCTAATCAACAAACCCAATCACTCAAAAACCACAACATGATCCCCATGGATCATGTTTTGGCCGCGGCTCAATCAAGCCACCATGGGTGTTCTTGGACAAAATTCCTAGTGATTCTATTAGTCTAAACACTAATAAACATATTGCATGTCTAATCCCATGATCAAACATGCAAGAACACAAACCTTGAATTTTTATGATTTTATAAAAATCAATTGCATGTGCAAATAAGTAATGGGTTTATGTTTAGGAGTTACCAAAGATCATTTTGGTATGTTTTAATTGAAGGATTGAACAAGAAATATTGATCTATAGGGCTGTTTTTGGTTGTGTTAGTCGAACCAAGTGAAAGAACAGGAGAAAGAGTTGTAATTTTGGAAGGAAAAAAAATGACAGTTGTATTTGGTGTGTGTGTTTGTTTCGACGGCCAAAGAGAAAAAGAAAAGGGAAAATGGGTTTGGCCCATTACTAAGTTACTTATTACTAATCAACTAAAGCCCAAAGTTAAAATTACTCCTAGCCCGACTCGATTCCTAAAAGTCGCTAATAAATCCTATTCGGTGCAAATTTATTTACGTAAATACAGAATTTATAAAAATAATTTTTTTTGACTAAATATAGTCGAATTATGTCGCCGTCGGTTACCATTCCATCGATCCGTCACTTTTATAAAATTTATGCGAGAGAGCATTTAAATCAATTTTCATGACTTAAATTAAAACGGAAAAATATATAAAAATTTCCATAAATCCAAATAAATAATTTTAAATGAGTAGAAAAATAATTAAAATATAATATAATTAAAATTCACGAGAAAATAAATATGACCTTATTTTTACGGGTTTTACATCCTCACCACCTTAAGGGAGCAACGTCACGGGGCTCGTTTCTTCTTATACACTACTTCTCGAGATTTATTTTAACTCAAAATAAAATAGTGATCCTTAATATGAGTAACATAATGAGATATAATGAATTCATAAACGCATAAACGAAAACGATGTGTTAAAATGATTTAAGGTTAACGATCGACGAGGGATCTCGAATCACGTAACCGTAAAACATAGTAATTCACATTAGGAGGAAAATGAGGGCGAAGAATGAATGAAATATTTAAATTAAAATAACGTTTGTCACAATTATCCGTCCCGGATTTGGTATTACATTAAAACTCGATTAAGGTATTTTCATGATAAAGATGATATATTAAAAATAGAAGTAAAATAACTTCAAAATTTATCTTGGTCGTCTTACGAAACTTTGAAAGAATAACATGAATTTATTAACTAAACTCATATTGATGGTTACAATTAGAAAATATAATTCCCAAATTAAATCATTATTAGGAATATAAATTAAACCGGTAATTTCATTACATTAAAAGTAAGTATGATAAGTCACTTAGTTAAAAAGATAGAGCATAATTTCATTTTAAAACATTAGTTTTAGTTATACAAAAGATGATGTATAAATTTGACCTTTTACTTGTGATAGTTATTTCGATAATTAAAAACCATTGGAAAATGTATAAAAGTTCCATAAAATTTTTATAATACGTTGTAGAAATACATAAAGGTTTTATTATTTCAAAATAAACATGAGATATATTCGGGTTTTAAAATGTGACAAGATTACAAACGAAGACGAATGGAATTAATGGTCAACAATTAGTACGAAATCAATTGTGCAAAAAGGGGACGAAGTAAATGTCGTATGAATTCTTAAAGAGAATAATAAAATAGAGGCGTTGATGGAAGATAATAAGAAACAAAGGACATCAACTTCATGACTGTGGTCGATTGTTCACCAACATCATCTCATTAAGTTCGCGGTGGTCGATACACGATCGAAAATAATATCCACACAAAGATTTTCGAATCAAGAAAATTCTAAATAATCACTTGTAGTTAAAATAAATCAAATGAATAATGTTAGCGTTTAAAGAGAGAAGTCAATGCACGGTTCACACGAGTGGATTTCGAGACAAACAAGAGTGACGGACGTCATCCCGGATATATGGAAATCCCTCTAGTGATAATTCATTATTCACGTGCGGAGACATTCCGAAGATCCACCCAATCTCATAAAGAAGATTGGTAGAGATCGAAGGATAAAACATCGAGACTTTCCAGTCCAGTATCATTAGTCGGCAATTAGACGAACGGTCAAAAGAATTCAGTTATAAAATAAAATGAAGTGACAAGTAGAAAAACGATCGTCGAGTAAAAACGTACCCGTAAGCGCGTAATTCGTTCAAGAGAAGGTAAGAAAACGTATGCGGATGCATAGAAATTGCGCTACTTGCATAAAATATAAAGGTTTTCAAAACTTCCTTTCACTTTATTTCATTTTATTTAATTTTATCATAAATACAAGTAAAAAGTTGATTATTATCAAGATTTATAAGGTGACTAATATTCAGCCTAGCATGGCTCATTCTAAATTAGACATAGGTGATCAGGCCATGTATAATTTAGGACTAGCAAGTCGAACTAGTATTACGTTTCTTATGTATATATATAAACCATGCCATTTGTAAAATGGAATTTAATAATATTTTATAAATTTATAGGATGCAAGTCGTTTGCGATATATTTAAGAAACAACTTTAATGTTACAGTAAGTATTTTGTAAGACCAAAGTAAACAACAATTTGTTAAAATAAATCGTAAAACAATACCAAATTAATTATAAGGTGACATTACGAACACGTATTAAACATATAATGGTTTACAAAATAGTACTCCCTCCGTCCCATATTAAATGTCCACTATTGAATATTCAAAGTCTTTATTACTAAACTTTGACCAAAAATATTTTTATTTGTGTTATATAATATTTGACGAAAGTCATATGAATAGATTCGTTTTTCAAAAATATTTTCATTGGTATAATTTTCATCAAATATTATATAACAAAAATACAAATATTTATGGTCAAAGTTTAGTAACTAAGACTTGGAATATTCCATAGTGGACACTTAATATGGGACGGAGGGAGTAGCAATTAATAGCTCATAGGACAACCACTGAAATGGTCACGAATTGATAAGGTTTCAAGAGGTTACAAGATTTAGACGGAATCGCCATGAGACACGTGATAAAAATGCCGACGAAGAATGTGAAGATAAAACTTCAAATCTTCAACTCCAATCAGTTGTAGGTTAGAGGAATATAAAAATAAAATCGAATGACAAATGAGTCATATATATAAAAAGGATAAAGCAATCCACATGTGTACTCATCTTAAGCTACACAATACAAACATGCTTTTAAGAAAGTATATAATTTTTATTTTTTATTTTTTATTTTTTTTTAACATCTTATCTTTCATATATTTATTAATAATTATAATTTACATATTAGAAGAAGGCAAACGGGCAACAAGCTGCGCCGCTAGCCCTTTTTGTATAGCAAAACCAAGTCTATTAAATACAACGTTTGTGGATTTGGGAGTCAAAACATTACTATATAATTCGTTTTTAAATTACACCACTAATCCGGTAATTGCTAATCATGTAAAATTTCTGTTTTTAAACATTTTCACATGCAATCAGTTTTCGTTAGTTGTAAAATAGTATTCGTTAAAACTTTATGATCTCAAATGAACTAAAAAACGCTTAGAAACGTTTAAAAAACATATTCTAATTTTTCTATCAGATTTGACTTTTTACGTTCAGCTTTAACTTTTCAGGTCTGACCCGACTAATTGGCCAACTAAATAACATTTTCAAGACTTGGAGTCTAAAGCAATTTTATGTAACACGGCGTTTCAAGCAACTTTCTAGTTTTACCCGAAACCTGAAACTCAACAGAAAATGACCAAAATGCCCCTGCAAGCTGCTACGCACGTTTGACTAATTTATTATAAAATGCAGATTTAACTTTTAAGTTTTGACCCATCTATATTCGTTTTTAGAACTGGTTTCCACGCGTTAGAAGTAAAACGACATTTTAAACAACTTTTTATTTTTACACGAACGCTGAAACGAACCAGAACTGGGCGATTTTCCCCTTTTTCGCTACTGCATCAGATCTGTAAAAAATAACGATTTTTAGAAAAAACGCAGGTTTTAGATTAGCTAGAAGACCCCTAAATATTCAGTTTCAAGACCACTTTCCACGCGGTAGACGTAAAATGACATTTTAAGCAACTTCACAGTTTTACTCGAACCCTGAAACGGACCAGAAATGGAAGATTTTGCCCCTGCAGATTCTGCACAGCAGTTAATTTTTTTTTATTTTTTTTTGACATAACTAAAAGTTTAATCAAACTTTATTAGAATTTTCAATTATAACGCAATTTCTGTTCCACGTTATCTAATATATTTTACCAACACTTTTTAATGACCTAAAATTTATATACACACATGACTTGTGGATTTTACAACAACGAAAAATAGATTATATAGGTGAGCACATAAAGAATATATGGCATAAAAGATTGCAAAAATATCAACAAGAAAACTAAGAAGCAAAATGGTTCATAACGTCCATCACTTATATTTTGATATGTAAGGTAGAGAATTCTCCTTGGCGACACGATTCTCCAAAAACACGAAATGTACCGAGAAAAGAATGAAACATTAACTAGTCACACTCCCGAATATGTAAGGTCATTATAAAATATCAAATATTATGAAAAATACGAATGGATGCATTTACATCAAAATATCTTTCAAAGTTGATATATATTTTATATCTCAATATATCTCAAAAATCTCGAATATCTCAAAGTATTTCAAAGTATTTATTAATAAAATACTTCACAATAATGCTTCTCAGATATGCATTAACAATAACATGAAAGTTACCTGGAGGCTTGGACTAGGAACACGAGAAGGCATAGCGCACAAAACACGGTTATAGTTTAGGTTTTTGAAAATAAAAGACCTAGTTCTCTATAACCTTAAGCTCTTGATACCAATCTTTAACACCCCCAAATTTACTAGCAGCGGAAACCAACCATTTGGGTGTTAAGAAATAGCACAATCACAAAAGACTATAAATAACAACTCTAAAAGAGACATTTTTAGATAAAGGGTTCCATTCATAAAGATCAGAGTACTGGTCCCACAAACCGTTACCAACATTTCTTACATAAAATTTTTAAAGTACATAAACGTTTAAAAGTAAAAAGATAACTGAATGGAACGAAAACATGTTTTCCAAAACATTAGCGCTTGCCTCCTCGTCCATTCCAAACCTCTAGCATCCATCTTTATTTACCTGAGATAAGAATGCTAAAAAGTCAACTAAAAAGTTGAGTGAATTTATAGAGTTTATAAGAATAATAAGTGAACACAAGAATTTTTAATCATCTGAAACTTAGCACGCAAACAAGTCATATATATAAATAAATGCATTAAGCTCACGCCACTGAACGTTAACCAACATATCAAACCGAGTCACTTACGGCGCCCCTACTAACAGGTAATATTGTCATATACCAACGATCTCTTATACATAATATCCCATTCAGGTGCTCACAAGGATACATACCCTAGGATAAGGCTATCAAACCTAATAGATCTATCATATGTATTAGCGTTTACCTCTTCGAGTAATTAACAGTGCATGAAATTCAGGGACTTCATTAGACAATGGTACTTATGCATTTATCATCTCAATCGGGTCCAGCATACCGAAAACAACTTGTGTTCATTTTATAAAACAACATGTATCCCCCTCGCGGGTTTAATAAAACATGTAAAGTTTAAAGGCGAGGCTATAAACTCACCTTTAGGCGAACGGAACGGATGACAGATGAATAATGGAACCGGGCTGTAGTAGATTAGATAGTAGCACTCCAATGCTATTCGTGACCTACAAAAGTGATTACACCCCTTAAGTACGCGTTTTATATGCTTATAAAACAATTATATGAAAATAATTCGATAAAAATGTATTACGGGTAAAAATTTGCACCAACACCTAAGTCAAAGTGAACCAAGGCTAAACAAGGTTTATAACCTGTAGGAATTATGTATTCTATATGGTCTAAGTGATAAACCAAGTATTCAATACGGTTTGCACACAAAACGCCTCAAGTTTACATAACAAAAGACGTAAAAGTCAAAATTATTCGGCGGGACTGTTTTGAGAAGAGTATATATCCCAAACTATAAATCAAATGATTTTGGGATTTAAACCCTTGGAACCCACTTGAAATCTAGTTTCCAAAATGTCAAACCATTCGATCTAAGAGTTTACAGAACTTTCTAAAAGTCCAAAACACTAACAACCCTACCGTAAGAACTTAATGGTCAAACTGCACTAGTCAAACTTGGGACAATATAACCCGTTAACCTATAAGGTTTAAGAAACTGAGATTTCCACCATTGGAAAGCCTCATGATTCTACTTTCGGCCCATACCAACCACGAGTAAATAGCTACCACCAATTAGCGGGAAAGTTACATTCTTTGAAAGGTTACAAAATTAGAATTTTGTTTTTAAACTCGGGTTTACCGTTTTAGTCATAAAAACCATTTGGTGATAGCTATTAACATGAGATCAGTGGGAGGACTTCACATATGATCTCTACTACTGTAACAAACCTTAAAATGCACAAATAGAGGTCAATAACCTGTAGCCACAAGCTATGTAAACCTGCTGTCCCAGAATAGGCCTTCGACCTTAAATAGGTCATTACTTCCTCATCCGGAGGAGTTGAGTGCCTATCCAACTCACCAATAACATGTAAAAGACCTAAGGAACCCATTTAAGCTGTAAAAAGTGCAGGTTACAGTAAAAAATGTGTGAGTTTTGGGCTCACATACCTGCTGTCCGAATTTTGGCATCATAGCATCTATATCAAACAACCTCTAATTCATTTCCAACAATCAAAAACACATCTTATATTAACCTAGATAGATCAAAACACTATAAATACATATCATGCATGGTCAAAAATCAAAACCCACATAAGAACAATAACCATAGCAACAAAGCTAATCGACAAAACCAATCACTCAAAAACAACAACATGATCCCCATGGATCATGTTTTGGCCGCGGCTCAATCAAGCCACCATGGGTGTTCTTGGACAAAATTCATAGTGATTCTATTAGTCTAAACACTAATAAACATATTGCATGTCTAATCCCATGATCAAACATGCAAGAACACAAACCTTGAATTTTTATGATTTTATAAAAATCAATTGCACGTGCAAATAAGTAATGGGTTTATGTTTAGGAGTTACCAAAGATCATTTTGGTATGTTTTAATTGAAGGATTGAACAAGAAAAACTGATCTATAGGGCTGTTTTTGGTTGTGTTAGTCGAACCAAGTGAAAGAACAAGAGAAAGAGTTGTAATTTTGGATGGAAAAAAAATGACAGTTGTGTTTGGTGTGTGTGTTTGTTTCGACGGCCAAAGAGAAAAAGAAAAGGAAAAATGGGCTTGGCCAATTACTAAGTTACTTATTACTAATCAACTAAAGCCCAAAGTTAAAATTACTCTTAGCCCGACTCGATTCCAAAAAGTCGCTAATAAGTCCTATTCGGTGCAGATTTATTTACGTAAATACAAAATTTATAAAAATAATATTTTTGACTAAATATAGTCGAATTATGTCGCCGTCGGTTCCCGTTCCATCGATCTGTCACGTTATATAAAATTTATGCGAGAGAGCATTTAAATCAATTTTCTTGACTTAAATTAAAACGGAAAAATATATAAAAATTTCCATAAATCCAAATAAATCATTTTAAATGAGTAGAAAAATAATTAAAATACATTATAATTAAAATTCACGAGAAAATAAATATGACCTTATTTTTACGGGTTTTACAGTTCAGCACTTATAATACCATCGTAGTTTTGTCGTATAGTGTAAATAAAGACCCATATTATGCACATTTGGATCATTCACTCAGAGGAGTTCATACAGTAAGACTAGGGCTTCTATGGGGGACAAAATTTGGATACATTCATCATCCATTTAAGGGAAAAATAAGTTTTTGATCATTTTTTATTAATCATTCATCACAGTTATGTAAGACTACCATGTTTAATCAATCCTTGATTATGTCCACTATGTATTATGCTATTTGTCCTATAAGTGGCTAAGCACCCTTAGTGCTAGCCTAATTATGATATGGTTATAGTTTTAATGGATTGTTTGATTTTGATATTATCATCTTATTTAGGATATCCTATTACCTGTTTCATGATCCATGTCGTTTGGTAGTATTAAAGGTGTTGTTGATCATTTTTAGTCATATATTAGGCATACTTGATGCAATTTGGCTAAGAAGGGTACTAGGAATAGCTTACAATTGTTCTTACTATACGGATTGCACAAATTACCGCCTCTAGTAAAGTAAATACTTAAAAAGTATAATAAATCCGTTTAGCAAGGTCGGTAGCCGAATATGACCCACACTAGACAAGTCATTAGGTTTCGAGTTAATCACTATAGCCTGGGGACCCAACTTTCGTTATCATAGGAGATTGAGATCATAATGTATACAGGAGAGGTTTTGATGCCAATTCGAGCTTTTTTGATATTAGAACCACCAAAATAAATTGTAATTAGACATTACACTAGCACACACCGTTTTAACTATAAAAATGAAATAAGTAGGCTAGTGCGTTTTCCCTCTATAAATAAGATCTTCATTTAAATTACCCTTTAAGTTTATTTACAATTCACTTCAAGTCAAATCATATTTTATCTGCGACATAGTTAAATTTGTAACTAAAACACTTAACTCTTTGGACGACCTCTGATTCGCCAAACTTACACTATACACGATCGGGTTCTGATGAGGAATCTTTGTAAGGAGTTCTTCAGAAAGCTTTACGACCCCTAGTTAGTGTACCAAATCGTTGCAGTGTAGTATAGGCAAGACTTGGGGTTGTTGTTTTGTAGGAGATTAGTGTAGGAGCTTCGTATCAAATGTTACTAATATCTTACGGTTAAAGGAAAGCTAAACTACTATTTTTGTATTTTTATATTTTTTTAGAAAGCATGTAAAATCCATGGTTTGAGAAGGTTGGTCTAAAGTAATTACTAAATACATGAAAGGTAGTATAAAGACTATTACAATGCTCCATTGATCTAGTACATAGAATAAAAGCATTTAAAAGGTGATACACCTCATTATAGCTAGGCGGTATGATGTGTGATTAGACACCCATCCGTTTTGTTGGGCCAATGAAAGTTTTAACTATGGCCCAGTCTAGATTTGTTTAAATTAGACTAAGTGTTACTGATCGCTGAGAGGACCAGTGATAGAGACCAGACCAGTGGAAGGCAAAGCCTCAGCTGGCACACCAGGAACATTCAAGTCAAAGACAACGTCAGAGAAGTCGAAGACAATCTGAAGTCATACTCACCAGCGATTATGGATAGCTGGGATGTAGAAGGAATGTGCTGGTGTTCAAGGATCTTTGAGTTGACAATACTCAGAGATCACTTAAGAACCCTAGAAGTCTGATACAAGAAAAGCTTGTCTAATCCTTTATAGTTTAGGCAGGAGAATCTACTAAGTGTTTTGAGTGGGACAAAACAAGAGATTCAAGATAAAGCCTAGTACGACCTAGTGGGACAAAAGGTGAAAAGTTGACAGAACTGTTCACCTAAAGTTGTTTAAAGGTATGTCTCGATTTGGACATGCATTTAATACGTTGTACTCTTCCATTCAGAAGATGACACGTATCAACTACTCCCACTAAGGAAGCAATCTCGTACCACTATAAATAGGAGTGAGAAAGAAGAGTTAAAGCAACCCTTGTGCTTGGATAAATTATCTAAGTTATTTCTCACTTTGGAACCACTGAGCCCTCAGCTTTCTACCAGCGTCTCATTGGTTCCCTTGTAAACTTGAGTATCAAATCAAGTTTACTTGTTCTAGGGTCCATTTCTTATTGTCATTCAATGGGTGTATTCAAAGCACTTTGTAATACTTTGTTTATAACAGTTAATAAAGCATTACGCGTTTGAAGAGTATCTCGTTATGTTTTTGTGCTTATACGAGTTATAGTTTCAACAATTGTCATATTAAGGGACTTTCAATTGGTATCAGAGCGGTTTGATTTATAAAACATTTTAAAACCCATTCTTGTTTTTAAAATCAAGATCCTAATATGACTGATATTATACCTCCTCCACCCTTTGGTCAAACCTGTCAAGGTACCACTTCGACCACCGCACCGACCACCACATCTACTACCATGCCTACACCGGTTGTAAGCACTGGTAATAATGATGATGACCTTCCCCAACTACTTGATGTTCGTGGGGGGTCACATGTGTCCAATGTTCCAGCATTTGATGAAGAAGATTTTTCAAGTTGGAAAAGTGAATTTCTTATATATTTAGATGGCTTAGAACCCTTCTTGATAGAAATATTAGAAAATGGTCCCTATGTACCACTGTCCTTTTCGTATACCCCTGAGAGACCCATCAAGAAGCCTGTTAAGCAATGGTCTCCAGCGGATAGACGTCTTGCTAACCAGGACAAGAGACTCAAAAGTATCATAGTCTCTTGCCTACCCAAGAACATTATGAAGTCCATCATCAAATGCAACTCTGCTAAGGAGATTGTTGATCCAAACTTAGATCGATTTAGCTTGTGTAAACGAGATTAAATCAAGTTAAACACGTAGAGAAACTTTGTTGTGTATAAAACAATTTAAGTATTATGCGGAATTAATACTCAAACAAGAACACACAAACAATGTAAACCAAACTTTCACTTTGATTGATTAGAACAAACTTTCTTACAATGAAATTGTTTAAACGAATGAAAACTTATATGAAGCAAAACACAAAGGTCTTCTTTTATAGACATAAGAAGCCTTGTACATGAGTCTACGTATCAGCTATTCTAGGTAAAGATAAACATAGAAAATACATTGTTGATCATATCTTTACTACGTGTAGACTAAGTCTTCTATCAGTGCTTGACTTCATCCTATCAACGCTTGACATCTTCCTGTCAACGCTTGATCTGTCAACGCTTGTTTTCTTCTTATCAACGCTTTTTTTCTTCTTGTCAGCGTCCAAGTGTACTGGCTACATTTTATTCCCAACAATCCTCGCCTAAACTTGATATCTACTCTAGCAATCAAGTTTCTGAATAAAAATTAAGAACTAGGAGGAACCTTACAAATCTTATCATATTGGTAATAAACATGCCTAATCAAATCTTTGGCCATGTCACTTGAATAGTCAATCTCCAGTTGTGTTGTCTTCATCTTGTCCAAAACTTCTTTGGACATGGGATACTCAACATCTACAAGAAGATACTCAGCAAACTTTGTAGAACTCAAATAATACACACCATCAGCTGAATACAAACGCCATTGAAGTCCACTGATATCATCCTCAAGATCCTTCTAAACAGGATCTTCTTCTTCTGGTGTACACATTCTTTTGAATGTAGACTAAAGATTTATTCCATTGATTGAAGTAGGTGCTTCAGTCTCATACTTGGCCAGCAACAACCTCCAAAGGTCTGCCACGTCTTCCCTATCCATACATGCAAATAGAGACATAAGAGTAGTAAATGTGTGTACCTCTTTCCCATATCTGCCAATCATCCAAAACCCACTTGCATCTTCTTCATAGCTAATGATAGGGTTTCTGGCATCAAGAGGTAACACTTGTACCATATCTGAAGCTTCCATGGGTGAGAGCTTAATAAACCTTCTAAGAACAGCTTCACTGGGATTCAATTTATCCATATCTTTAGGGAACTAAAGTGGAACTCCCTTCTTCAAAGGCCTTGGGACAATCATTTCCTTTTGAATTTCCATCTCTTCTACAAGTTCTTCTCTCCTTTCATCTAAGAGAAGTCTGATAGTATTCATTTCCTGCATTGTTGCCCAAATGGGATAAGCCTTATAATCCAATTCTTCAAAGGATAATCCTTGCAATTTCTTAAAGGTCCATCCTATTCCATGACACCTGAGTAACATGTAGTAAAGCTCCTTTCTATCTCTCTTCAGTAGTGAGAAAACATTGCTAGCCTTATGCTTCAGAATTACCTTACAGTCTTTTTGAACTCTTTATAGAATCTCCAATCCCCAAATTTGATTTGAAATAGTCATATATGGATTCTCCATAACATTATCTTCCCAAGCATGGTAAATCTGAGCAACTTCTGGCATATCATAATCTACCTGCAACTTTAACTCTCTAAGTTTCTCCCTTTCCAACTCATCACCATATTCAAGTCTTTCTGGTTGTTCAATTATCATAACACTTGAATCTAAACTTCCTTCATCACTTCCTTCTTGTTCCTCGGAAGTAACAACAAATGGTGATTCACCAACCTTATTTATTTCTTGTTCCACAAGTTGTGCATCCAACTTTGAATCAAACTCTACTTGTGCTGTATCCTTTGGAACTTCTATTTCTACCATGATTCCTTTACCCTTATCTAATGGATCAATGATAGGTAAAGATGATGATGGTACCTGTGAAGACACTTCCTTGATGATCGCTGATGACTGGAATACATCAACCATATCTGTAGGTCTGTCAACGCTCAAATTCTGTGTGTTAGCGCCCAACTTACTCTTGTCAGCGCTTGGTGTGTCAGCGTCCAAAGTCTGCTTGTCAACGCTCACCTTACTTGTCTCAGCGCCTCTTGTGAACTGCTCCATCTTAGCTGTAAAGGACAAGTTCAAGTTTGTAGGAGTAACCAAAGATGTATCAAAACCTGGTTGCTTCTTCAGTTCAGTAAGGGCTTCATCCACACCCAAAGATTCTCCATCATGTGAGCCTTTGTCACTCACATGGATCTGCTCATCCTCCCCTTTGGAAGAATCCTCCATACCACACCTAGTGTCAGCATCCTCCAAAAGAACAATCCTCTCCCTCAATTTCTTGAGTTCAAGGCCTTGTGTACTGACTGTTTGTACCAGGTCTGCATTTTGCTTTTGCAAGCTAATGTAGACAGCCGTCAATTCCAACATTGTGTATGGTTCCAATCTACCCTCCTCTAGAATTGGTATTTGACCTCCCAAAGTAGAGTCATGGGGCATGGATGAGGTCTTAAAGATGTTAGGACTGGCTTGGCCTGCATCTAAGCGAGTACCAATAGTCCCAGCCTCATCCATAGCACCAACCACACTTGTGGTGGTGGTTCTGTCTGCAACATGGCTAGGACCACTAGAGGAGAACACTCCAGCAGTCCTTGGGCGTTTTATCAACCTATATTCAGGGGGTGTAGAAGATGATGTGGATTAGGTGGTAGTTTTAAGGTTAAGGGGTGTTTGGGTCTGTGAAGGAAAGGTGTCAACGTTTAGATTACTAGTGTCAACGCCAACATTTAACGTGTCAGCGTTGAAGGATTCTTGGTCAAGTACCATGTGTTGAGGTGAAGGTAAGGGATCTGGTATTGGTTCAAGTTGTGGTTGTGGGTCAGGTTGAGGTTGTGCTGCTGCAATAACAGCAAGCATAGCTTGGGTGAGGGGTAAGTCTCTGTGAGGGGGTGAGTTCATCTTACTAAAAATAGCTTCTTTTGCATAGGGATCTCATAAAAATCATCATGATCCCTTGTGCAATACCCTTGGTCATCAAAAATCATTTGCAAAAATCTGGGATAAGCCAAAGTCATCTTATTACCCTTGTTTTTACACATGCCATCAAAAATCAGTTTAGAAAAATTATACTTTTTCCCATTTGTAATGCACACAATTGCACTAGCAATTGATCTGTTAATTTCATTATGTGCAGTACATTTGGGACTTAAACATTGAAGGATGACATGTAGTGAGTACTTCCACGCTGGGGGAAATTATTGTTGTCCCTAATATATGATGATTCTAGCACACGAATTTATGAAAGAAAGGTAGATATGAGATGAATTTTAGAGAGAAAAAGTAGTGAGAGAAAGTACAGAGAAATGGTTGGAGAAACTTGTGGAATATTAGATTAGGAGAAAAATGAAATGACCAACACCCTTCCTAACATGCTAGGAAGGGTTTATATAGCCTTTGCTTACATGTAGCTTAATGGGCTATATGATCATGGGCCGGGCTTTCCTTTTGGGCTTTGGTTACTTATTAATTAACCTTAGCTTAAAGTTAAGCCCGTAATAACACGACTAATATACTACCTATTACAACGTTCTAAAATACGATACATACTAAACATATGACCGAGCATTCTTGTTGGCTCAATATTTTGAGGCTAACAATCTCCCCCAATGAGAGGTCATAAACCTTAGTCATTTAGGAAATTTGTAGAGATTACTAATCTCGCCATAAATAAGTCTTGAACGTGTAATAGTAGTCTTGTTCCTTCATGTTCTGATCTTTGAGCCTTTGTCGTTATCTTTCGACTTTGTCTTTAAGCTTGAGATCTTCAAATCATCCTTGACTTGCCTTTGCCATCTTGCGATCTTGTGTCTTCATCCACATGCTCACACTATTAATTGTTAAATATATCTTTAGGCATGAGTATGTGGTTTCTGAATCATTGACTTTGATGAGTACACCGTGACGCCACCTTCTCGAGACAAAACATAGACACGGACAGAATGGCTTTGACATTCGTCCTAAATCGGTAGCGTTTTACCTCCGGTCGGTGAAGACCGTTATACGATATTAAATATCGTACCTGTGATCAGGTAGATTCAATTAAGAATCTCCTTGACAGGGTTTCGCGGTTGTACTAGCCGTTCTCTTTATTCGACCGTCTCAAAGCAAGACTGCGAACATAAAGAGTGAATCAATTGGATAAATATCCGCTTGATTAAAGTCTTTAATTCAAATTCCTGGAACAAGTTTATTTCATTAAGAATCTTACCATTGTTGCTTTCCAGTTGACACAAGCTTGATTCATAAGAATCTCGCAAGTTACCTACCGTAGCGCTGTTTCATGTTGACACTAGAAGGATTTCCATTCGTCACTGTGAATATTAATAAATATCACTCTGAATGTTCTGGCAAGACCATAAAGATATTGCGTAGAAACCTGAAACGAGTTTGAATCAATTAAGAATCAAACCACTGTTGCTTTTCAGTTTTACACATGTTCAATTCATAAAGAATCTTACATATGACCGACCGCAGTGCTGTTTGATGTTAACACTGGAAGGATTTCCACTCAGCATTGTGAATACTAAGTAGTATCACTCTGAGTGTTCTAGCAATATCGAAAGGATATAGCGTAGGACTCTGTTGATCTTCATCCGTGTATCCTAACGAGATTTGATTGATCTCTTGGCTCTTGACTCTATTTGTTCACTTTTAGTGGTCGGAGGCTGGAGCAGGTGCCACCTATTCAATATCAACCATCTCGAAGTGAGAAAGTCAATAGTAGTCATGTTGTTCTCCGTGACAATAAAAACAAACTTCTTTTGAGAGAAGCCTGAGTAGCTAGGAAAGGGTTGTGCATACATCACTGGGTCCATGATGAGTTTGTCTTCATGATGAGTTAACCCGGTTTCTGCCTAAGTTGTATGGAGGGCTTCTTTCTTTACACCCTTTATCCTTACATTTCTTTTTCATTCTTCAACCCCTTCAATGCTTACCAAGACATCATTACTAGCACCTTGTTGTGATTGTTCCAGTGCTAGCATCAGTATTTAGTCGGCATTCAGCTACGTTCACATTCTACTCCATCTTTCCTAAGTACTTCTAATAATCTATTGGATTGTCCCTGGGAAGATCCCTCCGGTTCTGGTTGGATCATAGGACTTAAACCTAACCACCCTTTTGACACCAATAACGTCGTGAATTAAAGATGTTGTGGGTATTTGATCGTAACCATGAAAACTACTTTAAATTCTAACAAAGTGTTTAAAAAAACATTTAACACCTTGCTAGTTTTGTCGGTTTAGAAATGCTCCCCCTTCACATGTGCATCGATAATCGAAAGTGTTTCGCACATGTAGGTAAGAGTTAAAGTGCTTGAGTCTTATATTAGATCACATTTTAATCACATTTTCTCCCCCTATCTCTAATATATAAAATCTTTTGATATTAGAGATACCAAATTTGATTAAAATATATTTTGAAAAAATAGTCTTGAAATCTCTGGAGAAAGATGTGTTAATCTTTTGCATGAAGTTAAAATGCTCCCCCTCAAATATTGATCCAATTGAATTGTTATTGTGAGGAAATGATCCACATTTCACTTTTTGAGGATGGGAGTTGTTGAACACACAATTTTTGAAAGATTTTGAATATCATTGAAAAATTCTTGAAAAAATTGTGTTCAACGCTTTTTGAAAAATCAATTCTTTTTGTCGAAAGGTTTTTCTAAAGCATAAACTTGAGTTCATAGACTTTGAATGTCTTGACGAATCCACTCAAGTGTAAGAAGATTTCTCTTCTTTTGCTGAGGGTAAGGGTACTAAATCGTACACTCCCCCGTGAATATCGATCCGGGTTGCAATCTGAAAGTGATTACAAGCCATTGTGTTGAGCTCAAAACATTTAATGTTTTGTGACAAGCTCAACCCGTGATAGATTGCTCTACCCGTTGTTTGGAAATATTTGTCCAAAATAGACAATTTCCTTTATTAAAAGAAGAAATGACATGTTTTGAAAAATATTTACAACTTTCATTCGAGCTTTATGTACACACCCATGTTGTTATTGAGGGACATTTCTAGGCACGTCCATATTATCAATAATGAAAGACATGTCGAGAAGAATATTTTTGGATTTTGAAAGATTTTTAATTTTGTGTTTTGCTTTTATGTGTTTTATATTTTTGTATTTTGCTTTTTCAAAGATATTTACAGGTTGATGTTTGATAGATAAATCAAGCAGGCACCTTTGCCAGAATCTCCAGGTCTGCTGGAGTCAAACATCTCATACCAATTTGCCTAACGAGGTACTCAAACCTATCTTTCGACAGAGCTTTCGTAAACAAGTCGGGTAATTGGTAATCCGTTCCAACAAAGTATAATTCAACGATACCTCTTTCAACTTGTTCCTTTATGATGTGGTATCTGACATCGATGTGCTTCGTGCGGGAATGCTGTACCGGATTGCAGGAGATGGCTATGGTCGACTTTGAGTCACAGTACATAGGTACTTTATCAAAGTGGAAGCCATAATCCGTGAGTTGTGTTCTCATCCAAAGAACTTGAGCACAACACGCAGATAGAGACACATACTCCGCTTCGGCGGATGAAAGTGACGTGCAATCCTGCTTCTTGGAAGACCATCCCACAAGCTTATCTTGACCTAGAAATTGTGCACCACCAGAAGTACTTTTTCGTGTATCAAGACACCCTGCATGATCAGAATCTGAATAGGCCGTTAGAAAGAAACCGGTTTCCCTCGGATACCAGAGTCCCAAATGAATGGTATTCTTGAGGTACGGAAAGATCCGTTTAACCTCCTTGAGGTGCTTTTCAGTGGGTCGTGCTTGATAACGTGCACAATAACACGTAGCATGTGAAATATCAGGTCTGCTTACTGTCAAGTACATGAGGGACCCGATCATGGAACGATATCTCGTTTGATCTATGGGTAATCCCTCCAAGTCAGCATCTAGCAATGTGGTTGATAATGGTGTCCCAATGGGGTCACATGAAGTAATACCATGCTTTTTGATTATCTCTTGACAATACTTAGCTTGGTTTATAAAGATACCACTTGGGGATTGGTGAACTTGAATTCCTAGAAAGAATTTTAGTTCGCCCATCATTGACATTTAAAATTTGCTGTGCATTACTTTTTCAAACCATTTTGAAAGTTTTGGGTTTGTAGACCCGAAAATAATGTCATCAACATAAATTTGCACAAGCAAAATGTCATCCCCATATTTATAAGTGAACAAAGTTAGATCAATGGAACCTTTTGAGAAACCTTTGGATACCAGAAATTTCGAGAGCTCGTCGTACCACGCCCTTGGAGCTTGCTTGAGTCCATATAGTGCCTTGTGGAGATGATACACCTTGTCAGGATAATGAGGATTGACAAATCCTTCCGGCTGCGTGACATAGACTTCTTCCTTCAAAGGACCGTTAAGAAACGCCGTCTTTACGTCCATTTGATAGACAGTGAATCCCTTATGTGCAGCATAAGCAAGGAAAATCCTGACCGCTTCCATGCGAGCAACTGGTGCAAATGATTCATCAAAATCAATTCCCTCTTTCTGGCCATACCCCTTAGCCACTAGCCTAGCTTTGTTCTTGATGATCGTATTCTCTTCATCCATCTTGTTTTTCCAGATCCAACGAAGATTTAATGGAGTCACATCGTATGGTCTGTCAACAAGTTCCCAGACTTTAAGTCTTTCAAATTGTTGAAGTTCATCCGTCATCGATTCAATCCAAGCATGATCAGCCATGGCTTCTTTGATGTTTTTCGGTTCAGCAGTACTCACGGCGAGTGCGAACATACAAACATCACCATCGGTGGCTAGTTGTCGTCTTGTACGAACGGGCTGTGAAGGGTTTCCAATTACGTGAACCAAAGGATGATCTCGGGTCCAATGATGTGTTGAAGGATGTCGTTGATAGAACGTATGCATATTTGACGGATCAACATGGCGAGTATAAGACTCTCCAGTTTCGTGTACCGTTGTACCGAATGGGTTGTGAAAATCGTCATCATCAGATAATGCACCGTCTGCTTGATTTGTGTTCTATGGAGCAATGAGAGTAGTTGTGGATGTTGTAGGATCGATTGTTGAAGTGATATTCTGAGGAGGTAAATCTGCAACAACCCGTGTTGAAGTAGATGAAGTTGTATCCTTTTGTTGATGATGATCGGTATCATCATTCGTATCGTGAGTGACAGCGGAAGACTTCGATGCACCTTGTTTCTCCCCCGTGAAATATTCATCATACATTGGTCCATATAACATTTCCAACTCTACAAGTGTCATGTCCACTGTCATATCTGCTCTAGGAACATGTTCAGGAACCAACTTTAAACTTGACGGTTCATTGCTGTGGTCTTGAGTTCCGAGTTCCGTGCGGTTGTGAACGGAAGTCGTTTGTCGTTGTGGATCGGGACTTAAACTGCTTTGTTCAAGTGCCATCTCTTGTAATTCGTCGAGTCTGATATGAATAGTCTCGACTATCAATTTTGTTCTCTTGTTGTATACTCTATATCCCTTAGACTGAGTTGCATATCCCACTAAGATGCATGCATCACCTTTCTCTTTCATCTTGTCCATATTTTCACCATCTCGAATAATGTAACACGTACATCCAAAAACATGAAGGTGTTTGAGTGAAGGTTTGCGATCATTAATTATGTGATATGGTGTCTTTTCGTGTCTTGGGATAACTAAGGAGTGGTTTTGTGTGTAGCATGCGGTTGACACGGCTTCGGCCCAAAAGTATAGTGGAAGTTTTGAAGCGGATAATAATGTTCGAGCAGCCTCAACTAAAGTACGGTTTTGTCTTTCAACAACGCCGTTTTGTTCGGGAGTTCAATCAATAGATGTTTCATGTTCAATTCCTTCGGCTTCAAAATAATTTCTCAGTTTTGAATTCAAAAATTCTGTACCTCTGTCAGTACGAATCACTTTAACTTGAGCTTGAAGACCACGTTGTATCACTTTAAGGAAGCTGCTGAGCACATCGGGTGATTCAACCTTGGATCTCAAGAAGTGAGTCCATGTGTACCTTGAGTAGTCATCGACAATTACCATAAAGTATTTCTTCCCATTGATACTTTGAACACGCATGGGACCACACAAATCTATATGAAGAAGATCTAACCGTCTTTTAGAGCTTGGTGCAGTCTTTGTCTTGAAACTACTCCGTTTAGCTTTACAAAGCTCACAAGAAGAACAAAGATGATCTTTGATGAATTTCAAGTTAGGAAGGCCTCACACAATATCTTTCTTGGAAAGCAAGTTGATGGTGTCAAAGTTAAGATGAGATAAACGTTGATGCCATAACCAAGCTTGAGTCGTTGACGCTTTAGCCATGAAACAGATTGGAGATGAAGATGTGGAGTCTTGTAGTGAAATAGTGTAGAGATCAGTACCCCGTGTTCCGGTAAGTAAGTCATTCCCATCATAATCACGAACAAAACATGTCTTCTTTCTAAAAGCAACCTCCAAATCCGCATCACAGAATTGACCAACCGAGAAAAGATTATGATTGAGCCCTTCGACGTAGTAAACCCTTTTGATAGTGATATTCTCCTGAACCAAGTCTCCATATCCTAGGATCGGTGCAAATTGATCATTTCTGAATCGGACCGTACCCAGGAACTTCTCCACGAAGTTAATTAGAAGCTTGAGATTCCCCGTCATGTGCTTCGTGCATCCGGAGTCCATTATGAAGAGAATTATTTCGATCACCTGCAGAAGAATTAGAACACGATGGAGCATTTGCTAAATTGGATTCCATGTTAGTTGTGATTTTTGATTCATTGGTTTCCCTAGTTTCATCACTTAGAGGCACACTAATGCTCGTAGTCACATTTTCTGTCCTAACCTTAGGCATCCATTTATATCCTGGAGGACATTGATTAGCAAACCACCATTTCCAAGGCTTGCTAGCAGACTCATATAATTCCCTAATTCTGCTTCTAGGGTTCTTAGTGGTGGAGTCTGATGCAATACTTTTCTTAGGGGGGGTTGCACCAGAATGGTTCACTTTGCGTTTGGGTTTTCTAGCACCAATAGGCATCACATTTTGATTCTTAGTTCTAGTTCCTACGCCTTTGACATTATTCGAAACACACATAGCATGATTAGCATTAGCACACTTTCCACATTTCACACAAACAAACTTAACTTTCATAGCATTCAAAGTCGAATCATTCAAATCGTCATTACACGCGATTACAGACGTTTTATTCTTAGAAACATTGAAAATCCTAGGGTGGTCTTCTACTTCCTTCATCTTCCCTTGACTTTTGTTTTGCCAGACCTTTTCATTCATGCGAGTGCTCTTAAGCTGGGGCCGGCTAACACTAGCAGTGGGGACTACTCCTGTAGTAAAAGACACACGTCTATTAGTGTTTCTAGAAGTCTGAGGTGATTGAATTTCTTTGTTTTGTGTGGGTTTAGTGGCCAATCTATACATCCCTGGTTTAACCACATTTGTGTTCTTA
Organism: Glebionis coronaria; assembly: GCA_025667525.1. Classification (NCBI taxonomy): domain Eukaryota; kingdom Viridiplantae; phylum Streptophyta; class Magnoliopsida; order Asterales; family Asteraceae; genus Glebionis; species Glebionis coronaria. Next base: position 69,712,790 of record CM046882.1, on the reverse strand, counting down.
ATGCTTTGTGATCGAATATGTGTTTTGAGAGTGTTTTGTGGTAACCTATCCTTCCCATCCGTCTTGGGGGCAAACACAGGTTTTGCAAATGCAGAATTAGAGAAAACAGATGGTTTTCCCAAGACAGAGGGTCTAGTCACTTTTTGAGCATTGAGTTGTCTTACAACAGGTTTCTTAACACTAGGTTCCACAATCTTCCCACCCATCTTAGCAACGAGTTTCTGCAACTCTGCTATCGCTCTGTCCCTATCTTGTAACTGAGCTTTCAACCCTTTAATTTCCAAATTTTGTTCGTTCATTTCCCAAAACGTTTGGGAAAGTTTTTCTTGCAATTTATTATCATGTGGAAAACTACCAACGTCTTTTTGCAAAGCAAGTTCAAGAGAATGACAATGTTTTTGAAGGAAATCAGTTTTGTGTTGAAGTAACTCAAAAGCCTTTTTATCAAAATTTTCTTTATGTTTTGAAAGCTCAAGTTCAAGACGCTCACACTCTTCGATTTTATCAAGATATTTGCATGCAACATCAGAATATTCATCGATATCAGCACAAGATTGAAGAGTAACACACAAAATATCTTTGGAGAGACATTCTTATAAGAGTAGATCATATTCGTTTGAAAATTCTAATTTGTCCTTTTGAAGGTCATCAATTTCTTTTTCAAGAGACTCAACATATTTCAAATCATCAAACATTTCAGACTGAATTAAATTTTCAAACTCAAGAACATGTTCTTTTATTATCTTCGTATTTGGTATTAAAAGTTGTTTCACAAGCACAGTTATGTCGTGAGGAATCTCGATTTTCCACTTATCCTTTTGACGTTTCTCCCAATCGCTTGCAACAATTGATTGAACATTATTAACGCGGTGTTTAAGAAAACTAAGTATTTTTCTACTTTTGCTTTTAGAAGCATCTAGAGGCAAATAGTTAATATATTTAAAAACATTAGTTTTCCTCTTAGTGGCAAAAGCTTTTTTCCATTGAATTCTTTTTTGTTTGCATTCTAAAAATAATTCCTCACGAGACTTCTGTTTTTGTGGAGTGAAAAGACCATAAAGACTGTTTTCATAAGCATAGTTATATGGTTTCACAAAATCTTTATTGACCGGTGATCTACTCTCGTCATCCCAAAGGGACGTCTCTTCACTATCGATGTTAGCTACTGGGCAGTCTTTATCAGTCCATTCGGACTCATCAAGATATAAGTGAGGGTTCGCAGCTTGAGCTTGTTCGAGGTACTTGGGGGTGGCAAAGCTAGGTTGACCCTTGAAAAATGACCGAGGTGCTATCATTCTTACGGTTTGAATAGAGTCATGTGTATTATAAACAACTTTTTTCAAAAAATCGACTTATTCTTCGAGATCCTTTACTTTTTCAGTATCTTTGCTTTGTCTATTTTTGAAATCTTGTTTTAATGTTTCAACCTCTTGTTTCTTCTCGTCAAGAATTTTAGCAGAATCGGTGGTGTTCATAGAAATCCTCTGTTCAAGTTCATTAACTTTTGTAGTGGCAAGGTACGTTTTTTGACGTTCATCACTTAATAAAACATTAAATTGACGTTTTTCTTTAGTTAACAAAGCAAGAGCTTCATTGTATTTATTTTCAAAATCGTCCTGTTTAACGTTGATGACACGACTTTTGTACCCCTCAAGCTCGTTGGTCTTTTGAAGAAGCTCAGCCCTATAACTATCAATAGTCTCACTAGATTTTATAAGAGCGGCTTTGCATTCTTCAAAGTTTTGAGTGAGCGCTGCGTTTGCCTTCTTTCATTGCTTTTGATTCTTTCTATTTTCATTGACATCTTTTTGTAAACTAGCAATTAAATTAGCAAGCGCGACACGCTCCTCGTCATCATACTCATTTGCATGTTGATCATCCTCAAACTCATTATTGCACATGTCTGATGAATCGGGTGTGGTATTGCTATCAACCGTTTCCATCATACACGTGTCAATAATTGTTGTTGGTAGATCACTATGCTCATGTGTATCACAAAACACATTATATTCAGCATCATCTTGTACCTTATCAATTAGCTCGGTATCAAAGATAGGACCATTTTCATCTTCAGTGACGTTAAGGACCTCATGAATATTTGCCATGTATGAATAATGTGCCTCGAGTTCTTGGTCGGAGAGTTCATCATCCGTGTCGTCAAGCATTTCTCCTTCCTCAGCTGATAACTTGATTCCAGCTTCCATTTTCTTGCACAACAGCATCTTTTCCTTATGATAACCATAATCTTTAACCCTATTTGGCTGCCTGCATTCCTTAGCCAAATGCCCAAAACCTCTACAGTTAAAACAATGAATCCCACTTTGTTGCACAACTTGAGTCCCAACAGTTTCCCGATTTCCAACAACAGTAGCCACCCTCTGATTATCATACTTAGGTTTTCGATCATACTTTGGAGGACTCGCAACATGTCTTCGTGTGTCATACCTTGGAGGACTCTGTGCATGGGTGTTCCTCGAGTTTGAAGATGTTCGAAGGTTGTTGTTGGTGGGTTTGTAGATTTTCTTATATTGCTTCATAACGAAAGCCATTTGTTGCTTGAATTCCCTATCCTTTTGAGCTATTTCTTCATCACTATCTTCTTCGGATGATTGCTCAGGTGTGGGTGATTGTGCTCTTGCAACTTCTTTGCCTCGGGATCGTGTTGGAACATGTGACTTGGAGACAATGGATGATCATGGTGATGATGATTGAGTAGAGTAGGTCTTTGAAGTACGGGAGTGATAATCTGGGTAATGTTGAGTGGTAGACACCAAAGCAAGTGGGTTAGAAATCTTTGCAACTCGTTCAGCTCGAAGTTCATTTGCCTCATTTTGAAATTGTTTCAAGATGTCAAAGAGCTTGTGATATGAAACTTCGTCTAACTTTTGTTGTTGTTTCACCAAGGTGACAAACCGTGTCCACTCTAGTTGAAGTTGCTATAGAAATTGGACATTGACTTGCATGGTGGAAACTTGCAAGTTGTTTCGGGTCATATCATTCATCATCTTGTAGAATCGGGAGTAATAAGAATCAATTGATTCCCCATCCTTTGATGTAAACTTGCCAAAGTTCCAAAACATCTTAGTTTTCACATCTTGTTTGTTAAGTGATTCACCTTGTTGCAATCTTTCAATGGCCGTCCACATTTCTTGAGCAGTAGGACATGCGTCAACCGTAGAGTAAATCTCATCTCCAATGCCACTGAGAATTAAGTAGATTGCTTCCTTCTCTACATCAAACCACGCACGGTTCTCTGGGGTGAGGTCGGTCCTCTTTTCATCACGTTCATATGCGGGTTGTGCGTCACTTGTGTCTGTGACTGGTACTACAGGAACTTGAATCCTTGAGAGTTTATAGGGTCCTTCCAAAATACATTGCCTTAAAGCATCACCGTTAGGTTTTGTGTCAAGGTAACGTATAAAACGGGATTGCCATTGATCATATCGACCCGACACAAGCATTGGTGGTCTTTCTTTGTTACCTGCCACCATTATGTTGTTGTTTGTCACACGATATTCGGCAGTAGAATCCATATCAATATTCTCTGAAATGATGAATCGAATGTGGATCTTAAGTATTTGTGTTGTGATTGTTTGGTTGTTGAAATTCCGAAAATTGCGATTTTTTCTCAGCCCGACAATAAATTCCTCAGTCCGACAAAACGATAGACCTAAAAAATTTGTAATCACCAAATTTTGAAATTGAGCTAGAAATGTCCTAAAACTAGTATGGAAAAAATTTGATTTTACTTGACCTAAAAATTTTAATTCTTTTTTTTTTTAATCTTCGTGTAAACTACGTTCCGAAACTAGTCTAGATGGTGGCTAAATCTAAAAAATACTCAAACAAAATTTAGCTAAACATGTCATCGGAATGTCCATCGGAATGTGCCATCGGAATGTCCATCGGAATGTGCCATCGGAATGTCCATCGGAATGTTCATCGGAATGTGGCTTAGATCGCAATGCACTGTCAGAAACCCAGATCGCAATGTACTGTCGTAATCCCATATCACAATGTAAACTTGTCGGAATCCCAGATTGCAATGTTCAGATCGGAATATGCTCAGATCGGAATGTTCAGATCGGAATGTTCAGATCGGAATGTGTCTAAAATAAGTTTGGCAGAGTAACGACTCAAAAGTCCCTTGAAACCGTCGGAATCCCAGATCGCAATGTACGATCGGAATTTCCAGATCGGAATAAGGTATTGGAATCCTTAGATCGCAAAGTAGAACCAGTTGGTTATTGCGATCAACCCCTCTCAATTGTACTTTCCGATGGTGATACAAGCTAGAATTTCGGAAAGATGAAAAACAAGAAATTTTCAACTTTTGATCCAAAAAACTTGTGTTTAAGCCAAAAACCAAGATACCCAAGTCACAACGGCACGAATAAAGAAGGTATACGATCGAAAAACACTAAAAAACAAGAAAAATCTTGAATTCATGGTAGAAAGAAGGATTAAAGCAAATAAATCAAATGAAAACGCAACAACCAATCACAAAACTACCCCATGGCGATTGATACCAATTATTGTCCCTAATATATGATGATATAGCACATGAATTAAAGAAAGAAAGGAAGATATGAGATGAATTTTAGAGAGAGAAAGTAGTGAGAGAAAGTAGAGAGAAAAAGGTTGGTGAAACTTATGGAATATTAGATTAGGAGAAAAATGAAATGACCAACACCCTTCCTAACATGCTAGGAAGGGTTTATATAGCCTTTGCTTACATGTAGCTTTATGGGCTATATGATCATGGGCCGGGCTTTCCTTTTGGGCTTTGGTTACTTATTAATGACCCTTAGCTTAAAGTTAAGCCCGTAATAACACGACTAATATACTACCTATTACAACGTTCTAAAATACGATACATAATAAACATATGACCGAGCATTCTTGTTTGGCTCAATATTTTGAGGCTAACAATTATTGTTTATGATATTTATTTAAAGTACCATCTTCAGGGAAAGGATACCCCAAAGCCTGAAGTCCTTGTTATATCTCATTAATGGGGAGAGTGGTTATACCATCTGCATCATTAAGATGCAAAGCCTGGCGAACCAAGGCTTCAGTAACCACCCAAGTACGCCCATGAACAATAGCTGTTAATGTAGTCACATTATTAAGCGTTGAGGAACTAACAATGTTCCAAAACTGTTTAATATGAGTGAAAGGGATGAAAGGAGCATGAGAAAGTGCATACCTAAGTGGAGATGCATTCAAATACGCCACCATCTGGGTGTATTGTGGAAACAGAGCATCATCAGCCTCCAAATAAGCAATCATATTGTGCTGACTTATGAATCTCAATACCAAGTCACTTGGTTTAAACTTAGGCGCCATAGATGTAGAAAGCTGTTTGTGAAAGATTGTAAAAGATGAATTATAGGAGAAGAGTTGTGTAAAACCCGTAGAAATAAGGTCATAATTTAATTCTATTTTCAATTATTTTGAAGTATTGTATAACATTAAATATTATTATGTTTAACGGTTTAAGTTGAAACCGATATTAAATATTATATTTTAATATTTTGACGAGTAACGAGGACTACTAGTGATCGCGATACCGACAGATGCCAAAAAATTTATATTTTATTATCGATCGTTTCGATATTTAATACTTTCGACGATATCGTTTTAACTACGTATCGAGTCGTTATATTTTTATTTTTCGTGTGCGTTTAAACTTTTTAGTATTTTTACGAAACCCGAGTCTCGTAAATATTTCAAAATTTACGATTTATATTTTCTACCCTTTTAAACTATTTTATTACATTTTGGGCCAAAACTATCACAAATTGGCAAAAACTACCCTAACCTTGGACTATATATACAATTTCCACTAGCACCATTTCATTAAAAAAAATCATTAAAACAAAATTTTCTTCTTCCTCTCTCCTTTTTCTCCAAAAACCATACACCCCTTTCAACATATAGATCAAATTTTTTTGATTTTCTAGCTTGATTCTTCCAAAACAAAGACAAGTCCCATCCTTAGAATTGAAAGAGGATTCTTTTGGTACCATTTTCATCAACATGCATGAACTTTGAAATTTTGATCAAGAATCTTGGTGAGTAAAGTTGTTAGATGATGTGCATGTGATTATCTAGTGATAATCATGTGTATATCATGTTATTTTTGTAAAGAAAATATATTTTTGATTTTGGGTTTTTGATTTAGATGATGATACAAGTGTTAGGATTAGATTGTTATGATATTAGGATGTTAGAATGATGATGAAAGTTGTTGGTTTGGATCAAAAACTTGATTTTGTATGGTTTTTAAATGGCCAATTTTAGGCAGTAGGTTTGAGGCCATTTTCGGGGGTCTTAAGTCTGAATATAGGATGATATAATTGGATTATGTTGTAGAGAATTTCGTTAGCTTCAATTTGATATAAAGTAGGCCTTCCAACTCCAAACGAGGTGGAAGATACACTAGTTTGATTTTCGTGTACCGGGAGACGAGTGTTGACACAATCCGAAAGTTGTTGTCGATATTTGGATCGAATCTCGGGGACTATAAAATGAGTTTCAAAATGACCCAAGGGCTGTTCTCAGGCTCCAAGTTTAGTATTTTGAGTCTATTTTTAGAATCAAGTGGCGGTTTTACAAATGGAGTTGTTTAGAATGGTCAAAATGGTTTCGTAAGTCAAGGTCGCTAAACTGTCCGGATTTTGTGATTCAAAGATGAGTCGGGCAGGGAACTTTAGAAGTAAAATCTTTTAATGGGCTCTTGGGAGGACTTTCTACATATAGTAAGTGAGTTCTCTGATTAGTATCATAAAAATTTGATATGTCTAAGTATGGTAAAACGGCTTGGACATTCGGTATGTTCCGGCAGATTTTTATTAAAGGCGTAGAATAATAAAATGAATATATAGGAGAGTGTAATAGTATCACTTGTATCGTTTTCTCTCGATTTTGTCGTGATTTTATGAGTCGAGTTTTATATTCTTATGTATGGGTTATTTCTCGAGTCTATTATTAATGAACGCACCTCATTTGATAGGTTGCGGTTCTCGTGTTTGAAAGGCATCATCTATCGTCGGCGATCGTCTCATTACCACTATTGGCTAAGGTGAGTCTATAGCCTCGCTTTATACTAGTTATTAAATGATTTAAAACCCGCGAGGGGGAATACATGTTTTATAAACTTAGAACACAAGATTTTTATGGTATGCTTTGTCCCTCTATGAATGGACCCGTGGTTGCCTTTAAATTGCATTAAGTGATTGCCTTTGTTAAAACCTCAATTATGGACCGTTAATTAACCTATGATGGGTTAACCGCTAGTACAATTAATAGATCTATGGGGGAAGCCGTCCCGGTTCAGTTTTTGTGGACTTGTCATAGAAGCTTAGGCCCGACCTCTACACTGTTTGGACATATTGTATTGAGAAGTCAGGTATACGGCAATGTACCATTAATCTAGAGGTAACCGACAATTAATAAATCTCCTGTCTTATCAGACCTCTAAAGGGAGTGTCTAAGGGCTCGGTTCCATGAGCTTATTGCAATTTATGATATACAATTATCATTGTTGATGCAAATTATTATTTGATGCTTATAAGCATGCCACAAACTTATAATCTTTGCTTGTGTTCAAATTGATTACATAAACCTATAGATTCACTCGGCATTTTTGCTGATTGTTTTACTCACATGTATTTCAGGTAATCAAGAAGTGGAAGCTTGGAGGTCACGGGGAATGAATTTGTGCACTGCTTTTGTTGTTTAAACTCTTTGATTTATTTATCGTTCCATTTTTAAAACAAACCAATATGTTGTTTTAACTTATCTTTTGGTAACGATTACTTGGGACTACGCTACTCTGATGAATGTTTTGGGAACGATAAATCTAAAACGTCTCTTTTCGAGTCGTTCTTTATAAATTATGTGTTGTTGTATCATTGTTTAGCACCCAAAGATGTATTCCGCTGCGTATAAATTTTGGGGTGTTAAAGATTGGTACCAGAGCCATGAGTTATAGAGAACTAGGTCTTTTTCTAAAAACCTAAACTATAACTGTCGGTTTTATTTTTCAAAGAGTCGGTGCACATGATTTCGCGTGACTTCAGGTTCAAGCTACTTCTGGGATTACCACTTTAGTATGCGTTATTACGTATACCTTATTGACAAGTATTTATAAATAAATACTATGATCCATTTATGGATATATATTTATATCTATCCCTTTATCAATATATATTTATGTCGTTAAACTTTTCGATAAATGTTTATCATTTATTAATGATTAACTTAAATAAATACAATGAATTTCATGATCTTTCTGTATTTATTTTTGAAGTATTTAAATTGCTTTTATTGCAAATTTTATATTATGACCGTACATTCCTTCATCTGCGCGCGTTACTTTCATTGTTTAACCCTTTGTGATATTTATATAGATATCCAAATCGTCTTCCGGCTGTTTGTGCTTGGACGTCTTGAAACGTAATCTCTTGACCATTGTGCATCTCAATGTGTCCTTGGGATAGACTAACCGCTATCGTGTGAGTCACACATCTTGAAATACTTCCTATAATCGTGTTGAATAATATCATGGTTTTTCATAATATTTTGTTGATTTTTATTATCGTTTTACACGACATGCGAAGATTTAATTCGTTGACATTTATATGTATCGACTCCAAAGTGTATTGTTCGCTTATATCTCGGTAACGTCATCGTCATTTTATAAATCATCATCTAGATTATGGCGCTAGATTGGGATACGATTTTACTTCTATAAAATTGTATCATTTGTTTTTCATTAACCTTCTCGCTCCCGGAGTGTAGCATGTTAATGTTCCATTCTTTTCTTGTTATGTTTTGTGTTTTTGACAATCGTGGCACCAAGGAGATTTGCCTACATTGCATTTTGAAATCTAAATTACGAACGTCTTTCACCGTTTTGCTTCCTAAATTTCGTGTTGAATACCTTGAAGCATATTGTGTCATTAATTATGCTATATTTTATTTGATGCTCATTACGAGATTTATTTTTCGTTGTTGTAAAATCCACAAGACATGTGTGTATATACGTATATATTTTGAGCCGTTAAGAAGTGTCGAAAAATACACTTTATGGAGAAACTGTAGGGGCAGTATAAACAGGTCAAAACTTAAAAGTAAAACCTGCGTTTTTAAAATAAAGTAGTCAAACCTGCACAGAACTTGCAGGGGTATTTTGGACATTTTACATTGGTTTTCAGGTCTCGGGTAAAACTAGAAAGTCGTCTGAAACGTCGTTTTGCATCAAAATGCTTTAGACTCCGAGTCTTGGAGATGTCGTTTATCGGGTCAATTAATCGGCTCATATTTAAAAGTTAAATCTGATAGAAAATTCAGAACATGAGTTTTAAATGTTTCTAAGTTGTTTTGATTTCATTTGAGATCGTAAAATTTTAACAAATATTATTTTACAACTAACGAATACTAGTTGCATGTGAAAATATTTAAAAATAGAAACAGTACAGGACTAGCAATTACCGGATTAATGGTGTAATTTAAAAACGAATAACATACTTTCTTAAAAGCATGTTGTGTCGAGTATCTTACAAAGAATATACATGTGGATTGTTTTATTCTTTTCATATATATGACTCATTTGTCATTCGATGTTATTTTATTTTCGTTTTCTTCTAACCTTCAACTGATTTGGGTTGAGTTTTGAAGTTTTGTCTTCACATTCTTCGTCGATATTTTATCGCGTGTCTCATGGCGTTTTCGTCTAAACCTTATAACCTTTTGAAACCTTAACAACTTGTTACCATTTCATTGATTGTTTTATGAGCTACTATTTGCCACTTTTTGCAAACCTTTGGCTACTTTATACGTTGTCATACTGTCACCTTATAAATAAATCTGATAATGTTTTACGATTATTTTCACCAATTGTTTCTACTTTGGTCTTATTAAATACTTTTCGTAATATTAAAAGTTGCTTATTGAGTATCTCACAAATTACTTGTATCCTATAAATTTATAAACTATTTTTAAATTTCATTTTTCAAATGGCATGGTTTATATAAACATAAGAAACTTAATACTTTTCAACGAAACTGAGCACTGCATTGCTATTCCTAGATTATACATGGCCTGACCACCTATGTCTAATTTAGAAGGAGCCATGCTAGGCTGAATAGTAGTCACCTTAAAAATCTTGATAATAAAGAACTTTTTACTTGTATTTATGATAAAGATAAATAAAATGAAATAAAGTGAAAAGAAGTTTTGAAAACCTTTATATTTTATGCAAGTAGCGCAATTTCTATGCATCCGCATATGTTTTCTTACCTTTTCTTGAACGAATTACGCGCTTACGAATACGCTTTTTACTCGACAATCGTTTTTCCACTTGTTACTTCATTTTGTCTTATAACTGATTTCTTTTGACCGTTCGTCTAATTACTGACTGTTGATAAATGACTTGAAAGTCTCAATGTTTTATCCTTCCTTCTCGTCCAATCTTCTTTATGCGACTGGGTAGATCTTTGGAATGTCTCCGCACGTGAATAATGAATTATCACTAGAGTGATTTCCGTATATCTGGGATGACGTCCGTCACTCTCGTTTGTCTCGAAATCCACTCTTGTGAACCGTGCTTTGACTTCTCTCTTTAAACACTAACATCGTTCATTTGATTTGTTTTAATTACAAGTGATTATTAGGAATTTTATTTATTAAAATTTTTGTATGGATCTTCGTTCCGATCATGTATCGACCACCGCTAAGTTAACGAGCTGATATTGGTGAACCATCAACCGCACTAACAAAATTGACAAATTGTTTAATCTATTATTTCTTATCGTCTTACCATCAACGCCTTTATTTTATTATTCTCTTTAAGAATTCATACGACATTTGCTTCGTTCTCTTTTGTACCATTGATTTCGTATTAATTGTTGACTATTATTTCCATTAGTATTCGTTTGTTATCTTGTCACATTTCGAAACCCGAATATATCCCATGTTTATTTTGAAATAATAAACACCTTTATGAATTTCTACAACATATTATAAAATTTTCATGGAACTTTTATACATTTTTCCAATGATGTTCAATTATCGAAATAACTATCATAAAAAAAAAGAAAAAAAAGGGGTCAAATTTATACACCATATTTTGTGTAACTAAAACTAATGTTTAAAATGAAATTATGCTCTATCTTTTGAACTAATTGACTTATCATACTTTACTTTAAATGTAATAAAATTATCGGTTTAATTTATATTCCTGATAATGATTTAATTTGGAAATTATATTTTCTAATTGTAACCATCAATATGAGTTTAATTAATAAATTCATGTCTTTCTTTCAAAGTTTCTTAAGACAACACAAATAAATTATGAAGCTATTTAACTCCTATTTTGATATATCATCCTTATCAAGAAAGTACATCAATTGAGTTTTAAGGTAATACCAAATCCGGGACGGATAAATGTGACAAACGTTATTTTAATGTTAATATTTAATTCATTCTTCGCTCTCATTTTTCTAGTATTGCGAATTATTATGTTTTACGGTTACGTGATTCGAGATCCCTCGTCGATCGTTAATCTTAAATCATTTTACCACATCTTGTTCATTTATGCGTTTATTGAAGTCATTTTTATCTCGTTTTGTTTCTCGTATTGAAGATTACTATTTTATTCTGAGTTTAAAATGAATCTCGGGAAGCAGTGTATAAGAAGAAACGATAAGTGTCACCAGGATTTATGCGTGTACTTGTGGAATGATTGAGGACCGAATCTCTTAATGAATGGAGTTAATAAATTTGTTACAACCTCGAGGAGTATGTTGAAGCCGACACCGCAAGTGGGAAGACTCTTGTGATCAAGTGGTTATTATGAAGGGTTCGTTCAAGGTTTTCTCGATGATTAACGATGGAAATCTATACTTGATGTTATTGTTCGACCTTTTATTTTTATGTACTTATGTGGTATGTGATCTAGTCAAATGATCGTAAGTTGTGAGAACTTGAGACGGCATCATCCGATGACGTCCGATCATGTAGAACATATATTATGTAATATCTTTTTGACTTTCAACGACGATGTTTATTGAGACTTTAATGCGCGTTGGCGAAAGTGAGATGGTGTCTTTGTAGTATCTTTTGAGTAGGGTCCCACGTATGAGCACCCTCCGACGACAAAAATGTTTTTCTTGTTAGTTCTTTTTGATGTGTGTCCATGGCTATCCGACCGATGGATATCCTTTAAATTGCAACTTTCCTTTTAACTGGACATACCCGAAAATCCTGTCATCTATTCTTGTTGTCGAATGAGCTTCGTGTGATCCATAGAATTTTAATGTTTCGAGCTTGACGGGTGACTGGTGAATAAGGATTTATTTATTTATTATTATTATTTTTTTTTGGTGAGATACCACTTGACGACAAGTTGCGTTTTGTAAAAGAACCAGTGGAGATCGTGGATCGAGATTCACGTGGGAACGTAAGGACTTCTTATTAAGGAATGTCGTCATCCTTCCGGGTAGTGAACAACTCGTGTATGAGGCGAGTTGAGCGCCAGGACGTCGCTCCCTTAAGGTGGTGAGGATGTAAAACCCGTAGAAATAAGGTCATAATTTAATTCTATTTTCAATTATTTTGAAGTATTGTATAACGTTAAATATTATTATGTTTAACGGCTTAAGATGAAACCGATATTAAATATTATATTTTAATATTTTGACGAGTAACGAGGACTACTAGTGATCGCGATACCGACAGATGCCAAAAATTTTATATTTTATTATCGATCGTTTCGATATTTAATACTTTCGACGATATCGTTTTAACTACGTATCGAGTCGTTATATTTTTATTTTTCGTGTGCGTTTAAACTTTTTAGTATTTTTACGAAACCCGAGTCTCGTAAATATTTCAAAATTTACGATTTACATTTTCTACCCTTTTAAACTAGTTTATTACATTTTGGGCCAAAACTATCACAAATTGGCAAAAACTACCCTAACCTTGGACTATATATACAATTTCCACTAGCACCATTTCATTAAAAAAAATCATTAAAACAAAATTTTCTTCTTCCTCTCTCCTTTTTCTCCAAAAACCATACACCCCTTTCAACATATACATCAAATTTTTTTGATTTTCTAGCTTGATTCTTCCAAAACAAAGACAAGTCCCATCCTTAGAATTGAAAGAGGATTCTTTTGGTACCATTTTCATCAACATGCATGAACTTTGAAATTTTGATCAAGAATCTTGGTGAGTAAAGTTATTCGATGATGTGCATGTGATTATCTAGTGATAATCATGTGTATGTCATGTTATTTTTGTAAAGAAAATATATTTTTGATTTTGGGTTTTTGATTTAGATGATGATACAAGTGTTAGGATTAGATTGTGATGATATTAGGATGTTAGAATGATGATGAAAGTTGTTGGTTTGGATCAAAAACTTGATTTTGTATGGTTTTTAAATGGCCAATTTTAGGCAGTAGGTTTGAGGCCATTTGCGGGGGTCTTAAGTCTGAATATAGGATGATATGATTGGATTATGTTGTAGAGAATTTCGTTAGCTTCGATTTGATATAAAGTAGGCCTTCCATCTCCAAACGAGGTGGAAGATACACTAGTTTGATTTTCGTGTACCGGGAGACGAGTGTTGACACAATCCGAAAATTGTTGTCGATATTTGGATCGAATCTCGGGGACTATAAAATGAGTTTCAAAATGACCCAAGGGCTGTTCTCAGGCTCCAAGTTTAGTATTTTGAGTCTATTTTTAGAATCAAGTGGCGGTTTTACAAATGGAGTTGTTTAGAATGGTTAAAAATGGTTTCGTAAGTCAAGGTCGCTAAACTGTCCGGATTTTGTGATTCAAAGATGAGTCGGGCAGGGAACTTTAGAAGTAAAATCTTTTAATGGGCTCTTGGGAGGACTTTCTACATATAGTAAGTGAGTTCTCTGAGTAGTATCATAAAAATTTGATATGTCTAAGTATGGGAAAACGGCTTGGACATTCGGTATGTTCCGACAGATTTTTATTAAAGGCGTAGAATAATAAAATGAATATATAGGAGAGTGTAATAGTATCACTTGTATCGTTTTCTCTCGATTTTGTCGTGATTTTATGAGTCGAGTTTTATCTTCTTATGTATGGGTTATTTCTCGAGTCTATTATTAATGAACGCACCTCATTTGATAGGTTGCGGTTCTCGTGTTTGAAAGGCATCATCTATCGTCGGCGATCGTCTCATTACCACTATTGGCTAAGGTGAGTCTATAGCCTCGCTTTATACTAGTTATTAAATGATTTTAAACCCGCGAGGGGGAATACATGTTTTATAAACTTAGAACACAATATTTTTATGGTATGCTTTGTCCCTCTATCAATGGACCCGTGGTTGCCTTTAACTTGCATTAAGTGATTGCCTTTGTTAAAACCTCAATTATGGACCGTTAATTAACCTATGATGGGTTAACCGCTAGTACAATTAATAGATCTATGGGGGAAGCCGCCCCGGTTCAGTTTTTGTTGACTTGTCATAGAAGCTTAGGCCCGACCTCCACACTGTTTGGACATATTGTATTGAGAAGTCAGGTATATGGCAATGTACCATTAATCTAGAGGTAACCGACAATTAATAAATCTCCTGTCTTATTAGACCTCTAAAGGGAGTGTCTAAGGGCTCGGTTCCATGAGCTTATTGCAATTTATGCTATATACAATTATCATTGTTGATGCAAATTATTATTTGATGCTTATAAGCATGCCACAAACTTATAATCTTTGCTTGTGTTCAAATTGATTACATAAACCTATAGATTCACTCGGCATTTTTGCTGATTGTTTTACTCACATGTATTTCAGGTAATCAAGAAGTGGAAGCTTGGAGGTCACGGGGAATGAAGTTGTGCACTGCTTTTGTTGTTCAAACTCTTTGATTTATTTATCGTTCAATTTTTAAAACAAACCAATATATTGTTTTAACTTATCTTTTGGTAACGATTACTTGGGACTACGCTACTCTGATGAATGTTTTGGGAACGATAAATCTAAAACGTCTCTTTTCGAGTCGTTCTTTATAAATTATGTGTTGTTGTATCATTGTTTAGCACCCAAAGATGTATTCCGCTGCGTATAAATTTGGGGGTGTTAAAAGTTGTTAGACAAGAATAAGAGTACCCTGTTTAAAAAGTAGGAGCCATATATATAGGAGTGATAGGCACATGTGATTGGTCAAAAATAAGGCAAGTATTTTCAAAATATAATGATGAAAATATTGAAAAGAAAATAAGTTATCTTGTGCATTAATTAAAAGTTATCTACTCCCAAAATTATGGCCTCAATTTTTGTCAAAAATAACAACTGGGTAGGACCCAATGAGTGTCAACGGTAAAAAATAACCCATCAACGCCCAACGGCTATATTCTTGTCAACGTTTGCAAAAGCCATGTCAACGTCTAAATTGGTCACAACAACGCTTGGAAAAATATCTGTCAGGGTCCAAAAATAAAAGTAATAAAAAGAAAAAGGACCTTAACAAAGTAGTTTATCCTAGTGAAGATAACCTATAAAATGAAAATTATTATAGGGCGGCAAGCACTGTCCAATTATGCACACTTGCTTATGCAAGATAGACATAATAGTCCTCTAGTGTCCCTTGCTAACCAAAATTCTTAACAATTAAGTTATCTCATAAAATCCCTTGTAACTCCCAGGTAAACCCAATATAAATCATACCCAAGTCTCCCAACAGACCACATCCAACTCTAGGCCAAAAAGGTCTTGGCAGCATGCATAGTATATCAACTTTGCATGCTACAGTGCCTCATGAGATAGAAAACTAACTCATACTCACCAATGGACACAATCTAGAATTGTGATAAGAGTATCATAAGAATAACCAAAAGTCCTAAAGGTTCCTAAAACCTCCCCTTAAACTGTGATACATAAGTTGCCAAATAATATGCATGTAAATAAAAATTTATGTCAAGATAGGAATATAAATATTCCAACCATCATCCATAAATTGAAACATGCTCCAATGATTCTCCAAGGATCCATAAGCAACTCTGTATCCAATGGTACAATTCTAACAACACCTGCACACTTAGATCAAAAACCACAAAACTAACATGTTGCTGACAACGTCACGATAACACTTATCAGCGTTAAGGTAACCTTTGTCAGCGTTAGACAAATAAAGTGGAAAATCTAACTTCTCAAAAAGACCAATAACAATGCATATCCTGTACATAATTTTACAAAAAAGATCACAAAACACATATTAAGTGAGATTGATCATTCCAATACTTGTTACCAAGTATTGAAATCTTCCAGTATCAAAAGGTTTAGTTAATAAATCAGAGACATTTTCTTCTATGTCAACCCTATATGGTTGTATTAAACCCTTTTCAAAACAATCTCTTATAAAATGATGTCTAATTTCTATGTTCTTTGTTTTAGAATGATGTACAGGATTTTTAATAATGCATAAAGTGCTGTTATTGTCTACAAAAATCTTGGTATGCATGAAATTATACCCATAATCCAACTGTTGGTTTTGAGTCCATAAGACTTGTCCACAACAAGCAGCTGCTGCTACATATTCTGCTTCAGTTGTAGAATTGGCCACCACTATTTGTTTCTTGCATTGCCAAGAGATCAATCTGCTCCCAAGAAACTGACATCCACCAGTTGTGGATTTTCTATCAAACTTGTAACCACCATAATCACTGTCTGAATATGAAATAAGCTCCAATGGTGAATCTTTTGGATACCATAATCCCAGGTCTGGATAACATCTAAGGTATCTAAAGATTCTCTTGACAGCATGAAGATGACACTCTTTGGGAGTCACTTGATGACGTGCACATGCACACACAGCAAACATAATGTCAGGTCTTGAAGCTGTGAGATACATCAATGAACCAATCATTGATCTATAGTGCCTGACATCCACATCTTTTCCATCTCCAACTTTTCCCCAAGGCTGTTCTCTATCCATCGGAGTACTAGCCCTTTTCTCATGTGGATAAAAGCCAAACTTCTTCAAGATTTCTGCCACATATTTATCTTGAGAGATGACGATACCACCTTCTTTCTGCTGAACTTGTAACCCTAGAAAGAAGTTCATCTCCCCCATTGCATTCATCTTGAATTTGTCTGGTCATAAGCTTGGAAAAGTCTTCACTCATCTTTGGACTTGAAGAGCCAAAGATGATATCATCCACATAAACCTGGACAAGTAAGAAATCCTTACCAGTCTTCTTTGTAAATAAGGTATGGTCTATGGTGCCCCTTTTGAATCCATTTTCCACCAGATAAGTGGAGAATGTGCCATACCATGCTCTTGGGGCTTGATGAAGTCCATATATAGATTTCTTGACTCTATATACCTTGTCTGGATGCTCTGAATCTTCAAAACCAAGAGGCTGCATTACATAAACCTCCTCAATAATTGTGCCATAAAGAAAAGCACTCTTCACATCCATTTGATAGATAGTAAAGCCCATGCAGGAAGCATAGGCTAGAAATATCCTTATAGCCTTAATCCTTGCAACTAGTGCAAAGACCTCCTCATAGTCTATCCCTTCCTCTTGTGTATATCCTTGAGTCACTAAACGTGCCTTGTTTCTGACCACAATACCTCTTTCATCCTTCTTGTTTCTAAGAACCCATCTTGTCCCAATAGGTCAGACATGTCTGGGACAATCAACCAACTCCCAAACATCCTGTATAGCAAATTGGTGAAGCTCATCCTGCATTGCTTTCACCCAACTTGGTTCTTTGAGAGCATCAAAAATCTTCTTGGGTTCCTGTTGTGACAGAAAACAGGCAAACAAACATGCTTGAACAAGAGGGGTATCAACCTTCTTGTGAATATTGGCAATAAATCCTCCAAGAGTCTGATGAGATCTTCTAGTTTGAACAGGAGACATAACATCACCAATAATTAGAGAAGAGGGGTGATCTTTGATTATAGAAGTAAGCACTCCTCCCTCAAAAAGTGTGTTGTCCTCAGTCTCATCTTCCATGTTACCAATATCTTCTTCATACTCTCTTCCCTTAATATTTGAATGAACCTCTCCATTTCTTTTTGAAGGTTCACCTTGTTCAAAATTGGAAGGGAAAATATGGTCAAGAGAGCTTTCAACGCCTGGATCATGGCTGTCAACATTTGAGCCATCAACGTCTGAAGTTGTCTTGTCAGCGCCTGATTTTCCTTTGTCAGCGCCTGAAAGATCATGCATGTTGTCAACTGGTGATACTTGTGGACCACCATTTTCCTTTCCAGCGGTAGCAAATGCATCTGTCCATATGGGAATAGTGACATACTCATGTATGGGTGATGATTTGTCTGCTTGTGATCCAACCTCTTCATTAACCTGTGTACCTGAAACATCAACAACTGATTCTTCCACAACATTTGAAGTTACCTTCACAATGTTTGGATTAGTAACAGGCATATAGTTCAAAGTCCTAGATAGAGGTTCCAAGTCAAATAACCAATTTGGACCACTTTCAGGATCACTAGCTTTCAAGTATACGTTTTTCCTTCTTAATGTAAACCCTATATCCTTTATTCGGCACTGAATAACCCATGAAGTAGCCTTCATAACCTTTAGCACTAAATTTACCTAAGGAATCACTAGTGTCCAGCACAACTACATGACAACCAAAAGGTTTAAGAAAACCAATATTAGGTTTCCTTCCCCAAAGTAACTCATAAGGTGTTTTGTTATGAATCTTGTTGACTAATGCTCTATTATGAACATAACAAGCTGTATTCACAACCTCAGCCCAAAAGGCAATGGGAAAGTGAGCATCAACCAACATAGTCCTGGCTGCTTCTATGAGGGTTCTATTCTTTCTCTCAGCAACCCCATTTTGCTGTGGGGTTCTGGCTACACTAAACTGTCTAGCAATCCCTTTCTTGGCACAAAAATCATCCAACATCTTATTTCTAAACTCACCACCATTATCACTTCTAAGCATCTTAACTTCATTACCAGACTTCTTTTCAATTTGGTTAATAAAGTTAATTAAAGTATCAGCAGTGTCACTTTTCAAAGCTAAAAAGAAAGTCTAAGTAAACCTAGAAAAATCATCAGTGATGACAAAACAGTAAGATTTACCATTCAAGCTTTCTATATTAGTTGGACCAAACAGGTCCATATGCAGCAAGTGAAGTGGTTTAGGACTAGAGTGCACCTATTTAGACTTGAATGAGGTGCTGTTTGCCTTTAAGGCATGCAACACAAGAGTGGTCATTGTAGAAAGCCTTTTCAGGCAAACCATCAACCAAACCATGTCTCACAAGTCTGTTTATATTTTTAAAATTAATGTGCCCTAATCTCCTGTGCCAAAGATTACTCTTATCAACTGAAGCCTTAACATAAAGACATGACAAGTTATTATTCATCCTAATTCCATTAAGATTCACATTATAAATGTCCTTATGCCTAGGTGTTCTATAATCAATGAATTTCTCATCTGGTATTTTAAAATCCTTGCTCAACACCAAGCATTCAGTATCAGTGAAAAGAACCTTATTTTTGTTATCACAAACTTGTGATACACTAAACAGATTATAGTCAAGTTCTTTTACCAGAAACACATTTTCAAAACGCAAATTGTTGGTGAGAAGAGTTCTTTTGCCTGTGATAGTTCCATATCCGCCTCCAAAGTAAACTTTGTCACCATCCTTAATGGGAGTGAAGTTTGTGAGATAATCTTCCTTCCCAGTCATGTGCCTAGAGCATCCATTATCCCAATAGCCATAATCATTAACCTGCTTTTGAATGCCCTGCACATATAGAAAACAAATTAGTTTTCTTTGGGAACCCAAGCCTGAGTAGACTTGGATTCATTTGGTTGTTCAACAAGAACAGACTGAGTCCTCATAACAACCCCTTGTTCATCCCTTTTTGGATTAAACACCTAGTTAACCCCAATTGGTTTAGTGATGACCTTTGAAATATAATTAAATCTGTTACAGGTCATAAAAATCCCATCTGAATTAGGATTTTGATTTTACTTAGGTCTCCATGTCAAGCTAGAAGAAGCTTTAGACCGATTTCCCTTTGGCTGCAAATATTTACCATTATTTGGTCTGGCAACGTTTCTGTCAGCGGTTGATTTGGTCTTGTCAATGCTGAAATTACCCTTATCAGCGTTGAACCTAGGGTTTGCTACAGGAACCCATTGTCTATTAGACCATGTATTGGTCTTTTGAAAAGGTCTTTGTCCATAAGTATTAGACCCTTTAGTAAAGAATGGGGCTGGTCTAACAACTTGTGGACTTTGCTGAACAAAAGTTTTGGGTTTGACAGTGTTTGACTTTTTCTTAGCGTTGACCATTGAAGCGTTGACACACTTATAGGCTAAATGTGAAAAACTACCACAAGTATAACAGGCTTTTCTAGACATAACTCTAGGTATAGAAGAAAAGAAACCTGTTCCATCATCACTAATTTGGATTTTTGGTGACCTAGTTTTTTTATTCATTTCTGCATATTTAATACTAGGTTTTCTAACAATGTTTGAGCCAAGGTCAACAGTCTTTCCAGTGATTAGGTTTGTTACTTTGATAGGTGTAGACTCATTTGGGCTATCACTAAGCATGCCACCCTTAACAAACAATGTAGGGTTGGCTTTCTTCCATTGGTCCAAATCAGTCAACTTCTGCCTATATTCTTCTACTGGGGTAAGAACTCTTGGTGGAGGAATGAATTCCTTTTCTTGGAGTTCTAGTAAACCAGTCCAAGATAAATCCTTTCTTTGGACACCATAGAAGTCCCCAGCAGGTGGTGGTACACCAGCATACTCTTTCATCCCAATCCCAGTCATATCCCTAGAATCCCTTTGTTCACTAACACATTTTTCTAGGGTTTGTGAGGCTTTATCAAATCTCTGAATTTTAAGGTCTATATTATCCTTATTTTTGATAGCCTCATCTAACTTAGCCTGTAATTCAGCATTGACCCTCTCCATGATGTTTCTAATATCAGTACTAGCATTTAAATCATGTTTTAAGATATTTATTTGATCTTTTAGGTCAAGCTCCATTTTCTTATACTCAACTATAGTCTTTTCAGTTTGAGTAAGAGCAAGTTGATTGTTAGACAACTTGCATCTTTCATTACCCACATCTGTTGACAATTTTAAAACTTCTTTGTTAAGTCTTTCAGTATTTAGACGACAACCCTTACTACAAAAAGCATCATCATATACCTCATTGTCTGATGAAGATGAGGAGTGTGCCATGAGAGCATAGTGAACATGCTCTTCTTCTTCCATTTCAGCAACTAAAGCTTTATTCTCTTCCTCTTCCTTAGCCAAATAGCTCCAATCCCATCCAACACCATCAATTTCTTGCATTGCAACCATGGCTTTGGGATCCTGAGCCTTAATGATTTGGCTTGAGGGTTTTCCAGCATCAGATCTTCTTGGAGATCTACATTCTCTCATAAAGTGTCCCATACGATGACAATTGTAACACTCAACCTTAGATTTATCAAATCCAGCATTGTCCTTAGCATTAAAATTTATCTTCTTCTTGAATCTTCTATTCCATCTGTTTGCTCTTATACTTGCAAGAGCCATATTCCACTTTATGTCCATCTCCTCCAAATGCTTATCACTAATTTGCTCAAGGTTCTCATAAGTAATCACTAAACCATTGGGTAATGAAGCAATGTATGCACACACAATATCTAGATCAATACCAGCAGGCTTAACTCTTGGTGAGTCAATTTGTATGTGTCAGCTTTTGAATGTGAGGCGTTGACAGGATATGATCCAACGTTGACACAGGTTGATCCATTAACTGGGTGCATGTATGACTCCTTTTGATCAAATTGACCTTCACTATGTGAGAAGAAGGCCATGTTTCCATTGGTAGACTTGCTTCCATGATCCAAAAGAGTTTCATTCTCTATCAGCCTCAGTTTATTGTAAACAGCATCAAAAGTAGAACTTTTGTGAGTGTTATTAGCAATTATAGACCTTGCTTCAATTTTCCATGCATCACCAAGGCTTTTAAGAAAGGTGGAGATAATATCAACATCACCAAGCACTGTTCCCATGAAGGAAAACTTGCTTGTAATGTCAAGAAGTATGCTTCTCACACTACATAGCTTCTCATTAGGTTGAGCCTTAAAAACATCATACTCATGCAAGAGTTGCTTCTTTTTCTCTTGCACGATATCAGCATTACCACCATAAGCAACTTCAAGAGCTGCCCAAAGATCTTTTGCAGACTCATAGCTTCTGTATTTGTGCTGATTTTCTTGCCCTAAAGAGAGTTTCAGAATGCTTAGGGTTTTCATGTCAACCCTTCTCTTTGCTATATCCTCAGTTGAGACAGCTCTACCATCTTCAGGTTTTTCTCTTTGATCCTCTTCAATAGAACCTTGAACATTTGTTCTTTGTAAGATGGCAGCAGCAATCTTTTGAGCTTTATTGAATGTGTTTCCATATTCAATAATTTCCCATAGGGTGTAGTTATGGATTTGTAGATATTGCTCAAAGTTAAACTTCCATAGCTCAAAATTGTCTAGGTCTAGCATGGGAATCTTGATGTCGTGGGTTGAGGAGGAGGGGGAGTTTACTTCTGGGGTAGACATGATGTTTTTAGGGTTTTGTGAAAATTAGGGTTTTTGGCGATTTAGGGTTCTTGTGTTCTTTAGATCAATGTTTCTCAGCAAGCTCTGATACCACTTGTTGATCCTAAACTTAGATCGATTTAGCTTGTGTAAACGAGATTAAATCAAGTTAAATACGTCGAGAAACTTTGTTGTGTATAAAACAATTTAAGTATTATGCGGAATTAATACTCAAACAAGAACACACAAACAATGTAAACCAAACTTTCACTTTGATTGATTAGAACAAACTTGCTTACAATGAAAGTGTTTAAACGAATGAAAACTTATATGAAACAAAACACAAAGGTCTTCTTTTATAGACATAAGAAGCCTTGTACATGAGTCTACGTATCAGCTATTCTAGGTAAAGATAAACATAGAAAATACATTGTTGATCATATCTTTACTACGTGTAGACTAAGTCTTCTATCAGTGCTTGACTTGATCCTATCAACGCTTGACATCTTCTTGTCAACGCTTGATCTGTCAACGCTTGTTTTCTTTTTATCAACGCTTGTTTTCTTCTTGTCAGTGTCCCAGTGTACTGGCTATATTTTATTCCCAACAGAGATGTGGACTGAGTTAGTTATAGGGTATGAAGGTCCAGAGGTAACAAAAGAAACCAAAATCCAAGCCCTTAGACTTAAGTTTAATGCTTTTAAAGCTTTGGAAACAAAAAAAAATTGCTCAAACTTATACTAGGCTTAAGATTTTGTTGAATGATTTGGGAAATAATGGAGTTGTTCTACCTAAGGCTGAGGTTAATGCTACATTTGTCAATAGTTTTCCTAGAAAATGGCTTAGCCTAAACCAGACCTTAAGAGCAAATAATGCTATCAAAAATGATAC
Organism: Glebionis coronaria; assembly: GCA_025667525.1. Taxonomy (NCBI): domain Eukaryota; kingdom Viridiplantae; phylum Streptophyta; class Magnoliopsida; order Asterales; family Asteraceae; genus Glebionis; species Glebionis coronaria. The sequence goes on along the minus strand of CM046882.1, from coordinate 69,689,304 downwards.
ATTAGCCCAACTGTTTGGTAGATATAACTATGAAGAAGTGCTAATTGACTCCATTTACAAATCAGAGACTTATAGGTTTACCACCAATATCACTGGTTCAAAAGCTCTTGTTGCTAACCATTCTTTTCAGGACAACGACTCTAACATAGAAGAGGACACTAGAAGCAGTCAAGAACTTCTTGATGAATTACATGCTGAGTTCCATGACAGAGCCCTTCTAGCTGACCAAAAGAGGTACTACAGGAGATCTGGTAGAGTTGGAGCTGCTAAGGTTGATAAATCCAAGGTGTCATGCTACACTTGTGGAAAGATTGGTCACTTTCAGAAAGATTGCTGGTCAAACAAAACCTCCTCTCCAAGCTTTCCTTCATCCAGCAACAACTTCAGCAGCAAGAAGAAGTTTTCTACCTCACCTTTCAAGCAAACATCTCACTCTGACTCAGAGGGAAAGAACGACTACAAAATTAAGTACAAAGCCTTGAAAGCTGAGCTGTTGAAACTCAATCAGAAAGCTGAAGAGGCAGCTACGGAAAAGGATGTTAAGAAGATTGAAAAAGGCTGATTGCTGCTTCATTTGACTGGGATGATGAACCCCTTACATCTTAGGATGAAGGAACCATGAAAAAGGTACAAAGATTTCTATCTATGGCTGAAGGTCCTGATACAGACCATGTAAGTAAATATACCTTAGTTGACCTCCACTTTGTGGAAGAGCAAAGAAAAAACCTGTTAAACAACTTTCATAGTCTTAAAACAGAGTTAAATCTTTGTCAATCGGAATTAACAAATCTCAAACCCTTTGTGAATCTTGCAAATCAACTTCAAAATGAAGTAAGAAAATTGTCCATTGAAAATGAGTCTTTAACTGATGAAAACACTGAACTCAGAAAAACCATCGAAAAATGGAATTTGGCTCAATCCACAGTGGATGAAATAGTTGTTGAAGCCATACCAGGTGATGTGGTTCAGGCTATTGGGGGAAAGGGTAGATACAAAAATCATATACCTGTACCCAGTGTTAAATTTTTCCCTTCAGATGTTTCTTCTCCATCTTCCACCTTTGTGGATGAGATAAACTCTGACAAGAAATCAGAGGTACCAGCTTTACCAAGACTCGTTGGTGCTATCCCAACTGATTCCTTGGTTGGCCCAAAACCTCTTACCAAAACCCCAGGGAATTCAATTCTCAAAGTCGCTGACAAAGCACACAAAAAGGTTTTTGTAGCCAATGACTCCAACAAACCCACTCCTCCCCCTGAAGAGCTTTGACCCACCAAGCAACTTCTCCTCACCTTGATCGAAGAAGTAAAGGGGCTGAAAGAACAAATCAACCCCAGAGTTAACAGTCCATCTGTTAACTCTCTTGGTGAAGGATCTAGTAGCTCTAAGGGGAGAGCTTTATTCAGGCCTTGCAAACATTGTGGTTTCAAAAATCATTCTTCTGATGACTGCTCAAAGAAACCAAAATGTATCACATACGAGTCTACTGAACACACCTCTAGAGAGCATGAGGAGACTATTGCTGTTCAAAGAACCATAACTCAATTAAGGTCTAAAACTCCTCAAAGGCCCTCTAGAAGAGCTGAGCCCAAACCCAGAGACAATTCTCAGGGTTACATACCATATCCCCTATGAAAGTACTTCGGCTTCTTTGACCATCACTTTGATGAGTGTGAGCAGTATCCCGGATGTGACATCTGTGGAAGTTTGTGTCATAAACCCAGAGACTGCATCCAAAGAGGGGGAGATAGAAAACAGAGAAGACCCAATGTCACTAGTCAGCGACATCATGGACCCACTGGAAACTGGGTTCATCATCGAAACTAATCTGGCTTTGTTATATCTCTGCAGGAATATCTGAAGAAATCTGTTTGGTATCTGGATAGTGGGTGCTCCAGACATATGACATGGGTTAAACAATATTTGCATAGATATAAGAAGGAGTCTAGTCCAAAAGTAGTCTTTGGATATGACTCCTCAGGGGCTACTGAGGGATATGGCTCAGTGGATTGCAACGGGATAACCTTCACAAGGGTCACTTATGTCAATGGATTGAAGCACAACTTAATCAACATCAGTCAACTCTGCGATGCTGGTTTCAAAGTTCTGTTCACTAAGACCCAAGAAACAATCTTCAATCAAAATGATGATGTTGTTCTAATTGCACCCAGAAGAAGGGATGTGTATGTCATTGACATGACATCATGTCCAGAAGGGATGAACACCTGTCTCTTTGCCAAAGCATCTGATAGTGAAAATTGGCTATGGCATAAGAGACTCTCCCACCTTAACTTCAAGAACATCTACAAACTGGCTAAGAATGATTTAGTGGCTGGGCTTCCCTCTCTGACCTTCACCAAAGACAGACCCTGCTCAGCCTGTGAGAAAGGGAAGCACCACAGAGCCTCATTTAAGACAAAGCAATCATTCTCCATAAATAAGTGCCTCCATCTTCTCCACATGGACTTATTTAGACCAGTAAAACCTCAATCCTTTAATCACAACAAGTATACACTGGTCATTGTAGATGAATTCTCCAGATTCACATGGGTATTCTTTCTCAAAATAAAGAGTGATGCTACTGAAAGAATAATGTCTTTCATCAGAGAAATAGAGAACTTCAATGACTACAGAGTTAAGGCTATCAGAAGTGACAATGACACTGAATTCAAGAACTATGCCATTGAAGCCTTTTGTGATGAAAAGGGAATATCATAGAACTTTTCTAACCCAGGCACCCATGAACAAAATGGTGTCGCTGAAAGAAGAAATCGAACTCTCATAGAGGCAGCTAGAACCATGCTCAGCGAATCAAGACTTCCAAAACAATTTTGGGGTGAAGCTGTGAACACAGCTTGTTACACACAAAACAGATCTATTATTGTGAAGAGACACGACAAGACTTCTTATGAAGTGTATAGGAAGAGAGCCCCTGGTGTAAGCTACTTACATGTCTTTGGTTGCCCTGTTTTCATTCACAACTACAGAGATCACCTGCGAAAGAGATCACCTGCGAAAATTTGATGAAAATTCAGATGTCTTTGGTTGCTCTGAAGTGTATAGGAAGAGAGCCCCTGGTGTAAGCTACTTACATGTCTTTGGTTGCCCTGTTTTCATTCACAACTACAGAGATCACCTGCGAAAATTTGATGAAAATTCAGATGATGGATTCTTTGTTGGCTACTCTCCTACCTCCAGAGCCTTTAGAGTATTCAACACTCGCAGGCAAGAACTAGAAGAATCCCTCAATGTCACCTTTAATGAAGCAGATGCTGTCATTACTCACACCAACACAAAAGAATGTGACATTTATTTCAATGAAGTCAAATCATATCCAGATGATGATTTCTCAAATCCCAAGGAATCATCTCAGGCCTGTCACAAGAACTTTCCTTATGTTCATGCATTTGATCCTCACTCAATCTCTGACATCACTCTAGAGGTTGAAAATGTTGAACCTATCACTCCACCCTCTGTAGTGAATGCTGATCTTATCGAACCAATCTCTCACCTTGATGGAGAGTTTATGGATGAAGAAATAACATGTGAAGATCCCCCAAAATTCGTTGAACCTATAGTGACTCCTGAACCCACAAAGACTCCTGCTCCTCAATCCAAATGGAGTAGGAACCAAGATATTCTTCTAGTGAATATTCTTGGTGAACCCTCTGAGGGAGTCACCACCAGAGGAAAATTGAGATATCTGGAAACAGCCTCAGCGAATGAATGCCTTTTCACTGATTTTCTCTCTGAAGATGAACCTAAGAAAGTGCTTTTGCGCTTCTAGATGAAGGGTGGGTTGTTTCCATGCAAGATGAGTTGAATCAGATCAAGAGGAACAAGGTGTGAACTCTGGTAAAAGCTCCAGCTAGAAAACAAGTGGTTGGAACTAAGTGGGTCTACAAAAACAATAGGGATGAAGCTGGCATGATTGTTAAAAACAAGGCTAGGCTTGTGGTGCTGGGGTACAATCAATCTGAGAGTATTAACTATGATGAAACATTTGCACCAGTAGCCAGATTGGAAGCTATCAGAATCTTCCTAGCCTTTGCAGCTTATATGGGGTTTACTGTATACCAGATGGACGTGAAGAGTGCTTTTCTAAATGGTAAGCTTGTAGAGGAAGTATATGTCTATCAACCCCCTGGGTTTGAAAGCAGTGAGTATCCTGATCACGTCGGCATACTTCACAAAGCACTCTATGGGCTGAAACAAGAGCCTTGAGCCTAGTATGAAACCCTATCAAGATTCTTACTTGAAAATAAATTTGTCAGAGGTACCATTGATCAAACCCTGTTCACTTATAGGTCCAAGGGTGATGTCATTTTAGTATAGATTTATGTGGATGACATAATTTTTGGTTTAACCAATATCACTTTGAGCAAACAGTATGCCAAACTCATGACCAAAAAGTATAAAATGAGCATGATAGGGGAATTAACTTTTTTATTGGGTTTTCAAGTTAAACAAAATTCAAAAGGAATTTCCATTTGTCTAGAAAAATATGTTAAGGATTTTCTCAAGAAGTATGATCTGTCTGATTGTGCATCAGTGAAATGCCCCATGCTTCCTCCCAACAACTTGGGAGCTGATGACTCAAGGGGCTTTGTTAGCAAGACCTTATATAAAGGAATAATTGGGTCACTGATGTACCTCACAGCAAGCAGACCAGACATACAATTTGCCACATGTCTCTGTGCTAGGTACCAAGCTAACCCCAAGGAATCCCACCTTGTAGCTGTCAAAAGAATTTTTAGGTACTTAAAAGGATCTCCTACACTGGGTCTCTGGTATCCAAACGGATCAGGCTTCGACCTCAAAGCCTACTCAGACTCTGACTACGCTGGGTGCTATCTTGATAGAAAGAGCACCACTGGGAGTTGTCAAATCCTTGGAGGAAAGTTAGTATGATGGAGTGCTAAGAAACAAAACTCAGTGGCCATGTCATCAGCTGAAGCTGAATATGTAGCGGCCGCTGGTTGCTGTGCTCAAGTTCTCTGGATGAAAAGTCAGCTGGCTGATTATGGGATCACTTATGAAAAGGTTCCCATATTCTGTGACAAATCAAGTGCTATAGCCATCTCCAATAATCCGGTACTTCATTCCAGAACTAAGCATATTGACATCAGGTATCACTTTATCAGAGACCATATTTTAAAAGGTGATATTGAGCTTCACTTTATACCCACTGAATACCAGCTCGCTGATATATTCACCAAGCCTCTGGCTGAGCCAAGTTTTACTAGGCTGGTTGCTGAGCTGGGTATGCTCAATATCGGTAAACAAATCTGATAAATGATCTATGTCTCTGGGCATTTAAGGGAATTGAATGTAACGAGGTAGTTACATTCTAATGGGAGTTAATATGTTCCCATATTTAATTCAAATGATTGTCCTTCATTGTCAACAACTTTCCCACTTTCCAAGAGGACAGAAAAATCACATGAAGAGTTAAGGGGTCCCACTTTTCCTAAAAGGTAAACTTTTGCATTTAATGCTTTAATTGAAAACGGCTAAACCTTTTATCAAAACCCTTGACTCATTTTTCAAACATCACATTACTCATTACATCCACACACACATACTATTCATCTTCTTCACATCCTCCATTTCTTCCTTCCATCAACAATGGCGTCTTCATCAACAAACACCTCCCTCACCATTTTCTCCGCCTCGAATGTAGATTTTGGGATAAACGATGGAAAGATCGCCTTGAACAACTGTGTAGCACTTTTGGAACATAACAATCCTCTCTACCATCCCTTGTTATCCTTCCTCAAGAAATCCACCATTTACGAAGCCATTACTAGGGAACCCTCCACATGCTACCACCAATACTTGAGGGAGTTCTGGTACAAAGATGATGTTGATCAAACCTCATCACACATCACCTTCAACCTTTCCACACATCCACAACCCCTCACCTTTGATTTCAACACTTTTTCCAAAGTCATTGGACTTCCAGTCAATGTAGGCATGCCCGCTGTGCCTGCCAGCGTCACAGTGAAGAAGGCTCTGGCTACCCTTCATCCTCATGATGACGATGACAAACCCTTCACCACATAAGGCTTCCAAAACAAATCACTGATCAAAGTGAACTCCTTTTCACCCACCTGGAGGACGCTGATGCTGTACATTGTGAAATGTCTGGGAGGAAACCAGGGGTCACATGATCAGCTTAATGGTGCTCAACAAGCAATCTCTTACAGCTTAATTTGGGGGAAAGATATAGGGATTGCCCACATACTTTACACTGACCTCATTACAAAGCTGAAAAACAAAGGGAAGAAGCATCGACTGGCCACTATCTGCTACACAAGATATCTCTCTCTCCTCATAGAGGATATGCTTGGTGAAACCTACACTAATGATGAACTTCACTTCTTCTCTCCTTATCGCATCACTCCAGCCTCGCTGAAGACTCCCTAGGAGGATGAAGTGCCTCTCAGTAGGCATATGATGTAGGTTGCTGGGTTACTCGCTGATGATGGAGAGCCCTTGATCCCTCACAATGAGGTGAATGCTGAAAGACAAACTGACAAGTCTTTGTCCAAGACATATGTATAGTCCACTTCTCAGCCCAAGGTGCCCAAGGAAAAGAAGAAGAAGAGGAAAGAAATCCCCCTTTCCTTTGAAACCCCTTCTGTTAATCCTTCCAAGATAAAGAAGACCAAGAAAAACCCATCCCCTTCTCTGGAGGATGTGGTTAAAGAGCCTACAGATGACAAACAACCAGAGTCTAGCGTCTCCTTGTCAGCAGAGACGACTAAGAACCTTCTCAACGCTGATATCTCTCAGGTATTAGTTCGCCTTTTTTCTCTCTTGGAGGATCACATACAATCACTCTCAAAATTCTGTAGGAGAGAGTGATGAAGTCTTAGGGTTTGCCTCAACCCATAGAGTGTCTGTGTCAGCACCAAGATCTCTTAGGATTATCTGTACACTCTGTCTTAACACTAGGATATGATTCACTTATGCTCATAACGTACCCCGATGATCATTCACCCTCTAGACTGTGCTCTTGTCCATAACAAGTTGAGCATGCTATAGGTTCCGACCCAGAGTCTCTGCACCTCACGTAGTCTCTGGGTCTACTCATATGAAAAAGAGTCCCAAAGAATTTATTCTTTTGGGGGGACTGAATAATCACCCTCAGTATTCCTAGGGGTAGCGATAAAAGGAGACCCTTACCTTTAAATATGTCACAACTAAAAGAGTCCCAAAGAATTTATTCTTTTGGGGGGACTGAATAATCACCCTCAGTCTTCCTAGGGGCAGCGATAAAAGGCGACCTTTAACTTCCATTAACTTACAATTAAAAGAGACCCAAGGAGAAATCCTTTAGGGGGAGCTATATAATCACACCCAGCTATCCTAGGGGAAGCGAACGGCGACCATTCACCACATAGTTTTCACAAATCAAAAGAGTCCCAAGGAGTAATCCTTATAGGGGAGTTGGATAATCACACCCAACTATCCTAGGGGTAGCGAATGGCGACCCTTCAACATATCTGTTTCACACTAAATGAGTCCCAAGGAGAAATCCTTAGGGGGGCTGGATAATCAAACCAAGCTTTCATAGGGGCAGCGAATGGCGATCTATAACTTAATATTTATTTCACACTGGCTACTAGCAAATGTCATAACAGGCTCATAATCTTCATGAAGAACAAAAAAATGATGATGCCTATTCCATTGCTGGTGATGATAATGCTGAAGCCCCCCACATTGATTTGGATGCCATGTCAGACATCGACTCCATGCCAGAAGATGAGGTCTTTATCTGTTGGGCCAATGAAAGTTTTAACTATGGCCCAGTCTAGATTTGTTTAAATTAGACTAAGTGCTTGCTGATCGCTGAGAGGACCAGCGACAGAGACTAAACCAGTGGAAGGCAAAGCCTCAGCTGGCACACGAAGAACATTCTAGTCAAAGATAACGTCAGAGAAGTCGAAGATAATCTGATGTCAGACTCACCAGCGATTATGGATAGCTGGGATGTTGAAGGAATGTATTGGTGTTCAAGGATCTTTGAGTTGACAACACTCAGAGATCACATAAGAACCCTAGAAGTCTGGGATAAGCAAAGCTTACCCAATCCTTTATAGTTTAGGCGGGAGAATCTACCAAGTGTTTTGAGCGGGACAAAACAAGAGATTCAAGATAAAGCCTAGTACGACCTAGTGGGACAAAAGGTGAACAGTTGGCAGAACTGTTCACCTAAAGTTGGTTAAAGGTATGTCTCGATTTAGACATGCATTTAATATGTTGTACTCTTCCATTTAGAAGGTGACACGTTTCAACTACTCCCACTAAGGAAGCAACCTCGTACACTGTAAATAGGAGTGAGAAGGAAGAATTAACGCAACCCTTGTGCTTGGATAATCTATCTAAGTTAATTCTCTCCTTGGAACCGCTGAGCCCTATGCTGTCTACCAGCGTCTCATTGGTTCCCTTGTGAACTTGAGTCTCGAATCTAGTTTACTTGTTTCTAGGGTTCATATCTTGTTGTCATTCAACGAGTGTATTCATAGCACTTTGTAATACTTTGTTTATAATACTTAATAAAGCAATACGCGTTTGAAAAGTATTTCATTGTGTTTCGTGGTTAAAAGAGTTATAGTTTATCAACAATTGTCATATTAAGGGACTTTCAATTGGTATCAGAGCGGTTTTATTTATAAAACCTTTCATAAACCGTTCTAGTTTTTAAATCAAGATCTTAATATGGCTGATACTATACCTCCTCCACCTTTTGGTCAAACTAGTTTAGGTACCACTTCGACCACCATACCGGCCACCACATCTACTACCATGCCTACACCAGTTGTAAGCACTGGTAATAACGATGATGACCTTCCCCAACTACTTGATGTTAGAGGAGGGTCACATGTGTCCAATGTACCATCATTTGATGAAGAGGATTTCTCAAGTTGGAAAGTGAATTTCTTATATATTTAGATGGCTTAGAACCCTTCTTAATAGAAATCCTAGAAAATGGTCCATATGTACCACTGGCTGTTTCCTATACCCCTGAGAGACCCATTAAAAAACCTGCTAAGCAATGGTCTCCAGCGGATAGACGTCTGGCTAACAAGGACAAGAGACTCAAAAGTATCATAGTCTCTTGCCTACCCAAGAACATTATGAAGTCCATCATTAAATGCAACTCTGCTAAAGAGATGTGGACTAAATTAGTTCTAGGGTATGAAGGTCCAGAGGAAACAAAAGAAACCAAGATCTAAGCCCTTAGACTTAAGTTTAATGCCTTTAAAGCTTTAGAAACAGATGCTGTTGCACAAACTTATACTAGGCTTAAGATTTTATTGAATGATTTAGGAAACAATGCAGTTGTTCTACCTAAGGCTAAGGCTAATGCTACTTTTGTCAATAGTTTACCTAGAAAATGGCTTAGCTTGAATCAGACCTTAAGAGCTAATAATGCTATAAAGAATGACACTTTAGCCCAATTGTTTGGAAGATATAACTATGAAGAAGGGCTAATTGACTCCATTTATAAATCAGAGACTGACAGATTTACCACCAGTATCACTGGTTCAAAAGCTCTTGTTGCTAAACATTCCTTTCAGGACAGCGACTCTGACATTGAAGAGGACACCAGAAGTAGTCAAGAATTTCTTGATGAATTACATGCTGAGTTTCATGACAGAGCTCTTTTAGCTGATCAAAAGAGGTACTACAAGAGATCTGGTAGAGTTGGAGCTGCAAAGGTTGATAAATCCAAGGTGTCTTGCTACACTTGTGGAAAGACTGGTCACTATAAAAAAGATTGCTGGTCAAACAAAACCTCCTCTCCAAGCTTCCCTTCATCCAGCAACAACAATAACAAGAAGAAGTTTTCCAACTCTCATTTCAAGCAAACCTCTCTCTCTGACTCAGAAGGGAAGAAGGACTACAAATTCAAATACAAAGCCTTGAAAGCTGAGTTGCTAAAACTCAATCAGAAAGCCGATGATGCAGCAAAGAAAAAGGATGTTAAGAAGACTGAAAAAGGTCTGATCGCTGCCTCATTCGACTGGGATGATGAACCTCTCACTTCCGAGGATGAAGGTACCACCACTATCAGAGCCTTTATGGCTGTCTCTGATGAAGAACCCGCTGTGGGTAAAAGTGAAGCAAGATCTGGTCAATAGGTGGGTATCACCATGAAAAAGGTACAAAGAATGTTTGCACCAGTAGCCAGATTGGAAGCTATCAGAATCTTCCTAGCCTTTGCAGCTTATATGGGGTTTACTGTGTACCAGATGGATGTGAAGTGTGTTTTCCTCAATGGAAAGCTTGCAGAGGAAGTATATGTCTATCAACCCCCAGGGTTTGAAAGCAGTGAGTATCCTGACCACGTCTGCAGACTTCACAAAGCACTCTATGGGCTAAAACAAGCGCCTAGAGCCTGGTATGAAACCCTATCCTAATTCTTGCTTGAAAATAAATTTGTCAGAGGTACCATTGATCAAACCTTGTTTACTTATAGGTCCAAGGGTGATGTCATTTTAGTACAGATTTATGTGGATGATATAATTTTTGGTTCAACCAATATTACTTTGAGCAAACAGTTTGCCAAATTAATGACCAAAAAATATGAAATGAGCATGATGGGGGAATTAACTTTTTTCTTGGGTTTTCAAATTAAATAGAATTCAAAAGGAATTTCCATTTGTCAAGAAAAATATGTTAAGGATTTGCTCAAGAAGTATGATCTGTCTGATTGTGCATCAGTGAAATGCCCCATGCTTCCTCCCAACAACTTGGGAGCTGATGACTCAGGGGTCTCTGTTAATGAGACCTTATATAGAGGCATGATTGGGTCACTGATGTACCTCACAACAAGCAGACCAGACATACAATTTGCCACATGTCTATGTGCTAGGTACCAATCTAACCCCAAGGAATCCCACCTTGTAGCTGTCAAAAGAATTTCCAGGTACTTAAAAGGATCTCCCACATTGGGTCTCGGGCATCAAAATGGATCAGGCTTCGACCTCAAAGCCTACTCAGACTCTGACTACGCTGTGTGCTGTCTTGATAGAAAGAGCACCTCTGGGATTTGTCAAATCCTTGGTGGAAAGTTAGTATGTTGGAGCGCCAAGAAGCAAAACTCTGTGGCCATGTCATCAGTTGAAGCTGAATATGTTGCGGCCGCTGGTTGCTGTGCTCAAGTTCTCTGGATGAAAAGTCAGCTGGCTGATTATGGGATCATTTATGAAAAGGTTCCCATATTCTGTGACAACACAAGTGCTATAGCCATCTCTAATAATCCGGTACTTCATTCCAGAACTAAGCATATTGACATCAGGTATCACTTTATCAGAGACCATATTTTAAAAGGTGATATTAAGCTCCATTTTATACCCACTGAATACCAGCTAGCTGATATATTCACCAAACCTCTGGCTGAACCAAGTTTCACCAGGTTGGTTGCTGAGCTGGGTATGCTCAATATTGGTAAACAAATCTGATAAGTGATCTCTGACCTCTGCTTCTGGGCATTAAAGGGAATTGAATGTAACGAGGTAGTTACATTCCAATGGGACTTAATATATTCCCATATTTAGTTCAAATGATTAACCTTTATTGTCAACAACTTTCCTGCTTTCCAAGGGTCAAAAATATCACATGAAGAGTCAAGGGGTCCCATTTTTCCTAAAAGGTAACTTTTTGCATTAAATGCTTTAATTGTAAAACAGCAAACCCTTTTATCAAAACCTTTGACTCACTTTTCAAAACTCACATTTTCATAACTTACACACACACACAACTATTCATCTTCCCAAAACCCTCATTTCTTCCACACTTCAACAATGGCGTCTTCATCATCTAACACCGCTTTTACTGTTCTGGCCGCCTCGAACGTTGATTTTGGGATACATGATGGCAAAATTGCTTTGAACAACTGTGTAGCTCTCTTGGAACAAAAAAATTCACTCTACCAACCTTTGTTCTCCTTCCTAAAAAACTCTACCATTTTTGAAGCCATAACCAGAGTACCCTCTACTTGCAACCACTAATATCTGAAGGAGTTCTGGTATAGCGCGGAAGTTGATCCAACCTCTTCTCACATCACCTTCAACCTTTCCACTCATCCCCAACCTCCCACCTTTGATCTTCCTACATTTGCCAAAGTCATTGGACTTCCTGTCAATGAAGGTATGTCCGATGTGCCTGCCAGCGCCACTGTGAAGAACGCTCTGGCTACCTTTCGTCCTCATGACGACAATGATAAACCCTTCACCACACAAGGTTTCCAGACCAAATCCCTGATTAAAGTGAACTACTTCTCACCTATTTGGAGGACGCTGATGTTATATATTGTGAAATGTTTGGGTGGAAACCAGGGGTCTCATGATCAACTCAATGGAGCCCAGCAAGCCATTGCCTACAGCTTAATTTGGGGACAAGATATAGGGATCGCCCATATACTCTACTCTGATCTCATTGCTAAGTTAGAAAACAAAGGAAAGAAGAACCGACTGGCCACCATCTGCTACACTAGATATCTCTCTCTTCTCTTAGAAGATATGCTGGGTGAAGGATACACCAATGATGAACTTCTCTCTTTCTCTCCTTATCACATCACTGCTGCATCTCTAAAGACCCTACTGGAAGATGAAGTGCCTCTTAGTAGGCACATGATGCAGGTCGCTGGGTTACCTGTTGCTGATGGAGAGCCCTTGATCCCTCACATTAAGGTGAATGCTGAAAGAGCTACTGACAAGTCTCTGTTAAAGACCTCTGTGCAGTCTTCTTCTCAGCCCAAGGTGCCCAAGGAAAAGAAGAAAAAGAGGAAAGACATCCCCCTTTCCTCTGAAACCCCTTCTGTTAATCCTTCCAAGCCCAAGAAGAACCCATCCCCTTCTCTGGTGGATGTGGTTGTAGAGCCTTCCGCTGACAAACAACCAGAGTCTAGCGTCTCCCAGTCAGCAGAGACGACTAAGAACCTTCTCAACACTGATATCTCTCAGGTATTAGTTTGCCATTTTTATTCTTTTGGAGGCTCACAAACAATCACTCTCAACATTCTGTAGGAGAGAGTGATGAAGACTTAGGGTTTTCCTCAACCCATAGAGTGTCTATGTCAGCACTTAGTGTTGTCCCTAATATATGATGATTCTAGCACACGAATTAAAGAAAGAAAGGTAGATATGAGAAGAATTATAGAGAGAGAAAGTAGTGAGAGAAAGTAGAGAGAAAATGGTTGGTGAAACTTGTGGAATATTAGATTAAGAGAAAAATGAAATGACCAACCAACCTCTCCTTACATGCAAGGAGAGGTTTATATAGCTTTGCTTACATGTAGCTTAATGGGCTATATGATCATGGGCCGGGCTTTCCTTTTGGGCTTTGGTTACTTATTAATGAACCTTAGCTTAAAGTTAAGCCCGTAATAACACGACTAATATACTACCTATTACAACGTTCTAAAATACGATACATAATAAACATATGACCGAGCATTCTTGTTTGGCTCAATATTTTGAGGCTAACACTCTCCCCCAATGAGAGGTCATAAACCTTGGTCATTTAGGAAATTTGTAGAGATTACTAATCTCGCCATAAATGAGTCTTGAACGTGTAATAGTAGTCTTGTTCCTTCATGCTGTGATCTTTGAGCCATTGTCGTTGTCTTTCGACTTTGTCTTTAAGCTAGAGATCTTCAAATCATCCTTGACTTGTCTTTGCCATCTTGCGATCTTGTGTCTTCATCCACATGCTCACACTATTAATTGTTGAATATGTCTTTAGGCATGAGTATGTGGTTTCTGAATCATTGACTTTGCTGAGTACACCGTGACGCCACCTTCTCGAGACAGACACGGACAGAATGGCTTTGACATTCGTCCTAAATCGGTAGCGTTTTACCTCCGGTCGCTGAAGACCGTTATACGATATTAAATATCATACATGTGATCAGATAGATTCAATTAAGAATCTCCTTGACAGGGTTTCGCGGCTGTACTAGCCGTTCTCTTTACTCGACCGTCTCAAAGCAAGACTGTGAACATAAAGAGTGAATCAATTGGATAAATATCCGCTTGATTAAAGTCGTCAATTCAAATTCCTGGAACAAGTTTGATTCATTAAGAATCTTACCATTGTTGCTTTCCAGTTGACACAAGCTTGATTCATAAGAATCTCGCAAGTTACCTACCGTAGCGCTGTTTGATGTTGACTCTAGAAGGATTTCCATTCGTCACTGTGAATATTTATAAATATCACTCTGAATGTTCTGGCAAGACCATAAGGATATTGTGTAGAAACCTGAAACGAGTTTGAATCAATTAAGAATCAAACCACTGTTGCTTTTCAGTTTTACACATGTTCAATTCATAAAGAATCTTACATATGACCTACCGCAGTGCTGTTTGATGTTAACACTGGAAGGATTTCCACTCATCATTGTGAATACTAAGTAGTATCACTCTGAGTGTTCTAGCAATATCGCAAGGATATAGCGTAGGACTCTGTTGATCTTCATCCGTGTGTCCTAACGAGATTTGATTGATCTCTTGGCTCTAGGCTCTATTTGTGCACTTTTAGTGGTTGGAGGCTGGAGCAGGTGCCACCTATTCAATATCAACCATCTCGAAGTGAGAAAGTCAATAGTAGTCATGTTGTTCTCCGTAACAATAAAACAAACTTCTTTTGAGAGAAACCTGAGTAGCTAGGAAAGGGTTGTGCATACATCACTGGGTCCATGATGAGTTTGTCTTCATGATGAGTTGACCCGGTTTCTGCCTAAGTTGTATGGAGGGCTTCTTTCTTTACACCCTTTATCCTTACATTTCTTTTTCATTCTTCAACCCCTTCAATGCTTACCAAGACATCATTACTAGCACCTTGTTGTGATTGTTCCAGTGCTAGCATCAGTACTTAGTCGGCATTCAGCTACGTTCACATTCTACTCCATCTTTCCTAAGGACTTCTAATAATCTATTGGATTGTCCCTGGGAAGATCCCTCCAGTTCTGGTTGGATCATAGGACTTAAACCTAACCACCCTTTTGACACCAATAACGTCGTGAATTAAAGATGTTGTGGGTATTTGATCGTAACCATGAAAACCACTTTAAATTCTAACAAAGTGTTTGAAAAACATTTGACGCCTTGCTAGTTTTGTCGTTTTAGAAATGCTCCCCCTTCACATGTGCATCGATAATCGAAAGTGTTTCGCACATGTAGGTAAGAGTTAAAGTGCTTGAGTCTTATATTAGATCACATTTTAATCACATTTTCTACCCCTATCTCTAATATATAAAATCTTTTGATATTAGAGATACCAAATTTGATTAAAATATATTTTGAAAAAATAGTCTTGAAATCTCTGGGAGAAAGATGTGTTAATCTTTTGCATGAAGTTAAAATGCTCCCCCTCAAAAATTGATCCAATTGAATTGTCATTGTGAGGATATGATCCACATTTCGCTTTTTGAGGATGGGAGTTGTTGAACACACAATTTTTGAAAGATTTTGAATATCATTGAAAAAAATTCTTGAAAAAATTGTGTTCAACGCTTTTTGAAAAATCAATTCTTTTTGTCGAAAGGTTTTTCTAAAGCATAAACTTGAGTTCATAGACTTTGAATGTCTTGACGAATCCACTCAAGTGTAAGAAGATTTCTCTTCTTTTGCTGAGGGTAAGGGTACTAAATCGTACACTCCCCCGTGAATATCGATCCGGGTTGCAATCTGAAAGTGATTACAAGCCATTGTGTTGAGCTCAAAACGTTGAATGTTTTATGACAAGCCCAACCCGTGATAGATTGCTCTACCCGTTGTTTGGAAATATTTGTCCAAAATAGACAATTTCCTTTATTAAAAGAAGAAATGACATGTTTTGAAAAATATTTACAACTTTCATTCGAGCTTTATGTACACACCCGTGTCGTTATTGAGCGACATTTCTAGGCACGTCCATATTATCGATACTGAAAGACATGTCGAGAAGAATATTTTTGGATTTTGAAAGATTTTTTAATTTTGTGTTTTGCTTTTATGTGTTTTATATTTTTGTATTTTGCTTTTTCAAAGATATTTACAGGTTGATGTTTGATAGATAAATCAAGCAGGCACCTTTGCCAGAATCTCCAGGTCTGCTGGAGTCAAACATCTCATACCAATTTTCCTAACGAGGTACTCAAACCTATCTTTCGACAGAGCTTTCGTAAACAAGTCGGCTAATTGGTAATCCGTTCCAACAAAGTATAATTAAATGATACCTCTTTCAACTTGTTCCTTTATGAAGTGGTATCTGACATCGATGTGCTTTGTGCGGGAATGCTGTACCGGATTGCAGGAGATGGCTATGGCCGACTTTGAGTCACAGTACATAGGTACTTTATCAAAGTGGCAGCCATAATCTGTGAGTTGTGTTCTCATCCAAAGAACTTGAGCACAACACGCAGATAGAGACACATACTCCGCTTCGGCTGATGAATGTGACGTGCAATCCTGCTTCTTGGAAGACCATCCCACAAGCTTATCTTGACCATCCCACAGTGAATCCCTTATGTGCAACATAAGCAAGAAAAATCCTGACTGCTTCCATACGAGCAACTGGTGCAAATGATTCATCAAAATCAATTCCCTCTTTCTGGTCATACCCCTTAGCCACTAGCCTAGCTTTGTTCTTGATGATCGTGTTTTCTTCATCCATTGATGAGACTACTTTTATACATAGTCTCATCGTCCATAACGGGCTTAAAATGCATTAAATTTCATCCAAATACCCAAATATATGCTTGTGTTTGTTTCTTGTGTAATTTAGGTATGGATATTGAGAAAATGACAAAAGATCACAAGAATCAATCAAAAACGAACATGGGAAACGAAGCCGCACAATGAACCAAGCCCTAATGAAGAATTTTCCAAAGAAAACCCTTGAAGATTTGAAGAATTATGAAGATTGGTCCTCCAAGTTTGAAGAATTGACACTTTATACCCTTGTATCTTCATAATTACAAGTTTGGTCCCTAAAGTTTGTCAAAATTACAAAAAGGACCCTTAACTTTGAAGAACTGGCAAATTTAGTCCCTCAACAAAACTAAATTGTCAATAATGGTCCTCCAAGAAGTCAACAAACAAGTCAAAGCCTTGAAGTATGAAGACATGTCAAAAACAGCCCTTGAAGATTGCCAAAATTGCACTTGTAGTCCGTAAAACAAGTTTCAAAACTTTGTGTGCCAAAACTACCAATGTCTAAAAGTTGTTATGTGTTATTATGGCGTTGATAGCCTTTTAAAACAACATGCACAAAGAATGAAACATAAGGGGGCAAACCTGCCAGACAAACAAACTCTCACCCTCCACTCCCTGTTTGATACCTCACCCACTCACACCCATTACCCAATCAAAACGCCCCTTTTCTCCACATCACCTCTCCACTCACCCAATAACTGATTAATTAATCAGTTTAAAACACCCTCCAAACATTTATTTAAAAACTCATTAAACCCAAAATGGATTAAACCACCCCCTAATCCACCCTTAAACCCTAATAATCCCCAGGATGAACACTTATCAAATCAAAGGGTTTTTTGTTTATTCGCTCCAGATCCATGATTAACCATCACTTAAACCTAAAACCACCCTTAAACTCCCATCACCATCACCTCACATGCTTGTGCCACCCTCCCCTGCCCCACTATTCACTCCCAAACAAAAGATGACAGCAAGATCAACAACTCACAGCATTTTCGTGCTCCCAAAGGCAAAATGGACGACCAAGATCCTCTTTTTCATTGCTGGCATCCCACAAACTGCCAAAGATATTCACATGGCTTATTTTTGATTGAAAAATTCAAAATCGTCCAAGGGCAAGTTGGGAAGTTCAAGTCATTAGGGTTTTAGCTTCTTATCAGTTCTAGAATCATTTGTAAGCCTCTATATAAAGGCCTTGTAGGACATAGTAGAAACTTGTTCTTGATTTTTTCTCCTTTTTCACAATCCTTGTAAATCCAGTTTATAAAGTAATATAAATAGTATTGAGTTTGGTGATGAGAAAGATTGAGTTCCTTTTACATTACATGTTGATTTAAGTTCATTGTTTGAGCTTGGTTTAATTTTCAGCAAAAGTTTTCAAGTTTTCAAAGTTTCTGTTTCTTTTTCAAGGTTTTCTTATATCTAAAATTTTCATAAAATTCTGATAGAATGGTGATGAAAGGTGTTAGTTTGATGGTGTTTGAGCTTGTGTATGTCCAAGACACCTTGGCTTGTTCTGGTGTAGTGGGTACCCAAGCTTGAATAGTCCATTTGTTTGGTCAATTTATTTCAGCTTATCATACCTTACCCATAAGCTAAGTTTTCCTTCTAGCTTAATCTATAAGCTAGGGGCAAGCTCTTAAGCTTTTACACAAGCTTTGTTCCCTTTTCTCTTAGCAGATTAAAAGAGGAACCAATCTTATTCATTTTTGTTAAGTAAAACTTCATCAGCATTCCAACAAAGTTCTGCATAGGCCCCATCCTATAGGGAGGTGGTTTTTCAACCACTAAGGGTCCTGTATGTAGGACCCTTAAGGTAGCTCCTTGTTTCTTATTTCAATTTTTAGTTTTCTGAAAAATTATGTGCTTTATATGATTCTGCATGTTGAGTTGTTAAGTGTTGGTTTAAGTGTTTGGTTGTGCTCAATTTATGATTATATGCATGTTAGTTTGAGTTTGATTCAGTTTGATTAGGTTTTAAAACCATTTGCTTTGAAAAATTTGCATATTCAATTTTTAAGGGGTGTTTGGGATAAGTGTTTAACTTGCATTTTTGTTATTAATCTTGCCTGCAAGCTGGTTAAACTCAATCATTAGGTTGCTATAGGTTGTATGCTAGGCTAAGTTTTTAGTTTGGATAGGTTTAGTCACATTTGCATGCTTGAAAAATGGTCAATATAGCTTAAAATCAGAAACTGCCTTGTTTGATTGATTTTGTTGAAATTTTATCACCAAATCTTGTAGTATATTAGATTCAGGGTTGTTTGAGAATTGTGTATTGTTTATGTGATATTTTGTGAGTTTATGTGCAAGTAATTTGGCCTTGAATCTCACCATTGTGCCTAGTTTATCAGCAATCACACTCTCAGACTTGTATAGCTAGATCAGCAACTTGATTTTGGCATTGTGTGCTTAATTTGGTGTTGTAACCTGCCTGCTTTTGAGTTTATTTTGACTCCTTATACTCTAAAGAGTATAAGGGTGCCTGATTGTCCATCAACACATCACCAAAATCAAAACCAAGCTCCTCTTGGTAAAAACTGCACAAGTGAAGAAACACTCTAAGTGTTCATCAAAAACTTTGCCTTAACTGGGCACGTTTTTTATTCATTCTTGCCTTAATCTTGTTTAATTTTGAGTTGTGTTTGTGTTTTTGTGACTTAAATAGTTACTGGATTGTGTTTTTAAAAGTAAAAAAAAAAAGAAAATAAAAATAAAAAACTCACCTGGCCTGGGCTCGAACACGCGACCTCCCGTTTGGAGGAGTAACGTGTTAACCAGTTATCCGGATGGTTTTTTAC
Source organism: Glebionis coronaria (assembly GCA_025667525.1). Lineage (NCBI taxonomy): Eukaryota > Viridiplantae > Streptophyta > Magnoliopsida > Asterales > Asteraceae > Glebionis > Glebionis coronaria. The sequence goes on along the minus strand of CM046882.1, from coordinate 69,669,788 downwards.
GTTATAGTCTCATTTCATTAAATACTTAAGTGGTGTTTGTTTTATAGCTTATTTGATTAACAGCTTTTAAATAAGCTATTTCTAGCTTATTTCCTTTAGGTTTTCACTGTTTAGTATTTTTCCTAGGATTTTATAAGGTTGTTTGACTTTTCTGAGCAAAAAGTATAATTTTCCCATTATTAATTAATTTATTAGGATTATTTTAAGTTTTAATTTTAAAAAGTCATTAAAAATAGAAAAAGGTAATTTAAAAATCTGAAAAAATAGTTTTTAGGTTTTTAATCATATTTTTGAGGTTTTCATCTATTTAAGTTTTCAATTTAGCTTATTTTTGATTTTATAGGATTTTAGGGTTTTTAGCTAAATTTAAAATTTAATATAAAATTATTAATTAGGTTTCAGAAAATTTGGATTGCATTTTTGTTTTAGTTTCATTATTTAGGATTTTTGGTAATTTTTTGGAATTTATTTATAAAGTTTTTATTTTTTTGAATATTTTAATATTATTTTATTATTAAAAATTGAAGTTTTATTTTTTTTAGTTTTTACATTTTTCCTAGGTTAAGGACACTTATTTAGGAGTGTTGTCACTTTCCAAATATTTTTTAGACTTTTCAATTAATTTCTAGAATTAATTTAAGATTTAATAGATTTTAATAGTTTTTAAGTGTTTAAAAATAGTTTAATTTGGTTTTAAAATTTTTAAAAATAGTTTTTAGCTTAATTAGGATATTTTTGAGGTTTACAAACTGTTAGATCTTGTTTAAGGCTTTTTAATAATTAAAAGTGATTTTTAGGGCTTTAATTAGCATTAAAAAGTCATTATCTAATTAATTAAAAGGTTTTAGCAAGTTTGGATTTTTTTTAAACCCTTATAATATTATTGGGGATTTTTAGAAATTTTTAGGAATTTTTAGGTTAAAATTTTAATTTTGGCACTATTTACGATTTTACGTGTTCGCCTTTTTCGTCGTAGTTTAATTCGTCTTTGTAACCGTCTTTCTGTTCTAATCCCATTTCTTTCTCAATCATATAATCACAAATCAATATCAATTCAATACACAACGCACTAGCCTCCTCGAGAACAAACTCACTTAGGGTCATTCACACACGGTTTTCCTAAATCGTCGTGCTCACTTGCCCTATTTATTACGCTCTTTTCCTAAAGAGTGGTAAAAACTCCAACATCATTTTGGCGCCGCTTCCGGGGAGGCGTGTTGTGTTTTGGTTGAACAATTGTTGTTTTTATATAGCCATAAATAGCTAATTGTATTAGTAGCACTCTACTAATACGTATTATCGTTTTTCGTTTTTTTGTGAATACTATTACTATATTGTATACGTAGAACAATAAATTTACAAGTACTCCAAATACGTGAGAAATCACAACCTTGACTTGGGAGGTCATTACCCAATCATTGTATTCGAATCTCAAACCAAAGAAAAATGCAAAAATAGATAAATACTTTCGTGAAGCTCGATTTTGAGAAATACAAACTATAAGGTGGGTATAAGGCGGTTGTATTTCACGACCTAAAGGAAAAAGGCTCTTAAGTGCTTCGCGCCGCCTCGTTTCCTCCGCTTGCTTGTGCGTATTTTGATTTTGAAAGCTAATCGAGGGTTTTGCCGCCCAAAGTATTACTAAGTATCATATATATTTTCTTGGTTTTTATTGATTAAACCCTCTTGAACGATTTGGTGTTCCACCATCGTTCTAAAGTCATCGAAGGCGTTCACTTCACGTGATCGTTTTCATTCCTTGAGGCTTCTTTAATCGAGAGATTTTATTAAGTAGGAGATTTGTAGATTTGTGTCTACTAATACATTCCAAAAAATCCAAAAAAGTAAAAACAATCAAAAACCACAAAAAATTGAAAAAGTAAAAACACCAAAAAGAATCTTCTTTGCTCGCCTTCTCGTTGTACGTGACGTTTATGCAAACTCGCTCTAAAGCAAGACGTGCTCGTAAACGAAGAAACAAATCAATCACTCCTTCTAGTGAGGAGTCTCCTATTGACGAACCCATCGTAGTGAAAGAAGCACCCATGGCTAATCGAACTATGATGGAGTTGCTTCAAGCACCCACCGAGGGTTATGGAGAAGCGATTGTGATTCCCGCTATCCTTGCGGAGAATTTTGAGGTTAAGACGGGTTTGTTGTTCATGATTCAAAACAACAAGTTTCGAGGTGACGAAAAGGACAACCCTCATAACCACATTCGCCAATTTAATCGTCTCACCGCCACTTGCAAGTTTAAGGACGTCTCTAACGACTCGATTAAGATGATTCTTTTTCCGTATTCCTTAGCGGGGCCCGCAAAAATTTGGTTAGATAAAGAGCCACCCAATTCTATATTGACGTGGAAGGATCTCGTTTCAAAATTCGTGAACCAATTTTTTCCGCCCTCTAAGACTACGCACTTGAAAAACGAGATTTCAAAGTTTTCACAAGAGTATAATGAGAGTTTTTCAACGGCTTGGAATAGGTTTAAGGAAATGTTGCACGAATGTCCTCATCATGGTTTTTCCGACTTGCATCAAATTGACACGTTTTACAATGGCTTGAACGATCATGAGCGTGATTATCTTAATGCCGCCGCGGGTGGTAATTTTTTGTGTAAGACGATCGGGGAAGCATTGTTAATCATTGAGAATAGTTCTAAGGTCTATAGTCCTCGTAGCACGTCGAGTGTTCGTAAGACTTCGTCTTCGCCTTCATTGTCACACACCGTTGATGCTTGCCAAATCGAGGCTAATTTGGAGAACAAAATTTTTGATAAGTTGAAAGGATTGTTAATTGAGCTTAAAGTTGGTGAACAACCCGCTCCCGCTACGATTAAAGCGGTTGAGGTTTCTTGTATGTATTGTGGTGGAGCTCACGATTATTCCGAGTGCATTACCAACGGTGGTAACACTTCGAGTGCCTTCGCGGCCGCGGGAACTTATAACCAAAACGGTCAAGTTCCTCGCACTAATCAATTGACTCCACCGGGTTTTCCACCAAATCAAAATGCTAACAATTATCGAAACAATCAAGTTGGTTACCAAAGCAATCAAAGGAACAATTTTAAGGGTAATAACAACTATGGAAATCAAGGAACTAGTAGCCAATTGCAAAATCAAAATCAAAACCGTAATTTTCAAAACACAAGTCAAGGTCTTCAAAATGTTTACACTAAAGAACTTCCAATGGACTTTTTGAATTACGCCACGACAAATGATAAGATTTTGGAAAACATTCAAGAGCAATTGGCTAGTCAAGCTAGGGACACGGCTAAAAACACTAAGGAGTTGGCTAACTTTGTGAAAGAAAATCTTAACATGAGAAATGAATTAAAAAATGATTTTGCTAATCAAATTCGAGGTCAAAACAACAAGATTGAACAAAGTCATGCTAGGCTTGAACAAAGGATTGACCAAAAAGCCGCTAGTCAAGATTTTAAGTTTAATAGTCAAGATGCTAAGCTTAATGCCATTTTAGAAGCCGTCATGGGGAACAAAGCCTCTACTTCGAGTGGTCTACCTAGTAACACCGTTTCAAACCCGAAGGGAGAGATGAAAGTGATTACCACACGAAGTGGTAAGACACTTAAAGAACCGACTCCTCAACCAATTACTCCAACGGTGGAGGAAATTGAGGAAGAACCCGAGGTGGTGGTCGAAAAGGAGCATATTTCAAGCCCACAAAGTACCGCTCATGCCACACCTACGGTCGACCCTTTACCAACATTGGAACCCGAGATTCCAAAGGCTATGCCTATGCCCCAACCCACACCACCCTTGCCTTACCCATCGAGACTTAGGAAGGAGAAACGACAAGAGCGCGACAACTACCAATTTGAGCTTTTTATGAAAATGTTTCGTGAGTTGCACCTTAATGTGAGTTTCGCCGATGCTTTGGTCATGATGCCTCGATTTGCCGCTAACTTTAAGAGTATGTTGAACAACAAGGAGAAATTGCACCAAATGTCTAGTTGTTCGTCGGTTTATCTTAATCGCATACCTCAAAAAGTCCGTGATCCCGGTAAATTTTTGATCCCTTGTGCAATTCAATATATGGAAGAATGTTATGCCTTGGCCGATCTTGGTGCTAGCATTAACTTGATGCCACTTGCAATCTTCAAGTCGCTCAATCTTCCTAATCTTACTCCTTCACGAATGTCTATTGAGTTGGCCGACCATTCCACGATTCTCGCATGTGGTTTGGCGGAAGACGTTTTTGTGAAAGTGGGGAAGTTCTACTATCCCGTAGACTTTATCGTTGTTGATATCCCCACGGATCCTCAAGTTCCTCTTATTTTAGGTCGTTCGTTTTTAGATACGTCTATGGCTTTAATTGATGTGCATGCAAGAAAGATCACCTTACGTTTCAACGACGAGGAACTTGTTATAAACGCAACTCAAAATTCTCAACTTTCTCATGTTTATTCCGTTGCTACCATAAACCTCGTTGATATGATCGACGTGGTTTGCGAGGAATTTTCACAAGAAGTTTTAGGGTTTGGTGATGAAGAAACTAGTGGCAATCCCACTATGTTAGATCCAATTCTTGATAATTCGACACCAACCTTCACTCCTTTTGAAGGTGGTGGTTTTACGTTGGAAGAATGCAATGTTCCACGTACTTGTGACGAAGACCTCGACAACGATGAGGACTTATCGATTATCAAGGATTTTCTCAACGATTTCCCATTTCCTCCACCCGAGGAGGTTATGAGTATCGAGCCCAAATCTTCACTTGAGGAACCACCTATCTTCGAGTTGAAAGATTTACCTCCTCATCTCGAATATGTCTATTTGGAGGAGGACGACAAGTTGCCGGTTATTATTACGAAGGATCTTTCGAATGATGAAAAAACCGCACTTGTCGATGTTCTAAAGGATCACAAAGGGGCGATTGCGTGGAAGTTATCCGACATTAAGGGAATCGATCCCAAGTTTTGTACACACAAAATCTTAATGGAGGAGGATTTCAAGCCCACAATCCAAAGTCAAAGGAGGGTGAACCCTAAAATTCACGACGTCATCAAAAAGGAGGTCCTTAAACTCCTTGACGCGGGAATGATTTACCCTATTTCCGATAGCCCTTGGGTGAGTCCTATTCATTGTGTCCCTAAAAAGGGAGGGATGACCGTTGTGCCAAACGATGCCAACGAGTTGATTCCCACTAGACTCGTGACCGGATGGAGAGTGTGCATTGACTATCGAAAGTTGAATGAAGCCACTCGAAAAGACCATTTTCCCTTGCCCTTCATGGACCAAATGTTGGAGCGTCTTGTGGGAAACGATTTCTATTGCTTTCTAGATGGTTTTTCCGATAACTTCCAAATTCCCATCGATCCTCGTGATCAAGAAAAAACTATGTTTACGTGTCCATATGGAACGTTTGCCTATCGTAGAATGCCATTCGGACTTTGCAATGCACCGGGAACTTTTCAACGATGCATGATGGCTATTTTTCATGATATGATCGAGAAGACGATGGAAGTCTTAATGGATGACTTTTCCGTGTTTGGTGATTCTTTTACTTTGTGTTTGTCGAACCTAGAGAGAATGTTAAAACGTTGTGAGGAAACCAACCTTGTGCTCAATTGGGAAAAGTGTCATTTTATGGTTAAAAGTGGAATCGTCTTAGGGCACAAGGTCTCGAAAGCGGGGATTGAGGTAGATCAAGCTAAAGTAGACGTCATCGCCAAATTACCTCATCCCAAAACCGTCAAAGGAGTTAGGAGTTTCCTAGGCCACGCGGGCTTTTATCGTCGATTCATCAAGGATTTTTCAAAGATTTCTCGACCCATTACACATCTTCTTGAAAAAGAGTCACGTTTTGTCTTTGACGAAGATTGTGTACGAGCCTTTGAAATCCTTAAGAGGAAACTTACCGAAGCTCCCATTCTTGTTGCTCCAAATTGGAACCTCCCCTTTTAACTCATGTGTGATGCTAGTGATTAGGCTATTGGGGCCGTTTTGGGGCAACGTCATGATAAGCACTTCTTGCCTATTCACTATGCTAGCAAGACGATGACCGAGGCTCAACTTAAATACACTACAACGGAAAAGGAGTTCCTTGCCGTGGTGTATGCATTTGAGAAATTCCGACCTTACCTCGTCTTGACGAAATGCATAGTGTATACGGACCACTCGGCTATTAAGTATCTCATGGCGAAGCAAGATGCTAAGCCGAGATTACTTCGTTAGATTCTCCTCCTTCAAGAATTTGATCACAAAATCGTTGACAAAAAAGGAGCCGAGAATCTAGCAGCCGATCATCTCTCTCGTTTGGAAGATCCTCACCAAAGTGTTTACGAGCCCAAGGAAATCACCGAAACATTTCCGCTCGAGACACTTGGTGTAGTGAATTCTAAGCTTGATTCTTCTACCTCATGGTTTGCGGACTTTGAAAATTACCATGCGGGTAACTTCATCATTAAGGGTATGACGACTCAAGAAAAACAAAAATTCTTTCGTGACGTCAAGTTCTACTTTTGGAATGACCCTTATTTGTTTCGAACTTGTGCGGATCAAATCATCCGACGTTGTGTATTTGGCACCGAAGCTTCTAACATCCTTAGAGCTTGCCATGAGGGACCCACGGGTGGTCACCACGGTGCTAATCTCACGGCTAAAAAGGTGTTTGATGCCGGCTTCTTTTGGCCTACTATTTACCGAGATGCACAAGATCTTGTGAAGTCTTGTGATTCATGCCAACGACAAGGAAAAGCCTCACGAAAAGATGAAATGCCACAAAACATCATCCAAGTGTGTGAGATCTTTGACGTTTGGGGCATAGACTTTATGGGGCCGCTCCCATCATCTCGTGGTAATAAGTACATTCTCGTTGCGGTTGACTACCTTTCTAAGTGGGTGGAGGCAAAGGCCTTGCCCACCAATGATGCTCGTGTGGTAGTCAAGTTTTTGAAGCAATTGTTTTCTCGGTTTGGAACCCCTCGTGCTATCATAAGCGATCGTGGAACCCATTTTTGTAATGACCAATTTGAAATGGTTCTAAGGAAATATGGGGTTACACATCGTCTTTCTACGGCTTATCACCCACAAACGAGTGGGCAAGTCGAGGTTTCAAACCGAGCTTTGAAGAGGATCTTGGAGAGATCCGTTGGGGAAAACCGACAATCATGGTCGGATTAGTTGGACGATGCTTTATGGGCCTTTAGGACCGCTCATAAGACGCCCATTGGGTGCACTCCCTATAAGCTTGTGTATGGAAAGAATTGTCATTTGCCTATCGAGTTAGAACACAAGGCTTATTGGGCCCTAAAGCATTGTAATGATGATATGGAGACCGCGGGAAAACACCGGAAAATGCAATTAAATGAATTGGATGAATTGAGAGACATTGCTTATGAAAATTCATTGATTTATAAAGAGAAAACTAAAGAGTTGCATGATTCTAAAATTAAAAACCAGGTTTTTAACATTGGGGATCAAGTTTTGCTTTTTAATTCAAGATTAAATTTTTTTTCGGGTAAGTTGAAATCCCGTTGGTCCGGTCCATTCACCGTGACTCAAGTGTTTCCGTATGGGAGCATCGAGCTAGCTCAAGATGATGGTCCTAACTTCAAGGTGAATGGACATAGGTTGAAGCACTACTTTGGCGGGGAAGTTCCATCCTTGAACTACCTCGACCAAGTCACCTTCCCCAATGATAATTAGTATTGAGGGGATCGAGTCAAGCTCATGACTCGGTAATCAAAAACGAGGTGCCTCGTGGGGGAGTCCCATGCTTATCCTATGTACATATTATCGCTTTCTAATGTAGCTTACGTGTGGGGATTCGTGCCCTTCCAACCTTTGTTCCGTGGTTGTTTGTGAATTGTGAACTTTAGATCATGATCTTCACGATTGGAGCCTCTCGTGTTCGTTTATGGGAGCACTCGATCGTTTGCTTTATAGACATTTCTCAATATCTATGATATATCCTTTTGATGTTCTAACCTTAGGTTTTTAGCACACTTCATAAACGGCTATTAATTTAATGGTTACACCCTTTCCATGCTAGATTAGGCATTCGACTATGTCTCTAGTATGGGGGTGTTTTGCACCACTAGACTCGAAACATTGAGGACAATGTTTAACTTTAGTATGGGGGGGTGAATAGATACTTGCCTTGCCAAACCTTCACGCTTTCCAAAGTTTATCTTTTTGTTTATCGTTTTGTTGCAAAATAAGGCTAAAAATGGCCAAAATTTAAAAATTATCTCATGTTTTATAAGTGTTTGAAGACACGAATGTAGATTTTCTGATGGCGAGAATAAGAGTAATTTTTGACTCGACCGTGCGTGTTGAGCACTTAGCTTTGATTCCTTAACTACACATTAGGCTAAGTCTCTTAAATGAGGACGAGAAATGATAGAGTTAATTATAAGTTACTATGCTAAACGTAGAGTACTCGTATTCTTTCAAAAACTCATGTGTTCTCGTTGTTTACTTATTCTCCCTTCGCATGTAAATATTTTTTTGCTTAATAAATATTGACTTAGCGGTTTAGTTAGGATTGTTGGGTTTCTAGTCGTTTCTAGTAGCTTCCGTGTAATTAAATTGGGAACACATTAAGGTATCGCCAGCGTCACGGTTTTGAAGTATTTCCACCCCAATAATCGAAAGCTTCACCCAATAATAAGATTTCAAGTGCTCACCTAAATCTAGCAAACAATTTGAAGCCCCACAAGGCCTAAAATCTATGCAAAGTTGAAAGTGAAATAAGCCTTAATCTTCGAAGCTTTAAAGATCCAAAATTCGCTTTAGCGTGAGGATATACGTCTTTGGCTAATAAAACCACCGATGAGGCGGATAATAAAAGGCAAGGCAAGACCAAAGTCATAATAAAAGCTTCATGGCGAAGTTGAATAAAAGATGGAGGTAAACCAAAGATAATAAGGTCCTTCCGTTAGGGGGCGTATAAAAGTCTTGGTAATAAGTCTCATGTTCAAAACCGTTATAAAACCGTGTTTATCGATTCTTCTTGTCAACTTTATTTTTTAACATCGTTGTCATTTAGGAGGGGTTATTGATTTGATGGTCTTAGTTACACCGTTAGGACTCTATTTTTAGACCTAAATCTCTATTATCGCATAAGTCAACAATGTATCCTCGTGAAACATTCAAGACAAAATAAAATATAAGAGATACAACTTAGGAATAATGGGAGGATAAGTACGTGATTAGGACATATGAGTAGTGTTAGCATTACTAACTTATAATGACAATGATCTCGTTGTACGCTTGGCATGGAATTAGGGTGAAAATCGAGGACGATGAAATTATTTCTAACGAAGCATTCACGTGTTCTTATTCTTTGAACCTAAACGTCCCATTTTGCGATGAAAATCATACATTATGTCTAAAACGCAAGTAGTAATAGCAATAGTAGTAGTATAGCTAGTTTATCATTCCAATAAAGTGAATAAAATTGAATTTTGGAGATGCTATGATACTTTATTCTAGCATTGCGTGAGGGCACGGCAATGGTTTAGTACGGAGGAGTGATGAGACTGCTTTTATAAATAGTCTCATCGTCCAAAACGGGCTTAAAATGCATTAAATATCATCCAAATACTCAAATATATGCTTGTGTTTGTTGCTTGTGTATTTTAGGTACGGATACTGAGAAAATGACAAAAGATCACAAGAATCAATCAAAAACGAACACGGGAAACGAAGCCGCACAATGAACCAAGCCCTAATGAAGAATTTTCCAAAGAAAACCCTTGAAGATTTGAAGAATTATGAAGATTGGTCCTCCAAGTTTGAATAATTGACACTTTATACCCTTGTATCTTCATAATTACAAGTTTGGTCCCTAAAGTTTGTCAAAATTACAAAAAGGACCCTTAACTTTGAAGAATTGGCAAATTTAGTCCCTCAACAAAACTAAATTGTCAATAATGGTCCTCCAATAAGTCAACAAACAAGTCAAAGCCTTGAAGTATGAAGACATGTCAAAAACAGCCCTTGAAGATTGCCAAAATTGCACTTGTAGTCCTTAAAACAAGTTTCAAAACTTTGTGTGCCAAAACTGCCAATGTCCAAAAGTTGTTATGTGTTATTATGGCGTTGATAGCCTTTTAAAACAACATGCACAAAGAATGAAACATAAGGGGGCAAACCTGCCAGACAAACAAACTCTCACCCTCCACTCCCTACTTGACACCTCACCCACTCACACCCATTACCCAATCAAAACGCCCCTTTTCTCCACATCACCTCTCCACTCACCCAATAACTGATTAATTAATCAGTTTAAAACTCCCTCCAAACATTTATTTAAAAACTCATTAAACCCAAAACGGATTAAACCACCCCTAATCCACCCTTAAACCCTAATAATCCCCAAGATGAACACTTATCAAATCAAAGGGTTTTTTGTTTATTCGCTCCAGATCCAGGATTAACCATCACTTAAACCTAAAACCACCCTTAAACTCCCATCACCATCACCTCACATGCTTGTGCCACCCTCCCCTGCCCCACTATTCACTCCCAAACAAAAGATGACAGCAAGATCAACAACTCACAGCATTTTCGTGCTCCCAAAGGCAAAATGGACGACCAAGATCCTCTTTTTCACTACTGGCATCCCACAAACTGCCAAAGATCTTCACATGGCTTATTTTTGACTGAAAAATTCAAAATCGTCCAAGGGCAAGTTGGGAAGTTCAAGTCATTAGGGTTTTAGCTTCTTATTAGTTCTAGAATCATTTGTAAGCCTCTATATAAATGCCTTGTAGGACATAGTAGAAACTTGTTCTTGATTTTTTCTCCTTTTTCACAATCCTTGTAAATCCAGTTTATAAAGTAATATAAATGGTATTGATTTTGGTGATGAGAAAGATTGAGTTCCTTTTACATTACATGTTGATTTAAGTTCATTGTTTGAGTTTGGTTTAATTTTCAGCAAAAGTTTTCAAGTTTTCAAAGTTTCTGTTTGTTTTTCAAGGTTTTCTTATATCTAAAATTTTCATAAAATTCTGATAGAATGGTGATGAAAGGTGTTAGTTTGATGGTGTTTGAGCTTGTGTATGTCCAAGACACCATGGCTTGTTCTGGTGTAGTGGGTACCCAAGCTTGAATAGTCTATTTGTTTGGTCAATTTATTTCAGCTTATCATACCTTACCCATAAGCTAAGGTTTCCTTCTAGCTTAATCTATAAGCTAGGGGCAAGCTCTTAAGCTTTTACACAAGCTTTGTTCCCTTTTCTCTTAGCAGATTCAAAGAGGAACCAATCTTATTCATTTTTGTTAAGTAAAACTTCATTAGCATTCCAACAAAGTTCTGCATAGGCCCCAGCCTATAGGGAGGTGGTTTTTCAACCACTAAGGGTCCTGGATGTAGGACCCTTAAGGTAGCTCCTTGTTTCTTATTTCAATTTTTAGTTTTCTGAAAAATTATGTGCTTTATATGATTCTGCATGTTCAGTTGTTAAGTGTTGGTTTAAGTGTTTGGTTGTGCTCAATTTATGATTATATGCATGTTAGTTTGAGTTTGATTCAGTTTGATTAGGTTTTAAAACCATTTGCTTTGAAAAATTTGCATATTCAGTTTTTAAGGGGTGTTTGGGATAAGTGTTTAACTTGCATTTTTGTTATTAATCTTGCCTGCAAGTTGGTTAAACTCACTCATTAGGTTGCTATAGGTTGTATGCTAGGCTAAGTTTTTAGTTTGGATAGGTTTAGTCACATTTGCATGCTTGAAAAATGGTCAATATAGCTTAAAATCAGAAACTGCCTTGTTTGATTGATTTTGTTGAAATTTTATCACCAAATCTTGTAGTATATTAGATTCAGGGTTGTTTGAGGATTGTGTATTGGTTATGTGATATTTTGTGAGTTTATGTGCAAGTAATTTGGCCTTGAATCTCACCATTGTGCCTAGTTTATCAGCAATCACACTCTCAGACTTGTATAGCTAGATCAGCAACTTGATTTTGGCATTGTGTGCTTAATTTTGTGTTGTAACCTGCCTGCTTTTGAGTTTATTTTGACTCCTTATACTCCAAAGAGTATAAGGGTGCCTGATTGTCCATCAATACATCACCAAAATCAAAACCAAGCTCCCCTTGGTAAAAACTGCACAAGTGAAGAAACACTCTAAGTGTTCATCAGAAACTTTGCCTAAACTGGGCACGTTTTTGATTCATTCTTGCCTTAATCTTTTTTAATTTTGAGTTGTGTTTGTGTTTTTGTGACTTAAATAGTTACTGGATTGTGTTTTTAAAAGTAAAAAAAAAAAAAAAAAAAAAAAAACCATCCGGATCACTGGTTTTTCCAGATCCAACGAAGATTTAATGAAGTCACATCGTATGGTCTGTCAACAAGTTCCCAGACTTTAAGTCTTTCAAATTGTTGAAGTTCATCCGTCATCGATTCAATCCAAGCATGATCAGCCATGGCTTCTTTGATGTTTTTCGGTTCAGTTGTACTCACGGCGAGTGCGAAGATACAAACTTCGCCATCGGTTGCTAGTTGTCGTCTTGTACGAACAGGCTGTGAAGGGTTTCCAATTACGTGAACCAAAGGATGATCTCGGGTCCAATGATGTGTTGAAGGATGTCGTTGATAGAACGTATGCATATTTGACGAATCAACATGGCGAGTAGAAGACTCTCCAGTTTCGTGTACCGTTGTACCGAATGGGTTGTGAAAATCGTCATCATCAGATAATGCACCGTTTGCTTGATTTGTGTTCTCTGGAGCAATGACAGTAGTTGTGGATGTTGTAGGATCGATTGTTGAAGTGATATTCTGAGGAGGTAAATCTGCAACAGCCCGTGTTGAAGTAGATGAAGTTGTATCCTTTTGATGATTATGATCGGTATTATCATTCGTATCATGAGTGACAGCGGAAGACTTCGATGCAACTTGTTTCTCCCCCGTGAAATATTCATCATACATTGGTCCATATAACATTTCCAACTCTTCAAGTGTCGTGTCCACTGTCATATCTGCTCTAGGAACATGTTCAGGAACCAGCTTTGAACTTGACGGTTCATTGCTGTGGTCTTGAGTTCCGAGTTCCGTGCGGTTGTTGATAGGTGTGAAAACACCCATCCTTTTACCACTTAATTCTGGCTAAAACAAGACCAAAACACGTATTTAATATCATTTGTTTGGAATTATGCGTGGTTTTTGTGTTTATTGTGTTTTCAGAGTCGACCGGATGAATATTGAAGAAAACATGGGATTGTACGGGCTTTATCAAGGAAAAAGACTCAAGACGAAGTCTATTGTCCAAGAGATGCAAAAGATTTGAAGTCATTGTGCCTATTTGAATATTTATCGAAGAATAGAGCCAAAGATGGAAGATTCATATATGTCGAAGAACTCGAGTCTATTAAATAAAAGATTATAAGACGAGTTGGAATTATTCACCGACACTTCTCAAATCCAAGTCGGAAACGTTTATTTAAAAGAGACGAGAAGACTAAAGAAGGAAGAAGAAAAAGGAGCCCAAAGCAAAGCCCATTTACAAGCCCACCACCACCATACTCACGCCTATATAAAGGCCCTTACTTCACAAATTTCACACACTTAGTTAGTTTTTAGTTTTCATTCTCTATAGTTTTAGAGAGAGAAAGTTCTAAACTTTCTCTCACTAGATTCCATCTTTTTCTCTTTCAAATTCAAACTTTTGTATTATCTTTCATTAATCAAGTTCTAGTTTTTATCTTTTAATCTTTAATCTCATCCTTCATTTCTTTTACTTTTATTGATTCTGGTACAAATCTCGTATGATCCGTGTTGTTCATCAATGATTTGTGCTTAAAAAGTTGATTACTTTTTATGTTTCCTTAAGTTTATACACTAATAAGCTTTAAGATCCTTGTTCTTATTAGCTTATTTGTTGATTTAGCTTATTAACTTTCTAAAGTCTTTACAAAAAGTTCATCTCTTTATCATTTGATTTATGTTTTAGTTTATTTGAAGCTTAGATAAAGTTGTTTTTAGTGCTTATTTGATCAGCTTTTTATTGGATTCGAGCTAGTTTGGTGATCGGCTTATTGATAGCTTATTCACTTAGCTTAATTTTCGGATCATAGGGATATCGGAAAGGGTTATAAAACCCCTTTCCGATTGGTGCTTTCCGACCAGACACACAACCCTCATTCCGATCTACCGATCGGAAAAGGGTTTAGGATTTCCGATTGGTGTTATTTTCATTTTCCGACGGTAAGTATTTGTATCATTCCGATTGGCCCCAAATTTTGAGATTCCGATTTGCCAACTTGTCCCTTATTCCGATCGCTATCTTCTCTCCATATTCCGATTGCTTCTTTTCCAGGGTATTCCGATTGTACCCATTGTGTTATTCCGATTTGCACCTTTTTCAGGATATTCCGATTGGTTCCATTTTTAGTATTCCGATTGTACTTGTTTTGTTAACATTCCGATCGCTTCAATTTACCCAACATTCCGATCACTAAATCGGAATACATTCCGATTGGTGCACACTTTTTCCCTCATTCCGATTTACCATACTCTGCTTCGTTCCGTTCTTACTTTCTTTTAGTAGTTTCCAATTAAGTTCTTATTTTTCACAAAGTTTTTCTAAGTGTTAGTTTTCATTGAATGTCCATTTATTTTTCTAATATAATCTTTAAAGTTTTCAAACATCTAATTTTAAACTCGTCTTTTCACGTTAATCATTTAAGTCTTTAACTTTACTCTTCGACACTTAATCTATTGCCATTAGTTTAAAATAGATAAACAAACCAACCACTTTTTATTAACCAAGAACAAATCATTCCACTTAAGGCCGAGATCAATTCGAGGAGATTCCGAGAACGAACTTTTAAACGAGTAAAAGCCTAGTATCAAACTGTTTATCAAATGGCGCCGCTGCCGGCTCTTCTCGTTAAGATCAAAAGTTTTTTGTGAGAACTTGGATTTTGGGATCCGTTCCCCGTGAACGTTACTTTTTCATAAAAATTTTCAAAAACACAAAAAAATATAAAATTTTCAAAAATCCTAAAAAGAAAAAAAAAACATAAAAACCAAAAATATTTTTGCTTTGCTTTTCTTTGTTCGTTCTTTTGCAGGTGTATGCGCACTAGATCCACGTCTTATCAAGAGCCCGAGCCTCTCGATCACTTAGACATGGCCGGTGTACCACCTCCAAACAATAATAACAACAACCCACCTTTCAACAACATGAACAATAACATCAACAATGAACCCCTTCCGGATGATCGCCCGATGATTGAACTGCTGCAAGCTCATGTAGACGGCAACACTGATCCAATTGTCATACCTCCAATTGCCGCCAACAACTTTGAGCTAAAATCAGGCTTTATCCAGATGGTCTCCGCTCAACCATTCTTGGGACGCACCATTGATGACCCACACGACCACATCAAGAGATTTTTGCAACTCACCAACACGGTCAAATTCAATGGTGTTCCACAAGAGGTAATTCGGTTACAACTTTTTCCCTTTTCTTTAGAGGGACAAGCCCGGTATTGGCTTGCTAAGGAACCTCCACAGAGTATTCTCTCGTGGACGGATTTAGAAACCAAATTTATCAATTACTTTTTCCCACCCTCTCGTACTACCGCTTTGCGGAATGAAATCATAAATTTTGAACAAAAGTACGATGAGTCGTTCAGTGAATCTTGGGATCGTTTTAAAGATCTTTTAAGAAAATGCCCACAACATGGTTTTACCAAAGTACATCAAATTAATACTTTTTACAATGGTTTAAGCATGAGTGACCAAGATTCACTAAACAGTGCCTCGGGGGGTAATCTTTTGGCTAAGACTTCCAATGATGCTTGGGATATCATTTAGAATAAATCTCGTGTGTAAACCAAGAGTATTAGGACCAATGTCGCTAGTGCTAGCACTAGTGACAGCGACAAGCGATTGGACAAAATCAGTGTGCTTCTTGAATCGCTTGTCACCCACACCGTCAGCAACAACAACAACAACAACAATGCTAAAAACGCTCAAGTTAACGCTGTCAGCCAACCTTGTGAGATATGCGGGGGTCCTCACTCTTACACCACTTGTACCGCCACCCAAGACTACCCTGCTGAGAACGTGAATGCGGCATATGGCACCTATCCTCAACCTGCTTATCAAGCAAAACCTCAAGGTGACCGTAACTTGCTTAGCTACCGCTCCAACAACTATCTCTCACCACCTGGTTTTAATCCTAACAACCAAAACCAACAACAAAACCTTAACCGTCCTCCTCAACAACCACAACAATCTCGTACACCATACATCCCTCCTCACAAGCAACAACAACAACCTCAACGTAACAACCAAGTTTACCAACAACCTGCTTATCAACCACCCGCATACAATGCTCCTCCAAACCAACCCACTGCATTACACCAAGAGGTTACAACCTACATGAGGACCAATGATGTGATCGTGGAAAATTTTCAACAGGAAGTTCGCAACTTGAAAGCAGACTTGGTCAAGCAAGGAAACGATTTGAGAGCCGACATGAGAAATACGTTGGATAGCCAAACTAATGATTTGCGGAACATGATGGCTAGTTTTTTCCAAGGTAATCAACCCTCTTCTTCGGGTACTCTTCCGAGTAACACCGTTGCGAATCCAAGAGGGGAGATGAAAGCAATCACTACTCGCAGTGGCAAAGGTACCAAGGAACCCGAGCTTCCTATACCTCCACCAGTGGTTGTGACTAAGGAGAACGAGTCACCTGCTCCTATTCCTCATCCTTCTACTTCCTCAATTTCTCCACCTCTTCCTTCTACCCCACCTCCACCCAAGGATGTGAGTGATCCTATTCTTCTAAAGCCTTCCTCTTCTTCCAATATACCTTATCCATCTAGGTTGAGGAAAGAGAAGCAAAAGAGCAAGGATGATATTCAGGTTTCGAACTTCCTTAAAATGTTCAAACAATTGAATTTTAACATCTCCTTCGCTGAGGCTCTCGCTCACATGCCTAAATATGCGAAAATGTTTAAAGATCTTCTGAGCGACAAGGTAAAGCTCCTCGATATTGCCAACACCCAACTTAATGAGAACTGTTCTACAGTGCTCTTAAGGAAATTGCCAACCAAGCTTGGTGATCCGGGTCGTTTTCTTATCCCTTGAAATTTCCCGGGAGTAGAGAATTGCATGGCCCTAGCCGATCTAGGTGCCAGTATTAATCTAATGCCTTTAAGTGTGTGGAAGCAATTATCTCTCCTGAGCTAGTCCCCACCAAAATGACTTTGGAATTAGCTAACCGTACGGTTGCTTATCCAGTGGGGATAGCCGAAGACGTCTTTGTAGGAGTCGACAAATTCACTTTTCCTGCCGATTTCGTCGTCGTCGACTACGAGATGGACCCTCGTGTTCCCTTGATCGTGGGTCATCCATTCCTGAGGACCGGTCGCACTCTCATCGATGTTGAAGCCGGTGAGCTTATCATGAGAGTGGGTGACGATAAAGTAGTCTTCAACATGGGTAAGTTGTCCAAACAACCTTATTCCAACGAGAGTGTTAATTGTATTGACGTTCTTGATGAGGCTTGTGAAGAACACTTCCAAAATGCTTGCAAAAGTATTCCTACCTCTCTTCCCAATGTTGAAACCGTTGCCTCTATTGATTCATCACTGTCTCTATTTGAAGATAGTGATTTGTTTTGGAACAATCTTGAAGATACCATGGGAGATATGAATTTAGCTACTGATGATTCTCCCACCGATGGGGATGAAGACATGAATTTCTTTGACAGCCTTCTCAACGAAGACAATCCTTCTCCTCCATCTCCCACGGTCATTGCTATCGATACTCCGACTTTGAAAACGCCTACCATCGAAAATCCTCCGGATTTAGAACTTAAGGAGTTGCCGCCCCATCTCGAGTATGTGTTCCTTGATGAAGAGAAGAAGTCGCCAGTCATTATTGCTAAGGACTTGAAAGATGAAGAGAAAACTCGCCTCATCGTCGTGCTTAAAGATCACAAAAAGGCTATTGCTTGGAAAATTTCTGATATTCGTGGAATTGATCCTCACTTCTGCACACACAAAATTCTCATGGAGGAAGACTTTAAGCCCACAATTCAAAGCCAACGAAGGGTGAATCTAAAAATCCATGAAGTCATCAAAACAAAGGTTATCAAACTTCTTGATGCGGGTATGATTTACCCTATTTCGGATTCACCATGGGTTAGTCCAATCCATTGTTTGCCCAAGAAGGGCGGAATAACCGTTGTTCCCAATGAACACAACGAGTTGATTTCCACTCGTCTCGTTACTGGGTGGAGAGTTTGTATAGACTACCGCAAACTCAATGATGCCACGAGAAAGGATCATTTCCCTCTACCTTTTATGGACCAAATGCTTGAACGTTTAGCAGGTAATGAATATTACTGCTTTCTTGATGGTTTCTCGGGTTATTTCCAAATACCCATCGATCCCCAGGATCAAGAGAAGACTACATTCACTTGTCCCTATGGCACATTTGCGTACAAAAGAATGCCTTTTGGCTTATGCAATGCCCCTGGGACTTTCCAAAGGTGCATGTTAGCCATCTTCCATGACATGGTTGAACAAACCATGGAAGTCTTCATGGATGATTTCTCGGTCTTCGGGGATTCCTTCTCTTCTTGCCTTGCCAATTTGGAACGTATGCTTAAGCGGTGCGAAGACACTCGCCTTGTTCTGAATTGGGAAAAATGCCATTTTATGGTAAAAGAAGGCATCGTGCTGGGACACAAGATCTCTAAAGCCGGTCTTGAAGTAGACCGTGCTAAAGTCGATGTTATCGCCAAGTTGCCTCCACCTTCAACCGTGAAGGGTGTGAGAAGTTTTCTGGGTCATGCGGGCTTCTACTGTCGATTCATCAAAGATTTTTCTCAAATCGCTCGCCCGATGACCCACCTCTTGGAAAAAGATACTCCTTTTCTCTTTTCCAAAGAGTGCCTTGAAGCCTTCAACTCGCTTAAGGATAAGCTAACTAAGGCACCCGTCTTGGTTACCCCTAATTGGGAGCTTCCCTTTGAGTTGATGTGCGATGCTAGTGATTTTGCTATTGGAGCTGTTCTGGGACAAAGAGTGAATAAACACTTCCAACCAATCCATTACGCTAGCAAGACAATGACAGGGGCTCAATTGCATTACACGACAACCGAAAAAGAGCTTTTAGCTGTTGTCTATGCTTTTGAAAAATTCCGCCCCTATCTTGTCCTTTCCACAACAATCGTGTATACCGATCATTCCGCGTTGAAGTACTTGTCGACAAAGCAAGATTCCAAACCAAGACTTCTTCGCTGGGTTTTGCTGCTCCAGGAATTTAAAATTGAAATTCGTGAAAAAAGGAGCAGAAAACTTAGCCGCGGATCATCTCAGCAGACTTGAGGATCCTTACCAAGGGGATCATCCAAACAAAGAAATCAATGATTCTTTTCCCTTGGAGACCTTAATGTCTATAAATTCGAATTCTAATGAAACCCCATGGTTTGCAGACTTTGCAAACTACTTGGCGGGTGGAATTCTCAAGGAAGGGTTGACGTCTCAACAAAAGAAAAATTTCTTCACCGACATTAAGACTTACTTTTGGGACGACCCTTACCTATTCAAACAATGTGCCGACCTGATTATCCGCCGATGTGTTGACGGACCGGCAACTTCGGAAATCCTTGATGCTTGCCACAAAGGACCCACCGGTGGTCACTTTGGTCCCAACTACACCGCCAAAAAAGTGTTTGATTCGGGATTTTATTGGCCCTCCATATATCGTGATGCTCACAATATGGTTAAACGATGTGATGTGTGCCAGAAACAAGGCATGATCACACATAAAGACGAGATGCCTCAGAATTTCATTCAAGAATGTGAAATCTTTGATGTTTGGGGTATCGACTTTATGGGGCCATTCCCTTCTTCTAAAGGAAACAAATACATCCTTGTAGCCGTTGACTATGTTTCAAAGTGGGTTGAAGCCAAAGCTTTACCCACTAATGACGCAAGGGTGGTTTGTAACTTTTTGAAAGCTCTTTTCGCTAGATTCGGTGTGCCTCGTGCCATTATTAGTGATCGTGGGACTCATTTCTGCAATGACCAATTTGCTAGAGTCATGGCTAAGTACGGTGTAAATCATCGTCTTTCCACAGCCTAACACCCACAAACTAATGGCCAGGCTGAAATATCCAACCGAGGACTTAAGCGAATTCTGGAAAGAACCGTGGGAGAGCATCGTGCCTCATGGGCTGATAAACTTGATGATGCTTTGTGGGCTTTCCGTACTGCTTACAAGACCCCGATCGGCTGTACGCCTTATCGTCTTGTGTACGGGAAAGCGTGCCACCTCCCCATTGAGTTGGAGCACAAGGCTTACTGGGCCTTGATGTGGGCTAATTTTGGTATCAACAAAGTCGGTGACCTACGCAAGATCCAACTCAATGAGCTCAATGAACTCCGTAATGAGGCTTATGAAAATTCTTTGATCTATAAGGAAAGAACTAAGCTCATTCACGACTCCAAGATAAAAAACCGAGAGTTCCATGTTGGAGACAAAGTCTTACTTTTTAACTCTCGGTTGAAAATCTTCTCGGGAAAGCTCAAATCTCGTTGGTCCGGCCCATTCACCATTGCCCAAATTTTTCCATATGGTACTCTCGAGCTCGCTCAACCTGATGGACCGAATTTTAAGGTGAATGGCCAACGAGTGAAGTTGTACTTTGGTGAGGACACCTCTCAGGAGGTGATTCCATCCCTCACCACGTTCCCCATGAACTAATTTTGGGTCGAGTCAGGCTCGTGACTCGTTATAAAAAAACAAGCGCTCCTCGGGAGGCAGCCCGAGTATCTATCCTTTTATGTTTTAACCTCCTAAGTATAGGGGGACCTCTATACGTGTTTGTATTTGTGTGGTGATGTGATTACAGGGAAGAGTGCACTCTTGGAATCTTTGAAGAACCGTGCTCCCGTGTTATCCGAAATCCGGTTCTATCTCTCAACTATCGTGATTCAATTTTCTTCATACTCACATTTGAAATTGATCACGTTAGTCGTCTCTTCCTTAGCTTGATTTAACCAACGTGCACAATGTCATAAGTGTAGGGGAGACTTTTCCCCCATGCTTAAACATTGAGGACAATGTTTATCTTAAGTGTAGGGGGGACTTCTATCGAAGTTTTAAGTGGACTTTTCCATGAAAATGCCTTCATTTAACCGGAAAATCCTATTTTTCAACATTTTTCAAATTTTTTATTAACTTTGGCCATTTAGTCGTAATTTTTAAATTTTTATCGTTGCTTTCATATGTATATATCCCGCAATAAAGTCAAAAATATTATTAAAGTGGTGTAGCTAGTTTAGAAGTCTTTGACATATTAGGTCCGTTGCGTTTATTTTGACTCAACCCGAATAGACTTATCTAAGTTTATTCTAGCTAGTATCCTTAACCATGTAGACCTTAATTGGTTTATTAGGCTAAGTATCCACGAGTCTCATTACTTGAGATTTTAAATTGTGGAGGACGAGAAATGATAGAGTCAATTATAAGTCGGTATTTTTGCGCAAGCTCACTTGGTGTAATTATTTGCCTATTTTCCCATCACTTGCTAATAAACTATCTGCAATAAGTAAGGTCGTATGATTTGAAAAGTTACTTAGCTTCTAGCCCAAGATCGTTTAAAAGTTGCTCGGTAATGATAAGAGTTCATAGCCAAGGCATAACTTATGAAGCGGGGCGCGAAGATTGGCGAGTCCGAAAAGGCCCTGACAAGGCATGAGGATTCCATTTTATTGCTGAAGATCCAAAGTGATGTGAAGAGCATTATTCCCAAAATCAATATGAAGGATCAAGAATCACGACGAAAAGCAATCAACTCCCATAAAGATCATGGAGAAGTCTATCCGAAAAGACCCTAACAAGGTATGAGGATAAATAGATCCAAGTCCGAAAAGGAGGCGGATCGTTGTATCTCAAAATCCCAACTAGAGATTGAAGAAATAATCATGAAGTCGTGGTCAACAAAGTTGGAGTACCCCTCAAAAGTCTCCAAGTGAAGAAACTCTATGAACGATGAGAAGACCATTATCTCAAGAACGTCTCTCAAGATAGGAAGTATGAAGTACATGCCAAATATCGGCCCGAGAAAGGTCTCAAATCGCGAACCAAGTTATGCCAAGATATGAACTTTTTGATATCCCGAGAAGCAGTTTTAAGAGATTTTGTCCTTTAGCTAACTATTGATCAAATCGTCCTACTTTGCTTTCAGCCTAAATAAACTATCGAAATAAGTCTAAAAATGCATCTTCATGATCATTCTAAGACAAAAATAAAATATAAGAGATACACCTAGGAATAAGGGAGTTTAAGCATTTAATTAAGCCATGTGTGTAAGTGTTTGAATTGCTAACTTATAATAACAATGATCTCGTTTTTAAGCTTAGTTTGGGGAACGTGAAACTTGAGGGTGATAAATCTTCGCAGCACCAAAGCCCTAATGTAAGTCCTCGATCTCTTTACAAGTTATTTCCACGTCAGCTATTTTCTATCCTCTTGTTTACATTAAAATTTAAATTTCTCTTAGTGCTTTAAATTTTTGTTTAGTAGTATTTTAATAAGGCCAAGGTTGATTGATTATGAGAAAAGTGTAAAATGTGCTTTGTCACTAAGCATTGCATGAGGGCATGGCAATGGTTAAGTGTAGGGGATTTGATAGGTGTGAAAACACCCATCCTTTTACCACTTAATTCTGGCTAAAACAAGACCAAAACACGTATTTAATATCATTTGTTTGGAATTATGCGTGGTTTTTGTGTTTATTGTGTTTTCAGAGTCGACCGGATGAATATTGAAGAAAACATGGGATTGCACGGGCTTTATCAAGGAAAAAGACTCAAGACGAAGTCTATTGTCCAAGAGATGCAAAAGATTTGAAGTCATTGTGCCTATTTGAAGATTTATCGAAGAATAGAGCCAAAGATGGAAGATTCATATATGTCGAAGAACTCGAGTCTATTAAATAAAAGATTATAAGACGAGTTGGAATTATTCACCGACACTTCTCAAATCCAAGTCGGAAACGTTTATTTAAAAGAAACGAGAAGACTAAAGAAGGAAGAAGAAAAAGGAGCCAAAACCAAAGCCCATTTACAAGCCCACCACCACCATACTCACACCTATATAAAGGCCCTTACTTCACAAATTTCACACACTTAGTTTGTTTTTAGTTTTCATTCTCTCTAGTTTTAGAGAGAGAAAGTTCTAAACTTTCTCTCACTAGATTCCATCTTTTTCTCTTTCAAATTCAAACTTTTGTATTATCTTTCATTAATCAAGTTCTAGTTTTTATCTTTTAATCTTTAATCTCATTCTTCCTTTCTTTTACTTTTACTGATTTTGGTACAAATCTCGTATGATCCGTGTTGTTCATCAATGATTTCTGCTTAAAAAGTTGATTACTTTTTATGTTTCCTTAAGTTTATACACTAATAAGCTTTAAGATCCTTGTTCTTATTAGCTTATTTGTTGATTTAGCTTATTAACTTTCTAAAGTCTTTATAAAAAGTTCATCTCTTTATCATTTGATTTATGTTTTAGTTTATTTGAAGCTTAGATAAAGTTGTTTTTAGTGCTTATTTGATCAGTTTTTTATTGGATTCGAGCTAGTTTGGTGATAGGCTTATTGATAGCTTATTCACTTAGCTTAATTTTCGGATCATAGGGATATCGGAAAGGGTTATAAAACCCCTTTCCGATTGGTGCTTTCCGACCAGACACACAACCCTCATTCCGATCTACCGATCGGAAAAGGGTTTAGGATTTCCGATTGGTGTTATTTTCATTTTCTGACGGTAAGTATTTGTATCATTCCGATTGGCCCCAAATTTTGAGATTCCGATTTGCCAACTTGTCCCTTATTCCGATCGCTATCTTCTCTCCATATTATGATTGCTTCTTTTCCAGGGTATTCCGATTGTACCCATTCTGTTATTCCGATTTGCACCTTTTTCAAGATATTCCGATTGGTTCCATTTTTAGTATTCCGATTGTACTTGTTTTGTTAACATTCCGATCGCTTCAATTTACCCAACATTCCGATCACTAAATCGGAATACATTCCGATTGGTGCACACTTTTTCCCTCATTCCGATTTACCATACTCTGCTTCGTTTCGTTCTTACTTTCTTTTAGTAGTTTCCAATTAAGTTCTTATTTTTCACAAAGTTTTTCTAAGTGTTAGTTTTCATTGAATGTCCATTTATTTTTCTAATATAATCTTTAAAGTTTTCAAACATCTAATTTTAAACTCGTCTTTTCACGTTAATCATTTAAATCTTTAACTTTACTCTTCGACACTTAATCTATTGCCATTAGTTTAAAATAGATAAACAAACCAACCACTTTTTATTAACCAAGAACAAATCATTCCACTTAAGGCCGAGATCAATTCGAGGAGATTCTGAGAACGAACTTTTAAACGAGTAAAAGCCTAGTATCAAACCGTTTATCAGTTGTGAACGGAAGTCGTTTGTCGTTGTGGATCGGGACTTAAACTGCTTTGTTCAAGTGCCATTGTGTTGCTTACTTGTGAAACCCCTGAGACACATATTTCTCTGATATTTGTTTCTTCGGCAACCAAACTCTGAGAGTGTCTTTTGTTGAGCGGTATAAATAAGGAAAACCTTTATGTTCTTGTTGAACCTTTACTTGATTACCTGCACTTTCATCAGTAGTTTGTATGCTTGCATATTTGTTAGTGATATCTTTGTGAGAACCATGTGGGGGTTCACAGTGAACCTTTGTCGTGCTAGAGGGAAATATTTTTCCAGTAGGAACCTATTTAAGACCAGTTGTTTTGAAGATTCTACTTGTTTGTCTCCACTTAATACATGGTCTAGGAAACTTAGCTTTCTCATGCACCGCGGAAGACTTAATTGGAGAAAAACTATTTCCTTTAGGGTTCCATCTTTGAGATGCTCTAGCTGTTTGGTTCACCTTGTGCAGGACTTTAGTGATGCAATCATCATGAATGGCATTAAACACACATTTGTTACATTTCGTGCAAACAAAGTGCTTAGCATCTGAGAAGGATCTAGTGTTCCTAGGATAGGCTGATTTGGGCACATCATAGAAGGGTCTAGAATTCCTAGATGTGTGATTAGCGCTCCTAGGTTTCGGTTGGGTCCTATCTCTTGCTTGTGTATTTATCTTAGCATCCTCTAGATAGCTTTTATGACCCGTGTCATTTGAACTTCGCGTAGGCATGTTCTTGTGGCTATTGCTAGAGTTGCTTGAATCATTCATGTGATTGGGTTTTACATAGGCAGAATATCTTAAGGAGTATCTAGATTGTGGAGTGACAGTGTTTGGCAAATTGCTACGCATGTCAACTTGGGATGCAAACCTCGAGTTCGATGTTTTGGGTCGTTCAGATTTAAACGCATTCGGTTGTCTAGCAACTAAGCGGTTTCTGAATGGTTGAGTAGGAGGTTTCCCCAAGATAGACTGATTTGCTAACTTAGTATCCACACTATTTCCTTTTAGCTTCCTTAATTCATTTTTCACTGCTGTTAATGCAAAAACCTTTTCCTGAATCTGAGCTTCAATTGCTCATTTTGTAGAAGTAATTGAGCGACACGTTATTCTAACTTAATGTTTATATTATCAAATATTTCGTTATCAGCATTCGCGTCATTACTATCTACATTGTCGATAGGTTGCACAGATTTTTCACTTACTGAAGCAGGCGGAGGACTTGGATTTTGAGAAGCCAACTTTGATTCTAACAAATTTATTTGTTTCACAAAATGTTCTTTTTCCGCATTAGAATCTTGAATCTTACGATCCAGTTTTTGTTCAAGAACAACGTTTGCTTTTTCAAGTTTTTCAAAATAAGATTCAAATTTGTCATTTTTCTTTAAAAACTCGAGTTTGGCATCCTCAAAATCTTTTGTCATTTGAGCTAACATAGTTTCAAGCTCATGAATCTTATAATCAATATATTGATGATCATCATACACAGCATTTAATTGTACCTCAGCCATTGGCTCTTCATCATTAATGGGTCTGATATCTGCATCATCGGCTGCTGGATCATTCCCTGAGCTGTGGATGGTTTGTTGCTGTTCTGATTCTATCCCGCTGATTTATGTGATAATCGAACAATCATCTAATGTTTGACCATCATCGACATTGATCTCGTTCGTCTGCATCAGTGTTTCATTCACCCGTCTTTCAACTGGTAGTTTATGACGTGTTCTTTCGGCAATTAACTTCCTTATATCTCTCATGTGTTGAAGAAACGTCTCCTTGAATTCTTGAACTTCTAACCGAGTATATTTAAAGAAGTAATTGTTTATGAATTCTCGATCATAGTGTACAGCCACCTGTGTACCAATGAATTGCTGAAACTGATTTTCGAGAACCAAAACGGCATCTATGGATTCAACCTCTTGAAATTCATCGTTGGCAAGTTGTTGTTCAAGGTGAGCTGCATTGAGTAACATTGTTCTTGTGAATGTCTCAACATCTTGGCCAGTTAGTGACATGAATACCCGTTTGAATCCAAGTTCGACGCGAGTGCCTTTTAACTCGTCATTTGAAATAACTTGAAGGTGTGACTGGAGTGATCTAAAGTGTGTCATGCATCGTTCTTTTGCAACCGACATCTTGGATTTGAGTGCATGCACATCTTGTGTTACGGAATCCATAATGGGTGACACAGTTGATGAATTGACTTTGGATCTTAAGTAGATATGGTGTGATTGGTTTGTGGTTGCAATTTCGAAAATTTCGATTTTTTCTCAGTCCGACAATAAATTCCTCAGTCCGACAAAATGGTAAATCGAACAAAATTTAGCTAAACAAGTCATCGGAATGTCCATCGGAATGTGCCATCGGAATGTCCATCGGAATGTGCCATCGGAATGTCCATCGGAATGTCCATCGGAATGTGGCTTAGATCGCAATGCATTGTCGGAATCCCAGATCGCAATGTACTGTCGTAATCCCAGATCGCAATGTTCAGATCGGAATGTGTCTAAAACAAATTTGGCAGAGTAACGACTCAAAATTCCCTTGAAACCGTCAGAATCCCAGATCGCAATGTACGATCGGAATGTCCAGATCGGAATTAGGTATCGGAATCCTTACATAGCAAAGTAGAACCTAGTGGTTATTGCGATCTGACCTCAAAATACTTGTACTTTCCGATGGGTACCTTTGCAAGAATTTCGGAAAGATGAAAAACCAAGAAATTTTCAACTTTTGATCCAAAAAACTTGTGTTTAAGCCAAAAACCAAGATACCCAAGTCACAATGACACGAATAAAGAAGGTATATGAATCGAAAAACATTAAAAAACAAGAAAAATCTTGAATTCGTGGTAGAAAGAAGGATTAATGCAAATAAATCAAATGAAAACGCAACAACCAATCACAAAACTACCCCATGGCGATTGATACCAATTGTTGTCCCTAATATATGATGATTCTAGCACACGAATTAAAGAAAGAAATGTAGATATGAGAAGAATTCTAGAGAGAGAAAGTAGTGAGAGAAAGTAGAGAGAAAATGGTTGGTGAAACTTGTGGAATATTAGATTAGGAGAAAAATGAAATGACCAACCAACCTCTCCTTACATGCAAGGAGAGGTTTATATAGCCTTGCTTACATGTAGCATAATGGGCTATATGATCATGGGCCGGGCTTTCCTTTTGGGCTTTGGTTACTTATTAATGAACCTTAGCTTAAAGTTAATCCCGTAATAACACGACTAATATACTACCTATTACAACGTTCTAAAATATGATACATATTAAACATATGACCGAGCATTCTTGTTTGGCTCAATATTTTGAGGCTAACACTTAGATCCTTAGGATTATCTATACACTCTGTCTTAACACAAGGATATGATTCATTTGTGCTCATAACGCACCCCGATGATCCTTCACCCTCTGGACTGTGCTCTTGTCAATAACAACTTGAGCATGCTATAGGTCCTGACCCAGAGTCTCTGCACTTCACGCAGTCTCTAGGTCCCCTCATTAAAAAGAGTCCCAAAGAATTCATTCTTTTGGGGGGACTGAATAATCACCCTCAGTCTTCCTAGGGGCAGCGATAAAAGGCGACCATTACCTTCAAACAATTCACAACTAAAAGAGTCCAAAAGAATTTATTCTTTTGGGGGGACTGAATGATCACCCTCAGTCTTCCTAGGGGCAGCGATAAATGGCGACCTTTAACCTCCATGAATTCACAACTAAAAGAGTACCAAGGAGCAATCCTTAAGGGGGAGCTAGATAATCACACCCAGCTATCCTAGGGGCAGCGAACGGCGACCATTCACCACATAATTTTCACAACTCAAAAGAGTCCCAAGGAGCAATCCTTATGGGGGAGCTGGATAATCACACCCAGCTATCCTAGGGGCAGCGAATGGCGACCCTTCACCATAACTATTTCACATTTAAAAGAGTCCCAAGGAGAAATCCTTAGGGGGGGGGGGGTGGATAATCACACCTAACTTTCCTAGGGGCAGCGAATGGCGATCTATAACTTCATTATTTTTCACAATTGGTTACTAACAAATGTCATAACAGGCTCATAATCTTCATAAAGAACAACAAAATGATGATGCCTATTCTATCGCTGGTGATGACAATGCTGAAGTCCCCCACATAGATGTTGATGCCATGTTAGACATTGATTCTATACCAGAGGATGAGGTCTTAATTGTCGAAGGGGACTTGACCATTTCAGACTATGCTGATATGGATGCTGATGATGACCAAGTTACATCAGAATTGAAACCCATCCCCTTCCCATCACTGCCCAATGTGCAAGAACTAGCTGCTAAGCGGCTATTGGACCAGAGGCTCTATGCACCAACCCTAGTTCCCTTCCCAACACTGCCAAATGTCATGGAACTAGGGGCCAAGCAACACTTAGAAAATCTACAAAAGCTCAAGCCTGTCCATGTTCCTCGAATGAAAGATGTTCAAGAACTCGCTGCTAAGGCTCCCTGGATCAAAAGGGGTGACATCAGTATAACAAAGCCCAAAGTCACAAACGATGCCATCCTCTCTGAACTGCAAACCCTAACCCATGCTGCTGAGGAGCTCACCACAACACTAGAGACTTCACTAACTTCATCTGTGGAGTCCTCTATGTCAGCTTTACTTCCGCAACTACTGGGGAGTGCCTTACAAGCTCACCTCCCAGCTGTTATTCACCAAAGCCTCCAGCAATACATACCATCTGTCCTCTCATCAGCTGTCAAGGCAAATGTGGCAGCTATTGCTAAGGCGTCTGAGCCTTCACGAGCTCTTCTTCAAGAGCTGTTACAAGAGGAACTTAAGGAAATCTGCCTATTTGTTCATCAAGAGTTTAAGAAGTTCCTTAGTCCTGGTTCAGGCACAGCTACTACTGGCGCTATGCTTGAGGGGGAGAATTCAACAACCTCCACCTCTGAAGAAGAAGAAGACACTGCCTCACCTAAGGGGGAGCAGTCACTCAAACACCCAAAACCCTCAACAGTGATTCCTACACCACAACCTCTTAGATCCTTCAACCCCAGCACTGATGCAATAAAGGATAAGGGTAACGGAATTGCTATTGCACAGCCTGAAATAACCCTGCACTTCCTACAAGAAGAAGGTAGTTCTACAACAAGGCTCTCCAAAGACTCTGACCTAAACAAATTCAAGAGTGCTGATGAACCACCACTCACACCAGAGCAGGCAAAAGCTCAAATCTTAGAACACCAAAGGCTGGCAAACATTAGAGTGGCTGAACTCAAAAGCAAAGAAGCTCTGAACAAACTCTCTCCTACTGTAAAGGAAGCTCAGCTGGTAAAGCTCAAAGAATTGGAGGTTAAAAGGAGCAACCTTCTAAAGGAATATGAAAGACTTGTAAACCAGAGAGCTGAACCTGGTCAAATCACCAAGTATGCATGTTACACTGACAAGGACAAAAAGGTGGTGATGACCCTTTACAGAGAAAACCAACTAACCAACTATAAAGTCTTCAGTGACTCTAAACTCAGAGATCTGGGCCTCTTTGAATGGTTAGAAATGCTGACTCTTGCCCAAAAGAAGATTGGGCCTGGTGCTGCCCAAATGATGAAGAATATTCAAGCAAAGCTTAATTGGGTAAGAGACACAGCAAAGAAGCTGAAGGTACCCCTGCCTACTCAACTTTCACAAGAACAACCTTATCAAGGACCAAGGAAAAGGAAAACCCCAATGGGGCCTCTGGTGGTGAAGTTGGTCATTGAAAACATTGTGGTTGATGGGATGCACAGAAACTTGGTTCTGCCCAAAGAGATCACCAAACCAGTAGGGGGTCAAGTATACTCAGAACCAGAGACAAGGATGGTCTTTATGAATGTTAATTGTGAGTATTGCTTTTAGCGGATGAATGAACTACATCTGGCATCAACCATCCAGCTTATCAGACTCAAACAGGGCATCCTAAGGAATTGCAAAGCTGCTGAGGACTTTGAGTTTGAAGTTTAACTTGTCATCAACTCTAGGAATGACAAGGTTGAAGCCCAGAGAACCTGTGATCAAGGCCTCGATCGCTGAAGAACCTTTTACCTTTTATTTATGTTTACACCTCTAGGTGCTTTTGTAATAGACTAGGTTCTTTATGTTTAAAAAAAACTTTGAGGTATGTTTGTTAAATTATGTGTAAGAAGAAGCTGTGTACTCACTTACAATAATTTTAGACTTAGTATAATTTATAAAAAAATAGGGGGGGGATTGTTGGGCCAATGAAAGTTTTAACTATGGCCCAGTCTAGATTTGTTTAAATTAGACTAAGTGCTTGCTGATCGCTGAGAGGACCAGCGACAGAGACTAGACCAGTGGAAGGCAAAGCCTCAGCTGGCACACCAAGAACATTCAAGTCAAAGACAACATCAGAGAAGTCGAAGATAATCTGAAGTCAGACTCACCAGCGATTATGGATAGCTGGGATGTTGAAGGAATGTATTGGTGTTCAAGGATCTCTGAGTTGACAACACTCAGAGATCACTTAAGAACCCTAGAAGCCTGGGATAAGCAAAGATTACCCAATCCTTTATAGTTTAGGCGGGAGAATCTACCAAGTGTTTTGAGCGGGACAAAACAAGAGATTCAAGATAAAGCCTAGTACGACCTAGTGGGACAAAAGGTGAACAGTTGGCAGAAATGTTCACCTAAAGTTGGTTAAAGGTATGTCTCGATTTAGACATGCATTTAATACGTTGTACTCTTCCATTTAGAAGGTGACACGTTTCAACTACTCCCACTAAGGAAGCAACCTCGTACACTATAAATAGGAATGAGAAGGAAGAATTAACGCAACCCTCGTGCTTGGATAATCTATCTAAGTTAATTCTCTCCTTGGAACCGCTGAGCCCTCTGCTGTCTACCAGCGTCTCATTGGTTCCCTTGTAAACTTGAGTCTCGACTCTAGTTTACTTGTTTCTAGGGTTCATACCTTGTTGTCATTCAACGAGTGTATTCATAGCACTTTGTAATACTTTGTTTATAATACTTAACAAAGCATTACGCGTTTGAAAAGTATTTCATTGTGTTTCGTGGTTAAAAGAGTTATAGTTTATCAACAATTGTCATATTAAGGGACTTTCATTATCATTGAAGATGACCTAACCTTTTCACACTATGCTGATATGGATACTGATGATGACCAA
Organism: Glebionis coronaria; assembly: GCA_025667525.1. NCBI lineage: Eukaryota > Viridiplantae > Streptophyta > Magnoliopsida > Asterales > Asteraceae > Glebionis > Glebionis coronaria. Next base: position 69,638,156 of record CM046882.1, on the reverse strand, counting down.
GTCAGATCAAAATTAAAGCCAATTTCCTTCCCATCCATGGCAAATGTTCAAGAACTAGCTGCCAAGCAGCTATGGAACAAGAGGCTCTGTACACCAACCCCAGTCCCCTTCGTCACTTTGCAAAATGTCATGGAACTAGGGGCAATGAAACACTTAGAAAATTTGCAACACCTCAATCCTATCCATGTTCCTAGAATGAAAGATGTTCAGGAACTAGCCGCTGAGAAACTCAGGGTCAAGAGGGGAGACATCAGCATCACGAATCCTAAAGTCACAAATGATGTCATCCTCTCTGAATTAAAAACATTCACTCATGCTGCTGAGGAACTCACCACTACCCTAGAGACTTCACTAACTTCATCTGTGGAATCCTATATGACTGCACTACTTCCGCAACTGCTGGGAAATGCCTTGCAAACTCAACTCTCATTAGTTCTAAACCTGAGTCTTCAGCAATACATGCCATCAGTCCTCACCACGGCTTTCAAAGCCAATGTTGCTGCTATTGCCAAGGCATATGAGCCTTCCGGACAACTTATTCAGGAGCTATTACAGGAGGAACTTAAAGAAATATGCTTATTTTTCCATCAAGAATTTGTTAAGTTCCTCAAACCTGGATCAGGCACAGCTTCTGCCGGCGCTATGCCTGAGGGGGAGAATTCAGCAAAGTCTACCTCTGAAGAAGAAGCAGATACTGCTCCACCTAAGGGGGAGCAATCACTTAAACAACCATCACCCTTAAAAGAGATCCCAACACCAAAACCCATCAGATCCTTCAACCCCATCACTGAGGTGGCACAAGACAGGGGAAAAGGTATTGCCAGGTACCCGAAACAACCCTGCACTCCCTCCATGAAGAAGGTGGATCCACAGCCATGCACTCTGACTTAAACATAATTAAAAGTGCTGATGAACCACCACTAACCCCAGAGCAGGCAAAGGCTCAAAACCTGGAACAAAAAAGGTTAGCAAACATTAGAGCTGCTGAAATCAAGAGCAAAGCAGCTCTGAACAAACTACTCTTGCCAGCTGTAAAGGAAGCTCATTTGAATAAGCTCAAAGAACTTGAAGTTAAAAGGAGCAACCTTCAAAAGGAATATGAGAGAATAGTGGACCAAAGAGCAGAGCCCGACCAAATCACCAAATACGCATGTTACACTAACAAAGACAAAAGAGTAGTGATGACCTTATACATAGAAAACCAACTGACCAACTACAAATTCTTCAGTGACTTTAAACTCAGAGATTTGGGCCTCTCTGAATGGTTAGAAATGATGTCTCTTGCCCAAAAGAAGACTGGGCCTGGTGCTGCCCAAATGATGAAAAATATTCAAGCTAAGCTGAATTGGGTAAGAGACACTACAAAGAAGCTAAAGGTACCTCTGCCTCCTCAACTATCACAACAACAATCTTCTCAAGGAAAAAGAAAAAGGAAAACCCAAATGGGGCCTCTGGTGGAGAAGCTGGTCACTGAGAATGTTGTGGTAGATGGAATGTACAGAAACCTTGTACTTCCCAAGGAGATCACTAAACCAGTGCGAGGCTAAGTATGCTCAGAACCAGAGACAGGAATGTTATTCATGAATGGTAATTGTGAGTATTGCTTCCAGCGGATGAATGAACTACATCTTGCCTCAACTATCCAACTCATCAGATTCAAATAGGGCATCCTAAGGAACTGCAAATTAGCTGATGATTTTGATTTTGAAGTTGAGTTGATCATTAACTCTAGGAGTGACAAAGTTGAAGCTCAGAGAATCTGTGACCAAGGCCTCGATCGCTGAAGAACCTTTTATTTTGTTCTATGTTTACACCACTAGGTGTTCTTGTAATAGACTAGGTTCTTTATGATTAATAAAACTCCGAGGTATGTTTGTTAAATTACGTGTAAGAAGAAGCTGTGTACTCACTTACAATAATTTTAGACTTGGTATAATTTATAAACAAATAAGGGGAGATTGTTGGGCCAATAAAAGTTTTAACTATGGCCCAGTCTAGATTTGTTTAAATTAGACTAAGTGTTACTGATCGCTGAGAGGACCAGCGACAGAGACCAGACCAGTGGAAGGCAAAGCCTCAGCTGGCACACCAGGAACTTTCAGGTCAAAGACAAAGTCAGAGAAGTCGAAGACAATCTGAAGTCATACTCACCAGCGATTATCAATAGCTGGGATGTAGAAGGAATGTGCTGGTGTTCAAGGATCTAAGAGTTGACAATACTCAGAGATCACTTAAGAACCCTAGAAGTCTGATACAAGCAAAACTTGTCTAATCCTTTATAGTTTAGGTGGGATAATCTACTAAGTGTTTTGAGCGGGACAAAACAGGAGATTCAAGATAAAGCCTAGTACGACCTAGTGGGACAAAAGGTGAACAGTTGGCAGAACGGTTCACCTAAAGTTGTTTAAAGGTATCTCTCGATCTGGACATGCATTTAATACGTTGTACTCTTCCATTCAGAAGATGACAGGTATCAACTACTCCCACTAAGGAAGCAACCTCGTAACACTATAAATAGGAGTGAGAAAGAAGAGTTAAAGCAACCCTTGTGCTTGGATAAATTATCTAAGTTATTTCTCACTTTGGAACCACTGATCCCTCAGCTATCTACCAGCGTCTCATTGGTTCCCTTGTAAACTTGAGTCTCGAATCAAGTTTACTTGTTCTAGGGTTCATTTCTTATTTTCATTCAACGGGTGTATTCATATTACTTTGTAATACTTTGTTTATAACAGTTAATAAAGCATTACGTGTTTGAAAAGTATTTCGTTGTGTTTTTCTGCTTATACGAGTTATAGTTTCAACAATTGTCATATTAAGGGACTTTTATGTTTTATACCCAAAAACACGATAATATGACAAATAACCATAAATTATGCTTTATAACATTGAAATTTGTTTGGTATATTTTAATATGTCTTGTAGGTACAAAGGATTGAAAAAAATGCAAAAATGATGTTTTTCAGATGAGTTTCGATTATGTTTTCATGTTTCTCGAGGTTAATACAAAGTCTTATCAATTACCCAAGCATACCATTGTATAGAGCATGAAACGTACAATGGTAATATCCATTCTCTGTGAATTGGTCCGATACTGATTAAATGGGCTGGTCCAAATTGCGCTAGCATTAAACCAACTCAAGCCGAAGCCCAAAAGTATGTTAAATAAAAGAGACATGGAATACTTAATGAAATGATGGTATAGTCCAGTAGTTGGGGTGTTTGTGTGTGGCATGGGATACTAGAGTTTGAATCTTGGTTATGTCATTTATTTATAATTAACCACATCATCGGACAAGCCAGAATAAATTCTTTATAGCCTTAGTAGAAACTTTGAGTAACTACACAGAATAAATTCTTTATAGCCTTAGTAGAAACTTTGAGTAACTACCAAAGAGTATGCGGAATCTACTCTTTAATATTATGAAGATTAAATAATTTATAAATGACAAAGAATTCACCAAAAGCATTAATAATACGGAATCTACTCTTCAAGAAATATCTTTTGTCAATATAACATGCGTCTTTAGTCTTTATTCCTTTACCATCATTAACTAATGTAGCCAACATTAAGTTTCAACCATATCAAAACTGACCATATTTTACCAAACACTACCAGCAATAATTATTTAATACTTCTAATACAATATAAAACCAATACTAACTTTATTCCCAACAACCCTCCCTAATTTTATTCTTCAGAAATAAAATCTCCTTATCAATTCTTGCGCATCAGATAAAATCCTCCCCTTAGTTGATGAGAAGGTCTTCAACTAAAATCCTCCCCTGAATTGAGTAGGAGGTCTTTTGAAAGTACAAAACAAGATGTGTAGCCATTAATTCTATAAGTAAAAATTTCCCTCACCATTTTTAAGAGAAGTAACCCCCAAAATTAGATCTTAGGACCTCGATAAGGACTTAAGGATAACACACCTCCCCTGTTCTACATCAGCAACAGTAGGTGCATCCTATCCAGTATGATAGGACTTTAAGTACTATCATCATACTCCTCTTCCTGAAATTATGATTTATCATCAAAAATTTAGTCTTCACTTGCATTAGTTTTGTATAAGCAAAGCAAAAACTAATGCATCTTCAAGTTCTTGCAATGTTGTCCATCCAAAATTTCAGTATTCTTCAGTATCAGTTATGAGCAAAACTAATACAACTTCCAGCTATCCTCAAACAGTGTCCACCAAAGCAAGAAATACATAAACACTTGATAGAACATATGTTTTTTTTAACCTCTGTTTTTTTTGGCACACTATACTAGGAACCCACACACAGTGAGAGATGAACTAAGTTCAAAGTCTACACAAGTCGTCAAAGTACTCAATACACTCTCAAATACATGAGATAGACATTTAATTCTATACAGTTCCTTGTTCAGAAGTATTCATTAGAACAAAGTCTTCACTCTATGCTCACACATAACACTACTACACACTTAACACTTGTAGGTTGCTTTAACCTCTGGTTTGTGAAAACCATTATAAGTAAAAAGTACTACCTGTGCTTAGATATACTTATAATAAAATCCTTCTTCACAAAATTTATTCTCTAAGCCAGATGTCCAACGACTAACACACCATATATGCAATGGCAAAGAGTGAGCCAGCTAGTAACAACTAGCTTGCTAAAGGAGAAACCAAAAAATTTCTCAATATACTACTTTTCTTTTCCTGGAAATGATAATCTAAAATAAAGAAAAATATTTTCCCAAACACATCCCCCTTTTTTAAGAAAAACTTAACTAACAGAAATAACCTCTGCAAAAACAATATTAATTTTGGACGCTAACAAAATTAATTTAACAAGATTACGAGTATTGACTAATATCAGTACTAGACTTTACAAAACTTTACGTGGCATATCAGAAACTTTTAAAAATTAACCATCCCAACACTTGCCCTCAAGTATTGGAATCTGCTTACATCAAACCATTTTGTATAAAGATATGCAAAATCCTTTTTTCTGTTTCAATATTAAACTCCTCAATCAACTTCTTCTCATGAAAATCTCTTATAAAATGGTGCATAATCTCAATATGTTTGGTTTTGCTATGCTGAACTGGATTTTTAATAATACAAATAGTATTGGTATTATCAATATACATAACAATGGTCATGACATTATACCCATAATCCAACATCTGATTCTGAATCCATAGTACTTGTCCACAGCAATGAGCAACGTCAACATACTCAGCTACAATAGAGGAAGTGGCTACCACTATTTACTTCTTGCAATCCCATGAAATCAATCTGCATCCAAAAAGTTGAGAACCACCTGTTGTGGACTTCCTGTATAAGCTATCACCAGCATAATCACTGTATGTGTATGCCACTAAGTCAAAAGGAGAATCATTAAGATACCATAGTCCTAGTTTTGGATGAGTCTTTAGATATCTAAATATTTTCTTGACTGCTTGAAAGTGAGAAACTTTAGGAATGACTTGAGACCTTGCACATACACATACAAGAAACATGATATCAAGTTTAGAGGATGTAAGATACATCAAAGATCCAATCATATACCTATTGGAGTGATCATCATACTCTTCACCATCTTCATCCTTAGGTAAAGCCTTGTCATCATCAATAGGAGTATTAGTTGGCTTAACATCCATCATGTTAATCTTTTTCAAAATCTCAGTCACATACTTTTCTTGGCTGATGAAGATACCTTTTTTACTTTGTTTCACTTGTTGCCCAATAAAGAATGTAATCTCTCCTATAGAGCTCATCTAAAACCTTTCTTTCATAAGTTTCTCAAACTCTTTGCATATTTTAGACTTGGTAGAGCCAAAAATGATATCGTCTACATAAACTTAAACTAGCATGATATAATGATTGCGTATTTTAATGAACAATGCTTTATCTATCTTTCCCATTTGAAAACCATTATCCATTAAATACTTTGCTAGTGTTTCATACCATGATCCTCTTTCATCTGACTTGTTTCTAACAACCCGTCTAGCAGTAATTTCCTAGATACTAGTGGGAAAATCACAAAGTTCCCAAACATACTATAATTTAAACTATAGAAGATCTTCTTGCATAGCCTCAATGCAAGATACTTCTTCAAGATCCTTTATGATACTTTTAGGCTCTCCATGTGATAGAAAACAAGCAAAGCGACAAGTATGATGTCCTTATGCTCCTTTTCCTAATAAATAGCACCAATGAACGCTTACTGATTTGTAGTCTTGATTCTTTTCATCCTCCTAGTTTGCACAGGAGATTGGACATCACCAATAAAATTTTCTAGCTAATGATCTTTGTTGAGTCTTGTACTTGGTGTTTTAGGCACTATGTAAGAACTAGGCAAATTTTTTGTAACATCCATATCAGCATCTTCCAAGTCACCTAGAATACTATCAATGATCATCATCACTTTCATTAGGACTTGGTTGATACACAAGTTTCACACTAGCAGCACTAGAGTTTGTACTGGCAGCATTAACCTCAAGCAAACCAGGACTTGCCCTATTAATGTTGTTTTGACCTTCTTTAGTAGAAATAATAACCTGCTAAGTTCTTTCTTGAGTATTGGTTTCATTTGCATCATTTGGATCATCCTTATTGTTACCACTTGCAACTTTAGGAAACCTAAAATCACCATCAAAAGTGGTAATATGATGATATCTTCCTTTGAACCTACAACATTATCAGTGTTTTTACCTGGTACATAGTTCATAGTATTTGACAGAGAGTCAATATCAAACATCCACTCTGGGCCAATCCTGCATTTATAGGTTTATTCTCCAAGAATCTAATGTGAAAGGTTCCTTCGACCTTTTTGGTTCTAAGACAGTAGACTCTATATGCTTTACTAATTAGAGAATACCCAATTAAGAAACCCTCATCTGACCTCCCATCAAACTTCCCCATATGGTCAAACGTATTAAGAGTAGTCACATAAGGATAAAAAAAAGTCCCAAGTAATGCAAATGTATGAGCTCTACCTTTAAAGAGATCATAGGGTGTCTTATTATGAGGTTTAACAACTAAGACCCTATTTTGCACATTATAAGCAGTACTAATAGCTTCTGCCAAAAAATGAGTAGGCAACTTAGAATCAGCCAACATAGTTCTAGCAGCCTCTATTAGTGTGCTATTTCTTCTCTTAGCAACCCTATTTTGCTAAGGAGTTCTAGCCATACTAAACTCCCTCCTAATCTCTTTGGTTTCGCAAAAATCATTCATCTCCTTGTTCTTGAACTCTTTTCCATTATCATATCTAATGGCCTTGACAATATGATTCTCTATTCCAGTTTTAAAGATTTTAAGAATATGTGATGTGCATCAATGTAATTTAGTCTTTGAAATACAGTTGATGCACCATTAGGTTTGTCAGATTTACAAACCCAACATACCGAGGGCTTAAAAGCATTGAACCCATTTACTTTCCATGACATTGTTTAATACACTTGCATGTTGCTTGAAATTGTTTGACCAATTTGACTTTTGGAAACCAGTATTAAAGTGTGAGTTACCAGAATTAACTTTTGTATTACCAAAATAAATTTTTCGTCTAATAGCATTAAACTTTTGATTATAATTTTTAAGGTTTTAGACTGTTTTCCTCTGAAATGGTTCTCTAAGGTTTGGTTGCGCTTCAAATGATTTTGGTTTTGCACTACCAAAATATGGTTGATGAGACTGCTTTTTTACATAGTCTCATATTCCAAATATGGCTTAAAATGCATTAAATATCATCAAAATACCCATATATATGCTTGTGTTTGTTGCTTGTATATTTTAGGTATGGATATTGAGAAAATGACAAAAGATCACAAGAATCATGCAAAAACGAACACGGGAAACGAAGTCGCACAATGAACCAAGCCCTAATGAAGACTTTCCCAAGATCAACCCTTGAAGATTTGAAGAATTATGAAGAAGGGTCCTCCAATATGGAAGAATTGACACTTTATACCCTTGTATCCTCATAATTACAAGTTTGGTCCCTAAAGTTTGTCAAAATTACAAAAAGGACCCTCCACTTTGAAGAATTGGCAAGTTTAGCCCCTCAACAAAGCTAAATTGTCAACCAATATCCTCCACAAAGTCAAATACATCATGAAGTCCTTCAAAGTACAAGAAATTACAAGTTTGGTCCTTTGAAAATTCTAAAATTACAAAAAGGACCCTCAACTTTCAACATTTGGCAAAAATGGTCCCTCATCAAACATGACTTGGCACATTCAGTCCTCCAAAATAACCATTATACAAGTCAAGACCATTATCCATCATCAAAATGCCAAATCAGCCCTTGAAGAATTCAAAAATGGCAAGAAATACCCCTGAAAATACTTTGGAAAAGTATTTGTGGCAAAAGTGTGAAAAAGGAAACTTGAATAACAAAGGAAATCAGATTTGTGGGATTTATTTACAAAGTGAAAGAAGAAAGGAAAGTGAGGGACTTATTCTGGCAGACAGCCTAACTTACCTAGACCAACCCACACTCTACACGTGTCCCACTCACCCCATCACACCAATCACCACACACCATTGCTCCACCTCAGCTTTCCACTTAACCGGTTTTATAACTAATTAATATTAGTTACAAAACACGCGCTAAACACCCCATTCAAACCTTAATCAGGATCAAAACATGCACTATTCACCATATGAACAAATTTGGGTTTTCTCTAATCACTTGTAATTAACCCACCAAAACCTCCAGAATCTTGATTAGTAGTCTCCTAATCACAACCCAACCCTTAAACTTAGCACCCCACCAACCCACATGCTGCATGGGGCCTCCCCTGCTAAGTCAAAAGGGAAGATGACAAAAACTTGCCAGCCATCCAACGTGTAGGATTGCTGCTTACTTTCTAAGCTCAATTTGAGCCTTTGGATGCAATTCATCCTTGCCAACTCACACAACCTGCCAAGAAAACATCACATGATCCTCAAGGCATTCAAACTTCAAAAGGGCATTTTGGGGACTTCATCAACATTAGGGCAACATTTTTATGCTTTCTAGTAGTTCAATGTAGCCTATATAAAGGCCTTAGGATCCAACATTTGCTCTTGCTTTTGATTTTTCCTTGTTCAAGTTTCTGTAAATCCCATTTCAGTCTAATGAAATTGTGTTTGAATCATTGAAGAAAAGTCATTGGCCAATCTTTATTCCTGCTTGTTATTGTTATATGATTGTTAGTTTAGAAGTTAAAAACCTGTTTTCACTTGGAGGTTGCAAAAGTTTGCAATTTTCCTCATTCTTGATATTTTGCTAAGTACTTGTTCCAACATTGGAATTTTTGGGTTATAGGGCTGATCATAGCATCCTAACTGAGTTAGTTAAGGTGTTGTGAGGCTTATAACTTTGGGATAATCAAGTGTGGGGTAACAAGGTTGCATCAATCAAGATTTTTGAAGTTTCTGATTTTATACTCCTGTGCTTTAACCTTGTTCAATCTTAGCAGGCTTTATTGTGGAAGCTTGTGCTTGTTCTTGCTAGCACATAAGCTCAAAATTCGTGGGTGTGGATGTACATCCATGAGGTTTGCATACTCAATCCTAAAATCTTCTTAAATTCATGATTTTTGGTGATATTTGTATGTGGCTTGTGTTCTTGTGAATTTTCTTGCTTAAATCTGCTTGAATCTGTTAATCTCACTTGTTATTGTGTTTATTGATGCTTGGGTGGCCTTAAATTTCACTTTGCCTTTGAAAAATTTGATTTTGAAAAGATGAAGGGGTGTTTGGGTCTATCTGTTTAAGCTTGTAACTTGTTATTGTGTTGTTGGATTGTGTTGTTTATGCTTGGTATCTGATATATACCTTGTTGAGAGTGTTTTACTGCAAGTTTTTGGGTTTGAAGCCTTGAATCAAACAATCTGCTATATAAACTTTGTTACTGCCTGTTTTGACCTAGGATTTTGGGAACACTTAGTGTGTATGCATGCTTAGGGCTAAAAGTGGTTTAAACAAAGTTATTGTAACCTGTTTGAAAGATTTGAGGTGTTGAAACTGGCTTAAGTGTCAAATACATCAGCAAAGTAGAAAACTGCATGTGTTAGTGTTCATCAGTAACTTTCATTGGCTTGAAACTTGCTTAATTCTTTGAACCATTGCATGAAACCTGTTTAGACTTGCTTATTGGAGTTTATAATAGCTTGTGTATGCATTTGGTTGAATTTGGCTGGCTGATTTGTGGTAAAACTGCTCATAAGTGCTTAACTGCTTATTGTTCATGTCTGTGTCATGTCTGGTGATTGATTGATTAAACTGTATCAATTGGGTGTTAGTGATTGTGTTATTTTGATTGTTCTTGACTCCTTTTGATCCAAAGATCATTTGGGTGCCTTTGTGTAATCTGAATCTCCAAAAAAGTCACTAAAGACAAAAACTCAAACAAGTCAAGCAGTGGAAAAAGTTTCCACTGCTCAACACCCAAAACTAGCCCCTGCTAGTGTAATTTTGAACTCAGCTTATCAATAAGCTATTCTAGCTTATCCAGACTTGCAACAACTTATTTTTTGTGATAGGTCTTCATTATTTGACCCATTTTAGTAGACTGCAGCTTATTAGACTTTGACTTTGACTTTTTACTAGAAAACCAACTTCTTTGACTTTTACATAAGTGCTTATCTGCTTTTTCCAGCTTATTGAGTCAGCTTATTTGAAAACTCTTTGTTGATTTTGCTTAATTAAGTCATTTCAAAGCTTTTGGAACTTGAATCAGCACTTGGGGTGACCTAGAACTCAAAAACGACTATTTTGTCGTTTTCTATAGATTGCTTATTGCATTTTCAAGCTTATTCCTTGGGCTTATTTCAAATTTCTTTTTGTAGAAGTCTTATTTAGGTTAAAAGAAGCTTGTGTGTCAAATTCTAGCTTATGGCATTGGCTTATAGCTTAATGGGCCAAAAAGCCCATTAAGAATAAGCTGCTTGTTATAAGCTAGGTTATTTCACATTTTCAGCTTTTAAGCCTTTGGAAAAAGTTGTTTAAAATCAAATTTTGAGTCAACCTGTGCTTTTTGGGCTTATTTTGAACACTTTTTGTTATTGGGCCCAATTTTGGCCCAATAAGCTACTGTTTTGGGTTTAGCCCATTTTCTAGGCCCATTAAGGGTATTTAGGTAATTTCACTTTCATTTCTTAGTTATTTAGGTTAAATTAAGCTAGTTTGCAAGTTTTTAGAATTTTTTATGATTTTTGGATTTTTAATATTATTTTAATATTATTTTATTATTAAAAATTAAAAGTCTGATTTTCTAAGTTTTTACATTTTTCCTAGGTTCTAAACACTTAGTTAGGATTTTTGCAACTTTCCAAATATTTTTAGGGTCTTTTAATTATTTTCTAGAATTAATTTAAGTTTTAATTGATTTTAGTAGTTTTTAATTGTTTAAAAATAGTTTTATTTGGTTTTAAAATTTTGAAAAATAGTTTTTAGCTTAATTAAAGTATTTTTGGGGTTTACAAACTTTAAAATCTTGTTTAGGGCTTTTTAATAATTAATTTTGATTTTTAGGGCTTTAATTAGCATTAAAAAGTCATTATCTAATTAATTAAAAGGTTTTGGGAAGTTTTGATTTTTTGTAAACTCTTATAATATTATTGTGGATTTTTGGTAATTTTTAGGAATTTTTAGGGTAAAATTTTAATTTTAGCACTTTTTACGGTTTTACGTGTACACCTTTTTCGTCTTAGTTTAATTCGTCTTCGTAACCGTCATTCTCTTCTAATCTCATTTCTATTTTTCTTTTTCAAAAATATAATCACAAAGATAATCAATTCATTACACGCACACTAAGCCTCCTTGAGAACGAACTCATTTTAGGGTCATTTACACACGGTTTTCCTAAATCGTCGTGCTTACCCTATTTGTTGCTCTTTTCCTAAAGGGTATACTAAAACTCAACTATCATTTTGGCGCCGCTGCCGGGGAGGCGTGTTGTGTTTTGATTGGAATTGTTGTTTTTTGTTAGCCTCAAAATATTGAGTCAAACAAGAATGTTCGGTCATAGGTTTCTATTGTATTATTTATTAGAACGTTGTAATAAGTATTTATTTAGTCGTGATTCACGGGCTTGGATTTAAACTAATTAAAGTCCAAAATACAAGCCCGGCCCAATATATAGTCCATTAAAGCCCGCATGTGGGTGGACTATATATACTACCCTCCTAGCATGTTAGGAGGGTGGTTGGTTCATTTGTATTCTCATTCCTTAATCTAACATTCACCTAGTTCCAACCATTTCTCTCTCACTTTCTCTCACTACTTTCTCTCTCTAGAATTCTTCTCATTTCTTCCTTTCTTTCTTCTTTAATTCGTGTGATTATAACATCATTATATTAGGGACAACAATTGGTATCAATCGCCACGGGGTAGATTTGTTATTGGTTGTTCTTCTTCTATTTGATTCGTGTGATTTCTTCCATAAATCAACTCGAATTCAAATTTTTTTGTGGTTTTCGTGTTCTTTATCTTGCTACAAATCATCTATATACTTGTTGTAGAGATTTGGTTGTTTTGGTTTGGTAAAAATCACGAATTATTTGCCTAAAAGTTGCTAATTTGTTGCCTAAAAGTTGCCAAAAACCGTTGCCTAAAAAGTTGGAAGAAAAAGCACCATTATTGCGACAGCTTGAATTTAGGAAAGGAGAGTACGATTTCGATCGCAATAACCCTAGGGTTTTACTTTGCGATCAGTATTGCGATTGCCCCTTATTCCGATCTGCACATTCCGATCGTTATTGCGATCTGGATTGCGACGGATTTAAGGCAAATCTTGAAACGTTACTCTGCCCACATTGCGACAGCCACATTCCGATCTGGGATTTCAATAGGTACACATTGCGATCTGAACATTCCGATCTGGGATTTCGATAGGAACACATTGCGATCTGAACATTCCGATCTGGAGGATTCCGACAGGTGCACATTGCGATCTAATGGACATTCCGATGGCACATTCCGATGGACATTCCGATGACTTGTTTAGCTAAATTTTGTTCGAGTATTTTTTCGACTTAGCCACCATCTAGACTAGTTTCGTAATATCGTTTACACGAAGATTAAAAAAAAAAAAAATATTTGGCGGGAAAACCATTTTAAAATTTATTTTTTCCTAGACCATTTTTAGGCCATTTATGCTTCGATTTCAAATTTTTGCGATGCGAAAAATTTTTCGACCAAAAATTCAAATTTTCGGACCAAAATTCAAATTTTTAGGCCATTTTTAGGTTTTATTTTTGTCAAAATTTTTCACTTTTCAAAATTTTTCCCTATTAGTTTTTGGCTATTTTGGACTTGATTTCAAAATTTGGTAAGACAAATTTTTCAGTTTACCGTTTTGGCGGACTGAGGAATTTATTGTCGGACTGAGAAAAAATCGGAATTTTCGAAATTGCAACCACAAACCAATCACACCATATCTACTTAAGATCCAAAGTCAATTCATCAACTGTGTCACCCATTATGGATTCCGTAACACAAGATGTGCATGCACTCAAATCCAAGATGTTGGTTGCAAAAGAACGATGCGTGACACACTTTAGATCACTCCAGTCACACCTTCAAGTTCTTTCAAATGACGATTTAAAAGGCACTCGCGTCGAACTTGGATTCAAACGGGTATTCATGTCACTCACTGGACAAGATGTTGAGACATTCACAAGCACAATGCTACTCAATTTAGATCACCTTGAACAACAACTTGCCAATGATGAATTTCAAGAGGTTGAATCCATAGATGCGGTTTTGGTTCTCGAGAATCAGTTTCAGCAATTCTTTGATACACAGGTCTCTGTACACTATGATCGAGAATTCATCAACAAATACTTCTTTGAATATACTCGGTTAGAAGTTCAAGAATTCAAGGAGACATTTCTTCAACACATGAGTGCTATAAGGAAGTTCATTGCTGAAAGAACAAGTCATAAACTAAAAGTTGAAAGAAGGGTGAATAACAGATTAATGCAGCAGAACGAGAGCAATGTAGATGATGGTCAAACATTGGATGCTTGTTCGATTGGCACAGAAAGTAGCGGGACAGAATCAGAAAAGCAGCATACCAGCAACAACTCAAGGAATGATCAAGCAACCGATGATGCAGATATCAGACCCATATATGATGAGGAGCCAATGGCTGAGGTACAATTAAATGCTTTGTATGATGATCATCAATATATTGATTCTAAGATTCATGAGCTTGAAACTATGTTAGCTCAAAAGACAAAAGATTTTGAGGATGCCAAACTCGAGTTTTTAAAGAAAAATGACAAATTTGAATCTTATTTTGAAAAACTTGAAAAAGCAAACGTTGTTCTTGAACAAAAACTGGATCGTAAGATTCAAGATTCTAATGCGGAAAAAGAACATTTTGTGAAACAAATAAATTTGTTAGAATCAAAGTTGGCTTCTCAAAATCCAAGTCCTCCGCCTGCTTCAGTAAGTGGAATATCTGTGCAACCTATCGACACTGTAGATAGTAATGACGCGAATGCTGATAACGACATATTTGATAATATAAACATTAAGTTAGAACAACGTGTCGCTCAATTACTTCTACAAAATGAGCAATTGAAAGCTCAGATTCAGGAAAAGGTTTTTGCATTAACAGCAGTGAAAAATGAATTAAGGAAGCTAAAAGGAAATAGTGTGGATACTAAGTTAGCAAATCAGTCTATCTTGGGGAAACCTCCTACTCAACCATTCAGAAACCGCTCAGTTGCTAGACAACCGAATGCGTTTAAATCTGAACGACCCAAAACATCGAACTCGAGGTTTGCATCCCAAGTTGACATGCGTAGCAATTTGCCAAACACTGTCACTCCACAATCTAGATACTCCTTAAGATATTCTGCCTATGTAAAACCCAATCACATGAATGATTCAAGCAACTCTAGCAATAGCCACAAGAACATGCCTAGGCGAAGTTCAAATGACACGGGTCATACAAGCTATCTAGAGGATGCTAAGATAAAGACACAAGCAAGAGATAGGACCCAACTGAAACCTAGGAGCGCTAATCACACATCTAGGAATTCTAGACCCTTTTATGATGTGCCCAAATCAGCCTATCCTAGGAACACTAGATCCTTCTCAGATGCTAAGCACTTTGTTTGCACGAAATGTAACAAATGTGTGTTTAAAGCCATTCATGATGATTGTATCACTAAAGTCCTGAACAAGGTGAACCAAACAGCTAGAGCATCTCAAAGATGGAACCCAATAGGAAATAGTTTTTCTCCAACTAAGTCTTCCTCGGTGCATGAGAAAGCTAAGTTTTCTAGACCCTGTCTTAAGTGGAGACAAACAGGTAGAATCTTCAAAACAACTGGTCTTAAATGGGTTCCTACTGGAAAAATATTTCCCTCTAGCACGACAAAGGTTCACTGTGAACCCCCACATGGTTCTCACAAAGATATAACTAACAAATATGCAAGCATACAAACTACTGATGAAAGTGCAGGTAATCAAGTAAAGGTTCAACAAGAACATAAAGGTTTTCCTTATTCATACCGTTCAACAAAAGACACTCTCAGAGTTTGGTTGCTAAAGAAACAAATATCAGAGAAATATGTGTCTCAGGGGTTTCACAAGTAAGCAACACAATGGCACTTGAACAAAACAGTTTAAGTCCCGATCCACAAAGACAAACGACTTCCGTTCACAACCGCACGGAACTCGAAACTCAAGACCACAGCAATGAACCGACAAGTTCAACGCTGGTTCCACAAAATGTTCCTAGAGCTGATATGACAGTCGACACGACTATTGAAGAGTTGGAAATGTTGTATGGACCAATGTATGATGAATATTTCACGGGGGAGAAACAAGTTGCATCGAAGTCTTCCGCTGTCACTCATGATAAGAATGATGATACTGTTCATCATCAACAAAAGGATACAACTTCATCTACTTCAACACGGGTTGTTGCAGATTTACCTCCTCAGAATATAACTTCAACAATCGATCCTACAACATCCACAACTACTGTCATTGCTCCAGAGAACACAAATCAAGCAGACGGTGCATTATCTGACGATGACGAATTTATCAACCCATTCGGTACACCGGTACACGAAACTGGAGAGTCTTCTACTCGCCATGTTGATCCGTCAAATATGCATACGTTTTATCAACGACATCCTTCAACACATCATTGGACCCGAGATCATCCTTTGGTTCACGTAATTGGAAACCCTTCACAGCCTGTTCGTACAAGACGACAACTAGCCACTGATGGCGATGTTTGTATGTTCGCACTCGCCGTGAGTACTGTCGAACCGAAAAACATCAAAGAAGCCATGGCTGATCATGCTTGGATTGAATCGATGACGGATGAACTTCAACAATTTGAAAGACTTAAAGTTTGGGAACTTGTTGACAGACCATACGATGTAACACCATTAAATCTTCGATGGATCTGGAAAAACAAGATGGATGAAGAGAACACGATCATTAAGAACAAAGCTAGGCTAGTGGCTAAGGGGTATGGACAGAAAGAGGGTATTGATTTCGAAGAATCATTTGCACCAGTAGCTCGTATGGAAGCAGTCAGGATCTTTCTTGCTTATGCGGCACATAAGGGATTCATTGTCTATCAGATGGACGTAAAGACGACATTTCTTAACGGTCCTTTGAAGGAAGAAGTCTATGTCACGCAGCCGGAAGGATTCGTCAATCCTCATTATCCTGACAAGGTGTATCGTCTCCACAAGGCACTATATGGACTCAAGCAAGCTCCAAGGGCGTGGTACGACGAGCTCTCAAAATTTCTGGTATCCAAAGGTTTCTCAAAAGGTTCCATTGATCTAACTTTGTTCACTTATAAATATGGGGATGACATTTTGCTTGTGCAAATTTATGTTGATGACATTATTTTCGGGTCTACAAACCCAAAACTTTCAAAATGGTTTGAAAAAGTAATGCACAGCAAATTTGAAATGTCGATGATGGGCGAACTAAAATTCTTTCTAGGAATTCAAGTTCACCAATCCCTAAGTGGTATCTTTATAAACCAAGCTAAGTATTGTCAAGAGATAATCAAAAAGCATGGTATGACTTCATGTGACCCCGTTGGGACACCATTATCAACCACATCGCTAGATGCTGACTTGGAGGGATTACCCATAGATCAAACGAGATATCGTTCCATGATCGGGTCCCTCATGTACTTGACAGCAAGCAGACCTGATATTCATCATGCTACATGCTATTGTGCACGATATCAAGCACGACCCACTGAAAAGCACCTCAAGGAGGTTAAACGGATCTTTCGGTACCTCAAGAATACCATTCATTTGGGACTCTGGTATCCGAGGGAAACCGGTTTCTTTCTAACAGCCTATTCAGATTTTGATCATGCAGGGTGTCTTGATACACGTAAAAGTACTTCTGGTGGTGCACAATTTCTAGGTCAAGATAAGCTTGTGGGATGGTCTTCCAAGAAGCAGGATTGCACGTCACTTTCATCAGCCGAAGCGGAGTATGTGTCTCTATCTGCGTGTTGTGCTCAAGTTCTATGGATGAGAACACAACTCACGGATTATGGCTTCCACTTTGATAAAGTACCTATGTACTGTGACTCAAAGTCAGCCATAGCCATCTCCTGCAACCCGGTACAGCATTCCCGTACGAAGAACATTGATGTCCGATACCACTTCATAAAGGAACAAGTTGAAAGAGGTATCGTTGAATTATACTTTGTTGGAACGGATTACCAATTAGCCGACTTGTTTACGAAAGCTCTGTCGAAAGATAGGTTTGAGTACCTCGTTAGGCAAATTGGTATGAGATGTTTGACTCCAGCAGACCTGGAGATTCTGGCAAAGGTGCCTGCTTGATTTATCTATCAAACATCAACTTGTAAATATCTTTGAAAAAGAAAAATACAAAAATATAAAACACATAAAAGCAAAACACAAAATTAAAAAATCTTTCAAAATCCAAAAATATTCTTCCCGACATGTCTTTCAGTATCGATAATATGGACGTACCTAGAAATGTCGCTCAATAACGACACGGGTGTGTACATAAAGCTCGAATGAAAGTTGTAAATATTTTTCAAAACATGTCATTTCTATCTTTTCAAAAGGAAATTGTCTATTTTGGACAATATTTCCAACAACGGGTAGAGCAATCTATCTCGGGTTGAGCTTGTCACAAAACATTCAACGTTTTGAGCTCAACACAATGGCTTGTAATCACTTTCAGATTGCAACCCGGATCTAAATTCACGGGGGAGTGTACGCTTTTGTACTCTTACCCTTAGCAAAAGAAGTTAAATCTTCTTACACTTGAGTGGATTCGTCAGGACATTCAAAGTCTATGAACTCAAGTTTATGCTTTAGAAAAACCTTTTCGTCAAAAAGAATTGATTTTTCAAAAAGCGTTGAACACAATTTTTTCAAGAATTTCTCAATGATATTCAAAATCTTTCAAAAATTGTGTGTTCAACAACTCCTATCCTCAAAAGTTTAATGTGGATCACATCCTCGTAATGACAATTCCATTGGATCAATTTTTGAGGGGGAGCATTTCAACTTCATGCAAAAGCTTAACACATCTTTCTCCCGGAGATTTCAAGACTATTTTTCAAAATATATTTTAATCAAATTTGGTATCTCTAATATCAAAAGATTTTATATATTAGAGATAGGGGGAGAAAATGTGATTAAAATGTGATCTAATATAAGACTCATGCACTTTAACTCTTACCTACATGTGCAAAACACTTTCGATTATCGATGCACATGTGAAGGGGGATCATTTCTAAAACGACAAAACTAGCAAGGTGTTAAATGTTTTTCAAACACCTTGTTAGAATTTAAAGTGGTTTTCATGGTTACGATCAAATACCCACAACATCTTTAATTCACGACGTTATTGGTGTCAAAAGGGTGGTTAGGTTTAAGTCCTATGGTCCAACCAGAACCGGAGGGATCTTCCCAGGGACAATCCAATAGATTATTAGAAGTCCTTAGGAAAGATGGAGTAGAATGTGAACGTAGCTGAATGCCGACTAAGTACTGATGATAGCACTGGAACAATCACAACAAGGTGCTATTAATGATGTCTTGGTAAGCATTGAAGGGGTTGAAGAATGAAAAAGAAATGTAAGGATAAAGGGTGTAAAGAAAGAAGCCCTCCATACAACTTAGGCAGAAACCGGGTCAACTCATCATGAAGACAAACTCATCATGGACCCAGTGATGTGAAGCACAACCCTTTCCTAGCTACTCAGGCTTCTCTCAAAAGAAGTTTGTTTTATTGTCACGGAGATCAACACGACTTCTATTGACTTTCTCACTCCGAGATTGTTGATATTGAATAGGTGGCATCTGCTCCAGCCTCCGACCACTAAAAGTGCACAAATCGAGTCTAGAGCCAAGAGATCAATCAAATCTCGTTAGGACACACGGATGAAGATCAAGAGAGTCCTACGCTATATCCTTGTGATATTGCTAGAACACTCAGAGTGATACTACTTAGTATTCACAATGATGAGTGGAAATCCTTCCAGTGTTAACATCAAACAGCACTGCGGTAGGTCATATGTAAGATTCTTTATGAATTGAACATATGTACAACTGAAAAGCAACAGTAGTTTGATTCTGAATTGATTCAAACTCGTTTCAGGTTTCTACGCAATATCTTTATGGTCTTGCCAGAACATTCAGAGTGATATTCATTAATATTCACAGTGACGAATGGAAATCCTTCTAGCGTCAACATCAAACAGCGCTACGGTAGGTGACTTGTGAGATTCTTATGAATCAAACTTGTGTCAACTGGAAAGCAACAATGGTAAGATTCTAATGAATCAAACTTGTTCCAGGAATTTGAATTGACGACTTTAATCAAGCGGATATTTATCCAATTGATTCACTCTTTATGTTCACAGTCTTGCTTTGAGACGGTCGAGTAAAGAGAACGGCTAGTACTGCCGCGAAACCCTGTCAAGGAGATTCTTAATTGAATCTACCTGATCACAGGTACGATATTTAATATCGTATAACGGTCTTCACCGACCGGAGGTAAAACGCTACCGATTTAGGACGAATGTCAAAGCCATTCAGTCCGTGTCTATGTTTTGTCTCGAGAAGGTGGCGTCACGGTGTACTCAGCAAAGTCAGATATACACAACCACATATTCATGCCCAAAGACTTATCCAACAATTGATAGTGTGAGCATGTGGATAAAGACACAAGATCACAAGATGGCAAAGACAAGTCAAGAATGATTTGAAGATCTCAAGACTAAAAGACAAAGTCGAAAGACAACAACAAAGGCTCAAAGATCACAGCATGAAGGAACAAAACTACTGTTACACGTTCAAGACTCATTTATGACGAAATTCATAAATCTCCATTGGAATCCAAATATCAAAGAGGAATGACCTAACATTGGGGGAGATTGTTAGCCTCAAAATATTGAGTCAAACAAGAATGTTTGGTCATAGGTTTCTATTGTATTATTTATTAGAACGTTGTAATAAGTATTTATTTAGTCGTGATTCACGGGCTTGGATTTAAACTAATTAAAGTCCAAAATACAAGCCCGGCCCAATATATAGTCCATTAAAGCCCGCATGTGGGTGGACTATATATACTACCCTCCTAGCATGTTAGGAGGGTGGTTGGTTCATTTGTATTCTCATTCCTTAATCTAACATTCACCTAGTTCCAACCATTTCTCTCTCACTTTCTCTCACTACTTTCTCTCTCTAGAATTCTTCTCATTTCTTCCTTTCTTTCTTCTTTAATTCGTGTGATTATAACATCATTATATTAGGGACAACATTTTTATATACTAACCATAAATAGTATTTGTATTAGTAGCACTCTACTAATACGTATTATCGGTTTTCGGTTTTTGTGTGAATACTATTACTATAGTGTATACGTAGAACAATAAATTCACAAGTACTCCAAATATGTGAGAAATCACAACCTTGACTTGGGAGGTCATTACCCAATCATTGTATTCGAATCTCAAACCAATGAAAAAGGCAAAAATAGATAAATACTTTCGTGAAGCTTAATCTTGAAAAGTACAAACTATAAGGTGGGTATAAGGCGGATATTATAAAATATATCCTAAGGAAAAAGGCTCTTAAGTGCTTCACGCCGCCTCGTTTCCCCGCTTGCTTGTGAGTATTTGATTTTGAGAGCTAATCGAGGGTTTTGCCGCCCAAAGTATTACTAAGTATCATATATATTTTCTTCGTTTCCATTGATTAAACCCTCTTGAACGTTTTGGTGTTCCACTAACATTCTAAAGTCATCGAAGGCGTTCACTTCACGTGATCATTTTCATTCCTTGAGGCTTCTTTAATCGAGAGATTTGATTAAGGAGGAGATTTGTAGATTTGTGTCTACTTAATACATTCCACAAGATCCAAAAAGGTTAATACAATCAAAAACCACAAAAAAATTGAAAAATACAAAACACCAAAAAGAATCTTCTTTGCTTGTCCCCTCGTTGTACGTGACGTTTATGCTAACTCGAAATCAAGCAAGACGTGCACGTAAACGAAAGAACAAAACTCCCACTCCCAATCTTTCTAGTGAGGAGTCTCCTATTGACGAACCCATTGTAAGAGAAACACCAACCATGGTGAATCGAACTATGATGGAGTTACTTCAAGTACCCACCGAGGGTTATGGAGAGGCTATTGGGATTCCCGCTATCCTTGCGGAGAATTTTGAGGTGAAAACGGGTTTGTTGTCGATGATCCAAAACAACAAATTCCGTGGTGATGAGAAGGACAATCCACACAACCATATCCGCCAATTCAATCGTCTTACCGCAACTTGCAAGTTTAAGGATGTCTCGAATGACTCGATTAAGATGATACTTTTTCCGTATTCCTTAGCGGGGCCCGCTAAAATTTTGTTAGAGAAAGAGCCACCCAATTCTATATTGACGTGGAAGGATCTCGTGTCTAAATTTGTGAACCAATTTTTTCCGCCCTCTAAGACTACGCATTTGAAAGACGAGATTTCAAAGTTTTCACAAGAATTTAATGAAAATTTTTCAACGGCTTGGAATAGGTTTAAGGAAATGTTACATGAATGTCCTCATCACGGTTTTTCCGACTTGCATCAAATTGACACGTTTTACAAAGGACTTAATGATCATGAAAGGGATTATTTGAATGCCGCCGCGGGTGGTAATTTTTTGTGTAAAACGGTTGAGGAAGCTTTGGTGATAATTGAAAATAGATCTAAGGTGTATAGTCCTCGTAGCACGTCTAGTGTTCGTTAGGCTTCGTCTTCGGCTTCACCTTCTTTGTCTACTACCATCGATTGTAACACCCCATTTTGGAAATGGAAATATCACCGTTATTATGGTGTGTCATCAAAGCATACAAGGTAAAATGTTTAAACATTACTTGACCATATAAAGGAAAATACCGGAATCAAACATCGGTAGTCCAAAAGTAAAGCTCATCACACACAAACATAGTATAGTAAGGAATAAGGACGAAACAATGTCCAAAGCATAAGTATCATAAAGAAAAGAAATGCATAATGTAAAGAAGGCTAGACAGCTTCCAGTCCATATGCACGTACTCTTAGTGTCTACGAGCGTCCCTGAGTACCTGCCGTTTTGGGAACATAGAAAGGAAAACGGCTGAGCAATACGCTCAGTGCACGGATGTACAATAAAGCATGAATAGGATAAGCATATAACATAATAACAGTGGAAGAAACTAAGTCCCGAGTAACTGGTTAAGTCTTAATAAAACAGGTTTTATAGTTTGAAAGTCTTATGTTTATCTTATAAAAACTGTTTGTCATATTTTACCATTTAGCCAATATAGGTCATGAATATCCACCGTGCATGAATAATTGGAGGGGTGACCTCATCATGCAAATTAGAGGGGCTGCCTCTAATTTAATATACTGGTTTTATGGGTAGGAGGGATCAGCTCCTTGTGAAGGATGCAAGGCACACACCACATTCACCATGTAATCCTGAATAAAAACGTGTAACTAGGATGCACCCATACGCCCCACATGATAAATATAAATAAATGGCCAAAAGCTGAAGGGACGCCATGAGCAATCACTCCGCCGTGGTGAAGTCATAACATCAGTGCCTCTAATGTTATGGTTATGGTACCTCCATAACTAGGTGAAACTGGTCATGCATGTATATGGCTATAGGTAATCATATTTAAAACATAAGCAATCAAACTCATACATATACTACGGGAAAACAGTTGGCTGAATACGGGGAAATCCTAATAAGAAAAGAATATCCATACTGAAAGGACGGGAATCCGTACCTTATGTCCAGTGAACGAGAACGATGAACTGCGAGAATCCTACTTCCGAAACACTAGTGCTACATAAATACGTACATGAAATAAGTATCCGCTTACTACACACATAGCTGGTTTTATATCATGTCTTAGCTTATTTTAAGTGTTCTTACTATTTACACTGTTTAAAGCCTTAAACTGTGTTAAATCTTATATTCTTTTTAATCTGATTAAGTATTTATGGTATTTCATGTGTTATCATACTTACTGTGTAAAAATAAGTAACTTTCCAAAAATAGCAGGTTTCCTAAATTAGAAAGTTTTCAAAAATAGAAAGTTTCCAAAAATAGAAAGTTTCCAAAAATAGATTTACTGCTTAAAATAGATAAGTTTCTAAAAATATAAAGTTTCCATAAATAGATTAGCTGCCTTAATTAAATAAGTTTCCATAAATAGATTAGCTGCCTTAAATAAATAAGTTTCTAAAAATAGCTGGTTTCCATAAATAAAATAGCTGCCTTATTTAATTAAGTTTCTAAAAATAGAAGGTTTCCATAATTAGAAATAAGCTGGTTAAATAAGCTAAGTAAATAAGCCTAAGTGTTTTCATGGTTATATTCTAAAATTGTTTAAACATTACTTGACCATATAAAGGAAAATACCGGAATCAAACATCGGTAGTCCAAAAGTAAAGCTCATCACACACAAACATAGTATAGTAAGGAATAAGGAAGAAACAATGTCCAAAGCATAAGTATCATAAAGAAAAGAAATGCATAATGTAAAGAAGGCTAGACAGCTTCCAGTCCATATGCACGTACTCTTAGTGTCTACGAGCGTCCCTGAGTACCTGCCGTTTTGGGAACATAGAAAGGAAAACGGCTGAGCAATACGCTCAGTGCACGGATGTACAATAAAGCATGAATAGGATAAGCATATAACATAATAACAGCGGAAGAAACTAAGTCCCGAGTAACCTGGTTAAGTCTTAATAAAACTGGTTTTATAGTTTGAAAGTCTTATGTTTATCTTATAAAAACTGTTTGTCATATTTTACCATTTAGCCAATATAGGTCATGAATATCCACCGTGCATGAATAATTGGAGGGGTGACCTCATCATGCAAATTAGAGGGGCTGCCTCTAATTTAATATACTGGTCTGAGTAGGCGGGATGTTACATCGATGCTTGCCAAATTGAGGCGAACTTGGAAAACAAGATTTTTGATAAGCTAAAAGGACTTTTGATTGAGTTTAAAGTTGGTGAACAAAGTGCTCCCGCTACAGCTAAAGCGGTTGAGGTTTCTTGCATGTATTGTGGTGGAGGTCATGATTTCTCCGAGTGCATTACCAACGGTGGTAACACTTCGAGTGCCTTCGCGGCCACGGGAAATTACAACCAAAACGGTCAAGTTTCCCGCTTTAATCAAATGACTCCACCGGGTTTTGGTTCAAATCAAAATGCTAACAACAATTATCGAAACAATCAAGTTGGTTTCAAAAAAAATTACAACAATGGAAACTATGGGAATCAAGGGGCTAATAATCAAGTTTCAAACAAAAATGATTTTCAAAACAACAACAAAGGTTTGCAAACATTGAAAGATCTTCCAAGTGAGTTTGTTGAATACGCTAGTGGGAATGATGCTAGGTTTGACAATATTCAAAGAGAAATCATTAGCCTAAGATCCGAGTTTAAGAACGACTTGAAGAAAGAGTTGAAAAATGAGTTAGCTAATGAACTTAAGATCCACACCAACAAGATGGAAGGAAATGTCACTAGGTTACAACAAAACCAACAAAAAATGGAACAAGGGCAACATGAGATTAAACAAGAGATGAATAAGGCCGAGAAAAGGAAAACCGAGGCCGTATTGAGGCAATCCAATTTTGAAGATAAAATCTCATCTATGTTTGAGGCAATAATATGTAAACCGTCTTCGAGTAGTCTTCCTAGCAACACCATATCCAACCCTAAGGGTGAGATGAAAGTGATTACCACACGTAGTGGTAAGACACTCAAGGAACCGACTCCTCAACAAATTGCTCCTACGGAGGAAGCAATTGAGGAAGAACCCGAGGTGGTGGTCCAAAAGGAGCATGTCCCAATCCCACGAAGTACCGCTCATGCCACACCTACGGTTGACCCATTACCATCATTGGAACCCGAGATTCCAAAGGCTATGCCTACTATGCCTCAACCCACACCACCTTTGCCCTATCCATCAAGACTTAGGAAGGAGAAACGTCAAGAGCACGACAATTATCAATTTGAGCTTTTTATGAAAATGTTTCGTGATTTACACCTTAATGTGAGTTTCGCCGATGCTTTGGTCATGATGCCTCGATTTGCCGCCAACTTTAAGAGTATGTTGAACAACAAGGAGAAATTGCACGAATTGTCTAGTTGTTCATCGGTTTATCTTAATCGCATACCTCAAAAAGTCGGTGATCCCGGTAAATTCTTGATTCCTTGTGCAATCCAAGATATGGAGGAATGCTTCGCCTTGGCCGATCTTGGTGCTAGCATTAACTTGATGCCACTTGCAATCTTCAAGTCGCTCAATTTTCCTAATCTTACTCCTTCACTAATGTCTATCGAGTTGGCCGACCATTCCACGATTCCCGCATGTGGTTTGGCGGAAGACGTTTTTGTGAAAGTAGGGAAGTTCTACTATCCCGTAGACTTTATCGTTGTTGATATCCCCACGGATCCTCAAGTTCCTCTCATTTTAGGTCGTTCGTTTTTAGATACGTCTATGGCTTTGATTGATGTTCATGCTAGAAAGATCACCTTACGTTTCAACGACGAGGAACTTGTTATAAATGCAACTCAAAACTCTCAAATTTCTCATGTTTATTCTGTTGCAACCATAAACCTAGTTGACATGATTGACGTGGTTTGCGAGGAATTTTCACAAGAAGTTCTAGGCTTTGGTGATGAAGAAACTAGTGGCAATCCCACTATGTTGGATCCAATTCTTGATAATTCGACACCAACCTTCACTCCCTTTGAAGGTGGTGGTTTTACGTTGGAAGAATTCGATGTTCCACGTACTTGTGACGAAGACCTCGACAACGATGAGGACTTCTCGATTATCAAGGATTTTCTTAACGATTTTCCATTGCCTCCACCCGAGGAGGTTATGAGTATCGAACCCAAATCTTCACTTGAGGAACCACCTATTCTCGAGTTGAAAGATTTACCTCCTCATCTCGAATATGTCTATTTGGAGGAGGAAGACAAGTTGCCGGTTATTATTGCGAAGGAACTTTTGAATGATGAAAAAACCGCACTTGTCGATGTTCTAAAGGACCACAAGAGGGCAATTGCGTGGAAGTTATCCGACATTAAGGGAATCGATCCCAAGTTTTGTACCCACAAAATTTTAATGGAGGAGGATTACAAGCCCGCAATCCAAAGTCAAAGAAGGGTGAACCCAAAAATTCACGACGTCATCAAAAAGGAGGTCCTTAAACTCCTTGACGCGGGAATGATTTACCCTATTTCTGATATCCCTTGGGTGAGTCCTATTCATTGTGTCCCTAAAAAGGGAGGGATGACCGTTGTGCCAAACGATGCCAACGAGTTGATTCCCACTAGACTCGTGACCGGATGGAGTGTGTGCATTGACTATCGAAAGTTGAATGAAGCCACTCGAAAAGACCATTTTCCCTTGCCCTTCATGGACCAAATGTTGGAGCGTCTTGCGGGAAACGATTTCTATTGCTTTTTAGATGGTTTTTCCGGTTACTTCCAAATTCCCATCGATCCTCGTGATCAAGAAAAAACTACGTTTACGTGTCCATATGGAACGTTTGCCTATCGTAGGATGCCATTCGGACTTTGCAATGCACCGGGAACCTTTCAAAGGTGCATGATGGGTATTTTTCATGACATGATCCAGAAGACGATGGAAGTCTTCATGGATGACTTTTCCGTGTTTGGTAATTCGTTCACTTCGTGTTTGTCGAACCTTGAGAGAATGTTGAAACGTTGTGAGGAAACCAACCTTGTGCTCAATTGGGAAAAGTGTCATTTTATGGTTAAGAGTGGAATCGTCTTAGGGCACAAGGTCTCGAAAGCGGGGATTAAGGTAGATCAAGCTAAGGTAGACGTCATCGCCAAATTACCTCATCCCAAAACCGTCAAGGGAGTTAGGAGTTTCCTAGGCCACGCGGGCTTTTATCGTCGATTCATCAAGGATTTTTCAAAGATCTCTGGACCCATTACACATCTTCTTGAAAAAGAGGCACGTTTTGTCTTTGACGAAGATTGTGTACGAGCCTTTGAAATCCTTAAGAGGAAACTTACCGAAGCTCCCATTCTTGTTGCTCCCAATTGGAACCTCCCCTTTGAGCTCATGTGTGATGCTAGTGATTACGCTATTGGGTCCATTTTGGGGCAACGTCATGATAAGCACTTCTTGCCTATTCACTATGCTAGCAAGACGATGACCGAGGCTCAACTAAAATACACTACAACGGAAAAGGAGTTCCTTGCCGTGGTGTATGCATTTGAGAAATTCCGACCTTACCTCGTCTTAGCTAAATGCATAGTGTATACGGACCATTCGGCTATCAAGTATCTCATGGCAAAGCAAGATGCTAAGCCTAGATTACTTCGTTGGATTCTCCTCCTTCAATAATTTGATCACACCATCGTTGACAAAAAAGGAGCCGAGAATCTAGCGGCCGATCATCTTTATCGTTTGTAAGATCCTCACCAAAGTGTTTATGAGCCCAAGGAAATCACCGAAACATTTCCGCTTGAAACACTTGGTGTAGTGAATTCTAATCTTGATTCATCCACCCCATGGTTTGTGGATTTTGCAAATTACCATGCGGGTAACTTCATCGTTAAGGGTATGACGACTCAAGAAAAACGAAAATTCTTTCGTGACGTCAAGTTCTACTTTTGGAACGACCCTTACTTGTTTCGAACTTGTGCGGATCAAATCATCCGACGTTGTGTATTTGGCACCGAAGCTTCTAACATCCTTAGAGCTTGCCATGAGGGACCCACGGGTGGTCACCACGGTGCTAATCTCACGGCTAAGAAGGTGTTTGATGTCGGCTTCTTTTGGCCTACTATTTACCGAGATGCACAAGATCTTGTGAAGTCATGTGATTCATGCCAACGACAAGGAAAAGCCTCACAAAAAGATGAAATACCACAAAATATCATCCAAGTGTGTGAGATCTTTGACGTTTGGGGTATAGACTTTATGGGGCCGTTCCCATCATCTCGTGGTAATAAGTACATTCTCGTTGTGGTTGACTACCTATCTAAGTGGGTGGAGGCCAAGGCCTTGCCCACCAATGATGCTCGTGTGGTAGTCAAGTTTTTGAAAAGCTTGTTTTCTCGGTTTGGAACCCCTTGTGATATCATAAACGATCGTGGAACCCATTTTTGTAACGACCAATTCGAAAGGGTCCTAAGGAAATATGGGGTTACACATCGGCTTTCTACGGCTTATCACCCACAAACGAGTGGGCAAGTCGAGCTTTCAAACCGAGCGTTGAAGAGGATCTTGGAGAGATCCGTTGGGGAAAACCGACAATCTTGGTCGGATAAGTTAGACGATGCTTTATGGGCCTTTAGGACCGCTCATAAGACGCCCATTGGGTGCACTCCCTATAAGCTTGTGTATGGAAAGAATTGTCATTTGCCTATCGAGTTAGAACACAAGGCTTATTGGGCCCTAAAGCATTGTAATGATGATATGGAGACCGCGGGAAAACACCAGAAAATGCAATTAAATGAATTGGATGAATTGAGGGACATTGCTTATGAAAATTCATTGATTTATAAAGAAAAAACTAAAAAGTTGCATGATTCTAAAATTAAAAACCGGGTTTTTAACATTGGGGATCTAGTTTTGCTTTTTAATTCTCGCTTGAAAATCTTTTCCGGTAAGTTGAAATCCCGTTTGTCCGGTACATTCACCGTGACTCAAGTGTTTCCGTATGGGACCATCGAGCTAGCTCAAGATGATGGTCCTAACTTCAAGGTGAATGGAATATGTTGAAGCACTACTTTTGCGGGAAAGTTCCATCCTTGAACAACCTCGACCAAGTCACCTTCCCCAATGATAATTAGTATTGAGGGGATCGAGTCGAGCTCATGACTCAGTAATCAAAAATGAGGTGCCTTGTGGGGGAGTCCCATGCTTATCCTATGTATATATTATCACTTTCTAATGTAGTCAACGTGTGGGGATTTGTGCCCTTCCAACCTTTGTTCCGTGGTTGTTTGTGAATTGTGGACTTTAGATGATCATGATCTTCACGATTGGAGCCACTCGTGTTCGTTTATGGGAGCACTCGATCGTTTGATTTGAAGACTTTCTCAATATCCATGATATATCCTTTTGATGTTCTAACCTTAGGTTTACAGGACACTTCATAAACGGCTATTAATATATTGGTTACACCCTTTCCATGCTAGATTAGGCATTCGACTACGTCTCTAGTATGGGGTGTTTGCACCCCTAGACTCGAAACATTGAGGACAATGTTTAACTTTAGTATGGGGGGTGAATAGATACTTTCCTTGTCAAACCTTCACTCTTTCCAAAGTTTATCTTTTTGTTTATCGTTTTTGTTGCAAAATAAGGCTAAAAATGGCCAAATTTTAAAATTTTTCTCATGTTTTATAAGTGTTTGAAGACACGAATGTAGGTTTTCCGATGGCGAGAATAAGAGTAATTTTTACTCGACCGTGCGTGTTGAGCACTTAGCTTTGATTCCTTAACTACACATTGGGCTAAGTATCTTAAATGAGGACGAGAAATGATAGGGTTAATTATAAGTTACTATGCTAAACGTAGAGTACTCGTATTCTTTCAAAAACTCATGTGTTCTCGTTGTTTGCTTATTCTCCCTTCGCAAGTAAATATTTTTTGCTTAATAAATATTGACTTAGCGGTTTAGTTGGGATTGTTGGGTTTCTAGTCTTTTCTAGTAGCTTCCGTGTAATTAAATTGGGAAGACATTAAGGTATCGCTAGCGTCACGGTTTTGAAGTATTGGCACCCAAATAATCAAAAGCTTCACCCAATAATTAGATTTCAAGTGCTCACCTAAATCAAGCAAACAATTTGAAGCCCCACAAGGCCGAAAAATCTATGCAAAATTGAAAGTAAATCAAGCCTTAATCTTCGAAGCTTTAAAGATCCAAAATTCGCCTTAGCGTGAGGATATACGTCTTTGGCTAATAAAACTACCGATGAGGTGGATAATAAAAGGCAAGGCAAGACCGAAGTCATAATAAAAGCTTCATGGTGAAGTTGATATAAAAGATGGAGGTAAACCAAAGATAATAAGGCCCTTCCGTTAGGGGCGTATAAAAGTCTTGGTAATAAGTCTCATGTTCAAAACTGTTATAAAACCGTGTTTATCGATTCTTCTTGTCAACTTAATTTTTTGACATCGTTGTCTATTAGGAGGGGTTATTGATTTGATGGTCTTAGTTACATCGTTAGGACTCTATTTTTAGACCTAAATCTCTATTATCGCATAAGTCAACCAATGTATCCTCGTGAAACATTCAAGACAATATAAAATATAAGAGATACAACTTAGGAATAATGGGAGGATAAGTACGTGATTAGGACATATGAGTAGTGTTAGCATTACTAACTTATAATGACAATGATCTCGTTGCACGCTTGGCATGGAATTGGGGTGAAAATCGAGGACGATGAAATTATTTCTAACGAAGCATTCACGTGTTCTTATTCTATGAACCTAAACGTCCCATTTTGCGATGAAAATCATAGATTATGTCTAAAACGCAAGTAGAGGTAGCAATAGTAGTAGTGTAGCTAGTTTTTCGTTCAATAAAGAGAATAAAAATGAATTTTGGAGGTGCTACGATACTTTATTTTAGCATTGCGTGAGGGCACGACAATGGTTTAGTATGGGGGAGTGATGAGACTGCTTTTATACATAGTCTCATCTTCCAAATAGGGCTTAAAATGCATTAAATATCATCAAAATACCCATATATATGCTTGTGTTTGTTGCTTGTGTATTTTAGGTACGGATATTGAGAAAATGACAAAAGATCACAAGAATCATGCAATAACGAACACGGGAAACGAAGTCGCACAATGAACCAAGCCCTAATGAAGACTTTCCCAAGATCAACCCTTGAAGATTTGAAGAATTATGAAGAAGCGTCCTCCAATATGGAAGAATTGACACTTTATACCCTTGTATCCTCATAATTACAAGTTTGGTCCCTAAAGTTTGTCAAAATTACAAAAGGACCCTCCACTTTGAAGAATTGGCAAGTTTAGCCCCTCAACAAAGCTAAATTGTCAACCAATATCCTCCACAAAGTCAAATACATCATGAAGTCCTTCAAAGTATAAGAAATTACAAGTTTGGTCCTTTGAAAATTCCAAAATTACAAAAAGGACCCTCAACTTTCAACATTTTGCAAAAATGATCCCTCATCAAACATGACTTGGCACATTCAGTCCTCCAAAATAACCATTATACAAGTCAATACCATTATCCATCATCAAAATGCCAAATCAGCCCTTAAAGAATTCAAAAATGGCAAGAAATACCCCTGAAAATACTTTGGAAAAGTATTTGGGGCAGAAGTGTGAAAAAGGAAACTTGAATAACAAAGGAAATCAGATTTGTGGGATTTATTTACAAAGTGAAAGAAGAAAGGAAAGTGAGGGACTTATTCTTGCAGACAGCCTAACTTACCTAGACCAACCCACACTCTACACGTGTCCCACTCACCCCATCCCACCAATCACCACACACCATTTCTCCACCTCAGCTTTCCATTTAACCGGTTTTATAACTAATTAATATTAGTTACAAAACACGCGCTAAACACCCCATTCAAACCTTAATTAGGATCAAAACATGCACTATTCACCATATGAACAAATTTGGGTTTTCTCTAATCACTTGTAATTAACCCACCAAAACCTCCAGAATCTTGATTAGTTGTCTCCTAATCACAACCCAACCGTTAAACTTGGCACCCCACCAACCCACATGCTGCATGGGGCCTCCCCTGCTACGTCAAAAGGGAAGATGACAAAAACTTGCCAGCCATCCAACGTGTAGGATTGCTGCTTACTTTCTAAGCTCAATTTGAGCCTTTGGATGCAATTCATCCTTGCCAACTCACACAACCTGCAAAGAAAACATCACATGATCCTCAAGGCATTCAAACTTCAAAAGGGCATTTTGGGGACTTCATCAACATTAGGGCAATGTTTTTATGCTTTCTAGTAGTTCAATGTAGCCTATATAAAGGCCTTAGGATCCAACATTTGCTCTTGCTTTTGATTTTTCCTTGTTCAAGTTTTATGTAAATCCCATTTCAGTCTAATGAAATTGTGTTTGAATCATTGAAGAAAAGTCATTGGCCAATCTTTATTCCTGCTTGTTATTGTTATATGATTGTTAGTTTAGAAGTTAAAAACCTGTTTTCACTTGGAGGTTGCAAAAGTTTGCAATTTTCCTCATTCTTGATATTTTGCTAAGTACTTGTTCCTACCT
The DNA here is from genome assembly GCA_025667525.1 of Glebionis coronaria. Lineage (NCBI taxonomy): Eukaryota > Viridiplantae > Streptophyta > Magnoliopsida > Asterales > Asteraceae > Glebionis > Glebionis coronaria. Next base: position 69,605,373 of record CM046882.1, on the reverse strand, counting down.
TGGAATTTTTGGGTTATAGGGCTGATCATAGCATCCTAACTGAGTTAGTTAAGGTGTTGTGAGACTTATAACTTGGGGATAATCAAGTGTGGGGTAACAAGGTTGCATCAATCAAGATTTTTGAAGTTTCTGATTTTATACTCTTGTGCTTTAACCTTGTTCAATCTTAGCAGGCTTTATTGTGGAAACTTGTGCTTGTTCTTGCTAGAACATAAGCTCAAAATTCGTGGGTGTGGATGTACATCCATGAGGTTTGCATACTCAATCCTAAAATCTGCTTAAATTCATGATTTTTGGTGATATTTGTATGTGGCTTGTGTTCTTGTGAATTTTGTGGCTTAAATCTGCTTGAATCTGTTAATCTCACTTGTTATTGTGTTTATTGATGCTTGGGTGGCCTTAAATTTCACTTTGCCTTTGAAAATTTTGATTTTGAAAAGATTAAGGGGTGTTTGGGTCTATCTGTTTAAGCTTGTAACTTGTTATTGTGTTGTTGGATTGTGTTGTTTATGCTTGGTATCTGATATATACCTTGTTGAGAGTGTTTTACTGCAAGTTTTTGGGTTTGAAGCCTTGAATCAAACAATCTGCTATATAAACTTTGTTACTGCCTGTTTTGACCTAGGATTTTGGGAACACTTAGTGTGTATGCATGCTTAGGGCTAAAAGTGGTTTAAACAAAGTTATTGTAACCTGTTTGAAAGATTTGAGGTGTTGAATCTGGCTTAAGTGTCAAATACATCAGCAAAGTAGAACACTGCATGTGTTAGTGTTCATCAGTAACTTTCATTGGCTTGAATCTTGCTTAATTCTTTGAACCATTACATGAAACCTGTTTAGACTTGCTTATTGGAGTTTATAATAGCTTGTGTATGAATTTGGTTGAATTTGGCTGGCTGATTTGTGGTAAAACTGCTCATAAGTGCTTAATTGCTTATTGTTCATGTCTGTATCATGTCTGGTGATTGATTGATTAAACTGTATCAATTGGGTGTTAGTGATTGTGTTATTTTGATTGTTCTTGACTCCTTTGATCCAAAGATCATTTGGATGCCTTTGTGTAATCTGAATCTCCAAAAAAGTCACTAAAGACAAAAAGTCAAACAAGTCAAGCAGTGGAAAAAGTTTCCACTGCTCAACACCCAAAGCTAGCCCCTGCTAGTGTAATTTTGAACTCAGCTTATCAATAAGCAATTCTAGCTTATCCAGACTTGCAACAACTTATTTTTTGTGATAGGTCTTCATTATTTGACCCATTTTAGTAGACTGGAGCTTATTAGACTTTGACTTTGACTTTTTACTAGAAAACTAACTTCTTTGACTTTTACATAAGTGCTTATCTGCTTTTTCCAGCTTATTGAGTCAGCTTATTTGAAAACTCTTTGTTTATTTTGCTTAATTAAGTCATTTCAAAGCTTTTGGAACTTGAATCAGCACTTGGGGTGGCCTAGAACTCAAAAACGACTATTTTGTCGTTTTCTATAGATTGCTTATTGCATTTTCAGGCTTATTCCTTGGGCTTATTTCAAATTTCTTTTTGCAGAAGTCTTATTTAGGTCAAAAGAGGCTTGTGTGTCAAATTCTAGCTTATGGCATTGGCTTATAGCTTAATGGGCCAAAAAGCCCTTTAAGAATAAGCTGCTTGTTATAAGCTAGCTTATTTCACTTTTTCAGCTTTTGGGCCTTTGTAAAAAGTTGTTTAAAATCAAATTTTGAGTCAACCTGTGCTTTTTGGACTTATTTTGAACAATTTTTGTTATTGGGCCCAATTTTGGCCCAATAAGCTACTGTTTTGGGTTTAGCCCATTTTCTAGGCACATTAAGGGTATTTAGGTAATTTTACTTTCATTTCTTAGTTATTTAGGTTAAATTAAGCAAGTTTGCAAGTTTTTAGATTTTTTTTATGATTTTTAGATTTTTAATATTATTTTAATATAATTTTATTATTAAAAATTAAAAGTCTGATTTTCTAAGTTTTTACATTTTTCCTAGGTTCTAAACACTTAATTAGGATTTTTGCAACTTTCCAAATATTTTTAGGGTCTTTTAATTATTTTCTAGAATTAATTTAAGTTTTAATTGATTTTAGTAGTTTTTAATTGTTTAAAAATAGTTTTATTTGGTTTTAAAATTTTGAAAAATAGGTTTTAGCTTAATTAAAGTATTTTTGAGGTTTACAAACTTTAAAATCTTGTTTAGGGCTTTTTAATAATTAATTTTGATTTTTAGGGCTTTAATTAGCATTAAAAAGTCATTATCTAATTAATTAAAAGGTTTTGGCAAGTTTTGATTTTTTGTAAACTCTTAGAATATTATTGTGGATTTTTGGTAATTTTTAGGAATTTTTAGGGTAAAATTTTAATTTTAGCACTTTTTACGGTTTTACGTGTACACCTTTTTCGTCTTAGTTTAATCCGTCTCCGTGACCTTCATTCTCTTCTAATCTCATTTCTATTTTTCTTTCTCAAAAATATAATCACAAAGATAATCAATTCATTACACACACATTAAGCCTCCTTGAGAACGAACTCATTTTAGGGTCATTTACACACGGTTTTCCTAAATCGTCGTGCTTACCCTATTTGTTGCTCTTTTCCTAAAGGGTATACTAAAACTCAACTATCAGTGGTCGTGGTTGAAAGTGGTAGAAGGTCTCCCAAAATTAACTGGTTTTGGTCTACCTTTATTAGCATGACTAACATGATAACACCTGGTCCTGTTGTTAGATCTTTCATACCCCACCTCAGCTTTATTATTGAATCTACATTTAGCTTTCAAATGATCAAAACTCTCACATAGGTAGCAGGTCTTATTATACATAACAAATCCTTCTCCTAACTGTTGAGATTTTTTATTATTCCAGTCTCTTTGATTCCCTCTAGGTTTTTTAGCCATGTACATCTCAGCATACTTAACAGATTTTTTAATAGGATTATACTTAGGTTAATTGGGATTCAACCTTCTAGTATTTTCAACAACAAATTTTTTCATCTATCTTATCAGTTTTTTGAGAGATTGTACTATTAGAGTTATCATACTCAAAAGTACAATATTTAGTACTAGTGTTTTTGTGATAGATATATCTTGTGGAGAGTCAATAATAGTTATGCTAGGGATAAGATTATCATCCTTTTTTACCTCTTCTACCTTAATAGGCTCATACTCAAGTTCCTTGTAATGTTGGAATTCTAGAAGACCAGTGAATGTAAAATATTTCAAAGGATGAAAATAAACAAGCAAGGGGGGGATGGTGAGGGGTTCAACAACATGATAATCACCAATATAACCTAAAACCATTTGCACATTTCAGGAACCCGACTACCAATCATCTTTTCTAGGTTTTTTGTCGCATTATCAAAACGTTTGAATTTTAATTCATTTTCAGGCGTACTAATTTCACTAGTCTCTAGTTTACACATAAGATCGGTAATTTCAAGTGTTTGAGCATCTATTTCCTTTTTGAGAAGAATAATAGAATCTTTAAAGACCATTTCTTGTTCATTATAATATTCTATTTGCTCTTCTAACATGACAACCCCTCTTTTTGGTAATTATTGACCCAAACTTAGATCGGTTTATCTTTGTACTAACGAGATTAGATCAAGTAGAATACGTAGAGAAACTTTATGCTTGAAACAATCTAAGTATTATGTGGAATTAATACTTAGAACAAAGAACAATATGATTACCAAACTTTCAACTTTTGATTAATAAATACGACGTACATAGGTATTATAAGTGTATGTATATCAAACCCTAAGACCTCCTTTTATAGATCAAGGTGTCTTGAACAAAATGCTAAGTATCAACTATTCTAGGAAGATATTAAAGTGATAAACATAAGAAAATACAATATTCGGATATATCTTCCTAACTTATACAAAACATGTTGACCTAACAGCTGATAAACTTTGACAGTAGCTTGGATTGTCTTTGTCAGCATCTTGATTAGTCAGCGCCTTGAATACTCTTGTCAGCGGCTAGAACCCTTTGTCAGCGTCTAGTGACTTAGATAATTTTATTCCCAACAATCCTCCCCTAAACTTGATATTTACCCTAATCATTAAGTTTCTGAATAAAAACAAAATATAGAGAGGATTCTTACAGATAAACCTATTCTTTAACTTAAGAATAAAGAAATTTATAAGATCAACACCCACCCCACTATTATAGTCGACATTCAGCTTTGTGCTCACCAGCTTCTTCAATATGTCTTGTGTCAGTGGTTAAATTTTATCCACCAACAAGTATTCTGAGAACTTTGTTGTGCAAAGGTGATACACACCAGCAGCTAAATACAATCGCCACTCCAAACCTGTCAAATCATCAAGATCCAGCCAAATCGGATCATCTTCATTATGATCAAACATTCTTTTGAATGTTGACCATATCTTTATTCCACCGGGTGTTGAAGGAACTTCTGCCTCATATTTTTCCTTCAACAAACTCCAAAGAGTTTCCTAGTCTTCCCTGTCCATACTAGCAAACAAAGAAACTAAAGAGGTGAAAACATGCAGCTTGTCACCATACCTGATGATCTTCCATAAACCTGTAGATGGATCTTCTTCATACTTAGTCATATGGTGTCTGAAATCAAGAGCCACCACCGGATCAATATCATCAGCCTCAAAGGGTGAAAGCACCAAATTCTTCTTTAGAACTCCTTCTCTGAACTTAGGAATTAATGGATCAATCTCTGGAAAGTTCAGTTTTGTCCCCTTCTTAACAGGCCTAGGAACTATTGATGCCTTCTTGATTCTCAACTCCTCCTCAATTTCCTCTAATCTCTTAGCAGACATCTTGAGATGTGTGTTTCGATCACTCACAGAAACCCAAATAGGATAAGCAAGATATTCTAATTGATCAAATGATAAACCTTGCAATTTCTTAAATGTCCATCATGTTTGATAACTGCTGAGCAACATATAGTACAATTCTCTCCTAGCTGTCTTTGACTTCCCCAAAACATTGGAAGCCTTACTTGCAAAGATTACCTTCAGTTCTCTTTGCACCCTTAACAATCCTTCCATTCACCAAATTCTGTTAGAGAGACTAATATTTGGGTATCTAATGCTAGCTTCTTCAAACTTATGGTACAAGTCAGCCATCTGAGGCATATCATAATCTATCTGTAATCCCAGCTTCTCTTAATTTCTCTCTGGAAAACTCATCTTCACCATACTCTAACATCTATGGCTCATCATTAAACTCCACATCAGCAGTGGAGTCATGTACACTACCTTCCTCATCATCACCTCCTTTCATGCTTTCAGACTCAGAACTTAATATTTGAGCCTCAATATTACCTTTCTTCAGTCCCCTCAGCTCTTGCTCATGTAATTGTTGAGCCAACAATGTATCAAACTTAACCTGTGTTGTATCCTTAGGAACCTGTGCTTCTACCAATATTCCTTTACCCTTATCTTGTGGATCAATATTTGGTAAAGTAACTGGTACCTGAGTAGACACTTCTTTAATTCTCAATGATTGTAAAACCCGGTCTAAAAACCCTACGATCATTAAATGCACGAAGTTACCGTCAAATTTAAACTTTTAAAGTAATTAATATACGACATGCATCACGAATATTTAACACGAATACTATGTATATTAATTAATTATAATAAGTATTATGTACGTGAACACGAGTATTAATATATGATAAGTATGTATGTCCGATATTAAGAAAACATACAAGAAACGAAAGCACGATAATTAAATACGTATGTATAAAAGAAATGAATAAGTAATAAAAACAAACACCAAAGTGTAAGGGGTGTTTGTTGCGTCGGTTTAAAGAGAAAGAGGAGAAACCAAGCTTTGGCCCATACCTATTAACTAGTTAAGGTTTAATAAAAACTATAGAAGATTTTAATAAACATTTTTTACAAGAAAATAAAACCCTATCTTCTCCTTTGCCTCTCTCTCTTGCCGCGACACACATATAACACCAAGGGGAGATCCGTTTGATTTTGTTATTAATTCGGTAACGCGTTCGTGCCCATTCTCCTTTTAATTCACGCATTGGTATCCCTAAATCCTTTTTCTTATTTTATTTTTATTATGTTATGATCTAGATTTATTAAAATAAAATAAGAAGACATGTAATTATGTTAGATCTAACAAGAATAGAACAAAGGGGGTTTGTGGGGGTGTTGTCTCGATCGTACGTAAACCGAGACCATCACAGTCTTGGTGGTGTTGGCGTCCAGCAGCTGCAACTCTCAATTGGGGGTTAGAGTTGGTAATGAACCACCAGCCGCAAGCTTGGGCTGGCAGTGGCGGTGTTGTTATGGGCAGCCACAAGGACAAAGACCCCACATTGGGAATCTTGCCTAGCGGTGGGAACCGAGGACCCTTGTGGGTGCTCGGTGGGATCATAGAACGTAGCAGGAGGGACCCTAGCGTAGGCTAGGGGCTGTTTGGCTCGGCGCAGCAGCAAGCCGAGAGTCGTAGGCTCTCTGTGAGCTGTTGTGGCTTGACGGTCAGGTTCTTCGGGTTACGGGCTCGGGAACTTGGATTTTTCAGAAACACGTAATTAAACCAACACGTAAAATTAAGTTATGTTATGTTTAATTAATTATTAGTAATTAATTTATTTTGGTTTAATCAAAATAAAACTTATGTTATGTTTATTTAATTAAACTATAATAAAATATGTATGTACATTTGATTAAATAAACTTAGGCTATAATAATTAATTATTTAATTATTTATGAACATGGAATTATTTAATTAAAAATTAGGTTAAATTAAGTAATATCTTTTGTGGTAAAGTTTGACAACATGTATTATGTAATATTGTTAATTAATAATAAACTTATAATAACATGACATGATATTATTAATTAATAATAAACAAAGTATTTATTTAAAATTAAACTTTATATTATAATAATACATGATATAAAATAAACATATAATTAATTATGGAATTGTATTATTTATGGCAACATGATAAATTTAACACCCACATGCTTTTACCATGAATAGTACCCTTAAGATCGTACGTACTAGATTAAAACTTTCCTTTTATAGTATGATTACGTTTACATGTTAGGATTTTACGTATTACGTACGTGTTAGAACACGATAAGTATTTATTACGCACGAACACGCAATAATTATTTAACAAATTAATCACGAGCATGCGATCATGAAATCATGAACGTAATTAAATCACGAACTATTATTGATTACGTATATATATTTATTACGAGCGTGAATAAATATATGAGGTCACGGTAATTATTTAACGAGAATACACAAAACGCGAACACAAATAAACACGAACGAACAATTAAACAACGAGACACGGAAAACTGTACGGGTACCCCATGTGGGGCCCCCTACCCGCCGCAACATTAAGGATATGGGCCAAGCCCATCTCAAAACTTACTAAGAAGGGGTTAAGGTAAATTATGCTAGTCATTTTTCACTTTACAGGAAATTAAACAAAAACCTAAAAAGTTTTCTCCTTCTCCTCTTTTATTTTTTTGGCCGCCGCATATAAACACACCAAGGGGGTGTTTATTTGATTTTGATCTTGGTTTTTGGTGCAAGTGTTCGTGTTTGTTCATCCTCGTTAGATCCACGCATTCGGTATATTATTTTTATCCTTTTTCTTTTTGATTTGATCTAATAATTAATTAAGAACATGATGTTTTTAAAACCTAATTAAAAACATATATCAAACATGAAGATGGTTATTGGGTAAATCAAAAAGGGATGTTTTTAGGGGTGTTTGTTTGTCGGCGCCTAAACCGAACCCCAAGGGAGTCTCGGTTTGGCTACTAGACCACCACCGAGACCATATGGTCCCGGTTGGGTGGTGTGGGTCCCACGGCAGCAGCAAAACAAAGGGAACCCCGAAGTGGTTCGGGGTATGGTGTCGATTTCATGTCTGGTTCATGGTTTCTAGTCAAGATCCGGTTCACGGTTTATGTTAAGATTAATTTTTATTTAATCATATGTAAAATTAAATTAATAAATATGAGATGATTAATTTAATAAACATGACTTAGGTTATATTTGATAATTAGATCATGAAATTATTAACCTAAGTATTTTATATTTTCTAGACTTATAATTAATTAATTATTTAAAAATCATGGTTATAATTAATTAATTAACATGACTTAGGTTATATTATTAATAAATAATAATACATGTTTTAACCTAAGTATTTAACTTTATTTAATTAAAAACATGATATATTTTAATTAAATACTTTTAACCTATAGTTTATTTAAATTGCATGAAATAATTAATAAACTATACATTATATCATTATGACTTAGAAAATAATCAGAAAAACACTTAGGCTTATATACTTAGCTTATTTAACCAGCTTATATCTAATTATGGAAACTTTCTATTTTTAGAAACTTATTTAATTAAGTCAGCTAATCTATTTATGGAAACTTTCTATTTTTAGAAACTTATTTAATTCAGGCAGCTAATCTATTTATGGAAACTTATTTAATTGAGGCAACTGATCTATTCATGGAAACTTTCTATTTTTAGAAACTTATCTATTTTAAGAAGTAATTATATTTTTGGAAATTTTCTATTTTTGGAAACTTTCTATTTTTGGAAACTTTCTATTTTTGGAAACTTTCTATTTTTGGTAACTTTCTATTTTTGGAAACTTTCTATTTTTGTAAAATTTCTATTTTAGGAAACCTAGTATTTTTGGAAAGTTACTTATTATTACGCAGTAAGTATAATAATACATGAAATACCAGAAATACTTAATCAGAATAGACATAATATAAGATAAACACAGTTTGAGGCTTTAAACAGTAAAACATGATATTAACATATAAAATAAGCTAAGACATGACGTAAAATCAGTTACGTATTTAGTAGTCAGATACTTATTCATGTATGTATTTATGTAGCATTAGTGATACTGATGAGATGGCATTTATACATGATCTCATCGTTCTTTTCGGGCTTTAAATGCATAAAAATGTCATAAAATACCATATATATGCTTGTGTTTGTTTACTTGTGTGTTTTAGGTATGGATATCGTGAAAAAGACAAAAGATCACAAGATACAAGGAAAAACGAACACGAGAAACGAAGCCGTACAATGAACCGGGCCCTAATCATGGAATTTTCATCAAATACCCTTGAAGACTTGAAGACAAACAAGATTGATCATCCAAGAATGAAGAAATGACACTTAAAACCCTTGTATATTAATAATTACAAGTTTGGTCCCTTAAGTTTGTCAAAATTGCAAAAAGGTCCTTCAACTTTGAAGAAATGGCAAGAATGGTCCCTCAAACAATTTCAAATTGCCAAGAATGGTCCCTCATGAAGTGAAAGACACAATGAAGACCTTTGAAGATCAACTTTGTCCAAAAACAGCCCTTGAATTATTCAAAGATGCCAAGAACAACCCTTGAAAACATTTTGGAAATGTTTTGTGCCAAAAGTGTCAAGTATGGAAAGATGTTTACAAAGGAAAATCGTTTTTAGGGCTTGAAACCTTAAAAGCCAAAAATAACAAAAGAGGAGGACCAAATGTGCCAAGCTGAAACTTTTAAACTAAAAACCCCGCCTAACACCCACTTTTCCCCCAAATTAGGATCAAATGGAGTTACTGTATATCTTTTACACGCCCAGATTTTACCCTCACTTAAACTGGGTTAAAATCCAATTCCTTTTGCACACGAGTAATTCACACATGTACAAACCTTTCCCACGCCTAAACTACCCAATCCCACGCCTTGAGGACCCCACCCCCAAATACCCGTCCACCAATAGGAGCAATCCTTGGTCCCCAAGGCACATGACGTGTCCAAATTGAACGTCCAAGATTTATTACTTCCTCCCAAAGCAAAATGAACGAAGGAGATCAACTTGACAGCTCAAACTTCCCAAAATTCGTCTAGAAGCATTGAGGGCATTTTAGAGAATTTCTTGTATTAGGGTTTGCGTTTTTATGATTCTAGACTGTTCATTAGGTTAGTATAAATAGAGGGTGAGCCTGTTCACTCCTCTTGTTCCAGTTTTCCTTCATAATTTTGTAACTCCTTTTTATTGAAATAAAAAGTTTGGTTTTTGTTTAAGAGCAATTTAATTCCTTTTTTATTTATTAAAGTTGGTGTTGATTAGTGAAGGAGAACTGAGTTCCATCTTTTGTTTGGTGAAAGAATTTTGATTTTCAAAATTTTATAAGGGTTTTGAAAAACTTGAAATTCTTGTTAAGGAATTGTTTCAGGATTTGATGTTTAGAGGTTTTATTTGTTAGTGATATAGGGTTTTGAAAACGTTTTAAGAGGTCTTAAAAGGTTTTGGATAAGTTTTAAAAAAAGAAAGAAATAAAACAGAATAATATAATTTATTGTATTATTGTGTGTTTGCTTTGTTTTGTCTTCAACAGGTGTTGAAGGTTGGTTGATTTGTGTTCAGCACCAGCCCGGGCTGGTAGGGAGGAGGATTTACATCCTCTAGGGTCTTGGATGTTAAGACCCTAAGGTATCTTCTATTTCCTTTTTGAAAAATTCAGAAATAGCTAGTGAATTTGATCCTATGTGATTTGATGCATAAGTGTGTTAGACTGCTTTGATTTGTGTTCTAAAGTGTTGATTTGCATGTTTAGAAGATTGGTGAACAGTTTGAACAGGTTTTAGATAGAATTGATTTGAAAATTTTGGTTTTAAAAGTTTTAACAGGTTGTTTGGCAATAGGTTTAAGCAGGGTAGATTGCTTGAATTGTGCTTTAAATTGTTGTTAGAAGGTTTGAGTTGAGTTGAGATAGGGTTGTTAGCAGTTATAAATTAGTTTGGATCAAGTTTGAAGCTAATTTGTATGCTCAAAAAGTGAAAAAGCTAGTCATAACCTGCATATCATCTTTCTGCTTGGTTTTTCATGCTTAATTTGTGCTTGATTTTTGATTTCTGTTAAGAGTTAAGAGAATTCAGCTATTGTTATTGCTAGAGTTCCATTTAGTGATTGTGTATGCCAATTTTGGTGATTTGAAGTTAACTAGAGAGCATTTGATAAGCATAAAAGTCCACTGGTCTAGCTATAGTATCACAGCAACTTGCATTGCTTAGGGTGTGGTTTGATTTGCTTATTTGTGATTGCTAAGTGTTAGTTTTTTGCTTGTTTTGACTTCTTGTGCTCCAAAGAGCACAAGAGTGCCCCATATTGTCCAAAATCTACATCAAACAAGCACACCAAGCTCCTCTTGGCTGTGCTCAAGTGTGATCAAAAAGCTAGGCACAAGTGCAATCCTGCTTGTGCTCTAATATCAACCTGGGCATGTTTTGATTTTAAAATTGGCTTAATCTTGAAATAAAAAGGGAATTGGAGTGGAATATTAGCTTGTTTAGTGTCTGGATTGTTTTGGTAAGTTAAAAAAATAAAAATAAAAAAAGTGGAAAAAAAAGGGGGTTATATAGACTCGAACCCACAATCCCCATGTTCACACACACACAACACTACCACTGCGCCCTAGGGTCTTTGACTGCTAGGGTGTGGTTTTGTTTTATACTTAACCCCTTTTTCATTTAATAGCTTTTTAAAAAGCCGTAGGGTATTTAGCTTATTTCCAGCTTATTTTTAAGCTAATTTTGTTTCTTTTTATTTTTCTTAGAAGAGTGTTAGCATTAGTAATTTTTCTGGCCAAGTTTTAAATTTTTCCTTTTATTCATTTAATTTCTAGAATTTATTTATTAGACGTATTTTAGAAAATCAATAAAAAATACCAAAAAGATTTTAAATTTTTAGGAAAAATAGTTTTTAGCTTTTTAATATATAATTTGAGGTTTACATCTTGTTTTGGTTTCAAAAACATCAATTTTTAATTTTATAATATTTTAAGGTTTTTTATAAACTTTAAAGATTTTTATAAAATTATTAAAAAAGGTTTAGGAGCTCTAATTTGTGTTTTTCTCTTAGTTATATTAATTAGGATTTTTAGAAATTTTTTATTTCAAATTTTATAAACTTTTTATTTTTAGTATTATTTTAATATTATTTTAATATTAATTTTTCAAAGTTTTATTTTTCTTTCCTTTTCATTTTTCCTAGGTTCTTTATCATTAATTAGGACTATTTCCATTTTTAGAATAATTTTATAGCTTTTAGATTAATTTTTATAATTATTTTAAGTTTAATTAGGTTTTAATCAATTTTAATCATTTTTAGAGTTTTAAAAATAGTTTTAATAGGTTTTAATTTTTAGAAAATTACTTTTTAGTCTTCTAATAATATAAGTTAAGTGATTATTCAATAAAATCATATTTTAGACATTTGAATTAGTTAAATTTAATTTTAGGGCTTTAATTAGCATTTAAAATTAATTATTTAATTAATAAAAGGTTTTAAAATATCTTTGTTGGATTTTTATCTTTATTTATATTATTCTAGACTTCTTTTTAGTCTTTTTAATTATTAATTTTGTTTTTGGTTTTAGATAATTTTTAATTTTTGTGGTTTTTCTACGGTTTTACGTTTTCGTCGTAGTTTAATTTTCACGTAACCGTCTTTCATCTTCTCATCCCCATTCTCTTAATATTAATCTCAAATAAATACAAGTTAATTCACACACATATACCTCCTTGGGAAACGAATCTCTTCTCTCTTTTAAGTGATTGGGTCATTTGTGCACGGTTTTCCTAAACCGTCGTACTTAATACTTTCCGCTATTTACGCTCTTTTCCTAAAGAGTAGTATAACTCTACAATCATTTTGGCGCCGCTGCCGGGGAGGTGTGTTGTGCTTTAATTTGGAAACTTTTGTTTATGATATTATCCATAATAGTATTTGTGTTAAGTGGAACTCCCTTAACACGTATTATCGGTTTTCTTGGTTTTTCTTTGTGAATATTATTAATATATTGTATTAAGTATCACAATCAAAATACAATATCTCCAAAAGTGTGAAGACACAACCTTAATTGGGATTTGATCTCCTAATTATTGTATTCGAATCTCAAACAAAAAGAAAAGGCAAAAATAGATAAATACTTTCGTGAAGCTCGATTTTGAAAAATACGAACTATAAGGTGGGTATAAGGCGGGTATTATAAAATATACCCTAAGGAAAAAGGCTCTTAAGTGCTTCGCGCCGCCTCGTTTCCCCGCTTGCTTGTGAGTATTTTAAGATTGAAGGCTAATCGAGGGTTTTGCCGCCTAAAGTATTAATACGTATACTATATTTTGCTTGGTTTTCTTTGTGATTAAACCCTCGTGAACAATTTGGTTTTCACCAAAGTTCTAAAGTCATTCGAAGGCGTTCACTCCACGTGATCGTTTTCATTCCTTTGAGGCTTCTTTAATCAAGAGTTTGATTCGAGAAGAGATTTTGTAGATTGTTGTCTACGAAGATACACCAAAATCCAAAAAAATTAAATATCATCAAAAACACAAAAAAAATTGAAAATCCACAAAACAACCAAAAAGAATCTTCTTTGCTCACCTCCCATTCTTCGTGAAGTTTATGATCACTCGTAATCAAGCTAAACGAGCTCGTAAACGTCTTCAAAAGCAAGCAAATCAAGGATCGTTGATTGTTGAAGAACCTCCAATTGTTGAACCTATTGTAGAACAAGAAGTCGTAATGGCTAATCGTACTATGATGGAGTTGCTACAAGCACCCACCGAGGGTTTTGGAGAGGCCATTGTTATTCCCGCCATCCTTGTGGAAAATTTCGAGATTAAGACGGGTTTAATGTCGATGCTACAAGCAAATAAGTTTCGAGGTCACGAGAAAGACAACCCGCATTACCATATTAGGAATTTCAACCGTCTCACCGCTACTAGCAAATTCAAAGATGTTCCACATGACGCCATTAAGATGATGTTGTTTCCATATTCGTTGGATGGACCCGCAAAAATTTGGCTCGAGAAAGAACCGCCAAATTCGATTTTGACATGGGCCGATCTCGTTTCTAAGTTTGTGAACAAGTTTTTTCCACCATCTAAAACAACACACTTAAAAAATGAGATTTCACGATTTGTGCAACGTAACAATGAAAGTTTTTCAATGGCATGGGAACGATTTAAAGAGATGTTACATGAATGTCCTCACCATGATTTTTCGGAATTGCATCAAATTGATACCTTTTATAATGGGCTTAATGATCATGAACGATATTATTTGAATGCCGCCGCGGGTGGTAATTTTTTGTGCAAGACGACAAATGAGGCTTTACAAATCATTGAAAATCGATCTAAGGTTTATAGCCCTCGTAACACACCGAGTGTTGCCAATATGGGTTCGTCATCTTCGTCACAATCGTCTCGTAGCATTAACGCCTTACATGATGAAGCTAATGAGGAAAATCGGTTTTTTGATAGATTTGCTAATCTAATGTCCCATTGGAAGGCTCAAGAAGCTTCCAATTCCGCTTCGGTTAAAGCGGTTGCTAAGAGTTGTTTATCTTGTGGGGGAGCTCATGATCTTTCCGAGTGCATTACCGCGGATGGTAACACTTCGAGTGCTTATGTAGCAACGGGAACTTACAACCAAAACGGCCAAGGTTCCCGCCAAAATCAAGCTCCACCAAATCAAAATGCTAATAATTATCGAAACAACAACCAAGGTAATTACCAAGGCAACACACGCAATTACAACAAACGGAATTATCAAAGTGGGAATGGACAAATCTCTAATCAAAACCAAAACCGTGATTTTCAAAACACTACACAAGGTTTTCAAAATGCTCACACGAAAAATTTGCAAGGAGAATTTTTAGATTATGCAAAAGCAAATGATGCTAAATTTGATAATATGCAACGTGAGATGATTAGCTTAAGATCCGAATTGAAAAACGAGCTTAAAAATGAACTTGCTAATGAACTTAAAACTCATGCAAACAAAATGGAAGGAAATGTCCAACGTCTTCAACAAAACCAACAAAAGATGGAATTAGGACAACATGAGATTAAGCAAGAGTTATTGAAAGCGGATGCTAGGCAATCAAAATTTGAGGACCGAATGGGTAAAATGTTTGAAGCAATCATGTGTAAGCCCTCTTCTTCGGGTGGTCTTCCTAGTGATACCATTAACAACCCGAGGGGAGAATTGAAGGTTGTTGCTACACGAAGTGGTAAAACTTTCAAGGAACCAATCTCTCGTCCAAGTACTTCTACGGAGAAGGAAATCGAGAAAGAACCCGAGGTGATGGTCGAAAAGGAGCATATTACAATCCCACGAAGTACCGCTCAAACCACACCTACGGTTACACCAAAACCAATTGTGGAACCCGAGTTTCCAAGGCCATTGCCTAATGACCAACCCACACCACCTTTACCCTACCCTTCAAGACGAAACAAAGAAAAAGCACAAGAAAGGAACAATTATCAATTTGAGCTATTTATGAAAATGTTTCGTGATTTGCATTTTAACATAAGTTTTGCCGATGCTTTAATCATGATGCCTCGATTCGCCGCAAACTTCAAAAGTATGCTTAACAACAAAGAGAAGTTACAACAATCGTCTAGTTGTTCATCGGTTTTTTTAAGCCGCATACCACAAAAAGTCGGTGATCCCGGTAAATTTTTGATTCCGTGTGCTATTCAAGATATGGAGGAATGCTACGCCTTGGCCGATCTTGGCGCTAGTATTAATTTAATGCCTCTCGAGATTTTCAAATCGCTTTCGCTTCCGGCTCTTACTCCTTCGAACATGTCCATCGAGATGGCCGATCATTCTACGATCATGGCATGTGGAGTAGCCGAGGACGTTTTCGTTAAAGTCGGAAAGTTTTACTATCCCGTTGACTTTATCGTTGTAGATATTCCCATCGATCGAAAAGTTCCTCTCATTTTGGGTCGTTCATTTTTGGATACATCAAGAGCACTTATCGATGTTCATGCTCGAAAAATCACCCTTCGTTTCAATGAAGAAGAACTTGTCATCAATGCAACACAAAACTCCAATCTTTCTCATGTATATTCTATTGCAACTTTAAACCATGGTGACTCGACCAATGTCATTTGCAAAGAATTTTCACCAAGAGTTTTAGGGAATGTCTCCAAAAACAATTTACCATTTCCTCCGCCGGTGGAGGTTATGAGTGCAAAATCTACAAAGAAGAAACCATCAATACTTGAATCGAAAAATCCTTCACCTTCATTCTCGAAAAGTGTTGATAAGTTGCCGTTTTCTACGGAAGATCTTTCGGATGATGAATATGTTGGCCCCGATGGGGAGGTTTTCTTCGTCGATAAACGTTTTGAGAACTTGCCGCCACCAAAACCAAAACGGTTTCAAAATGTGAGAATTTTTAGCGTGACTAACATTGTTTTAGATACACCAAATATTTTCGACATAATCAAAAAGGGTTTTAATAAGGAGAGTTTAAAAGATAAAAAAGAAAAAGATCTTAAATGTGATTTAATTGATTTTTCTACAAATCTAACTCCGTCATCACCACGTGATTTGAGTGCTACAAACTCGTCTACTCCTTTTGACGATGTTTTGTGTGGTTCTAGTATGGGGGAAGCCCCTTATGTTCCCTCATCCTTGTCCACCGAGGACGAGATATTCGATCCCGGAATTTCATGTAAATGGAAATCTCGGTCTTCCACCGATGCAATAAATGGAAAATCTTTCTATTTGCTTGGTGCGAGTTTACCTCGAGTAGCTCAAACGTTTGTCTTACCAATTGTCTCACCCTTCTATTTCTCATCTATTTTCTTCAAAATCTTTGAGTTTATGGCACATGTTGAAGTGACGTTGAATTGTTTTTTCCATGAAAACGAGAACGCCATCTTCGACCCCGGTATTTTGCATCATTTAAGGACTTAGTCCTTTTTACCGGTTGCTTTTTGGGCCTTGTTTATCATGTAAGCCCCATCAAAAATTGACCACACCATGATTTTCCCTAAATGTTCACATTTTGAGGGGATCGAGTCGAGCTCATGACTCGGTAATCAAAAACGAGGTGCCTCGTGGGGGAGATCCCATGCTTATCTTTATGCTTTATATTCACTAATAAGGGGACTTGTACCCTTCCAACTCGTTGTCTCGTGGTTGTTTGTGATTGTGTTATCTAGATCATCATCATCGTCTACGATTGAAGACTCTCGTGTTCGTTTACGTGAGCCTCCATCGTTCGTTTAAAGAAGTTTTTCACGATTCCATGACATATCCTTTATTGTTCTAACAATTATCTTTTAGCATAATTAATAAACGGCTTTAGATATATTGTTGATCACCCTTTCCATGCTAGATCCTAAGCATTCGACTCTTCGTCTCTAGTATGGGGGTGCTCCACCTTTAGACTCGAAACATTGAGGACAATGTTTACTTTTAGTATGGGGGGGTGAATAGGTACTTGCTTTGCTACGCCCTCACGTTTTCCCAATTTCAATGTTTTGTTTTGCTAATAAGGCTAAAAATGGCCAAATTTTAAAATTTTTTAGTTTTCATAAGTGTTTTTAAGACACGAATGTATATTTTCCGATGGGTAGAATAAGAGTTAATTTTTGACTTGATGGGCATTTGGAGCCATTTACATTCCTTAACCCGCTCAATTCAAGTTTTGCTAGACTTTTATATAGGGAGCTTTAAAACGCGAAAGTCTTAATTCATTCGGGTTAAGAACAAGAACTTTTCGCAAGTTCCTATAATTGATTCTAGAAAGTCACTTATCAAGGGAACTTTAAAACGCATTCTCTAAACTTGAAAAAGTCAAAGAAAGTGCAAGATCCTATAGGTGGCTTGAAAACCCAAAACTTTAATTTGATATAGTCTTAGTGAAAGCTAATCCAAATTTGGCTTAATTTTGACTTGCACGGCTAAGTATTCACGAGTCTCTTTAATTAGAGGTCTTTATATAGTGAAGAACGAGAAATGATAGAGTTAGACAAGTGATCATGCTAAACGTAGAACATGAAAGTGTTCTTTCAAAAACTCATATGTTTTTAATTGTGGCTTTTTCTTCCCATAAGATCAATGCATTAGGAATAAATCATAATTGCAATAAGTAAGGTCGTACGATTTGAAAGGTTACTTAGCCTCTAGCGCAAGATCGTTTAAAAGTTGCTCGGGGTTGAATAGAGTTCATAGCTAAGGCATAACTTATTGAAGCGGGACGCGAAGATTGGCGATCATCCAAAAAGGCCCTAACAAGGCATGAGGAGCTCTATTTTTGCTAAAGATCAAAAGATGATGTGAAGTATCATTATTCCAAAATCAATATGAAGGATCGAGACACACGACGAGAAGCAATTACTCCCCTAAAGAATGGAGAAAGTCTATCCAAAAAGACCCTAACAAGGTATGAGGATAAATATATCCAAGTCCGAAAAGGAGGCGGATCGTTGTATATCAAAATCCAAAGTAAAGATTGAAGAAAAATGATGAAGTCGTGGTCCTATATGAAGAATCTCTCAAAAACGTCAAGTGAAGAAATTCCAATATATGAAGAGAAGACCATAATTTCGAGAACGTCTTCCCAAGATTTGAAGTATGAAGTACATGCCAAATATCGGTCCGAGAAAGGTCTCAAATCGTGAAACGAGTTATGCCAAGATATGAACTTAAGGAGATACACGAGAAGCCGTTTTAAAAGATTTTGTCCTTCGGCTAACTATTGATCAAATCGTGCTACTTTGCTTTCGGACTAATAACTACTCAAATAAGTCAATATGAATCACTTGTGATCCATGACAAATAGCTAAAAAATGCTAGTAACCCATTTTCTTTTATAATAACTAGGATTGCGGGGAGAAAAAGTATTACACAATTTGAACGTATGAGTAGTGTTAGCATTGTGACTTGTACCAACAATGATCTTGTTTTTGCACTTAGCATGGAATGTATGACAATCAAGGATGACGAAATTTACTCTAAGGGACATTAACTTGTTTCTATTCTTAGACCCTAAAAGTCACATTTTGGTGATGAAAATCATACATTATGTCTTTACACAATCTCGTAGTATGTTGCAAGTCTTTTACTCTTCAATAAAGGTTAATAAAATTGAACTTTGGTGATGCTTAGATACTTTATTCTAGCATTGCGTGAGGGCACGGCAATGGTTTAGTATGGGGGAGTGATGAGATGGCATTTATACATGATCTCATCGTTCTTTTCGGGCTTTAAATGCATAAAAATGTCATAAAATACCATATATATGCTTGTGTTTGTTTACTTGTGTGTTTTAGGTATGGATATCGTGAAAAAGACAAAAGATCACAAGATACAAGGAAAAACGAACACGAGAAACGAAGCCGTACAATGAACCGGGCCCTAATCATGGAATTTTCATCAAATACCCTTGAAGACTTGAAGACAAACAAGATTGATCATCCAAGAATGAAGAAATGACACTTAAAACCCTTGTATATTAATAATTACAAGTTTGGTCCCTTAAGTTTGTCAAAATTGCAAAAAGGTCCTTCAACTTTGAAGAAATGGCAAGAATGGTCCCTCAAACAATTTCAAATTGCCAAGAATGGTCCCTCATGAAGTGAAAGACACAATGAAGACCTTTGAAGATCAACTTTGTCCAAAAACAGCCCTTGAATTATTCAAAGATGCCAAGAACAACCCTTGAAAACATTTTGGAAATGTTTTGTGCCAAAAGTGTCAAGTATGGAAAGATGTTTACAAAGGAAAATCGTTTTTAGGGCTTGAAACCTTAAAAGCCAAAAATAACAAAAGAGGAGGACCAAATGTGCCAAGCTAAAACTTTTAAACTAAAAACCCCGCCTAACACCCACTTTTCCCCCAAATTAGGATCAAATGGAGTTACTGTATATCTTTTACACGCCCAGATTTTACCCTCACTTAAACTGGGTTAAAATCCAATTCCTTTTGCACACGAGTAATTCACACATGTACAAACCTTTCCCACGCCTAAACTACCCAATCCCACGCCTTGAGGACCCCACCCCCAAATACCCGTCCACCAATAGGAGCAATCCTTGGTCCCCAAGGCACATGACGTGTCCAAATTGAACGTCCAAGATTTATTACTTCCTCCCAAAGCAAAATGAACGAAGGAGATCAACTTGACAGCTCAAACTTCCCAAAATTCGTCTAGAAGCATTGAGGGCATTTTAGAGAATTTCTTGTATTAGGGTTTGCGTTTTTATGATTCTAGACTGTTCATTAGGTTAGTATAAATAGAGGGTGAGCCTGTTCACTCCTCTTGTTCCAGTTTTCCTTCATAATTTTGTAACTCCTTTTTATTGAAATAAAAAGTTTGGTTTTTGTTTAAGAGCAATTTAATTCCTTTTTTATTTATTAAAGTTGGTGTTGATTAGTGAAGGAGAACTGAGTTCCATCTTTTGTTTGGTGAAAGAATTTTGATTTTCAAAATTTTATAAGGGTTTTGAAAAACTTGAAATTCTTGTTAAGGAATTGTTTCAGGATTTGATGTTTAGAGGTTTTATTTGTTAGTGATATAGGGTTTTGAAAACGTTTTAAGAGGTCTTAAAAGGTTTTGGATAAGTTTTAAAAAAAGAAAGAAATAAAACAGAATAATATAATTTATTGTATTATTGTGTGTTTGCTTTGTTTTGTCTTCAACAGGTGTTGAAGGTTGGTTGATTTGTGTTCAGCACCAGCCCGGGCTGGTAGGGAGGAGGATTTACATCCTCTAGGGTCTTGGATGTTAAGACCCTAAGGTATCTTCTATTTCCTTTTTGAAAAATTCAGAAATAGCTAGTGAATTTGATCCTATGTGATTTGATGCATAAGTGTGTTAGACTGCTTTGATTTGTGTTCTAAAGTGTTGATTTGCATGTTTAGAAGATTGGTGAACAGTTTGAACAGGTTTTAGATAGAATTGATTTGAAAATTTTGGTTTTAAAAGTTTTAACAGGTTGTTTGGCAATAGGTTTAAGCAGGGTAGATTGCTTGAATTGTGCTTTAAATTGTTGTTAGAAGGTTTGAGTTGAGTTGAGATAGGGTTGTCAGCAGTTATAAATTAGTTTGGATCAAGTTTGAAGCTAATTTGTATGCTCAAAAAGTGAAAAATCTAGTCATAACCTGCATATCATCTTTCTGCTTGGTTTTTCATGCTTAATTTGTGCTTGATTTTTGATTTCTGTTAAGAGTTAAGAGAATTCAGCTATTGTTATTGCTAGAGTTCCATTTGGTGATTGTGTATGCCAATTTTGGTGATTTGAAGTTAACTAGAGAGCATTTGATAAGCATAAAAGTCCACTAGTCTAGCTATAGTATCACAGCAACTTGCATTGCTTAGGGTGTGGTTTGATTTGCTTATTTGTGATTGCTAAGTGTTAGTTTTTTGCTTGTTTTGACTTCTTGTGCTCCAAAGAGCACAAGAGTGCCCCATATTGTCCAAAATCTACATCAAACAAGCACACCAAGCTCCTCTTGGCTGTGCTCAAGTGTGATCAAAAAGCTAGGCACAAGTGCAATCCTGCTTGTGCTCTAATATCAACCTGGGCACGTTTTGATTTTAAAATTGGCTTAATCTTGAAATAAAAAGGGAATTGGAGTGGAATATTAGCTTGTTTAGTGTCTGGATTGTTTTGGTAAGTTAAAAAAATAAAAAAAAAAAAGTGGAAAAAAAGGGGGTTATATAGACTCGAACCCACAATCCCCACGTTCACACACACACAACACTACCACTGCGCCCTAGGGTCTTTGACTGCTAGGGTGTGGTTTTGTTTTATACTTAACCCCTTTTTCATTTAATAGCTTTTTAAAAAGCCGTAGGGTATTTAGCTTATTTCCAGCTTATTTTTAAGCTAATTTTGTTTCTTTTTATTTTTCTTAGAAGAGTGTTAGCATTAGTAATTTTTCTGGCCAAGTTTTAAATTTTTCCTTTTATTCATTTAATTTCTAGAATTTATTTATTAGACGTATTTTAGAAAATCAATAAAAAATACCAAAAAGATTTTAAATTTTTAGGAAAAATAGTTTTTAGCTTTTTAATATATAATTTGAGGTTTACATCTTGTTTTGGTTTCAAAAACATCAATTTTTAATTTTATAATATTTTAAGGTTTTTTATAAACTTTAAAGATTTTTATAAAATTATTAAAAAAGTTTTAGGAGCTCTAATTTGTGTTTTTCTCTTAGTTATATTGATTAGGATTTTTAGAAATTTTTTATTTCAAATTTTATAAACTTTTTATTTTTAGTATTATTTTAATATTAATTTTTCAAAGTTTTATTTTTCTTTCCTTTTCATTTTTCCTAGGTTCTTTATCATTAATTAGGACTATTTCCATTTTTAGAATAATTTTCTAGCTTTTAGATTAATTTTTATAATTATTTTAAGTTTAATTAGGTTTTAATCAATTTTAATCATTTTTAGAGTTTTAAAAATAGTTTTAATAGGTTTTAATTTTTAGAAAATTACTTTTTAGTCTTCTAATAATATAAGTTAAGTGATTATTCAATAAAATCATATTTTAGACATTTGAATTAGTTAAATTTAATTTTAGGGCTTTAATTAGCATTTAAAATTAATTATTTAATTAATAAAAGGTTTTAAAATATCTTTGTTGGATTTTTATCTTTATTTATATTATTCTAGACTTCTTTTTAGTCTTTTTAATTATTAATTTTGTTTTTGGTTTTAGATAATTTTTAATTTTTGTGGTTTTTCTACGGTTTTACGTTTTCGTCGTAGTTTAATTTTCACGTAACCGTCTTTCATCTTCTCATCCCCATTCTCTTAATATTAATCTCAAATAAATACAAGTTAATTCACACACATATACCTCCTTGGGAAACGAATCTCTTCTCTCTTTTAAGTGATTGGGTCATTTGTGCACGGTTTTCCTAAACCGTCGTACTTAATACTTTCCGCTATTTACGCTCTTTTCCTAAAGAGTAGTATAACTCTACAATCAGATACCGAAGTAGGATTCTGATTAGTTCATCTTCTCCGTTCACTGGACATAAGGTACGGATTCCCGTC
Organism: Glebionis coronaria; assembly: GCA_025667525.1. Lineage (NCBI taxonomy): Eukaryota > Viridiplantae > Streptophyta > Magnoliopsida > Asterales > Asteraceae > Glebionis > Glebionis coronaria. The sequence continues at coordinate 69,582,492 of CM046882.1, read as the reverse complement.
CTTTCAGTATGTACATTCTTTCCTTATTCGGATTCCCCGATGCAGCCAAATGTTTTCCAGTAGTATAAGTTTATATGTTTGACTTGCTTATGTTTAATTTAGAATACCTATAGCCATATACATGCATGACCAGTTTCACCTAGTTATGGAGGTACCATAACCATAACATTAGAGGCACTGATGTTATGACTTCACCACGGCGGAGTGATTGCTCGTGGTGTCCCTTCAGCTTTTGGCCATATTATTATATTTATCATGTGGGGCGTATGGGTGCATCTTAGTTACATGTTTCCAGCAGATTACTCAGTGTGAATGTGGTGTGTGCCTTGCATCCTTCACAAGGAGCTGATCCCTCCTACCCAAACCAGTATATTAGATTAGAGACAGCCCCTCTAATTTGCATGATGAGGTCACCCCTCCAAGTATTCATGCACGGTGGATTTTCATTACCTATATTGGCTAATGGTAGAACATGTTAAAAAGGTTTTTATAAGATAAACATAAGGCTTTTCAAACTATAAACCCAGTTTTACCAAGACTTAACAAGGTTACTCAGGACTTAGTTTCTTCCGCTGTTATATGTTATATGCTTATCCTATTCATGCTTTATTGTACATCCGTGCACTGAGCGTATAGCTCAGCCGTTTTCCTTTTCTATGTTCCCAAAACGGCAGGTACTCAGGGACGCTCGTAGACTTTAAGCGTACGTGCATATGAATTGGAAGATTTCTAGCCTTTCTTTACTTTATGCACTATCTTTACTTTGATACTCTTGCTATGGACATCGTTTACTCCTTTCCTTTTTAGTAATTATGTTTGTGTGTGATGAGCTTTACTTTTGGACTACCGATGTTTGATTTTGGTATTTTCCTTTTATGGTCATGTAATGTTTAGACATCTTTCCTTGTATGCTTTGATGACACGCCATAATTACGTGTGACATTCCAGTATCAAAATAGGGTGTTACAATTATGGTATCAGAGACAAGGCTTCGACTTGTAGGCTCTCAAAATATGACCTGTGATTAGTGGGTAGTCACTACGGTCTTCCTAGAACTGACAGTCGTATTTCATGCATTCATCATTTTTATGCATACATATACATGTCATTGTCGCAGGTTTATGACTAAGTAATGGTTGGTACATGAATGGCCCTATTTATTCGCATGTGTTTTATCGAAACTTTTAAATTTGGGACCGACCCATAGGCGTCCCCTCGCCATGTCTTTTATTTTGGGTGAACTGACCATAGGCGTTCACTCACGAGCATACAAAAGTTTTCGTAAAACTGCATCATGCATTCATACACAAAATTTTCTTGCATAAAATTTTTCTCTTGAAGTTTTGGTATAAATTTTTTTTTTCATGTATATATATATATTATATGTTTTGATCTGTTTAATCATACGTTTTATGTTATAATGTCAGATGGCAGACACAGATAATCTATGGGCGATCTTTGCAGCTGCTGATGCAGAAATGCAAGACATCCTTCATCAGAACGACGGCTATCCTCCCCCGCCTAACATTTTCCCCATGGAACGAAGGAATCGGCTCATGAGGGAATACTATACCATTAGACAGCGACCTGACGAAGACAACAATGACTTCATGCAGTGCTTTCTTCGTTACGCTGGTGTCCTGAGAACAGCTGCATGCACCACTGAAGAGAAGGCACTACATTTTCGTTGGGTTCTTAATCCAAGGATCGCCAATAACTTAGGAGGTGCTCCGTTGGATATGGTAGCACAAGTGGCCGATGCAGCACGTAGGCTGGAGATGCTGCAAGAGAGAGATGAGTTCGGGGAAGCTGAGAGACCCAACAAGAGGAAAACATTCGTATTCAAGCGGTGATCAATCCATATTCTTTCCATTTATGTGAAATATTCATCTCTTTAAATGTATCTTCCATGCAGAAAACTGGGGACCGGTCTCAGCCGGCTACTCAGCAGCAGCCTCATCAGCCCAAGGGAAACGGTCAGACGAACGACCGTTCTGCTACAGATAGGCGTGGCGGTAAAGACAATTACCGTAACAACGCTGGACACTCCAACAGCAGCAGGTCCTAATACTTACGCAATTTCTTATGATTTCATGTTATAACTCATATTCTAACACTTTAGCAAAAACTTCTACCAGGAACCATGGAAACGGTAGGGACCAGAACCAGAGAGGTTCACAGCCTAGCCGTCCAGCTATCACTGGTATTCAATCTTACGATTATCCGCATTGTCCTTTGTACCCTGTTATCATGTCTTATGTAAAATGTTTTATCAGGTTCCCAGCCAGCCAGAGCACCTGCTGGAGGATTTACTCATCCTCTTTGCTCTACTTACCACCGTAGGCACCCAGGGCCATGTCGCCGTAACACAGACGCATGCTTCAAGTGTGGTCTTCCTGGCCATATCATGTAGGATTGTCGTAAGGGCGAGATGGAGGGTACATCGGGACATGCTGATTCCAAGCCACCTCCTACCACTGGGCGTGTCTACACGACATCTCGAGACCAGGCCAACAAGTCTACAGGTACCATCACTGGAATCTTGTATATGAATGGTCAAGCTGCATGTGTTCTTTTCGATATGGGTGCTACTCACTTGGTTATTTCTACTGCTTATGCTAAGAACATTAGGATACTCCCCATGCCACTAGAGAATAGGCTTACTATTTCCACGCCTTTGAGGGACTGTATTAATCACCCATGCATACAAGAGTCTTTGTGACAATTCGTCAATTTCAGGTCGATATTTTAATCTCGACTAATAAGTATTATAAGTTTACTTTAATGAGAATTTTAATTTTTCGATTAACCGAGAAGGTTATGACTTGAAACTTAACGTAAGAATGTCGTTTCGATGAAAACTGACAAGGAATGCGTTAGGTATCGATATTATATTCTCAAATTATCATATAAATGATTTGATTGTATTTATTTTTATTTCTCGTGTTTTACGTTTTAACGAATGACGAGAACTACTAATGATCGCGATACCGACGGATGCCCAAAAATATATGTTTTATTATCGATTGTCTCGATATTTTATATTTTCGACGTTTTCGATTTAATTACGTTTTAAGTCGTGTCGAAGTGATATTATTATTTTTAAGAAGCATTTTATCTTTTGAAAAGTATTTTTACGAAACCCGAGTCCCGTAAATATTTTCAAAATTTAATATTTAATTTTCTACCCTTACAACTATTTAATTTCATTTTGGACCAAAACTATCACAAATTGACAAAAACTACCCTCACCCCACTATATAAGGATTTTCCACTATCACACTTTATTATAAAATTTATTTTTTAAACCAAACAAACACAATCTCTCTTTCTTTTTCTTTCTTGGCCGTCCACCACCTCAACCAAATTCACATGATCCATCAATTTTTACTTTGATTCATGAGAAACTAAATTAAGACCCATTCTACAAATTCAAAGAGCTACATTTTGGTATAATTTTCTTTAACATGCATCCACTTTTTAATCTTTTTAATTTTTGTTGAAAAACAAGGTTTTTTGATCTTATTTTATTGTTGTATGATCATGTTTATGGTTATATTTGTTTATTTTTACTATGCATGTTTGAATTTTTGATGGTGACTTATGAGAGATGATCATGCAAGTGTGTTAGGGGTTTGATGATAGTGTTAGAATGATAGTGGGATGATAATAAGAGTATGGTAATGGGTAAAATGGGTCAAAATGTTGATTTGACATGATTTCTAAAATATATTTTTGGGACAGCAGCTTACAACAGATTATTTCGTGGGTATAAGTTCTGAGATAGGCTTAAATTATTTAATATTGTTGTAGTAATCTTCAAGACGCTCGTTTTCCCGCTTGAATGAGCTTCTAACTCATTACGAGCGAAAAGTTATGCTAATTTTAGTATTCGTGTACCGGGAGACGAGTATCGGCACAATCCGAAAATTGTTGTCGATATTTGGATCGAATCTCGGGGACTACAGAATGAGTTTTAAAAATGTTCAAGTACTGATGTAAGTTGCTAAACCTCAGGTCATGAGTCTATTTTCAAACCCCGAGTGTCGGTTTTGTAAACGGAATTGTTTAGATATGTCAAAATGGTTTTACAAGTAAAAGGCGTAAAACTGTCCGGTTTTTATAACACGAAGGTGTGTCGGGCAGAAGGTCTTAGAAGTAATATTTTTGAATGAAACTTGAACTTAGTCTTCTTCATATTATATGTGAGTTTGTGACCAAGTTTCGTCGAAAACGGACAAGTGTAGATAGGATAGATTGGTGTGTACATTTGGAGTGTACATGCTGATTGGTATTTTAGACACGTAGTTCAATAATTATGTGGCGTGAGTTGAGTATTCGCCATAGGACATGGTGATTTATTCAAGTGTTAAGTCATTATGTAAATGACTTAGCTACTGGTCCGAGGGAAGTAAAATGATAACTTGACTTGCGTTGACTTGGCGTCTTAAGACGGGTCAATACCGAGAGTGCAATTGTTTAAAAGAATAGTGTTGAATAAAAGGGTATAGTAATAACACTTGTATTATTAAATTTTTCAGGATTGTCTTGGTTTTGTAATTTTGATTTTTATATTATGTAGGTATGATTTATACTTAAGTCGATTAATAACGAACGCGCCTTATTTGGTAGGTTGCGGTTTTCGTGTTTAAACGGGCATCACTAATCGTCGGCGATCATCTCATTACCACTATTGGCTAAGGTGAGTCTATAGCCTCGCTTTTAACATGTTTACTTGTTTTATAAAACCCACGAGGGGGATAACATGCTTGTTTTATTAAAATAATGGGTACAACGAGAAGTTGTGGAAACCCTACTTATTGGAAAAGTATGGGTGCAACGAGAAGTTGTGGGAACCCTATTTACTTGAAAAGTAATTATTGAAATTGAAATGCACAACTATAAGTTGTCGTAAACTCATGATTGTTTTAAAATAGAACAAAAAAAACTTAATTGTATGTTTAGATGGAAGTTATTACATAAGTTTGTTTAGCCTTAAAAGACCCATGAATCGTGAATTGTTAATCGAGATAACGCTAATGCTATGGATAGATCTATCGGGGTGACGCCCAGTCCGGTCGCGATTAGCTCTCGCGCGGTGTTGTGATGCACTAGTAATGAAACATCGGATGCATTGTATAAGAGAAATATACGCACTTGGCTAGGTGTGTTGGGCTGAAATAATATATGTTAACGTTCAATGTCACGAGACTTATGTAATGACACGATAATTATGTATAACATAATTGTCTTTGATAAATTATTAACCATGGAAGGTTATTTTTGAATACTTGTGTTCTCTTTATTTAAGTTAAACTCTATAGATTCACTCGGCAAATTTTGCTGACTTTTTAACATGTTTTATCTCAGGTCCATATAGAAGGCGCTCGATGAAGGCGGTTTCGTGAAGCTTGCTTATTGAAATGTTTTGGCCCGCTTTTATAAATTATATCCATTCAAATAATTATTACCATTTACTAGGTTTTGTAAACTTGAAGTTATCTGGGACCGTGAATGAGATTGTACTTTTATTGAATGAAAATGAATGGATGTTTATTAAAACGACTTGTTTTGAGCCGTTTTCTATGATTATGAGATTGAACCATGATAGTAACACCCGATGACCCTTCCGCTGTTATGACTGAAATTGGGGGTGTTAAAAATTGGCATCAGAGCTCAATTATAGAGAACGAAAAGATTTTCCAAAAATGAATTTTTGAAATCTTTTAACTATAACTGTTGCAAGCAAAACCTCTGAGTTGCCAATGGACGAGAATGAAAGTATTTATATATATGACATTATATATATTTTGTTGTAATCTTTATCGATTATTTCGTACTTGTGAATTACAAGGTATGTTTTCTTTTGTTTAATTATAAATGATAATTTTATATTTATACGAGATATTTATACGACGTCGATTGTCACGAAGCCACTCTAGTTATTTTAATGCTAGCGTCGAAGCTATTCCTGAAACGAATCCTGTTATTCTCGAGATTAACTAAGTTGTGGATATACATGATCCCAACGAAACGGTTAATATTCTTGCTGATATTCTTTTAGTTACAAGGATTTTGATTTCTTTGGTTCTTATTCCTGATATATCGATACGCTCATTTCGTTTAGCAAATTTAATTTGCATTTTCATTAATCTTCGACATTATACTGTTTTGATAAAAACAAGTTTGTCCGAGATGGTACTATTGATTGTTAGGAATTGAGATTGATTTGTATGGTATTGACATGCCAACCAGGATTCCATATCATATCACTGATCATTTTCTGTTAAATCAGTTTCTCATTTGTTTCGAACTTGATCTTTCGCGTTGAGCTGGCGATGCTTGAATAAAGTGATTTATAATCGTTGAAATAAATTGGCCATTTATTTGAACAAGGAAATTATAAATTGTTGAACTACAAATTTCTGAATCTTATTTGGAAGGACTTGATCAATCCATGGAAATAATGATTCATAAATGTGTAGGCTTAAGCATATAGCATGTGCGTGATTAAACTCTTATTGACTCATAATTCGTTTGCTCGATTCATTCTTTGATTTTGTTCCTTTAAATTCTTTGATCATGAAATGTTTGTATTGAGATTGTTCCAAAAGCACCAACTGAGGAGGATATCAAGCGTCTCTGAAAGACATTGAAGAAATCTTCTTCTTGTGGGACCGAGGAGCTTTCTTAGCCATGTGAAATACCTAGTAACTCTTAGTAGATTAGTTTATCAATTGTAGTATCTTCTCATTAATTCATAACTAAAATGTGACAACAGTTAGTAGGACTAGTCTTTTAAGTTGTATGGTATTAGACGATGATTATCTATAATGTTTGACAATGCGACTTGTACTAGTTTGTGATCAATGGAATGACTATCTTTTGATTCCTAATTCTACATCGTTCTATTGTTATCTTTCTTTGCTTTTCTCTTGTAAATTCCTATGGTATAACAGAATCACTGAATGAATACTCATTATGATTTGATTTACGTTACACAAGACTCATGCAGTCAATGAAAGCTATGACTGAAGCACGAATGCGCCAAGTTATTAGTGAATAAGTTGCTGTATCTTTAGTTAAATTCATGGCCAACATGAATGATGGATCTGGATCTGGAGCTGAAGCTACAACTGGTGGGACTGGAACCAGTGGAGCTAAAGCTGGAGCCGATAATGTTCGTGGTACAGATGGAACAAATGTGCCCGAAATTAGAGGCTATAACTACACTTCATTCGTTAATTCCAAACCGTAGACTGTTAAAGGGACTAAAGATGATGGAGGATTGTGTCAGTTATTGAAAAGCTGGCGTCAGTCTTTCGAATTAGTGACCCTAATCAAGAGGATAAGGTGCAGTTTGAAATCGCTACTCCCCGAGGTCGTGCATTAATTTGGTGGAATGGCAGACTTGCTTCCATGGGTATCGTTACTTATGGGACACCATGAACTAAGGTGAGGAAGCGGTAGAAGTTTGTCCTCGAAGCATTTCCATGTATGGAGCAAGTGTTGTACAATCTGAGACTGAAGGGAACTAACATTGGTAGATATATCAAATGTTTCCATAAGTTGACTCCTTTATTTCCAAGAATTATGGAACCCGAACCGTCAAGGTCAAGCAGTATATTTACGGCTGACCAGGAATATGTGCGGTGATGTGATTTCTTCTAAGCCATTTACTATTTGTGAAGTTGTCTGCATGGCTGATTAGCTCATGAGACACATAATCCAAGGCAAGGCTGATGAGGTCACTGAAGGGAAAAATAATTCCAAATTGAAAATTCTTTTCGTGCATTAGAGCTCGTAAGTATATCGAAAAAGGTTGTGGATTATTCCTGACTTAGGTATCGTAGAAGGAATCGTAAGGAAAGTGAGTAGAGATAGTGTAGTCATTCGTGACTATCCCGAAGTATTTCTGGAAGAATTGCCAAGGCTTACGCCTACAAGGCAAATAGAATTCCTAATTGATCTAATTCCTGGTGTTGTAACTGTGGCACTTGAGCCATATTCATTAGCACCATCCGAATTGAAATAATTATTTGTGCAGTTTTAAGAATTATCTGATAGATGTTTTATTCGACCGAGTTCGTCAGTTTGTAGAACTCCTATTCGATTCGCTAAGAAGAAAGATGATTTGTTTCGTATGTGTATCGATTATCGAGAGCTGCATAGGCTAACGGTCAAGAACTGTTATCCGCATCCAAGAATTGATGATCTATTTGATCAACTTCAAAACTCTCGTGTTTTCTCCAAGATTCTGGTGTTTTATCCTAGATTGATCTTTGTTTTGCTTATCATCAACTTCGCATACGCGAGGAAGATATTCCTATTATGGCGTTTAGAACTTGTGATGATCATTATGAGTTTAGGGTTATGCCTTCTGGTTTGACCAGTGCACCTGCTGTATTCATTGACTTAATGAACCATAGGTGTAAGCCGTATCTTGATAAATTTGTGATTGTTTTCTTTGATGATATTCTAATCTGCCCGAAGAGCGAGAAAGAACATGCCGAACACTTAGGGATTATCTTAAACTTGTTAAAGAACGAAAAGATGTACCCAAAATTCTTATAGTGTGATTTTTGGCTTGGTTCTGTACAACTTCTTTGTCATGTGATTGACAAAAGTGGCATACATGTTGATTCTACGAAAATCGAAACCATCGAAGATTTGAATGTTCCAACTATTCCAACTGAAGTACGACAAATTCTTGGTTTGGCTGGTTATTACTGAAGGTTTATTGAAGAAGTCTCTTTGATATCAAAACCATTAACTAAGCTAACTAAAAAGAATGAACCGTATGTGTGGACGATGATGAAGAGAAATCTTTTCAAACCATGAAAAGAAAACTCTGCAGCACGCTGATCTTATCGTTACCTGAAGGAAGTAAAGATCTTGTTGTTGATCGTGATATATCTCTTGAAGGATTTAGAGCTGTTTGATTTGTATATGCTTGTAGGAAACTTAGGAAGAATGAGGAAACTGCACAAACCATGACTTGTAATTGGGTACGGTGATTTTACTCTTCGTCTATTGAGACATTAATTGTATGTCACTAATGTACGGTATCCACCGATAGTAAGAGCCTACAGTGTATTCTGGAATAAAAGAGATAACTTAGACTTTAAGTGATTACGATTGTGTTATTCGTTATCATTCGTGAGGTAGGAGCAAATTACAATGGATTCATTGTTAAGCTCTTAAAAACTCAGTCTGTATATGACTCGATTTATGTCAATGTGGATTGATTGACTCTGCTCATTTTATTTCGATAAATAAATCAATCGTGCTAATTAAGGATCGTTTGTGAACCACTCGTAGTAGACATAGAAGTTATGATAATGTGAAGCGAAAACCTTTGAAATTCGAGGTAGCTGGAAAAGTTATGCCAAGTTATCACCATGAAAAAGGTGTTATATATTCTGGAAAACATGGGAAGTTAAGTCCCCGTTAGTTTGGACCATTCAAGATGATATCGAGTGTAGGTCCGGTGGCATGAAAAACTTAAATTACCTCGAGAACTACAAGGAATTCACATTACTTTTCATGTGTCGAACCTAAAGAAATTTCTTCTTGACGAAGATCTTATTATCTCTCTTGATGAAGTATGAATCGACGGTAAGTTGCATTTCATCGAAGTACTTGTTGATATTATCGATAAGGAAGTTAGGCAACCGAAGCAAAGTCGTATTCCTATTGTCATGTGTGATGGAACTCAAGACGAGGACCAAAATACGTTTAACTCTTTGATTTCAACGAGCGATCGAGGAAGAACGCAAGTTGATCTTCGGGACGAAGATCCCAATTTGGTGGGGATAATGTGACAATCCGTCAATTTCAGTTCGATATTTTAATCTCGACTAATAAGTATTATAAGTTTACTTTAATGAGAATTTTAAATTTTCGATTAACCGAGAAGGTTATGACTTGAAACTTAACGTAAGAATGTCGTTTCGATGAAAACTGACAAGGAATGCGTTAGGTATCGATATTATATTCTCAAATTATCATATAAATGATTTGATTGTATTTATTTTTATTTCTCGTGTTTTACGTTTTAACGAATGACGAGAACTACTAATGATCGCGATACCGACGGATGCACAAAAATATATGTTTTATTATCGATTGTCTCGATATTTTATATTTTCGACGTTTTCGATTTAATTACGTTTTAAGTCGTGTCGAAGTGATATTATTATTTTTAAGAAGCATTTTAACTTTTGAAAAGTATTTTTACGAAACCCGAGTCCCGTAAATATTTTCAAAATTTAATATTTAATTTTCTACCCTTACAACTATTTAATTTCATTTTGGACCAAAAATATCACAAATTGACAAAAAATACTCACCCCACTATATAAGGATTTTCCACTATCACAATTTATTATAAAATTCATTTTTTAAACCAAACAAACACAATCTCTCCTTCTTTTTCTTTCTTGGCCGTCCACCACCTCAACCAAATTCACATGATCCATCAATTTTTACTTTGATTCATGAGAAACTAAATTAGGACCCATTCTACAAATTCAAAGAGCTACATTTTGGTATAATTTTCTTTAACATGCATCCACTTTTTAATCTTTTTAATTTTTGTTGAAAAACAAGGTTTTTTGATCTTATTTTATTGTTGTATGATCATGTTTATGGTTATATTTGTTTATTTTTACTATTGCATGTTTGAATTTTTGATGGTGACTTATGAGAGATGATCATGCAAGTGTGTTAGGGGTTTGATGATAGTGTTAGAATGATAGTGGGATGATAATAAGAGTATGGTAATGGATAAAATGGGTCAAAATGTTGATTTGACATGATTTCTAAAATGTATTTTTGGGACAACAGCTTACAACAGATTATTTCGTGGGTTTAAGTTATGAGATAGGCTTATATTATTTAATATGGTTGTAGTAATCTTCAAGACGCTCGTTTTGCCGATTGAATGAGCTTCTAACTCATTACGAGCGAAAAGTTATGTTAATTTTAGTATTCGTGTACCGGGAGACGAGTATCGGCACAATCCGAAAATTGTTGTCGATATTTGGATCAAATCTCAGGGACTACAGAATGAGTTTTAAAAATGTTCAGTTACTGATGTAAGTTGCTAAACCTCAGGTCATGAGTCTATTTTCAAACCCGAGTGTCGGTTTTGTAAACGGAATTGTTTAGATATGTCAAAATGATTTTACAAGTAAAAGGGGTAAAACTGTCCGGTTTTTATAACATGAAGTTGTGTCGGGCAGAAGGTCTTAGAAGTAATATTTTTGAATGAAACTTGAACTCAGTCTTCTTCATATTATATGTGAGTTTGTGACCAAGTTTCGTCGAAAACGGACAAGTGTAGATAGGGTAGATTGGTGTGTACATTTGGAGTGTACATGCTGATTGGTATTTTGGAAACGTAGTTCAATAATTATGTGGCGTGAGTTGAGTATTCGCCATAGGACATGGTGATTTATTCAAGTGTTAAGTCATTATGTAAATGACTTAGCTATTGGTCCGAGGGAAGTAAAATGATAACTTGACTTGCGTTGACTTGGCGTCTTAAGACGGGTCAATATCGAGAGTGCAATTGTTTAAAAGAATAGTCTTGAATAAAAGGGTATAGTAATAACACTTGTATTATTAAATTTTTCGGGATTGTCTTGGTTTTGTAATTTTGATTTTTATATTATGTAAGTATGATTTATACTTAAGTCGATTATTAACGAACGCGCCTTATTTGGTAGGTTGCGGTTTTCGTGTTTAAACGGGCATCACTAATCGTCGGCGATCGTCTCATTACCACTATTGGCTAAGGTGAGTCTATAGCCTCGTTTTTAACATGTTTACTTGTTTTATAAAACCCGCGAGGGGGATAACATGCTTGTTTTATTAAAATAATGGGTACAACGAGAAGTTGTGGAAACCCTACTTATTGGAAAAGTATGGGTGCAACGAGAAGTTGTGGGAACCCTATTTACTTGAAAAGTAATTATTGAAATTGAAATGCACAACTATAAGTTGTCGTAAACTCATGATTGTTTTAAAATTGAACACAAAAAAAACTTAATTGTATGTTTAGATGGAAGTTATTAAATAAGTTTGTTTAGCCTTAAAAGACCCATGAATCGTGAATTGTTAATCGAGATAACGCTAATGCTATGGATAGATCTATCGGGGTGACGCCCAGTCCGGTCGCGATTAGCTCTCGTGGTGTTGTGATGCACTAGTAATGAAACATCGGATGCATTGTATAAGAGAAATATACGCACTTGGCTAGGTGTGTTGGGCTGAAATAATATATGTTAACGTTCAATGTCACGAGACTTATGTAATGACACGATAATTATGTCCTTACAACATAATTGTCTTTGATAAATTATTAACCATGGAAGGTTATTTTTGAATACTTGTGTTCTCTTTATTTAAGTTAAACTCTATAGATTCACTCGGCAAATTTTGCTGACTTTTTAACATGTTTTATCTCAGGTCCATATAGAAGGCGCTCGATGAAGGTGGTTTCGTGAAGCTTGCTTATTGAAATGTTTTGGCCCGCTTTTATAAATTATATCCATTCAAATAATTTTTACCATTTACTAGGTTTTGTAAACTTGAAGTTATCTGGGACCGTGAATGAGATTGTACTTTTATTGAATGAAAATGAATGGATGTTTATTAAAACGACTTGTTTTGAGCCGTTTTCTATGATTATGAGATTGAACCATGATAGTAACACCCAATGAACCTTCCGCTTATGACCGAAATTGGGGGTGTTACAGTCTTCCCCTAGAATTTGACGATAAGGTTCGACCTGTTGACGCACTTCCGCTGGACATGAATGACTTTGACATGATTTTGGGCATGGATTGGCTATCCAAGCATCATGCTACCATAGAATTCCATTCATATCGAGTTATTTTCGGTGATGTTAATGCACCAGAGTACATTCATAATGGTTTCGTACCCGGACGGTCTGTACAAATCATATCTACTCTGCAAGCGCGTGCACTACTGTCACATGGCTGCGAGGGTTATCTAGCTACGGTTCACGACATGGATGCTGAATCTCCATCAATTCAGGATCAACCTATAGTGTCGGAATTCCAAGACGTATTTCCAGCAGAACTTTCGGGCATACCACCTGCACGAGAAGTAGAGTCCAGTATGAGCTTATTCCAGGAGCTGAACCAATCTCCAAGGCTCCTTATCGCATGGCTCCCATAGAGCTGAAGGAGCTGAAGGATCGACTGCAAGAACTTCTTGAACGAGGTTTCATTCGACCGAGCGCATCTCCATGGGGCGCACCGGTCTTGTTTGTTAAGAAGAAGGACGGCAATATGCGTCTTTGCATAGACTATTCTGAGCTCAACAAGATTACTATCCATAACAGGTATCCACTGCCACGTATAGACGATCTGTTTGACCAACTCCAAGGGGCCAAACACTTCTCCAAGATCAATTTTAGGTCAGGCTACCATCAGCTACGGGTTAAGGAGAAGGATATCGCCAAGACTGCTTTTCGTACCCGCTATGGCCATTATGAGTTTGTAGTTATGCCATTTGGTCTGACAAATGCTCCAGCAGTGTTCATGGACTTGATGAACAGAATCTTCCATGAATTTTTGGACAAGTTCGTCATTGTCTTCATCGATGACATCCTGATTTTCTCAAAGTCCAAAGAGGAACACGAAGACCATCTTCGTACAGTACTACAGATTCTTCGCCAGAAGCAGCTGTATGCTAAATTCTCCAAGTGTGAGTTCTGGTTAGACAAGGCGGCATTCTTAGGTCACATTGTATCAGCATAAGGAATCACTATGGATCCAGTGAAGGTTGAGGCCATTACTAAGTGGCCAAGGCCGACATCAGCGACGGAAGTCCACAGTTTCTTAGGCTTAGTTGGCTATTACCGTAGGTTCGTGGAGAACCTTTCCCGCTTAGCACTACCATTGACAAAACTGATGCGGAAAGGGGAGAAATTCGTCTGGACTGAAGAACGAGAGAAGAGCTTTAAAGACCTAAAGCAGAAGCTAGTATCTACACATATTCTTACTCTCCCATCTGGTACGGGTGGATTTCAAATCTACAGTGATGCATCGGGGAAGGGACTTGGCTGTGTTCTAATGCAACATGGGAAAGTGATTGCATACGCTTCACGGCAGCTTAAGCCTTATGAAGAAATTACCCCACGCATGACTTGGAACTTGCTGCAGTCGTGTTTGCATTGAAGATATGGAGGCACTACTTATATGGAGAATCATGTGACATTTTCACGGACCACAAGAGATTGAAGTATATCTTCACTCAACGTGAACTGAACATGAGGCAGAGGAGATGGTTAGAGCTGTTGAAGGATTATGACATTAATCTATAATATCATCACGGAAAGGCAAATGTAGTAGCAGATGCTCTTAGCAGGAAGTCCGGAATGATCAACGGCATTAAAAATCGAAGAGGAAATCATAAGAGACTTGGAGCGACTAGACATCGAGATCATGGTACGTGGACAACACGGTTACTGGCTAATCTTAGAGTAGAACTCGAGTTACTCTCTAAGATCAAGGAAGCTCAGAAAGATGACGGAGAAATCTGGGCGATAGTATATAATTTGGAGAAACAGACGGAATTCAGAGTAGATGTAGACGGTATCGTATGGCAGGGCACGAGACTTTGTGTTCCTGATGACCAAGAACTCCGGGAAGCCTTGTTAGCCGAAGCTCATAGCTCCATTCTATATACATCCTGGTTCGACTAAGATGTACCATGACATCAAGCAGTACTTTTGGTGGAGTGGTATGAAACAGGATGTGGCCACTTACGTCTCCAAATGTCTTACCTTCCAGCAGGTTAAGATCGAGCATCAGCGATCTGGCAGTCTCCTTCAACCGTTAGATATCCCAGAGTGGAAGTGGGACAAAATCACCATGGATTTTGTTACTGGTCTTCCGCCTACCAAGAGGAAGCATGATGCAATTTGTGTTATCGTAGATCGACTTACCAAATCAGCTCATTTCTTACCGATCCACAAGGAAGATCCGGTAAATAAACTCGCCGATACGTATAGAAGAGAGATCATGAGACTCCACGGTGCTCCATCCAGCATCGTCTCAGACAGAGATCCTCGATTCACTTCGCGCTTTTGGAAGAGTCTGCAGAAAGCTTGGGGTACACAACTTAAGCTTAGCACGGCTTTTCATCCTCAAACGGACGGACAGTCAGAAAGAACGATTCAGACATTGGAGGACATGTTGAGGTCATGTGCATCGGAATGGACGGGTGATTGGGACGATTACATCTGTTTGGTGGAGTTTGCATACAACAACAGTTGGCACGCAAGTATCAAGTGTGCTCCTTTCGAGATGTTGTATGGCAGAAAGTGTCGCGCCCCAATCTGCTGGGATCAGGTTGGCGAGAGAACACTTGAAGGACCAGAAATCATAGAGATGACAAATGAAAAGATCGCAGTAGCTAAGTAGAAACTTCAGGAAGCACGGTCACGTCAGAAGAGTTACGCCGATAAGCATCATAAGGACATACATTTTAACGTAGGAGATCACGTCTTCCTTAAGGTTTCACCGGCACGTGGTGTTAGACGCTTCGGGATTAAAGGGAAGCTCAGTCCTCGTTTCATCGGACCGTTTGATATCATTGAACGAGTCGGTGTAGTATCTTACCGGTTGGCGTTACCTCCACAACTTTCGCATGTGCACAATGTGTTTCATGTGTCCTTACTCAGAGGGTACCAGTATCATCCCCTTCACATGGTTCAATATCCACTGGCACAGATACATGAAGATCTCACTTTTATAGAAGAACCCAAACGAGTTCTTGACAGACAAGAACCAGTCATGAGAAGAAGACGATTCCATTCGTCAAAATCCTATGGAGGGATCATACCGAGCGGGAAGCCACTTAGGAAACAGAGGAGTCTATCCGGGCTTCTTACCCTCATTTCATATTTTGAATTCGGGTATGTTCTTCTTTTTCAGTTTACTTTATCTATAATTCGGGGACGAATTATTCTTTTTAGGGGGAAGAGTTGTAAAACCCGCATGATTTTACCATGAATAGTACCCTTAAGATCATACGTACTAGATTAAAACTTTCCTTTTATAGTATTATTACGTTTACATGTTAGGATTTTACGTATTACGTACGTGTTAGAACACGATAAGTATTTATTACGCACGAACACGCAATAATTATTTAACAATAATTAATCACTAGCATGTGATCATGAAATCATCAATGTAATTAAATCACGAACTATTATTAATTACATATATATATATTTATTACGAGCGTGAATAAATATATGAGGTCACGGTAATTATTTAACGAGAACATACAAAACGCGAACACAAATAAACACGAACGAACAATTAAACAACGAGACACGGAAAACGGTACGGGTACCCCATGTGGGCCCCCTACCCCGGCAACATTAAGGAGATGGGCCAAGCCCATCTCAAAACGTACTAAGAAGGGGTTAAGGTAAATTATGCTAGTCATTTTTCACTTTACAGGAAATTAAACAAAAACCTAAAAAGTTTTCTCCTTCTCCTCTTTTCTTTTTTTGGCCGCCGCATATAAACACACCAAGGGGGTGTTTGTTTGATTTTGATCTTGGTTTTTGGTGCAAGTGTTCGTGTTTGTTCATCCTCGTTAGATCCACGCATTCGGTATATTATTTTTATCCTTTTTCTTTTGATTTGATCTAATAATTAATTAAGAACATGATGTTTTTAAAACCTAATTAAAAACATAGATCAAACATGAAGATGGTTATTGGGTAAATCAAAAAGGGATGTTTTTAGGTGTGTTTGTTGGCCGGCGCCTAAACCGAACCCCAAGGGGGTCTCGGTGGCTACTAGACCACCACCGAGACCATATAGTCCCGGTTGGGTGGTGTGGGTCCCACGGCAGCAGCAAAACAAAGGGAACCCCGAAGTGGTTCGGGGTATGGTGTCGATTTCATGTCCGGTTCATGGTTTCTAGTCAAGATCCGGTTCACGGTTTATGTTAAGATTAATTTTTATTTAATCATATGTAAAATTAAATTAACAAATATGACATGATTAATTTAATAAACATGACTTAGGTTATATTTGATAATTAGATCATGAAATTATTAACCTAAGTATTTTATATTTTCTAGACTTATAATTAATTAATTATTTAAAAATCATGGTTATAATTAATTAATTAACATGACTTAGGTTATATTATTAATAAATAATAATGCATGTTTTAACCTAAGTACTTAACTTTATTTAATTAAAAACATGATATATTTTAATTAAATACTTTTAACCTATAGTTTATTTAAATTGCATGAAATAATTAATAAACTATACATTATATCATTATGACATAGAAAATAATCAGAAAAACACTTAGGCTTATATACTTAGCATATTTAACCAGCTTATAACTAATTATGGAAACTTTCTATTTTTAGAAACTTATTTAATTAAGGCAGCTAATCTATTTATGGAAACTTTCCATTTTTAGAAACTTATTTAATTCAGGCAGCTAATCTATTAATAGAAACTTATTTAATTAAGGCAGCTGATCTATTTATGGAAACTTTCTATTTTTAGAAACTTATCTATTTTAAGCAGTAATTCTATTTTTGGAAACTTTCTATTTTTGAAAACTTTCTATTTTTGGAAACTTTCTATTTTTGGAAACTTTCTATTTTAGGAAACCTGCATTTTTTGGAAAGTTACTTATTATTACACAGTAAGTATAATAATACATGAAACACCAGAAATACTTAATCAGAATAGACAGAATATAAGATAAACACAGTTTGAGGCTTTAAACAGTAAAACACGATATGAACATATAAAATAAGCTAAGACATGACGTAAAACCAGTTACGTATTTAGTAGTCAGATACTTATTCGTGTATGTATTTATGTAGCATTAGTGATACCGAAGTAGGATTCTCCTCAATTCATCTTCTTCGTTCACTGGACATAAGGTACGGATTCCCGTCCTTTCAGTATGGACATTCTTTCCTTATTAGGACTCCTCGTATGCAGCCAAATATTTTCCCGTAGTATAAGTTTATATGTTTGACTTGCTTATGTATAATTTAG
Source organism: Glebionis coronaria (assembly GCA_025667525.1). NCBI lineage: Eukaryota > Viridiplantae > Streptophyta > Magnoliopsida > Asterales > Asteraceae > Glebionis > Glebionis coronaria. The sequence goes on along the minus strand of CM046882.1, from coordinate 69,564,400 downwards.
AATACCTATAGCCATATACATTCATTACCAGTTTAACCTAGTTATGGAGGTACCATAACCATAACATTAGAGGCACTGATGTTATGACTTCACCAAGGCGGAGTGATTGCTCGTTGCGTCCCTTCAGCTTTTGGCCATATTATTATATTTATCATGTGGGGCGTATGGGTGCATCCTAGTTACATGTTTTCAGCAGATTGTTCAGTGTGAATGTTGTGTGTGCCTTGCATCCTTCACAAGGAGCTGATCCCTCCTACCCAAACCAGTATATTAAATTAGAGGCAACCCCTCTAATTTGCATGATGAGGTCACCCCTCCAAGTATTCATGCACGATGGGATTTTCATGACCTATATTGGCTAATGGTAGAACATGTTAAACAGTTTTTATAAGATAAACATAAGGCTTTTCAAACTATAAAACTAGTTTTACCAAGACTTAACTAGGTTACTCGGGACTTAGTTTCTTCCGCTGTTATATGTTATATGCTTATCCTATTCATGCTTTATTGTACATCCGTGCACTGAGCGTATTGCTCAGCCGTTTTCGTTTTCTATGTTCCTAAAACGGCAGGTACTCAGGGACGCTCGTAGACTTTAAGCGTACGTGTATATGGACTGGAAGCTTTCTAGCCTTTCTTTACTTTATGCACTATCTTTACTTTGATACTCTTGCTATGGACATTGTTTAGTCCTTTCCTTTTTAGTACTTATGTTTGTGTGTGATGAGCTTTACTTTTGGACTACCGATGTTTGATTCCGGTATTTTCCTTTTATGGTCATGTAATGTTTAGACATTTTTCCTTGTATGCTTTGATGACACGCCATAATTATGTGTGACATTGCATTATCAAAATGGGGTGTTACAATAAATATGGTAATATGATATTTATGGTAATACGTTAATTATGGTAACATAATATTTATAGAAACATGCTAATTATGGAAACTTCATATTTTTGGAAACTTGCTAATTATGGAAACTTTCTATTTTTAGAAACTTACTATTTATGGAAACCTACTAGTTTTTGAAAGTTATTATATATAGAAACCTGCTATTTTTAGAAAGTTACTCATTATGTTATAACAAGTATAACAATACTTAAAACATGAAACACTTGAATCTAAAACACATGAAACTATAAGAAACACAAGACAAGACAAGAACAAGTATAATACGAATGAACATGTCAAGTAAATAACAAGTATGTATAAGTAAGATCGACTCTTATTCATGTCCCTTCATTATGTTGCTATTGTGAAGTCGGAGTGATCGTATACATTTGTTTCCGTCTTCATTTACTGGACATAATGTACGAATATTCCGTCCTTCAAGGACATCTTTCTTCCTATATTTAGGATTCCTCGTTTACAACCCTCTTTTTTCCCCAGTAGTTTAAGTCTCTTAAACACACCAGTATATGTATGATTATTTTAGATTGCCTGAGCTATATACATGCATGCCAGTTTCACCTAGTTATGGGGGTTCCATAACCATAGGACTGGAGGCACCAGTGTTATGACTCTTATGCGGTGAGAGTGATTGCTCGCAGTGTCCCTTTATAGTTTTGGCCAGTATTATTATTATTATCATGTAGGGTGAATGGGTGCATCCTAGGACAAGTAGTATGATTTCATGGTAACTGTGGTGTGGGCCTTGCATCCGTTACAAGAGTTGATCCCTCCACTCATTTTATATATTAATTAGAGGCAATCCCTCTAATTGCATGACGAGGTCACCCCTACAAGTATTCATGCACGTGGATATAACATGACCTATATGGGCTCTCGGCGTATTTAAAATACATATTTTCAAGATAAACTAAACATAAGACTTTTCAGAAATATAAACCACTATTATGAAAACCAGGTTTTCCAAGACATACATATATTCTGCTCCTATGTTATTCATTTCACTCCATTACTAGCTTATGTTTATGTTTTACATTCTATGTTATTGATAGGTGTGTAAACACCCATCCTTTTACCACTTAATTACAATAATAACCAGGCCAAAACGTGTATTTTATGTCGTAAATGTTGGAATTATGCGTGGTTTGTGTTTTTGTTGTGATTTTAGGATCAAAATGTTAAAAGGGAAGAAAACACGGCTTTCACGGGCTTTTATCGAAGAAAAAGACAAAAGACGAAGTCAAGAAATCAAGAGTGCAAAAAGAAAGGAAGTCCAAGGCCTATTCTGAAGATTTATCGAAGAAAAAGTCCAGATACGGAAGTTTAATAAAGCCGAAGAACTCAAGTCTAATTTATGAATAAATCACAAGACGAGTTTAAAGTAATCCCGAGACAAAGTCTGAAAGGTCAAAGAATTTAAAAGATTAAAGACTAAAGACGAAGGATTAAAAGATAATTAAAGAAAGAAGAAATAGAGGAGGAAGCTTCCTTCCACTAATCACCTCCTCCCCTATAAATAGTCATTAGGATTTCATTTGTTTTTGTTGGCTAGAGTGACACTAGTTCTCCCATTTTCATTTCTTGCAAAATTTACTTTTCATGTCATTTTAAATACTTGTCTTGCACTTTAATTCCTTTTTATTCCAAGTAAGTGTTCTTAATTTTGTTTCTTTAATCTTTATTTACCTTTGATCAAGTTTACTTTTATCATTATCCTTCTACTTTTCTTGTTCTTTTTGGTTCATTTAAATTTCGGATTAAGTAAGGTTTGCTTAATCCCTTTGCTTATTTGATTAAAAAGTTCACCTTTTTACTTTCATCTAAGTTTTTGTATGAGATAAGTTATAAGTTTGACAATCTTAGTGGCTTGTTTTTTACTTAGCTTATTTGTTTTTCTTAGTTTTCTAAAAGTTTCAATTTTCTAAAAGTTTGCTTACTTCGTTTACTTAATTCGTGTTTTGCAAAAGTCTTTAAATTTTTGCTTATTGTATTCGTCTTATTATTGTTTTGGTAAAGTTTAGATTTGTGCTTATTGTCGAAGTTAGCTTATTTAGTTTAGCTTATTGGCTTACTGGTTTCCATTGTTCCGATCTTTAAGGTTTCTGTTTGTTACGATCTAACAAGTGCGATCTCTTAAACCCTTAGGGTTTCTACTTGCGATCCAGTGTTGCCATCAAGGACTAAGATCATACCACGATCACACTCCATAATCCACACCACGATCACTCATTGCGATCGTGGGTACGATCATAAAGTGCGATCTGTTGGTACGATCGTGGTCACGATCTCTACTGCGATCCACAAGTGCGATCGTGGTGGTGTTCGATCATAGAGTACGATCGCAGGTTGCGATCTGGACTCTGTTATAGAGTACGATCCTTTTGTTTCCATCGCATTGAGTGCGATCACTTGGCCACGATCTGAGCTACGATCAATTGTTACGATCGGTGGCTGCGATCACCAAGTGCGATCCAGGGTACGATCCAACCACCTTCATTGGCTGCGATCGTAGTGCGATCGGACTCAAGTTAGTGTTTTGTTTTTCCTGCTTGTATTTTTTACTTTCAGTTCGAATTTAATCTTTTCCCGCCATTTTACTTTAGTGCTATTTTATTTTTATTTTATTGTCAAATTTACTTTTTGTCGAACTTTAATTTTCGTCATTAAATTTATTTACTTTAATTACCCGTTATTTACTTTTAAGTCTTGCATTTTTAGTTCACTACAACGACAAATCTTTGTTCACCAAAAGACGACTGAGTCGCACTTAAATCCTTTCTCAATTCGAAAAGACTGGAACAACGATATTTTCTTACTAGGTAAAAACCTCGTATTAAATGGCGCCGCTGCCGGCTCTTTTAGTAAAGATTAACGGTTTTCTGTGAGAGACGCGTTGCTTTTTGGGATCCGTTCATTCATGAGCGTTCTTATCTTGCTTAAAAATTTCCAAAAATCCATAAAAATTAAAAAATTTCAAAAATCCAAAAAGATTTTATTTTCTTTATAGTGTTTATATATTCTATTTGTGTTTGGTATCTTTTTCTTTTGCTTTTGCAGGTGTATGCGTACTAGATCTTCAACTTATCAAGAGCCCTAGACTCGTTAAGATTTAGCTATGGCAGGTGTGAACAACAACAATAATCCACCGCACCTCAACAATAACAACAACAATGTTCTTCCACAGCCCGATCTTCGGACAATAGAGGAGCTTTGTCAACCAATAATGTTTGGACGAGGAGGACCGATTGCGCCGATGCAAATCACGGCTCCGGAGTTTTCGTTGAAGCATCACATGATCCAACAAGTGCAAACTAATCCTTTTCGCGGATTGCCTGATGATGATGCCAACAAGCACCTCGACAAATTCATTACTATTACTCAAAGCATGAAGTTGTCTGGTGTTACAATGGATGTCCTTCGCCTTCAACTCTTTCCACATACTTTATCACACCACGCCGAAAAATGGTTTGATCGTCTCCCGAAGAATACCATTCATACTTGGGATGACATGACTCAACGATTTTTGTCGCGCTACTTTCCACCATCCATGGTCACGAGCCTTCGAAATCAAATCAGCGGTTTCATGCAAGAACCCGATGAATCTCTCTTTGATGCTTGGGAAAGATATAATGTTTTGATCGATCGATGTCCAAACCACAACATGCTCCCCGTGACCTTAATTGATACTTTCTACAATGGTTTGACTTTTCGTGATCGTGATACGATTAATGCAGCCGTCGGTGGCACATTTATGAAAAGAAGACCCGAGGAGTGTAGAGAGCTTATTGAGAACATGACTACTCATCACAAAAATTGGGATTCCTCCTCATCTTCAAGGAACAACCCGAGAGTCAATGTTTCTTCTACTTCAGCAAACCCCGATATGACCGAATTCACCCGCATGATGGCCGAAATGAACAAAAATCTCTTGCTCATAGCTACAAACCAAAAACAACAAGTTAAAGTTGTAGCAATTCCTTGTGAGACATGCGGCGGTCCTCACTCATACACTGATTGTCCTTCTACTCAAGGAAATCCGGAAAACGTGTATGCGGCTTATGGTAACTATTCACCGAAAAATTACCAAGCCCGACCTCAAGGGGATCGAAATTTGCTAAGTTACCGGTCCAACAACTATCTTTCACCCGGTTTTTCTCCTCAAAACCACAACCCCAACAACAATTACAATAGAAGCAACCAAATCCCACCTCGAGCTTCTAATCCTTATCACCCACCCGCTCAACAAGCCCTACCCATTAATCAAGATGTTGAAGCTTTAATGAGAACCCAAAGAGAGCAAATTAAGAATCTACAAAGCCAAATTATCAATTTGAAAGGGAATATCACTAAGCAAGGGAATGACATTAGATCCGAGCTTCGAAATGATATACAATCCTCCTCCAGCAATCAAACGAATGATTTAAAGAATATGCTGGCCAGTTTCTTACCCACCACTCAACCCTCTACTTCGGGCTCTCTACCTTCAAACACCGTCACCAATCCGAGAGCGAATGTGAGTGCTATTACTACCCGTAGTGGAGCTACTTTAGTAGGACCATCTATCTCATCCCCAGTTACACCATCTACGCCTCCTCCACCACCATTTATCCCTACTACTCCCACACCTAGTATTAGTTCACCATTACCGTCTCCGCCTCGTCATGAAGAAGTACCCAAGAAGAATCCTCCACCAACCCCACCTTCACCTTCTATACCTCCACCACCTAACCCAAGCATTCCTTACCCTTATCGCCTCAACAAGGCTAGAATTTTGACTAAGAATGACATTCTAGTCTCTAACTTTTTGGAAAAGATTGCCGGAATGAAAGTCACCTTTACCCTTGTTGAAGCTCTTGCCCAAATGCCACAATTTGTCAAGATGTTTAAGGAATTACTTAGTAAGAAGGAGAATATGGTCGAGTTTGTTAATACTCGCTTGAATGAAAATTGCTCTGCAATTCTTCTTAAAGAACTTCCGGAAAAACTTGGAGATCCCGGTCGTTTTGTGCTACCTTGTACTTTTAACCAAAACGACAAATTTACTGCCTTAGCCGATCTCGGGGCAAGTATAAATTTGATGCCTTTCAGCGTTTGGATAAAGTTATCATTGCCCGACCTTACACCAACGAAGATGACTCTTGAGCTAGCCAATCGCACTCTCGCTTACCCCGTTGGTATGGCCGAAGATGTGTTCATTAAAGTTGGCACCTTCACTTTTCCGGTCGACTTCGTCGTTGTTGATTATGAAATGGACCCTCGTATTCTGTTAATACTTGGACGCCCATTTTTGAGAACCGGTAGAGCTTTAATAGATGTGGATAGGTGTGAACTCATCTTAAGAGTCGGGGATGATGCACAAGTTTTTGAAATGGGGAAGCTTACAAGCAAATCCTATGGAAGAGAATCAGCGAATATGATTAATGTGCTTGATGATTTTGTCGTCTACAACAATCCTCTATTTGATTCTTGCAATGATAATCCACTGTTTCAAGATGATTTGGATGATTCTCTCTCCAATTTGGAACCTTCACCCATATATGATTCTCCTCCGATCTATGATGCTTATGATGATGATTCTAGCTCCGATGGGGATGATTATGATGATTTTACTTCCGAGTATCCCGACATGCCCACTTATGATGATTTTGATGAGGCCGGTACTCTTTTGAGTGATTCTTCACATGAGGAAAATCCTCCGCCATCCATGCTTGATCCTACTTTGGATGACTACTCATTTGAGGAAGAATTTTATACTTTTCTCAATACATACTTCCCTCATGAGAGTGATGCTCCTCCTTTAGACTTTGATGATTATGGTCTTCATCCTTCTACGGATTTGAAGAAAATTCTTTCAAAGGATAAGAAACCGGACGACACCAACATCCGCAGCACGTATGTTTTGACACCTCTTTGTCCACCTTCTGAGGACGAGGTTGTGCATTTTTTTAGCGGATCTTCTTCAAATTCTGTTGAGCCTGAGTGCTATTTTCCCCTAAAGGAAAAGGTGTTCGACCCCGGTATTGAAATTTTTAAGCCATCTCAGTATCCGTCTGATGAAATAAAAGGAAAAATCTTTGGTACTTATGAAGATATGCTTGCTCCTCACCATACTTGCTTCCACCGTGCTCCATCTTTACTTAAGGGAACCTTGCCTATTCTTCTTTGGCTTGCCTTGTTCGCCTTAAGCTTGTGTTACTTGATGGATTAAAACTATGTATTTGATCCCGGTGGATGTTTTTCAAGCCTCTTCCTATGCTAATCAAGGTCGAGTCAGGCTCACGACTCGGTGATCAAAAATCAAGCGCTTCTTGGGAGGCAACCCAAGTATCTATCTTTTTGCTATCTTTATCCTAAATGTAGGGGAGACCCGTTGGTGTTTGCTATTTCCTCTCTTCTCATATCCAGGGATTCGAGCGTTTAATGATCCACTCTTGATGATTTTTGACGACCCGTGATTCCATGTTTCCGTCTTCTCGGTTCTGTCCTAAACACTTTTCGATTCACTATTTTATATTTCTCAATATTAAAATAGGAACTCTTTAGTTGTATCTTCCTTAGCGAGATTTAAACAAAGTGCACAATGTCCTAAGTGTAGGGGAGTTTACTCCCACATGCTTAAACATTGAGGACAATGTTTATATCAAGTGTAGGGGGGACTTCTATCGATGTTAAGTGGACTTTTCCTTGTATTTGTCATCATTTTAACCGGAAAATCAATTTTTCGACATTTTTCAAAATTTTTGATCTATTTTGGCCTAGTAGTTTTACCTTTGTATAGTTATTTTCTTCCTTTACTAGACTAAATTTTAATAAAGTGGTTTTAATTTTCAAACGTTGTGAATCTTTTGACTCAACCCGAGTTTACTTTTCTAAGTTTACTCTAGCTAGTATCCTTAACGTGTTTAAGTCAAGTTTTGCTAGGCTTTTATACAGGGAGCTTTAAAACACGAAAGTCTTAACTCTCACGGGTTAAGAACAAGAACTTTTCGCAAGTTCCTATAATTGATCCTAGAGAGTCGTTTTTCATGGGAACTTTAAAATGCGAATTCTAAACTTGAAAAAGTCCAAGAAGTTGCAAGATCCTATAGACGACTCGAAAACCCAAAACTTTGATTTAATTGGGTAAGCATCTACGAGTCTCATTCCTTGAGATTTTAAATTATGGAGAACGAGAGATGATAGAGTCAATTATAAGTTTGGTATCCTTTCGTGAATTTATGTGAGTTGATTATAAGCCTATTCTCCCATCGCTTGCTAATAAATTTATCTGCAATAAGTAAGGTTGTACGATTTGAAAAGTTACTTAACTTCTAGCCCAAGATCGTTTAAAAGTTGCTCGGTATGGATTAAAGTTCATAGCCAAGGCATAACTTATTGAAGCGGGATGCGAAGATTGGCGAGTCCAAAAAGGCCCTAACAAGGCATGAGGGCTACATTTTGTTGCTAAAGATCCCGAGTGATGTGTAGAATCAATTATAAAAAATCAATATAAAGGATCGAGACACACGACGAAAAGCAAAAACTCCCCAAAAGATCATGGAGAAGTCTATCCAAAAAGGCCCTAACAAGGTATGAGGATAAATAGATCCAAGTCCTAAAAGGAGGCGGATCGTTGTATATCAAAGTCCAAAATAAAGATTGGAGAAAAATGAAGAAGTCGTGGTCCAAATATGAAGAATCTCTCAAAACTTCAAGTGAAGAAATTCCTATTATGAAGAGAAGACCATTATTTCATGAACGTCTCTCAAGATTTGAAGTATGAAGTAGCTGCCAAATATCGGTCCGAGAAAGGTCTCAAATCGCGAAGCGATTTATGCCAAGATATGAACTTTATGAGGTCCCGAGAAGTAGTTTTAAAAGATTTTGTCCTTTAGCTAACTATTGATTAAATTGTCCCACTTTATTTTCAGCCTAAATAACTATCAAAATAAGTTAACAATGCATCCTCGTGATCATTCAAGACAAAAATAAAATATAAGAGATACACCTAGGAATAAGGGAGTCTAAGTGAATAATTGGCCCACATGAGTTCATGTTAGTTTGCTAAGTTATAATAACAATGATCTCGTTTTTAAGCTTGGTTTGGAGAATGTGAAAACTTGAGGATGATGATCATTCATGACATTTCCAAAACCCTAAGGTATGTCTTTGATTTCTTTACTTACTTTCTTCCTTTGAATGTTTATAATTTTCTATCTCATTAATAAAGGCTAATATGGATTGATTATGATGGAAAATGTAAAACGTGCTTTGTAACTAATGCATTGCATGAGGACATTGCAATGGTCATGTGTAGGGGATTTGATAGGTGTGTAAACACCCATCCTTTTACCACTTAATTACAATAATAACCAGGCCAAAACGTGTATTTTATGTCGTAAATGTCGGAATTATGCGTGGTTTGTGTTTTTGTTGTGATTTTAGGATCAAAATGTTAAATGGGAAGAAAACACGGCTTTCACGGGCTTTTATCGAAGAAAAAGACAAAAGACGAAGTCAAGAAATCAAGAGTGCAAAAAGCACGGAAGTCCAAGGCCTATTCTGAAGATTTATCGAAGAAAAAGTCCAAAGACGGAAGTTTAATAAAGCCGAAGAACTCAAGTCTAATTTATGAAGAAATCACAAGACGAGTTTAAAGTAATCCCGAGACAAAGTCTGAAAGGTCGAAGAATTTAAAAGATTAAAGACTAAAGACGAAGGATTAAAAGATAATTAAAGAAAGAAGAAAGAGAGGAGGAAGCTTCCTTCCACTAATCACCTCCTCCCCTATAAATAGAGTCATTAGGATTTCATTTGTTTTTGTTGGCTAGAGTGACACTAGTTCTTCCATTTTCAATTCTTGCAAAATTTACTTTTCATGTCATTTTAAATACTTGTCTTGCACTTTAATTCCTTTTTATTCCAAGTAAGTGTTCTTAATTTTGTTGCTTTAATCTTTATTTACCTTTGATCAGGTTTACTTTTATCATTCTCCTTCTACTTTTCTTGTTCTTTTTGGTTCATTTAAATTTCAGATTAAGTAAGGTTTGCTTAATCCCTTTGCTTATTTGATTAAAAAGTTCACCTTTTTACTTTCATCTAAGTTTTTGTATGAGATAAGCTATAAGTTTGACAATCTTATTGGCTTGTTTTGTACTTAGCTTATTTGTTTTTCTTAGTTTTCTAAAAGTTTCAATTTTCTAAAAGTTTGCTTACTTTGTTTACTTAATTCGTGTTTTGCAAAAGTCTTTAAATTTTTGCTTATTGTATTCGTCTTATTATTGTTTTGGTAAGGTTTAGATTTGTGCTTATTGTTGAAGTTAGCTTATTTAATTTAGCTTATTGGCTTACTGGTTTCCATTGTTCCGATCTTTAAGGTTTCTGTTTGTTACGATCCAACAAGTGCGATCACATAAACCCTTAGGGTTTCTACTTGCGATCCAGTGTTGCGATCAAGGACTAAGATCATACCACGATCACACTCCATAATCCACACCACGATCACTCATTGCGATCGTGGGTACGATCATAGAGTGCGATCTGTTGGTACGATCGTGGTCACGATCTCTACTGCGATCCACAAGTGCGATCTTGGTGGAGTTCGATCATAGAGTACGATCGCAGGTTGCGATCTGGACTCTGTTATAGAGTATGATCATTTTGTTTCTATCGCATTGAGTGCGATCACTTGGCCACGATCTGAGCTACGATCGATTGTTACGATCGGTGGCAGCGATCACCAAGTGCGATCCAGGGTACGATCCAACCACCTTCATTGGCTGCGATCGTAGTGCGATCGGACTCGAGTTAGTGTTTTGTTTTTCCTGCTTGTATTTTTAACTTTTATTTCGAATTTAATCTTTTCCCGCCATTTTACTTTAGTGCTATTTTATTTTTATTTTATTGTCAAATTTACTTTTTGTCGAACTTTAATTTTCGTCATTAAATTTATTTACTTTAATTACCCGTTATTTACTTTTAAGTCTTGTATTTTTACTTCACTACAACGACAAATCTTTTTTCACCAAAAGACGACTGAGTCGCACTTAAACCCTTTCTCAATTCGAAAAGACTGGAACAACGATATTTTCTTACTAGGTAAAAACCTCGTATTAGTTATATATCCGCACACTGAGCGTATTGGTCAGCCGTATTTCTCTTTCCATGTCCCAATACGGCAAGTACTAAAGGGCAAAGTTAGAAATCCAAGAGTACGTGCATGGAATGAGGCGCCATCTTTCTTTCATTCTTTAATGCATTTACATACTTTTGCTTTGCTGGACATTGTTTAGTCCTTTCCTAACATTCTATACTTATGTTTTTCGTGTGTGGAACTTATGTGGATCCAATGTTTGTTTCTGGATTCTTTTATAGTAATTTAATGTTTTAGACATTACCTTGTATGCTTTAATGATATGCCATAATTATCTTGTGATATTCCCTTTATCAAAATAGGGTGTTACAATTATGGTATAAGAGCCAAGGCTTCGACCTATAGGCTCTTAAAATTTACATGTGACTAGTGGGTAGTCATCAGCGTCTTCCTAGAACGAATAGTTTGTTTTCATGTATCATTTCTTGCAGAAATATTGACTAAGTAATGGTTTGTATTGGACTGGCCATATTTAGTCGCGTGTGCTTTTAAATGGAATAAATTTTCTTGGTGAACCGACCCATAGGCGTTCACATTAGCTCATGGCTTTTCGTTTTGATGAACCAACCCATAGGCGTTCATCTTCGCTTTGTCAATTTGTTATCATGTCATTTGCATTTGGCTATGCCTTCATAAACTGTTTCATGCATCATTTCATTATGTTTACCATATGTTCTAATCAGATTAATCATTTCATTTTCATTTTTAAACTTTTAGATTGTCATGACACGGGAACAAGAGCTAGAAGCAGCTGTCCAAGCAGCGCTGCAAGCCATGCTTCCCCAAATCAGGAACCAAATTCGGGTTGAATACTAGGATGCCCGAATCAGAACAACAATCCTCCTCCTCCTCCACCTGTTACTTTGCACACTTAGCTTGAGAGGTTTAACAAGCAGAAACCAAGATCTTTTAACAAGGCTGAGACTTCATCTAATACGGAAGACTAGATTTCGCATATGGAGAAGATTTTTGATGCTATGGGATGCGGTGGTGTCTAAAAGGCAAGGTTGGCTTGCTATAAGTTTGAGGGTGATGCCCTACATTGGTGGAGAGCGTACAAGTTAGCTAATGGAGGTGATGATTGGCTAGTTGCATTGACTTGGGATCAGTTCAAGACTTTGTTTTATGCGCAGTTCTTTCTGAATTCTGAGCAGGAAGGACTCAAGAGGGACTATCACTCCATTCGTCAGAGAACTGGAGAGATTATCTGTTGTCCCTAATATATGATGATTCTAGCACACGAATTTATGAAAGAAAGGTAGATATGAGAAGAACTCTAGAGAGAGAAAGTAGTGAGAGAAAGTAGAGAGAAAATGGTTGGTGAAACTTGTGGAATATTAGATCAGGAGAAAAATGAAATGACCAACACCCTTCCTAACATGCTAGGAAGGGTTTATATAGCCTTTGCTTACATGTAGCTTAATGGGCTATATGATCATGGGTCGGGCTTTCCTTTTGGGCTTTGGTTACTTATTAATGAACCTTAGCTTAAAGTTAAGCCCGTAATAACACGACTAATATACTACCTATTACAACGTTCTAAACTACGATACATAATAAACATATGACCGAGCATTCTTGTTTGGCTCAATATTTTGAGCCTAACAATCTCCCCCAATGAGAGGTCATAAACCTTAGTCATTTAGGAAATTTGTAGAGATTACTAATCTCGCCATAAATGAGTCTTGAACGTGTAATCGTAGTCTTGTTCCTTTATGCTGTGATCTTTGATCCTTTGTCGTTGTCTTTCGACTTTGTCTTTAAGCTTGAGATCTTCAAATCATCCTTGACTTGTCTTTGCCATCTTGCGATCTTGTGTCTTCATCCACATGCTCACACTATTAATTGTTGAATATGTCTTTGGGCATGAGTATGTGGTTTCTGAATCATTGACTTTGTTGTGTACACCGTGACGCCACCTTCTCGAGACAAAACATATACACGGACTGAATGGCTTTGACATTCGTCCTAAATCGGTAGCGTTTTACCTCCGGTCGGTGAAGACCGTTATACGATATTAAATATCGTACCTGTGATCAGGTAAATTCAATTAAGAATCTCCTTGACAGGGTTTCGCGGCTGTACTAGCCGTTCTCTTTACTCGACCGTCTCAAAGCAAGACTGCGAACATAAAGAGTGAATCAATTGGATAAATATCCGCTTGATTAAAGTCGTCAATTCAAATTCCTGGAACAAGTTTGATTCATTAAGAATCTTACCATTGTTGCTTTCCAGTTGACACAAGCTTGATTCATAAGAATCTCGCAAGTTACCTACCGTAGCGCTGTTTGATGTTGACGCTAGAAGGATTTCCATTCGTCACTGTGAATATTAATAAATATCACTCTGAATGTTCTGGCAAGACCATAAAGATATTGCGTAGAAACCTGAAACGAGTTTGAATCAATTAAGAATCAAACCACTGTTGCTTTTCAGTTTTACACATGTTCAATTCATAAAGAATCTTACATATGACCTACCGCAGTGCTGTTTGATGTTAACACTGGAAGGATTTCCACTCATCATTGTGAATACTAAGTAGTATCACTCTGAGTGTTCTAGCAATATCACAAGGATATAGCGTAGGACTCTCTTGTTCTTCATCCGTGTGTCCTAACGAGATTTGATTGATCTCTTGGCTCTAGACTCGATTTGTGCACTTTTAGTGGTCGGAGGCTGGAGCAGATGCCACCTATTCAATATCAACTATCTCGAAGTGAGAAAGTCAATAGTAGTCATGTTGTTCTCCGTGACAATAAAAAAAACTTCTTTTTAGAGAAGCCTGAGTAGCTAGGAAAGGGTTGTGCATACATCACTGGGTCCATGATGAGTTTGTCTTCATGATGAGTTGACCCGCTTTCTGCCTAAGTTGTATGGAGGGCTTCTTTCTTTACACCCTTTATCCTTACATTTCTTTTTCATTCTTCAACCCCTTCAATGCTTACCAAGACATCATTACTAGCACCTTGTTGTGATTGTTCCAGTGCTAGCATCAGTACTTAGTCGGCATTATGCTACGTTCACGTTCTACTCCATCTTTTCTAAGGACTTATAATAATCTATTGGATTGTCCCTGGGAAGATCCCTCCGGTTCTGGTTGGATCATAGGACTTAAACCTAACCACCCTTTTGACACCAATAACGTCGTGAATTAAAGATGTTGTGGGTATTTGATCGTAACCATGAAAACCACTTTAAATTCTAACAAGGTGTTTGAAAAACATTTAACACCTTTCTAGTTTTGTCGTTTTAGAAATGCTCCCCCTTCACATGTGCATTGATAATCGAAAGTGTTTCGCACATGTAGGTAAGAGTTAAAGTGCTTGAGTCTTATATTAGATCACATTTTAATCACATTTTCTCCCCTATATCTAATATATAAAATCTTTTGATATTAGAGATACCAAATTTGATTAAAATATATTTTGAAAAATAGTCTTGAAATCTCCGGGAGAAAGATGTGTTAATCTTTTGCATGAAGTTAAAATGCTCCCCCTCAAAAAGTGATCCAATTGAATTGTCATTGTGAGGATATTATCCACATTTCGCTGTTTGAGGATGGGAGTTGTTGAACACACAATTTTTGAAAGATTTTGAATATCATTGAAAAATTCTTGAAAAAATTGTGTTCAACGCTTTTTGAAATATCAATTCTTTTTGTCGAAAGGTTTTTCTAAAGCATAAACTTGAGTTCATAGACTTTGAATGTCTTGACGAATCCACTCAAGTGTAAGAAGAGTTAACTTCTTTTGCTAAGGGTAAGAGCACGAAATCGTACACTCCCTCGTGAATATAGTTCCGGGTTGCAATCTGAAAGTGATTACAAGCCATTGTGTTGAGCTCAAAACATTGAATGTTTTGTGACAAGCTCAACTCGTGATAGATTGCTCTACCCGTTGTTTGGAAATATTGTCCAAAATAGACAATTTCCTTTATTAAAAGAAGAAATGACATGTTTTGAAAAATATTTACAACTTTCATTCGAGCTTTATGTACACACCCGTGTCATTATTGAGCGACATTTCTAGGCACGTCCATATTATCAATACTGAAAGACATGTCGAGAAGAATATTTTTTGATTTTAAAAGATTTTTTAATTTTGTGTTTTGCTTTTATGTGTTTTATATTTTTGTATTTTGCTTTTTCAAAGATATTTACAAGTTGATGTTTGATAGATAAATCAAGCAGGCACCTTTGCCAGAATCTCCAGGTCTGCTGGAGTCAAAAATCTCATACCAATTTGCCTAACGAGGTACTCAAACCTATCTTTCGACAGAGCTTTTGTAAACAAGTCGGCTAATTGGTAATCCGTTCCAACAAAGTATAGTTCAACGATACCTCTTTCAACTTGTTCCTTTATGAAGTGGTATCTGACATCGATGTGCTTCGTGCGGGAATGCTGTACCGGGTTGCAAGAGATGGCTATGGCAGACTTTGAGTCACAGTACATAGGTACTTTATCAAAGTGGAAGCCATAATCCGTGAGTTGTGTTCTCATCCAAAGAACTTGAGCACAACACGCAGATAGAGACACATACTCCGCTTCGGCTGATGAAAGTGACGTGCAATCCTGCTTCTTGGAAGACCATCCCACAAGCTTATCTTGTCCTAGAAATTGTGCACCACCAGAAGTACTTTTACGTGTATCAAGACACCCTGCATGATCAGAATCTGAATAGGCCGTTAGAAAGAAACCGGTTTCCCTCGGATACCAGAGTCCCAAATGAATGGTATTCTTGAGGTACCGAAAGATCCGTTTAACCTCCTTGAGGTGCTTTTCAGTGGGTCGTGCTTGATATCGTGCACAATAACATGTAGCATGATGAATATCAGGTCTGCTTGCTGTCAAGTACATGAGGGAACCAATCATGGAACGATATCTCGTTTGATCGATGGCATTTCCCTCCAAGTCATCATCTAGCGATGTGGTTGATAATGGTGTCCCAACGGGGTCACATGAAGTCATACCATGCTTTTTGATTATCTCTTGACAATACTTAGCTTGGTTTATAAAGATACCACTTGGGGATTGGTGAACTTGAATTCCTAGAAAGAATTTTAGTTCGCCCATCATTGACATTTCAAATTTGATATGCATTACTTTTTCAAACCATTTTGAAAGTTTTGGGTTTGTAGACCCGAAAATAATGTCATCAACATAAATTTGCACAAGCAGAATGTCATCCCCATAATTATAAGTGAACAGAGTTAGATCAATGGAACCTTTTGAGAAACCTTTGGATACCAGAAATTTTGAGAGTTCGTCGTACCACGCCCTTGGAGCTTGCTTGAGTCCATAAAGTGCTTTGTGGAGACGATACACCTTGTCAGGATAATGAGGATTGACGAATCCTTCCGGCTGCGTGACATAGACTTCTTCCTTCAAAGGACCGTTAAGAAATGTCGTCTTTACGTCCATTTGATAGACAGTGAATCCCTTATGTGCAGCATAAGCAAGAAAAATCCTGACTGCTTCCATTCGAGCTACTGGTGCAAATGATTCTTCAAAATCAATTCCCTCTTTCTGGCCATACCCCATAGCCACTAGCCTAGCTTTGTTCTTGATGATCGTGTTTTCTTCATCCATCTTGTTTTTTCAGATCCAACAAAGATTTAAAGGAGTCACATCGTATAGTCTGTCAACAAGTTCCCAGACTTTAAGTCTTTCAAATTGTTGAAGTTCATCCGTCATCGATTCAATCCAAGCATGATCAGCCATGGCTTCTTTGATATTTTTCGGTTCAGCAGTACTCACGGCGAGTGCGAACATACAAACATCGCCATCGGTGGCTGGTTGTCGTCTAGTACGAACGGGTTGTGAAGGGTTTCCTATTACGTGAACCAAAGGATGATCTCGTATCCAATGATGTGTTGAAGGATGTCGTTGATAGAACGTATGCATATTTGACGGATCAACATGGCGAGTAGAAGACTCTCCAGTTTCGTGTACCGGTGTACCGAATGGGTTGTGATAATCATCATCGTCAGATAATGCATCGTATGCTTGATTTGTGTTCTCTGGAGCAATGACAGTAGTTGTGGATGTTGTAGGATCGATTGTTGAATTGATATTCTGAGGAGGTAAAACTGCAACAACCCGTGTTGAAGTAGATGAAGTTGAATCCATTTGTTGATGATGATCGGTATCATCATTCGTATCATGAGTGACAGCGGAAGACTTCGATGCAACTTGTTTCTCCCCCGTGAAATATTCATCATACATTGGTCCATATAACATTTCCAACTCTTCAAGTGTCGTGTCCACTGTCATATCTGCTCTAGGAACATGTTCAGGAACCAGCTTTGAACTTGACGGTTCATTGCTGTGGTCTTGAGTTCTGAGTTCCGTGCAGTTGTGAACGGAAGTCGTTTGTCGATGTGGATCGGGACTTAAACTGTTTTGTTCAAGTGCCATTTCTTGTAATTCATCGAATCTGATATGAATAGTCTCGACTATCAATTTTGTTCTCTTGTTGTATACTCTGTATCCCTTAGACGGAGTTGCATATCCCACTAAAATGCATGCATCACCTTTCTCGTTCATCTTGTCCAGATTTTCACTGTAACACCCCATTTTGATAAATGGAATGTCACGCGTAATTATGGCGTGTCATCAAAGCATGCAAGGTAATATGTAGTAAACATACATGACCATAGGGAAAACCGGAATCAAACATCGGTTCCCAAACATAAGCCCAAAACATAACAAAGTAAATGAACTGAATGAAAGACTAAGCAAGCATAAATATATGAAGGAAACAGGAGAAGAAGTCTATGGCAGCTTCCATCCTATGCATGTCCTCCAAATGCTCGAGTCTTGGGTACCTGCCGTTTTGGGACATGGAAAGGAAAGTAACGGCTGAGTAAAACGCTCAGTGCACGGATATACAATATAGCATGAAATAGGATAAGCATGTAACATATAACAGCGGAAGACTAAGTTCTGAGTAAACTGGTTAAGTATTAAGAAAACTGGTTTTATAGTTTGAAAAGCCTTATGTTTATCTTATGAAAACTGTTTTAACATAAATATACCATAGCCCATATAGGTCATGAAAAGATCATGTGCATGAATACTTGGAGGGGTGACCTCATCATGCTGATTAGAGGGGATGCCTCTAATTAATATACTGGTTTGGGTAGGAGGGATCAACTCCTTGTGAAGGATGCAAGGCACACACCACATTCACCATGATATACTGAATAAAACATGTAACTAGGATGCACCCATACGCCCCACATGATATAATAATATGGCCAAAACTGAAAGGGACGCCACGAGCAATCACTCCGCCGTGGGGAAGTCATAACATTGGTGCCTCCAATGTTATGGTTATGGTACCTCCATAACTAGGTGAAACTGGTCATGCTTGTATATGGCTATAGATTATGCTAATTAAACATAAGCAGTTCAAAACAATAAAACAAATACTGGGGAAAACAGTTGGTTGCATACGGGGAAATCCTAATAAGGAAAGAATGTCCATACTGAAAGGACGGGAATCCGTACCTCAAGTCCAATGAATGAACGGAAGAAAGACTCCTATTTCTGGATCACTAATGCTACAGGAATACACACGTGTATAAGTATCGGATCACTGAATACGTACTGGGTTTTATGTCTTGTCTTAACTTATTTTACATGTTTTTAAGTCATGTTTTACTGTCTTAAGCTTTAAACGACGATTATCTTATATTCTGATTAATCTGATTAAGTATTACTGGTATTTCATGTGTTATTATACTTACTGTGTAATAATAAGTAACTTTCCAAAAATAGCAGGTTTCCAAAAATAGAAAGTTTCCAAAAATAGAAAGTTTCCAAAAATAGAAAGTTTCCAAAAATAGAAAGTTACCAAAAATAGAAAGTTTCCAAAAATAGAAAGTTTCCAAAAATAGAAAGTTTCCAAAAATAGAAAGTTTCCAAAAATAGAAAGTTTCCTAAAATAGAATTTACTGCTAAAAATAGATTAGTTTCTAAAAATAGAAAGTTTCCAAAAATAGATCAGCTGTCTTAATTAAATAAGTTTCCATATATAGAAGGTTTCCATGATTAGATTAGCTGCCTGAAATAGATAAATTTCCATATATAGAAGGTTTCCATTAATAGATTAGTTGCCTTATTTAATTAAGTTTCTATAAATAGAAGTTTCCATATTTAGAATTAAGCTGGTTACATAAGCTAACATATAAGTCTATGTGTTTATAAGCTTATTTCTTAAGTCATATGATATAGTATATAGTTTAATTATTATTTCATGTATTTTAATTAAACTATAGGTTAAGCATTTTAATTAAAGTATAACATGTTTTAATTAAAATGAAATAAGATACTTAGGTTAAAATGTGTATTATTATTATTAATAATATAACCTAAGTCATGTCTAAATTAATTAATTATAGGCATGTTTTAAATAACTAATTAATTATAACTTATAACATAAAAATAGTTAGGTTAAATTAATATCATGCTAAATTAATAATTAAAATAACCTAAGTTATGATTTAATTAATATCTCATGTTATTAATTAATTTATATCCTAAGTTCATAATTCATAAAAATTAACATGTAGCATAGATCATGATTTAACCAACGAACCATGAATCGGACATGAACTCGACACCGTACCCCGAGCCAAACTCGGGGTACGTGTGCCCCCTTGCTGCCGTGGGTCCCACAAGCACCAACCAAGACCAAAAATGGTCTTGGTGGTGGCGGCAATAAGCAAACCACACCCCCCTCGGGTTTGTTTTGCTAGGCGGCTAAAACAAACACCCTTTTTATATCATTCTTTGATTTTAATTTACCCCAAAACATGTTAGATCAATGTTTAATTATCATGTTTTAATAAGAATAATAATAACATGTTCATGAAAATAATCAAAGATTAAAAAGAATTAAAAAGAAGGGTTTAGAATGATATACCAATACGTAGCTTGAAAGAGGATGAACAAACACGGTTTCTAGCACTTGTTTTTAATGTCAAAAATCAACAACACCCTCCTATGGTGGTGTTATAGGTGGCGGCACAAGAGAGAGCAAGGAGGAGGAGGAGAAAACTTTTTAGGTTAAAATGTTATTTTGCTTGAAAAGTGAAAAATGAAAACATATTTACCATAACCCCCCTTTTCTTGTAAAAGTGCATGGGCTTGGCCCACCTTGGTTGTTGTGCCGTGGGTATGGGGGCCCCACATGGGGTACCCGTACCTTTCTCGTGTCCTGATGTTTCGTGTTCGTTCGTGGTTAAACGTGTTCGTGTTTAAAGTGTTTCTGTTTATTTTATCATGTAGTTTATCGTAAACTTTACGCTCGTAATTATATTATATGTACTTACGTAATTATTTTAGTTCGTATTTTAAATGGTGATCATGGTTTAATTATGTTCACGTGACATATCTATTAACTGTTTATCATGAGTTCGTACGTAAACGATACTTATCATGTTATACACGTATGTACTTACTTGATTAATAGCACATGAATGTGATCAATACTGAATAAGGTAAGTTTTAATCTAGGACGTACGATCTTAAGGGCACTATTCATGGTAAAAGCATGCGGGTTTTACATTCACCATCTCGAATAATGTAACACGTACATCCAAAAACATGAAGGTGTTTGAGTGAAGGTTTGCGATCATTAATTATGTGATATGGTGTCTTTTCGTGTCTTGGGATAACTAAGGAGCGGTTTTGTGTGTAGCATGTGGTTGACACGGCTTCGGCCCAAAAGTATAGTAGAAGTTTTGAAGCGGATAATAATGTTCGAGCAGCCTCAACTAAAGTACGGTTTCGTCTTTCAACAACGCCGTTTTGTTCGGGTGTTCGAGCAATAGATGTTTCATGTTCAATTCCTTCGGATTCAAAATAATTTCTCAGTTTTGAATTCAAAAATTCCGTACCTCTGTCAGTACGAACCACTTTAACTTGAGCTTGAAGACCACGTTGTATCACTTTAAGGAAGCTGATGAGAACATCGGGTGTTTCATCCTTGGATCTCAAGAAGTGAGTCCATGTGTACCTTGAGTAGTCATCGACAATTACCATAACGTATTTCTTCCCATTGATACTTTGAACACACATGGGACCACACAAATCTATATGAAGAAGATCTAACCGTCCTTTAGAGCTTGGTGTAGTCTTTGTTTTGAAACTACTCCGTTTAGCTTTACAAAGCTCACAAGAAGAACAAAGATGATCTTTGATGAATTTCAAGTTAGGAAGGCCTCGCACAATATCTTTCTTGGAAAGCAAGTTGATGGTGTCAAAGTTAAGATGAGATAAACGTTGATGCCATAACCAAGCTTGAGTCGTTGAAGCTTTAGCCATGAAACGTATTAGAGTTGAAGATGTGGAGTCTTGTAGTGAAATAGTGTAGAGATCAGTACCCCGTGTTCCGGTAAGTAAGTCATTCCCATCATAATCACGAACAAAACATGTCTTCTTTCTAAAAGCAACCTCCAAATCCGCATCATAGAATTGACCAACCGAGAAAAGATTGTGATTGAGCCCTTCGACGTAGTAAACCCTTTTGATAGTGATATTCCCCTGAACCAAGTCTCCATATCCTAGGATCGGTGCAAATTGATCATTTCCGAATCGGACCGTACCCAGTAACTTCTCCACGAAGTTAATTAAAAGCTTGAGATTCCCCGTCATGTGCTTCGTGCATCCGGAGTCCATTATGAAGAGAATTATTTCGATCACCTGCAGAAGAATTAGAACACGATGGGGCATTTGCTAGATTGGATTCCATGTTAGTTGTGATTTCCGATTCATTAGTTTCCCTAGTTTCATCACTTAGAGGCACACTAACGATCGTAGTCACATTTTCTGTCCTAACCTTAGGCATCCATTTATATCATGGAGGACATTGATTAGCAAACCACCATTTCCAAGGCTTGCTAGCAGACTCATATAATTCCCTAATTCTACTTCTAGGGTTCTTAGTGGTGGAGTCTGATGCAATACTTTTCTTAGGGGGGGTTGCACCAGAATGGTTCACTTTGCGTTTGGGTTTTCTAGCACTAATAGGCATCACATTTTGCTTCTTAGTTCTATTTTCTACGCCTTTGACATTATTCGAAACACACATAGCATGATTATCATTAGCACACTTTCCACATTTCACACAAACAAACTTAACTTTCATAGCATTCAAAGTCGAATCATTCAAATCGTCATTACACGCGATTATAGACGTTTTATTCTTAGAAACATTGAAAATCCTAGGGTGGTCTTCTACTTCCTTCATCTTCCCTTGACTTTTTTTTTGCCAGACCTTTTCATTCATGCGAGTGCTCTTAAGCTGGGGCCGGCTAACACTAGCAGTGGGGACTACTCATGTAGTAAAAGACACACGTCTATTAGTGTTTCTAGAAGTCTGAGGTGATTGACTTTCTTTGTTTTGTGTGGGTTTAGTGGCCAATCTATACATCCCTGGTTTAACCACATTTGTGTTCTTAATGCTTTGTGATTGAATATGTGTTTTGAGAGTGTTTTGTGGTAACCTATCCTTCCCATCCGTCTTGGGGCCAAACGCAGGTTTTGCAAATGCAGAATTAGAGTAAACAGATGGTTTTCCCAAGACAGAGGGTCTAGTCACTTTTTGAGCATTGGGTTGTCTTACAACGGGTTTCTTAACACTAGGTTCCACAATCTTCCCACCCATCTTAGCAACGAGTTTCTGCAACTCGGCTATCGCTCTGTCCCTATCTTGTAACTGAGCTTTCAACCCTTTAATTTCCAAATTCTGTTCGTTCATTTCTCGAAACGTTTGGGAAAGTTTTTCTTGCAATTTATTATCATGTGGAAAACTACCAACGTCTTTTTGCAAAGCAAGTTCAAGAGAATGACAATGTTTTTGAAGGAAATCAGTTTTGTGTTGAAGTAACTCAAAAGCCTTTTTATCAACATTTTCTTTATGTTTTGAAAGCTCATGTTCAAGACGTTCACACTCTTTGATTTTATCAAGATATTTGCATGCAACATCAGAATATTCATCGATATCAGCACAAGATTGAAGAGTAACACACAAAATATCTTTGGAGAGACATTCTTCTAAGAGTAGATCATATTCGTTTGAAAATTCTAATTTGTCATTTTGAAGGTCATCAATTTCTTTTTCAAGAGACTCATCATATTTCAAATCATCAAACATTTCAGACTGAATTAAATTTTCAAACTCAAGAACATGTTTTTTTATTATCTTCGTATTTGGTATTAAAAGTTCTTTCACAAGCACAGTTATGTCGTGAGGAATCTCGGTTTTCCACTTATCCTTTTGACGTTTCTCCCAATCGCTTTCAACAATTGATTGAACATTATTAACGTGGTGTTTAAGAAAACCAAGTATTTTTCTACTTTTGCTTTCAGAAGCATCTAGAGGCAAATAGTTAATACATTTAAAAACATTAGTTTTCCTCTTAGTGGCAAAAGCTTTTTTCCATTGAATTCTTTTTTGTTTGCATTCTAAAAATAATTCCTCACGAGACTTCTGTTTTTGTGGAGTGAAAAGACCATAAAGACTGTTTTCATAAGCGTAGTTATATGGTTTCACAAAAGTTTTATTGACCGGTGATCTACTCTCCTCATCCTAAAGGGACGTCTCTTCACTATCGAGGTTAGCTACTGGGCAATCATGATTGGTCCATTCGGACTCGTCAAGATATAAATGGGGGTTTGCAGCTTGAGCTTGTTCGAGGTACTTGGGGGTGGCAAAGCTAGGTTGACCCTTGAAAAACGACCGAGGTGCTATCATTCTTACGGTTTGAATAGAGTCATGTGTATTATAAACAACTTTTTTCCAAAAATCGACTTGTTCTTCGAGATCCTTTACTTTTTCAGTATCTTTGCTTTGTCTATTTTTGAAATCTTGTTTTAATGTTTCAACCTCTTGTTTCTTCTCGTCAAGAATTTTAGCAGAATCGGTGGTGTTCATAGAAAGCCTCTGTTCAAGTTCATTAACTTTTGTTGTGGCAAGGTACGTTTTTTGACGTTCATCACTTAATAAAACATTAAATTGTCGTTTTTCTTTAGTTAACAAAGCAAGAACTTCATTGTATTTATTTTCAAAATCGTCCTTTTTAACGTTGATGACACGACTTTTGTACCCCTCAAGCTCGTTGGTCTTTTGAAGAATCTCAGCCCTATAACTATCAATAGTCTCACTAGATTTTATAAGAGCGGCTTTGCATTCTTCAAAGTTTTGAGTGAGCGCTGCGTTTGCCTTCTTTAATTGCTTTTGATTCTTTCTATTTTCATTGACATCTTTTTGTAAACTAGCAATTAAATTAGCAAGCGCGACACGCTCCTCGTCATCATACTCATTTGCATGTTGATCATCCTTAAACTCATTATTGCACATGTCTGATGAATCGGGTATGGTATTGCTATCAACCGTTTCCATCATACACGTGTCAGTAATTGTTGTTGGTAGATCACTATGCTCATGTGTATCACCAAACACATTATATTCAGCATCATCTTGTACCTTATCAATTAGCTCGGTATCAAAGATAGGACCATTGTCATCTTCAGTGACGTTAAGGACCTCATGAATCTTTGCCATGCATGAATAATGTGCCTCGAGTTCTTGGTCGGAGAGTTCATCATCTGTGTCGTCAAGCATTCCTCCTTCCTCAGCTGATAACTTGATTCCAGCTTCCATTTTCTTGCACAACAGCATATTTTCCTTATGATAACCATAATCTTTAACCCTCTTTGGCTGCCTGCATTCCTTGGCCAAATGCCCAAAACCTCTGCAGTTAAAACACTGAATCCCACTTTGTTGCACAACTTGAGTCCCAACAGTTTCCCGATTTCCAACAACAGTAGCCACCCTCTGATTATCATACTTAGGTTGTCGATCATACTTTGGAGGACTCGCAACACGTCTTCGTGTGTCATACCTTGGAGGACTTTGTGCATGGGTGTTCCTCGAGTTTGAAGATGTTCGAAGGTTGTTGTTGGTGGGTTTGTAGATTTTCTTATATTTCTTCATAACGAAAGCCATTTGTTGCTTGAATTCCCTATCCTTTTGAGCTATTTCTTCATCACTGTCTTCTTCGGATGATTGCTCAGGTGTGGGTGATGGTGCTCTTGCAACTTCTTTTCCTCGGGATCGTGTTGGAACATGTGACTTGGAGACAATGGATGATCGTGGTGATGATGATTGAGTAGAGTAGGTCTTTGAAGTACGGGAGTGATAATCTAGGTAATGTTGAGTGGTAGACACCAAAGCAAGTGGATTGGACATCTTTGCAACTCGTTAAGCTCGAAGTTCATTTCCCTCATTTTGAAATTGTTTCAAGATGTCAAAGAGCTTGTGATATGAAACTTCGTCTAACTTTTGTTGTTGTTTCACCAAGGTGACAAACTGTGTCCACTCTGGTTGAAGTTGCTGTAGAAATTGGACATTGACTTGCATGGTAGAAACTTGCAAGTTGTTTCGGGTCATATCAATCATCATCTTGTAGAATCGGGAGTAATAAGAATCAATTGATTCCCCATCCTTTGATGTAAACTTGCCAAAGTTCCAAAACATCTTAGTTTTCACATCTTGTTTGTTAAGTGATTCACCTTGTTGCAGTCTTTCAATGGCCGTCCACATTTCTTGAGCAGTAGGACATGCGTCAACCGTAGAGTAAATTTCATCTCCAATGCCACTGAGAATTAAGTAGATTGCTTCCTTCTCTGCATCAAACCACGTACGGTCCTATGGGTTGAGGTCGGTCCTCTTCTCATCACGTTCATATGCGGGTTGTGCGTCACTTGTGTTTGTGGCTGGTACTGCAGGAACTTGAATCCTTGAGAGTTTATAGGGTCCTTCCAAAATACATTGCCTTAAAGCATCACCGTTAGGTTTTGTGTCAAGGTAACGTATAAAACGGGATTGTCATTGATCATATCGACCCGACACAAGCATTGGTGGTTTTTACTTGTTACCTGCCACCATTATGTTGTTGTTCGTCACACGATATTCGGCAGTAGAATCCATCTCAATATTCTCTGAAATGATGAATCAAATGTGGATCTTAAGTAGTTGTGTTGTGATTGTTTGGTTGTTGAAATTCCGAAAATTGCGATTTTTTCTCAGCCCGACTATAAATTCCTCAGTCCGACAAAACGGTAGACCTAAAAAATTTGTAATCACCAAATTTTGAAATTGAGCTAGAAATGTCCTAAAACTAGTATGGAAAAAATTTGATTTTACTTGACCTAAAAATTTTAACTTTTTTTTTTTAATCTTCGTGTAAACTACGTTCCGAAACTAGTCTAGATGGTGGCTAAATCTAAAAAATACTCAAACAAAATTTAGCTAAACATGTCATCGGAATGTGCCATCGGAATGCCCATCGGAATGTTGCTTAGATCGGAATGTCCTTTAGATCGCAATGTGCACCTGTCGAAATCCTTAGATCGGAATGTGTACTTGTCGAAATCCTTCAGATCGCAATGTGTACCTATCGAAATCCCAGATCGGAATATTCAGATCGCAATGTGTACCTATCGAAATCCCAGATCGGAATATTTAGATCGCAATAATCTGTCGCAATAACACCTATCGCAATGTGGCTGTCTCAATGTGGGCAGAGTAACGTTTCAAGATTGCCTTAAATCTGTCGCAATCCACGATCGCAATAACGATCGCAATAAGCGTCGGAATAAGGGGGCTATCGCAATACTGATCGCAAAGTAAAACCCTAGGGTTATTGCGATCGAAACCGTACTTACCTTTTCCGAAATTTAAGCTGTCGCAATAAGGGACCTTATTTCCAACTTTTTAGGCAACGATTTAGCAACTTTTAGGCAACAAGATCGTGTTTTTAACCAAACCAAAACAGCCAAATCTCTACAACAAGTATATAGAAGATTTGTAGCAAGATATAGAA
This sequence comes from Glebionis coronaria, assembly GCA_025667525.1. NCBI lineage: Eukaryota > Viridiplantae > Streptophyta > Magnoliopsida > Asterales > Asteraceae > Glebionis > Glebionis coronaria. Next base: position 69,537,463 of record CM046882.1, on the reverse strand, counting down.
CACGAAAAACACAAAAAAAATTGAATTCGAGATGATTTATGGATTAAATCATACGAATCAAATATAATAACAACAACCAATCACAAAACTACCCCATGGCGATTGATACCAATTGTTGTCCCTAATATATGATGATTCTAGCACACGAATTTATGAAAGAAAGGTAGATATAAGAAGAATTCTAGAGAGAGAAAGTAGTGAGAGAAAGTAGAGAGAAAATGGTTGGTGAAACTTGTGGAATATTAGATTAGGAGAAAAATGAAATGACCAACACCCTTCCTAACATGCTAGGAAGGGTTTATATAGCCTTTGCTTGCATGTAGCTTAATGGGCTATATGATCATGGGCCGGGCTTTCCTTTTGGGCTTTGGTTACTTATTATTGAACCTTAGCTTAAAGTTAAGCCCGTAATAACACGACTAATATACTACCTATTACAACGTTCTAAACTACGATACATAATAAACATATGACCGAGCATTCTTGTTTGGCTCAATATATTGAGGCTAACACTATCACTAAGCTCATGTAGAGGTTTCTTAGGTTGGCTGGATTCTTAGGTGCGGCTGCGGGTACTACGGAAGAACAAGCCAAGCACATTCGCTGGGCTCTGCACGTCTCTACAGCATCTCGTTTACTTAGTGCTACATATGCTAATGTGGCACAAGTTAATGATGCATCACCTAGCTTAGAAATGCTACATGAGCGTGATGACTAAGAGGAACAAGCTCGTCCCGAGATGAGGTATAAATTTCAGCCATCAAGCGTTATTATTTCATTTCGATCTTTATGTTCATTTATACCTTTTCCTATCCAATTGTATCTTCATATAGAAGGGTGGAGACCGGTCCTAACCGACTACTCAGCAGAATGCCAACAACGGCTACAGTCAATCTAACGACAGTCAGTCCAACAACAACATGTCCCTAAATTCTTAAGCTTTTCTATGTTCAGATTGTTGTATGTTTTCACATACTAACATGTCACATCATAAACAGGAATTCTGCGAGTGGACGCGACCAGAACACTAAGGGTCAACAATCCAACAACTCGTCTTCATCTGGTAAACTATCATTAAAACTTCAGTGTAGTCATGTTTATGCCAAGTAATCATGTCTCACGTATATTTCTTATCAGGCTCTCAGGTATTAAGGGTACCTCCAGGAGGTTACACCTACCCCGTTTGCACGACTTATAGTCGTAGACATCTCGGTACATGTCGTAAGTCAGTCGGCGTCTATTTCAAGTGTGGACTACCAGGACACATGTTAAAAAACTACAAGAAGGCAGACACTACTGGTACTTCTAGTGCTGCTCTTCCTAATCCACCAGCTTCGGGACGTGTCTACACTACCACACGGGACCAAGCCAATAAGTCCTCAGGTACTATCACTGGTATCCTCTTTATGAACGGTCAAGTTTCATGTCTTTTATTCGATACTGGTGCTACTCATTCAGTTATATCCTCTACGTATGCCACTAATATTAATAAAATCCCTACGCCATTAGAGATGTCTTATGTATATCTACGCCTATGCGAGACTCTATACAAATTACCCAAGTGTACAGAGATCTTCCACTAAAATTCGATGACAACGTTCGCCCAGTAGACGTACTTCCTTTGGATATGTTCGACTTTGATCTCATCTTAGGCATGGATTGGTTATCCAAGCATCATGCTACTATCGATTGTCATACCTATCGGGTTATCTTCGGTGATGTTCACGCACCAGAGTACTTTCAAAATGGTTTTATACTAGGAAAGTCCGTACAAATCATCTCTACGTTAGAAGCTCGTGCATTACTATCTCATGGTTGCGAGGGCTTCTTAGCTTCAATTCAGGATATCACTGCTGAAGTTCCATCGAGCCATTTCAGTGGCTAAAAATAACAATAATTAAAAATAAAAAGACCTTAACAAAGAATTTTACCCTAGTGAAGATAACTCTTAGACTGAAAATGACTGTAGGGTGGCAAGCACTGTCCAATCATGGACACTTGCATAAGCAAGATAGACATAATTGTCTTCAAGTTACCCTTACTAACCAAAGTTCTTAACAATAAAGTAATCTCATATAAACTCTTTGTAACTTTCCAGGTAAGCGCAATTAAAATGTTCACCAAGTCTCCCAACCGACCAATCCCAATTCCAGGCCAAAACGTCTTGGCAACATGCACAGTATATCAAATTTGCATGCTACTCTGCCTCAAGAACTAAAAAATCTAATTCTTACTCACCTGTGGATACAATCTAGAATTATGATAAGAGTATTTTAAGAATACCAAAATCGTAAAGGTTTCCTAAACCTCCCCTTAAACTAGGATATACATAGTTGCAAAAGAAAAAGTATATGACAAAAAATTATTTCAAGATAGGAATGGAAACATTCCAACCATCATAAATAAACTTTGACACATTCCTTGTAAGCTCCAAAGATCCGTAAGAAACTCTGTATCCAATATTACAATGCTCATAATGCCTGCATGATTAGATCAAAAACCACAAAACTAACATGTTGCTGTTAGCGGCCATTTTAACACTTGTAAGCGTTCAAATAACCTTTGTTAGCGTTTGAAAAATAAAGTGGAAAATCTAATACTTTACAAAGATAAATAATAGTGCACATCCTGTACATACTATACAATGATTTCAAAAACACATTTAGGTGAGACTGATCATTCCAATACTTGTTACCAAGTACTGGAACCTCCCCACATCAAAAGGTTTAGTTAAAAGATCAGCCACATTTTCTTCTCTGTCTACCCTATTTGGATGTATTAAACATTTTTCAAAACAATCTCTTATAAAGTGATGCCTATTTCTATGTGTTTTGTTTTAGAATGATGTACAGGATTCTTAATAATGCATAAGGTACTGTTATTATCAATAAATATCTTGGTATGCATAAAATTATACCCATAATCCAACAGCTGGTTGTGTATCCGTAGAACTTGTCCACAACAAGCAGCTGCAGTTACATACTCTGCTTCAGTTGTATAACTTTCCACCACTGTTTGTTTCTTGCATTGCCAAGATATGAGTCTGCTCCCAAGAAATTGGCATCCACTAGTTGTGGATTTTCTATCAAACTTATCACCTCCATAATCACTGTTTGAATAACCAATAAGCTCCAATGGAGAATCTATAGGATACCATAATCCCAAGGTGGGATAGCACCTAAGGTATCTAAAGATCCTTTTAACAGCACGAAGATGACACTCTTTGGGAGTCACTTGATGGCGTGCACATGCACACACAACAAACATGATATCGGGTCTAGAGGCTGTAAGATACATCAATGAACCAATCATTGATCTATAATGCTTGACATCCACATCTTTTCCATCTCCAGTCTTTCCCCAAGGGTGCTCCCTATCCATGTGTGACAACCGTGGTTTTGAGGTTCGTCACTTGGTCTTACTTTTAGGTTATTTTATGTGTGACTACTTGATTTTTGTGCTTACATGTTTATTTTGTGTGAACGAGGTTGGTGTGATTATCATTTATGAGTATAGAGTACTCATAAGTAAATCGAGGAACGGTTAATTCATGTTCATGAGATCACAATTAGTGACTATGAATGGAAATGGTGATATTTTGGTGGTTACGTGTACGTATAAGTATTATAGTAATAGTGTATTTTTTTAGGATTTGCGGTTTAGCATTTAGAGGTCTCGGAAGAGGTAATTAGTCATATGAATATTTTTCGGGATGGTTTTAAGTCATTTAGGACTTAAATATAAAGTTTATTTCAAAATTTGAGATTTTTTATAAAAGTGTATATTTTACGACTTTTATGGTAAAACGCGTAAATTTGACTAGTTTTACGGTTTTGAGGTTTTAGAGGCTTTAGGAGCTGAAATAAATTAAGGAAATTTAAGGTAATATTATTAATACATATATTAATAATAAAAAGAAGGAAAAAACGAATTTCAAGGGGTTTGGGTCGGTTTGTTTTGGACGCAAGAAGAAAAAAAGAAAAAAAAGGGAAGAAAAGGGAAAAAAGGAAAGTTGTATTCGGCTTGGACTAGTGCAGTGTATTAAAACAATATTAGAAAAAAAACATACGATTCATCATAAAAAAAAGAAAACGTAGCCATGGAGGAAAAATAAAAAGAGAAGAAGAAAAATTAGGGTTTCAAAATCTTGATTTTTGATCAACTGAAGGTATAATCTTGTTTAATGTTGTTCTTATTTAATTAAACATGTATACATCAACATATGATGGATTTAGGTTAGGGTTTTAATAAAAATCTGTATTTTAATGAGTTCATAATGATTGGATGGATTAGGGCTTGTAATTAGAGGGATTAGGGTTAATTAATGAGGTTGATCTTGTTAAACCCGTTTTTAAAAACTGGGCAGATTTTGAGTCAATTGTTTTGATCATATCGGGAGTTATATAAACTCTTATTTTACGATCCAAGTACCCCTGGAAAGATATTTGAAGTGGCTTTCCAATGCAAGAAACGAGAACTAAATTGGAGGTCGGGAAGTGGGTCATAAACAGGTTACAACAGTCGGAGGTCAAAACAGTTTTGTAATCAGCCTGTTTTCTTTTTACGTTTTTGGTTGTTTGGGGTACTTAGGGTTTCATTGGGACCTTCTCACGAACGTGAGAGATGGTTTATATATTTTAGTAAGTATCTGCACTTGGGCTAATGTTGTGGTTTAGGGTAAGACCCCTTAATGGTAACAAACTTTTAGTACGTTTAAAATCAGGAAATCTGGAATAACAAAAGTAGATATATGTATATCGGGGCCTTAACAGTAGATTTAAGGTTAGGACAAGTGGTAGGTGTTAGCCAACATATGTAAGGGTATGAATATTCCTTTTACAGAAACCATGGGTATGTTTAAGTGGATGTTTGACTTAAAGTTTTGAGACCTAAAAACTGGGACTGTTTTGTGTAAAATTATAAACGGGATAGCTATTAAACTTAACCAAGTTAGGGACTTGTTAAGGAAGGGTAATGGGGGTGATTAGAGCTTAACAATGAGGTAATTATACGGGAATAGACTAGATGTCCATCATAGGTTGATGAGCCATCTTATTGATTGGTTCGTATATTAATTGCGTGTTTTTGGTATGTTAGTTTGTTGCTAGTGCAAGGACTTGTGAAGAAGCTATCAGGTAAGTTTCATAGTCCCATGTTTACTATTGTTTTTGACTTCTAGATGGGATGGAAGAGACACTGTGTTGAATTATTTTCTAAATTAATGCTGTGAATGTTTTAAGGTTTGAGATGGACTTGTGTGTACATTTATGTGATTAACTGCTATGTGATTCTTGTTTGTGTGTGATCTGGATTGGAAAGGTACATAGGTGTATGGGCGCCTATGGGACCTATGGTTAATGATAAGGCGTGATGCCTTGGAAATTGTGATTGTTGGTAAGGCGTGATGCCTTGGAAATTGTGATTGTTGGTAAGGCGTGATGCCTTGGAAATTGTGATTGTTGGTAAGGCGTGATGCCTTGGAAATTGTGATTGTTGGTAAGGCGTGATGCCTTGGAAATTGTGATTGTTGGTAAGGCGTGATGCCTTGGAATTGTAATGATTGATTGAACTTGAATGCTAGTTGTTAGTACATGATTGTAGCGCATTGTCCATATGTTTATTGGTTTATGGTATTCACAGCTTATGACTTGTCTTGTGTTGGAGTCTAAACCTATGACTCTCACCAACTTTATGTTGACGTGTTTTAGTGTCTCTTTCAGGTGAGAATGTGGTTAAGCTTGAGGATAGAAGTGGCTAGACTTGGATGCCTTAGGATTGCATATAGAAGGAGATCCCCGTTCCTTCTTAGTTTACCTTTATGTTTTTTTGATAAGTGATTCATGTTGGCACCTATATGTTTGTTTAGTTTATGTTTATTGTTTGTCTTGGGTAAGTGGTATGACTGTTACCTACTTACTTAGACTCCTGCATTGTTGAGATATTGTCATGACATTTGTGTCGCCATTTATGACATTATATTGCATTTTAGCCTTCTCTATAGAGACACCATTTGTTGTGATGATATCCATACGTCGCGCCCCATATTCCGCCATTGGTGGGGTGTGACAGAATGGTATCAGAGGCAATGGTTATAGAGAATTAAGTTGCCTAGTCGCGTAGCCTAGTCTATAGCTTAAGGGTCCCTGCATATAGGCGTCATAGGAGTATGTGTGCATTTTATTATAATTGATGTGTTTGAATGTTATTTATTGTGATGTTTTGACTAGTGTGAATTGAACCATAGTAAGTTCATACTTAGCCACATGTTATTTTCTTTTTGGGTGGTGACTAGTGCAGGTTGAACCATAATCGTCCACACTAGTCATTGTCGTATTTTGCTTAAATTGTACATTATAGTACATAATTTGGTACATGGTAGTTCTATCTTTTGTTGGGTTATTTTATGTACCTGAGGTACAATATTTTTCTTTTGATGTTTAAGTCATGTTCCCTAAGAATCGTGTGGTGGTTCGAGTTACTAGGAGTACATGGGTAGGAAGGATTTTAAGCCGTTTCCACTCTTATGGGCGACATGACTTATAACTGATTATGTTTTCGTTTTGGATTTAGTCTAGGCTGTTTAAGCTAGACTATGGATTTCTGTATTCCAAGAGTTTTATTATGTTATTTTTATAGATGGAGTTTTGGATCTTATTGGTTATGTGGTTATGATCTTATGTGAGTAGATGGATTTATGTGTTATATGTTGTATTGATTCTTATAAGTGTCATCATAGGAGGGAGTGCATTGGGGAAAGGGTAATTGTATAAGTATGGTGGCCAACATAGTTATACAAGTACCACAACTTCAATGGGTTCCCAAGTATGGTTGCATGAAAGAGGGTTAGTACATGCTTGTATATGATGGGATGTAGAATTTGGGTATACGTATTATATATGAGTTTATGTAATGGCTACCTACGATATGACTATTGTTCTTTTTGTGTTATATGTTTTGGGTTATAGTTGTGTTGTGTGATTTTGGGGTCACACGATATGGTTTGGTTTTGGAGGTGGGTTTTATGCTTTGTTGTGGCACGGTGAGATGGTGATTACTCGTGTGGAAAAACGAGTGTATGACGTGATTGGTTGATCCGACATGTATGGTAACGAGTATGTTTTGGGTGATTTAATAGGTATATATATGCGGATGTATATATACTACTATGTGTTAAGTTATGGTATATGGTCGTTCACTAGTTATTTTAACTTGAACGTACCTTGTGTTTGTTCGTGTTTTATGGTGCTGGAGTTGATGGAGTTTCAACAACGTTTCGAATTTTTTTAAACTGTGTCTTGTAGCGTATTCTTTGAGTTCATATTTCACGTGTACGTTTTAAAATGTTGTTCTGGGTTTTAAGTCCGTTGAAATAAATGGAGATTTCTTTTGGGATAATGAAATCTTTTGGGTTGAGTCTTACATTTCTTTTGGTTGGTATATGGAAAAAGGGGGGACTTGGAAATCTACTATAGAGTTAGATAGTTGGTTGTATTCGGTAAAATAAGGGTAAGGTGTTGGGGTCGTGTTTGAAACAAGATGTAACATAAGATTTCTTTTTAGTGAACACTTATTTATTTCAAATTCTAAAAGACTTTCTTTAAAATAAAGCGAAGTAAAATTTCTTTCTACTTACATATTTTATGTAAATGGGTTTAACCGATTCACGACATTTATAATTATTAATTCAAGGTTAAATTGAGTTTATGAAGATTTCACATACAATTTTATCTTTCATTAATATAAAACTATTTCGGTCATTACTTGTTCGTTTTTAGAGCTTTTTGAGTGATTCAAAAGCCAAAAATTATGTACTCAGAACATACTTTTCAAATACTCAGATAGTATAGTCATGGGAGGTCAGTATCTTGGCCGGAATTATTGTACAAGTGTCAGGTTAAAGGTTGAGTTTGAATAGTAGTTATTTTTATGATTTGAGATGCACGGGATACCTAGTTTTTGAGTTGGGTTTTGAGTTCGTCAAGAGGGTTGTTTGTAGATTGTTTGAGTCACATAGATGTGGGAGGTAATAACAAATTAAAAAAAAGATATATATATTCTTTTGGAAAAGTCGATCTTTTGCACGGTTTAAATAATATGTCGCGGGGCGTAATATGTTTTGGTTGCCATTGTGTGTTTCTTGGATTATTTTCGTTGTCATAGGTCATTTTGAATTGATACACGTTTTGGGTTGAGTTTTCTTTTGAGTCACATGGTTTTTGACTTGATTTAACTGGTGCAAGTGAAATGTCGTTAGTTATCCGTTGGTTTGATTCGTTGATCGTATCTGATGGATTCAGGATGTAGTTTTGGTTTCGTATTGTTCGGGAGCGTTGAGGTAGTCGTATGAAAGACTTGGTCGCGCCTACACGCTTAAGTAGGTGACCATGAGAGAACGGTCGGAATACCCTTAGTGGGGATGAAAGAGTTAAAAGTTCGTAGATGAACTAATGTGGTCATGAGGTCTCTTAGGAGTGCCAAGGGAGATGAATAGATATATGTGTAATGTATGGATATTGGCACAAGTAACGTGCCATAGAGAATGTTGGATGGGGATACAATACCACAAAGGTATTTATGATTGTTCGTAGGGCATGTAAGTATTCTAAAATTTTCCTGAAATTTAGTAGGTTTGCCTATTATTTTGAGATAGAACCATGAATGGAGCAAGTAGGAGAAGTGAGAGGAGTTGGAGTTAGTGCCTTTCCAAGGAAATTGTTGATGGAATGATTTCAAGAACAAGAGTTGATGGAAATTGCAACGGGTGCAAGGTAAAAGTTGAGTTGCTTAGTAGTAGATTGGATGTGGAAAGCGGTTGAGTGGTTTGATAAGAGGAAAGCATTGGTCTTTTAAGATGCGTGTAGAATTTTGCAAGTAGAACGAGGTAGGAATTTATTCGTATTGCCGCTAAGAGAGGGTGCAAGGAGGACATAGTTTAAACTGCTAAGGATGTTATATGAACGCTTTAGGTTTATGGTTATGCATTTGGCTTCACCAAAGCACTAGCGGTTTTCATGGAGTCAATGAACCGAGTGTGCATGAACGTATATAAACGAGTTGTCATCGGGAGCATCGACGACATCTTGATCTACTCAAATCTAAGAAGGAGAGTGAGGCGATTTATGTGTTGGTTTTGGAGTGGAGTTATACGTGAGATTTTCAAGTGTGAGTTTTAGTATTAAGTTTACTATGATGAGCAGTTAGAGATGGTGGCATATCATGGAACCAGCAAGGGCGAAGTGAAGAAGGATAAGGAAGCGTTTTGGAGGCTGAAGAGGTTGATTGGATGATGAGCAGATCTTGGCATTATCGGAAGGACTAGATGAATTCGCGAAGCATGACGATACGTGGAGCAAGGATTTGGACGCGTACGAGGACGACAAAGAAAGGAGATCGCTTATACGTTGCAGGAACTGAAGATTTGGAAAAACTAGATGGACTTAGTTAGTGGAGCTGGACTGTTATATCTGCCTAGAATGCTAGAGGCATTTGGTGTACGAGACGTGGAGAATGATCTATACGGATCATGAACGTCTCCAACACATATTCAATCATCTTGATTGAACATTTGGCAAAGGTGATGGGTGGAGTTAATTGATGAAAGAAAATTGCAAGGCCAAGTACCATCTGGGAAAGGAAAGCATGGTCGATGAGACATGGAATAAGAAGGATGAGGTGAAGCTGAGACGAACTTGAATTATAGGAATGATGTATTAGAGTGGTTTGTATGAAGGATGAGGGTTGCACGAGTTGAGTTGTCTAAAGCAGTGAACGCGTCAACATTTATGTTGCGTGGCTTGGACAATCGTAAGGAGGAAAGGGACGTAGACTATACTTCCTACCTGGATGGGAGTAGTTTAGAAAGGGCGATGTAAGGACGAAGTTGGTGGAAGGGATACATAATGCGGTGGGGGATTAATTACGTTGAGAGTTGGGTGATAGTTGATAGACTGACTAATTCATCACCTATTTCAAGAGGAATGAGAAGTCACGTAGTTGGGAAGTTGGAAGAATTAATGGATATGTGAAAGACCATCATAGGTCACTTTGTAAGGAAATTGGAATTTAAAGTAGTTTGGGATACGGACTGAAGGGAGTTGATGAACATAATTGGACATGGGTGATTGATTTAGAGGTAGTTCGGAAACTCGTTACACATGGCTGAGTTTTCATATAATGATAGTTATCGTACTAGAAGTTGATAAATGCCATTTGAGGCACGATATGAAAGGATAGGGTGAGTTGTCCTCATTGTGGACTAGAATTGGTAAAAGAGGCTACTAATGTGGTAATGGTGTTTGTGGACAGAATGAGAGCAACAAGGGATGCTATGTAGAAAAGGAGGAAACCACTAGATTTAGTGACAAAGTTATGTATGGGGTTTCACCCATAGTAACGGGTGGTATGATTTGGAAAGATGGAAGTGTTGATGTAGAGTTTTGTAGGTCCATTTATGATCTTTAGTAAGATCGGACCATTAGCTTATGAGCATAGAATTTCCTGGGGGAAATGAGTTGTATACATGATACATTTCATGTATTGAGATTGGTAAAGGTTATTTGAGAATGCATTTTGCATGTACGGTTATTCGGGACTTGTGTTAATGAGAGTCTTTGTTTTATCAAAGAGTCATCTAGGAGATTTATTGACTGTGAGGTCAAGAGTTTGGCAATGAGTTTAATTGTTTTTGGTTTGTACATGTGGTATCTTGAAACTTGAACTGAAGTTCACGTGGAAATGAGAGGAGTTCATTTAGAACAAGTATCCTCGTGTGATTTGTTGTCTGTGTGTTGATCCTAAGGAGTAAATCTCAGGACGAGATTTCTATTAGGAGGGAGTGATGTGACAACCGTGGTTTTGAGGTTCGTCACTTGGTCTTACTTTTAGGTTATTTTATGTGTGACTACTTGATTTTTGTGCTTACATGTTTATTTTGTGTGAACGAGGTTGGTGTGATTATCGTTTATGAGTAAAGAGTACTCATAAGTAAATCGAGGAACGGTTAATTCATGTTCATGAGATCACAATTAGTGACTATGAAATGAAATGGTGATATTTTGGTGGTTACGTATACGTATAAGTATTATAGTAATAGTGTATTTTTTTTGGGATTTACGGTTTAGCATTTAGAGGTCTCGGAAGAGGTAATTAGTCATATGAATATTTTTCGGGATGGTTTTAAGTCATTTAGGACTTAAATATAAAGTTTATTTCAAAATTTTAGATTTTTTATAAAAGTGTATATTTTACGACTTTTACGGTAAAACGCGTAAATTTGACTAGTTTTACGGTTTTGAGGTTTTGGAGGCTTTAGGAGCTGAAATAAATTAAGGAAATTTAAGGTAATATTATTAATACATATATTAATAATAAAAAGAAGGAAAAAACGAATTTCAAGGGGTTTGGGTCGGTTTGTTTTTGACGCAAGAAGAAAAAAAGAAAAAAAAAAGGGAAGAAAAGGGAAAAAAAGGAAAGTTGTATTGGGCTTGGACTAGTGCAGTGTATTAAAACAATATTAGAAAAAAAAACATACGATTCATCATAAAAAAAAAACGCAGCCATGGAGGAAAAATAAAAAGAGAAGAAGAAAAATTAGGGTTTCAAAATCTTGATTTTTGATCAACTGAAGGTATAATCTTGTTTAATGTTGTTCTTATTTAATTAAACATGTATACATCAACATATGATGGATTTAGGTTAGGGTTTTAATAAAAATCTTAATTTTAATGAGTTCTTAATGATTGGATGGATTAGGGCTTGTAATTAGAGGGATTAGGGTTAATTAATGAGATTGATCTTGTTAAACCCGTTTTTAAAAACTGGGCAGATTTTGAGTCAATTGTTTTGATCATATCGGTAGTTATATAAACTCTTATTTTACGATCCAAGTACCCCTGGAAAGATATTTTAAGTGGCTTTCCAATGCAAGAAATAAGGACTAAATTGGAGGTCGAGAAGTGGGTCAAAAACAGGTAACAACAGTCGGAGGTCAAAACAGTTTTGTAATCAGCCTGTTTTATTTTTAAGTTTTTGGTTGTTTGGGGTACTTAGGGTTTCATTGGGACCTTCTCACGAACGTAGAGATGGTTTATATATTGTAGTAAGTATCTGAACTTGGGCTAAGGTTGTGGTTTAGGGTAAGACCCCTTAATGGTAACAAACTTTTAGTACGTTTAAAAATCAAGAAATCTGGAATGACAAAAGTAGATATATGTATATCGGGGCCTTAACAGTAGCTTTAAGGTTAGGGCAAGTTGAAGGTGTTAGCCAACATATGTAAGGGTATGAATATTCCTTTTACAGAAACCATGGGTATGTTTAAGTGGATGTTTGACTTAAAGTTTTGAGACCTAAAAACTGGGACTGTTTTGTGTAAAATTATGAACGGGATAGCTATTAAACTTAACCAAGTTAGGGACTTGTTAAGGAAGGGTAATGGGGTGATTAGAGCTTAACAATGAGGTAATTATACGGGAATAGACTAGATGTCCATCATAGGTTGATGAGCCATCTTAGTGATTGGTTCGTGTATTAATTGCGTGTTTTTGGTTTATTAGTTTGTTGCTAGTGCAAGGACTTGTGAAAAAGCTATCACGTGAGTTTCATAGTCCCATGTTTACTATTGTTTTTTACTTCTAGATGGGATGGAAGAGACACTGTGTTGAATTATTTTCTAAATTAATGCTGTGAATGTTTTAAGGTTTGAGATGAACTTGTGTGTACATTTATGTGATTAACTGCTATGTGATTCTTGTTTGTGTGTGATCTGGATTAGAAAGGTACATAGGTGTATGGGCGCCTATGGGACCTATGGTTAATGATAAGGCGTGATGCCTTGGAAATTGTGATTGTTGGTAAGGCGTGATGCCTTGGAAATTGTGATTGTTGGTAAGGCGTGATGCCTTGGAAATTGTGATTGTTGGTAAGGCGTGATGCCTTGGAATTGTAATGATTGATTGAACTTGAATGCTAGTTGTTACTACATGATTGTAGCACATTGTCCATATGTTTATTGGTTTATGGTATTCACAGCTTATGACTTGTCTTGTGTTGGAGTCTAAACCTATGACTCTCACCAACTTTATGTTGACGTGTTTTAGTGTCTCTTTCAGGTGAGAATGTGGTTAAGCTTGAGGATAGAAGTGGCTAGACTTGGATGCCTTAGGATTGCATATAGAAGGAGATCCCCGTTCCTTCTTAGTTTACCTTTATGTTTTTTTGATAAGTGATTCATGTTGGCACCTATATGTTTGTTTGGTTTATGTTTATTGTTTGTCTTGGGTAAGTGGTAGGACTGTTACCTACTTACTTAGACTCCTGCATTGTTGAGATATTGTCATGACATTTGTGTCGCCATTTATGACATTATATTGCATTTTAGTCTTCTCTATAGAGACACCATTTGTTGTGATGATATCCATACGTCGCGCCCCATATTCCGCCATTGGTGGGGTGTGACAGAATGGTATCAGAGACAATGGTTATAGAGAATTAGGTTTCCTAGTCGCGTAGCCTATTCTATAGCTTAAGGGTCCCGGCATATAGGCGTCATAGGAGTATGTGTGCATTTTATTATAATTGATGTGTTTGAATGTTATTTATTGTGATGTTTTGACTAGTATGAATTGAACCATAGTAAGTTCATACTTAGCCACATGTTATTTTCTTTTTGGGTGGTGACTAGTGCAGGTTGAACCATAATCGTCCACACTAGTCATTGTCGTATTTTGCTTAAATTGTACATTATAGTACATAATTTGGTACATGGTAGTTCTATCTTTTGTTGGGTTATTTTATGTACCTGAGGTACAATATTTTTCTTTTGATGTTTAAGTCATGTTCCCTAAGAATCGTGTGGTGGTTCGAGTTACTAGGAGTACATGGGTAGGAAGGATTTTAAGCCGTTTCCACTCTTATGGGCGACATGACTTATAACTTATTATGTTTTCGTTTTGGATTTAGTCTAGGCTGTTTAAGATAGACTATGGATTTCTGTATTCCAAGAGTTTTATTATGTTATTTTTATAGATGGAGTTTTGGATCTTATTAGTTATGTGGTTATGAGCTTATGTGAGTAGATGGATTTATGTGTTATATGTTGTATTGATTCTTATAAGTGTCATCATAGGAGGGAGTGCATTGGGGAAAGGGTAATTGTATAAGTATGGTGGCCAACATAGTTATACAAGTACCACAACTTCAATGGGTTCCCAAGTATGGTTGCATGAAAGAGGGTTAGTACATGCTTGTATATGATGGGATGTAGAATTTGGGTATACGTATTATATATGAGTTTATGTAATGGCTACCTACGATATGACTATTGTTCTTTTTGTGTTATATGTTTTGGGTTATAGTTGTGTTGTGTGATTTTGGGGTCACACGATATGGTTTAGTTTTGGAGGTGGGTTTTATGCTTTGTTGTGGCACGGTGAGATGGTGATTACTCGTGTGGAAAAACGAGTGTATGACGTGATTGGTTGATCCGACATGTATGGTAATGAGTATGTTTTGGGTGATTTAATAGGTATATATATGCGGATGTATATATACTAGTATGTGTTAAGTTATGGTATATGGTCGTTCACTAGTTATTATAACTTGAACGTACCTTGTGTTTGTTCGTGTTTTATGGTGCTGGAGTTGATGGAGTTTCAACAACGTTTCGAATTTTTTTAAACTGTGTCTTGTAGCGTATTCTTTGAGTTCATATTTCACGTGTACGTTTTAAAATGTTGTTCTAGGTTTGAAGTCCGTTGAAATAAATGGAGATTTCTTTTGGGATATTGAAATCTTTTGGGTTGAGTCTTACATTTCTTTTGGTTGGTATATGGAAAAAGGGGGGACTTGGAAATCTACTATAGAGTTAGATAGTTGGTTGTATTCGGTAAAAAAAGGGTAAGGTGTTGGGGTCATGTTTGAAACAAGATGTAACATAAGATTTCTTTTTAGTCAACACTTATTTATTTCAAATTCTAAAAGACTTTCTTTAAAATAAAGCAAAGTAAAATTTCTTTCTACTTACATAGTTTATATAATTGAGTTTAACCGATTCACGTCATTTATAATTATTAATTCAAGGTTAAATTGAGTTTATGAAGATTTCACATACAATTTTATCTTTCATTAATATAAAACTATTTCGGTCATAACTTGTTCGTTTTTAGAGCTTTTTGAGTGATTCAAAAGCCAAAAATTATGTACTTGGAACATACTTTTCAAATACTCAGAAAGTATAGTCATGGGAGGTCAGTATCTTGGCCGGAATTATTGTACAAGTGTCGGGTTAAATGTTGAGTTTGAATAGTAGTTATTTTTATGATTTGAGATGCACGGGATACCTAGTTTTTGAGTTGGGTTTTGAGTTCGTCAAGAGGGTTGTTTGTAGATTGTTTGAGTCACATAGATGTGGGAGGTAATAACAAATAAAAAAAAAGATATATATATTCTTTTGGAAAAGTCGATCTTTTGCACGGTTTAAATAATATGTCGCGGGGCGTAATATGTTTTGGTTGCCATTGGGTGTTTCTTGGATTATTTTCATTTTCATGGGTCATTTTGAATTGATACACGTTTTGGGTTGAGTTTTCTTTTGAGTCACATGGTTTTTGACTTAATTTAACTGGTGCACGTGAAATTTCGTTAGTTATCCGTTGGTTTGATTCGTTGATCGTATCTGATGGATTCAGGATGTAGTTTTGGTTTCGTATTGTTCGGGATCGTTGAGGTAGTCGTATGAAAGACTTGGTCGCGCCTACACGCTTAAGTAGGTGACCATGAGAGAACGGTCGGAATACCCTTAGTGGGGATGAAAGAGTTAAAAGTTCGTAGATGAACTAATGTGGTCATGAGGTCTCTTAGGAGTGCCAAGGGAGATGAATAGATATATGTGTAATGTATGGATATTGGCACAAGTAACGTGCCATAGAGAATGTTGGAAGGGGATACAATACCTCAAAGGTATTTATGATTGTTCGTAGGGCATGTAAGTTTTCTAAAAATTTCCTGAAATTTAGTAGGTTTTCCTATTATTTTGAGATAGAACCATGAATGGAGCAAGTAGGAGAAGTGAGAGGAGTTCGAGTTAGTGCCTTTCCAAGGAAATTGTTGATGGAATGATTTCAAGAACAAGAGTTGATGGAAATTGCAACGGGTGCAAGGTAAAAGTTGAGTTGCTTAGTAGTAGATTGGATGTGGAAAGCGGTTGAGTGGTTTGATAAGAGGAAGCATTGGTCTTTTAAGATGCGTGTAGAATTTTGCAAGTAGAACGAGGTAGGAATTTATTCGTATTGCCGCTAAGAGAGGGTGCAAGGAGGACATAGTTGAAACTGCTAAGGATGTTATATGAACGCTTTAGGTTTACGGTTATGCATTTGGCTTCACCAAAGCACTAGCGGTTTTCATGGAGTCAATGAACCGAGTGTGCATGAACGTATATAAACGAGTTGTCATCGGGAGCATCGACGACATCTTGATCTACTCAAATCTAAGAAGGAGAGTGAGGCGAATTATGTGTTGGTTTTGGAGTGGAGTTATACGTGAGATTTTCAAGTGTGAGTTTTAGTATTAAATTTACTATGATGAGCAGTTAGAGATGGTGGCATATCATGGAACCAGCAAGGGCGAAGTGAAGAAGGATAAGGAAGCGTTTTGGAGGCTGAAGAGGTGGATTGGATGATGAGCAGATCCTGGCATTATCGGAAGGACTGGATGAATTCGCGAAGCATGACGATACGTGGAGCAAGGATTTGGACGCGTACGAGGACGACAGAGAAAGGAGATCGCTTATACGTTGCAGGAACTGAAGATTTGGAAGAACTAGATGGACTTAGTTAGTGGAGCTGGACTATTATATCTGCCTAGAATGCTAGAGGCATTTGGTGTACGAGACGTGGAGAATGATCTATACGGATCATGAACGTCTCCAACACATATTCAATCATCTTGATTGAACATTTGGCAAAGGTGATGGGTGGAGTTAATTGATGAAAGAAAATTGCAAGGCCAAGTACCATCTAGGAAAGGCAAGCATGGTCGATGAGACATGGAATAAGAAGGATGAGGTGAAGCTGAGACGAACTTGAACTATAGGGATGATGTATTAGAGTGGTTTGGATGAAGGATGAGGGTTGCACGAGTTGAGTTGTCTAAAGCAGTGAACGCGTCAACATTTATGTTGCGTGGCTTGGATAATCGTAAGGAGGAAAGGGACGTAGACTATACTTCCTACCTGGATGGGAGTAGTTTAGAAAGGGCGATGTAAGGACGAAGTTGGTGGAAGGGATACATTAAGCGGTGGGGGATTAAGTACGATGAGAGTTGGGTGATAGTCGATAGACTGACTAATTCATCACCTATTTCAAGAGGCATGAGAAGTCACGTAGTTGGGAAGTTGGAAGAATTAATGGATATGTGAAAGACCGTCATAGGTCACTTTGTAAGGAAATTGGAATTTAAAGTAGTTTGGGATACGGACTGAAGGGAGTTGATGAACATAATTAGACATGGGTGATTGATTTAGAGGTAGTTCGGAAACTCTTTAGTGATGGCTGAGTTTTCATATAATGATAGTTATCGTACTAGAAGTCGATAAATGCCATTTGAGGCACGATATGAAAGGATAGGGTGAGTTGTCCTCATTGTGGACTAGAATTGGTAAAAAAGGCTACTAATGTGGTAATGGTGTTTGTGGACAGAATGAGAGCAACAAGGGATCCTATGTAGAAAAGGAGGAAACCACTAGATTTAGTGACAAAGTTATGTATGGAGTTTCACCCATAGTAACGGGTGGTATGATTTGGAAAGATGGAAGTGTTGATGTAGAGTTTTGTAGGTCCATTTCTGATCTTTAGAAAGATCGGACCATTAGCTTATGAGCATAGAATTTCCTGGGGGAAATGAGTTGTATACATGATACATTTCATGTATTGAGATTGGTAAAGGTTATTTGAGAATGCATTTTGCATGTACGGTTATTCGGGACTTGTGTTAATGAGAGTCTTTGTTTTATCAAAGAGTCATCTAGGAGATTTATTGACTGTGAGGTCAAGAGTTTGGCAATGAGTTTAATTATTTTTGGTTTGTACATGTGGTATCTTGAAACTTGAACTGAAGTTCACGTGGAAATAAGAGGAGTTCATTTAGAACAAGTATCCTCGTGTGATTTGTTGTCTGTGTGTTGATCCTAAGGAGTAAATCTCGAGACGAGATTTCTATTAGGAGGGAGTGATGTGACAATCGTGGTTTTGAGGTTCGTTACTTGGTCTTACTTTTAGGTTATTTTATGTGTGACTACTTGATTTTTGTGCTTACATGTTTATTTTGTGTGAACGAGGTTGGTGTGATTATCGTTTATGAGTATAGAGTACTCTTAAGTAAATCGAGGAACGGTTAATTCATGTTCATGAGATCACAATTAGTGACTATGAAATGAAATGGTGATATTTTGGTGGTTACATATACGTATAAGTATTATAGTAATAGTGTATTTTTTTAGGATTTACGGTTTAGCATTTAGAGGTCTCGGAAGAGGTAATTAGTCATATGAATATTTTTCGGGATGGTTTTAAGTCATTTAGGACTTAAATATAAAGTTTATTTCAAAATTTGAGATTTTTTATAAAAGTGTATATTTTACGACTTTTACGGTAAAACGCGTAAATTTGACTAGTTTTACGGTTTTGAGGTTTTGGAGGCTTTAGGAGCTGAAATAAATTAAGGAAATTTAAGGTAATATTATTAATACATATATTAATACATATATTTCAAGGGGTTTGGGTCGATTTGTTTTGGACGCAAGAAGAAAAAAAGAAAAAAAAAGGAAGAAAAGGGAAAAAAAGGAAAGTTGTATTGGGCTTGGACTAGTGCAGTGTATTAAAACAATATTAGAAAAAAAAACATACGATTCATCATAAAAAAAAAGAAAACGCAGCCATGGAGGAAAAATAAAAAGAGAAGAAGAAAAATTAGGGTTTCAAAATCTTGATTTTTGATCAACTGAAGGTATATATCTTGTTTAATGTTGTTCTTATTTAATTAAACATGTATACATCAACATATGATGGATTTAGGTTAGGGTTTTAATAAAAATATGTATTTTAATGAGTTCATAATGATTGGATGGATTAGGGCTTGTAATTAGAGGGATTAGGGTTAATTAATGAGGTTGATCTTGTTAAACCCGTTTTTAAAAACTGGGCAGATTTTGAGTCAATTGTTTTGATCATATCGGGAGTTCTATAAACTCTTATTTTACGATCCAAGTACCCCTGGAAAGAAATTTGAAGTGGCTTTCCAATGCAAGAAAATAGAACTAAATTGGAGGTCGGGAAGTGGGTCAAAAACAGGTTACAACAGTCGGAGGTCAAAACAGTTTTGTAATCAACCTGTTTTCTTTTTAAGTTTTTGGTTGTTTGGGGTACTTAGGGTTGCATTGGGACCTTCTCACGAACGTGAGAGATGGTTTATATATTGTAGTAAGTATCTGCACTTGGGATAAGGTTGTGGTTTAGGGTAAGACCCCTTAATGGTAACAAACTTTTAGTACGTTTAAAATCAAGAAATCTGGAATGACAAAAGTAGATATATGTATATCGGGGCCTTAACAGTAGCTTTAAGGTTAGGGCAAGTTGGTGGTCTTAGCCAACTTATATAAGGGTATGGATATTCATTTTACAGAAACCATGGGTATGTTTAAGTGGATGTTTGACCTAAAGTTTTGAGACCTAAAAACTGGGACTGTTTTGTGTAAAATTATGAACGGGATTGCTATTAAATTTAACCAAGTTAGGGACTTGTTAAGGAAGGGTAATGGGGTGATTAGAGCTTAACAATGAGGTAATTATACGGGAATAGACTAGATGTCCATCATAGGTTGATGAGCCATCTTAGTGATTCGTTCGTGTATTAATTGCGTGTTTTTGGTTTGTTAGTTTGTTGCTAGTGCAAGGACTTGTGAAGAAGCTATCAGGTGAGTTTCATAGTCCCATGTTTACTATTGTTTTTGACTTCCAGATGGGATGGAAGAGACACTGTATTGAATTATTTTCTAAATTAATGTTGTGAATGTTTTAAGGTTTGAGATGGACTTGTGTGTACATTTATGTGATTAACTGCTATGTGATTCTTGTTTGTGTGTGATCTGGATTGGAAAGGTACATAGGTGTATGGGCGCCTATGGGACCTATGGTTAATGATAAGGCATGATGCCTTGGAAATTGTGATTGTTGGTAAGGCGTGATGCCTTGGAAATTGTGATTGTTGGTAAGGCGTGATGCCTTGGAAATTTTGATTGTTGGTAAGGCGTGATGCCTTGGAAATTGTGATTGTTGGTAAGGCGTGATGCCTTGGAAATTGTGATTGTTGGTAAGGCGTGATGCCTTGGAATTGTAATGATTGATTGAACTTGAATGCTAGTTGTTAGTACATGATTGTAGCGCATTGTCCATATGTTTATTGGTTTATGGTATTCACAGCTTATGACTTGTCTTGTGTTGGAGTCTAAACCTATGACTCTCACCAACTTTATGTTGACGTGTTTTAGTGTCTCTTTCAGGTGAGAATGTGGTTAAGCTTGAGGATAGAAGTGGCTAGACTTGGATGCCTTAGGATTGCATATAGAAGGAGATCCCCGTTCCTTCTTAGTTTACCTTTATGTTTTTTTGATAAGTGATTCATGGTGGCACCTATATGTTTGTTTGGTTTATGTTTATTGTTTGTCTTGGGTAAGTGGTAGGCCTGTTACCTACTTACTTACACTCCTGCATTGTTGAGATATTGTCATGACATTTGTGTCGCCATTTATGACATTATATTAAATTTTAGTCTTCTCTATAGAGACACCATTTGTTGTGATGATATCCATACGTCGCGCCCCATATTCCACCATTGGTGGGGTGTGACACCATGGGTGTGCTAGCCCATTTTTCATGAGGAGAAAAAACAAACTTCTTCAAGATCTCAGCCACATACTTTCCTTGAGAGATAAAGATACCATCTTCTTTATGTTGCACTTGTAACCTAGAAAGAAGTTCATCTCTCCCATTGCACTCATCTTGAATTTGTCTGTCATGAGCTAGGAAAAGTCTTCACTCATCTTTGGATTGGATGATCCAAATATAATATCATCCACATAGACCTGGACAAGAACAAAATCCTTACCAATGTTCTTGGTAAATAGTGTCTGGTCTATGGTGCCCCTTTTAAACCCATTTTCCACCAGGTAAGTGGATAATGTACCATACCATGCTCTTGGGGCTTGATGAAGTCCATACATTGCTCTCTTGACTCTATACACCTTGTCTGGATACTCTGAATCTTCAAAACCTGGAGGTTGCATGACATACACTTCTTCCTCAATTGTGCCATATAAGAAAGCACTTTTCACATCCATTTGATAAACTGTGAAACCCATGCAAGAAGCATAGGCTAGGAAAATCCTTATTGCTTCAATTCTTGCAACAGGTGCAAAAACCACTTCATAGTCTATCCCTTCTTCTTGTGTATATCCCTGAGCAACTAAACGTGCCTTGTTTCTGACAAAAATCCCTCTTTCATTCTTTTTATTCCTTAGAACCCAACGTGTCCTAATAGGTCTGACATACCTTGGACAATCCACTAGCTCCCACACATCTTGAATTGCAAACTGGTGAAGCTCATCCTGCATTGCTTCAACCCAGCTTGATTCTTTAAGAGCATCAAAAATCTTCTTGGGTTCCTTTTGTGACAGAAAAACAGGAAAACAAACATGCTTGCACAAGAGGGGTATCTTCCTTCTTATGAATATTAGCAATGAATCTCTTGAGTCTGGTGAGTCCTCCGTGTCTGGACAGGAGTCTGAATATCACCAATTATTTGGGAAGGAGGATGATCTTTGGCTACCTTTGTAAGTATTCCTCCCCCAAATAGTGAATTATCTTTTATAACGGATTCCATGTTGCCAATATCATCTTCATTGCCACTCCCATCCCCACTTGAATTGTCCTCTTGATTGGGTATGGGATCTTCAATATGTTCAAACATATTTCTGTTGGAGGAAGAGAATAAATTTCCAAACAGGCTATTGTAACACCTCCATGATGGTCAAATGCAGCGGAATAGTACTTGGGGTGTTACTTGGGTGGATCGATAGCACACAGTATAAAGAGCAATGATCATAATAGTCATTTAAAACATATTACATGAATTAATTATACACACTTAGTATCTTTTCTGAAAAACCAAATTTTATTTAAAACTAAAGTGAATATCCCAGCCCGATGGTAATCATGATGCTTCCTATAATGCTGGAATCTAATGCATGAACCTGCTTATTTTCCTGAGAAAACATATAAAGTAAAATGTGGGGGTCAACACGAGGTTGGTAAATGCACAGGTTTAATTAAATAAATAAATTACTGATATGCCAAACACCACGGTCATAGTAGGACAATCACAGCCCGATACTATAGTAGTTCCTACTGCCCTGTAATAGAAGCTAGACATGATGCTCAGTACGCCCATTTGGGTCAATCCTGATGATGTTTCCCTCAGTCCGACAATGAAATAAACATGTTGCTTGGCCTAAGCGTTTCGTGATAGCAAGTCACGCAGGCCGGGTGTTGTCAATACCCGAATATATCTATTCATACATTTCGCGCTACACTATTAACTATTACAGTCCACGGGAATGGGGCAAACAATAGGTAATAAATTATTGTTTGTTGTCTGTGAATGTTTGCATATATATATAGATTTTTTGTATGTTCTCTCCCCCAGTTATAAAATAGTAAAGTTGGGGCCATGAACTCACCTTAGTGGTACTGATGTAGGGATGATATCACTGAATAAACTTGCACAGTATGATCACGAAGTGATGAAATTACCTAAGTAATTTAAATGACTCAGTAGATGCAAAATAATGCATGATAAATGTACTGATGAAAATGCATGATCATGAATTAATAAGTTGTTAAGATGGTTTAAGTATTTCAATGTATAATGTGCTGCCAAACATATATAATATATTTTTAGACTCTAAAAATATATTCAGATTATCGCATCAAGGGTTATAAATTAAATAGATAAGTTTTTATCTAAGTTAAATAATAGTAAGAAATTAATATTCTATTAATTTTCTTAAGGCATTAAATATATTTAGTGTGACTTTTCGGTTTATAAGGTTTCGTAAATAAATCTTAATAATTTATTTAATTATCTAAAATGACTTAATTTAATTTATTAATAAATTAATTTATTAATACCTTTAATTTAATTAAAATTGTTAATAAATCCTTGTAGTATAATAATTTCCAAAGTAACCCTTAAGTTTCGCTCGTTAAGTATATTGCGTCATTAGTCCTTGTCCGTTATATTTATTTTCAAAAATGCCCCTAGGGCTTAAAAAACTTTGAGGAAATGACAAAACACCCCCCCCTTAAGTCTCGGAATAATTAATGTGGGGCTAGGGTTTGTTTTAAGTTTCCAAAATGTCACAACTAGTCACTAATGTTTCAAAAATATTTATTTGAAGCACAAAAAGTGACCTAGGGTATTATTCAAGTTTCCCAAATGACACATTTGGTCCTTTAAGTCTCGAAAACTTATAATAGAGTTTTTAGGGCATGTAACAAGTTTCAAAAGTGACACTTATGGTCCTTGAAGTCTCGAAATGTTTAAAGAGAAAGCTAGGGCTTGTATTAAGTTTCAAAAATGGCATATATAGTCCTTGTGGTTTTGTTTAGCTCACGGTTTCCACACATACGCACCCTACACTTTTTAGAAATGATACATTTGCTCCTTAACTTCTTTAAAAGTCACGAAATATATAAACATGTTTTATTAAGTTATAATTTTGACCATAACTTTCACCAAATGACAACAAAGGCATGAAAAGTCTCCAAAAATGGTTTTAGGCTTCATTGGCCCAATAGGGTTACGGTTTGGATTAATGGGCCTAACCTTTGGGCTTGTTTAAGTAACTAGTAATTTCACAAAGTTTTTTAATTAATCTAGTATTTACTTCTTGGGCTTATGGGCTTATTTATTAGGCTAATAGTAGGCTTATATGTCACGGCTTATATATATGTTTTAGGCTTATGTGAGTTGGCTTATATAAGCCTTCATGTCTCGGCTTATATAACTTATGAGCTTATATTAGTTAGCTTATCTAGGGTACCAACTTACCAATAATTCCTTTACTCCTAATCAACTTGTGCTCATTTAAATGGTCTTAATACACTAGGGTTACACTCGGCTTAATAATAAGTCGAGCCTTAAGGCTTACTTGTTTGAGCTCATAGTTTGTTTATAGCATCTATTTACTAATCAAGGCTTATCTAGGTTTCTTTTAAGCAAGGTGTCCAACTAGTTCTTCCTAATCTAAGGATTTCTAGTGAATCTACCTACGAAACTTAATAAGTCGTGGGCTTAAATGGTGTTTGTGGTTTAATTCGTGATATTTTTACGTGTGCATGCAAACATGGATTTGTTTCCTAAGCTCTTACATGCATGACGTGTGATGAGGAATAAGAAAAGATTGAAATTGAGTCATGGAAGTCTTGTACTTACTTGTTTGTAGAAAACGTAGCAAATGGCTATGGAGCTAAGATTTCTAGGTTTCGGGTTCTTCTTAGACGTGACCTAGGATGGTCTTGGCTCTTCTTGAATTCTAAATACCTTGTGTAAACTTGCACTAAATGCTTGAGAAGACAAATATTTAGTACTAAATGAGGTTGGATATGTATCTCGTGTGTATGGGATGTAATAGATCCGAATATAGGTGAAGTGTGTGAGAAGTGAAAGTTCAGTGCAAGCTAAATATCAAAGTGTGGAGAGTATATATGGTTTGGGGTTATACCACGGCAAGAGGGAGGCAAGGAGTGATATTTTCTAATCTTCATAGTACAAATATGATATAATCCTAAGATTTTGAGGTACAAGGTTATTAAATGTAATTGTGCGTACACTTGGCTTTTGGGGAGTTTTAGCCGTCGCATACATGTATCAAAAGGGGACAAATGAGACTTGCATAGTATTAGCAATTAAAGGGAGTGTTTTACATTGTCTAGGTTTTGTGTGGTGTGATTCATTCACACGTCTAAAGGGAAGGAAGAGTGTGCTAGGTGTCCTTTTGTTATACATTGTATATATAAGTCTAGATATAGTTAGTACACTCTTTAAATGCCAAATATGTACACAAGGCCTTGGTCTTGGGACATAGCCGACAGTTTTAGGTTAGTCAAAGGGAAAGAGTGTCTAAAATAGTGTATGGTTTAATGGAGTGTGTTGTACAATGTTTATAAGGTCAAAGTATATTTGAAAGAGGTTTTAGGTATGTATAGTTGTGTATGTTGTGTATATTCGGCTAGTTAATGAATGGAAGGTGGTTTTATGTTCAAATTTAGTGTCTTGGTATGGTTACTAGGGTACTAGGTATAATATAGTAGGAGTAGGTTCAAGTCCTAGTTCATTTGGTTAAGTTTTTGGGATCCTTGGTGAAAGTATGGTCATAATTAAATGAGAGTTTACTTTAATTTATTAAAATGTATGACAACTTAGTGAAAATGAGTTAGAGTGGTTATTGTAATGTTTAATAATAAAAAGCAGTTGATGTCGTATCATAGTATCATTCATGAGGTGAGGAAATGTATATATAACTATATATTTTAAAATTTAAAATAGTTCTTAGGTAAATGTTATTAATTGTGATTGCTCAAAAGATTTCATACAAAGGTAGTAATATATATATATATATATATATATATATATATATAGATATCATCAGGTGACATGTACAATGATGACATAGTCAAAACCTAAAATTTATAGGTTTTACAACATTGACCCGTTATTTTAGATTTGTCCTCAAAGCTTAAGATGACGTTACTGCTCAGGTGAACATGTGTGGGTACTTAGCTCTAAACGAGTCTTCGCGTTCCCAAGTGAACTCAGGCCCTTTCCTAGAGTTCCATCGTATCTTAACTAACAGGATTTGGCTTCGCTTTAGTTTATTGATTACTCTCTCCATGACTTCTACCTGTTCTTCTATGAATTGGAGTTTGTCATCAAAGTGGAGTCCCTCCAATGGTATGGCTAACGGTTCATCCGCGTAGCATTTCTTCACGATCGAGACATGGAATGTAGAGTGTACCCGGCTCAATTGCTTGGGCAACTATAGTCGATAAGAGACTTCACCCATTCTGGCAGTCACTTTGAAAGGTCCTACATAACGTGGATTTAACTTCCCACGTTTCCCAAATCGTACAATGCCCTTCCAAGGTGATACCTTTATCATAACACGGTCACCTACTGCAAATTCCATAGGTTTCCGTTTCCTGTCTGCATAGCTCTTCTGTCTATCCTGGGCAGCTTGAATTCGTTTTTTGATGAGAGTGATCTTCTTAGTAGTCTCTTGGATAAGTTTGGGTCCAGTCAGCTGAAATTCTCCACCTCTTCCTAGCACACGGGTGACCTACACTTGTGGCCATAGAGGGCCTCAAATGGTGTTGCCTTGATGTTGGCATGGTAGCTGTTGTTGTAGGAGAATTCAACTAATGGTATATGTTCGACCCATCCTTTTTCCAAAGTCGATCACACATGCCCTCAGCATGTCTTCCAGTGTTTGGATGGTTCGTTCACTCTGACCGTCAGTCTGCGGATGATATGCGGTACTCATGTCCAAGTTTATTCCTAAACCTCGTTGAAAAGCTTTCCAAAAGTTTGACCTAAATTTACCATATCGATCAAAGAGGATTGATACTGGTATACCATGTCTAGTCACAACTTCTTTTAGATATAGCTTAGCTAACTTGTTCAGGGTGTCATTTTCTCGGATGGGCAGGAAATGAGCTGATTTTGTGAGTCGGTTAACGATTACCCAAATTGTATCGTAACCGTGAGATAATGTAGGAAGTTTGGTAATGATGTCCACGGTGATGTTGTCCCATTTACATTTTGGTATTTCGGGTTGGAATTAAAAACCGGATGGTCTCTGATGTTCTGTCTTCACTCTAGCACAAGTCAGACAATTCTTCACGTATGTGGCAATGTCTGCCTTCATGTTTGGCCACCAATATCATTTTTTCACGTCCTGATACATCTTTTCAGATCCGAGATGTATGGAGTACTTAGACTTATGAGATTCGTGCATGATCACGTTTCTCAAGTCTCCGTAACATGGTAACCAACTTCTCCCGTACAAACATAACGTTCCGTCTGCTCTGGCTTCCAACTTTTCTTTGCTTAGCTCAGTCCTAAGTATTCCTCCTATGTCTTCCTTTCCAATGTTTTCAGGCTTCTGTGCTTGGAGTTGAGCCTCTAATATCTGCTTGGGTAGGTCCATGCTAAGGGTCATAACTAGGGCTCAAACTCTCATGGGACGATCAGTTCCCTTTCGGCTTAGTGCATCTGCAACTATGTTGCCTTTACCTGGGTGGTATTTGATGTCACAGTCGTAGTCACTGAGCAATTCTATCCAACGACGTTGCCTCATGTTCAACTCCTTCTGGTCTAGGATATGTTGCAAACTTTTGTGGTCGGTATGCACTGTGCACTTTGTTCCATACATGTAGTGTCTCAAAATTTTCAAGGCAAAAACTACAGATCCAAGCTCTAGATCATGAGTAGAGTAATTATGCTCATGCTTCTTCAGTTGTCTTGAAGCATAGGCAATAACTTTATGTCTCTGCATCAATACAACTCCCAAGCCTTTGTGTGAGGCATCGCAGTAGACAACGAAGTCTTTGTTGCCTTCTGGTAGGGCTAAAATGGGTGCACTACACAATTTCTGCTTTATGGTTTGGAATGAAGCCTTTTCTTTTTCTCTCCAATCAAATTTTATGCCTTTCTGAGTAAGCTTCGTCATAGATTTATCTATCTTATAAAATCCTTCTATAAATCTCCGGTAGTAACCGGCAAGACCTAAGAATTGGCGAATCTCCTTTGGCGAAGTGGGTGATGCCCAATCCTTCATGGAATCGACTTTTGTGGGGTCCACTTGAATTCCTTTGTCATCGATCACTGACCAAGGAAATGCACTTTAGGGATCCAAAAATCACGTTTGGAGAACTTGGCGTACATCTTTTCTTCCTTAAGCAATTTTAGTACTTGAGCAAGATGTTCTCCGTGCTCTTGATCATTCTTGGAATAGATGAGTATGTCGTCAATAAACACGATCACGAACTTATCTAGATAGGGTCTGGACACTCGATTCATAAAGTCCATGAATATGGCAAGAGCGTTGGTCAGTCCAAATGGCATGACCTGAAATTCATAATGACTGTAACGAGTTCTGAAAGCTATTTTTGGTATGTCCTCTTCTCTGACCTTCAACTGGTGATATCCAGATCGCAAGTCATTCTTGGATTATACACTTGATCCTTGTAGCTGATCAAATAGGTCGTCGATTCGTGGTAGTGGGTAACGATTTTTCATAGTTAACTTATTTAGTTCTCTGTAATCGATACACATTCAGAAAGAACCATCTTTCTTTTTGACAAAAAGCACTGGAGCTCCCCAAGGTGATGAACTGGGTCTGATAAAACCTTGGTCTGAAAGTTCTTGAAGTTGTTCAGCGAGTTCTTTCATCTCGGTTGGTGCTAATCGGTATGGTGCTTTAGCTACAAGTGCAACTCCTAGTATCAAGTCGATTTGAAATTCCACTTGACGAGTCGGAAGTAAACCAGGTAAGTCGTCTGGTAAAACTTCGAGATAATCACGAACAATTGGTACGTCCTTGATTTGTTTCTTCTCTGGTTCCTCTTCTTTGTCTATTTTTGAAATATGTGCTAAAAAGATAGGGCATCCTTTTAGTATATACTTCTGGACTTTAGTGCATGAGATAACACTCAGTCTGGTGTCAGTTATATCTAAATTTCCTTCTCCTCGGACAATCAGATTTTCTTTTCCCCATGGTATACGGACTAACTTTTCATCACACACAATGGTTGCGTGATATTTGGCTAACCAGTCCATACCAATGACGACGTCGAAACTACCCAAATTTATAGGTATCAAATGAATATCGAATGGATGATTAAGAAGATTTAAGGTACAACCTCTTAGAATAGTGTTAGTTTCAATGATTTTATTGTCTGCTAACTCGACTCTGTAACACTTGTCTAGCGGAGTAGATGTGATGTCTAGTAAGCTACTAAATTCTGTGGATATGAAACTCCTATCGGCTCCCGTATCAAATAAAATACTTGCATAACGATTGTTTAGAAGAAACGTACCGGTAACCACATTGGAGTCGGGGTTGGTCTTGGTGTCTCCTATAACATAAACTCTAGATGGTGCTCCTCCTCTGTTCTCGTTGCTAACTACTCGCTTTGGGCAATCAGGCTTGATCTGTCCGACTTCCCCGCAACCATAGCAACGAACTTCCCTACGAGCCATGCTACCACTGCCGGTGTGCTAGCGGTTTTCCTGTTGTCCACTTCCGCGGAAGTTCTGACTGTTGCCATTGTGGGGGCCTGTAGTTGGTACTGGAGTTGTTCTAGATGGCTGGAGCATTTGAGTTGCCCTGTCCGGGTCTTCGGCATTCAGTAGTAGGGTAGTGATGGAAATTGCACTTGGAGCACTTTTGCTTGTTGCCTACATATGGAGGTGGGGCTGAGGAAACATCACTGCAGACTGTCTCTTTGGTTGATGGGTCTAGTGATGACTATGATAGTTCTCATCAACTTTCCTCTTGTACTCTGGCTTCTAAGAACATGATCACGTCCCCGTTTATTCATCAACTCCGTGGCAAACTCTATGGCACTCTCGACCGTAGTGGGTCGGGATGCGAGTACACTGTCATGAACAGAATCAGGAAGTCTACTGACGTACTTTTCTATCTTGTCTTTCACGTCAGGGAACATCCGAGTACACATCAAAGTCAGCTCCTGAAACCTCTGATTGTAAGTTGTGATGTCATGATTTGAGCATTTGAGGTTCCACAAGTCAATCTCTAGTTTCTTTATTTCACTACGAGGATAGTATTTCATGGTAAGTCTTTCTTTCAATGCAGTCCAGGTCATCCCATAGGCTTCATCATGCCCAAGGGTAGCAACTAGAGAGTTCCACCAGCTGAGAGCATGTTCCAAACAGGTGGCAAATTTCACCTTGTTTTCTTCGGTACATTCACTAATACGGAACACTGTCTCGGTCCTTTTGAACCATTGCATGACTTCTACTACCCCTTCCTTGCCTTTGAAGTAACTGGGCTTGCATTTCAGGAAGTCGGGGTAGGTACACCCTCTGGCATTTCGATCTCTGGAATTTGAGTTTTGACTGTCGCCCTGGTTTCCGCTAGGGTGTGTTTCCTTGGCGGCTAGGGCATCAACAATACCTTTACCGATAAGAAATTTAAGTCGTGCTTCTAAAATAGTCGTTGAGGGAGTAGCGTCGGGATTCTGTCGAGTAACTCTTTGTGTCATTGTTCTATCATACACAAAAATGAGATTTATTAGTTGGTCAGTAAGATTATTATATTAAGCTGCATGAAAATGGGTATGCATAGAATTAACAACAAATTAGATAACCTGTCAAGAGTTCATAATAATATAAATTCAAACAAACAAGTAAGTGATAACATGTCAATACTAGTGAACATCAATATGATACAAATACAACCAATCTAAGACAGGGATACAACAATCCTGTCTGAAATAGTGGTACACATGTTTGTAGTACAACAAAAGATAACCTACCTACTAAGGTTAGGTGCTAAGATACGGATGCAACTGAAATGAAAATACGAGTATAAAAGACCTAAATCATGCGAGCTGAGATGCAACTCAATGCTTGCCATGATGCACAAAGAAATCTAGCCTACACTAGTATGGCTGCCTGCAGGTACGGATGGTCCAGCTGGTGGTGTGGGTGCACGATCATCCTGCATGTGAATCATCGCTCTCCTGGTCTCCCGGGAGAATCTCATGGTCTCAAGCAACTGATGCTGGCGTGCAGTATCGGCACTCCGAAGAAGATCCGTCTCTGTAGTGACTCCCTGGTGACGAAGATCTACCAGGTCTATGAAGGTACTGAAAGTCTCCTCCTGTGTGAGTATGGTAGCCTGGATCTCCTACGAGTGACCCTCCAGCGAAGCTAGGCGATAACGGAGGTAAGAAACCTCATCCAACAACCACTGTATTGTTCCTTGGGTCATACCCAAAGAACTCTGAGTGGTTTTTGACTCACCAACCACAGTCCAGTAGAGAGAATTAAATCTCTCTTGAAGTACGGTGCGACCCTGCTGGTCCGCCTGTAGTAGGGCATGAATAAGTGCAGTATCATGCGCCTGTCGAGATACAAGTACGTCGACATGTGCCAGTAAAGCGCAAAGACTAGCCTGTCCAGCTCCCGAACCCTCCCCTATCTCGAAGGTCGAGTCGGGGATAGAGTCACGCCTCCTCTTACGAGGTGGCAAGGCACTGGCAGGGTAAGAGCAAAGTGCAGAAGGTGGTGGCAAGGGTGGTAAAGAAGGTACAACCTGATCCACCTCCCTAGGAGGAGATGCAGGTACGACTAGTAGTGGTGAAGTAGGAAATACAGTAGGTGGTGATGGGGTAGGAGAATCTGAAAGTACGATGACTCCATCAGGCTGGTCATCTCTGGACTCTGTGTCAGATGCAGGTCCAACAAGTACCGATGTTGGCGATAATGGTGCGAGAGTAGGAACCATGAGCTCCTCGAAAGTAGTAACAATGGTAGGTGTCGTCATGATATCTTAAAATAGCATTTCAAAGTTGACTAAGTTTTTAGCTTACACAATTCAAAAAGTTTTCAAAATGCATATGCGATGTGGTTTATGTCTTTTAACTATGCTTGTTAAAAGTATGATTAGATACTTAGGTGATTTAGTAACTCAAAGGTTATAAATCGGTGTGAGGTTAGTTCAAATAATATGCATGCTCTATATGCTATATGCCTAACTTATAAAGGTTCCCCAAAATCAACTTTCTTTTTATTTCATTGATTTTAAAATTTCAGTTATAGTCCAGTTTAAATTTTTTATTATATTTTTAAAAATTTATTATTGATCTGGTTTTCTATAACTATGCGCTCTGATACCATTTCTGTATTACCCCATTATGGTCAAATGCAGTGGAATAGTACTTGGGGTGTTACTTGGGTGGATCGATATCACACAGTATATAGAGCAATGATCATAATAGTCATTTAAAACATATTACATGAATTAATTGTACACACTTAGTATCTTGTCTGAAAAACCACATTTATTATAAACCTGAAGTAAATATCCCAGCCCGATGGTAAACATGATGCTTCCTATAATGCTGGAATCCAATGCATGAACCTGCTTTCTTGAGAAAACATATAAAGTAAAATGTGGGGGTCAACACGAGGGTGGTGAATTCATAGGTTTAATTAATTAAATAAATTATTGATATGCCAAAGACCACGGTCATAGTAGGACAATCACAACCCGATACTATAGTAGTTCCTACTGCCATGTAATAGAAGCTAGACATGATGCTCAGTACACCCATTTGGGTCTATCCTGATGATGTTTCCCTCAGTCCAACAATGAAATAAACCTGTTGCTTGGCCTAAGCGTTTCGTGATTGATGAGATGGCATTTATACATGATCTCATCGTTCTTTTCGGGCTTTAAATGCACAAAAATGTCATAAAATACCATATATATGCTTGTGTTTGTTTACTTGTGTATTTTAGATATGGATATCGTGAAAAAGACAAAAGATCACAAGAAACAAGGAAAAACGGACACGAGAAACGAAGCCGTACAAAGAACCGGGCCCTAGTTCATGAATTATCCAAGATTTACCCTTGAAGACTTAAATATATGCAAGATTTATCCTCAAACAATGAATAAATGACACTTAAAACCCTTGTTAAATCATAATTACAAGTTTGGTCCTTTAAGTTTGACAAAATTACAAAAAGGTCCTTCAACTTTGAAGAAATGGCAAGATTAGTCCCTCATCAAATCTAATTTGTCAATTATGGTCCCTCATAAAGCCAAAGATGTATTGAAGACCTTTGAAGATCAATAATGTCCAAGATCAGTCCCTCAAATATCCAAAAATGGCAAAAACAACCCTTTAAAACCTTTTGCCAAAGTTTTGGGGCAAAAGTGTGAAGATTGGAAGTTTATTAACAAAGGGATGTGTTTATAATGGCTGAAATACTTCTTATACAACTTTACCCAAAACAAAAGGACCAAAGCTGCCATTCCCAAAGTTTGGATAAACAAACACGCGCCAAACAAACACAATCCTACAAAAACGGATCAAACTTTGTTACTGTAGCACGTATGAACCCAGTTTTTACCTCACTTAAAACAAAGGGTAATTTTCAATTACCCACACTCACGTGTGATTCACACAAGCAGAAAATCATCCCAACCTTAAAAACCTCACTCCCACTCACCAAGAGGCCCCACACTCCACCTCGTCCACCTATCACATCACCACTTCTTCCCCAAGGACTGCCACGTGTCAAAATCAACGCCAAAGACTCTTAGCTTCACCCCAAAGATAAGATAAACGTCCCTGATCATTTTGGACAGCTCACATCAAAGAATCGTCTAGAAGAACTCAAGGATAATATTGGAATTTCACTTCTAGGGTTTGTGAACAGTGTTAGCCTAGCATATGCCTATAAAAGGAGACCTCAACCTGTGAGAGTCCCTTTGTTCTAATTTTACCTTTTAAACTTGTAATTCCTTTTGGAAATTTATAAAAGTTGGTATTTTGAGAAAATTGTAATTCCTTTTTATGTTTTGAAAGTTGGTGTTGTTTAAAGGTGATTCTGAGTTCCATTTGTTGTTATAAGTGTGCTTGAATCATTTGGTTCAAGGACGTTTATGTTTGGTAAGTTTTTCAAGTTTGAAAAACCTTGAAAAGAGGTTTCTAAATTTGCTTATTATTGTGTACTAACCCTTAGCCAAAGGCCTTAAGCTCCTTCAAGCTTGTTGACACCAAGCCTGAGAAGAGTTTTGAGCTCTTGGTTGAGTTGTTTGCTGATTTGTGTTGAAGATATATCATAATCAAAACCTGTTCTACTTTGAACATCAGAAGGTTTTGATCTTCCTTTTTGAAGAACCTTGGTCTTGTTCTAGTTGTTGAACAAGGTCCAAGGAGCATAGGTGGCCCTCCTAGGATGTTGTGGAGGGCAGGTATAATCCCTTGATTATGTTTCCTCTAAAAAATTTCATGTTACTGCCTGTTTTGAATTTGGTGCTTTGATTTTGTTATTTTGTGTTTAAGGTTGTGATGTTAGTGTTTGATTCTGTTAGTTGTCACATAGGAAGTGTTTTTGATTCTTAAAATCAGTAGGTTATTAGTTAAAATCACAAGTTGCTTTGAAAAGTGGTTGATTAAGGACTGTTTGGGATTACTGGTTCATAAGGCCTTGTGGCCTTGTGCCCCTGGTTCTTAGGGTTTGGGAAGTCTAATCAAGTCATTTTGAACAAGTTTTAGTCATTGGTTAAGTCTTTGAAAGTTTGGAAAAAGGATTGGAAGTTTTGCTAAAATCTGATAAAAGTGCTTTCGAAATTGGTCAAACACATCAGATCCAATAACTTCTTTGTTACTTGGATCTAAGGTCTGAAATCCGGTTTGGGAATAGTTTGGGTGATAAGCTATCTATTGGTTATCTGGTTGTTGAATTTGGTGGCTTATTGTGTTTGTTATAGCTTATCAAAGTTGGCTAAAGTGGTCATTTGCATCAGCAAAGTGACCACCTCATTTGGTGTTGCATTGTGATTTCTAGTATAAACATTGTTGTTTTGTTGCTTAGATTCTATTTGTGTGATGCTTGTGAGGATATTTGGCTTCTTTGATTTATCTGTTGACAGCTTATAAGCTTACTGGCTTATTGGCTTATTTGTGCCAAAACTTGTCAAGACTACTCAACTAGTAGGCCTTGATTCACAAGGTTTGCACTCAAACCTTGACCAGCAGGGTGAAAAACAAGTCTAAACACTTCATTGAGTCTGTCAAAGTCCAATTTGTTCCTGTCAGCGTTTGAATTTCACTTGTCAGCGTTTGACTTTTGGTCAAACTTGGTCACATAGCTTATTGAATCTGTTTTGCTTATTGGTACATGCAACAACTTAGTTTTCGTAATAGAACTCATTTTTCTCAACTTAATATCAAGTTTGGAAGGGTACACGTCTTTTGGTTAAGCTTTTGTTAGGAAACTAGCTTATTTGGCTTTTTCAGAGTGCTTATTGGTTCTCACAGCTTATTCTACTTGGCTTTTTATGATTTTGTTGATTGATTATTCTTAGTTAAGCTATTTGTGAGCTTTTGCAAAAAACTAGAGCTTCTAAGGTGACCTAAATCTCAAACCCGACTATTTTGTCTTTTTGTGGATTTGTACTTTGCTTATTTCTGGCTTATTGAATTTGCTTTTTCAAAATTTCTTTTTATAGATCTCTTTAGTATCCCAAAAGAAGGTTGTGTGTCAAATTAGAGCTTATGGCATTAGCTTATTGCTTAATGGGCTAAAAAGCCCAATAAGGATAAGCTGTTTGCTTAATAAGCTGTGATAAGCTCACTTTCAACTTTTGGGCCTTCAGAGTTTTATATTTAGAATTAAATTTTGAGTCAGATTGGGCTTTTCCAAGTCAATTGGGCAAAGTTTGACTTTTTGGGCTAAAAAGCCCATTAGTGTTGACTGTTTTTGGTTTTGGCCCATTTGAGGACCCGATAGGAGTATTCTGGTCTTTTCACTTTCATTTTCTGTTTAATTAGGTCAAAATAAACTAGTTTGCAAGTTTTTAGAATTTTTTATAATTTTTGGATTTTAAATATTATTTTAATATTATTTTATTGTTATTTTTCAAATTTCACAATTTTGCACTTTTACCATTTTTCGTAGATTAAATACATTAAAATAGGAATTTTTAAACTTTTAGATTAATTTTATCATCTTTAGATTAATTTTTATAATTATTTTAAGTTTTAATAGTTTTTAAATCATTTTAAATAGTTTTGGTTAGTTTAAAAATTTCTAAAAATAGTTTTTAATCTTTTTAGGTCATTTTAGAGGTTTACCAATTGAAAAATCTTTATTTGGGCTTTTTGATAATTAATTTGATTTTTAGGGCTTTAATTAGCATTTAAATATTGAATATTTAATTAATTAAAAGGTTTGAAAAAGTTTTGATGATTTGTAAACTCTTAGTTTGTTTATTTTGATTTTTGGTTAATTTTTGGTAATTTTTAGAATTAATTTTTATTTTAACTCATTTTACGGTTTTACGTTAAGTCGTAGTAGTAATTAATTTCACGTCTTCGTCATTCTCTTTTCTCATCCCCTTCTAACCAATATTAATCTCAAATCAATTACGAATTATTCACACACATATACCTCCTTGGGAAACGAACTTTCACATCATAAGAGTCATTAACACTTGGTTTTTCCTAAAATCATTTGTTTAATACTTTTCCCTATTTACGCTCTTTTTCCTAAAAGGTCGTATTTTACTATAATCATTTTGGTGCTGTAACACCCCCAATTTCATGTCATAGCAGCGGAAGGGTCATTGGGTGTTACTATCATGGTTCAACCTCAATATCATAGAAAACGCCTCAAAATGAGTCGTTTTAACAAAACATACGTCCATTCATTTGTTTAAAGATAAAACAGTTTACACACGGTCCCAAATAGTTTTAAGTTTACACAACCAACCAAATGATAAAAGTTTCTTAGAATAGACATAGTTTAGAAAAGTGGGCCAAAACATTTAAATTAAGCAAGCTGCACGAAACCGCCTTCCT
This sequence comes from Glebionis coronaria, assembly GCA_025667525.1. Classification (NCBI taxonomy): domain Eukaryota; kingdom Viridiplantae; phylum Streptophyta; class Magnoliopsida; order Asterales; family Asteraceae; genus Glebionis; species Glebionis coronaria. The sequence continues at coordinate 69,500,729 of CM046882.1, read as the reverse complement.
TGAGTGCCTTCTTCATGGACCTGAGATAAAACATACTATAAAGTCAACAAAAATGTTGAGTGAATCTATAGAGTTTAAATTTAAATAAACGAACACAAGTATTCTGAATAAACCTTCCGTGGTTGACAATCATGTGGATCAGACATAATTATCGTTGTTATTTCTATTTGCCTCGTGAAATTGAACGTTAACATATATATTTCAGCCCAACACACCTAGCCAAGTGCGTATATTTCTCTTATACAATTGCATCCGATGTTTCATTACTGGTGCATCACAACACCACGCGAGAGCTACTCGCGACCGGACTGGGTGTCACCCCGATAGATCTATCCCATAGTATTAGCGTTCCTTTCGATTAACAATTCACGATTCATGGGTCTTTTAAGGCTAAAACAAACTTATATAACAACTTTCATCTAAGCATACAATTGGGTCCTTTGTGTTCAGTTTTAAAAGAATTAGGGTTTACCACAACTTCTCGTTGTACCCTTCATTTATATAATGTTTTTCCAATAATAAGGGTTTCCACAACTTCTCATCGTACCCCTTTTATTTTAATAAAACAAGCATGTTATCCCCCTCGCGGGTTTTATAAAACAAGTAAACATGTTAAAGCGAGGCTATAGACTCACCTTGATACGATAGTAGTGACGTGACGATCGCCGACGATTTGTGATGCCCTTTTAAACACGAAGACCGCAACCTACCAAATAAGGCGCGTTCGTTAATAAACGACTCAAGTATATTTAATACTTAAATAATATGAAAGTCAATTTCAAATGACCATGAAAATCCCGAAAAATAACAAAAATATAAGTGTACTACTATACCCTTTTGTTCAACACTTATTCTTTTAAAACACTTGCGCCCTCGACATTGACCCGTCATAAGACGCCAAGTCAACGCAAGTCAAACCATCATTTTACTTCCCTCGGACCAGTAGCTAAGTCATTTATATAATGACTTAACACTCGAGTAAGTCACTATGTCCAATAGTGAATACTCAACTCACGCCATACTAGTATTGAACTACGTGTCCAAAATACCACTCAGCATATACACTCCAAATGTACACACCAATCTAACCTATCTAGACATGTCCGATTTCGACGAAACTTGGTGACAAACTCACACATAATATGAATAAGACTCAGTTTAAATTTCACTCAAAAATATTACTTCTAAGACCTTCTGCCCGACACACCTTCGTGTTGCAAAAACCGGACAGTTTTACGTCTTCGACTTGTAAAACCATTTTGACTTATTTAAACAATTCTGTTTGCAAAACCGACACTCGGGTTTAAAAATAGACTCATGACCTGAGGTTTATCAACTTACAACAGCCCTTGAACATTTTTAAAACTCATTTTATAGTCCCCGAGATTCGTTCCAAATATCGACAACAATTTTCGGATTGTGCCGATACCCGTCTCCCGGTACACAAATACTAAAAGTAGCATAACTTTTCGCTCGTAATGAGTTAGAAGCTCTACTTTAGCTCAAATCGAAGCTAACGAAATTCTCTACGACCCTATCTAATTAGTTTACCAATTTTATCAAAGTAACAATTTCAAAAACGGACTTAAAGTTACTGCCTAAAATAGCCTATCTAAAAATCATTCCAAAACAATTTTTCGACCCATTCCAACAATTCCTATAGTCCTAATATGATCCTAATATCACAATAACACATCTAATTAACTCATAACATCCTCAAATTTAATCTTACAAAAATTAAATATATAAAAATCTTGCATGCAACCATAACCCACTATGAATATAATATTATTAACACCATATATAAACATAAAAATGGATCAAAATGATGTTCATCATCAAAAATCAAAAATAGAAATTTAGTGGATGCATGTGAAAAAAAAATTATACCAATGTGAAGCTAATCAAATTTCCAAGATGGGTCTTGTTTTAGTTTTTGAAGAATCAAAGTAGAAAATCAAAAATCTTGAGGGATTGTGGCTAGGGGTGGACGGTTTTGGTGAAGAACAAGAGAGAGATTTGGTGAATTTTTTATAAAAATGATTTTTAATAATAAACTAGTTAGTGGAATTTCCTTATATAGTGGGGTGGGGGTACTTTTTGTCAAAAGTGCATTCTTTTGGTCCTATGTTGTAAGTAAATAGTTTACAAGGTAGGAAATGTAAATTGTACATTTTAAAAATATTTACGGGGCTCGGGTTTCGTAAAAATACTTTTCGAAAGTTAAAACGCTTCATAAAAATAATAATAAAGCTTCGACACGACTTAAAACGTAATTAAATCGAAAATGTCGAAAATATACAATATCGAGACAATCGATAGTAAAACGTAAATTTTTGGGCATCCGTCGGTATCGCGATCACTAATAGTTATCGTCATTCGTTAAAACGTAAAATACGAGAAATAAAGATTAAATATAATAAAAATCATTTTCATGATTATTTGAGAGTATAATATCGATACCTAACATATTCCTTGTCGGTTTTCATCTAATCGACATTCTTACGCTAGTTTCAAGTCATAACCTTCTCGGTTAGTCGATAAATAAAAATTCTCATTAAAGTAAACACGTAATACGTAATAGTCGAGATTAAAATAACGACCTGAAATTGACGGGTTGTCACATCATCCCCACCAAATTAGGATCTTCGCCCTCGAAGATCAACTTGCGAACTTGCCCGATCGCTTGTTGAAATCAAAGAGATGAGGGTAATTCTTCCACATTTGGTCTTCTCGCTCCCAAGTAAACTCCGGTCCTCTCCGAGAGTTCCATCGAACTTTGACGATAGGTATTCGGCTTTGCTTCAGTTGCTTGACCTCGCGATCCATGATCTCGACTGGTTCTTCAATAAAATGCAACTTTTTATCAACCTTAACCTCGTCTAACGGTATAACGAGTTCTTCATCGGATAAACACTTCTTCAGATTCGACACATGAAAAGTGTTATGAATCCCATACAGTTCTTGTGGTAGTTCAAGTTGGTATGCCACGGGTCCTACTCTAGATGAAACCTTGAATGGTCCGATATAACGAGGACTTAACTTCCCACGTTTTCCAAATCGTACAACACCTTTCCATGGTGATACCTTTAGCATAACCTTATCTCCCACGTTAAACTCCAATGGTTTTCTTCTCACATCCGCATAACTCTTCTGTCGGCTTCGAGCAGACAACAACCTATTCTTAATTTGCACAATCATATCCGTCGTCTCCCTAATCAAATCTGGTCCAGTGAGTTGGGCATCACCAACCTCACTCCAGCTAACGGGTGATCTACATTTTCTCCCATACAGTGCTTCAAAAGGTGCAGCTTTAATACTCGCGTAATAACTGTTATTGTACGAGAATTCGGCCAAATGTTAGTGCTTATCCCAGCTACTTCCAAAGTCTATCACACAAACACGTAGCATATCCTCCAAAGTTTGGATTGTTCTTTCGCTTTGCCCATCGGTTTGTGGATGATAGGCTGTGCTCATATCCAAATTGGTTCCTAATGACTTTTGAAGTGATCTCCAAAATCCAGAAGCAAAACGACTATCTCTATCGGAAATGATTGAAATAGGAACACCATGCTTGCACACGATTTCCTTCAGATAAATATCGGCAAGTTTCTCCAAACCGAACCTCTCGTTGATTGGGATAAAATGAGCGGATTTAGTTAAACGATCGACAATAACCCAAATTGCATCGAACCCAGACGGTGTCCTTGGGAGTTTTGTGATGAAGTCCATCGTAATTCGCTCCCATTTCCAGACTGGAATTTCAGGTTGGACAAGTAATCCTAACGGCTTCTGATATTCAGCTTTCACTTTTGCACATGTTAAGCATTTCGCGACGTATGTTGCAATATCAGCTTTCATATTAGGCCACCAGTATAACTTTTTCAAGTCTTGGTACATTTTGTCCGATCCAGGATGAATAGAATACTTGGACTTATGAGATTCTAACATAATCAAGTCTCTCAGTCCACCATATAATGGTAACCAGATTCGACCTCTCAAACATTTGATACCATCGGATCGCGTCTAAAATGTTTCACCGTCTCCTCTAAATCTTTCGGCAGCAATATTTTCCTTCTTGCATGCTTCGACTTGTGCGTTCCGAATCTGCTCAGGTAAGTTATTATGAACTGTCACCACCAAAGCACGCACTCGAATCGGTTTCTCCCTTTCCTTTCGACTTAACGTGTCAGCTACCACGTTCGCCTTTCCCGGATGATAACGAATTTCGCAGTCGTAATCACTCAATAGTTCAACCCATCGACGTTGCCTCATATTCAGCTCCTTTTGATCCAATATGTATTGTAGGCTTTTATGATCAGTGAATACTGTACACTTCGTACCATACAGATAATGTCTCCAAAGTCGCAGAGCAAAAACCACAGCGCCCAATTCCAAGTCATGGGTAGTGTAGTTCTCCTCATTCTTCCTTAATTGTCTAGAGGCATATGCGATCACCTTTTCACGTTGCATGAGAACAGCACCATATCCTCTGAGAGATGCATCGCAATAAACAACAAAGTCTTCACTTCCTTCAGGTAATGATAAAATCGGCGCACTACAAAGTTTCATCTTCAGGGTTTGGAAAGCTTCTTCTTCATCATCGCCCCACACATACGGTTTATTCTTCTGAGTCAGCTTCGTTAATGGTTTTGATATTAAAGAGAATCCTTCAATAAACCTTCGGTAATAACCAGCCAGACCTAGAAATTGTCGCACTTCAGTTGGAGTAGTCGGAGCACTCCAATTCTTGATGGCTTCGATCTTTGCAGGATCAACATGTACTCCACTTTTATCGACCACGTGTCCGAGAAATTGTACAGAATTAAGCCAAAAATCACACTTTGAGAACTTAGCGTATAACTTTTCGTTCTTCAACAAGTTCAAGATAATCCTTAAGTGTTCGGCATGCTCTTCATTGCTCTTGGAGTAGATTAGAATATCATCTATGAAAACGATCACGAATTTATCAAGATACGGCTTACAAATGCGATTCATTAAATCCATGAATACAGCAGGTGCATTAGTCAAACCAAAAGGCATAACCAGAAACTCATAATGACCATAACGAGTTCTAAACGCCGTAATAGGAATATCTTCCTCACGTATGCGAAGTTGATGGTAACCAGAACGAAGATCAATCTTGGAGAAAACACGAGAACCTTGAAGTTGATCGAATAAATCATCAATTCTTGGAAGCGGATAACGATTCTTGATCGTTAGCTTATTCAGCTCTCGGTAATCAATACACATACGAAACGAACCATCTTTCTTCTTAACGAATAAGACAGGAGCTCCCCAAGGTGACGAACTCGGTCGTATAAAACCTTTATCAGATAGCTCTTGCAATTGCACAGATAACTCCTTCAGCTCGGATGGGGCTAAACGATATGGCGCACGAGCCACGGGTGCAGCACTAGGAATTAGATCAATTTGGAATTCTACTTGCCTTGGAGGAGGAAGTCCAGGCAAATCTTCCGGAAACACTTCAGGAAAGTCACGGATAACATGTACATCTTCAGGACGTTTCTCCTTCGATTCTTTCTCCACTACTTTAGCTAGGAATAACTCACAGCCTCTTTCGATATACTTACGAGCCTTAATGCACGAAACGATTTTTAGTCGTGAACTACGATGATCACCTTCGATAACCATGGTCTTGTCGTCTAAAGGAATCCTAACTTTCTTTTCTCCACACAAGATAGACGCGTTATACTTGGATAGCCAATCCATTCCGATAATAATATCAAAACTTCCCAATTCGACAATCATCAAGTCTATTTTAAAAATACGGTTCAGAAGATTAAGAGAACATCCTAGGAGCGCACGATTTGTACTCACTAATTTACCATCAGCTAGTTCTACCTCATAACTCGCGTCTAATTCGACCGGTTTGATATCAATTAAGGTACTAAAACTTGTAGACACAAAGCTTTTGTCCGCACCAGAATCAAATAAAGCTGTAGCATAATGGTTGTTCAGTAAAAACGTACCAGTGACAACTTTCGGGTTTTGCTTCGCTTCGGCTTCTCCCAATTGATAAACTTTTCCTTGGTTATCTCCACCACGTGCATTCTTTGGAGGTTGAGGGCATTGGTTCCTCATGTGTCCTTTACCTTGGCAGTTAAAGCACGTCACTCCCTTCTTTCCTGGTCCCCAACAGTCTTCAGTCTTGTGACCTAACTTGTTGCACTTTCCACACTTAGCACATTCACCAGTATGAGACTTCTTGCAGCGTTGGCATCTGGTTCCCTTATCAGCAGTTGCAGCTTCAGTCATCGCATTAGCGTTACCCCTCCTTCGGTTTTGATTTCTGTTGTGAGATTGACGGTTATCACCACGATCATCACTGTCATTTTCAGCTCTTCTTTTGTTGCCTTCAGAAACACCATCAGCCTTGTCTTGGATGATTTGACCCATTAGTTGGTAGGCCATACGAACAGCTTCATCAATGTTGGCAGGTTTAGATGAGGTCACATCCCCACGGATGTTGGTAGATAAGCCTCGAATATACTACTCCACCTTCAAGTATCCTGGGTTAACTTTGTTCGGACAAAGTAGAGCAAGTTCATGGAATCTGTTTGTGTATCCATCGATGTCGGTACCCTTCAGTCTCAGCTGATATAATTCCTGTTCTAACCTTTGAATAACACTCCTTGGACAGAATTCCTCAGTCATCCACCCTCTTACTTCCACCCAAGGTGTAGCGTAAGCAGCATCCATACCCATTGATGCCATTCTTCCATTCCACCAGGTTAATGCTCGCCCTTGAAGAGTAGCAGAGGCAAACATTACTTTATCTCCTTCCTCACTTCCACTAAATCGAAACACGGATTCCAATTTCTCAAACCATTGCATTAACCCAACAGCACCTTCAGTACCCTTAAAAGTTGGAGGTTTGCATTTCATGAACGAGGTATAATTGCACTTCTTGTTTTCAGGAATCACCGGTCTATCAGCATTACCAGTTCCAGCACCAGCATTGCCAGCTCCAGTATTACCAGCTCCAGTAGCGCTAGTTCCAGTAGCGCCAGTTCCAGTAGCGCCAGCTCCAGTAGCGCCAGCTCCAGTAGCACCAGTTCCAGTAGCGCCAGCTCCAGTATCGCCAGCTCCACCAGATCCACCAGCTCCACCGGATCCACCAGCTCCACCAGATCCACTAGCTCCACCAGATCCACCGGCTTCATTATTCAAGTTTGCCATAAATGCATTCATAGATATCTGAAATTGATCAGCTACTATAGCACGTAACTGAGTCTCAGTCAACTGTTTTGGCGGCATGATCCTGTTACACAATTCACATCAAAATGAGTATTCATTCAACGCTTGTGATAACAAAACATGAATAACACAGAATAAGAATAGATAGATGAAAAGAAACAAGAATGGATGATAGAACGAAGAATAGAATTTAGACAAGGAACCAAGATTCGCGAGGAATGAGTCAAAAGACAGGGATTTCTATTGTGACAATCAGCGTCGTTTGTAAGTCACGTATTAGTATTATAATAATCAAATAATAGACATTTATAAGTAAATGAAATTTCATTATGCTTTAAGCATAATTAATAATTAAATATGTATAACATATATATATACTTTGCTTGTTCTCGTCCATTGGCAACTCGGAGGTTTCGCTTGCAGATGTTATAGTCAAAAGATTTCAAAATTTTATTTTTGGAAAATCTTTTCGTTCTCTATAACTTGAGCTCTGATGCCAATCTGTAACACCCCCAATTTCATGTCATAGCAGCGGAAGGGTCATTGGGTGTTACTATCATGGTTCAACCTCAATATCATTGAAAACGCCTCAAAATGAGTCGTTTTAACAAAACATACGTCCATTCATTTGTTTAAAGATAAAACAGTTTACACACGGTCCCAAATAGTTTTACGTTTACACAACCAACCAAATGATAAAAGTTTCTTAGAATAGACATAGTTTAGAAAAGTGGGCCAAAACATTTAAATTAAGCAAGCTGCACGAAACCGCCTTCCTTGAGTGCCTTCTTCATGGACCTGAGATAAAACATACTATAAAGTCAACAAAAATGTTGAGTGAATCTATAGAGTTTAAATTTAAATAAACGAACACAAGTATTCTGAATAAACCTTCCGTGGTTCACAATCATGTGGATCAGACATAATTATTGTTGTTATTTCTATTTGCCTCGTGAAATTGAACGTTAACATATATATTTCAGCCCAACACACCTAGCCAAGTGCGTATATTTCTCTTATACAATTGCATCTGATGTTTCATTACTGGTGCATCACAACACCACGCGAGAGCTACTCGCGACCGGACTGGGTGTCACCCCGATAGATCTATCCCATAGTATTAGCGTTCCTTTCGATTAACAATTCACGATTCATGGGTCTTTTAAGGCTAAAACAAACTTATATAACAACTTTCATCTAAGCATACAATCGGGTCCTTTGTGTTCAGTTTTAAAAGAATGAGGGTTTACCACAACTTCTAGTTGTACCCTTCATTTATATAATGTTTTTCCAATAATAAGGGTTTCCACAACTTCTCGTCGTACCCCTTTTATTTTAATAAAACAAGCATGTTATCCCCCTCGCGGGTTTTATAAAACAAGTAAACATGATAAAGCGAGGCTATAGACTCACCTTGATACGATAGTAGTGACGTGACGATCGCCGACGATTTGTGATGCCCTTTTAAACACGAAGACCGCAACCTACCAAATAAGGCGCGTTCGTTAATAAACGACTCAAGTATATTTAATACTTAAATAATATGAAAGTCAATTTCAAATGACCATGAAAATCCCGAAAAATAACAAAAATATAAGTGTACTACTATACCCTTTTGTTCAACACTTATTCTTTTAAAACACTTGCGCCCTCGACATTGACCCGTCATAAGACGCCAAGTCAACGCAAGTCAAACCATCATTTTACTTCCCTAGGACCAGTAGCTAAGTCATTTATATAATGACTTAACACTCGAGTAAGTCACTATGTCCAATAGTGAATACTCAACTCACGCCATACTAGTATTGAACTACGTGTCCAAAATACCACTCAGCATATACACTCCAAATGTACACACCAATCTAACCTATCTAGACATGTCCGATTTCGACGAAACTTGGTGACAAACTCACACATAATATGAATAAGACTCAGTTTAAATTTCACTCAAAAATATTACTTCTAAGACCTTCTGCCCGACACACCTTCGTGTTGAAAAAACCGGACAGTTTTACGTCTTCGACTTGTAAAACCATTTTGACTAATTTAAACAATTCCGTTTGCAAAACCGAAACTCGGGTTTAAAAATAGACTCATGACCTGAGGTTTATCAACTTAAAACAGCCCTTGAACATTTTTAAAACTCATTTTATAGTCCCCGAGATTCGTTCCAAATATCGACAACAATTTTCGGATTGTGCCGATACCCGTCTCCCGGTACACAAATACTAAAAGTAGCATAACTTTTCGCTCGTAATGAGTTAGAAGCTCTACTTTAGCTCAAATCGAAGCTAACGAAATTCTCTACGACCCTATCTGATTAGTTTACCAAGTTTATCACAGTAACAATTTCAAAAACGGACTTAAAGTTACTGCCTAAAATAGCCTATCTAAAAATCATACCAAAACAATTTTTCGACCCATTCCAACAATTCCTATAGTCCTAATATGATCCTAATATCACAATAACACATCTAATTAACTCATAACATCCTCAAATTTAATCTTAAAAGAATTAAATATATAAAAATCTTGCATGCAACCATAACCCACTATGAATATAATATTATTAACACCATATATAAACATAAAAATGGATCAAAATGATGTTCATCATCAAAAATCAAAAATAGAAATTTAGTGGATGCATGTGAAAAAAAATTATACCAATGTGAAGCTAATCAAATTTCCAAGATGGGTCTGGTTTTAGTTTTTGAAGAATCAAAGTAGAAAATCAAAAATCTTGAGGGATTGTGGCTAGGGGTGGATGGTTTTGGTGAAGAACAAGAGAGAGATTTGGTGAATTTTTTATAAAAATGATTTTTAATAATAAACTAGTTAGTGGAATTTCCTTATATAGTGGGGTGGGGGTACTTTTTGTCAAAAGTGCATTCTTTTGGTCCTATGTTGTAAGTAAATAGTTTACAAGGTAGAAAATGTAAATTGTACATTTTAAAAATATTTACGGGGCTCGGGTTTCGTAAAAATACTTTTCGAAAGTTAAAACGCTTCATAAAAATAATAATAAAGCTTCGACACGACTTAAAACGTAATTAAATCGAAAACGTCGAAAATATACAATATCGAGACAATCGATAGTAAAACGTAAATTTTTGGGCATCCGTCGGTATCGCGATCACTAATAGTTATCGTCATTCGTTAAAACGTAAAATACGAGAAATAAAGATTAAATATAATAAAAATCATTTTCATGATTATTTGAGAGTATAATATCGATACCTAACATATTCCTTGTCGGTTTTCATCTAATCGACATTCTTACGCTAGTTTCAAGTCATAACCTTCTCGGTTAGTCGATAAATAAAAATTCTCAATAAAGTAAACACGTAATACGTAATAGTCGAGATTAAAATAACGACCTAAAATTGACGGGTTGTCACAGGCGCCGCTGCCAGGGAGGTGTGTCGTGATTAATTTGTCTTGTTGTTTTTAATATTAACCATAAATAGTATTTGTATTAGTAGAAATCTACTAATACGTATTATCGGTTTTTTGTTTTTCTTGTGAAATTATTATTACTATGTTGTATTAAGTATCACAATAAATACAAAATATCTCCAAAAGTGTGAAAACACAACCTTAATTGGGATTTGATCTCCTAATTATTGTATTCGAATCTCAAACAAAAAGAAAAGGCAAAAATAGATAAATACTTTCATGAAGCTCGATTTTGAAAAATACGAACTATAAGGTGGGTATAAGGCGGGTATTATAAAATATACCCTAAGGAAAAAGGCTCTTAAGTGCTTTGCGACGCCTCATTTCCCCGCTTGCTTGTGAGTATTTTGAGATTGAAGGCTAATCGAGGGTTCTGCCGCCCAAAGTATTATTACGTATAATATATTTTCTTGGTTTCTTTGTGATTAAACCCTCTTGAACAATTTGGTTTTCACCAAAGTTCTAAAGTCATTCGAAGGCGTTCACTCCACGTGATCGTTTTCATTCCTTTGAGGCTTCTTTAATAAAGAGTTTGATTCGAGGAGAGATTTGGTAGATTGTTGTCTACGAAGATACACCAAAATACAAAAAAATTAAAAACAATCAAAAACACAAAAAAAAATTGAAAATTCACAAAACACCCAAAAAGAATCTTCTTTGCTCACCTCCCATTCTTCGTGAAGTTTATGATCCCTTGTAATCAAGCAAAACGAGCTCGTAAACGTCTTCAAAAGCAAGCCAATCAAGAGACGTTGATTGAAGAACAAACTCTAATTGTTGAACCTATTGTAGAACAAGAAGTCGTCATGGCTAATCGTACTATGATGGAGTTGCTACAAGCACCCACCGAGGGTTTTGGAGAGGCCATTGTGATTCTTGCTATCCTTGCAGAGAATTTCGAGATTAAGACGGGTTTAATGTCGATGTTGCAAGCTAATAAGTTTAGAGGTCATGAGAAAGACAACCCGCACTACCACATAAGGAATTTTAATCGTCTCACCTCTACTAGCAAGTTTAAGGATGTTCCACATGACGCCATTAAGATGATGTTGTTTCCATACTCGTTAGATGGACCCGCAACAATTTGGCTTGAGAAGGAAACGCCAAATTCGATTTTGACATGGGGTGATCTCGTTTCTAAGTTTGTGAACAAATTTTTTCCACCATCTAAAACAACACATTTGAAAAATGAGATTTCAAGATTTGTTCAAAGAAATAATGAAAGTTTTTCAATGGCATGGGAACGCTTTAAAGAAATGTACATGAATGTCCACACCATGATTTTTCGAAATTGCATCAAATTGATACTTTTTATAATGGGCTTAATGATCATGAACGAGATTACTTGAATGCCGCCGCGGGTGGTAATTTTTTGTGCAAAACGACCGATGAGGCTTTAAAGATTATCGAGATTAGATCTAAGGTTTATAGCCCTCGTAACACACCGAGTGTTGCCAATTTGGGTTCGTCATCGTCGTCATCGTCTCGTAGCATTAAGGCCTTAGATGATGAAGCTAATGAGGAAAATCGGGTTTTCGATAGATTTTCTAATCTTATGACTCACTGGAAAGCTCAAGAAGTTTTGAATTCCGCTTCGGTTAAAGCGGTTGCTAAGAGTTGTTTGTCTTGTGGTGGAGCCCATGATCTTTCCGAGTGCATTACCGCGGATGGTAACACTTCGAGTGCTTACGTAGCAACGGGAACTTATAACCAAAACGGTCAAGGTTCCCGCCCAAATCAAGCTCCACCAAATCAAAATGCTAATAACTATCGAAACAACAACCAAGGAGGTAATTATCAAGGCAATTCACGTAACTACAACAAGGGGAATTATCAAAGTGGGAATGGACAAGTCACTAATCAAAACCAAAACCGTGATTTTCAAAACACTACACAAGGTTTTCAAAATGCTCACACTAAAAATCTTCAAGGAGAATTTTTGGATTATGCTAAAGCAAATGATGCTAAATTTGATAACATGCAACGTGAGATGATTAGCTTAAGATCCGAGTTGAAAAACGAGCTTAAAAACGAACTTGCTAATGAACTTAAAACTCATGCAAATAAAATGGAAGGAAATGTCCAACGTCTGCAACAAAATCAAAAAAAGATGGAACAAGGACAACATGAGATTAAGCAATAATTGTTAAAAGCGGATGCTAGGCAATCAAAATTTGAGGACCGAACGGCAAAAATGTTTGAAGCAATCATGTGTAAACCCTCTTCCTCGGGTGGTCTTCCTAGTGATACCATTGCAAACCCGAAGGGAGAAATGAAGGTTATTACTACACGAAGTGGTAAAACTTTCAAGGAACCAATCTCTCATCCAAGTACTTTTACGGAGAAGGAAATCGAGAAAGAGCCCGAGGTGGTGGTCGAAAAGGAGCACATTACAATCCCACGAAGTACCGCTCATACCACACCTACGGTTGAACCAATACCAATTGTGGAACCCGAGATTCCAAGGCCGTTTCCTAATGTCCAACCCACACCACCCTTACCCTACCCTTCGAGACGAAACAAAGAGAAATTGCAAGAACGTAACAAGTAACAAATCGAGCTTTTTATAAAAATGTTTCAACAAGTGCATTTTGATGTGAGTTTTTCCGACGCGTTGTTGTATATGCCTCGTTTCGCTTCCACTTTTAAAAGTATGATGAGCGATAAGGAAAAGCTTTCAAAGCTTGCTAATTGTTCTTCGGTTTATCTTAACCGCATACCGGAAAAAGTTGGTGACCCCGGAAAGTTTCTCATTCCTTGTGACATACAAGATATGAAAGAATGCCTCGCCTTGGCCGATCTTGGCGCGAGAATTAATTTGATGCCATTTTCCATTTGGAAATCGCTATCGCTTCCGGCTCTTATTCCTTCGAACATGTCTATCGAGATGGCCAATCATTTTACGATTTTAGCATGTGGAGTAGCCGAAGATGTTTTCGTGAAAGTGGGGAAGTTCTACTATCCCGTTGATTTTATAGTAGTTGACATCCCCGCGGATCCTCAAGTTCCTCTAATTTTAGGTCGTTCATTTTTAGACACCTCGAGATCACTTATCGACGTTCATGCACGAACTATCACTTTGAGATTCAACGAAGAGGAACTTGTTATAAACGCTACTCAAAACTCAAAACCTTCTCATGTTTATGCAATCACTACCATCAATCACATTGACATAGTTGATGTGGTTTGCGATGAGTTTTCACAAGAAGTGTTAGGTTTTTCCGATAGCTCGTCAAGTGGCAATCCCACCATTTCGGATCCGATTCTTGCTAATTCTACACCAAATCTCACTCCATTCCAAGGAGGCGATTTCACTTCAAATGAAATCGACAATGAAGATGAGGTGTTGATTAGTGATGATACTTCTATTCCACCATTTCTTCCGCCGATGGAAGTTATGAGTGTTGAACCAAAATCTTCAATCAAGGAACCACCTATCCTCGAATTGAAAGATCTTCCTTCTCACCTTGAATACGCATTCTTGGAAGGTGATGACAAGTTGCCGGTTATTATTGCAAGAGGTCTCGCTAATGATGAAAAACCCGAGCTCTTGAAAGTTCTTAAGGCTCATAAAGGGGAAATTGCGTGGAAAATTTCCGACATTAAGGGTATTGATCCAAAATTTTGTACTCACAATATTTTAATGGAGGGGGACTAGAAACCCGTAATTCAAAGTCAAAGAAGGGTGAATCCCAAAATTTACGATGTCATTAAAAAGGAAGTTTTGAAACTCCTTGACGCGGGAATGATTTATCCTATCTCCGATAGCCCATGGGTGAGCCCAATCCATTGTGTCCCTAAAAAGGGAGGGATGACCGTTGTGCCTAATGAAAACAACGAGTTAATTATGTTGGGAATAAATTAAGGCCAGATCACCTGAGCGCTGACAAGAGTAAAACAAGCATTGACAGGAGCAAAACAAGCACTGACAGCTTAAGCGTTGACAAGACAAAGTCAAGCGTTGATACATTGAAGACAAGCACTGATGGGAAGATATACTTTACGCGTTTATTGTATTCTAGATTACTTCTAGTAAAGATAGGAACAACAATGTATTTTCTATATTTATCTTTACCTAGAATAGCTGATACGTAGATTATTGTACAAGGCTTCTTAAGTCTATAAAAGAAGACCTTTAGGTTAATGTTTCATATAAGTTTTCATTCGTAAACTACTTTCATTGTAAGTAAGTTTGATATCATTAATCAAAGTGAAAGTTTGTTTATATCATTGTGTGTTCTTGTTTAAGTGTTAATTCCGCATAACACTTAGATTATCATAAGCATATACAAAGGTTTCTCTAAGTGTATTACTTGATCTAATCTCATATACATAAAGCTAAATCGATCTAAGTTTGGGATCAACAAGTGGTATCAGAGCTTGTTGAGGAACTTTTGATCTTAAACAACACAAGAACCCTAAAAATAACCAAAACCCTAATTTTCTCAAAAACCCTAACAACATCATGTCAGAAACAATACCCTCCTCCTCCTCACCCTTACCAAACATCAAGATTCCTATGCTTGATGAAACCAACTTTGAATTGTGGAAATTCAACTTTGAGCAATATCTAGGGATCTATGACTACACACTCTGGGAGATTATTGAATATGGAAACACATTCAATAAGGCTCAAAAGATTGCTAATGCCATTGCTGCAAGAACAGCTGTCGCTGGATGTTCAGAAGCTGACAAGAAGGAAAAACCTGATGATGGTAGAGCTGTGTCTGCTGAAGACATAGCAAAGAAAAGGGTTGACATGAAAACCCTAAATATTCTGAAACTCTCTCTGGGACAAGAGAACCAACATAAATATAGAGGTTATGAATCTGCTAAGGATCTTTGGGCAGCTCTTGAAGTTGCATATGGTGGCAATGAAGATACTAAGGAAGAGAAGAAGAAGCAACTCATGCACGATTATGCTGTCTTCAAGGCTCAACCTAATGAAAAGCTCAGTAGTGTGAGAAGCAGATTGCTTGATATTACAAGCAAATTGTCCTTCATGGGGACACAACTTGGTGATGTTGACATCAATGCTACTTTTCTTAAAAGTCTTAATGAGGCATGGAAGATTGAGGCTGAAGATCAATTCTTGTCAATAATACTCACAAAAGTTCCACGTTTGATGATATCTACAACAAACTGAGGCTGTTGATGAAACTCTTTTAGAGCATGGAAGTAAGTCCACCAATAGTAACATGGCCTTCTTTTCCCATAGTGAAGGTCAATTCAATCAGAAGGACTCCTACATGCATCCAGTTACTGGATCATCATGTGTCAGCGCTGGAACATGTCCTACCAACGTCTCCTTTTCAGACGCTGACACACTCAAAAGTGACTCACCAAGAGTTAAACCTGCTGGATTGGATTTGGATACTGTTTGTGCTTATATTGCTTCTTTGTCCAATGGTTCAGTGATTACATATGAGGACCTTGAGCAGATAAGTGATGAGCATTTAGAAGAGATGGACATTAAGTGGATCATGGCTCTTGCTATTATAAGAGCAAACAGGTGGAACAGAAGGTTTAAGAAGAAGATGACCTTCAATGCAAAAGACACAGCTGGATTTGATAAATCCAAAGTTGAATGCTACAACTGTCATCGTATGGGGCGCTTCATGAGGGAATGCAGATCTCCTAGAAGATCTTATGCTGGTAAACCCTCAAGTCAAGTTGTTAAAGCTCAGGATTCCAAAGCCATGGTTGCAGTTCAAGGAATTGATGGTATGGGATGGTATTGGAGCTATCTGGCTAAGAATGTTGAAGAGGATAAAGCTTTGGTTGCTGAAATTGAAGAAGAAGAGCATGTTGAATATGCTCTCATGGCACACTCCTCCTCTTCATCTGATAATGAGGTATATGATGACGCTTTTTGTAGTAAAGTTTGTAGGTTAAACACTAAAAGAGTTAACAAAGAGGTGTTAAGATTATTAGATGATATGAATACTGAAAGATGTAAACTGTCTAATTACCAACTAGCTCTCACTGAAACTGAGAAGACAGTTTCTGAATACAAGAAAATGGAATTTGACTTAAAAGATAAAATCAATATTTTAAAACATGAGTTAAATGCTAGTATGGATATTAGAAATATCATGGAAAGGGTTAATGGTGAGTTACAAGCTAAATTAGATGAAGCCATTAAAAACAAAGATAATGTTGGCCTTAAAATTTAAACATTTGATAGAGCCACACAAACCCTAGGAGACTGTGTGAGTAAACAAAGAGATCCTAAGGACATGACTGGGATTGGGATGAATGATTACTCTGTGTTTCCACCACCAGCTGGTGACTTCTATGGTGTCCAACAAAAGGACCTATCTTGGACTGGTTTGCCAGAGCTCCAAAAGGAGGAATTCATTCCTCCACCAAGAGTTGTCACCCCTGTTGAAGAGTATCAACAAAAGTTGACTGACCTGAATGAATGGAAGAAAGCTAACCCTACTTTATTTGTTAAAGGTGGCTTGCTATGTGAAAGTCCCAATGAGTCAACACCCATTAAGGTTACTAACCCACTCACTAGTAAAACTGTTGATCTAGGCTCAAACACTGATAGAAAACCTAGCATTAAATATGCAGAGATGTATAGGAATACTAGGTCACCCAAGAGCCAAGTTAGCAATAATGGAACAGGCTTCTTCTCCTCTAGACCTAAGGTTGTGTCTAGAAAAGCTTGTTACACTTGTGGTAGCTTTTCACACTTGGCATACAAGTGTGTCAACGCTCCCAAAGCCAGTGCTGACAGGAACAATTTCAGCGCTGACAGGAACAAAGTCAACGTTGTTAGGAAGTCAAACGTTGTCAGACCCAAACCTTGTGTGCAGCAAAGTCCACAAGTGATTAGACCTGCCCTATTCTTTACTAGAGGGTCTAACACTCATGGACAAAGACCATTACAAAAGACAAACACCTGGTCTAATAGGCAATGGGTTTCTGTAGCAAACCCTAGGTTCAACGCTGACAAGGGTAATCTCAGCGTTGATAAGACCAATTCCAACGCTGACAAAAACGTGACCAAACCTAAATATTTGCAACCACAGGGTAAGGGGTCTAAAGCTTCTTCAAGCTTAACATGGAGACCCAAGAAAGATCAAAACCCTAATGATAATGGGATTTCCATGACCTGCAACAGATTTAATTACATTTCAAAGGTCATTACAAAACCTATTGGGGTTAACTGGGTACTTCATCCTAAGAAGGATGAAAATGGGGTTGTTGTGAGAACTATGTCTGTTCTTATTGAACAACCAGATGAATCCAAGTCTTCTAAGGCTTGGGTTCCCAAAGAAAACTAATTTGTTTTCTTTATGTGCAGGGCATTCAAAGACAGGTCAATGATTATGGATATTGGGATAGTGGATGCTCAAGGCACATGACAGGGAAGGAAGACTATTTGACCAACTTCACTCCCATTAAGGATGGTGATAAGGTATACTTTGGAGGCGGATATGGTACTATCACAGGCAAAGGAACCCTTCTCACCAAGAATTTGCGTTTTGAAAACGTATTTCTGGTAAAAGAACTTGATTACAATCTTTTTAGTGTATCACAAGTTTGTGATAACAAAAATAAAGTTCTGTTTACTGATACTGAGTGTTTGGTGTTAAGCAAGGATTATAAGATCCCTGATGAGAAATATATTGAGTATAGAACACCTAGGCATAAAGACATATATAATGTGAATCTAAATGGGATTAGAATGAATAATAATATGTCTTGTTTTTATGCTAAAGCTTCAGTAGATGAGAGTAATTTGTGGCACAGGAGACTAGGGCACATAAATTTTAAAAATATAAATAGGCTTGTGAGACTTGGCTTGGTTGATGGTTTTCCTGAGAAGGCTTTCCACAATGACCACTCTTGTGTTTCATGTCTTAAAGGCAAGCAGCACAAGGTCTCCTTCAAGTCCAAACAGGTGCATACTAGTTCTAGACCTCTTCATATGCTACACATGGACCTCTTTGGTCCAACCAATATAGAAAGCTTAAATGGTAAGTCATATTGCTTGTCATCACAGATGACTTTTCTAGGTTTACTTGGACATTCTTTCTGAGCTATGAAGAGTGACACAGCTGATACCCTAATTGATTTTATCACTCAGATTGAGAAGAGGTCTGGCAATGAAGTTAAAATGCTTAGGAGTGATAATGGTGGTGAATTTAGGAATAAGAAGCTAGATGATTTCTGTGCAGGAAAGGAATTACTAGGCAATTTAGATTTGCTAGAACCTCACAGCAAAATGGGGTTGCTGAGAGGAAAAATAGAACCCTAATTGAAGCAGCAAGAACAATGTTGGCTGATGCTCATTTTCCTATAGCCTTTTGGGCTGAGGCTGTTAATACAGGTTGTTATGTTCAAAATAGAGCATTGGTTAACAAAATTCAGAATGAAACACCTTATGAGTTACTTTGGGGAAGAAAACCTAATATTGGTTTTCTCAGACCTTTTGGTTGTCATGTAGTAGTTTTAGATACTAGTGATGCCTTAGGGAAATTTAGTGCAAAAGGTGATGAGGGCTACTTCATGGGGTATTCAGTGTAGAGCAAGGGATATAGGGTTTATCTTAAAGAAGAAAAACATATACTTGAAAGAGTACATGTTAGGTTTTTAGAAAATAAACCTAGTGATCCTGAAAGTGGTCCTATTGGTTGTTTGACTTGGAATCTTTATCTAAAACTTTAAATTATATGCATGTCACTAATCCAGACATTATGAAGGTAACTTCAAATGTTATGGAGGAACAAGTTGTTGATGTTTCAGGTACTCAGGTTCATGAAAAGGTTGGATCACAAGCAGAAAAGACATCTCCTATACAAGAATATGTTGCAATTACTATTTGGACAGATGCTTTTGCTGCTGCTGCTACTACTGGTAAAGATAATGGTGGTCTCCAAGTCCCACCAGATACAAACATGCATGGTCCATCAGGCGCTGACAAAGGCAAATCTAGCACTGACAAGACCAATTCAGACGTTGATGGTTCAGACGTTGACAACAATAGTTCAAGCGTTGTTAGCCCAAGCGCTGACAAACAAGTATCAGGCGTTGAAAACACTTCTGCACACCTTTTCTCTTCCATTTTTGAACAAGGTGAACCTTCTAATCTATATGAGGAGGTTCATCCTTATGTTGATGAAAGAGAGTCTGATGAAGAAGATATTGGCAACCTGGAGAATGAAGTTGAGGACACCAGACTTTTTGAAGGAGGAGTTCTCACTTCCACTATGAAGAATCACCCCCCTTCTCAAATCATTGGTGATATTATGACTCCAATTCATACTAGAAGATCTCATCAAGGTCTTGGTGGGTTTATTGCCAATATACACAAGAAGGTTGATACCCCTCTTGTGCAAGCATGTTTGTTTGCCTGTTTCTGTCACAACAGGAACCCAAGAAAATATTTGATGCTCTCAAAGAACCAAGTTGGGTGGAAGCAATGCAGGATGAGCTTCACCAATTTGCAATTCAGGATGTTTGGGAGCTGGTTGATTGTCCCAGATATGTCAGACCTATAGGGACAAGATGGGTTCTAAGGAACAAGAGAGATGAAAGAGGAATTGTGGTCAGAAACAAGGCAAGGTTAGTGGCTCAGGGATATACACAAGAGGAGGGGATAAACTATGAGGAAGTCTTTGCACCAGTTGCAAGGATTGAAGCTATAAGGATCTTTCTAGCCTATGCATCCAGCATGGGCTTCACTGTCTATCAAATGGATGTCAAGAGTGCCTTCCTCTATGGAACTATTGTTGAGGAGGTATATGTGATGCAGCCTCCAGGCTTTGAGGATCCAGAGAATCCAAATAAAGTGTATAGAGTCAAGAAGGCTATATATGGCCTTCATCAAGCCCCTAGAGCATGGTATGGTACTTTGTCTACCTACTTGGTGGACAATGGATTCAAGAGGGGCACCATAGATCAGACACTGTTTACAAACAAGAAAGGTAAGGATGTGTTGCTTGTCCAGGTCTATGTTGATGATATCATTTTTGGGTCTACTGATCCAAAGATGAGTGAGGATTTCTCCAAGCTTATGACAGACAAATTCAAGATGAGTTCTATGGGGGAGATGAACTTCTTTCTTGGTTTACAAGTTCAGCAGAAACAAGATAGTATCTTCATCTCCCATGATAAATATGTGACTGAGATCTTGAAGAAGTTTGGCTTTTCTCCACATGAAAAGAGGGCTACTACTCCTATGGATAGAGAACACCCTTGGGAAAAGATTGGAGATGGGAAAGATGTTGATGTCAGGCACTATAGATCCATGATTGGATCCTTGATGTATCTTACAGCCTCCAGACCTGATATCATGTTTGCTGTGTGTGCTTGTGCACGCCATCAAGTGACTCCCAAAGAATGCCACCTTTATGCTGTGAAGAGGATCTTTAGGTACCTAAGATGCTATCATGGTCTTGGTTTGTGGTACCCAAAGGATTCACCATTGGAGCTGATTGCATATTCAGATAGTGATTATGAAGGTGATAAATTTGATAGGAAATCCACAACTGGTGGATGTCAGTTTCTTGGGAGCAGGTTGATATCTTGGCAATGCAAGAAACAAACAGTGGTGGCTAATTCTACAACTGAAGCTGAGTATGTGGCTGCAGCTGCTTGTTGTGGACATGTTTTGTGGATTCAGAACCAGCTGTTGGACTATGGGTATAATTTTATGCATACCAAGATATTTTTTGACAATAACAGCACTTTATGCATCATTAAGAATCCTGTACATCATTCTAAAACTAAACACATAGAAATTAGACACCATTTTATAAGAGATTGCTTTGAAAAAGGTTTAATACAACCAGAAAGGGTTGACACTGAGGAAAATGTGTCAGATTTACTAACTAAACCTTTTGATGCTGGGAGGTTTCAATACTTGGTAACAAGTATTGGAATGGTCAATCTCACATTATATGTGTTTTGGAGTCTTTTGTAAAAGTATGTACAGGATGATGCATTGTTATTGGTCTTATTGATGATTTAGATTTTCCACTAATATTTTTCTAACACTGACAAAGGTTGCTTGAACGCTGGTAAGTGTTTTTGTAACGTTGTCAGCAATATAATTGTCTAACGCTGACAAAGCTTCCCTCAACGCTGTCATGTGTTATCAGGGCGTTGTCAGCAACAATGTTAGTTTTGTGGTTTTCAATCTAAATGTGCAGATGGTGTTAGCAGTATACCATTGGATACAGAGTTGCTTATGGATCAATGGAGAAGCATTTGGACAAGTTTTTATTAATGGATGATGGTTGGAATTTTTAATTCCTATCTTGACATAAATTTTTATGTTCATGCATGTTTTTAGCAACTTATGTATCATAGTTTAAGGGGAGGTTTTAGGAACCTTTAGGATGTTTGGGTATCCATATGATACTCTTATCACAATTCTAGATTGTGTCCACAGGTGAGTATGAGTTAGTTTTACTAAATCATGAGGCACTGTAGCATGCAAAGTTGATATACTATGCATGCTGCCAAGACATTTTTGGCCTAGAATTGGTTGTGGTCTGTTGGGAGACTTGGGAATAATTTTGTTATGGGATTTACCTGGGAGTAACAAGGAATTTTATAAGGTAACTTGGTTGTTAAGAGTTTTGGTTAGCAAGGGACACTAGAGGACTGTTATGTCTATCTTGCTTAAGCAAGTGTACATAACTGGACAGTGCTTGCCGCCCTATAATAATTATCCGCTTTTTGGTTATCTTCTCTAGGATAAATTACTTTGTTAAGGTCATTTTTCATTTTTAAACATTTTTATTTTTGGATGCTGACAATAATTTTTCCAAGCGTTGTCGTGACCAATTTAGACGCTGACATGGCTATAGGCAAACGTTGACAAGATTATAGCCGTTGGGCGTTGATAGGTTATTTTTGACCGTTGACACTCAATGGGTCCTACCCAGTTGTTACTTTTTGACATATTTTTAGGCCGTAATTTTGGGAGTTGTTACTTCTCATTTAATGCATGAGATAAACTTATACTTTTTCAATATTTTCATGATTGTGTTTTTGAAAATACTTGCTTATTTTTGGGCCAATCACATGCATTTTCTTCTCCTATAAATTTGTCTCCTATTTTTAAACAGGGTATCTATACTTCTTGTCTAACACAATTTTCTCTTATCAACTTCATCTTCCTCAATCAAATTTAACAGCTTTCAACAATGGCACCAAAGTTTAAACCATCAGAATTGGAATTGGGGTTCAGAACTCAACACAACATGATCGCGTATCTTGAAGCTGATGATGCTCTGTTTCCTCAATACACACAAATGGTGGCGTATTTGAAAGCATCCCCTCTACGGTATGCTCTTTCTCATGCACCACTCATTCCAGTCACAAATATTGAACTGTTTTGGAACACTGTCAGTTCCTCAACAGTTAATAGAGTGACTACATTGACTTCTATTGTTCATGGGAGACCTTGGGTGGTTACTTAGGCTTTGGTAAGCCAAGCCTTGCATCTTGATGATGCTGATGGTATAGCCACCCTTCCCATTAATGAAATAGAACAAGGGCTAAGGGCTTTGGGATATCCTTTTCCTGATGAAGGTACTCTAAACAAGTATCATAAACAGGAGTTTCCCCCAGCCTGGAAGTACCTCATCCATGTCCTCCTACAATGTTTGAGTCCCAAATGCACTGCACACAATGAGATCAATAGATCTATTGCAAGTGCTATTGTGTACATTGCAACAGGGCAAAAATTTAATTATTCTAAAATGATTTTTGAGGGCATGTGTAAAAACAAGGGGAACAAAATGACTTTAGCTTATCCCCGATTTTTGCAAATGGTTTTTGATGTTCAAGGATACTGCACAAGGGATCATAATGATTTTTATGAGATCCCTGTTCAAAAGAAAGCTTTTTTTATGAAGATGAACTCACCACCCCATCGTGACCTACCCTTAACCCAAGCTATGCTTGCTGTCATTGCAGCAACTCAACCCCAACCAGACCCCCAACCACAAATTGACCCCATACCTGAACCCTTACCTTCCCCTGAACATATGCATCTTGACCAAGAACCCTTCAACGCTGACTCATTAAATGTTGGCGTTGATGTGCCTATTTCCAACGTTGACACACAACCTTCACAAACCCAAACACCCCTTAACCAACCCACATCCACCCACTCTTCCACACCATCTTCCACACCTCCTGAATATAGGTTGATGAAACGCCAAAGGACTACTGGAGTGTTCTCCTCTGGTGGTCCTAGCCATGTAGCAGAGAGAAACACCACCACAAGTGTGGCTGGTGATATGGATGAGGTTGGGACTATTGGTTCTAGCTTAGAAGCTGGCCAAGGCAGTCCCACCATCATTAAGTCCTCATCCATGCCCAATGAATCTGACTTGGGAGGTCAAATCCCCATTTTAGAAGAGGGCAGACTGAAACCAATGACTCTTATGGAATTGACGGCAGTCTACATGAGCTTGCAAAAGCAAAATGCAGACTTAGTACAAGTTGTCAGCTCACAAGGCCTTGAACTCAAGCAATTGAGGGAGAGGATTGTTGTTTTGGAGACTGCAAGTGGAAGGAGAGGTATGGAGGAATCTTCCAAAGGGGAGGAAGATCCAATAAATCTGAGTGATATGGGCAGCCATGATGGTCAATCTTTGGATGTTGCTGAGGCCCTTACAACTTTGAAGAAACAGACAGGTTTTGATACGTCCTTAGTCTCTCCTACCAACTTGAATTTATCATTTACATCTATGATGGAGGAGATTGCAAAAGGCGCTGAGGCAGGAAATTTGGGCGTTGACAAGGAGAATTTAGACGCTGACAGGAGAATTTTGGGCGCTGACACAGCTAAATTGGGCGTTGACAGACCTGCACATTAGGGTGATGTATCCCAGTCATCATCCATCATCAAGGAGGTTTCTGCACATGTATCACCATCTACCTTACCAACAATTGCTTCATCAGATAAGGGTAAGGGTATTATGGTAGAAGAGATTGTTCCAAAGGATGCAGCTCAAGTTGAGTTTGATAGAAGATTAGCTGCACAAATCATGGAACAAGATAGAAAGGAGGTGAAAGAGTCACCATTTGTTGTTACTTCAGAAGAAGGAAGTGATGGAGCTAGCTCAGACTCAAGTGTTATGATTATAGAACCAGAAAGACTTGAGTATGGAGATGAGTTGGCTGACTAGAAATTCAGAGAATTGAAATTGTAGGTTGACTTTGATATGCTAGAGGTGGTTCAAATGTATAATGCTTGGGAAGAAAGATGTATGGAGAATCCACACTTGACTACTTCAAATCAAATATGGGGTTTGGAGATTCTCCTCAGAGTTCAAAAGGATTGCCAGGTTATTTTGAAGCACAAGGCAAGCAATATTCTCTCAGAGTTGAAAAGGGATAGAAGGGAGCTATACTGCATGTTGCTCAGATTTCATGGAGTAGGATAGACATATCAGAAACTGAGGGCATTGACATTTGATGAGTTGGAATGCAAAGCTTATCCCATCTGGGTGAGAGTGCAGGAAGCAAACACTCTCAGACTTCTTTCTGATGAAAGGAAAGAAGAACTTGTAGAAGAAATGGAACTCAAGAAAGCTATGTTTGTCCCCAGACCAGTGAAAAGGGGAGTTTCTCTTGAGTTTCCCAAAGATATGGATCTATTGTATCCAAGTGAAGCTGTCATAAGAAAGAGCCTCAAGATCTCACCTTTAGAAGCTTCAAACATGGTACAAGTGTTACCTTTAGATTCCAGGAATCTCATTGTGAGTTATGAAGAAGATGAATGTGGATTCTAGAAGATTGGAAGATATGGAAAAGAGGTACACACTTTCACCACTCTCATATCTTTATTTGCAAGTTGTGATAGAGAAGACTTGGTAGACCTATGGAGGTTGCTAGAGACCAAGTATGAGGCTGAAGCACCAACTTCAGCTAATGGAATAAAACTGTGGTCCACATTAAAGAGAATGTGTGGACCAAAAGATGAGGATCCTGCTATTTGGAAGGATCTTGAAGATGACCTCAGTGGTCTTCAATGGAGGTTATATTCAGCTGCTGGTGTTTTCCATTTGAGTTCTACAAAGTTTGCTGAGTATCTACTTGTGGATGGTCAGTATTTCATATCCAAGGCTATCTTGGAGAAGATGAAGAACACTCAGCTGGAAAGAGATTATTCAAGTGATGTGGCAAAAGACTTAATCAGATTTATTTATTACCAATATGAGAAGGTTTGTATGATTCCTCCTAGTCCTTAATGCTTATTCAGAAACTTGATCATAAGAGTGGATATCAAGTTTAGGGGAGGATTGTTGGGAATAATTAAGGCTAGATCACTTGAGCGCTGACAAGAGTAAAACAAGCGTTGACAGGAGCAAAACAAGCGCTGACAGCTCAAGCGTTGACAAGACAAAGTCAAGCGTTGATACATTGAAGACAAGCACTGATGGGAAGATATACTTTACGCGTTTATTGTATTCTAGATTACTTCTAGTAAAGATAGGAACAACAATGTATTTTCTATATTTATCTTTACCTAGAATAGCTGATACGTAGATTATTGTACAAGGCTTCTTATGCCTATAAAAGAAGACCTTTAGGTTAATGTTTCATATAAGTTTTCATTCGTAAACTACTATCATTGTAAGCAAGTTTGATATCATTAATCAAAGTGAAAGTTTGTTTATATCATTGTGTGTTCTTGTTTAAGTGTTAATTCCACATAACACTTAGATTATCATAAGCATATACAAAGGTTTCTCTAAGTGTATTACTTGATCTAATCTCGTATACATAAAGCTAAATCGATCTAAGTTTGGGATCAACAAATTCCCACTCGTGTTGTGACCGGTTGGAGGGTGTGTATTGACTACCGAAAGTTAAATGACGCCACTCGTAAAGACCACTTTCCTTTGCCCTTCATGGATCAAAAGTTGGAGCGACTCGCGGGAAATGAATTCTATTGCTTTTTAGATGGTTTTTCCGGTTACTTTCAAATCCCTATCGACCCTCGAATCAAGAGAAGACTAGGTTTACATGTCCTTATGGAACGTTTGCTTATCGTAGGATGCCTTTCGGACTTTCTAATGCACCAGGTATGTTTCAACGGTGTATGATGGCAATTTTTCACGATATGATCGAGAAGTCGATGGAAGTGTTTATGGATGACTTTTCGGTGTTTGGCAATTCGTTCACGTCGTGTTTATCTAATCTCGAGCAAATGTTAAAATGTTGTGAAGAAACCAATCTTGTGCTTATTTGGGAAAAATGTCATTTTATGTGTAAACAAGGAATCGTCTTAGGACATAAGGTCTTGAAAGCGGGGATTAAGGTCGATAAAGCTAAGGTAGACGTCATCGCCAAGTTACCTCATCCCAAAACCGTTAAGGGAGTTAGAAGTTTCCTAGGCCACGCGGGCTTTTATTGTCATTTCATCAAAGACTTTTCGAAAATCTCTCGACCTATGACACACCTTCTCGAGAAGGATGCTCCTTTTAATTTCAATAAGGATTGTGTTAGAGCTTTCGAAACTCTCAAAAGGAAACTTACCGAAGCTCCCATTCTTGTTGCTCCTAATTGGGAATTACCCTTTGAAATCATGTGCGATGCAAGTGATTATGCTATAGGGGCCGTCTTAGGGCAACGCTATGAAAAGCTTTTCCGTCCTATCCACTATGCTAGTAAGACGATGACCGAGGCTCAATTAAAGTACACCACAACGGAAAAGGAATTCCTTGCCGCGGTCTATGCTTTTGAGAAATTCCGACCTTATCTCGTCTTAACTAAAAGCATCGTGTATACCGACCATTCGGCTATCAAGTATCTCTTAGCTAAGCAAGATGCTAAGCCGAGATTGCTTCGTTGGATGCTCCTCCTCCAAGAATTTGATGTCACCGTGCTTGACAAAAAAGGAGTCGAGAATCTAGTGTCCGATCATCTCTCTCGTCTAGAAGATCCTCACAAAGATGTTTTCGAGAACAAGGAAATAACCGAAACATTTCCTCTCGAGACTCTCGGTGTAGTGAATTCTAAAGACACCACCCCATGGTTTGCCGACATTGCAAATTACCATGCGGGGAATTTCATAATCAAGGGTATGACGACACAACAAAAGCGAAAATTCTTTCATGACGTCAAGTTCTATTTTTGGGACGACCCTTATCTCTTTCGGGTTTGTGCGGATCAACTCGTTCGACGTTGTGTTTTTGGTGCCGAAGCTTCTAATATCCTTAGAGCTTGTCACGAGGGACCCACGGGTGGTCACCATGGTGCTAATCTCACGACTAAGAAAGTGTTCGATTTCGACTTCTTTTGGCCTTCTATCTATCGTGATGCACACGCACTTGTGAAGTCGTGTGATTCGTGCCAACGTCAAGGAAAATCGTCTCAACGTGATGAAATGCCGCAAAACGTAATTCAAGTGTGTGATATTTTCGACATTTGGGGCATAGACTTTATGGGGCCGTTCCCATCGTCTCATGGTAACAAGTATATCCTCATCGCGGTGGACTACCTTTCTAAGTGGGTGGAAGCTAAGGCTTTACCTACTAATGATGCTCGTGTGGTAGTGAAGTTTTTGAAGCAACTATTCTCTCGGTTTGGAACCCCTCGTGCTATTATAAGAGATCGTGGAACCCATTTTTGTAATGACCAATTGGAGAAGGTCTTAAAGAAATATGGAGTTACTCATCGTCTTTCTATGGCTTATCACCCGCAAACGAGTGGGCAAGTCGAGGTTTCGAACCGAGCTTTGATGAGGATTTTAGAGAGGTCGATTGGAGAAAACCGTGCTTCATGGTCTGGCAAACTCGATGACGCTTTATGGGCCTTTAGTACCGCTTATAAGACACCTATCGGTTGCACTCCTTATAAGTTAGTCTATGGGAAGAATTGTCATTTGCCCATTGAATTGGAGCACAAGGCATATTGGGCCCTTAAGCATGTAAACTTTGACTTGAAGACCGCGGGAGATCACCGGAAAATACAATTGAATGAATTAGATGAATTAAGAGATAATGCTTATGAAAATTCATTGATTTTCAAAGAAAAGACTAAAAAGTTTCATGATGCAAAGATTAAAACCAGGTTTTTAACGTTGGTGATCAAGTGTTACTTTTTAACTCTAGACTTAAGATATTTTACGGGAAATTGAAATCTCGTTGGTCGGGTCCTTTCACCGTTACACAAGTGTTTCCTTATGGGACCATCGAGCTAGATCAAGATGACGGTCCTAACTTCAAGGTGAATGGAAATAGGCTTAAGCACTACTTTGGTGGGGAAATTCCTTCAATGGTTGACCTCGACCAAGTCACCTTCCCCAATGATAATTAGCATTGAGGGGATAGAGTCGAGCTCATGACTCGGTAATCAGAAACGAGGTGCCTCGTGGGGGAGATCCCATGCTTATCTTTTTATGCTTTCTAATAACTAATTAGAGGGATTTGTGCCCTTCTAACTCGTTTTCTCGTGGTTGTTTGTGATTGTGTTATCTAGATCATCATCATCTACGATTGAAGACTCTCGTGTTCGTGAGCCTACATCGTTTGCTTGAAGAAGTTTTTCACGAATCCATTGACATATCCTTTATTGTTCTAACAATTATCTTTTAGCATACTTAATAAACGGCTTTAGATATATTGTTGATCACCCTTTCCATGCTAGATCCTAAGCATTCAATTCTTCGTCTCTAGTATGGGGGTGCTCCACCTTTAGACTCGAAACATTAAGGACAATGTTTACTTTTAGTATGGCGGGTGAATAGATACTTGCTTTGCTACGCCCTCACGTTTTCCAACTTTTTTGTTGCTAATAAGGCTAAAAATGGCCAAATTTTAATTTTTCGTAGTTTTCATAAATATTTTTAAGACACGGATGTATATTTTCTGATGGGTAGAATAAGAGCTAAGTTTTGACTTGATGGGCATTTGGAGCGATTTACATTCCTTAACCCGCTCAATTCAAGTTTTGCTAGACTTTTATATAGGGAACTTTAAAACGCGAAAGTCTTAGCTCATTCGGGTTAAGAACAAGAACTTTTCGCAAGTTCCTATAATTGATCCTAGAAAGTCACTTATCAAGGGAACTATAAAATGCATTCTCTAAACTTGAAAAAGTCCAAGAAAGTGCAAGATCCTATAGGTGGCTTGAAAACCCAAAACTTTGATTTGATATAGTCTTAATGAAAGCTAATCCAAATTTGGCTTAATTTTGACTTGCATGGCTAAATATTTACGAGTCTCTTTAATTAGAGGTCTTTATATAGTGAAGAACGAGAGATGATAGAGTTTGACAAGTGATCATGCTAAACGTAGAACATGAAAATGTTCTTTCAAAAACTCATATGTTTTTAATTTTGGATTTTTCTTCCCATAAAATCAATGCATTAGGAATAAAAATAATTGCAATAAGTAAGGTCGTACGATTTGAAAGGTTACTTAGCCTCTAGCGCAAGATCGTTTAAAAGTTGCTCGGGGTTGAATAGAGTTCATAGCCAAGGCATAACTTATTGAAGCGGGACGCGAAGATTGGTGATCATCCAAAAAGGCCCTAACAAGGCATGAGGAGCCCTATTTTGTTTCTAAAGATCCAAGATGATGTGAAGTATCATTATTCCTAAATCAATATGAAGGATCGAGGCACACGACGAAAAGCAATTACTCCCCTAAAGATCATGGAGAAAGTCTATCCGAAAAGACCCTTACAAGGTATGAGGATAAATATATCCAAGTCCTAAGAGGAGGCGGATCGTTGTATATCAAAGTCCAAAATAGAGATTGAAGAAAAATGATGAAGTCGTGGTCCAAATATAAAGAATCTCTCAAAAACGTCAAGTGAAGAAATTCCAAATATATGAAGAGAAGACCATAATTTCAAGAACGTCTTCCCAAGATTTGAAGTATGAAGTACATGCCAAATATCGGTCCGAGAAAGGTCTCAAATCGTGAAACGAGTTATGCCAAGATATGAACTTAAGGAGATACACGAGAAGCCGTTTTAAAAGATTTTGTCCTTCGGCTAACTATCGATTAAATCGTGCTACTTTGCTTTGGACTAATAACTACTCAAATAAGTCAATATGAATCACTTGTGATCCATGACAAATAGTTAAAAAATGCTAGTAACCCATTTCTTTTTATATAATAACTAGGATTGCGGGGAGAAAAAGTATTACACAATTTGGACGTATGAGTAGTGTTAGCATTGTGACTTGTACCAACAATGATCTCGTTTTTGCACTTAGCATGGAATGTATGACAATCAAGGATGACGAAATTTACTCTAAGGGACATTTGCTTGTTTCTATTCTTTGACCCTAAAAGTCACATTCGTGATGAAAATCATACATTATATCTTTACACATCTTCGTAGTATTGTTGCCAGTCTTTTACTTTTCAATAAAGGTTAATAAAAATGAATTTTGGTGATGCTTAGATACTTTATTCTAGCACTGCGTGAGGGCACATCAATGGCTTAGTATGGGGGAGTGATGAGATGGCATTTATACATGATCTCATCGTTCATTTCGGGCTTTAAATGCACAAAAATGTCATAAAATACCATATATATATATGCTTGTGTTTGTTTACTTGTGTATTTTAGATATGGATATCGTGAAAAAGACAAAAGATCACAAGAAACATGGAAAAACGGACACGAGAAACGAAGCCGTACAAAGAACGGGCCCTAGTTCATGAATTATCCAACATTTACCCTTGAAGACTTGAAGATATGCAAGATTGATCCTCAAACAATGAAGAAATGACACTTAAAACCCATGTGAAATCATAATTACAAGTTTGGTCCCTTAAGTTTGTCAAAATTGCAAAAAGGTCCTTTAACTTTGAAGAAATGGCAAGATTAGTCCCTCATCAAATCTAATTTGTCAATTATGATCCCTCATAAAGCCAAAGATGCATTAAAGACCTTTGAATATCAAGAATGTCCAAGATCAGTCCCTTAAATATCCAAAAATGGCAAAAACAACCCTTTAAAACCTTTTGCCAAAGTTTTGGGGCAAAAGTGTGAAGATTGGAAGTTTATTAACAAAGGGATGTGTTTATAATGACTCAAATACTTCTTATACAACTTTTCCCAAAAACAAAGGACCAAAGCTGCCATTCCCAAAGTTTGAATTCACAAACACACGCCAAACAAACACAATCCTACAAAAATGGATCAAACTTTGTTATTGTAGCACGTATGAACCCAGTTTTTACCTCACTTAAAACAAAGGGTAATTTTCAATTACCCACACTCACGTGTGATTCACACAAGCAGAAAATCATCCCAACCTTAAAACCCTCACTCCCACTCACCAAGAGGCCCCACACTCAACCTCGTCCACCTATCACATCACCACTTCTTCCCCCAAGGACTGCCACGTGTCAAAATCAACGGCAAAGACTCTTAGCTTCACCCCAAAGCTAAGATAAACGCCCCTGATCATTTTGGACAGCTCACATCAAAGAATCGTCTAGAAGACCTCAAGGATAATATTGGAATTTCACTTCTAGGGTTTGGGAACGGTGTTAGCTTAGCATATGTCTATAAAAGGAGACCTCAACCTGTGAGAGTCCCTTTGTTCCAGTTTTACCTTTTAAACTTGTAATTCCTTTTTGAAATTTATAAAAGTTGGTATTTTGAGAAAATTGTAATTCCTTTTTATGTTTTTGAAAGTTGGTGTTGTTTAAAGGTGATTCTGAGTCCCATTTGTTGTTATAAGTGTGCTTGAATCATTTGGCTCAAGGACGTTTATGTTTGGTAAGTTTTTCAAGTTTGAAAAAGCTTGAAAAGAGCTTTCTGAATTTGCTTATTATTGTGTACTAACCCTTAGCCAAAGGCCTTAAGCTCCTTCAAGCTTGTTGACACCAAGCCTGAGAAGAGTTTTGAGCTCTTGGTTGAGTTGTTTGCTGATTTGTGTTGAAGATATATCATAATCAAAACCTGTTCTACTTTGAACATCAGAAGGTTTTGATCTTCCTTTTTGAAGAACCTTGGTCTTGTTCTAGTTGTTGAACAAGGTCCAAGGAGCATAGCTGGCCCTCCTAGGATGTTGTGGAGGGCATGTATAATCCCTTGATTATGTTTCGTCTAAAAAATTTCATGTTACTGCCTGTTTTGAATTTTGTGCTTTAATTTTGTTATTCTGTGTTTAAGGTTGTGATCTTAGTGTTTGATTCTGTTAGTTGTCACCTAGGAAGTGTTTTTGATTCATAAAATTAGTAAGTTATTAGTTAAAATCACAAGTTGCTTTGAAAAGTGGTTGATTAAGGACTGTTTGGGATTACTGGTTCATAAGGCCTTGTGGCCTTGTGCCCCTGGTTCTTAGGGTTTGGGAAGTCTAATCAAGTCATTTTGAACAAGTTTTAGTCATTGGTTAAGTCTCTGAAAGTTTGTAAAAAGGATTGGAAGTTTTGCTAAAATGTGATAAAAGTGCTTTCGAAATTTGTCATACACATCAGATCCAATAACTTCTTTGTTACTTGGATCTAAGGTCTGAAATCAGGTTTGGGAATAGTTTGGGTGATAAGCTATCTATTGGTTATCTGGTTGTTGAATTTGGTGGCATATTGTGTTTGTTATAGCTTATAAAAGTTGGCTGAAGTGGTCATTTGCATCAGCAAAGTGACCACCTCATTTGGTGTTGCATTGTGATTTCTAGTATAAGGATTGTTGTTCTGTTGCTTGGATTCTATTTGTGTGCTGCTTGTGAGGATATTTGGCTACTTGGATTTATCTGTTGACAGCTTATAAGCTTACTGGCTTATTGGCTTATTTGTGCCAAAACTTGTCAAGACTACTCAACTGGTAGGTCTTGATTCACAAGGTTTTCACTCAAACCTTGACCAGCAGGGTGAAAAACAAGTCTAAACACTTCATTGAGTATGTCAACATCCAATTTGTTCCTGTCAGCGTTTGAATTTCACTTGTCAGCGTTTGACTTTTGGTCAAACTTGGTCACATAGCTTATTGAATCTGTTTTGCTTATTGGTACATGCAACAACTTAGTTTTTGTAATAGAACTCATTTCTCTCAACTTAATATCAAGTCTGGAAGGGTACAAGTCTTTTGGTTAAGCTTTGGCTAGTAAACTAGCTTATTTGGCTTTTTCAGAGTGCTTATTGGTTCTCACAGCTTATTCTACTTGACTTTTTGTGATTTTCTTGATTGATTATTCTTATTTAAGCTATTTGTTAGCTTTTGCAAAAAACTAGAGCTTCTGAGGTGCCCTAAATCTCAAACCCGACTATTTTGTCGTTTTAGGGATTTGTACTTTGCTTATTTCTGGCTTATTGAGTTTGCTTTTTCAAATTTTCCTTTTACATATCTCTTTAGTATCCCAAAAGAAGGTTGTGTGTCAAATTAGAGCTTATGGCATTAGCTTATTGCTTAATGGGCTAAAAAGCCCAATAAGGATAAGCTGTTTGCTTAATAAGCTGTGATAAGCTCACTTTCAGCTTTTGGGCCTCCAGAGTTTTGTGTTTAGAATTAAATTTTGAGTCAGATTGGGCTTTTTCGAGTCAATTGGGCCAAGTTTGACTTTTTGGGCTAAAAAGCCCATTAGTGTTGACTGTTTTTGGTTTTCGCCCATTTGAGGGCCCAATAGGGGTATTCTGGTCTTTTCACTTTCATTTTCTGTTTAATTAGGTCAAAATAAACTAGTTTGCAAGTTTTTAGAATCTTTTATAATTTTTGGATTTTAAATATTATTTTATTATTATTTTTCAAATTTCATAATTTTGCACTTTTTACATTTTTCTTAGTTTAAATACATTAAAATAGGAATTTTTCAACTTTTAGATTAATTTTATCATCTTTAGATTAATTTTTATAATTATTTTAAGTTTTAATAGTTTTTAAATCATTTTAAATAGTTTTGGTTAGTTTAAAAATTTCTAAAAATAGTTTTTAATCTTTTTAGGTCATTTTAGAGGTTTACCAATTGAAAAATATTTATTTGGGCTTTTTGATAATTAATTTGATTTTAGGGCTTTAATTAGCATTTAAAAATTGAATTTTTAATTAATTAAAAGGTTTGAAAAAGTTTTGATTATTGGTAAACTCTTAGTTTATTTATTTTGATTTTTGGTGAATTTTTAGTAATTTTTAGAATTAATTTTTATTTTAGCTCATTTTACGGTTTTACGTTAAGTCGTAGTCATAATTAATTTTACGTCTTCGTCATTCTCTTTTCTCATCTCCTTCTAACCAATATTAATCTCAAATCAATTACGAATTATTCACACACATATACCTCCTTGGGAAATGAACTTTCACATCATAAGGGTCATTAACACTTGGTTTTTCCTAAAATCATTTGTTTAATACTTTTCCCTATTTACGCTCTTTTTCCTAAAAGGTCGTATTTTACTACAATCAGTGATAGCAAGTCACGCAGATCGGGTGTTGTCAATACCCGAATAGATCTATTCATACATTTCGCGCTACACTATTAACTATTACAGTCCACGGGAATGGGGCAAACAATAGGCAATAAATTGTTATTTGTTCTCTGTGCATGTTTGAATATATATATATATATATATATATATATATATATATATATATATATATATATATATATATATATATATATATATATATATATATATATATATATATATATATATATATATATATATATATATATATATATATATATATATATATATATATATATATATATATATATATATATATATATATATATATATATATATATATATATATATATATATATATATATATATATATATATATATATATATATATATATATATATATATATATATATATATATATATATATATATATATATATATAGGTTTTTGTATGTTTTCTCCCCCAGTTATAAAACAGTAAAGTTGGGGCCATGAACTCACCTTACTGGTACTAACGTAGGGATGATGTGACAATCCGTCAATTTATAATCGATATTTTATTCTCAAGTATTATTTAAAAACATTATTTTAATGTTATAATATGAACTCACTCATTTTTTGGAAGAAATTTGGGTTTACGTCTTGAAGTAGCATCGACTACGTCAAAACCGGAGGACTCTACGTTACGTGCTTACGTTTACATACACCGTTTTTGGTGACAGTCCGACATTTCAGGAAATTAATTTATCTGTGAATATTATTTTAGGATTTTAAATTTGTGTTGGTTCATAAACTCACAAATTTACGAGAAGAGATTATGACTTATGTGTTTAATTTAACGTCCTTTACGACTAAACCGGAAACCCTAGTATTACGTATTTACGTTTTTAACTCCGTTTTTTATGAGACAATTTTTATTAGATTCGTTTTTTGCCGTTGATTCATAATTTATAGAAACATTTTTCGTAAAACGAACCGAGGGCATGCAAATCGAGGAAACTAGAATCGAGGAGTACCCGTAAATTAATGGGGATGGGACAAGTTTACGCTTTCCCACCCCCATACAAGTGGCGGCAAGCTTCAACAACACACCTCATGTGTGTCAAATTGTTAAGCTAACTAAGGACACATGCCCTTTGTCTTGCACCAAAACCATCCACACATTAAAATTACTACCTAAAACCATTCTCTCACATAACTTACATGCAAACAACACAAACTCTCTCTTTTTCTCTCTATGTGCCGTCCCATATCCTCCATCAAACACCACCACCATCAATTTCTAGCCATAAACCAAGACTATAATCAACATATGTTGAAGCCTAGTTGAAGTTATGAAGATTGGAGGTGATTTTAATAACTAAAAAGGAGTTTATATAGAGTTCCTAGGCTGATTTTCATGAAGATATTCATCCATTTGAAGGACCCAAGAAGTTTATTTGCCAAGTTGAAGGTTTGGTAACAAGGAACCAAGCCTTGTTCATCAAAAACGTCATCTTTTCATCACTATTGGTGGTATAGAGATTCTTTCTTCCAATCCTCTTGTTATTTTGAATATGTAATATTGTATTTTCTTCATTTATGTATATGTATATGATGATGAATGATGATCAAAAATATTATGTGGGGATTTGGTGTTGATAGATTTGATTAAAAAGATTAAAATCTACTTGAAAGGATGTTAAAATCATGGCTAAAAATGTAGGCTGTATAAAACAGTAAAGAAATAGATGATAACTTGTTAAAATGGCTTTAATGTATTAATATAAAGTAAGTTATAAGACTTGTACATATGTGAGAGTTGACCACACAATGGAATCCTTAAAATGAGTGAGATATGATAAAAAGAATATTGAAGTTCAAATCTGAGTAGTCTGTTTTAGACGGACTGTTAGGGACACTTAGACATTGATTGAGCAGTAGATAAAACTGAGTTAATTTTAGCACATAATATGTAGTTTGTGTCACACAAAAATGAGCTTCTATCTCTTTGTAGAACTCAAGATATGGTAAAAATGGTGAAAGTGAAAATAATAATCAGATTTGTAAAATAAAAGTATATAGTATAATATTAGCACTCAAGTTAATATAATATAAAATGTATACATAAAACCCACTAACTTTTATATTACATATAAATAAGTATGTACTATAATAACTAAAAGGGACATTTTATAAAATGACAATTTGATAAGTTTTATAAGTTATAAAACAAAAAACATAAGTTTTACGTCTTTTCGGCTAAAACCGATAAATTAACGTTTTCGCCAATTAAAACTTAGACGGTCGGACCTGTCTAATGTAAACTTTTTATAACTCATATACTGATGTATAAGTACTTATCACAAGTAAAAACCGAGCTTTATAATTTATGGACATTAATGGGCCAAAGTAGCCTTATTGGACTAATTGATTCAACTAGTTTGGATAAACACTAATGGACTTACTCATTAGGCTTAACCCACTTGGGCCCAACATATGAGTAAAGGCCTGATATTAATAGTATTAATGAACTAATATAAAGATTTGAACTCTTAATGGGCTTTTAATGGGCTTATTGGGCCATAACAAGTAAAGAAGTTAAACTAGTGAAACTAGTATAAAAATTTACCAACACATAACACTAAAATGAGTGAATAAAGATGTACAATCCCACTCGATCATCATCATACTCATGATATCATCATATATACATAGCCATTGTTTTAATAAAGTCATTGGACAAGAGTCTAAGACGAGTATTATTTGTCTAGGTTTCCGTGACTGAAGCACGTACCGTACATCCAAATCGCCGATAACCCGCCTTTCCCAATCAACGTGAGTTCATAGCCTCGTACTATTTTAAATGTTTTGTGAAATGTTTCATGAACCCTCGAGGGAGATAACATGTTAGTTTTAATAAAATAGGACACCAGTTGTCCCGATTATTTGCTTACTGATATGGACCCCCGAATGATTGTATGACCCGATGAATGATTATATGACCCGATAAATGAAATGAAATGGATTATTAAAGTTAGATTATGTCACTAAAAGTCCCATTAGCATGAATTGTGAACTACCGGGATTTGGAAGACGCTTATATAGATAATAGTACTATTAGGGGAAGATCACCCTAGTTCGCGCCTTGACGATTGATCCCCGTCGTGCCACATAGATTGGTAAGCGAATTTATGTATGAGAAGATTTATATAAGCGTGATTATTGTGACGACACACTATTTTAGATGGGAAAATGAGTTTCGGGTTAGCTACCCGTTGTTTGTTATAGTAAGGTAGCAATGTCATGCGGCTTATAATAATCCAAATAACGAGAATACTGCTATACGTATTGAATTACAATATATTGCCTGACTAGCAATACGGGGTCTTGTTATTGATATTATGTTCGTGTTTTGGTTTTACATAACCATATTCATATAATGGTTTTTATTTAACTCTATACAACTTTATAAGACGTATTGTATGATGTTTTTACGACATTGGTTCGTATAATGATTTTGAAGGCAAAAGCCTATTGCATGATTTACAACAAAGATTTGTATAAAATGTTTTTGGCTTATTTTATGGCCTACTACAAAGATTGTACAAAATGATTTTCGGTAATAAATATATACCGATGATATATTAATAGTTTTCATTAAACTCTATGAATTCACTCGGCATTTTCGCTGACCTTTTCTTTTAACATGTTTTATCTCAGGTACTTGAAGGTAATTCTCAGGAAGACGACAAGAATTTATGGCCCGCACTTAAATAACAATTTCCATTCAAATGCTTTGTAAAAATTGTATGAAATACTATGACTTGGGACCTATGTAACTTGATATTTATGAATGGAAAATGCTTTATTATTAAACGACGCGATTTTAAGCGTTGTCTATGATTTGAGTAATTCGCTATCCCGTAACACCAACGACTCTTCCGCTGAAATAAAGTACGAATATTTGGGGGTGTTACAGTTTGGTATCAATATATATATATATATATATATATATATATATATATATATATATATATATATATATATATATATATATATATATATATATATATATATATATATATATATATATATATATATATATATATATATATATATATATATATATATATATATATATATATATATATATATATATATGTAATTTGTTTACATGATTGATTGATGATTATTTTACTATTTATACGAGGTATTTATAAGACGTAAATTGTCACAAGAAACCTTAACTCCCCTAACAAATCAATCGAAGCTATTTATGTAGGAAATTCTAGCTATTCTAAGATCTAAACCAAGTTGTGGATATTTATGATCCCAACAAAATGGTTGATATTCGTAGAAATGTTGATATTAGTTGATTGTGATATTAAAGAAGAATTGGCGAGATTAAATCTGATGTCGATGTCCTGACGATCTTTCCTTATAAAGTGGAGTTTGACAAAACCTTACCACCTAGAAAGATGTCATCTGATTCGGTGTCACCCAATTCTTAAATTTGAAATCGAAAGGGTGAATGTTGCACTTGAGGCTGTCATTGGAGCCTTTACCCAAAAGTCTCATGTCACTAGTACCTTTCCGAGAAGTCTAATTGAATGTGTGAGTCATTTCATACTAGTGACTCATTTGATAATTATTGATGAAGGAGCTATAGGATTGGAAATTAAGTGTTGTTCATATTGAGCTTTTATTTCCCTTTCAAGGTCTAAGAATAAGGTTAAAAGTATTGGACAATGAGGTAGGATGTAGCACTGAGTATAAGTTGATTGAAACTTGAATAAAGTAAAATTTAACTCGTATGTAAAAGAAATTTTTAAGAGGAAGTCTTTAAGTCCTGTGATTGAATTATAAGGTTTTAAATGATTGTTGGTTCGTATTAAGGGTTGTTCCTAGGCCATTGTCCACTAACAAGGATGCCATTGTCCAAGAAATAAATTGAAGAAATCTTCTTCTGAATTGGGACCGAAGGATCTTCTGGAACAGATGGAACACCTAATGACTCTGGTAGATTAGCATTCGTTGTGGTATCTTTTAAATATCCCTAACTTAACTGAGACATCAGTTGGTAGGATGAGTTCTTGGAATTGTATGACATAGTGACACGTAATGTGTTACGGTACAATTTTGACTTGTTTGTGATTAATGAAAAGACTACCTTTGATTGCTAAATTTTACATGTATCGATGTTATCTATCTTTTCTTGCTTCTTCTTAATGTTCGCATTAGTGATGCAACCATTGAACAAGTACTCATCTCGATTTGAGTTATGTTTGGATTATTCTTTTTGAGCGCCATCGAGGTTATGACCCTCATGATTAATTGGCTAAGCTCATTTCCTGATATATTGTAGTTAGTTCTTGGTGATCAACTTTTCATCACTCTTTTGAAGATCACTCATTGTTTTTATAAGATAAAATAGTATCCCTTGATAAAGATTGAATTTTCATCACCATAAGGAATTATTTAAAGTGAGATTTATAGGTAATCGTTATCGAAATAAATGTTGGGAATAAATTAAGGCCAGATCACTTGAGCGCTGACAAGAACAATTCAAGCGTTGACAAGAACAAAGCAAGCGCTGACAGCTCAAGCGTTGACAAGTTAAAGTCAAGTGTTGACACATTGAAGACAAGCACTGATGGAAGATATAATCTACATGTTTATTATATTCTAGAATACTTCTAGTAAGGATAGAAACGACAATGTATTTTCTATGTTTATCTTTACCTAGAATAGCTGATACGTAGCTTATTGTACAAGGCTTCTTGTATCTATAAAAGAAGGCCTTTAGGTTAATGTTTGATATAAGTTTTACATAAGTTTTCATTCATAAGCATCTTTCATTGTAAGCAAGTTCGACATTGATAATCAAAGTGAAAGTTTGTTTATATCTTGTGTGTTCTTGTTTAAGTGTTAAATTCCGCATAACACTTAGATTCATAAAGTATATACAAAGGTTTCTCTACGTGTTATACTTGATCTAATCTCGTATATACAAAGCTAATCGATCTAAGTTTGGGATCAACAAGTGGTATCAGAGCTTGTTGAGGAACTTTTGATCTTTGAAGAACACCAGAACCCTAAAAACACCAAAACCCTAATTTTCTCAGAAACCCTAACAACATCATGTCTGAAGCAATAACCTCCTCCTCCTCAGCCTTACCTAACATCAAGATTCCCATGCTTGATGCAACCCACTTTGACTTATGGAAGTTCAACTTTGAACAATATCTGGGGATCTATGACTACACACTCTGGGAGATTATTGAATATGGAAACTCATTCAATAAGGCTCAAAAGATTCTTGATGCCATTAGTCAAAGAACAGCTGTTGAAGGATGCCCTGAAGAGGATAAGAAAGAAAAACCTGGAGATGGTAGAGCTGTAGGTGCTGAAGATATTGCAAAGAAAAGGGTTGACATGAAAGCCCTAAATATTCTGAAAGTCTCGTTGGGACAAGAAAACCAGCACAAATATAGAGGCTATGAATCTGCTAAGGATCTTTGGGAAGCACTTGAAGTTGCATATGGTGGCAATGCAGACACTAAGGAAGAAAAGAAAAAGCAACTTCTGCATGATTATGCTGTCTTCAAAGCTCAACCCAATGAGAAACTGAGTAGTGTGAGAAGCAGATTGCTTGACATCACAAGCAAGTTGTCCTTCATGGGGACACAAGTTGGTGATGTTGACACCAATGCTACCTTTCTTAAAAGTCTTGGTGAGGCATGGAAGATTGAGGCAAGATCTATTCTTGCCAACAATACTTACAAGAGCTCCTCGTTTGATGACATCTACAACAAACTAAGACTGTTGGAAGATGAAAATCTTTCAGAGCATGGAAGCAAATCTATCACCAGCAACATGGCCTTCTTCTCTCATAGTGAAGGTCAATTCAATCAGAAGGACTCTTATATGCATCCAGTTACTGGATCATCATATGTCAGCGCTGGAACAAGTCCTGTCAACGTCTCTTTTTCAGACGCTGACACATTCAAGAATGACTCCCCAAGAGTTAAACCTGTTGGTTTGGATTTGGATACCGTTTGTGCTTACATTGCTTCTTTGCCCAATGGTTCGGTGATTACATATGAGGACCTTGAGTAGATAAGTGATGAGCACTTGGAAGAGATGGACATCAAGTGGAACATGGCTCTTGCCAGTATAAGAGCAAATAGGTGGAACAGAAGGTTTAAAAAGAAGATGACCATCAGATAAGGGTAATGGTAAATTGGTAGAAGAGATTGTTCCAAAGGATGCAGCCCAGGTTGAATTTGATAGAAGGTTAGCTGCACAAATCATGGAACAAGATGAAAAGGAAAAGTCACCATTTGTTGTGACTTCAGAAGAAGAAAGTGATAGCTCAGACTCAAGTGTGATGATAATAGAACCAGAAAGGATTGAGTATGGTGATGAGCTTGCTAGGGAAAAGTTGAGAGAATTGAAATTGCAGGTTGACTTTGACATGCAAGAAGTGGTTCAAATGTACAATGCTTGGGAAGAAAGCTGCATGGATAATCTAGACTTGACCATTTCAGATCAAATATGGGGTTTGGAGCTTCTTCTTAGAGTTCAGCAAGATTGTAAGGTAATTTTGAAACACAAGGCAAGCAATATTCTCTCAGAGTTAAAAAGGGATAGAAGGGAGCTCTATTTTATGTTGCTCAGATGTCTTGGAGTTGGATGGACATATTAGAAGTTGAAGGCTTTGACGTTTGATGAGTTGGAAAACAGGGCTTATCCCATTTAGGTGAGAGTGCAGGAAGCAAACACTCTCAGACTTCTTTCAGATGAAAGAAAGGAGCAACTTGCAGAAGAAATGGAAATCAAGAAAACTATGATAGTTCCCAGGCCAGTGAAGAAGGGAATTAAATTTGAGTTTCCAAAAGATATGGATCCACTATATCCAAGTGAAGCAGTTATAAGAAAGAGTCTCAAGCTCTCCCCATTAGAAGCTTCAGATATGGTGCAAGTGTTACCATTAGATTCCAGGAATCCAATTGTGAGCTATGAAGAAGATGAATGTGGATTCTGGAAGATTGGTAGATTTGGCAAGGAGGTACACACTTTTACCACTCTCATATCTTTGTTTGCAAGTTGTGATAGAG
Source organism: Glebionis coronaria (assembly GCA_025667525.1). Lineage (NCBI taxonomy): Eukaryota > Viridiplantae > Streptophyta > Magnoliopsida > Asterales > Asteraceae > Glebionis > Glebionis coronaria. Next base: position 69,457,594 of record CM046882.1, on the reverse strand, counting down.
AAGACTTGGTGGATGATAGGTGTGTAAACACCCATCTTTTCTACCACTTAATTACTATAATAACCGGACCAAAAACGTGTATTTTATGTCTTTTATGTCGGAATTATGTGTGGTTTGTGTTTTTGTTGTAATTTAGGACGAAATTGTGAAAAGTGGAGAAAACACGGGAATTCACGGGCATTCACGGCTTTTATTGAAGAAAAAGATGAAAGACGGAGTCGAGAAGTCAAAAGTGGAAAAAGAACGGAAGTCCAAGACCAATTCTGAAGATTTATCGAAGAAAAAGTCAAAAGTCGGAAGTTTATCAAAAGTCGAGAAACTCAAGTCTATTTTACTAAAGAAATTAAAGACGAGTTCAAAAGATATCCCGAGCCACAAGTCCTTAAAGTACAAATATTAAAAGAAAGATTAGAAGAAAAGGACTAATGGTGCAATTAAAAGAAGATTCAAGAAGGAGGGACTAAGCATGCAATTAAGGAAGCTTCCTAAGCAAGCCTTAATCTCCCCTATATATAGATTAGATCATTTTCATTTTCCTCTTGTTGGCTAGATTGACAAACTAGTTCTTCCACCTTTATTTTATGCACCTTTAATTACTTGTCATTTAAATACATGTTTTGCACCTTTAATTACCTTTAATTTCAAGTAAGTGTTTCTTTTAATTACTTGCACCTTTACTTTATCTTGTTAATCTTCTTCTACCTTTCTTTAATCTTTGATTTACACATTTTTATCGTGTTAACTTGTTTAAAGATTTGATTTTTATGCGTTTGATTGTTTTAAATCTCTTATTTTCATAGCTTATTTGATTTATTTTCAAGTTTATATAGTTTTTATAAAAGTTATTTTTATATAAAAAGTTGTTTTTCTTAAAGTTTATCTTTTTCGTGTCTTAAAAGTTGTTAACTTTCAGTTTCATAGCTTATTTTTACACGGTTTTACCTTAGGATTTAGTCTTGTGCTTATTAGAATCATAGCTTATTGTTATAGCTTAATTTGTACTTTTTCCGCCGGATTCCGATTGGGTCAAATCGGAAAAGGGTTTTACTTTCCGATCTTGGGAGATTCTTGGTATTCCGATCAGGGTTGGTTGGATATTCCGATTGGGGTTAAGTGACATTATTCGGATTGGGGAATTCTTCCATATTCCGATTGAGGTGTTGATTGGTTATTCCGATTGGGAGTGACAGTATTCCGATCATAGATATTCCGACCAGCATTCCGATCAAGTCTCGCTCCATATTCCGACGGGATCATTATTTCGACCAGGTAGGTTTTCAACATTCCGATCTGGGTGTCTTGAGATATTCCGATCAGTGTAAGTGACAGGTATTCCGATCAGAATCTTCTGAGCAACATTCCGACAGGTTTGGTGATATTCCGATCGGGTTGATCGGAATACATTCCGATTGGGGAGTATTTGCCATGTTTTGTCTTGTTTAATTTTTAGTTTACGTTTTTAACACTTGTCTAATTTTAATTCTTGTCACGCTTTAATTTTCAGTCATTTAATTAATTTACTTTCCGTTACGTTTTTAAATATTGCACATTTAATTTTAAATTAGACTTAGATTTAATTTCACTCTCTTTTAATACTTGCCCTTTACTTTAACGACATTTACTTTTAAGTCTTTGCACATTTAAATTAAAAACCAACCAAAAATATTTGTTTCACCAAAATAAAACTGAGTCACATAGAGAACCTAGATCAATTCGATTAGACAAACATCAACGAACAATAATTTTTAATTAGGTAAAAACCTAGTTATTAAATGGCGCCGCTGCCGGCTATTTTCGTAAAGATCAACAGTTTTTTGTGAGAGACACGTTGATTTTTGCGATCCGTTCACTTGTGAACGTTAATTTTCTTGCATTAAAAAATTCATAAAAACCATAAAAATTAAAAATTTCAAAAATCCAAAAAGATTTTATCTTTCTTGTGTATATATATTGTCTTTGTTTTTGGTTTTGTTTTCTTTTGCATTTTCAGGTGTATGCGTACTAGATATTCTAATTATCAAGAGCCCGAGCCTCAAGAAGATTTAGATATGGCAGGTGTCAACAACAACAACATGCCACCGCACCTCAATAATAATAATAACAACAATGCTCTTCCACAGCCCGATCTTCGGACCATGGAGGAACTTTGTCAACCAACAATGTTTGGACGAGGAGGACCGATTGCGCTGATGCAAATCAACGCTCCTGAGTTTTCGTTGAAGCACCACATGATTCAGCAAGTACAAACAAACCCATTTAGAGGACTGCCTGATGATGATGCCAACAAACACCTCGACAAGTTCATTACAATCACCCAGAGCATGAAGTTGGCTGGTGCCACTATGGATGAGCTTCGCCTACAACTCTTTCCACACACTCTATTACATCATGCCGAGAATTGGTTTGATCGTCTCCCGAAGAATTCTATTCACACTTGGGATGACATGACTCAACGCTTTTTGTCGCGCTACTTTCCACCATCCATGGTCACAAGCCTTCGCAATCAGATCAGCGGTTTCATGCAAGATCCCGATGAATCTCTTTTTGATGCATGGGAGAGATATAATGTCTTGATCGACCGTTGTCCAAACCACAACATGCTTCCGGTTACCTTGATCGATACTTTCTACAACGGATTGACTTTTCGAGATCGTGATACGATCAATGCAGCCGCCGGTGGCACATTCATGAAAAGGAGACCCGAGGAGTGTAGAGAGTTAATTGAAAACATGACTACTCATCATAAGAACTGGGATTCCTCTGCTTCTTCTAGAAACAACACGAGAGTCAATGTTTCTTCTACCTCAGCAAACCCTGAGATGACCGAACTCACCCGCATGATGGCCGAAATGAGCAAAAGTATTACGCTTCTCGCTTCAAACCAACAACAACAACAAGTTAAAGAGGTTGCTAATCCTTGTGAAACATGTGGCGGTCCTCACTCATACACCGATTGTCCTTCGACACAAGGAAATCCGGAAAATGTGTATGCAGCTTACAGTAATTATTCACCGGAAAATTACCAAGCTAGACAACAAGGGGATAGAAATCTCCTGAGTTACCGTTCTAACAACTACCTTTCACCCGGTTTTTCTCCTCAAAACCAAAACCCCGCCAACAACTACACTAGGAGCAACCAAATCCCACCAAGAGCTTCTAATCCTTATCACCCACCCACCCAACAAACCCCACCCATTAATCTCGATGTTGAGGCCATCATGAGAACCCAAGGTGAGCAAATTAAGAACCTGCAGAGCCAAATTATCAATCTGAAAGGAGATATCACAAAGCAAGGAAATGAGATAAGATCCGAGCTTCGAGATTACATTCAATCCTCCTTCAGCAGTCAAACTAATGATTTGAAGAATATGCTTGCTAGTTTCTTGCCAGCCGCTCAACCTTCTTCTTCAAGTTCTCTACCTTCAAACACCGTCACTAATCCGCGAGCCAATGTGAATGCTATTACTACCCGTAGTGGAGTCACCATCGTAGGACCACCAACCCCACCACCATCATCGACACCTCCTCCACCACCATTTATCCCTACTCCTCCTACACCTAGTATTAGTGCACCATTACCGTCTCCACCTCGACGTGATGAAGTTCCCTCGAATGACCCTTCAACATCCCAAACTTTACCTACACCTGCATCTTCACCACCCAAACCCAATATCCCTTATCCTTCTCGCTTGGGCAAGAAAAAAATGCTAACCAAAGAGGACTCTGACGTGACACGCTATGTGAAGATGATTTCTCAGATGAACTTCAACATTAGCTTTCTTGAAGCACTTGTCCACATGCCCAAATTTGTTAAAGCATTTAAGGAATTGCTTAACAAGAAGGAGAAGCTGATTGAACTCGCCAACACTCGATTAAACGAAAACTGCTCTGCGGTTATTCTTAAAGAACTTCCGGAAAATCTTGGAGATCCCGGTCGTTTTGTGTTGCCTTGCTTGTTCAACAAAACTGAAGAATTTACTACCCTTGCTGATCTCGGGGCCAGTATTAATTTGATGCCATTGAGTGTTTGGAACACACTATCATTGCCCGACCTCACTCCAACAAAGATGACTCTTGAACTTGCAAATCGCACTCTCGCTTACCCTGTTGGTATAGCCGAAGACGTGTTCATTAAAGTTGGCGCATTTACTTTCCCGGTCGATTTTGTCGTAGTTGATTATGAAATGGACCCTCGTATTCCTTTAATACTTGGTCGGCCATTCTTGAGAACCGGACGAGCTTTAGTGGATGTTGCCGAAGGTGAGTTAATCTTAAGAGTCGGGGATGATGCACAAGTTTTCAAAATGGGGAAGCTTACTAGTACAACCTTTGGAGGCCGAGAATCAGTGAATATGATTAATGTGCTCGATGACTATACCGTCTACGACAATCCTCTATTCGCCTCTTGCATCGATAATCCACTTTTTCATGATGATGTGGATGATTCTCTCCCTACTTTCGAAGCTTCTCCCATTTATGATTCTCCACCGGTCTTCGATGCTTATGATGATGATGATTCTAGCTCAGACTCGGATGATTTTGATTGTACTTCTGAGTATCCCGAGCTGCCCACTTTCGATGATTTTGATGAGGCTGATACTCTCTCGAGCGATTCTTCACATGATGAAGATCCTCCGCCATCACTCGATCCTACCTTGGACGATTATTCATTTGAGGAAGATTTCTCTGAATTTCTCAACACATACTTCCCTCATGAGAGTGATGCTCCTCCTTTGGACTTTGAAGATTATCGTCTTGATCCTACTTTGGATTTGAAGAGCATTTTGTCAAAGGAGAAAAAACCGGTCGACACCGAAATCCGTTGCACGTATGATTTGACACCTCTTTGTCCCCCTTCTGAGGACGAGGTTGTGCTTCTTTGCGGATCTTCTTCACATTCGGCTGAGCTTGAGTGCTATTTTCCCTTAAAGGAAAAGGTGTTCGACCCCGGTATCGAAGTCTTTAAGCCATCTCAGTATCCACCTGATGCAATAAAAGGAAAAATCTTTGGAAATCTTGTAGAAAAGCTTGCACTTCACCCTTGCTTCCACCGTGCTCCATCGCTGCTTAAGGGAACCCTGCCACTTCTTCTTTGGCATGCCTTGTTCGCCTTAAGTTCTTGTTATTTGATGGATGAAAACTATGTCTTCGATCCTGGTGGATATGTTTCATGTTTCTTCCGTTGATGATCAAGGTCGAGTCAGGCTCACGACTCGGTAAACAAAAACCAAGCGCTTCTTGGGAGGCAACCCATGCATCTATCTTTTCGCTTTCTTTATCATAAGTGTAGGGGAGACCCTTTGGCTTGCTATTTCCTCTCCTCACTTCTTAATCAGGGATTCGAGCTTCAATGATCTACTCTTGATGATTCTTGACGACCCGTGATTACGTGTTCTACTTCTTCCCGGTTCTATCCTAAACTCTTTTCGATTCACTATTTTATATTTTCTCAATATTAAAATAGGAATCTCTTTAGTTGTCTTTTCCTTAGCGAGACTTAAACAACGTGCACAATGTCCTAAGTGTAGGGGAGTTTACTCCCACATGCTTAAACATTGAGGACAATGTTTATCTTAAGTGTAGGGGGGACTTCTATCGAAGTTAAGTGGTCTTTTCCTTGTATTTGTCCTCATTTTAACCGGAAAATCAATTTTTCGACATTTTTCAAAATTTTTGATCTATTTTGGCCTATTAGTTTTTACCTTTGTATAGTTATTTTCTTTATTTGCTAGAATAAATGTTTAATAAGTGGTTTTAATTTTCAAACGTTGTGAATCTTTTGACTCAATCCGAGTTTACTCTAGCTAGTATCCTTAACGTGTTTAAGTCAAGTTTTGCTAGGGTTTTATTTAGGGAGCTATAAAACGCGAAAGTCTTAACTCTCACAGGTTAAGAACAAGAACTTTTCGCAAGTTCCTATAATTGATCCTAGAGAGTCGTTTATCAAGGGAACTTTAAAATGCAATTTCTAAACTTAAAAAAGTCTAAGAATTTGCAAGATCCTATAGGCAACTCGAAAACCCAAAACTTTGATTTAATAGGATAAGTATCCACGAGTCTCATTACTTGAGATTTTAAACTGTGGAGAACGAGAGATGATAGAGCCAATTATAAGTTCGGTATTCTTTCGTGAATTTATGTGAGTTAATTATAAGCCTATTCTCCCATCGCTTGCTAATAAATTTATCTGCTAATAAATAAGGTTGTACGATTTGAAAAGTTACTTAGCTTCTAGTCCCAGATCGTTTAAAAGTTGCTCGGTAATGACGAAAGTTCATAGCCAAGGCATAACTTATGAAGCGGGGCGCGAAGATTGGCGAGTCCGAAAAGGCCCTAACAAGGCATGAGGGCTATGTTTTGTTGCTAAAGATCCGAAAGTGATGTGAAGAATCATTTATCAAAAATCAATATGAAGGATCGAGACACACGACGAAAAGCAAAAACTCCCAAAAAGTCATGGAGAAGTGTATCCGAAAAGACCCTAAAAAGGTATGAGGATAAATAGATCCAAGTCAATAAAGGAGGCGGATCGTTGTATATCGAAATCCAAAATTAAGATTGGAGAAAAATGAAGAAGTCGTGGTCCATATATGAAGAATCTCTCAAAAATTCCAAGTGAAGAAATTCCAACTATGAAGAGAAGACCATTGTTTCATGAACGTCTCTCAAGATTTGAAGTATGAAGTCGCTGCCAAATATCGGCCCGAGAAAGGTCTCAAATCGCGAACCAAGTTATGCCAAGATATGAACTTTTTGATATCCCGAGAAGCAGTTTTAAAAGATTTGGTCCTTTAGCTAACTATTGATTAAATCGTGCACCTTATTTTCAGACTAAATAATTATCAAAATAAGTCAAACAATGCATCCTCGTGATCATTCAAGACAAATAATAAAATATAAGAGATACCCATAGGAATAAGGGAGTCTAAGTGAATAATTGGCCCACATGAGTTCGTGTTAGTTTACTAACTTATAATAACAATGATCTCGTTTTTAAGCTTGGTTTGGAGAAAGTGAAAAGTTGAGGATGATGATTATTCATGACATTTTCAAAACCCAAGGTATGCTTTTAATTTCTTTGCTTTGCAATTTATAATTTTCTATCTCTTTAATAAAGGCCAATGTGGATTGATTATGATGAAAAGTGTAAACATGCTTTGTAACTAATGCATTGCATGAGGACATTGCAATGGTCAAGTGTAGGGGATTTGATAGGTGTGTAAACACCCATCTTTTCTACCACTTAATTACTATAATAACCGGACCAAAAACGTGTATGTTATGTCTTTTATGTCGGAATTATGCATGGTTTGTGTTTTTGTTGTAATTTAGGACGAAATTGTGAAAAGTGGAGAAAACACGGGAATTCACGGGCATTCACGGCTTTTATTGAAGAAAAAGATGAAAGACGGAGTCGAGAAGTCAAAAGTGGAAAAAGAACGGAAGTCCAAGACCAATTCTGAAGATTTATCGAAGAAAAAGTCAAAAGTCGGAAGTTTATCAAAAGTCGAGAAACTCAAGTCTATTTTACTGAAGAAATTAAAGACGAGTTCAAAAGATATCCCGAGCCACAAGTCCTTAAAGTCCAAATATTAAAAGAAAGATTAGAAGAAAAGGACTAATGGTGCAATTAAAAGAAGATTAAAGAAGGAGGGACTAAGCATGCAATTAAGGAAGCTTCCTAAGCAAGCCTTAATCTGCCCTATATATAGATTAGATCATTTTCATTTTCCTCTTGTTGGCTAGATTGACAAACTAGTTCTTCCACCTTTATTTTATGCACCTTTAATTACTTGTCATTTAAATACATGTTTTGCACCTTTAATTACCTTTAATTTCAAGTAAGTGTTTCTTTTAATTACTTGCACCTTTACTTTATCTTGTTAATCTTCTTCTACCTTTCTTTAATCTTTGATTTACACGTTTTTATCTTGTTAACTTGTTTAAAGATTTGATTTTTATGCGTTTGATTGTTTTAAATCTCTTATTTTCATAGCTTATTTGATTTATTTTCAAGTTTATATAGTTTTTATAAAAGTTATTTTTATATAAAAAATTGTTTTTCTTAAAGTTTATCTTTTTCGTGTCTTAAAAGTTGTTAACTTTCAGTTTCATAGCTTATTTTTACACGGTTTTACCTTAGGATTTAGTCTTGTGCTTATTAGAATCATAGCTTATTGTTATAGCTTAATTTGTACTTTTTCCGCCGGATTCCGATTGGGTCAAATCGGAAAAGGGTTTTACTTTCCGATCTTGGGAGATTCTTGGTATTCCGATCAGGGTTGGTTGGATATTCCGATTGGGGTTAAGTGACATTATTCCGATTGGGGAATTCTTCCATATTCCGATTGAGGTGTTGATTGGTTATTCCGATTGGGACTAGTGACAGTATTCCGATCATAGATATTCCGACCAGCATTCCGATCAAGTCTCGCTCCATATTCCGACGGGATCATTATTCCGACCAGGTAGGTTTTCAACATTCCGATCTGGGTGTCTTGAGATATTCCGATCAGTGTAAGTGACAGGTACTCCGATCAGAATCTTCTGAGCAACATTCCGACAGGTTTGGTGATATTCCGATCGGGTTGATCGGAATACATTCCGATTGGGGAGTATTTGCCATGTTTTGTCTTGTTTAATTTTTAGTTTACGTTTTTAACACTTGTCTAATTTTAATTCTTGTCACGCTTTAATTTTCAGTCATTTAATTAATTTACTTTCCGTCACGTTTTTAAATATTGCACATTTAATTTTAAATTAGACTTAGATTTAATTTCACGCTCTTTTAATACTTGCCCTTTACTTTAACGACATTTACTTTTAAGTCTTTGCACATTTAAATTAAAAACCAACCAAAAATATTTGTTTCACCAAAATAAAACTGAGTCACATAGAGAACCTAGATCAATTCGATTAGACATACATCAACGAACAATAATTTTTAATTAGGTAAAAACCTAGTTATTAGTGGACCTTTGGAGGTTGCTGGAGACCAAGTATGAGGCTGAAGCACCAACTTCAGCTAATGGAATAAAACTTTGGACCACATTCAAAAGAATGTGTGGGCCAAAAGATGAAGATCCTGCAATATGGAAGGATCTTGAAGATGACCTCAGTGGTCTTCAATGGAGGTTGTATTCAGCTGCTGGTGTATACCATTTGAGTTCTACAAAGTTTGTTGAGTATCTACTTGTGGATGCTCAGTATTTCATATCCAAGGCTGTTTTGGAAAAGATGAAGGACACTCAGCTGGAGATAGATTATTCAAGTGACGTGGCAAAGGATTTGATCAGATTTATTCATTACCAATATGAGAAGATTTGTCAGACTCCTCCTAGTCCTTAATGCTTATTCAGAAACTTGATCATAAGAGTGGATATCAAGTTTAGGGGAGGATTGTTGGGAATAAATTAAGGCCAGATCACTTGATCGCTGACAAGAACAATTCAAGCGTTGACAAGAAAAAAGCAAGCGCTGACAGCTCAAGCGTTGACAAGTTAAAGTCAAGCGTTGACACATCGAAGACAAGCACTGATGGAAGATATAATCTACATGTTTATTATATTCTAGAATACTTCTAGTAAGGATAGAAACGACAATGTATTTTCTATGTTTATCTTTACCTAGAATAGCTGATACGTAGCTTATTGTACAAGGCTTCTTGTATCTATAAAAGAAGGCCTTTAGGTTAATGTTTTATATAAGTTTTACATAAGTTTTCGTTCATAAGCATCTTTCATTGTAAGCAAGTTCGACATTGATAATCAAAGTGAAAGTTTGTTTATATCTTGTGTGTTCTTGTTTAAGTGTTAAATTCCGCATAACACTTAGATTCATAAAGCATATACAAAGGTTTCTCTACGTGTTATACTTGATCTAATCTCGTATACACAAAGCTAATCGATCTAAGTTTGGGATCAACAATAAAGTTGTTTATGAAACACCTTAGAAAACTTAATTGTTTTCATAACAAAGAACATCTCTGTAAATTCATTTTGATTCTTATTCTAGAATTAAACATGGAATTAGGTTTTATTTTAAACAAGATGACAAAGTTTTGACGAACTGAGTATTGCATCGTTAATCCTAAAATTGTATATAGTTTCATGCCTACATACAATTTGGAAGGGACCATGCAAGGCTGATTAGTAGTCACCATAAAATTGATTAATAAACACTACATTTTCTTTGGAGTTATGAAAGATTAAATTTTATGAGATCTGCAAGAAGTGCAAAATAGGGACATATTGTTAGAGACACCTACATATGTGCCCGTACCATTTATTCTTCTGAATCAAATTTAATCATTTGTGGATATTGTATTAATTGACAAATTATATTCCCTTTTTGTCCAATTCTCTCGTAGTGAGATTCTTAGGAAAAGTATCTGATTATCGATTATTAATACCCGACTGGGTGTATCGACGTTCCTATCATTTCTTTTGATTAGATTTCATTTGAATGACCTGGGTAACGACCCGAGGAGCTATCTAATGCGTACTCAAATCAAGAAAACATGGGATATATTCATATTCGTTAGTGTTTTCGTCTGTATCTGATTTGAAATTCTCTCGCGTAGATTTTGCATTGACCTTACTCTTTTAAGGTTAGTTATGTCTCCTGATATCCTTGAATTTGTGAAAGGATTATGAGCTATTATTAGTCATTTGAGAAGTTCACATCTTATCAACGGTAATGAAACTTGAAAAGTTGATAGTGCCAGTGGAATGGATTGATTGATTATGACATAATGTCATTGTCTAAATTGATGGGAACTCGAGTAGAAATCCCCTAAAAGATAAGATGTTGATTATCAAAAGTTATCTAAATAATTCTTGATGGATGACCACATCCTGCATTTTGACTTGAAATTATACCATGAATGATTATAAAATGACCATAGATCTTGTAATCTAGAAAGAACTTAAAGTAAATTTATTTAAGGATGTTTCTGTTATCTGAAACTTTAGGAGGTATTTGCTGGTAAATTAACTAGACTTTCGCCATTAAGGCAAGCTGAATTTGGTATTGATTATATTCCCGGTGCTGCACCTGTGGCATGTGCACTGTACGTCAGCACCATCTGAATTAAAAGAATTACCGTACAACTGAGAGATTTGTCGGAGAAAGCTTTTATTCTACCAAGCTCGTCATCATGAAGAGCTATGGTGTTATCATTTCTTATATTTGTTGAATTACAGTAAACTAGGTAATGGATGATCAAAATCTATATCCAGTACCCAAGATGATAGATTTGTTCGATCATTTACAAGGTTCTAGCGTATATTCAAAAATGTGATCCACGACATGGTTATCATCAACTTCGCATCCGCGAAAAAGATTATCTATTAAAATCACTACATCCGGGACTCGTAATGAACATTATGAGTTTCATGTTATGTTGTTTAGATTGACCAATGCACATGTAGCATCCATAAATTTAGTGAATCACGTGTGTAGGCTGTAATTTGATAAATTCATGCTTGTGATCATTAAGTACCATTTGTTGTTTCTAAGAATAGGAAGGAGTTAATAATCATTTATAGACTGCCCTGAATTGGCCGAGCATTGAGAACCTGTACCTTGAGTATTTAACATGTGATTTAAGGTTTGATCCCTTACATTATTTAACCGTGTAAATAATAGATAATGGAATATATATTGACTCTTCAAAGATTAGAGCCATTTAAGGCTTTGGGTTATACCAAAAAAAAGAAACTGCAAAAATGTTTTGACAAATATTTATCGAAGGAATTTTAAGGAATCATTCCCTTATACCCAAATCATTTAACTAAACTCCTTTAGGGGTAAATGTTTGTGTATACCTCAAGACAACCTCAGAGGGATTGAGGAAACCATTTAAACCATGACTTGAAATTTGAAACGACAATTTTTACTTTTCAACTAAGAAAATTTTGACCAAAGTATAAACAAAGATTTTTCGAACATTTACGGATCTTATTAATTATTATCGATAAATCAACAAAAACCGTGTTAATTAAATTCAAATTTATTTTGAACATTTTTCTATAATTGGACAAACTGACAAAGTTAAAAAATTTTACGTTGACGTTTCATAAAAATTAAATATTTCTTATTTAGTTACATGTAAAATTTATCGACGCTTTAGACGTCGGATTGAGCAAAACTGATAAAAATGATAGTAGAGACGAAACTAAAACTTAGAAAATATGAAAAAAGAAATTTATGAATGAATTATGGTCACGATAATTATTTCATCCGGAAAGGTGAATGTAGATACTGACAAATTATGTAGAAAGGATAAAGAATCAATTAGGATGTGTTCCTTAATAATGACTATGCAAAATAAATTGCCGAGCAATATAAAAATAGCTGATGCTTGTAAGAAGGATAATATTGATAATAAAAGGGGTTCGCAGCTAATGTGAACCATTAGAATTGAGAAGCCGATGGCGCTAAATGTATAAAAGGCCGATTGTGGTTGCTTGTATATGAAGGATTTCGAAATTTAGTCATATTAGAATCTCATTAGTTTAAGTATTCTATTCATGCCATTTCTGATTTAATGTATCTTTATCTAAAGAAGTTATACTAATGGCAAATTATAAAGGCAGACATCGCCTCATACATTAGTAAACGTCTAACTTTTGCAAAGGTCATCATCTGAATTTGATTCGATTTGGGTCATCGTCGACAAACTGACCAAATCTACTAATATCATTCCCGTTAATGATAGATTCTCGATGGAGAAATTGACTCTTTTGTATTTAAAAGAGTTGTGTAAACATAGTATGCCTGTATCGATCATCTCTATCAAGATCCTCGCTTCACATCGAATTTCTATAGATTTGCTCAGAAGTCATTGGGAACGAACCTTGATGAGAGTACTGTTTACCGCCCTAATCAAAGGGACGAAGTAAAGTAACGATACAAAACACTAGAAGTGTTGTTTTATGCTTGAATAATTGACCTTTGGTAATAAACCGTATAATCGTTTTCCTTTGGAGAGATTATAATTGATAATTATCGTACTAGGATCGAGGTCGAATCTTGTGAGGATATATACATGAGAGCATTTGTAAGCAGGAGTTGGGATAAAGACACCCGACATACACTCATTGTGAGTTGGACATGTCTTTTAGGTTTAAGGTTGCCTATGATGACAAACCTAACATTATAAAATACCCGACCCGCGAGACCTGAAATGATTGTTGAAATTAGGACCTGATTATTGACTGCCAGTAGTGGGCAGGAGGTTATGTGAATATGAAATGTAGATCTTGAAGTGCAAGATGGGTAGCAAAGTTATGCCAAAAATTTTCACCTTGGAAAAATGAATTGAAGATCTGAAAGATCATGGGAAATAAGTCCCCGTTGTATGGGACCATTGAGATAATGTAAAAGTTGGTTTGAAAGGAATATAAGCTGGATCTACCCTAGGACTTCAAGGGCTGCGTGAATTATGTTTCATATATCGAACTTGATAAAATGTCTATCAAGTGAAAATCTGATTACTTCTTGATGAAGTTTAGATCGGCGAAAAGTTGCATTCATCAAAAACCCGTGAACATCATGGATAGAGAAAGAAAGCCAACATTAAGCCTGATCATATTCCTATAGTTATGTTTGATGAAACTCACGCATTGTAATGAATTACACTTATGTGAAAGGACCAAATGTGGAGGAAATACCTACATGGCTCTAACTCTATAAGAAGCTAGTAGTAAGATAAAATGATCTTTGAGGACAAAGATCCTCTTTAGGGGTAAATGTTGTGACAATCCGTCAATTTATGATCGATATTTTATTCTCAAGTATTATTTAAAAACATTATTTTAATGTTATAATATGAACTCACTCATTTTTAGGAAGAAATTTGGGTTTACGTCTTGAAGTAGCATCGACTACGTCTAAACCGGAGGACTCTACGTTACGTGCTTACGTTTACATACAACATTTTTGGTGACAGTCCGACATTTCAGGAAATTAATTTATCTATGAATATTATTTTGGGATTTTAAATTTATGTTGGTTCAAAAACTCATAAATTTACGAGAAGAGATTATGACTTATGTGCATAATTTAACGTCCTTTACGACTAAACCGGAAACCCTATGATTACGTATTTACGTTTTTGAACTCCGTTTTTCATGAGACAGTTTTTATAAGATTCGTTTTGTGCTGTTGATTCATAATTATAAAAACTTTTTTCGTAAAACGACCCGAGGGCACGCAAATCGAGGAAACTAGAATCGAGTAGTATACGTAAATTAATGGGGATGGGACAAGTTTACACTTGCCCACCCCATACAAGTGGCAGCAAGCGTCAACAACACACCTCATGTGTGTCAAATTGTTAAGCTAACTAAGGACACATGTCCTTAGTCTTGCACCAAAACCATCCACACATTAAAACTACTAACTGAAACCATTCTCTCACATAACTTACATGCAAACAACACAAACTCTCTCTTTTTATCTCTATGTGCCGTCCCATATCCTCCATCAAACACCACCACCATCAAACTCTATCCATAAACCAATACTATAATCAACATATGTTGAAGCCTAGTTGAAGTTATGAAGATTGGAGATGATTTTAACAACTAAAAAGGAGTTTATATGGAGTTACTAGGTTGATTTTCGTGAAGATATTCATCCATTTGAAGGACCCAAGAAGTTCATTTGCCAAGTTGAAGGTTTGGTAACAAGGAACCAAGCCTTGTTCATCAAAAACCTCATCTTTTCATCACTATTGGTGGTATAGAGATTGTTTCTTCCTATCCTCTTGTTATTTTTAATATGTAATCTTGTATTTTCTTCATTTATTTATATGTATATGATGATGAATGATGATCAAAAATATTATGTGGGGATTTGGTGTTGATAGATTGGATTAAAAAGATTAAAATCTACTTGAAAGGATGTTAATATCATGGCTAAAAATGTAGGCTGTATAAAACAGTAAAGAGCTAGATGATAACTTATTAAAATGGCTTAAATGTATTAATATACAGTAAGTTATAATACTTGTACATATGTGAGAGTTAGCCACACAATGGAATCCTTAAAATGAGTGAGATATGATAAAAACAATATTGAAGTTCAAATCTGAGTAGTCTATTTTGTACGGACTGTTAGGGACACTTAGATATTGATTGAGTAGTAGCTAAAACTGAGCTAATTGTAGCACATAATATTTAGTTTGTGTCACACAAAAATGAGCTTTTATCTCCTTGTAGAACTCAAGATATGGTAAAAATAGTGAAAGTGAAAATAATAATCAGATTTGTAAAATAAAAGTATATAGTATAATATTAGCACTCAAGTTAATATAATATAAAATGTATACCTAAAACCCACTAACTTATATATTACATATAAATAAGTATGTACTTTAATAAATAAAAGGTACATTATATAAAAATGGCAATTTGATAAGTTTTATAAGTTTTACGTCTTTTCGGCTAAAACCGATAAAGTAACGTTTTCGTCAATTAAAACTTAGACGGTAGGACCCGTCTAATGTAAAGTTTTTATAACTCATATAATGATGTATAAGTACTTATTACAAGTAAAAACCGATAAAACCCGAGCTTTATAAATTATAGACATTAACGGGCCAAAGTAGCCTTATTGGACTAATTGATTCAACTAGTTTGGATAAACACTAATGGACTTACTCATTGGGCTTAACCCACTTGGGCCCAACATATGAGTAAAGGCCTGATATTAATAGTATAAATGGACTAATATAAAGAGTTGAACTCTTAATGGGCTCTTAATGGGCTTATTGGGCCTTAACAAGTAAAGAAGTTAAACTAGTGAAACTAGTATAAAAATTTACCAACACATAACACTATAATGATTGAATAAAGATGTACAATCTCACTCGATTATCATCATACTTATTATATCTTCATATATACACAGCCATTGTTTTAATAAAGTCATTGGACAAGAGTCTAAGACGAGTATTATTTGTCTAGGTTTCCGTGATTGAAGCACGTACCGTACATCCAAATCGCCGATAACCCGCCTTTCCCAATCAACGTGAGTTCATATCCTCACACTCTTTTAAATGTTTTGTGAAATATTTTTTTTAACCCTCGAGGGAGATAACATGTTAGTTTTAATAAAATAGGACACCAGTTGTCCCGATTATTTTCTTATTGATACGGACCCGAATGATTGTATGACCCGATAAATGAAATGAAATGGATTATTAAAGTTAGGTTATGTCACTAAAAGTCTCATTAGCATGAATTGTGAACTACCAGGATTTGGTAGACGCTTATGCATATAATAGTACTATTTGGGGAAGATCATCCCAGTTCGCGCCTTGACGGTTGATCCCCGTCGTGCCACATTGATTGGTAAGCGAATTTATGTATGAGAAGATTTATATAAGCGTGATTATTGTGACGATACGCTATTTTAGATGGGCAAATGAGTTTCGGGTTAACTACCCGTTGTTTGTTATAGTAAGGTAGCAATGTCATGCGGCTTATAATAATCCAAATAACGAGAATACTCCTATACGCATTGAATTACAATATATTGTCTGACTAGCAATACGGGGTCTTGTTATTGATATTATGTTCGTGTTTTGGTTTTACATAATCATATTCATATAACGGTTTTTATTTAACTCTATATAACGTTATAAGATGTATTATATGATTTTTTACGACATTGTTTCGTATAATGATTTTGAAGGCAAAAGCCTATAGTATGATTTACAACAAAGATTTGTATAAAATGTTTTTGGATTATTTTATGGCTTACTACAAAGATTGTACAAAATGATTTTCGGTAATAAATGTATACCGATGATATATTAATGGTTTTCATTAAAGTCTATGAATTCACTCGGCGTTTTCGCGGACCTTTTATTTTAACATGTTTTATCACAGGTACTTGAAGGTAATTCTCGGGAAGACGACAAGAATTTATGGACCGCACTTAAATAACAATTTCCATTCAAATGCTTTGTAAAAATTGTAAGAAATACTATGACTTGGGACCTATGTAACTTGATATTTATGAATGGAAAATGCTTTATTATTATATGACGCGATTTTAAGAGTTGTATATGATTTGAGTAAGGTGCTATCCCGTAACACCAACGACTCTTCCGCTGAACTAAAGTATGAATATTTGTGGGTGTTACAGATGATATCACTGAATAAACTGGCACAGTATGATCACAAAGTGATGAAATTACCTAAGTAATTTAAATGACTCAGTAGATGCAAAATAATGCATGATAAAGTACTGATTAAAATGCATGATCACGAATTAATAAGTTGTTGCGATGGTTTAAGTATTTCAATGTATAATGTGCTGCCAAACACATATAATATACTTTTAGTCTATAAAAATATATTTAGATTATCGCATCAAGGGTTATAAATTAAATATATAGGTTTTTATCTAATTTAAATAATTGTAAGAAATTAATGGTCTATTAATTTTCTTAAGGCATTAAATATATTTAATGTGATTTGTCGGTTTATAAGGTTTCTTAAATAAATCTTAATAATTTATTTAATTATCTAAAATGACTTAATTTAATTTATTAATAAAATAATTTATTAATACCTTTAATTTAATTAAAAAATTTAATAAATCCTTGTAGTATAATAATTTCCAACGTAACCCTTAAAGTTTCGTTCGTTAAGTATATTGCGTCGTTAGTCCTTGTCCGTTATATTTATTTTCAAAAATGCCCCTAGGGCTTATAAATCTTTGAGGAAATGACAAAACACCCACCTGAGTCTCGGAATAATTAATGTGGGGCTAGGGTTTGTTTTAAGTTTCCAAAATGGCACAACTAGTCCCTAATGTTTCGAAAATATTTATTTGAAGCACAAAAAGTGACCTAGGGTATTATTCAAGTTTCCCAAATGACACATTTGGTCCTTTAAGTGTCGAAAACTTATAATAGAGTTTTTAGGGCTTGTAACAAGTTTCAAAAGTGACACTTATGGTCCTTGAAGTCTCGAAATGTTTAAAGAGAAAGCTAGGGCTTGTATTAAGTTTCAAAAATGGCATATATAGTCCTTGTGGTTTTGTTTAGCTCACGGTTTCCACACAAGCGCACCCTATACTTTTTAGAAATGATACTTTTGTCCTTAACTTCTTTAAAAGTCACGAAATATATAAACATGTTTTATTAAGTTACAATTTTGACTATAACTTTCACCAAATGACAACAAAGGCACGAAAAGTCTCCAAAAATGGTTTTGGGCTTGGTTGGCCCAATAGGGTCATTGTTTGGATTAATGGGCCTAACCTTTGGGCTTGTTTAAGTAACTAGTAATTTCACCAAGTATGTTAATTAATCTAATATTTACATCTTGGGCTTATGGGCTTATTTATGAGGCTAATAATGGGCTTATATGTCACGGCTTATATATGTTTTAGGCTTATGTGACTTGGCTTATATAAGCCTTCATGTATCGGCTTATATAACTTATGGGCTTATATTGGTTAGCTTATCTAGGGTACCAACTTACCAATAATTCCTTTACTCCTAATCAACTTGTGCTCATTTAAATTGTGTTAATACACTAGGGTTACACTCGGCTTAATAATAAGCCGAGCCTTAAGGCTTACTTGTTTGAGCTCATAGTTTGTTTATAGCATCTATTTACTAGTCAAGGCTTATCTAGGTTTATTTTAAGCAAGGTGTCCAACTAGTTCATCCTAATCTAAGGATTTCTGGTGAATCTACCCATGAAACTTAATAAGCCATGGTCTTATAGGGGGTTTGTGGTTTGATTCGTGATAGTTTTACGTGTGCATGCAAACATGGATTTGTTTCCTAAGCTTTTACATGCATGACGTGTGATGAGGAATAAGAAAAGATTGAAATTGAGTCATGGAAGTCTTGTACTTACTTGTTTGTAGAAAATGTGGCAAATGGCTATGGAACTAAGATTTCTAGGCGTCGGGTTCTTCTTAGACATGACCTAGGATGGTCTTGTCTCGTCTTGAATGCTAAATATCTTGTGTAAACTTGCACTAAATGCTTGAGAAGACAATGATTTGGTAGTAAATAAGGTTGGATATGTATCTCGTGTGCATGGGATGTAATAGATCCGAATATAGGTGAAGTGTGTGAGAAGTGAAAGTTCAATGCAAGCAAAATATTAAAGTGTGGAGAGTATATGTGGTTTAGGGTTATACCACGGCCCGAGGGACGCAAGGAGTGATATTTGGTAATCTTCATAGTACAAATATGATCTAATCCTAGGATTTTGAGGTACAAGGTTATTAAATGAAATTGTGGGTACATTTGGCTTTTGGGGAGTTTTAGCTGTCGCATACGTGTATCAAAAGGGGACAGATGAGACTTGCATAGTATTAGCAATTGAAGGGAGTGTTGTACACTGTCTAGGTTTTGTGTGGTGTGATCCATTCACACGTCTAAAGGGAAGGAAGAGTGTGCTAGGTGTCCTTTTGTTATACATTGTATATCTAAGTCTAGATATAGTTAGTACACTGTTTAAATGCCAAATATGTACACAAGGTCTTGGTCTTGGGATATAGCCGACAGTTTTAGGTTAGTCAAAGGGAAAGAGTGGCTAAAATAGTGTATGGTTTAATGGAGTGTGTTGTACAAATTTATAAGGTCAAAGTATATTTTAAAGAGGTTTTAGGTATGTATAGGTATGTATGTGGTGTGTATTTGGCTAGTTAATGAATCTAAGGTGGTTTTATGTACAAATTTAGGGTCTTGGTATGGTTACTAGGGGTCTAGGTATAATATAGTAGGAGTAGGTTCAAGTCCTAGTTAATTTGGTTAAGTTTTTAGGATCCTTGGTGAAAGTATGGTCGTAATTAAATGAGAGTATACTTTACTTTATTAAAATGTAAAACAACTTAGTGAAAATAAGTTAGAGTGGTTATTATAATGTTTAATAATAAAAAGCAGTTGATGTCGTATCGTAGTATCATTCATGAGGTGAGGAAATGTATATATAATTATATACTTTAAAGTTTAAAATAGTTCTTAGGTAAATGTTATTAATTGTGATCATGAGTTTGGATTTTTATAAATTAATATAATGAATGCTTATGATCTTGTGTTCAAGTGATTTAAATGTCCCAAAAGAAGTGATTGTTTACTGTCCCGTATGCTCATATAATGTAGTCATACAAATGTGGTTGTGTCCTTATGATTAAATACTCTTAATCATAATATAATGCTATGTGATCCAATGTTTCCATGTTTTGATGATTAAAATAATGTATGCTCATGTATGATGCATATGATTGCTCAAAAGGTTTCATGCAAAGGTGGTAATATATATATATATATATATATATATATATATATATATATATATATATATATATATATATATATATATATATATATATATATATATATATATATATATATATATATATATATATATATATATATATATATATATATATATATATATATATATATATATATATATATATATATATATATATATATATATATATATATATATATATATATATATATATATATATATATATATATATATATATATATATATATATATATATATATAGATAGATAGATATCATGAGGTGACATGTACAATGATGACATAGTCAAAACCTAAAATTGACAGGTTTTACAGCTGTCAACGTCTGAATTCAACGTGTCAGCTTCTGAATTGGCTTTGTCAATGTCTGAAGATGCATGCATGAATTCATCAACTGGTTTTTCTTGTGGCCCTTCTTCCTCCTTACCAACAGCAGCAGATGCTTGCATAAATCCATCAGTCCATATAGGTATGGTGACATAATCCAATATGGGAGTTGGCTCAACTACATGTGATCCTTCTTCTTTAGCAACCTATGTACCTGAAATTTCAACAATAGGTTCCTCCAAAATATTTAGATCCCTCTCCACAATGTCTGGATTAGTAACAGGTACATAATTTAAAGACCTAGATAATGGTTCTAAGTCAAATAACCAATCCGGTCCATTCTTTGGATCACTAGGCTTACTTTCTAAGAACTTAACATGCACCTTTTCAAGAATGCGTTTTTCCTTCTTGTTGTAAACCCTGTACCCTCTGCTACTCATAGAATAACCCACAAAATATCCTTCATCACCTTTTGCATTAATTTTTCCTAAGGCATCACTAGTATCTAGTATCACTACATGACATCCAAAGGGTTTAAGAAAGTATATATTAGGCTTCCTGTTCCAAAATAGCTCATAAGTTGTCCTATTGTGGATTGTGTTGACCAAGGCTCTATTTTGAACATAGCAAACCATGTTCACATCCTTAGCCCAAAAAGCAATGGGAAACTTAGCATCTGCTAACATGGTCCTAGCTGCTTCTATTAGTGTTCTATTCTTTCTTTCAGCTACACCATTCTGCGTTGTGGAGTTCTAGCAATGCTAAACTCCCTAGAAATTCCCTTATTGACACAAAAGGCATCTAGAAGATTGTTGCTAAACTCACCATGATAATTGTAAATTCACACTCGTTTAGGAAAACGAGGGAAAAGCGGTAAGTATTAAGCGTACGTTTAGGAAAACGTAAACACTTATGACCCAAAGTGGGGATCGTTCTCGAGGAGGCTAGTATGTTGTGTGATGAATTGATTAATGTTTGTGATTATATTGAGAAGAAAAGAAAAGAGAAATAAGAAAGAAATGACGGTTACGAAGACGGATCGAGCTAAAACGAAAAAGCGTTCACGTAAAACCGTAAAAAAACTACAAAATTAAAATTTTAAACCTAAAAATTAATTAAAAGCTAAAAGTAGTCTAAAATAATATAAATAAGAATAAAAATCCAATAAAAATATTTTAAAACCTTTTATTAATTAAATATTCAATTTTAAATGCTAATTAAAGCCCTAAAATTAAATATAATTAATCAAAATGTCCAAAATATATTTTTATTGAAAAAATAACTTACTTATATTATCTAAAGACTAAAAAGTATTTTTTTCTAATTTTTAAAAACTATTTTTCTATTTTTTAAATCACTAAAAACTATTTTAGAACTAAAATAATTATAAAAATAATAAAATAATACCAAAAATAATTTGAAACTTTTAAAAATCCTAAATTACTCTAATGAACAGAAGAAAAATGACAAAGTTTGAAAAATATTAAATTTACCACTAAAAGACAAAAGCAGTTTAATATTAAACCCTAATTAACTTAAATTAAGTCTAAAAAATAATAAAAAGATGAACAGTAGAATATTTTTAAACCAAAAACCTTAAAATGTTTTTCTAAATCTATGAAAAATGTTTAAACTGAAAAATAAGTATTTTTGGCACTAAATGCCAAAAACAGAAACATTAAAAGTAATTAAAATAGCAATAAAAACTAAAAAATAGCAAATGAACAGTAAATAAAAATCTACTTAATCAGAAAAATCAAAAATTAAATTAGAAAAATAATAAAACAAGTTTCAAGTCCTAAATCCAATTTTCAAGCACTAGAGACAAAAAACCAAACTTTCTGAAAGTGACACTTTGGGACATTTGTCCTTTAGCTTAAGCAGTACTAACCAATATACTAGCAGGGGTAACTTTTTTCCCACTGCTAGTGTAAAAATATGGTTTGTGGATGTTTAAGCTTAGGAAAGCTCTTTGGATTGGGTTTCTTTGGACAACAAGGCACCCCCACACCAATTGGGTTGTGGGGAGTCTGAGTAAACACAAAAAACACACAATCACTTAGCAAAATCAAGCTCAAATAGCACACCAAGTTTCTGATAAAGCCTATATGTTTCTGATGAATGGTTACTGGTTTTCTAGGCACAAAAGTGAAATTCAAAGCTCAATAACTTGCACAATAATCAACCAAACAGCATATAACCAATACTCAATCCTTAAATAACATATTATCTAACATTCACCAAGATTTGAGGCAAAAATCAAACAAAATCTGGCAGACAAAGCAGTTACTGAATTTAGGCTATGTTTACCCACTTTTGATCATGCAAATGTGCTATAAACCCTACCAAATGGAAAACCTAGTGACATACAACCTAATAACACCCTAAGAAGTGTGCTAGACCAGTTAATAAGCCAAGAGTCTTAAGCCAATCTCAAGAAAATACCAGATCCAAACACCCCTTTAAAATTCTGATAATGAAATTAACCAAGTAAACCTACTCAAATCTTCACAAATCTGATTAAACAAGCTCAAATCATACATATAAACCAAAAATGAGTAAAATCAAACCATATAACAAACAAACCAACAATATCCATTCAAATCACATAAACACCAAATTTGAAAACTGAAAAATGGAAACAAGGGGGGTTACCTTGTTGGACCTACATCCAGGCCCAACAATGGCTGCTAGCCATCTCCTAACAGACCCGGGCCTGTGCAGATCTCTTGAACAACAAGCACTTAAAACCTGCTAAGAAAAATACACAAACACAATATATCCAATATTCTGATTTTCGGAAACCTTTTAAACCTTCTTTCACAAAATTTTCAGAAAACTTCCTTAAACCTTTTCCTTTGAAATCACTTACACAATCCAACTAACAAACTTGGACAACCAGATTCAGAACAAGATTATACAAAAAGGTCACTTTTTCAGAAAGTTGAAAACAAGACTGACTTTTTTGAAAAATCCTTGAACTAATGACAAATGTGGAACACAGATTCTAGTTTAATATCACACCAACTTTTATAAAACAAAAGGAATTACAATTTTTCATAAAAAATACCAACTTTATTTAAATAAAAAGGGATTACAAAGCTTTTAAACTAGAAACTGGAACAAAGGGGATACCACACATTGGTCCTCCTTTTATAAGCTACAATAGAAGCTACTAGATAATAAAACCCTAATGGACGAATTTCCATCCTTGCCCTTGGAATCTTGACTGAAAACTTGGTCAAATTGTGCCCATGTGATGATCTTGATGGGTACCAGCTGTTGTATTGATCTTGGGACGTTAAAATGTGCTTGGGACCAAGGACTACCATCTAGCCGTTTATCATGTCCCCTCCTAGGGTTTTGTGGAAAGGGACGGGTGCAGGGGACCCCTGGGGTGGTCAAATGGGTTGAGTGGGGACAAAAATAAGAGTGGTTTTGGGTTTAGGCTTAGTTTAGTTAGTGATCTGGAAATTATTGGCCAAAACCCCTTTGATTAGCTCTTTGTTCTTCCTGGAAATTTTTAGGGTTTATGGGTGGATTAGTTCTTGGTTTAATCTGAAATGGGGATTAAGGTATTTAAATAAGTGTTTGGAGGGAAGGTTAGTGGGAGGGTTTGACTAATTGACCGGGTTTATTTAAATAAACCTGGTGGTGGAAATCTGGCGTGGGTGGGAGTGGTGAAGTGGAGGTTTGTGGTTGGCTGTTGGAGGTGAGGTGGAAGGATGATTGGTGGTGGTGTGTTTAGATGTTTGGCAGAATAGGTCCCCCAAGGTTCTTCTTTTCTTCACTTTGTATAAACAGCAACAAAACCAATTTTCCTTTATAAATAAGTTTCACCAACTTGTCAAATTTGGCAAGACAAGTTTTCAAACTTTAAACAAGGACTTGAAATGTAATTTCTTCAATCTTCAAGGGCTGTTCTTGTAACATCTTGATAATTTAGGGACCCAAATGCATTTTATGAGTTTTGCAAGGGTATAAATTGCCAAGTCTTCAAAAATGAGGGACAAATGTTGACAATCTTCAATTCTTCAAGGTCATTTTTGGAAATTCCAGATTTGGGCCCGGTTCATTGTGCGGCTTCGTTTCCCGTGTTCGTTTTTGAATGATTCTTGTGATCTTTTTGTCATTTCCTCAATATCCGTACCTAAAATACACAAGCAACAAACACGAGCATATATTTGGCTGTTTTAATTATATTTTATGCATTTTAAGCCTGATTTGGACGATGAGACTATGTATAAAAGCAGTCTCATCACACCACCATTGTCACTTCTAAGAATTTTAACCTCATTACCTGTTTTCTTCTCAATCTGTGTGATGAAGTTAGTTAAAGTCTTAGCAGTATCACTCTTTAAAACTAAAAAGAAAGCCCAAGTAAACCTAGAGTAATCATTAGTGACAACAAAACAATAGGATTCACCATTTAGGTTTCTATATTGGTTGGACCAAATAGGTCCATGTGTAGCAAGTGAAGTGGTTTAGAACTAGAATGCACACTTTTAGACTTAAATGAGACTTTATGATGTTTGCCTTTAAGGCATGCAACACAAGAGTGATCATTGTGAAAAGCCTATGAAGGCAAACCATCAACAAGATCATGTCTCACAAGTCTATTAATGTTCTTAAAGTTAATGTGCCCTAACCTTCTGTGCCATAAATTACTTTCATCAACTGATGCTTTAGCATAAAGACATGACAGATTTTTTTTCATCTTAATTCCTTTTAGATTAAAATTATAAATGTCCTTATGCCTAGGTGTTCTATATTCAATAAAGTTTTCATCAGGAATCTTAAAATCCTTACTCATCACCAAGCATTTAGTATCAGTAAAAAGAACTTTATTTTTGTTGCCACAAACTTGTAACACACTAAACAAGTTATAATCAAGTTCCTTTACCAGAAAGAAGTTTTCAAAACGTAAATTGTTGGTGATAAGAGTACCTTTGCCAGATATAGTTCCTTAGCCTCCTCCAAATTACACTTTGTCACCATCTTTAATGGAGATAAAATATTTCAAATAATCTTCCTTCCCCGTCATGTGCCTAGAGCATCCACTGTCCCAATATCCATGATCATTGACCTGCTATTGAATGCCCTGCACATAAAGAAAACAAATTAGTTTTCTTTGGGAACCCAAGCCTGTGCAGATTTGGATTCATGTGGTTGTTCAACAAGAACTAACTTATTCCTTGTAACAACCCCTTGTTCATCCCTTTGTGGCCTGAACACCCAATTTACCCTAATTGGTTTAGTAATGACCTTTGAAAGATAATTAAATTTGTTGCAGGTCATATAAATTCCATCAGAATTAGGGTTTTGGTCTTGTTTAGGCGTCCATGTCAAACTAGATGAAGCTTTAGATCCTTTTCCCTTAGGTTGTAAATACCTATTGTTACTTGTTCTAACACAAGATCTAACAGTAGCTAGTTGTGGCATTTTGATACAAAACTTGGAGCTGTCAGCATTTAATTTGTTCCTGTCAGCACTGAATTTGTTTCTTTTAGCGCTGAATTTGTTCCTGTCAGCGTCCAAATTATGGTTTCCTACAGGAACCCATTTTCTGTTAGACCAAGTGTTGGTCTTTGGAAAGGGCCTTTGTCTATGAATATTAGTCCCTTTAGAAAAGAAGGGAGTTGGGCTAATGGCCTGTGGACTAGGTTGGACAAAAGGTCTGGGTTTGACCATGGTTGACCTATTGTCAGTGGTGGATTTAGAGCCACTGACACAATTATAGGCCAAATGAGAAAAACTTCCACATGTGAAACAAGCCTTTCTAGACATAACCTTAGGCCTGGATTGAAAGAAACCTGTCCCATTAACACTAGCTTAGCTTTGGGGTGACCTAGGTTTTCTATACATTTCAGCATACTTAACACTAGGTTTTCTCTTAATTGGTGAGCCATGGTCAATGGTTTCTCTAGTGGTGGGGTTGGTCACAGTAATCGGTGTAGGCATAAATGGACTCTCACTAAGCATCCCAACCTTAACAAACAACATAGGGTTTGCCTTCTTCCACTTTTCAAGATCAGTCACCTTTTGTTGATATTCCTCAACTGGGGAAAGCACTCTAGGTGGAGGAATAAATTCCTCTTCTTGGAGTTCTGGGATACCAGTCCAAGAGAGATCCTTTCTCTTAACACCATAGAAGTTCCCAGCAGGTGGTGGAACAACAACATACTCATTCATCCCAATCCCTGACTTGTCCCTAGGGTCTCTTTGTTCACTGACACACTTTTCTAGGGTTTGACTAGCTTTATTAAATTTTTCAATTTTAAGCCCTACCTTTTCTTTATCTTTAATGGTTTCACTTAACTTAAGTTGCACATCCGCTCTAGATGTCATTAGAGATCCCTAAGTTCATTACTAACTTTAAGATCCCTAGTCAAAATATTAATTTGATCTTTTAGGTCAAATTCCATTTTCTTATATTCCTCAATCGTCCCTTCAGTTTGTACAAGAGCCATTTTATAGTTTGCAAGTCTAGTGCTTATGTCTATAACATCAGATTTTAACTTTAAATTTTCTTTGTTAAGCTTTTCAGTGTTTAATCTACACCCTTTACTAAAAGAATCATCATATACCTCATTATTTGATGAAAATGAGGAGTTGGCCATGAGAGCAAAGTGAGCATGCTCTTCTTCTTCCTTTTCAGCAATCAAAGCTTGATTCTCTACCACATTGATTGTGGTAAAATACGACCTTTTAGGAAAAAGGCGTATTAGCGGTAAGTATTAAGTGATGATTTAGGAAAATCAAGCACTAATGACCCTTAATGAAGTGAAAGTTCGTTTCCCAAGGAGGTATATGTATGTGAATAATTCGTAATTGGTTTGAGATTAATATTGGTAAGAAGGGGATAAGAAAAGAGGATGACGAAGGCGTGAAATTAATTACTACTACGATTACACGTAAAACCGTAAAAAGTACAAAAATAAAAATTAATTCTAAAAATTACCAAAAATTCACCAAAAATCAAAATAAATAAACTAAGAGTTTACCAATGATCAAAACTTTTTCAAACCTTTTAATTAATTAAATATTAATTTTTAAATGCTAATTACAGCCCTAAAAATCAAATTAATTATCAAAAAGCCCAAATAAAGATTTTTCAATTGGTAAACCTCTAAAATGACCTAAAAAGATTAAAAACTATTTTAAAAAATTTTTAAACTAAGAAAAACTATTTAAAATGATTTAAAAACTATTAAAACTTAAAATAATTATAAAAATAAAAGAGTTGCAAAAATACTATTTTAATGTATTTAAGCTAAGAAAAATATAAAAAGTGCAAAAATGTGAAATCTGAAAAATAATAATAAAATAATATTAAAATAATATTAAAAATCCAAAAATTATAAAAAATTCTAAAAACTTGCAAACTAGTTTATTTTAGCCTAATAAAACAGAAAATGAAAGTGAAAAGACCAGAATACCCCTATTGGGCCCCCAAATGGGCTAAAAGCAAAAACAGTCCACTTTAATGGGCTTTTTAGCCCAAAAAGTCAAAATAAGCCCAAATGACTTGGAAAATCACTATCTGACTCAAAATTTAATTCTAAACACAAAACTCTAAAGGCCCAAAAGCTGAAAGTGAGCTTATCACAGCTTAATGAACAAACAACTTATTCTTATTGGGCCATTAAGCCCATTAAGCAATAATCTAATGCCATAAGCTCTAATTTGACACACAACCTTCTTTTGGGATACTAAAGAGATCTATAAAAAGAAATTTTGAAAAAGCACACTCAATAAGCCAGAAATATGCAAAGTACAAATCCACTAAAAGACAAAATAGTCGGGTTAGAGTTCTAGGGCACCTCAGGACTTGATTCAACTTGCAAAATGTTACAAATGACTTCAATAAGCCAAATCAATCAACCAAAATCCAATAAGCAAAACCAATAAGCTGGAATAAGCCAATAAGCACTTATGAAAAAGTCTATTAAGTTGGTTTTCTAGTCAAACCCTAAAGTCAACCCACCAATTGCTCCAGTTTGAACAAATGGGTCAAATAATGAGCACCTATTACAAAATCAAAGTTATTGCTGGTTAAAATAAGCTAGAATAGCTTATTGATAAGCTGAACACAAAAATACACTAGCAGGGGGAACTTTCAGTAGGAACTGGTTCCCACTGCCTTGACTATTTGACCTGGCTTTTTAGAGAGATTCTGTATGTTTTATTGGAAGACAAGGGCACCCAAGTGATCAGTTAATCACAAGGAGTCACAATCAAGCACAAAAACACACTTCAGTATCACCAATTAGCACAGAAAAATAAAACAATGCTCAGATCTAGCACAGACATGGATATTAAGCAGTTATGAACACTTAAGCAGTTTTAAGCTAGAATAAGCACTCCAAACTCAACCAGATGCATACACAAGCTATATAAACTATGATTAAGCACAAATAAACTTAAATCAATCACTGAAACAAAGTATGGAACAAGATCAAAGCAGATTACACTTGTTGATATGAACTTCAAGAACAATAGCACACTTTGCTGATATAAATGACCAAAGATCCGATTTCAACACTCAAATCCTACTTCCATGGTGTAACTAACCAGGTTTAATCACTTGTTAACCCTAGTCTATGATTAAAACTAGGTGTCCCTTAAACCACAGCCAATTTCAACAAGTATACAAGATTTTAGAGCCTATTTTAGGATCTAGGTGTTTATATGCACAAAGCTTGCAGATAAATATCACTTAGCACTTATGAGATATGTTCCAACATAAAGCAACACAAAGCACCAACTCAAAATAGCACAAATCTAAAACAGGTTGTTATACCAAATAACCCTTAATCCACAACTTTTCAAAGCAACTTGTGATTTCAACTAACAACCTACTGATTTTATGATTCAAAAACACTTCCTAGGTGACAACTAACAGATTCAAACACAAAAATCACAACCATAAACACAAGAACACAAAATCAAAGTACAAAATCCAAAACAGGCAATATCATGAAATTTTTAGGGGAAACTTAAACAAGGGAGTATACCTGTCCTCCACAACATCCTAGGAGGACCAGCTATGCTCCTTGGACCTTGTTCAACAACTAGAACAAGACCAAGGTTCTTCAAAATGGAAGATCAAAGCCTGCTGATGTTCAAAGTAGAACAAGGTTTTGATTATGATATTTCTTCAACACAAATAAGCAAACAGCTCAACCAAGAGCTAAAAACTCTTCGCAGGCTTGGTGTCAACAAGCTTGAAGGAGCTTAAGGCCTTTGGCTAAGGGTTAGTACAAGAGAATAACCAAATCAGAATCAAGGATTTCAAGGTTTTTGAACCTTTGAAAACCTTCAAACATAGACGTGCCTTAACCACAAGATTAAGGAAGGTCTAAAAGATCAAATGGAACTCAGATTTCAACTATTCTAACACCAACTTTTAATAAACACAAAAGAGATTTCACAAATTTTCAGAAAATCAGATTTTATTTAACTAAAAAGGAATTACAAAGATTGATAGCCAAAATCTGGAACAAAGGGACTCTCACAGGTTGAGCTCTCCTTTTATAGGCAAATGCTAACACAACACTATTCATAAACCCTAGATGTGAATTTCCCAAATTATCCTTAAGTGCTTATAGACGAATCCTTGAAATGAGCTGTCCAATTTGATCAAAACCGTTCAAAATAGCTTGCTAGTTAAGCAGAGAGTATAAGCTGTTGATCTTGACACGTGTCCTTACTTGGAGAGGAGGGTGTGATGTGATGGCGTAACGGTTTGGGGTGTGGGGTCCATTGGTGAGTGGAGAAGAGGGATTTAATGTTGGGATGGGTTTCTGCATGTGTGAATCACACGGGGGAACAACTAATTGCAATTTACCCTTTGTTGGTAAAAAGTAAATACTGGGTTCATCACGTGCTACAGTACTAGTTTGATCCGAAATCAGTGGAGGTTAAGTGTTTGGCGCGTGTTTGTGTGTTTAAACTTCCAAGGTTGGCAATAGTAACCCTTGGTCTTTGGCAAAGTATGCATATGAAGTATTTCAGCCCATAAAACGTGTTCCCTTTGTTGTTGAAGTTATGATTTTCACACTTTTACCCCAAAACTTTGGCAAAAGTGTTTCAAGGGTTGTTTTTTACATTTTTCCATAATTCAAGGGCTGATCTTTGACACTCTTGATCTTCAAAGGTCTTCAATAGATGTTTGCTTTTATGAGGGACCATAATTAACAATGTTGAATAGTTGAGGGACTAATCTTGCCATTTCTTCAAAGTTGAAGGACCTTTTTGCAATTTTGACAAACTTAAGGGACCAAACTTGTAATTATGAATTCACAAGGGTTTTAAGTGTCAATTATTCATTCATTGAGGATCAATCTTGTATTTCTTCAAGTCTTCAAGGGTAAATCTTGGATAATTCATGAATTAGGGCCCGGTTCTTTGTACGGCTTCGTTTCTCGTGTCCGTTTTTCCTTGTTTCTTATGATCTTTTGTCTTTTTCACGATATCCATACCTAAAATACACAAGTAAACAAACACAAGCATATATATATATATGGTATTTTATGAAATTTTTATGCATTTAAAGCCCGAAAAGAACGATGAGATCATGTATAAATGCCATCTCATCACACATCCTTTGCCATAAAGCTCCAGTCCCATCCAACACCATCAATATCTTGCATCGCGACAATAACCTTTGGCTTAGCATCTTCAACCTTGATGATTTGGCTTGAATTCTTTCCAGCATCAAATCTTCTTTGAGATTTTCACTCCCTCATGAAGTGTCCCATCCTCTGGCAGTTATAGCACTCAACACAAACCACAACCCCTCCTTGGAATCCTTGGAGGGGTATATATAGTCAAACACCACCTAAACTATACATAGTTTCCTAATATAGTCTATGCGTGTGTGACTATGATAACTAATGGGAATTCTTAAATGTCGTCACATAAAGTGAATTTCCAACAATCTTCCCTCATGGGACGACGTGTAGAATTCCTTACAATATTTTTCCTAACAAGTACATAGTGATTAAGAACAAAAGCTTCCATGAAGCGTTCAATGTTGATGAAGTCTTCTGAGGCCTTTGACTTCAAGTCTTCACTCCAGAGAGACTCATCTTTGTAGTAACTTGTAGTAGTAAGACTGTAACGTTACGAGCTAAGTAATCCATGTACTTCTGGTTAAGGAGAGGCTTCTGAATTAACTTCCCCCTAATTCATGCCACATAATCTTGATGTAGAAGCTTTTAATAGCTCCCCCCTAAACCAACAATCCTCATAAGCATTTTCAAAGCTTTCAATAAAGCTTAGAATGATTAAGCTCACAAGGGAATTTAACAAGCAAACCCCATCATATGAAATGATAATGTTGCTATGAGTGATTGAAAGTTTGGTGCACACCAAGTAGATCAACAACGTCTCTTCTCACGCTTGAATAATTCTTCAGAATTTTTCTTCCCCCTGAGAGTTCAAGTTATGCATACTAGAAAGAATCAAGACATTTCTTCCCCCACGTAGGTGAAGAAAGGAAACCAATCCTATGTATGAAGCCCAAATACTGAAGTAGACACTTTATCCCATTCATGAAGTTGACATCGTAACACCAGATTCAATTAAGTCCCGAAAATGCACATATCTTCTTTCGGAGATGCATTAGAGTCAATTAAGTCCTGGAAGTGCATATCTCTCCATATAGGATAATGATGATGAATAATTACAACATCAAAACAATTAAACATCAAACAATAGTGTACCATTTAGAGATTGATAACGCCACGAGTTAAAACACTTATTTTCTCTGCGGTTATGACAATTGTCTTCCCGGAATGTCTTCAAATCAAAAGAAGGTATGAAGTTCATCACGCGTACTCGTTGTGCATTCAAAATATCTTATTCTCCCCCTTGATGGTTTCGAAACTTCGGAACCAGCAATAAATCGTACGCACATGTACCTGAAATCTCGTGAGAATAATAAATAAGTTAAATTATATATTTTGTGAGAATCAGTTGCTGATCCAAATTCTCTACTCAAACTCTCCATGGTTATCTTTACCAACCCCCTTGTAGGCAATTTGAAGTGACCACTGATGGAATGAACCAGATATATCAAACATGAAATTGAATAAAAATCCTTCGATCTTGTGACTTAAGCTTGCACTATTGTTGAATGAGGAACGGTGGAGAAATCTATAAGTACCCAATACATTACTGAAGAAGTATATA
This sequence comes from Glebionis coronaria, assembly GCA_025667525.1. Lineage (NCBI taxonomy): Eukaryota > Viridiplantae > Streptophyta > Magnoliopsida > Asterales > Asteraceae > Glebionis > Glebionis coronaria. The sequence continues at coordinate 69,424,751 of CM046882.1, read as the reverse complement.
AGCATGACACCTCTTGAAATTATCCACATCGACTATGTGCGTGACACGGAGTACAATAATGTAGCTCATTAAAGTGATAGTTATCCGGGTCATCAACCAACCACCCTGAACCCGGAAACTAGATAAACAAGTCTTCATTCAAAACATAAGCACGAGCAAGTTATCTTCAATGATAAAATAAGTTCACGCCTTCGATAAATTCTTCTTCAATGTCAAATAATAATACCCGATTAAACCTCCGTAGCCACTAAAAATATAGCCATTTTTCTTGGTCTCGTCAAAATAAATCTTGTCATTTTGTCACGTCTTTTTGTCACTTTCAAAACCGTTAATCAAAATATTTAACATCTATCACATAAAATGATAAATAATATTTAGATGTAACAATTTTATCAAAATTTGGCCCATTAGTTGCAATACACAAACTAATATTAATCTCAGTCCAAACAACTTTTTTCCATATCTGGATATATGAGATTAGTATAACGTTTTTACGTGCCATCATTTTTAAAAGAAAAGAATTGGACCAGCCCATCTATGTTTTGCTATACCCGGTCCTAAAGCAACCAGTGGGGATTATATAAGATCATTTTAACCCTAAACTTTAGTAACCCTGATCACTGTATCAAAAACATACGCAGCCACTCTCAAACCCCCGACTTCGTAACCTCCGTCTCTTTCTATTTCTCCCCATCTAACAAACCAAATCATCTCTTCCATATCCAGTAAACATCTTCGCCTCCCATCTTGATGATGATTCCAATCTCCAATCAAGTCTCATATAGATCAAATACTGGTTCGATCTATCATCTCAAACGATACTACAAATCACCAAACCCCTTTCTTTAACCATCTCAATCAAAATATAGCTTTGATTCATTTCGAATTGAACACAAATCATATGTGTCCTTTGATCCTTGACGAGATGAACACGACATCAAGATCAATTTAAATTGATCTCGGGTAGGTGTGGTTTTGAAATAGAAATAAAGATTGGATTTTAACAGATTTGTTATAAATCTTTTCTTCATATTCGAATATTAATGACATATCTGATTTTGCAATGTTGGTTTTACACTCGAAAAAATGAGATATTGTAACAATAAATGTTATGAGTCTTCAATACTTTTCGTATATAAAAAATGGGTAATCCCCAACAAAGAACTATGATGATTCCCGTTTCCGTGTATGATCTTTAAAGATCTCAACATGCATGTATATCATGAAAAAATAATCTGAGATCTATTTTAATGATTATTTTCTGTTTGAGTCAGTGTAGGCTAAATTGAGACGAAGGGAGTGGGATTTGTTTGTGATATGAGACGAAGGGAATTAGATCGAGTCGGGTTGTTGAGTAGGGTTTAATGTTGGTTTGTTGATGGTTGGTTATTGGTCTCGGTAGATATGATTAGAACAAGTCATGGTCACAGTATGGATTTTCGCTACATATCAGAATGTTATAAAACAATCTTGCAATGTTCAGAGTCACAACACCCTATCGTAATATGAATATATCCATCAGAATATATCCATTATCAGAATATATCCATCGGAATATATCCATCGGGATGAGAATCTGAAATCATATCCATATGTCATACTTTTTCCGGATTTTCAGGATCTGGACTTTTCTGGGCTCATATTTGGTTTTCATCTGGATTTGATTTTCTGGGCAGGATCTTCATCCTCAAAAAAATGAAAACAAAAGAAACCCCAAAAAAGAGGTTATATGTAACACCCCATTTTGATAATGGAATGTCACGCGTAATTATGGTGTGTCATCAAAGCATACAAGGATAAATGTCTAAAACAGTACATGACCATAGGGATAACCGGAATTAAACATCGGTTCCCAAACATAAGCCCAAAACATAATTGTAGAAACTAGAAGGGGGGGTTGAATAGTTTCTAGTTCATTTTCAAAACATTTCGGCTCAATCCACTGCCCGCGGTTCCTTATCTCTGCCCGCGGTTCCTTATTGATAAGGAATCGCCGGTCCAATAACGAACCGCCGACAGTGGACGTAGCAACATTGTTAATTTGAAACCTTAACAATCCTTTGTATCAAATTCTCGATCAAGCTTGACTAGATATGAGATGTGTTTGATTGAAAGATAAATACTACAAGTAAGTAAACACACAAACATATCAAATCAAGAGTACATCAAGCAATAGTCTAAACACTAAGCACACACGTACTAAGCATAAGCTTTTCCGCAACTAGGATGTTTAGACTAAGTGATGTACACTTGACCATAATCTAAACACAAAGCACACACGTACTAAGCCATAGCTTTTCCGCAACTTGGATGTTTAGATTATGAGATGCACACAACACACAACACAAGTATGCAACTATAAATACATCTACAAAGGAAAAGACACAAATGTAAAGGAAAGTACCGACACGATGATTTATAGTGGTTCGGTCACGAAGCTCCTCTTCGCCCTACTCCACTCCTCGAGTACACCTTACTCGAGAGTTACTTCACTAGTCAACAAACTCCTTAAGGTGGAGAAACCATACACAACGTCGCTTATCCAATTTCCGACTCTAAGCTAAAAGTCGAGTCCTAATCTTAGGTAGGACCAATCTACACAACGTCGCCCACTTCACCATTTAATGACACAAGGCTAGATGTCGAGTTCTAATCGAAAGTTAGAACCAATCTTCACAACTCTTCACTTTGAAGCTAAGTGAGAACTTCACACAACACAACTACTAATCACTTTCAAGTTTAGTGAGAACTCACAAGACACAACCACATCACTTTATAGTTTAGTGAGAACTACCTAGACACAACCACATCACTTTAGAGTTTAGTGAGAACTACCAAGACACAACCTAATCTACCCACTAGTTATGTTTTATGGCCCAACATAACAAACCTTGTGTTTTATGGCCTAAACACATAAACCATATAGATCTAAGCACACATCACTTAGATCTATAACTCTAACACTATATCCAAGTACTAACAAGACTTGGATCTACACAACTAACACCTAATCCAAGGATACCCATCACTTGGATATTCTACCCTTACAAACACATCCAAGTGTACCCAACACTTGGATCTTCTACATATACATAGTAGGAAGACTAAAAACATAACTTAGATCTATAGAAGGAAAGATCTTCATCATGTAGTGAACCCAACACATCATGGTAATGATAGTGTTCTTCTCTTTGCACTTGTGAGGATGAGGAGATTGAAGATTGAATCACATCTTAAACAAGATTAATCAAAACTAACTAATCAAGGATCTAAGATGGTTTTTGAAAGAAACTGTGCAAAAAGGGTTGAAAGAAAACCTGGAAATGATCCACTATTTATAGGACAACATTGCAACGGTCAAAAACACCCGCGGTTCCTTATCTCTACCCGCGGTACCTTATCAATAAGGAACCGCGGGTTCCTTTAAGGAACCTCCGCATCGGAGTCCGTGCAAATTTGTCCTTTAGTGGGATATGCCATCTGGGGTAGTTTATACCCTCAAAGGATATTCCAAAGGCATATGGAATATGCTAAATTCAAATTTCCATTTTCTTTTTAATAAAACATTTTCTTAAAAATAAAGTTAATTAAAATCTTTTGTCACATTTGATTAAAATGTGAGTTTTAAGAAAATATTAATCCTTGATCACTTAGTTTGGTTAATGACATGTTTGTACATACCTTTAGTGATTCATGCCGAATGCAGTCTTGGAGGTGTCGAGAGAAGTATACAAATGTATTCTTGAGTGATTACGAGTATCTTAACATTTTACATAATGTATTGCGAATTATACGTTCGTCATCAACAAAACACAAACAGATTATATCGACAAAGCATCGTAATGTTTGCACTAACAATCTCCCCCTTTTTGATGATGACAAACAAGTAAACCGCGACACATATTAAAATGCATAAGTTACTCGTTTACACTTACTTCTCCCCCTTTTGTTGAATCAAAAAGGTAGTCAACGTCTTGAAGAAGAGAAGAATCAACGTCGAGAGAGCAGACGTCCAAAGTGGTAGTCATCGATCACACGAGCTTGCATCCGAAAGGTAGTCTTCATTTGTTGAAGAGGAGGATCGACTTCGAGAGAACATGCATCCAAAAATCTAATCATCCATTGTGGTTGTCGTTTGAGAGGCGAGAATCCAAACCATAAACCCATCATCCAAAGATATTGAGCTTGCGTCATCCTAGTGAAGTCTTCAATCACCATAGGTTAACTAACTCCATGCATAATAAAAATGCTTATCTTCAAGATTCCAAAATTCATTACTAGCAAGATATTCGATGAATGATCGCAAATGTAATGACTAGAACTCTTTTAAATTCTCCCCCTTGATATGAGCTCCCCCTTGCTTGAGGTACCACCAAAGCAAGAATAGTGACGAGCTACAAAAATGGGTTAGAAGTGTCCTACAAAACAAGGTTAGTAGACAAGAGCATATATAAAAAGAGGATGATAGACAAGTCGTTTGCACAAACAATGACAAGCAAAGAAGTGTGCACGCGATTCTATCAATCCAAAAATAAATAAATAAAGGAGAGGATCGTGACAAGAGCAATTCGTAATTGTTGGAACAGAGATAGAAAAGAAACATCCATACCAATTGTAATGATAATATGTCAAAGGGTAAAAAGCTTAGAATTTTTGGAATCACCCATGAAAATTCAAGATTTAACCATCAACTCTCAAAAAAAAACAAGGAGAGGATTTTGAGGAAATCAATTCAAAATTGTTGGAATAGAGGTAGAAAAGAACCATCCAAGAATTTGAAGATATCATCTCAAGGTGTTAAAAAATTAGAATTGATGGAATCACCCATACCAATTGTAAATTTTAACCGCAATCAACTCTCAAAAAGAGGAACAAAAATATCTCAACCTAGAGACATTTTTGACCAAAAAAAATAAAGGAAAACCAAAAGCGGATAAATCGACGCTTTAAGAAAAATTTGGGATATAGGACATTATAGGCAAAAATACGTATGAATGTCGACACCAAATGGTGTTTAGCATACGATAAACTACATGCTCAAAGTTTCGTAGCTCTTCTCAATCATTATGGATGTTCAAAGAACAATTACATGATGAGGAAAGGGTAAGGCTCGACTCAACTTAGTTTAGAAAGACTAGAAGAAAGAGACTCGACTTAGAAGAGCATGATTAAAATGAATTGAGAGAGACTCAACAAAAAAGTTAAGGATAACTTCACAAATTAACTCATGAATACTATACCTTATAAGGTGATAGTGAAATCTCAAAAGAAAATGAGAAAAGAAACTCAAAAGAAGCTCAAGAAGACATGAAGAGTTAATACAAAATCTAACACATGATCAAGTAAGCACATAGGATAATTCATGCAATGCCTTATGAAGTCTACAATAAACCAATGTAGAGAAGGTGCGCAATTAACACATATGGCATGCAAGAAACAAGATTATTTAAAAAGTGAAGACTAAGTAAAACAAGTTAGCACGTAGCATTTAAGGACATGCATGAGTTAGACACATCTAAGAGATATTATATCGGAATCGCTTGACAAAGACAGAACCTTTATAATAAGCATGCATTCATTAACTAATGAATTAAGCATATAACATACGGATAAGCAAGAGGATATATAAGCAAGTAGCATACAAGCAAGTCATCTATCTAGATATCACAAATCAAGCTACATGTAATGTAAATCTCCAAGAAGATTCCTAATTCTTATTAGTTTAAGAAAAGGACTCAAGATAAGAGAAAAGAAAGAAACATAATAACAACAACATTTAAGAGTTAAAGAAAAATCATGTTGAAAAACATAAAAGGAAATACAAGAGAATAAAAAACAAGCCTAAAACTTAAGCATAATTCTAATCTTAGTTACACTAGAATCCTAAGATTTGCTTAAATTAGATGTCTTAGCAATAAGCAATCCACATGCTTAAATGAAAGACAAGGGTGGTGGCGGAATTTGGTGTGGTGAAAGGTAAAGTCACCAAGGGTTCAACAAAGTCATTCACAATGGGAATGCTTTGGATGGGTGATGTGGGTGGGTTTGAAGGGGTAAATGGTGAAGTCACCGGGGTATCAACAAAGTCATTCACAATGGGAATGCTTTGGATGGGTAGAGGTTGGGTAGTCACATCCAAGAGAGTACTTGGAGTGAAGGGTGAGGTTAGCTCATTCATTCTAGATTGGAATGAAGAGGAGGTAGAACCATATGAATGGTTGGGACCATGGGTTGAGGTAGTCTTGCATGGAGCAAGAGTTGGTGAGGGTGATGAAGAGATGAGAATTGGAACAATCTCATTCTTGGGTGTGTGAAAGGGTGAAGAGTTAAGTTTGGGTAACTTAATCTTAATTTTGAGGTGCCTCTTTGAAGAGGAGGTTTTGGATGAACAGAAGGTTCTTGTAGAAACCATGGTAGTAATGGGTGGTTTAAGGGGTAAGGATGAATGGTTTGAGGTGTGAAGAACAAGGCTAACAAGGAGGGTTTAAAAGGGTGAGGGGATGATCTAAACTAGTAAAGGGTTAAAAAGGGAAAGCCCAAGATATTTTGGGAGTGATCAAAGGTTTGAAACAGAGATTCCAAAGGGTGTTGGAACAATTGGGAAGTTTCAGAAAACCCGAATTTGAGAGCTTCTGCCCACGGTTCTTTATCTCCACCGGCGGTTCCATATTGATATGGAGTTGCGGTCTATTTAAAGAACCGCCTAAAGAGGCTTGGTTAAGGTGGTGAGGCTTGGTTTAGGTGGTGAAGGAGGATTTTCCAATTAAGCAAATACTAATGTTCTAGTCTAACATATCATAAAGTCATGCTTAAGAGCAATAAAAACTAGAACACACACAAAGGAAAGACACATAGGTTCAATTAGCACGTAAGAAGAAAGCTAAGAAAAACCTAATGGCTACAAAACAAAAAGACTCCTAATGACATACAAAGTTCATCAAAGTAAACTATCATTAGTCATATATAGGAAGAGCCATTTAGCCAATTTAGAGAATGAGTATGAGACTATCACTGGAGGTGCTCAATTAAGGCTAAACACGACCATTTTTACGAGTTATACACCAACTCAACTTCCCACGTGGAAGTAATTCAACCGTTAGGTCAAATTAAGATCCTAATGCATAAATTCTCTAGTAGTCATTCTCAAGTTAGACAAAATGTAATTCCAACATTTGCCTAATAAAGTTTAGCAAGGATGAAACTTGCATGGCGACACAATGCATGACCTAATGAGGGTTAAGAATGCACCATTAATATCTTGACAAAAGAGTCTAGTTAAGGTTAATTACCTTAATAGATCTTGAGGCCAATAACATTGAATTGTACAAACCAAGTTTATACAATTTGTTAGAACACTCTTGATTGGTCTTTCAGAAATGACAAATTTATAAATTGCATAGCAATTAAATTACTTGAGTATTTCGGATGAAACATCCAAGTTATCAAACCGACTCTATTGTGCATTATAAGTAATTATTAAACAAAATATGTCTAACAATTTGAACAAGTAGATTCAATATAACACCATCAACACAAGCGTGATTTATGATCCGATGTATATTATTAATAAACCACATTCATGTCTACACTAAAAAACATGTCAATTAGATTCGATAATGATACCAATCATAGTTTGAATAATGCATTGATATTTAATCGAAATCTTTCTTGATTCCCACAAACACTCTTTTAAGAGAAAATAGCTAAGATTTTCAAAGGGTGTTTCATGTTTTATAGTAAGACATTTATCTACTTGAACTAATAACACAATGATCATGTAAGACGACCCAAATCAATAGATTTGATAAGCTCCCAAAGCTTTCAAACCTAAGAGTGTTAATAAACATAACGAGGTGTACATGATGTTTATATAACATATATAAACCTAGAGATGTTGATCCTATATGCAATGCACAAATAATGTTGCAACCAAAATGCAAGAAATCTAGCATACATCCTAATTAGGAAAAACTAGATACTAACAAATACCAAGCAAGGCACAAGAGACTAGACATATAAGCAATACTAATACAAATAGCAAGGAACACTTAATAATGTCTACAAATAATAATAACACACAATGAAACATACACAAACAATTAGTTTAACACATAAAACCATTCGTCCATGTTTTGAGTGTTAGATACAACAAAGTATTCATAGCTTGATTTTATTTGAAAATAGTCTTTGACCCATTTAAAATTTAATTAAGTTTAACACTTTGTAAATATATCAATTTTCAAAGATATATCACCAAGAGATGTCCAACTTAATAGAAAGAGTAAGACACAAGTTTTACGACAAACCGACGCTCAATACTTTGGACAAAGTATGGAACTTAGAAACCATCCAAATTTTAAAGTTTGAATAAAGGTTTGTTAGCATTTTTAATTGAAAGAAAATTGAATTACGTTCGAAATGACGGGTGGCACGACTTCTACGGACTTACGGTTGATTTTATATGATTTTTCAAAGTTTTCAAAAATCTGAGTCAGACTGACTGCGGTTCCTTATTGATAAGGATCCGCGGGGAACAATAAAGAACCGCGCTCAGAGGACAAAAAATGAGTTTTTGGCTAAAATCATTTGGTAACTTTTTGGAAGGACTTAGGACTCTAAAAAGTCATTTTAGACACATAGAACTCGTATTTTAGAGTTAATTCTGACACAAAAGATTTTTATACTTCCAAACATGAAAAGATTTAATTCAAGCTATTATACAAAGTTTATTTAACACCAAAACTTATACTAATGAAACAACGAAACACATGTCATAAGTAACCACTCTTCATGAACAATTTGATACAAAGATCGTCTCTATTTTTAAAAACCGTTTTCATTTTTAAAAACCATTTGTTTTGAAAAAGAGAGCAAAGATCGATCCAAGCTTTAAAGTACAATATACTTCAAAGATCTTGAGTAACCTCGCTCTGATACCAATTGTAGAAACTAGAAGGGGGGGTTGAATAGTTTCTAGTTCATTTTCAAAACATTTCGGCTCAATCCACTGCCCGCGGTTCCTTATCTCTTCCCGCGGTTCCTTATTGATAAGGAACCGCCGGTCCAATAACGAACCGCCGACAGTGGAAGTAGCAACATTGTTAATTTGAAACCTTAACAATCCTTTGTATCAAATTCTCGATCAATCTTGACTAGATATGAGATGTGTTTGATTGAAAGATAAATACTACAAGTAAGTAAACACACAAACACATCAAATCAAGAGTACATCAAGCAATAGTCTAAACACTAAGCACACACGTACTAAGCATAAGCTTTTCCGCTACTAGGATGTTTAGACTAAGTGATGTACACTTGACCATAATCTAAACACAAAGTACACACGTACTAAGCCATAGCTTTTCTGCAACTTGGATGTTTAGATTATGAGATGCACACAACACACAACACAAGTATGCAACTATAAATACATCTACAAAGGTAAAGACATAAATGTAAAGGAAAGTACCGACACAATGATTTATAGTGGTTCGGTCACGAAGCTCCTCTTCGCCCTACTCCACTCCTCGAGTACACCTTACTCGAGAGTTACTTCACTAGTCAACAAACTCCTTAAGGTGGAGAAACCATACACAACGTGGCTTATCCAATTTCCGACTCTAAGCTAAAAGTCGAGTCCTAATCTTAGGTAGGACCAATCTACACAACGTCGCCCACTTCACCATTTAATGACACAAGGCTAGATGTCGAGTTCTAATCGAAAGCTAGAACCAATCTTCATGACTCTTCACTTTGAAGCTAAGTGAGAACTTCACACAACACAAATACTAATCACTTTCAAGTTTAGTGAGAACTCATAAGACACAACCACATCACTTTATAGTTTAGTGAGAACTACCTAGACACAACCACTTCACTTAGAGTTTAGTGAGAACTACCAACACACAACCTAATCTACCCACTAGTTATGTTTTATGGCCCAACATAACAAACCTTGTGTTTTATGGCCTAAACACATAAACCATATAGATCTAAGCACACATCACTTAGATCTATAACTCTAACACTATATCCAAGTACTAACAAGACTTGGATCTACACAACTAACACCTAATCCAAGGATACCCATCACTTGGATATTCTACCCTTACAAACACATCCAAGTGTACCCAACACTTGGATCTTCTACATATACATAGTAGGAAGACTAAAAACATAACTTAGATCTATAGAAGGAAAGATCTTCATCATGTAGTGAACCCAACACATCATGGTAATGATAGTGTTCTTCTCTTTGCACTTGTGAGGATGAGGAGATTGAAGATTGAATCACATCTTAAACAAGATTAATCAAAACTAACTAATCAAGGATCTAAGATGGTTTTTGAAAGAAACTGTGCAAAAAGGGTTGAAAGAAAACCTGGAAATGATCTACTATTTATAGGACAACATTGCAATGGTCAAAAACACCCGCGGTTCCTTATCTCTACCCGCGGTACCTTATCAATAAGGAACCGCGAGTTCCTTTAAGGAACCTCCGCGTCGGAGTCCGTGCAAATTTGTCCTTTAGTGGGGATATGCCATCTAGGGTAGTTTATACCCTCAAAGGATATTCCTTTGGCATATGGAATATGCCAAATTCAAATTTCCATTTTCTTTTTAATAAAACATTTTCTTAAAAATAAAGTTAATTAAAATCTTTTGTCACATTTGATTAAAATGTGAGTTTTAAGAAAATATTAATCCTTGATCACTTAGTTTGGTTAATGACATGCTTGTACATACCTTTAGTGATTCATGCCGAATGCAGTCTTGGAGGTGTCGAGAGAAGTATACAAATGTATTCTTGAGTGATTACGAGTATCTTAACATTTTACATAATGTATTGCGAATTATACGTTTGTCATCAACAAAACACAAAGAGATTATATCGACAAAGCATCATAATGTTTGCACTAATAATAATAAATCAAAAGAAATTAATGAAAGACTAAACAAGCATAAGTATGTGAAGGCAAAAAGGAAAAGAAGTCTCTAGCAGCTTCCATCCTATGCACGTCCTCCAAATGCTCGAGTCTTTCCTAGGGTACCTGCCATTTTGGGACATGGAAAGGAAAGTAACGGCTGAGCAAAATGCTCAGTGCATGGATATAGACATAGTATAAATGACTAAAACATAATAAAGACTTAATAGCAGCGTAAATGTATAAGTCCTGTAAAACTTGGAACATGTTCATAAAACTGGTTTTATAGTTTGAAAAACCTTATGTTTATCTTATGAAAACTGTTTAACATATTTTACCATTAACCAATATAGATCATGAAAATCTATCGTGCATGAATAATTGGAGGGGTGACCTCATCATGCAAATTAGAGGGGATGCCTCTAATTTAATATACTAGTTTTGGGTAGGAGGGATCAGCTCCTTGTTAAGGATGCAAGGCACACACCACATTCACACTGAGTAATCTGCTGGAAACATGTGACTAGGATGCACCCATACGCCCCACATGATAAATATAATAAATGGCCAAAAGCTGAAGGGACGCCACGAGCAATCACTCCGCCGTGGTGAAGTCATAACACCAGTGCCTCTAGTGTTATGGTTATGGTACCTCCTTAACTAGGCGAAACTGGTCATGCATGTATATGGCTATAGGTATTCTAAATTAAACATAAGCAAATCAAACATATAAACTTATACTACGGGAAAACAGTTGGCTGCATACGGGAAATCCTAATAAGGAAAGAATGTCCATACTAAAAGGACGGGAATCCGTATCTTATGTCCAGTGAACGAAGAAGACGAACGGAAGAGAGTCCTACTTCGGTATCACTAATGCTACATAAATACATACGTGTATAAGTATCTGATTACTACATACGTAACAGGTTTATGTCTTGCCTTAGCTTATTTTATATGTTCATGTCATGTTTTACTGTTTGAAGCTTTATAATGTATTTATCTTACATTCTGTCTATTCTGATTAAGTATTACTTGTATTTCATGTATTATTATACTTGTAGTGTAATAATAAGTAACTTTCTAAAATATAGCAGGTTTCCTAAAATAGAAAGTTTCCAAAAATAGAAGTTACCAAAAATAGAATTACTGCTTAAAATAGATAAGTTTCTAAAAATAGAAAGTTTCCATAATTAGGTATAAGCTAGTTAATTAAGCTAATTATATAAGCTTAAGTGTTTTCTGATTATTTTTCTAAGTCATGTTGTTATAAAGTATAGTTTATTAATTATTACATGTAAATTAGATAAACTATAGGTTAAAAGTATTTAATTAAATATATCATGATTTTAATTAATAAGGATAAATACTTAGGTTAAAACATGTATTAATGTTTAGTATTGATATAACCTAAGTCATGTAAATTAATTAATTATAAGGCATGTTAAATAATTAATTAATTAGATAGTCTAATATAAATAATAAATACTTAGGTGAAAAATCCATGTATTATTAATACTAATAATAACCTAAGTCATGTTGTAATTAAATTAATTAAGTAACATGTCAATTAATTTAATTAAACTCGTAAATAATAATCTTGTAATTCTAAGTCGTGTTTTATTAATTTAATATACCTTGTAATTTAATATACATGTTAGAGCTAATAACTTGTAAAAATAATACCCGAACCCATGTATTATTTATTTTAATCCGTGTAGTAACCCGAACCCGTGATAAACCGTGAAACCCGTGTCGTTTTTACATTTAAGCCGAACCAAACAGCCCCTTAACTCTTGTTTATTAAACTGACAGCCAAACACCCCTTACCCTTTTTCTAAAATTGTTTTCCAAACACCCATTAAACTGCCAGTTACCCCTGGCAGTTCTATGTTTCCCCTGCTTGTTTAAAGTTCCCACCGACAGGCTAACCTGTCAGCCGTGGGTTCCCACTGGCAGACCAAAACCCAAGCACCCCTGCTAGGCCGCTGTTCCCACTATTTTTACAAAACCCAGCCAGCACCCAAATTAGGGTTGCGGCTGGTGGCTTAAATTACCACCGAGACTCCCTTGAGTCTCGGTTTGCGTGCCAAAACGACACAGCGACATTCAAACCATCACCCCCTTTGTATTACTGTGTAATTTACATGTTTTAAGGTCGAATTACATGGAGTCATGATCAAATTAAACACATGAAACAATTAATAAAAAGGAATTTAGTTACTTACGTTTTTGTTTAGGGTTAGGAACAAAACCACGAACCACCACTCTTGCTCTAGATTAACATGGCTGTTTTTTCTTGGTATCTTTTGATGAAACCGTCGACCAGAAAAGAAAGAGGGAACAAAAAAACATGGCGGCTGGTTATCTAGTTCTAGGGTTTTAAGGAGTTTTGTGTTTTTGTCCAAAAATAATCTTACTCCCCGTCTTTTGTTTACACGGCCAAATACAAAACACTTGGGCCTTGAGCCCAAGTCCTACCTCTTTTCTTGTTTGTCTAAATCAGCCCTTGAACTTCCTCCCTATTCGTTTGTATTAATCGTTTAATAAAACGTACGCGTGTTTGTGTCTTTAGAATGTCGGGAATTACACAGTTATTCTCATGCGTGTTAAACGTAACATTAATTACGTAATCACTTGTCGTGTTAATTTAAATATGCGTGATATTAATACTCGTGTTAAATGTTTGTGTTTACGTATTACGTAGTTATTAATTATTCATGTTATTATAATTTGTTGGAAATACGTTTTTCCAATAAAGTCTCGGTCACATCTTAGTTAGCATAGATCACGAGATATAGAATATTTATCAATCAATCAACCCACTTAATTTATCAATCAATCAACCCACTTAATCAATACAATCCATCGTGTAGAATAGACCAAGATTTAGTAGACCTACAATTGGTATCAAGAGCCAAGGTTAGATTGGTTTATTCTTGCTTTTATTTTTATTGATTTTGGTGGGTTTTGATTTTTTCAAGCTTAAATTTTAAAAAGTTTCTATTTTTATGTTTTAAATGATAGTCAAATCTTTAGATTTACTTATTTTTTAGATAAAAATCACAAATTTTTATGCAAAATCAAAAACTTTTATTATCAAATCTTAAAAAGTTTATGTTTTTATAAAAAGTTTGTGTTTTGTCTTTTTAATTTTGAATGTTTATTGAAAAACTCTTTCTATTTTATTTTTTGTCTGAATTATTGATTGAATTTTTGATTGAATTTTTTAAAAATTTTCTTATCCTTCGTGAAGTGAAAAGTGAAAGTCTGTTTAATTTTTATTTTTTATTTTCATTTTTATTAAAGCTTTTATTTTTAAGTTTTTATAATCAGTTTATATATATATATATATATATATATATATATATATATATATATATATATATATATATATATATATATATATATATATATATATATATATATATATATATATATATATATATATATATATATATATATATATATATATATATATATATATATATATATATATATATATATATATATATATATATATATATATATATATATATATATATATAGTTTATAATTAGTTTCTCAATCTATTTTTTTATCAGTTTTATCAGTTTTCTGTTTTCCTTTTTGGTCAAAACTGTCAAAAAGTCTCACGGGTGTCCAACAGTCCTTCATCAACACACAGATTCATCAGGATATTCCGAATGAGAAAGTGGTTTAAAAAACATTCCGGATGAACAAAGTCTTAGATTATTCCGGATGAACCAATTTTTGTGAATTATTCCGAACGAGTGGGTTATTCCGGATCAACTAGTTATTCCGGATAAAGCATTTATTCCGGATCAACCAGTTTATTCCGGATCAATCAACATTCCGGATCAACCAGTTAATTCCGGATCAATCAACATTCCGAATCAACCAGTTTATTCCGGATCAATCAACATTCCGGATCAACCAGTTTATTCCGGATCAATAGAAAAAAGATTCAAACATAACGGGAAATCAGACTCGACCTCAACATCTTTCATTCTCCTCACACTCGACTCCAATTCGACTCAGACTCACAAACTTGACTCGACACCAAATCCTTACCCACAACCCACACTACACCCACCCAAAACCCAACACTACACTCACTCACCACTCACCCTCGAACACAAAACTCAGAAGACTCACACAACATATTACCCAGACTCGACTCATTCCACCCATCACACCCTCAACTCGACAAAACAGACCCACAACCCAAACTTAAACATCAACTTCACTCGACTCACACCTAGACTAACATTAACCCAACATCAATGACTCATCTCAACCAAACAAAATCCACCCTCGACTGAAAACCACTTTCGACTCGACACCTACACTCAACAACCGAACCTAAACTCAAATTCATCGACTCAATAATCCTCATCGATTTATATATCGAAGGTAATCCCTCTCTTAATATTCGAATGAAAAGAGTGGATTCATAACAAATCTGTTAGAATCCATTCATTTGTTTTGATTTGTGTCACACAAGCATCAAGAATCGGACCTACCTGAGACCCCCAATACGGAGACCTTGTTGTTGCAGCTTCGTTCTTGTGGTGATTTGTTTGATATCGAACCATTTAGGATTGAACCATTTAGGATTGTGGTGATTTGTTTAAACAAGGAAGATTTAGAGAAGAGACGGAGGAAGATGGGTTTGATGGCTGCAAAGAAGGAGAGCAGATTGGTTTTGGGATAGGATTATAGAGTGATTGAGTGAGTATATATTATTTGGGCGGAGTTTTTGAGAAATAATAGAGGAGAAAGAGAAACGACTGAGAAAGAAAGAGACGTGGGAGAGAGAAAGAGTCTTTCTATCTAGTTTTATTTGTTTATAGGCGGAGAAAACAAGAACTGCCTAAGACACGTGTGTATGCCACTGACTTTTGACATTGTATCTGGCCACGTTTTGTTATCAAATTTTTCTATCTTTGTTTTCTTTTTTAGTTAAATTATTTTTTTGAAAATTTGTGACAAAAGTTATTTTTATTTTCTATGTTTTATTTTCTATTTTTAAATATCAGATCTTTTATTTTCTATTTTTAATTAAAAAAATTTTTAAGTTAAACTTTTTATATTTTATATTTTATAGTTAATTTTTTTTAGTTAAGTTAATTTTGGATTTGGTACATCGGTTGAGGCGGGTATTTCGAAAGAATCTAGTGATAAAATACTTAACGGGTTAAAAGTTTTTGTGGCCGGATTTGAAGACATATAATGAGACAAAGTGACAAAACTCTTTTGAAGAGACCGAGAAAATTGGCAACATTTGAATTTTTTAGTGGCTACGAATTTAATCGGGTTTAATTTATCATCGTTTGAGCCGACAACAATTTTTGAGCCGAGTAAAGTGTTATACCATCAAACGAGGATTGTGACGAAGTTTTACGGTTTTGGTTGGGGTGTAAAATCTCGTAAAATCGACTTCACGATTTCTTCACGAATTGTAAAATATCGAAAACAACCACATCCACATCATTTTTCATCGATATTCAATGGATTCGTTCGATTCGACATGTCAAAAGGGAGAAGCGCATAAAATGCAAGACAAAGTTAGTGATAATGGCATCACTTCATTTCAAATGCTCCAGTATCATCTAGTTACTCTTTCACGGATTCAAGGAGGGAGCGAATTTGTGACAATCTTTGGTCAAGATCGTCATATATTCGTGGAATCGATGTTCATCATCTTGACCCAACTAGCAGAGCAACTCCACAATAAAGACTTTAATCATTCTGCATAGGCACTTGCATATAAGACCCTTGTGACACAACTCACGCCTTTCCTCCAATTCAATATCATCAAGTCTGAAAGTTTAGTGATTTGCCAATCATTTCTTTGAGATACACATACCGAGCTTCGAGTTTTCCGTGATATAATTTTGAAACTCATGACATCTGTCTCGTCTTCGATTTATGAAAAATCTCGACTTCAGCAAGCGTATGATAATGGAGTGCAAGAATCTGAGATGCAAGAGGAGAATGATCATACGGTTGACAACTTGGAGCCTAACGATGGCAAGAGCACGGAATCAGGAGGACAACATGATACCAGTGGCACTTCAGGGAATGTTCACGAGATCTCTCTTGATGACACCTTACCCGTTTATGACGAAGAGCCTGCAAACATGGTACAATGTAATGTTGTTTATGATGTATATGCTGATGACATGCCGCATATTGAGCATTCTGAACCTAATTATGTCAAACATGGGATGGAAAAGAGTGATAGAAATACCACTTCTGATTCATCGATGTGAGTCATAATGGGGGAGAAAGTGTTCAAAATGCTAAACATCATGATAATTGTCTTATAACTGCTTCATTGACTGCTTCTGATTCCAAGATTAGAGAGCTCAAAACGATTGTAGCTCAACAATCAAAAGATCTTGAGGATGCCAAACTTGAATTTTCCAAGAAAACGTACAAATTTGAAACATATTTTGAAAAACTTGAAAAGTTAAACGTTGTTCTTGAAAGAAAATTGGATCAAAAAGTTTTAGATTCTAAAGCTGAAAAGGATAATCTTTTGAAACAAATTCAATTACTAGAGTCTAAGTTGGCATCCCAAGATAAATTGCTCAAAGAAAATGAAACATTAAAGGCTCAAGTATAGGAAAAGGTTTTTGCTATAGCTGCGTTAAAAAACGAGTTAAGGAAAAATAGAGGACCTAGTGTGGACACTAAGCTTGAAAAACCATCAATCTTGGGGAAACCGCCTATAAATCAGTTCGTCAGACAATCGTCTGTCAAACAACCTACTACATTTAGAACCGAGCGACCAAAATCCTTGAGACTGCGGTTTGCCTCCCAAGTTGATGTGGTTCATCTTTCTAGACCAGTCACTCCAGCAACTAGGCCCTATGTGACTAAATCAGCTTCAGCAAGACCTAATCACATGATTGCTTCTAGTTTCTCTAAGAATAGTTCAAAGAACACGTCTAGAACTAGTTCAAATGATGTGCGCCATGATTTTGGTCAAAGGGAAGCTATTCAAAAGACACATGTAAGAGATAGCAATGTCCAACCTAGTCAGATGCTTTCTAGATTACCCAACATTGCTAACCGTAGCATGTCATCTCCTAGGAGCATCGATCAATCATCTAGGAATTACTCAGACATTAAATATGCTACTTGTAAAACATGTAGAAAATGTGTCTTTACGGCAAATCATGACTCTTGTGTTAAGAAATTACTTGATGAGGTGAACTCCCGTGCTAGACTTATAACCCAGTGGATAGCTAAGCTCAAACCCTTTGGTAAAGTTTGGCGCCCCACTAGTAGAACTTTCACTCTTGTAGGAAATGAGTGCCATTTAACTAGGATAGTCTCCGATTCTACTAAGTCTACTACGGAGGAAACTGATAAAGATGATACTTCACTTAAGCCTAAACTTAAGGTCTTCTATAAAAGGAAACATTTGCCAGCCAAGTCTAGTGAATCATCTACTCAGGTCGCCTCTGACACAAGTAAAGCCAACTGTGAAACCCCACGTGCTTCTAAAATTGATATCGCTAACCCATGTCAAAGCAAGCAAATTCCTAATGAGAATGCAGGTACCAAAGTTGATGTTCCAAAAGAACGAAGCGGTCCAATCATTGTATACCGTTCAACTAAGGATACTCTTAGAGTTTGGTTGCTGAAGAAGCAGATATCGAAGAAACAAGTGTCTCAGGGGATTCATGGTTAAGCTTATCATCAAGGCTCACATTCATATCACAGTCTGTGCCCCGTGCTTCAAAGAAAGGAAAGTTTATCGCCGATGATAAACTTATCCTAAAAACGAGAAATTCATTTTTCTCGGGCATGAGCTTATATAAAAAACATTCCAAGTTTTTAATCTCATGCATAGAGGCTTACAGTCAGATCACAGTCTGTAACCCAAACTTCAAAGAAAGGGAAGTTATCTACGCAACGATAACTTACCCTCAAAACGAGAAATTGATTTTTCTCGGACACGAGCTTCCGTTAAAACTATTAAAAGTTTTTAAGCTCGTGTATAAGGCGTATAATCACATTACAGTTTATGCCCCGTTCTTCAAAGGCAGGAAGGTTTATCGCCGATGATAAACTTATCCTAACAACGAGAAATCAAGTTTTCTCGGGCAAGAGCTTATATCAAAAACATTCCAAGTTTTTAAGCTCATGCACTATGACTTACAGTTAAATGTCAGACTGTAACTCGAACTTAAAATAAAGGAAAGATTATCTTTTATGATAACTTATCCTCTTAACGATAAATTAACCTTTCTCGGTCATGAGCTTGTATTAAAACATTCGAAGTTTTAAGCTCAGAAAGGAAAGTGTATCTTTTAAATAAGAGAACTTTTCCTCATAACGAGAAATTAACCTTTCTCGGTCATGAGCTTTCCATTAAAACAATCAAAGTTTTCAAGCTCATGAAAACGACTTCTAAGTAAATGTCAGCTTAGGACTCGTCCATCAGATAAAAGGAAAGTTTATCGCCGATGGTAACTTATCCTTAACAACGGGAAGTTTACAACTTCTCGGACTTGAGCTCGTTTTGTAAGATATTCAACATCTTAAACTCAAGTAACTGTTTTCAAAACGTTGAACACAATTTTTCAAGAATTTTTCAAAATTTTTTTTCTAAATCTTTCAAAATCGTGTGTTCAAAATGTTTTGATAAAAATAGCATGTCTTCTGGAATCGATAATATTTACGAACCTAGAAATGTCATTCAATAATGACACGGGGTTGTAAATAAAGTTCGAGCAGAAGTTTAAAAGATTTAAAACATGCTCAAAATGGTTTGCTATTATTTCAGATAGTAACCCACTTTTCACTTTGAAGTCAAGCATTTCACCGGAAAGCTTTAACTTTAGAATCCGAAGTTATCAACTCCACAATACGAAGTTCGGTGCAATAGATATCTACATACTACACGATGCAACTACTCAAACGACGAACACAGCTCTTTAAGTAGAACACGGGTCAACAATTGAGGGGGAGCAATTGTCAAGCGTTCAGACTATTCGATGCCGAAAGTGCCAATGTTCACAAGTTGGTGTCAAGACAACGATATCAAATTGTCCATGTGGTGTAAAGGAGAAGATGATTTCAGAAGTTACGAGGAAGACCAACATTCGTGAACAAGAACCATGTGCTTCTTTCATATGATGTTCTCCATCATTCAGGTCCAACCTCGTAAATTGCTAATCTTGTGAATACATTATCATATATGATCTTTGCACGTGATAAATACCTTACACTTGTGTTTAAAAGGTATTTAATTTACGTTTCAAGTACACCCTCATTAATTTGAGGGGGAGCTTGTGTAATTCATGAAGATAATTGGATTTGCATTTTTCTTCCCAAATTGTTTCTTAAAATGCTATTAAATCAATTGATATTAAAAACATCGATTGGGTTAATATTTTTAATATGGGGGAGAAAATGTGATTTAATATGGGAAATGATTAATCACAAATGGTTTGACTTAACGTGTTAGCTCATCCCAACATGTGCGAAATGTTTTCGGATATCGTGGCATATGTTAAGGGGGAGCAAAATGGATTTGCACTTCAAAATGGATTTCATGGTGACATACACTTACCCAAAACATCTCTATTCACGACGGTGAAGATTGTGGTGACATAAGGATGGTAGGATAGGTTAAAGTCCAATGATTTCTCTAGAACCGGAGGAATCTTCCCAATGACATTCCATAGCTAGAAATAGTAGTCCTTAGGAAAGATGGAGAAAGATTGTGAATGTAGCTGAATGTCGACCAAGTACTTAAGTTAGCACTGGAACAATCACAACAAGGTGCTAGTGATGACGTATTGGTAAGCATTGAAGGGGTTGAAGAATGAAAAAGAATTGTAAAGATAAATGGTGTAAAGAAAGAAGCCCTCCTTACAACCTTAGGCAGAAACCGGGTCAATTCATATGCTATTGAGATCATTTTTAATGATTCTTGATATTGAAGATAGACATCATGGACCCAGTGATGCAAGGCACAACCCATCCCAGCTAACTCAGATATCTCTTAAAAGATATTTGTTTTAATCACACGTAGACAACGCATTATCTATTGATTTATTCACTCCGAATAAATTGGTATTGAAAAGGTGGCACTCCTCTCAAGTCTCCGATTACTAAAATCCAAAATGCACGATCGAGTCTAGAGCCATTTGAGATCATCAAATATCTCATTATGACACATTTTCATTATTCCTTGCTTGTTCACACAATGTGAAAAGTAAGAAAGATATTAAGAGTCCTACGCAAAATCTTCATGATCTTGCCTGAACAACTGAGTAATACGAAAGTATTTACAATAAAGATGGAAATCCTTCTTGAGCGAACATCAAAAAGCTCATGGTAGGTAACTTGTGCGATTCTTTATGAATCATACTTGTTATAACTGGAAAGCAACAGTTGTTTAATTCTTAATTCAATTTAAACACGTTCCAGGCCTCTACGTAATATCTTAGTGATCTTGCCAGAACACTCAGAGTGATACCTAAGTGTTCACAGTGATGAGTGGAAATCCTTCTAGTGTTAACCTCAAACAGCACTTGGTAGGTAACTTGCAAGATTCTATATGAATCAAGCTCGTGACAACTGGAAAGCAACGATGGTGCGGTTCTTAATTGAACTTCACTTGTTCCAGGAACATGAATTGACGGCTTCAAATCATGCGGATAATATTATCCAAAGGAATCACTCTTTACGTTCGCAGTCAGCTTTGGATGGTCGAGTAAAGAGAACGGGTTTACCCGTGAAATCTTGTCAAGGAGGTTCTTTATTGAAACTACCTGCCACAAGTACGATATTTAATATCGTCCAACGGTCTTCATCGACCGGAGGTAAAATGCTACCAAATTAGAATGAAATGTTCAAGGCCATTTCATCCGTGTATATGTTTTGTTGCTAACTGTCTTATGCAGCATAACAAGAAGGTGGCATTGCGGTGTATAATCCAGAAGAAGTCGTCACCACATGCTTATACTACATACACTTAGTACTTTAACAAATTCAAGAAAGTCTGAAGGTCAAGTCTTCTGCTGTATCAAACTCTGAAGCTTTCAAGAATTTAAAGGTATAAGTATGTGGAACATGAAGTCACGAAGAGGCGAATTTCACACGTGACGAATGCACAAGGTCAAGGCAAGAAAACATGCTCAAGACTTAAATCAAAGGTCACTTCAAGCATATTCATAAGAACAAGATCAAAGACTCAAGTATAGATGCTAGGTTAAGATTTTGTAAAAAGATGTGACCTCCCTTAGGGGGAGATTGTTGGAAATATGTTTTTCCAATAATGTCTCGGTCACATATTAGTTAGCATAGATCACGAGATATAGAATATTTAGAACTTTGTTTCTTGGAGCGACCTCCCTTAGGGGGAGATTGTTGGAAATACGTTTTATGTATTTATGAAGGATCGGTCGCTCCAACGTTATATTAATGTAATAGGCTCGTGATCTACTTAGTAAAGATATAGTCCATATAGCCCACATGTAGGGTGGGCTATATATACCCCTCCTAGCATGTTAGGAGGGGTTGGTGGTTACATTTCATTCATAATTCCATTTCACTTTCTCTCTCTTCCTCTCTTTTCTCTCCTTTCTCTCTCTACACCCTCATCTCCTTCTCATCCCCTTCATCTCTATCTTTATTTATCAATCATTCAACCCACTTAATCAATACAATCCATCATGTAGAATAGACCAAGATTTAGTAGACCTTCAATTACTTGTACGTACTCCATTTATCTTATTTAATAATTACGTAAGTACATAACTATATGTTCTTGATTTCATGTTCATGATTTTATGTTCGTGATTATAATTATTATTGTTAATAATTATCGTGTACTAACACGTATTTAATACTTATCGTGTAATAACACGTACGTACATCTTGAAATTAATATTCGTGATATGTTTTCATATTAATTAAGGAAAGTTTTAATCCTGTACGTACGATCATAAGTGTACTGTTCATGGTAAAAGCATGCGGGTTTTACAACTCTTCCCCCATAAAAGAATAATTCGTCCCCGAATTATAGATGTCGTAACTGAAAGCGAAAACATACCCGAATTAAACGGAGAGGGTATGCAAGATAAATGAACGTGCAGGTGACCTGGCAGAAGAACGCGAAATGTGACATGTCTTGAAAGGACATGGAACGTGACGTGACTGAAAGGACATATCTAATTGATCAGAGAAAAACGGATAAGAAGTCCGGATGGACCTGTCTGTTTCCAATTGGCCTCCCTCTTGGAACGGTTCCTGTAGAAGATCTTGCCATGAATGATAAATCTTTGTCCTCTTGACCTTGACTTGGAATACGAAGAAATTATTGGTTATCAACGGAAGGTAGATCCCCTAAATTCGATCGAGGAAAATAAGAGTTAACGTGCAAGGGTAACTAAAACGTTACGATGCAAGACAATTTGACTTAACTGATAATTAGAAACGATGTGCGAGACATAAAGATACGTAGTACGTGAAAATTTTTGAACGTCCTACGTGAAAATTTTTGAACGTGCTACGTGGAGATATGGCGAGTGTAGTATGAGTAAACATATCGTGATCCATGATACGTGTAACATATCTTGATCATGATATGAGAAACATGGAATGAACATGACATGTGAAACATATCGTGAACATAGAATATAATGGCGGTAACGCCAAACGATCCAAGGTGAGACATAGAATATGACGAGAAATGTCTATCTGAGGATAGGGAGTTATACTAAACTTGGGTCTGGTCTCTCAAGTTCTTGCAAAACTTCCCAGAATGAGAAAAATGAACGTAAAATCGTAAGCCGAGATGCCATCATGAACGTGAATAGTGTCATGAACGCGAGCGCGAAAGCAAGTCATGGAATTAGAATGAAGACGTGAAGTAAATAAGGAGCACAATTGCGAATCTTTGTCTGACCATATAACTGAGGGATTGCCAAGTGATCGGATGAGCCTTGGTTGGAACATGTCCGATCAATCTGTTGGTTCTGAAATCCTTGCAGATGTAAGGATTCAGCAGACTTGATCAAACTGTTTGCAATAACCCAGATAGCATCATGTTTCTTCTGAGTTTGCATTAATCTGGTAAACAAAATCCATGGAGATCTTGTCCCATTTCAATTCACAATTTCAGATGATGAAAACATCCCAGTTTGTTGGTGTCCTATCTTAACCTGTTGGTATGTCAGGTACCTAGATATGAACGTAACTGTATCTTGCTTTGTAGAACTTGATACATAGGAGTTTGCGAAAATCTGAGTTTCTGAATCTAGACTTCTCCTAGTGTAGGATTTTCTAGAACACCTAATGTAGTGTAGGGTTCTCTCCTTTACGCATAAGCTGAGTCATGAAAAGATTAACCGTAGAAACCCATGTGATTCAGCGTGTCACCGTAATTAAACAGAATTTATATTGGAAAAAATTTCCAGGGTAAAATTTCTCTTGTCATAGAATTTGCAACATAGTGCAGGTATGGTCTTCCTGTTCTTCTCTAGGCCTAGAGGAAATCAGGTTATCCTCAATGAAAACACTGATGAATTTGCTATGAGTTCATGAAAACTCATTCTTATAATGTCGTTGGAGCATTGATGAGACTAATTCCAAATCATAAATCTAGCATGACCGAGTCGTGCACGAATAGCAGTCATGGACATGTCCTGCTCTTTCACTCGTCACTGTTGGCAGCATGATCATAAGTTCGATCTTGGAAAAGTGATTAACACTATAAGATTGATTGGACATGTTGTCAATACGTGGAGGAGAATAACGGTCATGAATGGTGATTTGTTTAAGTCGACGGTAGACGACACATAATCTCATGGTATCATGCTTCTCCTTGTAGGTTCTTTTGGAATGTATGGGAAGATCTTGGAATAATCGGCTGACAGCTAGAAAATTTTAGCAGCCATGGCTAACAACGCACATGCTTGTAAGCATAGATAATTGTACAAATTTTCCTGATGGAAAATCAAGCTGAATGTATTCAGGAGCCTGAACATTACTGTACATAATTATGAATCGTAGCATGGTGTGCTGTTCATAGTCCATAATTAGGATAAAATTCAACTCGTGTCTGTCCGAGGAAATGCGTTAGCAGCTTGAATCTTATCATTAGGCTGAAGGAAAACCTTCATACATTTGGGGAGTACGAATGGTGTCCTTCATGGTCATGTGTAACACCCCCAAATTGGCCCAGCGGAAGCCCATGAGTATTGGGGTCTGTTACGTCATGATTATCCGAGTCTTGATCCGAGAGAACGACCTCTATGCCAAATATCACAATGTTGACTCCAAATAATCATTCATTCAAGTACCTGAGAATACATGCTTAAAAGTGTCAACACAAAGGTTAGCGAGTTCATAAGTTTTATTAAAATGTTTAAGACACTTTAAAAGTTTACAAGGACATCTACTAATAGTAGTGTCGCAAAAATGTTCAGGAATCCAGAGTTTCACAATAAAGAGACATTACATCAAAGTTCAATCATAAATGAAAGTTTAGAACTAACATAACAGTTAACATAAAAACTTCAGTTCATACACAGTTGTAATTCATGCTCACAGTTCATTTCAGCTCGGCTTTTAGGTTCATGAACTCATTCACACCCAAGTTCAATTCAGTAGCCACGGTCAATATACATACCAACGTCATATTCTCGGTTCATATTAGTATCACAATCGAGGTCACATATTAGAACTATAGCAATAAGCATATGAGCATAATACCAAACCAGCATATAAGTATCATATCAAACCAGCTTACGAGTATCATATCAAACTAGCATACAAATATCATAACAGACCAGCATATAAACATCATGTCAAACTAGCACACAAGAATCATATTAGACCGGCAGATAAACATCATGTCAAACTAGCACACGAGAACCCTATCAAACCAGCATGTAAACATCATTTCCAACCATCTTATATGTGTCATATAAAAACCACATGCATGAATCACGTCAATACCACACCTAAGGATTAGATCAATCCACGTACAATAATCCTATCATATCTCATGCAGGAATCATGTCAGAACCACATAATAATTTCACGTCAAGATCATTTCATACTATAGTCAAGATTCGTATCGATATCACCGCTAAGATTCATATTAGATCAATACATGATTGCAGTCAACATTCATATAAATATTGCAGTTAAGATTCATATCAGATCAATACGTGATCGCAGTCAGGATTCATATCAGATCAATACATGATCGCAGTCAGGATTCATATTCAAGATTCATAGCAAGATGGACCGCAAAAGTTCAGTTCAAGTACCCAAGGCAACTATAGGAGATATAGTTCCAAGTGTAGGATAAATCAGGTGTTTCAGTGTTTATGATAGCGCTAAGCTCGTGACATCGAAACTAGTGATCCAGTACATGCAATAGATTGCACATATAAATTGCCCCAATAGAGTACCTAGCCAAGATAACTCCGTTCATAAAAATGGTACACACTCGTCCGGCGTCAGAATGCCCGAGTGGAGGTTGTCAACCCTCAATAGATCTATTCGTAACATAAGAGCTTACTCCAGCAGAGTAACTAACGATTCACGATAGTGGGGACTATGGCTAAAGCAACTTAGGATCATCATAAACGAAGTTCACTGAGTGTTCACAGGGTTCAATTCTTTTTGCGTCCACAAGCAAGCACAAGCAGTCATTTCACTTCACAGTATTAAACATACAAAGCAGTTTAAAAGGAGCTATGGGATAGCTCAGATATTCACAAGTATAAATCATCGATAACCCCAAATGTATAAACACACATGTCATGTAAACAGTCCACTAAAGTACAAGCACGTTCGCAATATAAGCAATCTTCAAAAAGATATCAACTTGTATTTATCACAAAAATGCATGGAAAGTGTAGACATATATATCGTAAACAATCATTGAAATGCATAACACGCATTTGACATCGACAAGCATGTATCTCCCCCAAAAGAGATTCAATACATTTATAAAGCGATTTGAAAGGAGAAAGAGGGGGGGTATGAACTCACATCGATGTGGCAGAACAATTTGCAAAGACGTGGATACAAGAGCAGTGTATCGTAGGCCGGAACTACTCGATACCAAAAGTCATAGTTTATCTTATCGATCATCTCCCAGCATACCAAATCGATGCATCCAAGCTTTCCCGATGAAAAGTTTCATCAATACCATCGGTTCATAAACCGTTTAAATCCCATGTCGAAATCGTTCGATAATCAGTTCGGTAATCGGTTCGGTAATCGGTTCAGTAATCGGTTCAGTAATCGGTTCAATAATCGGTTCAGTAATCGGTTCAGTAATCGGTTCGGTAATCGGTTCAGTAATCGGTTCAGTAAGGTGAAGCGGAGGATACCACCATGTATGTAATATATACACCTAGTATATGTTACACACGAAAGAAAGGAACATGTGTATATAATTCATAGGTTGAATTATATAACAAGAACAGACAACACACGAATAACTCGGGATGCACATGACACGTGATATGTACAAAACTCAAGAAGATGACAACAAAATAATAAAATAGTCCAAGCATACAATAACTTGCAACTACTATATAAACAAGAAAAATAAACAAAACCTAAATGATTCGATACATTTTTCAAAATCACCCATTAATTAAATAAGGATCATTTAAGAAAAGAAAACACATGCTTTAGAGTTTTAAGTGATGTTTTAAAAGCATTTACTTAATTATTATTGTATAAAATAATATTTTATAAACCATTGCTTCTTTATTATCAATTTAATATTTCTAAAAGGAGATTTTATTTTCTAAATAAAATTTAAGAAAACTAAATAAATATTAAATTTATAAAAATTTCGGCATGACCTATTCGTTTATATGGCGTTTCCCATAATCTCAAAATATCACATTTTCACTTTCACAATCAATCCGCGTTTCAATTGCCACATATTTCTATTATATCAAATAAATCCTTGTCGATTCGTATACAATAACTAAAAATTAATTTACCGATAATCAAGTAAATGACCAACACTTCAATAATAACGCTTCCGATTTTTAATCACCTTCAAAAGCCCTTTAACGGCTGTTAAACATAATCAACGACACAAACGGTCGTTAAATCACAAAAGCAACATAACCATATTTATTTATTTTCGGACAATGAATTAAGAGCAACAATAACAATTAATCATAACCACGAGCTGGCACCGCCACCGGTGCGGCTGTGGTTGCCGGGAAGACGCACACACGAGCACCACCTTTGTGGTGGCCTCGGTGGCACACGAACAACAAACACCCTTTCGGGGCTGATGAACGCAGAAATAAACGCACCCTTATTTTCAGATCCGTAACAAGAACACAACAATGATAACACCAACAGCCCGACACCCCCGGGTGCGGCTGTGGTGGACTGAGAACATCAACGAACACCACCTAGATGATGGTTTCGTAGTAAACAATCGAACAAACACCCCTAGGCCTAACGAAACTGAAACAAACACTCCTGGTGGTCTGGTGAGTTTTTTCGTGGTGGTGTTATGGCGGCAGCAAACAGTGGTGGAAGACCACTGTGATGGTGGCGGTTTATTAGTAGGGACAGGTGGTGATGATGGCAGCGGGATGACACAAGGGTGGAGGTGGTGTTGCGTGATTTGAAGACCACGTGAAGTGGTGGAGGCGACTGGTGATGGTGGCGGGTCGTGATGGTGAAGGGGGTTGCGTGGTGATCTTGGAGGTGGAGGCGGCTGGAGTGGCGGATGGTGGTGATAACGAGTGGTGGTGGAGTCACGGTGGTGTAGGGTGGTAGCCGAAAATGATTTATAGGTTAGATCGGTTGGTGGATCGGGTACATCGGGTGATGGGGAGTATTTTTGGGCTCGCCGGATTTTTGGCCGGAAAAGGGTGACGGCGCCGGAAAACTTTCCGGTGGCCGGATTTTATGAGGGAGAGAGAGTATATAAATTTTAGGGTTATGTGTGTTTTTTTGTAAAGATAGAAATGAGGAAAAGAATGTTTAGATTTAATATATATATAAATAAATTGAAAGTTATTAAAATAAATAGAAACTTGTATATAGTTGGGGGTTGATAATGTAACTAGTTAATAAACTTTTCTTTCATCTTATTTAAACGTGGCTCGAGACTCGATCGGGTTTGATAAAAGTAGATTCACGATCCGAAGTTTTTACCGTTGTTTTTAAAATACTTTTTCCATGAAAATGGATAGTTTATATGACAAGTATTTCGTAAATCGATCATAAATCCGTTTAAATGCTAATTATTAATCAGGTTTCTCATACAAGGTTCGTTTTATCAAACGTTATAATTAAATAATTTAATAAATTATTTGATTACATATCTCATGACAATTAAAGATAAAAATTTAATTTTTTTTACTGTGTCGGTACGCAGACTGTGCGATTTTTCAAACTTTGTCAAAATATGTCCCGTTTTCAAATTGAATAAGTTTGATAACGCTCAAAAATGAATTTCAAATAATAATTATTATAATTTATTATTATTTATGGTAAGGAAAATTCTCTGGTGTTACATCATCCACGTGTTATTTTGAGTTTTGTCCTCAAAACTCGATCGTTGTTACTAGGTTTAGAAGTGTCAAGAATGTCGGAAAGAAATAGGTAAAGCTGGAATGTATCCGAAAGGTTTAGCAATCAATCTGACAAAGCAGTAACAGTTCAAAGAACAGATATGGACAACTAGAAGCGAAGAGTTCGACAAGTCGCCAGCATCTTAAATGTCGGTAAGGGTTCATAGAATAAATAAAGGACAATTAAAAGTGAAGAATTTTAGCAAGTCGTTGACTAAGAAAAGTTGAAATAGGGTTCACAGTAGTCAGCTTGTTAGACTCACGTCGATTGGTGTTCATTCGGAAAAGTCTGTGCAACAATTCATGAGTCAAGTGAAATTTATGAAATCTTTCGCCAAAACGCAAAAATCATAATGGTAAGAAGAGAAAGCAATGAATAAAATCATACGGACGAATCATGAGTCAAAAGAAACACATTCCATAATTGGAATCATAGAATAATAACGTAAATATGAAATGATGTCAGATGTGCTTAAGCCCACTTGTTTATAATTCACATTTACACACAGAGGCGTCCCAATCTATGTAAATATGAATAATAAACCTTTGGTTAAGCGATTTATAACTTCTTTATTCAAATGTAAAGGCGTCCCAATCCATTTCAATAAAGACCTCATAACTCATCTTACTCAAATTACCTCGACAAGATTTACCAAAATATACATACATATATAGATCAAATATCTAAGGAAATAGATATTACTAAAAGAGTTTACAGCCAGTTTATTTACACATTCCGTATTCAAACATCCCATACTATCTTAATACGGAACCATAAATAAGCTCGGGTCGGGTGGCTTATGATTTCACATTTGGACGTCCCATACCATCTAAATATGAAACCATAATTAACTTGTCGTCAGGAGACTCATGTTCCATATTTAAACGTCCCATTCCATTTAAATATGAAATCATAAGTACCCTGATTGGAGTCACACCGCAGCATTTAGACAGGCAAACTATCCAAATGATATAACATAAAATTACATCAGTTAATCAAAACGATACGTCGACCAGTTACACTCCAATAATAGGCGTTTGCGGTAACGTGAGTGTAGACGTGTATGGAGTGTAAGGTCATAAATCGTAATCAAGAGGATAATATATCATAATAGTTATCAGCGGAAAAATCTCATTGAAAATAGTTATAATCTCTAAAACGTTATTAGAGGAAACTGTCAAAAGCAAGCGTAGGAGTCGTCAGTGAGTTGCTTTCCATAAATAGACGTTCAAATTCATAAGCGGAAGAAAATAAATCCCAATCACGCAATAGCGTGCGTGATAACACGTATCAAACAAAGAACCCTTATATAATATAATGATATATTATAATGGTTATCAAATAAATAAATAAAGGATCTAGTCGACCACATGAGTCTCACTTATCACCGGGGAAGACTCATAAATAAGTGTGAATGTATATATAGAACAATCATAACTACGTAATGCATATAGTCAGGTGGCAGCGTATAAAGCAATCATAAATATAAAAGGCAATTATCTCTATGGTGCATAAAGCAATCGCAAGCAGAACTCATGTAACGGTATATAAGATAATAGCAAACGCGCAAATCAAGCATCTATTGCATCCCAAAACATTAAACATATAAAGTCGATTAATAGGGAACTATAAACTCGTCTCAAGCAAAGAATCGATCCAAACAAGTAAGGTCAAGTAATAGCGAACAACACTAGCAGCAACCTAAACATAACACTATAGTTCAGGCGCGAACAAATAAATCATATAAGTCTATCACGTATGTCACTCGCCAATCATGTGCTTAGTTTTATAGGTAAAATATGACTCTTTGAAATCATATAGTTAATATTAGTATCTTATACTTAGGCAAGAATGTTCATTTTCAACTCGGCGGGATTTCGAAAGTCTTTCGACGTAAATTGTAGTTTACCAGACTTTAATTTAGTAAATTTCGCAACACACTTTTTACGGAAAATTTGACACCCTTTCGGCGCCATTTCAAAATTTGCCATTTTTAGTATGTACTCAAATCTCGATCAAAGTCTCATATTTTCAACACTTTCTCCAATCACAGTCAACCAATAGCTTATTTTTCCGCAAAATACTCACTTACAACGTTCACATAGTATCAATTGTCAATTAAGTCCAGTACACACTTTACCATTTTCAAAACATTTCAAAACATTTACCACAATTAGCACTTAATTCGACACTCAAAATAATTCGGTTTAACTCGAAAACGTCTTTTCGACCAATTTTAAATTTATAGACAGGAAACGCATTTTAAGTTTTCGTAAAAATTAAGTTTTCCGACAACAAAATTCACAGGACCATATCTTGCTCATTTTAAATCCGAATTTAGCTTATAATATATCAAAACGATGATATTAACTTATATTTTCATAATCTTGTACTAACCTAGTGTCGAAACAATATTTATAACCTTTTAAGCTCAATATCAAATTCGGACAGAATGCATAACTTTTGTAAAAATACATTTTGATCGCTTTTAAACGCACTTAATTATAGTAACACTACTAGTGTGTACCCAAAACTAATAAACACCAGTAATTCATCAAGAACACATTTATATCTGAAGATTCTATAAATGCAACAACATATATTTTTATAAAAACTATATTTATGTTTTTAAAATATATAGATTTAATAGATCCACATAAAAATGTATAGGTCTAAAAGATGTCATGTAGAAAATAATATACTTCCTTCATTTTCAAGAAAACACATTATAAGTGACATACATGCATAGATCTAAACAATGCAAGAATAAAATAAAAGAAATATATGGTATATTACTATATGAGTAACTCATTAGGTAATAACAAACATGTAGGTCAAATACTCATATAGCAGCGCAGGAAGCAATCACAACACGTAAGGCAATTAACAATATAGCAACGCATAGGGTAATAGCAGACATGCAGATCAAATATTCACATGACATTGCATAAAGCAATCCAACGTATAAGGCAGATCAAATATTGATAACCTATGAATCTATGAAGGGGTTTGTTGATTTCTAGAGAGAGAAAGTTAGAGAGAGAAAGTGAGAGAAAACTATGTGTTATTTCAATAAGTGAAACTAGAAAAATGACAACAACCAACCCCTTTCCATGGTGGAAAGGGGTATTTATACTTCCAAGCTACATGGGCTTGGGCCGGTCCATGACAAGCCCATGGACCGGTTCTTACTTAACTTAATAAACAACTATTAACTATTTGTTTACTACGAGCTATTACAACATTAATAATATTGTGGAGTGACCGATACTTCTAATATACGTAAAAACGTATTTCTAACAATCTCCCCCTAAGGGAGGTCACTCCACGTTACAAAATTCTAAACCTAGCATACTATACTAAGTCTTCGTTCTTTAACTCGTAGTCTTTTCTTCTTTTCTTTCTTTTGTTGTGAATATGTTGGTTTGATCTTTTTGGCTTTGGCTTGAGAGCATTGTTCTTTTGGCCTTTCACGTGCGATCTTTTGCCTTCTTGTGAATTTTACCTCCTCGTGACTCCATGTTCCACACACTTATGTATTTTTGTTGAATTCTCGAAAGTTTCAGAGTTTGGTACAGCGGAAGACTTTATCTTGTACTTTCTTGAATTTTTGCTAAACTTTGATGCAGAAAAACATAAGCATGTGGGAACGACTTCTACAGGTACACCGCAACACCACCGTCTTCACTGGTACATAGCAACACCACCGTCTTCAACAGGTACACAGCAACGCCACCGTCTTTAACAGGTACACAGCAACGACACGAATAAAATGGCTTTGAACATTTTATTCTAATTCGGTAGCATTTTACCTCCGGTCGGTGAAGACCGTTGGACGATATTAGATATCGTACCCGTGACGGATAGTTTCAATTAAGTAACTTCCTGACAGGATTTCGCGGGTAAACCCGTTCTCTTTATTCGACCGTCCAAAGCTGACTGCGAACATAAAGAGTGAATCACTTGGATAAATTATCCTTGTGATTTGAAGCCGTCAATTCATGAAACCTGGAACAAGTGAATTTCAATTAAGATTTTCACCATCGTTGCTTTCCAGTTGTCACGAGCTCAATTCATAAAGAATCTTGCACGTCACCTACCAAGTGCTATTTGATGTTAACACTAGAAGGATTTCCACTCGTCACTGTGGTCAATAAAGAGTCACTCTGAGTGTTCTGGCAAGATCATATGATAATGCGAAGAGGCCTGGAACGAGTTTAAGTTCAATTAAGAATTAAACCACTGTTACCTTCCAGTTTTTCACAAGATTGGTTCTAAAAGAACCGCACGTGTAACCTACCATGAGCTTGTTTGATGTTGGCTCAAGCAGGATTTCCATCTTCATTGTAATACTTACGTATTACTCGGATGTTCTGGCAATATTACAGGAATATTACGTAGGACTCATGAAAATCTCTTACTTTTCACAGTGTGTGAGAAAGCAAGGAATAAATGGAAAGTGTCCTAATGAGACTTTTGATGATCTCTTGGCTCTAGACTCGATTGTGCGTTTTGATTTAGTGAGCGATGGCTGGAGAGGAGTGCCACCTTTTCAATACCAGTCTATTCGGAGTGAATAAACCAATAGATAACGTGTTGATCTCCGTGTGATTAAAACAAATACCTTTTGAGAGATATTTGAGTTAGCTGGGAAGGGTTGTGCATTGCATCACTGGGTCCATGATGTCTTTCTTCAATACCAAGAATCATTAGCAAAAATGACCTCAATAGCATATGTATTGACCCGGTTTCTGCCTAAAGTTGTAAGGAGGGCTTCTTTCTTTACACCCTTTATCTTTACAATTCTTTTTCATTCTTCAACCCCTTCAATGCTTACGAATACGTCATCACTAGCACCTTGTTGTGATTGTTCCAGTGCTAGCTTAAGTACTTGGTCGGCATTCAGCTACGTTCACATTCTTTCTCCATCTTTCCTAGGACTTCTAATTCTATCTAGGGAATTGTCCTTGGGAAGATTCCATCGGCTCTGATGAATCATTGGACTAAACCTATTCCTACCACCCTTTTGTCACCACATTCGTCGTGAATTAAGCGTGTTTTGGGAAGAAATTGCCACCATGAAAAATCATTGAAAATCACATAAGGTACTTGTGATATTAAAATCAAAAGTTTTGTACCTTAGGTGTTTTGTTCATCAAAAACGCTCCCCCTTAACACGTGCTTAACACATATTAAGTTGGATTATCGTTAAGTCTTTTTCATTTTTTAGCCAAGTATCACTTAAGTCTCCTTAATCCCATTTTCTCCCCTTATCCAAAATGTTAACCATTAATATTTGGGATATTGAATGGATTAACCGGTCTTTGGGTAAAAATGAAATCGATGTTTGACCATAGAACAAGTTATTGCTCCCCCTTAATTTAATAAGGGATAGTTGTAGTGCTTTAGTATGATATATTTTGAAAGATTTAGAATCTCGTGAGAAATTCTTGAAAAATTACCATACCTTAACACTACATCAAGCCATACAAGCACAATATTCACAAATATACATATTCACAATTGAAAACCAATATAAAGTGGACCTGAAATGTACGACCCATTAGATGGATCGTTGCAGTAGCTTGTGGTGCACTAAATATGGTCTTCCACCAACGAACCTTTCCAAGCTCCTAATCAATCTACGTTCACGGAGCTTTTGATCTATCTTCTTGATCACGTACTTCACCATCTGCCGGTAACCCGGATGCCAATCCTCCGTCATTTATGGCAAAGTCCCACCCGAGTTCAGATGTTCCAGCTTTCCTCTGACTTGTAGAAGAGTCCCATCACTGTACTTATATAGCTCACCCACCCTCATAAACTTCATTAAACCTCTACTGTTCAAGTAGAAGATGCCGCAATTCGGGACAGAAATACCGGTATACGGACATCTCTCTACATGTTCAGGTAGAACTTGATTCACTGGACGGGTTAAGTTGAGCTTCCTTTGGTAGCTTTCGACTCCCAACTGCAGATCTTCAACTCGTGTCTTGATGACAACGCTTCGTGTGAACATACGAAGTGCTGTATTCAAAGCAATGAGGTCTTCACGAGGAATATGTGTGAGTTGATCTCGGGTCATCAGAAGCAGCATATCTTCGATATCCTCAAGGCGAATGATAGAAAAATCTCCCTGCTGGATTTTGTATTCCCTGTCATCCTCCCTTTTCAAACGAATCTCCGTCACATGATAATAGCCATTCTTGGCTTCAGTTTTCAACCCTAAAATGCTGGAGATGCGGATATCGGATCTAACGTTGCTTCAAGAATTGACTAGGCAGCAACCCCTGTACGCCCTTCGGACTCGTTCGTCCCAATGAGATGCACCTATGACAGCATACATATCATAATTACGATTTACCTTAGGGACCCAGAGTCGGTTTACCTTTTCCTCGATAAAGGGTATTGTCCCCCAGTTGGCAGCTTTCAGCAAGGTCAGGGAGGTTGCGTACTTTGATGACCCCTTCAGAAGATACACAAGATCATTGGTGACGAAGAAGTCAAGAGCAATCTGATTATCTTGAGAAGGATCCATTGGAGGTGGAGCTCTTTCTGATTCATGAAGGCCTGGCCGTTGAACGGTATTCAGAGCCTTCAGGATCTCATCGGCATAATACTCGAACTCCATTCGGGTTAACCGGGTTTTGGCACGAAGTCTCTTATCCTTCAGCGCTTTCTTCACCAAGGATGGAGTAACCGAAGTCTTATACTCATGAGCAAGAAATGCACATAAGTCAATCGGACTGCGGATACGGAGATACAACACATCTTTGTCAGCGTCTGTGATCGGATCATATTGTGCTGCTGCCGTGATCCAAGCCTGTGGTGGTGCAGTCTCGTCTATCTCCAACATCTCTGCCCAGTCTCGTGTGCTTGGTTCAGGAACCGTAGATTGTTGTGCTTGTTGTAGAGGAGTAGAAGCTCGAACATCTGTTGGTTCTGATTCAGGCATTTCGGCAGTGTCGTGAACTGGTGAGTGTTGTGCAGCTTCGGGTTCCGTTACTGATTCTGCAATCACAGGAGCAACAACAACAGAACTAATGGGGTTAGTGGTAATAGGTAAAGATACAGCGATAGAGGTACCGGGAACCGATGACGCTGTAGTGGCATTCACATCGTGGCGCCACTTAGATCGTCTTGATTCCGATGATGTTGATTTGTCCTTCTGTGCTGCATCTTTCTTGGACTTGGTTCCAGACTTAGCAGGTTTCTTGGAGCTGGTAAACTTGTCTCCCTCTTTAGGTTGTTCACCCCCATCATCATCCTCATTGTTATCCCCGTTACTCCCCTTAGCACTTTCCTCATTCCCATCACCACCATCATCGCCATCATCATCATCATCATCATCATCGTCATCATCATCCTCATCCTTATCCTCATCATCACCATCATCGTCATCCTTTTCCTCTTCTTCTCCTTCTTCTTCCTCTTCCTCTTCACCAGTACCCTCTTCCTGCTCACTTTCTTCCCTTTCTTCCTCAGGTAGAATGTGATAAGGTACCACACTTCCAAACGTTTTGAATAACCTATCATCCTCCATGATAGCGTCATTCAAGGATTTGTATAGAGCCCATTGAATCCTAGACTTATCAAACGATCCAAGTTCCACCATACGAGCCTTAAGGATCTTCTTTAATTCAAAATCCGTCAACTCATAAGCAATTTTGTAGGCGGATTCTGAAGGATTGGATGACTTGATCATCAAATTATCAGCTGCTAGTGTCTTCAATTCATCACGTAGTTTAGGCATAATGGATTCGACGGATTCTTGCACTCTCTCTTCAACAGAAGCTTCAAGTGCTTCTTTTTGCTCCTTATATTTATTCCTCATCGCTTGAAGTCTGGTGATACGTGCAGCATGCTTATCAGCCTCAGCCTGCTTAACCCGAGCTAGTTCTTCTGCATGTGCTTTTCGAGTCAACTCCATATCTGCAGCGAACTTAGCAATCATCTCCTCTTGGGCTTTCCTAGATGCTTCTTCACTTTGAGCTCGTCTTTGTAACTCTTGGCGAAGTTCATCCATTTCTCGTTTGTGATTATCTACATGTTTATCCAACATTTCAGCCATCACCAATGCAGCCATTGTCGATGTTGCAGAGCTGCTCTGGGTTGATTGAAGAGGCTCGGTTGTTACTGCGGTACTAAGGATGGGAGTTATAGGTGGTGGAAGAAATGGTGTTGAAGCCGATCTGGTTGGTAAGGGTTGTATTGGTGGAGGTTGAGTTGCTAAAGGTTGACTTGACACCATGATCGTAGGAGCAACAGACTCCTTTTCCACACTTGCTGAAATAGGGATTGATGGCTCCTTCGAAGTGGAATAATGTTCAGGTGACCCAAACTCATAAATATCATCTGGTTCCTGGTACTCTTCTTCAATATTTACCCTTGCACCTGAACCACTACCGCCAGTATCTTTCCTACTCCTTTGAATTGCTATCTTCATCATTTGTTTCTCTGTCTTGTCAAGAGCAGGATCAACAACATCTTCTTCGTCACGTAAAACCATCTCATCAGCCTTACCCTTTCCCTTCTTACCCTCAGTCTTCTTCTTCTTGGTTTCGGGTTCAGGTAACGCAGCTGGTTGTTTGCGTTTACCTTTACTCTTGACCGTTGTAGAGGAGTCTTCTCCAGTCTGAAGGTTTGCTTTCAGCTTCTTGATTTCTAGCTGCAGTAGCTTGTAATCAGCAGAACCTTTGATTTTCTCTGTCAGAAGATAATCGGGAATAGGACCAGGAATCACACCACCCGACGGTCCTTCATGCCTCAGATCCACAGTATCATCAGCTTCTTCAGTGTGATAACGACTTGCTGCACGCCTATCAATAGTAGCATCATTTTTCATAAAATAATTAATGATAAGCTTGATAAACCTTGGATAAGGAAAGAAATTTGTCTTCAGCTTCTTGTTTTGGAAGAGTTGAAAGGTGAATTCTTCCCATATCAACAATGCATAATCTGCATTTGCAGCTTTGTACATGCCATAGAACAGGTTTATTATAGGACTGCGCAGAGCATCATGGCCACTTGTTTTTGGTGTAAGACATCTACTGAGAATACCCAACAATGCTCTCCAAGGTTGTCCTACTTTAGCAGTGGTAAACTCAGACGCAACTCGTATTTCCGGACATCCAAGAGCGTCAAATAACTCCATGAGTTCATCTTTAGTAGGATCCCTTGAAAATGACATGCCTTTAGGTGTATCCCGTATACCAAAAATCTTACGGAAGTCTGAAACTGTGAGCGTCTGCTGCTTGTTGTCGATGGTGAAGGTGATCTTGTTTGACGTGATTTCCTTGGTAGCCCAAAACTCATACATATACTCATAAGGCACCGAGGCACTACTTCTTAAAGCATTCTTAAAATGGGATTGATCAAGGATTGCGATGGCTACTTTAAATCCATGGTGAGTGGATTTTGAGACTTGCTTCAGCCGGTAGTTGTTGGGTAAGAACTTAAGGGTTCGTGCTTTAGCAATAGCGGCTTCTCTAGAGTCTTGGATTGCTTGTACTGTTGGATTAGTCATTGTATCTGCTTAAGATAAGACATGAAAGGTTGATGCACAAAAACATATAGATATATATCATTCTTACTTCTAAGCATAACACATTTCATAACATAATACAACAAGTACATATAACATGCAAACAATAATAATCAAACAACTCTTCATCCGGAACTATCCTTCATTCGGAACTTCTTCATTCGGAACATTCCTTCATTCGGAACTTCCTTCATCCGGAAGTTCTTCATTCGGAACTTCTTCATTCGGAAGTTCTTCATTCGGAACTTCCTTCATTCGGAAGTTCTTCATTCGGAACTTCTTCATTAGGAACATCCCTTCATTCGGAACTTCTTTATTCGGAAGTCCTTCATTCGGAACTTCTTTATTCGGAAGTTCTTCATTCGGAACTTCCTTCATTCGGAAGTTCTTCATTCGGAAGTCCTTCATTCGGAACTTCTTTATTCGGAACTTCTTTCATTCGGAACTTCCTTCATTCGGAACTTCCTTCATTCGGAAGTCCTTCATTCGGAACTTCCTCATTTGGAACTTCTTCATTCGGAAGTCCTTCATTCGGAACTTCTTCATTCGGAAGTTCTTCATTCGGAACTTCCTTCATTCGGAAGTTCTTCATTCGGAACTTCCTTCATTCGGAAGTCCTTCATTCGGAACTTCCTCATTCGGAAGTTTTTCAGAAAAAATCCTTCATTCGGAAGTTCATATCCATGTTCATCCGGAACTTTTTCAAACGTAGCTATGATGATTAATCTATGCGCGTTTGTGAGTTTCTAAGGCAAACCATGGCAATTAATCATCATTTAATGCTAATCCGCACAAAACCCACCAATAATCCTTAGTTTAATTAACCCTAAATAAATCATAAACCCTAATTTGATTTAAACTGATTTAAACGAGTAACTTAACAAAATTAAAGGATGAATAAGGTGAGATATAAGTTAAATATAGATGATAATTACCTTTTAAAATAGAATGAATCGGATTGGATGGATTAAACGAGTTGTTTTTGAGTTTGTGAGTGTGTGTAACAATGGCGGCAACAAGATAATAAACAGTGAAGAGGAATAGTAAGGGGCGGGGGGTTTTGTTTTGACTTAGGTAAAGTTTTTGACAAGTTTCAACATATATCACCTTAAGTCCCTATATTTATCTATTCTTTTCCTTTTTGTTTACAACTTTTCATTTCATTTTTATTTTTCATTGATAAACTTAGTCCACTTAATTTTGCTTAGTTAAACTAAACTTGACAATCTCACACAACTTAAGTATCGCATCTAGTTAGCATATCTCCAAGTTCTAAAGCAAGTCCTATCACCTTGAACAAGCACAAGTCGTTTTCTAAAGTAATACCATTCATTTACCATTTAGCCATTAATTTTCCACAATAACTTTTGAAAAGATCGATTTAATGACGAAGATGATTTAATATTTTCTCCCCCTTAAACGATGACCCGTTTTCTATTTAAAGAGCTGTAGTCATTGTTTAAAGAGTCAAATATTGATGAAAGCATTTCCAATTTATATCTTGAAAAAGTTTGATTCGTGGTGTCAATAAGATTTCCCTTATTTTAACAAATTAATGCACTGAGACGTACACTAATTCGTGTTAGACCAAGTTGTAAAGTAAACTTGATCCCTTTGCATGATTTGGCTTGTAAATCACGCCCGAGAAAATTAATTCCCGTTCTGAGCCAACGTTTTCCAAGGAAATACGTGAATTTAATATGAAAACCGGGTTGCAGTCAGAAATAACTACAAGCCATAATGGGCATGTTTTAAAAATGTACAACTTTTATACGGACTCTATTTATGGCACCGTGTCAATATTGATCGACATTTCTAAGGCCGTAAATATTACAGTACTAAAAGACATGCCCGATTTAAAAACGAAAAATATTTTTGGTTTTTCTTGATTTTATAATTTTTATGGTTTTTCTAGGTTTTATATTTTTTATGGTTTTTGTTGGTTTTGTATTTTTGTATTTTTCTTTTGTGGTTTATATATTTACTATAATATACATGATCACGAACAAAGGATACTCTGAATAGTTTACCACGACTATTCAGCTGATTCTTCTGCCAACTCTTTGAGAGTCGCTGGAGTGAATGATTTCATGCCAAGCTTGTCGATCAAAAACTCAATTCGTCCTCGATCTAGTGCTTTGGTGAACATATCCGCCAGCTGGTACTCAGTAGTGACAAAATACAGCTCGATCACTCCGTTCTCCACCTGCTCTTTAATGAAATGGTAGCGTATGTCTATGTGCTTGGCCCGGGAGTGTTGAACATAGTTGCAGCAAAGGGCAATGGCGCTCTTGTTGTCACAATACATCGGGATTTTGTTGAATCCCAAACCGTAGTCAGTTAATTGTGATCTCATCCAAAGGACTTGAGCACAACAACCGGACATGGCGATGTATTCAGCCTCCGTGCTAGAAATTGCAGCGCTTTTCTGCCTTTTTGAAGACCAACTGATCAATCTATCTCCAAGGAGTTGCACAGATCCAGAAGTGCTACGCCTCGTGTCTTGACATCCAGCATGATCGGCATCTGCGTATGATATTAAAGCAATAGAGGAATCTTTCGGATACCATAGACCACGATGAAGTGTTCCTTTTAGATACCGAAAGATCCTTTTCACAACATGTAGGTGCTTTTCGGTAGGCCGAGCCTGATACCGGGCACACATGCATACATCAAATTGCAAATCAGGCCTGCTAGCAGTCAGATACAGAAGGGTGCCGATCATCCCACGGTAAAGTTTTGGATCGACAATAGTCCCATTCCTATCTTCATCTAACTTGGATTTCTCCACCATTGGAGTGTCCACGGGGTCACAATTTTCAAAGTTATATTTCTTAAGAGATTCTAGAGCATATTTGGATTGATTAATAAAGATGCCTCTGGGATTATGAGAAATTTGTAATCCTAAGAAAAATGAAATTTTTCCCATCATCGACATCTGAAAGCATGTGGACATTATCTTCTCAAATCGATTTGACAATTCTATGTTAGTGGCAGTAAATATTATATCATCAACATAAATTTGTACCAGAATCATGTCGTTGCCTTCCTTGAGAGTGAATAGAGTGGAGTCCACCTTGCCTTTGCAGAAGCCTTCCGAGATGAGATATGTTGACAGGAGATCATACCACGCGCGTGGAGCTTGTTTCAACCCATAGAGAGCCTTCTTAAGCTTGTACACATGATTAGGAAACTCTGTACTGACGAACCCATCCGGCTGACTAACATAGACCTCTTCCCTTAGTTCACCATTCAAAAATGCCGTCTTCACATCCATTTGATAGACGATCATATTCATATGAGCAGCATACGCAAGGAATAGTCTAATGGCCTCCAATCTTGCCACAGGAGCAAAAGATTCTTCAAAGTCTATACCCAAGGCTTGTTTATATCCTCTAGCGACCAATCTTGCCTTATTCTTCAATACCGCACCCATCTCATCAAGTTTAAACTTATAAACCCATAACAAAGTAAGGATGTTAACCTTGTCAGGGAGAGGAACCAATTCCCATACTTCAAGTCTTTGAAATTCATTTAGTTCCTCCTGTATAGCTTCGATCCAAGATGATTGGGTCATAGCCTGCTGCCAATTTTTAGGTTCAACTTCAGAGAGAAATGCATCAAAGTAGCAATAAAGTGCACTCTCTTGTAATTGATGACGTGTAGAGACTGGTCGATCTAGATCTCCAATGACATTCCTAATTGGGTGATCTTTTGTCCATTTAGTGCTATGGTTTTCAATCCTAGGTGGTCTGGAGTGAACAATAGAAGGAGCTTCTTCTAAGGTAGACGCGGCTGAAGGGTTTTCAGGTATCGCTACACCAAAGAAAGGAAGCTCTTGCAGGTGAGCATATTCCAAGTCGTGATCAATAGAATCCTCTTCCACATCATTAGGCACAAGTAGGGGTGATGATTCAGTTTTAGTTTGAGAATCACTTGGTGAAGGTGCATCCGGTTCAATGTGAAGTGTAGATGCATTAGATAAAGGTTCATTAGCTTGAGCAACCACTTCAGGGATTGGAGCGATTACTACAGGTGCTGGAACTTCATCAGTCGGGGGATCGAAGAATTCATCAAACAACGGTTGAAACAGTTTATCCCACTCGGGCCTTGATGGTGGTAAAAATGATGTAGAAGTAGGATTATTGGGAACTAATCCGGAACTAATAGCACCGGTTCCCATCTCATGAAGCGCGGGTTCAGAGCTATGTTGCTCAGAAGCCATTGCTGTCAGCTCATCGAAATCGGCGTCCATAGTTTCTACAATCTTTCCAAGACGACGGTTATAGATTCGGTATGCCTTCTTGGACGGTGAGTAACCAATGAAAATACCTATATCGGCTTTCGGTTGAAGCTTACCCAAGTTCTCACTATTGATGTTTGGATAACAAAGAGCACCAAACACATGAAAAAATGAAACATCGGGTTTACGGTCATGTAGAAGCTCATAAGGTGTTTTTCCATGGCGTTTCCGAATGATAGAACGTTTTTGGGTGAAACATGCAGTAGATATAGCCTCTGCCCACAAGAACAATGGAGCGTTCGCGTAAATAAGCATAGTCCTAGCAGCTTCCATAAGTGTACGATTCCGTCTTTCAACGACACCGTTTTGTTGTAGAGTACGTGCAGCGGATGTTTCATGTGAGATACCAACTCCTTCATAATAATCACGAAGAGTCTGGTTGACGAACTCTGTACCATTGTCTGTACGAATACGGCGGACAGTAGTATTCAAACGTACCTGAATGAATTTCAGAAAAGTGATGATAGCCTTCGGTGCTTCATCATTTGTACGTAGAAATCTAACCCATGTAAACCTAGAGAAATCATCCACAATTACCAGAATGAATTTCTTACCGCTCACACTTTCAGTTCTCATTGGCCCACAAAGATCCATATGCAAAAGATGAAGTTTTTCTTGATTGGTGTCTTCAGCTTTGGGCTTGTAAGATTTCTTGGTACTTTTCCCCCTTGAACACGCGAAACATAAATGGTCTTTGTGAAATTTAAGCTTTGGAAGACCACGAACTAAATCGTTTTTAGCCAGATGATTAATAGCATCAAAGTTAAGATGAGATAATCTGCGATGCCATAACCATGACTTGGTCTTAGATGCTTTAGAGAGAAGACATACTGGAGAGGCGGCCATCATGTCTTGTAAGGACAAGGTATAGAGATTTGCACCACGAGATCCCTTCAACAAATCTTTTCCTTCCAAGTTGCGGATGAAACAAGTGTGTTGTCGAAAAGCAACCTCAAGGTTGGAATCACAAAACTGTCCTACTGAGAATAAATTATGACCAAGACCTTCTACATAGTATACCCTTGAAATCGTCACGTTTCCAATCTGATATTCACCATACCCCATTATCTTTGCTATATGATCATTCCCGAATTTAACAGTACCAAGAAACTTGCTGACGAAATTTCGGAGCATCGAGCGATTTCCGGTCATATGTTTTGAACAACCGGAGTCCAAATACCACAGGATGATTTGGACCACCTGAAAATATCACCACACGAAGACAATGTAGAGGTATTGGAATCT
Organism: Glebionis coronaria; assembly: GCA_025667525.1. NCBI lineage: Eukaryota > Viridiplantae > Streptophyta > Magnoliopsida > Asterales > Asteraceae > Glebionis > Glebionis coronaria. The sequence goes on along the minus strand of CM046882.1, from coordinate 69,380,122 downwards.
GAGTGTTCCTTGTTATTAGCAGGTACAGATTTAATAATCTTAGATTTGCTAACTCTAGGTTTCTTAGATTTCCTAGCCTTTTTCTTCCTAATTAGTGGTGTAGATTCTAGTTGGCTTAAATCCTGAGGTATTTCTTCACTGATAGGCACTATAGTGGGGGCTGACCTAATTAAAGGGCGCTATTTCCATACTTGAGTGCGAGTGTTCCTAACTAAAGGACGCTCAAACCTAACCTCAATGGATGCATTCCTAGTTAAAGGGCACATTTTTCCATCTAATGTAAAGGTCCTACCAGTGCGACGCCATTGCCAGCCAACTTGGGCACGAGTTCTACCCGTTGGCTTCCATTCAAGACCATTCTTAATAGCATTCATTTCATTCACGTGATCAATCAGACACAAATCATGACGTTGGGAAAACATACATTCATTACAATTCCAACAATTCAAATTAGAATTCACGAATGGTTTAGGCTTCTGCACAGGCGCAGAGCTTTTAGTCTTAACATGATTCTTTTTATTTAAAACTGAACTAGCATTCCTATTGTGAACTTCTACTTTCTTCTTTTTGGCACTACTAGTGGAGGGCTTGATCTTATCTTTCTTGAGTGGCGATCCTTTAGCCTTAGTAGTCTCTTTTAATCCTGTAGAAGGCAAATTGGGAACATTAGCAACAGATTTTAAAGGTGCCTTACTTGATTGTGCCAATGACGGTTTTGCTCCTGGAGTCTTATTAAATGGAGTTACAGCAATGGGCCTATTATTAAGTAGTGCAGAACCTGGTGTACCTATGTATTGCAAATATGCTAAGCAATATTGAACTCGCTTAATATATTCATGAGCCGAATAATAGTCGCTACTTGAGGGATCTAAGGCATAAAGATCGTCTAAAATATCCTTAAGAAGATCGACATGCTTAATGGCATTCCTCATATAATCATCATAGGTAACTGGGTTTCTCTTATGAAGCGGGTTCTTATAAAGCACTACTGACTTGGTTGTTGGAGCACTAGTGGACGGTGCAGAGTCGGTAGCTAAGTTATCAACAACTTCTTGTCGGGTGAGAAGAAGTGTCTCCTTTAACTCAGCCAAAACCATATTTTTGTCAATGAGCAGGATGTTCAAATCAGAGATTTCCTCGCACTTTTGGTTCAGTTGTTCAACATAAGATTGTTGCTGTGCCGCATTAAAAGCGAAGCGTTCTTCTAGTGAACCATAAAGAGCGGATAATCCCTGTCTTGTCCGATCCATCTCCCCTAGAACAGACGAAAGTCTAATTTCTAAGACTTGGTTTTTAGACTCTGCAGCCTCTAGTTCCAATTTTAATGTTTCATTTGATGACACATCTCTCTTCATTCTCATGATTTCTTCCTCTAATGTCTTAACAATTGCAATCATCTTGTCACTCGTCTCAACACCGTTTTCACAACCATTTGATATCCAAAGATCCTCATTTTGAGTTTGTTGTTTTAATTCTAAAGATATACAATGTTGTTCTAGTTGATTAAAGCGTTTTGAAAGTAAATTGTAAGAATCTTGTAGCTTTAAAAACTCAGCGTTAGATTCGTGACAAGAATGATTATCTACCTCATTTACAGTATCAGCAACATTTATAGAGAGATCACAAACATCATCACATATATGCACAGCATCACAATTAATCATAGCGGATGTAAGCTCATTCGAATAATTAACATTTACAGTAGTAAGCACATCACACGAGATTACTGCAGACAAGAATCGGTCATATTCGGTTAAAATCTTTTCTTTTTCAATTAGTTGTAGTTCGTAAGCGGTGTCCATTTCATAAAACACTTTTTGAACTTCACCAATTTCAAACACAAGATTTTCCTTAAGAGATGCAAAAGTTCCTTTTAGACTTTCGACAAACGGATTGATCTCATTTTTAAACACCTCGTTCATATGTTCGAAAGCCCATTCTCCGGCATTTAAGCCATTTGAAGTCGTACATTCCAAAATGACCTTGTCAAAATTAGTAAAGTATTGATTAATCTCTTGCAAGTTTAACCATACAGTGCTAACAGGTGGAAGATCCTTTGGAATTTCCTTAGGACCTTCCATATTGACAAGTGTAGTAAATGTACTAGGGTTTTCTTCATCTAATATGTAGGTCGGTGCTGTTATGAGATCTTTGTCCATATGGAAGCGAATTCTAAAATCCGTTTTTGCAAGCTCCTTATTGAATTTAAAATAATTACACTCGGGATATTTTGCAGAATTGTATGACCGATCCTCATCAACTAGATCCTTACTTGTTCGATCATCGGGAAAAACAATCGGGTCTAAGGACAATCCTAATTGAGTTGCATTATAAAGTCTAGGACTATGTCTTAAAGCTTGTTTTGCATATCGTGGATTAGGGGGAAGGCCTTTTTGACGAGATAAGTTAAATTCTCTAAACGAAGCATCAAATAAGTGCACTAGTTGAGAAGCAGCGTATTGTCTTAACAGCAAGTAATCTAGACTTCTAATCTTATTAGTAGCATTAATCTCCATTTCATTCTTCTTAGACTCGAGTGATTCAAAATCCGTTTGAAGTTTTTGAAAACTAGTGACCACTAACTCCTTTTCTTTAAGTTCATTAGTCAGATTAGCTCTTAAGTTTTCAATTTCTTGCAAGTGACCCATTTGTTTGTTTCTAAAATGATCATATTCGGGATTAGTTAGAACACTAGACGAAGGCACTAATTCCAAGGTTTGAACTTTCTCATTGCTTAAGGCAAGCTCATCAGACAAATTCTTATTCTTAGCTAAGGTTTCTAAGAGTGCAGCATTCATTTGGCTAAGTAATGTAGCAGGAACCATGACCAAATCTTGTTGAGCAGGAGTAGGCGTATGCGAAATGGGTCCCGGTTGTGATTCACTCAAAGTCTGGGGACTCCCATTGATATTGCTATCATTGTTTGTCTCCTCATTTGAAAGACTCACCACCGAAGATTCATTCGAATCAGCACTCTCTTGCACAACATGATGTGGTTGAATACTAGCATCAGTGGTATTATCGGTGGTATTAATAAGTACCTCATATCTCTTTTCTGGCCCTAAGCTGGAGATAGTTGCCATGAGAGCAGCCTTTGTAGATTGAAAGTCATCACAGTCTGAGTCATACGCATCGAGATCATCTGCTTGGTATGCTGCATTCTGTGTGGTGGCCGTGTCTTGTTCAGCAATCCCTGGATCTGCAAGAAATGCAAGCTCCTCTTCATCAAGTTCCCTTCCTTGTGCCTGAGCATTCACCAGATAGATCTTTTCTGCAAACCATTGTCCATCCCTTCTCCTCTTGGGTTTCTTACAATCCCTGGACATATGACCCTCTTCCTTGCAGTTGTAGCATGTAATCATTCGCAATTTGCCCGTGGAATTAGCCCGTGGAGCAGGATTGACCATTGGAGCCTGATTGACTGTGCGAGCATTGGTAGTTGATGTGGTAGGTCTCCCCTGATATGGTTGAATAGGCTGAACCATTACCCTGCCATTCTCAATAGTAGCTTGTTGGCGAGAATTGGATGAATTCCTCAACTGATTGTTGGTAGGAGTTGATCCCCTAAATCCTCGTTTGCTTAAAGTCCTTGTGAGATAAGCAGACATAGTGGTTAACACTTCAACTGGATCAGCACCTTGTTTGAATACAGGAACGGGGACTTCCTCATCATCACAGTACATTGCTTGGTCTTGATGAGCTGCATAATCACTAGAAGGAATACTCATTTGATCATGGTAGCTTGTTGGATATGCTGCATTCTCTTGATAAGAAGAATATGAAGATTGAGCATAAGGTGCAATACTAGCTGGGTGAGGTTGTGTAGCATATTGTGATGAAGGTGCACTAAACCGATATTGTTGCTGATGTGAGGTGGGTGGTTGTGGTAGAATCGAGTATTGGGGAAAGGTTGGTGTCATGTAAGGTGATGGATGATAGGCTTGATGTCCCAAAATATAAGGAGTGTTGTTGTGAGACAAGCTTGGTTGATTCGCCATCAAAGCTAGTGAATCAGGGTACATACCTCGTGGAGAACGGTGTATGATCACATGTTTCTCATGCTGCTGAAGAAAAGCATATAGTTGATCCAAATTGCACTTATGCAGATCCCTGGTTAACTTAACATCGGTAATATACTCACCCCATTCAGCTTGAGGTAAAGTATTCAAGAATTTGGTGTTAACCTGGAATGGAGCAATCACCAGATTGTATACATTCAGATCATTCATGAGTGTGGTGAATCTGAAGTAATAATCGTGAAGCGTTTCCCCTGGGTTGTAAGTGAATCTGTCAAACAGGTCATACAACTGACATTCCCTTTCCTGTTTGGTGAGAGACGTACCTTGTAGCAACACCTTAGGACGTTCCCATAAATCCTTTGCCACCGTATACTGACTTACCATCCTATAGATGTTATGGGGAAGAGCTTGGAGAATTGTTTGAAGAGCTTTCTCGTCTGCATCGGCAACAAGTTGTTGAGCTGGTGTAAGTTCTTCAAATTCTCTTGGTCGAGACACATTTTTAGCCACGATGGTACCATAGTCAAGTGGACCATTTAAGATTGACTTAACCATAAGCCTCCCATAAACCGGTTTTCCCTTAAGATAAGACATCATCCGGCCTTGCCATGCTTCAAAAACTTCTTTGATGAGCATTGGCGGGCGATTATCCGTTCCCGTAATGACGGAAATATCCGTAAGTGATGTCATCTGAGGCATTACTGAATTCGGATTCATTTTGTTAACTTCAAAGAGACAAAGATTATCGGTTGATCGAGCAGTGAAGTAAAGCTTGTGAATTGTGTTGAGTTTTTGTTGTAAGAAACCAAGATTAAATCCTCTAAAAATCGTCAAAAAAACAGGCAAAATAACCCTTGATTCGGAACTTTTGTTGATTCGGAAGTGTTGATTCGGAACTTCTTGGTTCGGAACTTTTGGCTTGATTCGGAACTTCTTGGTTCGGAACTTTTGGCTTGATCCGGAACTTCTTGGTTCGGAACTTTTTGGCTTGATCCGGAATTTCTTGGTTCGGAACTTTTTAGCTTGATCCGGAACTTCTTGGTTCGGAACTTTTTTTGGCTTGATCCGGAACTTCTTGGTTCGGAAGTTCTTGGTTCGGAAGTTCTTGGTTCAGAAGTTCTTGGTTCGGAAGTTCTTGGTTCGGAACTTTCCTTGGTTCGGAACTTTCTTGATCCGGAACTTTCTTGATCCGGAACTTTTTCGTTCGGAACTTCCTGGTTTGGAACTTTTTGGTGATCCGGAACTTGTTGGTTCGGAACTTTTGCTGGGTTAATCAGAAACCTTGTTCCGATGAACAGTCGACCACTAAAATGAAGATTAAACCCAGATTTTGACCAAATAACCCAAAAAGTTTTGTGATTTCTACAATAATAAGTAAAAACTAATACTTATCCACTAATCCCAATCACAAAAACACCAAAAACACCAAGAATCAAGATGAATCTTCTTAAAGAACACTAATACAATCAAAAACTAAAAAACAACACAAATCACTACCTTAAATCACCCCATAGCTCTTGATACCAAATGTAGAATATTGATAACCTATGAATCTATGAAGGGGTTTGTTGATTTCTAGAGAGAGAAAGTTAGAGAGAGAAAGTGAGAGAAAACTATGTGTTATTTCAATAAGTGAAACTAGAAAAATGACAACAACCAACCCCTTTCCATGGTGGAAAGGGGTATTTATACTTCCAAGCTACATGGGCTTGGGCCGGTCCATGACAAGCCCATGGACCGGTTCTTACTTAACTTAATAAGCAACTATTAACTATTTGTTAACTACGAGCTATTACAACATTAATAATATTGTGGAGTGACCGATACTTCTAATATACGTAAAAACGTATTTCTAACACATATAGTAGCGCATAAAGAAATCACAACATGCATAGTAACATTCACATAACAGTGAAACAAGAGATCGCAAACATGCATGACAAGTATTCATATAGCAGCGGATAAGTAATCGTATTATGTAAAGCACATATTCATATATAAGAAGAATAAGCATAATGACATGCTAAAACACAAGAGAGCATCGGTTATAGTCTAGGCCTATATAATAACACCTAGTTCTCTATAACCAAGGCTCTGATACCTATCTATAACACCCCCAAATTAGCCCAGCGGAAGCCCACGAGTATTGGGGTCTGTTACGTCATGATTATCCGAGTCTTAATCCGAGAGAACGACCTCTATGCCAAATATCACAATGTTGACTCCAAATAATCATTCAGTCAAGTACCTAAGAATACATGCTTAAAAGTGTCAACACAAAGGTTGGCGAGTTCATAAGTTTTATTAAAATGTTTAAGACACTTTAAAAATTTACAAGGACATCTACTAAAAGTAGTGTCGCAAAAACGTTCAGGAATCCAGAGTTTCACAATAAAGAGACATTACATCAAAGTTCAATCATAAATCAAAGTTTAGAACTAGCATAACAGTTAACACAAAAACTTCAATTCATACACAGTTGTAGTTCATGCTCACAGTTCATTTCAGTTCGGCTTTTAGGTTCATGAACTCTTTCACACCCAAGTTCAATTCAGTAGCCACAGTCAATATACATACCAACGTCATATTCTCGGTTCATATCAGTATCACAATCGAGGTCACATATTAGAACTATAGCAATAAGCATATGAGCATCATACCAAACCAGCATATAAGTATCATATAAAACCAGCTTACGAGTATCATATCAAACTAGCATACAAATATCATAACAGACCAGCATATAAACATCATGTCAAACTAGCACACAAGAATCATATTAGACCGGCAGATAAACATCATGTCAAACTAGCACACGAGAACCCTATCAAACCAGCATGTAAACATCATTTCCAACCATCTTATATGTGTCATATAAAAACCACATGCATGAATCACGTCAATACCACACCTAAGGATTAGATCAATCCACGTACAATAATCCTATCATATCTCATGCAGGAATCATGTCAGAACCACATAATAAATTCACGTCAAGATCATTTCATACTATAGTCAAGATTCGTATCGATATCACCGCTAAGATTCATATTAGATCAATACATGATTGCAGTCAAGATTCATATAAATATCGCAGTTAAGATTCATATCAGATCAATACGTGATCGCAGTCAGGATTCATATCAGATCAATACATGATCGCAGTCAGGATTCATATTCAAGATTCATAACAAGATGGACCGCAAAAGTTCAGTTCAAGTACCCAAGGCAACTATAGGAGATGTAGTTCCAAGTGTAGGATAAATCGGGTGTTTCAGTTTTTATGATAGCGCTAAGCTCGTGACATCGAAACTAGTGATCCAGTACATGCAATAGATTGAACATATAAATTGCCCCAATAGAGTACCTAGCCAAGATAACTCCGTTCATACAAATGGTACACACTCGTCCGACGTCAGAATGCCCGAGTGGAGGTTGTCAACCCTCAATAGATCTATCCGTAACATAAGAGCTTACTCCAGCAGAGTAACTAACGATTCACGATAGTGGGGACTATGGCTAAAGCAACTTAGGCTCATCATAAACGAAGTTCACTGAGTGTTCACAGGGTTCAATTCTTTTTGTGTCCACAAGCAAGCACAAGCAGTCATTTCACTTCACAGTATTAAACATACAAAGCAGTTTAAAAGGAGCTATGGGATAACTCAGATATTCACAAGTATAAATCATCGATAACCCCAAATGTATAAACACACATGTCATGTAAACAGTCCACTAAAGTACAAGCACGTACGCAATATAAGCAATCTTCAAAAAGATATCAACTTGTATTTATCACAAAAATGCATGGAAAGTGTAGACATATATATCGTAAACAATCATTGAAATGCATAACACGTATTTGACATCGACAAGCATGTATCTACCCCAAAAGAGATTCAAGACATTTACACACGAAAGAAAGGAACATGTGTATATAATTCATAGGTTGAATTATATAACAAGAACAGACAACACACAAATAACTCAGGATGCACATGACACGTGATATGTACAAAACTCAAGAAGATGACAACAAAATAATAAAATAGTCCAAGCATACAATAACTTGCAGCTAATATATAAACAAGAAAAATAAACAAAACCTAAATGATTCGATACATTTTTCAAAATCACCCATTAATTAAATAAGGATCATTTAAGAAAAGAAAACACATGCTTTAGAGTTTCAAGTGATGTTTTAAAAGCATTTACTTAATTATTATTGTATTAAATAATATTTTATATACCATTGCTTCTTTATTATCAATTTAATATTTCTAAAAGGAGATTTTAGTTTCTAAATAAAATTTAAGAAAACTAAATAAATATTAAATTTATGAAAATTTCGGCATGACCTATTCGTTTATATGGCGTTTCCCAAAATCTCAAAATATCACATTTTCACTTTCACAATCAATCCGCGTTTCAATTGCCACATATTTCTATTATATCAAATAAATCCTTGTCGATTCGTATACAATAACTAAAAATGAATTTACCGTTAATCAAGTAAATGACCTACACTTCAATAATAACGCTTCCGATTTTTAATCACCTTCAAAAGCCCTTTAACGGCTGTTAAACATAATCAACGACACAAACGGTCGTTAAATTACAAAATCAACATAACCATATTTATTTATTTTCGGACAATGAATTAAGAGCAACAATAACAATTAATCATAACCACGAGCCGGCACCGCCACCGGTGCGGCTGTGGTTGCCGGGAAGACGCACACACGAGCACCACCTTTGTGGTGGCCTCGGTGGCACACGAACAACAAACACCCTTTCTGGGCTGATGAACGCAGAAACAAACGCAACCTTATTTTCAGATCCGTAACAAGAATACAACAATGATAACACCAACAACCCGACACCCCCGGGTGCCGCTGTGGTGGACGGAGAACATCAACGAACACCACCTAGATGATGGTATCGTAGTAAACAATCGAACAAACACCCCTAGGCCTAACGAAACTGAAACACACACTCCTGGTGGTCTGGTGATTTTTTTCGTGGTGGTGTTATGGCGGCAGCGAACAGTGGTGGAAGACCACTGTGATGGTGGCGGTTTTATTAGTAGGGACAGGTGGTGATGATGGTAGAGGGATAACACAAGGGTGGAGGTGGTGTTGCGTGATTTGAAGACCACGTGAAGTGGTGGAGGCGACTGGTGATGGTGGCGGGTCGTGATGGTGAAGGGGGTTGCATAGTGATGTTGAAGGTGGAGGCGGTTGGAGTGGCGGATAGTGGTGATAACGAGTGGTGGTGGAGTCACGGTGGTGTAGGGTGGTAGCCGAAAATCATTTATAGGTTAGATCGGTTGGTGGATCGGGTACATCGGGTGACGGGGAGTATTTTTGGGCTCGCTGGATTTTTGGCCGGAAAAGGGTGACGGCGCCGGAAAACTTTCCGGTGGCCGGATTTTATGAGGGAGAGAGAGTATATAAATTTTAGGGTTATGTGTGTTTTTTTGTAAAGATAGAAATGAGGAAAAGAATGTTTAGATTTAATATATATAAATAAATTGAAAGTTATTAAAATAAATAGAAACTTGTATATAGTTGGGGGTTGATAATGTAACTAGTTAATAAACTTTTCTTTCATCTTATTTAAACGTGGCTCGAGACTCGATCGGGTTTGATAAAAGTAGATTCACGATCCAAAGTTTTTACCGTTGTTTTTAAAATACTTTTTCCATGAAAATGGATAGTTTATATGACAAGTATTTCGTAAATCGATCATAAATCCGTTTAAATGCTAATTATTAATCAGGTTTCTCATACAAGGTTCGTTTTATCAAACGTTATAATTAAATAATTTAATAAATTATTTGATTACATATCTCATGACAATTAAGATAAAAATTTATTTTTTTTACTGTGTCGGTACGCAGACTGTGCGATTTTTCAAACTTTGTCAAAATATGTCTCGTTTTCAAATCGAATAAGTTTGATAACGCTCAAAAATGAATTTCAAATAATAATTATTATAATTTATTATTATTTATGGTAAGGAAAAATTCTCTGGTGTTACATCATGAATATATGGAATATGGTGTTAGAAGTGAAAGTGTCATCGACAACGTGACATTTCTCACTGATGCACCGGTAATGGTACTGAAATTCTTGTGGCCTGATTAATACATGGCACAACAAAATGGATATACCCTTGGAGGGTACCCTGAATTTCTTAGAAATGTTCCATAGTTGGACGAGAGTCATGTGTCTTGACTCGTGTCTTGGAACTCTAAGCATGACATATGTCTTGACTGGTGTCTTGACATGTGTCTCGAGACGTAAAACAATAGAACTACAATATTAGGTTATTATGCCAGAATTGGCGGATCGGTTAGACTACTGATCCCTTGTATGTCTGATCACGTCCACGGCCGGAGCCTCGGTTGCGATTTCTAGGATAGTTTCTGTCATAGTAGTGGTTACTATCGTCCTGTCTGTCAGTTCCATGACGGTCATTCTCATGATCGTGATTCGTGTAACTATTCAGCTGAGTGGCCGGCTAGTACCGGTTTGCACTCATATGGCTGAAATGACAGCTGAATGACGTGTGACATGTAACTAAGAATTAGGGACAATGATTGATGAAAATCTTCTGATGGTGAAGCATCTTCTCGTCCAATTTCTTTGCTCTGACGCCTTTGTCTTCGTCTTGTAGGATCTCCAGATTGTGAACAGCATCCGCATCTTGTAGCGTCTCCGAACGTCAGCAGCATCAACCTTTAGTAACATCTCCAAGCTATGAGCGGCATCAACAATTTGTAGAGTATCAGCAAGTGAAAGTACGCACATGGGATAAGGTACATGGAGTACACATAGAATGTACATGAAATGATCAGGTATGGGGTCGATCATTTGTCATGATTTAAGGAAAGTATATCGGTTAAACGGTTAGGAAAACCATCCTGATAACCTAGCAGTGTTAGCATAGACATCATTCTGGTTATATCGAGAAACGTTAAAGTGTGGTTACACAAAATTCAACGATGATTTGCCTGACAGCATGATCAATGAAAACCAACCATGACTATCATGAAAGCAGGATTCAATGATGTGACAATCCGTCAATTTATGGTTGATATTTTATTCTCAAGTATTATTTAAAAACATTATTTTATGAACTCATTTATTTTTGGGAAGAAATTTGGATTTACGTCTTGAAGTAGCATCGACTACGTCTAAACCAGAGGATTCTACGTTACGTGCTTACGTTTACATACACCGTTTTGGTGACAGTCCGACATTTCAGAAAATAAATTTGTCCGTGAATATTATTTTGAGATTTTAAATTTGTGTTGGTTCATAAACTCACAAATTTACGAGAAGAGATTAGGACTTGCGATTATGATTTAACGTCCTTTACGACTAAACCGAAAACCTTAGGATTACGTATTTACGTTTTTGAACTCCGGTTTTTTATGAGACAATTTTTATTAGATTCGTTTTGTGCCGTTGATTTATAATTTATAAAAACGTTTTTCGTAAAACGAACCGAGGGCACGCAAATCGAGGAAACTAGAATCGAGGAATACCCGTAAATTAGCGGGATGGGACAAAACTAGTTTATCCCACCCCACTAACTAGGGACGGCCCAAACTAGGACACCACATCAAAGATGTGGCATCCTTACACACTACAAGCTTACACTTGTAAGCTAAGCTTCAATATGAAGCTACTCATCTCCACTAAGTCACAAAACCATCTAAGCTAAACCATTCCTTCCATTTTCACATGAAAAACTTACAACTCTCTCATCTCTCTCTCAATAATGCCGTCCACTTCTCCCCCCTAAATACCCATTTTGATCAAAATTAACCATGAAATCTTATGTTACTTCTACATATGATGATGCCCTTTTGAAGATATGAAGATTGGTGCAAGTTTTAACATCTAAAAAAGGAGTTTTCAAAGTAGTAAAGGGCTGATTATCATCAAGGTGTTCATGTAGATGGGTGGTCTTGAAGATAGTCTTGGTTTATCACAAGTTTCTCCATCAAAATCCATGTCTTAATCACAACCTACATCATCTTGGTGGTATAAAGATTGTTCTTCCCATCCTCTTTTTATTTTGATTATGTAATCATGTATTTTATTTCTTATTGTATATGTATATGATGAATATATGATGATAAAAATATTGTGTGGGGATCAAGTGTTGATAAACATGGGTAAAAAGATGAAAAACTATATGTAAAAGTGGTTAATCTTGCTTAATTTAGTAGGCTGTATAAAAATAGTAAATAACCATATGATGAACTGATAAAATGGCATAGATTAATGGATATACAGTAAGTAATATGTCTTGTACACATGTGGGAGTTGGTCATGCAATGGAATCATAAAAATGAGTGAGATATGATCAAAACAAGTTTAGAGTGCAAATCTGAGTACACTGTTTTGGACAAATTTTATAAAATATTTAGAGGCTGATTCAACAGTAGCCATAGAAGAGTTAAATGGAGCACATATCATGTAGTTTATGCCATAAAAATTTGGGCTTCTATCTCCATATAGAACTCTAGATATGGCTGTTTTGGTGAACATGAAAGTAAAAATCAGATTTTGGGAAATTAAAATATAATAGTATTATATAAGCACTCAAATAAAAATAGTATAAAATGTGAATTAAAACTCACTAACTTATATAATACATTTATATAAATATGTATAAGGTTAAATAAATGGACACTTTATAAAAATGTTAGTTGAATAAGATTTATAAGTATAAAAACTATAAACATGATTTTTACGACTTTTTCGGCTATTACCGTAAAATTAACGTTTTTCGCCAATTAAAACTTAGGCGATCAAACCCGTCTAATGTAAAGTTTTTTAAAGTCATATACTGTTGTATAAGTACCTAATACAAGTAAAAACCAATAAAAACCGAACTATATGACATACGGACATTAACGAGCTAAGTTAGCATATTTGGACTAATAATTTAACTAAATAAGTTAAACACTTATAAAAATTACTTATTGGGCTTAACCCATTTGGGCCCAACATATAAAGTATAAATACTGATAATACAAGTATAAAATGAATTTATACAAGTTAATGAACTTATAATAGGCTTATTGAACCTAAAACATGTAAATAGGTAAAACTAGTAAACTAGTAAAAGGTTACCAATACATAAACACAAAAATGAGTGAATGAGAATATATAAATCCACTTGATCATCATATATATAAAATCATCATATGTATACATAATTGTTATTTTTATAAAGTCATTGGACAAGAGTCTAAGACGAGTATTATTTGTCTAGGTTTCCGTTATTGAAGCATGTACCGTACATCCGAATTGCCGGTAACCCGCTTTCCCACATCAACGTGAGTTCATAGCCTCGCACTCTTTTAAATGTTTTTATGAAATGTTTTATAAACCCGCGAGGGAGATAACATGTTAGTTTTTATAAAATAGGACACTAGTTGTCCCGATTGTCTGTTTATTGATTTGGACCCGAATGATTGTATGACCCGATGAATGATTAAATTACCTGATAGATGAAACGAAATGGATTATTCAAGTTAGGTTATGTCACTAAAAGTCCCATTAGCATGAATTGTGAACTACCGGGATTTGGTAGACGCTTATGCATATAATAGTACTATTTGGGGACGATCACCCCAGTTCGCGCCTTGACGGTTGATCCCCGTCGTGCCACATTGATTGGTAAGCGAATTTATGTATGAGAAGATTTACACAAGCGTGATTATTGTGACGACACGCTAATTTAGATGGGCAAGTTGAGTTTCGGGCTAGCTACTCGTTGTTTGATGTAGTATGGTAACAATGTCATGCGGCTTATAATAATCCAGATAACGAAAATACTGCTTTATGCATTGAATAACGATATATTGCCTGACTAGCAATACTGGGTCTTATTATTGATATTATGTTTGTGTTTTGGTTTTACATAACCATATTCATATAACGGTTTTTATTTAACTCTACACGAAGTTGTAAAACGTATTGTATGATATTTTTACGACATTGGTTCGTATAATGATTTTGAAGGCGAAAGCCTATATTGTGATTTTGACAAGGATTTGTAAAAAAATGTTTTTGGCCTATTTCATGGTCTACTATAAAGATTTGTACAAAAATGATTTTCGGTAATAATTTTATACCGATGTTATATTGATGAATTTCATTTAACTCTATGAATTCACTCGGCGATATCGCTGACCTTTTCTTTTAACATGTTTTATCTCAGGTACTTGAAGGTAATTCTCGGGAAGACGACAAAGAATTCATGGCCCGTACTTAAATAACAATTTCCATTCAAATCTTTTGTAAAATTGTATGAAATGATTATGACTTGGGACCTATGTAACTTTGATATTTATGAATGAAAATGCTTTATTATTAAATGACGCGATTTTTAAGCGTTGTCTATGATGTGAGTAATGTGCTATCCTGTAACACCAACGAGTCTTCCGTTGTATTGAATTGTGTAAATTTGGGGGTGTTACAGTTTGGTACCAGAGCTCTCGTTATAGAGAACGAAAGATTTTTAAAACCAAGGTTTTGAATAAAACATTTCAAAATCTTTTAACTATAAACATTTTTCTGAAAATGTATAAAAATCTTTTGACTATAACGGTGCCGAAGAATTCCCGAGTTACCGACAAGGCCAGACTGAGAAGTGTTATTTTAATATTGTTGGAAATACGTTTTCCCAAAGAAAGTCTCGGTCACATCATTATTAGCATAGATCACGAGCTATAGACTATTTAGGACATTGTAACTTGGAGTGACCTCCCTTAGGGGGAGATTGTTGGAAATACGTTTTTACGTATTTAGAAAGAATCTGTTAATGCAATAATGACTAAAAACGTTACTTGCATTTTTCGGTCTCGCTTAGTTTTGATTACGACAATATGTAAAAACAAGCATTTACGTAAACAACGAAAAACGAATTCTTGAGTTCAAGTATTTTTCATTTTACCCATTTTCACTTAAGGTATGGATAAACAAGTACTAACCTTAATCAAGTGATCAAGTGATTTAATCTTTTCTTAAAACTCACTTTTTATTAAAAGTGACAAGTTTTTATTAAACTTTATTTTTAAGAAAATGTTTTATTAAATTAATTATTTGAAATTTGAAAATGGCATATTCTTATAGCTGTTAAGAATATCCTTTCAGGATATTTTTATACCCAGATAAGACCTCCACCACTAAAGGACAAAAAGGAGCGGAGTCTAGTCCGGCGGTACCTTAGCGCCTAGGCGGTACCTTATCGATAAGGTACCGCGGGCTGTGATAAGGTACCGCAGGTAGAAATAGCCGTTGGCTCCTTTTTCCTTTAAATAGTTGGCCATTCTCAGCTTTTCACCTCACCTCTTTTGCACATTTATTTCCAGATTCAAACCCCTTCTTTAATCACTCAAATCTTTGATCATTTGTTTGATTATTACTTGTTTAAGAAGTGAATCTTGTTCTTCCATCTCTTCCTCTCCAAGTGCAAAGAGAAGAACAATATCCTAGTGAAGTGTTGAGTCCACCACCAAAGATCTATTGAAGATCAATTTGTATATTCTTGTAGTTGTGTCATAGTTGTGAAGATCCAAGTAGTTGTGTCTATTTGGAAGTTGTGTATGTACTAAGTATAGTTGTGTAGATTGGTCCTAGCTACGATTAGGGCTCGACTTTTAGCTTAGAGTCGGAAATTGGTTAAGCGACGTGTACGGTTTTCTCCACCATAAGGAGCTTGTTCTGTAGTGAACTCTCGAGTAAGGAGTACTCGACGAGTGGAGTAGGAACGAGGAGTGAGCTTCGTTGCCGAACCACTATGAATCCTTGGTGTTCGGTTAGATCTTTCTTTACCCTTAACTCTTTACATTCCTTATTACTTTTTGCATATACATGTGTTAATATTAGATTAGCTACACTACCATTCTTTATTCTTTGTGGATATATTTTTGTTAGTATTAGTTTAGCTATACTATCATTCTTTATTCTTTGTGGATATATCTTTGTTAGTATTGGTTTAGCTACACTATCATTGTTCATATTTGTGAATAAGAAGATTTCACATATTTCCTCAAGCCTAAGTTTTTGAAAAAGGATTTTTGGAAACCATATTTTAACAAGTAAATTTTAAGAAACTATTCAACCCCCCTTCTAGTTTCTACAATTGGTATCAGAGCGGGTTGCTCAAGAATTTTTAAAGTATATTGTATTTTAAAACTTGAATCGATCTATGGATTCCGACAAGTACCTAGAAGGGCAATCTATGCAAAGACCACCACTTTTTGAAACCGATAGTTTTATTTATTGGAAAAATAGATTTGAAACTTATGTGAAATCAAAAGATTTAGATCTTTGGCATGTTATTACCAATGGTGATTTTTTACCCTTTCTATTTAATGATGTTTCTAAAACAAAAGAATTAGTCACTTTTGACAAAGTTAATGATGATACTAAAAAGAAACTTTCAAAAAATAATGAGGCTAAAATGGTGATTTATAATGCTTTGCCTAACAAAGAGTACGAACGAATTTTTATGTGTGAAACCGCTAAAGATATTTGGAACACTCTTTTAGTAACCCACCAAGGTAATAGCGAAGTCAAAGAAAGTAAAATCGATCTTCTTGTCCAACAATATGAACAATTTGTCATCTTAGAAGATGAAACTATAGATAGTGCATTTGCTAGGTTTAACACCATTATTACTAGTCTAAAAGCACTTGATGAAGGTTTTTCTAGCAAGAACAATGTTAGGAAGTTTCTAAGGGCCTTACATCCAAAGTGGAGATCAAAAGTCACGGCTATTGAAGAGTCGAAAGACCTCTCAACTTTGTCACTCGATGAACTCATAGGAAACTTGAAGGTTCATGAGATGATAATTTTGAAGGACTCGGAATTAGTAAAAACCAAGAGTGAAAGGAAATCTCTTGCACTTAAAGCCAAGAAGGCACAAAGTGACCATGATAGTTCCTCGGAAAGTGATGACGAGGAGTATGCATTGGCGGTGAGAGATTTCAAGAAGTTCTTCAAGAGACGAGGTCAACACGTTAGGCAACCAAACTATGACAAGAAACCATTGTCAAAGAATCGGTTTGTCAAGAACGAAAAAGGTGATAGGAGTTGCTTTAGATGTGGTGATCCAAATCACTTCATTGGTGATTGTCCAAAGCCCGCTCGTGATAAGAACCACACAGCATTCGTTAGTGGCGCTTGGAGCGATAGCGGTGAAGATGATGATGACAACCCCAAAGAGGAGAAATGTCTTATGGCTCACACTTCTAAAGAGGTACATTCCGAAACCGAATATTATAGCAATGATAGTTCTAATTTAGATGATATTGAATTTGAAGGCAAATATGATAGCTTACACAAACTTAGTCTTAAATTCATAGAAAAGAATAAAACCTTAAAATCAACCAAAACTAAGCTTGAAAATGAGATCAATGAACTTAGGGAGAAATTGGCTATACTTGAGAAAAACAAAGAGGTTGATTTAGGTTGCTTAAGTTGTGAGAAACTTAGATTAGAGAATGATGATCTCAAGAGCACCTCCATTAACTTGGAAAAGTTCATGAAAGGTACTAGTGCTCTTGATGATATGTTAAACAAACAAGTTCATTCTAAGGAAAAACTTGGTCTAGGTTTTAACTCAAATGAAGCCTCAACTAGTGAACCAAAATAAGTCAGGTTTTCACAGAAAACATCTTCTGGACGCGGTTCCACATCTTATGGCGCGGTTCCTTATCGCTATGGAACCGCGGCTATAGATAAGGTACTGCGGCCAGAAGTTGAATTTTGTGAAAATTCTGAACTTTCTGAAAAATCTAAGTTAAATGAAAAACCAAAGCATCTTACTGTTAATAAGGTTCAGTTACCCATACTTGACGACAATACTATTAGTAAGTTCTATAAGCCGTTAAGTAAACCTCTCATGGGAAATAGAAGTTTATCTAGATTATCTTCTACTCCACCTAGAGTATGGAATGAGTCTAAGCCTAGAAGTAGAACGACAACGCCTACAAGAGATAATCAAAAGAACTCTCGAACTAGAAGTAAAACTCCAACACCTAGAAAGAATAATAATAATTCTAATCCTAGATCAAACACACCTAGGAGAAGTAATAAGCAACAAAATGGTTACATGAATTACTACCCTCCTCCATTTTGTTCTCCATGGGGAATCCCCACCTCATTCATGCATCCCAACCAAATGCAAGGGATGTTTGGAACTAACAATTTTAGACCCATGAGATATTGGGACCAAATGTTTGATCTTGTGTATTGTTACCTAGATATGCTTGGGAATTGATTTGGAGCACGACGAGTGGATTAAGGATAGTGGATGTTCTAAACACATGGCGGGTAATCGAAGTTTGTTCTCGCATTACAAAGCATATGATGGAGGTAACGTCACATTCGCTAGTAGTCTACGTGGTAATATCATTGGCAAAGGTACGGTTTCTCTTGACTCCATGACCATTGAAAATGTCGAGCACGTAGATAACTTAGGTTTTAATCTTTTAAGTATAGGTCAAATTTGTGATAATAAGTGTAAGGTCATCTTTTCCGAACATGACAGTGAAATCGTAAAAGATGGAAAAGTCATTGGAAAAGGTGTTAGAAAGCATGGGCTTTATGTCATGAAGGTTAATAAGAAGTCAAAAGACAACATATGTCTTGCGACTATAGATGATAGTTCTACTCTTTGGCATAGGAGATTAGGTCACGCTAATATGCGTTTAATTCAATCTTTAGTCTCTAAGGAGTTGGTAAGACACCTCCCCAAGATTAAGTTTGATAGTCACTTTTGTGATGCTTGCAAAGTTGGAAAGCAAGTTCACTCAAGTCACAAAGCCAAGAATTTGGTTTCGACCTCTCGGTGCTTAGAGCTCCTACATATGGATCTCTTTGGACCTTCCGCCATACGGAGTTATGGAGGTAACCTTTATACCCTAGTTAGGGTTGACAACTATTCTAGATTCACTTAGACTAGATTTTTGGCATCTAAGAATGAAGCTTTCGATCATTTCGAAATATTTAGTCGAAGAATTCAAAATCAACTAGGATGTTAAATTGTTTCTATTAGGACGGATCATCGTAGGGAATTTAATAATGAAGTGCAATTCGGTGCCTTTTGTGAAGCTCATGGTATTACCCATAACTTCTCGGCTCCTCGCACTCCACAATCAAATGGGGTAGTTGAAAGGAAGAATAAGACTCTCCAAGAGATGAGTAGGATGATTATAAACGAGCAATCTTTGCCTCAAAAGTTTTGGTGCAATGCCGTGGATACATCGACTTTTATTCTCAACCAAATTCTTATTCGACCTTTCCTAGGAAAGACTCCCTATGAGATTCTTAAAGGTAAGAAACCCTCATTAGAATGCTTTAGGGTGTTTGGAAGCAAGTGCTTTATCCTCAACACCAAAGACTACCTTACCAAGTTTGACCCAAAGTCTTACGAAGGTATCCTTTTAGGTTATTCCCAAACTAGTAAGGCCTACATAGTCCTAAATAGAACCTCAGGGGTTATTGAAGAATCACTCAACGTAACCTTTGATGAAACCCCTCCTTCACCCAAGACACCACCATTGGTTGATGATGACTTGGATGAATTAGAAGTAGTTAAAGCCAAAGAGGTTAGAAAAATAGGAGTTGAAGACCTTAGTGTTGAAAAGGAAGTAAACATTAAGGAATCTAGGGATCATACTCTCAATAATGTCATTGGTGACTTAAATCAAAGGACCCTAAGATATCAAGTCAAAAACCAAAGCAACTTATTTTGTTTTGTCTCCTTGATTGAACCAAAGAACGTTAAAGAAGCTTTGACGGATGAGAGTTGGGTCATTGCGATGCAAGAAGAATTGAATAAATTCATTGCCAATGATGTTTGGGAACTTGTTCCTCCACCTAGAAGTTCTACCATTATAGGAACCAAATGGGTATTTAGGAATAAGCTAGATGAGAATGGTGTTATGTCTCGTAACAAGGCTAGACTTGTAGCTCAAGGCTATAATCAACAAGAAGGGATTGATTATGACGAGACATATGCACCGGTAGCTAGATTAGAATCGATTAGAATACTTTTAGCCTACGCTTGTGCCTTAGGTATTAAGCTTCAACAAATGGATGTAAAGAGTGCATTTCTTAACGGTTTGATCAATGAGGAGGTATATGTGGCTCAACCTCCCGGCTTCATTGATTTTGAGAAACCGGACCATGTTTACAAGCTTAAGAAAGCACTTTATGGACTCAAACAAGCACCCAAATCTTGGTATGATAGACTTAATGCGTTTCTTGTTAAACATGAGTATACCATGGGTATGGTAGACAATACACTCTTTACAAAGAAGAAAGGTTCTCACCTCATAATCGTACAAATATATGTTGATGACATTATATTTGGCTCAACTTGTCAAGAATTGTGTGATGACTTTGCCAAAATCATGCATGATGAGTTTGAAATGAGTATGATGGGAGAACTTAACTTATTTTTAGGACTCCAAATTAAACAAATGGACGATGGTATTTTCTTTAGTCAATCTAAGTACGCTAAAGAAATGCTAAAGAAATTTGGATTAGAAGAATCTAGACCAATGAAGACCCCTATGTCCTCGGATACTAAACTCACCGTAGATGATGATTGTGAGTCGGTAGACAACACCAGATATTGAGGTATGATTGGTAGTTTGTTGTACCTAACGGCAAGTCGACCGGATATCATGTTTAGTGTTTGCCTTTGTGCTCGCTTCCAAGAGGCTCCCAAAACCTCTCACCTTGAAGCGGTTAAGCGTATCTTCCGATACATTAAAGGCACTATACATTTAGGATTATGGTATCTTAAAGGGACCGGCATAGACACCATTGTCTACGCGGACTCGGATCATGCGGGAGACTATGTGGACCGGAAAAGCACTAGTGGAGTTTGTACCTTCATGGGTTGTTTTTTAACTTCTTGGTTCTCCAAGAAACAAACCGCTCTTGCCATATCCACCACGGAAGCCGAGTATGTGAGTGCCGGTAAAGCATGCGAACAAGCTCTATGGATGAAGCAAGCGCTTGTTGATTACGGGATTTCTCTTGATGATGTTCCCATCATGTGCGATAATAAAGGCGCTATAGACCTAAGCAAGAATCCCGTGCAACATTCGCGAACCAAACACATAGAAATTAGACACCATTTCCTTAGGGATAATGTTCAAAAGGAGAACATTACTATTGAAAAGGTGCCCTCCGAAGACAACTTAGCCGATATCTTCACTAAGCCACTTAAGAGGGAACCTTTCAATTACTTGCGTCTAGGTCTAGGATTAATGGAACATCTTCCTTAAATTCCTTTCTTTTTGTGTGTTTTTTATTATGACTTTGAGTCCTTGAGTCTTATAAAATCCTTTTGAAAAATCTTCTCATCTCCTTTTCAAAACTCTCAAAGTCTCTTTCGAAAATGGTTGAGAAATTCGTTTGACATTGTTAATTCAATCTAAAAACGATTTTTTTTTCATAGATACTCGATATTAATATAGAGCTTACATAATTCATATGTATGATTCTCTCAAACATAGCAAGAACAAAATTGAATCATGGAGGATCATTGTGTCATGACTTAAGGTCTTGTCTTACACACCTCCTACATTGATTTTTTAATCCATGTATTTTGGTCAAATCTCTTTTGGTAAGTTTGCATATGTTTTCTTTGTCTATCTTTGCTTTTAAGCATATCCCTATGATAAGTTAGACTAGAAAAATAAGATTTGCTGAAAATCTTCCTCCAAACACCAAATCCCTGCTTCTGCAGGCGGTTCCTTATGTGAACCGCGGTACCTTATTGATAAGGTACCGCTAGTATAGATAAGTAACCGCCTACAGTGGGCCTCGTTTTCTGGTTTTTGTCTGAAACTCCAGATTTGCTCCAACCTTTTTGAGAATCTTTGTTTCAAACCCTTTGACCACCCCAAAAATACCCTAGGCCTTCCCTATTTAAACCATAAGCATTTTGCATTACTTCACATCCAAAATGTCTTATTCTCCCAATGAAAGCCTTGAATCTCCTCCATTTTCTCCAATTGCTTTCAATCCAAACCCACCCAAGAACACTCTTAATCACATTTCTCCTACCAATAATGTTGATTGTGGAACTTCTTTTCTTCCACCACCACCCTTTAGTGTTCTTCCTCCTTCTCATGATAATGTCATGCACCATGGAACATATTGTCATTGTTGTCAATATCAACATCTTGCTATGGCACACATCTATGAGGAGTTGAGCTACATCAAGAGTCTCTTAATCAAGCCTCCTCTTCACTTTGATTATGAGATCTCCAACAAGCCACCACCACCACCCTCCGCTATTACCTTGTCTTTCTTATAAGCATTGATTGCTTATCCTCAAGACACCACATTCAAGCAAATCTTAGAATTCTAGAATAAATAGGATTAGATTTATGCTTTTGGCTTGTTTCCTTTTTCCATACTTCTTTGTATGATGTTTCTTTTAGTAACCTATCTTGGATCTTTGTCTTTGTGTTTTCTTTTCTTTTTATTTTTTTGTGTGACCTATTGCTATATATTGTTGGTTGTCTCTTTTGTTAAACTAACCCTTCTATGTAGCTTGTCACCATATCTCGATTCCTCGGTGCCCCAAGCTAGGGGGAGTAATCACCAAGGGGGAGTCTTTGCAAAGTCCGTTTCTTCAACACCGGATTACGCAACCTTTTTTCTTCGACAAAGGGGGAGAAATGAATAAACTCGTCTTCGAAAATCTTGTTTTTGTGTGATTGAGTTTATGTATTTTCGGAATCAAAAAGGGGGAGATTGTTAATGCAATAATGACTAAAAACGTTACTTGCATTTTTCGGTCTCGCTTAGTTTTGATTACGACAATATGTAAAAACAAGCATTTACGAAAACAACGAAAAACGAATTCTTGAGTTCAAGTATTTTTCATTTTACCCATTTTCACTTATGGTATGGATAAACAAGTACTAACCTTAATCAAGTGATCAAGTGATTTAATCTTTTCTTAAAACTCACTTTTTATTAAAAGTGACAAGTTTTTATTAAACTTTATTTTTAAGAAAATGTTCTATTAAATTAATTATTTGAAATTTGAAAATGGCATATTCTTATAGTTGTTAAGAATATCCTTTCAGGATATTTCTATACCCAGATAAGACCTCCACCACCAAAGGACAAGAAGGAGCGGAGTCTAGTCCGACGGTACCTTAGCGCCTAGGCGGTACCTTATCGATAAGGTACCGCGGGCTGTGATAAGGTACCGCGGGCAGAAATAGCCGTTGGCTCTTTTGTCCTTTAAATAGTTGGCCATTCTCAGCTTTTCACCTCACCTCTTTTTCACATTTATTTCTAGATTCAAACCCCTTCTTTAATCACTCAAATCTTTGATCATTTGTTTGATTATTACTTGTTTAAGAAGTGAATCTTGTTCTTCCATCTCTTCCTCTCCAAGTGCAAAGAGAAGAACACTATCCTAGTGAAGTGTTGAGTCCACCACCAAAGATCTATTGAAGATCAATTTGTATATTCTTATAGTTGTGTCATAGTTGTGAAGATCCAAGTAGTTGTGTTTATTTTGAAGTTGTGTATGTACTAAGTATAGTTGTGTAGATTGGTCCTAGCTACGATTAGGGCTCGACTTTTAGCTTAGAGTCGGAAATTGGTTAAGCGACGTGTATGGTTTTCTCCACCATAAGGAGCTTGTTGTGTAGTGAACTCTCGAGTAAGGAGTACTCGAGGAGTGGAGTAGGAACGAGGAGTGAGCTTCGTTGCCGAACCACTATAAATCCTTGGTGTTCGGTTTGATCTTTCTTTACCCTTAACTCTTTACATTCCTTATTACTTTTTGCATATACACGTGTTAATATTAGATTAGCTACACTATCATTCTTTATTCTTTGTGGATATATTTTTGTTAGTATTAGTTTAGCTATACTATCATTCTTTATTCTTTGTAGATATATATTTGGTAGTATTAGTTTAGCTACACTATCATTGTTCATATTTGTGAATAAGAAGATTTCACATATTTCCTCAAGCCTAAGTTTTTGAAAAAGGATTTTTGGAAACCATATTTTAACAAGTAAATTTTAAGAAACTATTCAACCCCCCCTTCTAGTTTCTACAGGATCGATCACTCCAAAGATATATTCTAGTATTGGGCTCGTCATCCATTTGTAAACAGTATAGCCCATATAGCCCACATGTAGGGTGGGCTATATATACCCCCTCCTAGCATGTTAGGAGGGGTGGTTCTTTCATTTTCTCAACTTTCATTTTAATAAAATACACTTTCTCTCTCTATCTCCCTTTCCTCTCTTCTTTCTCTCTCTACACCCATCTTCTTCCTCTCCTTCATCCACTCAATCAATAGATCTATTCATAGATTGCCTAATCCTAAGATAACGTAGACCTTCAATTGGTATCAAGAGCCATGGTTAAATCTTAGGATTTGCATATTTTTTTTATCTTTTGATTTGGTGGTAAAAATATTTTCTTTTCTAATTTTTTCTCATCTTTTATCATCTTTTTCTTTATCAATTTTATAAAATTTTATCAATTTTATAAAGTTATCTATTTTCTTTCTATCAATTTTTTCAATTTTATAAAGTTGTATCAATTTTATAAAGTTTTCAATTTAGTCACAAGTTTTTATCTTTTTTTTCTTTGTCTCGATATTCAAAAGTATAAGTTTTTACTTTTTTTATCAATTTTTGTCACTTTCTATGTATCTCTTTTAAAGATTTTATTTGTCTTTTGTTCTGTCCTTTTTATCATCTTTAGTAATCGGAAAAGGGTTTAAGGATTCCGACCAGCTTTCCGACAGCTGTTTCCGCTCACATTCCGACTAGTGTTTTCCGACGTCATTCCGAAAGGACTAACTATATTCCGACAGGTTTTCTCTTTGGTATTCCGACACTGGTTTCCGATCACATTCTGATCGAGCTTTCCGACACTCATTCCGATGGTGTTTTTTGTTTTGACATTCCGATGGTGTTTTTTGCTTGTGACATTCCGATGACTTGACACTAAACTTGGACTCAACCATTTGACTAAACACACCAAGACTTAGACAACACCCTCGAATAACAAAGACCAGACTCCACAACTGTAAAACACTCGAAGACTCGACTCACCCTCATCAGACCCTCTCGACTCCAACATAAACGACCAACCTCAATCAACAAACACTAACCATCAATTTTTATCTACATCCATCCAAGACTCGAGTAACAATCCTCTCTCGACAAAACCCACCAAAACCCCCTCGAAAATAGTTAAACAAATCCACCTTTTAACTCCTCAACACCATTATCCTAACTTATTCCCTTCGTCTTTTTTACACCATCAGTTTCGAACCAAAACAAATAAGCCCAGAAAATAGTTTAATCTCAAATTCATTCTTGATCTTCACTTTATGAACTAAAATCTTCACCGATCTGTGTTTGTTTGTTTCTTTTTAAAACCAGTTTCATACACGAAATAAATTCAAGTTTAATAACAAGTTTGTTTAATCAATATTGTGTTTCGATTTAAAATTTTAAACGGGACTCAACCAACATGCAATCATAACAAAAGAACCTACCCGAGATCTTTTCAAGATCTTGTAGTCAACGACATATTGGTTCTTCATTGTTTATGTGTTTTAATTCGTGGGTTGTGATAAACAGAAATCTATATTGAGATTTAATTTGCGTTTTGAGGTGTGATTCGGTTTTGGTCAGATTTGGAGAAAGAGAGTAAAAGATTATACTTTGGTGACTGCGTGTTTATAAGGGGCAAAGATAGAGGTTTTGGTTGTTTTGTGATTCAGAGAGATTTTATGGGCGGAGGAAACAAGGGGCGGAGTTCACTAGGTGATTTTTTGTTAGATAAGTGATTAGGGGTGTTTGACTGTATTGGGATACTATATATTGAATCAGGATATTACTTGTTTTGAGACACGTGTGCTTACACGTTTCAGTCATTGACGGAGTATACCAACATGATTCTTAAGCACCAATTGATCAATATTAAATCACCCCAATATAAATCGTTTATATTATAATATACATCGACTTAGATTGGTTTAATCAATTTTTAGTTCACGTTTATGTATTATATATAAATCGTGTCAAGTTATGTATTGGGGTGTTATGAAATGTTGTTTTCACTTCTACTCTGTTTTTATTTTGAGATCAATATTTTGCGGGGATCTACACGTTTGAGTATTGTGTTAATTCTTACATTATTTACACAATTTGAGTAGTGTGTGGGTATTTAAGACGTGTCTGTCAAATTTTACTCCTACTTGTGTCAAAATTTTGTGTCAAAATTTTGGTGTCAAATTTTTTTTAGGTGAGTGAGGCGGAACTTAATAATTTTATCTAAATTTTTTTGTTAAATTTGTTTTATTATTTTATTTTGGACTAAAATTTGATATTAAGTTGTCTAGGAATAAATTTTCCTAAGTGATGTGTCAAAAAGACGTGTAATTATTTGATCATCATTGTTTCGTATTCAAGAGATTTTGAGTTCTCGAGTATTCACACTTAGAGGATTATATTTATTTTTCTTCAAAATATTAGCGTCATTTTTCATAGAATTTCAAATGAAATCGTCGAATTCGACAGTTCTCGAGGGAGACTTGCTTCTTTTGCAAGACAAAGTTAGAGAAAGTGGCATTACTTCATTTCGAATGCTTCAGTCTCATCTTGTCACTCTTTCGAGGATTCAAGGAGGGAGCGAATTTGTGACAATCTTTGGTCAAGATCGTCATATATTCATTGACTCAATTTTCACCACTTTGACCCAACTCGCCGAGCAACTCAACAATGAAAACTTCAATCACTCTGCATCGGCACTTGCATATAGGAATCTTGTGACACAACTCACGCCATTCCTCCAATACAATATCATCAAGTCTGAAAGTTCAGTGATTTGCCAATCTTTTCTTCGAGATACACATACCGAGCTTCGAGTTTTCTGTGATACAATAAAAAAACTCATGACATCGGTCTCGTCTTCGATTTATCAACGATCACAACTTCAGCAAGCGTATGATAATGCAGTGCAAGAATCAATGACGCAGATGCAAGAGGAGAATGGTCATACGGTTGACAAGTTGGAGAATAACGATGGTAAGAGCACGGAATCAGGAGGACAACATGATACCAGTGGCACGTCAGGGAATGTTCAGGAGATCTCTTTTGATGACACCTCCCCCTTTTATGACGAAGAGCCTGCAAACATGGTACAATGTAATGTTGTTTATGATGTATATGCTGATGCCATGCCGCATATTGAGCATTCTGAACCTAATTATGACAAACATGGGATGGAAAAGAGCGATAGAAATATCTCTTCTGATTCATCCGATTTGAGTCATAATGGGGGAGAAAGTGTTCAAAATGCTATAGTACATCATGATAAATGCTTTATAACTGCCTCGTTAACTGATTCTGATTCCAAGATTAAAGAGCTCGAAACGATCGTAGCTCGGCAATCAAAAGATCTTGAGGATGCCAAACTTGAATTTTCTAAGAAAACGGACAAATTTGAAACATACTTTGAAAAACTTGAAAAGTCAAACGTTGTTCTTGAAAGAAAATTGGATCAAACTGTTCTAGATTCTAAAGCTGAAAAGGATAATCTTTTGAAACAAATTAAGTGGCTTGAATCTAAGTTGGCATCCCAAGATAAACTGCTCAAAGAGAATGAGACGTTAAAGGCTCAAGTACAGGAAAAGGTCTTTGCTATAGCTGTGTTGAAAAACGAATTGAGGAAAACTAAAGGAACTAGTGTGGATACTAAGCTTGAAAAACCATCAATCTTGGGGAAATCGCCTACAAATCAGTTCGTTAGACAACCGACTGCATTTAGATCCGAGCGACCACAATCCTCGAGACCGCGGTTTGCCTCCCAAGTTGATTTGGTTCATTTTCCTAAACCAGTCACTCCAGCAACTAGGCCCATTGTGATCAAAATAGCTTTGGCAAGACCTAATCACATGATTGCCTCTAGTTTCCCTAAAAATACCAAGACCTTGTCTAGAACTAGTTCAAATGACGTTTGTCATAAATCTGGTCTAAGGGAAGTTATGCAAAAGACACATGTAAGAGATAGCAATGTCAATCCTAGTCAGATGCTTTCTAGATTACCCAACACTGCTAACCGTAGCATGTCATCTCCTAGGAACATCGATCAATCATCTAGGAATTACTCGGACATTAAATATGCTACATGTAAATCATGTAGAAAATGTGTCTTTACGGCAAATCGTGACTCTTGTATCAAGAAATTACTTGATGAGGTGAACTCCCGTGCTAGATTTAAGTCCCAGTGGATAGCTCAAATCAAACCCTTTGGTAAAGTTTGGCGCCCCACTGGTAGAACTTTCACTCTTGTAGGAAACGAGTGCCCTTTAACTAGGATAGTCTCCGATTCTACTAAGACTACTAGGGAGGAAATTGATAAAGATGATACTTCACTTAAGCCTAAACTTAAGGTTTTCTATAAAAGGAAACGTTTGCCAACTAAGACAAGTGAATCATCCCCTCAGGCCACCTCTGACACAAGAAAAGAAAACTGTGAACCCCCACATGCTTTTAAGATAGATATCGCTAACCCATGTCAAAGTATACAAACTACTAATGAGAATGCAGGTACCAAAGTTGATGTTCCAAAAGAACGAAGCGGTTCAATCATTGTATACCGTTCAACAAAGGATACTCTCAGAGTTTGGTTGCTGAAGAAGCAGATATCAGAGAAACAAGTGTCTCAGGGGATTCATGGTTAAGCTTAATACTGAGGACTTATAGTCACATCACACACTATAACTCGATCTTCAAAGAAAGGAAAGTTTATCGCCGATGGTAAACTTATCCTAACAACGAGAAATTAATTTTTCTTGGGCATGAGCTTATATAAAAAACATTCCAAGTTTTTAAGCTCATGCACAATGGCTCACATTCAAATCACAGTCTGTGACCCGAACTTCAGAGAAAGGGAAGCTTATCTCGTCAACGATAACTTACCCTCACAACGAGAAATTAATTTTTCTCGGACACGAGCTTACACTAAAACCATTCAACGGTTTTAAGCTCGTGTATAAGGCTTATAGATAAATGACAGTCTGTAACCCGTTCTTCAAAGGCAGGAAAGTTTATCGCCGATGATAAACTTATCCTTACAACGAGAAATTAATTTTTCTCGGGCATGAGCTTATATTTAAAACATTCGATGTTTTTAAGCGCATGCACAATGACTTACAGTTAAATGTCAGACTGTAACTTGAACTTAAAATAAAGGAAAGTTTATCATTAATGAATCCTCATAACGAGAAATTCAATTTTCTCGGTAATGAGCTTGTCTTAAAACATTCGAAGTTTTAAGCTCAGAAAGGAAAGTGTATCCTTTAAATAAGAGAACTTTTCCTCATAACGAGAAATTAACCTTTCTCGGCCATGATCTTTCCGTTAAAACAGTCTAAGTTTTCAAGCTCATGGAAACGACTTCTAAGTAAATGTCAGCTTAGAACTCGTCCTTCAGATAAAAGGAAAGTTTATCGCCGGTGATAACTTATCCTTAACAACGAGAAGTTTACAACTTCTCGGACTTGAGCTTTCCTAAGATATTCCAAATCTTAAGCTCAAGTAATTGGTTTTCAAAACTTGGAACACAATTTTTCAAGAATTTCTCAAAAGATTTTTCTAAATCTTCCAAAATTGTGTGTTCAAAATGTTTTGATAAAAAGAGCATGTCTTCTGGAATCGATAATATTTACGAACTTAGAAATTTCATTCAATAATGACACGGGGTTGTAAATAAAGTTTGAGCAGAAGTTTAAAAGATTTAAAACATGCTCAAAATGGTTTGCTATTATTTCCGATAGTAACCCGCTTTTCACATTGAAGTCAAGCATTTCACCGGAAAGCTTTGACTCTAAAATCCGAAGTTATCATCTCCACCAACCGTAGCAACTTACAATTGATATCTACATACTCGACGATGCGACTACTCAAATGGTGACTACAACTCTTTCAATAGAACACGGGTCAACAATTGAGGGGGAGCAATTGTCCAGCATTCAGAATCCTTGATGCCGAGAGTGCCAAGTTCACATATTGGTGTCAAGACAATGATATCAATCATACACATGGAGTCAAGAGATAACTTCAGACGTGACGAGGTGACCAACATTCGTGAACAAGAACCATGTGAATCTTTCATATGATGTTCTTCATCATTCAGGTCCAACCTCGTAAACTGCTAATCTTGTAAATACATTACCATATATGATCTTTGCACGTGATAAGTACCTTACACTTGTGTTTAAAAGGTATTTTATTTACTTTTCAAGTACACCCTCATTAATTTGAGGGGGAGCTTGTGTAATTCATATCCATAATTAGATTTGCATTTTTCTTCCCAAATTTTCTTAAAATGCTATTAAATCAATTGATATTAAAAACATCGATTGGGTTAATATTTTTAATATGGGGGAGAAAATGTGATTTAATATGGGAAATGATTAATCACAAATGGTTTGACTTAACGTGCTAGCTCATCCCGACATGTGCGAAATGTTTTCGGATATCGTGGCATATGTTAAGGGGAGCAAAATGGATTTGTACTTCAAAATGGATTTCATGGTGACATACACTTACCCAAAACATCTCTATTCACGACGGTGAAGATTGTGGTGACATAAGGATGGTAGGATAGGTTAAAGTCCAATGATTCCTCTAGAACTGGAGGAATCTTACCAAGGACATTCCATAGCTAGAAATAGTAGTCCTTAGGAAAGATGGAGAAAGATTGTGAACGTAGCTGAATGCCGACCAAGTACTTAAGTTAGCACTGGAACAATCACAACAAGGTGCTAGTTATGACGTATTGGTAAGCATTGAAGGGGTTGAAGAATGAAAAAGAATTGTAATGATAAAGGGTGTAAAGAAAGATGCCCTCCTTACAACTTAGGCAGAAACCGGGTCAACTCATTAGCTATTGAGATCATTTTTAATGATGCTTGATATTGAAGATAGACATCATGGACCCAGTGATGCAATGCATAACCCATCCCAGCTTACTCAGATATCTCTTAAAAGATATTTGTTTTAATCACACGGAGACAACGCATTATCTATTGATTTATTCACTCAGAATAAATTGGTATTGAAATGGTGGCACTCCTCTCCAGCCTCCGATTACTAAAAATCCAAAATGCACGATTGAGTCTAGAGCCATTTGAGGTCATCATATATCTCATTAGGACACACTTTCATAATTCCTTGCTTCTTCACACACTATGAAAAGTAAGAAAGTTCTTAAGAGTCCTACGCAAAATCTTCATGATCTTGCCTGAACATCCGAGTAATACGAAAGTATTTACAATGAAGATGGAAATCCTTCTTGAGCGAATATCAAAAAGCTCATGGTAGGTGACTTGTGCGATTCTTTATGAATCAAACTTGTGATAACTGGAAAGCAACAGTGGTTTAATTCTTAAATGAATTTAAACACGTTCCAGGCCTCTACGCATTATCTTAGTGATCTTGCCAGAACATTCAGAGTAATACTATTAAGTATTTACAGTGACGAATGGAAATCCTTCTAGTGTTAACATCAAACAGCACTTGGTAGGTAACTTGCAAGATTCTATATGAATCAAGCTAGTGAAAACTGGAAAGCAACGACAGTGCGGTTCTTAATTGAACTTCACTTGTTCCAGGAACATGAATTGACGGCTTCAAATCATGCGGATAATATTATCCAAATGATTCACTCTTTACGTTCGCAGTCAGCTTTGGACGGTCGAGTAAAGAGAACGGGTTTACCCGCGAAATCTTGTCAAGGAGGTTCTTTATTGAAACTACCTGCCACAAGTACGATATTTAATATCGTCCAACGGTCTTCACCGACCGGAGGTAAAATGCTACCGAATTTGAATGAAATGTTCAAGGCCATTTCATCCGTGTATATTGTTTGTTGCTAACTGTCTTATGCAGCGTAACAAGAAGGTGGCATTGCGGTGTACAATCCAGAAGAAGTCGTCACCACATGATTATACTACATACAATTAGTACTTCAACAAATTCAAGAAAGTCTGAAGGTCAAGTCTTCCGTTGTATCAAACTCTGAAGCTTTTAAGAATCTAAAGGAATAAGTATGTGGAACATGAAGTCACGAAGAGGCGAATATCACAAGTGATGAATGCACAAGGTCAAGGCAAGGAAACATGCCCAAGACTAAAGTCAAAGATCACATCAAGCATATTCACAAGAACAAGATCGAAGACTCAAGCATAGATGCTAGGTTTAAGATTTTGCAAAATGGTGTGACCTCCCTTAAGGGGAGATTGTTGGAAATACGTTTTCCCAAATAAAGTCTCGGTCACATCATTATTAGCATAGATCACGAGCTATTGACTATTTAGGACATTGTAACTTGGAGTGACCTCCCTTAGGGGAGATTGTTGGAAATACGTTTTTACGTATTTAGAAAGGATCGGTCACTCTAAAGATATATTCTAGTATTGGGCTCGTGATCCATTTGTAAACAGTATAGCCCATATAGCCCACATGTAGGGTGGGCTATATATACCCCCTCCTAGCATGTTAGGAGGGGTGGTTCTTTCATTTTCTCAACTTTCATTTTAATAAAATACACTTTCTCTCTCTATCTCCCTTTATTCTCTTCTTTCTCTCTCTACACCCATCTTCTTCCTCTCCTTCATCCACTCAATCAATAGATCTATTCATAGATGGCCTAATCCTAAGATAACGTAGACCTTCAAATATATATATAACTTGGATTATATATATATATATATATATATATATATATATATATATATATATATATATATATATATATATATATGTATATATATATATATATATATATATATATATATATATATATATATATATATATATATATATATATATATATATATATATATATATATATATATATATATATATATATATATATGATGTAATTTTATTACATGATTGTTTGATGAGTATTTTGATATTTATACGAGGTATTTATACGACGTAGATTGTCACAAGGAACCCTAAATCCCCTAGTAAATTAATCGATGCTATTCTCGTAGGAATTATAGCTATCATAGATCTAAACCAAGTTGTGGATATTTATGATCTCAACAAATGGTTGATATTCGTAGAAATGTTAATATTAGTTGATTGTGATATTAAAGAAGAATTGAAGAGATTTAAACTGATATCGATGTCATGACGATCTTTCCTTATAGAGTGGAGTTTGACAAAACATTACCACCTGGAAAGATGTCATCTGAGTCGTTGTCACCCAATTCTAAAATTTGAAATCGAAGAGGTGAATGTTGCACTCGAGGCTATCATTGGAACCTTTACCCAAAAGCCTCATGCCACTAGTACCTTTTCGAGAAGTCTTATTGAATGTATGAGCCATCTCATACTAGTGACTCATTTGATAACTATTGTGGTAAGAGCTATAGGATTGGAAATTAAGTATTGTTCATATCGAGCTTTTATTGCCCTTTTAAGGTTTATGAATAAGGTTGAAAGTATTGAAGAATGAAGTAGGATATCGCATTGAGTATAAGTTGGTTAAAACTTGAATAAAGTAAAATTTAACCTGTATGGAATAAGAAATTTTTAAGAGGAAGTCGTTAAGTCCTGTGATTGAATTATAAGGTTTTAATTGATTGTTGATTCGTGTTAAGGGTTGTTCCTAGGCCATTATCCACTAACGAGGATGCCCAGTGTCCAAGAAATAAATTGAAGAAATCTTCTTCTGAATTGGGACCGATGGATCTTCCGGGACAGGTGGAACTCCCATGACTCTTGTAGATTAGTATTCATTGTGGTATCTTTTAAAAATAATCCCTAACTTAACTGAGACATCAGTTGGTAGGATGAGTTCTTGGAATTGTATGACATAGTGACACGTAATGTGTTACGATAAAATTTTGACTTGTTTGTGATTAACGAAAAGACTACCTTTGATTGCTAAATCCTACATATATCTATGTTATCAATCTTTTATTGCTTCATCCTAATGTTCGCATTAGTGATGCAACCATTGAACAAGTACTCATCTCGATTTGAGTTACGTTGTGGATTATTCTCTTATGATTGCCATCGAGGTCATGAACCTCATGATTAATTGGCTAAGCTCATTTCCTATCATATTGTAGTTAGTTATTGGTGAACAAGTTTTCATCACTCTTTTGCAGATCACTCATTGTTTTTATAAGATAAAACAGTATTCCTTGAGAAAAATTGGATTTTATCACTATAAGGATTATTTAAAGTGAGACTTATAAATAATCGTTATCGAAATGAAGTTGTTTATAAAACACCTTGGAAAACTTAATTGTTTCCATAACAAAGAAAATATTTGTAAATTTCTTTTTGATTCTTATTTAAGGATTAAGCATGAAAATGTTTTTATTATAAACATGATGATAAAATTTTGACGAACTGAGTATTGCATCGTTAATCTTGAAATTGTATATAGTTGCGCGCCTACATACAATTTGGAATGGACCATGCAAGGCTGATTAGTAGTCACCATAAAACTAATGAATAAACACTACATTTTCCTTGAAGATTGTGAAAGAATAAATTTTATGAGATCTGCAAGAAGTGAAAAATAGGGACATAGTGTTAGGGACACCTACACATGTGCCTGTAGCATCTATTCTTCTGAGTCGAATTTACTCATCTGTGGAAATTGTCTTATTTGACAATTGACAATTCTTTCTTGTCCAATTCTCCCGTAGTTAGATTCTTAGGAAAAGTATTTGATTACCGAGTGTTGATACCCAACTGGATGTATCGACGTTCCTATCATTTCTTTTGAATTGGTTTCATTTGAATGACCTGGGTAACGATCAGAGGAGCTTTCGAATGCGTACTCAAATTATGAAAACATGGGATATATTCATATTCTTTAAATGTTTTCGTCTGTATCTGATTTGAAATTCTCTCGCATAGATTATGCGTTAACCTTACTCTTTTAAGGTTAGTTATGTCTCCTGATATCCTTGAATTTGTGAAGGATTATGAGTTATTATTAGTCTTTTGAGAATTTCACATCTTATCGACGGCAATAAAACTAAAAAGTTGATAGTGCCAATAGAATGGATTGATTGATTATGACATGACGACATTGTCTTAATTGATGGGAACTCGAGAAGAATTCCCCTAAAAAGATAAGATGTTAATTATCAAAAGTGATCTAAATAATTCTTGATGAATGACCATATCTTGCATTTAGACTTGAAATTATACCATGAATGGTTGTGAATTAGTCATAGATATTATAATCTAGAAAGAACTTAAAATAAATGTATTAAAAGATGTTTATGTTATCTGAAACTCTAGGAGGTATTTATTAATGAATTACCTAGACTTTCCCCATTAAGGCAAGTTAAAATTGGTATTGATTATATTCCCGGTGCTGCACCTGTGGCATGTGCACTGTACGTCAGCATCATCTGAATTAAAGGAATTACTGTACAACTAAGAGAATTGTCGGATAAAGATTTTATTCTACCGAGCTCGTCATCATGAAGAGCTATGGTGTTATCCTTCCTTATGTTTATTGATTACCGTGAACTAAGTAAATTGACGATTAAAATCTATATCCACTACCTAAGATGATAGATTGTTCGATCATTTACAAGGTTCTAGCGTATGTTCTAAAGATTTGATCCTCGGCATGGTTATCATCAACTTCGCATCTGCGAAAAAGATTATCTATTCCAATCACTACATTCAGAACTCGTAATGAAGATTATGAGTTTCATGTTATGTCGTTTAGATTTACTAATACACATGTAACATTCATAAATTTGGTGAATCACGTGTGTAGGCTGTAAAATTGATAAATTCATGCTTGAGATCATTAAGGACCATTTGTTTGTATATAAGAATAAGAAGAAGTTAATAATTATTTGTAGAATGCCCTGAGTCGGCCGAGTAGTGAAAACCTGTAACTTGAATTTTTAACATGTGATTTAAGACTTAACCTTTACATTATTTGACCGTGTGATTAATAGAAAATGGAAATATGTTTCGACAAATGTTTTAACAAAGGAGTTTTAAGGGATTATTCCCTTATACACAAATCATTTAACTAAACTCCTGTTTAGGGGTAAATGTTTGTGTATACCTCAAGACAACCTAAGAGGGATTGAGGAAACCGTTTAAACCATGACTTGAAATTTGAAACGACAATTTCTGCTTTTCAACTAAGAAAATTTTGACCAAAATATAAACAATGATTTTCCGAACATTTACGAATCTTATTAATTATTTTTGATAAATCAACAAAAATCGTGTTAATTAAATTAAAAATTATTTTGAACATTTCATATAATTGGACAAAATGAGAAAATTTAAAAACTTTTTGCTTTTATGTTTCATAAAAATTAAATATTTATTATTTAATTACTTGTAGTAATTATCGACGCTTTAAACGTCGGATTGAGCAAAACTGATAAAAATAATAGTGGAGAAGAAATTAAAACTTAGAAAATATGAAGAAAGAAATTTTGAATGAATACGGTCATGATAATTATTTTATAAGGAAAGGTGAATGTAGATACCGACGCATTATGTAGAAAAGATAAAGAATCACATAGGATGTCTTCCTTAGTAATGATGGTACAAAATAAATTGCCGAACAATTTAAAATATAGCCGATGCTTATAAAAAGGATAATATAGATAGTAAAAGTGGTTCGCGGCTAATGTGAACCATTAAAATTGAGTAGCCTATGGCGTTAAATGTATAAAAGGCCGCTTGTGGTTGCCTGAATATGGAGGATTGTGAGATATAGTTATGTTGGAATCTTGTAAGTATAAGTATTTTATTCATGACTTTTATGATTTAATGTATTTTTATCTGAAGAAGTTGTACTAATGGAAAATTATGAAGGCAGACATCGCCTCGTACATTAGTAAACGTCTAGCTATTACAAAGGTCATCATCTGAATTTGATTCGATTTGAGTCATAGTCGACAGACTGACTAAATCTGCTAATATCATTCCTGTTAATGATAGATTCTTGATGAAGAAATTGACTCTTTTGTATTTAAAGGAGTTATGTAAACATGGTGTGCCTGTATCGATCATCTCTATCAAGATCCTCGCTTCACATCGAATTTCTAGAGATTTGCTTAGAAGTCATTGAGAACGAATCTTGATGAGAGTACTGTACCACCCCAATCGAAGGGACGAGATAAAGTAACGATACAAAATACCATAAGTGTTGTTTTATGTTGAATGATTGACCTTTGGTAATAAACTGTAAAATCGCTTTCCTTTGGAAAGATTATCATTGATAATTATCGTGATAGGATCGAGATCGAATCTTGTTAGGATCTAAATATTAGAGCATCTGTAAGCAGGAGTTGGGATGAAGACATCCGACATACACCCATTGTGAGTTGGACATGTCTTTTAGGTTTAAGGTTTCCCATGATGCCAAACCTAACCTTACAAAATACCCGACCCGCGAGACCTGAAATAATTGTTGAAATTAGGATCTGATTATTGACTGCCGGTAGTGGGCAGGAGGTTATGTGGATATGAAATGTAGATCTGGAAGTGCCAGATGGGTAGCGAAGTTATGCCAAAACTTTTAACCATGGAAAAATGAATTGATGATCTGAAAGATCAGGGGATATAAGTCCCCGTTGTATGGGACCATTGAGATGATGTAAAAGATTGGTTTGAAAGGCATATAAGGTGGATCTACCCTAGAACTTCAAGAGCTGCGTGAATTATGTTTCGTATATCGAACTTGATAAAATGTCTATCAAGTGAGAATCTGATCACTTCTTGATAAAGTTTAGATCGGCGAAAAGTTGCATTCATCACAAACCCGTGAACATCATGGATAGAGAAAGTAAGTCAACATTAAGCCTGATCTTATTCCTGTAGTTATGTTTGATGAAACTCGCGTATTGTAGTGGATTACACTTGTGAGAAAAGACCGAATGTGGAGGAAATACCCACATGGCTGTAACTCTATAAGAAGAAAGTAGTAAGGTAAGATGATCTTTGAGGACAAAGATCCTGTTTAGGGGTAAATGCTGTGACAATCCGTCAATTTATGGTTGATATTTTATTCTCAAGTATTATTTAAAAACATTATTTTATGAACTCACTTACTTTTGGGAAGAAATTTGGATTTACGTCTTGAAGTAGCATCGACTACGTCTAAACCGGAGGATTCTACGTTACGTTCTTACGTTTACATACACCATTTTGGTGACAGTCCGACATTTCAGAAAATAAATTTGTCCGTGAATATTATTTTGAGATTTTAAATTTGTGTTGGTTCATAAACTCACAAATTTACGAGAAGAGATTAGGACTTGCGATTATAATTTAACGCCCTTTACGACTAAACCGGAAACCTTAGGATTACGTATTTACATTTTTGAACTCCGTTTTTGATGAGACAATTTTTATTAGATTTGTTTTGTGCCGTTAATTTATAATTTATAAAAACGTTTTTCGTAAAACGACCCGAGGGCACGCAAATCGAGGAAACTAGAATCGAGGAATACCTGTAAATTAGCGGGATGGGACAAAACTAGTTTATCCCACCCCACTAACTAGGGACGGCCCAAACTAGGACACCACATTAAAGATGTGGCATCCTTACACACTACAAGCTTACACTTGTAAGCTAAGCTTCAATAAGAAGCTACTCATCTCCACTAAGTGACAAAACCATCTAAGCTAAACCATTCCTTCCATTTTCACATGCAAAACTTACAACTCTCTCATCTCTCTCTCAATAATGTCGTCCACTCCCCCCCCCCTAAACACCCATTTTGATCAAAATTAACCATGAAATCTTATGTTACTTCTACATATGATGATGCCCTTTTGAAGATATGAAGATTGGTGAAAGTTTTAACATCTAAAAAAGGAGTTTTCAAAGGAGTCAAGGGCTGATTATCATCAAGGTGTTCATGTAGATGGGTGGTCTTGAAGATGGTCTTGGTTTATCACAAGTTTCTCCATCAAAATCCATGTCTTAATCACAACCTACATGATCTTGGTGGTATAAAGATTGTTCTTCCCATCCTCTTGTTATTTTGATTATGTAATAATGTATTTTCTTTCTTATTGTATATGTATATGATGAATATATGATGATAAAAATGTTGTGTGGGGATCAAGTGTTGATAAACATGGGTAAAAATATGAAAAACTATATGTAAAAGTGGTTAATCTTGCTTAATTTAGTAGGCTGTATAAAAACAGTAAATAACCATATGATGAAGTGATAAAATGGCATAGATTAATGGATATACAGTAAGTAATATGTCTTGTACACATGTGGGAGTTGGCCATGCAATGGAATCATAAAAATGAGTGAGATATGATCAAAACAAGTTTAGAGTGCAAATCTGAGTACACTGTTTTGGACGAATTTTATAAAATACTTAGAGGCTGATTCAACAGTAGCCATAGGAGAGTTAAATGAAGCACATATCATATAGTTTATGCCATAAACATTTGGGCTTCTATCCCCATATAGAACTCTAGATATGGCTGTTTTGGTGAACATAAAAGTAAAAATCAGATTTTGGGAAATTAAAGTATAATAGTATTATATAAGCACTCAAATAAAAATAGTATAAAATATGAATTAAAACCCACTAACTTATATAATACATTTATATAAATATGTATAAGGTTAAATAAATGGACACTTTATAAAAATGGTAGTTGAATAAGATTTATAAGTATAAAAACTATAAACATGATTTTTACGACTTTTTCGTCTATTACCGTAAAATTAACGTTTTTCGCCAATTAAAACTTAGACGATCAAACCCATCTAATGTAAAGTTTTTAAAAGTCATATACTGATGTGTAAGTACCTAATACAAGTAAAAACCGATAAAACCCGAACTATATGACATACGGACATTAACGAGCTAAGTTAGCATATTTGGACTAATAATTTAACTAAATAAGTTAAACACTTATAAAAATTACTTATTGGGCTTAACCCATTTGGGCCCAACATATAAAGTATAAATACTGATAATACAAGTATAAAATTAATTTATACAAGTTAATGAACATATAATAGGCTTATTGAACCTAAAACATGTAAATAGGTAAAACTAGTAAACTAGTAAAAGGTTACCAATACATAAACACAAAAATGAGTGAATGAAAATATATAAATCCACTTGATCATCATATATATAAAATCATCATATGTATACATAATTGTTATTTTTATAAATTCATTGGACTAGAGTCTAAGACGAGTATTATTTGTCTAGGTTTCCGTTATTGAAGCACGTACTGTACATCCGAATTGCCGATAACCTGCTTTCCCACATCAACGTGAGTTCATAGCCTCACACTCTTTTAAATGTTTTTATGAAATGTTTTATAAACCCGCGAGGGAGATAACATGTTAGTTTTTATATAATAGGACACTAGTTGTCCCGATTGTCTGTTTATTGATTTGGACCCGAATGATTGTATGACCCGATGAATGATTAAATGACCCGATAGATGAAACAAAATGGATTATTAAAGTTAGGTTATGTCACAAAAATTCCCATTAGCATGAATTGTGAACTACCGGGATTTGGTAGACGCTTATGCATATAATAGTACTATTTGGGGACGATCACCCCAGTTCGCGCCTTGACGGTTGATCCCCGTCGTGCCACATTGATTGGTAAGCGAATTTATGTATGAGAAGATTTACACAAGCCTGATTATTGTGACGACACACTAATTTAGATGGGCAAGTTGAGTTTCAGGCTAGCTACCCGTTGTTTGATGTAGTAAAGTAACAATGTCATGCGGCTTATAATAATCCAGATAACAAAAATACTGCTTTATGCATTGAATAACGATATATTGCCTGACTAGCAATACCGGGTCTTATTATTGATATTATGTTTGTGTTTTTTTGTTTTACATAACCATATTCATATAACGGATTTTATTTAACTCTACACGACGTTGTAAAACGTATTGTATGATATTTTTACGACATTGGTTCGTATAATGATTTTGAAGGCGAAAGCCTATATTGTGATTTTGACAAGGATTTGTGAAAAAATGTTTTTGGCCTATTTCATGGTCTACTATAAAGATTTGTACAAAAATGATTTTCGGTAATAATTTTATACCGATGTTATATTAATGAATTTCATTTAACTCTATGAATTCACTCGGCGATATCACTAACCTTTTCTTTTAACATGTTTTATCTCAGGTACTTGAAGGTAATTCTCGGGAAGACGACAAAGAATTCATGGCCCGCACTTAAATAACAATTTCCATTCAAATCTTTTGTAAAATTGTATGAAATGATTATGACTTGGGACCTATGTAACTTTGATATTTATGAATGGAAATGCTTTATTATTAAACGATGCGATTTTTAAGCGTTGTCTATGATGTGAGTAATGTGCTATCCCGTAACACCAACGAGTCTTCCGCTGTATTGAATTGTGTAAATTTGGGGGTGTTACAAATGAAATCCAACAATGCTTTGCATGAAAACATAAATAACAAAAGAGGCGTAAGACGTAATCAACATGAAGACGAAATTATCATGAAGAAACATGAACAATTCAAAATGAAGGAGTGTATAACATAGTCAGCATGAACTGAAGTTAACCATGATAGTATGAAAACATAATTGACGTAAAAACATAGTAACTTATGAGGGGACATAAATTTTTTTTTTATATACCAATAAATCATGAGAAAAATTTTATGCATGAATGCGTAATGTAGTTTATAAAAACCTTTATATGTGCGAGGGGACGCCAATGGGTCGGTCCCAAAACAAAAGACATAGCGAGGGGACGCCTATGGGTCGGTCCCAAGGTTAAAAGTTTCAATAAAAGCACATGCGACTAAATAGGGCCAGTCCTGTACCAACCATTACTTAGTCATAATCCCTGCAACAATGATACATTAAACATAAATAAATGAAACTCATCTGTCAAAACTTATCAGAAAAAAATTTTATGTGACTAATTATGAACTACTGGGGTTCAGTCCACATAGCCACAGTTCACGAGGAACATTATGCATGAAACAATGACACAAAACTAAATATGGATGACGGTTGTCCATCCATATTAGTAAAACAATATCGATGAAAACATCAAGGTTAAAACCTCAAGGTGCTGAAAACATCATGGTTAAAGCAACAATGCGCTGAAAACATCAATACGCAGAATAACAAACGTTGGCTTAGGAAGCTCCTGGTGACTACCCACTAGTCACAGGTCGAGTTTTAGAGCCTACAGGTCGAAGCCTTGGCTCTGATACCATAATTGTAACACCCCATTTTGATAATGGAATGTCACGCATAATTATGGCGTGTCATCAAAGCATACAAGGATAAATGTCTAAAACATTACATGACCATAGGGATAACCGGAATTAAACATCGGTTCCCAAACATAAGCCCAAAACATAATAAAGAAAAAGAAATGAATGAAATACTAAACAAGCGTAAGTATGTGAAGGCAAAAAGGAAAAGAAGTCTCTAGCAGCTTCCATCCTATGCACGTCCTCCAAATGCTCGAGTCTTTCCTAGGGTACCTGCCGTTTTGGTACATGGAAAGGAAAGTAACGGCTGAGCAAAACGCTCAGTGCACGGATATAGACATAGTATAAATGACTAAAACATAATAAAGACTTAATAGCAGCGGAAATGTATAAGTCCTGGAAAACCTAGAACATGTTCATAAAACTGGTTTTATAGTTTGAAAAGCCTTATGTTTATCTTATGAAAACTGTTTAACATATTTTACCATTAGCCAATATAGGTCATGAAAATCTACCGTGCATGAATACTTGGAGGGGTGACCTCATCATGCAAATTAGAGTGGCTGCCTCTAATTTAATATACTGGTTTTGGGTAGGAGGGATCAACTCCTTGTGAAGGATACAAGGCATACACCACATTCACACTAAGTAATCTACTAAAAACATGTAACTAGGATGCACCCATACGCCCCACATGATAAATGTAATAAATGGCCAAAAGCTGAAGGGACGCCACGAGCAATCACTCCGCCATGGTGAAGTCATAACACCAGTGCCTCTAGTGTTATGGTTATGGTACCTCCATAACTAGGTGAAACTGGTCATGCATGTATATGGCTATAGGTATTCTAAATTAAACATAAGCAAATCAAACATATAAACTTATACTACGGGAAAACAGTTGGCTGCATACGGGAAATCCTAATAAGGAAAGAATGTCCATACTGAAAGGACGGGAATCCGTACCTTATGTCCAGTGAACGAAGAAGACGAATGGAAGAGAGTCCTACTTCGGTATCACTAATGCTACATAAATACATACGTGTATAAGTATCTGATTACTACATACGTAACAGGTTTATGTCATGTCTTAGCTTATTTTATATGTTCATGTCATGT
This sequence comes from Glebionis coronaria, assembly GCA_025667525.1. Classification (NCBI taxonomy): domain Eukaryota; kingdom Viridiplantae; phylum Streptophyta; class Magnoliopsida; order Asterales; family Asteraceae; genus Glebionis; species Glebionis coronaria. The sequence continues at coordinate 69,336,619 of CM046882.1, read as the reverse complement.
TTTACTGTTTGAAGCTTTATACTGTATTTATCTTACATTCTGTCTATTCTGATTAGGTATTACTTGTATTTCATGTATTATTATACTTGTAGTGTAATAATAAGTAACTTTCTAAAAAAATAGCAGGTTTCCTAAAATAGAAAGTTTCCAAAAATAGAAGTTACCAAAAATAGAATTACTGCTTAAAATAGATAAGTTTCTAAAAATAGAAAGTTTCCATAATTAGATATAAGCTGGTTAATTAAGCTAATTATATAAGCTTAAGTGTTTTCGGATTATTTTTCTAAGTCATGTTGTTATAAAGTATAGTTTATTAATTATTACATGTAAATTAGATAAACTATAGGTTAAAAGTATTTAATTAAATATATCATGATTTTAAATAATAAGGCAAAATACTTAGGTTAAAACATGTATTAATGTTTAGTATTGATATAACCTAAGTCATGTAAATTAATTAATTATAAGGCATGTTAAATAAGTAATTAATTAGATAGTCTAATATAAATAATAAATACTTAGGTTAAAAATCCATGTATTATTAATAATAATAATAACCTAAGTCATGTTGTAATTAAATTAATTAAGTAACATGTCAATTAATTTAATTAAACTCGTAAATAATAATCTTGTAATTCTAAGTCGTGTTTTATTAATTTAATATACCTTGTAAATTAATATACATGTTAGAGCTAATAACTTGTAAAAATAATACCCGAACCCATGTATTATTTATTTTAATCCGTGTAATAACCCGAACCCGTGATAAACCATGAAACCCGTGTCGTTTTTACATTTAAGCCGAACCAAGCAGCCCTTAACTCTTGTTTATTAAACTGACAGCCAAACACCCCTTACCCTTTTTCTAAAAACTGTTTGCCAAACACCCCTTAAACTGCCAGTTACCCCTTGCAGTTCTATGTTTCTCCTGCTTGTTTAAAGTTCCTACCGACAGGCTAACCTGTCAGCCGTGGGTTCCCACTAACAGACCAAAACCCAAACACCCCTGCTAGGCCGCTGTTCCCACTGTTTTTACAAAACCCAGCCATCACCCAAATTAGGGTTGCGGCTGGTGGCTTAAATTACCACCAAGACTCCCTTGAGTCTCGGTTTGCGTGCCAAAACGACACAGCGACATTCAAACCATCACCCCCTTTGTATTACCGTGTAATTTACATGTTTTATGGTCGAATTACACGGAGTCATGATCAAATTAAACACATGAAACAATTAATAAAAAGGAATTTAGTTACTTACGTTTTTGTTTAGGGTTAGGAACAAAACCACGAACCACCACTTTCGCTAGATTAACATGGCTGTTTTTCCTTGGTATCTTGTGATGAAACCGTCGGCCAGAAAAGAAAGAGGGAACAAAAAAACATAGCGGCTGGTTTTCTAGTTCTAGGGTTTTAAGGAGTTTTGTGTTTTTGTCCAAAAATAATCTTACTCCCCGTCTTTTGTTTACACGGCCAAACACAAAACACTTGGGCCTTGAGCCCAAGTCCTACCTCTTTTCTTGTTTGTCTAAATGAGCCCTTGTACCTCCTCCCTATTCGTTTGTATTAATCGTTTAATAAAACGTACGCGTGTTTGTGTCTTTAGAATGTCGAGAATTACACAATTATTCTCATGCGTGTTAAACGTAACATTAATTACGTAATCACTTGTCGTGTTAATTTAAATATGCGTGATATTAATAATCGTGTTAAATGTTTGTGTTTACGTATTACGTAGTTATTAATTATTCATGTTATTATAATTACTTGTACGTACGACATTTAACGTATTTAATAATTACGTAAGTACATAACTATCTGTTCGTGATTTCATGTTCATTATTTTATGTTCCTGATTATAATTATTATTGTTAATAATTATCGTGTACTAACACGTATTTAATACTTATCGTGTAATAACACGTACGTACTTCTTGAAATAATATTCGTGATATGTTTTCATGTTAATTACGGAAAGTTTTAATCCTGTACGTACGATCATAAGTGTACTGTTCATGGTAAAAGCATGCGGGTTTTACATTATATCAGATCTCGAATAAAAACATGGCAGGTTGACTTTTGACTAGGAAAATGACATCAATGACTGATGAGATAAGATAAGGCACAAAGATGTGACAATAAAACTATGACAATAAACCAACGAGACTAAGACTTAACAAATTTAGAAAATCTTGACCAAAAATTAATTAATAGATCGAGCCCCAAAAAAATTTTTAACCAGCGAGTAAATAGACAATAAACACGCCGATCCAAAGATTGAATTGTAGCTCTGATGCCAATTGTCGGTTTGCCATTTATGGATCCGGCGGTCTTGGTAGGTGGTGGTAAGTGGTGGCAGTCATGGATGAAGATAGAGAGAGAGGTTGTGTGTGTAAAATGAAAGGAAAATGTATTAAAGTGAAAAGTGAAAAACACAAACAACAACCCCTCCTTAGAAGCCTTGGAGGGGTATATATAGTCACACACCACCTAAACTATACATAGTTTCCTAATCTAGTCTATGCGTGTGTGACTATGATAACTAATAGGAATTCTTAAATGTCGTCACATAAAGTGAATTTCCAATACATAGATTTGTCAAATCAAGCTGTGTCTCTAGCATTAAAGGTCATCTTTCTTCCAAACCTCCTGTTCTATCTGTTAGCCCTTATGCTTGCAAGTGCCATATTCTGTTGGGAATAAAATGAGCTAAGTCACTGAGACGCTGACAAGAGTAATTTGGACGCTGACGAGAAGAAATGAAGCGCTGACAGATCAAGCACTGACAAGAAATATCCAAGCGTTGACAAGAAGAAGTCCAACCACTGATAAGAATTGATGAGACTGCTTTCATACATACTCTCATTGTGACAATCCGTCAATTTATGGTTGATATTCTATTCTCAAATATTATTTAAAAACATTATTTTAATGTTACAATATGAACTCACTTATTTTTGGGAAGAAATTTGGATTTACGTCTTGGAGTAGCATCGACTACGTCTAAACCGGAGGATTCTACGTTACGTGCTTACGTTTACATACACCGTCTTTGGTGACAGTCCGACATTTCAGAAAATAAATTTATTCGTGAATATTATTTTGGAGTTTTAAATTTGTGTTGGTTCATAAACTCACAATTTTACGAGAAGAGATTAGGACTTACGATTTTATTTTAACGTCCTTTACGACTAAACCGGAAACCCTGGGATTACGTATTTACGTTTTCGAACTCCGTTTTTGATGAGACAATTTTTAATGGATTCGTTTTGTGACGTAGATTCAAAATTTATAAAAACATTTTTCGTAAAACGTCCCGAGGGCACGCAAATCAAGGAAACTAGAATCGAGGAGTACCCGTAAATAAATGGGGATGAGACAAGTGGGACACTTGCCCCACCCCCATCAAAACCGGCCAAAAACTCACCAACACACCATTGAGGTGTCAAAATGTTAGCTAAAACTTACACATGTAAGTAAGCTTACAAGGTAAGCTAACCAAACCTCAAAACAACTAGCTCCTAAACCACTCTCCCATTCTCATCCATGCAAACACTCTCATCTCTCTCTCTTGGCTCCCATTTTGGCCGTCCCATATCACTCACCAACATCCCATTTTGATCAAATTCATCCAAGAAATCATGTGTTATTCATACACATGTTGAAGCCCTCTTGAAACCCTATTGATTGGTGGTGCTTATAACATCCAAGGAGGAGTATTCATGGTGTCTTGGGGCTGATTTTCCACAAGGAGTATATGAAGAATGGTGGTCTTGAAGATGGTCATGGTTATTCACAAGCTTCTCCATCAAAAACCATGTCCAAATCATAACCTACATCAACTTGGTGGTATAAAGATTGTCCTCCTCGTCTTCTTGTTATTTTGATTATGTAAACATGTATTTTATTTCCTATTGTATATGTATATGATGATAAAAATGTTATGTGGGGATTTGGTGTTGATAAACATGATTAAAAAGGTGAAAAACTATAAAGAACAAGGTTAAAATCTTGGTTAATAGTGATGGCTGTATAAAACAGTAATGAAACAGGTCATGGGCTGATAAAATGATGTAGTAGAATCCATTTACAGTAAGCTATATGTCTTGTACACATGTGAGAGTTGGCCATGCAATGGAATCAAAATAATGAGTGAGATATGATCAAAACAAGTTTAAGGTATAAATCTGAGTTCACTGTTTTGGACAATTTTTAGAAAATGTTTAGAAGATGATTCAACAGTAGCTATAAAAGAGTTAAATGTAGCAAATATCATGTAGTTTAGGTGATAAAAATTTGAGCTTCTCTCTCCATATAAAACTCAAGATATGGCAGTTTTGGTGAAAGTGAAGATAAAAATCAGATTTTTGGAAATTAAAGAATAATACTATTATATAAGCACTCAAAATTTAATAGTATAAAATATAAATTAAAACCCACCAACTTATAAAACTTATTTATATGAATATGTAAAAGGATAAAGGAATGAATTACTTATATAAATGGTAGTGAAATAACACTTATAAGTTATAAAACTATAAACATTGTTTTTACGACTTTTTCGGCTAATACCGTAAAAATTAACGTTTTTGTTAAATAAAACTTAGATGGTTGGACCCGTCTAATGAAAACTTTATAAAACTTATATACTGATATATAGACATGTATAACAAGTAAAAACTGATAAAACCCGAACTATAAGAAATACGGACATTTACGAGCTAATTAAGCATATTGGACTAAATAAGATAAAAACTTGTAAAAAGAATTTATTGGGCTTAACCCATTTAGGCCCAACTTGTAAAGTGTAGATACTGATAAAATAAGTATAACATGGATTAAAACAAGTTAAAGAACTTACAATAAGTTTATTGGACTTAAAACACGTAAATAGGTAAAACGAGAAAACTAGTATAAAAGTTATCGACACATAACACAAAAATGAGTAAACAAGAATATGTAAACCCACTTGATCATCATATGTATATATAATCATCATATGTATACATAATTGTTATTTTTATAAAGTCATTGGACATGAGTCTAAGACGAGTATTATTTGTCTAGGTTTCCGTGATTGAAGCACGTACCGTACATCCAAATCGCCGATAATCGTCTTCCCACATCAACGTGAGTTCATAGCCTCGCACTCTTTTAAATGTTTTTATGAAATTTTTTATAAACCCGCGAGGGAGATAACATGTTAGTTTTTATAAAATAGGACACCATTTGTCCCGATTGTTTGTTTGTTGATTTGGACCCGAATGATTCAATGACCCGATTGTATGACCTGATAAATGATTAAAGGACCCGATAGATGAAATTAAATGGATTATTAAAGTTAGGTTATGTCACTAAAAGTCCCATTAGCATGAATTGTGAACTACCGGGATTTGGTAGACGCTTATGCATTTAATAGTACTATTTGGGGACGATCACCCCAGTTCGCACCTTGACGGTTGATCCCCGTCGTGCCACATTGATTGGTAAGCGAATTTATGTATGAGAAGATTTCCATAGCGTGACCTTTGTGACGACACGCTACTTTAGATGGGCAAAATTGTGGATCGGGTTAGCTACCCGTTGTTGGTTTAGTAAGGTAACAATGTCATGCGGCTTATAATAATCCAAAACTAACGAAATACTACTAAACGCTTCGAATTACGATGTATTGCCTGACTAGCAATACAGGGTCATACTATTGATATTATGTTCGTGTTTTGGTTTTCATAACCACATTCATATAACGGTTTTTATTTGACTTTATACAACGTTATAAGACGTATTGTATGATATTTTTACGACATTGGCTCGTATAATGATTTTAAGGCGAATGCCTATATTATGATTTTCGATAAGGATTTGTATAAAATGACTTTGGCTATTTTATGGCCAATTAAAATGATTTGTACAAAATGATTTTTTAGTAATAATTTTATACTGATATTATATTGATGGATTTTATTAAACTCTATGAATTCACTCGGCGTTATCGCTGACCTTTTCTTTTAACATGTTTTATCTCAGGTACTTGAAGGTAATTCTCGGGAAGACAACAAGAATTCATGGCCCGCACTTAAACAATATTTTCCATTCAAATACTTTGTAAAACTTTGTATGAAATATAATGACTTGGGACCGATGTAACTTTGATGTTTATGAATGGAAATGATTTATTATTAAACGACGCGATTTTTATGCGTTGTCTATGATGTGAGTAATGTGATATCCCGTAACACCAACGAGTCTTCCGCTGTATTGAGTTGTATAAATTTGGGGGTGTTACAGTTTGGTACCAGAGCTCTCGTTACAGAGAACGAAAGATTTTTAAAACCAAGGTTTTGAATAAAATATTTTAAAATCTTTTAACTATAAACATTTTTCTAAAAATGTCTAAAAATCGTTTGACTATAACGGTGCCGAAGAATTCCCGAGTTACCGACAAGGCCAGATTGAGAAGTGTTATTTTAATATATATATAACTTGGATTATATATATATATATATGATGTAATTTTATTACATGATTGTTTGATGATTATTTTGATATTTATACGAGGTATTTATACGATGTAGATTGTCACAAGAAACCCTAACTTCCCTAGTAAATTAATCGAAGCTATTCTTGTAGGAATTCTAGCCATCCTAGATCTAAACCAAGTTGTGGATATTTATGATCCCAACAAATGGTTGATATTCGTAGAAATGTAGATATTAGTTGATTGTGATATTGAAGAAGAATTAGCGAGATTAAAACTGATATCGATGTCATGACGATCTTTTCTTATAGAGTGGAGTTTGACAAAACGATACCACCTAGGAAGATGTCATCTGATTCGTTGTCATCCAATTCTTAAATTGAAATCGAAAGGCTGAATGTTGCACTTGAGGCTGTCATTGGAACCATTACCCAAAAGCCTCATGCCACTAATACCTTTCTGAGAAGTCTAATTGAATGTGTGAGTCATCTCATGCTAGAGACTCATTTGATAATTATTGTTGTAAGAGATATAGGATTGGAAATTAAGTGTTGATTCATATTGAGATTGTATTGCCTTTACAAGGCCCAAGAATAAGATTGAAAGTATTGGAGAATGAAGTAGGATATCGAATTGAGTATAAAATTGGTTGAAACTTGAATAAATTAAAATTTAACCTGTATGGAATATGAGATTGATAAGAGGAAGTCGTTAAGTTCTTTGATTGAATTATGAGGTTTTAAATGATTGTAGGTTCGTGTTAAGGGTTTTTCTTAGGCCATTGTCCACTAATGAGGATGCCCAGTGTCCAAGAAATAAATTGAAGAAATCTTCTTCTAAATTGGGACCGATGGATCTTCCGGGACAGGTGGGACACCTAATGACTCTTGTAGATTAGTATTCATTGTGGTATCTTTTAAAAATCCCTAACATAACTGAGATATCAGTTGGTAGGATGAGTTATGAGAATTGTATGACATAGTGACACATAATGTGTTACGGTACAATTTGACTTGTTTGTGATTAATGAAAAGATTACCTTTGATTGCTAAATTCTACATGTATCGATGATATGTATCTTTTATTGCTTCATCCTAATGTTCGCATTAGTGATGCAACCATTGAACAAGTACTCATCTTGAATTGAGTTACGTTGTGGATTATTCTTTTGAGTGCCATCGAGATCATGAACCTCATGATTAATTGGCTAAGCTCATTTCCTATCATATCGTAGTTAATTCTTGGTGAACAAGCTTTCATCACTCTTCTGCAGATCACTCGTTGTTTTTATAAGATAAAACAGTATCCTTTGAGAAAATTTAATTTTCAACACAATAAGGATTATTCAAAGTGAGATTTATAAGTGATTGTTATCGAAATGAGGTTGTTTACAAAACACCTTGGAAAACTTAACTGTTTTCATAACAAAGAAAAATCTTTGTAAATTTATTTCTGATTCTTATTTAAGAATTAAGCATGAAAATGTTTTTATTATAAACATGATGATAACATTTTGACGAACTGAGTATTGCATCGTTGATCTTGAAATTGTATATAGTTGCGCGCCTACATACAATTTGGAATGGACTATGCAAGACTTATTAGTAGTCACCATAAAACTAATGAATAAACACTAGACTTTCTTTGAAGATTGTGAAATATTAAATTTTATGAGATCTGCAAGAAGTGAAAAATAAGGACATAATGTTAGGGACACCTACATATGTGCCTGTAGCATCTATTCTTCTGAGTCGAATTTACTCATCTGTGGAAATTGTCTTATTTGACAATTGACAATTCTTTCTTGTCCAATTCTTCCGTAGTAAGATTATTAGGAAAAGTATTTGATTACCTAGTGTTGATACCCGACTGGATGTATCGACGTTCTTATCATTTCTTTTGACTTGATTTCATTTGAATGACCTGGGTAACGGTCCGAGGAGCTTTCGAATGCGTACTCGAGTTATGAAAACATGGGATATATTCATATTCTTTAAATGTTTTCGTCTGTATCTGATTTGAAATTCTCTCGCATAGATTATGCATTGACCTTACTCTTTTAAGGTAGTTATGTCTCCTGATATCCTTAAACTTGTGAAGGATTATGAGTTATTATTAGTCTTTTGAGAAGTTCACATCTTATCAACGGCAACGAAACTGGAAAGTTGATAGTGCCAGTATAATGGATGGATTGATTATGACATGACGACATTGTCTTAATTGATGGGAACTCGAGTAGAATTCCCCTAAATGATAAGATGTTGATTATAAAAAGTGATCTAAATAATTCTTGATGGATGATTATCCTGTATTTAGACTTAAAATTATACCGTGAATGGTTGTGAATTAGTCATAGATATTATAATCTAGAAAGAACTTAAAAATGAAGGTATTAAAAAGATAATTCTGTTATTTGAAACTTTAGTAAGTATTTGTTAATGAATTACCTAGACTTTCGCCATTAAGGCAAGTTGAATTTGGTATTTGATTATATTCTCGGTGCTGCACCTGTGGCTTGTGCACTGTACGTCAGCACCATTTAAATTAAAGGAATTACCGTACAACTGAGAGAGTTGTCGGAGAAAGATTTTATTATACCAAGCCTGTCATCATGAAGAGCTATGGTGTTATCATTCCTTATATTTATAGATTACTGTAAACTGAGTAAATTGACAATCGAAAACAATATCCATAACTCGAAATGGAAGATTTGTTCGATCATTTACAAGGTTCTAAGTGTATGTTTTAAAGATTTGATCCACGGCATGGTTATTATCAACTTCGCGTCCGTGAAGAAGATTATTTATTCCAATCACTACATCCGGTACTTGTAATGTACGTTATGAGTTTCACGTGATGTCGTTTGGATTGACCGATACACATGTGGCATTCATAAATTTGGTGAATCACGTGTGTAGGCTGTAATTTGATAAATTCATGCTCGTAATCATTAAGGACTATATGTTTGTTTATTAGAATAAGAATGAGTTAATAATTATTTATAGACTGTCCTGAATTGGCCGAACAATGTAAACCTGAACCTCCAATAATTAACACGTGATTAAAGACTTAATATTTTACATGATTTAACCGTGTGATTAATAGATAATGGAATATATTGACTCTTTAAAAATTAAGAGCCCTTTTAAGACTTTGGATTTTACCAAAAAGAAATGGAAATATGTTTTGACAAATGTTTTAACAAAGGATTTTTTTAAGGGATTATTCCCTTATACACAAACCATTTACTAAACTTCTGTTTAGGGGTAAATGTTCGTGTATACTTTTGGACAACCTAAGAAGAATTGAGGAAATTATATAACTTATTACTTAAAATTTGAAATGACAATTTTTGCTTTTCAACTAAGAAAACTTTGACCAAAATATAACCAAAGATTTTTCAAACGTTTACGAATCTTATTAATTATTTTCGATAAATCAACAAAAATCTTGTTAATTGAATTCAAATATTATTTTGAACACCTCTATATAATTGGACAAACTGAAAAACTTTAAAAAAATTTTGTGTTTACGTTTCATAAAAATTAAATATTTATTTAATTAATTGTAATAATTATCGATGCTTTAGACGTCGGATTGAGTAAAACAGATAAAAATGATAGTTGAGAAGAAACTAAAACTTAGAAAATGTGAAGAAAGAATTTTGAATAAATACGGTTATGATACTTATTTCATCAGGAAAGTGAACGTAATTACTGACGCATAATATAGAAAGAATATCTGAATGAATTGTGGACATGATAATTATATCATCATGAGAAGTGAATATAAATACCGACGCATTATGTAGAAAAGATAAAGAACCAATTAGGACATGTTCCTTAATAATGAAGGTGCAAAATAAATTGCGGAACAATATAAAAATAAACGATGTTTGTGAAAAGGATAATATAAATAATAAAAAGTGGTTTGCGGCTAATGTGAACCATTAGAATTGAGAAGCCGATAGCGATAAATATTTTAAAAGGCCACTGGTGGTTGCCTAAATATAGAGGATTGTGAGATAGAGTTATGTTGGAATTTGTAAGTATAAGTATTCTATTTATGTCATTTATGACTAAAAGTACCTTTGTCTGAAGAAATTGTACTGATGGCAAATTATGAAGGCAGACATCGCCTCATACACTAATAAACGTCTAGCTATTGCAAAGGTCATCATCTGAATTTGATTAGATTTGGGTCATCGTCGACAGACTGACCAAATCTGCTAATATCATTCTCGTTAATGATAAATGCAAAAGAGTTATGTAAACATAGCGTGCCTGTATCGATCATCTATATCAAGATCCTCGCTTCGCATCGAATTTCTAGAGATTTGCTCAGAAGTCATTGAGAACGAACCTTGATGAGAGTACTATGTACCACCCCAATCGAAGGGACGAGGTAAAGTAACGATACAAAGTAATATAAGTGTTGTTTTATGTTTGAATGATTGACCTTTGGTAATGAACCGTATAATCGTTTTCCTTTGGAAAGATTATCATTGATAATCATCGTATTAGGATCGAGATCGAATCTTGTTAGGATCTAAATATTAGAGCGTCTGTAAGCAGGAGTTGAGATAAGGAAACCCGACATACACCCAATGTGAGTTGGACATGTCTTTTAGGTTTAAGGTTTCCTATGATGGCGAACCTAACCTTACAAAGTACCCGACCCGCGAGACCTGAAATGATTGTTGAAATTAGGATCTGATTATTGATTGCCGGTAGCGGGCAAGAGGTTATGTGAATGTGAAATGTAGATCTTGAAGTGCCAAATGGGTAGCGAAGTTATGCCACAATTTTTAAACTTGGAAAAAGGAATTCATGATCTGACAAATCATGGGATATAAGTCCCCGTTGTATGGGACCATAGAGATGATGTAAAAAGATTGGTTTGAAAGGCATATAAGCTGGATCTACCCTAGGACTTCAAGAACTGCGTGAATTATGTTTCGTAAATCGAACTTGATGGAATATCTATCAAGTGAAAATCTGATTGTTCCTAGTAAAGCTTAGATCGGCGAAAAGTTGCATTCATCAAAAACCCGTGAACATCATGGATAGAGAAAGTAAGTCAACATTTAGCCTGATCTTATTCCCGTAGTTATGTTTGATGAAACTCGTGTATTGTAATGGATTATACTTGTGAGAAAAGACCGAATGTGGAGGGAATACCCACATGGCTTTAACTCTATAAGAAGCGAGTAGTAAGGTAAGATGATCTTTGAGGACAAAGATCCTGTTTAGGGGTAAATGCTGTGACAATCCGTCAATTTATGGTTGATATTTTATTCTCAAATATTATTTAAAAACATTATTTTAATGTTACAATATGAACTCACTTATTTTTGGGAAGAAATTTGGATTTACGTCTTAGAGTAGCATCGACTACATCTAAACCGGAGGATTCTACGTTACGTGCTTACGTTTACATACACCGTCTCTGGTGACAGTCCGACATTTCAGAAAATAAATTTATTCGTGAATATTATTTTGGAGTTTTAAATTTGTGTTGGTTCATAAACTCACAAATTTACGAGAAGAGATTAGGACTTACGATTTTATTTTAACGTCCTTTACGACTAAACCGGAAACCCTAGGATTACGTATTTACGTTTTCGAACTCCGTTTTTGATGAGACAATTTTTATTGGATTCGTTTTATGACGTAGATTCAAAATTTATAAAAACGTTTTTCGTAAAACGACCCGAGGGCACGCAAATCGAGGAAACTAGAATCGAGGAGTACCCGTAAATAAATGGGGATGAGACAAGTGGGACACTTGCCCCACCCCCATCAAAACCGGCCAAAAACTCACCAACACACCATTGAGGTGTCAAAATGTTAGCTAAAACTTACACATGTAAGTAAGCTTACAAGGTAAGCTAACCAAACCTCAAAACAACTAGCTCCCAAACCACTCTCCCATTCTCATCCATGCAAACACTCTCATCTCTCTCTCTTGGCTCCCATTTTGGCCGTCCCATATCACTCACCAACATCCCATTTTGATCAAATTCATCCAAGAAATCATGTGTTATTCATACACATGTTGAAGCCCTCTTGAAACCCTATTGATTGGTGGTGCTTATAACATCCAAGGAGGAGTATTCATGGTGTGTTGGGGCTGATTTTCCACAAGGAGTATATGAAGAATGGTGGTCTTGAATATGGTCATGGTTATTCACAAGCTTCTCCATCAAAAACCATGTCCAAATCATAACCTACATCAACTTGGTGGTATAAAGATTGTCCTCCTCATCTTCTTGTTATTTTGATTATGTAAACATGTATTTTATTTCCTATTGTATATGTATATGATGATTATATGATGATAAAAATGTTATGTGGGGATTTGGTGTTGATAAACATGATTAAAAAGGTGAAAAACTATAAAGAACAAGGTTAAAATCTTGGTTAAAAGTGATGGCTGTATAAAACAGTAAAGAAACAGGTCATGGGATGATAAAATGATGAAGTAGAATCCATTTACATTAAGCTATATGTCTTTTACACATGCGAGAGTTGGCCATGCAATGGATTCAAAATAATGAGTGAGATATGATCAAAACAAGTTTAAGGTATAAATCTGAGTTCACTGTTTTGGACGATTTTTAGAAAATATGTAGAAGATGATTCAACAGTAGCTATAGAAGAGTTAAATGTAGCACATATCATTTATTTTAGGTGATAAAAATTTGAGCTTCTATCTCCATATAGAACTCAAGATATGGCAGTTTTGGTGAAAGTGAAGATAAAAATCAGATTTTTGGAAATTAAAGAATAATACTATTATATAAGCACTCAAAATTTAATAGTATAAAATATAAATTAAAACCCACCAACTTATAAAACTTATTTATATAAATATGTAAAAGGGTAAATGAATGAATAACTTATATAAATGGTAGTGAAATAACACTTATAAGTCATAAAACTATAAACATTGTTTTTACGACTTTTTCGGCTAATACCGTAAAAATTAACGTTTTTGTTAAATAAAACTTAGATGGTTGGACCCGTCTAATGAAAACTTTATAAAACTTATATACTGATATATAGACATGTATAACAAGTAAAAACTGATAAAACCCGAACTATAAGAAATACGGACATTTACGAGCTAATTAAGCATATTGGACTAATAATTGGACTAAATAAGATAAAAACTTGTAAAAAGAATTTATTAGGCTTAACCCATTTAGGCCCAACTTGTAAAGTGTAGATACTGATAAAATAAGTATAACATGGATTAAAACAAGTTAAAGAACTTACAATAAGTTTATTGGACTTAAAACACGTAAATAGGTAAAACGAGAAAACTAGTATAAAAGTTATCGACACATAACACAAAAATGAGTAAACAAGAATATGTAAACCCACTTGATCATCATATGTATATATAATCATCATATGTATACATAATTTTTATTTTTATAAAGTCATTGGACATGAGTCTAAGACGAGTATTATTTGTCTAGGTTTCCGTGATTGAAGCACGTACCGTACATCCAAATCGCCGATAATCGTCTTCCCACATCAACGTGAGTTCATAGCCTCGCACTCTTTTAAATGTTTTTATGAAATGTTTTATAAACCCGCGAGGGAGATAACATGTTAGTTTTTATAAAATAGGACACCATTTGTCCCGATTGTTTGTTTGTTGATTTGGACCCGGATGATTCAATGACCCGATTGTATGACCTGATAAATGATTAAAGGACCCGATAGATGAAATTAAATGGATTATTAAAGTTAGGTTATGTCACTAAAAGTCCCATTAGCATGAATTGTGAACTACCAGGATTTGGTAGACGCTTATGCATTTAATAATACTATTTGGGGACGATCACCCTAGTTCGCGCCTTGACGGTTGATCCCCGTCGTGCCACATTGATTGGTAAGCGAATTTATGTATGAGAAGATTTCCATAGCGTGACCTCTGTGACGACACGCTACTTTAGATGGGCAAAATTGTGGATCGGGTTAGCTACCCGTTGTTGGTTTAGTAAGGTAACAATGTCATGCGGCTTATAATAATCCAAAACTAACAAAATACTACTAGACGCTTCGAATTACGATGTATTGCCTGACTAGCAATACAGGGTCATACTATTGATATTATGTTCGTGTTTTGGTTTTCATAACCACATTCATATAACGGTTTTTATTTGACTTTATGCAACGTCATAAGACGTATTGTATGATATTTTTACGACATTGGCTCGTATAATGATTTTAAGGCGAATGCCTATATTATGATTTTCGATAAGTATTTGTATAAAATGACTTTGGCTATTTTATGGCCAATTAAAATGATTTGTACAAAATGATTTTTCAGTAATAATTTTATACTGATATTATATTGATGGATTTTATTAAACTCTATGAATTCACTCGGCGTTATCGCTGACCTTTTCTTTTAACATGTTTTATCTCAGGTACTTGAAGGTAATTCTCGGGAAGACAACAAGAATTCATGGCCCGCACTTAAACAATATTTTCCATTCAAATACTTTGTAAAACTTTGTATGAAATATAATGACTTGGGACCGATGTAACTTTGATGTTTATGAATGGAAATGATTTATTATTAAACGACACGATTTTTATGCGTTGTCTATGATGTGAGTAATGTGTTATCCCGTAACACCAACGAGTCTTCCGCTATATTGAGTTGTATAAATTTGGGGGTGTTACACTCATCGTCCAAAACGGACTTAAAACAGTTAAAATATAATAAAAGTGCCATATATATGCTTGTGTTTGCTCAATGTGTATTTTAGGTACGGATATCGAGAAAATGTCAAAAGGTCACAAGAATCAATCAAAAACGAACACGGGAAAAGAAGTCGCACAATGAACCGGGCCCTAGTGTTGATTTTTCAAGAAAAGTCCTTGAAGAATTAAAGTATGAAGACATGTCAAGATACAAGAGAAGACCTTAAAGTATGACGACATGTCAAGAATAGCCCTTCAAGAATCAAAATATGGCAATAAATACCTTTAAAACACTTTAGAAAACATTTTGTGCCCAAAATGTGAAGTTTGGAACTTGGTTAACAAAGGAAATTAGTTATGGTTGCTGAAAACTTCAAATGAAACAAGAATCAAAAGTGAGCGGCCAAAGCTGGGA
Source organism: Glebionis coronaria (assembly GCA_025667525.1). Taxonomy (NCBI): domain Eukaryota; kingdom Viridiplantae; phylum Streptophyta; class Magnoliopsida; order Asterales; family Asteraceae; genus Glebionis; species Glebionis coronaria. The sequence continues at coordinate 69,321,004 of CM046882.1, read as the reverse complement.
GACAAACAAACTAACCTAGAACACTCAGAGCATGACACCTCACCCCACTCAGCTCATCAACCAATCACACACCTTCAACCCTCCACGTCAAATCCCACTTAACCAACTTTTCAAACCGGTTTTATATATTAAACATTTCCCCCCAAGCACCTAATACATCCCCAATTTCGGATTAAACACATAACTATTAATCCATAAATCCTAATTTAAAAACTTGATCAAACCAAAGGGGTTTTGTGTAATTAGCTCCAGAATATTGATTAACCATCCCCTAACCCCTTCCCACCTACCAAAACACCTCCACGTCACCCAATGGACCCTCCCACGAGGTCCCCTGCTACACTTCAAGGAAGAAGACGACAAAGAGGACAACATTTGGACGACCAAGATACATTTGCGTGTCCTTCACAACAAAACAAAGGGCTAAGATCATATCAAGACAACTGACACATCCTATTCATCACATGGTGCACTAAGATGAGTCAAACATATTCAAACTCACAAGGCCACATTTAGAACTTCAGCATTAGGGTTTTTAGTTCCTTTTCAGCATTCTAGAACGTGTACACCCTCTAGATAAATGGCTTAGGGTTTTACTTTTAATTTTGTTCTTGGTTTTTCTGCTTATGGGTCACAACATGTAAATCCACTTTTGTTATGAATGAAAAGTGAGTTTTGATTGTTGACAAAGAGAATTCCAAGTTTGCTTTTTCTTTTTATGCTATTGTTGTTACTTGTATTTCAATCCATTTTCAAAAAGTTCCCTTTTCATACTTTTTCTTTCAAGTTCTGTTAAAAAATTGTTTGCTGAGTTCTTTGGTTGAAAAAAGAAGATTCCCTTTGGTTTGATTTTGAAAGTATGTATGACCATAGCATCATGATTGAGATAATCAGGGTGTAGTGGGTACATAAGTTTGGTTTGCAAACTTGTGCGATTACTCAAAATCACCAAGACTTTTCCATTTTTATAGATATTTGTTATTTCTTAACCTTGTTCATTCTTAGCAGGGTTATATTTTGGAAGCTTGTTCTTGTTTAAGCTAGAACATAAGCTCCAAATTCGGGGGTATGGATAGTACATCCCTAAGGTTTGCATTTCTTCTCTTTTTTAAGACTTTTCAACAAATCTGTGCTAAGTGAAAATGGTGTCTACTATGATATGATGTTACTTGATGCATGAAATCTGTTCTATGTTCATTGTGGTGTTAGATTAATACTTTTTTAAGTTTGTCTTGGTTTAAAAAAGTTTTTGCTTTGTTAAAATCTGATTTCAAGTTTAAAAGGGTGTTTAGGATTGCATGCTAGTGACACTTGAGTGGGTATTAAGGACTCATTTGTGTTTGGTTCAACTAAGGTGGTATATTTAAGCTCAAACTTGCATAACTTGTGAACTTAAACACTAAATCTAAATCATTATCCTAAACAAAGTTGTTTTAGGTGCTTGTGAACTGAAATTGGCCATCTTTGTACCTAGGTTATAGATCTAGGGTTTTGTGTTGAAAATCCAATGTTTATGCAACCTGAGTAGTTGAATTGTGGATTTGAAACTCAACTTCTGGTCTAGTGCATCAGCAAGGGTTCTTTTTGTGTTCACTGTCTTCATCAGTAAAGTCACATAGGGCTTATACTAGTTCTAAACTTGTTAACCAATGCATGAAACTTGTGTATTTACGCTTGATTAAGTTAATTATTGCTTTTGTATGCATTTGGTAAAGTTTCATTGGCTTAATCTTGCTTAAACAACTGCTTTAATCATCAGACCTAGCTTATTCTCATGTCTGTGCACTATTTGATTAAACTGTACTAATTGGCTAGTTGGATTGTTGTTTATTTGCTTATTCTAGACTCCCTACAACTCACTGGTTGTAGGGGTGCCATTATTGTCCAAAAACATCCACTAAAACAGGGTAAAAACAGCTTTTTCATTTCAAGCAGTGGGAACTCCTTTCCCACTATTGCTTGCCACTGATAGTTATAAATTTCGGTCAGCTTATCAATAAGCATTTATAGATTATTTCTTTGTGCAACAACTTTATTTTTGTGATAGATCTTAATATTTTCATCTTATAAGCTAGTCTTGTAGTTTACAGCTTTTGGTTTTAGCATTTCACTAGAAAACAAACCCTTTTGTCTTTTTCCAAAAGTGCTTGTTCTTCATTTCAGCTTATTGATTGTGCTTATTGAAAATCTTTTTTCTTATTTAACTTAATTAAGTCATTTAAAATGTTTTGCAACTTGAATCAGCTGTTGAATCAGCCTAGAACTAAAAATGACTATTTTGTCGTTTTCTGCAGAGAGCTTTGGCTTATTTCAGGCTTATTTATTGAGCTTTTACAAAATTCTTTTTACAAACAGCTTTATAAGCACAAGGGAATGATGTGTGTGAAATTTCAGCTTATGGCATTAGCTTATGGCTTAATGGGCCAAAAAGCCCATTAAAAATAAGTTGGGTGTTTGATAAGCTATGATAAGCTCATTTTCAGCTTTTGGGCCTTTAGAGTTTTTGGTTTAGAATCGAATTTTAAGCTAGAGTGGAACTTTTGGGCTTATTTGGTTGAGTTTTGTTATTGGGCCAAAAAGCCCATTAACTTGGACTATTTTCATTTTTGGCCCATTTGGAGGCCCATTAGGGGTATTTAGGTCATTTCACTTTCATTTCTGGTTTTATTAAGTTAAAATAAGTTAGTTTGCAAGTTTTAGAATTTTTTATAAATTTTAATTTTTTAATATTTATTTTTAGTTTTTAATCATTTTAAATAGTTTTAATTGGTTTTAAATTTTGCAAAAATACTTTCTAGTTTAATTAAGTTATTTTGGAGGTTTACAAATTGAAAAAATCTTAATTTTTGCTTTTTATTAATTTAATTGATTTTTAGGGCTTTAATTAGCATTAAAAAATTAATTATTGATTAAATAAAAGGTTTGAAAAAGTTTTGATCATTTGTAAACTCTAGTTGGATTTTTATGAATCTATTGTGATTTTCTAGTAATTTTTAGAGTAATTTTTTATTTCGTCAAGTTTTTACGTTTTACGTCTTATCATTCGTCGTAGATTAATTTTAGTCGTAACCGTCATCATTTTCCTTTCCTCTTTCCTTTCTTAATATTAATCGCAAATACCATCAAGTTTAAGACACACATTAAGCCTCCTCGAGAACGAACTCACTTTGGGTCATTAGCAGTTGGTTTTCCTAAATCATTTGTTTAATACCTACCACATTTACGCTCTTTTTCCTAAAAGACGTAATTTGCTACATATCATTTTGGCGCCGCTGCCGGGGAGGCGTGTTGTGTTAAGTTTGAAAAATTTTGTTTTTGATATTATCCATAATTAGTATTTGTGTGATTAGCACTCTAATCATACGTATTATTGGTTTTCCTTTTTTGTGAATATTTTTTCTATAGTGTATACGTATCACAATAAATCCATAATACCCCAAAAGTGTGAAAACGCAACCTTAGTTGGGATTTCATCACTCAATTATAGTATTCGAATCTAAAGCAAAAGAAAAATGAAAAATAGATAATTACTTTCGAGAAGCATGATTTTAATTAACACAAATTATAAGGTGGGTATAAGGCGGTTGTATTTCACGACCTAAGGGAAAAGGCTCTTAAGTGCTTAGCGCCGCCTCGTTTCCCCCGCTTGCTTGTGCGTGTTTAGAGAAAAAGGGTTTATCGAGGGTTTGCCGCCAAAGAATATTCTTTGCTCATCCCCACGTTGTACGTGACGTTTATGCAAACTCGTAACCAAGAAAAACGTGCACATAAACGTCGAGACCGAAAGGAAGGAACACCAACCCCTTCTAGCGAAGAATCTCCCATTGGCGAACCCATCGTAAAACAAGAAGCTTCCATGGCTAATCGTACTATGATGGAGTTACATCAAGCACCCACCGAGGGTTATGGAGAAGCGATTGTGATTCCCGCTATCCTTGCGGAGAATTTTGAGGTTAAGACGGGTTTATTGTCCATGATCCAAAACAAGTTTCGTGGTGACGAAAAGGAGAACCCTCATAACCACATTCGCCATTTCAATCGTCTTACGTCGACTTCCAAGTTTAAGGACGTCTCGAATGACGTGATTAAGATGATGCTTTTTTCATATTCCTTAGCGGGGCCTGCTAAAATTTAGTTAGAGAAAGAGCCACCCAATTCTATATTGATGTGGAAGGATCTCGTTTCAAAGTTCGTGAACCAATTTTTCCCGCCCTCTAAGACTACGCATTTAAAAAATGAGATTTCAAAGTTTTTGCAAGAATATAATGAGAGTTTTTCAACGGCTTGGAATAGGTTTAAAGAAATGTTGTATGAATGTCCTCATCACGGTTTTTCTGACTTAAATCAAATCGACATGTTTTACAATGGATTGAACGATCATGAACGAGATTATCTCAATGACGCCGCGGGTGGTAATGTTTTGTGTAAAATGGTCGAGGAAGCATTGTTGATCATTGTAAATAGGTCCATGGTTTATAGCCCTCGTAGCACACCGAGTGTTAACAAGGCTTCGTCTTCGCCTTCATTGTCACATACCGTTGATGCTTGCCAAATAGAGGCTAATTTGGAAAACAAGATTGTTGATAAGCTTAAGGGATTATTGATAGAGATTTAAGTTGGTGAACAACCCACTCTCGCTACGGCTATAGCGGTCGAGGTTTCTTGTGTTCATTGTGGTGGAGGTCATGATTTCTCCGAGTGTATTACCGTCGGTGGTAACACTTCGAGTGCCTACGCGGCCACGGGAACTTATAACCAAAGCGGTCAAGTTACCCGCACTAATCAAATGACTCCACCGGGTTTTCCACCAAATCAAAATGCTAACAATTGTCGCAACAATCAAGTTGGTTACCAAGGAAATCAAAGGAACAATTATAAGGGTAACAACAATGGGAATCAAGGGGCTAGTAATCAAGTGCAAAACCAAAATCAAAACCGTAATTTTAAAAACCCGAGTCACGTATTTCAAAATGCTTACATTAAAGAGGTTCCAAATGACTTTTTGAATTACGCTACGGCAAATGACAAGATTCTCGAAAATATCCAAGAGCAATTGGCTAGTCAAGCTAGGGAAACGGCTAAAAACACAAGGGAATTAGCAAATTTTGCTTGGGAAAATGCCAACATGAAAATTGAGTTAAAAAACGATTTTGCAAATCAAATTAGAGGTCAAAACAACAAATTTGAACAAAGTTAATCTAGGCTTGAACAAAGGATAGACCAAAGTGCCGCTAAGAAAGACGTTAAGCTCAATGCTATTTTGGAAGCAATTATGATGAACAAAGGCTCTACTTCGGGTGGTCTTCCTAGCAACACCGTGTCAAACCCGAATGGAGAGATGAAAGTGATTACCACACGAAGTGGTGGGACCTTTAAGGATCCGACTACTCAACCAATTACTCATACGGTGGAGGAAATTGAGGAAGAACCCGAGGTAGTGGTGGAAAAGGAGCACGTTTCAATCCCACGAAGTATCGCTCAAACCACACCTACGGTCGACCCTTTACCAACATTGGAACCCGAGATTCCAAAGGCTATGCATATGCCCCACCTAACACCTCCCTTACCTTACCCATTTAAGACGTCACAAGGAAAAATTGCAAGAACGTAACAACTATCAATTTGAGCTTTTCATTAAGATGTTTCGTGATTTTGCATTTTAACATAAGTTTTGCTGACGCTTTAATCATGATGCCACGATTTTCCGCCAACTTTAAGAGTATGTTGAACGATAAGGAGAAATTGCAAAAGTTGTCTAGTTGTTTATCGATTTATCTTAACCGCATACATCAAAAAGTCGGTGTTCCCGGTAAATTTTTAATTCCATGTGGTATCCAAGATATGGAAGAATGCTACGCCTTGGCCGATATTGGTTCTAGTATTAATTTGATGCCTCTTGACATATTTAAGTCGCTCAATCTTCCTAATCTTACTCCTACAGAGATGTCTATCGAGATGGTCGATCATTCTACAATTCCCGCATGTGGAACGGCCGAAGACGTTTTTGTGAAAGTGGGAAAGTTCTATTATCCAGTAGACTTTATTGTAGCTGATATTCCCATGGATCCTCAAGTTACTCTCATTTTAGGTCGTTCGTTTTTAGATATGTCGAAAGCGGTTATTGATGTGCATGCTCGAAAAATCACCTTACTCTTCAACGACGAGGAACTTTTTATAAACTCAACTCAAAACTCCAAACCTTCTCATGTTTATTCTATCGCGACTATGAACCATGTTAATTTACCGATGTCGTTTGCGAAGAATTTTCACAAGAAATTTTAAGTTTTACCGATGAAGCAAATAGTGGAAATCCCACTATGCTCGATCCAATTCTTGATAATTCGACACCATCTTTCATTCCATTTGAAGAAGGTGGTTTTACTTTGGAAGAGTTTGATGTACCTCGAAATTCTAATGAAGACCTCGACGATGATGAGGATTTTTCGATTATCAACAATTTTCTAAACAACTTTCCATTTCCTCCACCGGTGGAGGTTATGAGTATTGAGCCAAAATCTTCAATCGAGGAGCCACCAATACTCGAGTTGAAAGATCTTCCTCCTCACCTTGAATATGTATTCTTGGAAGGAGACGATAAGTTGCCGGTTATTATTGCGAAAGATCTTTCGGATGATGAAAAAACCGCACTTATCGATGTCTTGAAGGCTCACTAATGACAGATTTTTGACACCCCGTATAAAAATTAAAGTTCAAGTTCTCGGTATCTTAACGAATTGATCTCCGGTTCAAAGTACGACTCAGTTGATTTTGGTGAAACAAATATTTTTGGTTGATTTTAAATTAAAAGTGCGAGACGTAAAAGTAAATGACGTTAAGTAAAAGGGCGTTAAAATAAATCTAAGTCTAATTAAAAGTAAAGGGTGCAATATTTAAAACCTTGAAAAGTAAAATAACTAAATGACGGGAAATTAAAAGCGTGACGAGAATTAAATTTGACAAAGTATTAAAATGTAACTTAAAAATAAAACAAAGCAAATTATAATTCCAAAACCACAATCATCGGAATGTTACATCGGAATGTTGTCACCATACCCATCGGAATCCAGATCGGAATGTGCTATCGGAATAAAAAGGTGCAACCTGTCGGAATGTACAATTCTATCGGAATGTAGTCCAGATCGGAATGTTGTTCAGATCGCAATGTGTCAGATCGCAATCCTAGATCGGAATGTTGTTGGGGAAATTTGGGCAACAATTCGACTAAGTAAACCTCAAGAGCCGTCGGAATGTGCGATCTCAATGTGCGATCGCAATCCCAGATCGGAATGAGGATGATGTTACACTATCGCAATCCCGGATCGGAATGCAAAACCCTTGTCCAAAACTGTCACTATCGGAATGTGGAGAAATGCAAGCCGTCGCAATGTGAATTAACCCTTCTTTTCCGATGGAGCACAATTCGTAATAAGCAAAAGAACCAAATAAGCTAGAACTAATAAGTAGTAACCAAAAACTTGAATGAAATGGAAAAGGAAGAGTTAATAAGCAACAAAGTTAAAACCTTTCAAAATTTAAAAGACAAAACTAAATAAAATGGATTTTAAAAATTAAAACTTTTAAGAAAACTTTGGAAACACTTAAGTTAGATACCAAATAAGCACATAAGATTGTCAAACTTATGGCTTATTTCGTATGGAAACTTAAAGGGAAAAGAAAAGATGAAACTTTTAATCAAATAAGCAAATGGATTAAGCAAACCTTGCTTAATCTGAAATTTAAACAAACTAAAAAGAAGAAAAGTAGAATGAGATTGATAAAAAGAACGTTGATAAAAGAAAAGTAAAGATTAAAGAACAAGAATTTAAAGAACACGAATTAAAAACTTACTTGGAATTAAAAGGTATTAAAAGTGCAAGACAAGTATTTAAATTGACATGTATTTAAAGAGCAAGTAAATAAAGGTGGAAGAACTAGTGTCACTCTAGCCAACAAAATGAAAATGATTAAGATCTAATCTATATATAGGGAGGATTAAGGAATGCTTAGGAAGCTTCCTCCCCTCTTTCCTTTCTCTTTAATTGCATGCTTAGTCCTTCCTTCTTAATCTCTTTGTTAATTGCACCATTAGTCCACAAACCTTTAAATCTTCTTTAATCTTGGACTTTAATAACTTTTGGCTCGGGATTTCATTGAACTCGTCTTTTAATTCTTCAATAAATTAGACTTGAGTTCTTCGGCTTTAAGTAAACTTCCGTCTTTCGACTTTTTCTTCGATAAATCTTCAGAATTGGTCTTGGACTTCCGTTCTTTTTGCACTCTTGACTTCTCGACTTCATCTTTCATCTTTTTCTTCAATAAAAGCCCGTGAATGCCGTGTTTTCTCCACTTTTCACAATTTCGTCCTAAATCACAACAAAAACACAAACCACGCATAATTCCGACATAAAAGACATAAAATACACGTTTTGGCTCGGTTATTATTGTAATTAAGTGGTAAAAAGGATGGGTGTTTATACACCTATCAAATCCCCTACACTTGACCATTGCAATGTCCTCATGCAATGCATTAGTTACAAAGCACGTTTACATTTTTTCATCATAATCAATCCACATTGGCCTTTATTAAAGAGACAAAAAACTATAAACATTCAAAGTAAAGAAATCAAAAACATACCTTGGGTTTTGGAAATGTCATGAATAATCATCTTCCTCAAGTTTTCACTTTCTCCAAACCAAGCTTAAAAACAAGATCATTGTTATTCCTAGGTGTATCTCTTATATTTTATTTTTGTCTTGAATGATCACGAGGATGCATTGTTGACTTATTTCGATAGTTATTTAGTCCGAAAACAAAGTGAACGATTTAATCAATAGTTAGCTAAAGGAAAAAATCTTTTAAAACTACTTCTCGGGAACTCATAAAGTTCATATCTTGGCATAACTCGCTTCGCGATTTGAGACCTTTCTCGGACCGATATTTGGCAGCGACTTCATACTTCAAACCTTGAGAGACGTTCATGAAATTATGGTCTTATCTTCATAATGGAATTTCTTCACTTGAAGTTTTGAGAGATTCATACTTGGACCACGACTTCTTCATTTTTCTCCAATATTTATTTTGGACTTTAATATACAATGATTCGCCTCCTTTTTGACTTGGATCTATTTATCCTCATACCTTGCTAGGGTCTTTTCGGATACACTTCTCCATGACTTTTGGGGAGTTTTTGCTTTTCGTCGTGTGTCTCGATCCTTCATATTGATTTTCGATAAATGATTCTTCACATCACTTTGGATCTTCAGCAACAAAATATAGCCCTCATGTCTTGTTAGGACCTTTTTGGACTCAACAATCTTCGCATTCCGCTTCAATAAGTTATGCCTTGGCTATGAACTCTAATCCATACCGAGCAACTTTTAAACGATCTTGGGCTAGAAGCTAAGTAACTTTTCAAATCGTACAACCTTATTTATTGTAGATAAATTTATTAGCAGGCGATGGGAGAATAGGCTCATAATTAACTCACATAAATTCACGAAAGAATACCAAACTTATAATTGGCTCTATCATCTCTCGTTCTCCACAGTTTAAAATCTCAAAGAATGAGACTCGTGGATACTTAGCCTATTAAATCAAAGTTTTGGGTTTTCGAGTCGCCTATAGGATCTTGCAAGCTCTTAGACTTTTTCAAGTTTAGAAATCGCATTTTAAAGTTCCCTTGATAAACGACTCTCTAGGATCAATTATAGGAACTTGCGAAAAGTTCTTGTTCTTAACCCGTGAGAGTTAAGACTTTCGCGTTTTATAGCTCCCTATATAAAAGCCTAGCAAAACTTGACCTAAACACGTTAAGGATACTAGCTAGAGTAACTTGGATAAGTAAACACGGGTTGAGTCAAAAGATTCACAACGTTTGAAAATTAAAACCACTTTATTAAACATTTATTCTAGCAAAGAAAGAAAATAACTATACAAAGGGAAAAAATAATAGGCCAAAATAGATCAAAAATTTTGAAAAATGTCGAAAAATTGATTTTACGATTAAAATGAGGATAAATACAAGGAAAAGGCCACTTAACTTCGATAGAAGTCCCCCTACACTTAACATAAACATTGTCCTCAATGTTTAAGCATGTGGGAGTAAACTCTCCTACACTTAGGACATTGTGCACTTTGTTTAAATCTCGCTAAGGAAAAGACAACTAAAGAGATTCCTATTTTAATATTGAGAAATATAAAATAGTGAATCGAAAAGAGTTTAGGATAGAACCGGGAAGAAGTGAACACGGAATCACGGGTCGTCAAGAATCATCAAGAGTGGATCATTGAGCGCTCGAATCCCTGATTAAGAGAGGAGAGGAGAGGAAATAGCAAACCAACGGGTCTCCCCTACACTTAGGATAAAGAAAGCTGAAAGATAGAAACATGGGTTGCCTCCCAAGAAGCGCTTGATTTTTGATTACCGAGTCGTGAGCCTAACTCGACTTTGATCATCATAGGAAGAAGCATGAAATATATATCCACCGGGATCAAAGACATAGTTTTCGTCCATCAATAAGCACAAGCTTAAGGCGAACAAGGAAAGCCAAAGAAGAATAGGCAAGGTTCCCTTAAGTAGCGATGGAGCACGGTGGGAGCAAGTATGGTGAGGTGCAAGCATGTCTTCAATAGTTCCAAAGATATTTCCTTTTATTTCATCAGGTGGATACTGAGATAGCTGCAGAATATCGATACCGGGGTCGAACACCTTTTCCTTTAAGGGAAAATAGCACTCAGGCTCAGCAGAATGGGAAGAAGATCCGCGAAGAAGCACAACCTCATCCTCAAAAGGGGGACAAAGAGGTGTTAAATCATATGTGCTGCGGATGTTGGTGTCGACCGGTTTCTTCTCCTTTGAAAGAATGTTCTTCAAATCCAAAGTAGGATCAAGACGATAATCTTCAAAATCATAAGGAGGAGCATCACTCTCATGAGGGAAGTAAGTATTAAGAAAAACAGAGAAATCTTCCTCAAATGAGTAATCATCCAAAGTAGGATCAAGTGATGGCGGAGGATCTTCATCATGTGAAGAATCACTCGAAAGAGTATCGGCCTCATCAAAATCATCATATGTGGGTAGATCGGGATACTCAGAAGTAAGGTCATCATAATCATCCGAATCTAAGCTAGAATCATCATCATCATAAGCATCAAAGATCGGTGGAGAATCATAAATGGGAGAAGCGTCCAAATTGGATAGAGAATCATCCACATCATCTTCGAAAAGTGGATTACCAATGCAAGAGTCGAATAGAGGATTGTTGTAGACAACAAAGTCATCAAGCACATTAATCATATTCACTGATTCTCGTCCATAGGATTTGCTTGTAAGCTTCCCCATTTTAAACACTTGTGAATCATTCCCGACTCTTAAGATTAACTCACCTTCGGCAACATCGACAAGAGCTCGTCCGGTTCTCAAGAATGGCCGGCCAAGTATTAAAGGAATACGAGGGTCCATTTCATAATCAACAACAACAAAGTCGACCGGGAAAGTAAATATGCCAACTTTAATAAACACGTCTTCGGCTATGCCAACGGGGTAAGCGAGAGTGCGATTTGCAAGTTCAAGAGTCATCTTTGTAGGAGTGAGGTCGGGTAATGATAGTGTTTTCCAAACACTCAAAGGCATAAGATTTATACTTGCCCCGAGATCAACAAGGGCAGTAAATTCTTCAGTTTTGTTGAAAATGCAAGGTAACACAAAACGACCGGGATCTCCAAGCTTTTCCGGAAGTTCTTTAAGAATAACTGCATAGCAGTTTTCATTTAAGCGTGTGTTGGCGAGCTCAATCAACTTTTCCTTCTTGTTAAGCAATTCCTTGAATGCTTTGACAAATTTCGGCATGCGGACAAGTGCTTCGAGAAAGCTAATGTTGAAGTTCATTTGAGAGATCATCTTCACATAGCTCGACACTTGAGAGTCATCCTTGGTTAGCATTTTGGTCTTGCCTAAATGAGAGGGATAAGGGATATTGGGTTTGGGTGGTGAAGGTGTAGGTGTAGGTAATGGTTGAGATGTTGAAGGGTCCTTCCTAGGTACATCGTCATGATGAGGCGGAGACGGTAATGGTGCACTAATACTATGTGTAGGAGGAGTAGGGATAAATGGTGGTGGAGGAGGTGTAGATGATGGGGGTGGGATAGGTGGATCGACAATGGTAATTCCACTACGAGTAGTAATAGCACTCACATTTGCTCGCGGATTGGTGACGGTGTTTGAAGGTAGAGAACTTGAATAAGAAGGTTGAGCGGCGGGCAAGAAACTAGCAAGCATATTCTTCAAATCATTTGTTTGATTGCTGAAGGGGGATTGGATATTATCTCTAAGCTCAAATCTAATCTCATTTCCTTGCTTTGTGATATCTCCTTTCATATTGATAATTTGGCTCTGTAGATTCTTGATTTGCTCACCTTGGGTTCTCATGATGGCTTTAACATCGGGATTAATGGGTGGGCTTGTTGAGCAGGTGGGTGATAAGTATTAGAAGCTCTTGGTGGGATTTGGTTGCTTCTATTGTAGTTGTTGGCGGGGTTTTGGTTTTGAGGAGAAAAACCGGGTGAAAGGTAGTTGTTGGATCGGTAACTCAGCAGATTTCTATCCCCTTGAGGTCGAGCTTGGTAATTTTCCGGTGAATAATTACCATAAGCTGCATACACATTTTCTGTATTTCCTTGTGTAGAAGGACAATCGGTGTATGAGTGAGGACCGTCGCATGTTTCACAAGAAGGTGCAACCGCTTTAACTTGTTGTTGTTGGTTTGAAGCGAGAAGCAAGATACTTTTACTCATTTCAGTCATCATGCGGGTGAGTTCGGTCATATCATGGTTTGCTGAAGTAGAAGAAACATTGAATCTCGGGTTGTTCCTTGAAGAAGCAGAGGAATCCCAGTTTTTGTGGTGAGTAGTCATGTTCTCAATTAGCTCTCTACACTCCTCGGGTCTCCTTTTCATGAATGTGCCACCGGCGGCTGCATTAATCGTATCACGATCTCGAAAAGTTAATCCGTTGTAGAAAGTATCAATTAAGGTCACAGGAAGCATGTTGTGGTTTGGACAACGATCAATCAAGACATTATATCTTTCCCAAGCATCAAAAAGAGATTCATCAGGGTCTTGCATGAAACCGCTGATTTGATTGCGAAGGCTCGTGACCATGGATGGTGGAAAGTAGCGCGACAAAAAACGTTGAGTCATGTCATCCCAAGTATGAATTGAATTCTTCGGGAGACGATCAAACCATTTCTCGGCATGATGTGATAAAGTATGTGGGAAGAGTTGTAGGCGAAGAACATCCATTGTGGCACCATGCAACTTCATGCTTTGGGTGATTGTAATGAACTTGTCGAGGTATTTGTTGGCATCATCATCAGGCAATCCATGGAATGGGTTAGTTTGCACTTGCTGAATCATGTGGTGCTTCAACGAAAACTCCGGAGCGTTGATTTGCATCGGTGCAATCGGTCCTCCTCGTCCAAACATGGTAGGTTGACAAAGCTCCTCCATTGTCGTAAGATCGGGCTGTGGAAGAACATTGTTGTTATTGTTGAGGTGCGGTGGATTATTGTTGTTGTTAACACCTGACATACTTAAATCTTCTCGAGTCTCGGGCTCTTGATAATTAGAAGATCTAGTACGCATACACCTGAAAATGCAAAAGAAAAGAAACCAAACACAAAGACAATATATATACACAATAAAGATAAAATCTTTTTGGATTTTTGAAAATTTTAATTTTTATGATTTTTTGAATATTTTATGCAAGAAAATAACGCTCACGAATGAACGGATCCCAAAAAGCAACGCTTCTCTCACAGAAAACAGTTAATCTTTACGAAAAGAGCCGGCAGCGGCGCCATTTTAACGACTGATTTTTGACACCCCGTATAAAAATTAAAGTTCAAGTTCTCGGTATCTTAACGAATTGATCTCCGGTTCAAAGTACGACTCAGTTGATTTTGGTGAAACAAATATTTTTGGTTGATTTTAAATTAAAAGTGCGAGACGTAAAAGTAAATGACGTTAAGTAAAAGGGCGTTAAAATAAATCTAAGTCTAATTAAAAGTAAAGGGTGCAATATTTAAAACCTTGAAAAGTAAAATAACTAAATGACGGGAAATTAAAAGCGTGACGAGAATTAAATTTGACAAAGTATTAAAATGTAACTTAAAAACAAAACAAAGCAAATTATAATTCCAAAACCACAATCATCGGAATGTTAGATCAGAATGATGTCACCATACCCATCGGAATCCAGATCGGAATGTGCTATCGGAATAAAAAGGTGCAACCTATCGGAATGTACAATTCTATCGGAATGTAGTCCAGATCAGAATGTTGTACAGATCGCAATGTGTCAGATCGCAATCCTAGATCGGAATGTTGTTGGGGAAATTTGGGCAGCAATTCGACTAAGTAAACCTCAAGAGCCGTCGGAATGTGCGATCGTAATGTGCGATCGCAATCCCGGATCGGAATGAGGGTGATGTTACTCTATCGCAATCCCGGATCGGAATGCAAAACCCTTGTCCAAAACTGTCACTATCGGAATGTGGAGAAATGCAAGCCGTCGCAATGTGAATTAACCCTTCTTTTCCAATGGAGCACAATTCGTAATAAGCAAAAGAACCAAATAAGCTAGAACTAATAAGTAGTAACCAAAAACTTGAATGAAATGGAAAAGGAAGAGTTAATAAGCAACAAATTAAAACCTTTCAAAATTTAAAAGACGAAACTAAATAAAATGGATTTTAAAAAGTAAAACTTTTAAGAAAACTTTGGAAACACTTAAGTTAGATACCAAATAAGCACATAAGATTGTCAAACTTATTGTTTATTTCGTATGGAAACTTAAAGGGAAAAGAAAAGATGAAACTTTTAATCAAATAAGCAAATGGATTAAGCAAACCTTGCTTAATCCGAAATTTAAACAAACTAAAAAGAAGAAAAGTAGAATGAGATTGATAAAAAGAACTTGATAAAAGAAAAGTAAAGATTAAAGAACAAGAATTTAAAGAACACGAATTAAAAACTTACTTGGAATTAAAAGGTATTAAAAGTGCAAGACAAGTATTTAAATTGACATGTATTTAAAGAGCAAGTAAATAAAGGTGGAAGAACTAGTGTCACTCTAGCCAACCAAATGAAAATGATTAAGATCTAATCTATATATATGGGAGGATTAAGGAATGCTTAGGAAGATTCCTCCCCTCTTTCCTTTCTCCTTAATTGCATGCTTAGTCCTTCCTTCTTAATCTCTTTGTTAATTGCACCATTAGTCCACAAACCTTTAAATCTTCTTTAATCTTGGACTTTAATGACTTTTAGCTCGGGATTTCTTTGAACTCGTCTTTTAATTCTTCAATAAATTAGACTTGAGTTCTTCGGCTTTAAGTAAACTTCCGTCTTTCGACTTTTTCTTCGATAAATCTTCAGAATTGGTCTTGGACTTCCGTTCTTTTTGCACTCTTGACTTCTCGACTTCATCTTTCATCTTTTTCTTCAATAAAATCCCGTGAATGCCGTGTTTTCTCCACTTTTCACAATTTCGTCCTAAATCACAACAAAAACACAAACCACGCATAATTCCGACATAAAAGACATAAAATACACGTTTTGGCTCGGTATTTTTTGTAATTAAGTGGTAAAAAGGATAGGTGTTTATACACCTATCACTCACAAAGGGGAAATTGCGTGGAAATTATCCGACATTAAGGGTATCTACCCTAAGTTTTGTACCCACAAAATTTTAATGGAGGAAGACTACAAGCTCGCAATCCAATGTCAAAGAAGGGTAAACCCCAAAATTCACGATGTCATCAAAAAGGAAGTCCTTAAACTCCTTGACGCGGGAATGATTTACCCTATTTCCGATAGCCCTTGGGTGAGCCCCATTCATTGTGTCCCTAAAAAGGGAGAAATGACCGTTGTGCCAAACGATGACAATGAGTTAATTCCAACTCGACTCGTGACCGGTTAGAGGGTGTGTATTGACTATCGTAAGTTAAATGACGCCACTCGTAAAGACCATTTTCCCTTGCCCTTCATGGATCAAATGTTGGAGCGTCTTGTGGGAAACGATTTCTATTGTTTTTAGATGGTTTTTCAGGTTACTTTCAAATCCCCATCGATCCTCGTTATCTAGAACAAACTACGTTTACGTGTCCATATTGAACGTTTGCCTATCGTAGAATGCCATTCGGACTTTGCAATGCACCGGGAACCTTTCAAAGGTGTGTTAGGACCTATAATAGCTATTTGTAATAGATGAACTAGGAGGTATGTAGTTCCTCCTGGTCCTAGTAGTAGTAGAAGCAACATGTGCTCCTGGTCTAGTAGAAAGTCAAACAATATTATTCTTAGTAGTTTGTTAGGATATGAATGAGATATATTAGGAAAATATATGCATATCAAGAGTTAGACATTTATGTTTAATGTAGTTTTAGGGTTTCCTTGTAGTATAAAAGGAACCCATTGGCAGAAGGGTTAGACACACCTTTCACCAGTATTCATTCATATAAATAGTAGAAATCCTTAGTAAGGATCAAGTTATTTAGTTATTCTGTTTCTTCTTGATCTTAGTATTTATATTTCGCACTAATACTTTTTATTTCATTAGGAGTCTCTCTGTGAATAGACTTGTGATTACAGAAGTCGTTCACCATCCTTAATACGATGCAAGATCTACAACTAGTGGACCCAACAAGCGGTATCAGAGCCTGGGAGAGTCTCTACACAAGAAGAACCAATTTTTTTGTTTAATAACTATTTCGTTTAATCATGTATGCTTCTAGTTCTACTGAAACAGGACAACCAAACACCACCACCACACAGCAAGCACAACAAATCGTTGCTATTGTTTCCAATACTAATGGAAAATTCCCACTCCTAAAGAAGGAAGAGTATGATAGCTGGGCAATGAAGATGGAGTGTTGGATCACCAACACTGATCTTGACTTGTGGAAAATTGTTTAGAATGGAAACAGCAAGAAGACTACTGGTAGAGACAAGAATGGTAATATCACCATTCTAGATCCTAAAACTCATGATGAAATCACTGTTGTTCGTAAGGAAATCAAAGAAAAAACTATCTTGCTTCACTCTCTTCCTGATGATCATATGGGTGATTTCTATCACTTGGATGATGCTAGGGAGATTTGGAATGGGATAAAGGCAAGATTTGGAGGGAATGAGGAATCCAAGAATATGGGCAAATCAATGCTAAGAGATGAATTTACAAAATTCAAAATTTCTGAGACAGAAGGTCTTCCTCAAGGCTATGAGAGGTTTCAAAAGATTCTCAACCAATTAAATCAACTCTGATCTAAACCTGAAAATGAAGACATTAATGCCAGGTTTCTTAGAGCCCTGCCTCATTCATGGAACCAGGTAGTCATCTCTCTAAAGGCTAAAGGTGGACTTGAGTATCTCTCTTTTGATGACTTATTTTACAAACTCAAAACTTTTGATTCTTATTTGAGAGGTTACTCAAGTGATTCCTACTCCACTCCTGTTAATTCTGCTTTTGTTAGTTCCATGGGCTCTAGTCCAATGTCTTATGCCAGTAGCCTAAGCTATACTTTGTCATCCCAACATACTTCTGCTCCTGAATCAAAAGCCAAGACTGGTATCATGGTAGAAATTGTTCTTCACTCCTTTGTTGTTGATGTTGATCCACAACAGCAGCTAGATTTTGATTATATCAAACAGGTTGATAAACTTGACTTGGAGGAAATGGACCTTAAGTGGCAGATAGCTATGCTTACTCTCTGAGTTCATAAGTTTGAAAAGAAGGCTGGTAGAAAATTTAGCTACAACCCAAGAGAGCCAGCCATGTTTGATAGGAGCCTAGTCAAATGCTATAATTGTCAGCAGCAAGGACATTTTGCTAGGGAATACCCTAACAAAAATGACAAGGATAAGAACAAGTATTCAACTTTCAAGGTTCAAGAGCTCAAGGATGAAAAGAAAGCTCTGGTGTCAGTTGATACCATGTTCAACTGGAATGAGCATGAGACTCTAGCATTGGAATCAGTTGAGTCCTCCACTAATGTGTTTGCTATGATTGCTGGTCACATATATGATGCAGAAGAAATAGAGGAATTTGCTCTCATGGGAATCTCTCCTCAGGTACAAAATTGCCCTCTTGATTGTGATGCTATATACGCAGACCTCTTAACTCAATGCAATGAACTAAATGCTCAACATGAAAAATATTTTTTAGAAGTTCAAGCTTAGAAGAGTTCTCTAAAGACTTTAGAACAACAAAATAAGTTGCTTCAAAATACTCAACTTGAATATGAGGATAAGATTAGAGTGTTAAGTATTGATTTAGAGAATACCACTAACATGCTTAAATATACAAAAAACTTAACACTGAGAGTATTCATGCTAAACAAGAAATGCAAGAAAATTGGATGCTACACTATTAAGATTCTATAAATAGCAAAAAGAACCAAAAAATCTTTCCAAGCTAATAGATAGCAGCATGTCTGGTATAACTAAGAGAGGGTTAGGCTTTGACAAATATATTGGTCCAGATGATGTTTTTGATTGATCCTTTTCAAGTGTCTTTGATCCTGACAAAGAGGAGGAGGGAAAACCTAGTTACAATAGGTTTAAACCAGCTGCAGCAATGCATGTTGTTCCTCTACCTCTTACAGGAACATTTATGCCCACATCCATACATACAAACTTGGATGGATCACATTTGCATGAGTCTCCCAAAAGCTCTACTAATACTAATGACTTTGTCTCTTGTACTTTCAGTGACAAGTCAAGTGACTATGCATCATGTGATTCAAGTGAATAGGTAAGACCCTCGAGTCCTAAGACAAATGACACTACTACTACTACTAGTGCTAGGATGAGTGATGAGAGAGTTACTACTTCTTCTACTTCTATTGTTTTTAATACTAGTTTGTTGAAATCTAGGAATGTTGATTCTCCTAGAGTGGTTTGTGATAACTAGGTTTTTGCCTAATTAAAAAGATTCGTTTAAGTATGTCTCTTCGAATTGAAAACTGTGTTTAGTGTGCGACTCAGCTGTCTTTGGTGGAACAAAAGTTGTGTCGTTGTAGTATATTAAAATGTGCAAAACAATTAAAGTAAAAGTGCAATTAAAATAAATCTAAATCTAATTAAAACAAAGTGCAAGTATTTAAAAGCAAGACTTAAAATTAAAGGGTGATAAAGTAAATAACGCAAACTTAAATCTAACTAAGCAAACTTAAAACGCAACTAAAATTAAAACTTAAACTAAGGCAAATGCACTTAAAGTGCGAGTAAGGAAAAGGTGGGAAAAATAAAGCTTAAACTTAAAAGGCAGAAAACTAAAAACTAAGATTCCCCTATCCGGAATAAATCCCTATTCGGAATAAATGCTATTCGGAATAACTGTCACCTATTCGGAAAAATAGCCCTATTCGGAATAATTATCTACTCGGAATAATAGACCCTATGCGGAATAATCCCCTATTCGGAATAGCTGTCCCTATTCGGAATAAAGTCCTACTCGGAAAGTTGGGGCTATTCGGAAAAATCCCTCCTATTCGGAAAAGTTGCCCTATGCGGAAAATCCTCCCCTATTCGGAATACAAGATATTCCGAATAAGCAGTTTCTTCAAAATCCCTATGCGGAATAAAATAAATATTCCGAATAAGAAATCTTTACGAAACCCTTACGCGGAATAAAATCTCCTGTTCGGAATATGAAATATTCCGTATAGAGCAAACTAATCCACACCTATTCGGAAAGTTGCTGGGGACGAAACTCAGGGAAAGAACAGTAACAGTGAAGCGAAGAACAAGGAAAGTAAAAATATACGGATCTAAACAAAACTTAACCAAATCAACAAAAAGATTAAACCAAACTAATAATAAAACATTTAATAAACATAAACAATCAATCCAAAATAACAAATCAAACAATAAAGATCAAGATAATCAAAACCACTTTAATCAAATCAACCAAAAATAAAGAACTTGAACATAAACAAATCAACACAAAGATTAAAGAAAGGTAGAATGAGATTAACAAGATAAAGATAAAGCTTGACAAGAATTAAGAAGAAAACTTACTTGGATTAAATGGTAATTAAGTGCAAGACAAGGTAATTAAATTGGACAAGTAATAGAAGGTGCAAGGTAATTAAAAATGGAAGAGCTAATTTGTCAAGTTAGCCAACAACACAAATGATATCAATCCTAATCTATTTATAGGGGAGGATTAAGGAAGCTTCCTCCCCTCCTTCATTTCTTGTTAATTGCAAGATTAAGTCCTTCCTTCATTTAATCTTCATTAATTGCGTCATTAGTCCTTTTCTTCTAATCTTCCTTTTAAATTTGGACTTTAAGGACTTGTGGCTCGGGATATCTTTTGAACTCGTCTTTTAATTTCTTCAATAAAATAGACTTGAGTTTCTCGGCTTTTGATAAACTTCCGTCTTTTGACTTTTTCTTCGATAAATCTTCAGAATTGGTCTTGGACTTCCGTTCTTTTTCCACTCTTGACTTCTCGACTCCGTCTTTCATCTTTTTCTTCAATAAAAGCCGTAAATGCCCGTGAATTCTCTTGTTTTCTCCACTTTTCATAATTTCATCCTAAAATACAACAAAAACACAAACCACGCATAATTCCGACATAAAAGACATAAAATACACGTTTTGGTCCGGTTATTATTGTAATTAAGTGGTAGAAAAGATGGGTGTTTTCACACCTATCAAATCCCCTACACTTGACCATTGCAATGTCCTCATGCAATGCATTAGTTACAAAGCATGTTTACAATTTTCATCATAATCAATCCACATTGGCCTTTATTAAAGAGATAGAAAATTATAAAAATGCAAAGCAAAGAAATTAAAAGCATACCTTGGGTTTTGAAAATGTTATGAATAATCATCATCCTCAACTTTTCACTTTCTCCATACCAAGCTTAAAAACGAGATCATTGTTATTATAAGTTAGTAGACTATCACGAACTCATGTGGGCCAATTACTCACTTAGACTCCCTTAGTCCTATGGGTATCTCTTATATTTTATTATTTGTCTTGAATGATCACGAAGATGCATTGTTTGACTTATTTCGATAATTATTTAGTCTGAAAATAAAGTGCACGATTTAATCAATAGTTAGCTAAAGGACCAAATCTTTTAAAACTGCTTCTCGGGATATCAAAAAGTTCATATCTTGGCATAACTTGGTTCGCGATTTGAGACCTTTCTCGGGCCGATATTTGGCAGCGACTTCATACTTCAAATCTTGAGAGACGTTCATGAAATAATGGTCTTCTCTTCATAATTGGAATTTCTTCACTTGGAATTTTTTGAGAGATTCTTCATATATGGACCACGACTTCTTCATTTTTCTCCAATCTTTATTTTGGATTTTGATATACAACGATCCGCCTCCTTTATTGACTTGGATCTATTTATCCTCATACCTTGTTAGGGTCTTTTCGGATACACTTCTCCATGACTTTTGGGGAGTTTTTGCTTTTCGTCGTGTGTCTCGATCCTTCATATTGATTTTCGATAAATGATTCTTCACATCACTTTTGGATCTTTAGCAACAAAACATAGCCCTCATGCCTTGTTAGGGCCTTTTCGGACTCGCCAATCTTCGCGCCCCGCTTCATAAGTTATGCCTTGGCTATGAACTCTCGTCATTACCGAGCAACTTTTAAACGATCTGGGGCTAGAAGCTAAGTAACTTTTCAAATCGTACAACCTTATTTATTAGCAGATAAATTTATTAGCAAGCGATGGGAGAATAGGCTCATAATTAACTCACATAAATTCACGAAAGAATACCGACTTATAATTGGCTCTATCATCTCTCGTTCTCCACAGTTTAAAATCTCAAGTAATGAGACTTGTGGATACTTAGCCTATTAAATCAAAGTTTTGGGTTTTCGAGTCGCCTATAGGATCTTGCAAATTCTTAGACTCCTTCAAGTTTAGAAATCGCATCTTAAAGTTCCCTTGATAAACGACTCTCTAGGATCAATTATAGGAACTTGCGAAAAGTTCTTGTTCTTGACCCGTGAGAGTTAAGACTTTCGCGTTTTATAGCTCCCTATATAAAAGCCTAGCAAAACTTGACTTAAACACGTTAAGGATACTAGCTAGAATAAACTCGGATTGAGTCAAAAGATTCACAACGTTTGAAAATTAAAACCACTTATTAAACATTTATTCTAGCAAAGAAAGAAAATAACTATACAAAAGGGAAAAACTAATAGGCCAAAATAGATCAAAAATTTTGAAAAATGTCGAAAAATTGATTTTCCGGTTAAAATGAGGACAAATACAAGGAAAAGACCACTTAACTTCGATAGAAGTCTCCCCTACACTTAAGATAAACATTGTCCTCAATGTTTAAGCATGTGGAAGTTAACTCCCCTACACTTAGGACATTGTGCACGTTGTTTAAATCTTGCTAAGGAAAAGAGAACTAAAGAGATTCCTATTTTAATATTGAGAAAATATAAAATAGTGAATCGAAAAGAGTTTAGGATAGAACCGGGACGAAGTAGAACACGGAATCACGGGTCGTCAAGAATCATCAAGAGTGGATCATGGAGGCTCGAATCCCTGATTAAGAAGTGAGGAGAGGAAATAGCAATCCAAGGGGTCCCCCCTACACTTATGGTAAAGAAAGCGGAAAGATAGATGCATGGGTTGCCTCCCAAGAAGCGCTTGATTTTTGTTAACCGAGTCGTGAGCCTGACTCGACCTTGATCATCAACGGAAGTAGCATGAAACAAATCCACCAGGATCAAAGACATGGTTTTCATCCATCAATAAGCACGAGCTTAAGGCGAACAAGGCAAGCCAAAAGAGAAGTGGTAGGGTTCCCTTAAGCAGTGGTGGAGCACAGTAGGAGCAATGATGAAGTGGTGCAAGCATGTCTTCCAAATTTCCAAAGATTTTTCCTTTTATTTCATCAGGTGGATACTGAGATGGCTTAAAGACTTCAATACCGGGATCGAACACCTTTTCCTTTAGGGGAAAATAGCACTCCGGCTCAGCCGAGTGTGAAGAAGATCCGCAAAGAAGCACAACCTCGTCCTCAGAAGTGGGACAAAGAGGTGTCAAATCATACGTGCAACGGATTTCGGTGTCGACCGGTTTCTTCTCCTTGGACAAAATGCTCTTCAAATCCAAAGTAGGATCAAGGCGATAATCTTCAAAGTCCAAAGGAGGTGCATCACTCTCATGAGGGAAGTATGTGTTGAGAAATTCAGAGAAATCTTCCTCAAATGAATAATCGTCCAAAGTAGGATCGAGTGATGATGGAGGATCTTCATCATGTGAAGAATCGCTCGATAGAGTATCAACCTCATCAAAATCATCGAAAGTGGGCAGCTCGGGATACTCAGAAGTACAATCAAAATCATCCGAGTCTGAGCTAGAATCATCATCATCATAAGCATCGAAGACCGGTGGAGAATCAAAAATGGGAGAAGCGTCCAGAGTGGAGCGAGAATCATCCACATCATCGTCAAAGAGTGGATTATCAGTAGAAGACTCGAATAGAGGATTGTCATAGACGGTAAAGTCTTCGAGCACATTTATCATATTCACTGATTCTCGGCCTCCAAAGGATTTGCCTGTAAGCTTCCCCATTGTAAAAACTTGTGAATCTTTCCCGACTCTTAAGATTAACTCACCTTCGGCTACATCCACTAAAGCACGTCCGGATCTCAAGAATGGTCGACCAAGTATTAAAGGAATACGAGGGTCCATTTCATAATCAACTACGACAAAATCGACCGGGAAAGTAAATGCGCCAACTTTAATAAACACGTCTTTGGCTATACCGACGGGGTAAGCGAGAGTGCGATTTGCAAGTTCAAGAGTCATCTTTGTTGGAATGAGGTCGGGTAAAGATAGTGTTTTCCAAACACTCAGTGGCATAAGATTAATACTAGCCCCGAGATCGGCAAGGGCAGTAAATTATTCAGTTTTGTTGAACACGCAAGGCAACACAAAACGACCGGGATCTCCAAGTTTTTCCGGAAGTTCTTTAAGAATAACTGCAGAGCAATTTTCATTTAATCGTGTGTTGGCGAGTTCAATCAGCTTCTCCTTCTTGTTAAGCAATTCCTTAAATGCTCTAACAAATTTGGGCATGTGGACAAGAGCTTCAAGGAAACTAATGCTGAATCCCATTTGAGAAATCATATTGATATATTTGGTTATTTGCGAGTCCTCCTTTGTTAGATCGTTGGTCTTTCCTATACGAGAAGGGTATGGGATTCTAGGTTGATAAGGGTTAGGTGAAGGTGTAGGTGGTGACGGTTGTGATGTTGACGGGTTCTTCCGAGATACATTGTCATGACGAGGCGGAGACGGTAGTGGTGCACTATTACTAGGTGTAGGAGGAGGAGGGATACATGGTGGTGGAGTAGGTGTAGATGATGGTGGTGGGGTAGATGGAGTGACAATGGTAGTTCCACTACGCGTAGTTATAGCACTCACATTAGCTCGCGGATTGGTGACGGTGTTTGAAGGTAGAGAACCAGAAGAAGAAGAAGGTTGAGCTTCAGGCAAGAAACTAGCCAGCAGATTCTTTAATTCAGTTGTTTGAGTGATGAAAGAAGATTGAAGATTATCACGAACCTCGGTTTTGATGTCATTACCTTGCTTCAAGATATCTCCTTTCAAATTAATTATTTGGCTCTGTAGATTCTTGATTTGCTCACCTTGAGTTCTCATGATTGTGTCAACATCGGGATTAATGGGTGGGTGTTGTTGGGTGGGTGGTTGATAAGGGTTAGAAGCACGAGGTGGGATTTGGTTGCTTCTATTGTAGTTGTTGGCGGGATTTTGGTTTTGAGGAGAAAAACCGGGTGAAAGGTAGTTGTTGGAACGGTAGCTCAGCAGATTTCTATCCCCTTGTTGTCTAGCTTGGTAATTTTCCGGTGAATAATTACCATAAGCAGCATACACATTTTCCGGATTTCCTTGTGTCGAAGGACAATCGGTGTATGAGTGAGGACCGCCACATGTTTCACAAGGATTAGCAACCGCTTTAACTTGTTGTTGTTGTTGATTTGAAGTGAGAAGCGTAATACTTTTGCTCATTTCAGCCATCATGCGGGTGAGTTCGGTCATCTCAGGGTTTGCTGAGGTAGAGGAAACATTGACTCTCGTGTTGTTTCTAGAAGAAGCAGAGGAATCCCAGTTCTTATGATGAGTAGTCATGTTCTCTATTAACTCTCTACACTCCTCGGGTCTCCTTTTCATGAATGTGCCACCGGCGACTGCATTGATCGTATCACGATCTCGAAAAGTCAATCCGTTGTAGAAAGTATCGATCAAGGTGACCGGAAGCATGTTGTGGTTTGGACAACGGTCGATCAAGACATTATATCTCTCCCATGCATCAAAAAGAGATTCATCAGGATCTTGCATGAAACCGCTAATCTGATTGCGAAGGCTTGTGACCATGGATGGTGGAAAGTAGCGCGAAAGAAAGCGTTGAGTCATGTCATCCCAAGTGTGAATAGAATTCTTCGGGAGACGATCAAACCATTTCTCTGCATGATGGGATAAAGTATGTGGGAAGAGTTGTAAGCGGAGAACATCCATTGTGGCCCCGGGCAACTTCATGCTTTGGGTGATTGTAATGAACTTGTCGAGGTGTTTGTTGGCATCATCATCAGGCAATCCTCTAAATGGGTTTGTTTGCACTTGCTGAATCATGTGGTGCTTCAACGAAAACTCAGGAGCGTTGATTTGCATCGGCGCAATCGGTCCTCCTCGTCCAAACATTGTTGGTTGACAAAGTTCCTCCATGGTCCGAAGATCGGGCTGTGGAAGAGCATTGTTGTTGTTATTATTATTATTGAGGTGCGGTAGTTGATTATTGTTGTTAACACCTGCCATATCTAAATCTTCTTGAGGCTCGGGCTCTTGATAATTAGAAGATCTAGTACGCATACACCTGAAAATGCAAAAGAAAACAAAACCAAACACAAAGACAATATATATACACAAGAAAGATAAAATCTTTTTGGATTTTTGATATTTTTTAATTTTTATGGTTTTAATGAATTTTTAATTTTTATGATTTTTGAATTTTTTTATGCAAGAAAAATAACGTTCACAAGTGAACGGATCCCAAAAAGCAACGTGTCTCTCACAAAAAACTGTTGATCTTTACGAAAAGAGCCGGCAGCGGCGCCATTTGATAACTAGGTTTTTGCCTAATTAAAAAGATTCGTTTAAGTATGTCTCTTCGAATTGAAAACTGTGTTTAGTGTGCGACTCAGCTGTCTTTGGTGGAACAAAAGTTGTGTCGTTGTAGTATATTAAAATGTGCAAAACAATTAAAGTAAAAGTGCAATTAAAATAAATCTAAATCTAATTAAAACAAAGTGCAAGTATTTAAAAGCAAGACTTAAAATTAAAGGGTGATAAAGTAAATAACGCAAACTTAAATCTAACTAAAGCAAACTTAAAACGCAACTAAAATTAAAACTTAAACTAAGGCAAATGCACTTAAAGTGCGAGTAAGGAAAAGGTGGGAAAAATAAAGCTTAAACTTAAAAGGCAGAAAACTAAAAACTAAGATTCCCCTATCCGGAATAAATCCCTATTCGGAATAAATGCTATTCGGAATAACTGTCACCTATTCGGAAAAATAGCCCTATTCGGAATAATTATCTACTCGGAATAATAGACCCTATGCGGAATAATCCCCTATTCGGAATAGCTGTCCCTATTCGGAATAAAGTCCTACTCGGAAAGTTGGGGCTATTCGGAAAAATCCCTCCTATTCGGAAAAGTTGCCCTATGCGGAAAATCCTCCCCTATTCGGAATACAAGATATTCCGAATAAGCAGTTTCTTCAAAATCCCTATGCGGAATAAAATAAATATTCTGAATAAGAAATCTTTACGAAACCCTTACGCGGAATAAAATCTCCTGTTCGGAATATGAAATATTCCGTATAGAGCAAACTAATCCACACCTATTCGGAAAGTTGCTGGGGACGAAACTCAGGGAAAGAACAGTAACAGTGAAGCGAAGAACAAGGAAAGTAAAAATATACGGATCTAAACAAAACTTAACCAAATCAACAAAAAGATTAAACCAAACTAATAATAAAACATTTAATAAACATAAACAATCAATCCAAAATAACAAATCAAACAATAAAGATCAAGATAATCAAAACCACTTTAATCAAATCAACCAAAAATAAAGAACTTGAACATAAACAAATCAACACAAAGATTAAAGAAAGGTAGAATGAGATTAACAAGATAAAGATAAAGCTTGACAAGAATTAAGAAGAAAACTTACTTGGATTAAATGGTAATTAAGTGCAAGACAAGGTAATTAAATTGGACAAGTAATAAAAGGTGCAAGGTAATTAAAAATGGAAGAGCTAATTTGTCAAGTTAGCCAACAACACAAATGATATCAATCCTAATCTATTTATAGGGGAGGATTAAGGAAGCTTCCTCCCCTCCTTCATTTCTTGTTAATTGCAAGATTAAGTCCTTCCTTCATTTAATCTTCATTAATTGCGTCATTAGTCCTTTTCTTCTAATCTTCCTTTTAAATTTGGACTTTAAGGACTTGTGGCTCGGGATATCTTTTGAACTCGTCTTTTAATTTCTTCAATAAAATAGACTTGAGTTTCTCGGCTTTTGATAAACTTCCGTCTTTTGACTTTTTCTTCGATAAATCTTCAGAATTGGTCTTGGACTTCCGTTCTTTTTCCACTCTTGACTTCTCGACTCCGTCTTTCATCTTTTTCTTCAATAAAAGCCGTAAATGCCCGTGAATTCTCGTGTTTTCTCCACTTTTCATAATTTCATCCTAAAATACAACAAAAACACAAACCACGCATAATTCTGACATAAAAGACATAAAATACACGTTTTGGTCCGGTTATTATTGTAATTAAGTGGTAGAAAAGATGGGTGTTTTCACACCTATCAGTTTGTAATAAGAATAGTAGTTTAAAACAATGTCATTTGAATAAAAGGTCTTTTAAAACATGCTTTGTTTGTGGTAGTAAATTTCATTTGATTAAATATTGTAATTTTTATGAACAAAAGCCTCCTGGTTATCAGGCGTATGCTACTCCTAGTCCACTAGGAACTGCTCCTATTTGTGTGGATTTTGCTTTTAGAAGATTAAATCCATGTGCCCAATCTTTTCCTTCTACTAGAAGGACCTCTCCTTCAGCTTCTACTTCTTGGAGAAGCAACGCTTGTACCCCTAATAGACCAACCAGCAATTATTTTCATAATTTTAATCAGAATTATGCTACTACTTCAGACCAAATGCATTCTGGATTGGGATATTTGGGTTCTCCTGTTAAGCCCTCAACAGTTTGGTCTTGGTCACAAAATAACACCCATATAATGCACAGGCAACGCAAGAACAACAGTGGATCTCATCAATCTTCTTGGCTATCTACTAATGATCCACAAGGCAGACTTAAGCAAGAAATGGTTTGGGTCCCCTTAAGTCACTAACTTTTATATATGTCTTTTGTGTTGTTGTATATTACTCCATACCAAGATCCATCTCTTGGAATAGTAGATAGTGGATGCTCTAGGAGCATGACAGGGAATAAAGGACTTTTGACTAACTTTGTACCATTTTAAGGCGGGAAGGTGTAGTTTGGAGGTGGTGAAGGAAGTATTTCTTGCAAAGGAACCATTCAGACCCCTAACCTTAATTTTGAGCAGGTTTACTATGTGGAAGCACTTCAATACTTCAACTTGATTTCTGTCTCTCAGATTTGTGACAAGAAGCAGTTTGTCCTCTTTACGGATACTGAAGCACTGGTGCTGTCCAAAGACTTTAAGTTACCGGATGACTCCCATTTTCTACTCAAAATCCCAAAAAGACATAACCTCTACAATATCAAGCTGAATGAAGTTAATCCCACTGGTCAACTAGTCTGTTTGGTTGCCAAAGCATCAGAAGATGAATCCACCAAATGGCATAGGAAGATGGGGCATGTAAACTTCAAGACCATTCACAAGCTGGCAAATATGAACTTGGTCTCTGGTTTACCTCCCAAAACATTCAAGAATGACATCAATTTCCTTGCTTGCAACAAAGGCAAACGACACAAAGCATCCTTCAAAGCCATTACTACTCTCAGCTTAGTAACAGAACCATTGTAGCTACTACATATGGATTTGTTTGGTCCTACCTCTATTAGGAGCATTGACCATTATTGGGTCCATTAGATGTGGATCTTGCAACCTATTAAGGATGGTGAACGACTTCTGTAATCACAAGTCTATTCACAAAGAGACTCTTAATGTAATACAAAGTATAAGTGCGGAATACAAATACTATGATCAAGAAGAAACAAAATAACTAAATAACTTGATCCTTACTAAGAATTTCTACTATTAATATGAAATGAATAATGGTGAAAGGTGTCTTTAACCCTTCTGCCAATGGGTTCCTTTTATATTATAAGGAAAATCTAATACTACATTAAACATAAACGCGTAACTCCTGATATGCATATCCTTTCCTTCATAGTTCATGCGTATCCTAACAAACTACTAAGAATAACATTGTTTAACTTTCTACTAGACAAGGAACACGTGTTACTCCTACTACTACTAGGACCAGGAGGAAATACATACCTCCTAGTTATCTATTACAAATATCTATTACATAGGTCCTAACAATCCTCCCCTAAACTTAAATTTGACTAGTTGAGTTCAAGTTTCTTGGTAGTTCTTGCAAAACAGCACGAGGAACGAAACAGCAAAACAATAGCAGCAAAATATCCATCAGAAGTGAAAGCACAAAGACCGCTGTAACTAATATCATTGAGAAGCTTCTTGAAAGCTTGTAACATACCTGCACTTGTTGAACCTTCACAGCAACATGAGCAGATTTGATAATCCTTAACCAAGTAGCTGCTCGCTCTTGGGCTAGCCAGTCTTTGTGGTGGAATAAGCATCACCCTGGGAGACCAGAACCCAGCCCAACTCTTCGAACATAAATCAATGGTGAGTGGGAGTACCCTAATGATTTTGGTCAAATCATAACAGCCGTCAATGGATTTGAGTTAGATCTTTACCAGAAGTCGTACCCTTGTACTAGCCAACTCTTAGCAATAAAGCATCGGTGAGCTGAAAATGCTATAGCTTTGAGCAAGCTATTACAGCTATCAACGGATTTGATATGAGTCTTTACCAAGAGATGTACCCCTTGGACTAGCCACTTTTCAGTCTAGGACCAAGGCAAGTGAAAACCATCTAATTTTGGTTAAACTGTCAACCATCAACGGATTTGAGAATCGCACTAGAGCCGTACCCTCATGGTGAATCAACTCTTTCTTGTCTGCAAGACATGGTGAGTTGAACACCATTTATTGTGTGGAACAGATCCAACACCAGTAGTACATGACAAGACAACCCAAGTGAGAAAATCCAAGTGTTAAACAGTTTCATGATGGAAAAGTATAAGCAAATATTATATGATTTACAAGGTTTGAAATTCCATCACATGTTAGAAGTATAAGCATATATTATATGAAAGTATATTTTTCTGTTTTTTTTTTACTTTTTGAAAACAAACTAAGTAAAGTGTTAGTCACCAATCACTGTACACATTGGTGAAAAGAATGTATGAATATCAAAAGTATAGAAGAAACAAACGAATCACATACCAGAAGCAGCATCCTTGTCCGTAAATAGCGGAGCTTGAATACCTTCAACCAAGGTGGTGGCCATAGCAGACTCGTTTCCAGAAGAAGCATTGGACACCATCAGGTGGCTCTCCAACATGGCTTCCATGGTAGCAATGGTCAAGGGATACTCCAAATCAACAAGCATAAAAACACAAGCACCAGATTCTAGTTCCAACACATGCACAACACAACCCCCATACAACTTCCACCTCTTAACCACCCAACGAGGTTGTTCCTTCCACACACCAACACTAGGAGAATCAGGGGAAATCCAACATTAACTTCAAATCTCCCCAAAGGGCCAACCCAGGCCAATTAGGAACCTCACTAGGGGACTTAGGAATTTCAGCATCAACCAACCCATACAGCAACATAAGATCACGACGTTCTACCCACGACAAAATGCTTTGCAGCCTAGATACATACCTAGTGTAGCCATCACTAGTCGTGATCAAATGTGTGTATGTACCAGGAGAAATGGGGGATGGCTGAACCTCCCAAGATACAATCCAGCCTCGGCCAAGGGGCAAATCATCCTTGCAATAAGAAGCAACATCTATAAAGTAAGCAGGATCCCTCTTCTCAAATGGAACCGTCTTACCACGACGAGCCTTCTTCTCACGAATAGACAGGCGAGGGGTGGGGACAGTAGAAGAGGATTCCTCCTTTACCTTGATAGAAGTGGCAGCAGCAGTAGAACCATAGTCATCAACAATCATAGGTTCAGTAGTGGTTGCAGCCGCATGTGAAGTGGGAAGTGGTGCGGAAACCGGTGGAGGTGTAGGATCATCGACCAGAGTAGCAGGTGTGGCAGCAATATCAAGTGTGGTAGTAGCTTCATGAGTGGTGGTATCATCAACAGTAGAAGGGGTGAGATCAACCATTGAAGAAGAGGTAGTGGCAACCGCAGTAGAAGCTTCACCAGTAAGTGGAGCACCAGAAGTATCTTCTTCTTGAACAACAGATGATGGAGTGGGACCAGTAGTAGGCTTGGAAGTGTGAACTACACGAGGAGGAGGGCAATAAATAGCATGAGTAGGGATAGGGACATCCTTCTACTTGATCATCTTTGTGTACAGCTCCTTAAGCTCATCATCACATAGCCTCCTTACCCTCTTCCATGTCCAACCAGTTTGATAATAGGCTCCAGATTGATTTTTCACATACTGTTGCATTAGCCTCTTTTGCTCAGCATAAGAGAGAGGGCGATTGCGTCATATTTCGTGAAGTTGAGCAACTAGATCTTCCCTTTGCCTTTGCATCAGAGACATCGCCCTTCCAACACAATTACCCTGATTCACATCCGCACCCAACTCATCGGTAAACTGAGAGTAGTCAGAGGTAAGGATTGTAATCACATTCATCCAATCTGCATTATCCCAAAACATGGCATTATGCCTTATCTGCTCACATCTTTGTTGTTGCAAGGCTTCATCCTCATCCATAGCCGTTGAGGCAGCCACACCTTGTTGGTCAAACTCCTCTTGCAGCTTTTGAGCAACCTCCTCTCCCAATCTTTCTTCCTCTATTTGTCTACGGGTTCTGTTTCTGGGAGGGGAGCATTAGTCAATGGGGCTTTACCCTTTGGGTCATGAGAGGGACCAGGAGTGAAGGATGAAATACCAGTAGTATCATCCTTTGGGATGGGGCCAGCAGTAGTAGGTGGAATACGAGAAGGACTAGGAGGAGTAGGTAGGTCATCACTTGGCTTAGCAGCAAAAGCAGCTCTAGCCAACATAGTCAACCCATCCTCCTCTTCATCCTCATCAGAATCAGATAATACCATCTTCTTTTTATGACGCTTGAGCAATTTTTCCAATGCCTTGACCCTGTTCGCCAAAGGTAGCACAAAATCCCTTGTGAGCTATCGATACTGGTTGAGCTCATCCTCCAAAGATACTATCTTCTCGTAATACCTGTGTACAAGAACAAGCAAAGAAGTTAAAGCAACAGGTTCCTCAGCTTCCCCGCCAAGAGAAATTGGTTTGGGGGATGCTTCATTGGGACTAGAAGCAAAGGATGGGTCATCCATATATAGACATGAGAACTAGAAGGCTTCTCAGCAGAATGTTGAGCTGGGATGGGAGGGGGAGAATCATCAAAATGGGACACATGTGGGTGAGAAGAAGAGGTGGTCTTTGAGGTAAGTGGTATGTCTACCACCACCTCGCTTGCCGGATCATCAACCTCCACATGTGGCAAACCAGCAGCAGGAATCTGCTCCTCCATGGGATCATCAACCAAGTGAGGTTCCTCCTTGGCTTGACCAGCCGGAGGAACCACATTGGGAACCCCTTGGGCAAGGCCCAACATAGCAGCAGTGAGGGGCCTCGGAGGACCAAGATAACCAAGTGCCATATTAGCATAAACTTTTTGAGTAAGCTTAGGAGGCACATATTCCTTCCTATTTCTAGGTAAGCACATAAGAATCTGTTGCAAAAACCTAGGGTACATCAAAAACTTCTTTTTAGAACCAGTGTCACTAAGATTACTAAGCATACCATCAAACAGATAATAAGAAAAGTTAAATGGGCGACCCTGAGCAATACACACCAAACCAGTAGCAAAGGGGATGGGAAATGCATCCCAACTCCCAGCTTTGGAACAGTGAATCAAAAAGTGAACAAGCAGCTTCTATTAAGGGGCCAATTGATTTTTTTGGAAGTTAAACTTCCCCTCATGATTATAACCCATGGCAGCCATACCATCCAACACCTCTGCATTAGGGAGTGAAATAATGCCATCTTCATCTTGGAGATGAAGGTCAGACCTAATGGATGCCTCAGTCACCACATAGGAGCGACCATCTATAGTAACATGGAGCTCCAATGGGCAACCCAAAACATCATGGGTGTTGGCAGTAGCCCAGAACTGACGAATGAAAGTATAATACACATTGGGGAAAACAGTAAGTGCATACCTAAGATTCAAAGCTTCAATGTACTCCAAGATGTCAAGAAACTCTTACCTTCTTGGGCCCTCTCCGAGATAAGCAACCTTTTTGTGATCGGGTTTGTACTGTAGTGATGCCATTGATGATGATTGAGCAGTGGAAGATGATTGCTTGAAGATTGTTAATGGTAGGAGCGTATGTGTGTGTTTTGTGGTTATGATAAGTGAGTCAAATGAACCATTTGACCATAAATAATGGTTAGAGTGACTGTTCATTGACCCCTAATTTTGGGGGTTGCCCTTTACAAATTAAGTCATTAGTGCTGAGTAACCACTTGCCCTCCAAACCATAATTAGCAAATCCCAGTTACCAAAGATAAACAAAATGTGTTCACCAGAAGTAACTCGCATTGACTAAAAGTCAAAACGCGTAGAGGTCAACGATAGGAGCAGCGAGTGGTCAACAAAAGTCAACATAATGAACAGTGACCCAAAGTGATACTAGAAGCCAAACAAAAGTGAAAAATAGGAGTTGTAACCCACTAGGAGCAAAAGAGTTCCACTAAGAGTAACCAAAATCTTCCACTAGAAGTTGCACACACCGCGAATACCCATTGAAAATGTTGTTAGTAACTACCAGATGTAAGAATGTACAAGTATGTATGTACAATAAGCCTCCCCTTAGGCTGTGCCTCCCCTCAGTCCTAGACCTCAAGGATTGACCATACCAATGTGAACCACCAAGTGGTAAACCATGGACCATCAAAAGCTTTAGTCAGTAAATCAGCAAAATTATCATTCGTATGTACCTTGAGAACCTGTATGAGCTTCTTTTCATTGGCATCACGTATAAAATGGTGCTGAATCTCTATATGCTTGGTTCGTTGATGAAACACAGGATTCTTTACTATGCAGATAGTGCTTTGATTGTCGATGAAAATTTTGGTGTTCATAAAGTTGAACCTATAATCCAGAATTTGATTTTGTATCCACAAGACTTGTCCACAACAACTAGCAGCAGCTACATATTCAGCTTCTGTTGAGGGAGTAGCTACTATTGTCTGTTTCTTACATTGCCATGAAATAAGTCTTCGACCTAAAAATTGACAACCACCAGTAGTAGACTTCCTATCATTATTAGAACTTGCATAATCACTGTCACCATAGGCTTCAAGAACAAAAGGTGATTCCCTTGGATACCACAAGCCTAGCTTGGGTTGTGCCTTGATATATTTGAAGATTTTCTTGACAACATTTAAATTAGACACGGTTGGTGCCACCTAATGTCTAGAACAAGAACTAACAACAAACATAATGTCCGGGCGTGAGGCAGTCAAATACATGAGTGAGCCAATCATTGACCTATACATATTTACCGGAGGATCTGGCTCATTCTTGAGTTTGACTTTAGTGACTTCATAAGGTGTTGCTGCTGGTTTAAGAGGTTCCACATCAAACTTTTGAATTATTCCATGAACATACTTATCTTGACTAATGAAGATACCATCCGACTGCTGCTTGACATGAAGACCAAGAAAAATGTGAGTTCTCCCATGGCACTCATCTGAAATTCGCCTTTCATTAGTTGTTCAAACTCATTACACCATTCCTTCCTAGTAGAACCGAAGATAATATCATCCACATATACTTGAACTAGGATGATGTCTTTGGCATTCCTTTTAAGGAACAATTTTTTGTCAATAGTGCCTCTTCTATAGCCATGTTTCAACAAGAAAGTGGATAGACGCTCATACCAAGCTCTAGGAGCTTGATGAAGTCCATAAAGAGCTTTGACCACCTTGTAAACCTTCTTGGGATGAAGTGGATCCACAAAGCCCTTAGGTTGAGTGACATAAACGTCCTCGTCAATCTTGCCATATAAAAATGCACTCTTGACATCCTTCTGAAAAACCGTAAAGCCAATATAAGAAGCAAAAGGCAAAAATAGACGAATGGCCTCAATTCTTGAAACAGGAGCAAAAACTTCAGTAAAGTCAACTCCTTCTAGTTGAGTGTGACCTTGTGATTCTAGTCTAGCCTTATTCCTCACCACAATATCCCTTGCATCTTTCTTGTTTTGTTTAACACCCCCAAATTTACACGCAGCGGAATACATCTTTGGGTGCTAAACAATGATACTACAACACATAATTTATAAAGAACGACTCGAAAAGAGACGTTTCAAATTTATCGTTCCTAAAACATTTGTCAGAGTAGCGTAGTCCCAAGACATCGTAACCAAAGTACAACCAAAACAAAAGATTTAAATTGTTTTGAACAAAAGGAACGACAAATATTCAAAGAATTTATATTGCAAAGTAGTGCACAACATTCATTCCCGTGGCTTCCAAGCTTCAGCCTTCTTGATTACCTGAAATACATGTGAGAAAATCATCAGCAAAAATGTCGAGTGAATCTATAGGTTTATATAATCATTTTGAACACAAGCAAAGATTATAAGTTTGTGGCATGCTTAAAGGCAACAAGCATCAAATAATAATTCGCATCAACAATAATAATTGTATATAGCATAAATTGCAATAAGCTCATGGAACCGAGCCCTTAGACACTCCCATATCAGTCTAATAAGACGAGAGATTTATTAATTGTCGGTTACCTCCAGATTATTGGTACATTGCCGTATACCTGACTTCTTAATACAATATGTTCAAACAGTGTGGAGGTCGGGCCTAAGCTTCTATGACAAGTCCACAAAAACTGAACCGGGGCGGCTTCCCCCATAGATATATTAATTGTACTAGCGGTTAACCCATCATAGGTTAATTAACGGTCCATAATTGAGGCTTTAACTAAGGCAATCAGTTAATGCAATTTAAAGGCAACCACGGGTCCATTCATAGAGGGACAAGCATACCATAAAAATCTTGTGTTCTAAGTTTAAAAAAAAACATGTATTCCCCCTCGCGGGTTTTAAAAATATTTGAATGAGCTCAAACGAGGCTATAGACTCACCTTAGTACTTATAGTAGTTGAAGACGATCGCCGACGATAGTAGATGCCCGAAAAACACGACAACCGCAACCTAGCAAATAAGGTGCGTACATTAATAATAGACTCGAGAAATAAATGATACTTAATAAAATCAAGCTCAAGTATAAAATCACGACAACTCGAGAGAAAACGATGCAAGTGGTTCTATTTTACTCTCCTATATATTCATTTTATTATTATATGCCTTTAATAAAAATCTGTCGGAACATACCGAATGTCCAAGCCGTTTTCCCATACTTAAACATATCAAATTTTTATGATACTATTCAGAGAACTTACTTACTATATATAGAAAGTCCTCTCAAAATCCCATTAAAATATTTTACTTCTAAAGTTCCCTGCCCGACTCATCTTTGAATCACAAAATCCGGACAGTTTAGCGACCTTGACTTACGAAACCATTTTGACCATTCTAAACAACTCCATTTGTAAAACCGCCACTTGATTCTAAAAATAGACTCAAAATACTAAACTTGGAGCCTGAGATCAGCCCTTGAATCATTTTGAAACTCATTTTATAGTCCCCGAGATTCGATCCAAATATCTAACAATTTTCGGATTGTGTCGACACTCGTTTCCCGGTACACAATCATTCAAAACATCATAACTTCGCGCTCGTTTTGAGCTGGAAGCTCTACCTTATATCAAATCGAAGCTAAGGAAATTATCTACAACCCTAGGCTATAAGTTAAGTCATTTTCAAAACATAAAAATTCGGATTTTTCAGTTTACCTACTGCCCAAAATTGACTATTAAAATCTCCCACAAAATCATGTTTTTGATCAATTCTAATAATTTTCCTCATCATCCTACACCCCTAATATCATCATAAACCATTCCTAACACTTGCATCATCATCAAAATCAAAAACCCAAAAATTAAAAATCAACTTTTTAACAAAAACATGGCATGAAAATCTTTTGATCATCATTACTAACACATGCATACAACAAATTTGGATCAAACATAACCAACTTTTCTTGAAAAATT
This sequence comes from Glebionis coronaria, assembly GCA_025667525.1. Lineage (NCBI taxonomy): Eukaryota > Viridiplantae > Streptophyta > Magnoliopsida > Asterales > Asteraceae > Glebionis > Glebionis coronaria. The sequence goes on along the minus strand of CM046882.1, from coordinate 69,283,410 downwards.
TATATGGTTGCATGTATGAAAATTTTATACCAAATTGTAGCCCTTTGAAAATGGAGGATGGGACTTGTTTTAGTTTCTCTTGGATCAAGCTAGAAAATTTTTGGTTAAGGTGTTTGTGTTGTTAATGGTGGATGGCTAAACAAAGGGTGAAGAAGAAGTTGGTTGATTTTTTTTGTTAAATGAATTTATTAAAAGAAAGTGCTAGTGGAAATGTTAGGTATAGTGTGGAGTTGGGGTAGTTTTTGCCAATTTGTGATAGTTTTGGTACAAAATGTAAATATTAGTTAAAAAGCGGGAAATGACTAAAAGTCAATTTTACAAATATTTACGGGACTCGGGTTTCGTAAAAATACTTAAAAGTTTAAACGCACACGAAAAATAATAATATAACGACTCAATACGTAATTAGAACGATATCGTCGAAAATATTAAATATCGAAACGATCGATAATAAAATATAAAATTTTAGGCATCCGTCAGTATCGCGATCACTAGTAGTCCTCGTTACTCGTCAAAATATTAAAATATAATATTTAATATCGGTTTCAACTTAAACCGTTAAACATAATAATATTTAACGTTATAAAATACTTCAAAATAATTGAAAATAGAAATAAATTATGACCTTATTTTTACGGGTTTTACATCCTCACCACCTTAAGGGAGCGACCTCCCGACGCTCAACTCACCTCACACACGAGTTGATCACTACCCGGAAGGATGACGACATTCCTTATAAAGAAGTCTTCGCGTTCCCACGTGAATCTCGATCCACGATCTCCACTGGTTCTTTTACAAAACGCAACTTGTCGTCAAGTTGTATCTCACCAAAAAAAGAATAAATAAATCCTTATCCATCAGTCACCCGTCAAACTCGACACATGAAAATTTTATGAATCACACGAAGCTCATTCGACGACAAGAATAGATGACAGGATTTTCGGGTAAGTCCAGTTAAGAGGAAGGTTGCAAACTAAAGGATATCCATCGGCCGGATAGCCATGGACACACATCAAAAGAACTAATAAGAAAACATTCTCGTCATCGAAGGGTGCTCACACGCGGCTCCCTACTCAAAAGATAATACAAATACATCATCTCACTTTCGCCAACGCGCATTAAAGTCTTAATAAACATCGTCGTTGAAAGTCAAAAAGATATTACATAATATGTGTTCTACATGATCGGACGTCATCGGATGATGCCGTCTCAAGTTCTCACAACTTACGATCATTTGACTAGATCACACACCGCATAAGTACATAAAAATAAAAGGTCGAACAATAACATCAAGTATAGATTTCCATCGTTAATCATCGAGAAAACCTTGAACGAACCCTTGACAATAACCACTTGATCACAAGAGTCTTTCCACTTGCGGTGTCGGCTTCAACATGCTCCTCGAGGTTGTAACAAATTTATTAACTCCATTCATTAAGAGATTCGGTCCTCAATCATTCCACAAGTACACGCATAAATCCTGGTGACACTTATCGTTTCTTCTTATACACTGTTTCCCGAGATTCATTTTAAACTCAGAATAAAATAGTAATCTTCAATACGAGGAACAAAACGAGATAAAAATGAATTCAATAAACGCATAAACGGACAAGATGTGGTAAAATGATTTAAGGTTGACGATCGACGAGGGATCTCGAATCACGTAACCGTAAAACATAATAATTCACAATACTAGAAAAATGAGAGCGAAGAATAAATTAAATATTAACATTAAAATAACGTTTGTCACAATTATCCGTCCCGGATTTGGTATTACCTTAAAACTCAGTTGAGGTACTTTCTTGATAAAGAGGATATATTAAAGATAGAAGATAAATAGCTTCATAATTTATTTTGGTTGTCTTAATAAACTTTGAAAGAATGACATGAATTTATTAATTAAACTCGTATTGATGGTTACAATTAGAAAATATAATTTCCAAATTAAATCATTTTTAGGAATATAAATTAAACTGGTAATTTCATTACATTAAAAGTAAAGTATGATAAGTCAATTAGTTCAAAAGGTAGAACATAATTTTGTTTTAAACATTAGTTTTAGTTATACAAAATATGGTGTATAAATTTGACCTTTTACTTGTGATTGTTATTTCGATAAATGAAAATCATTGGAAAATGTATAAACATAAAATTTTATAATATGTTGTAGAAATACTTAAAGGTGTTTATTATTTCAATATAAACATGGAATATATTCGGGTTTCGAAATGTGACAAGATAACAAACGAATACGAATGAAAATAATAGTCAATAATTAATACGAAATCAATGGTACAAAAGAGAACGAAGCAAATGTCGTATGAATTCTTAAAGAGAATAATAAAATAAAGGCATTGATGGTATGACGATAAGAAATAATAGATTAAACAAGTTGTCAAATTTGGTTGGTGCGGTCGATGGTTCACCAATATCAGCTCGTTAACTTAGCGGTGGTCGTTACACGATCGGAAGTAAGATCCATACAAAAATTTTAATAAAAGGAAATTCCTAATAATCACTTGTATGTAAAACAAATCAAACGAACGATGTTAGTGTTTAAAGGGAGAAGTCAAAGCACGGTTCACAAGGTTGTATTTCGAGACAAACGAGAGTGACGGATGTTGGAAATACGTTTTACGTATTAAGAAGGATCGGTCACTCCAACAATAGTCCATGTTATAGCTCGTAGTTTAGTTAATCTTCTTTACTTATCAAACAAGTCCAAGCCTAGCCTACAACATGTGTAGGCCGGCCCAAAAGTGTAAGCCCAAGCCCATTACAAGGCTTGGGTATATAAACCCTCTCCTTTGATGGAGAGGGTGTGGTTTTTCATAATTTACACATAGTTCTTTCTAACTTTCTCTCTCTAGAAGTGTGAAATCCACCATCTTTCTATCTCTTTCTCTCTCTAAAAACATAAGCATAGATTTACAAATCTACAAATGGTATCAGAGCTTGGGATGAAATATAGGTTTGTTTGTGTGATTCGTATGTTCTTATAAGCATTTCGTGGCTTTTTGAGTTCATTTTGCCGAATCATCAAAAACTTTTTTGTGTTTGATCGTGATTTCAAGAAGCATAACGTATTCAGCAGTATTGTAGTGTTGTTGGTGTCTTGATTTTGGTTAAAACACAATCTTTCTTGGATCAAAAGTTCAAAAAATCCTTGTGTTCTTCATTCCGAAATTTAAGCAGAAACATCCATCGGAAAGTACAAATTGTACTTGGGCTTCCATCGCAATAACCTTCCATCGCAAAGGGTTTGGTTTCTACATTGCGATCGTGGGATTTTTATCACTTATTCCGATCTGAATCATTCCGATAGCTATTGCGATCTGAGATTCCGACGGGTATAAGGAAGTATTTTAAGTCGTTACTCTGCTCGAATTTTGTCAGCCACTTTGCGATCTGAACATTCCGATAGGGCTTTGCGATCTGAACATTCCGATACCAACAACATTTCGACAGGGCTACATTCCGATCTGGTATTACGATCTGACATTCCGATCTGGTATTACGATCTGATATTCCGATCTGGTATTACGATCTGACATTCCGATCTGGCTTTGTGTAATTTTGACTTGGAATTTTTGGTTTATCGAGAACATATTTTAGGGGATTTTAACATTGTTTCTTGATTCTAACTCACAACAACACAAAAATACTTAACCTTATTTCATTGATTCGATCAACTTTGTAAATCTTAACTTATTGAAATGGAGTATACATCTCTTACGGATAAGTCCATCCTCTCGGGTACGGATAATCATCCACCAATGTTGGTGAAGACTATGTATGAGGAATGGGCTTCCCGAATGGAACTTTATATGTTGAACAAGGAGAATGGACATCTAATTTGGGCATCGGTGCTCAATGGACCATTAGATTATGGTACTGTGACGGAAGGTACGACCACTCGTCCTCGCACAACGGGTGAGTTGACTGGAGATATGAAGATTCAAGATAAATGTGATAAGTATGCAACAAACATCATTCTCCAAGCCCTTCCTCCAGATGTCTACAAACTCGTCAGCAAACATAAAGTTGCCAAAGAGTTATGGGATAGAATTCGTATTCTAATGCAAGGCACCTCGTTGACTAAACAAGAACGAGAGTGTAAGCTTTATGATACTTTTGATAAGTTTGCCTATGTGCCAGGGGAGACTCTCAATGACTACTATCTGAGATTTACCCTATTGTTGAATGAGCTAAATATTTATGGCATGGCAATTCCTACCTTTCAATTGAACACCAAGTATTTGAACACTCTCCCTCCAGAATGGAAAAAATACGTGACGGATGTTAAATTGGTTAAGGACTTGCATAACACCAATGTGGATCAACTTCAAGCTTTTCTTCAACAACATGAATGCCATGTGATTGAGGCTCGGTTGTCTACACCTCAAGTTCATGATCCACTTGCAATGTATGCTTCTCAACAAAACATGGCTTATACTTATCAACAACCATCATACTTGCAGCAGCCATCACCACACATCTATCAGCAACCACAGCAACCATCTTATCAACCACCAATGATGCCACAGCAAGAATATCAACAAAGTGTTCATCAACAATCTTTTCAACAACAACCACCATATCAAACATCACCATCACAAGCCAACACTTCTCCATTGGGCTATACTCCTCAGCAAGGATATTTTCCAATTGAAGCACAACCAGCACAAGCTTTCTACTCTAATGAACTTCCACCAATCCAAGCACCGGTCTTTACTCCAAATGATACGCCAGCTGATGTTTTAAACCATCTCACCGCCTACTTGTCAAAACTCGTTGCAACTAGAGGATTTCCACCAACAAACAATCAGCTCCGCACCTCATCAAATCCTCGACAACAAGCCACTGTTCAAGATGGTCAAGTGACGGTGCAACCTATTCAGGGAAGGCAAAATTCATATGGACCTCCTACAAGGACTGGGAACAATCAAGCTGTGAATGCTCAAGCTAGTGGAAATGGGAGTCCTATTGGTCCTAAGAAGGTTGTGACTTGCTACAATTGCCGAGGATAAGGTCATATGGCTAGGGAATGCACTCAGCCGAAAAGGAGAAGGGATGATGCATGGTTTCGTGAGAAGATGTATTTGGTTGATGCTCAGTCTAAGGGGAAGATTTTGGATTCAGAGGAGTTGGCATTTCTGGCAGACCCAGGGGCAGCAGATACTGAAGGCATTGCGGTCGTTTCTACTTCTAATGCAGCTTATCAAGCGGATGATCTTGATGCATACGATTCGGATTGTGATGACATTCACTCTGCCCAAGCTGCTCTTGTTGCTAATCTCTCTCACTACGGTTCTGATGTCATCAGTGAGGTACCAACCACATCTAATAATATTGATGATAACCAACATCAAGTTGGGCATGAAAATGACAACCTCGAACAGCATTCGGGAACTAGTAACTCAAATGCTGTAGTATCCAATTGTACACATTTGAGTGAACCTCAACCAAATGCTACGACGGGTATGGAATCTTATGCTCAACATGATTTGGTAATGGTGCCTAAACATATTATTGATCAAATGCATATGGCCCTCAGACAATCCGTAGATACCAATTCCACCCTAACTGCTGAGCTTGCGTTGCATAAAGAAAAGGTCAAAGCTTTTGAAATGGTCCCTCAAGCAGAGAAAATAACATGTTCTGAATTTGACCAATTTCGTTTTGAAAAGATTGAACACTTGAAAGAAATAGAATCATTAAAAGCTAATCTTTCCAATGAATTAAAAGAAAAAGAGTCGGTTGTCAATAATTTTCAGAAACTTAAAATGGATTTCGAAACTCTCGAGTCTAAAAAGGTTGAATCGGAAATTAATGCTACCAAACTTCTTAAATTCAAAGAACAACAGCTTTTAAAACAATACGCTTCCACAGAAAAGGTTCATCTTTTAACTAAATCATTTAAAGAATTCGAACTTAAGCGTCTTCAAGATTTACCACCTAATCCCGGTTATGCAAAACAAGCTCAGGAATATATTCCAGGTCTTTATGACATGACCATAATTGGAAAATCGAAAGAAGCACCTTTTGTTCGTAGTACTGAGGAGACACAATCACTTGGGGATGAAACTCATTCTAAAATGCTTTCAAAATTCCATACAATTGATTATGATCAACATAACAAAGATCAATTTTCGAAAAAGACACGCATTCGCTTACAAAAGGAATTAGCAGAATTAACAGTTCTTGTGCCCAAAGTTTGTCAAATGAAAACCTTCCTAGTACGTCTCCTACACTCGTCAAAAAGGATTTAACGAAGTTAATTCCACCGGTAAGTAAGGCGTCCGTTAACTTAAATACGGTTCACCAACACTTAGCCGATTTTGACAAGGTCATTTTGGAACGTACGACGGCCACGGCCATAACGGAAGGTGAATGGAACTTTGAGCACACTAGAGCTGCGTTTCGAGATGAAATTGTTCCATTTGTAAACAATGTTAAAGCTTGTCTTCGTAATATTGATCAAGATTTGTTTTTGGAAATAGAAGAAGTTAGACGTGTTTTCAATGAAATGGAAGATGCTTAAGAAAACAGTTTACTTGAAATAGAACGGGTTTCACGCCATAATGATCTGCTTCTGAATCAAGTGATGTCTCATGATATAGTTTCTATCTGTGTGAATACAAGTGTTGATAATGATTCTATTGTGCATAATGTTGAATCTGTGGATACTGTGGTAGATAGTACTTGTCACGAATCTGACGCTGAATTTTTAAAGCTTCAAGATTCATATTCTTCACTTTCAAAACGTTTTGATGAGATTCAAACACATTGTATTTTGCTTGAATGCAAGCAACAATTTATTCAAGAAATCTTTGAAACGTCATTCGAAGGTGTTAATATCGATGATGCAAATTTTGAAAAGAATTTTCGATTGAATTTACAATCAAAACAGCGTCAGCCAAGTGACAAAGTTGCTAAATCTTTGCCGATAGAAATAGAGAAATCTGAGGAGCTTAACTGTGTGAACGTACTTGAGGCCGCTGAGAATTTTAAACTTGATCTAGATAATCGAGTTTCCAAGATTTTGTCCAAAGTTGATAACTTAAAACAGAAAAATACACGACTCTTCGATTCAGTACAGCCCGCATGTGTTGATACCACTGCACAGAATCAATCCTTGATTGAACAATTGAATCGAAAGTCGATGGAAATATCTGATTTGAGGGAACAAATTTGCGATAAGAATCTGGTCTTGGCTGAGTTAAAGGAAACACTTCGTACTCTCAAAGGTAAGAATGTTGTGGATAACGCAGCCACTATCTCAGCATCGTCCTCTAGTGCAATCAAAAGAACCCTTATTGCCGTCACACCACTTAACAAGGGCCCTAGGACTAAACCATCTCAAACTTTGGTCACTAAAGATAAGGCGGAATCAAAACTAGCTTCTAATATTCCCGTGTTGCCTTCTACAGGAGTAAGCACCACTACTAAGGCTCAAAGATCTAAGCTTAAAAGAAACAAGAAGAATGACAGGATCTTGCCCCCATCTAGTAGTCAAGTGAAGAAGAAAGTAGAAGCCCATCCTAGGAATGTTATTTCTGTTTTGAATAAAAAGAATCATGTAGCTAAACCTAAAGGCTCTGCGGTTGTGCAGCGTTCTAAGCCTACTGTGAATTCTAATTTAAAATGTTGGAATTGCAATGAATGTATGTTTTCTAGTCGTCATGATTCTTGCCTTATTGACCATGTGAATGAGATGTATGCCCGGAAAAATGGATTAGAATGGAAACCGACTGGGAAGGTGTTAACCCAAGTTGGTTGGATGTGGCGCCCCACTGGTAGAACTTTCACTATAGTAGGAAATACATGCCCTTTGACTAGGATCACTCCCACTAAAGCGAAGAAAGCGTGCCCTTTAACTAGGAGTACCAAGGCTACCAAAACACAAGCATGTCCTTTAACTAGGAACACCAACACTACTGTAGGAACAAAGTGCCCTTTAAATAGGTCTACTCCCACTGTAGTGCCCGCAAATAATCCAAAACCTAAGAAAGTTGGAACAGTAAAACCTGTTAGTGCTAAAACTCACATTAGAAAACGCAGGAAATCTAAGGGTCTCAAAAATGTTAGCAATTCTACTAATTCTATATTTGTATCTGCTAACACTCCGGAACCAATAGTTTCCAATGCATTGTCTACTGTTGTGATTGAAAACAGGTGGTCCAAATTGTTCTCTGGTATTTGGACTCTGGTTGCTCCAAGCATATGACCGGAGATCGCTCTCAGCTCAGAAATTTCGTTAGCAAGTTTCTTGGTACGGTTCGATTTGGAAATGATCATATTGCAAAGATAATGGGTTATGGTGAATATCATATTGGGAATGTTATAATTTCAAGAGTGTATTACGTGGAAGGTCTTGGTCACAACTTATTTTCTGTGGGACAATTTTGTGATGCAAACCTAGAAGTTGCTTTTCGAGAGCATACCTGCTTCATTCGTAATTTGGAAGGGGTTGATTTATTGAAAGGTACTCGAGGGAATAATTTGTATACTTTGTCTCCGCAAGACATGATGGCCGCTTCTCCCGTATGTCTTCTCTCCAAAGCATCGAAGACTAAGTCATGGTTATGGCATCGACGGTTATCTCATCTTAACTTTGACGCTATTAATCACCTGGCGAAAAACGAACTTGTTCGTGGTCTTCCTAAACTATCATTTCACAAGGATCATTTGTGTTCCGCGTGTACAATGGGGAAAAGCACTAAGAAGTCTTACAAACCCAAGACTGAAGACACCAACCAAGAGAAACTTTATCTGTTGCATATGGATCTTTGTGGGCCAATGCGTGTTGAAAGTCTTAGTGGCAAAAAGTACATCCTCGTTATTGTAGATGATTACTCTCGGTTTACATGGGTGAAATTTCTTAAAGCAAAAAATGAGGCACCTAAATTCATCATCAGATTTCTCAAGATGATTCAAGTGCGACTCAACACTACTGTCTGACGCATTCGTACAGATAATGGAACCGAATTTGTGAATCAAATTTTGCGTGATTATTATGAAGAAGTTGGCATTTCTCATGAAACATCCGTTGCTCGCACTCCACAGCAAAACGGTGTCGTTGAAAGGCGAAATCGCACACTTATGGAAGCTGCTCGAACAATGTTAATTTACGCAAAGGCTCCATTGTTTTTATGGGCAGAAGCAGTATCTACAGCAGTGTAAACCCAAAACCGGTCACTAATCCATAAACGCCATGGTAAAACACCTTATGAGCTTCTCCATGGTAAAGTACCAGATTTATCCTATCTTCATGTATTCGGTTCTCTTTGCTATCCAAATAATGATGGTGACAATTTGGGAAAACTTCAACCAAAGGCTTATATTGGTATTTTCATTGGTTACGCACCCGCAAAGAAGGCATACCGAATCTACAACCGTAACTCTCGCCAAATCCTTGAAACTATGAATGTTGATTTTGATGAGCTGACAGCAATGGCTTCTGAGCAAAGCAGCTCTGAACCCGCACTTCATGAAATGGGACCCAGTAATATTAGTTCTGGTCTTGTCCCAAACAACCCTACTTCATCATTTATACCACCTACTAGGAAGGAATGGGATACGTTGTTTCAACCGTTCTTTGATGAATTCTTTACTCCTCCAACTATTGTTGCTCCAGAACCTGAGGTAATAGCTCCGGTAACCGAAGTTGTCGCTCCAGCAACCGAAGCACAATCAGATACATCTGCACCTACAATTGGTCAAGATATACCATCCACAAGTAATTCTCAACCAACACATGTAACAACTACCCACGTCATGCCTACTGATGATGAAGAGGATGATGATGATCATGATTTGGAATTCGCTCAAATGCGTGAACTTCCATTCTTTGGTGTACCTATTCCCGACCCTAATCAAGCCGGGTCGTCCACCACAGAGGAAGCTCCTTCTACAGTTTACTCCAATCCACGGATTCGTGAACATTACAGCAAGTGGACAAAGGATCATCCTATAGATTCTATTATTGGTGACCCTAATCGTCCGGTATCCACACGAAGTCAGTTACAAGAAAGTGCAATGTTTTGTCACTTTGATGCTTTTCTCATTGAAGTTGAACCTAAGACATGGAAAGAAGCTTTTACTCAATCCTGTTGGATAGAAGCTATGCAAGAAGAACTTAATGAGTTTATACGTCTTGAAGTATGGGAACTTGTCCCATGCCCGGATCAAGTGCAGTTACTCACTTTGAAATGGGTTTACAAGGTGAAACTCGATGAGTTAGGCGGAATATTGAAAAACAAAGCTCGACTAGTAGCTCGTGGATACAAGCAATTATTGGGCGTCGACTTTATGGAATCCTTTGCACCTGTTGCCCGTTTGGAAGCTATTAGACTATTCCTCGCTTATGCAGCCCATATGAATATGATCGTCTATCAGATGGATGTGAAGACGGCATTTCTTAATGGTGAAATCAAGGAAGAAGTCTATGTTCAACAGCCGGATGGTTTTGTGAATCCTAATTATCCTAATCATGTGTACAAGCTTAAGAAGGCTCTCTATGGGTTGAAGCAAGCTCCACGCGCATGGTATGATCTATTGTCACAATTCCTCATTACTCAAGGCTTCGCAAAAGGAAAGGTGGATCCCACGCTGTTCATTCAGAAACGAGGTAAAGATATGATTATGGTACAAATATATGTTGATGATATTATATTTGCAGCCTCGACCCAAACCTTATCGGATGAGTTTGGGACACTCATGTCTTCCAAGTTTAAGATGTCAATGATGGGCAAGGTATCATTCTTCTTAGGTCTTCAGATATCTCAGAGTCCCAGAGGCATCTTTATCAATCAATCCAAATATGCCCTTGAATCGCTTAAGAAATATAAGATGGAATCTTGCGACCCCGTGGACACTCCAATGGTGGAGAAAACTAAGCTAAATGCAGATCCACATGGAGTTGCCGTTGATCCGACACTTTATCGTGGAATGATCGGTACTCTTCTGTATATCATAGCCAGTCGACCTGATCTTCAGTTTGCTATATGTATGTGTGCCAGGTATCAAACTAGGCCTACTGAATTACACTTAGCTACTGTTAAAAGGATCTTTCGATATCTTAAAGGAACCATTAATCGGGGACTTTGGTATTCGAAGGACTCTTCTACTGCACTAATGGCATATGCAGATGCGGATCACGCGGGTTGTCAAGATACAAGGCGTAGCACGAGTGGAACTTTGCAACTACTAGGAGATCGACTAATCAGTTGGGCATCGAAAAGGCAGAAAAGCGCTGCAATTTCAAGTACGGAAGCAGAATACATAGCTATGTCCGGTTGCTGTGCTCAAATTCTTTGGATGAGATCGCAATTAACCGACTATGGTCTAGGTTTCAACAAGATTCCGATGTACTACGACAACAAAAGTGCAATTGCCTTATGCTGCAACAATGTTCAATTCTCCCGGTCGAAGCATATTGACATTCGCTACCATTTCATCAAGGAGTGGAAAATGGAGTAATAGAGCTTTACTTTGTCCGATCTGAGTATCAATTGGCGGATATTTTCACGAAGGCTTTAGATCGCGCTCGAATTGAATTTTTGGCCGACAAGCTAGGAATGCGAACCTTCTCGCCTGAGACTCTAAAGGAACTAGCAGATGAAGCGAAAGAATAGTCTTGGTAAAACTATTCTCCGTATCCTTGGTGATCATTTGTATATATTGTTTATATTTTTATCCACAAAAGCAAAATACAAAAATATAAAACCATATAAAAACCATAAAAATTGAAAAATCTAGAAAAATCCAAAAATATTTTTACTTTATTTTTTCAAAGGCATGTCTTTTGGTACGATAATATTTACGGCCTTAGAAATGTTGATTAATATCGACACGGCGCCATAAATAGAGTTCGTGCAAAAGTTGTAAATATTTCATAAAACATGCCTAAATGGCTTGTAGTTATTTCTGACTGCAACCCGGTTTTCACATTAAAGTCAGGTATTTCTTATGAAAGCTTTGGCTAACAACGGGAATTAATTTTCTCGGGCAAGGTTTACTTTAAAACCTTGTAAGGGATCAAGTTTACTTTATAACTTGGTCTAACACAAATCTATGTACGTTTCAGTGCGTTTATTTGTTAAAACAAGAGAAGTCTTGTTTTTATGAAGCTATCATCTCTACAACCATGCTATCTACAATTGGTATCTACATACTCGACGATGCAACTACTCAACCGACGACTACAGTTCTTTCGATAGAACACGGGTCAACAATTGAGGGGGAGCAATTGTCAAGCATTCAGAATCTCCGATGCCGAACGTGCCAAGTTCACAAGTTGGTGTCAAGACAACAATACCAATCGTACATGTGGTGTCAAGAGATGACTTCAGACGTGACGAGGCGACCAACATATGCTGCCAAGAACCATTTGATCTTATCATATGATGTTCTCATCTATCAGGTCCAACCTTGTCAATTCTTTTCTAATATGGTGATTATGTGATCATGCTACAAATCGATATCATATCTCATACATTTGGTATCATGAAGATAAAACGGACTTGCATTTTTCTTCCCAAAACCTTTGTTAAAACTTCATTAAATCAATTGATATTAAAAACATCGATTGGGTTAATATTTTTAATATGGGGGAGAAAATGTGATTTAATATGGGATATTATCACAAATGGTTTGACTTAATGTGGCTCATCCCGACATGTGCGAAATGTTTTCGAATATCGTGGCATATGTTAAGGGGGAGCAAAATGGATTTGCACATCAAAATGGATTTTCATGGAGACATATACTTACCCAAACCTCATTTAATTCACGACGATGAAGATTGTGGTGACATAAGGATGGTAGGATAGGTTAAGTCCTATGATTCTTCCAGAACCGGAGGAATCTTCCCAAGGACATTCCATAGCTAGAAATAGTAGTCCTTAGGAAAGGTGGAGAAAGAATGTGAACGTAGCTGAATGCCGACCAAGTACTTAAGTTAGCACTGGAACAATCACAACAAGGTGCTAGTTATGACGTATTGGTAAGCATTGAAGGGGTTGAAGAATGAAAAAGAATTGTAAAGATAAAGGGTGTAAAGAAAGAAGCCCTCCTTACAACTTTAGGCAGAAACCGGGTTAATACATATGCTATTGAGATCATTTTAATGAATCTTGATATTGAAGACAGACATCATGGACCCAGTGATGCAATGCACAACCCATCCCAGCTAACTCAGATATCTCTCAAAAGGTATTTGTTTTAATCACACGGAGACAACACGTTATCTATCGATTTATTCACTCCGAATAAATTGGTATAGAAATGGTGGCACTCCTCTCCAGCCTCCGATCACTAAAATCCAAAGTGCACGATCGAGTCTAGAGCCATTTGAGATCATCAAATATCTCACTAGGACACACTTTCATATTTCCTTGCTTCTTCACACACTGTGAAAAGTAAGAAAGATTTTTAGAGTCCTACGCAAAATCTTCATGATCTTGCCTGAACATCCGAGTAATACGAAAGTATTTACAATGAAGATGGAAATCCTTCTTGAGCGAATATCAAAAAGCTCATGGTAGGTGACTTGTGCGATTCTTTATGAATCAAACTTGTGATAACTGGAAAGCAACAGCTGTTTAATTCTTAACTGAATTTAAACACGTTCCAGGCCTCTACGCAATATCTTAGTGATCTTGCCAGAACACTCAGAGTGATACCTTAGTGTTCATAGTGATGAGTGGAAATCCTTCTAGTGTTAACCTCAAACAGCACTTGGTAGGTAACTTGCAAGATTCTATACGAATCAAGCTCGTGACAACTGGAAAGCAACGATGGTGTGGTTCTTAATTGAATTTCACTTGTTCCAGGAACATGAATTGACGGCTTGAAATCATGCGGATATCTTTATCCAAATGATTCACTCTTTATGTTCGCAGTCAGCTTTGGACGGTCGAATAAAGAGAACGGGTTTACCCGCGAAATCCTGTCAGGAAGTTACTTAATTGAAACTATCCGTCACGGGTACGATATCTAATATCGTCCAACGGTCTTCACCGACCGGAGGTAAAATGCTACCGAATTAGAATGAAATGTTCAAAGCCATTTCGTTCGTGTCTACTTATGTTGCGGCATTTGAAGACGGTGGCGTTGCGGGATCCAAGAAGAAGTCGTCCCCGCATGCTTATACTTTATGCACTTAATATCTCATCTAATTCAAGAAAGCCTAAAAGTTAAGTCTTCCGCTGTTTCAAACTCTGAAGCTTTCAAGAATTACGAAGGTATAAGTATGTGGGACGTGAGGTCACGAAGAGGCGAAGATCACAAGTGATGGATGCACGAGATCAAGGCAAGAGATTGATGCTCAAAGATTGATATCAAAGATCACATCGGCATGTTCACCAGAAAAGAAAAAGAAAAAGAAAGACGAAGACTACGAGCTCAAGAAAAGCATAGTATGCTAGGTTTATTTTATTATTGTAACTTGGGTAACGCCCTTGTTTGGAGTGACCTCCCTTAGGGGGAGATTGTTGGAAATACGTTTTACGTATTAAGAAGGATCGGTCACTCCAACAATAGTCCATGTTATAGCTCGTAGTTTAGTTAATCTTCTTTACTTAACAAACAAGTCCAAGCCTAGCCTACAACATGTGTAGGCCGGCCCAAAAGTGTAAGCCCAAGCCCATTACAAGGCTTGGGTATATAAACCCTCTCCTTTGATGGAGAGGGTGTGGTTTTTCATAATTTACACATAGTTCTTTCTAACTTTCTCTCTCTAGAAGTGTGAAATCCACCATCTTTCTATCTCTTTCTCTCTCTAAAAACATAAGCATAGATTTACAAATCTACAACGGACATCATCCCGGCTATACGGAAATCACTCTAGTGATAATTCATTATTCACGTGCGGAGACATTCCAAAGATCTACCCAGTCGCATAAGGAAGATTGGACGAGACGGAAGGATAAAATATCGAGACTTTTAGGTCATTTATTAACAGTCCATAATTAGACGAACGGTCAAAAGAAATCAGTTACAAGACAAAATGAAGTAACAAGTGAAAAAGCGATCGTCGAGTAAAAACGTATTCGTAAGCGCGTAATTCGTTTAAGAAAAGGTAAGAAAACGTATGCGGATGCATAGACATTGCGCCACTTGCATAAAATATAAAGGTTTTCAAAACTTCTTTTCACTTTATTTCATTTTATTTATCTTTATCATAAATACAAGTAAAAAGTTCTTTATTATCAAGATTTTTAAGGTGACTACTATTCAGCCTAGCATGGCTCCTTCTAAATTAGACATAGGTGATCAGGCCATGTATAATTTAGAAATAGCAATGCAGTGCTCAGTTTCGTCGAAAAGTATTACGTTTGTTATGTTTATATATAAACCATGCAATTTGTAAAATGGAATTTAAAAATAGTTTATAAATTTATAGGATACAAGTAATTTGTGAGATACTTAATAAGCAACTTTTAATCTTACGAAAAGTATTTTATAAGACCAAAGTAAAAATAATTGGTGAAAATAATCGTAAAACAATATCAGATTTATTTATAATATGACATTATGACAACGTATAAAGTAGTCAAAGGTTTGCAAAAAGTGGCAAATAGTAGCTCATAAAACAACAAATGAAATGGTTACAAGTTGTTAAGGTTTCAAAAGGTTATAAGGTTTAGACGAAAACGCCATGAGATACGCGATAAGAATGTCAACGAAGAATGTGAAGGCAAAACTTCAAAACTCAACCCAAATCAGTTGAAGGTTAGAAGAAAACGAAAATAAAATAACATCGAATGACAAATGAGTCATATATATGAAAAGAGTAAAACAATCCACATGTGTATTCTTTGTAAGATACTCGACACAACATGCTTTTAAGAAAGTATGTTATTCGTTTTTAAATTACACCATTAATCCGGTAATTGCTAATCCTGTACTGTTTCTATTTTTAAACATTTTCACATGCAACTAGTATTCGTTAGTTGTAAAATAATATTTGTTAAAATTTTACGATCTCAAATGAAATCAAAACAGCTTAGAAACATTTAAAACTCATGTTCTGAATTTTCTATCAGATTTAACTTTTAAATATGAGCCGATTAATTGACCCGATAAACGACATCTCCAAGACTCAGAGTTTAAAGCATTTTGATGCAAAACGACGTTTCAGACGACTTTCTAGTTTTACCCGAGACCTGAAAACCAATGTAAAATGACCAAAATACCCCTGCAAGTTCTGTGCAGGTTTGACCTTTTTTTTTTTAAAAGCATGTTTTACTTTTAAGTTGTGGCCTGTTTATACTGCCCCTGCGGTTTCTACATAAAATGTATTTTTCGACACTTTCTAACGGCTCAAAATATATACACACATGTCTTGTGGATTTTACAACAATGAAAAATAAATCTCATAATGAGCATCAAATAAAAATATAGTATAATGAATGACATAAGATGCTTCAAGGTATTCAACACGAAATTTAGGAAGCAAAACGGTGAATGACGTTACCAAGATTTAAGCGAACAATACACTTCGGAGTCGATACATATAAATGTCAACGAATTAAATCTTCACATGTCGTATAAAACGGTGATAAAAATCAACAAAATATTATGAAAACCATGATATTATTCAACACGATTATAGGAAATGTTTCAAAATGTGTGACTCACACGATAGCGGTTAGTCTATTCCAAGGACACATTGAGCTACACAATGGTCTAGACACTACGTTTCAAGACGTCCAAGCACAAACAGCCGAAAGACGATTTGGATATCTATATAGATATCACAAAGGGTTAAACAATGAAAGTAACGTGTGCAGATGAAGGTATGTAAGGTCATAATATAAAATTTGTAATAAAAGCAATTTAAATACTTCAAAAATAAATACAGAAAGATCTTGAAAATTCAATGTATTTATTTAAGTTAATCATTAAAAAATGATTAACTTTTATCGAAAAGTTTAACGACATAAATATATATATCGATTAAAGGGATCCTAGATATAAATATATATCCGTAAATGGATCATAGTATTTATTTATAAATACTTGGCAATAAGGTATACGTAATAACGTATACTAAAATTGTAATCTCAGAAGTAGCTTGAACCTGAAGTCACGCGAAATCATGTGCACCGACTCTTTGAAAAATAAAAAAAAACCGACAGTTATAGTTTAGGTTTTTAGAAAAAGACCTAGTTCTCTATAACTCATGGCTCTGGTACCAATCTTTAACACCCCTAAATTTACACGCAGCGGAATACATCTTTGGGTGCTAAACAATGATACTACAACACATAATTTATAAAGAACGACTCGAAAAGAGACGTTTCAAATTTATCGTTCCTAAAACATTTGTCAGAGTAGCGTAGTCCCAAGACATCGTAACCAAAGTACAACCAAAACAAAAGATTTAAATTGTTTTGAACAAAAGGAACGACAAATATTCAAAAAGTTTATATTGAAAAGTAGTGCACAACATTCATTCCCGTGGCTTCCAAGCTTCAGCCTTCTTGATTACCTGAAATACATGTGAGAAAATCATCAGCAAAAATGCCGACTGAATCTATAGGTTTATATAATCATTTTGAACACAAGCAAAGATTATAAGTTTGTGGCATGCTTAAAGGCAACAAGCATCAAATAATAATTCGCATCAACAATAATAATTGTATATAGCATAAATTGCAATAAGCTCATGGAACCGATCCCTTAGACACTCCCATATCAGTCTAATAAAACGAGAGATTTATTAATTGTCGGTTACCTCCAGATTATTGGTACATTGCCGTATACCTGACTTCTTAATACAATATGTTCAAACAGTGTGGAGGTCGGGCCTAAGCTTCTATGACAAGTCCACAAAAACTGAACCGGGGCGGCTTCCCCCATAGATCTATTAACTGTACTAGCGGTTAACCCATCATAGGTTAATTAACGGTCCATAATTGAGGCTTTAACTAAGGCAATCACTTAATGCAATTTAAAGGCAACCACGGGTCCATTCATAGAGGGACAAGCATACCATAAAAATCTTGTGTTCTAAGTTTAAAAAAAACATGTATTCCCCCTCGCGGGTTTTAAAAATACTTGAATGAGCTCAAACGAGGCTATAGACTCACCTTAGTACTTATAGTAGTTGAAGACGATCGCCGACGATAGTAGATGCCCGAAAAACACGACAACCGCAACCTAGCAAATAAGGTGCGTACATTAATAATAGACTCGAGAAATAAATGATACTTAATAAAATCAAGCTCAAGTATAAAATCACGACAACTCGAGAGAAAATGATGCAAGTGGTTCTATTTTACTCTCCTATATATTCTTTTTATTATTATATGCCTTTAATAAAAATCTGCCGGAACATACCGAATGTCCAAGCCGTTTTCCCATACTTAAACATATCAAATTTTTATGATACTACTCATAGAACTTACTTACTATATATATAAAGTCCTCTCAAAAGCCCATTAAAAGATTTTACTTCTAATGTTCCCTGCCCGACTCATCTTTGAATCACAAAATCCGGACAGTTTAGCGACCTTGACTTACGAAACCATTTTGACCATTCTAAACAACTCCATTTGTAAAACCGCCACTTGTCTCTAAAAATAGACTCAAAATACTAAACTTGGAGCCTGAGATCAGCCCTTGAATCATTTTGAAACTCATTTTATAGTCCCCGAGATTCGATCCAAATATCGACAACAATTTTCGGATTGTGTCGACACTTGTTTCCCGGTACACAATCATTCAAAACATCATAACTTCGCGCTCGTTTTGAGTAGAAGCTCTACCTTATATCAAATCGAAGCTAAGGAAATTATCTACAACCCTAGGCTATAAGTTAAGTCATTTTCAAAACATAAAAATTCGGATTTTTCAGTTTACCTACTGCCCAAAATTGACTATTAAAATCTCCCATAAAAACATGTTTTTGATCAATTCTAACAATTTTCCTCATCATCCTACACCCCTAATATCATCATAAACCATTCCTAACACTTGCATCATCATCAAAATCAAAAACCCAAAAATTAAAAATCAACTTTTTAACAAAAACATGGCATGAAGATCTTTTGATCATCATTACTAACACATGCATACAACAAATGTCGATCAAACATAACCAACTTTTCTTGAAAAATTTATATGGTTGCATGTATGGAAATTTTATACCAAATTGTAGCCCTTTGAAAATGGAGGATGGGACTTGTTTTAGTTTCTCTTGGATCAAGCTAGAAAATTTTTGGTTAAGGTGTTTGTGTTGTTAATGGTGGATGGCTAAACAAAGGGTGAAGAAGAAGTTGGTTGATTTTTTTTGTTAAATGAATTTATTAAAAGAAAGTGCTAGTGGAAATGTTAGGTATAGTGTGGAGTTGGGGTAGTTTTTGCCAATTTGTGATAGTTTTGGTCCAAAATGTAAATATTAGTTAAAAAGCGGGAAATGACTAAAAGTCAATTTTACAAATATTTACGGGACTCGGGTTTCATAAAAATACTTAAAAGTTTAAACGCACACGAAAAATAATAATATAACGACTCGATACGTAATTAGAACGATATCGTCGAAAATATTAAATATCGAAACGATCGATAATAAAATATAAAATTTTAGGCATCCGTCATTATCGCGATCACTAGAAGTCCTCGTTACTCGTCAAAATATTAAAATATAATATTTAATATCAGTTTCAACTTAAATCATTAAACATAATAATACTTAACGTTATAAAATACTTCAAAATAATTGAAAATAGAAATAAATTATGACCTTATTTTTACGAGTTTTACATTTTGAGAATCCATTTGGTACCAATTGCTGTCTTTCCATCTGGTAAGTCAACTAGGATCCAAACATTGTGAAACAAGAATTGTTGCATTTCCTCCTACATAGCCTCCACATAACTTTGATCCTCAAGAGCATGTGAGACAGACCTAGGTTCCACCTGTGACAGAAAACAAGCAAACAAATAGTGAAGAAAATCTGTGTGATTATTACACTTTTGGTCTTCAATGTATCTCACAAGAGCATGATGACCAGAAGGGCCTTTCTTATGCATTCCGCGAGTCTTGACAGTAGAACCAGGATCTCCCATGATTTGAGTAGTAGGATGGACTTTATTGATCCGCTGAACAGGAGTGGGGCTACTTCTACTTCTGGTGCCAAGTTATTAATATCCCCAACTATGTCATCATCATATGAAGCAGAGTCGAAAATGGCATCTATTAGTTGCTTATGAATATCATCCAGCTTAGTTGAAGACTTCTTTTGATAGTTTCCCAAGTCAGAAGGACCAGAGAACCTAGTTGTGGAAGTAGGATCACTAACCGGGCTTCCAATAGGTGTTGAACTTGCACTAGGAGTAACAATAGGATCACCAGGAGTAACTGGTACAACAGGAGTACCTATAGGAAACTCAAAGCCTCCTTGAGTAGCTGCTGTAGTAGCATCTTGTTGTTGCTTAAGCAGTGTATCAAGAGCTCCTTGTGAGTCCATAATGTTTGATGAAGTAGAACTAATAGAAGTAGCCGTCTTGTCGGGAGCGACTGTGGTGGAATAGGATGGTATGACATAAATGTCATCATCCTCATCTGAGTCCGAAGAGCTAGATGTAGTAACTGCACTAGAAGACGCAAACACTTGTGGACCTGCATGTTGGTTAGGTTTGAAACGAAAACATCCCAATGAGTCACTAAGGTAATCAAGATCAAAATACCATTCAGGACCTTTGCCTTGGATGTTTGTCTTCTCCTCAAAGTACCCGAGATTAATAGTTTCAATGACACGCTTGGCATTGAGATTCTAAACCCGATAGGCTCTTGAGTGAGCTGAATATCCCACAATGTAACCTTCATCTGCCTTGCCATCAAATTTCCCCAAATAGTCACTAGTAATCAGAATGGTGACAGGACAACCAAATGACTTCAAATGAGTAATGCTTGGGACTTTGGCTATGAGTAGCTCATAGAGAGTCTTCTTATGTGGATTGGTAATGGAAACCCTATTCAACACATAACTTGCAGTGTTGACAGCTTCTGTCTAAAACATAGTTGGATGCTTCGAATCTGCAAGCATGGTTCTTGCAGCTTCTATAAGAGTCTTGTTCTTCCTTTCTACAACAGCATTTTGTGGAGGAGTCCTGGTAGCGCTATAATCTCTTTTGATACCTTTGGAATTGCAAAGTGCTATGAGGTCTGTATTTTTGAATTCAGTTCTGTTGTCACATTGAATACCTTTCACCTTCTTGGACAACTAATTCTCAATGAGTGCAACAAAGTCTTTGAGAATGGAGTAGGTCTTACTTTTGACAGCCAGAAAGAAAAACCACGTGAACTTGCTATAACCATCAGTTACCACAAGACAATAGTGTTTATGGTCAATGCTCCTAATAGAGGTAGGACCAAACAAATCCATATTTAGTAGCTGCAATGGTTCAGTTATGAGGCTGAGAGTAGTAATGGCTTTGAAGGATGCTTTATGTTGTTTGCCTTTGCTGGAAGCAAGCAAATTAATGTCATTCCTGAATGTTTTGGGAGTAAACTAGAGACTAAGTTCATATTCGCCAGTGTGAATGGTCTTGAAGTTTACATGTCCCATCCTCCTATGCCATTTGGTGGCTTCATCTTCTGATGCTTTGGCAACCAAACAAGCTAGTTGACCAGTAGGATTAACTTCATTCAGCTTGATGCTATAGAGGTTATGTCTTCTTGGGATTTTGAGTAGAACACGGGAGTCATCCGGTAACTTAAGTCTTTGGAAAACACTAGTGCTTCATTATCCGTAAAGAGGACAAACAGCTTCTGGTCACAAATCTGAGAGACACTGATCAAGTTGAAGTGTTAAAGTACTTCTACATAGTAAACCTTTTCAAAATTAAGGTTAGGAGTCTGAATGGTTCCTTTGCCAGAGATCCTTCCTTCACCACCTCCAAAGTACACCTTCCCGCCTTGAAATGGTACAAAGATAGTCAAAAGTCCTTTATTTCCTGTCATGCTCCTAGAGCATCCACTATCTACTATTCCAAGAGATGGATCGTGGTATGGAGTAATCTACAAAAACACAAAAGTCATATGCAAAAGTTAGTGTCTTAAGGGGACCCAAACCTTTTCAGGTTTGAGTCTGCCTTGTGGATCATTTGTAGATAGCCAAGAAGATTGATGAGATCCACTGTTGTTCTTGCGTTGCCTGTGCTTCATATTGGTGTTACGTTTTGACCAAGAAAAACCTGCTGAGGGCTTAACAGCAGAGCCCAAATATCCCAACCCAAAATGCATTTGGTCAGAAGTAGTAGCATAATTCTGATTAAAATGCTGAAAATAATTACTGGTTGGTCTATTATAGGTGTAAGCATTGCTTCTCCAAGAAGTAGAAGCTGAAGTAGAGGTCCTTCTAGAAGAAGGAAAAGATTGGGCACATAGATTTAATCTGCTAGAAGCAAAACCTATGCCAAAAGGAGCAACTCCTGGTGGACCAGGAGTAGCATAAGCTTGATAACCAGGAGGCTTTTGATAATAAAAAACATAATCCTTAATCGAATGAAATTTACTACCACAAACAAAGCATGTTTTAACAGACCTTTTATTCAAATGACAATGTTTTAAACTGCTATTCTTATTACAAACCATTCTAGGAGCAACAACATTCCTAGGATCCAAAAAACTAGAATTTGAAACAATGGAAGTAGAAGTAGAAGCAACTCTCTCATCACTCATCCTAGCACTAGTAGTGGCAGTGTTATTTGTCTTGGGACTCGGTGGTCTTGACTCTTCACTTGAACCACAGGATGCATAGTCACTCGCCTTGTCACTGAAAGTACAAGAGACAAAGTCATTAGTGTTAGTAGAGCTTTTGGGAGACTAATGCATCTGTGATCCATCCAAGTCTGTATGCATGGAAATGGGCATAAAAGTTCCTGTAAGAGGTGGAGGAACATCATGCATTGCTACAACTGGTTTAAACCTAGTGTAGCTAGGTTTCCCTCCTCCTCTTTGTTAGGATCAAAGACACTTGAAAAAGGATGAATCAAAATCATCATCCGGACCAATATATTTGTCAAAACCTAAACCTCTCTTAGTTCTACCAGACATGCTACTATCTATCAGTTTGGAAAGATTCTTGGGTGCTTTTTGCCATTTATCAAATCTTAATATAGTAGCATCCAACCTTTCTTGCATTTCTTGTTTTGCGTGAATACTCTCACTGTTAAGTTTTTCAGTGTATTTAAGCATATTAGTGGTATTCTCTAAATCGATGCTTAGCACTCTAATCTTATCCTCATACTCAAGTTGAGTATTTTGAAGCCACTTCTTTTGTTGTTATAATGTTTTTAGAGAATTCTTATAAACTTGAACTTCTAAAAAATATTTATCATTTTATTCATTTAGTTCATTGCATTGAGTTAAGAGGTCTGAGTATTTATCATGACAACCAAGAGGGCAATTTTGTACCTGAGGAGAGATTCCCATAAGAGCAAACTCCTCTGCTTCCTCTACATAAGATATGTGACCATCAATCATAGCAAACACATCAGTAGAAGATTCAACTGATTCCAAGGTAGGAGTCTGATGATCATTCCAGTTGACCATTGAATCAACTAACACCAAAGCTTTCTTTTCATCCTTGAGATCTTGAACCTTGAAAGCCGAATACCTGTTCTTCTCCTGGTCATTTTTGTTAGGGCATTCCCGAGCAAGATGTCCTTGCTTCTGACAATTATAGCATCTGACCTTGCTCCTATCAAACCTGGCTGGGTCTTTTGGGTTGTAGCTAAATTTTGTACCGGCTTTCTTTTCAAACTTATGAACCCGGAGAGTAAGCCTAGCCATCTGCCACTTTAGATCCATTTCATCCAAGTCAATCTTATCAACTTGTTTGAAATCATCAAACGCTAGTTGCTGTTGTGGATTGATGAGACTGTATTTATACATAGTCTCATCGTCCAAAATGGGCTTAAAACGCTTAAAATATCGTCAAAATACCCAAAATATGCCTGTGTTTGTTCATTGTGTATTTCAGGTACGGATATCGTGAATTCACCAAAAGATCAAAGGAATCAAGCAAAAACGAACACGGGAAACGAAGCCGCACAAAGAACCGGACCCGAATCATGAATTTCTAGTCAAGTCCTTGAAGAATTGAAGATTGGCAAGATTGGTCCCTCAACTTTTGAAGACTTGTCACTTTTGACCCTTGTAAATCTCAATTATTACAAGATTGGTCCTTAAGTTTCAAGAAAATACCATTTAGGCCCTTGAATATTGAAGAAGATACATGTTTAGTCCTTGTTCATATTTTAACCAAACACAAGGACTGAATTTGCCAACTGTCCTAAGTTTTTACAAAGGGAAAAAGTCATTTGGGCTATTTACTACAAAGTGAAGAAGATATGAGAGTTAAGGGGCCAAAACTACCCAGACAAGCAAACCCCAACCACCACTCCTATGCCTACACATCACCCCCTCCCTGCCACCTCACCTACGCCATGTCACTTCCCACTACCCTAATTTATATTTAATTAACAGATTCAAATCTGTTTATTTAATATAATTAAGGAGGGAAACACCTACTATTCATCCTCCCTACCCCTAAACACCCCTAATCCATTGCAAGAACCCTAATGACGAACTAAGCACAAACCAAAGGGGTTTTAGCCAATAATATCCAGAACTTTAATTAAACACCTTCTCATCACAACCCACCAAAAAACACAATACCCCGTGACTCCATGTGGACCCCCCGTCCTCCCCTGTCTTCTCAAAAATGGCAAAGAAAGCATCCTTGACTCAATCCACGTCTCTTATTCACTCCTTGGTCCCCAAGTCCAAGATAAACGCCTTGGATCATCACATGACAGCTATCATCACATGGGACTGCCAAAGACCAAGTTTGAAGTCAAAATATGCCAAAAAGATCCGAATCTCTCCAAGGGCTTTTCTGGAAATGCATAAATTAGGGCTAGGGTTTCTAGTATCTTCTTGTAAGCCTTATAAAAGGCCTTGTAGTATTTACATTAGTTCCTTTGTTCCAGATTTTTTGTATAACTTTTTAACTTATTAATGAAAATGAAAGGTTTGATGTATACAAAATTCTGAGTTCCCTGTTTTAGTATAATCTGTTTTATGTTTTTTTTAATTAGTAAGTTTTAAAAAAAGTTTTCATTTGTCAAAGAATTTTTCAGAAACATTTGTGTTTTAAAAATTCTTGAAAAAGGTTTTTCATAAGTTGGATTTCACTATCACATGAAGTGATAGTGGATTGTGGTGTGATTTCTTCTTGTGGTTACGTTTTTGTCAAGAGTCTTTGAATTTTAAAGAAAAAGGGTAGTTTCAAAAAGGTTTTCAAAAGTCTGTTTTCATTTTTTTTATCATTCATTTTTACTGCTTGTGTAAGTTAGCATCAGAAGCTTGACAAGCTTGTGACTGCAGCTTAAACAAGCTTGAAGCTTGTTGATTGTTGGTTGTGGTTGTGCAGGAAGGAAAACCCCAAGCAAAATCTTCAGTCCACCACTCATTTTCCATTTTTGTCCATTTTGAAGACATTTTACCCCCTGGTCTTTTGTAGACCAGCCAACGGGGCTCTCTACACATTCTTGGGCTCATAAACAGTAACAAAAGAAGGCATCAGCTAACCAAGGTTTGGCTTGAACCCTTTTGCATTTGTTTTTGGATTCTTATGTGTATGTGGTTTTGCTATTCAAGTTGACTGATAAAGGTGAGTTTAGTTGGTTAGTTTAGGTTCATTTAGGTTTATTTGCTATGATAGAGTAGGTTTGATTAGTTTTAAGCAGTTTCATGAGCTTTTAGTTTGATAAAATTTCACTTTCAGATATAAGGGGGTGTTTGGGTCTGCTTGTTAAGCTAGGAGTTTACCAAGATTTTGGCTTGAACACAGTTTCAACACACTCATCTTAGTAGATATATGCTTTATAAGTAATTTGTTTTCAGTTGGTAAAGGTTTCAAATAGAATTGCATGCTTATATTAGTCTAAACTAGCATAAATCTGCTAGTGTCATTTTGTGCCTAATTTTAGCTTGAATCTGCCCACTAATTTGCAAAGCTGTTAGATAATAGGAGCATCTAGGATTATAGATAGCTTTGATTTGTTTTGCTTGATCTGTATGCAAGATATAGGCTGTTGAAAATCGTATTTGAGCACCTAGGGATAAGTTACTGTTCACCAGCAACATATAAGCCATAACAGTCACTTAATTCTGCCATCTTTGTGCTTATTTTGCATTGTGGTTGTGTGTTTTTCAGTTTATATTGACTCCCCACACTCCACTGAGTGTGGGGGTGCCTTTGTTTCCAAGTAAAACCAACAAACAAACAAGTTACAAGCAATTGAATCCACAGACCTTGAATTTTCATTAACAGTGGGAACTCCTTTCCCACTGATAAGGTTGTTTTTCCCACTGCTTGCACAAAAAGACAGAAACTATAGAAAGTGTCACTATCACATCTCACTTTTTTGTCTTTTGTGACCTTAATTAGGAATTAGGGTTTGCTTCTTTTTTCTATATTTTTCATTTTTAATTTCTGATTTTTCAGTTTAATTAATTTTTATATTACTGTTCATTTGATATTTTCTAGATTAATTGGGTAATTTAATTACTTTTTAATAATCTGTTTTTTGTCTTTTAGTGTAGAAACTTAATATTTTTCATTTTTAATATTTTTCTTAGGTTTAGAAAATTCAGTTAAGATTTTTGGTTTTAAAATTAGTTACTGTTCACTTTTTAATTATTTTTTATAATTAAATTAAGTTAATTAGGGTTTAATTATTAACTAGTTTTGTCTTTTAGTGAAAAATTTTACATTTTTCAAACTCTTGTATTTTTCTACTGTTCATTAGAGTATTTTAAGATTTTTAAAATTGTTAGATTAATTTTGTCATTATTTAATTATTTTCTAGGATTATTTTAATTTAAAAATAGTTTTAAGTCATTTAAAAATAGAAAAATAGTTTTTAAAAATTTAGAAAAATAGTTTTTAGTCTTTAAATAATATAAGTTAGTTATTAGTTCAATAAATTAATATTTTGGGCATTTTGTTAATTATATTTAATTTTAGGGCTTTAATTAGCATTAAAAATTGAATATTTAATTAATAAAAGGTTTTAAAATATATTTGTTGGATTTTTATTCTTATTTATATTATTTAAGACTTAGTTTAATATTTTAATTAGTTTTTAGGTTTTAATTTTTAATTTCATCGCGTTTTACGTAATTACGTCATCGTTTTACGTCAACGTCGTAGTTTAATCGTAGTCGTAGCTCGTCTTTTATTTTTCTCTCTTGAAACCAAAAACGTCACTAATCCAAACATTGTTATTTTACATAATTGGCACACTTAATTCACACCTCCTTCGAGAACGAACTTGGAATTTATTCGATTTGTCGGTTTTTCATTAAATCGTCAAGTTTAATACTTGCCGCGTTTATATTTGCTTTTTCCTAAAAGTAAATATATACTAAAACCTACATCAATTTTTGGCGCCGCTGCCGGGGAGGTGTTTGTGTGCCATTATTATTAGTATCGTGTTTGTTTGAGTAGTGCGTTTTTGCTTTTCATTTTTTGGAAAGCGTGAATATCGTACATACTCATTTTTGTTATTTTTCATTAATATATTATAATATCCAAATAAATCGTGTTTAATTTTCCTAAATTAAACACACAACAATCTTTACTATATTGTAGATATATTGGTTTTCGTTTTTCTTGTGAATATATTATTACTATATTGTACTACGTAAGAACAAATAAATATACAAGTACTCCAAAAGCGTGAAAACGCAACCTTGATTCGGGATTTCATCACTCGATCATTGTATTCGAATCCAAAGCAAAAGTTTAAAGGCAAAATAGATAAATACTTTCGTGAGGCTTAATTTCAATTAACACAAACTATAAGGTGGGTATAAGGCGGTTGTATTTCACGACCTAAAGGAAAAAGGCTCTTAAGTGCTTCGCGCCGCCTCGTTTCCTCCGCTTGCTTGTGCGTGTTTTGAGAAAGAAGGCTAATCGAGGGTTTGCCGCCCAAGTATTATCTACGTATATTATATTTGCTTGTGTTTTCAAGATTAAACCCTCTTGAACGTTTTGGTGTTCCACCAACGTTCTAAAGTCATCGAGAACGTTCACTCCACGTGATCGTTTTCATTCTTTGAGGCTCCTTTAATCGAGAAAGTCGATTCGAGGGGAGATTTGTAGATTTTTGTCTACGTAATACATTCAAAAAATCCAACAAAATTAAAAAACCAATCAAAAACCAAAAAAAAAAAAAAAAAAAAAAAAAAATTTGAAAAAAAATCAAAAAACCGCAAAAAGAATCTTCTTTGCTACCACCCATTCTACGCTTAGTGCATGCGCACTCGATCGAAGGATTATTCCAATTCTAGTGAAGCTTCGAATCGACGCAATCGTAATCGAAGGAATCGACGACGTAGACGAGAATTAGAAACCGACGTTCCTAATATCGTTGTTGAAGAAACCGTAGAGGAGATGGCCGACAATCGTTCTATGATGGAATTGATCCAAGCGCCCACCGAGGGTTATGGAGACGCGATCGTAATTCCCGCTATCGAGGCGGAGAATTTTGAGATCAAAAGCGGAATGCTTTCGTTGATCCAAGCTACAAAGTTTCGAGGTCGTGAAGCCGATAATCCTCACGACCATATTCGGAATTTTGATCGTCTTTTGGCCACGAGCAAGTTTAAGAACGTCGACACCGATGTCGTCAAGCTTATGCTTTTTCCATACTCGCTCGATGGTGCCGCCAAGGATTGGTACGAGAAAGAGCCACCTAATTCCATTACTACGTGGAAGGATCTCGTTTCCAAGTTCGTTAATTATTTTTTCCCACCGTCTAAGACGACGTTTTTCAAGAATGAAATTACGAAATTTGAGCAAAAATCGAATGAATCTTTTAGAGACGCGTGGGATCGTTTTAAGGAATTGCTTAGGCAATGTCCTCACCATGGTTTTTCCGAGTTGCACCAAATCGATACGTTTTACAACGGTCTTAATTTTCACGAACAAGACTCGTTGAATTCCGCCGCCGGTGGCAACTTTTTGTGTAAGACTCCGAGAGAAGCTTTGATAATTATCGAGAACCGATCCAAGGTTTACCAACTCCGCAATGCACCGAGTGTTGCCAATGTCGCCAATGTTAGTAGTTCTAATCGCGACATTGAGAGAGTTGATGCAAAAGTCGACAAGCTTACGAATGTGTTCACGTCTTATCTCATTGAGATGCAAAAGAAAGACGCTCCCGCTACGGTGAAAGCGGTTGAGGTTTCATGTACGTTTTGTGGTGGACCTCATAATTATTACGAGTGTGCGGCTACGGATGGCCAAACGTCGAATGTGAGTGCGTTAAACAACAATTTTTCTAATCAAAATCAAAATAACGCCGGTCCATCACAACAAGGAAATTATAACCAAGGCAACAATTTTAATCAAAATCGAAACAATTTTCAAGGAAACAATCAACAAGGAAATTTTTCGAATCAAAATCAAGGAGGTTATAATCAAGGTCGTAATATAACTTGGCAAAATAGAGATAACAATCAAGGAAATAATTTTTCAAATGGGAATCAAGGAAATTTTCAAAGAAGTAATCAAAACCAAGGGAACTTTAATTCTAATCAAAATAGTTCGTCAAACGATTTTCAAAATTACATGAAAACGAATGAGGCTAATATGAGACGATTAGAGGGAGAAATTGGTACTTTGAAAAACGACTTCACAAATACTTTGAAATTGCAAAACACGAAGATTGAGCAAGGGCAAATTGATATTAAAAAGATGTTTTCGGCTATAATGAACAAAACCTCGGGTTCGTCATCAAGTTCGTTACCTAGTGACACCGTTGCTAATCCGAAAGAACAATGTACAGCCGCCTCGTCTCGTGAGAAAGGTCGTGTGATTACCCCTAACCTTGAAGGATTCCGTATTGTTTATCCCTCTCAACCCTCGACTTCTAAGACGTCTTCTTGTTCTAAAGTCGATGGGGTGAACGTGGCGACCAAGGAAAAGAGTGCACACCCTCGTGTACCTCAATTTCCATCCACGGTTCAAAAAGAGAGCTTTATCGACCTTACCAAAGTAACCCTTGAAGAAACTTGTGCTTCGATCCTTCTTAAAAAAACCCAAAAGGCGTATGCCGAGAAAGGAAAAGGATCCGGGCCAATTTCTACTACCTTGTGATTTTTCCGAGATTGAGGGATGTTTAGCCCTTGCCGATTTAGGTGCTAGCATCAATCTTATGCCTCATTCTCTATGGAAATTGATGAGATTGCCTTCGCTTACCCCCACAAACATGACAATCGAACTTGCAAATTGTACACCTTTAATACCAATTGGAATAGCCGAGGATGTCTATGTTAGGATTGGAAAGTTTGTTTTTCCCGCGGATTTCGTTATATCCGATTACGAGTGTGACCCTAAATGTCCCATTATTTTAGGCCGACCATTCTTATCGACGGCTCGAACCGTAATCGACGTTCACGAGGGGAGACTTACTATGAGATATGGGGAGGAGAAAATAGACTTTTTTGCTAGAAAATCCCAAGGATTTAATGAGAATGAAAAAACCGAGGTTTTAAAACCTAATGATTCAAATTCTAATGATTTCAAAATGTTTACTTTAGCGGAAAGGATGAAGCTTGATGCATGTTTTGAAAGAATTAAGAAAAACGGTTTTAAAGATGATGATTTTAATGATAAAGAATACGTGTACCTAATTCAAAAGGGTATGTGTAAATTTATGGATGAAAACTCACTTTGGGATGTTTTTAGCGAAACAAGTGAAACACCAATTCCGAAGGGTGACGTTAATGCCATCACGACAATGACCAAAATGGATTCGTCTTCACCACCTTCGAAGGACCACGTCTTTGAGGCTTCAACTTCTAACTCCATCGAAGTGCCTCCTTTGCCTAGCCCAACACCCGTTGAGGCTAAAGGGTTTATCGACATCGATCCTCTCGTCTTAGAAAAGTCACCTAAGCATAGCCCTAGTGCTTGTAAGTCCATGGTTGTGAGTGCTCACATCGACTCTTTCTTTGACGATGACGATGGCGATTTTGCCGAGCTTGATCACGTACTTCGACATCCACATGCTATTTTTGATTCTCCTAAGAAGAAACATGTGAAGTACGATGATTATGAGTTTGATCCCGAGATTGAGGAAATCATTGAACGAGAGCTTGCTCTTATGCCTTCACTACCACCTACGAGTGAGGTCGACCTTTCCAAAATCGAGGATGAACTCAATGAGTTGGAACGTCTTATTTTCGATGACGAACCAACTCATGTGACCACTAAAAATCCCATTCTCGAGGAGTTACCTTATCAACACTCCTCATTTGAGAATGACGTTTACCACATTCGTGAGGATCTAACTTATCAACGATCCCCACAAAAGAATGATGGTTTCGTGCTTGATCGTGATCTCTTCGAGAGAGTTTCTAAGATACTCAAGGAGGGGAATGACAAACCTTGGTTTGACAAGCCTATCTTTGATGAAGAAATCAATGAGATCGACGTTCATGAGGATGACGAGTATGTTGACCCCGAGGGGGCGGTGTTCTTTATTGACAAACGTTTTGAGAACTTATATAATCCGCCACCCCCTCCCGCCAAAGACTTAAATGTGAGAATTTTTAGCGCGACTAATTTTGAATTTGAGACGCCAAAT
The DNA here is from genome assembly GCA_025667525.1 of Glebionis coronaria. Taxonomy (NCBI): domain Eukaryota; kingdom Viridiplantae; phylum Streptophyta; class Magnoliopsida; order Asterales; family Asteraceae; genus Glebionis; species Glebionis coronaria. Next base: position 69,251,725 of record CM046882.1, on the reverse strand, counting down.
ATTTTCGACATTATTCAATCGGGTTTTCATAAAGAGTTTTTGAACGATGAAAAAGGAAAAGATTTTAAAAATGTTTTAAATGATTTTTCTACATGTTTAACTCCGTCATCACATCGTTTTGTGAGTGCTACCACCTCGTCTACTCCTTTTGACGACGGTTGGTGTGGTTTTAGTGTGGGGGAAGCCCCAAATGTTCCCTCCTATTTCTCCACCGAGGACGAGATTTACGATCCCGGAATTGCTTGTAAAGGGAAATCTCGGTCTTCCACCGATGCAATAAATGGAAAACTTATCTATTTGCTTGGTGTGAGTCTACCTCGAGTAGCTCATATGTTTGACTTACCCATTGCCCCACCTTTCTACTTCTCATCTCTTTTCTTCTACCTCTTTGAGGTTTTAGTTTGCGTTGGAGTAGCGTTGTTTCGTCTTTCATCCGAAAACGAAGACGCTATCTTTGACCCCGGTATATGTTTATCGGGTTTTTAAAGTACTCCACGTACTTTTGGGCCTTGTTTATCATGTAAGCCCCACTAAAAATGACCAAACCAAGATTATCCCTAAATGATCACATTTATGGGGATTCGAGTCGAGCTTTTGACTCGGTTATCAAAAACAAGGTGCCTCGTGGGGGATTCTCATGCCTATCCTTGTACATATTATCGCTTTCTTAGTTTAACGTAACGAGGGGACTTGTGCTCTTCCAACCTTTGTTTCGTGGTTGTTTGTGATTGTGATCTATTAGGTTCATCGTCATCATTGAAGCCTCTCGTGTTCGTTTTACGTAGCACTCGAGCTTCGATCGTTGCCTTTGGAGATTCCGATATCCGATGATATCCTTTTATGTTCTAACGTTTATCTTATTAGCATAATTCATAAACGGCTTTTAGGTTATTCGTTTTACCCTTTCCATGCTCGAGATTAAGCATTCGACTTCGTCTCTAGTATGGGGGTGTTTACACCCCTAGACTCGAAACATTGAGGACAATGTTTAGTTTTAGTATGGGGGGGTGAGTAGATACTTCACCTTGCTCACGTCAACACGCAATCCAATATTCATCTTTTTGTTATCGTTTTGTTGCAAAATAAGGCTAAAAATGGCCAAATTTTAAAATTTTTCTAGTTTTTCATAAGTGTTTAAGACACGAATGTAGGTTTTCCGATGGTGAGAACGAGAGTAATTTTTGACTCGACCGTGCGTGTTGAGCACTTAGCTCGATTCCTTAACTTTTTAGGCTAAGTCTCTTAAATGAGGACGAGAAGTGATAGAGTTATTTATAAGTCTCGTAATCGTCACGATCTTATGTGTAGTAATTATTAGCTTATTCTCCCAACGCTTATGTATAATAATTGTTAATAAATATTGATTTGGCGGTTTAGTCACTATTGTTGGGTTTCTAATTTGTTTTGGTAGCTTCCATGTAATTAAATTGGGAAAACATTAAGGTATCGCCAGCGTCACGGTTTTGAAGTATTGGCACCGGAATAATCGAAAGCTTCACCTAATAATAAGATTTCAAGTGCTCACCTAAATTAAGCAAAAATTTGAAGCCTCACAAGGCCTAAAATCTATGCAAAATTGAAAGTGAATCAAGCCTTAATCTTCGAAGCTTTAAAGATCCAAAATTCGCTTTAGCGTGAGGATATACGTCTTTGGCTAATAAAACCACCGATGAGGCGGATAATAAAAGGCAAGGCAAGACCGAAGTCATAATAAAAGCTTCATGGCGAAGTTGAATAAAAGATGGAGGTAAACCAAAGATAATAAGGCCCTTCCGTTAGGGGGCGTATAAAAGTCTTGGTAATAAGTCTCATGTTCAAAACCGTTATAAAACCGTGTTTATCGATCCTTCTTGTTGACTTAATTTTTTTGACATCGTTGTCTATTGGGATGAATTATTGATTTGATGATTTGGGTTACACCGTTAAGTTTCTATTTTTAGACTTAATCTCTATTTACGCATAAGTCGATGATGTATCCTCGTGATCATTAAGACAAAATAAAATATAAGAGATACCAAGTAGGAATAAGGGAGTTTAGGTTCGTAATTAACACTTATAAGATGTGATCGTGTTGCTAACTTATAATAACAATGATCTCGTTACACGCTTAGCATGGAATTGGGTGAAAATCGAGGACGACGAAATTATTTCTAACGAAGCATTCACGTGTTCTTGTTCTATGATCCCAAAAGTCACGTTCTCGTGATGAAAACAATACATTATGTCTAAAACACGTGTAGTAGTTTAAATTTATGTCTTGAATAAATGTCATCATAAAATGAATTTTGGAAGTGCTACGATACTTAATTCTAGCATTGCGTGGGGACACGGCAATGGTTTAGTATGGGGGAGTGATGAGACTGTATTTATACATAGTCTCATCGTCCAAAATGGGCTTAAAACGCTTAAAATATCGTCAAAATACCCAAAATATGCCTGTGTTTGTTCATTGTGTATTTCAGGTACGGATATCGTGAATTCACCAAAAGATCAAAGGAATCAAGCAAAAACGAACACGGGAAACGAAGCCGCACAAAGAACCGGACCCGAATCATGAATTTCTAGTCAAGTCCTTGAAGAATTGAAGATTGGCAAGATTGGTCCCTCAACTTTTGAAGACTTGTCACTTTTGACCCTTGTAAATCTCAATTATTACAAGATTGGTCCTTAAGTTTCAAGAAAATACCATTTAGGCCCTTGAATATTGAAGAAGATACATGTTTAGTCCTTGTTCATATTTTAACCAAACACAAGGACTGAATTTGCCAACTGTCCTAAGTTTTTACAAAGGGAAAAAGTCATTTGGGCTATTTACTACAAAGTGAAGAAGATATGAGAGTTAAGGGGCCAAAACTACCCAGACAAGCAAACCCCAACCACCACTCCTATGCCTACACATCACCCCCTCCCTGCCACCTCACCTACGCCATGTCACTTCCCACTACCCTAATTTATATTTAATTAACAGATTCAAATCTGTTTATTTAATATAATTAAGGAGGGAAACACCTACTATTCATCCTCCCTACCCCTAAACACCCCTAATCCATTGCAAGAACCCTAATGACGAACTAAGCACAAACCAAAGGGGTTTTAGCCAATAATATCCAGAACTTTAATTAAACACCTTCTCATCACAACCCACCAAAAAACACAATACCCCGTGACTCCATGTGGACCCCCCGTCCTCCCCTGTCTTCTCAAAAATGGCAAAGAAAGCATCCTTGACTCAATCCACGTCTCTTATTCACTCCTTGGTCCCCAAGTCCAAGATAAACGCCTTGGATCATCACATGACAGCTATCATCACATGGGACTGCCAAAGACCAAGTTTGAAGTCAAAATATGCCAAAAAGATCCGAATCTCTCCAAGGGCTTTTCTGGAAATGCATAAATTAGGGCTAGGGTTTCTAGTATCTTCTTGTAAGCCTTATAAAAGGCCTTGTAGTATTTACATTAGTTCCTTTGTTCCAGATTTTTTGTATAACTTTTTAACTTATTAATGAAAATGAAAGGTTTGATGTATACAAAATTCTGAGTTCCCTGTTTTAGTATAATCTGTTTTATGTTTTTTTTAATTAGTAAGTTTTAAAAAAAGTTTTCATTTGTCAAAGAATTTTTCAGAAACATTTGTGTTTTAAAAATTCTTGAAAAAGGTTTTTCATAAGTTGGATTTCACTATCACATGAAGTGATAGTGGATTGTGGTGTGATTTCTTCTTGTGGTTACGTTTTTGTCAAGAGTCTTTGAATTTTAAAGAAAAAGGGTAGTTTCAAAAAGGTTTTCAAAAGTCTGTTTTCATTTTTTTTATCATTCATTTTTACTGCTTGTGTAAGTTAGCATCAGAAGCTTGACAAGCTTGTGACTGCAGCTTAAACAAGCTTGAAGCTTGTTGATTGTTGGTTGTGGTTGTGCAGGAAGGAAAACCCCAAGCAAAATCTTCAGTCCACCACTCATTTTCCATTTTTGTCCATTTTGAAGACATTTTACCCCCTGGTCTTTTGTAGACCAGCCAACGGGGCTCTCTACACATTCTTGGGCTCATAAACAGTAACAAAAGAAGGCATCAGCTAACCAAGGTTTGGCTTGAACCCTTTTGCATTTGTTTTTGGATTCTTATGTGTATGTGGTTTTGCTATTCAAGTTGACTGATAAAGGTGAGTTTAGTTGGTTAGTTTAGGTTCATTTAGGTTTATTTGCTATGATAGAGTAGGTTTGATTAGTTTTAAGCAGTTTCATGAGCTTTTAGTTTGATAAAATTTCACTTTCAGATATAAGGGGGTGTTTGGGTCTGCTTGTTAAGCTAGGAGTTTACCAAGATTTTGGCTTGAACACAGTTTCAACACACTCATCTTAGTAGATATATGATTTATAAGTAATTTGTTTTCAGTTGGTAAAGGTTTCAAATAGAATTGCATGCTTATATTAGTCTAAACTAGCATAAATCTGCTAGTGTCATTTTGTGCCTAATTTTAGCTTGAATCTGCCCACTAATTTGCAAAGCTGTTAGATAATAGGAGCATCTAGGATTATAGATAGCTTTGATTTGTTTTGCTTGATCTGTATGCAAGATATAGGCTGTTGAAAATCGTATTTGAGCACCTAGGGATAAGTTACTGTTCACCAGCAACATATAAGCCATAACAGTCACTTAATTCTGCCATCTTTGTGCTTATTTTGCATTGTGGTTGTGTGTTTTTCAGTTTATATTGACTCCCCACACTCCACTGAGTGTGGGGGTGCCTTTGTTTCCAAGTAAAACCAACAAACAAACAAGTTACAAGCAATTGAATCCACAGACCTTGAATTTTCATTAACAGTGGGAACTCCTTTCCCACTGATAAGGTTGTTTTTCCCACTGCTTGCACAAAAAGACAGAAACTATAGAAAGTGTCACTATCACATCTCACTTTTTTGTCTTTTGTGACCTTAATTAGGAATTAGGGTTTGCTTCTTTTTTCTATATTTTTCATTTTTAATTTCTGATTTTTCAGTTTAATTAATTTTTATATTACTGTTCATTTGATATTTTCTAGATTAATTGGGTATTTTAATTACTTTTTAATAATCTGTTTTTTGTCTTTTAGTGTAGAAACTTAATATTTTTCATTTTTAATATTTTTCTTAGGTTTAGAAAATTCAGTTAAGATTTTTGGTTTTAAAATTAGTTACTGTTCACTTTTTAATTATTTTTTATAATTAAATTAAGTTAATTAGGGTTTAATTATTAACTAGTTTTGTCTTTTAGTGAAAAATTTTACATTTTTCAAACTCTTGTATTTTTCTACTGTTCATTAGAGTATTTTAAGATTTTTAAAATTGTTAGATTAATTTTGTCATTATTTAATTATTTTCTAGGATTATTTTAATTTAAAAATAGTTTTAAGTCATTTAAAAATAGAAAAATAGTTTTTAAAAATTTAGAAAAATAGTTTTTAGTCTTTAAATAATATAAGTTAGTTATTAGTTCAATAAATTAATATTTTGGGCATTTTGTTAATTATATTTAATTTTAGGGCTTTAATTAGCATTAAAAAGTCATTATTAAATTAATTAAAAGGTTTTGGCAAGTTTGAATTTTTTTGTAAACCCTTAGAATATTATTTGGGAGTTTTTAGTAATTTTTAGGAATTTTTAGGATTAAATTTTAAATTTTGTGTTTTTTCACGTTCTTCGTCGTAACTTTCTAGTAGTGTTTTGCCTTATTTTTCTAATTTTTTTTTCGTCTTCGTCATTTTCTCTTCTTTTCTTCTCATTAATAATCAAAAACAAAATCAATCAATTCAATTCACAACGCACTAGCCTCCTCGAGAGAACGATTCCCATCAAGGGTCATAACTTGTGGTTTTCCTAAATCACTCGTTAATACTTACCGCTTTTACCTTGTTTTCCTAAACAAGTGTAATTTTACAACCATCATGGATGAACATCAGCAACAAAGTAGTGAAGAACAGTTTCTACCATGCTACTAGTCTTGGCTTTTGGTTCAGGAGTTGTAGTATGTTGGGATGACATAATATAGCTTGGGCTAATGGCATAAGACATTGGAATAGAGCCCATGGAACTCACAAAATCAAAGTTAGCAGGAGTGGAGAAGGAATCACTTGAGTACCCTCTTATATGAGACTCAAAGGTTTTAAGTTTATAGAACAAGTCATCAAAAGAAAGATATTCAAGGCCACCTTTAGCCTTTAGAGAGATGACTACCTGGTTCCATGAATAAGGCAGGGCTCCAAGAAACCTAGCATTGATGTCTTTATTCTCTGGTTTGGAGCGAAGTTGATTCAATTGGCTAAGTATCTTTTGAAACCTGTCATAGCCTTGATGAAGACCTTCTGTCTCAGAGATCTTGAATTCTGTAAATTCATCTCTTAACATTGATCTGCGCATCTTTTTGGATTCTTCATTCCCTCCAAATCTTGCCTTAATGCCATTCCAAATCTCTCTAGCATCATCCAAGTGATAGAAATCACCCATATGATCATCAAGAAGAGATTGAAGCAAAATAGTTTTTGCTTTGATTTCCTTCGAAATAGTAGTGATTTCTTCATGAGTTTTAGGATCTAGAATGGTGATATTACCATTCTTGTCTCTACCATTAGTCTTCTTACTATTTCTATTCTGGACAATCTTCCATAAGTCTAGATAAGTATTGGTGACCCAGCACTCCATCTTCATGGCCCAGCTATCATACTCTTCCTTCTTCAAGAGTGGGAATTTTCCATTAGTATTGGAAATAATAGCAACGATTTGTTGTGTTTGATGTGTTTTGGAGGTGCTTGCTTCTCCTGTTTCAGTAGAAATTGAAGCGGACATGATTAGACAAAGATGTTAGTAAAAAAATTGATTCTTCTTTAGCAGAGACTCTTCCAGGCTTTGATACCACTTATTGGGTCCACTAGATGTGGATATTGCAGCCTGTCAAGGATGGTGAATGACTTCTGTAATCACAAGTCTATTCACAGAGATACTCTTAATGTAATACAAAGTATAAGTGCAGAATACAAATACTATGATCAAGAAGAAACAGAATAACTAAATAACTTGATCCATACTAAGGATTTCTACTATTAATATGAAATGAATAATGGTGAAAGGTGTCTCCAACTCTTCTGCCATTGGGTTCCTTTTATACTACAAGGAAACCCTAATACTACATTAAACATGAACGTGTAACTCCTGATATGCATATCCTTTCCTAACATAGTTCATGCATATCCTAACAAACTACTAAGAATAACATTGTTTGACTTTCTACTAGACAAGGAGCACGTGTTGCTCCTACTACTACTAGGACCAGGAGGAACTACATACCTCCTAGTTTATCTATTACAAATATCTATTACATAGGTCCTAACAACCATAAACACTATTGTCTTGTGGTAACTAATGGCTATAGCAGGTTTACGTGGGTTTTCTTTCTGGCTGCTAAAAGTGAGACCTACTCCATTCTCAAAGACTTCATTGCACTCATTGAGAATCAGCTTTCCAAGAAGGTGAAAGGTATTCGATGTGACAATGGAACTGAGTTCAAGAATGCAGACCTCATAGCACTTTGTAATTCCAAAGGTATGAAAAGAGATTATAGTGTTGCCAGGACTCCTCAACAGAATGGTGTTGCCGAAAGTAAAAACATGACACTTATAGAAGCTGCAAGAACCATGCTTGTTGATTCCAAGCTTCTGACTATGTTTTGGACAGAAGCTGTCAACATTGCGTGTTATGTGCTGAATAGGGTCTCCATTACTAATCCACATAAGAAGACTCCATATGAACTACTCATAGATAAAGTCCCAAGCATTACTCATTTGAAGCCATTTGGCTGTCCTGTCACCATTCTAAATACTAGTGACTATTTGGGGAAATTTGATGGCAAGGCGGATGAAGGATACATTATGGGATATTCAACTCACTCGAGAGCCTATAGGGTCTACAATCTTACTGCCAAGTGTGTCATTGAAACTATCAATCTCATGTACTTTGAGGAAATGATGAACATCCAAGGCAAAGGTCCTGAATGGTATTTTGATCTTGATTATCTTAGTGACTCATTGGGATACTTTCGTTTCAAAACTAACCAAAATGCAGATCCACAAGTGTTTGTGTCTTCTAGTGCAGATGCTACTTCTAGCTTCTCGGACTCAGATGAGGATGATGACATCTTTGTCATACCATCCTATTCTACAACATTCGCTCCCAAAAACACTACTACTCTTATTGGTTCTACTTCATCAGACATTATGGACTCACAAGGAGCTCTTGATACACTGCTTAAGCAACAAAAAGATGCTACTACAATAGCTACACAAGGAGGCTTTGAGTTTCCTTTGGTTATTCCTGTTGTACCAGATACTCCTAGTGATCCTATTGTTACTCCTAGTGCAAGTTCAACACCTATTAGAAGCCCTATTAGTGATCCAACTTCCACAACTAGGTTCTCTGGTCCTTCTGACATAGGAAACTATCAAAAGAAGTCTTCAACTAAGCTGTATGATATTCATAAGATACCAATAGATGGAGTTTTCGACTTTGCTTCATATGATGATGCCATAGTTCGGGATCTTAATAACTTGTCACCAGAAGTAGAAGTAGCTCCTACTCCTATCCAGCAGATCTATAAAGTGCATCCTACTACTCAAATCATAGGAGATCCTGGTTCTATTGTCAAGACTCGCGGCATGCATAAGAAAGCAACTTTCGGCCATCATGCTCTTGTGAGCTACATTGAAGACCAAAAGCGTAATAATCACAAATATTTTCTTCACTGTTTGTTTGCTTGTTTTCCGTCATAGGTGGAGCCTGGGTCTGTCTCACATGCTCTTGAGGATCAAAGTTGGGTGGAGGCTATGCAGGAGGAGATGCAACAATTCTTGTTTCTGAATGTTTGGATCCTAGTTGATTTATCAGATGGCAAGACAGCAATACGTACCAAATGGATTCTTAAAAACAAGAAAGATGCAAGGGGTATTGTGGTGAGGAATAAGGATTGACTAGTAGCACAAGGTCACACTCAACTTGAAGGTATTAACTATACTGAAGTTTTTGCCCCTGTTGCAAGATATGAGGCCATTCATTTGTTTTTGGCTTTTGCTTCTTATATTGGCTTTACAGTTTTTTCAGATGGATGTCAAGAGTGCATTTCTATATGGCAAGATTGACGAGGAAGTATATGTCACTCAACCTAAGGGATTTATGGATCCCCTTCATCCTAAGAAAGTATACAAGGTGGTCAAAGCTCTTTATGGACTTCATCAAGCTCCTAGAGCTTGGTATGAGCGTCTATCCACTTTCTTGTTAAATCATTGCTACAGAAGAGGCACTATTGACAAAACATTGTTCCTTAAAAGGAATGCCAAAGACATCATGTGACAATCTAACATTTTCAGGTAGAGAATTATTTTCTGGTATAATATTTTGAAACATATTTTTGTGTTGGTTGATGAACTCACAATTTACGGATTTAAATTTGGGCTTACGTGCACAATTTAGCGTCCTTTACGACTAAACCGGAAACCTTAGGATTACGTATTTACGTTTTTGAACTCCGTTTTTTATGAGACAATTTTTATTGGATTCGTTTTGTGCCGTTGATTCATAATTTATAAAAACATTTTTCGTGAAACGACCTGAGGGCACGCAAATCGAGGAAACTAGAATCGAGGAGTACCCGTAAATTAGCGGGATGGGACAAAATAAATTATCCTACCCCACTAACTATGGGACGGCCCAAGATAGACACCACATCAAAGATGTGGCATCTTGTAAACATTTAGCTTACAAGTGTAAGCTAGCCTTACACTTAAGCTACCACTAAAACAAAAACCACTAGCTAACTCACATACTACCATTCACTCATGCAAAAACAACTCAAACTCTCTCAACTCCATCCTCTTTGCCGTCCCATATTCAAGAACAAACACCCCTTTTGATCTTTTCTAGCCACAAAATACTTGTTATCTAGCTATATTATGGAGTTACCTTGAAGCCTTGATTACTTGGTGGCCATTTTAACAACAAAGGAGGTGATTTGCTTGTGTCCTAGGGCTGATTTCCCAACATAATTTCTTGGTGTTTGATAATCTTGGGGATACATTTGGTGTTCATCAAGTTCTTGTCTTCCAAAAACAAGATATACTCTTGGTTGGTAAAGAAGATCATCCTCTCCATTTTATCTTGTTATTTTTGTAAAGATCAAATGTATTTTATTTCTTATTTTATATGTATATGATGAATATATGGTGATAAAAATGTTGTATGGGGATCAAGTGTTGATAAATATGCTTAAAAAGATTAATAACCATAAGAAACAAGGCTAAAATCATGCTTAATTTGTTGGCTGTATAAAAACAGTATGTAACCAAAACTTAAACTGATAAATTTGCATGGTGGAATCCATTTACAGTAATTACAAGATGTCATACTCATGTGAGAGTTGGCCATGAAATGGAATCATTAAAATGAGTGAGATATGATCAAAACAAGATGAGTGTGCTAATATGAATAGGCTGTTTTGTAGGGACTGTTAAGGATAGTTGAACTTAAAATGAGCAGTAGCTATAACTAAGTTAATTGTAGCACATAATATGAAGTTCATGACATCCAAAAATGAGCTTCTAATTCATTGTATAACTCTAGATATGATAAAAATGGTGAAGATGAAAATAAAAATCAGATTTTAAAAATTAATGTTTAATACTATTATATGAGCACTCAAATTATATAGTATAAAATGTGAAATTAAAACTCACTAACTTATGAATTTCATTTATATAAATATGTATAAGGTTAAATAAATGGACAATTTATAAAAATAGTAGTTGAATAATATTTATAAGTTATAAAAACTATAAACATGATTTTTACGACTTTTTCGGCTATTACCGTAAAATTAACGTTTTTCGCCAATTAAAACTTAGACGATCAAACCCGTCTAATGTAAAGTTTTTAGAAGTCATATACTGATATATAAGTATCTAATACAAGTAAAAACCGATAAAACCCGAACTATAGGACATACGGACATTAACGAGCTAAGTAAGCATATTTGACTAATAATTGGACTAAATAAGTCAAACACTTATAAAAAGTACTTATTGGGCTTAACCCATTTGGGCCCAACATATAAAGTGTAAATACTGATAATATAAGTATAAAATAGATTAAAACAAGTTAAAGAACTTATGATAAGCTTATTGGACTTAAAATATGTAAATAAGTAAAACTAGTAAACTAGTAAAAAGTTACCAATACGAAAACACTAAAATGAGTAAACAAGGATATATAAACCCACTTGATAATCATCATATGTACAAAAATCATCATATGTACATTTTTATTTTGATAAAGTCATTGGACAAAAGTCTAAGACCGATTATTATTTATATAGGTTTCCGTGACCAAAGCACGCCCGTAGCCGATAATCCGCCTTTCATTATCAACGTGAGTTCATAGCCTCGTACTCTTTTAAATGTTTTATCAAATGATTTGTAAACCCGCGAGGGAGATAACATGCTAGATTTTGATAAAAATAGAACACAAGTAGTCCCGATGGTATGCTTAATGATATGGACCCGAATGATGCTATGACCCTATAAACGAGATAAAAAGGATTATTAGTAGTTAGGTTATGTCACTTAAAGTCCCATTAGCATGAATTGTGAACTACCGGGATTTGGTAGACGCTTATGCATATGATAGTACTATTTAGGGACGATCACCCAAGTTCGCGCCTTGACGGTTGATCCCCGTCGTACCACATTTATTGGTAAGCGAATTTATGTATGAGAAGATTACATAGCGTGATTTATGTGACGACACGCTAACTTAGATGGGCAAATTGTTTGTCGGGTTCGCGGCCCGTTGTTTTCATAGTAAGGTAACAATGTCATGCGGCTAATAATAATCCTATATACGATACAATAACGATGCTAATAACGATAATAATATTACCTATAATGGTAATATTGAGGCTACGGTCTCATGGACGGTTAAAGATGTATGCTTGATTTATATATTGCCTGACTAGCAATACGAGGACTTACTTCCGATATTATACTTGTGTTCTGATTTCAACGATTGTTTTATATAATGGTTTTATTAAACTCTATGAATTCACTCGGCATTCGCTGATATGATTTTTGCATGTTTTTATCTCAGGTGCTTGAAGGTAATCCGGATGGAGATCGACTCTGATGGCCCACATAATACTAAAAATGTTCATTCGATCTATGTTTTGTAAACTTAATGACCTGTATAATTTGGGACCTGTTGTACACTTTAAAACTTTTTATCGAATGAATGTATGTTGAACCTTGTACAACCATTTTTATGTGTTATCTATGATTGGAGTTATTGTGCTATCCCGTAACACTCTAAAAGACCCTTCTGCTGTACCGATACAAAAATTGAGAGTGTTACAGTTTGGTATCAGAGCTCTCGTTATAGAGAACAAAAGATTTTAAAAACGAAGGTTTTGAACAAAACTTTTCAAAATCTTTTGACTATGAACATTTGAGAAAATATTTGAAAAATCTTTTGACTATAACGGTGCCAGAGATCTCCGACGTTACCAACAAGCCCTATTGAGAAGATATATATTTTGATATATATAATTTAATTTATATATATGTATATATCTTGGTTTCAGTATGTAATTGTTTAAATAGTATGTTATCCTAATACTAGATATATATAAATGCAGATTGTCATGGCTGACCCTAATACTCCTGTAGAGAACCATGTTATTCCCAAACCTAATGTAGATGATGATCCTTATTTAGACTTAGTAGATTATGATATGGATGATGAGGAGGAACCATCTGAGGATCCCGAGCCCGAGATAGGACTAGGAGATCAGATTGCCCCTCAGGTTGATATGGTAGAAAATGAGATTGATAATGTTGATATTGAGAATGATGATGAGATTGGGTTAGATAATTTAGATGATGAGATTGACGACGAGGATGTCGAGGAGGATATAGGTATAGACGATGAGGTTGATGACGATGAGGAAGCTGAGCTTATTAACCCTTATGATGTTCCAGAGGGCGAGCCTTTACCCCCACCAGTTTATTTGTCTGATTCTGAGGTTGAGCTACCTAGGGATGAAATGTCTGAATCATCTGAATCTGATTCTGAATCAGAGGAGGATGAGGATGATAATGCACCTGACGGTATTGATGGTGTTTCTACTCGTAGACGTGTGATAGGAGAGTCGTCTAGTACTCAAGAGGCTACTCATATTGATGGTCTTGCACCATGGGCCTTGAGACGTGATCTAGATGCTTCCCGTGTTAAGAGTAGTATGACAGAGATTAGATTAGGTGTTGTTCAGAATCAAGTTGCTTATTTGGAGTCGAAGACTAAGGTTGGCAAGAAAGAGCGGGAATTGCTTAGTTTGGATTTGACTAATGTAGAGCGTGGTTTGAATGAGGCCTTTAGGAGGTTATCGGTGTTTGAAAGTGGTGAGTTTGCTGCTATGAAGAAAAAGGTGAATTCTATGGAGATTCAGTTAAGTGTAGTTCATGCGATGCGTGAGAAAGCTGAAAAGGAGTTGAATGTATCCGTGGGTTGGAATAGTAGATTTTATGCTGACATGGTTGAAAGAGGAGTGATCCGTAAGCGCCCAGCTGAAGATGTGTCTAGTGATCGTCCGACGAAGATACAGAAGACGATGGATAATGGACCATCTGGCGGTTCTCAGTAGACCAGTCTGTATTTAATAGTGACCTTTGTATCTTTTGTACTTTTGTAGCTTTGACTGAACCCACTTGTTATTAGTAGACTTGGCACGAATTTTGAGTATATATAGTGCTAGAACTTTGATATGGAATGTAACTAAGACAATGCTTTTGTTTCAAATCGAATGAAATATGTATCTTGTCTTGAATTCCATACTGTGCCTTATTTGTATCTTGATTATGAATTTAATCCATATTATATGAATCCCTTGTTGGGTGAATGCTTAATACTTTGAAATTGTGAAATTATAGAACTATGCCGCCCAAGAAGGTTGTGACTGAGGATGATGTACGTAGGATTATTACGGAGCAAGTTACTGCAGCTATGACTGAATTTATGGCAAATGCTAGAAATGAAGCTGGCGGTAGTGGAGCTGACGGTAGTGGAGCTGGCGGTAGTGGAGCTGGCGGTAGTGGAGCTGGCGGTAGTGGAGCTGGCGGTAGTGGAGTTGGCGGTAGTGGAGCTGGTGGTAGTGGAATTGGCGGTACTAATGTGAATGTGAATGCTAATAATGTGAATGCTAATGCTGGAGGAAATGTAAGAGGACTTGGAACTAATGCACCTGAAGTTGGTGGCTGTACTTATGTGACGTTCATGAAGTGTGAACCTCTACCTTTTAATGAAACTGAAGGTGCTGTAGGATTAAGCCAGTGGATTGAGAAGATTGAGTCGGTGTTTCGGATTAGTAAGTGTAAGGAGGAAGATAAGGTGACTTTTGTTATGGCTACTCTTAAAGGTCGTGCGTTGACTTGGTGGAACGGGAGAATTGCTTTCATGGGTATTGATGCTGCTAATGCTACTCCTTGGGCTGAAATTAAGAAGTGGATGACTTTGGAGTTTTGTCCCCGTAGTGTCATTATTAGGTTAGAACAAGAGTTGATTCATCTGAGAATGAAAGGTGTGGACATTGATAGTTACACAAACCGATTCCATGAGTTGGCCTTGCTGTGTCCTCGATTGGTGGAACCCGAAGAGATCCGAAATGAGCAATATATTAAAGGGTTGACCAGGAATATCCGGGGGGACGTGACATCATCTAAACCACTGATCATTGATGATGCTGTTCGAATGGCTTACCAACTTATTGGACAGATAATTCAGGATAGGGAAGATGAAGCCCGTGTTGGTGAGAAAAGAAAGGGAGACGGTGATCGTGTAGATAGAGGTGATAATAGGAAGAATTTCAATCGCCGTCAGAGCCAGAGAAAGGGGAATGCAAATGTTCTTACCAACAACACACCGCGCAACGATGATAGATGTCCTAAGTGTGGCAACAAGAGGCATGCTGGCGACTGCTGGAAGTGCCGAAATTGCGGAAAGCTTGGACACAAGGTTGAAAGGTGTAAGAAGGGATCCATTTGCTTCAACTGTAATGAAGAAGGTCATAGGAAATCGGAATGCCCCAAGTTTAAAGCGATTGTGCCTGGAAGAAACCCCCAGGGTGATATCTATCAACTTGGAACAATTGAGGTGAAGAAAGAGGATCTGAATGTCGTTACCGGTACATTTTACTCAACAATCATTATGCTGTTGCTTTATTTGATTCGGGTGCTGATAGGAGCTTTGTATCCACTAAATTTAGTGCCCTTATTGACATTGAACCTGTTGAGATAAATACCAGTTACGAGGTGGAATTGGCTGATGGTAAATTAGTGAAAACTAATAAGCTATTAGAAGGATGCTCTCTAAATCTCTTGAACTATTCCTTTCCGATTGATTTGATGTTGATAGAATTAAGTAGTTTTGATATTATTATTGGTATTGATTGGTTGTCATTGAATAATGCTACTATTTTATGTGGAGAGAAGAAGGTTAAGATTCCTCTTAGGAGTAGGACGTTAGTAATTGATGGTAATCGAGGTGAATCTCGTTTGAAAATTGTTTCATGTATTGAAGTCCAAAAGTACATCAGGAACGGTTGCGAGTTATTCTTAGCTCAAGTGACCGGGAATGAGTCTAGGGAGAAACGATTGGAAGATGTACCTATTATTTGTGAATTTCCTGAGGTATTTCCTAAAGATTTACCCGGACTTCCACCGATAAGGCAAGTTGAGTTTCGAATCGATTTAATTCCTGGTATTGCACCGGTGGCACGTGCGCCTTACCGATTAGCCCCTTCTGAATTAAAGGAGTTATCTGAGCAACTTAAGGAGGTGTCTGATAAAGGTTTTATTCGACCGAGCTCGTCGCCTTGGGGAGCTCCAGTCTTGTTCGTTAAGAAGAAGTATGGATCTTTCCGTATGTGCATTGATTATAGGGAACTGAATAAGTTGACAATTAAAAATCGATATCCTTTACCTAGGATTGATGATTTGTTTGATCAACTACAAGGATCTAGTGTGTATTCTAAGATAGATTTGCGGTCAGGATATCACCAACTTCGCGTCCGTGAAGAAGATATTCCTATAACTGCATTTAGAACTCGTTATGGACACTATGAATTTCAAGTAATGCCATTTGGGTTAACTAACGCACCTGCGGTTTTCATGGATTTAATGAATCGAGTGTGCAAGCCCTACTTGGACAAATTTGTGATTGTGTTTATTGACGATATTCTAATATATTCTAAGAATGAAGATGAACATAGAGAACATTTAAGGATTGTTTTGAATTTGTTGAAGGATGAAAGGTTGTATGCTAAGTTTTCGAAATGTGATTTCTGGTTAGATTCTGTGCAATTTCTTGGTCATGTGATTAACAAAGATGGAATTCATGTTGATCCTGCAAAGGTTGAAGCCATTAAGAATTGGTCTGCACCAACAACGCCAACGGAAGTGCGACAGTTCTTAGGATTGGCTGGCTATAATAGGCGATTCATTAAAGAATTTTATTTGATAGCTAAACCCTTGACTAAGCTTACCCAGAAGAATAAACCTTTCGTTTGGGGAAGTGATGAAGATGGAGCATTTCAGACATTGAAGCAAAAATTATGTAGTGCGCCAATTTTATCATTACCCGACGGGAGTGAAGATTTCGTAGTGTATTGTGATGCATCTCTTAGAGGCTATGGAGCTGTTTTGATGCAGCGAGAGAAAGTTATAGCTTATGCTTCTAGGCAATTAAGGAAGAATGAGGAGAATTATACTACTCATGATCTTGAATTAGGAGTTGTAGTCTTTGCTCTTAGGTTGTGGAGACATTATCTGTATGGCACCAAGTGTACGGTATTCACCGATCACAAAAGCCTACAGTATATTCTCGACCAGAAGGAATTGAACATGAGGCAACGAAGATGGATATAGTTGTTAAGTGATTATGATTGTGATATAAAATATCACCCAGGAAAAGCCAATGTTGTTGTCGATGCATTAAGCAGGAAATATAGAGAGCCTATCAGGGTACGTTCTCTAGTCTTGACTGTGCACATTAATTTGCCTGAGCAAATTAGAAATGCGCAAATAGAAGCTTGTAAGAAGGAAAATTTTGTTAATGAAGGGTTCCGAGGAGAAGGAGATCCTTTAGAGGTTAGAGCTGATGGAGTGAAATGCTTAAGAGGTCGTATGTGGATACCTAAGTTTGGAGGCTTAAGAGACTTGATTATGTTAGAATCCCATAAATCTAAGTATTCCATTCATTCGGGATCTGATAAGAAGTACCATGATTTGAAGAAGTTATACTGGTGG
The DNA here is from genome assembly GCA_025667525.1 of Glebionis coronaria. NCBI lineage: Eukaryota > Viridiplantae > Streptophyta > Magnoliopsida > Asterales > Asteraceae > Glebionis > Glebionis coronaria. The sequence continues at coordinate 69,234,362 of CM046882.1, read as the reverse complement.
CCAAATATGAAAGCTGATATTGTTATGTATGTTCTTCAATGCTTGACTTGTACTAGAGTCAAAACGGAACATCAAAAGCCATCAGGACTACTTCAACAGCCAAATATTCCTGAATGGAAGTGGGAGCGAATTACGATGGACTTTATCACAAAGCTTCCTAGAACATCATCTGGAAACAACTCGATTTGGGTTATTGTCGACAGACTGACCAAATCAGCACACTTCATTCCGGTTAAAGAGCAGTTCTCACTGGAGAAGCTGACTCGTATATATCTTGAGAATGTTGTATGCAAGCATGGAGTGCCTGTATCGATCATTTCAGATCAAGATCCTAGATTCGCATCGAATTTTTGGAAATCTCTCCAAAGATCTTTGGGAACGAATCTCAACATGAGCACTGCTTATCACCCCTAGACTGATGGGCAGAGTGAAAGGACGATACAAACACTGGAAGATATGTTGAGAGCTTGTGTGTTAGATTTTGGTAAGAATTGGGATAAACATTTGTCGTTAGCAGAGTTTTCGTATAACAATAGTTACCATTCTAGTATTAAGGCTGAACCGTTTGAAGCTTTGTATGGTAGGAAGTGTAGATCTCCTATATATTGGAGTGAAGTTGGGGATACCCCGCTCACGGGACCGGAATTGATCCGGGAGACTACGGAGATGATAGTTCAGATTAAGAATAGGTTGTTGACTGCCCGTAGTAGACAGAAAAGTTACGCGGATGTGCGGCGGAAGCCGATGGAGTTTGAAGTGGGTGACTGAGTAATGTTGAAAGTATCGCCATGGAAAGGCGTTATATGTAACACCCCCAAATTTATACAACTCAGTACAGCGGAAGACTAGTTGGTGTTACGGGATAGCACATTACTCACATCATAGACAACGCATAAAAATCGCGTCGTTTATTTATAAAGAATTTCCATTCATAATTGTCAAAGTTACATCGGTCCCAAGTCATTATATTTCATACAAAGTTTTACAAAGTATTTGAATGGAAAATATAGTTTAAGTGCGGGCCATGAATTCTTGTTGTCCTCCCGAGAATTACCTTCAAGTACCTGAGATAAAACATGTTAAAGAAAAGGGTCAGCGATAACGCCGAGTGAATTCATAGAGTTTAATAAAATCCATCAATATAAATTTGGTATAAAGTTAGTACCAAAAATCAATTCGTACAAATCATTGTAATAGGCCGTGAAATAGCCAAAATCATTTTATACAAATCTTTGTAATGGGCCATAAAATAGCCAAAGTCATTTTAAACAAATCCTTATCGAAAATCATAATATAGGCATTTGCCTTAAAAATCATTATACGAGCCAATGTCGCAAAAATATCATACAATACGTCTTATAACGTTGTATGAAAATCAAATAAAAACCGTTATATGAATATGGTTATGGAAACCAAAATACAAACATAATATCAATAGTATGACCTGTATTGCTAGTCAGGCAATACATCGTAATTCGGAGCGTCTATTATTATTTTGTTAACTTGGATTATTATAAGCCGCATGACATTGTTACCTTACTAAACCAAAACGGGTAGCTAACCCGATACCAATTTTTCCCATCTAAAGTAGCGTGTCGTCACAAAGGTCACGCTATTGAAAATCTTCTCATACATAAATTCGCTTACCAATCAATGTGGCACGACGGGGATCAACCATCAAGGCGCGAACTGGGGTGATCGTCCCCAAATAGTACTATTAAATGCATAAGCGTCTACCAACTCCCGGTAGTTCACAATTCATGCTAATGGGACTTTTAGTGACATAACCTAACTTTAATAATCCATTTTATTTCATCTATCGGGTCCATTCATCATTTATCGGGTCATACAATCGGGTCATTCAATCATTCGGGTCCAAAATCAATAAACAAACAATCGGGACAAATGGTGTCCTATTTTATAAAACTAACATGTTATCTCCCTCGCGGGTTTATAAAACATTTATAAAAACATTTAAAAGAGTGCGAGGCTATGAACTCACGTTGATGTGGGAAGGCGAGTGATCGGCAATTTGGACGTACGGTACGTGCTTCAATTACGGAAACCTAGACAAATAATACTCGGTCTTAGACGTTTGTCCACTGACTTTATAAAAATATCAATTATGTATACATATGATGATTATATATATGATGATCAAGTGGGTTTACATATTCTCGTTTACTCATTTTAGAGTTATGTGTTGATAACTTTTATACTAGTTTTCTCGTTTTACCTATTTACGTGTTTTAGGTCCAATAAGCCTATTATAAGTTATTTAACTTATTTTAATCCATTTTGTAACTATATTATCAGTATGTATACTTTCCAAGTTGGGCCTAAATGGGTTAAGCCCAATAAGTTCTTTTTATGAGTGTTTATCTTATTTAGTCCAATTATTAGCCCAAGTATTAGTCCAATATGTTTACTTAGCTCGTTAATGTCCGTATGCCCTATAGTTCGGGTTTTATCGGTTTTTACTTGCTATAAATGTCTATATATCAGTATATAAGTTTTATAAAGTTTTCATTAGACGGATCCAACCATCTAAGTTTTATTTAACAAAAACGTTAATTTTACGGCAATAGCCGAAAAAGTTGTAAAAATCATATTTATAGTTTTTATTACTTATAAACATTATTTCACCATCATTTATATAATTTATCCATTTGATTAACCTTATATATATATTTATATAAATAAGTTTTATAAGTTAGTGGGTTTTTTACTTTACATTTTATATATTAAAATGTGAGTGCTTATATAATAGTATTATTCTTTATTTTCCAAAAATCTGATTTTTAACTTCATCTTCACCAAAACTGCCATATCTTGAGTTCTACATGGAGATAGAAGCTCAAATTTTTATCACATAAACTAAATGATATGTGCTACATTTAACTCTTCTATAGCTACTGTTGAATCATCGTTTAGGTATTTTCTAAAAATCGTCCAAAACAGTAACTTCAGATTTATACCCTAAACTTGTTTTGATCATATCTCACTCATTATTTTGATTCTATTGCATGGCCAACTCTCACATGTGTACAAGACTCATAGCTTACTGTAAACCCATTCTACTTCATCATTTTATCAGTCCATGACCTGTTTCTTTACTGTTTTATACAGCCATGTAAATTAAGCATGATTTTAACCTTGTTTCATATGGTTTTTCACCTTTTTAATTATGTTTATCAACAACAAATCCCCACATAACATTTTTATCATCATATAATCATCATAAATATATACAATAGGAAATAAATACATGTTTACATAATCAAAATAACAAGAAGTTGAGGAGGACAATCTTTATACCACCAAGTTGATGTTGGTTGTGATCAAAACATGGAATTTGATGGAGAAACTTGTGCATAGCCAAGACCATCTTCAAGACCACCATGCTCCATGGACTCCTTGTGGAAAAATCAGCCCCAAGACATCATGAATACTCCTCCTTGGATGTTATAAGTACCACCAATCAATAGAGTTTTGAAAGGGCTTCAACATATGCAAGTATAACATATGGTTTCATGGTTGAGTCAAGATCAAAGGGTGTTTTGGGGGAGAAAACTGGACGGCAAGATGGAGCTAGAGAGAGAGTTTGTGTGTTGATTGCATGTTGAAATGGATGGAATGAGAAGTTGCTAGTTTTGCTAATGGTTTTGATGGATAGAAAGCTTAACTTGTAAGCTTGGTTACAAGTGTATCACTTGTTAGCTAAACTTGACACCTCATGGTGTTAAGTTGCTAGTGTGGCCGGTTTTGATGGGGGTGGGACAAGTGTCCCACTTGTCTCATCCCCATTTATTTACGGGTACTCCTCGATTCTAGTTTCCTCGATTTGCGTGCCCTCGGGTCGTTTTACGAAAAACGTTTTTATAAATTATGAATCACCGTCACAAAACGAATCCAATAAAAATTGTCTCATCAAAAACGGAGTTCGAAAACGTAAATACGTAATCCTAGGGTTTCCGGTTTAGTCGTAAAGGACGTTAAAATAAAATCGTAAGTCCTAATCTCTTCTCGTATATTTGTGAGTTTATAAACTAACACAAATTTAAAACTCCAAAATAATATTCTCAGATAAATTTATTTTCTGAAATGTCGGACTGTCACCAAAGACGGTGTAAGTAAACGTAAGCACGTAACGTTGAATTCTCCGGTTTAGACGTAGTCGATGCTACTCCAAGACGTAAATCCAAATTTCTTCCCAAAAATATGTGAGTTCATATTGTAACATTAAAATAATGTTTTTAAATAATATTCGAGAATAAAAATATCAACCATAAATTGACGGATTGTCACAGCATTTACCCCTAAACAGGATCTTTGTCCTCAAAGATCATCTTACCTTACTACTCGCTTCTTATAGAGTTTAAGCCATGTGGGTATTTCCTCCACATTCGGTCTTTTCTCACAAGTGCAATTCGTTACAATACGCGAGTTTCATCAAACATAACTATGGGAATAAGATCAGGCTAAATGTTGACTTACTTTCTCTATCCATGATGTTCACGGGTTTCTGATGAATGCAACTTTTCGCCGATCTAAGCTTTACTAAGAACAATCAGATTTTCACTTGATAGATATTCCATCAAGTTCGATTTACGAAACATAATTCACGCAGTCTTTGAAGTCCTAGGGTAGATCCAGCTTATATGCCTTTCAATCCCAACTTTTACAACATCTCAATGGTCCCAAACAACGGGGACTTATATCCCATGATTTGTCAGATCATGAATTCATTTTCCCAAGTTTAAAAATTGTGGCATAACTTCGCTACCCATTTGGCACTTCAAGATCTACATTTCGTATTCACATATCCTCTTGCCCACTACCGGCAGTCAATAATCAGATCCTAATTTCAACAATCATTTCAGATTTCGCGGGTCGGGTATTTTGCAAGGATAGGTTCGTCATCATAGGAAACCTTAAACCTGAGAGACATGTCCAACTCACAATGGGTGTATGTCGGGTGTCTCCATCTCCACTCTTGCTTACGGATGCTCTAAGATTTAGATCCTAACAAGATTCGATCTCAGTCCTAATACGATGATTATCAATGGTAATCTCTCCAAAGGAAAACGATTATACGGTTCATTACCAAAGGTCAATCATTCAAACACAAAATAGCACTTATATTACCTTGTATCGTTACTTTACCTCGTCCCTTCGATTTGGGGTGGTACATAGTATTCTCATCAAGGTTCGTTCTCAATGATTTCTGAGCAAATCTCTAGAAATTCGATGCGAAGCGAGGATCTTGATATAGATGATCGATACAGGCATGCTACGTTTACATAACTCTTTTGCATTTATCATTAACGAGAATGATATTAGCAGATTTGGTTAGTCTGTCGACGATGACCCAAATCGAATCAAATTCAGAAGATAACCTTTGCAATAGCTAGACGTTTACTAATGTATGAGGCGATGTCTGCCTTCATAATTGCCATTAGTACAACTTCTTCAGACAAAGATACTTTTAGTCATAAAATGACATAAATAAAGTACTTATACTTACAAATTCCAACATAACTCTATCTCATAATCCTCTATATTTCGGCAACCACCAGAGGCCTTTAAAACATTTAACGTTATTGGCTTCTCAATTCTAAGGGTTCACATTAGCCGCGAACCTCTTTTTATTATTTACATTATCCTTCTTACAACCATCGTTTATTTTTATATCGTTCGGAAATTTATTTTGCACCTTCATTATTAAAGAACAAGTCATAATTGGTTCTTTATCTTTTCTACATAATGCGTCGGTATCTATATTCATTTCTCATGATGATATAATTATCATGTCCACAATTCACTCAGATATTCTTTCTATATTATGCGTCAGAAATTACGTTCACTTTCCTCAAGAAATAAATATCATAACGGTATTTATTCAAAATTATTTCTTCATATCTTCTATGTTTTAGTTTCTTCTTTACTATCATTTTTATCCGTTTTACTCAATCTGACGTTTAAAGCGTCGATAATTATTACAATTAATTAAATAATAATTATTATAACTAATTAAATATTAAGTATTCAATTTTTATGAAATGTAAACGTAAAGATTTTAAATTTCTTAGTTCGACCAATTATATAAAATGTTCAAAATTAATTTGAATTTAATTAACAAGATTTTTGTTGAATTATCGAAAATATTTAATAAGATTTCGTAAATGTTCGAAAAACCTTTGTTTATACTTTGGTCAAAGTTTACTTAGTTTGAAAAACAAAAATTATCGTTTCAGATTTCAAGTCATAATTTATCGGTTTCCTCAATCCCTCTTAGGTTGTCTTAAGGTATACACAAACATTTACCCCTAAACAGAAGTTTAGTTAAATGGTTTGTGTATAAGGGAATAATCCCTTAAATCCTTTGTTAAAACATTTGTCAAAACATAGTTCCATTTCTTTTTGGTAAAATCCAAAGTCTTAAAAGGGCTCTTAATTTTTGAAGAGTCAATTTATATTCCATTATCCTTTTAATCCCATAGTCAAATCATGTAAAGTATTAAGTCTTTAATCACGTGTTAATTATTCAAGGTACAGGTTTTTATCGTTTAGCCAATTCAGGGCATTCTTATTAATAATTATTAACTCATCCTTATTCTTATATACAAACAAATAGTCCTTAATGATCACGAGCTTGAATTTATCAAATTACAGCCTACACACGTGATTCCCCAAATTTATGAATGCTACGTGTGCATCAGTCAATCCAAACGACATAACATGAAACTCATAATCTTCATTACAAGTTTTGAATGTAGTGATTGGAATAGATAATCTTTTTCGCGGACGCGAAGTTGATAATAACCATGCCGTGAATCAAATCTTTAAAATATACACTTAGAACCTTGTAAATGATCGAACAAATCTTCCATTTCGAGTTATGGATATCGTTTTCGATTGTCAATTTACTCAGTCACAGTAATCTATAAATATAAGGAAAGATAACACCATAGCTCTTCAGGATGACAGGCTTGGTATAATAAAATCTTTCTCCGACAACTTTCTCAGTTGTATGGTAATTCCTTTAACTTCAGATGGTGCTGACATACAGTGCATATGCCATAGGTACAGCACCGAGAATATAATCAATACCAAATTCAACTTGCCTTAATGGCGAAAGTCTAGGTAATTCGTCAACAAATACCTCCTAAAGTGTCAGATAACAGAATTATCTTCTTAATAAATTTGTTTTAAGTTCATTCTAGATTATAATATCTATGACTAATTCATAATCATTCACGGTATAATTTTAAGTCTAAATGCAGGATATGGTCATCCATCAAGAATTATTTAGATCACTTTTGATAATCAACATCTTATCTTTTAGGGAATTCAATTCGAGTTCCCGTCAATTAAGACAATGCCGTCATGTCATAATCAATCAATCCATTTTACTGGTACTAACAACTTTCTAGTTTCATTTCCGTCGATAAGATGTGAATTTCTCAAAGGACTAATAATAACTCATAATCCTTCACAATTCAAGGATATCTGGAGACATAACTAACCTTAAAAGAGTAAGGTCAACGCTTAATCTACACGAGAGAATTTCAAATCAGATACAGACGAAAACATTTAACGAATATGAATATATCCCATGTTTTCATAATTTGAGTACGCATTCGAAAGCTCCTCGGATCGTTACCCAGGTCATTCAAATGAAATCAAATCAAAAGAAATGATAAGAACGTCGATACATCCAGTCGGGTATCAACACTCGGTAATCAGATACTTTTCCTAAGAATCTCACTACGGGAGAATTGGACAAGAAAGAATTGTCAATTGTCAAATAAGACAATTTCCACAAATGAGTAAATTCACTCAGAAGAATAAATGGTACAGGCACATATGTAGGTGTCCCTAACATTATGTCCTTATTTTTCACTTCTTGCAGATCTCATAAAATTTAATATTTCACAATCTTCAAAGAAAATGTAGCGTTTATTCATTAGTTTTATGGTGACTACTAATCAGTCTTGCATAGTCCATTCCAAATTGTATGTAGGCGCGCAACTATATACAATTTCAAGATTAACGATGCAATACTCAGTTCGTCAAAACTTTATCATTATGTTTATAATAAAAACATTTTCATGCTTAATTCTTAAATAAGAATCAAAATATATTTACAAAGACTTTCCTTGTTATGAAAACAATTAGTTTTTCCAAGATGTTTTATAAACAATTTCCTTTCGATAACAATCACTTATAAATCTCATTTTGAATAATCCTCATAGTGATAAAAATTCAATTTTTCTCAAGGGATACTGTTTTATCTTATAAAAACAATGAGTGATCTGCAAAAGAGTGATGAAGAGTTGTTCACCAAGATCTTAACTACAATATGATAGGGAATGAGCTTTAGCCAAATGATCATGAGGTTCATGACTTCGATGGCACTCACGAAGAATAATTCACAGTGTAACTCAAATCAAGATGAGTACTTGTTCGATGGTTGCATCACTAATGCGAACATTAGGATGAAGCAATAAAGGGTAGATAACATCGATACATGTAGAATTTAGCAATCAAAGGTAGTCTTTTCATTAATCACAAACAAGTCAAAATTGCACCGTAACACATTACGTGTCACTATGTCATACAATTCTCAAAACTCATCCTACCAACTGATATCTCAGTTAAGTTAGGGATTTTTAAAAGATACCACAATGAATACTAATCTACAAGAGTCATTAGGTGTTCCACTTGTCCCAGAAGATCCATCGGTCCCAATTCAGAAGAAGATTTCTTCAATTTATTTCTTGGACACTGGGCATCTTCGTCAGTGGACAATGGCCTAGGAACAACCCTTAACACGAATCAACAATCAATTAAATCCTTATAATTCAATCACAAAACTTATCGACTTCCTCTTAACAATCTCATATTCCATATAGGTTAAGTTTTACTTTTATTTATTCAAGTTTCAACCAATTTTATACTCAATTCGATATCCTACCTCAATCTCCAATACTTACAACCTTATTCTTCGGCCTTGTAAAGGCAATACAATCTCAATATGAATCAACACTTAATTTCCAATCCTATTAGCTCTTACAACAACAATTATCAAATGAGTCATTAATATAAAATGACTTGATCATTCAACTAGACTTCTCGGAAAGGTATTAGTGGCATGAGGCTTTTGGGTAATGGTTCCAATAACAGCCTCAAGTGCAACATTCACCCTTTCGATTTCAATTTAAGAATTGGATAATAACGAATCAGATGACATCTTTCTAGGTGATAACGTTTTGTCAAACTCCACTCTATAAGGAAAGATCGTCATAACATCGATATCAGATTTAATCTCGCCAATTCTTTTTCAATATCACAATCAACTAATATCTACATTTCTACGAATATCAACCATTTGTTGGGATCATAAATATCCGCAACTTGGTTTAGATCTAGGATAGCTAGAATTCCTACGAGAATAGCTTCGACTAATTTACTAGGGGATTTAGGGTTTCTTGTGACAATCGACGTCGTATAAATACCTCGTATAAATATTAAAATAATCATCAAACAATCATGTAATCAAATTACATCATATATATATATAATCCAAGTTATATATATATTAAAATAATACTTCTCAGTCTGGCCTTGTCGGTAACTCGGGAATTCTTCGGCACCGTTATAGTCAAAAGATTTTTAGAAAAATGTTTATAGTTAAAAGATTTTGAAAAGTTTTATTCAAAACCTTGGTTTTAAAAATCTTTCGTTCTCTATAACGAGAGCTCTGATACCAAACTGTAACACCCCCAAATTTATACAACTCAGTACAGCGGAAGACTAGTTGGTGTTACGGGATAGCACATTACTCACATCATAGACAACGCATAAAAATCGCGTCGTTTATTTATAAAGCATTTCCATTCATAATTGTCAAAGTTACATCGGTCCCAAGTCATTATATTTCATACAAAGTTTTACAAAGTATTTGAATGGAAAATATAGTTTAAGTGCGGGCCATGAATTCTTGTTGTCCTCCCGAGAATTACCTTCAAGTACCTGAGATAAAACATGTTAAAGAAAAGGGTCAGCGATAACGCCGAGTGAATTCATAGAGTTTAATAAAATCCATCAATATAAATTTGGTATAAAGTTAGTACCAAAAATCAATTCGTACAAATCATTGTAATAGGCCGTGAAATAGCCAAAATCATTTTATACAAATCTTTGTAATGGGCCATAAAATAGCCAAAGTCATTTTAAACAAATCCTTATCGAAAATCATAATATAGGCATTTGCCTTAAAAATCATTATACGAGCCAATGTCGCAAAAATATCATACAATACGTCTTATAACGTTGTATGAAAATCAAATAAAAACCGTTATATGAATATGGTTATGGAAACCAAAATACAAACATAATATCAATAGTATGACCTGTATTGCTAGTCAGGCAATACATCGTAATTCGGAGCGTCTATTATTATTTTGTTAACTTGGATTATTATAAGCCGCATGACATTGTTACCTTACTAAACCAAAACGGGTAGCTAACCCGATACCAATTTTTCCCATCTAAAGTAGCGTGTCGTCACAAAGGTCACGCTATTGAAAATCTTCTCATACATAAATTCGCTTACCAATCAATGTGGCACGACGGGGATCAACCATCAAGGCGCGAACTGGGGTGATCGTCCCCAAATAGTACTATTAAATGCATAAGCGTCTACCAACTCCCGGTAGTTCACAATTCATGCTAATGGGACTTTTAGTGACATAACCTAACTTTAATAATCCATTTTATTTCATCTATCGGGTCCATTCATCATTTATCGGGTCATACAATCGGGTCATTCAATCATTCGGGTCCAAAATCAATAAACAAACAATCGGGACAAATGGTGTCCTATTTTATAAAACTAACATGTTATCTCCCTCGCGGGTTTATAAAACATTTATAAAAACATTTAAAAGAGTGCGAGGCTATGAACTCACGTTGATGTGGGAAGGCGAGTGATCGGCAATTTGGACGTACGGTACGTGCTTCAATTACGGAAACCTAGACAAATAATACTCGGTCTTAGACGTTTGTCCCCTGACTTTATAAAAATATCAATTATGTATACATATGATGATTATATATATATGATGATCAAGTGGGTTTACATATTCTCGTTTACTCATTTTAGAGTTATGTGTTGATAACTTTTATACTAGTTTTCTCGTTTTACCTATTTACGTGTTTTAGGTCCAATAAGCCTATTATAAGTTATTTAACTTATTTTAATCCATTTTGTAACTATATTATCAGTATGTATACTTTCCAAGTTGGGCCTAAATGGGTTAAGCCCAATAAGTTCTTTTTATGAGTGTTTATCTTATTTAGTCCAATTATTAGCCCAAGTATTAGTCCAATATGTTTACTTAGCTCGTTAATGTCCGTATGCCCTATAGTTCGGGTTTTATCGGTTTTTACTTGCTATAAATGTCTATATATCAGTATATAAGTTTTATAAAGTTTTCATTAGACGGATCCAACCATCTAAGTTTTATTTAACAAAAACGTTAATTTTACGGCAATAGCCGAAAAAGTTGTAAAAATCATATTTATAGTTTTTATTACTTATAAACATTATTTCACCATCATTTATATAATTTATCCATTTGATTAACCTTATATATATATTTATATAAATAAGTTTTATAAGTTAGTGGGTTTTTTACTTTACATTTTATATATTAAAATGTGAGTGCTTATATAATAGTATTATTCTTTATTTTCCAAAAATCTGATTTTTAACTTCATCTTCACCAAAACTGCCATATCTTGAGTTCTACATGGAGATAGAAGCTCAAATTTTTATCACATAAACTAAATGATATGTGCTACATTTAACTCTTCTATAGCTACTGTTGAATCATCGTTTAGGTATTTTCTAAAAATCGTCCAAAACAGTAACTTCAGATTTATACCCTAAACTTGTTTTGATCATATCTCACTCATTATTTTGATTCTATTGCATGGCCAACTCTCACATGTGTACAAGACTCATAGCTTACTGTAAACCCATTCTACTTCATCATTTTATCAGTCCATGACCTGTTTCTTTACTGTTTTATACAGCCATGTAAATTAAGCATGATTTTAACCTTGTTTCATATGGTTTTTCACCTTTTTAATTATGTTTATCAACAACAAATCCCCACATAACATTTTTATCATCATATAATCATCATAAATATATACAATAGGAAATAAATACATGTTTACATAATCAAAATAACAAGAAGTTGAGGAGGACAATCTTTATACCACCAAGTTGATGTTGGTTGTGATCAAAACATGGAATTTGATGGAGAAACTTGTGCATAGCCAAGACCATATTCAAGACCACCATGCTCCATGGACTCCTTGTGGAAAAATCAGCCCCAAGACATCATGAATACTCCTCCTTGGATGTTATAAGTACCACCAATCAATAGAGTTTTGAAAGGGCTTCAACATATGCAAGTATAACATATGGTTTCATGGTTGAGTCAAGATCAAAGGGTGTTTTGGGGGAGAAAACTGGACGGCAAGATGGAGCTAGAGAGAGAGTTTGTGTGTTGATTGCATGTTGAAATGGATGGAATGAGAAGTTGCTAGTTTTGCTAATGGTTTTGATGGATAGAAAGCTTAACTTGTAAGCTTGGTTACAAGTGTATCACTTGTTAGCTAAACTTGACACCTCATGGTGTTAAGTTGCTAGTGTGGCCGGTTTTGATGGGGGTGGGACAAGTGTCCCACTTGTCTCATCCCCATTTATTTACGGGTACTCCTCGATTCTAGTTTCCTCGATTTGCGTGCCCTCGGGTCGTTTTACGAAAAACGTTTTTATAAATTATGAATCACCGTCACAAAACGAATCCAATAAAAATTGTCTCATCAAAAACGGAGTTCGAAAACGTAAATACGTAATCCTAGGGTTTCCGGTTTAGTCGTAAAGGACGTTAAAATAAAATCGTAAGTCCTAATCTCTTCTCGTATATTTGTGAGTTTATAAACTAACACAAATTTAAAACTCCAAAATAATATTCTCAGATAAATTTATTTTCTGAAATGTCGGACTGTCACCAAAGACGGTGTAAGTAAACGTAAGCACGTAACGTTGAATTCTCCGGTTTAGACGTAGTCGATGCTACTCCAAGACGTAAATCCAAATTTCTTTCCAAAAATATGTGAGTTCATATTGTAACATTAAAATAATGTTTTTAAATAATATTCGAGAATAAAAATATCAACCATAAATTGACGGATTGTCACATTATAAGATTTGGAAAGCGAGGGAAATTGAATCCCCGTTATATTGGACCCTTTAAGATTTTATCTAGAGTAGGTCCAGTGGCTTACAAACTAGAGTTACCCCCAGAACTTCATGGTGTTCACAACACATTCCATGTATCTAATCTGAAGAAATGTCTAGCAGTGAGTGATGAGAAAATTTCATTGGATAAGGTTCGAATAGATGGGAAGTTGCATTTTATCGAAGAACCCGTAGAGGTTATGGATCGTGAGGTAAAGCAACTGAAACAAAGTCGGATACCTATTGTCAAGATCCGATGGAATTCAAAGCATGGACCGGAATATACTTGGGAACGAGAGGATGAAATGTGGAAGAAATATCCGCACCTCTTCGATTTTAATAAGAAACGGACATCAAAATGAAATGGATCACGAGGACGTTGATCCCTTTTAGGAGGAAAAGCTGTGACAATCTAACATTTTCAGGTAGAGAATTATTTTCTCGTATAATATTTTGAAACTTATTTTTGTGTTGGTTGATGAACTCACAATTTACGGATTTAAATTTGGGCTTACGTGCACAATTTAGCGTCCTTTACGACTAAACCGGAAACCTTAGGATTACGTATTTTCGATTTTGAACTCCGTTTTTGATGAGACAATTTTTATTGGATTCGTTTTGTGTCGTTGATTCATAATTTATATAAACTTTTTTCGTGAAACGACCCAAGGGCACGCAAATCGAGGAAACTAGAATCGAGGAGTACCCGTAAAGTAGCGGGATGGGACAAAATAAATTATCCTACCCCACTAACTATGGGACGGCCCAAGATAGACACCACATCAAAGATGTAGCATCATGTAAACATTTAGCTTACAAGTGTAAGCTAGCCTTACACTTAAGCTACCACTAACACAAAAACCACTAGCTAACTCACATACTACCATTCACTCATGCAAAAACAACTCAAACTCTCTCAACTCCATCCCCATTGCCGTCCCATATTCAAGAACAAACACCCCTTTTGATCTTTTCTAGCCACAAAATACTTGTTATCTAGCTATATTATGGAGTTACCTTGAAGTCTTGATTACTTGGTGGCCATTTTAACAACAAAGGAGGTGATTTGCTTGTGTTCTAGGGCTGATTTCCCAACATACTTTCTTGGTGTTTGATGATCTTGGGGATACATTTGGTGTTCATCAAGTTCTTGTCTTCCAAAAACAAGATATACTCTTGGTTGGTAAAGAAGATCATCCTCTCCATTTTCTCTTGTTATTTTTGTAAAGATCAAATGTATTTTCTTTCTTATTGTATATGTATATGATGAACATATGATGATAAAAATGTTGTGTGGGGATCAAGTGTTGATAAATATGCTTAAAAAGATTAATAACCAAGAAACAAGGCTAAAATCATGCTTAATTTGTTGGCTGTATAAAAACAGTATGTAACCAAAACTTAAACTGATAAATTTGCATGGTGGAATCCATTTACAGTAAGTACATGATGTCATACACATGTGAGAGTTGGCCATGCAATGGAATCATTAAAATGGGTGAGATATGATCAAAACAAGATGAGTGTGCTAATCTGAATAGGCTGTTTTGTAGGGACTGTTAAGGATAGTTGAACTTAAAATGAGCAGCATCTATACCTAAGTTAATTGTAGCACATAATATGAAGTTCATGCCATCCAAAAATGAGCTTCTAATTCATTGTAGAACTCTAGATATGATAAAAATGGTGAAGATGAAAATAAAAATCAGATTTTGAAGAATTAATGTTTAATAATATTATATAAGCACTCAAATTATATAGTATAAAATGTGAAATTAATACCCACTAACTTATGAATTTCATTTATATAAATATGTATAAGTTTAAATAAATGGACAATTTTTAAAAATAGTAGTTGAATAATATTTATAAGTTATAAAAACTATAAACATGATTTTTACGACTTTTTCGGCTATTACCGTAAAATTAACGTTTTTCGCCAATTAAAACTTAGACGATCAAACCCGTCTAATGTAAAGTTTTTGGAAGTCATATACTGATATATAAGTATCTTATACAAGTAAAAACCGATAAAACCCGAACTATAGGACATACGTACATTAACGAGCTAAGTAAGCATATTGGACTAATAATTGGATTAAATAAGTCAAACACTTATAAAAAGTACTTATTGGGCTTAACTCATTTGGGCCCAACATATAAAGTGTAAATACTGATAATATAAGTATAAAATGGATTAAAACAAGTTAAAGAACTTATGATAAGCTTATTAGACTTAAAATATGTAAATAAGTAAAACTAGTAAACTAGTAAAAAGTTACCAATACGAAAACACTAAAATGAGTAAACAAGGATATATAAACCCACTTGATCATCATCATATGTACAAAAATCATCATATGTATATTGTTATTTTGATAAAGTCATTGGACAAAATTCTAAGACCGATTTTTATTTATATAGGTTTCTGTGACCGAAGCACGCCCGTAGCCGATAATCCGCCTTTCATTATCAACGTGAGTTCATAGCCTCGCACTCTTTTAAATGTCTTATAAAATGATTTGTAAACCCGCGAGGGAGATAACATGCTAGATTTTGATAAAAATAGAACAAAGGTAGTCCCGATGGTATGCTTAATGATATGGACCCGAATGATGCTATGACCCTATAAACGAGATAAAAAGGATTATTATTAGTTAGGTTATGTCACTCAAAGTCCCATTAGCATGAATTGTGAACTACCGGGATTTGGTAGACGCTTATGCATATGATAGTACTATTTGGGGACGATCACCCAAGTTCGCGCCTTGACGGTTGATCCTCGTCGTACCACATTGATTGGTAAGCAAATTTATGTATGAGAAGATTACATAGCGTGATTTTTGTGACGACACGCTAACTTAGATGGGCAAATTGTTTGTCGGGTTCGCGGCCCGTTGTTTTCATAGTAAGGTAACAATGTCATGCGGCTAATAATAATCCTATATACAATACAATAACGATGCTAATAACGATAATAATATTACCTATAATGGTAATATTGAGGCTACGGTCTCATGGACGGTTAAAGATGTATGCTTGATTTATATATTGCCTGACTAGAAATACGAGGACTTACTTCCGATATTATACTTGTGTTCTGATTTCAACGATCGTTTTATATAACGGTTTTATTAAACTCTATGAATTCACTCGGCATTCGCTGATATGATTTTTGCATGTTTTTATCTCAGGTGCTTAAAGGTAATCCGGATGGAGATCGACTCTGATGGCCCACATAATACTAAAAATGTTCATTCGATCTATGTTTTGTAAACTTAATGACCTGTATAATTTGGGACCTGTTGTACACTTTAAAACTTTTTATCGAATGAATGTATGTTGAACCTTGTACAACCATTTTTATGTGTTGTCTATTATTGGAGTTATTGTGCTATCCCGTAACACTCTAAAAGACCCTTCCGCTGTACCGATACGAAAATTGAGAGTGTTACACATCATCTTGGTTCAGGTATATGTGGATGACATTATCTTCGGTTCTGCTAGGAAGGAATGGTGTGATGAGTGTGAATAGCTAATGAAAGGCGAATGTGAGATGAGTACCATGGGAGAACTAACTTTTTTCCTTGATCTCCAAGTCAAGCAGCAGTCGGATGGTATCTTCATTAGTCAAAATAAGTATGTTCATGAAATAATTGAGAAGTTTGATGTAGAACCTCTTAGACCAGCAGCAACACCTTATGAGGTAACTAAAGTCAAACTCAAGAATGAGACAGATCCCCCGGTAAATGTTCATATTGACTCACTCATGTATTTGACTGCCTCACGCCCAGACATTATGTTTGCTGTTAGTGCTTGTTCTAGGCATCAGGTGGCACCCACCGTGTCTAATTTAAATGTTGTCAAGAAAATCTTCAAGTATATCAAGGCACAACCTAAGCTAGGCTTGTGTTATCCAAGGGAATCACCTTTTGTTCTTGAAGCCTATAGTGATAGTGATCATGCAGGTGCTAATAATGATAGGAAGTCAACTACTGGTGGTTGTCAATTCTTGGGACGAAGACTCATCCCATGGCAATGTAAGAAACAGACAATAGTAGCTACTTCCTCAACAGAAGCTGAATATGTAGCTGCTGCTAGTTGTTGTGGACAAGTCTTATGGATACAAAACCAAATGCTGGATTATGGGTTCAACTTTATGAACACCAAAATCTTCATCGACAATCAAAGCACCACTTACATTGTGAAGAATCCTGTGTTTCATCAACGCACCAAGCATATAGAGATTTGATACCTTTTTATACGTGATGCCAATGAAAAGAAGTTGATACAAGTTCTCAAGGTACATACGGACGATAATGTTGCTGATTTGTTGACTAAAGCGTTCGATGGTCCAAGGTTTAACCACTTGGTGGTTCAAATTGGCATGGTCAATCCTTAAGGTCTAGGATTGAGGGGAGGAAAAGCCTAACGGGAGGCTTCTTGTACATGTATACTTGTACACTCTTACTTCTGGTAGCTACTTACTACATGTTTCATGGGTATTTGCTGTGTGTACAACTTCTGGTGGAAGAATTTGGTTACTCATAGTGGCACTCTTCTACTCCTAGTGAGTCAAAACCCCTATTATCCACTAGTGTTTGGCTTCTAGTATCACTTTGGGTCACTGTTCATTATGTTTACTTTTGTTGACCACTCGCTGCTCCTAGCGTTGACCTCTAACCGTTTTGACTTTCAGATAACGCAAGTTACTTCTGGTACCTATATTTGTTTATCTTTGGTAACTGGGATTCTCTAATAATGGATTAAAGGGCAAGTGGTTACTCACCATTAATGCCTTAACTTCGAAAGGGCAACCCCCATAATTAGGGGTCAATGAACAGTTTTCCCTCACCATTATATATGGTCAAAGGGATCATTTGACTCACTCATCACAACTAAAACACACACAAACACGCTCCTACCCTTAACCATCTTCAAGCAATCATCTTCCAAATCTCAATCATCGTCAATGGCATCTCTTCAGTACAAATCCGATCACAACAAGGTTTCTTATCTTGGAGAAGGCCCCAGAAGGGAGGAGTTCCTTGACATCTTGGAGTACATCGAGGCTTCTAATCTCAAGTATGCCCTAACTGTTTGCCCCACTGTGTATGACTCTGTCATTCGTCAGTTCTGGGCTACTACCAACACCCACGAGGTTTTGGGTTGCCCATTGGAGCTCCATTCTACTATTGATGGTCGCTCCTATGTGGTGACTAAAGCATCCATTCGGTCTACCTTCATCTCCAAGATGAAGGTGGCATTATTTCTCTCATAAATGCGGAGGTGTTGGATGGGATGGCTGCCATCAGTTACAATCATGAGGGAAAGTTTAACTTTCAGAAAAATCGCTTTTCCCCTCAATGGAAGCTGCTTGTGCACTTCTTGATTCAAATGCTTGAGTCCCAAAGATGGGAGTTGGGATGTATTTCCCATCTCCCTTGCTACTGGTTTGGTGTGTATTGCCCAAGGTCGTCCGTTTAACTTTTCTCGTTATTTTCTTGATAGCTTGGTTAGCAATCTTAGTGATACTGGTTCGAAAAGAAGTTTCTCATGTATCCTAGGTTCTTACAACAGATTCTTATGTGTTTGCCTAGGAATAGGAGAGAATATGTGCCTTCTAAGCTCACTCCTAATGTATATGAAAATATGACGATTGGATACCTTGATCCTGAAAGGCCCCTCACTGCTGCTATATTGGGCCTTGCCCAAGGGGGTCCCAATGTGGTTCCTCCAGCTGCTCAATCCGAGGAGGAACCTCAATTGGTTGATGATCCCATGGAAGAGGAGGTTCCTGCTGCTGGGATACCTTATGTGGAGGTTGAGGAACCGGCTAGAGAGGTGGTGGTAGAAATGCCATTTACCTCAAAGGCTACCTCCACTTCTCGCCCACATGTGTCCCCATTTGTTGATTCTCCCCCTCCTAGCCCAGTTCACCTTTTAGCTGAAGAGCCTTCTAGCTCTCTGATCATATGGCTAACCAATCTTTTGCTTCTCGTCCCAATGAAGCATCCTCTAAACCAAGTCCTCTTGGTGGGGAACCTGAGGAACCTATTACTCTCACTTCATTGCTTTCTTTAGTGCACATGTACTATGAGAAGATACTCTCTTTGAAGGATGAGCTCAACAAGCATCGAAAGCTCACTAGGGATTTTGTGCTCCATTTGGAAAACAGGGTCAAGCCGTTGGAATAGTTGTTGAAGCGCCATAAGAAGAAGATGGTTTTATCTGATACTGATGAAGATGAGGAGGAAGATGGTTTGACTGTTTTGGCCAGGGATGCTTTTGCCGTAAAGCCGAGTGAAGACTTACCTGCTCCTCCTAGTGCTTATCGCATTCCACCAACTGCTGCTGGCCCCATGCCAAGGACTGATACTACAGGACCTTCAACCTCCACTCTTGGTCCCTCTCATGACCCCAAGGGTAAATCCCCAATGATTGATTCACCCTCCCCTCCTAGGAAGAAAACTCGTAGACAATTGGAGGAAGAAAGAATGGGAGAGGAGGTTGCTCAGAAACTCCAAGAGGAATTAGACCAAGAGGCTGCGGCTGCCTCAATGGTTGCGGATGAGGATGAAGCTTTAAAGCAACAACACCATGAGCAGATAAGACACATTGCAATGTTTTGGGACAACGCGGATTGGATGAATGTGGTTACCATCCTCACCTCTTATTACTCTCAGTTCACTGATTTCTTGGGTGCGGATGTGAACCAGGGGAATTGTGTTCGTAGGGCGATGTATCTGATGCAACGGCAAAGGGAAGATCTGGCTTCTCAACTTCGCCAAAATCACCGCAACAGACCTCTCTCTTATGCTGTACAAAAGAAGCTAATGAAGCAATATGTGAGAAATCAATCTGGATCCTATTTCACCTATGGATGGACTTGGAAGAGGGTCAGGAAGTTGTCTGATGATGAGCTTAAGAATTTGTATACCAAGATGATCAAGCAGAAGGATGCGCCCAAGCCTGCTAATGCCATCTTTCGCCCACCTCCTCCTGTTTTTCAAATCCCTAATCCTAATGCTTCTCCCACTCCATCCTATGGTGTTCAAGAAGAAGGTACCTCTGGTTTCCCAACTTCTGCTGAAGCTACTTCTTCTGTTCCCTCTTGTCCTTCTACAAAGGTTGATCCCACCCTTCTCATGTTGAAGCTAACACCACACCTGATGTTGATACCCCACCTGTTGTTAATCCTACTCCTGCTAATGATCCTACTCCTCCACCGGTTTTTGAACCAACCCCTACACAACTTGTAGATGAAGCTACTATTGATCCAAAGCATGTTGATCTGACTAGTTAGGATGATGCTCACACTTATATTGCTGCTGCCACTAATGTAAAGGTGAAGGAGGAACCCTCTACTACTGTCCCCACCCCTCGCCGATCTATTCGCAAGAAGAAGGCTCGCTGTGGTAAGGCAGTCCCATGGAAGAAGAGGGATCATGCCCACTTGATTGATATCGCTTCTGATAGCGAGAATGGCATGCCCCTTGGCCGTGGTTGGATTGTGCATTGGGAAGTTCAGCCATCCCCCATTGTTTCTGGTAAATATACACATTTGATCAAGACTAGTGATGGCTACCACAAATATGTCTCTGGGCTGCAAAGCATATTATCTTGGGTAGAACATCGTGATCTTATGATACTGTATGGGTTGGTTGATGCCGCTATTCTAAAGTCTCCTAGTGATGTTCCTAACTGGATTGGGTTGGTCCTTTGGGGTGATTTGAAGATGATCTTGGATTGTCCCCCTGATTCTCCTAGTGCTGTGGTATGGAAGGAACAGCCTCGCTGGGTGATTTCTAGGTAGAAGTTATATGCGGGTTGTGGTGTGCTAGAGTTGGAATCTGGTGCCTATGTCTTTGTGCTTGTGGATTTGGAGTATCCTCTTACCATTTCTAGCATGGAAGCCATGTTGGAGTGTCACCTGGTGGTGTCAAATGCTCCTTCTGGTAACGAGTCTGCTATGGCCACCACCTTGGTTGAAGGTATTCAAGCTCGACTTCTTACGGACAAGGTTGTTTCTTCTGGTCAGTGATTGGTTTATTTCTTCTATACTGTTGATATTTTATACATTCTTTTCACCAATATGTATAGTGATTGGTGACTAACACTTTCATTGTTTAAAAAAAATATACTTTTATATAATATCTGCTTATACTTCAAACATGTGATGGAAATTTCAAAGCTTGTAAATAATATAATATCTGCTTATACTTTTCTGTTAAAGACACTCTTTATATCTTGGATTTTTCACACTTGGGCTATTATGTGATGTACTACTAGTGTTGGATTTCTTCCACACAACAAATGGTGTTCAACTCACCATGTCTTGCAGACAAGAAAGAGTTGAATCACCATGAGGGTACGGCTTTGGTGTGATTCTCAAATTCGTTAATGGTTGCCAGTTTACCCAAAATTGGAGGGGTTTCACTTGCCTTGGTCCTAGACTGAAAAGTGGCTAGCCCAAGGGGGTACGACTCTTGGTAAAGACTTTTATCAAATCTGTTGATAGCTATAATAGCTTGCTCAAAGCTATAGGGTTTTCAGCTCACCGATGCTTTATTGCTAAGAGTTAGCTAGTCCGGAAGGGTACGACTTCTGGTAAAGACTTCAATCAAATTCGTTGACGGCTGTGATGATTTGCCCAAAATCATTAGGGTACTCCCACTCACCATTGATTTACGTTCTAAGAGTTTGGTTGGGTTCTGGTCTCCCAGGGTGATGCTTATTCCACCACAAAGACTAGCTAGCCCAAGAGCGAGCAGCTACTTGGTAAAGGCTTATCAAATATGCTCATGTTGTTGTAAAGATTCAACACGTGCAAATATGTTCCAAGCTTTCAAGAAGCTTCTCAGAGTTCTTAGTTGTAGCGTTCTTTGTGCTTTCACTTCTGATGGTTATTTTGCTGCTTTTGTTTTGTTGTTTCAATCCACGTGTTGCTTTTGCAAGATCTACCAAGAAACTTGAACTCAACCACTCAAATTCAAGTTTAAGGGAGGATTGTTAGGACCTATGTAATAGCTATTTGTAAAAGATGAACTAGGAGGTATGTATTTCCTCCTGGTCCTAGTAGTAGTAGGAGCAACACGTGCTCCTGGTCTAGTAGAAAGTCATCAAACAATATTATTCTTAGTAGTTTTTTAGGATATGTATGAGATATCTTAGGAAAAGATATGCATATCAGGAGTTACACGTTTATGTTTAATGTAGTTTTTGGGTTTCCTTATAGTATAAAAGGAATCCATTGGCAGAAGGGTTAGACACACCTTTCACCAGTATTCATTTCATATCAATAGTAGAAATCCTTAGTAAGGATCAAGTTATTTAGTTATTCTATTTCTTCTTGATCTTACTATTTATATTCCGCACTCATACTTTGTATCTCATTAAGAGTCTCTCTGTGAATAGACTTGTGATTACAGAAGTCGTTAGCTATCCTTAACAGGCTGCAAGATCTACAACTAGTGGACCCAACAAGGTTCAAGATGGCTATTTTTCATGATATGATCGAGAAGACGATGGAAGTCTTTATGGATGACTTTTCCATGTTTGGTAGTTCGTTCACTTCGTGTTTAGGAAATTTGGAAAAAATGTTAAAACGTTGTGAGGAAACCAACTTTGTAATTGGGAAAAATGTCATCTTATGTGTAAAGAAGGAATCGTCTTAGGGAACAAGGTCTCGAATAAGGGTATTGAGGTAGACAAAGCTAAGATAGACGTCATCGCCAAATTACCTCATCCCAAAACCATTAAGGGAGTTAGGAGTTTCCTAGGCCACGCGGGCTTTTATCGTCGCATCATCAAACATTTTTCAAAGATATCTCGACCCATTACACACCTCCTCAAAAAAGATGCTCCTTTCGTCTTTAACGAAGATTGTGTTCGAGCCTTTAAAATTCTTAAAAGGAAACTTACCAAAGCTCCCATTCTTGTTTCTTCAAATTGGAACCTCCCCTTTGAGCTTATGTGTGATGCAAGTGATTACGCTATTAGGGCCGTTTTGGGGCAACGTCATGATAAGCATTTCTTGCCTATGCACTATGCTAGTAAGACGATAACCGAGGCTCAACTTAAATACATCACAACAGAAAAGGAATTGCTTGCCGTGGTGTATGCATTTGAGAAATTCCGACCTTATCTCGTCTTGACCAAAAGCATAGTGTATACAGACCATTCGGCTATCAAGTACCTCTTTTCTAATCTTGATGCAAAGCCGCGATTGGTTCGTTAGATTCTCCTCTTACAAGATTTTGATGTCACGATACTTTACAAAAAAGGAGCCAAGTATCTTGCGGCCGATCACCTCTCTCCTTTGGAAGATCCTCACCAAAGTGTGTACGAGAACAAGTAAATCACCGAAACATTTCATCTCGAGACACTTGGTGTTGTGAATTCCAAGGACGATTCTTCCACCCCATGGTTTGTGAACATTGTAAATTACCATGCGGGCAACTTCATCCTTAAGGGTATGACGACACAACAAAAACAAAAATTCTTTCGTGACGTTAAGTTCTACTTTTGGGACGACCCTTGTCTATTTCAGACTTGTGCGGATCAAATTATTTGACGTTGTGTTTTTGGCACTGAAGCTGCTAATATCCTTAGAGCTTGTCATGAGGGACCCACGGGTGGTCACCATGGTGTTAAACTTACGGCAAAGAAGGTCTTTGATGCCGGTTTCTTTTGGCCTACAATTTACCGAGATGCGCACGCACTTGTCAAGTCGTGTGACTAATGCCAACATCAAGGAAAAGCCTCACAAAATGATTAAATGCCACAAAACATCATCCAAGTGTGTGAGATCTTTGACGTATAGGGCATTGATTTTAGGGGCCGTTCTCAGCATCTCGTGGTAATAAGTACATCCTTGTCCCCATTGACTACCTATCCAAGTGGGTGGAAGCTAAGGCTTTACCCACGAACAATGCTCGTGTGGTAGTCAAGTTTTTGAAGCCATTGTTCTCTCGGTTTGGAACCCCTCGTGCAATCATAAGCGATCGTGGAACCCATTTTTGTAATGACCAATTCGAAAAGGTTCTAAAGAAATATAGGGTTACACATCGGCTTTCTACGGCATATCACCCACAAACGAGTGGGCAAGTCGAGGTTTCAAATCGAGCTTTGAAGAGTATTTTGGAGAGGTCGATAGGAGAGAACCAACAATATTGGTCAGATAAGTTAGACGATGCTTTATGAGCCTTTCGTACCGCCTATAAGACGCCCATTGGGTGCACTCCTTATAAGCTCATGTATGGGAAGAATTTTCACTTGCCAATTGAATCGAGCACAAGGCTTATTGGGACCTAAAACATTGTAATGATGAAATTGAGACCGCGGGAAAACACTGGAAAATGCAATTGAATAAATTGAATGAATTGAGAGACATTGCTTATGAAAATTCATTGATTTACAAAGAGAAAACGAAAAAGTTTCGTGATTCTAAAATAAAAAAACGGGTTTTTAACATTGGAGATCGGGTGTTGCTTTTTAACTCAAGATTGAAAATTTTTCCGGCAAGTTGAAATCCCATTGATCCGGACCGTTCACCATTACCCAAGTGTTTCCTTATGGGACCATCGAGCTATCTCAAAATGATGGTCCTAACCTTAAGGTGAATGGTCATAGGGTTAAGCACTACTTTGGTGGGGAAGTCCCTTCTTTGGACGACCTAGACCATGTCACCTCCCCCAATGATAATTAGTAGTGAGGGGATCAAGCCGAGCTCATGACTCGGCAATAAAATACGAGGTGCCTCGTGGGGGAGATCCCATGCTTATCCGTATACATATTATCAATTTCTAATGTAGCTAATGTAAGGGGATTTGTGCCCTTCTAACCTTTGTTTCCTGGTTGTTTGTGAATTGTGGTTTTTAGATGATCATCTTCACGATTGGAGCCTCTCGTGTTTGTTTTACTCGAGCTTCGATCGTTTTCTTTGAAGAATTTCTTGATATCCATATGATATATCCTTTGATGTTATAACCTTAGGTCTTTTAGCACACTTCATAAACGGCTATAGATTTAATGGCTCCACCCTTTCCAAGCTAGATTAAGCATTTGACTTCGTCTCTAGTATGGGGGTATCCTACTCTTAGACTCGAAACATTAAGGATAATGTTTAACTTTAGTATGGGGGTGAATAGATACTTGCCTTGCTAAACCATCACGCTTTCCAAAGTTTATCTTTTTGTTTATCGTTTTGTTGCAAATAAGGCTAAAAATAGCCAAATTTTAAATTTTTTCTCATGTTTTCATAAGTGTTTAAAGACACGAATGTAGATTTTCTGATGGGGAGAATAAGAGTAATTTTTTACTCGACCGTGCGTGTTGAGCACTTATCTTCGATTCCTTAACTTTATATTAGGCTAAGTCTCTTAAATGAGGACGAGAAATGATAGAGTTTATTATAAGTTACTATGCTAAACGTAGAGTACTCGTATTCTTTCAAAAACTCATGTGTTCTAATTGTTTGCTTATTCTCCCTTCGCTTGTATATATATTTTGTTAATAAGTATTGACTTAACAGTTTAGTCTTGATCGTTGGTTTCTAGTCTTTTCTAGTAGCTTCCATGTAATTAAATTGGGAAAACATTAAGGTATCGCCAGCGTCACGGTTTTGAAGTATTGGCACCCCGAATAATCGAAAGCTTCACCCAATAATATTTAAGTGCTCACTCACCTAAATCAAGCAAAAATTTCAAGCTCACAAAGCCGAAAAATCTATGCGAAAATTGAAAGTGAAAGCCTTAAACTTTGAAGCTTTAAAGATCCAAAATTCGCTTTAGCGTGAGGATATACGTCTTTGGCCATAATGACAACCTCATGGCCAGGTTAAATAAAAGGCAAGGCAAGACCGAAGTCATAATAAAAGCTCCATGGCAGAGTTGAATAAAAGGAGGTAAACCTATGATAATAAGGCCCATCCGTTAGGGGGAGTATAAAAGTTTTGGTAATAAGTCTCATGTTCAAAAACGTTATAAAACCATGTTTATCGATCCTTCTTGTTGACATCGTTGTCTATTAGGGTAGGTTATTAATTTGATGGTCTTGGTTACACCGTTATGACTCTATTTTTGGACCTTAATCTCTATCATGGCATAAGTAAAAAATGTATCATCATGATCATTCAAGACAAAAATAAAATATAAGAGATACCACTTAGGATTATGGGAGTCTAAGTACGTGATTAGGGCATATGAGTAGTGTTAGCATTACTAACTTATAATAACAATGATCTCGTTACACACTTAGCATGGAATTGGATGAAAATCGAGGACGACGAAATTATTTCTAACGAAGCATTCACGTGTTCTTGGTCTATGAACCTAAACGTCCCATTTTGGGATGAAAACTATGCATTATGTCTAAAACGCAAGTAGTAGCAAGTAGTAGTAGTGTAGTAAGTTTAAGTTTCAATAAAATTCGATAAAAATAAATTTTGGAGATGAAGATACTTTATTCTAACATTGCGTGAGGGCACGACACTGGTTTAGTATGGGGGAGCGATGAGACTGCTTTCATACATAGTCTCATCGTCTAAACCGGGCTTAAAAAGGTTAAAATATCATAAACAATGCCATATATATGCTTGTGTTTGCTCAATGTGTATTTTAGGTACGGATATCGAGAAAATGACAAAAGATCACAAGAATTAATAAAAAACGAACACGGGAAAAGAAGCCGCACAATGAACCAGACACTAGTGTTAAATTTTCAAGAAAAGTCCTTGAAGAATAGAGGATGCACAAGAAGGGTCCTTCATTATTGAATAAATGACACTTTATACCCTTTTATATTCATAATTACAAGTTTGGTCCTTAAAGTTTGTCAAAGTTATAAAAAGGACCCTCAACTTTGAAGAATTTGCAAGAATAGTCCCTACAATATGAAGACTTGTCACTTTTAGTCCTCCATAAATTCAAAGATAAAAGAGAAGACCTTAAAGTATGAAGACATGTCAAGAATAGCCCTTCAAGAATCAAAACATGGCAAGAAATACCCTTGAAAACACTTTGGAAAATATTTTATGGCCAAAATGTGAAGTTTGGAACTTGGTTAACAAATTAAATTAGTTATGGTTGCTGAAAACTTCAAATGAAACAAGAATGGAAAGTAACGGGCCAGAGCTGGGAGACAAACAAACTAACCTAGACCACTCACAACATGACACCTCACCCCACTCACCTCATCAACCAATCACACACCTTCAACCCTCCACGTCAAAACCCACTTAACCAACTTTTCAAACCGGTTTAATATATTTAACATTTCCCTCCAAACACCTAATCCATCCCCAATTTCAGATTAAACGCATAACTATTCATCCATAAACCCTAATTTGAAAACTTGATCAAACCAAAGGGGTTTTGTGTAATTAGCTCCAGAATGTTGATTAACCATCCCCTAACCCCTTCCCACCTACCAAAACACCTCGACGTCACCCAATGGACCCTCCCACGAGGTCCCCTGCTACACTCTAAGGAACAAGACGACAAAGAGGACAACATTTGGACGACCAAGATACATTTGCGTGTCCTCCACAACCAAACAAAGGGCTAAGATCATATCAAGACAATTGGAACATCCTTTTCATCACATGGTACACCAAGATCAGTCAAGCATATTCAAACTCATAAGGGAACATTTGGAACTTCAGCATTAGGGTTTTTAGTTCCTTTTCAGCATTCTATTACGTGTACACCCTCTATATAAAGGGTTTAGGGTTTTACTTTTACTTTTGTTCTTGGTTTTTCCGCTTATGGGTCACAACTTGTAAATCCATTTTTGTTATGAATGAAAACTGAGTTTTGATTGTTGATAAAGAGAATTCCAAGTTCCCTTTTACTTTTAATGCTATTGTTGTTACTTGTGTTTCAATCCGTTTTCAAAAAGTTCCCTTTTTCATACTTTTTCTTTCAAGTTCTGTTAAAAAATTGTTTGTTGAGTTCTTTGGTTGAAAAGAGAAGATTCCCTTTGGTTTGAGTTTGAAAGTATTTATGACCCTAGAACCATGATTGAGATAATCAGGGTGTAGTGGGTACATAAGTTTGGGCTGCAAACTTGTGGGGTTACTTAAAATCACCAAGACTTTTCCATTTTTATAGATATCTGTTATTGCTTAACCTTGTTCATTCTTAGTAGGGTTGTATTTTGGAAGCTTGTTCTTGTTTAAGCTAGAACATAAGCTCCAAATTCGGGGTGTGGATAGTACATCCCTGAGGTTTGCATTTCTTCTATTTTTTAAGACTTTTCAACAAATCTGTGCTAAGTGAAAATGGTGTCTACTATGATATGATGTTACTTGATGCATTATATCTGGTTCTAAGTTCATTGTGGTGTTAGATTAATACTTGTTTAAGTTTGACTTGGTTTAAAAAACTTTTTTGCTTTGTTAAAAATCTGATTTCAAGTTTAAAAGGGTGTTTGGGATTGCATGCTAGTGACACTTGAGTGGGTATTAAGGACTCATTTGTGTTTGGTTCAACTAAGGTGGTATGTTTAAGCTGAAACTTGCATAACTTGTGAAATTAAACACTAAATCTGAATCATTGTCCTAAACAAAGTTTTTTTAGGTGCTTGTGAACTGAAATTAGCCATCTTTGTACCTAGGGTATAGATCTAGGGTTGTGTGTTGAAAAACCAAAGTTTATGCAACCTGAGTAGTTGAATTGTGGATTTGAAACTCAACTTTTGGTCAAGTGCATCAGCAAGGGTTATTTTTTGTTTACTGTCTTCATCATTAAAGTCACATAGGGCTTATACTAGTTCTAAACTTGTTAACCAATTCATGAAACTTGTGTATTTAGGCTTGATTAAGTTTATTATCGCTTTTGTATGCATTTGGTAAAGTTTCATTAGCTTAATCTTGCTTAAACAACTGCTTTAATCATCAGACCTAGCTTATTCTCATGTATGTGCACTGTTTGATTAAACTGTACTAATTGGCTAGTTGGATTGTTGTTTATTTGCTTATTCTTGACTCCCTACAACTCACTGGTTGTAGGGTTGCCATTATTCTCCAAAAACATCCACTAAAACAGGGTAAAAACAGCTTTTTCATTTCAAGCAGTGGGAACTCCTTTCCTACTGATGCTTGCCAGTGATAGTTTTAAGTCTCATCCCAATGAGAAGCTAAGTGAGGTGAGAAGTAGGCTTCTAGACATCACTAGTGGGAACTCCGTTCCCACAGAAGTTTTAAGTCTGCTAAAAATCTTTGGGCAGCTCTTCATGTCACCTATGGTGGTAATGAAGATACTGCCAAAGAAAGGAAGAACCAACTTTTGCATGAATATGTTGTGTTTAAGGCTCATCCCAATGAGAAGCTAAGTGAGGTGAGAAGTAGGCTTCTAGACATCACTAGCAAGTTGTCCTTTATAGGAACAGAACATGATGATGCTGATATCATTGCTACTTTCCTTAGAGGTCTTGGTGATGCATGGAAAATTGAGGCTAGGTCAATCATTGCTACCAATGCCGTTAAGAGTTCTTCCTTTGATGACGTCTACAATAAGTTAAAGATTGTGGAGAGTGAGATCTTACTTGATCATGGAAGCAAGTCAACATCTGGAAACATGGCTTTAATATCACGCTGTGAAGCTCAAACCAGTGAACGAGATTCATATGTACATCCTGTTACTGGATCAACTTGTGTCAGCGGTGGATCAACCTTTGTTAGCGGTTCAAATTTTAACGCTGACACATACAATGTTGACTCACCAAGTCTTAAACCTGATGGTATTGATTTGGATACACTATGTACATACATTACTGCATTGCCCAATGGTTCCTTAATTACCTATGAGGATCTTGAGAAAATCAATGATGAGAATTTGGAAGAAATGGATATAAAGTGAAATATAGCACTTGCAAGCATAAGGGTCAATAGATGGAATAGGTGATTTGGAAGAAAGATAACCTTCAATACTAAAGACATAGTTGGATTTGATAAATTGAAGGTTGAGTGTTATAACTTTCATAGGATGGGTCACTTCATGAGGGAGTGCAAATCTCCAAGAAGATCTGATGCTGGAAGGACTTCAAGCCAAATCATCAAGGTTGAAGATGCTAAGCCAAAGGCTATGGTCGCCATTCAAGATATTGATGGTGTTGGATGGGACTGGAGCTTTATGGCAAAGGATGTGGTAGAGAATCAGGCTTTGATTGCTGAGAAGGAAGAAGAAGAGCATGTTCACTTTGCTCTCATGGCCAACTCCTCATCTTCATCAGATAATGAGGTATATGATGATGCTTTCTGTATTAAAGGGTGTCGATTAAACACTAAAAAGCTTAACAAAGAAAATTTAAAGTTAAAATCAGATGTGTTTGATGTATAATGCAGGCTAGCAAATTATAAAATGGTACTTGCACAAACTTAAGGGACTATAGAGGAATATAAGAAAAAGGAATTTGACATAAAAGATCAAATTAATGTTATGTCTCATGATCTTAGAGTTAGTGTTGAACTTAGGGACACTCTAATGAGATCCAGAGCAGATGAGCAACTTAAGTTAGATGAAGCCATTAAGAATAAAGAGAATGTAGGTCTTAAGATTGAAAAGTTTGATAAAGTTAGTCAAACCCTAGAAAAGTGTGTCAGTGAACAAAGAGACCCTAGGGACAATTCTGGGATTGGGATGAATGAATATGTTGTTGTTCCTCCACCTACTGGGAACTTTTACGGTGTATAAAGAAAAGATCTTTCTTAGACTGGTATTCCAGACCTCCAAGAAGAGGAATTTATTCCTCTACCTAGAGTGCTAACCCCAGTTGAGGAATATCAACAAAAGGTGACTGATCTTGAACAATGGAAAGCAGCCAACCCTTTCCTTTTTGTTAAGGGTGGCACGTTTAGTGAGAGTCCATTTGTGCCTACACCCATGACTGT
This sequence comes from Glebionis coronaria, assembly GCA_025667525.1. Taxonomy (NCBI): domain Eukaryota; kingdom Viridiplantae; phylum Streptophyta; class Magnoliopsida; order Asterales; family Asteraceae; genus Glebionis; species Glebionis coronaria. The sequence goes on along the minus strand of CM046882.1, from coordinate 69,203,145 downwards.
GTCCAACCGCACTACTAGAAAAACCATTGACCTTGGCTCACCAATTAAGAGAAAACCTAGTGTTAAATATGTTGAAATGTATAGAAAACCTAGGTCACCACAAAGCCAAGCTATTGTTAATGGGACGGGGTTCTTTCAATCTAGACCAAAGATTATGTCTAAAAAGCTTGTTACACATGTGGGAGTTTTTCTCATTTGGCCTATAAGTGTGTCAGTGCCTCTAAATTCACCATTGACAATAGGTCAACCATGGTCAAACCTAGACCTTTTGTCCAACCAAGTCTACAAGTCATTAGACATGCTCCCTTCTTCTCTAAAGGCACAAATATTCATGGAAAAAGGCCCTTTCAAAAGACCAACATTTGGTCTAACAAACAATGGGTTCCTGTAGCAAACCCTATTTTGGGCGCTGACAAGAACAAATTCAACGCTGACCAAAACCCTAATTCTGATGGAATTTCTATGACCTACAACAGATTTAATTATCTATCAAAGGTCATTACTAAATCAATTGGGGTAAATTAGGTGTTCAGGCCACAAAGGGATGAACAATAGGTTGTTAAAAGGACTAACTTTGTTCTTGTTGAACAACCACATGAATCCAAGTATGCTCAGGCTTGGGTTCCCAAAGAGAACTAATTTGTTTTCTTTATGTGCAGGGCATTCAAAAGTAGGTCAATGATCATGGATATTGGGACAGTGGATGCTCTAGGCACATGACGGGGAAGGAAGATTATTTAACAGACTTTACCCCCATTAAAGATGGTGACAAAGTGTATTTTGGAGGAGGATATGGAACTATATCTGCAAAGGCACTCTTATCACCAACAACTTACGTTTTGAGAACGCTTTTCTGGTAAAGGAACTTGATTATAACTTGTTTAGTGTGTCACAAGTTTGTGACAACAAAAATAGAGTTCTTTTTACTGATACTGAATGCTTGGTGTTGAGTAAGGATTTTAAGATTCCTGATGAGAAGTTTATTGAATATAGAACACCTAGGCATAAGGACATTTATAATGTTAATCTAAAATGGATTAAAATGAACAAAAATATGTCATGTCTTTATGCTAAAGCATCAGTTGATGAAAGTAATTTATGGCACAGAAGGTTAGGGCACATAAATTTTAAGAACATTAATAGACTTGTGAGACATGATCTTGTTAATGGTTTCCTTCAAAGGCTTTCCACAATGATCACTATTGTGTTGCATGCCTTAAGGGCAAACAGCATAAGGTCTCCTTTAGGTCTAAAAGTGTGCATTCTAGTTCTGAACCACTTCACTTGCTACATATGGACTTATTTAGCCCAACTAATATAGAAAGTTTAAATGGTAAATCTTACTGTTTTGTTATAACTGATGATTTTTCTAGGTTTACTTGGACTTTCGTTTTGGCCTTAAAAAGTGATACTGCCAAGGTTTTAATTAACTTTTGTTAGTGCAAACATTACGATGTTTTTTTGATATAATCTCTTTGTGTTTTGTTGATGACAAACGTATAATCCGCAATACATTATATAAAATGTTAAGGTACTCGTAATCACTCAAGAATACATTTGTATACTTCTCTCGACATCTCCAAGATCGCATTCGGCGTGAATCACTCAAGGCATGAATAAACATGTCATTAACCCAACAAAGTGATCAAGGATTAATATTTTCTTAAAACTCACATTTAATCAAATGTGACAAAAGATTTTAATAAACTATATTTTTAAGAAAGTGTTTTATTAAAAAGAAAATGGAAATTTGAATTTGGAATATTCCAAAGAATATTCTCTAAGGTATATTCCAAAGAATATTCTTTAATTTGAATTTGGAATACTCAAAATGCCAAAGGAATATCCTTTGAGGGTATAAATGGTATTTCCCCACTAAAGGACAAAAATGCACGGTCTCCAAGCCGGAGGTTCCTTAGAGGAACCCGCGGTTCCTTATTGATAAGGAACCCGCGGTTCCTTATTGATAAGGAACCGCGGGGGATTTTAAGGAACCGCGTGTCTTTATAGCGGTTGTATTGTTGTCCTATAAATAGTGGATCATTTCCAGCTTTTCTTTCAACCCTTTTTGCACAGTTTCTTCAAAAACATCTTTAAACTCCTTGATTAGTTAGTTTAGATTAATCTTGTTTAAGATGTGATTCTCTCATTCAATCCTCTCATCCTCTCAAGTGCAAAGAGAAGAACACTTTCATTACCATGAAGTCTTGGATTCATAACATGATGAAGATCTCTCCTTCTAGATCAAGTTATTGTTTTCCTACTATGTATATGTAGAAGATCAAAGTGTTGGGTTCACTTGGATGTGTTTGTAAGGGTAGTAGATCCAAGAGATTGGTATCCTTGGATTAGGGGTTAGTTGTGTAGATCTAAGTTTGTTAATACTTGGATATAGTGTTAGAGTCATAGATCTAAGTGGTGAGTACTTAGATCTATATGGTTTATGTGTTTAGGCCATAAAACACAAGGTTTGTTATGTTGAGCCATAAAACATAACTAGGGTGAAGAGTTGTGTAGTTGTGAAGAGTTGGGTACTTGTGTAGTTGTGAAGAGTAGGATAGTTGTGTAGTTGTGAAGAGTGGTGTAGTTGTGTAGTTGTGAAGAGTTGAGTAGTTGTGTAGTTGTGAAGAGTGGGATAGTTGTGTAGTTGTGAAGAGTGGTGTAGTTGTGTAGTTGTGAAGAGTTGTGTAGTTGTGTAGATCCAAATTGGTGTGTCAATTTGGAAGTTGTGTAGATGGGTGTAGATTGGTCCTACCTAAGATTAGGACTCGACATCTAGCCTTTTGTCAGAAAATGGTGAAGTAGGCGACGTTGTGTAGATTGGTCCTACCTAAGATTAGGACTCGACTTTTAGCTTAGAGTCAGAAATTGGATAAGCAACGTTGTGTATGGTTTCTCCACCTTAAAGAGTTTGTTGACTAGTGAAGTAACTCTCGAGTAAGGTGTACTCGAGGAGTGGAGTAGGGAGAAGAGGCACTTCGTGACCAAACCACTATAAATCATCGTGTCGTTACTTTCCTTTACATTTACGTCTTTATTCCTATTGATACATTTATATGTTATTGTGTGTTGTGTGCATCTCATAATCTAAACATCTAAGTTGCGGAAAATTTAAATCTTAGTACGTGTGTGCTTCATGTTTAGATTATGGTCAAGTGTACATCACTTAGTCTAAACATCTTAGTTGCAGAAAAGCATGTGTTTAGTACGTGTGTGCTTAGTGTTTAGACTATTGCTTGATGTACTATTGTTTCGATATGTTTGTGTGTTTTCTTTCTTGTAGTATTTATCTTTCAATCAAACACATTTCATATCTAGTCAAGCTTGATTGATTGTAGTGTTTTACTACTCTTTAGGAAAAGAGCGTAAATAGCGGTAAGTATTAAGTACGACGGTTTAGGAAAACCGTGCACAAATGACCCACAATCAAATAAAAGAGAGAAGAGATTCGTTTCCCAAGGAGGTATGGTGTTGTGAATTAACTTGTATGTATTTGAGATTAATATTGAGAAGATGGAAGACGGTCTCGTGAAAATTACACTATGACGTAAAAGTCGTAAACGTAAAGCCGTAGAAAAATCACAAAAATTAGACTAAAACCAAAAACAAAATCAAGAAAAGATCAAAAAGCTAAAAACAAGTCTTAAATAATATAAATAAAGTTAAAAATCCAACAAAGATATTTTAAAACCTTTTATTAATTAAATAATTAATTTTAAATGCTAATTAAAGCCCTAAAATTAATTACAACTAATAAAATATTCCAAAATATGATTTTATTGGACAAATAATTAACTTATATTATTAGAAGACTAAAAAGTAATTTTCTAAAAATTAAAACCTATTAAAGCTATTTTTAAAACTCTAAAAATGATTTAAACTAATTAAAAACTAATTAAACTTAAATTAATTATAAAAATAAATCTAAAAGTTATAAAAATATTCTAAAAATGGAAAAGGTCCTAATTATTGATAAAGAATCTAGGAAAAATGAAAAAGAAAGAAAAATAAAATTTTGAAATTTTAATAACAAAATATTATTAAAATAATACTAAAAAATAAAAGTTTCTAAAATTTGAAATAAAAAATTTCTAAAAATCCTAAATAATAAAACTAAGAGAAAAACACTAATTAGAGCTTCTAAACCTTTTTTAATACTTTTATAAAAATCTTTAAAGTTTATAAAAAACCTTAAATTAATATAAAATTAAAAATTAAAGTTTATAAAACCAAAATAAGATGTAAACCTCAAGATATATATTAAAAAGCTAAAAACTATTTTTCCTAAAAATTAAAAATCTTTTTGGTATTTTTTATTGATTTATTAAAAAACGTCTAATAATTAAATTCTAATAAATAATATATTAAATGGAAAAATATGAAACTAGTCTTGAAAAATCACTAATGCTGATACTTTTCTAAGAAAAATAAGAGAAATCAAAAATGGCTTAAAAATAAGCTCAAATAAGCTTGAAAACCCTACGGCTTTTTAAATAAGCAAGACTTGAAAAAGTGGTTAAGTAGAAAACAAAACCACACCCTAGCAGTCAAAGACCCTAGGGCGCAGTGGTAGTGTTGTGTGTGTGTGAACGTGGGGATTGTGGGTTCGAGTCTATATAACCCCCTTTTTTTTCTTTTTTTTATTTTTTTATTTTTAACTTTTTCAAAACCAAACTGACACTAATGAGACTTGTAAACTTGATCCAATTCCTTTTATTGAGCTAGATTAAACACAAATCAAGACCAAAAACGTGACAAATTCCCAATTGAACACAAGCAGATTTCTGCTTATGTTTTTGCTTTTTTCAAAGGTGATGCAAGCCAAGAGTTCTTGGCCTATGGCTTATTTGGTGGCTTATTATGGACAGATGGGGCACTCTTGTGCTCCTTTGAGCACAAGAAGTCAATAACAACAAGTAATGAACAACTAGCACACCAATTCAAGCAAAACAAATCATTCAAAACCAAAATGAAGTTGCTGTGATGTTTAGACTAGGTCTGAGGGCTTTAAGGCAAATTTCTAGCAACCCAGTGACATTTAGATGTCCAAATTTTGCACAAATACTCACCAACTAGCACACAATAACCCTACAATCCTGAATTACTCTAACTCTAACAGGATTTTAAGAATTGAGCACCAAAATTAATGAAAAATGAGCAGATTATGACACAAGCAGATTTCAACTTTACTTTTCCTTTTAAAACCCCACCAAATTACTCCTAACTTGTTCTATTCTACTCTTGAACTAATATGCAACCTATCTTGACCCTATATACCCTGATTAACACCCTTTTAAACCATTAATCAAAGGTCTTACCCTGCTAAAACCCGTAGCCAAACACTCTTTTAAATTTTGAAATCCAAAATTAACACACCAAATTACTTTTAAAAGCTACAAAACTGATTTAATGATCCTATAACATGCATATGAACACATTAGCACACAAATCAAACCAGTTTAACACACTTAAGCACCAAATCAAATAGAACATACACACTTGCTATTTTCTGAAATTTTTCAACAAAGAGAAGAAAATACCTTAGGGTCTTAACATCCAAGACCCTAGAGGATGAAAATCCTCCTCCTTACCAGCCCGGGCTGGTGCTGAACTGAATCAACACTTCTTTTCACAACCTGTTTAAATCAAACAAAAAAGAAGAACACAATACAAGCACTTATAGTTTTCTGATTTTCTTTCTTCCTTTTTAAAACCTTCCAAAAACTTTTCAGACTTTGCCAACACGTTTTCAATACCCTAAATCAACAAACCAAAACAACTTCTTAATACCAAAAACCTTGGACAGATTTTACCAAAATCTTCCAATTTTTCAGAAACTTTAAATAACTTTATAACTCAAAGTTACTTTACCAAATTAAAGTATGGAACTCAGAATCCCTTCACAATTAGACACAAACTTTAACAAATAAAAAAGGAATTATAATTGAATTTTTTTTCAAAAACCAAACTTTTTATTTCAATTAAAAGGAATTACAAATTATGAAGGAAAACTGGAACAAAGGGATCACCACAGCTTGGGTCTCCTTTTATAGTGCATACAGAACATCCTAGAAGCATAAAAACACTAACCCTAATACATAAGAAATTCCAAAATTGCCCTTAAACGTTTTTGGTGCATTTTGTCCAAATATGATCTTGGCCGTTTGTTTTTGCTTTGAGAGTAAGCTAATATCCTTAGCCTTTGATTTGGGACACGTCATTGCCTTGGAGGACAAGGTGTAAGCTGATTGGTGGAATGGGGAATTGGGGGTTGGGACCACAGGCATGGGATTGGGGAGTTTATGCGTGGGAAAGGTTTAGGTGTAACACCCCCAATTTCATGTCATAGCAGCGGAAGGGTCATTGGGTGTTACTATCATGGTTCCACCTCAATATCATAGAAAACGCCTCAAAATGAGTCGTTTTAACAAAACATACGTCTATTCATTTGTTTAAAGATAAAACAGTTTACACACTGTCCCAAATAGTTTTAAGTTTACACAACCAACCAAATGATAAAAGTTTCTTAGAATAGACATAGTTTAGAAAAGCGGGCCAAAACATTTTAAATTTAGCAAGCTACGTGAAACCGCCTTCCTTGAGTGCCTTCTTCATGGACCTGAGATAAAACATGCTATAAAGTCAACAAATATGTTGAGTGAATCTATAGAGTTTAAATTCAAATAAATGAACACAAGTATTCTGAATAAACCTTCCGTAGTTGACAATCATGTGGATCAGACATAATTATCGTTGTTATTTCATAAGTCTCGTGAAATTGAACGTTAACATATATTATTTCAGCCCATCACACCTAGCCAAGTGCGTATATTTCTCTTATACAATTGCATCCGATGTTTCATTACTGGTGCATCACAACACCACGCGATAGCTAGTCGCGACCGGACTGGGCGTCACCCGATAGATCTATCCATAGTATTAGCGTTCTTTTCGATTAACAATTCACGATTCATGGGTCTTTAAGGCTAAACAAACTTATATAACAACTTTCATCTAAGCATACAATCGGGTCCTTTGTGTTCAATTTTAAAAGAATGAGGGTTTACCACAACTTCTCGTTGTACCCTACATTTATATAATGTTTTTCCAATAATAAGGGTTTCCACAACTTCTCGTCGTACCCCTCTTATTTTAATAAAACAAGCATGTTATCCCCCTCGCGGGTTTTATAAAACAGGTAAACATGTAAAGCGAGGCCATAGACTCACCTTGGTACGATAGTAGTGACGTGACGATCGCCGACGATTTGTGATGCCCTTTTAAACACGAAGACCGCAACCTACCAAATAAGGCGCGTTCGTTAATAAACGACTCAAGTATATTTAATACTTAAATAATATGAAAGTCAATTTCAAATGACCATGAAAATCCCGAAAAATAACAAAAATATAAGTGTACTTCTATACCCTTTTATCCAACTCTTATTCTTTTAGACACTTACACCCTCGATATTGACCCGTCATAAGACGCCAAGTCAACGCAAGTCAAACCATCATTTTACTTCCCTCGGACCAGTAGCTAAATCATTTATATAATGACTTAACACTCGAGTAAGTCACTATGTCCAATAGTGAATACTCAACTCACGCCATACAAGTATTGAACTACGTGTCCAAAATACCACTCAGCATGTACACTCCAAATGTACACACCAATCTAACCTATCTAGACATGTCCGATTTCGACGAAACTTGGTGACAAACTCACACATAATATGAAAAAAACTCAGTTTAAATTTCATTCAAAAATATTACTTCTAAGACCTTCTGCCCGACACACCTTCGTGTTGCAAAAACCGGACAGTTTTACGCCTTTGACTTGTAAAACCATTTTGACTTATCTAAACATTTCCGTTTGCAAAACCGACACTCGGGTTTGAAAATAGACTCATGACCTGAGGTTTATCAACTTACAACAGCCCTTGAACATTTTTAAAACTCATTTTATAGTCCCCGAGATTCGTTCCAAATATCGACAACAATTTTCGGATTGTGCCGATACCCGTCTCCCGGTACACAAATACTAAAAGTAGCATAACTTTTCGCTCGTAATGAGTTAGAAGCTCTACTTTAGCTCAAATCGAAGCTAACGAAATTCTCTACGACCTTATCTTATTAGTTTACCAAGTTTACCACAGTAACAATTTCAAAAACGGACTTAAAGTTACTGCCCAAAATAGCCTATCTAAAAATCATACCAAATCAAATTTTCAACCCATTCCAACAATTCCTATAGTCCTAACATGATCCTAATATCATAATAACACATCTAATTAACTCATATCATCCTCAAATTTAATCTTACAAAAATTAAATATATAAAAATCTTGCATGCAACCAAAACCCACTATGAATATAATAATATTAACAACATATATAACCAAAGAAATGGATCAAACACATGTTCTTCACCAAAATCTTGAAAAAAAAATTAAAGTGTATGCATGTGGAAGAAAATTATACCAATAGATAGCTCTTGAAATTTCTAGGATGGGACTTATTTTGTTTTTGGCTAATTCAAAGTAAAAATCAAAGTATGATGGGTGTTTTGGTGCTTGGTGTGGACGGCAAAGAGAGAAAGGGAAGGGAAGGGTGGAAAATTTTTTGTCAAATGAATTTTTAATACAATTTAGTTAGTGGAAATTATATATATAGTGAGGTAGTGGGGTAGATTTTGCCATTTAGGCATAGTTTTGGTCTAAAAGTGCAAGTAAATAGTTTACAAGGTAGGAAATGTAAATTGTACAGTTTAAAAATATTTACGGGGCTCGGGTTTCGTAAAAATACTTTTTGTAAGTTAAAACGCTTCATAAAAATAATAATAAAGCTTCGACACGACTTAAAACGTAATTAAATCGAAAACGTCGAAAATATTAAATATCGAGACAATCGATAATAAAACGTAAATTTTTGGGCATCCGTCGGTATCGCGATCACTACTAGTTATCGTCATTCGTTAAAACGTAAAATACGAGAAATAAAGATTAAATATAATAAAAATCATTTTCATGATTATTTGAGAATATAATATCGATACCTAACATATTCCTTGTCGGTTTTCATCTAATCGACATTTTTACGCTAGTTTCAAGTCATAACCTTCTCGGTTAGTCGAAAAATTAAAATTCTCATTAAAGTAAACACGTAATACGTAATAGTCGAGATTAAAATAACGACCTGAAATTGACGGGTTGTCACATCATCCCCACCAAATTAGGATCTTCGCCCTCGAAGATCAACTTGCGTTCTTGCCCGATCGCTTGTTGAAATCAAAGAGATGAGGGTAATTCTTCCACATTTGGTCTTCTCGTTCCCAAGTAAACTCCGGTCCTCTTCGAGAGTTCCATCGAACTTTGACGATAGGTATTCGGCTTTGCTTCAGTTGCTTGACCTCACGATCCATGATCTCGACCGGTTCTTCAATAAAATGCAACTTCTTATCAACCTTAACCTCGTCTAATGGTATAACGAGTTCTTCATCGGATAAACACTTCTTCAGATTCGACACGTGAAAAGTGTTATGAATCCCATACAGTTCTTGTGGTAGTTCGAGTTGGTATGCCACAGGTCCTACTCTAGATGTAACCTTGAATGGTCCGATATAACGAGGACTTAACTTCCCACGTTTTCCAAATCGTACAACACCTTTCCATGGTGATACCTTTAGCATAACCTTATCTCCCACGTTAAACTCCAATGGTTTTCTTCTTACATCCGCATAACTCTTCTGTCGGCTTCGAGCAGACAACAATCTATTCTTGATTTGCACAATCATATCCGTCGTCTCCCTAATCAAATCTGGTCCAGTGAGTTGGGCATCACCAACCTCACTCCAGCTAACGGGTGATCTACATTTTCTCCCATACAGTGCTTCAAAAGGTGCAGCTTTAATACTCGCGTGATAACTGTTATTGTACGAGAATTCGGCCAAATGTAAGTGCTTATCCCAGCTACTTCCAAAGTCAATCACACAAGCACGTAGCATATCCTCCAAAGTTTGGATTGTTCTTTCGCTTTGCCCATCAGTTTGTGGATGATAGGCTGTGCTCATATCCAAATTGGTTCCTAACGACTTTTGAAGTGATCTCCAAAATCCAGAAGCAAAACGACTGATGTTGATGTTTTTACTACCCTTTAGGAAAAGAGCAATAAAATAGGGTAAGTAAGCACGACGATTTAGGAAAACCGTGTGTAAATGACCCTCAATGAGGTGAGTTCGTTCTCGAGGAGGCACGTGTGTTGTGTATTGAATGATTGATTATGTTTTTGATTATTAATGAGAGGAAAAGAAGAGAAAATGACGAAGACGAAAAAATTAGAAAAATAAGGCAAAACACTACTAGAAAGTTACGACGTAAAACGTGAAAAACACAAAATTTAAAATTTTATCCTAAAAATTCCTAAAAATTACTAAAAACTCCCAAATAATATTCTAAGACTTTACAAAAAATCAAAACTTGTCAAAACCTTTTAATTAATTTAATAATGACTTTTTAATGCTAATTAAAGCCCTAAAAATCACTTTTAAATATTAAAAAGACCTAAACAAGATTTAATAGTTTGTAAACCTCAAAAATGACTTAATTAAACTAAAAACTATTTTTAAAAATTTTAAAACCAATTTAAACTATTTTTAAACTCCTAAAAACTATTAAAATCTTTTAAATCTTAAATTAATTCTAAAAATTAATTGAAAAGCCTAAAAATTATTTGGAAAGTGACAAAGGTCCTATTTTAATGTCTAGAATCTAGGAAAAATGAAAAAGAAATTAAAATAAAACTTTTTATTTTAATGAATAAAATAATATTAAAATATTCTAAAAAATTAAAAGTCCTCAAATAAATTCTAAAAAATTCTCAAAAATCCTAAATAATCTAACTAAGAAGAAAATGTAAACAAAAGTTCCTAAAACCTTTTAATGAATTTTATATTAATTTTAAAATTTAATAAAAAACCTAAAATCAAATAAAATCAAAAATTAAAGTTTTTGAAAACTTTTTCACATGTAAACCTCAAAAATGTTAAATAAAACCTAAAAACTATTTTTCCTAACAATAAAAACTATTTTTGGTATTTTTTATTGATTTTCTAAAATTCGTCTATTAAATAAAGCCTAGAAAATAATTTAATAAAGGAAAAAAAATGAAACCAATTTTGGAAAATCACAAATGCTATAAAAGTCTAAGGAAAAATAAGCTAGATCAGATTAGCTTATCAAATAAGCTAGAAAAAAGAAAACAATGCTACGGCTTATTTAGAAAAGACAAAAGAGAAACGTGTTAAGTATGTTTTGAAAACAAAACTCTCAGTCAAAGTCCCCAGGGCGCATTGGTTAACACGTTGGGTTGGGAGTGTGGTGATTATGGGTTCGAGTCTGATAACCCCCCTTTTTTTTTACTTTTTTATTTTTTGCTTTTTTTAAACTTTACCAAACCAATCACAGACCTTTATACTAGTAAACCAATCCAATGTCTTTCTTATCAAGGTTTAACATGATTTGAATGCAAAAACGTATCCAGATATCAAATTTTAAGAACACACTTGATTTGTTTATCTTCACAGATGGTGTAATGCACCAAGAGGGCTTGATGCTTTGTTTTGGTGATGTATTTGGGAGCAAAGGCACCCTTGTGCTCTTTCTGAGCACAAGGAGTCAAACTTTAGCAAACAACTAGCAAATTGCACACCAATTATCAAAAACAAAGAACACGCAGACCAAAGAGAGTTGCTGTGACAGATTTTAAAAGCTGATGGGCTTATGAGCTTAATACATGCACTTCTGGTGGTATTCAATGGCCAAAACTGAACATACAGACTCACCAAATAACAATCAAACCAAATCAAAACTAAAAACACCCTACACTTAAGCAGAATTCAAAGATTTAGCACCAAAAACTCAATGAAAATAAGCAGAATATGCACATGCAGATTTTTGCTTTGCTATCACCTTACTTACTCAACCAAATTGTTTCAAATCTTTTTACCACTAAGTTATAACTAGCATACAACCTAACTTAACTCTCTAACAACTCTCTAACACTTTATAAAGTCCTTAATCAAAATCATTACCCTGTTAAAACCTATTGCCAAACAGTCCTTTAAAAACTTGTTTCACTCTTTTGACAAACCAAACCTAACAAAACTTAAACAAACTGACCCCAAACTAATCTAACATGCATATCATCACAATAGAACTCAAATCAAAGCAGATAAACACCTTTTTGCAGCTTAATCAAACCAAGCACATACACTTCCTTTTTCTGAAATTTTAAAAAGGTACAAAGAAATACCTTTGGATCTTACTTCCAAGATCCAAGTGGATGAAATCCACCTCCAATCCAACTCGGGTTGGAGCAGATTCAATATCAACAACCTTCAAATAGTACCCTGCCAAAAAGAAATCAAAAGAAAAAGCACAATATTCCAATAATCTACCTTCTTTCTGATTTTCTTTCTTACAAACTTACACAAACTTTCCAAACCTTTAACACGTCTTAAAAACAGCTAAAAACTTCTCAGAAAATCAAAAGCTATGGTCCACTTTCACTTCCCACAATTTTTGATTTTTGAAAATTAAGAACTTTTTAAGAAAACTTGAAACATTCACAAACCTTTCACAACTTTTATAAATGGAACTCAGATTATCTCAACAAAAATATACCAAACTTTTTAAAAAAAAAAAAATTAAAAGGAATTATATTTGAAACAAAATACCAACTTTAATTTCATTAAAAAAAATTACAATTTTGGAGAAAAATCTGGAACAAGAAATGCGAACAGGCTAGCATTCTTCTTATACTCGTCTAAAGAGTATTCTAGAACTGAATTAAAAAATACAAGAGCTGGAAACCCTAATCTAAGGAATTCTCTAAAATGCCCTCTCTTCTTTGACTGATTCTGGTCAAAAAGCCCTCCATGTGATATGACAACTTGGGAGATGATTTGTGGACGTTGGATTAAGCTTGGGGACAAAGGAAATGCATCCAAATCGCTAATTTGGTCGGGCATTGGGTTGTGTGAAAGAGACGTTGCAGGGGAAGGTTGGGGGAGGACCACAGGGACACGTGGTTTGTTTGTGATAGGTGGGAAATGGTGAGGTGAGAGGGAATTAGTGATCTGCATATTATGGGGGAATATCCCTTTGGTTTAGATGTTAATTAGAACTGGGGTTGGGTAGGGTTTATGGTGAATTAGGCTAGTTTGATTTGTTTTGGGATTTAAAAACGTTTAAAAAACGTGTTAAGGAGGGAAAAAAGGGATTAAGTGGGTGGTTGACTTTAGTTGACCAGGGTTTATAACTAAACCGGGTTTTAATGGTTGGGCTAAGGAAGGTTATTGGGCTGTTTTAGGGTAATTGCAAATCCAGTCCTTTGCTAACGTAGTTCACAGTTAAATGGCTTGCACCGTTAGTCCTTTCCATCAATTCTCTTTCACCCAAAGTCCAAGATCAATTTCAAAACAAGTCCTTTTAGTCCTTTTTGCTAACTTTTGAATTTTTAACCAATTTCCAAGGGCAAATCTTGCAATAACTTCAAACTTCAAGGATTATACTTGCACATTTAACTTGTTGGAGGGTTAAAAGTGACAAGTTCTTCAAAGATGAGGGGCCATTTTTGCCAATTCTTCAAACTTGAGGGGTCTTTTTGCAAAATTCCAAATTTGAGCTTGGTTCATTGTGCGTCTTCGTTTCCCGTGTTCGTTTTTGAATGATTCTTGTTGTCTTTTGTCCATTCCACAATATCCGTACCTAAAAATACACAAGGAACAAACACGAGCATATATTTGGCATAATTCATGATTTTTAATGCAATTAAAGGCCGTTTTCGATGATGAGATCATGTATAAAAGCCATCTCATCACTCCCCCATACTAAACCATTGCCGTGCCCTCACGCAATGCTAAGAATAAAGTATCAAAGCATCTCCAAAATTTAATTTTATTCTCTTTATTGAAATGATAACTAGCTACACTATGATTACTACTACTTGCGTTTTAGACATAATGTATGATTTTCATCGCAAAATGGGACGTTTAGGTTCATAGAATAAGAACACGTGAATGCTTCGTTTAGAAATAATTTCGTCGTCCTCGATTTTTACCTTAATTCCATGCCAAGCGTGCAACGAGATCATTGTCATTATAAGTTAGTAATGCTAACACTACTCATATGCCCTAATCACGTACTTATTCTCCCATTATTCCTAAGTTGTATCTCTTATATTTTATTTTGTCTTAATGATCACGAGGATACATTGTTGACTTATGCGATAATAGAGATTTAGGTCTAAAAATAGAGTCCTAACGGTGTAACTAAGACCATCAAATCAATAACCCCTCCTAATAGACAACGATGTTAAAAAATTAAGTTGACAAGAAGAATCGATAAACACGGTTTTATAACGGTTTTGAACATGAGACTTATTACCAAGACTTTTATACGCCCCCTAACGGAAGGGCCTTATTATCTTTGGTTTACCTCCATCTTTTATTCAACTTCGCCATGAAGCTTTTATTATGACTTCGGTCTTGCCTTGCCTTTTATTATCCGCCTCATCGGTGGTTTTATTAGCCAAAGACGTATATCCTCACGCTAAAGCGAATTTTGGATCTTTAAAGCTTCGAAGATTAAGGCTTGATTCACTTTCAATTTTGCATAGATTTTAGGCCTTGTGGGGCTTCAAATTGTTTGCTTGATTTAGGTGAGCACTTGAAATCTTATTATTGGGTGAAGCTTTCGATTATTCGGGTTGCCAATACTTCAAAACCGTGACGCTGGCGATACCTTAATGTCTTCCCAATTTAATTACACGGAAGCTACTAGAAAAGACTAGAAACCCAACAATCAAAACTAAACCGCTAAATCAATATTTATTAAGCAAATAATATTTACATGCGAAGGGAGAATAAGCAAACAACGAGAACACATGAGTTTTTGAAAGAATACGAGTACTCTACGTTTAGCATAGTAACTTATAATTAACTCTATCATTTCTCGTCCTCATTTAAGAGACTTAGCCTAATGTGTAGTTAAGGAATCAAAGCTAAGTGCTCAACACGCACGGTCGAGTCAAAAATTACTCTTATTCTTGCCATCGGAAAATCTACATTCGTGTCTTCAAACACTTATGAAATATGAGAAAAATTTTAAAATTTGGCCATTTTTAGCCTTATTTTGCAAGAAAACGATAACAAAACGATAAACTTTGGAAAGCGTGAAGGTTTGGCAAGGCAAGTATCTATTCACCCCCCCCATACTAAAGTTAAACATTGTCCTCAATGTTTCGAGTCTAGGGGTGCAAACACCCCCATACTAGAGACGTAGTCGAATGCCTAATCTAGCATGGGAAGGGTGTAACCAATAAGTTATAGCCGTTTATGAAGTGTGCTAAAAACCTAAGGTTAGAACATAAAAGGATATATCATGATGTGGATATTGGGAAAGGCCTCCATAGCAAACGATCGAGTGCTCCCATGAAACGAACACGAGAGGCTCCAATCGTGAAGATGATGATCTAAAAGACACAATGCACAAACAACCACGGAACAAAGGTTGGAAGGGCACAAATCCCCTCACATTAAACTAATTAGAAAGCAATAATATGTACATGGATAAGCATGGGTCTCCCCCACGAGGCACCTTGTTTTTGATAACCGAGTCAAAAGCTCGACTCGAATCCCCATAAATGTGATCATTTAGGGATAATCATGGTTTGGTCAATTTTTGGTGGGGCTTACATGATAAACAAGGCCCAAAAACAACCGGTATTAAGGACTAAGTCCTTTGATGATGCAAAATATCGGGATCAAAGATGGCGTTCTCGTTTTCTTTGGAAAAACAAATCAACGCCACTTTGTCGTGTGTCAACACAAACTCAAAGAGTTTCAAGAAAATAGATGAGAAGAAATAGAAGGGTGGGACAATGGGTAAGTCATAATATTGAGCTACTCGAGGTAGACTCGCACCAATCAAACGAAAAGATTTTCCATTTATTGCATCGGTGGAAGACCGAGATTTCCCTATAAAAGCAATTCCAGGATCAAATATCTCGTCCTCGGTGGAAAAAGGGGAGGGAACATAAGGGGCTTCCCCCACACTAGGTCCACACAAAGCATCGTCAAAAGGGGAAGACGAGCTTGTAGTACTCAAGACACGCGGTGATGACGGAGTTAGAATTGTAGAAAATTTTTTTAAATTAGATTCAAAATCTTTTCCTTTTTCATCTTTAACACTCTCCTTGTGAAAACCCGATTTAATTATGTCAAAAATATTTGGTGTATCTAAAACAATGTTAGTCACACTAAAAATTCTCACATTTTGAAAACGTTTTGGTTTAGGTGGTGGCAAGTTTTCAAATCTTTTGTCAACAAAGAAAACCTCCCCATCGGGATCAACGTATTCATCATCCGAAGAATCACTCGAGATTGGAATTATCGGCTTAACACTCTTAACCTCCATCGGCGGAGGGGACGGAACTTCATTTTTATCAACTCCTAAAACTCTATTGGAAATCCTTTGACACATGTTTTTGATAGGATTGACATTGTACAAAGATGTGATCGAATAAACATGAGAAAGAGTGGAGTTTTGGGTTGCATTAATGACGAGTTCTTCCTCATTGAAACGAAGAGTGATTTTTCTTGCATGCACATCGATAAGTGCTCTCGAGGTATCCAAAAAAGATCGACCTAAAATTAACGGAACTTTAGGATCGATGGGAATATCAACAACTATGAAGTCCACGGGATAATAGAATTTCCCAACTTTCACAAAGACGTCCTCGGCAACTCCACAAGCTAGAATCGTAGAATGATCGGCCATTTCGATTGACATTCTTGAAGGAGTGAGATTTGGAAGATTGAGCGATTTAAAAATCTCGAGAGGCATCAAATTAATACTAGCACCAAGATCGGCCAAGGCGTAGCATTCTTCCATGTCTTGGATAGCACATGGGATTAAAAACTTTCCAGGATCACCGACCTTTTGAGGTATGCGGCTTAGAAAAACCGAAGAACAACTAGACGATTTTTGCAATTTCTCTTTGTTATTCAACATACTTTTGAAGTTCGCGGCAAATCGAGGCATCATGACTAAGGCGTCGGCAAAACTTATATTAAAATGCAAGTCACGAAACATTTTCATAAAAAGTTCAAATTGATAATTATTTCGTTCTTGTGCCTTTTCTTTGTCTCGTCTTGATGGGTAGGGTAAAGGTGGTGTGGGTTGGGGCAAATTAGGCATAGGCATCGGCCTTGGAATCTCGGGTTCCATAATGGGTATAGGTTCAACCGTAGGTGTGGTTTGAGCGGTACTTCGTGGGCTTGTAATGTGCTCCTTTTCAACCACAACCTCGGGTTCTTTCTCTTTTTCCTTCTCCATAGAAGTACTAGGACGAGAAATGGGTTCTTTGAAAGTTTTACCACTTCGTGTGGTAATAACCTTCAATTCTCCTTTCGGGTTCACGATGGTATCACTAGGAAGACCACCCGAAGAAGAGGGCTTACACATGATAGCTTCAAACATTTTAGCCATACGGTCTTCAAACTTAGATTGCCTAGCATCCGCTTTCAACAACTCTTGCTTAATCTCATGTTGTCCTTGCTCCATTTTTTGTTGATTTTGTTGGAGTCGTGTGACATTTCCTTCCATTTTATTAGCATGAGTTTTAAGTTCATTAGCAAGTTCGGTTTTAAGCTCATTTTTCAATTCGGATCTTAAGCTAACCATTTCACGTTGCATGTTGTCAAACTTAGCATCATTAGCCTTAGCATAATTCAAAAACTCTCCTTGAAGATTTTTGGTGTGATCGTTTTGAAAACCTTGGGCGTTAGTTTGAAAATCACGGTTTTGGTTTTGGTTTGAAATTTACCCATTTCCACTTTGGTAATTACCTTTGTTATAGTTCCTTTGATTTCCTTGGTAATTTCCACCTTGATTGTTGTTGTTGCGATAGTTATTAGCATTTTGATTGGGTTAAGCTTGATTTGAACGTGAACCTTGACCTATTTGGTTATAAGTTCCCGTGGCTACAAAAGCATTCGAAGTGTTACCATCCGCGGTAATGCACTCGGATAAATCATGAGCTCCCCCACACGACAAACAACTTTTAGAAACCGCTTTAACCGAAGCGGTGTTGGAAGCTTCTTGAGCCTTCCAATGGGACATAAGGTTTGCAAATCTATCGAAAAACCGGTTTTCTTCATTTGCTTCATCATGTAATGCATTGATACTTTGAGACGATGATGAGCCCCTTTTGGCAACACTCGGTGTGTGACGAGGGCTATAAACCTTAGACCTATTCTCGATTATGACCAAAGCTTCTTCAACCGTTTTACACAAAAAATTACCACCCGCGGCGGCGTTTAAATAATCTCTTTCATGATCGTTAAGTCCATTATAAAACGTGTCGATTTGGTGCAAATCGGAAAAACCATGATGAGGACATTCGTGTAACATCTCCTTAAACCTATTCCAAGCCGTAGAAAAACTTTCATTTGGTTCTTGTGAAAATTTAGAAATCTCGTTTTTCAAATGCGTAGTCTTAGAGGGCGGAAAAAATTGGTTCACGAACTTCGAAACGAGATCCTTCCACGTCAATATAGAATTGGGTGGCTCTTTCTCTAACCAAATTTTAGCGGGCCCCGCTAAGGAATACGGAAATAACATCATCTTAATCGAGTCATTCGAGACATCCTTGAATTTGCACGTGGCGGTAAGACGATTAAATTGGCGGATATGGTTGTGAGGATTGTCCTTCTCATCACCACGGAATTTGTTGTTTTGGATCATCGACAACAAACCCGTTTTCACCTCAAAATTCTCCGCAAGGATTGCGGGAATTACAATAGCTTCTCCATAACCCTCGGTGGGTGCTTGAAGTAACTCCATCATAGTTCGATTCGCCATGGTTGGTTCCTCTCGTACAATGGGTTCGTCAATAGGAGATTCCTCACTAGAAAGAGTGAGTGATTTGTTTCTTCGTTTACGAGCACGTCTAGCTTTAGAGCGAGTTTGCATAAACGTCACGCACAACGAGAAGGCGAGCAAAGAAGATTCTTTTTGGTATTTTGTGTTTTTTCAATTTTTTTGTGGTTTTTGATTGTATTAACTTTTTGGAATTGGTGAATATATTAAGTAGACAACAAGTCCACAAATCTCCTCACTTAATCAAATCTCTTGATTAAAAAGGCCTCAAGGAATGAAAACGATCACGTGGAGTGAACGCCTTCGATGACTTTAGAACGATGGTGGAACACCAAATCGTTCAAGAGGGTTTAATCAAATGAAACCAAGAAAATATATATGATATGTAGTAATACTTTGGGCGGCAAAACCCTCGATTCACTCTCAAAATCAAATACGCACAAGCAAGCGGAGGAAACGAGGCGGCGCGAAGCACTTAAGAGCCTTTTTCCTTTAGGTTGTGAAATACAACCGCCTTATACCCACCTTATAGTTTGTATTATCAAGATTAAGCTTCACGAAAGTATTTATCTATTTTTGCCTTTTTCTTTGGTTTGAGATTCGAATACAATGATCGAGTGATGAAATCCCGAATCAAGGTTGTGATTGCTCACGTATTTGGAGTACTTGTGTATTTATTTTTCTACGTATACAATATACTAATAGTATTCACACAAAAACCGAAAAACGATAATACGTATTAATAGAGTGCTATTAATACAATTATATTTATGGCTAATATATAAAAACAACAATTGTCAATCAAAACACAACACGCCTCCCCGGCAGCGGCGCCAAAAATGATGTTGATGTTTTTACTACCCTTTAGGAAAAGAGCAATAAAATAGGGTAAGTAAGCACGACGATTTAGGAAAACCGTGTGTAAATGACCCTCAATGAGGTGAGTTCGTTCTCGAGGAGGCACGTGTGTTGTGTATTGAATGATTGATTATGTTTTTGATTATTAATGAGAGGAAAAGAAGAGAAAATAACGAAGACGAAAAAATTAGAAAAATAAGGCAAAACACTACTAGAAAGTTACGACGTAAAACGTGAAAAACACAAAATTTAAAATTTTATCCTAAAAATTCCTAAAAATTACTAAAAACTCCCAAATAATATTCTAAGACTTTACAAAAAATCAAAACTTGTCAAAACCTTTTAATTAATTTAATAATGACTTTTTAATGCTAATTAAAGCCCTAAAAATCACTTTTAAATATTAAAAAGCCCTAAACAAGATTTAATAGTTTGTAAACCTCAAAAATGACTTAATTAAACTAAAAACTATTTTTAAAAATTTTAAAACCAATTTAAACTATTTTTAAACTCCTAAAAACTATTAAAATCTATTAAATCTTAAATTAATTCTAAAAATTAATTGAAAAGCCTAAAAATTATTTGGAAAGTGACAAAGGTCCTATTTTAATGTCTAGAATCTAGGAAAAATGAAAAAGAAATTAAAATAAAACTTTTTATTTTAATGAATAAAATAATATTAAAATATTCTAAAAAATTAAAAGTCCTCAAATAAATTCTGAAAAACTCTCAAAAATCCTAAATAATCTAACTAAGAAGAAAATGTAAACAAAAGTTCCTAAAACCTTTTAATGAATTTTATATTAATTTTCAAAGTTTAATAAAAAACCTAAAATCAAATAAAATCAAAAATTAAAGTTTTTGAAAACTTTTTCACATGTAAACCTCAAAAATGTTAAATAAAACCTAAAAACTATTTTTCCTAACAATAAAAACTATTTTTGGTATTTTTTATTGATTTTCTAAAATTCGTCTATTAAATAAAGCCTAGAAAATAATTTAATAAAGGAAAAAAAATGAAACCAATTTTGGAAAATCACAAATGCTATAAAAGTCTAAGGAAAAATAAGCTAGATCAGATTAGCTTATCAAATAAGCTAGAAAAAAGAAAACAATGCTACGGCTTATTTAGAAAAGACAAAAGAGAAACGTGTTAAGTATGTTTTGAAAACAAAACTCTCAGTCAAAGTCCCCAGGGCGCATTGGTTAACACGTTGGGTTGTGAGTGTGGTGATTATGGGTTCGAGTCTGATAACCCCCCTTTTTTTTACTTTTTTATTTTTTGCTTTTTTTAAACTTTACCAAACCAATCACAGACCTTTATACTAGTAAACCAATCCAATGTCTTTCTTATCAAGGTTTAACATGATTTGAATGCAAAAACGTATCCAGATATCAAATTTTAAGAACACACTTGATTTGTTTATCTTCACAGATGGTGTAATGCACCAAGAGGGCTTGATGCTTTGTTTTGGTGATGTATTTGGGAGCAAAGGCACCCTTGTGCTCTTTCTGAGCACAAGGAGTCAAACTTTAGCAAACAACTAGCAAATTGCACACCAATTATCAAAAACAAAGAACACGCAGACCAAAGAGAGTTGCTGTGACAGATTTTAAAAGCTGATGGGCTTATGAGCTTAATACATGCACTTCTGGTGGGATTCAATGGCCAAAACTGAACATACAGACTCACCAAATAACAATCAAACCAAATCAAAACTAAAAACACCCTACACTTAAGCAGAATTCAAAGATTTAGCACCAAAAACTCAATGAAAATAAGCAGAATATGCACATGCAGATTTTTGCTTTGCTATCACCTTACTTACTCAACCAAATTGTTTCAAATCTTTTTACCACTAAGTTATAACTAGCATACAACCTAACTTAACTCTCTAACAACTCTCTAACACTTTATAAAGTCCTTAATCAAAATCATTACCCTGTTAAAACCTATTGCCAAACAGTCCTTTAAAAACTTGTTTCACTCTTTTGACAAACCAAACCTAACAAAACTTAAACAAACTGACCCCAAACTAATCTAACATGCATATCATCACAATAGAACTCAAATCAAAGCAGATAAACACCTTTTTGCAGCTTAATCAAACCAAGCACATACACTTCCTTTTTCTGAAATTTTAAAAAGGTACAAAGAAATACCTTTGGATCTTACTTCCAAGATCCAAGTGGATGAAATCCACCTCCAATCCAACTCGGGTTGGAGCAGATTCAATATCAACAACCTTCAAATAGTACCCTGCCAAAAAGAAATCAAAAGAAAAAGCACAATATTCCAATAATCTACCTTCTTTCTGATTTTCTTTCTTACAAACTTACACAAACTTTCCAAACCTTTAACACGTCTTAAAAACAGCTAAAAACTTCTCAGAAAATCAAAAGCTATGGTCCACTTTCACTTCCCACAATTTTTGATTTTTGAAAATTAAGAACTTTTTAAGAAAACTTGAAACATTCACAAACCTTTCACAACTTTTATAAATGGAACTCAGATTATCTCAACAAAAATATACCAAACTTTTTTTTAAAAAAAAAATTAAAAGGAATTATATTTGAAACAAAATACCAACTTTAATTTCATTAAAAAAAATTACAATTTTGGAGAAAAATCTGGAACAAGAAATGCTAACAGGCTAGCATTCTTCTTATACTCGTCTAAAGAGTATTCTAGAACTGAATTAAAAAATACAAGAGCTGGAAACCCTAATCTAAGGAATTCTCTAAAATGCCCTCTCTTCTTTGACTGATTCTGGTCAAAAAGCCCTCCATGTGATATGACAGCTTGGGAGATGATTTGTGGACGTTGGATTAAGCTTGGGGACAAAGGAAATGCATCCAAATCGCTAATTTGGTCGGGCATTGGGTTGTGTGAAAGAGACGTTGCAGGGGAAGGTTGGGGGAGGACCACAGGGACACGTGGTTTGTTTGTGATAGGTGGGAAATGGTGAGGTGAGAGGGAATTAGTGATCTGCATATTATGGGGGAATATCCCTTTGGTTTAGATGTTAATTAGAACTGGGGTTGGGTAGGGTTTATGGTGAATTAGGCTAGTTTGATTTGTTTTGGGATTTAAAAACGTTTAAAAAACGTGTTAAGGAGGGAAAAAAGGGATTAAGTGGGTGGTTGACTTTAGTTGACCAGGGTTTATAACTAAACCGGGTTTTAATGGTTGGGCTAAGGAAGGTTATTGGGCTGTTTTAGGGTAATTGCAAATCCAGTCCTTTGCTAACGTAGTTCACAGTTAAATGGCTTGCACCGTTAGTCCTTTCCATCAATTCTCTTTCACCCAAAGTCCAAGATCAATTTCAAAACAAGTCCTTTTAGTCCTTTTTGCTAACTTTTGAATTTTTAACCAATTTCGAAGGGCAAATCTTGCAATAACTTCAAACTTCAAGGATTATACTTGCACATTTAACTTGTTGGAGGGTTAAAAGTGACAAGTTCTTCAAAGATGAGGGTCCATTTTTGCCAATTCTTCAAACTTGAGGGGTCTTTTTGCAAAATTCCAAATTTGAGCTTGGTTCATTGTGCGTCTTCGTTTCCCGTGTTCGTTTTTGAATGATTCTTGTTGTCTTTTGTCCATTCCACAATATCCGTACCTAAAAATACACAAGGAACAAACACGAGCATATATTTGGCATAATTCATGATTTTTAATGCAATTAAAGGCCGTTTTCGATGATGAGATCATGTATAAAAGCCATCTCATCAACGACTATCTCTATCGGAAATGATTGAAATAGGAACACCATGCTTGCACACGATTTCCTTTAGATAAATATCGGCGAGTTTCTCCAATCCGAATCTCTCGTTGATTGGAATAAAATGAGCGGATTTAGTTAAACGATCGACTATAACCCAAATTGCATCGAACCCAGACGGTGTCCTTAGGAGTTTTGTGATGAAGTCCATCGTAATTCGCTCCCATTTCCAGACTGGAATTTCCGGTTGGACAAGTAATCCTGACGGCTTCTGATATTCAGCTTTCACTTTTGCACATGTTAAGCATTTCGCGACGTATGTTGCAATATCAGCTTTCATATTCGGCCACCAGTATAACTTTTTCAAGTCTTGGTACATTTTGTCCGATCCAGGATGAATAGAATACTTGGACTTATGAGATTCTAACATAATCAAATCTCTCAGTCCACCATATAATGGTAACCAAATTCGACCTCTCAAACATCTGATACCATCGGGTCGCGTCTCAAATGTTTCACCGTCTCCTCTAAATCTTTCGGCAGCAATATTTTCCTTCTTGCATGCTTCAACTTGTGCATTTCGAATCTGCTCGGGTAAGTTATTATGAACTGTCACCACCAAAGCACGCACTCGAATTGGTTTCTCCCTTTCCTTTCGACTTAACGCGTCAGCTACCACGTTCGCCTTTCCTGGATGATAACGAATTTCGCAGTCGTAATCACTTAATAGTTCAACCCATCGACGTTGCCTCATATTCAGCTCCTTTTGATCCAGTATGTATTGTAGGCTTTTATGATCAGTGAATACTGTACACTTCGTACCATACAGATAATGTCTCCAAAGTCGCAGAGCGAAAACCACAGCGCCCAATTCCAAGTCATGGGTAGTGTAGTTCTCCTCATTCTTCCTTAATTGTCTAGAGGCATATGCGATCACCTTTTCGCGTTGCATGAGAACAGCACCGTATCCTCTGAGAGATGCATCGCAATAAACAACAAAATCTTCACTTCCTTCAGGTAACGATAAAATCGGCGCACTACAGAGTTTCATCTTCAGGGTTTGGAAAGCTTCTTCTTCATCATCGCCCCACACATACGGTTTATTCTTCTGAGTCAGTTTCGTTAATGGTTTTGATATCAAGGAGAATCCTGCAATAAACCTTCGGTAATAGCCAGCCAGACCTAGAAATTGTCGCACTTCAGTTGGAGTAGTCGGAGCACTCCAATTCTTGATGGCTTCGATCTTTGCAGGATCAACATGTACTCCACTTTTATCGACCACGTGTCCGAGAAATTGTACAGAATTAAGCCAAAAATCGCACTTCGAGAACTTAGCGTATAACTTTTCGTTCTTCAATAAGTTCAAGATAATCCTTAAGTGTTCGGCATGCTCTTCATTGCTCTTGGAGTAGATTAGAATATCATCTATGAAAACGATCACGAATTTATCAAGATACGGCTTACAAATGCGATTCATTAAGTCCATGAATACAGCAGGTGCATTAGTCAAACCAAAAGGCATAACCAGAAACTCATAATGACCATAACGAGTTCTAAATGCCGTAATAGGAATATCTTCCTCACATATGCGAAGTTGATGGTAACCAGAACGAAGATCAATCTTGGAGAAAACACGAGAACCTTGAAGTTGATCGAATAAATCATCAATTCTTGGAAGCGGATAACGATTCTTGATCGTCAGCTTATTCAACTCTCGGTAATCAATACACATACGAAACGAACCATCTTTCTTCTTAACGAATAAGACAGGAGCTCCCCAAGGTGACGAACTCGGTCGTATAAAACCTTTATCAGATAGCTCTTGCAATTGCACAGATAACTCCTTCAGCTCGGATGGGGCTAAACGATATGGCGCACGAGCCACGGGTGCAGCACCAGGAATTAGGTCAATTTGGAATTCTACTTGCCTTGGAGGAGGAAGTCCAGGCAAATCTTCCGGAAACACTTCAGGAAAGTCACGGATAACAGGTACATCTTCAGCACGTTTCTCCTTCGATTCTTTCTCCACTACTTTAGCTAGGAATAACTCACAGCCTCTTTCGATATACTTACAAGCCTTAATGCACGAAACGATTTTTAGTCGTGAATTACGTTGATCACCTTCGATAACCATGGTCTTGTCGTCTAAAGGAATCCTAACTTTCCTTTCTCCACACAAGATAGACGCGTTATACTTGGATAACCAATCCATTCCGATAATAATATCAAAACTTCCCAATTCAACAATCATCAAGTCTATCTTAAAAATACGGTTCAAGAGATTTAGAGAACATCCTAGGAGCGCACGATTGGTTCTCACTAATTTACCATCAGCTAGTTCTACCTCATAACTTGCGTCTAATTCGACCGGTTTGATATCAATTAAGGTACTAAAACTTGTAGACACAAAGCTTTTGTCCGCACCAGAATCAAATAAAGCTGTAGCATAACGGTTGTTTAGTAAAAACGTACCAGTGACAACTTTCGAGTTTTGCTTCGCTTCGGCTTCTCCCAACTGATAAGCTTTTCCTTGGTTATCTCCACCACGTGCATTCTTCGGAGGTTGAGGGCATTGGTTCCTCATGTGACCTTTACCTTGGCAGTTATAACACGTCACTCCCTTCTTTCCTTGTCCCCAACAGTCTTCAGTCTTGTGACCTAACTTGTTGCACTTTCCACACTTAGTACATTCACCAGTATGAGACTTCTTGCATCGTTGACATCTGGTTCCTTTATCAGCAGTTGCAGCTTCAGTCATTGCATTAGCGTTGCCCCTCCTTCGGTTTTGATTTCTGTTGTGAGATTGACGGTTATCACCACGATCATCATTGTCATTTTCAGCTCTTCTTTTGTTGCCTTCAGAAACACCATCAGCCTTGTCTTGGATGATTTGACCCATTAGTTGGTAGGCCATACGAACAGCTTCATCAATATTGGCAGGTTTAGATGAGGTCACATCCCCACGGATGTTGGTCGGTAAGCCTCGAATATACTGCTCTACCTTCAAGTATTCAGGGTTAACCTTGTTGGGACAAAGTAGAGCAAGTTCATGGAATCTGTTGGTGTATCCATCGATGTCAGTACCCTTCAGTCTCAGCTGATATAATTCCTGTTCTAATCTTTGAATAACACTCCTTGGACAAAATTCCTCAGTCATCCATCTTCTTACCTCAGCCCAAGGCGTAGCATACGCAGCATCCATACCCAATGATGCCATTCTTCCATTCCACCAAGTTAATTCTCGCCCTTGAAGAGTAGCAGAGGCAAACATCACTTTATCTCCTTCCTCGCTTCCACTAAATCGAAACACGGATTCAAATCTCTCAAACCATTGCATTAACCCAACAGCGCCTTCAGTACCCTTAAAAGTTGGAGGTTTGCATTTCATGAACGAGGTGTAATTGCACTTCTTGTTTTCAGGAATCACTGATCTATCAGCATCACCAGTTCCAGCACCAGCATTGCCAGCTCCAGTAGCTCCAGTTCCAGTAGCGCCAGCTCCAGTAGCGCCAGCTCCAGTGTTGCCAGCTCCAGTATCGCCAGCTCCACCAGATCCACCAGCTCCACCGGATCCACCAGCTCCACCGGATCCACTAGCTCCACCAGATCCACCGGCTCCATTATTCAAGTTTGCCATAAATGCATTCATAGATATCTGAAATTGATCAGCTACTATAGCACGTAACTGAGTCTCAGTCAACTGTTTAGGCGGCATGATCCTGTTACACAATTCACATCAAAATGAGTATTCATTCGACACTTGTGATAACAAAACATGAATAACACAGAATAAGAATAGATAGATGAAAAGAAACAAGAATGGATGATAGAACGAAGAATAGAATTTTAGACAAGGAACGAAGATTCACGAGGGATGAGTCAAAAGACAGGGATTTCTATTGTGACAATCAGCGTCGTTTGTAAATCACGTATTAGTATTATAATAATCAAATAATAAACATTTATAAATAAATAAATGTAATCCATTATGCTTCAAGCATAAATAATAATTAAATATGTATAACATATATATATACTTTGCTTGTTCTCGTCCATTGGCAACTCGGAGGTTTCGCTTGCAGATGTTATAGTCAAAAGATTTCAAAAATTTATTTTTGGAAGATCTTTTCGTTCTCTATAACTTGAGCTCTGATGCCAATCTGTAACACCCCCAATTTCATGTCATAGCAGCGGAAGGGTCATTGGGTGTTACTATCATGGTTCCACCTCAATATCATAGAAAACGCCTCAAAATGAGTCGTTTTAACAAAACATACGTCTATTCATTTGTTTAAAGATAAAACAGTTTACACACGGTCCCAAATAGTTTTAAGTTTACACAACCAACCAAATGATAAAAGTTTCTTAGAATAGACATAGTTTAGAAAAGCGGGCCAAAACATTTTAAATTTAGCAAGCTACGTGAAACCGCCTTCCTTGAGTGCCTTCTTCATGGACCTGAGATAAAACATGCTATAAAGTCAACAAATATGTTGAGTGAATCTATAGAGTTTAAATTCAAATAAATGAACACAAGTATTCTGAATAAACCTTCCGTAGTTGACAATCATGTGGATCAGACATAATTATCGTTGTTATTACATAAGTCTCGTGAAATTGAACGTTAACATATATTATTTCAGCCCAACACACCTAGCCAAGTGCGTATATTTCTCTTATACAATTGCATCCGATGTTTCATTACTGGTGCATCACAACACCACGCGATAGCTAGTCGCGACCGGACTGGGCGTCACCCCGATAGATCTATCCATAGTATTAGCGTTCTTTTCGATTAACAATTCACGATTCATGGGTCTTTAAGGCTAAACAAACTTATATAACAACTTTCATCTAAGCATACAATCGGGTCCTTTGTGTTCAATTTTAAAAGAATGAGGGTTTACCACAACTTCTCGTTGTACCCTACATTTATATAATGTTTTTCCAATAATAAGGGTTTCCACAACTTCTCGTCGTACCCCTCTTATTTTAATAAAACAAGCATGTTATCCCCCTCGCGGGTTTTATAAAACAGGTAAACATGTAAAGCGAGGCCATAGACTCACCTTGGTACGATAGTAGTGACGTGACGATCGCCGACGATTTGTGATGCCCTTTTAAACACGAAGACCGCAACCTACCAAATAAGGCGCGTTCGTTAATAAACGACTCAAGTATATTTAATACTTAAATAATATGAAAGTCAATTTCAAATGACCATGGAAATCCCGAAAAATAACAAAAATATAAGTGTACTTCTATACCCTTTTATCCAACTCTTATTCTTTTAGACACTTACACCCTCGATATTGACCCGTCATAAGACGCCAAGTCAACGCAAGTCAAACCATCATTTTACTTCCCTCGGACCAGTAGCTAAGTCATTTATATAATGACTTAACACTCGAGTAAGTCACTATGTCCAATAGTGAATACTCAACTCACGCCATACAAGTATTGAACTACGTGTCCAAAATACCACTCAGCATGTACACTCCAAATGTACACACCAATCTAACCTATCTAGACATGTCCGATTTCGACGAAACTTGGTGACAAACTCACACATAATATGAATAAAACTCAGTTTAAATTTCATTCAAAAATATTACTTCTAAGACCTTCTGCCCGACACACCTTCGTGTTGCAAAAACCGGACAGTTTTACGCCTTTGACTTGTAAAACCATTTTGACTTATCTAAACATTTCCGTTTGCAAAACCGACACTCGGGTTTGAAAATAGACTCATTACCTGAGGTTTATCAACTTACAACAGCCCTTGAACATTTTTAAAACTCATTTTATAGTCCCCGAGATTCGTTCCAAATATCGACAACAATTTTCGGATTGTGCCGATACCCGTCTCCCGGTACACAAATACTAAAAGTAGCATAACTTTTCGCTCGTAATGAGTTAGAAGCTCTACTTTAGCTCAAATCGAAGCTAACGAAATTCTCTACGACCTTATCTTATTAGTTTACCAAGTTTACCACAGTAACAATTTCAAAAACGGACTTAAAGTTACTGCCCAAAATAGCCTATCTAAAAATCATACCAAATCAAATTTTCAACCCATTCCAACAATTCCTATAGTCCTAACATGATCCTAATATCATAATAACACATCTAATTAACTCATATCATCCTCAAATTTAATCTTACAAAAATTAAATATATAAAAATCTTGCATGCAACCAAAACCCACTATGAATATAATAATATTAACAACATATATAACCAAAGAAATGGATCAAACACATGTTCTTCACCAAAATCTTGAAAAAAAAATTAAAGTGTATGCATGTGGAAGAAAATTATACCAATAGATAGCTCTTGAAATTTCTAGGATGGGACTTATTTTGTTTTTGGCTAATTCAAAGTAAAAATCAAAGTATGATGAGTGTTTTGGTGCTTGGTGTGGACGGCAAAGAGAGAAAGGGAAGGGAAGGGTGGAAAATTTTTTGTCAAATGAATTTTTAATACAATTTAGTTAGTGGAAATTATATATATAGTGAGGTAGTGGGGTAGATTTTGCCATTTAGGCATAGTTTTGGTCTAAAAGTGCAAGTAAATAGTTTACAAGGTAGGAAATGTAAATTGTACATTTTAAAAATATTTACGGGGCTCGGGTTTCGTAAAAATACTTTTTGTAAGTTAAAACGCTTCATAAAAATAATAATAAAGCTTCGACACGACTTAAAACGTAATTAAATCGAAAACGTCGAAAATATTAAATATCGAGACAATCGATAATAAAACGTAAATTTTTGGGCATCCGTCGGTATCGCGATCACTACTAGTTATCGTCATTCGTTAAAACGTAAAATACGAGAAATAAAGATTAAATATAATAAAAATCATTTTCATGATTATTTGAGAATATAATATCGATACCTAACATATTCCTTGTCGGTTTTCATCTAATCGACATTTTTACGCTAGTTTCAAGTCATAACCTTCTCGGTTAGTCGAAAAATTAAAATTCTCATTAAAGTAAACACGTAATACGTAATAGTCGAGATTAAAATAACGACCTGAAATTGACGGGTTGTCACATTAGGGGTGTGGGAATTACACGTGTGTGAGTTTAATTTAGTTTTAACCCAGGTTTGGTCGGGGTAAATTCTGGGAGGGTGAAAAGATAAACAGTAAACTCTTAGATCCGATTTTAGGGGAAACTTAGTTGTTAGGCGCCATATTTGGTTTAAATGTTTGAAAATGCACAACATTGGCCCTTGTGGTTTGGAATTTTGGGCATATGAAGTTTTAAGCCCTAAAAACGTTTTCTCTTTGCAAATAAGTTTCCCATCTTGTCAATTTTGGCTCAAACTTTCCACAAAGATGTTTTAAAGGTGATTTTTGCCATTTGGTGATTCTTCAAGGGCTGATCTTGTACTCTTTTGATCTTCAAAGGTCTTCACTTTAACTTTGACTTCATGAGGGACCATAGTTGACAAATTTGATTTGTTGAGGGACCAATCTTGCCATTTCTTCAAAGTTGAAGGACCTTTTGTAATTTTGACAAACTTAAGGGACCAAACTTGTAATTATTAATATACAAGGGTTTTAAGTGTCATTTCTTCATAGAATAAGGATCAATCTTGTTTTGTCTTCAAGTCTTCAAGGGTATTTGATGAAAATTCCATGATTAGGGCCCGGTTCTTTGTACAGCTTCGTTTCTCGTGTTCGTTTTTCCTTGAATCTTGTGATCTTTTGTCTTTTTCACGATATCCATACCTAAAATACACAAGTAAACAAACACAAGCATATATATGGTATTTTATGACATTTTAGTGCATTTAAAGCCCGAAAAGAACGATGAGATCATGTATAAATGCCATCTCATCACTCCCCCATACTAAGCCATTGCCGTGCCCTCACGCAATGCTAGAATAAAGTATCTAAGCATCGCCAAAGTTCAATTTTATTAACTTTTATTGAAGAGTAAAAGACTTGCAACATACTACGAGAATGTGTAGAGACATAATGTATGATTTTCATTACCAAAAGGTGACATTTAGGGTCAAAGAA
Organism: Glebionis coronaria; assembly: GCA_025667525.1. Lineage (NCBI taxonomy): Eukaryota > Viridiplantae > Streptophyta > Magnoliopsida > Asterales > Asteraceae > Glebionis > Glebionis coronaria. The sequence continues at coordinate 69,171,588 of CM046882.1, read as the reverse complement.
TAGAAACAAGTTAATGTCCCTTAGAGTAAATTTCGTCATCCTTGATTGTCATACATTCCATGCTAAGTGCAAAAACAAGATCATTGTTGGTACAAGTCACAATGCTAACACTACTCATACGTTCAAATTGTGTAATACTTTTTCTCCCCGCAATCCTAGTTATTATAAAAGGAAATGGGTTACTAGCATTTTTTATCTATTTGTCATGATTCACAAGTGATTCATATTGACTTATTTGAGTAGTTATTAGTCCGAAAGCAAAGTAGCACGATTTGATCAATAGTTAGCCGAAGGACAAAATCTTTTAAAACGGCTTCTCGTGTATCTCCTTAAGTTCATATCTTGGCATAACTCGTTTCACGATTTGAGACCTTTCTCGGACCGATATTTGGCATGTACTTCATACTTCAAATCTTGGGAAGACGTTCTTGAAATTATGGTCTTCTCTTCATATATTTGGAATTTCTTCACTTGACGTTTTTGAGAGATTCTTCATATAGGACCACGACTTCATCATTTTTCTTCAATCTTTACTTTGGATTTTGATATACAACGATCCGCCTCCTTTTCGGACTTGGATATATTTATCCTCATACCTTGTTAGGGTCTTTTTGGATAGACTTTCTCCATTCTTTAGGGGAGTAATAGCTTCTCGTCGTGTGTCTCGATACTTCATATTGATTTTGGAATAATGATACTTCACATCATCTTTGGATCTTTAGCAAAAATAGAGCTCCTCATGCCTTGTTAGGGCCTTTTTGGATGATCGCCAATCTTCGCGTCCCGCTTCAATAAGTTATGCCTTGGCTATGAACTCTATTCAACCCCGAGCAACTTTTAAACGATCTTGCGCTAGAGGCTAAGTAACTTTTCAAATCGTACGACCTTACTTATTGCAATTATGATTTATTCCTAATGCATTGATCTTATGGGAAGAAAAAGCCACAATTAAAAACATATGAGTTTTTGAAAGAACATTTTCATGTTCTACGTTTAGCATGATCACTTGTCTAACTCTATCATTTCTCGTTCTTCACTATATAAAGACCTCTAATTAAAGAGACTCGTGAATACTTAGCCATGCAAGTCAAAATTAAGCCAAATTTGGATTAGCTTTCATTAAGACTATATCAAATCAAAGTTTTGGGTTTTCAAGCCACCTATAGGATCTTGCACTTTCTTGGACTTTTTCAAGTTTAGAGAATGCGTTTTAAAGTTCCCTTGATAAGTGACTTTCTAGAATCAATTATAGGAACTTGCGAAAAGTTCTTGTTCTTAACCCGAATGAATTAAGACTTTCGCGTTTTAAAGCTCCCTATATAAAAGTCTAGCAAAACTTGAATTGAGCGGGTTAAGGAATGTAAATGGCTCCAAATGCCCATCAAGTCAAAAATTAACTCTTATTCTACCCATCGGAAAATATACATTCGTGTCTTAAAAACACTTATGAAAACTAAGAAAAATTTTAAAATTTGGCCATTTTTAGCCTTATTAGCAAAACAAAACATTGAAAGTTGGAAAACGTGAGGGCGTAGCAAAGCAAGTACCTAATCACCCCCCCCATACTAAAAGTAAACATTGTCCTCAATGTTTCGAGTCTAAAGGTGGAGCACCCCCATACTAGAGACGAAGAATCGAATGCTTAGGATCTAGCATGGAAAGGGTGATCAACAATATATCTAAAGCCGTTTATTAATTATGCTAAAAGATAATTGTTAGAACAATAAAGGATATGTCATGGAATCGTGAAAAACTTCTTCAAACGAACGATGGAGGCTCACGTAAACGAACACGAGAGTCTTCAATCGTAAATGATGATGATGATCTAGATAACACAATCACAAACAACCACGAGACAACGAGTTGGAAGGGTACAAGTCCCCTTATTAGTGAATAAAAAGCATAAAGATAAGCATGGGATCTCCCCCACGAGGCACCTCGTTTTTTATTACCGAGTCATGAGCTCGATTCGATCCCCTCAAAATGTGAACATTTAGGGAAATCATGGTGTGGTCAAATTTTTGATGGGGCTTACATGATAAACAAGGCCCAAAAAGCAACCGGTATAAAGGACTAAGTCCTTAAATGATGCAAAATACCGGGGTCGAAGATGGCGTTCTCGTTTCCATTGGAAAAACAAATTAACACCACTCCAACATGTGCCATAAACTCAAAGAGTTTGAAGAAAATAGATAAGAAGTAGAAGGGTGAGACAATTGGTAAGACAAACGTTTGAGCTACTCGAGGTAGACTCGCACCAAGCAAATAGATATAGTTTCCATTTATTGCATCGGTGGAAGACCGAGATTTCCCTTTACATGAAATTCCGGGATCGAATATCTCGTCCTCGGTGGACAAGGATGAGGGAACATAAGGGGCTTCCCCCATACTAGAACCACACAAATCATCGTCAAAAGGAGTAGACGAGCTTGTAGCACTCAAATCACGTGGTGATGACGGAGTTAGATTTGTAGAAAAATCAATTAAATCACATTTAAGATCTTTTTCTTTGTTATCTTTTGAACTCTTCTTATGAAAACCCTTGTTGATTATGTCGAAAATATTTGGTGTTTCTAAGACGATGTTAGTTACACTAAAAATTCTCACATTTTGAAACCGTTTTGGTTTTGGTGGTGGCAAGTTCTCAAAACGTTTATCGACGAAGAAAACCTCCCCATTGGGGTCTACATATTCATCATCCGAAAGATCTTCCGTAGAAACCGGCAACTTATCAATATTTTTCAAGAATGAATGTTCGAGATGAGGCGAAGAATTTTTCGATTCAAGTATTGATTGTTTCTTCTTTGTAGGCTTAGTACTCATAACCTCCACCGGCGGAGGAAATGGTAAATTGTTTTTGGAGACATTCCCTAAAACTCTTGGTGAAAATTCTTTGCAAACGACATTGGTCGAGTCACCATGGTTTAAAGTTGCAATAGAATATACATGAGAAAGATTGGAGTTTTGTGTTGCATTGATGACAAGTTCTTCTTCATTGAAACGAAGGGTGATTTTTCGAGCATGAACATCGATAAGTGCTCTTGATGTATCCAAAAATGAACGACCCAAAATGAGAGGAACTTTTCGATCGATGGGAATGTCTACAACGATAAAGTCAACGGGATAGTAAAACTTTCCGACTTTAACGAAAACATCCTCGGCTACTCCACATGCCATGATCGTAGAATGATCGGCCATCTCGATGGACATGTTCGAAGGAGTAAGAGCCGGAAGCGAAAGCGATTTGAAAATCTCGAGAGGCATTAAATTAATACTAGCGCCAAGATCGGCCAAGGCGTAGCATTCCTCCATATCTTGTATAGCACACGGAATCAAAAATTTACCGGGATCACCGACTTTTTGTGGTATGCGGCTTAGAAAAACCGATGAACAACTAGACGATTGTTGTAACTTTTCTTTGTTGTTTAGCATACTATTGAAGTTTGCGGCGAATCGAGGCATCATGATTAAAGCATCGGCAAAACTTATGTTAAAATGCAAATCACGAAACATTTTCATGAATAGCTCAAATTGATAATTGTTCCTTTCTTGTGCCTTTTCTTTGTTACGTCTCGAAGGGTAAGGTAAAGGTGGTGTGGGTTGGTCATTAGGCAACGGCCTTGGAAACTCGGGTTCCACAATTGGTATAGGTTCAACCGTAGGTGTGGTTTGAGCGGTACTTCGTGGGATTGTAATGTGCTCCTTTTCGACCATCACCTCGGGTTCTTTCTCGATTTCCTTCTCCGTAGAAGTACTTGGACGAGAGATTGGTTCCTTGAAAGTTTTACCACTTCGTGTAGTAATAACCTTCATTTCTCCCTTCGGGTTGTTAATGGTATCACTAGGAAGACCACCCGAAGAAGAGGGCTTACACATGATTGCTTCAAACATCTTAGCCATTCGGTCCTCAAATTTTGATTGCCTAGCATCCGCTTTTAATAACTCTTGCTTAATCTCATGTTGTCCTAATTCCATCTTTTGTTGGTTTTGTTGAAGACGTTGGACATTTCCTTCCATTTTATTTGCATGAGTTTTAAGTTCATTAGCAAGTTCATTTTTAAGCTCGTTTTTCAACTCGGACCTTAAGCTAATCATCTCACGTTGCATATTATCAAATTTAGCATCATTTGCTTTAGCATAATCTAAAAATTCCCCTTGCAAATTTTTCGTGTGAGCATTTTGAAAACCTTGTGTAGTGTTTTGAAAATCACGGTTTTGGTTTTGATTAGAGATTTGTCCATTCCCACTTTGATAATTCCCTTTGTTGTAATTGCGTGTGTTGCCTTGGTAATTACCTTGGTTGTTGTTTCGATAACTATTAACATTTTGATTTGGTGGAGCTTGATTTTGGCGGGAACCTTGGCCGTTTTGGTTGTAAGTTCCCGTTGCTACGTAAGCACTCGAAGTGTTACCATCCGCGGTAATGCACTCGGAAAGATCATGAGCTCCTCCACACGATAAACAACTCTTAGCAACCGCTTTAACCGAAGCGGAATTGGAAGCTTCTTGAGCCTTCCAATGGGACATTAGATTAGCAAATCTATCAAAAAACCGATTTTCCTCATTAGCTTCATCATGTAAGGCGTTAATGCTACGAGACGATTGTGATGACGATGATGAGCCCATATTTGCAACACTCGGTGTGTTACGAGGGCTATAAACCTTAGATCGATTTTCAATGATTTGTAAAGCCTCATTTGTCGTCTTGCACAAAAAATTACCACCCGCGGCGACATTCAAATAATCTCGTTCATGATCATTAAGCCCATTATAAAAGGTATCAATTTGATGCAATTCCGAAAAATCATGGTGAGGACATTCATGTAACATCTCCTTAAATCGTTCCCATGCCATTGAAAAACTTTCATTGTTTCGTTGCACAAATCGTGAAATCTCATTTTTTAAGTGTGTTGTTTTCGATGGTGGAAAAAATTTGTTTACAAACTTAGAAACGAGATCGGCCCATGTCAAAATCGAATTTGGCGGTTCTTTCTCGAGCCAAATTTTTGCGGGTCCATCCAACGAGTATGGAAACAACATCATCTTAATGGCGTCATGTGGAACATCCTTGAATTTGCTAGTAGCGGTGAGACGGTTGAAATTCCTAATGTGGTAATGCGGGTTGTCTTTCTCGTGACCTCTAAATTTGTTTGCTTGTAGCATCGACATTAAACCCGTCTTAATCTCGAAATTCTCCGCAAGGATGGCGGGAATAACAATTGCCTCTCCAAAACCCTCGGTGGGTGCTTGTAGCAACTCCATCATAGTACGATTAGCCATGACGACTTCTTGTTCTATAATAGGTTCAACAATTGGAGGTTCTTCAACAATCAACGATCCTTGATTTGCTTGCTTTTGAAGACGTTTACGAGCTCGTTTAGCTTGATTACGAGTGATCATAAACTTCACGAAGAATGGGAGGTGAGCAAAGAAGATTCTTTTTGGTTGTTTTGTGGATTTTTAATTTTTTTGTGTTTTTGATGATATTTAATTTTTTTTGGATTTTGGTGTATCTTCGTAGACAACAATCTACAAAATCTCTCCTTGAATCAAACTCTTGATTAAAGAAGCCTCAAAGGAATGAAAACGATCACGTGGAGTGAACGCCTTCGATTGACTTTAGAACTTTGGTGAAAACCAAATTGTTCACGAGGGTTTAATCACAAAGAAAACCAAGCAAATATAGTATACGTATTAATACTTTGGGCGGCAAAACCCTCGATTAGCCTTCAATTTCAAAATACTCACAAGCAAGCGGGGAAACGAGGCGGCGCGAAGCACTTAAGAGCCTTTTTCCTTAGGGTATATTTTATAATACCCGCCTTATACCCACCTTATAGTTTGTATTTTTCAAAATCGAGCTTCTCGAAAGTATTTATCTATTTTTGCCTTTTCTTTTTGTTTGAGATTCGAATACAATAATTAGGAGATCAAATCCCAATTAAGGTTGTGTTTTCACACTTTTGGAGATATTGTATATTGATTGTGATACTTAATACAATATATTAATAATATTCACAAAGAAAAACCAAGAAAACCGATAATACGTGTTAAGGGAGTTCCACTTAACACAAATACTATTATGGATAATATCAAAAACAAAATTTTCCAAATTAAAGCACAACACACCTCCCGGCAGCGGCGCCAAAATGATTGTAGTGTTTTACTACTCTTTAGGAAAAGAGCGTAAATAGCGGTAAGTATTAAGTACGACGGTTTAGGAAAACCGTGCACAAATGACCCACAATCAAATAAAAGAGAGAAGAGATTCGTTTCCCAAGGAGTTATGGTGTTGTGAATTAACTTGTATGTATTTGAGATTAATATTGAGAAGATGGAAGACGGTCTCGTGAAAATTACACTATGACGTAAAAGTCGTAAACGTAAAGCCGTAGAAAAATCACAAAAATTAGACTAAAACCAAAAACAAAATCAAGAAAAGATCAAAAAGCTAAAAACAAGTCTTAAATAATATAAATAAAGTTAAAAATCCAACAAAGATATTTTAAAACCTTTTATTAATTAAATAATTAATTTTAAATGCTAATTAAAGCCCTAAAATTAATTACAACTAATAAAATATTCCAAAATATGATTTTATTGGACAAATAATTAACTTATATTATTAGAAGACTAAAAAGTAATTTTCTAAAAATTAAAACCTATTAAAGCTATTTTTAAAACTCTAAAAATGATTTAAACTAATTAAAAACTAATTAAACTTAAATTAATTATAAAAATAAATCTAAAAGTTATAAAAATATTCTAAAAATGGAAAAGGTCCTAATTATTGATAAAGAATCTAGGAAAAATGAAAAAGAAAGAAAAATAAAATTTTGAAATTTTAATAACAAAATATTATTAAAATAATACTAAAAAATAAAAGTTTCTAAAATTTGAAATAAAAAATTTCTAAAAATCCTAAATAATAAAACTAAGAGAAAAACACTAATTAGAGCTTCTAAACCTTTTTTAATACTTTTATAAAAATCTTTAAAGTTTATAAAAAACCTTAAATTAATATAAAATTAAAAATTAAAGTTTATAAAACCAAAATAAGATGTAAACCTCAAGATATATATTAAAAAGCTAAAAACTATTTTTCCTAAAAATTAAAAATCTTTTTGGTATTTTTTATTGATTTATTAAAAAACGTCTAATAATTAAATTCTAATAAATAATCTATTAAATGGAAAAATATGAAACTAGTCTTGAAAAATCACTAATGCTGATACTTTTCTAAGAAAAATAAGAGAAATCAAAAATGGCTTAAAAATAAGCTCAAATAAGCTTGAAAACCCTACGGCTTTTTAAATAAGCAAGACTTGAAAAAGTGGTTAAGTAGAAAACAAAACCACACCCTAGCAGTCAAAGACCCTAGGGCGCAGTGGTAGTGTTGTGTGTGTGTGAACGTGGGGATTGTGGGTTCGAGTCTATATAACCCCCTTTTTTTTCTTTTTTTTATTTTTTTATTTTTAACTTTTTCAAAACCAAACTGACACTAATGAGACTTGTAAACTTGATCCAATTCCTTTTATTGAGCTAGATTAAACACAAATCAAGACCAAAAACGTGACAAATTCCCAATTGAACACAAGCAGATTTCTGCTTATGTTTTTGCTTTTTTCAAAGGTGATGCAAGCCAAGAGTTCTTGGCCTATGGCTTATTTGGTGGCTTATTATGGACAGATGGGGCACTCTTGTGCTCCTTTGAGCACAAGAAGTCAATAACAACAAGTAATGAACAACTAGCACACCAATTCAAGCAAAACAAATCATTCAAAACCAAAATGAAGTTGCTGTGATGTTTAGACTAGGTCTGAGGGCTTTAAGGCAAATTTCTAGCAACCCAGTGACATTTAGATGTCCAAATTTTGCACAAATACTCACCAACTAGCACACAATAACCCTACAATCCTGAATTACTCTAACTCTAACAGGATTTTAAGAATTGAGCACCAAAATTAATGAAAAATGAGCAGATTATGACACAAGCAAATTTCAACTTTACTTTTCCTTTTAAAACCCCACCAAATTACTCCTAACTTGTTCTATTCTACTCTTGAACTAATATGCAACCTATCTTGACCCTATATACCCTGATTAACACCCTTTTAAACCATTAATCAAAGGTCTTACCCTGCTAAAACCCGTAGCCAAACACTCTTTTAAATTTTGAAATCCAAAATTAACACACCAAATTACTTTTAAAAGCTACAAAACTGATTTAATGATCCTATAACATGCATATGAACACATTAGCACACAAATCAAACCAGTTTAACACACTTAAGCACCAAATCAAATAGAACATACACACTTGCTATTTTCTGAAATTTTTCAACAAAGAGAAGAAAATACCTTAGGGTCTTAACATCCAAGACCCTAGAGGATGAAAATCCTCCTCCTTACCAGCCCGGGCTGGTGCTGAACTGAATCAACACTTCTTTTCACAACCTGTTTAAATCAAACAAAAAAGAAGAACACAATACAAGCACTTATATTTTTCTGATTTTCTTTCTTCCTTTTTAAAACCTTCCAAAAACTTTTCAGACTTTGCCAACACGTTTTCAATACCCTAAATCAACAAACCAAAACAACTTCTTAATACCAAAAACCTTGGACAGATTTTACCAAAATCTTCCAATTTTTCAGAAACTTTAAATAACTTTATAACTCAAAGTTACTTTACCAAATTAAAGTATGGAACTCAGAATCCCTTCACAATTAGACACAAACTTTAACAAATAAAAAAGGAATTATAATTGAATTTTTTTTCAAAAACCAAACTTTTTATTTCAATTAAAAGGAATTACAAATTATGAAGGAAAACTGGAACAAAGGGATCACCACAGCTTGGGTCTCCTTTTATAGTGCATACAGAACATCCTAGAAGCATAAAAACACTAACCCTAATACATAAGAAATTCCAAAATTGCCCTTAAACGTTTTTGGTGCATTTTGTCCAAATATGATCTTGGCCGTTTGTTTTTGCTTTGAGAGTAAGCTAATATCCTTAGCCTTTGATTTGGGACACGTCATTGCCTTGGAGGACAAGGTGTAAGCTGATTGGTGGAATGGGGAATTGGGGGTTGGGACCACAGGCATGGGATTGGGGAGTTTATGCGTGGGAAAGGTTTAGGGGTGTGGGAATTACACGTGTGTGAGTTTAATTGAGTTTTAACCCAGGTTTGGTCGGGGTAAATTCTGGGAGGGTGAAAAGATAAACAGTAAACTCTTAGATCCGATTTTAGGGGAAACTTAGTTGTTAGGCGCCATATTTGGTTTAAATGTTTGAAAATGCACAACATTGGCCCTTGTGGTTTGGAATTTTGGGCATATGAAGTTTTAAGCCCTAAAAACGTTTTCTCTTTGCAAATAAGTTTCCCATCTTGTCAATTTTGGCTCAAACTTTCCACAAAGATGTTTTAAAGGTGATTTTTGCCATTTGGTGATTCTTCAAGGGCTGATCTTGTACTCTTTTGATCTTCAAAGGTCTTCACTTTAACTTTGACTTCATGAGGGAACATAGTTGACAAATTTGATTTGTTGAGGGACCAATCTTGCCATTTCTTCAAAGTTGAAGGACCTTTTTGTAATTTTGACAAACTTAAGGGACCAAACTTGTAATTATTAATATACAAGGGTTTTAAGTGTCATTTCTTCATAGAATAAGGATCAATCTTGTTTTGTCTTCAAGTCTTCAAGGGTATTTGATGAAAATTCCATGATTAGGGCCCGGTTCTTTGTACAGCTTCGTTTCTCGTGTTCGTTTTTCCTTGAATCTTGTGATCTTTTGTCTTTTTCACGATGTCCATACCTAAAATACACAAGTAAACAAACACAAGCATATATATGGTATTTTATGACATTTTAGTGCATTTAAAGCCCGAAAAGAACGATGAGATCATGTATAAATGCCATCTCATCATTGATCGAGAATTTAATACCAAGGATTGTTTAAGATTAACATGTAATAAATAGCCTAGTTTACTGTCGGCGGTTCCTTAAAGGGACACGCGGTTCTTTAGTGATAACGAACTGCGGACATGTTTAAAAAACCGCGCACAGTGAGTTATGCGAAATGTTTTGAAAAAGTAACTGAAAACTATTCAACACCCCCCCCTCTATTTCTATAATTGGTATCAGAGCATGGTTATTCAAGATCTTTGAAGTATATTGTACTTTAAAGCTTGGATCGATCTTTGCTCCCTTTTTCAAGACAAATGGTTTTTAAAAAATGAAAACGTTTTTTAAAAATAGAGACGATCTTTGTATCAAGTTGTTCATGAAGAGTGATTACTTATGAAATGTGTTGTCCCATAGATTACGTGATGATTAAACAAGAAAGAAAGGTAGATATGAGATGAATTCTAGAGAGAGAAACTAAGGAGAGAAAAGAGAGACAAGTGTGTGAAAACTTGTGAAATGTTAGATTAAGAAAATAGAATGACCATCCAACCTCTCCTTACATTCAAGGGGAGGTTTATATAGCCTTATCTACATGTGGCATGATGGGCTATATGATAATGGGTCGGGCTTTCCTTTTGGGCTTTGGTTACTTATGAATGAACCTTAGCTTAAATTAAGGCCGTATACACGTCTAACCTACTACTTATTACAACATTCTAATATACGATACATAATAAACATATGACCAAGCATTCTTGTTTGACACAATATTTTGAGGCTAACAATCTCCCCCAATGAGAGGTCATTACCCTTTGTCATTTTTAAATTTGTAGGGATTACTAATCTTGCCATAAATGAGTCATGAACGTGTAATAGTAGTCTTTTTTCCTTCATGCTGTGATCTTTGAGCCTTTTTCGTTTTCTTGCGACTTTGTCTTTTGATCTTGAGATCTTCAAATTATCCTTGACTTGTCTTTGCCATCTTGCAATCTTGTGTCGTCATCCACATCCTCACGCTATTAATTGTTGAATATGTCTTTTGGCATGAGTATGTGGTTTTGAATCTTTCACTTTGCTGAGTACATCGTGACGCCACCTTCTTGAGACAAAACATAGACACGGACTGAATAGCTTTGACATTCGTCCTAAATCGGTAGCGTTTTACCTCCGGTCGGTGAAGACCGTTATACGATATTAAATACCATACCTGTGATAGGTATATTCAGTTAAGAATCTCCTTGACAGTGTTTCGCGGCTGTACTAGCCGTTCTCTTTACTCGACCGTCTTAAAGCAAGACTGCGAACATAAAGAGTGAATCAATTGGATAGATATCCTCTTGATTAAAGTCGTCAATTCAAATTCATGGAACAAGTGTGATTCGTAAAGAATCTTACCATTCACCTACCGTCGTTGTGTAGTTGACACAAGCTTGATTCATAAGAATCTCACAAGTCACCTACCGTAGCGCTGTTTGATGTTGACGCTAGAAGTATTTCCATTCGTCACTGTGAATATTAATGAATATCACTCTGAATGTTCTGGCAAGACCATAAAGATATTGCATAGAAACCTGAAATGAGTTTGAAACAATTCAGAATAAAACCACTGTTGCTTTTCAGTTCTACATATGTTTAATTCATAAAGAATCTTACATATGACCTACCGTAGCGCTGTTTGATGTTAACACTAGAAGGATTTCCACTCATCATTGTGAATACTAAGTAGTATCACTTTGAGTGTTCTAGCAATATCACAAGGATATGGCGTTGGACTCTGTTGTTCGTCATCAGTGTGTCCTAACGAGATTTGATTGATCTCTTGGCTCTAGACTCGATTTGTTCACTTTTAGTGGTCGGAGGCTGGAGCAGATGCCACCTATTCAATATCAACTATCTCGGAATGAGAAAACTAATAGAAGTCATGTTGTTCTATGTGACAATAAAACAAACTTCTTTTGTGAGAAGCCTGAGTAGCTAGGAAAGGGTTGTGCTTCACATCACTGGGTCCATGATGAGTTGTCTTCATGATGTGTTGACCCGGTTTCTGCCTAAGTTGTATGGAGGGCTTCTTTCTTTACACCCTTTATCCTTACATTTCTTTTTCATTCTTCAACCCCTTCAATGCTTACCAATACATCATTACTAGCACCTTGTTGTGATTGTTCCAGTGCTAGCATCAGTACTTAGTCGGCATTCAGCTACGTTCACATTCTAATCCATCTTTCCTAAGGACTTCTAATAATCTATTGGATTGTCCCTGGGAAGATCCCTCCGGTTCTGGTTGGATTATAGGACTTAAACCTAACCACCCTTTTGACACCAATAACGTCATGAATTAAATATGTTGTGGGTATTTGATCGTAACCATCAAAACCACTTCAAATATCTAACAAGGTGTTTGAAAAACATTTAACACCTTGATAGTTTTTGTCATTTCTAAAATGCTCCCCCTTCACATGTGCATCGATAATCGAAAGTGTTTTGCACATGTAGGTAAGAGTTAAAGTGCTTGAGTCTTATATAAGATCACATTTTAATCACATTTTCTCCCCTATCTCTAATATATAAAATCTCTAGATATTAGAGATACCAAATTTGATTAAAATATATTTTGAAAAATAGTCTTGAAAGTCTCCGGGAGAAAGATATGTTAATCTTTGGCATGAAGTTGAAATGCTCCCACTCAAAAATTGATCCAATTGAATTGTCATTGTGAGGATTTGATCCACATTTCGCTTTTTGAGGATCGGAGTTGTTGAACACACAATTTTTGAAAGATTTGAATAATCATTGCGAAATTCTCGAAAAAATTGTGTTCAACGCTTTTTGAAAAATCCTACTGCTTTTTGGCGAAGAGGTTTTTCTAAAGCATAAACTTGAGTTCATATACTTTGAATGTCTTGACAAATCCACTCAAGTGTAAGAAGATTTAACTTCTTTTGCTGAGGGTAAGGCCACTAAATCGTACACTCCCCCGTGAATATCGATCCGGGTTGCAATCTGAAATTTATTACAAGCCATTGTGTTGAGCTTAAAACGTGGAATGTTATGTGACAAGCTCAACCCGTAATAGATTTTTTTTACCCGTTGTTTGGAAATATTGTCCAAAATAGACAATTTCTTTTAATAAAAGAAATGACATGTTTTGAAAAATATTTACAACTTTCATTCGAGCTTTATGTACACACCCGTGTCGTTATTGAGCGACATTTCTAGGTACGTCCATATTATCGATACTGAAAGACATGTGGAGAAGAATCTTTTTGGTTTTTGAAAGATTTTTAATTTTGTGTTTTTCTTTAATGCGTTTTATATTTTTGTATTTTGCTTATTCAAAAATATTTACATGTAGAAGTTTGATAGGTGAATCAAGCAGGCTTCTTTGCCAGAATCTCTAGTTCTGCTGGAGTCAAACATCTCATACCAATTTGCCTAACTAGATACGCAAACCTCTCTTTCGAAAGAGCTTTTGTAAACAAGTCAGCTAATTGGTAATCAGTTCCAACAAAGTATAGTTCAACAATACCCTTTTCAACTTGTTCCTAAATGAAGTGATATCTTACATCAATGTGCTTCGTGCGGGAATGCTATACCGGATTGCAGGAGATGGCTATGGCGGACTTTGACTCACAGTACATAGGTACTTTATCAAAGTGGAAGCCATAATCCGTGAATTGTGTTCTCATCCATAGAACTTGAGCACAACACACAGATAGAGACACATACTCTGCTTCGGCTGATGACAGTGACATGTAATCCTGCTTCTTGGAAGACCATCCCACAAGCTTATCTTGACCTAGAAATTGTGCACCACCAGAAGTACTTTTTAGTGTATCAAGACACCCTGCGTGATCAGAATTTTAATAGGCCGTTAGAAAGAAACCGGTTTCCGTCGGATACTAGAGTCCCAAATGAATGGTATTCTTTGGGTACCGAAAGATCCGTTTAACCTCCTTGAGGTGCTTTTCAGTGGGTCGTGCTTGATATCGTGCACAATAACACATAGCATGTGATATATCTGGTCGGCTTGCTGTTAAGTACATGAGGGAGCCGATCATGGACCGATATTTTGTTTGATCTATGGCATCTCCCTCCAAATCAACATCTAGGGATGTGGTTGATAATGGTGTCCCAACGGGGTCACATGAGGTCATACCATGCTTTTTGATTATCTCTTGACAATACTTAGCTTGGTTTATAAAGATACCACTTGGGGATTGGTGAACTTGAATTCCTAGAAAGAATTTTAGTTCTCCCATCATAGACATTTCAAATTTGTTGTGCATTACTTTTTCAAACCATTTTGAAAGTTTTGGGTTTGTAGACCCGAAAATAATGTCATCAACATAAACCTGCACAAGCAAAATGTCATCCCCATATTTATAAGTGAACAGAGTTAGATCAATGGAACCTTTTTAGAAACCTTTGGATACCAAAAATTTTTAGAGCTCGTCGTACCACGCCCTTGGAGCTTGCTTGAGTCCATAAAGTGCTTTGTGGAGACGATACACCTTGTCTGGATAATGAGGATTGACAAATCCTACCGACTGCGTGACATATACTTCTTCCTTCAAAGGACCGTTAAGATACACCGTCTTTACGTCTATTTGATAGACAATGAATCCCTTATGTGTAGCATAAGCAAGAAAAATCCTGACCGCTTCCAAACGAGCTACTGGTGCAAATGATTCTTCAAAATCAATACCCTCTTTCTGGCCATACCCTTTAGCCACTAGCCTAGATTTGTTCTTGATGATCGTGTTCTCTTCATCCATCTTGTTTTTCCAGATCCATCGAAGATTTAATGGTATTACATCGTATGGTCTGTCAACAAGTTCCCAGACTTTAAGTCTTTCAAATTGTTGAAGTTCATCCGTCATCGATTCAATCCAAGCATGATCAGCCATGGCTTCTTTGATGTTTTTCGGTTCAGTTGAACTCACGGCGAGTGCGAACATACAAACATCGCCATCGGTGTTAAGTTGTCGTCTTGTACGAACGGGCTGTGAAGGGTGTCCAATTACTTGAACCAAAGGATGATCTCGGGTCCAATGATGTGTTGAAGGATGTCGTTGGTAGAGCGTGTGCATATTTGATGGATCAACATGGCGAGTAGAAGACTCTACAATTTCGTGTACCGGTGTACAGAATGGGTTGATAAATTCGTCTTTGTCAGATAATGCATTGTCTGCTTGATTTATGTTCTCTGGAGCAATGACAGTAGTTTTTGATATTGTAGGAGCGGTTGTTGATGTGATATTCTGAGGAGGTAAATCTACAGCAACCTGTGTTGAAGTAGATAAGGTTGTATCCTTTTGTTGACGATGATCGGTATCATCATTCTTATCATGAGTGACAGCGGAAGACTTCGATACAACATGTTTCTCCCCCGTGAAATTTTCATCATACATTGGTCCATATAACATTTCCAACTCTTCAAGTGTCGTGTCCACTGTCATATCTGCTCTAGGAACATGTTCAAGAACCAACTTTGAATTTGACGGTTCATTGTTGTAGTCTTGAGTTCCGAGTTTCGTACGGTTGTGCACAGAAGTATTTTGTCGTTGTGGATCGGGACTTAAACTACTTTGTTCAAGTGCCATACCTTGTAATTCATCAAATCTGATATGAATAGTCTCGACTATCAATTTTGTTCTCTTGTTGTACACTCTATATTCCTTAGACTGAGTTTCATATCCCACTAGAATGCATGCATCACCTTTCTCTTTCATCTTTTCTAGATTTTCACCATCTCGAATAATAGCACGTACATCCAAAAACATTAAGGTGTTTGAGTGAAGGTTTTCGATCATGAATTATGTGATATGGTGTCTTTTCGTGTCTTGGGATAATTAAGGATCGGTTTTGTGTGTAACATGCAGTTGACACGGCTTCGGCCCAAAAGTGTAATGGTAGTTTTGAAGCGGATAATAGAGTTCTAGCAGCCTCAACTAAAGTACGGTTTCGTCTTTCAACAACACCGTTTTGTTCGGGTGTTCGAGCAATAGATGTTTCATGTTCAATCCCTTCGGCTTCAAAATAATTCTTCAGAGTTGAATTCCATAATTGTGTGCCTCTGTCAGTACGTACCACTTTTACTGGAGCTTGAACACCACGTTGTATCAACTTAAGGAAGTTAATGAGAACCTCAGGTGTTTCATCCTTGGACCTCAAGAAGTTAGTCCATGTGTACCTTGAGTAGTCATCGACAATTACCATTACGTATTTCTTCCCATTGATGCTTTGAACACGCATGGGTCCACACAAATCGATATGAAGAAGATCTAACCGTCCTTTTGAGCTTGGTGTAGTCTTTGTCTTGAAACTACTTCGTTTATCTTTGCAAAGCTCACAAGAAGAACAAAGATGATCCTTGATGAATTTCAAACTTGGAAGGCCTCTCACAATATCTTTCTTGGAAAGCAAGTTGATGGTATCAAAGTTGAGATGAGAAAGACGTTGATGCCATAACCATGCCGGAGTCGTTGAAGCTTTAGCCATGAAGCAAATTGGAGTTGATGAAGTTGTGTCTTGTAGTGAAATTGTGTAAAGATCAGTACTGTAACACCCCCAGATATTCATAATTTGATTCAGCGGAAGAGTCGTTGGTGTTACGGGATAGCACATTACTCAAATCATAGACAACGCTTAAAAATCGCTTCGTTTAATAATAAAGCATTTTCCATTCATGAATATCAAATTACATAGGTCCTCAGGTCATAGTATGTCATACAAATTTACAAAAACATTTGAATGGAAAATTTATTTGAATGCGGGCCATGAATTCTTGTCGTCTTCCCGAGAATTACCTTCAAGTACCTGAGATAAAACATGTTAAAAGTCAGCGAAACGCCGAGTGAATCCATAGAGTTTAATAAAAACCATTAATATATAAATCACCGGTATATAATCATTACCGAAAATCATTTTGTACAATTCTTTGTCGTAGGCTATAAAATAGGCCAAAGACATTTTATACGAATCTTTGTCGTAACTCATAATATAGGATTTTACCTTCAAAACCATTATACGAACCATTGTCGTAAAAACATCATACAATACGTTTTATAACGTTGTATAAAGTTTAAGAAAAAACGTTATATGAAAATGTTTATGTAAAACCAAAACACGAACATAATATCAATAATAAGACCCCATATTGCTAGTCATGCAATATGTTATAATTCAATTCGTATATTAGTATTTTCATTATTGGATTATTATAAGCCGCATGACATTATTACTTTTCTATAACATATATCAGGTAGCTAACCCGTAATTCCTTTGCCCATCTAAAACAGCGTGTCGTCACAATAATCACGCTTATATAAATCTTCTCATACATAAATTCGCTTACCAATCAATGTGGCACAACGGGGATCAACCATCAATGGCGCGAACTGGGGTGATCTTCCCAAAATAGTACTATTATATGCATAAGCGTCTACCAAATCCCGGTAGTTCACAATTCATCCTAATGGGACTTTTAGTGACATAACCTAGCTAATAATAATCCATTTCATTTCATTCATTGGGTCATATAATCACTCGGGTCCGTATCAATAAGCATAAAATCGGGACAACTTGTATCCTATTTTTATTAAAACTAGCATGTTATCTCCCTCGCGGGGTTATAAAACATTTCATAAAATAATTTGAAGGGTGCGAGGCTATGAACTCACATTGGTGTGGGAAGGCGGGTTATCGGCAATTAGGACGTATGGTACGTGCCTCGATCACGGGAAACCTAGACAATTAATACTCGGTCTTAGGCTATGCCCAATAACTTTATAAAAAGTTATTATGTATATGTAATGATGTAAAACCCGCATGCTTTTACCATGAATAGTACCCTTAAGATCGTACGTACTAGATTAAAACTTTCCTATTACAGCATGATTACGTTTACGTGTTATGATTTTACGTATTACGTACGTGTTAGAACACAATAAGTATTTACTACGCACGAGCACGTAATAATTATTTGACAATAATTAATCACGAACATGCGATCATGAAATTATGAACGTAATTAAATCACGAACTATTATTAATTACGTATATATATTTATTACGAGCGTAAATAAATATATTAAGCCACGGTAATTATTTAACGAGAACACATAAAACGCGAACACAAATAATCACGAACGAGTAACTAAACGTCGAGATACGGAAAACGGTACGGGTACCCCATGCGGGGCCCCTACCCGCGGCAACAAGGGAGAAATGGGCCAAGCCCATTTTAATTATTCACTAAAGGGGGTTAAGGGGAAAAATACTACTCATATTTTTCTTTACAGAGGATTTCATAAAAACCTAAAAGTTCTCCTCCTCCTTCTTTTTCTCTTTTTGACCGCCACCCTCAAACACACCAAGGAGGTGTTTGTTGATCTTTGATCTTGGATTTATTGCTAGTGTTCGTGTTTGTTCATCGTTCTTTAGATCCACGCATTCGGTAAATCCTTTAACCCTTTTCTTTTAATTTAATCTTTTAACTAATTAAGAACATGTTATGTTTTTTATAAAACCTAATTAAATCATAGATCTAACATGAATTTGGGTTTGGAATAAATCAAAAAGGGATGTTTAAGGGGTGTTTGTTCTTGGCCGCGCCTAAACCGAACCCGAGAGGGTCTCGGTTTGGCCATTTGACCACCACCGAGACCATATGGTCCCGGTTGGTTGGTGTAGGTCCCACGGAAGCATCAAGACAAGGGTAACCCCAAGTTGGTTCGGGGTATGGCGTTGATTTCATGTCCGGTTCATGGTTCTTAGTCAAGATCCAGTTCACGGTGTATGTTAAGATTTTCATTTTTATGATCTTATGTTAAAAGTAAATTAATAACATGACATGATTAATTTAATAACATGACTTAGGTTATTTTAATTATTAAAATCATGAAATTATTAACCTAAGTATTTTTATATTTTTAAGACTTATAATTAATTAATTATTTAAAAACCATGGTTATAATTAATTAATTAACATGACTTAGGTTATATTATTAATAAATAATAATACATGTTTTAACCTAAGTATTTAACTTTATTTAATTAAAAACATGATATACTTTAATTAAATATTTTAACCTATAGTTTATTTTAATTACATGAAATAATTAATAAACTATACATTATATCATATGACTTAGAAAATAATCATGAAAACAGTTAGGCTTATATACTTAGCTTATTTAACCAGCTTATTTCTAATTATGGAAACTTTCTATTTTTAGAAACTTAAATAAATAAGGCAGCTAATCTATTTATGGAAACTTTCTATTTTTAGAAACTTATTTATTTCAGGCAGCTAATCTATTTATGGAAACTTATTTAATTAAGGCAGCTGATCTATTTATGGAAACTTTCTATTTTTAGAAACTTATCTATTTTAAGCAGTAATTCTATTTTTGGAAACTTTCTAATATTGGAAACTTTCTATTTTTGGAAACTTTATACTTTTGGAAACTTTCTATTTTTGGAAACTTTCTATTTTTAGAAAGTTCCTATTTTTGGTAACTTTCTATTTTTGGAAACTTTCTATTTTTGGAAACTTTCTATTTTAGGAAACCTGTTAATTTAGGAAACCTACTGATTTTGGAAAGTTACTTATTATTACACAGTAAGTATAATAATACATGAAATACCAGAAATACTTAATCAGAGTAAGCAGAATATAAGATAAACACAGTTTAAGGCTTAAAACAGTAAAACATGATAAGAACATATAAAATAAGCTAAGACATGACATAAAACCAGTTACGTATTTAGTAAGCAGATACTTATTCATGTATGTATTTACGTAGCATTAGTGATACGGATGTAGGATTCCTCTCAGTTCATCTTCTTCGTTCACTGGATATAAGGTACGGATTCCCGTCCTTTCAGTATGGACATTTCTTTCCTTATTAGGATTTCCCCGTATAAAGCCAAATGTTTTCCCGTAGTATAAGTATGTGTTTGAATTGCTTATGTTTAATTTAAAATACCTATAGACATATACATGCATGACCAGTTTCACCTAGTTATGGAGGTACCATAACCATAACATTAGAGGCACTGATGTTATGACTTCACCATGGCGGAGTGATTGCTCGTGGCGTCCCTTCAGCTCTTGGCCATTTATATTATATTTATCATGTGGGGCGTATGGGTGCATCCTAGTTACATGTTTTCAGTCAGGATTTCATGGTGAATGTCGTGTGTGCCTTGCATCCTTCACAAGGAGTAGATCCCTCCTACCCAAAAACCAGTATATTCAATTAGAGGCAGCCCCTCTAATTTGCATGATGAGGTCACCCCTCCAAGTATTCATGCACGGTGGATTTTCATACCTATATTGGCTAATGGTAAAATATGATAAACAGTTTTTACAAGATAAACATAAGGCTTTTCAAACTATAAAACCAGTTTTATCAAGACTTAATCAGATTACTCGGGACTTAGTTTCTTCTGCTGTTATATGTTATATGCTTATCCTATTCATGCTTTATTGTACATCCGTGCACTGAGCGTAATGCTCAGCCATTTTCCTTATTCTATGTTCCCAAAACGGCAGGTACTCAGGGACGCTCGTAGACTTTAAGAGTATGTGCATATGGACTGGAAGCTTTCTAGCCTTTCTTTACTTTATGCATTTCCTTTCTTTTGATACATTTATATGGACATTGTTTAGTCCTTTCCTTTACTATACTTATGTTTGTGTGTGATGAGCTTTACTTTTGGACTACTGATGTTTGATTCCGGTATTTTCCTTTAATGGTCATGTAATGTTTAGACATTTTTCCTTGTATGCTTTGATGACACGCCATAATTACATGTGACATTTCCATTATCAAAATAGGGTGTTACAATTATGGTATCAGAGCCAAGGCTTCGACCTGTAGGCTCTCAAATATGACCTGTGATTAGTGGGTAGTCACTACGGTCTTCCTAGAACTGACAGTTGTTTTCATGCATTCATCATTTTTAAGCATACATATATATGTCATTGTCGCAGATTTATGACTAAGTAATGGTTGGTACAGGACTGGCCCTATTTAGTCGCATGTGTTTTATCGAAACTTTTAAATTTGGGACTGACCCATAGGCGTCCCCTCGCCATGTCTTTTGTTTTGGGTGAACTGACCATAGGCGTTCACTCTCGCGCATACAAAGTTTTCATAAAACTGCATCATGCATTCATACACAAAGATTTTCTTGCATAAAATTTTTCTCTTGAAATTTTGGTATAAATTTTTTCATGTATATATTTTATGTTTTGATCTGTTTAATCATATGTTTTATGTTATACTGTCATATGGTTCTCACACGCGAACAGGAACAGCTCAATGCTGCGATTCAAGTTACTATGCAAGCTTTGCTTCCTCAACTGAGGAATGACATCAGGGCTGAAGTTCAAGCTGCCAACAATCAGCAGCATAATCAGGCACCTCCTCCTCCTCCTCCAGTGACATTAGCATTATGGCTGGAGAGATTCAACAAGCTCCGCCCTCGAGCTTTTGAGAAGACAGATAGCCCCAGTGATGCTGAAAGCTGGCTGGCTCACATCGAGAAGATTTTCAATGCTATGGGTTGTGACCCCGCATACAAGGCGAGGTTAGAATGCTATCGGTTCGTAGGTGATGTGCTAAATTGGTGGTTAGCGTTGATGCAGTCTGAGGGTGGTGACGAGTGGGTTGCTGGTTTGACTTGGGCTCAGTTCAAGGACAGGGTGATGGAGCAGTTCTTTCCCAAGGCTGAGCAGGACAAGCTCAAGAGAGAGTATCATGGGATCCGACAGAGAGTTGGGGAGAACAGCAACGAGTTTATGTAGCGCTTTCTTCGCTTAGCTGGTTTCCTTGGTGCGGCAGCATGTACTCCTAAAGAGCAGGCACACCACTTTAGGTGGGCTCTTCGCACATCGGTCGCAAAAAATCTGGTGTGTGCTACGTTCAACACTGTAGCACAAGTGGCCGATGCAGCACGTAAGCTGGAAATGCTGCAGGAGAGAGATGAGTTCGGGGAAGCTGAGAGACCCGACAAGAGGTAAACATTCGTATTCAAGCGGTGATCAATCCGTATACTTTCCATTATGTCAATTATTCATCTCTTTAAATGTATCTTCCAGGCAGAAAACTGGGGACCGGTCTCAGCTGGCTACTAAGCAGCAGCCTCATCAGCCCAAGGGAAACGGTCAGACTAACGACTGTCCTGCTACGGATACGCGTGGCGGTAATGATAATTACCGTAACAATGCTGGAAACTCCAACAGCAACAGGTCCTAATACTTACGCATTTCATTATGATTTCATGTTATAACTCATATTCTGACACTTTAGCAAAACTTCTACCAGGAACCATGGAAACGGTAGGGACCAGAACCAGAGAGGTTCACAGCCTAGCCGTCCAGCTATCACTGGTATTCAATCTTACGATATTCCGCATTGTCCTTTGTACCCATTATCATGTCTTATGTAAAATGTTTTATCAGGTTCCCAGCCAGCCAGAGCACCTGCTGGAGGATTTACACATCCTCTTTGCTCTACTTGCCACCGTAGGCACCCAGGGCCATGTCGCCGTAATATTGACGCGTGCTTCAATTGTGGTCTTCCTGGCCATATCATGAAGGATTTCTGTAAGCCGCCTCCTACCACTGGGCGTGTCTACACAACATCTCGAGACCAGGCCAACAAGTCTACAGGTACCATCACTGGAATCTTGTATATGTATGGTCAAGCTGCATGTGTTCTTTTCGATACGGGTGCTACTCACTCGGTTATTTCTACTGCTTATGCTAAGAACATTAGGATGCTCCCCATGCCACTAGAAAATAGGCTTACTATTTCCACGCCTTTGAGGGACTCTGTATTAATCACCCATGTATACAAGAGTCTTCCCCTAGAATTTGACGATAAGGTTCGACCTGTTGACGCACTTCCGCTGGACATGAATGACTTCGACATGATTTTGGGCATGGATTGGCTATCCAAGCATCATGCAACCATAGACTGCCATTCATATCGAGTTATCTTCGGTGATGTTAATGCACCAGAGTACATTCATAACGGGTTCATACCCGGACGGTCTGTACAAGTCATATCTACCCTGCAAGCGCGTGCACCACTGTCACATGGCTGCGAGGGTTATCTAGCTACGGTTCACGACATGGATGCTGAATCCCCATCAATTCAGGATCAACCTATAGTGTCGGAATTCCAAGATGTTTTTCCCGCAGAACTTCCGGGCATACCACCTGCACGAGAAGTGGAATTCAGTATCGAGCTTATTCCAGGAGCTGAACCAATCTCCAAAGCTCCTTATCGCATGGCTCCCATAGAGCTGAAGGAGCTGAAGGATCAACTGCAAGAACTTCTTGAACGAGGTTTCATTCGACCGAGCGCATCTCCATGGGGCGCACCGGTCTTGTTTGTTAAGAAGAAGGACGACAGTATGCGTCTTTTCGTAGACTATCGCGAGCTCAACAAGATTACTATCAGGAATAGATATCCACTGCCACGTATTGACGATCTGTTTGACCAACTCCAAGGGGCCAAACACTTCTCCAAGATTGATCTTAGGTCAGGCTATCATCAGCTACGGGTCAAGGAGCCGGACATCGCTAAGACTGCCTTTCGTACCCGCTATGGCCACTACGAGTTTGTAGTTATGCCATTTGGCCTGACAAATGCTCCAGCAGTGTTCATGGATTTGATGAACAAAATATTCCATGAATTTCTGGACAAGTTCGTCATTGTCTTCATCGATGACATCCTGATTTTCTCAAAGTCCAAGGAGGAACACGAAGACCATCTTCGTACAGTACTACAGATTCTTCGCCAGAAGCAGCTGTATGCTAAATTCTCCAAGTGTGAGTTCTGGTTAGACAAGGTGGCATTCTTAGGTCACATTGTATCAGCAGAAGGAATCACTATGGATCCAGCGAAGGTTGAGGCCATTACTAAGTGGCCAAGGCCGACATCAGCGACGGAAGTCTGTAGTTTCTTAGGCTTAGCTGGCTATTACCGTAGGTTCGTGGAGAACTTTTCCCGCTTAGCACTACCATTGACCAAACTGATGCGGAAAGGGGAGAAATTCGTCTGGACTGAAGACCGAGAGAATAGCTTTAAATACCTGAAGCAGAACCTAGTATCTGCACCTATTCTTACTCTCCCATCTGGTACGGGTGGATTTCAAATCTATAGCGATGCATCGGGGAAGGGACTTGGCTGTGTTCTCATGCAACATGGGAAAGTTATCGCATACGCTTCACGGCAGCTTAAGCCTTATGAAGAAAATTACCCCACGCATGACTTGGAACTTGCTGCAGTCGTGTTTTCACTGAAGATATGGAGGCACTACTTATATGGAGAATCATGTGACATTTTCACGGATCACAAGGTCTTGAAGTATATCTTCACCCAACGTGAATTGAACATGAGACAGAGGAGATGGTTAGATCTGTTGAAGGATTATGACATTAATCTACAGTATCATCCCGGAAAGGCAAATGTAGTAGCAGATGCTCTTAGTAGGAAGTCCGGAATGATCAACGACTTTAAAATCGAAGAGGAAATCATAAGAGACTTGGAGCGGCTAGACATTGAAATCATGGTACGTGGACAGCACGGTTACTGGGCTAATCTTAGAGTAGAACCCGAGTTACTCTCTAAGATCAAGGAAGCTCAGAAGGATGACGGAGAAATATGGGCGATAGTACAGAATTTGGTGAAACAGACAGAATTCAGAGTCGATGCATATGGTATCGTATGGCAGGGCACGAGACTTTGTGTTCCTGATGACCAAGAACTCCGGGAAGCCTTGTTAGCTGAAGCTCATAGCTCCCCATTCTCTATACATCCTGGTTCGACTAAGATGTACCATGACATCAAGCAGTACTTTTGGTGGAGTGGTATGAAACAGGATGTGGCCACTTACGTCTCCAAATGTCTTACCTGCCAGCAGGTTAAGATCGAGCATCAGCGATCTGGCGGTCTCCTTAAACCATTAGATATTCGAGAGTGTAAGTGGGACAAAATCACCATGGATTTTGTTACTGGTCTTCCGCCTACCAAGAGGAAGCACGATGCAATTTGGGTTATCGTAGATCGACTTATCAAATAAGCTCATTTCTTACCGATCCGCAAGGAAGATCCGGTAAGTAAACTCGTAGATACGTACAGAAGAGAGATCATGAGACTCCACGGTGCACCATCCAGCATCGTCTCAGACAGAGATCCTCGATTCACTTCACGATTTTGGAAGAGTCTGTAGAAAGCTTGGGGTACACAACTTAAGCTTAGCACGGCTTTTCACCTTCAAACGGACGGACAGTCGGAGCGAACGATTCAGACATTGGAAGATATGTTGAGGTCATGTGCGTTGGAATGGACGGGTGATTGGGATGATTAAATCTGTTTGGTGTAGTTTGCATACAACAACAGCTGGCACGCGAGTATCAAGTGTGCTCCTTTCGAGATGTTGTATGGCATAAAGTGTCGCGCCCCAGTCTGCTGGGATCTGGTTGGCGAGCGAACACTTGAAGGACCAGAAATCATAGAGATGACCAATGAAAAGATCGCAGTGGCTAAGCAAAAAATTCAGGAAGCACGGTCACGTCAGAAGAGTTACGTCGATAAGCATCGTAGGGACATACATTTTAACGTAGGAGATCACGTTTTCCTTAAGGTTTTGCCGGCACGTGGTGTTAGACGCTTCGGGATTAAAGGGAAGCTCAGTCCTCATTTCATCGGACCGTTTGATATCATTGAACGAGTCGGTGAAGTATCTTACCGATTGGCGTTACCTCCACAGCTTTCGCATGTGCACAATGTGTTTCATGTGTCCTTACTCAGAGGGTACCAGTATCATCCCCTTCACATGGTTCAGTATCCACTGGAACAGATACGTGAAGATCTCACTTTTATAGAAGAACCAGAACGAGTTCTTGACAGGCAAGAACGAGTCATGAGAAGGAAGACGATTCCATTCGTCAAAATCCTATGGGGGGATATTACCGAGCGGGAAGCCACTTGGGAAACAGAGGAGTCTATCCGGGCTTCTTACCCTCATTTCATATTTTGAATTCGGGTATGTTCTTCTTTTCCAGTTTACTTTATCTATAATTCGGGGACGAATTATTCTTTTTAGGGGGAAGAGTTGTAAAACCTGCATGCTTTTACCATGAATAGTACCCTTAAGATCGTACGTACTAGATTAAAACTTTCCTATTATAGCATGATTACGTTTACGTGTTAGGATTTTACGTATTACGTACGTGTTAGAACACGATATGTATTTACTACGCACGAGCACATAATAATTATTTGACAATAATAAATCACGAACATGCGATCATGAAATTATGAACGTAATTAAATCACGAACTATTATTAATTACGTATATATATTTATTACGAGCGTAAATAAATATATTAAGTCACGGTAATTCTTTAACGAGAACACATAAAATGCGAACACAAATAATCACGAACGAGTAACAAAACGTCGAGATACGGAAAACGATACGGGTACCCTATGTGGAGCCCCTACCCGCGGCAACAAGGGAGAAATGGGCCAAACCCATTTCAATTTTTCACTAAAGGGGGTTAAGGGGAAAAACACTACTCATATTTTTCTTTACAGAGGATTTCATAAAAACCTAAAAGTTTCTCCTCCTCCTTCTTTTTCTCTTTTTGGCGGCCACCCTCAAAGACACCAAGGAGGTGTTTGTTGATCTTTGATCTTGGATTTATTGCTAGTGTTCGTGTTTGTTCATCGTTCTTTAGATCCACGCATTCGGTAAATCCTTTAACCCTTTTCTTTTAATTTAATCTTTTAACTAATTAAGAACATGTTATGTTTTTTATAAAACCTAATTAAATCATAGATCTAACATGAATTTGGGTTTGGAATAAATCAAAAAGGGATGTTTAAGGGGTGTTTGTTCTTGGCCGCGCCTAAACCGAACCCGAGAGGGTCTCGGTTTGGCCATTTGCCCACCACCGAGACCATATGGTCCCGGTTGGTTGGTGTAGGTCCCACGGCAGCATCAAGAAAAGGGTAACCCTAAGTTGGTTCGGGGTATGGCGTCGATTTCATGTCCGGTTCATGGTTCTTAGTCAAGATCCGGTTCACGGTGTATGTTAAGATTTTCATTTTTATGATCTTATGTTAAAATTAAATTAATAACATGACATGATTAATTTAATAACATGACTTAGGTTATTTTAATTATTAAAATCATGAAATTATTAACCTAAGTATTTTTATATTTTTAAGACTTATAATTAATTAATTATTTAAAAACCATGGTTATAATTAATTAAATAACATGACTTAGGTTATATTATTAATAAATAATAATACATGTTTTAACCTAAGTATTTAACTTTATTTAATTAAAAACATGATATACTTTAATTAAATATTTTAACCTATAGTTTATTTTAATTACATGAAATAATTAATAAACTATACATTATATCATATGACTTAGAAAATAATCACGAAAACACTTAGGCTTATATACTTAGCTTATTTAACCAGCTTATTTCTAGTTATGGAAACTTTCTATTTTTAGAAACTTAATTAAATAAGGCAGCTAATCTATTTATGGAAACTTTCTATTTTTAGAAACTTATTTATTTCAGGCAGCTAATCTATTTATGGAAACTTATTTAATTAAGGCAGCTGAATAATTTATGGAAACTTTCTATTTTTAGAAACTTATCTATTTTAAGTAGTAATTCTATTTTTGGAAACTTTCTATTTTTGGTAACTTTCTATTTTTAGAAACTTTCTATTTTTGGAAACTTTCTATTTTTGGAAACTTTCTATTTTTGGAAACTTTCTATTTTTGGTAACTTTCTATTTTTGGAAACTTTCTATTTTTGGAAACTTTCTATTTTAGGAAACCTACTATTTTAGGAAACCTGCTAGTTTTGGAAAGTTACTTATTATTACACAGTAAGTATAATAATACATGAAATACCAGAAATACTTAATCAGAGTAAGTAGAATATAAGATGAACAAAGTTTAAGGCTTAAAACAGTAAAACATGATAAGAACATATAAAATAAGCTAAGACATGACATAAAACCAGTTACGTATTTAGTAAGCAGATACTTATTCATGTATGTATTTATGTAGCATTAGTGATACGGAAGTAGGATTCCTCTCAGTTCATCTTCTTCGTTCACTGGACATAAGGTACGGATTCCCGTCCTTTCAGTATGGACATTTCTTTCCTTATTAGGAGTTCCCCGTATACAGCCAAATGTTTTCCCGTAGTATAAGTATGTGTTGAAATTGCTTAGGTTTAATTTAGAATACCTATAGCCATATACATGCATGACCAGTTTCACCTAGGTATGGAGGTACCATAACCATAACATTAGAGGCACTGATGTTATGACTTCACCACGGCGGAGTGATTGCTCGTGGCGTCCCTTCAGCTCTTGCCCATTTATATTATATTTATCATGTGGGGCGTATGGGTGCATCCTAGTTACATGTTTTCAGTTAGGATTTCATGGTGAATGTGGTGTGTGCCTTGCATCCTTCACAAGGAGTTGATCCCTCCTACCCAATAACCAGTATATTAAATTAGAGGCAGCCCCTCCAATTTGCATGATGAGGTCACCCCTCCAAGTATTCATGCACGGTGGATTTTTATGACCTATATTGGCTAATGGTAAAATATGATAAACAGTTTTTACAAGATAAACATAAGGCTTTTCAAACTATAAAACCAGTTTTATCAAGACTTAATCAGATTACTCGGGACTTAGTTTCTTCCACTGTTATATGTTATATGGTTATCCTATTCATGCTTTATTGTACATCCGTGCACTGAGCGTAATGCTCAGCCGTTTTCCTTTTCTATGTTCCCAAAACGGCAGGTACTCAGGGACGCTCGTAGACTTTAAGAGTATGTGCATATGGACTGGAAGCTTTCTAACCTTTATTTACTTTATGCATTTCCTTTCTTTTGATACATTGCTATGGACATTGTTTAGTCCTTTCCTTTACTATACTTATGTATGTGTGTGATGAGCTTTACTTTTGGACTACCGATGTTTGATTCTGATATTTTCCTTTTATGGTCATGTAATGTTTAGACATTTTTCCTTGTATGCTTTGATGACACGCCATAATTACATGTGACATTTCCATTATCAAAATGGGGTGTTACAAATGATGTCATAACATGATGATCAAGTGGGGTTTTATCATCTTACAACGTTATTAGTTGCTAAGTATTAGTTAACATAGGCTTATGATACTAGTTACACTAGTTTTAGCCCATTTACACATTAAGGCCCAATAAGCCCATTAAGAGTCCAATACATTATATTAGTCCATTTATCTTTTTAAGAACAAGCCCATACTCATATGTTGGGACCAAATAGGTTAAGCCCATGAGTAAGTCCAATAAAATTAAACCAAACTAGTTGGGTCTAGTGGTCCAACAAGGCTAATTTGGCCCATTATGGTCAATTAGCTACAAAGCTCGGTTTTGTAAATTTTTACTTGTCAAGTGTGTTTACATATCAGTATATGAGTTATAAAAATGTTACATTAAACGGGTCCGACCATCTAAGTTTTATATGGCGAAAACGTTAATCTTTCGGTTTAGCCGAAAAGACGTAAAACTTATATATAGTTTGTAGTTTTAGAAAACATTTGAGTTTTACTTTTATAAATGTCATGTTTATTTACTTTTTATACAAACTCATTTTATAATAGTTATTATTAGTTAGTGGCTTTTATATACTTATTTTATAATAATATTTACTTGAGTGCTCTTTTTATACTATATAGTTTATTAACAAATCTGATTACTAAAGTCAATTCCACCATTTTTGACATATATTGAGTTTTACAAGGAGATAGAACCTCAAATTTGAGCAGCATAAACTACAAGATGTGTTCTATAAGTAACTAATTTATAGCCACTGCTCAATCATCTTCTAAGTATTTTTAATAATTCGTCCAAAAACAGACTATACAGATTTGTACCTCAATAGTATTTTGATCATAACTTGCTTATTTTAATGATTCAATTGAGTGGCCAACTCACCACATATGTAAAAATCATTTATCTATCTGTCTAATTAATAATCCAATTCATTTAACCAATTTATCATATTGATACTTACTGTTTTATACAGCCTATGTAATTAACCAAGATTTTAATATTTTTACTTGTTGATTTTAGCCTTTTCAACCTAATCTATTAACACAAAATCCCCACACAATATTTTGATCATCATTCATCATCATATACATATATATTTATGAAGAAATACATGAGTACATTTACAAAAAAACAAGATGATAGGAAGAAATTGATCTCTATACCAATCAATATGATGAAAGATTGAGATTTTTGGATGAATAAGACTTTGTTTTGTAACCAAATCTTATGAGTTTAGCAAGATCACTTCTTGAGATCTTCAAGTGGATGAACACCTTCTTGAAATCAGCCCTTGAACATTATAAAAACTCCTTTTTATAAGTTATAATCACCTCCAATCTTCATCTTTTTAAAAGGCTTTCAACATATGTTGATTATTGATAAAGTTTGTGGTTAAATTTTGATGGAGATGGTGATTTGGGGGTGATGTTGGACGTTCAAGGAGAGGAGGGAGAGAGTTTTCGTGAAGTTTTTCTAGTTTTGCATGAGTGTGTGAGAAATGGTTAATGGTTTTTGAGTTTTTAGTGGTTTTTGGAGTGGTTTAGTCAAAGTGGTGAGACATGTGTCTCATGAACACTTAAAACTTTGACAACAAAGGTGGTGGTGGGACAAGTGTCCCACTTGTCTCATCTCCACTAATTTACGGGTGCTCCTTGATTCTAGTTTCCTCGATTTGCGTGTCCTCGGGTCGATTTACGAAAAACGTTTTTATAAAATATGAAACTACGACACAAAACGATTCTAATAAAATTTGTCTCATAAAAAACGGAGTTCAAAAGCGTAAATACGTAAACCTAGGGTTTCTGGTTTAATCGTAAAAGACGCTAAATTATGCACGCAAGTCCTAATTTCTTCTCCAAAATTTGTGTGTTTATGAACCAACACAAATTAAAATTCCAAAATAATATTCGAGAATAAATTTACTTCCTGAAATGTCGGACTGTCACAAAAACGGAGTATGTAAACGTAAACACGTAACGTAGATTTCTCTAGTTTAGACGTAGTCGATGCTACTAAACCCCAATTTCTTCCCAAAGGTGAGTGAGTTCATAAATTTACAATAAAATAATGATTTTAAATAATACTTGGGAATAAAATATTGACCTCAAATTGACGGATTGTCACAGCAGTTACCCCTAAAGAGGATCTTGTCCTCAAAGATCAATTTACCTTACTACTCGCTTCTTATAGAGTCAAAGATATGTCGGCATTTCCTCCACATTCGGTCTTTTCTCCCAAGTGTAATTCATTACGATATGCGAGTTTCATCAAACATAACTACGGGAATACGATCATGCTTACGTTGACTTACTTTATCTATCCATGATGTCCACGGGTTTTCGATGAATGCTACTTTTCGCCGATCCAAACCTCATTAAGAAGTAATCAGATTTTCACTTGATAGACATTTATCAAGTTCTATATATGGAACATAATTCATGTAGCCCTTGAAGTTCTGGGGTAGATCCAGCTTATATGCCTCTCGGTCTGAATCTTTACATTATCTCAATGGTCCCATACAACGGGGACTTATTTTCCCATGATCTTTCAGATCATCAATTCACTTTTCCATGGTGAAAATTTCAATGGGTGTATTTTGTAGGGTTTTGTTTGTCACCATAGGCAACCTTAAACCTAAAAGACATGTCCAACTCACAAGGGTGTATG
This sequence comes from Glebionis coronaria, assembly GCA_025667525.1. NCBI lineage: Eukaryota > Viridiplantae > Streptophyta > Magnoliopsida > Asterales > Asteraceae > Glebionis > Glebionis coronaria. The sequence continues at coordinate 69,139,825 of CM046882.1, read as the reverse complement.
TCGGGTATCTTCATCCGAACTCCCACCCACATGCGTTCTTATATTTAGATCCTCACAAGATTCAATCTCAATCCTAAAGTGATAATTATCGATGATAACCTATCCAAGGGTAAATGCTCATCCTTGACACTACAAAATGTCAATCATACAAGCACAAATAAAGATTTCTAATGTCTGTATCGTTCCTTCAGCTTACCCCTCCGTTTGGGGGTGGTAAACAGTAATCATATCAAGATTCGTTCCTAATGACCTCTGAAGGAATATCCAGAAATTCGATGCGAAGCGAGGATCTTGATAGAGATGATTGATACATGCGCACTATGTTTGCACAACTCCTTTATATACAAATGAGCCAACCACTCCATCGAGAACCTATCATTAATTGGAATGATATGAGCAGATTTGGTTAGTCTATAGACGATGACCCAAATCGAATCAAATCCAGATGATGAGCTTGGAAGATTTGTGATAAAATCCATGGTGATTCTATCCCACTTCCAAACGGGGATAATGTAGAACAATGATAATCTTTGTATTTCAAGAGGGTTGATGTATTTCTAGAGAGAGGAATGAAAGAAACTATGTGTATTAAAGTGAGAAATGAAACAACCAACACCTCTTTCCATGGTGGAAAGAGGTTTATATACCCATGTCCTTAATGGACTTGGGCCTCTGGCCCATGAACATGCTCATGGGTCGGGCTTAACATAAATGTAACTTAAACATTACTACGAGCCTATAACTATATTGTTAGAGTGACCGAGACTTTCTTTATACGTAAAAACGTATTTCCAACAATCTCCCCCAAAGGGAGGTCACTCCAAATTTACAAAGTCCTAATCTAGCATGTTAGATCTTGTTCTTGAGCTCGTAGTCCACTTTCTCTTTCTTTCTTTCTTTAATTTTCTTCTTTTTGTGAATATGTGTTGAATAATATCAGCCTTTTGCTTGGAACACGTTCTTTTGGCCTTTCACGTGCAGTCTTTATCTTCTTGTGATGTTCGCCTCTTCGTGACTTCATATCCCACACACTTATCCTTTGTTGAATTCTTGAATGTTTCAGAGTCGATACATCGGAAGACTTTTAGGTCATACTTTCTTGAATTTGCAGAAGTATTTGATGCAGAAGGAATAAGTATGTGAGGACGTCTTCAACAGGTACACCACAACGCCACTGTCTTCGAATGCAGCAACATAATAAGACACGAATAAAATGGCTTTGACATTTTTTTCTAATTCGGTAGCATTTTACCTCCGGTCGGTGAAGACCGTTGGACGATATTAGATATCGTACCCGTGACGGATAGTTTCAATTAAGTAACTTCCTGACAGGATTTCGCGGGTAAACCCGTTCTCTTTATTCGACCGTCCAAAGCTGACTGCGAACATAAAGAGTGAATCATTTGGATTAAAAATCCTTATGATTGAAGCCATCAATTCATGAAGCCTGGAACAAGTGAATTTCAATTAAGATTTTCACCATCGTTGCTTTCCAGTTGTCACAAACTTAATTCAAATAGAATCTTGCTTGTCACCTACCCAATTGCTGTTTGATGTTAACACTAGAAGGTTTTCCACTCGTCACTGTGAACACTAAAGAGTGTCACTCTGAGTGTTCTGGCAAGATCATATGATAATGCGTAGAGGCCTGGAATGAGTTTAAGTTCAATTAAGAATTAAACTACTGTTTCTTTCCAGTTTTCACAAGATTGGTTCTTAAAGAACCGCACGTGTCACCTACCATGAGCTTGTTTGATGTTGGCTCAAGCAGGATTTCCATCTTCATTGTAATACTTTCGTATCACTCGGATGTTCTGGAAATATTACAAGAATACTGCGTAGGACTCATAAAGATCTCTTACTTTTCACAGTGTGTGAAGAAGCAAGGAATAAATGAAAAGTGTCCTAATGAGACTTTTGATGATCTCGTGGCTCTAGACTCGATAGTGCGTTTTAATTTAGTGAGCGATGACTGGAGAGGATTGCCACCTTTTCAATATCAGTCTATTCGGAGTGAATAAACCAATAGATAACGTGTTGAACTCCGTGTGATTAAAACAAATATCTTTTGAGAGATATTTAAGTTAGCTGGGAAGGGTTGTGCAATGCATCACTGGGTCCATGATGTCTATCTTCAATATCGAGAATCATTGAAAAATGATCTCAATAGCATATGTATTGACTCGGTTTCTACCTAAAGTTGTAAGGAGGGCTTCTTTCATTACACCCTTTATCTTTACAATTCTTTTTCATTCTTCAACCCCTTCAATGCTTACCAATACGTCATCACTAGCACCTTGTTGTGATTGTTCTAGTGCTAGCTTAAGTACTTGGTCGGCATTCAACTACGTTCACAATCATTCTACATCTTTCCTAGGACTTCTAATTCTATCTAGGGAATTGTCCTTGGGAAGATTCCATCGGTTCTAATGAATCATTGGACTAATACCTATACCTACCACCCTTTTGTCACCACATCCGTCGTGAATTGAGTGTGTTTTAGGTAAGTATTGTCACCATGAAAAAATCCTTGAAAAATCACTTAAAGCACTTGTGATATTATAATAAAAGTTTTTGTGCCTTAAGTGTTTTGATCATCAAAAACGCTCCCCCTTAACATGTGCATTACACATATTAAGTTGGTTATCTTTTAAGCCTTTTTCATTGTTTAGCCAAATATCATTAAGTCTCCTTAATCCCATTTTCTCCCCTTTCAAAAATGTTAACCATCAATATTTTGGATATTAATGGATTAACCGGTCTTTGGGTAATAAAATGAAATTAGATGTTGGCCAAAGAACATATTAATGCTCCCCCTCAAGTTAATGAGGGTTAGTTGTAGTGCTTGAGTACGATATGTTTGAAAGATTTAGAATCTCGAGAGAAATTCTTGAAAAATATCATACTTTTACACTACAACATGCCACAAGAGGTGATTATATAAAAAATTAACATATTCACAATAATAGACATATGGAGTTGACCTGTTATAAGACGAACCTTAATTAAATGGCTCATTCCGTGAACCTATGGTGAGCTCCATATGGCCTTCCACCTATGAATCGTTCCAAACTTTGTAGCAACCAGCGCTTCCTTAGAAGTTCCTCGATCTTTTTGATCGCTTACTTTGCTCCCTTTTTGCACTGGCTTGTCCAGGTGTAGTTGACTGTTGGAAGCGGTAGGTCGGCATTGAGAACCGTCAGGTTATCTCGAACATGCTTGAGCGTACCATCGCTGAATTTGTGCAGTTCGGAGAATCGCATAAACTGGATGACTTCAGTTTCATTTGGATAAAATATCCATGCTTCCGGTGTCGTGGTCCCCATGTACGGCTTCTTGTTCTTGTGAAAATTACTGAGCGGAGTGGTATGGGGACGTTGCAAGTTTAGCTGTTTCTGATAGCTCTCTACTCCAAGTTGAAAATCTTCCACCCGGTTTTGAATGACGATTTTTCTTGCATATTGACGTAAGTTGGAGCTCAATGCGATGACAATCTCAGGTTGTAGATGGTCAACTTTTTCCTGAGCCAATAACAGCAGAAGATCTTCGATGTCTTCAAGTTGAAGGTACTGGAGATCACTTTCGTCAGTATTCTTTCTCATCAGTACGTTTGAACACGATACATTCAAGTAATAATAACCGAAGATAGTCTGAGTGGTTGCTCCTTAGATGCTTTTGATTCTTTGAGCTGAGACAATGGAAGAACCATTATTTGGACGATGGAAATGATTGTAAGCTAACCTTTTCTTTGCAGTCCAGTGAGAGATGCCAAGTGAAGCAGAAGTATCATAAAACTTGAGCAGTTTCTTTCTCCATAGTGCATCTGGTACTTTATCTTTGATCCATGGAACGTTCTCTAGATTAACAGCCTTGAGCATAGTAAGTGACGTGGCATATTTCTTGGCGCCTTTTTCAAGGTACTCGAGATCGTGAGAAACAAAGTGCTCTATTGGGATCGTTGCAGAACCGGCGATGACTGTGGGTGTAAGAGGTCGTAACATAGGAGTCTGAATTCCCGTAGTTGTCGCTCTCATTGCCTTGGTAAGCTCATTTAAGTGATATTCTGCTTCATTATGGCTGATCTTCAAAGTATCAAAGAAGTCCACATTTGCGGCTGCCATTTTGATAAGATCCGGAGTCATTGTCAGTTTCCCATGAGAATACCTTAGAAAGGCCGAGAAATCGATAGGATTGTTTAGGAATTGAGTCAACTCCATTTCAGTTGCGGTGTCAAAAGGATGCTGTGGTGATGCATTTGTAAGCTAGAGTTGCTCCTGTACCGTGTCATCGATGATAAGAGATTCAGCAAACGTTGGTTCTGGCACATATAAATCTTCAACTTCCATATCAGAGATGTGCTGATCTTCAGATGGTGTTGAAGGTTGTTCTTGCGTCACCGGTATATCATCGTGAGGTTCTTCTTCTAGCATTGACCCTGTGGGTTCTTCTTCTTGCGTAGACACAGGAATTTCGTCTTCTTGCATATGTTCTACAGATTCCTTGTGAGAATCAATAGTAAAAACTGGTTCAGTAGATATACCTGTGTCAATTTGCTGAGTTTCTGGTACAGTAGACTCCACCGTCTTTTCTGTGGTTTCAGCAACGCTTTCTGCAGTTTCCTCAATACCTTTCTCAGTTGCCTTATCACCTTCATCCTTATTTGACTCTTTGGCATTAGTACCCGTTTCGTCATTCTTATCACCCTTGTTAGTTCCATTACCGTCGTCATTATCATCATCGTCATCCTCATCCTCATCTGTCTCCTCGTCCTCATCTACATCTTCATTCTTATCCTTTTCTTCCTCATCCTCTTCTTCCTCCTCATCTCCTTCCTTATCCTCTTCCTCATTTTGATCATCTTCACCATCATCCTCATCACCATTACCCTCATTATCTTCCTCCTCTAGCTCGTCTTCATTGTCAGACTCAGAGTCGATAGTATCTGTAGGTGTATCTTCAATAATTGCTTTGTTGAGATATTGCAGAACTTTTCATTTATTTTTTGATTTATGAGGCCCCATATTTAGCAGACGTGTTTGTAACAATGTCATTAGTTGAAGGGTAGATAAACCATTACTGACAAAAGTTGGTAGCTGCTGATCAACATATGACTTGACTTCTCGTCGAATGATCTTGGTCATCTTCTCATCAATTGACCCAAGAAAAGCAGCATTCTCTTTGTCACGAGTTTTCTTCTCTCCAAGAAATGATTTGTGTTGTTCTTGAAGTTTAGACACTCTGTCGGATATTTTCTTAAGTGTAGGCTCAACAGGTTGCGGTTCCTTGAGAGGTTGTGTGTCGGGAGTGGTGAATCTTTCAGTCAGTGTAGCTATTTGTTTAGCTTGAGCCTCCAGCTGTTGTTGAAGAGATTGGATCAGTGGATCACTGACTATAAGGAATGGATTGGAGGTGGATGATACTTGTTGTACTGATGGTGGAGGTGTAACCATAACTGTTAAAGTGGTGGTAGATGATACGGGTTGTTTAAGGATAGGTGATGGTGTAGATTCAGTGATTGAGGCGGTAGTTGATACAGGTTGTTCAGTTGTTGATGACGGTGTAGATTTAGTGGTTTTGGTGGTAGATGATATCGGTTGTTCAACAAGTGCTGGTGTAATAGCTGGTGTTATGACTTCAATGATGACCGGGGTGGATAGTGGTGGAGTGGTGGTTGATGTAACAGTAGTTATGGGAACATCCACTATGTTTTCATTTGTCGATGGATCAGTATTTGTAACCTCGACACCCTCCCCTTCCAAGTTAAGATATTTCATAACATCGTCAGAGCCAGAAGTAGACTTACTTTGAAATTGAGTTTCTGGTATGAAAGTTGCATGAGCATCGTCATGTACCACCGTGTGAGTTGGTTCCGGTAAAGATGTGTTGGCATTTACATCATGATACAACAAATTTGTATCTATGTTTGTACTGCTACCACCTTCTTCACTATGTTCATGACTTTCAAAATGGAAGTTATCAGCATCTTCATAAGCATCTTCATCGGTAGGATCTTCATAGAATGCCATGTCAGCATCAAGATTACCAAATTCCTCTAAGTCCTCAAATAGTCTTGAGCCTGATCCTGTGGAGTTTGCAAAAGCTTCCTCTCTGCTTTGTTGAAGAATAATACACAGTCGTTTGGCTTCAGAAATGGTGTGTTGAGCTGGTTCATCTGAAGCAACACTTGCTTCTTTACCTTTAGTTTGATTTGCTTTCTTTGGCCTTCTGAGTGGTACTTCTTCCTGTTCTTCCTCAGTATGGATCGTCTCATCTTCATCATCATCTTCATCAACTATTTGCATTTTCCCTGTGCCTTTATCTTTGGAGGAAGTAGTCGATTGGCGCTTTGAAACTCTTTTCTTGCGTTTACCTTTTTGCTTCTCTAAGGGAAGTAAATTTGCTCGTCGAAACTGTGTGTCAATATCATTGAGTATCTCTTGATATTTATCACTTTCCTTGATTCCTTCATTTATCATTGTGTCAGGTACTAGGGCAGGACGTAATGCATACTTTGTGGAATTAGTATCTGCATTCATTTGTAGAATCACATAGTCATCTTCTTTTGTGTGGTAGAAGAAATTCCCGCGAGTGTCAATGGTTGGGTCATTCTTCATAAAGTGGTTGATGATGAGCTTGATGAATCTTGGCAATGGAAGATGCACTGATTTCTTCTTGGTTCCACTAAACTGATAACAAAAATCTTGCCAGAGAAGGAGTGCATAGTCTACTTTAGATGCCGTGTAAAGTCACCAAAATATGTGAGCCTGAGGTTGTCTCATTGTGTCGGATCCCCTAGTCTTTCACTAAGACATTTGACAATGATGGTGATAAGTGCTTTCCAGGGTTGCCCTATCTGTGATGTATTGAACTGGGATAGGTTGTGGATTTCACCTTCATAATTCATAGCACGAATGACTCGAAACAATTCATCGGTCTTTGGGTTAGCCATAAATTGTTCTCCTTGTGCCAACCTAGGAAATTTTAAACAGTTGCCGAAAGATGCTCAAGTTAAGTATCTAAGGCGTTTTGTTTAGTTGGAAAGAGATAGTCTTTTTAGAAAGTGTTGCAGTGTTCCAGAACTCGTGCATGTAGACTTCGGGAACAGAGGCAGTACATCTGAATGCTTCTTTGATGGGTGAGATGTCAAGGATATCCGTGGCGATTTTGAAAGCTGCTAAAGACGAATCAAAATCCTCTTGTAACCGAGAGTTGTTCTCAGCATATGGTAGCCTGTCGCTGAGTGAAACAAGTTCGAGATCACGTTGTCGCTGTTGTTCTTCAGTGATCGACATCTTCCTGCTTTGATGACATAAATACAAATGATATACACAAAATATATATATATCTTAAGTCTATGCCAAGTTGAAGCATAGGGAATAAATCACAACACATGTCACCATATATAATTGAGAAACAACATACAGACACAGTTCATATGGACTAAGTCCTTACATTCAAAAACACACGTAGAATTATGAAAGATATGCCAAAGACAATTTATTCTAAGGAGATAACGACCTAGCATTAGTTCTTTGAATATTTGGATTTCTTGGTTGTCATAACCAGAACCTCAATAGGTCTAGTTATAGTTTCAACCACAACTTCAGTAGGCTTTAGTTCAGTTTCAACCACTACTTCAGTAATTTTTGGAGTATCCTCAACCCAGATTTCAGCAGGCTTGAACACAGGATTAGACAACGATGAAACTTTGTCTTCCATGGCCTGGATACAAAACACAAGACATTGAATAAATAATTTGTATCTATTTTGTTTACAGAATTGTCAACTTATTAAATAAGAACAACTTCTGTAATAAGAAACCTTTCAAGTATTCGTATGAGATAAAATTAATTAATTTCAATATACCTTGGTTTCGTTTTAATGGCCCTAATTTACTTAAAGCCTAATAAATTAGAAATGCAGTCTAGGTCGAATTCATTAGATAGTATTAGGCATGTGCACAATTCTAAAAAATTCCATTGCAATCTTACAACTATCCATCGGAATCCTACAACGATCGGAATGATTCAAAATCGCAATCCTATCGCAATCTTACACCCATCGCAATCCTACCTCAATCCTGTTCTATCGCAATATCAAAGTTCCATCGCAATAAGTTCGTTTCCATCGGGATGTTTGAGAATTCATCGCAATATGTCCCCATCGCAATACCACTACAATGCCATCGCAATAATGCATCGGAATGCACCATCGCAATATACCATCGACATGCGTCATCGTAATGACCCATCGCAATAAGCCATCGGAATGACCCATCGCAATAACCCATCGCAATGAGCCATCGAAATGACTCATCGCAATGTGGTGTCGCAATGATCATCAGAATCCGAGACTAGGATCCGATCTAAACGTTGACTTCAGAATTCCTGGAGTTTGGCAACGTTTTAAACAAAACTGGGCAAGACCGTTGTGTATCTAGTCAATCTCAGCATATCCCACTAGTCAATTTACATTTTCATCGCAAAACTTAAAAACCCTAATTTTTGATTAAAGGTTGATTACTGGTTTGTTTGTGATGCAAAGAAAAGAGATATGTGATAACAATTAAAGCATGCTACAATACCTAGAAGGATGAATGGAGTGCAGGCAATCAAAACTCAAAGATGAAGGATTAGGCAAGGTTTAACAATGGCGGAATAAGCTTTGTGTGTGTGTGTGTTTGCGATGGAGAAGAAACAGGAACGGGGAGGGGGTGTAGTGTTTGACTTGGTCAATCTTTGTGCCAAAGTTACACATTAGACCCCCACTTTGCAACATTTGCCAAAGTGGTCCCCCAGTTAATAGTATTTGTTTAAAGTCATTAGGATTAACCAAATAAACTTAACGAATTACTAACCAGCTCACAAACACGAACACATACACTTAATGCCAAATTGCAAATAACCTATACTTGAATGTATACTTCACAAAAGGCACACTGAGCACTTAATGATGACGATTAACGGTTTATATTTTCTGAAAACCCTTTTTGAAGACCAATTTAAACTCCAAGAAGATTTAATATTTGCTCCCCCTTAAACGTGGACCCGTTTTCTATTTAAAGAGCTGTAGTCAATGATTTTAAAAAAGCAAATATTCATGAAGACATTTTCTGGTTAAGTGATTGGTTGGAACGATTCTGGTGGTAATAAGATTTCTCTTATTTTGACAAAATAAGTGCACTGATACGTACACTAATTTGTGTTAGACCAAGTTATAAAGTAAACTGAGTCCCTTACAAGGTTTTAAAGTAAACCTTGCCTGAGAAAAATAATTCCCGTTGTGAGCCAATGTTTTCATAAGAAATACGTGACTTTAATGCGAAAAGCGGGTTGCAGTCTGAAATAACTACAAGCCATAATGGGCATGTTTTAAAAACATGTACAACTTTTATACGAACTCTATTTATGGCGCCTTGTCAATTTAATCGACATTTCTAAGGCCATAAATATTACCGTTGTTGGGAATAAAATGTAGCCAGTACACTTGGACGCTGACAAGAAGAAAACAAGCGTTGATAAGAAGAAAACAAACGTTGACAGATCAAGCGTTGACAGGAAGAAGTCAAGCGTTGATAGGTTGAAGACAAGTACTGATAGAAAGATATGGTCTACGCGTATTATGTTTCTAGTTTTTTTCTAGTAAAGATATGATCAACAATGTATTTTCTATATTTATCTTTACCTAGAACAGCTGATACGTAGACTCTTGTACAAGGCTTCTTATGTCTATAAAAGAAGACCTTTAGGTTTAATTTTCATATAAGTTTTCATATGTTTAACACTTTCATTGTAAGCAAGTTTGTTCTAATCAATCAAGTGAAAGTTTGTTTTACAATTGTTTGTATGTTCTTGTTTGAGTATTAATTCCGCATAATACTTAAATTGTTTTATACACAAAAAAGTTTCTCTACGTGTTTAACTTGATTTAATCAAGTTTACACAAGCTAAATCGATCTATGTTTCGGATCAACAAGTGGTATCAGAGCTTGTTGAGAAACTTTGATCTAAAGAACACAAGAACCCTAAACTGCCAAAAACCCTAATTTTCACAAAACCCTAAAAACATCATGTCTACCCTAGAAGCAAACTCCTCCTCCTCCTCAAACCACAACATCAAGATTCCCATGCTAGACCTAGACAATTTTGAGCTGTGGAAGTTTAACTTTGAGCAATATCAACAAATCCATGACTACACTCTGTGGGAAATTATTGAATATGGAAACACATTCGATAAGGCTGCAAAGATTGCAGCTGCCATTGCTACAAGAACAACAGTTCAAGGTTCTACTGAAGAGGAACAAAGAGAAAGACCTGATGATGGTAGAGCTGTCTTAGTTGAGGACATAGCAAAAAGAAGAGTTGATATGAAAACCCTAAGCATTCTGAAACTCTCTTTGGGACAAGAAAATCAGCACAAATACACAAGTTATGAGTCTGCAAAAGATCTTTGGGCAGCTCTTGAAGTTTCTTATGGTGGTAATGCTGGTACTGTACAAGAGAAAAAGAAACAACTCTTGCATGAGTATGCTGTTTTTAAGGCTCAACCTAATGAGAAGCTAAGTAGTGTGAGAAGCAGACTTCTGGACATCACAAGCAATCTATCCTTCATGGGAACAGTGCTTGGTGATGTTGATATCATCTCCACTTTTCTTAAAAGCCTTTGTGTCGCATGGAAAATTGAGGCAAGGTCTATAATTGCCAATAACACTCACAAAAGTTCCACTTTTGATGATGTTTACAATAAACTGAGGCTGATAGAGAATGAAACTCTTTTGGATCATGGAAGCAAGTCTACTAATGGAAACATGGCCTTCTTCTCACATAGTGAAGGTCAGTTTGATAAGAAGGATTCATACATGCACCCAGTTACTGGATCAACCTGTGCCAACGCTAGATCATATCTTGTCAACGCCTCACATTCAGACGCTGACACATACAAAATTGACTCACCAAGAGCTAAGCCTGCTGGTATTGATCTAGATACTGTGTGTGCATACATTGCTTCATTGCCCAATGGTTCAGTGATTAAATATGAGGACCTTAAGCAAATAAGTGATGAGCATTTGGAGGAGATGGACATAAAGTAGAATATGGCTCTTGCAAGTATAAGAGCAAACAGATGGAATAGAAGATTCAAGAAGAAGATGACGTTTAATGCTAAGGACACTGTTGGATTTGATAAATCCAAGGTTGAGTGTTATAATTGTCATCATATGGGACACTTTATGAGAGAATGCAGATCTCCAAGAAGATCTGATGCTGGAAAACCCTCAAGCCAAATTGTTAAGGCTCAGGATCCCAAGGCCATGGTTGCAATGCAAGAAATTGATGGTGTTGGATGGGATTGGAGCTATTTGGCTAAGGATGAGGAATAGAACAAAGCTTTGGTTGCTGAGATGGAAGAAGAAGAGCATGTTCACTATGCTCTCATGGCACACTCCTCATCTTCATCAGACAATGAGGTATATGATGATGCTTTTTGTAGTAAGGGTTGTCGTTTAAATACTGAAAGACTTAACAAAGAGGTTTTAAGATTGTCAACAGATGTGAGTAATGAGAGATGCAAGTTGTCTAACTATCAACTTGCTCTTACTCAAACTGAAAAGACTGTAGCTGAGTATAAGAAAATGGAGCTTGACCTAAAAGATAAAATCAATATCTTAAAACATGATTTAAATGCTAGTACTGATATTAGAAACATCATGGAGAGGGTCAATGCTGAATTACAAGCTAAGTTAGATTAGGCTATCAAGAATAAGGATAATGTAGATCTTAAAATTCAGAGATTTAATAAAGCCTCACAAACCCTATGAAAATGTATTAGTAAACAAAGGGATTGTGACAATCCGTCAATTTATGGTTGATATTTTATTCTCAATTATTATTGGAAAATATTATTTTTATGTTATATTATGAACTCACTCATTTATGGGAAGAAATTTGGGTCTACATCTTGAAGTAGCATCGACTACGTCTAAACCGGAGGATTCTACGTTACGTGCTTACGTTTACATACACCGTTTTGGTGACAGTCCGACATTTCAGAAAATAAATTTATCCGTGAATATTATTTTGAGATTTTATATTTGTGTTGGTTCATAAACTCACAAATTTATGAGAAGAGATTTGGACTTACGATTATAATTTAACGTCCTTTACGACTAAACCGGAAACCTTAGGATTACGTATTTACGTTTTTGAACTCCGTTTTTGATGAGACATTTTTACTAGATTCGTTTTGTGCCGTTGATTCATAATTTAGAAAAACACTTTTCGTAAAACGACCCGAGGGCATGCAAATCGAGGAAACTAGAATCGAGGAGTACCCGTAAATTAGTGGGATGAGACAAGTTTACACTTGCCTCACCCCACTATGGGATGACCAACACACCACCACCACATCAAATATGTGGCAAGTTTATAGTATAAACTAGGACACTTGTCCTAGTTTACACATCAAAACCATCTTTCACAAAAACCACCAACACTAAACTAGTTCCTCCATTTCTCTCATGCAACTCACACATTTTCTCTCTTCCTCTCTCCCTATGAACGTTCCATATCACCTAGATCAAAAATTCAACCATAAATCATATGTATAATTTATATATGATGAAAACCCATTGAAGTTATGAAGATTGGAGGTGATTTTAACAACTAAAAAGGAGTTTATATGGAGATCAAGGGCTGATTTTTGGAGGAGTCTACAAATACTTGGTGATCCTAGAAGTGGTGTTAATATCTCATAAGATTGGTTACCCAAAACCAAGTCTTGTTCATCCAAAAACTCATCATTTCATCACTTTGGTGGTATAGAGATTGTTTCTTCCTATCCTCTTGTTATTTTGAATATGTAATCTTGTATTTTCTTTACTTATGTATATGTATATGATGATGAATGATGATTAAAAGTATTATGTAGGGATTTGGTGTTGATAGATTTGATAAACATGGGTAAAAAGATGGAAAACCACATGTAAAATGGTTAAATCTTGCTTAATAAGATTGCTGTATAAAAACAGTAAGTAACCAAATGATAAACTGATAAAATGGCATAGTGGAATCAATTTACAGTAATTATTAGGTGTTATACACATGTGAGAGTTGACCATGCAATGGAATCATCAAAATGAGTGAGATATGATCAAAACAAAATTAGTATACCAATCTGAATAGTCTATTTTGTAGGGACTGTTAAGGATACTTAGACATGGATTGAGTAGTAGCTATAACTAATATATTTGTAGCACATAATATGAAGTTTATGTCATCCAAAAATGAGCTTCTATCTTATTATATAACTCAAGATATGATAAAAATGGTGAAAGTGAAAATAAAAATCAGATTTTGTGAAATTAAAGTTTAATAGTATTATATAAGCACTCAAAATAATATAGTATAAAATGTGAAGTTAAAACCCACTAACTTATATATTTCATTTATGTAAATATGTATAAGGATAAATAAATGGACATTATATAAAAATGGTAGTTTGGTAAGTTTTATAAGTTATAAAAACTATAAACATGATTTTTACGTCTTTTCGGCTAATACCGTAAAATTAACATTTTTCGTCAATTAAAACTTAGACGGTCAGACCCGTCTAATGTAAACTATTTAAAAGTCATATACTGATATATAAGTACCTAATACAAATAAAAACCGATAAAACCCGAACTATATAACATATGAACATTAACGGGCTAAGTATAATACTGATAATAAAATTATAATTGGGCTAATGAAATGTATTGGGCTTGTAATGGGCCTATTGGGCCTCCAAAATATAAACAAGTTGAGCTAGTGTAACTAGTATAAAAGTTACCAACTCATAAACACTATAATGAATGAGTAAAGATGTATAAACCCACTTGATCATCATCATATGTATAAAATCATCATATGTATACATAATTGTTATTTTTATAAAGTCATTGGACAAGAGTCTAAGACGAGTATTATTTGTCTAGGTTTCCGTGATCGAAGCACGTACCGTACATCCGAATCGCCGATAAACCGCTTTCCCACATCAACGTGAGTTCATAGCCTCACACTCTTTTAAATGTTTTTATGAAATGTTTTATTAACCCGCGAGGGAGATAACATGTTAGTTTTGATAAAATAGGACACCATTTGTCCCGATTATTTGTTTATTGATTTGGACCTGAATGATTGTATGACCCGATGAATGATTATATGACCCGATAAATGAAATGAAATGGATTATTAAAGTTAGGTTATGTCACTAAAAGTCCTATTAGCATGAACTGTGAACTACCGGGATTTCGTAGACGCTTATGCATATAATAGTACTATTTGGGGACGATCACCCCAGTTCACGGCTTAACGGTTGATCCCCGTCGTGCCACATTGATTGGTAAGCGAATTTATGTATGAGAAGATTTACACACGCGTGATTATTGTGACGACACGCTAATTTAGATGGGCAAATTGAGTTTCGGGTTAGCTACCTGTTGTTTGGTATAGTAAGGTAACAATGTCATGCGTCTTATAATAATCCAATAACGAAAATACTGCTTTATGCATTGAATTATGATATATTGCCTAACTAGCAATACAGGGTCTTATTATTGATATTATGTTCGTGTTTTGGTTTTAAATAACCATATTCATATAACGGTTTTTATTTAACTTTATACAACGTTATAAAACGTATTGTATGATGTTTTTAACGACAATGGTTCGTATAATGATTTTGAAGGCGAAAGCCTATATTATGATTTTGATAAAGATTTGTATAAAAGTGACTTTGGCTATTTTATGGCCTATTACAAAGATTTGTACAAAATGATTTTCGGTAATAATTTTATACCGATGTTATATTGATGGATTTCATTAAACTCTATGAATTCACTCGGTGTTATCGCTGACCTTTTCTTTTAACATGTTTTATCTCAGGTACTTGAAGGTAATTCTCGGGAAGACAACAAGAATTCATGGCCCGCACTTAAATAATAATTTCCACTCAAATGCTTTGTAAAATTTGTATGAAATACAATGACTTGGGACCTATGTAAATTTGATATTTATGAATGGAAATGCTTTATTATTAAACGACGTGATTTTTAAGCGTTGTCTATGATGTGAGTAATGTGCTATCCCGTAACACCAACGAGTCTTCCGCTATATTGAATTGTGTAAATTTGGGGGTGTTACAGTTTGGTACCAGAGATCTCGTTATAGCGAACGAAAGATTTTTAAAACCAAGGTTTCGAATAAAACATTTCAAAATCTTTTAACTATAAACATTTTTCTCAAAATGTCTAAAAGTCTTTTGCCTATAACGGTGCCGAAGAATTCCCGAGTTACCGACAAGGCTAGACTGAGAAGTGTTATTTTAATATATATATAACTTGGATTGTATATATATATATATATATATATATATATATATATATATATATATATATATATATATATATATATATATATATATATATATATATATATATATATATATATATATATATATATGATGTAATTTGATTACATGATTGTTTGATGATTATCTTAATATTTATATGAGGCATTTATACGACGTAGATTGTCACAAGGAACCCTAAATCCCCTAGCAAATTAATCAAAGCTATTTCTATAGGAATTCTCGCTCTTCCAGATCTAAACCAAGTTGTGGATATTTATGATCCCAACAAAATGGTTGATATTCGTAGAAATGTAGATATTAGTTGATTCTGATATTGAAGAAGAATTGGCGAGATTTAAACTGATATCGATGTCATGACGATCTTTCCTTATAGAGTGGAGTTTGACAAAACCTTACCACCTGGAAAGGTGTCATCTGATTCGTTGTCGCCCAATTCTTAAATTTGAAATCGAAAGGGTGAATGTTGCACTTGAGGCTGTCATTGGAACCATTACCCAAAAGCTTCATGCCACTAGTACCTTTCCGAGAAGTCTAATTGAATGTATGAGTCATTTCATACTAGTGACTCATTTGATAACTATTAATGAAAGAGCTATAGGATTGGAAATTAAGTGTTGTTTATATCGAGCTTTTATTGCCCTTTCAAGATCTAAAAATAAAGTTGAAAGTATTGGAAAATGAGGTAGGATATCACATTGAGTATAAGTTGATTGAAACTTGAATAAAGTAAAATTTAACTTGTATGGAATAAGAAATTGTTAAGAGGAAGTCGTTAAGTCCTGTGATTGAATTATAAGGTTTTAAATGATTGTTAGTTTGTGTTAAGGGTTGTTCCTAGACCATTGTCCAATGATGAGGATGCCCATTGTTCAAGAAATAAATTGAAGAAATCTTCTTCTGAATTGGGGCCGATGGATCTTCCGGGACAGGTGGAACACCTAATGACTCTTGTAGATTAGTATTCATTGTGGTGTCTTTTAAAAATAATCCCTAACTTAACCGAGACATCAGTTGGTAGGATGAGTTCTTGGAATTGTATGACATAGTGACACATAATGTGTTACGGTACAATTTTGACTTATTTGTGATTAATGAAAAGACTACCATTGATTGCTAAATCCTACATGTATCGATGTTATCTATCTTTTATTGCTTCATCCTAATGCTCGCATTAGTGATGCAACCATTGAACAAGTACTCATCCCGAATTGAGTTACGTTGTGGATTATTCTTTTTGAGTGCCATCGAGGTCATGAACCTCATGATTATTTGGCTAAGCTCATTTCCTATTATATTGTAGTTAGTTCTTGGTGAACAACTTTTCATCACTCCTTTGCAGATCACTAATTGTTTTTATAAGTTAAAACAGTATCCCTTGAGAAAAATTGGGTTTTCATCACCATATGGATTATTTATAGTGAGACTTATAAATAATCGTTATCGAAATAAAGCTGTTTATAAAACACCTTGGAAAACTTAATTGTTTCCGTAACAAAGAAAATCTTTGTAAATTTATTCTTGATTCTTACTTAAGAATTAAGCATGAAAATGTTTTTATTATAAACATGATGATAAAATTTTGACGAACTGAGTATTGCATCGTTAATCTTGAAATTATATATAGTTGTGCGCCTACATACAATATGGAATGGACCATGAAAGGCTGATTAGTAGTCACCCTAAAACTGATTAATAAACACTACATTTTCTTTGAAGATTGTGAAAGATTAAATTTTATGAGATCTGCAAGAAGTGAAAAATAGGGACATAGTGTTAGGGACACCTACATATGTGCCTGTAGCATCTATTCTTCTGAGTCGAATTTAATCAACTGTAGAAATTGTCTTATTTGACAATTGACAATTATTTCTTGTCCAAATCTCCCGTAGTGAGATTCTTAGGAAAAGTATCTGATTACCGAGTGTTGATACCCGACTGGATGTATCGACGTTCCTATCATTTGTTTTGATTTGATTTCATTTGAATGACCTGGGTAACGATCCGAGGAGCTTTCGAATGCGTACTCAAATTATGAAAACATGGGATATATTCATATTCGTTAAATGTTTTCGTTTGTATCTGATTTGAAATTCTCTCGCATAGATTATGCGTTAACCTTACTCTTTTAAGGTTAGTTATGTCTCCTGATATCCTTAAATTTGTGAATGATTATGAGTTATTATTAGTCTTTTGAGAAGTTCACATCTTATCGACGGTAATGAAACTAGAAAGTTTATAGTGCCAGTAGAATGGATTGATTAATTATGACATGACAACATTGTCTTAATTGATGGGAACTCGAGTAGAATTCCCCTAAAAGATAAGATGTTGATTATCAAAAGTGATCTAAATAATTCTTGATGGATGACCATATCCTGCATTTAGACTTGAAATTATACCGTGAATGGTTGTGAATTAGTCATAGATATTATAATCTAGAAAGAACTTAAAGAAAATTTATTAAAAGATGTTTCCCGTTATCTGAAACTTTAGGAGGTATTTGTTGGTGAATTACCTAGACTTTTGCCATTAAGGAAAGTTGAAATTGGTATTGATTATATTCCCGATGTTGCACCTGTGGCTTGTGCACTGTACGTCAGCACCATCTGAATTAAAAGAATTATCGTACAACTGAGAGTGTTGTCGGAGAAAGCTTTTATTCTACCAAGCTCGTCATTATGAAGAGCTATGGTGTTATCATTCCTTATATTTGTTTAATTACCGTGAACTAAATAAATTGACGACTAAAATCTATATCCACTACCCAAGATGATAGATTTGTTCGATCATTTACAAGGTTCTAGCGTATGTTCTAAAGATTTGATCCACGACATGGTTATCATCAACTTCGCGTCCGCGAAGAAGATTATCTATTCCAATCACTACATCCAGAACTTGTAATGAACATTACGAGTTTCATGTTAGGTCCTTTGGATTGACCAATTCACATGTGGCATCCTTAAATTTGGTGAATCACGTGTGTAGGCTGTAATTTGATAAATTCATGCTTGTGATCATTAAGGACCATTTGTTTATTTATAAGAATAGAAAGGAGTTAATAATTATTTGTAGACTGCACGGAGTTGTCCGAGCAATGAAAAATATGTACCTTGAATAATTAACATGTATTTTAAGGCTTAATCCTTTATATTATTTGACCGTGTGATTAATACAAAATTGGAATATATTGACTCTTAAAAAAAATTAGAGCCATTTAAGACTTTGGGTCTTACCAAAAAGAAAGTGCAAATATGTTTTGACAAATGTTTTAACAAAGGATTTTTAAGGAATCATTCCTTATAATTAAATCATTTAACTAAACTCCTGTTTAGGGGTAAATGTTTGTGTATACCTTAAGACAACCTAAGAGTAATTGAGAAAAACCATTTAAACCAAGACTTGAAATTTGAAACGACAAATTTTGCTTGTCAACTAAGAAAATTTTGACCAAAGTATAAACAAAGTTTTTTTCAAACATTTACAAATCTTGTTAATTATTCTCGATAAATCAACAAAAATCGTGTTAACTAAATTTAAATTTATTTTAAACATTTTTCTATAATTGTACGAACTGAGAAAATTTAAAACTTTTTGACGTTTACGTTTCATAAAAATTGAATATTTATTATTTAAATTACTTGAATTCTTTATCGACTCTTTAAACGTCGGATTGAGCAAAACTGATAAAAATAATAGTTGAGGCGAGACTAAAACCTAGAAAATATGAAGAAAGAATTTTGAACGAGTACGGTCATGATAATTATTTCATCAAGAAAGATGAATGTAGATACTAACACATAATATAGAAAGGATAAATAATCAATTATGATGTGTTCCTTAATAATGACTGTGCAAAATAAACTGCCAAACAATTTAAAAATAGTTGACGATTGTAAAAAGGATAATATAGATAATAAAAGGGGTTCGCGGCTAATGTAAACCATTAGAATTGAGAAGCCGATGGCGTTAAATGTATAAAAGGCCACTTGTGGTTGCCTAAATATGGAGGTTTGTGAGATATAGTCAGGTTGGAATCCCGTAAGTATAAGTATTCTATCCCTGCCATTTCTGATTAAGTGTATCTTTATCTGAAGAAGTTGTACTGATGGCAAATTATGAAGGCAGATATCGCCTCATACATTAGTAAACGTCTAACTATTGCAAAGGTCATCATCTGAATTTGATTCGATTTGGGTCATCGTCGACAGACTGACCAAATCTACTAATATCATTCCCGTTAATGATTGATTCTCGATGAAGAAATTGACTCTTTGTATTTAAAGGAGTTGTGTAAACATAGTGTGCCTGTATCGATCATCTCTATCAAGATCCTCGCTTCGCATCGAATTTCTAGAGATTTGCTCAAAAGTCATTGGGAACGAACCTTGATGAGAGTACTGTTTACCACCCCAATCGAAGGGACGAGGAAAAGTAACGATACAAAATACTAGAAGTGCTGTTTTATGTTTGAATGATTGACCTTTGGTAATAAACCGTATAATCACTTTCCTTTGGAGATATTATCCTTGATGATTATCGTATTAGGATCAAGATCGAATCCTGTTAGGATCTAAATATTAGAGCATCTGTAAGAAGGAGTTAGGATGAAGACATCTGACATATACCCATTGTGAGTTGGACATGTCTTTTGGGTTTAAGGTTGCCTATGATGACAAACCTAACCTTACAAAATACCCAACACGTGAGACCTGAAATGATTGTTGAAATTAGGATCTGATTATTGATTGCCAGTAGTGGGCAGAAGGTTATGTGAATATGAAATGTAGATCTTGAAGTGCAAGATGGGTATCGAAGTTATGCCAGAAATTTTAACCTTGTAAAAAACGAATAGATGATCTGAAGGATCATGGGAAATACGTCCCCGTTGTATGGGACCATTGAGATGATGAAAAAGTTGGTTTGAAAGGCATATAAGCTGGATCTACCCTAGGGCTTCAAGGACTGCGTGAATTATATTTCGTATATCGAACTTAATAAATGTCTATCAAGTGAAAATCTAAATTCTTCTTGATGAAAGTTAGATCGGCGAAAAGTTGCATTCATCAAAAACCCGTGAACATCATGGATAGAGAAAGTAAGTCAACATTAAACCTGATCTTATTCCCGTAGTTATGTTTGATGAAACTCGTGTATTGTAATGAATTACATTTGAGTGAAAAGACCGAATGTTGAGGAAATACCCACATGGCTCTAACTCTATAAGAAGCGAGTAGTGCGATAAATTGATCTTTGAGGACAAAGATCCTGTTTAGGGGTAAATGCTGTGACAATCCGTCAATTTATGGTAGATATTTTATTCTCAATTATTATTTGAAAATATTATTTTTATGTTATATTATGAACTCACTCATTTATGGGAAGAAATTTGGGTCTCCATCTTGAAGTAGCATCGACTACGTCTAAACCGGAGGATTCTACGTTACGTGCTTACGTTTACGTACACCGTTTTGGTGACAGTCCGACATTTAAGAAAATAAATTTATCCGTGAATATTATTTTGAGATTTTAAATTTGTGTTGGTTCATAAACTCACAAATTTACGAGAAGAGATTTGGACTTACGATTATAATTTAACGTCCATTACGACTAAACCGGAAACCTTAGGATTATGTATTTACGTTTTTGAACTCTGTTTTTGATGAGAAATTTTTATTAGATTCATTTTGTGCCGTTGATTCATAATTTATAAAAATGTTTTTCGTAAAACGACCCGAGGGCACGCAAATCGAGGAAACTAGAATCGAGGAGTACCCGTAAATTAGTGGGATGAGACAAGTTTACACTTGCCTCACCCCACTATGGGATGACCAACACACCACCACCACATCAAATATGTGGCAAGTTTATAGTATAAACTAGGACACTTGTCCTAGTTTACACATCAAAACCATCTTTCACAAAAACCACCAACACTAAACTAGTTCCTCCATTTCTCTCATGCAACTCACACATTTTCTCTCTTCCTCTCTCCCTATGAACGTCCCATATCCCCCAAAAACACCCCATTAGATCAAAAATTCAACCATAAATCATATGTATAATTTACATATGATGAAAACCCATTGAAGTTATGAAGATTGGAGGTGATTTTAACAACTAAAAAGGAATTTATATGGAGATCAAGGGCTGATTTTTGGAGGAGTCTACAAATACTTGGTGATCCTAGAAGTGGTTTTGATATCTCATAAGATTGGTTACCCAAAACCAAGTCTTGTTCATCCAAAAACTCATCATTTCATCACTTTGGTGGTATAGAGATTGTTTCTTCCTATCCTCTTGTTATTTTGAATATGTAATCTTGTATTTTCTTTATTTATGTATATGTATATGATGATAAATGATGATTAAAAATATTATGTGGGGATTTGGTGTTGATAGATTTGATAAACATGGGTAAAAAGATGGAAAACCACATGTAAAATGGTTAAATCTTGCTTAATAAGATTGTTGTATAAAAATAGTAAGTAACCAAATGATAAACTGATAAAATGGCATAGTGGAATCAATTTACAGTAAGTATTAGGTGTTATACACATGTGAGAGTTGGCCATGCAATGGAATCATCAAAATGAGTGAGATATGATCAAGATAAATTTAGTATACTAATCTGAATTGTCTGTTTTGTAGGGACTGTTAAGGATACTTAGACATGGATTTAGCAGTAGCTATAACTAATTTATTTGTAGCACATAATATGAAGTTTATGTCATCCAAAAATGAGCTTCTATATCATTATAGAACTAACGATATGATAAAAATAGTGAAAGTGAAACAAAAAATCAGATTTTGTGAAATTAAAGTTTAATAGTATTATATAAGCACTCAAAATAATTTAGTATAAAATGTGAAATTAAAACCCACTAACTTATATATTTCATTTATATAAATATGTATAAGGATAAATAAATGGACATTATATAAAAATGGTAGTTTGGTAAGTTTTATAAGTTATAAAAACTATAAACATGATTTTTACGTCTTTTCGTCTAATACCGTAAAATTAACATTTTTCGTCAATTAAAACTTAGACGGTCGGACCCGTCTAATGTAAACTATTTAAAAGTCATATACTGATATATGTACCTAATACAAGTAAAAACCGATAAAACCCGAACTATATAACATATGGACATTAACGGGCTAAGTTAGTATTATGGGACTAATAATCCAACTAAATGGGCTAAACACTTATAAATTTACTTATTGGGCTTAACCCACTTAGGCCCAAAATGTAATGTATAATACTGATAATAAAAGTATAATTGGGCTAATGAAATGTATTGGGCTTGTAATGGGCCTATTAGGCCTCCAAAATATAAACAAGTTGAGCTAGTGTAACTAGTATAAAAGTTACCAACACATAAACACTATAATGAATGAGTAAAGATGTATAAACCCACTTGATCATCATCATATGTATAAAATCATCATATATATACATAATTGTTATTTTTATAAAGTCATTGGACAAGAGTCTAAGACGAGTATTATTTGTCTAGGTTTCCGTGATTGAAGCACGTACCGTACATCCGAATCGCCGATAAACCGCTTTCCCACATCAACGTGAGTTCATAGCCTTGCACTCTTTTAAATGTTTTTATGAAATGTTTTATAAACCCGCGAGGGAGATAACATGTTAGTTTTGATAAAATAGGACACCATTTGTCCCGATTATTTGTTTATTGATTTGGACCCGAATGATTGTATGACCCGATGAATGATTATATGACCCGATAAATGAAATGAAATGGATTATTAAAGTTAGGTTATGTCACAAAAAGTCCCATTAGCATGAATTGTGAACTACCGGGATTTGGTAGACGCTTATGCATATAATAGTACTATTTGGGGACGATCACCCCAGTTCGCGCCTTGATGGTTGATCCCCGTCGTGCCACATTGATTGGCAAGCGAATTTATGTATGAGAAGATTTACACACGCGTGATTATTGTGACGACATGCTAATTTAGATGGGCAAATTGAGTTTCGGGTTAGCTACCCGTTGTTTGGTATAGTAAGGTAACAATGTCATGCGGCTTATAATAATCCAATAACGAAAATACTGCTTTATGAATTGAATTACGATATATTGCCTAACTAGCAATACAGGGTCTTATTATTGATATTATGTTCGTGTTTTGGTTTTACATAACCATATTCATATAACGGTTTTTATTTAACTTTATACAACGTTATAAAACGTATTGTATGGTGTTTTTAACGACAATGGTTCGTATAATGATTTTGAAGGCGAAAGCCTATATTATGATTTTGATAAAGATTTGTATAAAAGTGACTTTGGATATTTTATGGCCTATTACAAAGATTTGTACAAAATGATTTTCGGTAATAATTTTATACCGATGTTATATTGATGGATTTCATTAAACTCTATGATTTCACTCGGCGTTATCGCTGACCTTTTCTTTTAACATGTTTTATCTCAGGTACTTGAAGGTAATTCTCGGGAAGACAACAAGAATTCATGGCCCGCACTTAAATAATAATTTCCATTCAAATGCTTTGTAAAATTTGTATGAAATACAATGACTTGGGACCTATGTAAATTTGATATTTATGAATGGAAATGCTTTATTATTAAACGACGCGATTTTTAAGCGTTGTCTATGATGTGAGTAATGTGCTATCCCGTAACACCAACGAGTCTTCCGCTGTATTGAATTGTGTAAATTTGGGGGTGTTACAGGGATTCTAGACATATGACTAGGATTGGGATGAAAGAGTATGATGGTGTTCCACCACCAGCTGGGGACTTCTATGGTGTCCAAAGAAAGGACTTATCTTGGACTGGTTTACCAGAACTCCAAGAAGAGGATTTTATTCCTCCACCAAGAGTCCTTATCCCAGTATAAGAGTATAGGCAAAAGTTGACTGATTTGGGCCAATGGAAGAAAGCAAACTAATGTACGAATTTTTGCAAATTCTTTTTATCTTCTAATTATCGTTCCACAAATCGACTCGAAATTGATATCGGACTAAACGTAAGATTTATTGTTTTTGGTGAAACAGATTTTTTTTTGTATTTTTAAACTAAAATCTATTTAATATTAAAAACTTTTTAATCTAATTTAAAAATCTAATTTAAACTAATTTCAATAAAAACTATTTTAAAACTTAAACAAAATTAAAACTAATTTTATGAGAAACTAAATTAAAATAAAAACTTTTTAATGAAAACTATTTTGAAACAAATCTATATTAATTGAAAATTAAATTTTAAAACTAAAATCTATATTAACTAAAATTTAAATTAAATTTAAAATTTATGAAAGTAATTAAAAATAATAAAACTTTTATATTAATTAAACTAAGATTTGTATTTAAACTTAATAAACTAAAAACTGCCAACTATAAAATCACTCTATATTAATTAAATGACTTGAAGTATAACACAAATGAAGGAAAAGATCGTCTGGTTAAGGCGCAGGACTGTTAAACTGGAGGTCGAGGGGTCGAAACCCTTAACAGACACAATTTTTGCTATTTAATTTTTTTTGACTTTTTTTGGAACTTTTGGAATCTCAGACCAATTTTGTCTGAGATTTCGAGCAGAAAATATTAGTAAAAATAACAAACCAAATAAGTTTAACAAAAAAGACAAATAAGCATAACCAAAAATAATAAGCAAAATAAAGTCTAAGATAAGCAATACTGGACTATAAGCACTATAAGCAAATTAATAAAGATAATAAGCAGATAAGTAAATACGCTAACACAAGAAATAAGCAGATTAAAGAAAATCAAAGAAAAACAAATATAAGCTTAACGGAAGAATGAGCAGTTCGAAAATCAAATAAGCATAGACAGCTAAATATCAATAAGCAAATAAGCAATTATTACTAAAACCAGTCCAGCAAAATTAAACAAGCAATTATTCCTAAACCAAAAATAAGGCAGATCCAAACAAACTCAAAAACATCATACAAATAATATTAACTGAAATCTAATAAGCAGATCCAAACCAACAGAAACTTAAACTCTTACTGCTCAAAATAAATAAAAAGAAATGACTCATAAACAAATAGTAACTATTCCAATCCAAACAAAAGCAGATAAACTTAAACAGATTAAACTCATAAATAACATAAGCAACTAATTAAGAAAAACTTATAAATAAAATAGAAAATCAAACATTGTGATGAATCCGTTGGGACGTAGGTGGGCGCTGAACCCCCTATGAACAAAACCGAAACCGAACACCACCTTTAAACATCAACCATCAGGGTAACTTTCGTACCATCAAAAATCACCACGAACAGTAAACTTCTCGAAACCGAGAGCTATTTCGAACAGTATTTAAGAAAATTTCCCAGTGGGGGAAATTTTATACAACTTTTACTTTACTTTAATTAAACCAAAATAAGAATATAAATTTAAATTGCAATTAACTTAAAAAATTAGAACACGATTTAAACTGAAGGTAAAATTTTCATTAATAATTAAAAATTGAATACAATACTTGAAAGAAAAAATAACAATAAACCTAATTCTAATTTTGCAGAAATTAAAAATTAAAATAAAAGTGCACCCAAAAATTACACAAGTGAGGGGTTTTTATAGGAAAACCCTAGAAAACCTTCTTCTTGAATCTTCTTGAGTAAGGAATAAATCTTGGCCGCTTAAATCTTCACTTCTTTTCTTCTCTTGATCTTGCGGCTGAAAACCACTCAAGGGCACATGGATCGCCAGCCTGGATAGGGGTGTGTTTGTTGTGTTTGTTTAGGCTGAGGTGGTAATATATGATTGGTGAAGTGATTGCGGTGATGTGGTGATAACCAATCACAAAAAGGGGATTTGCCACGTTGGATGATGGACATGAGGACCACCATGGTGTGCATTCCGAATTAAGGGGGGATTTATTTGAGATTCGTGTGAATCACACGATTTTGGTAAAAACCCCAATTTTAATTGGGTAAATTTGATTAGGGTTTTTTTGTGCAGTAAAAATGGAGCTGTGTGTTGGGAGAGAAAGAAGATGAATATTTTCTTGTTGTTATCGATATGTGAAAGTAAATAAAAGGTTATTAAAAAACGTGTGTGTGGGTAAAGTTGTGTTGACCAGGGTTTTTATTCACAAATCAAAGTGAAAAGTTACTTTTTAATTCGTTCCATTTGATTAGCCAAGTGGGCTTTTGAAGCCCAAGAACTCCTTCTGTTTCATAATATGGGAACTTTGGGCCTTTTGGGCTTGTATATTTTTAACAAGCAATTTTTAATCTTTCAAATGGGCTTTGAGCCCATTTACCCAAATGTGGGACCCACAAAGCTCGAATATCTTCAAAAAGATTTAATCTGCTAAAATCGAGCTTGATTTCGGCTACCTTGATTGTTTCTTCAAAAACGTGTCGGTTTAGCCGGTTTTCTTGAACTTGGACACACTTTTGGTCTTTGACTTTGTCTTCGTCTCTTCTTGGACTTTTCTTCAACATTTGACCGTGAAATCCCGTGTTTTCTTTCCTTTTGATCATTTGTACCTATTTAACATAAAAACACAAAACCACGCGTAATTCCGACTTTTACGATATAAAACACATGATTAGGTCTTGTTTTTCCTTGATTTTAGTGGCAAAAGGATAAGTGTTTACACACTTATTAAATCCCCTACACTTGACCATTGCAATGACCCCATGCAATGCATTATTTTTAAGCATAAGCTACATTTTTCTCATAATTAACCCATCTTGGCCTTTATTACTATTATTAATACTACTACGATGAAAAGATAAAAACTTTAAAGGAAACAAAAGTTATAACAATTTATTAGCTTGAAATTATTTGATGGAAGAAACTCGTGAAGAAATCTAAGACGTAGATTAGGGCTTTGGTGTTAATATTAATCACCCTCAAGTTTCACGTTCCCCATACCAAGCTTAAAAACGAGATCATTGTTTACCATAAGTCTTTAAGTTAAAACCACTTATATAAGACAATTGTGTAACACTCTTTCTCCAATTCCTACATTGTATCTCTAGATTTTATTGATTGTCATTCACCCGTAGGCTCATTTGACTTATTTGATAATTATTAGTCCAAAAATGAAGGCCAAACGGTGCAAACCCGACACTCAAAACCTAACCTCGTCCTAAAAAACGTTGTCAGTAAAGTAAGCCCACATCAAGGATGATTTAACACGATTTGGGGAATAAATTCCCGGACCCAAAATTTGGCCAAAAGTACTACTTATTAATTATTCCTCCAAAGTCATGTTGACTTTATGTGGAGTTTAGCAAGTTCACATCATATACCATTAGGCTCTTTAAGATGTAAAAATGCTCCTCATCTATTGTCCACACCCTAAGGCTCCTTGAACGATAAACGAGGGTATTAATTTTTGATCAATTTTTATTCAACACTTACCATGCCATACACCCTAAGGCTCTAATGACAAGGTTCGTGCTACATGCCCCACACCCTAAGGCTCCTTGAGGTCATGTTTTAATCTTATTATTTCTTATTTATGATATATATATTAGGCAAAATTCCGCGGTCCCATGGTCTAAATACCTCCTACTTAGTGGTTATGAGCCACCTTAGTCGGAAGTCCACAACGCTGGCACCCTCAATGTGTTCATGCTTTAATTACAAGGAGAATAAAGATTTGGCTAAGAGTTAAGATGTCGAATCTACACCGCAAAAATCCTCATTTATTAAGCAATTAAATATACAAGCGGGAAGAAAGAGCCACAAAAAGTCATATAAATAAGAATTAACCCTTAAACTTATTATCAACTATATCATCTCTCGTTCTCCACAATTTAAAATCTCAAGGAATGAGACTTGTGGATGCTTAGCCTAATAAACCAATTAAGGTCCATATGGTTAAGGATACTAGCTAGAGTAAACTTGGATAAGTAAACTCGTGTTGAGTCAAATATTCACGACGGGCCTAAAATATCAAAGATATCTAAAATTGTTAAAACCATTTCATTATTGTTTATTTTTGACTTTATTCTTGAAATGGAAAGTATAAATATGATGCGAAAGAAAATAAATGGAAATACTACTAGGCCAAAATAGATCAAAAATTTGAAAAATGTTGAAAATTTTTAAATTTTCTGGTTACATGGGGTCAAATTCATGGAAAAGCCCACTAAAATTCCGATAGAAATCCACCTACACTTAATATAAACATTGTCCTCAATGTTTAAGCATGTGGGAGAATAAACTCCCCTACACTTAGGACATTGAGTACGTTGTTTAAAATCGAGCTAAGGAAGAGACAAGTAAAGTGATTACATTTATTCGTCTTATTTATATACAAGACTGAATCACAATAGAAAAAACTTATCGAAGGAACCGGGTACACGGGAAACACGGGATCACGGGTCGCGTCAAAAATACCAAAAGTGGATCATCAAAGCACATGTCCCTGCACAACATCACAACACACAAACAACCTACTTGGCACCCCTACACTTATTGGTGGAAATGGGTGAAGGCGAAAAAGGGTGGAAAGGATGGTAAAGGTAAAAATCTAACCTAGTTAAACGATGCTTGAGTTATTTAACACGAGTCTCTAGCTCGACTCGAATTCCCGAATGTCATCATTCAAATGGGAAAATCATGGGAAAAACCAAGATTTCCAAGGGATGAACATCTCTCCATGATAAAGGGTGAAACAAAGTCATATAAGGAATACCTATGAAAATCCACCCGGGTCAAACACATAATTTCCATCACAAAAGGAAATAAACCCCGAGGTGGTAAAATCACACAAGTAAAAGAACAGTGGGGTATCCTTGGGCAAAGATCTTTTAAATGGAAGGGTGTTATGGTGATATGGAAATGAAAGCACTAAAGTCTCTATTCCGGGATCAAACACCGGTTCCTTAATGGGAAAATAGCAAGAGGTGTTGACATTTAAGCTCAAAATATCAACAAAATCCAAAGTGGGAAAGTCGTCCTCTTCCAAACTCGATGTGAAAACATAAGTATCGTCGGAGTCATAGGAAAACTCTTCCTCATGAGGAAAATAGGTATTTAGAAAGGTATCTAAATCCTCCTCAAATGGAATAACCTCTAAGTTAGGAATGATCTCTAAGAGTGGAGGATCCTCCTCAAAAGTCATGACTTCTAAGATTGGAGTATAAAAGTCAAAAGGAGTCTCCATGGAAGAATCACTCATAGGGATATGAGGTGCATTAAGATCATGGGGTGGGTCATCAAAGTTAATGAGATCACTTAAAGAAGTGTCATCATCGTAAGTATCAAAGATTGGGGTATCAAAAATGGGTGGGTCAAAAGTGGGTAGGTCAAAAGATAGGTCGTCTAAACCGAAGATAGTGTGATCACTTGAAGAAGTGTCATCACTATAGGTATCATAAATAGGAGTTTCAAAAATTTGAGGCTCTAAGGGAAGGGATGAAGTTATCACAAAATCATTTTGATTAGACTTTTCAATTCCAAAAGGATTAATAAAAATCTCTTCATTATCATAATTAAGAACATCAATCATATTGACCGACTCTTTTTCATTTGATTTTGTTGTGATTTTTCCCATTTTAAAAACTTGTTGTTCATCCCGAGCCCTAAGAATTAACTCCCCTTCGGCCACATCAACTAACGCTCTTCCAGATCGTAAGAATGGTCTACCAAGTATTAACGGAATACGAGGATCCATCTCATAGTCGACGACGACAAAGTCCACGGGAAAAGTGAATGTACCAACTTGAACAAACACGTCTTCGGCAATACAAACGGGGTATGCGAGAGTTCGATTAGCTAACTCGAGAGTCATGCGAGTCGGTACAAGGTCGGGTAATGATAATCGTTTCCATACCGAAAGTGGCATAAGATTGATGCTAGCGCCGAGATCCGCTAAAGCCATACAATCATCAATTTGAGGAAACGAGCAAGGTAACACGAATCATCCGGGATCTCCTAGCTTTTCGGGAAGCTCTTTGAGAAGAATCGTGGAACAATTCTCATTTAAACGAGTATTCACGAGCTCAACCATTTTTTCTTTCTTATTAAGCAATTCTATGAACATTTTCACAAATTTAGGCATTTGAGAAAGTGCTTCAATAAGACTAATGTTAACATTGACGTTGGAAATCATTTTCAAAAAGTTGGAGACATGAACGTCATCTTTGGTGAGCACTTTAGCCTTGTCTAACCTAGAAGGATAAGGAATATTAGGCTTAGGCTTTGAAGGTTGAGAAGGAGAAGGAGAAGGACTCGCTTCTTGAACAACCTTAGGGATAGGATCTTTGGGCAATGGAGAACTAGTACTATGAGTGGTAGTGGGGGGAATCACCGGAGGGGGAGTTGGATTACTCATTATGACCTTCGGGCTTTGTCTCTCCTTTATGGGCGAAGAGATGGAAGGTCCCACTAAAGTGGCTCCACTTCGAGTAGTGATAGCACTTACATTAGCATGAGGGTTAATCTCGGTATTTGAAGGTAAGGCTCCTTGGGGTCTAAGGGCTTGAATCATTGTCAAACATTTCTTATCGGTCGATTCTTGCATCTCTCTCATAATTCGCTCATGGTCGGTCAATTTTTGTAGAACCAAGTCCATTTGAGGATTATGCACGCTCATTTGATTAAACCCTTGATTAGGAAAACCTTGATTAGGAAAACCTTGATTAGGAAAACCTTGGTTTTGATATTGAAGTTGAAAACCGTTGTTATTATAAAAACCTTGGTTATTATTTTGAAAACCTTGATTTTGACCATTAAAATTCCCTTGATTTGCATTCCCTTGAAAATTACCCATTTGAGGACCTTGGTTCCTATTTTGTTGTTGGGTATTTTGGGCGGGTGGGGGTGGTCTTTGTGGAGCTACAAAACCCAGGGGAGCCAAATAATTAGTACTCTTGTAAGACAAATGGTTAACATCAACATTTGGTTTAAATGGAACCCTTTCATTAGCATTAAAAGCACAAACTTGTTGTTGTTGAATATTGTAAATCTTGTCACAATTAAAATATGAATGTGGTCCAACACAAGTCTCACACGTTTCACAAGTTTCTTTTAAGGCATTCACTTGACCATTGAGGGCTTGGGTTTTTAGAGCAATTGATTCAACAAGCGACGTAAGCTTATCAATTCTCTTATCATTCTCACTAGAACTAGCACTTGCCATAGTGGCCCTAACACTCTTGGTTTGCACTTTAGACTTGTTTTCAATTATGGCCCAAGCCTCGTTCATTGATTTCACGAGAATATTGCCCCCCGCGGCACTATTAAGTGAGTCTTGGTCATTTAGAGTTAAACCATTGTAAAACGTATTTATTTGATGTACTTTAGTGAAACCGTGTTGTGGACATTTTCTTAAAATCTCTTTAAATCGATCCCAAGACTCACTAAACGTTTCCCCATATTGTTGTTTAAAAGTGATGATTTCATTCCTTAAAGAGGTGGTCCGTGATGGTGGGAAAAAGTAGTTAATGAACATGGTCTCTAAATCAATCCATGTTGTAATACTTTGGGGTGGTTCCTTATCAAGCCAAATCCGGGCTTGTCCCTCGAGGGAAAAAATAAAGAGTTGTAAACGAATGGCCTCTTGTGGCACCCCATTGTATTTGACGGTGTTTGCCAATTGTATGAAACGTTTGATATGAGTGTGTGGGTCATCATTAGTACGACCTAAAAATGGTGTAGCAGAAACCATTTGAATAAAACCCGTTTTAAGTTCAAAATGATTTGCTCCAATATCCGGCACCACAATCGCGTCATCGTTTCCTTCAATGTGAGATTGGAGAATCTCAATCATTGGTCGATTATCCGTTGCCATCGTGTTGTTCAAAGCTCGATTCTCGGGATCGGCTTGATTGACGGTCTTTTTGTTTTTCTTCTTCTTCTTTTTGGAATAATTAGAAGTATTTGGTACACCAATCGGTATGTATGTACACGCGCGAGTGCGCATACAATTAAAACTTGGAATGAAGTAGGTGACCTCGGTCGACTTTGAGAAGAAAAGGATTTTCCCTCTCGAGGTGCAATATTAAAAACTTACAAAAATATATACTTAATATTAATTGAGTTGGAAAACCAATAATCGGTCGTCCCTCTCAATATACGCACAAGCAAGCGGGGAAACGAGGTGGCACAAAGAACTTAAAAACCTTTTTCCTTAGACGGCCTTTTATAGCACGTCGCCTTATACCCACCTTATAGTTTGTATATATCGAGTTCAAACGTCTTACTAGTATTTATCTATTTTGCCTTGATTTATTCGTTTAGGATTCGAATACAATAGTTAGGTGATGAAATCCCAACTAAGGCCTTATTTGAAACGTAGGTAAATTAATTGTGCTACGTAATATAATATAATAAATGAAAAATCTTTTTGTATTTTTTAGAAAAATATATATTCACAATAAAAATCGAAAGAAATCGAACTAAGAAAAATAACACTAATACGTAATATTTTTGGTGTAATACTTTTAGGAAAAAGTATTACTTTTGAATTTTTTAATTTTTTTGGTGCAAATCTTAGGAAAGAATTTGCTTTTGTGATTTTTTAATTTTTTTGTATTTTTAAGTTTTTGATTTTTTTTGATGTTTTTGATTTTTTTTGCAATAAAATTAACGTTCAAAAAGAACGGATCCCAAAATCCAAACGTCTCACGAAATCGTCAATCGTAACGAGCGAAGCGGCAGCGGCGCCAATTTAATGTACGAATTTTTGCAAATTCTTTTTATCTTCTAATTATCGTTCCACAAATCGACTCGAAATTGATATCGGACTAAACGTAAGATTTATTGTTTTGGGTGAAACGGATTTTTTTGTATTTTTAAACTAAAATCTATTTAATATTAAAAACTTTTTAATCTAATTTAAAAATCTAATTTAAACTAATTTTAATAAAAACTATTTTAAAACTTAAACAAAGTTAAAAGTAATTTTATGAGAAACTAAATTAAAATAAAAACTTTTTAATGAAAACTATTTTGAAACAAATCTATATTAATTGAAAACTAAATTTTAAAACTAAAATCTATATTAACGAAAATTTAAAATAAATTTAAAATTTATAAAAGTAATTAAAAATAATAAAACTTTTATATTAATTAAACTAAGATTTGTATTTAAACTTAATAAACTAAAAACTGCCAGCTATAAAATCACTCTATATTAATTAAATGACTTGAAGTATAACACAAATGAAGGACAAGATCGACTGGTTAAGGCGCAGGACTGTTAAACTGGAGGTCGAGGGGTCGAAACCCTTAACAGACACAATTTCTGCTATTTAATTTTTTTGACTTTTTTTGGAACTTTTGGAATCTCAGACCAATTGTGTCTGAAATTTCGAGCAGAAAATATGAGTAAAAACAACAAACCAAATAAGTTTAACAAAAAAAACAAATAAGCATAACCAAAAATAATAAGCAAAATTAAGTCTAAGATAAGCAATACTGGACTTTAAGCATTTGGTTTAAATGGAACCCTTTTGTTAGCATTAAAAGCACAAACTTGTTGTTGTTGAATATTGTAAATCTTGTCATAATTAAAATATGAATGTGGTCCAACACAAGTCTCACACGTTTCACAAGTTTCTTTTAAGGCATTCACTTGACCATTGAGGGCTTGGGTTTTTAGAGCAATTGATTCAACAAGCGACGTAAGCTTATCAATTCTCTTATCATTCTCACTAGAACTAGCACTTGCCATAGTGGCCCTAACACTCTTGGTTTGCATTTTAGCCTTGTTTTCAATTATGGCCCAAGCCTCGTTCACTGATTTCACAAGAATATTGCCCCCCGCGGCACTATTAAGTGAGTCTTGGTCATTTAGAGTTAAACCATTGTAAAACGTATTTATTTGATGCACTTTAGTGAAACCGTATTGTGGACATTTTCTTAAAAGATATTTAAATCGATCCCAAGACTCACTAAACGTTTCCCCATATTGTTGTTCAAAAGTGATGATTTCATTCCTTAAAGAGGTGGTCCGTGATGGTGGGAAAAAGTAGTTAATGAACTTGGTCTCTAAATCAATCCATGTTGTAATACTTTGGGGTGGTTCCTTATCAAGCCAAATCCGGGCTTGTCCCTCGAGGGAAAAAGTAAAGAGTTGTAAACGAATGGCCTCTTGTGGCACCCCATTGTATTTGACGGTGTTTTCCAATTGTATGAAACGTTCGATATGAGTGTGTGGGTCATCATTAGTACGACCTAAAATGGTGTAGCGGAAACCGTTTGATTAAAACCCGTTTTAAGTTAAAAATGATTTGCTCCAATATCCGGCACCACAATCGCGTCATCGTTTCCTTCAACGTGAGATTGAAGAATCTCAATCATTTGTCGATTATCCATTGCCATCGTGTTGTTCAAAGCTCGATTCTCGGGATCGGCTTGATTGGCGGTCTTTTTGTTTTCCTTCTTCTTCTTTTTGGAAGAATTAGAAGTATTTGGTACACCAATCGGTATGTATGTACGCGCGCGAGTGCGCATACAATTAAAACTTGGAATGAGGTAGGTGACCTCGGTCGACTTTGAGAAGAAGAGGATTTTCCCTCTCGAGGTGCAATATTAAAAACTTACAAAAATATATACTTAATATTAATTGAGTTGGAAAACCAATAATCGGTCGTCCCTCTCAATATACGCACAAGCAAGCGGGGAAACGAGGTGGCACAAAGCACTTAAAAACCTTTTTCCTTAGACGGCCTTTTATAACGCGTCGCCTTATACCCACCTTATAGTTTGTATATATCGAGTTCAAACGTCTTGCTAGTATTTATCTATTTTGCCTTGATTTATTCGTTTAGGATTCGAATACAATAGTTAGGTGATGAAATCCCAACTAAGGCCTTATTTGAAACGTAGGTAAATTAATTGTGCTACGTAATATAATATAATAAATAAAAAATATTTTTGTATTTTTTTAGAAAAATATATATTCACAATAAAAATCGAAAGAAATCGAACTAAGAAAAATAACACTAATACGTAATATTTTTGGTGTAATAATTTTAGGAAAAAGTATTACTTTGAATTTTTTAATTTTTTTGGTGCAAATCTTAGGAAAGAATTTGCTTTTGTGATTTTTTATTTTTTTGGTATTTTTAAGTTTTTGATTTTTTTTTATGTTTTTTATTTTTTTGCAATAAAATTAACGTTCAAAAAGAACGGATCCCAAAATCCAAACGTCTCACGAAATCGTCAATCGTAACGAGCAAAGCGGCAGCGGCGCCAATTTAATGTACGAATTTTTGCAAATTCTTTTTATCTTCTAATTATCGTTCCACAAATCGACTCGAAATTGATATCGGACTAAACGTAAGATTTATTGTTTTGGGTGAAACGGATTTTTTTGTATTTTTAAACTAAAATCTATTTAATATTACAAAAATTTTATTCTAATTTAAAAATCTAATTTAAACTAATTTTAATAAAAACTATTTTAAAACTTAAACAAAATTAAAAGTAATTTTATGAGAAACTAAATTAAAATAAAAACTTTTTAATGAAAACTATTTTGAAACAAATCTATATTAATTGAAAACTAAAATCTATATTAACTAAAATTTAAAATAAATTTAAATTTATAAAAGTAATTAAAAATAATAAAACTTTTATATTAATTAAACTAAGATTTGTATTTAAACTTAATAAACTAAAA
Organism: Glebionis coronaria; assembly: GCA_025667525.1. Classification (NCBI taxonomy): domain Eukaryota; kingdom Viridiplantae; phylum Streptophyta; class Magnoliopsida; order Asterales; family Asteraceae; genus Glebionis; species Glebionis coronaria. The sequence goes on along the minus strand of CM046882.1, from coordinate 69,103,799 downwards.
ACTGCCATCTATAAAATCACTCTATATTAATTAAATGACTTGAAGTATAACACAAATGAAGGACAAGATCGACTGGTTAAGGCGCAGGACTGTTAAACTGGAGGTCGAGGGGTCGAAACCCTTAACAGACACAATTTTTGCTATTTAATTTTTTGACTTTTTGGGAACTTTTGGAATCTCAGACCAATTGTGTCTGAGATAATATCAGTAAAAACAACAAACCAAATAAGTTTAACAAAAAAAACAAATAAGCATAACCAAAAATAATAAGCAAAATAAAGTCTAAGATAAGCAATACTGGACTTTAAGCATTTGGTTTAAATGGAACCCTTTCATTAGCATTAAAAGCACAAACTTGTTGTTATTGAATATTGTAAACCTTGTCACAATTAAAATATGAATGTGGTCTAACACAAGTATCACACGTTTCACAAGTTTCTTTTAAGGCATTCACTTGACCATTGAGGGCTTGTGTTTTTAGAGCAATTGATTCAACAAGCGACGTACGCTTATCAATTCTCTTATCATTCTCACTAGAACTAGCACTTGCCATAGTGGCCCTAACACTCTTGGTTTGCACTTTAGCCTTGTTTTCAATTATGGCCCAAGCCTCGTTCATTGATTTCACAAGAATATTGCCCCCCGCGGCACTATTAAGTGAGTCTTGGTCATTTAGAGTTAAACCATTGTAAAACGTATTTATTTTATGCACTTTAGTGAAACCGTGTTGTGTACATTTTCTTAAAAGCTCTTTAAATCGATCCTAAGACTCACTAAACGTTTCCCCATATTGTTGTTCAAAAGTGATGATTTCATTCCTTTAAGAGGTGGTCCGTGATGGTGGGAAAAAGTAGTTAATGAACTTGGTCTCTAAATCAATCCATGTTGTAATACTTTCGGGTGGTTCCTTATCAAGCCAACTCCGGGCTTGTCCCTCGAGGGAAAAAGTAAAGAGTTGTAAACGAATGGCCTCTTGTGGCACCCCATTGTATTTGACGGTGTTTGCCAATTGTATGAAACGTTTTATATGAGTGTGTGGGTCATCATTAGTACGACCTAAAAATGGTGTAGAGGAAACCATTTGAATAAAACCCGTTTTAAGTTCAAAATGATTTGCTCCAATATCCGGCACCACAATCGCGTCATCGTTTCCTTCAACGTGAGATTGGAGAATCTCAATCATTGGTCGATTATCCGTTGCCATCGTGTTGTTCAAAGCTCGATTCTCGGGATCGGCTTGATTGACGGTCTTTTTGTTTTTCTTCTTCTTCTTTTTGGAAGAATTAGAAGTATTTGGTACACCAATCGGTATGTATGTACGCGCGCGAGTGCGCGTACAATTAAAACTTGGAATGAGGTAGGTGACCTGGGTCGAATTTGAGAAGAAAAGGATTTTCCCTCTCGAGGTGCAATATTAAAAACTTACAAAAATATATACTTAATATTAATTGAGTTGGAAAACTAATAATCGGTCGTCCCTCTCAATATACGCACAAGAAAGCGGGGAAACGAGGTGGCACAAAGCACTTAAAAACCTTTTTCCTTAGACGGCCTTTTATAGCGCGTCGCCTTATACCCACCTTATAGTTTCTATATATCGAGTTCAAACGTCTTACTAGTATGTATCTACTTTGCCTTGATTTATTCGTTTAGGATTCGAATACAATAGTTAGTGATGAAATCCCAACTAAGGACTTATTTGAAACGTAGGTAAATTAATTGTGCTACGTAATATAATATAATAAATGAAAAATCTTTTTGTATTTTTTAGAAAAATATATATTCACAATAAAAATCGAAAGAAATCGAACTAAGAAAAAAAACACTAATATGTAATATTTTTGGTGTAATACTTTTAGGAAAAAGTATTACTTTTGAATTTTTTAATTTTTTTGGTGCAAATCTTCGGAAAGAATTTGCTTTTGTGATTTTTTAATTTTTTTGTATTTTTAAGCTTTTGATTTTTTTTGATGTTTTTGATTTTTTTGCAAGAAAATTAACGTTCAAAAAGAACGGATCCCAAAATCCAAACGTCTCACAAAATCGTCAATCGTAACGAGCGAAGCGGCAGCGGCGCCAATTTAATGTACAAATTTTTGCAAATTCTTTTTATCTTCTAATTATCGTTCCACAAATCGACTCGAAATTGATATCGGACTAAACGTAAGATTTATTGTTTTGGTTGAAACGGATTTTTTTGTGTTTTTAAACTAAAATCTATTTAATATTAAAAACTTTTTAATCTAATTTAAAAATCTAATTTAAACTAATTTTAATAAAAACTATTTTAAAACATAAACCAAATTAAAACTAATTTTATGAGAAACTAAATTAAAATACAAACTTTTTAATGAAAACTATTTTGAAACAAATCTATATTAATTGAAAACTAAATTTTAAAACTAAAATCTATATAAACTAAAATTTAAAATAAATTTAAAATTTATAAAAGTAATTAAAAATAATAAAACTTTTATATTAATTAAACTAAGATTTGTATTTAAACTCAATAAACTAAAAACTGCCAGCTATAAAATCACTCTATATTAATTAAATGACTTGAAGTATAACACAAATGAAGGACAAGATCGACTGGTTAAGGCGCAGGACTGTTAAACTAGAGGTCAAGGGGTCGAAACCTTAAAAGACACAATTTTTGCTATTTAATTTTTTTGACTTTTTTTGGAACTTTTGGAATCTCAGACCAATTGTGTCTATGATTTCGAGAAGAAAATATCAGTAAAAACAACAAACCAAATAAGTTTAACAAAAAAAACAAATAAGCATAACCAAAAATAATAAGCAAAATAAAGTCTAAGATAAGCAATACTGGACTTTAAGCACTATAAGCAAATTAATAAAGATAATAAGCAGATAAGTAAATACGCTAACACAAGAAATAAGCAGATTAAAGAAAATCAAAGAAAAACAAATATAAGCTTAACGGAAGAACGAGCAGTTCGAAAATCAAATAAGCATAGACAGCTAAATATCAATAAGCAAATAAGCAATTATTACTAAAACCAATCCAGTAAAAGTAAACAAGCAATAATTCCTAAACCAAAAATAAGGCAGATCCAAACAAACTCAAAAACATCATACAGATAATATTAACTAAAATCTAATAAGCAGATCCAAACCAACAAAAACTTAAACTCTTACTGCTCAAAATAAATAAAAAGAAATGACTCATAAACAAATAGTAACTACTCCAATCCAAACAAGAGCAGATAAACTTAAACAGATTAAACTCATAAATAACATAAGCAAATAATTAAGAAAAACTTATAAATAAAATAGAAAATCAAACCTTGTCATGAATCCGTTGGGACGTAGGTGGGCGCTGAACCCCTTATGAACAAAACCGAAACCGAACACCACCTTTAAACATCAACCATGAGGGTAACTTTCGAACCATCAAAATCACCACGAACAGTAAACTTCTCGAACCAGAGAGCTATTTCGAACAGTATTTAAGAAAATTTCCCGGTGGGGGAAATTTTATACAACTTTTACTTTTCTTTAATTAAAACAAAAAAAGAACATAAATTTAAATTGCAATTAACTTAAAAAATTAGAACACGATTTAAACTGAAGGTAAATTTTTCATTAATAATAAAAAATTGAATACAATACTTGAAAGAAAAAATTACAATAAACCTAATTCTAATTTTGTAGAAATTAAAAATTAAAATAAAAGTTCACCCAAAAATTATACAAGTTAGGGGTTTTTATAGGAAAACCCTAGAAAACCTTCTTCTTGAATCTTCTTGAGTAAGGAATAAATCTTGGCCGCTTAAATCTTCACTTCTTTTCTTCTCTTGATGTTGCGGCTGAAAACCACTCAAGGGCACATGGATCGCCAGCCTGGATAGGGGTGTGTTTGTTGTGTTTGTTTAGGCTGAGGTGGCAATATATGATTGGTGAAGTGATTGTGGTGATGTGGTGATAACCAATCACAAAAAGGGGATTTGCCACGTTGGATGATGGACATGAGGACCACCATCGTGTGCATCCCGAATTAAGGGGGGATTTATCTGAGATTCGTGTGAATCACACGATTTTTGTAAAAACCCCAATTTTAATTGGGTAAATTTGATTAGGGTTTTTTTGTACAGTAAAAATGGAGCTGTGTGTTGGGAGAGAAAGAAGATGAATATTTTCTTGTTGTTATCGAAATGTGAAAGTGGGGTAAATAAAAGGTTATTAAACAACGTGTATGTGGGTAAAGTTGTGTTGACCAGGGTTTTTATTCACAAATCAAAGTGAAAAGTTACTTTTTAATTCGTTCCATTTGATTAGCCAAATGGGATTTTGAAGCCCAAGAACTCCTTCCGTTTCATAATATGGGAACTTTGGGCCTTTTGGGCTTGTATTTTTTTAACAAGCAAATTTTAATCTTTCAAATGGGCTTTTGAGCCCATTTACCCAAATGTGGGACCCACAAAGCTCGAATATCTTCAAAAAGATTTAATCCGCTAAAATCGAGCTCGATTTCGACTTCCTTGATTGTTTCTTCAAAAACGTATCGGTTTAGCCGGTTTTCGTGAACTTCGGCACACTTTTGGTCTTTGACTTTGTCTTCATCTCTTCTTGGACTTTTCTTCAACATTTGACCGTGAAATCCCGTGTTTTCTTTTCTTTTGATCATTTGTACCTATTTAACACAAAAACACAAAACCACGCGTAATTCCGACTTTTACGATATAAAACACATGATTAGGTCTTGTTTTTCCTTGATTTTAGTGGCAAAAGGATAAGTGTTTACACACTTATTAAATCCCTACACTTGACCATTGCAATGACCCCATGCAATGCATTATTTTAAAGCATAAGCTACATTTTTCTCATAATTAACCCATCTTGGCCTTTATTACTATTATTACTACTACTACGATGAAAAGATAAAAACTTTAAAGGAAACAAAAGTTATAACACTTTATTAGCTTGAAATTATTTGATGGAAGAAACTCGTGAAGAAATCTAAGACGTAGATTAGGGCTTTGGTGTTAATATTAATCACCCTCAAGTTTCACGTTCCCCATACCAAGCTTAAAAACGAGATCATTGTTTACCATAAGTCTTTAAGTTAAAACCACTTATATAAGACAATTGTGTAATACTCTTTCTCCAATTCCTACATTGTATCTCTAGATTTTATTGATTGTCATTCACCCGTAGGCTCATTTGACTTATTTGATTATTATTAGTCCAAAAAAGAAGGCCAAACGGTGCAAACCCGACACTCAAAACCTAACCTCGTCCTCAAAAACGTTGTCACTAAAGTAACCCCACATCAAAGATGATTTAACACGATTTGGGGAATAAATTCCCGGACCCAAAATTTGGCCAATAGTACTACTTATTAATTATTCCTCTAAAGTCATGTTGACTTTATGTGGAGTTTAGCATGTTCACATCATATAACCTTAGGCTCTTTAAGATGTAAAAATGCTCTTCATCTATTGTCCACACACTAAGGCTCCTTGAACGATAAACGAGGGAATTGATTTTTGATCATTTTTTATTCAACACTTACCATGCCATACACCCTAAGGCTCTAATGACAAGGTTCGTGCTACATGCCCCACACCCTAAGGCTCCTTGAGGTCATGTTTTAATCTTATTCTTTCTTAATTGGGTAAATTTGATTAGGGTTTTTTTTGTACAGTAAAAATGGAGCTGTATGTTGGGAGAGAAAGAAGATGAATGTTTTCTTGTTGTTATCGAAATGTGAAAGTGGGGTAAATAAAAGGTTATTAAAAAACGTGTGTGTGGGTAAAGTTGTGTTGACCAGGGTTTTTATTCAGAAATCAAAGTGAAAAGTTACTTTTTAATTCGTTCCATTTGATTAGCCAAGTGGGCTTTTGAAGCCCAAGAACTCCTTCCAATTCATAATATGGGAACTTTGGGCCTTTTGGGCTTGTATTTTTTAACAAGCAAATTTTAATATTTCAAATGGGCTTTTGAGCCCATTTACCACAATGTGGGATCCACAAAGCTCGAATATCTTCAAAAAGATTTAATCCGCTAAAATCGAGCTCGATTTCGGATTCCCTGATTGTTTCTTAAAAAATGTGTCGGTTTAGCCGGTTTTCGTGAACTTGGGCACACTTTTGGTCTTTGACTTTTATTCGTCTCTTATTGGACTTTTCTTCAACATTTGACCGTGAAATCCCGTGTTTTCTTTCCTTTTGATCATTTGTACCTATTTAACACAAAAACACAAAACCACATGTAATTTCGACTTTTACGATATAAAACACATGATTAGGTCTTGTTTTTCCTTGATTTTAGTGGCAAAAGGATAAGTGTTTACACACTTATTACCAACCCTACCTTGTTTGTCAAGGGTGGCATGCTTTGTGATAGCCCAAATGAGTCTACCCCTATCAAAGTAACAAACCCAATCACTGGCAAGACTGCTGACCTTGGCCCAAACATTGTTAGAAAACCTAGCATTAAATATGTAGAAATGTATAGAAATACTAGGTCACCAAAAAGCCAAGTTAGTGATAATGGAACAGGTTTCTTCTCTTCTAGACCTAAAGTTATGTCTAGAAAAGCCTGTTATACTTGTGGTAGCTTTTTACATTTAGCTTATAAGTGTGTCAATGCTTCAAAGGTCAACGCTGACAAAAAGTCAAACACTGTCAAACCCAAAACTTTTGTGGAGCAAAGTCCACAAGTTGTTAGACCAGCCCATTCTTTACTAAAGGGTCTAACACTTATGGACAAAGACCTTTTCAAAAGACCAATACATTGTCTAATAGGAAATGGGTTCCAGTAGCAAACCCTAGGATCAACGCTGATAAGGGTAATTTCAGCGTTGACAAGACCAAATCAAACGCTGACAGAAACGTTGCCAGACCAAATAATGGTAAATATTTGCAACCACAGGATAAGGGGTCTAAAGCTTCTTCTAGCTTGACATGTAGACCTAAGCAAGATCAAAATCCTAATTCTAATGGGATTTCTAAGACCTGTAACAAATTTAATTATATTTCAAAGGTCATCACAAAACCAATTGGGGTTAATTGGGTGTTTAATCCAAAAAGGGATGAACAAGGGGTTGTTATAAGGACTAAGTCTGTTCTTGTTGAACAACCAAATGAATCCAAGTCTGCTCAGGCTTGGGTTCCCAAAGAAAACTAATTTGTTTTCTTTATGTGCAGGGCATTCAAAAGCAGGTTAATGATTATGGCTATTGGGATAGTGGATGCTCTAGGCACATGACTGGGAAGGAAGATTATCTCACCAACTTCACTCCCATTAAGGATGGTGATAAAGTTTACTTTGGAGGCGGGTATGGAACTATCACAGGCAAAGGAACTCTTCTCACCAACAATTTGTGTTTTGAAAACGTGTTTTTGGTAAAAGAACTTGACTATAATCTTTTTAGTGTATCACAAGTCTGTGATAACAAAAATAAGGTTCTTTTCACTGATACTGAATGCTTGGTGTTGGGCAAGGATTTTAAAATACCAGATGAGAAATTCATTGATTATAGGACACCTAGGCATAAGGACATTTATAATGTGAATCTTAATGGGATTAGGATGAATAATAACTTGTCATGTCTTTATGCTAAGGCTTCAGTTGATGAGAGTAATCTATGGCACAAGAGACTAGGGCACATTAACTTTAAAAATATAAACAGGCTTGTGAGACTTGGCTTGGTTGATGGTTTGCCTGAAAAGGCTTTCCATAATGACCACTCCTGTCTCGCATGCCTTAAAGGCAAACAGCACAAGGTCTCATTTAAGTCTAAACAGGTGCACTCTAGTTCTAAACCACTTCACTTGCTGCATATGGACCTGTTTGGTCTAACTAATATAGAAAGCTTGAATGGTAAATCTTACTTCTTTGTCATTACTTATGACTTTTCTAGGTTTACTAGGACTTTCTTTTTAGCTTTGAAAAGTGACACTGCTGATACTTTAATTAACTTTATTAACCAAATTTAGAAGAAATCTGGTAATGAAGTTAAGATGGTTAGAAGTGATAATGGTGGTGAGTTTAGAAATAAGCTATTGGATGATTTTTGTGCTAAGAAAGGGATTGCTAGACAGTTTGTAGCCAGAACCCCACAGCAAAATGGGGTTGGTGAGAGAAAGAATAGAACCCTCATAGAAGCAGCGAGGACTATGTTGGCTGATGCTCACCTCCTATTGCATTTTGGGCTGAGGCTGTGAATACAGCTTGTTATGTTCAGAATAGAGCATTAGTCAACAAGATACATAACAAAACACCTTATGAGTTACTTTGGGGAAGGTAACCTAATATTGGTTTTCTTAAACCTTTTGGTTGTCATGTAGTTGTACTAGACACTAGTGATGCCTTAGGTAAATTTAGTGCTAAAGGTGATGAAGGCTACTTCATGGGTTATTCATTGCAGAGTAAAGGATACAGGGTTTACATTAAGAAGGAAAAACGTATACTTGAAAAGGTACATGTTAGGTTTTTAGAAAGTAAACCTAGTGATCCTGAAAGTGGTCCAAATTGGTTATTTAACTTGGAACCTCTATCTAGGACTTTGAATTATATGCCTGTTACTAATCCAAACATTGTGAAGGTAACTTCAAGTGTTGTGGAAGAACCAGTTTTTAATGTTTCAGGTACACAGGTTAATGAAGAGGTTGGATCACAAGCAGACAAGTCATCTCCCATACTTGAGTATGTCACTATTCCCATATGGACAGATGCTTTTGCTGCTGCTGGAAAGGAAAATGGTGGTCCCTAAGTATCACCAGTTAACAACATGCATGGTCTTTCAGGCGCTGACAAAGGAAAATCTGGCGCTGACAAGACAAATTCAGGCGTTGATGGCTCCAACGCTGACAACCTTGGTTCAGGCGTTGACAACTCTTTTGACCATATTTTCTCTTCCAATTTTGAACGAGGTGAACCTTCAAGCAGAAATGGAGAGGTTCATACAGATAATGATGGAAGAGAGTTTGAAGAAGATATTGGTAACATGGAAGATGAGATTGAAGACAACAGACTTTTTGAGGGAGGAGTTCTTACTTCTACAATGAAATATCACCCCTCTTCTCTAATTATTGGAGATGTGATGTCTCCTGTTCAAACTAGAAGATCTCATCAGCAAACTTAATATGTGTTTTGGGGTCTTATTGTAAAAGTATGTACAGGATATGCATTGTTATTGGTCTTTTTGAAAAGTTAGATTTTACACTATATTTGTCTAACGCTGACAAAGGTTATCTTAACGCTGATAAGTGTTATCGTGACGTTGTCAGCAACATGTTAGTTTTGTGGTTTTTGATCTAAGTGTGAAGGTGTTGTTAGAATTGTACCGTTGGATACCAAGTTGCTTATGGATCCTTGGGGAATCATTGGAGCTTGTTTCAATTTATGGATGATGGTTGGAATATTTATATTCCTATCTTGACATAAATTTTTATTTACATGCATATTATTTGGCAACTTGTGTATCACAGTTTAAGGGGAGGTTTTAGGAACCTTTAGGACTTTTGGGTATTCTTATAATACTCTTATCACAATTCTAGATTGTGTCCACAGGTGAGTATGAGTTAGTTTACTAAATCATGAGGCACTGTAGCATGCAAAGTTGACATACTATGCATGCTGCCAAGACATTTTGGCCCAGAATTGAATGTGGTTTGTTGGGAGACTTGGGTATTATTTATATTGGGTTTACCTGGGAGTTACAAGGAATTTTATGAGATAACTTAATTGTTAAGAATTTTGGTTAGCAAGGGACACTAGAGGACCGTTATGTCTATCTTGCATAAGCAAGTGTGCATAACTGGACAGTGCTTGCCGCCTATAATAATTTTCAATTTGTAGGTTATCTTCAATAGGATAAATTACTTTGTTAAGGTCCTTTTTAATTTTTATTACTTTTATTTTTGGACGCTGACAAATATTTTTCCAAGCGTTGTTGTGACCAATTTAGACCTTGACATGGCTTTTGCAAACGTTGACAAGAATATAGCCGTTGGGCGTTGATGGGTTATTTTTTACCGTTGACACTCATTGGGACCTACCCACTTGTTATTTTTGAGGAATTTTGGGGCCGTAATTTTGGGAGTAGATAACTTTTAATTAATGCACAAGATAACTTATTTTCTTTTCAATATTTTCATCATTATATTTTGAAAATACTTGCCTTATTTTTGACCAATCACATGTGCCTATCTCTCCTATATATTTTGCTCCTATTTTTAAACAGGGTACTATCATATTCTTGTCTAACACTTTTTCTCCTATAATTCATCTTTCATCAATCTTTAACAAACAGCTTTCTTCAACAATGGCACCAAAGTTTAAACCAAGTGACTTGGTATTGGGATTCAGGAGTCAGCACAACATGATTGCTTATTTGGAGGCTGATGATACTTTGTTTCCACAATACACTCAGATGGTGGCGTATTTGAATGCATTTGTGTGCAATTGTGTGCATTACAAGTGAAATTAACAGATCTGTTGCTAGTGCAATTGTGTGCATTACAAATGGGCAAAATTTTAATTTTTCAAAACTAATTTTTGATGGCATGTGTAAAAATAAAGGGAATAAGATGACTTTGGCTTATCCCAGATTTTTACAAATGGTTTTTGATGAACACAGGTACTGCATAAAGAATCATGATGATTTTTATGAGATCCCTGTGCAAAAGAAAGCTATTTTTAGTAAGATGAACTCACCCCTCACCGTGAACTACCCCTCACCCAAGCTATGCTTGCTGTTATTGCAGCAGCACAACCCCAACAAGACCCACAACCACATATTGACCCAATACCAGAACCTTTTCCTTCACCTCAACACATGGAAATTGACCAAGAAACCTTCAACGCTGACACATTAAATGTTGGTGTTGACACTAGTAATCCAAACGTTGACACCTTTCCTTCACAGACCCAAACACCCCTTAACCTTCAAACTACCACCCAATCCACATTATCTTCTACCCCACCTGAATATAGGTTGCAAAAATGCCCAAGGACTACTAGCGTGTTCTCCTCTAGTGGTCCTAGCCATGTTGCAGAGAGAACCACCACCACAAGTGTGGTTGGTGCTATGGATGAGGTTGGGACTCTTGGTACTAGCTTAGATGCAGGTCAAGTCAGTCCTAACATCTTTAAGACCTCATCCATGCCCCATGACTCTACTTTGGGAGGTCAAATACCCATTCTAGAGGAGGGCAGATTGGAACCATACACAATGATGGAATTGACGGCTGTCTGCATTAGCTTGCAAAAGAAAAATGCAGACCTGGTACAAACAGTCAGTACACAAGGCCTTGAACTCAAGCAATTGAGGGAGAGGATTGTTATTTTGGAGGATGCTAACACTAGGCGTGGAATTGAGGAATCTTCCAAAGGGGAGGATGAGCAGATCCATGTGAGTGACAAAGGCACACATGATGGAGAATCTTTGGGTGTTGCTGAATCCCTCACTGAATTGAAGAAGCAACCAGGTTTTGATACATCTCTGGTTACTCCTACAAACTTGAACTTGTCTTTTACAGCTATGTTGGAGCATCTTACAAGAGGCGATGAGACAAGTAAGGTGAGCGTTGACAAGCAAAATTTGAACGCTAACACCAAGCGCTGACAAGAGTAAGTTGGGCGCTGACACACAGAATTTGAGCGTTGACAGACCTACAGATATGAATTATGGTAGAAGTGTCTTCACAGGTATCACCATCATCTTTACCCATCCTTGATATATTAGATAAGGGTAAAGGAATTATGGTAGAAGTAGAAGTTCCAAAGGATGCAGCACAAGTAGAGTTTGATTCAAGGTTGGCTGCACAACTTGTGGAACAAGAAATGAAGAAGGTTGGTGAATCACCATTTGTTGTTACTTCTGAGGAACAAGAAGGAAGTGATGAAGGGAGTTCAGATTCAAGTGTGATGATAATTGAACAACCAGAAAGACTTGAATATGGTGATGACTTGGCAAGAGAGAAGCTTAGAGAGTTAAAATTGAAAGTAGACTATGATATGACAGAAGTTGCTCAAATGTACCATGCTTGGGAGAATAGGATTTTGGAGAATCCAGATTTGACAATTTCAGACCAAATTTGGGGATTGGAGATTCTTCTAAGAGTTCAAAGAGACTGCAAGGTAATTTTGAAGCATAAGGCTAGCAATGTTTTCTCACTGCTGAAAAGGGATAGAAGGGAGCTTTACTACATGTTACTCAGATGTCATGGAACTGGATGGACCTTCAAGAATTTGCAGGGATTATCCTTTGAAGAATTAGAGTACAAGGATTATCCCATTTGGGCAAGAGTGCAGGAAATGAATACTCTTAGACTTCTTTCAGATGAGAGGAAAGAAGAACTTGTAGAAGAGATGGAGATTTAGAAGGCAATGATTGTTCCAAGGCCTTTGAAGAAGGGAGTTCCACTTGAGTTCCCTAAAGGTTTAAATAAAGTGAATCCGAGTGAAGTTGTTCTTAGAAGGAGTGTTAAAATCCGTCAATTTATGGTTGATATTTTATTCTCATGTATTATTTAAAAACATTATTTTAATGTTAAATTATGAACTCACTTATTTTTGGGAAGTAATTTGGATTTACATCTTGAAGTAGCATCGACTACATCTAAACAGGAGGATTCTACGTTACGTGCTCACGTTTACATACACCGTCTTTGGTGATAATCCGACATTTCAGAAAATAAATTTGTCCGTGAATATTATTTTGAGATTTTAAATTTGTGTTGGTTCATAAACTCACAAATTTACGAGAAGAGATTAGAACTTACGATTATAATTTAACGCCCTTTACGGCTAAACCGGAAACCTTAGGATTATGTATTTACGTTTTCGAACTTCTTTTTTGATGAGACAATTTTTATTTGATTCGTTTTGTGTCGTTGATTCATAATTTATAAAAATGTTTTTCGTAAAACGACCCGAAGGCACGCAAATCGAGGAAACTAGAATCGAGGAGTACCCGTAAATAATTGGGGATGAGACAAAACCACTTTTGCCCCACCCCCAATATGGGACGGCAAAACTAGCTACTCGCACCATGAGGTGTCAAGTTATTAGCTTCCAAACTACACTTGTAAGCTAAGCTTACAAAGTAAGCAACACCAACATCAAAACCATCTAACCAAACCATTCACTCCATTTCCATCCATGCAAAAACTCACAACTCTCTCCTCCCTCTCTCTAAAACTCGTCCCATCTCAACCAAAAACACCCATTTTGATCTTAATTTAACCACGAAATCTTATGTTATTCACACATATGATGGAAACCTCTTCAAGCACTATTGATTGGTGGTGATTTTAACATCCAAGGAGAAGATTTAGTGATGTTCAAGGGCTGATTTCTACATGAAGTTTACAAGTATTGGTGGCCATGAAGATTGGTGTTGATCTATCACAAGTTCTTCCATCAAAAATCTAAGCCTTGATGAATACCTACACAATCTTGGTGGTATAAAGATTGTTCTTCCAAACATCTTGTTATTTTGATTATGTATTCATGTATTTTCTTTCTTATTGTATATGTATATGATGAATATATGATGATAAAAATGTTGTTTGGGGATCAAGTGTTGATAAATATGATTAAAAAGATGAAAAACCATAAGAAACAAGGCTAAAATCTTGCTTAAATTGTTGGCTGTATAAAAACAGTACGTAACCAAGTTATAAACTGATAAAATTGCATGGTGGAACCCATTTACAGTAAGTGTTAGATGTCATACACATGTGAGAGTTGGCCATGCAATGGAATCATCAAAATGAGTGAGATATGATCAAAACAAGATTAGTGTGCCAATCTGAATAGTCTATTTTGTAGGGACTGTTAAGGATAGTCAGACATGGAATGAGCAGTAGCTATATCAAACTTATTTGTATCACATAATATGAAGTTTAGGCCATCCAAAAATGAGCTTCTATCTCCTTATAGAACTCAAGATATGATAAAAATGGTGAAGATGAAACTAAAAATCAGATTTTGAAGAATTAATGTTTAATAGTATTATATAAGCACTCAAACTAATATAGTATAAAATATGGATTAAAACCCACTAACTTATAAGTTTCATTTATATAAATATGTATAAGGTTAAATAAATGGACACTTTATAAAAATGGTAGTTGAATAAGATTTATAAGTTATAAAAACTATAAACATGATTTTTACGTCTTTTCGGCTATTACCGTAAAATTAACGTTTTTCGTCAATTAAAACTTAGACGATCAAACCCGTCTAATGTAAAGTTTTTAAAAGTCATATACTGATATATAAGTACCTAATACAAGTAAAAACCGATAAAACCCGAACTATATGACATACGGACATTAACGAGCTAAGTTAGCATATTTGGACTAATAATTTAACTAAATAAGTTAAACACTTATAAAAATTACTTATTGGGCTTAACCCATTTGGGCCCAACATGTAAAGTGTAAATACTGATAATACAAGTATAAAATGGATTAATACAAGTTAATGAACTTATAATAGGCTTATTGGACCTAAAACATGTAAATAGGTAAAACTAGTAAACTAGTAAAAAGTTACCAATACATAAACACTAAAATGAGTAAATGAGAATGTATAAACCCACTTGATCATCATCATATGTACAAAATCATCATATGTATATTTTTTATTTTGATAAAGTCATTGGACATGAGTCTAAGACGAGTATTATTTGTCTAGGTTTCCGTGATTGAAGCACGTACCATACATCCGAATTGCTGATAACCCGCTTTCCCACATCAACGTGAGTTCATAGCCTCGCACTCTTTTAAATGTTTTTATGAAATGATTTATAAACCCGTGAGGGAGATAACATGTTAGTTTTTATGAAATAGGACACAAGTTGTCCCGATTGTTTTTTTATTGATTTGGACCCGAATGATTGTATGACCCGGTGAATAATTATATGACCCGATAAATGAAATGAAATGTGTAACACCCCCAAATTTATACAACTCAATACAGCGGAAGACTAGTTGGTGTTACGGGATAACACATTACTCACATCATAGACAACGCTTAAAAATCGCGTCGTTTAATAATAAAGCATTTCCATTCATAAATATCAAGATTACATAGGTCCCAAGTCATTGTATTTAATATAGGTTTTACAAAGCATTTGAATGGAAATAAGTATTTAGGTGCGGGCCATGAATTCATGTTGTCTTCCCGAGAATTACCTTCAAGTACCTGAGATAAAACATTTTAAAAGAAAAGGTCAGCGATAGCACCGAGTGAATTCATAGAGTTTAATAAAATCCATCAATATAATATCAGTATAAAACTGAAAATCATTTGGTACAAATCATTTTAATAGGCCATAAAATAGCCAAAGTCATTTTATATAAATCTTCGTCAAAATCATAATATAGGCGTTTGCCTTAAAAATCATTATACGAGCCAATGTCGTAAAAACATCATATAATACGTCTCATGACGTTGTATGCAAATAAAAACCGTTATATGAATATGGTTATGAAAACCAAAACACGAACATAATATCAATAGTATGACCCTGTATTGCTAGTCAGGCAATACATCGTAATTCGGTGCATCTTGTAGTATTTCGTTAACTGGATTATTATAAGCCGCATGACATTGTTACCTTACTAAACCAAACAACGGGTAGCTAACCCGATACTCAATTTTCCCATCTAAAGTAGCGTGTCGTCACAAAGGTCACGCTATGGAAATCTTCTCATACATAAATTCGCTTACCAATCAATGTGGCACGACGGGGATCAACCGTCAAGGCGCGAACTGGGGTGATCGTCCCTAAATAGGACTATTATATGCATAAGCGTCTACCAACTCCCGGTAGTTCACAATTCATGCTAATGGGACCTTTTAGTGACATAACCTAACTTTAATAATCCATTTTATTTCATCTATCGGGTCCTTTAATCATTTATCGGGTCATACAATCGGGTCATTCAATCATACGTGTCCTATTTTATAAAAACTAACATGTTATCTCCCTCGCGGGTTTATAAAACATTTCATAAAAACATTTAACATAGTGCGAGGCTATGAACTCACGTTGATGTGGGAAGGCGGGTTATCGGCAATTCGGACGTACGGTACGTGCTTCAATCACGGAAACCTATACAAATAATACTTGTCTTAGACTCATGTCCAATGACTTTATAAAAATAACAATTATGTATACATATGATGATTTTATATATATATGATGATCAAGTGGGTTTACATATTCTCGTTTGCTCATTTTAGTGTTATGTGTCGGTAACGTTTATACTAGTTTACTAGTTTTACCTATTTACGTATTTTAAGTCCAATAAACTTATTATAAGTTCTTTAACTTGTATTAATCCATGTTATACTTATATTATCAGTAACTACACTTTACAAGTTGGGCCTAAATGGGTTAAGCCCAATAAGCACTTTTTTATAAGTGTTTAACTTATTTAGTCCAATTATTAGTCCAATATGCTTATTTAGCTCGTTAATGTCCGTATGTTCTATAGTTCGGTTTTATCGGTTTTTACTTGTTATACATGTTTATATATCAGTATATGAGTTTTATAAAGTTTACATTAGACGGGTCCAACCATCTAAGTTTTATTTAACAAAAACGTTAATTTTACGATAATAGCCGAAAAAGTCATAAAAATCATGTTTATAGTTTTATAACTTATAAAACATAACAAGTTACCATTTTTATAAAATGTCCACTTATTTATCATTGTACATATTTATATAAATAAAATTCATGAGTTAGTGGGTTTTAACTTTACATTTTATACAATATAATTTTGAGTGCTTATATAATAGTATTATACTTTAATTTCCAAAAATTTGATTTTTATTTTCATCTTCACCAAAACTGCCATATCTAGAGTTCTATATGGAGATAGAAGCTCAAATTTTTTATCACATAAACTACATGATATGTGCTCCATTTAACTCTTTTATATCTACTGTTGAATCATCCTCTAAGTATTTTCTAAAAATCGTCCAAAACAGTTAACTCAGATTTGTATCTTAAACTTGTTTTGATCATATCTTACTCATTACACTGATTCCATTGCATGGTCAACTCTCACATGTGTACAAGACCCATAGCTTACTATATTGATTCTACTTCATCATTTTATCAGTTTATGACATGTTTCTTTACTGTTTTATACAGCCATCATTTTTAAGCAAGATTTTAGCCTTGTTTCATATAGTCTTTCATCTTTTTAAGCATGTTTATCAACACCAAATCCCCACATAACATTTTTATCATCATATAATCATCATATACATATACAATAGGAAATAAAATACATGATTACATAATAAAAATAACAAGAGGATGAGGAGGACAATCTTTATACCACCATGATGATGTAGGTTGTGATCAAAACATGGATTTTGATGGAGAAACTTGTGATGCACCAAGACCATCTTCAAGACCACCAATCTTCATAAACTCCTTGTGGAAAATCAGCCCCAAGACACCATGAATATTCCTCCTTGGATGTTATAAGCACCACCAATCTATAGAGCTTCAAAAGGTCTTCAACTTAGGTGTAAATAACATAGGATTTTGTGGTTAAAAATCATATGATGGTGGTGTTTTGGTTGAGTATGGGACGGCATAGCAAGAGAGAAGGAGAGGAAATGGTTGTTTTGCATGGATGGAAATGAGGGAAAGTTGTAAGCTAATGGTTTTTGATTGGAAGTAGCTTCATGTGTAAGCCTTGTTAACATGTGTAGCATTTGTTTATGAGGTTTTGACACCTCATGGTGTAAGTGGCTTAATATGGCTGGTTTTGATGGGGGTGGGGCAAGTGTCCCACTTGTCTCATCCCCATTTATTTACGGGTACTCCTCGATTCTAGTTTCCTCGATTTACGTGCCCTCGGGTCGTTTTACAAAAAACGTTTTTATAAATTATGAATCAACGTCACAAAACGAATCCAATAAAAATTGTCTCATCAAAAACGGAGTTCGAAAACGTAAATACGTAATCCTAAGGTTTCCGGTTTAGTCGTAAAGGACGTTAAAATAAAATCGTAAGTCCTAGTCTCTTCTCGTAAATTTGTGAGTTTATGAACCAACACAAATTTAAAAACTCCAAAATAATATTCACGAATAACTTTATTTTCTGAAATGTCGGACTGTCACCAAAGACGGTGTATGTAAACGTAAGCACGTAACGTAGAACCCTCCGGTTTAGACGTAGTCGACGCTACTTCAAGACGTAAATCCAAATTTCTTCCCAAAAATAAGTGAGTTCATATTGTAACATTAAAATAATGTTTTCAAATAAATATTGAGAATAAAATATCAACCATAATTTGACGGATTGTCACAGCATTTACCCCTAAACAGGATCTTTGTCCTCAAAGATCATCTTACCTTACTACTCGCTTCTTATAGTGTTAAAGCCATGTGGGTATTTCCTCCACATTCGGTCTTTTCTCACAAGTGCAATTCATTACAATAAGCGAGTTTCATCAAACATAACTACGTGAATAAGATCAGGCTAAATGTTCACTTACTTTCTCTATCCATGATGTTCACGGGTTTCTGATGAATGCAACTTTTCGCCGATCTAAGCTTTACTAAGAACAATCAGATTTTCACTTGATAGATATTCCATCAAGTTCGATTTACGAAACAAAATTCACGCAGTTCTTGAAGTCCTAGGGTAGATCCAGCTTATATGCCTTTCAATCCCAACTTTTACATCATCTCAATGGTCCCATACAACGGGGACTTATATCCCATGATTTGTCAGATCATGAATTCATTTTTCCAAGGTTAAAAATTGTGGCATAACTTCGCTACCCATTTGGCACTTCAAGATATACATTTCATATTCACATAACCTCTTGCCCACTACCGGCAGTCAATAATCAGATCTTAATTTCAACAATCAATTCAGGTCTCGTGGGTTGAGTATTTTGTAAGGTTAGGTACGCCATCATAGGGAACCTTAAATCTAAAAGACATGTCCAACTCACAATGGGTGTTTGTCGGGTGTCTTCATCTCAACACTTACTTACAGATGCTCTAATATTTAGATCCTAACAAGATTCGATCTCAATCCTAATATGATGATTATCAACGATAATCCCTCCAAAGGAACATGATTATACGGTTTATTACCAAAGGTCAATCATTCAGACATAAAACAACACTTATAGTATTTTGTATCGTTACTTTACCTCGTCCCTTCGATTTGGGGTGGTACATAGTACTCTCATCAAGATTCGTTCACACTGACTTCTGAGCAAATCTCAAGAAATTCGATGCGAAGCGAGGATCCTGATAGAGATGATCGATACGGCACACCATGTTTACACAACTCTTTTGTATTTATCATTAACGGGAATGATATTAGCAGATTTGGTCAGTCTGTCGACGATGACCCAAATCGAATCAAATTCAGATGATGACCTTTGCAATAGCTAGACGTTTACTAATGTATGAGGTGATGTCTGCCTTCATAATTGTCATCAGTACAACTTCTTCAGACAAAGATACTTTTAGTCATAAATGACATAAATAGAATACTTATACTTACAAATTCCAACATAACTATATCTCACAATCTCCATATTTAGGCAATCACAAGTGGTCTTTAAAACATTTAACGCTATCGGCTTCTCAACTCTAATGGTTCACATTAGCCGCGAACCCCTTTTATTATCTATATTATCCTTTTTACAATCATTTTTTATTTTTATACCGTTCAGCAATTTATTTTGCACCTTCATTATTAAGGAACATGTCCTAATTGGTTCTTTATATTTTCTACATAATGTGTCAGTATTTATATTCATTTTTCCCGATGATATAATTATCATGTCCATATTTATTCAAAAATTATTTCTTCACATTTTCTGAGTTTTAGTTTCTTCTCAACTATAATCTTTATCTGTTTTACTCAATCCGTCGTCTAAAGCGTCGATAATTATTATAATTAATTAAATAATTATTAGTTAATTTTTATGAAGCGTAAACGTAAAAGTTTTAAATTTCTTAGTTCGACCAATTATATAAAATGTTCAAAAATAAATTTGAATTTAATTAACACGATTTTTGTTGATTTATCGAAAATAATTAATAGGATTCGTAAATATTCGAAAAATCTTTGGTTATACTGTGGTCAAAATTTTCTTAGTTTGAAAAGCGTAAATTATCGTTTCAAATTTCAAGTCATGGTTTAAAAGGTTTCCTCAAATCCTCTTAGGTTGTCTTGAGGTATACACAAACATTTACCCCTAAACAGAAGTTTAGTTAAATGATTTGTGTATAAGGGAATAATCCCTAAAAATCCTTTGTTAAAACATTTGTCAAATTATATTTGCACTTTCTTTTTAGTATAACCCAAAGTCTTAAATGACTTCTAATTTTTGAAGAGTCAATTTATATTCCATTATCTATTAATCACATGGTTAAATCATGTAAAGTATTAAGTCTTAAGTCTTATGTTAAATATTCAAGGTACAATTTTTTTTAATTGTTCGGTCAATTCAGGGCAATCTATAAATAATTATTAACTCATTCTTATCCTTATAAACAAACAAATAGTCCTTAATGATCACGAGCATGAATTTATCAAATCACATCCTACACACGTGATTCACCAAATTTATGAATGCTACATGTGTGTTAGTCAATCCAAACGACATCACGTGAAACTCATAATGTTTATTACAAGTACCAGATGTAGTGACTGGAATAAATAATCCTTTTCGCAGATGCGAAGTTGATGATAACCATGCTGAGGATCAAAAACCTTGTAAATGATCGAACAAATCTTCCATTTCGAGTTATGGATATCGCTTTCGATTGTCAATTTACTCAGTTCACAGTAATCTATAAATATAAGTAATGATAACACCATAGCTCTTCATGATGACGAGCTCGGTAGAACCAAAATCTTTTTCCGACAACTCTCTCAGTTGTACGGTAATTCCTTTAATCCAGATGGTGCTGACGTACAATGCACAAGCCACAGGTGCAGCACCGAGAATATAATCAATACCAATTTCAACTTGCCTTAATGACAAAAGTCTAGGTAATTCATCAACAAATACCTCCTAAAGTTTCAGATAACGGAAACATCTTTTAATAAATTCATATTAGGTTCTTCTAGATTACAATATCTATAACTAGTTCACAACCATTCACGGTATAATTTTTAAGTCTAAAATCCGGATATGATCATCCATCAAGAATTATTTATATCACTTTTGATAATCAACATCTTATCATTTAGGGGAATTCAATTCGAGTTCCCATCAATTAAGACAATGTCATCATGTCATAATCAATCAATCCATTCTACTGGCACTTCCAACTTTCCAGTTTTATTGTCGTCGATACGATGTGAACTTCTCTGAAGGTCTACGAAATTATTGGCCTATTCTATATGATGGATTTGATGGATTAAGATGGTTGATTAGATGATAAATATAAAAGAGATGAAGGAAGGAGATGAGGGATTAGAGAGAGAAAGGAGAGAAAGGAGAGAAGTAGAGAGAGAAAGTAAAGATAGAAATGATTAAGTGTGAAAGAACAATCAACAACCCCTCCTAACATGCTAGGAGGGGATATATATAGCCCACCCTACATGTGGGCTATATGGACTATACATAAACTAAATGGATCACGATCCCATTACATAATTATCGTTGGAGCGACCGATCCTTCATAAATACGTAAAACGTATTTCCAACAATCTCCCCCTAAGGGAGGTCGCTCCAAGAAACAAAGTTCTAAATAGTCTATAACTCGTGATCTATGCTAACTAAGATGTGACCGAGACTTTATTGGGAAAAACGTATTTCCAACAATCTCCCCCTAAGGGAGGTCACATCTTTTTACAAAATCTTAAACCTAGCATCTATGCTTGAGTTTTCGATCTTGTTCTTGTGAATATGCTTGATGTGATCTTTGACTTTAGTCTTGAGCATGTTTCCTTGCCTTGACTTTGTGCATTCTTCACTTGTGATTTTTGCCTCTTTCTGACTTCATGTTCCACATACTTATACTTTTAAATTCTTGAAAGCTTCAGAGTTTGATACAGCGGAAGACTTGACCTTCAGGCTTTCTTAAATTTGTTGAAGTACTATTTGTATGTATTATAAGCATGTGGTGACGACTTCTTCTGGATTGTACACCGCAATGCCACCTTCTTGTTACGCTGCATAAGACAGTTAGCAACAAAACAATATACACGGATGAAATGGCCTTGAACATTTCATTCTAATTCGGTAGCAATTTACCTCCGTTCGGTGAAGACCGTTGGATGATATTAAATATCGTACTTGTGGCAGGTAGTTTCAATAAAGAACCTCCTTGACAAGATTTCGCGGGTAAACCCGTTCTCTTTACTCGACCGTCCAAAGCTGACTGCGAACGTAAAGAGTGAATCATTTGGATAATATTATCCGCATGATTTGAAGCCGTCAATTCATGTTCCTGGAACAAGTGAAGTTCAATTAAGAACCGCACCATCGTTGCTTTCCAGTTGTCACTAGCTTGATTCATATAGAATCTTGCAAGTTACCTACCAAGTGCTGTTTGATGTTAACACTAGAAGGATTTCCACTCGTCACTGTGATCAATAAAGAGTCACTCTGAGTGTTCTGGCAAGATCATATGATAATGCGTAGAGGCCTGGAACGTGTTTAAATTCATTTAAGAATTAAACCACTGTTGCTTTCCAGTTATCACAAGTTTGATTCATAAAGAATCGCACAAGTCACCTACCATGAGCTTTTTGATATTCGCTCAAGAAGGATTTCCATCTTCATTGTAAATACTTTCGTATTACTCCGATGTTCAGGCAAGATCATGAAGATTTTGCGTAGGACTCTTAATATCTTTCTTACTTTTCACAGTGTGTGAATAAGCAAGGAATAATGAAAGTGTGTCCTAATGAGATATTTGATGATCTCAAATGGCTCTAGACTCGATCGTGCATTTTGGATTTTAGTGATCGGAGGCTGGAGAGGAGTGCCACCTTTTCAATACCAATTTATTCGGAGTGAATAAATCAATAGATAATGTGTTGTCTCCGTGTGATTAAAACAAATATCTTTTAAGAGATATTTGAGTTAGCTGGGAAGGGTTGTGCATTGCATCACTGGGTCCATGATGTCTTTCTTCAATATCAAGAATCATTAAAAATGATCTCAATAGCATATGAATTGACCCGGTTTCTGCCTAAGGTTGTAAGGAGGGCTTCTTTCTTTACACCCTTTATCTTTACAATTCTTTTTCATTCTTCAACCCCTTCAATGTTTACCAATACGTCATAACTAGCACCTTGTTGTGATTGTTCCAGTGCTAACTTAAGTACTTGGTCGGCATTCAGCTACGTTCACAATCTTTCTCCATCTTTCCTAAGGACTACTATTTCTAGCTATGGAATGTCCTTGGGAAGATTCCTCCGGTTCTAGAGAAATCATTGGACTTTAACCTATCCTACCATCCTTATGTCACCACAATCTTCATCGTCGTGAAATAAATGGGTTGCGGGTAAGTGTATGTCACCATGAAATCCATTTTGAAGTGCAAATCCATTTTGCTCTCCCTTAACATATGCCACGATATCCGAAAACATTTCGCACATGTCGGGATGAGCCAGCACGTTAAGTCAAACCATTTGTGATTAATCATTTCCCATATTAAATCACATTTTCTCCCCCATATTAAAAATATTAACCCAATCGATGTTTTTAATATCAATTGATTTAATAGCATTTTATGAAAATTTGGGAAGAAAAATGCAAATCCAATTATTTTCATAAATTACACAAGCTCCCCCTCAAATTAATGAGGGTGTGCTAAAACGTAAATTAAATACCTTTTGAACACAAGTGTAAGGTATTTATTACGTGCAAAGATCATATATAATAATGAATTCACAAGATTAACAATTTACGAGTAGGACCTGAATGATGGAGAACATCATATGAAAGATTCACATGGTTCTTGTTCACGAATGTTGGTCACCTCGTCACGTCCCCGAGAAAATTAATTCCCATTGTTGAGTCAAAGCTTTCCGGTGAAATGCTTGACTTGATTATGAAAAGCGGGTTGCTATCTGAAATAATAGCAAACCATTTGGAGCATGTTTTAATACTTTTAAACTTCTGCTCGAACTTTATTTACAACCCCGTGTCATTATTGAATGACATTTCTAGGTTCGTAAATATTATCGATTCCAGAAGACATGCTCGTTTTATCAAAACGTTTTTGAACACACAATTTTGAAAGATTTAGAAAAAACTTTTGAGAAATTCTTGAAAAATTGTGTTCAAAGTTTTGAAAAAACAATTACTTGAGCTTAAGATGTTGAATATCTTAAAAACGAGCTCAAGTCCAAGAAGTTGTGAACTTCCCGTTGTTACGAGTAAAAGTTCTCTTAGTTAAAAGATACACTTTCCTTTATGAGCTTAAAACTTCGAATGTTTTAAGACAAGCTCATGACCGAGAAAGGTGAATTTCTCGTTAAGAGGATAAGTTATCATAAACGATAAGCTTTCCTTTATTTTAAGTTCGAGTTAGAGTCTGACATTTAACTGTAAGTCATTGTGCATGAGCTTAAAAACTTCGAATGTTTTTAATTTTAGCTCATGCCCGAGAAAACTTAATTTCTCGTTGTTAGGATAATTTTATCATCGGCGATAAACTTTCCTTTCTTTGATGCACGGGTTACCATCTGATATTTAATGATAAACCATATACACGAGCTTAAAACCTTTGAATGGTTTTTAGGGTAAGCTCGTGTCCAAGAAAACTTAATTTCTTGTTAAGAGGGTAAGTTATCGTTGCGTGGATAAACTTCCCTGTCTTTGAAGTCCGGGTCGTCGTCTGTCATTTAACGAGGAGCCATTGTGCATGAGCTTAAAAACTTGGAATGTTTTTTATATAAGCTCATGCCCGAGAAAAATGAATTTCTCGTTGTTAGGATAAGTTTACCATCGGCGATAAACTTTCCTTTCTTTGAAGAGCGAGTTATAGTCTGTGATGTGACTATAAGTCCTTGTGCAGTTAAGCTTAACCATGAATCCCCTGAGATACTAGTTTCTCTGATATCTACTTCTTCAGCAACCAAATTCTGAGAGTGTCCTTAGTTGAACGGTATACAACAATTGGACCGCTTCGTTCTTTTGGAACATCAACTTTGGTACCTGCATTCTCATTAGGAGTTTGTATACTTTTGCATGGGTTAGAGATATCTATTTTAGAAGCACGTGGGGGTTCACGGTTTTCTTTTCTTGTGTCAGAGGTGGCCTGAGGAGATGATTCACTTGTCTTAGTTGGCAAACGTTTCCTTTTATAGAAAATCTTAAGTTCAGGCTTAAGTGATGTATCATCCTTTGCAATTTCCTCCCTAGTAGTCTTAGTAGAATCGGAGACTATCCTAGTTAAAGGGCACTCGTTTCCTACAAGAGTGAAAGTTCTACCAGTGGGGCGCCACATTTTACCAACGGGTTTGATTTTTGCAACCCACTGGGATTTAAGTCTAGCACGGGAGTTCACCTCATTAAGCAATTTTTTGATACAGGAGTCATGATTTGCCGTAAAGACACATTTTCTACATGTTTTACAAGTAGCATATTTAATGTCCGAGTAATTCCTAGATGATTGATCGATGCTCCTAGGAGATGACATGCTACGGTTAGCAGTGTTGGGTAATCTAGAAGGCATCTGACTAGGTTGGACATTTCTATCTCTTACATGTGTCTTTTGAATAGCTTCCCTTTGACCAAAATCATGGCGCACATCAGTTGAACTAGTTCTAGACGTGTTCATTGAACTATTCTTAGAGGAACTAGGGGCAATCATGTGATGAGGTCTTGCTAAAACTGATTTAGTCACATTAGGCCTAGTTGGTGGAGTGATTGTTCTAGAAATATGTCCCAAATCAACTTGGGAGGCAAACCGCAGTCTCGAGGATTGGGGTCTCTCGGATCTAAATGCAGTAGGTTGTCTGACAATCGGTTGTCTGACGAACTGATTTGTAGGCGGTTTCCCCAAGATTGATGGTTTTTCAAGCTTAGTGTCCACACTAGGTCCTTTACTTTTCCTTAACTCGTTTTTCAACGCAGCTATAGCAAAAACCTTTTCCTGTACTTGGGCCTTTAAAGTCTCATTCTCTTTGAGCAAGTTATCTTGGGATGCCAACTTAGATTCAAGCAGTTGAATTTGTTTCAAAAGATTATCCTTTTCAGCTTTAGAATCTAACACTTTTTGATCCAATTTTCTTTCAAGAACAACATTTGATTTTTCAAGTTTTTCAAAATATGTTTCAAATTTGTCCGTTTTCTTAGAAAATTCAAGTTTGGCATCCTCAAGATATTTTGATTGCCGAGCTATGATCGTTTCGAGCTCTTTAATCTTGGAATCAGAAGCAGTCAATGAAGGAGTTATAGGATAATTATCATGATGTTTAGCATTCTGAACAATCTCTCCCCCATTATGACTTACATCGAATGAATCAGAAGTGGTATTGCTATCACTCTTTTCCATCCCATGTTTGTCATAATTAGGTTCAGAATGCTCAATATGCGGCATATCATCAGCATATACATCATAAACAACATTACATTGTACCATGTTTGCCGGCTCTTCGTCATAAACGGGTACGGTGTCAGCAAAAGAGATCTCGTGAACAGTTCCTGACGTGCCACTGGTATCATGTTGTCCTCCTGATTCCGTGCTCTTGGCATTGAAAGGCTCCAAGTTTTCAACCGTATGACCATTCTCCTCTTGCATCTGCGGCATTGATTCTTGCACTCCATTATCATACGTTTGCTGAAGTTGTGATTGTTGATAAATCGAAGACAAAACCGATGTCATGAGTTTCGATATTGTATCACGGAAAACTCGAAGCTCGGTATGTGTATCTCGAAGAAATGATTGGCAAATCACAGAACTTTCAGGCTTAATGATATTGAATTGGAGGAAAGGCGTGAGTTGTGTCACAAGATCCTTATAGGCAAGTGCCGATGCAGAGTGATTAAAGTTTCCATGGTTGAGTTGCTCGGCGAGTTGGGTCAAAGTGGTAAAAATTGAGTCGATGAATATATGACGATCTTGTCCAAAGATTGTCACAAATTCGCTCTCTCCTTGAATCCCCGAAAGAGTGACAAGATGAGACTGGAGCATTTGAAATGAATTTATACCACTTTCTCGAGCTTTGTCTTGCATTCGATGCAAGTCTCCCTCTTTAAGTGTCGAATTGAACGAATCCATTGAAAATCGAGGAAAGATAAAGAAAAATGATGTGGATGTTGGTGTTGTCGGGTTTTTACAATTCGATTCGGCTCAAAAGATGTTGTCGGCTCAGATGATGAAAAATTAAACCCGATCAAAAATTCGTAGTCACTAAAAATGAAGTCCGTCACTTTTGTCTTTCAAATCCGGCCACAAAAATGTTAAACCCGTAAAAATTTTACCACTTTGATACTTTCAAAGTACTCGCCTCAACACAATGTACCAAATCCAAAAATATCGATTGACAATATATATAAAATTAACTTAAATAATAAGTGAACTTTTAAAAAAAAAATTAACTTAGCTTTTAAAGAAATAAACTGAGCAAAAATTAAAAGAAAAAAAAAATCTGATCTATAAGTGTTTGACAAAATAAGTCACTTTCCCACGTGTTGGCCAATAATCCAGTCACCCCACACCCCACACGTGGCGTGAATTCCAATCCATACCAAAATCCTTGTTTTCTCCGTCTGTTAATAATATATAAAACTCAATTTATAGCTAAAAATGTTATCTTGGTTCCTCCGCCTCTCTCTCTCCTTTGCTAACCAAAACTTACAAAATCTCTCTCTCTCTCAACACCTAATAATACACCTCCGTCTATACCACTTCTCTCTCCCACTAAAGATACTCTCAAACCACAACCCTAATATCTTCTCCCCCTAGTAAACTCCGCCCCACAAATCTCACAGCCGCCACACTTCCCCCTTTCGTTCCTGTTGTTCTATCAAACCTAGTCACCAGATCCACAAACAAATCACCTTTTCAAGAAAATGAACTTGTATATATATATATAGACCCACGAATCTGAAGAATCACTAAAGATTGTGTCTACAAGATCATGCAAATGGTCTCGGGTAGGTTTTCTAATTTAAGTTTTAATTGTAGTCTCTCATCTTCTGTAGCGTCATTCTGTGTGTTTGGTGTGAGTTTGGGAGGATGTGTTTGATTGACGAAAAGAGTCTGTGGATGGGTGTGTTTGTGTTTGTGTGAGGCGGTTAGGGAGTCGAGGGTGTGTATGTCGAGAAAAAGAGTTGGATTTGAGTCTTTGAGTTATGGGTTTGGGTAAATCGAGGGTCGGTTTGGGAGGATAGTGTGTCGAGAGGGTGCGAGAGTTGTGTCTGAGTGTTGGTGTTTGAAAATCGAGAGTGTGATGTGGGTTTGAGGAGAGTCTGGTGTTGAGTGTTAAAACAAGTTTGAGTTGTGTCGGGTCGTGAGTCTTAATAGAGTAGTCGTTCTAAGGTGTTTTGGTCTGAGGTTGAGTCGAGTGTGTCTGTGGTTCGATTCAATTGTGTCTGTGGTAGGAGTCGAGTGAGATGAGTGTTTGTGGGTCGAGTGGTGTTGTGTTTGTTGGTTTGAGAGGGTGTGAGTGTGTCAGTGTGGTTGGCCGTTATATTTGAATTGGATGCTTCATTCGGAACTTCTCATTCATTCGGAAGATTTCGAATCGGAAGATTTCGAGTCGGAAGATTTCGTTCGGAAGAGTTCCGAATCGGAAGTGTTTGGTTCGGAAGAGTTTGGTTCGGAACTTTTCGGTTTGATTCGGAACTTAGAGTTTGATTCGGAACAATGAGTTTGATTCTGAACTTTAGGATCAGTTTTGATGGGACTGAATTGACAGATGACCAAAAATTGACAGAAACCCAGGATAAAAAAAAAATAAAAAAAAAATTATATATAAAAACTGATAACAGATTCGATAGGACAGAAAAATATATAAAAAAATGATTATATAAAAAAAATAAAAAATTATAGAAAACTGTATGAAAAACTGGATAAAAACGAAAATGGATAACCGAAAAATAAATAAATAAAAAATACAAACTTTAAAAGAAAAAAAATTGATAAAATTGATAAAAAAATTAGAAATTGATAAAATTGATAGGTTAAAAACAATAAAAAATACAAACTTTTTATAAAAAACACAAACTTTTTAAGATTGGATAATGAAATTTTTGATTTTTGTAAAAAAATTTGTAATTTTTATCTAAAAAAGGTAAGTAAATCTAAAGATTTGACATGATTTAACATATAAAAACACAAACTTTTTATAAAAAATACAAACTTTTTAATATTTAAGCATGATTAAATCAAAACCCACCAAAATCAAAAAGAAATAAAAGCAAGAATAAACCAATCAAACCTTGGCTCTTGATACCAGTTGAAGGTCTACGAAATTATTGGCCTATTCTATATGATGGATTTGATGGATTAAGATGGTTGATTAGATGATAAATATAAAAGAGATGAAGGAAGGAGATGAGGGATTAGAGAGAGAAAGGAGAGAAGGGAGAGAAGTAGAGAGAGAAAGTAAAGATAGAAATGATTAAGTGTGAAAGAACAATCAACAACCCCTCCTAACATGCTAGGAGGGGATATATATAGCCCACCCTACATGTGGGCTATATGGACTATACATAAACTAAATGGATCACGAGCCCATTACATAATTATCGTTGGAGCGACCGATCCTTCATAAATACGTAAAACGTATTTCCAACAATCTCCCCCTAAGGGAGGTCGCTCCAAGAAACAAAGTTCTAAATAGTCTATAACTCGTGATCTATGCTAACTAAGATGTGACCGAGACTTTATTGGGAAAAACGTATTTCCAACATCTAATAATACTCAAAATCCTTCACAAATTCAAGGATATTTGGAGACACAACTACTATTAAAAGAGTAAGGTCAACGCATAATCTATGCGAGAGAATTTCAAATCAGATACAGACAAAAACATTTAACGAATATGAATGTATCCCATGTTTTCATAATTTGAGTACGCATTCGAAAGCTCCTCGGATCGTTACCCAGGTCATTCAAATAAAATCAAATCATAAGAAATGATAAGAACATCAATACATCCAGTCGGGTATTAAAACTCGGTAATCAGATACTTTTCCTAAGAATCTCACTACGGGAGAATTGGACAAGAAAGAATTGTCAATTGTCAAATAAGACAATTTCCACAGATGAGTAAATTTGGCTCAGAAGAATAGATGCTACAGGCACATATGTAGGTGTCCCTAACATTATGTCCTTATTTTTCACTTCTTGCAGATCTCATTAAAATTTAATCTTTCACAATCTTCAAAGAAAATGTAGTGTTTATTCATTAGTTTTATGGTGACTACTAATCAGCCTTGCATGGTCCATTCCAAATTGTATGTAGGCGCGCAACTATATACAATTTCAAGATTAACGATGCAATACTCAGTTCGTCAAAATTTTATTATCATGTTTATAATAAAAATATTTTCATGCTTAATTCTTAAATAAGAATCAATAATAAATTTACAAAGATTTTCTTTGTTATGAAAACAATTAAGTTTTCCAAGGTGTTTTATAAACAACTTTATTTTGATAAAAATCGCTTATAAATCTCACTTTGAATAATCCTTATAGTGATGAAAATTTAATTTCCTCAAATGATACTGTTTTATCTTATAAAAACAATGAGTGATCTGCAAAAGAGTGATGAAAAGTTGTTCACCAAGATCTAACTACAATATGATAGGAAATGAGCTTAGCCAAATAATCATGAGGTTCATGATCTCGATGGCACTCAAAAGAATAATCCACAACATAACTCAATTCAAGATGAGTACTTGTTCAATGGTTGCATCACTAGTGCGAACATTAGGATGAAGCAATAAAAGATAGATAACATCGATACATGTAGAATTTAGCAATCAAAGGTAGTCTTTCCATTAATCACAAACAAGTCAAATTGTACCGTAACACATTATGTGTCACTATGTCATACAATTTACAAAACTCATCCTACCAACTGATATCTCAGTTAAGTTAGGGATTTTTAAAAGATACCATAATGAATACTAATCTACAAGAGTCATTAGGTGTTCCACATGTCCCGGAAGATCCATCGGTCCCAATTCAGAAGAAGATTTCTTCAATTTATTTCTTGGACACTGGACATCCTCGTTAGTGGACAATGGCCTAGGAACAACCCTTATCACAAACTAACAATCAATTAAAACCTTATAATTCAATCACATGACTTAATAATTTCCTCTTAACAATCTCATATTCCATACAGGTTAAGTTTTACTTTATTCAAGTTCCAATCAACTCATACTCAAGGCGATATCATACCTCATTTTCCAATACTTTCAACCTTATTCCTAGGCCTTAATAGGGCAACATAAGTTCGATATTATCAATACTTAATTTCCAATCCTATATCTCTTACAACAACAATTATCAAATGAGTCACTAGTATGAGATGACTCATACATTCAATTAGACTTCTCAGAAAGGTATTAGTGGCATGAGGCTTTTGGGTAATGGTTCCAATGACAGCCTCAAGTGCAACATTCACCCTTTCGATTTCAATTTAAGAATTGGATGACAACGAATCAGATGACATCTTTTTAGGTGGTAACGTTTTGTCAAACTCCACTCTATAAGGAAAGATCGTCATGACATCGATATCAGATTTAATCTCGCCAATTCTTCTTCAATATCACAATCAACTAATATCTACAATTCTACGAATATCAACCATTTTGTTGGGATCATAAATATCCACAACTTGGTTTAGATCTAGGATAGCTAGAATTCCTACAAGAATAGCTTCGATTAATTTACTAGGGGAGTTAGGGTTTCTTGTGACAATCTACGTCGTATAAATACCTCGTATAAATATAGAAATAATCATCAAATAATCATGTAATCAAATTACATCATATATATATAATCCAAGTTATATATATATTAAAATAACACTTCTCAGTCTGGCCTTGTCGGTAACTCGGGAATTCTTCGGCACCGTTATAGTCAACAGATTTTTAGACATTTTAGAAAAATGTTTATAATTAAAAGATTTTGAAATGTTTTATTCAAAACCTTTGGTTTTAAAAATCTTTCGTTCTCTATAACGAGAGCTCTAATGCCAAACTGTAACACCCCCAAATTTATACAAATCAATACAGCGGAAGACTAGTTGGTGTTACGGGATAGCACATTACTCACATCATAGACAACGCATAAAAATCGTGTCGTTTAATAATAAAGCATTTCCATTCATAAATATCAAGATTACATAGGTCCCAAGTCATTGTATTTAATACAGGTTTTACAAAGCATTTGAATGGAAATAAGTATTTAGGTGCGGGCCATGAATTCTTGTTGTCTTCCCGAGAATTACCTTCAAGTACCTGAGATAAAACATGTTAAAAGAAAAGGTCAGCGATAACGCCGAGTGAATTCATAGAGTTTAATAAAATCCATCAATATAATATCAGTATAAAATTATTACTGAAAATCATTTGGTACAAATCATTTTAATAGGCCATAAAATAGCCAAAGTCATTTTATACAAATCTTCCTCAAAATCATAATAAAGGCGTTTGCCTTAAAAATCATTATACGAGCCAATGTTGTAAAAACATCATACAATACGTCTCATGACGTTGTATGCAAATAAAAACCGTTATATGAATATGGTTATGAAAACCAAAACACGAACATAATATCAATAGTATGACCCTGTATTGCTAGTCAGGCAATACATCGTAATTCGGTGCATCTTGTAGTATTTCGTTAACTGGATTATTATAAGCCGCATGACATTGTTACCTTACTAAACCAAACAACGGGTAGCTAACCCGATACTCAATTTTCCCATCTAAAGTAGCGTGTCGTCACAAAGGTCACGCTATGGAAATCTTCTCATACATAAATTCGCTTACCAATCAATGTGGCACGACGGGGATCAACCGTCAAGGCGCGAACTGGGGTGATCGTCCCCAAATAGTACTATTATATGCATAAGCGTCTACCAACTCCCGGTAGTTCACAATTCATGCTAATGGGACTTTTTAGTGACATAACCTAACTTTAATAATCCATTTTATTTCATCTATCGGTCCTTTAATCATTTATCGGGTCATACAATCGGGTCATTCAATCATACGGGTCCAAATCAATAAACAAACAATCGGGACAAATGGTGTCCTATTTTATAAAGACTAACATGTTATCTCCCTCGCGGGTTTATAAAACATTTCATAAAAACATTTAAAAGAGTGCGAGGCTATGAACCACGTTGATGTGGGAAGGCGGGTTATCGGCAATTCGGACGTACGGTACGTGCTTCAATCACGGAAACCTAGACAAATAATACTTGTCTTAGACTCATGTCCAATGACTTTATAAAAATAACAATTATGTATACATATGATAATTATATATATATATGATGATCAAGTGGGTTTACATATTCTCGTTTGCTCATTTTAGTGTTATGTGTCGGTAACGTTTATACTAGTTTACTAGTTTTACCTATTTACGTATTTTAAGTCCAATAAAGTTATTATAAGTTCTTTAACTTGTATTAATCCATGTTATACTTATATTATCAGTATCTATACTTTACAAGTTGGGCCTAAATGGGTTAAGCCCAATAAGCACTTTTTTTATAAGTGTTTAACTTATTTAGTCCAATTATTAGTCCAATATGCTTATTTAGCTCGTTAATGTCCGTATGTTCTATAGTTCGGTTTTATCGGATTTTACTTGTTATACATGTTTATATATCAGTATATGAGTTTTATAAAATTTACATTAGACAGGTCCAACCATCTAAGTTTTATTTAACAAAAATGTTAATTTTACGGTAATAGCCGAAAAAGTCGTAAAAATCATGTTTATAGTTTTATAACTTATAAAACATAACAAGTTACCATTTTTATAAAATGTCCACTTATTTATCATTGTACATATTTATATAAATAAAATTCATGAGTTAGTGGGTTTTAACTTTACATTTTATACAATATAATTTTGAGTTCTTATATAATAGTATTATACTTTAATTTCCAAAAATCTGATTTTTATTTTCATCTTCACCAAAACTGCCATATCTAGAGTTCTATATGGAGATAAAAGCTCAAATTTTTATCACATAAACTACATGATATGTGCTCCATTTAACTCTGCTATAGATACTGTTAAATCATCCTCTAAGTATTTTCTAAAAATCGTCCAAAACAGTGAACTCGGATTTGTATCTTAAACTTGTTTTGATCATATCTTACTCATTACAATGATTCCATTGCATGGCCAACTCTCACATGTGTACAAGACCCATAGCTTACTGTATATTGATTCTACTTCATCATTTTATCAGTTCATGACATGTTTCTTTACTGTTTTATACAGCCATCATTTTTAAGCAAGATTTTAGCCTTGTTTCATATAGTCTTTCATCTTTTTAAGCATGTTTATCAACACCAAATCCCCACATAACATTTTTATCATCATATAATCATCATATAAATATACAATAGGAAATAAAATACATGATTACATAATAAAAATAACAAGAGGATGAGGAGGACAATCTTTATACCACCATGATGATGTAGGTTGTGATCAAAACATGGATTTTGATGGAGAAACTTGTGATGCACCAAGACCATCTTCAAGACCACCAATCTTCATAAACTCCTTGTGGAAAATCAGCCCCAAGACACCATGAATACTCCTCCTTGGATGTTATAAGCACCACCAATCTATAGAGCTTCAAAAGGTCTTCAACTTAGGTGTAAATAACATAGGATTTTGTGGTTAAAAATCATATGATGGTGATGTTTTGGTTGAGTATGGGACGGCATAGCAAGAGAGAAGGAGAGGAAATAGTTGTTTTGCATGGATGGAAATGAGGGAAAGTTGTTAGCTAATGGTTTTTGATGTGGAAGTAGCTTCATGTGTAAGCCTTGTTAACATGTGTAGCATTTGTTTATGAGGTTTTGACACCTCATGGTGTAAGTGGCTTAATATGGCCGGTTTTGATGGGGGTGGGGCAAGTGTCCCACTTGTCTCATCCCCATTTATTTACGGGTACTCCTCGATTCTAGTTTCCTCGATTTGCGTGCCCTAGGGTCGTTTTACGAAAAACGTTTTTATAAATTATGAATCAACGTCACAAAACGAATCCAATAAAAATTGTCTCATCAAAAACGGAGTTTGAAAACGTAAATGCGTAATCCTAAGGTTTCCGGTTTAGTCGTAAAGGACGTAAAAATAAAATCGTAAGTCCTAGTCTCTTCTCGTAAATTTGTGAGTTTATGAACCAACACAAATTTAAAAACTCCAAAATAATATTCACGAATAAATTTATTTTCTGAAATGTCGGACTGTCACCAAAGAGGGTGTATGTAAACGTAAGCACGTAACGTAGAACCCTCCGGTTTAGACGTATTCGACGCTACTTCAAAACGTAAATCCAAATTTCTTCCCAAAAATAAGTGAGTTCATATTGTAACATTAAAATAATGTTTTCAAATAAATATTGAGAATAAAATATCAACCATAATTTGACGGATTGTCACAAAATGGATTATTAAAGTTAGGTTATGTCACTAAAAGTCCCATTAGCATGAATTGTGAACTACCGGGGGATTGGTAGAC
Source organism: Glebionis coronaria (assembly GCA_025667525.1). Classification (NCBI taxonomy): domain Eukaryota; kingdom Viridiplantae; phylum Streptophyta; class Magnoliopsida; order Asterales; family Asteraceae; genus Glebionis; species Glebionis coronaria. Next base: position 69,068,108 of record CM046882.1, on the reverse strand, counting down.
GCTTATGCATATAATAGTACTATTTGGGGACGATCACCCCAGTTCACGCCTTGACGGTTGATCCCCGTCGTGACACATTGATTGGTAAGCGAATTTATGTATGAGAAGATTTACACAAGCGTGATTATTTTGACGACACGCTAATTTAGATGGGCAAATGAGTTTCGGGTTAGCTACCCGTTGTTTGTTGTAGTAAGGTAACAATGTCATGTGGCTTATAATAATCCAAAAATAACGAAGATATTGCTTTATGCATAGAATTACAATATATTGCCTGACTAGCAATACCGGGTTTTATTATTGATATTATGTTCGTGTTTTGGTTTTACATAACCACATTCATATAACGGTTTTTATTTAACTTTATACAACGTTATAAAACGTGTTGTATGATATTTTTACGACATTGGTTCGTATAATGGTTTTGAAGGCAAAAACCTATATTATGATTTTGACAAGGATTTGTATAGAATGTTTTGGCCTATTTTATGGTCTACAACAATGACTTGTACAAAATGATTTTCGGTAATAATTATATACCAATGATATATTAAGGGTTTTATTAAACTATATGAATTCACTCGGCGTTATCGTTGACCTTTTCTTTTATCATGTTTTATCTCAGGTACTTGAAGGTAATTCTCGGGAAGACAACAAGAATTCATGGCCCGCATTTAAATAACAAATATCCATTCAAATGCTTTGTAAAACCTGTATGAAATATTATGACTTGGGACCTATGTAAATTTGATATTTATGAATGGAAATGCTTTATTAATAAACGACGCGATTTTTATTGCGTTGTCTATGATGTGAATAATGTGCTATCCCGTAACACCAACGAGTCTTCCGCTTTATTGAATTGTGTAAATTTGGGGGTGTTACAAGGAGCATTAATCTCTCACCCATGGAAGCTTCAGATATGTTACAAGTGTTACCTCTTGATGCCAGAAACCCTATCATTAGCTATGAGGAAGATGCAAGTATGTTTTGGATGATTGGCAGATATGGGAAAGAGGTACACACATTTACTACTCTTATGTCTCTCTTTGCAAGTATGGATAGGGAAGACTTAGCAGACCTTTGGAGGTTGTTGATGGCCAAGTATGAGACTGAAGCACCTACTTAAGTCAATGGAATAAAGCTTTGGTCAACATTCAAGAGAATGTGTGCACCAGAAGAAGAAGATCCTGTTTGGAAGGATCTTGAGGATGATATCTGTGGACTTCAATGGCGTTTGTATTTAGCTGTTGGTGTGTATTATTTGAGCTCTACAAAGTTTGTTGAGTATCTTCTTGTAGATGTTGAGTATCCCATGTCCAAAGAAGTTTTGGACAAGATGAAGACAACACAGCTGGAGATTGACTATTTAAGTGACGTGGCCAAAGATTTGATTAGGCATGTTTATTTCCAATATGATAAGATTTGTAAGATTCCTCCTAGTTTTTAATTTTTATTCAGAAACTTGATTACTAGAGTAGATATGAAGTTTAGGGGAGGATTGTTGGGAATAAAATGTAGCCAGTACACTTGGACGCTGACAAGAAGAAAATAAGCGTTGATAAGAAGAAAACAAACGTTGACAGATCAAGCGTTGATAGGAAGAAGTCAAGCGTGATAGGTTGAAGACAAGTACTGATAGAAAGATATGGTCTACGTGTATTATGTTTCTAGTTTGTTTCTAGGAAAGATAGGATCAACAATGTATTTTCTATATTTATCTTTACCTAGAATAGTTGATACGTAGACTCTTGTACAAGGCTTCTTATGTCTATAAAAGAAGACCTTTAGGTTTAGTTTTCATTTAAGTTTTCATACGTTTAACGCTTTCATTGTAAGCAAGTTTGTTCTAATAAATCAAGTGAAAGTTTGTTTTACAATTGTTTGTGTGTTCTTATTTGAGTATTAATTCCGCATAATACTTAAATTGTTTTATACACAACAAAGTTTCTCTACGTGTTTAACTTGATTTAATCTTGTTTACACAAGCTAAATCGATCTAATTTTGGGATCAACAACCGTACTAAAAGATATTCCCGTTTTGAAAATGAAAAATATTTTTGGATTTTCTTGATTTTATATTTTTTATGGATTTGGTATGTTTTATATTTTTATATTTTTCTTTTGGTAAATATATACGATAATATACAAGATCACGATCAAAGGATACTCTAGAATAGTTTACCGTCACTATTCTTCAGATTCTTCTGCCAACTCCTTAAGTGTCGCTGGGGAGAATGATTTCATGCCTAGCTTTTCGATCAAAAACTCGATACGTTCTCGATCTAAGGCCTTTGTGAATATATCTGCCAGCTGATACTCAGTGTTGACGAAGTACAGTTCGATCACTCCATTTTCCACTTTCTCTTTGATGAAGTGGTAGCGTATGTCAATGTGCTTTGCCCGGGAATGTTGAACGTAGTTGTAGCACAGAGCAATTGCACTTTTGTTATCACAGTACATCGGGATTTTGTTGAATCCAATACCGTAGTTAGTTAATTGTGATCTCATCCAAAGAACTTGAGCACAACAACCGGACATAGCAACGTATTCAGCCTCTGTACTTGATATCGCAGCGCTTTCTGCCTTTTTGATGCCCAACTAACAAGTCTATCTCCAAGAAGTTGCACACTGCCAGAAGTGTTACGTCTAGTATCTTGACACCCAGCATAATCCGCATCTGCATATGAGATTAGTGCAATAGAAGAATCCTTCGAATACCACAGACCACGATTAAGTGTTCCTTTAAGATACCGAAAGATCCTTTTCACAACATGTAAGTGCTTTTCGGTAGGCCGAGCCTGATACCGGGCACACATGCATATAGAAAATTGCAAATCAGGCCTGCTAGCAGTCAGATAGAGAAGGGTGCCGATCATTCCATGGTAAAGTTTAGGATCGACAGCTATCCCTATCTTATCTTCATCTAACTTGTATCTCTCCACCATTGGAGTATCCATGGTGTCACATTTTTCAAAATGATACTTCTTTAATGATTCAAGAGCAAATTTGGATTGAATAATGAAGATGCCTCTGGGATTCTGAGAAATTTGCAACCCTAAGAAAAATGAAATTTTTTCCATCATCGACATCTTAAAACGTGTGGACATAATTTTCTCAAAATGGTCAGACAATCGTTGATTAGTAGCAGCAAATGTTATATCATTAACATAAATTTGTACCAGTATCATGTCGTTGTCCTCCTTGAGAATAAATAATGTTGGGTCCACTTTGCCTTTGGAGAAGCCTTTCGAGATGAGATACGACGATAGGAGATCGTACCACGCGCGTGGAGCTTGTTTCAACCCATAAAGAGCCATCTTGAGCTTGTACACGTGATTAGGATACTCCGAGTTGACGAATCCATTCGGCTGGCTTACGTAGACATCTTCCCTTAATTCACCATTGAGAAATGTCGTCTTAACATCCATTTGGTAGACAATCATGTTCATGTGATCAACATAAGAAAGGAATAGTCTAATCGCCTCCAATCGTGAAACAGGGGCAAAGGATTCTTCAAAGTCAATACCCAAGGCTTGTTTGTAACCTCCAGAAACCAATCTAGCTTTGTTCTTCAGCACTCCACCTAACTTATCGAGTTTAGCCTTATATACCCACAACAATGTAAGGATTTCAACGTTGCTGGGTAAAGGAACTAATTCCCACACTTCAAGACGTTGAAATTCATTACTTTCCTCGTGCATGGCTTCAATCTAAGATGATTTAGTCATAGCTTGTTGCAATTTTTAGGTTCAGTATCGGAAAGAAATGCATCAAAGTAGCAATATAATGCATGTTCTTGGAGTTGGTGGCGTGTTAAGACTGGTCGATTGATGTCACCAATAATATTACGGATTGGGTGATCCTTTGTCCATTTTGTATTGTGGTTTTCAATCCGTGGTGGTCGGGAGTGAACGATTGCAGGAGCTTCCTCTGAGGTAGACGCACCATTAGGGTCTTCAGGTATTTGTGAACAAAAGAAAGGAAGCTCTTGTAAGTGAGCATATTCCAAATCGTGATCATAGGGATCCTCTTCAACATCATTAGGAACGAGTGGGGGTGATGATTCAGGTGTAGTTTGTGAATTGGTGGGGGATGGGACATCTGGTTCAAGAGTAACAGTAGATGTCTCGAACTGATTTCCATTATCTTGAGCAACTACTTCGGGAAACGGAGCTACTGCTGCAGGTGCTGGAGAATCATTACTAGGTGGATCAAAGAATTCATCAAACATAGGTTGAAATAACTCATCCCACTCGGACCTTGTAGGTGGTATAAATGATGGAGAAGTAGGATTGTTGGGAGTTAATCCAGAACTAATTGTACCGGTTCCCATCCCATGTAATACGGGTTCAGAGTTGTGTTGCTGAAAAGCCATCGCTGCCAGCTCATCAAAATCGGCATCCAAAGTTTCTACTATCTTGACAAGACGTCGGTTATAAATTCGGTAAGCTTTCTTTGCAGGCGAGTAACCAATGAAAATTCCAATATCAGCCTTCGGCTGAAGTTTGCCCAAATTCTCACTATTTGTATTGGGATAACACAGTGCACCAAACACATGAAGAAATGAAATATCGGGTTTGTGTCCATGAAGTAGCTCATATGGAGTTTTACCATGACATTTACGAATGATGGAGCGGTTTTGGGTATCAAATGCGGTTGCCACTGCTTCAGTCCATAAGAATAAAGGAGCATTCGCATAAATCAACATAGTTCTAGCAGCTTCCATAAGTGTACGGTTACGTCTTTCCACGACACCATTTTGTTGTGGAGTGCGGGCAACAGAAGTTTCATGTGAAATACCTACCTTTTCATAATAGTCTCATAGAGTTTGATTAACGAACTCAGTTCCATTATCAGTGCGAATGCGGCGAACAGTAGCATGAAGATGTACTTGGATCATCTTTAAGAAAGTAATAATATACTGTGGTGCTTGATCCTTAGATGCTAAAAATTTTACCCATGTAAACCTTGAGAAATCATCCACCATGACGAGGATGTATTTTCTACCACTCACACTAGCCGTACGCACTGGCCCGCAAAGATCCACGTGCAAAAGATACAGTGGTTCTTGGTTGGTGTCTTCAGCTTTAGGTTTGTATGATTTCTTGGTGCTTTTCCCTAAAGAACACGCGGAACATAGATGATCCTTGTCGAACTTAAGTTTTGGAAGACAACGAACAAGTTCGTTTTTAGCCAAATGGTTTATAGCATCAAAGTTAAGATGAGATAACCGGCGATGCCACAACCATGACTTGGTCTTGGATGCTTTGGAGAAAAGGCATACAGGAGAGGCGGCCATCATGTTTTGAATGGACAATGTGTAAAGATTATCCCCTCGAGAACCCTTTAACAAATAATTTCCTACAAGGTCGCGAATAAATCAAGTATGTTGTCGAAAAGCTACCTCGAGGTTTGAATCGCAAAATTGTCCCACTGAAAATAGATTGTGACCAAGTCCCTCAACATAATAAACCCTTGAAATCGTAACATTCCCAATTTGATATTCACCATAACCCATGATCTTCGCAATATGGTCGTTGCCGAATTTAACCGTTCCTAGAAACTTGCTGACAAAATTTCTGAGCATCGAGCGATTTCCGGTCATATGCTTTGAGCATCTAGAGTCCAAGTACCAGAGGATGATTTGGACCACCTGAAAATATCACCAGACAAGGACGATGTATCAGAATCTAGTAGTTCCTCTGTGTTAGCAGGTACATATATAATTATCTTAGATTTGCTAACCGAAGAATTCTTAGGTTTCCAAACTTGCTTCCTAAATGCCTGCTTAGATTCTAGTTGTCTAAGATCCTGAGGTACTTCTTCACTAGTAGGCACAATAGTGGGGGCAGACCTAGTTAAAGGGCGCTTTTTCCATTTCTTAGTGCTAGTGTTCCTATTTAAAGGATGCTGAGACCTAATTTCCGTGGACGTGATCCTAGTTAAAGGGCACTTAGTTCCATTAGCAGTGAAGGTCCTACCAGTGGGTTTCCATTGCCAACCAACTTGGGTGAATTTCTTCCCCGTTGGAATCCATTAAAGATTGTTCTTAATTGCATATATTTCATTCACGTGATCAACAAGGCATAAATCATGACGCTGAGAAAACATGCATTCATTACAATTCCAACATCGCAAATTCGAACTCACATTTTTCGTAGGCTTCTACACAGAAGCAGATCCTTTTGTCTTAGATACATGATTCTTTTTATTTGAAACTGAAATAACATTCCTAGGGTGAACTTCTACTTTCTTATTGGCAGTCCTACTACGGGAAGGCTTGATCCTATCTTTCTTGTCTTGAGATCCTTTAGCCTTAGTAGACATAATTACTCCTGTAGAAGCCATGGGAACATTAGTGACAGATTTTGATGTAGCCTTTATGGGTGTGTTTAAAAAGGCTTAGATCCTGGATTCTTATTGAATGGAATAATGGCAATGGTGGTGGTTTGCTGTTTTGGGGGTACAGATATCGGTTGCCCAATGTAATCTAAGTTTGCTAAACAATCCTGAATGCGATCCACATATAATAAAAGCTCATATAGAAGATGACTTGTGGGATCTAGTTCACGCATGTCATCAACGATCTCTCTAGCAAGATCAGCATGTTCTAAGGCATTTTTCATGTATGTGGCAAACATAGTTGGACTATTCTTAAATTTTGGATCCCGATATAGCACACGTGGGTTGGGTTTAGGATCACTAGAGGTCGAGGCAGAGATGGTGGCTAGATTATCAACAACTTCTTGTCCTTTGAGTTGAAGTGTCTCCTTTAATTCAACCAAAACCATGTTTTTGTCTATGAGTTGAATATATAAGTCAGAGATTTCCTCGCACTTACGGTTCAATTGGTCAACGAGTGACTTTTGCTCTGCCGCGTTAAAAGTGAAGCGTTCTTCTAACGAACCATAAATATCTGAGAAACCCTGCATTACTTTATCAAGATCCCCTATCATAGAAGTAATTCTATCTTCTAGGGCATGATTCTTAATCTCTACAACCTCTAGTTCCAGTTTCTCTGCTACTGATTCTTTCTTAAGTCTCATAATTTCTTCCTCTAATGCTTGAACTACCTGAATCATCTTGTCACTTGTCTCAACAAAGTTTTCACAATCATTTGTTTTTGAAAGAGTTTCATTTTTAGATTGATTTTCAATTTCAAGAGATATACAATGTTGTTGAAGCTCATTAAAACGTTTTGAAAGTGTGGTATAAGAATCTTGAAGCTCTAAAAATTCAGCGTTAGATTCATGACAAGAATGATTATCTACATCAATCACAGGCTCAACAATATTCACAGATATATCATGCACATCATCGCATTTATTCACAGTAGATGAAATCTCATGAGCATATTTAAGAGTACCAGCTTGCATCACTTCGAGAGACACTATATATTCTAAGAATCGATAATATTTGGATAAAATCTTTTCTTTTTCAATTAAATGTTGTTCATAAGCATCATCCATTTCATAGAAAACTTTTTGAACTTCACCTATTTCAAAACATAGATTTCCCTCTAGATAATAGACTCAATTTTTAATATTGTTTACAAACAGAACGATCTCTTTCTCAAACACCGTTTTCATGTGTTCGAAATCCCATTCTCCAACGGTTTGAGCCGTTGAAGTCGTACATTCCAGGATGACCTTGTCAAACTCGGTAAGGTAACGCTCAATCTCTTCCAAGCTGAGCTTTACCGTACTTATCGGTGGAAGATTCTTAGGAATTTCCTTCGGTTCGTCCGAGTTAACGAGTGTAGGAAGTATACTAAGGCATTCTCTAGTAGGCATGTAAGCGGATGTCTGGATAGATTTCTTTTGCATATTAAATCGATTTCTAAGATCTATTTTTGCATTTGTTGCATTCATTTATGCATAGTCATACTCAGGATATGTAGGAAGTAATTTTAACCGATTCTCTTCATATGGTGACATGCTCTCAAATTCATTTAAAAACACAATCGGATCTAATACCAATTCTAACTTGGTTGCATCATAAAGTCGTGGGTTGTGTTGAAATGCTTGCTTTGCATACCCCGGGTTAGGTGGTAGGTCTATTAGACGCGATAGATTGAACTCTTGAAAAGAAGAATGAAACAAGTGTACTAAATGTGAAGCAGAGTATTGTTTTAAAAGAAAAATATCAGTCTTTTTAACTCTCTCATATGCCTTAATTTCCGTTTCAACTCTTTTAGACTCGAGAATTTCGAAATCCGTTTGTAGTTTTTGAAAATTATTAACGACTGACTCTTTTTCTTTAAGTTCTTTCGAAAGTTATGCTCTTAAACTCTCAATTTCTAGCAGATTATCCATTTGGACTTGCCAAAACCTATCAAATTCAGGATTAGTTAAGGTACTGGACACTGGAGTTAATTCCAAGGTTTTAACCTTTTCCTTATGCAAAGCAAGCTCGGTAGATAAAGTCTGATTAACACTGAGGGTTTCAAGGACCGCATTATTCATTTGGCTAAGCAAATATGTCGAGACCATAACCAAATCAGGTTGAGCAAACGAATTTGTAGTCGTAATAGCTCCCGGTTGTGGTTCACTCAAAGTCTGGGGACTTGCATTGATATTGCTATCATTGTTTGTCTCCTCGATTGAGGTACTAACCACCGGAGGCCGTTCCGGATACTCAGACACTTGCTCAACTTGATATGGTACAATACTAGTATCTGTAGCAGTATTTGGTACCTCAAAGATTATGTCAGCTCCATAAAGTGAATGATTTGCCATGAGAGCTGCTTTGGCGGTATTGAGATCATCACAGTCAGGGTCGTATGCATCCAAATCATCACATTGATATGCGGTATTGTTTGTGATGGCTGCTGTGAGACCTTCAGTGTCCGCGACTCCCGGACCTGCGAGAAATGCCAACTCTTCTTCATCGAGCTGACGGCATTGGGCTTGAGCATTCACCAAGTAGATCTTCTCCTGAAACCATGTGCTATCCCTTTTCCTCTTGGGCTTCTTACACTCTCGGGCCATGTGCCCTTCCCCTTTACAGTTGTAGCATATAATCATCTTCGTTTTGCCAGTGCTATTACTTCTTGTAGCAGCAGTGTTAGATGAATGTGCACCAGCAGTAGATGAATTGGGTCTCCCCTGAAGTGGTTGCACCATGACTCTGCCATCTTGAATTGTAACCTGTTGTCGAGAGTTAGAAGAGTTCCTTAACTGATTGTTAGTTGTAGTTGGTCCTTTGTAACCTCGTTTGTTCAATGTTTGAGTGAGATAAGCAGAAATTTGAGCAAGTATATCAGTAGGACTATCCCCTTGTCTAAACTTAGGGACAGGGATCTCATCATCACAATAGAATGTTGGTGCTGATTGAGCTACAAGCTGATTTGATGGAACACTAACTTGTTGTGAGTAATGGGGTTGAGGAGCCTCAAGTTGTTGATAGGTACTAGTAGGGTTTTTTGGAGGTTGATAAGGTGAATACTGATGTGAAGCATAGGGTAACGGATGTGAATCTCCTTGTGATGATGTCGTTGGTTGCTTATATTGTTGATGATAAGATGTAGGCGGTTGTGGCAAGATCGAGTACCGTGGGAAGCTTGGTGTTTGATACAATGGTTGATAGGAAGATTGGTGTCCCAAAGCAAGTGGAGAGTTGTGATATGACAATGTAGGATGGTTTGCCATTAATGCCAATCGTTCTTGATAAGATCCCTGAGAGAGTCGTTTTTGGATCACATGCTTCTCGTGTTGTTGTAAGAAAGCATAGAGTTGATCTAAATTTGACTTGTGCAAATCACGAATCATCTTAACATCGATGACATATTGACTCCATTCTTGGGGTAACGTATTCAAGAACTTTGTGTTTAGTTGAAACTGTTCAATCCTTAGATTATACACGTTCATGTCATTCATCAAAGTAGTTAAACGCTAGTAGAATCGTGAAGAGTCTCCCCTGGAATGTATGTAAACCTATCAAACAAGTCATACAATTGACATTCTCGTTCTTGCTTAGTGAGAGAGGTCCCTTGTAACAAAACAGCTAATCGATCCCAAAGATTCTTTGCCACTGTGTGTTCACTTACCATTCTATAGATATCAGGTGGAATGGCTTGAAGTATTGTCTGAACGGCCCTTTCATCTACATCGGCAATGATTTTGTTAGCATCGGTCAACTCATGATACAACCTTTCCCTTGTCACATTATTAACGGTAACTTCTCCCAATCTAATGGACCTTTTTCAATTGATTGAAGCATAAGTCGACCATTGGGTTTGCCCATGATGTACGTTTTCATGCGACCTTGCCATGCTTCAAATAAATCATTGAGGAGCAAAGATGGGCGAGTGTCGGTACCCGAGATGATTGAGATATCGGTAAGCGAATTCATTGTTGGCATATATGAATTTGAATTCATTTTATGATCCCTTGAGTAAAGATTATCATAAATGATCGAACAATGAAATAAGGTTATGTGTTTTTGTATTGGTGAATGAAAGATGTTGTTATCTTTTTTGTTGTGTTTGCTTTTGAAATTTACCAAATTACCAAATTAATGCAAGATAGAAAAATCCTCTAAGTTATGCAACTTTTATCCAAAAACAAATTCTATCGGAATGTGCAAGTGTCAGAATGTTGCTTCTGTCGGAATACACTTTCTATCGGAATGATGGTAAGTATCGGAATGTTGGTCCTATCGGAATGTTGACCTGTCAGAATGCCGATCTGTCGGAATGTCCTTCTATCTGAATATTGGATCTGTCGGAATGTTGATCTGTAGGAATGTTGATCTGTCGGAATTTTTAGATCGCAATATGGCTAAAACAATTTGGACAGAGTAACGTCTCAATATCCCTTAAAAACAGTCGGAATCCGCAATCGCAATGAACGATCGGAATATCTCGTCAGAATAAGGTATCGGAATCCTTTGATCGCAAAGTAGAACCTTTTGGTTATTGCGATCAAACCTCACTTACTTTGTACTTTCCGATGGTAACACTTGCTAGAATTTCGGAAAGATGAAAAACAAGAAAGTTCTTAACTTTTGATCCAAAAGATTTGTGTTTTAACCAAAACCAAGATACCCAAATCACTACGACACGAATAAGGAAGGTATACGACTTAAGATCACTAACAAACACGAAAAAATTTTGATGCTTTGGCAATAAACAATCAAAAAACACATGTTATGCTTAAGAAAGCATAAACAATACAAAGACCAACCTATATTTCATCCCATGCTCTTGATACCAATTATAGAACAATGATAATCTTTGTATTTCAAGAGGGTTGATTTATTTATAGAGAGAGAAACTTAGAGAGAGAAATGAAAGAAACTATGTGTATTAAAGTGAGAAATGAAACAACCAACACCTCTTTCCATGGTGGAAAGAGGTTTATATACCCAAGTCCTAATGGACTTGGGCCTCCGGCCCATGAACATGCTCATGGGTCGGGCTTAACATAAATGTAACTTAAACATTACTACGAGCCTATAACTATATTGTTGGAGTGACCGAGACTTTCTTTATACGTAAAAACGTATTTCCAACAGATAATAAACTTTAGAAGTAATCCTGATGGATTTTGGCGTTCAGCCTCGACCTTCGCAAAAGTTAGACATTTGTTAACGTATGTTGCGATGTCTGCTTTCATATTTGGCCATCATTACAACTTCTTCAAATAAGATACATTTAATCAGAAATGACCTGAATAAAATACTTAATCTTATGAGATTCCAATATGACTAAATCTCAAAATCCTCCATATTTAGGCAACCACAAACGGCCTTTTAAACATTTAACGCCATCGGCTCTCATTTCTAATGGTTCACATTAGCCGCGAACCCCTTTTATTATCTATATTATCCTTCTTACAAGCATCAGTTATTTCTAAATTGCTCGGGCAAATTATTCTGCACGGCCATTACCAAGGAGCACATCCTAATTGGTTCTTTATCCTTTCTACATAATGTGTCAGTATCTACATTCACCTTCCCTGATGAACTAAATATCATGACCATAATCACTCATAAATTCTTTCTTCATATTTTCTAAGTTTTAGTTCCGTCTCAACTATTACTTTTATCAGTTTTGCCCAGTCCGACGTTTAAAGCGTCAACAAATATTACAAGTAATTAAATAATAAATATTAAATTTTATGAAACGTAAACGTAAAAATATTTTAAATTTCTCAGTTCGTCCAATTATAGAAAAATGTTCAAAATAAATTTGAACTTAGTTAACACGATCTTTGTTGATTTATCAAAAATAATTAATAAGATCCGTAAATGTTTGAACAATCTTTGTTTATACTTTGGTCAAAATTTTCTTAGTTGGAGAGCAAAAATTGTCGTTCCAAATTCCATATCATGGTTTAAATGATTTTCTCAATTCCTCCTAGGTTGTCTAGAGGTATGCACCAACATCTACTCTTAGATGAGTTTAGTTAAACGATCTGGGTATAAGGGAATAATTCCTTTAAAAATCCTTCAATAAATATCTGTCAAAACCTCTTCGCACTTCCTTTTTGGTATAACCCAAAGCCTTAACGGCTCCGATCTTTGAAGAGTCATCATAGATTCCACTACCATTTATCACATGGTAAAATAATGTAAAGGACCAATCTTTAAATCACATGATAAATACTCAGGGTAGTCTACAGATGGTGTTAAATCCAAGATCGTTAGACCCAAACAGTCGAAACTGTTTTACCTAGAGTAATCATCATTCATAGGATTTAACATACCCGAATAGAACAATAATAAGAACAAGATGTCTAACAAAGACAAATTCTTCCCGAAGGGTTTGTATTATTGATTAACACAAACCGCTCTAGGTGTGTGTACATTCAATCCCACACCTAAACATCAAAGCAAAAGTAGGTTACATTGTAGTAGTGAATGAATGAATAAAGCCTACGGCTTACACACATGATTTATCAAATTCATGAATGCCACACGTGCGTTGGTCAATCCAAACGGTATCACATGAAACTCATAATGTTAATTACATGTTCTGGATGTAGTGATTGGAATAAATAATCTCCTTTGCGGACGTGAATTTGATTATAACAACGAGACCGTAGATCAAATTTTTGGAACATACGCTAGAACCTTGTAAATGATCGAACAAATCTTTCATCTTGGGAGATGGATATCAATTTTGATCATCAATTTATTCACTTCACGGTAACTAATGAATATATGGAATGATAACACCATAGCTCTTCATGATGACGAGCTCGGTAGAATAAAAGCTTTCTCCGAAAACTCTCTCATTGTACGGTAACTCTTTCGATTCAGATGGTTCTAACGTATAGTGCACATGCCACAGGTGCAGCACCGGGAATATAATCAATACCAAATTCAGCTTGCCTTATTGGCGGAAGTCTAGGTAATTCATCAGCAAATACCTCAGAAATTTTCAATAACAGGAACATCTTTTAATAAATTTACTTTATGTTCTTTCTAGATTACAAGATCTCTGACTATTTCATAACCTTCATGGTATAAATTCAAGCCCAAATGCAGGATATGGTCACCCATCGGAAATTATTTAGATCACCTTTGATAATCAACATCTAATCTTTTACGGGAATTCTACTCGAGTTCCCATCAATTAAGACAATGACATCATGTCATAATCAATCAATAAGATGAGAACTTCTCAAACGGCTAAAAATAACTCGTAACCCTTCACAAAATTAGGGATATCTGGAGACATAACTACCATTAAAATAGTAAGGTCAACGCATGATTTACACGAGAGAATGTCAAATTAGACAAAGACGAGAACATTAACAAATATGAGTATATATCATGTTTTCATGAATTGATTACGCATTTGAAAGCACCTCGGATCGTTACTCATGTCATTCAAATGGAACCTAATCAAAAGAAATGATAGGAACGTCGATACACCTAGTCGGGTATCAATACTTGATAATTAGATAGGTTTCCAAGGAATCTTATTATTTAAAGAAATGAACAAGAAGGGGATGTCAACTTTCAATAAGACAATATCCATAGATGAGTAAATCCGATTCTGAATGATAAATGGTACGGGCACATATGTAGGTGTCCCTAACAGTATGTCCCTAATTCGCACTTCTTGTAGATCTCATAAAAATTCAATCTTTCACAATTACAAATAAAAATGTAATGTTTATTAACAATTTCATGGTGACTACTAATCAGCCTTGCATGGTCCCTTCCAAATTGTACGTAGGCGCGCAACTATATACAATTTTAGGATTTATGATGCAATACTCAGTTCGTCAAAATTTTGTCATTATGTTTAAAATAAAAATGTTTTCATGCTTAATTCTGGAATAAGAATCAAAATGAATTTACAGAGATGTTCTTCATTATGGAAGCAATTAAGTTTTCCAAGGTGTTTTATAAACAACTTTATCTTGATCACGATTACTTATAAATCTCACTTTGAATAATCCATATGGTGACAAAATTTCAATTTTTCTCAAGGGACACTATTTTAACTTATAAAAACAATGAGTGATCTGCAAAAGAGTGATGAAGAGTAGTTCACCAAGAACTAACTACGATATAATAGGAGATGAGCTTAGCCAAATAATCATGAGGTTCATGACCTCGATGGCACTCAGAAATAAAAAGAGAAGAATCTACAACACAACTCTATCCGAAATGAGTACTTGTTCAATGGTTGTGTAAAACCCGCATACTTTTACCATGAATAGTACCCTTAAGATCGTACATATATGATTAGAACTTTCCTTTTATAACATGTTTACGTTTCACGTATAAGAATTACGAGTATTATGTACGTGTTAGAACACGATAAGTATTTATTACGTATGAACACACGATAACTATTCCAATAATAATTATAAACACGAACATGCGATCATGAAATCATGAACGTAATTTAATCACGAGATAATATTATTTACGTATATATATTTATTACGAACACGAATAAATATATTAAGTCACGGTTAATAATTAATTAAAACACGTAAAACACGAACATGATAAAACACGAGAACACACTATAATATTTAGACTCGAGAAAGCACGGGTTACCCCATGTGGGCCCCATACCACGAAATTAGGGAGAAGAAATGGGCATAGCCCATGCAAAATTAACTAACTAGCAAAAAGGGGTAAAACATGTTTCATTTTTTTTACAAAAATTAGAAAACAAAGAAAAACCCTAATTTTTCCTTTTTCCTCTCCTTTTGGCCGCCACCTTAAAACACCATAGAGGGGTGTTCGGGTTGATTTTGATCTAGGAAATCTTTCAAGGATTCGTGTGTGTTCATCCTTAATTGATCCACGTATTCGGTATAACTTTTTAACCCTTTTCTTTTATGTTTTGATATGTTGAATCACATAAAATCATGATGTTTTTAAAAACTAATTAAAAACATTTATTAAAACATGTCTATGATTATGGGGTAAATCAAAACAAGGGTTTTTAGGGGTGTTTGTTCTAGCCGACGCCTAACCGAGCCCCTAAAGGGTCTCGGATTGGCTTATGAACCACCACCGAGACCTCATGGTCTCGGTATGGTGGTGTGGGTCCCACGGCAGCAGCAAACAAGGGGTACCCCGACCTTGGTTCGGGGTATGGTGTTTATTACGGGTCCGGTTCATGGTTTCTAGTCACGATCCGGTTCATTGATTATGTTAAGGTGTATGATTTAATAGTTATGTGTTAAAAATTAAATTAATAAAATATAACATGATTAATTTAATTAACATGACTTAGGTTATAAATTAAATTATTAGATCATGAATTTTAACCTAAGTATTTATATTTTAACTAGACTTTATAATTAATTAATTATTAAAACTATGACAATTTTTAGAAACTTGTCTTTTTTAAGCAGTAATTCTATTTTGGAAACTTTCTATTTTCGAAAACATTCTATTTTAGGAAACTTTCTATTTTTGGAAACTTTCTATTTTTGAAAACTTTCTATTTTTGGAAACATTCTAATTTTGGTAACTTTCTATTTTAGGAAACCTGCTATTTTTAGAAAGTTACTTGTTATTACACAGTAAGTATAATAATACATGAGATACAAGTAATACTTAATCAGAATAGACAGAATATAAGATAAATACAGCATAGAGCTTAAAACAGTAAAACATGACATGAACGTATAAAATAAGCTAAGACATGATATAAAATCAGTTACGTATTTAGTAATCAGATACTTATACACGTATGTATTTATGTAGCATTAGTGATACCGAAGTAGGACTCTCTTCCGTTCGTCTTCTTCGTTCACTGGACATAAGGTACAGATTCTCGTCCTTTCAGTATGGACATTCTTTCCTTATTAGGATTCCCCGTATGCAGCCAACTGTTTTCCCATAGTATAAGTTTATATGTTTGATTGCTTATGTTTAATTTAGAATACCTATAGCCATTTACATGCATGACCAGTTTCACCTAGTTATGGAGGTACCATAACCATAACACTAGAGGCACTGGTGTTATGACTTCCCCACGGCAGAGTGATTGCTCATGGCGTCCCTTCAGCTTTTGGCCGTATTATTATTATTTATCATGTGGGGCGTATGGGTGCATCCTATTTGCATGTTTTTCAGCAGATTACTCAGTGTGAATGTGGTGTTTGCCTTGCATCCTTCACAAGGAGCTGATCCCTCCTACCCAAAACCAGTATATTAAATTAGAGACAGGCCCTCTAATTTGCATGATGAGGTCACCCCTCAAAGTATTCATGCTCGATGGATTTTCATGACCTATATTGGCTAATGGTAAAATATGTTAAACAGTTTTCATAAGATTAGCATAAGGCTTTTCAAACTATAAAACCAGTTTTATGAACATATTCCGGGTTTTCCAGGACGTATATATTTTCCGCTGCTTTTAAGTCTCTGTTATGTTTCAGTCATTCATACTATGTCTATATCCGTGCACTGAGCGTTTTGCTCAGCCGTTACTTTCCTTTCCATGTCCCAAAATGGCAGGTACCCAAGGACGGACTCGAGCATTTGGAGGACGCGCATAGGAGAGAAGCTGCCATAGACTTCTTTTCCTTCTGCCTTCACATATTTATGCTTGTTTAAGTCTTTCATTCATTTCATTTACTTTCTTATGTTTTAGGCTTATGTTTGGGAACCGATGTTTGATTTTGGTTTTCCCTATGGTCATGTATGTTTTACTACATATTACCTTGTATGCTTTGATGACACGCCATAATTACACGTGACATTCCATTTATCAAAATGGGGTGTTACAATTATGGTTTCAGAGCAAAGGCTTCGACCTGTAGGCTCTAAAACTTGACCTGTGACTAGTGGGTAGTCACCAGGAGCTTCCTAAGCCAACTTTTGTTATTCTACGTATTGATGTTTTCAGTGCATTGTTGTTTTAACCATGATGTTTTTCAGCACCTTGAGGTTTTAACCTTGATGTTTTCATCGATATTGTTTTACTAATATGGATGGACAACCGTCATTCATATTTAGTTATGTGTCATTGTTTCATGCATAATGTTCCTCGTGAACTGTGGCTATGTGGACTGAACCCCAGTAGTTCATAATTAGTCACATAATTTTTTTTTCCTGATAAGTTTTGACAGATGAGTTTCATTTATTTATGTTTCATGTATCATTGTTGCAGGAATTATGACTACGTAACGGTTGGTACAAGACTGGCCCTATTTAGTCGCATGTGCTTTTATCGAAACTTTTAACTTTGGGACCGACCCATAGGCGTCCTCTCGCCATGTCGTTTGTTTTGGGACCGACCCATAGGCGTCCCCTCGCACATATAAAGGTTTTTATAAACTACATTATACATTCATGCACTGTTTTTCATGCATAAAATTTTTCTCATGATTTATTGGCATAAATTTGTTTTTATGTCCCCTCATAAGTTATTATGTTTTATGTCAAGTATGCTGTCATACTGTCATAGTTAACTTCGGTTTCATGCTAATTATGTTATACACTCCTTCACATGAGTTGTTCCATGTTTCTTCATAAGGACTTGGTCTTCACGTGATTATGTCTTATGTCTCTTTTGCTGTCTTTGCTTCCATGCAAGACACTGTTGGAATTCATGTAAATTCTGCTTTCATGATAGTCATGGTTGGTTTTCATTGATCATGCTTTCAGGAAAATCATCTTGAATTTTGTGTAACCACACTTTAACGTTTCTCTATGCAACCAGAATGAGGTATATACTGGCATTGCCATGTTATCATGATGGTTCTCCTAACCGTTTAACCGATATACATTCCTTAAATCATGACAAATGATCGACCCCATACTGATCATTTCATGTGCATTCCATGTGTACTCCATGTACTGTATTCCATGTGTATTACACGTACCTAAATCCACGTGTATTTCACTTGCAATACTTCACGAGTATTCGCTAGTCGATTCTGAATCATCTCAGGCATATGTCCACTTGCTGATATTCTACAAGATTGCTGATGCCGCTCATAGCTTGGAGATGTTACTAGGGTTGATGCTGCTGATGTTTGGAGACGCTACGAGATGCTGAAGCTGTTCACAACCTGGAGATATTACAAGACGAAGACAAAGACGTTAGATCAAAGCGATCGGACGAGAAGATGCTTCACCATCAGACGATTTTCATCAATCATTGTCCCTAATTCTTAGTTACATGTCACACGTCATTCAATTGTCGTTTCAGTCATATGAGTGCAAACCGGTACCAGCCGGCCACTCAACTGAATAATTACATGAATCACAGTCATGAGAGTAACCGTCATGGAAATGACAGACAGGATGATAGTAACCACTACTATGACAATAACTATCCTAGAAATCGCAACCGAGGCTCCAGCCGCGGACGTGATCAGACATACAAATGATCAGTAGTCCAACCGATCCGCCAATTCTGGCATAATAACCTAATATTTATGGTTCTATTTGTTTCACATCTCGAGACACATGTCAAGACATCAGTCAAGACACATGTCTCATGTATACTTTTTGAAGACACATGTCAAGACACCAGTCAAGACATATGTCATGCTTATATTTCAAAGACACGAGTCAAGACACATGACTCACGTCCAACTATGGAACATTTCTAAGCAATTCAGGGTACCCTCCCAGGGTATATCCATTTTGTTGTGCCACGTATTAATCAGGCTACAAGAATTTCAGTACCATCACCGGTGTATCAGTAAGGTCAGTCACGTTCCTTTCTTGCACCTATATTTCATATGTTCATGACCATATCGGACGCCATTCGTATTCCCCATGTATACGAAGGTTTTCTTCAGCCTAATGATAAGATCCCAACTGATAACGCATTACCTCGGTCAGATGCGAGTTGAATTTAATCCTAATTATGGACTACGAACCACACACCATGCTCTGATTCATGATTATGTACGGTGATGTTCAGACTCCTAAATATTTTTAGCATGATTTTCCATCAGGAAAATCTGTACAAATCATTTATGCTTTACAAGCACGTGCTTTGTTAGCCATGACTGCTAAAATTTTTAGCTGTCAGTTAAGACATGACCACCGAAGTTCCTTTTACATTTAACCAGAAGAATACTCCAAAATCTTCCCATACATTCAAGAAGAACCTACAAGGAGAAGGACGGTGCCATGAGATTATGTGTCAACTACCTTCGATTTAAACAAATCACCATTCATAACCGTTATTCTCCTCCACGTATCGAAGACATGTCCAATCAACCGTATGGCGTTAAGCATTTTTTTCCAAGTTCGGATTCATGATCATGCTGCCAATAGTGACGAGTGAAAAAGCAGGACATGTCCATGACTGTTGTTCGTGCACAACTCAGTCATGCTAGATCCATGATTTTGAATTAGTCTCATCAATGCTCCAACAGCATTATAGGAATGAGTTTCCATGAACTCATAAACAAATTCATTAGTGTTTTCATATATGACAACCTAACCTTCTCTAAAGTCTAGAGAAGAACAGGAAGACCATATCTGCACTATGTTGCAAATTCTATGACAAGCGAAATTTCGCCCTGGTAATTTCCAATATCAATTATGGTTGATTATAGTGACACGCTGAATCACATGGATTCGCATGGTTAATCTTACCATGACTCAGCTTATGCGCAAAGACGAGAACCCTACACTACATTAGGTGCCCAGAAAATCCTACGCTAAGAGAAGTCTAAATTCGGAGACTCATAGTTCCGCAAATTTCTATGTATCAAGTTTCTACGATGCAAGATACAGTTACGTTCATATCTAGGTACCTGACATACCAACAGGTTAAGATAGGACACCAACAACTGGGATGTTTTCACCATCTGAAATGGTGAATTGAAATGGGACAAGATCTCCACGGATTTTGGTTACCAGATTAACGCAAACTCAGAAGAAGCATTATGCTATCTGGGTTATTGCAAACATTTTGATCAAGTCTGTAGAATCCTTACATCCACAAGGATTTCAGAACCAACAGATTGATCGGACATGTCCCAGCAAAGGCTCATCCGATCACTTGGCAATCCCTCAGTTATCGGGTCAGATAAAGATTCGCAATTGTGCTCCTTATTTACTTCACGTCTTCATTCTAATTCCACGACTTGCTTTCGCGCTCGCGTTCATGACACTATTCACGTTCATGATGGTATCTCAGCTTACGATTTTACGTTCATTTTTTTCTCATTCTGGGAAGTTTTGCAAGAACTTGAGAGACCAGACCCAAGTTTAGTATAACTCCATATCCTCAGATAGACGTTTCTCGTCATATTCCATGTCTCACCTTGTAGCGTTTGGCATTACCGCCATTATATTCTATGTTCACGATATGTTTCACATGTCATGTTCATTCCACGTTCCTCATATCATGATCAAGCTATGTTACACGTATCATGGATCACGATATGTTTACTCATACTACACTCAGCATATCTCCACGTATCACATTCAAAATTTTCCACGTATCACGTTCAAAAATTTTCACGTATCACGTTCAAAAATGTTCACGTACTACGTTTCTTTATGTCTCGCGCATCGTTGCTAATTATCAGTTAAGTTTGAGTGTTTTGCACGATAACGTTTCAGTTTCCCTTACACATTAATTCTTATTCCCTCGATCAAATTTAGGGGATCTACCTTACGTTGATAACCAAGAACTTATTCGTATTTCAAGTCAGGGTCAGGAGGACCAAGATTTATCATTTGTGTCAAGATCTGTGATGGAACCGTTCCAAGAGAGAAGCCACTTGAAAACGGAAAAGTTCATCCGGACTTCTTATCCGTTTTTTTCTCTTATCAATTAGATATGTCATTTCAGTCACGTCACGTTCCATGTCCTTTCAAGACATGTCACGTTCCACGTTCCTTCTACCGTGTCACCTGCACGTTCATTTATCTTACATACCCTCTTGGTTTGATTCGGGTATGTTTCTCTTTCAGTTACGTTATCTATAATTCGGGGACGAATTATTCTTTTTAGGGGGGAAGATTTGTAAAACCCGCATACTTTTACCATGAATGGTACCCTTAAGATCGTACGTATATGATTAGAACTTTCCTTTTATAACATGTTTACGTTTCACGTATAAGAATTACGAGTATTACGTACGTGTTAGAACACGATAAGTATTTATTACGTATGAACACACGATAATTATTCCAATAATAATTATAAACACGAACATGCGATCATGAAATCATGAACGTAATTTAATCACGAGATAATATTATTTACGTATATATATTTATTACGAACACGAATAAATATATTAAGTCACGGTTAATAATTAATTAAAACACGTAAAACACGAACACGATAAAACACGAGAACACACTATAATATTTAGACTCTAGAAAGCACGGGTTACCCCATGTGGGCCCCATACCATGAAATTAGGGAGAAGAAATGGGCTTAGCCCATGCAAAATTAACTAACTAGCAAAAAGGGGTAAAACATGTTTCATTTTTTTACAAAAATTAGAAAACAAAGAAAAACCCTAATTCTTCCTTCTTCCTCTCCTTTTGGCCGCCACCTTAAAACACCATAGAGGGGTGTTCGGGTTGATTTTGATCTAGGAAATCTTTCAAGGATTCGTGTGTGTTCATCCTTAATTGATCCACGTATTCGGTATAACTTTTTAACCCTTTTCTTTTATGTTTTGATATGTTGAATCACATAAAATCATGATGTTTTTAAAAACTAATTAAAAACATTTATTAAAACATGTCTATGATTATGGGGTAAATCAAAACAAGGGTTTTTAGGGGTGTTTGTTCTAGCCAACGCCTAACCGAACCCCTAAGGGGTCTCGGCTTGGCATATGAACCACCACCGAGACCTCATGGTCTCGGTATGGTGGTGTGGGTCCCACGACAGCAGCAAACAAGGGGTACCCCGACCTTGGTTCGGGGTATGGTGTTGATTACGGGTCCGGTTCATGGTTTCTAGTCATGATCCGGTTCATTGATTATGTTAAGGTGTATGATTTAATAGTTATGTGTTAAAAATTAAATTAATAAGATATAACATGATTAATTTAATTAACATGACTTAGGTTATAAATTAAATTATTAGATCATGAATTTTAACCTAAGTATTTATATTTTAACTAGACTTTATAATTAATTAATTATTAAAACTATGACTATAATTAATTAATTAACATGACTTAGGTTATATTATTAGTAATTAATAATACATGTTTTAACCTAAGTATTTTACCTTATTTAATTAAAATCATGATATATTTAATTAAATATTTTAACCTATAGTTTATTTAATTTACATGTAATAATTAATAAACTATACCTTATATCAATATGACTTAGAAAATAATCAGAAAACACTTAAGCTTATATAATTATCTTATTTAGCCCGCTTATATCTAATTATGGAAACTTCTATTTTTAGAAACTTATTTAATTAAGGCAGCTAATCTATTTATAGAAACTTTCTATTTTTAGAAACTTATCTATTTTAAGCAGTAATTCTATTTTTGGAAACTTTCTATTTTCGGAAACTTTCTGTTTTTGGAAACTTTCTATTTTTTAAAACTTTCTATTTTTGGAAACTTTCTATTTTTGGAAACTTTCTATTTTTTGTAACTTTCTATTTTAGGAAACCTGCTATTTTTAGAAAGTTACTTGTTATTACACAGTAAGTATAATAATACATGAGATACAAGTAATACTTAATCAGAATAGACTTTATATAAGATAAATACAGCATAAAGCTTAAAACAGTAAAACATGACATGAACGTATATAATAAGCTAAGACATGATATAAAATGAATTACGTATTTAGTAATCAGATACTTATACACATATGTATTTATGTAGCATTAGTGATACCGAAGTAGGACTATCTCCCGTTCGTCTTCTTCGTTCACTGGACATAAGGTACGGTTCCCGTCCTTTAAGTATGGACATTCTTACCTTATTAGGATTCCCCGTATGCAGCCAATTGTTTTCCCATAGTATAAGTTTATATGTTTGATTGCTTATGTTTAATTTAGAATACCTATAGCCATATACATGCATGACCAGTTTCACCTAGTTATGGAGGTACCATAACCATAACACTAGAGGCACTGGTGTTATGACTTCCCCATGGCGGAGTGATTGCTTGTGGCGTCCCTTCAGCTTTTGGCCATATTATTATTATTTAACATGTGGGGCGTATGGGTGCATCCTAGTTACATGTTTTTCAGCAGATTACTCAGTGTGAATGTGGTGTGTGCCTTGCATCCTTCACAAGGAGCTGATCCCTCCTACCCAAAACCAGTATATTAAATTAGAGGCAGCCCCTCTAATTTGCATGATGAGGTCACCCCTCAAAGTATTCATGCACGATGGATTTTCATGACCTATATTGGCTAATGGTAAAATATGTTAAACAGTTTTCATAAGATAAGCATAAGGCTTTTCAAACTATAAAACCAGTTTTATGAACATGTTCCGGGTTTTCCAGGACGTATATATTTTCCACTGCTTTTAAGTCTCTATTATGTTTCAGTCATTCATACTATGTCTATATACATGCACTGAGCGTTTTGCTCAGCCGTTACTTTCCTTTCCATGTCCCAAAACGGCAGGTACCCAAGGACGGACTCGAGCATTTGGAGGACGCGCATAGGAGAGAAGCTGCCATAGACTTGTTTTCCTTCTGCCTTCACATATTTATGCTTGTTTAAGTCTTTCATTCATTTCATTTACTTTATTATGTTTTAGGCTTATGTTTGGGAACCGATGTTTGATTCTGGTTTTCCCTATGGTCATGTATGTTTTACTACATATTACCTTGTATGCTTTGATGACACGCCATAATTACACGTGACATTCCATTTATCAAAATGGGGTGTTACAGGTTGCATCACTAATGCGAACATTAGGAAGAAGCAAGAAAAGATAGATAACATCGATATATGTAGGATTTAGCAATCAAAGGTAGTCTTTTAATTAATCACAAACAAGTCAAAAATTGTAGCGTAACATATTACTTGTCGTCATGTCATACAATTCCAAGGACTCATCCTACCAACTGATGTCTCAGTTAAGTTAGGGATTTTAAAAGATATTACAATGAATACTAATCTACATGATTCATTAAGTGTCCCACCTGTCCCGGAAGATCCATCGGTCCCAATTCAAAAGAAGATTTCTTCAATTTTTTTTGGACATTGGGCATCCTCGTCATTGGACAATGGTCTAGGAACAACCCTTAACACGAACCAACAATCATTTAAAACTTTATAATTCAATCACAGGACTTAACAACTTCCTCTTAACAATCTCGTATTCCATACGAGTTAAATTTGACTTTATTCAAGTTTCAACCAACTTATACTTAATACGACATCCTACCTCATTCTCCAATACATTCAACCTTATTCTTAGACCTTGAAAGGGCAATAAAAGCTCGATATGAACAACACTTAATTTCCAATTCTATAGCTCTTACAACCATAATTATCCAATGAGTCACTAGTATGAAATGACTTACACATTCAATTAGACTTCTCAGAAAGATACTAGTGGCATGAGGCTTTTTGGGTAATGGTTCCAATGACAGCCTCAGGTGCAACATTTACCTTTTCGATTTCAATTTTAAGAATTGGGTGACACCGAATCAGATGACACCTTTCTAGGTGGTAAGGTTTTGTCAAACTCCACTCTATAAGGAAAGATCGTCATGACATCGATATCAAATTTAATCTCGCCAATTGTTCTTCAAGATCATAATCAATTAATATCAACATTTCTACGAGTATCAACCATTTTTTTGGGATCATAAATATCCACAACTTGGTTTAGATCTAGGATAGCTAGAATTCCTAGAGAAATAGCTTTGATTGATTTGCTAGGGGAGTTAGGGTTTCTTGTGACAATCTACGTCATATAAATACCTCGTATAAGTATTAAAATAATCATCAAACAATCATGTAATCAAATTACAACATATATATATAATCCAAGTTATATATATATATATATATATATATATATATATATATATATATATATATATATATATATATATATATATATATATATATATATATATATATATATATAATATATATATGGGGCTAAGTTTGACATACGAATATAAAAGGTGCCATGTCATATCCTATGTGGCATTATTTCATTGGCTATAGGATTATATTTAGTTTATTTTAGAAAATATATTTTTTAAATCGGCACATTATATTTTGTTTATTTTGGAAAGTAGATTTTTTTTAAATCGGCGGATTGATTTTATTATTAGATATCACGTATTATAAACCCTAAAAAACATAATCGTACGCCTCTTCTTTCAACCACAAACAAAACAAGTACGTTATATTTTGTACAACCTTAACAATGGTCATATTCTTTGCATGTAGGTAATTCGATCTTTGATCATTGTTGGTCATATGGAGAATAACTTATCTCGAAGCAATTCTGTGAAGAAACATGGTATGTATTCCTGTTAGCTTTCTTTCTTTTGATGTAAAAAGAACAACAAATAATGATAACAAAAGTTATTAAAATTTGTTGTTGGCATGCCTTTAAAATAGCTGAGTCCATCATTCTATTGGTGTCTAATTGATCAAACAGGATTTCGATGACCCTCGAAGATTACTCGCTGCTAATAGCGCAGATAACATTATGGAACTTGTGTTTGAAAGATTATTGTGTTTGATTATAATGTACAAGTACGTGTATATTAATCTGAATTCTTTAATCATCTTATTTGCAGATCATGCATGTTCTACAACCCTAAAATCATTCATTCGATTTGTTTTGGCTTTTTATCTAAACCCTAATATCATGTATACATGATTTATTTGATTTTATTAGTCACACCTCATCTACAAACTGATTTGTTTTGTGGTAATGACCGGTGACAGCCTAAGGTAACTTACTCAGTGTTTTGGTTAAACTACTTCAAAACTGAAGGATGCAATATCATGTGAATATAAAGGGTTGACTGTCATCACCATCGCTCATCGCATCTCCATACGAACAATGTATTGGTTCTTGATCAAGGAGTATAGGTATGCTCAATTAAATTGGCTTTCTCATTCCTTAAATATTATTAGACGTGTCAAAAGGCAAATTAATGACTTTATATATCTTATATAACATTTTTTGCAGATCTTGAAGCTAAATGGTTTTACTTTCAGTGTTCGAGTGATCGTGGCTTTGCGACAGCAACCCTGAAGAGAGTAAGTTTGATGTTATCTGCATTGAATTATTATGGTTCAGACTCTGCCGATATGGTGATGGTTGTGAAGGATGTTGCTAAACCCGTGTCATAAACACTAATATCTATCTTTAGTTATTATGAACTTTTTAAAAAGCGAATATTTTTTTGTGAATCAGCATGTTAATGGTATTCAAAGATTTCATAATTATAATTCTTCTAATTGTTATGTGGTTGTGAATCTTAACTTTTTTCACTTTGAAGTTATCGTAGATAACCATTAAAATGTCCAAAATTGATGGTGAAAAGAGGTTCCTTCTCTGGGCTGTCTGTAGTATCCACTTACAGCTACAACATGGACCACACGTAGAAGGTTGTGGAGCAGAGTGACAGCAATTCAAAAGGCAGAGGTTCGAGAAGCGCGTAAAATATCCAATATAGGCATTAACAAATAAGTGAGATTTTTGGGATAATGTGTGTTATTTAATTAATAGATGCTCTTTTTCTGTATTGCAGTGCTCATGGATTAACCCCAATAAGTTAAGTTAGCATGTTGCTCTAACTATTGACGATGCAGGTATGTTTTAATTAATATAGAGTCATGACATCTCGAGATGCAATCACTAATCGTATTCACCGACGAATTAACGATATCCAAAATCTAAGGTAAATATGTTACAAATTTTACTCTAAAATCAGGCTTTGAAAACATTTTGATGCATTATGTGTCTGAGGTAACACTCATTCGACTTCTGCCATTTAACACCTAGAAAATATGATTAGAACATCTCGTGACTAACTAGACTTCGCTTGAAGGACTGAACTTCGAAAATAAGCAGTTTATGAAAAAAACAGAGCCTACAATCGATTGTTTAGGATGAGGTAATGTCCTTGGAATTAACTTCGTGTCCCTTAAAAGAAGTAACGCAGCGATAGAATTAGAGATATTATGCATTTTTACTCATCAGGTGTGGAACCATCAAGTTTAATTTCTAACACAAGGTAAAAATTTTAAGTTTGATTTTGTTATAATTTTGGCCTTTTTAAGTATCGAATTTGATAAAAATTAGTTTTATCTCATCAAAGTATTAATGTACTATTATGTTCTTATCATATAATAAAATTTGATTGCATTTGCGCCAACAAGCTACCTCCCATGAGCATTTTTATAGCATTTCTAATATATTGCAATGATCACTAGGTCTTTTGATTAAGCCATTTAGCATATCTTTGCTACAATATATTTTACACGAATGAACCATGAAACCATATCACGGATCTAATTTCCTATCTGATGTTTGCTTTTGATATTTTGAGGTGCACAAGATACAAATATTTTTGTATCTTGAAATTTTTATGACATCTTTAATTTTTTGAAAATGTGATGCAGTATGCAAACAAGCAGGCTATGTGGAGTCACCTTGTGCAGCTTGAAAATCTTAAGTAAACTATAACTCAACTTCTTATGTGAAGGATATACTCTTTCTTATCAGTTCTATTCTCGACATATGTGTTGTCTTTCTTCGATTGAAGTTGATATTTGTCTTTTGAATTTGTACAGGCTCCTGATTTATCATCAGTCCAAATCAAGCTGCTAATGGAATTTGTGAATTATTCAACACTTATCACCGTAATACAAATTTAATTTTGTATTCCTTCCATTAAGCACTATATAGTGATGTAACTATTATCGAGGTCACATTTTTTATGGAAAAGGAGTTGTAGCTGACTTTTCTGTAAGCACTTACGCAGGAAGTTCAATAAATGATGTAACTATTACCGAGGTAAAATGCTCGATAGTAAACTTAATGGTGCCTATCATTTGCTTCGCAACTACTATCTACATGTCACTCATGCAGATTTGTTAATTTGGGAGGTGATGAAATTGACACCAGTTGTACACAGCCCGTAGGAATATAACATGTCACGTTGTCGGAGCTCCATATCTGCACGTTCATGCTTTTGAAGATTTTCCTATTATCCTTTTCACTTCACTGATTTACTGCTGCATTGAAATATATTTTACTACTAAATATCGTAAACTTTTTACAGGGGAGTAGGTGGTGGTAGTGACACATGGTTGTGTCATCCGAGCACTACACCTACTGGCTGCTTCTATAGGAAAGGCACACCAAGAAGGAGGAATATTGGATGCTTCTTTCAACGTATTACATCTAACTGATAATGAATAATGGATTATCAATCTGACAATCTCATGGCTGAGAAAGTCAAAAGATATAGGTAAGTATATTTTTAATTTACTTGTCATGTATTTGCATATAATGTGATATTATTATATGTCCCATTTACTGTGAGATAGTAATAACATTTGCACTAGAATTTAAATCTTACCTATATCCCATTTAGTGTTGGACTAAACTATTACATCTGAGGTAACTGGCCATGAGCGATGTTTAGATTTTAGGAGAGTGACATTAATGCATTATAACTTATAAGACGGTATAAACTTATGCAGATTGTAGCTTAGTTAATAAAAAGTAAAGATAACGAATAGCAAAACCACTGCCCCCTAAGAAGGCCGATAACTGTAACATATGAGCATAAAAATCGGTCTCTGTGTGTTTGTGTGTGTGGTATATATCATTCGAAACAACAAGCCAGTGTGGCAAAGAATGAGTTGCAAGAGATTCAACTCTCAGAAATTATGATAATCATTCGTCCATGTAATACAGTTAAATCGTTTTAGTATGTTTGTGATAGTTTAATTATTCTTGCAAGCTTATCCAGTCCTGTGGCTTATAACTTTTTTCTGGTGTCCTGAAATGTTCTGGTTGTGCTTAACTGCAGAAATTCCAGTCACGAATGTCAACACAGAAGAGGTATCTTATGTTCACCATTTGGTTCTACTACAAGCTGGACACACTCAAATTGGGATTCTGGGATTGTGGGAATGCTTTTGAAAAGCCAAAACTGAGTCACTGAATACGAGCCACTTAATTATCATTTACTAGAACCTTGATCGTATTGTAGTTTGGTTTGCTGTATGAATACTCTAACATATACCTACAAGGTTAAATTATTCATATTTGTTTTAGTTGTGCACGCTCAATGTTTATGCATTTATCATTTTGGCCTTAAGGCTCATTTCTACTTTGTGTAGAGAAATTTCTACTCAAGTTGAACAGTACTGAATAGTGAGTATATTAAATTCAAAAACCTATAATACTAACTAAAGCTAAATCATGGAATAACATCAATTAAACATAGCAGATCACACAATATATTATCACTTTTGTCAACTGTCAACTAAAAGTTTCCATTAAATTTTGTCCGACGAGTGATATAAAGACATGTAAGCACAATGATAGTTGAATCTTCATCTATATTTATGAAAGATGTTACCAAATTGTTCTATTTATTATCTTTATTCTTGTAGCATTTGTGCCACCGAAAATATGATACACATATATGGTATATAAGGATTGGTGACCACATTGTTTTATTCTCTTGATTTTGTAGCTTTTGTGCCACCAAAAATTTGATATATATAGTCTATAACGAGTGGTAGATATTTCAATTGTTTTAAGGGACTGAAATTTAAAATCCGATTGGGTTAGAAAGTTTTGTCGAACTCGGGTTTGGGTCAACCAAATTGACCCTAATTTTATTAAAACAAAGGTTATATAATTTCTGTTTAAAAAAAGGAAAACAAAGTTATTTTATAATATTTGATCTATACTCGAGTTGATCAGAACCCGAATTGACTCGAACCCGATTAACCTGAGTTGAAATAGTGTTAGGTTCGGGTTTATTTTTAAGCATCGACACAAATTTAACCCACGGAATGATCCGAACACGAGCAACCCGATCCGATTCCCACCCTTTATTGCAATAAAAGAGTGTCCTTATATTTAAAAAAATCAATATGAATTAAAAATTTACAACTTTAGACTTCCAAAAAATTAAAAATAAAAAACAAAACAACCTTAAAAATCACTTTATTATAACAATATAAAATATTCTTACACATTAATACTAAATAACAAAAAAAGTTTACCATATATACTAAATATAACTCAAAAGCGAACGACCAGAGGTCCAATTACTTAAAAACAATAATGAAAAACATAAATTACTAATAATAATAACAAAATAAAAAAATCTATAAGACTAACAATAAACTTCAAAACACAACTTTTGAGAAAAATAAAAATACTACAATCACAAACCTAAAAATAATCAAAATTTATATCCAAAATAACATAAGTACAACAAAATGATTGTCAAACCCTAAATAATACTTTCTTAATGATTAAACTAACTAGAAATATTAAAAAAAAGTTAAAATCCTTACGCAAATTTTTTTAAAATTCGTAAATTAACAAGAACCTAAATACATTTGTTGGATGTACCAAGGCCTAACACTGTCAAATGATAGTTTGCGTTTAACAAGTTTTTTTAATAGAAACCGATATTTTCACAACCAGTGATTCATATGAGACAAAACACAACCATTGGTAGGGCCAATGCCTAAAATTGTCAAAGATTAGTTTCTTTTTATTTTTTCTATAAAAAAATGGTTCTCACTACCAACAGACTTAACTAATACACAAACGTACTATTAGAAAAGATTTATGAAACGTACCCGCCCATTGGGCGGGTTACGCCGCTAGTATATATATATATATATATATATATATATATATATATATATATATATATATATATATATATATATATATATATATATATATATATATATATATATATATATATATATATATATATATATATATATATATATATATATATATATATATATATATATATATATATATATATATATATATATATTAAAATAACACTTCTCAGTCTGGCCTTGTCGGTAACTCGGAAATTCTTTGGCACCGTTCTAGTCAAAAGATTTTTAAACATTTTACTCAAAATATTTATTTACAAATAATTATGGTTAAAAGATTTTGAAATGTTTTATTCAAAACCTTGGTTTTAGAAATCTTTCGTTCTCAATAACGAGAGCTCTGTTACCAAACTGTAACACCCCCAAATATTCATAATTTGATTCAGCGGAAGAGTCGTTGGTGTTACGGGATAACACATTACTCAAATCATAGACAACGCTTAAAAATCGCGTCGTTTAATAATAACTGGATTTTGCCTAGTATAAAAATTAAGTTCGTTGAAGTGGTCTAATCGAGTTGATTATTGGTAAACGTGTGACTCAGCTGTCTTTTGGTGGGAAACAAATGTTGTGTCATTGTAGTGTAATTAAATTGAATGACTTTAACGTAAATGACGGTAATTTAAATCTAAAACTAATTAAAATGTAAATGTGCAATATTAAAAACATTAAAAAATTAAATGACGAGAAATTAAATGATTGGTAATTAAAACTTGACAAAATTTGACAAGTAAATAAAAATGTAAAATTAGCTAAAAGTAAAATGAGAAAAACTGTCACTTTTCCTCTAAAAATAAAAATTAGAAAAATTGAAATCTTAAGACTAAAACTAAGACAAGAAAATTTAAACAATCAAGCAGACAATAACTATTTCGGAAAAGATACAGTATATTTCGGAGATTTGTATTTCTTCGGAATAAGCACATTTTCGGAAAAACAACAAATTCAGAAAAATGAATATTTTCGGAAAAAATGACTAATTCAGAAAATCAGTGAATTCAGAGAAAACAAGTATTTCAGAAAAACGGCTATTTCGGGAAAAAGGCAAATTCAGAAAAAAGGACTTTTCAGAAAAAATGATAATTTTGGAAAAAGTATATCTTCGGAAAAATGCAATTTTCGGGAAAAAAAAGTTAATTCAGAAAAAAAGTAAATTAAGAAAAATCTTCGGAAAAATCGGAATTTCAGGAAAAGGAATAATTTCGGAAAAAGAGCTATTTCGAAAAAATGTATCTTCGGAAAAATGACGAATTCAGAAAAAGGAAAATTTTTGGAAAAATAACTATTTCGGAAAAATAGTAAATTCAGAAAAGGGACGAATTCATAGAAAATGGGAATTTCGGAATAATCACTTTTCAGAAAAAGGTATGTTCTCGGAAAAACAAAACCCTTTTCCGAAGAAGTTAAGGTACGGATAAACAGTAAAAGAAAACTTAAGAAATAAGCTAGAATAAGCTAAAATCAAATAAGCAAATAACCAAAACTTAATTAAAACACTTTTAAGAAAAACTAATTCAACCACAAATCAAAAACTTGAAAAACACTAATAAAATTAAAGATTAAAAATCAACTTTTAATAAAATAAACTACTAAAAACTTAACTAAAATCAAATCAAACACACAATTAGCTATCAAGTCAATAAGCTAACACGATCAAACACATAAAAACATAACAACTAATCAAATAAGCATAACAATAAGATAATAAGCATAAAGATTAACAAAATAAGAAAGGTAGAAGGAGATATTAATATAAAACTTGATTAAAGAAAGGATTAAACAACAAAAGTAAAGATTAAACTTACTTGGAATTAAATGAATTAAGGTGCAAGACAAGGAATGTAAATTGACAAGTAATTAAAATGACATGAAAATAAGGTGGAAAGACTAATGTGTCAAATTAGCTAACACCTCCTAATGGTGGCATTAGGTGGATATTTATAGGGGATTAGGAAAACTAAGCATGTGTTGGTTCCTTCTTCTTTCTTTCTCGACTTCTTGTCTTCTAAATTCTTCGACTTTATCGACTTTGTCTCGGGATTAATAAACTCGTCTTGTAATTTATTCATTAATTTAGACTTGAGTTCTTCGGCTTTTGTTAAACTTCCGTCTTTAGACTTTTTCTTCGATAAATCTTCAGAATTGGCCTTGGACTTCCGTTCTTTTGGCACTCTTGATCTTTTGACTTCGTCTTTTGTCTTTTTCTTCGATAAAAGCCCGTGAAAGCCTGTGTTTTCCTTCCTTTTCACATTTTGATCCTAAATCACAACAAAAACACAAACCACGCATAATTCCGACATTTACGACCTAAAATACACGTTTTGGCTTGGTTATTATTGTAGTTAAGTGGTAAAAGGATGGGTGTTTACACACCTATCAAATCCCCTACACTTGACCATTGCAATGTCCTCATGCAATGCATTAATTACAAAGCAAGGTTACACTTTTCATCACAATCAATCCACATTGGCCTTTATTAAAGAGATAGAAAATAACAAAACAAGTAAAGAAATTAAAAAACTTACCTTAGGGTTTTAGAATGTCGTGAATGATTATCATCCTCAAGTTTCACGTTCCCCAAACCAAGCTTAAAAACGAGATCATTGTTATTATAAGTTAGCAAACTAACATGAACTCATGTGGGCCAATTATTTACTTAGACTCCCTTATTCCTAGGTGTATCACTTATATTTTATTATTGTCTTGAATGATCATGAGGATGCATTGTTGACTTATTTCGATAGTTATTAGACTGAAAATAAAGTAGGACAATTTAATCAATAGTTAGCTAAAGGACAAAATCTTTTAAAACTGCTTCTCGGGACCTCATAAAGTTCATATCTTGGCATAACTCGCTTCACGATTTGAGACCTTTCTCGGACCGATATTTGGCAGTGAATTCATACTTCAAATCTTGAGAGACGTTCATGAAATAATGGTCTTCTCTTCATAATAGGAATTTCTTCACTTGAAGTTTTGAGAGATTCTTCATACTTGGACCACGACTTCTTCATTTTCTCCAATCTTTATTTGGGATTTTGATATACAACATCCGCCTCCTTTTAGGACTTGGATCTATTTATCCTCATACCTTGTTAGGGCCTTTTTGGATAGACTTCTCCATGATCTTTACAGGAGTATTTGCTTTTCGTCGTGTGTCTCGATCCTTCATATTGATTTTTGATAAATGATTCTTCACATCACTTTGGATCTTTAGCAACAAAATGTAGCCCTCATGCCTTGTTAGGGCCTTTTCGGACTCGCCAATCTTCGCATCCCGCTTCAATAAGTTATGCCTTGGCTATGAACTCTAATTAATACCGAGCAACTTTTAAACGATCTTGGGCTAGAAGCTAAGTAACTTTTCAAATCGTACGACCTTACTTATTGCAGATAAATTTATTAACAAGCGATGGGAGAATACGCTTATAATCAACTCACATAAATTCACGAAAGAATACCAAACTTATAATTGACTCTATCATCTCTCGTTCTCCACAGTTTAAAATCTCAAGGAATGAGACTCGTGGATGCTTAGCCTATTAAATCAAAGTTTTGGGTTTTCGAGTCATTTATAGGAACTTGCAAATTCTTAGACTTTTTCAAGTTTAGAATTCGCATTTAATAACTGGATTTTGCCCAGTATAAAAATTAAGTTCGTTGAAGTGGTCTAATCGAATTAACTATTGGTAAACGTGTGACTCAGCTGTCTTTTGGTGGGAAACAAATGTTGTGTCGTTGTAGTGTAATTAAATTGCAAGACTTTAAAGTAAATGACGGTAATTTAAATCTAAAACTAATTAAAATGTAAATGTGCAATATTAAAAACTTTAAAAAATTAAATGACGAGAAATTAAATGACTGGTAATTAAAACTTGACGAAAAGTAAATTTGACAAGTAAATAAAAATGCAAAATAGGCTAAAAGTAAAATGCGAAAAACTGTCACTTTTCCTCTAAAAATAAAAATTAAAAAAATTTAAATCTTAAGACTAAAACTAAGACAAGAAAATTTAAACAATCAAGCAGACAATAACTATTTCGGAAAAGCTACAGTATATTTCGGAGATTTGTATTTCTTCGGAATAAGCACATTTTCGGAAAAATAATAAATTCAGAAAAATGAATATTTTCGGAAAAATGACTAATTTAGAAAAACAGTGAATTCAGAGAAAACAAGTATTTCGGAAAAATGGCTATTTCGGGAAATAGGCAAATTCAGAAAAAAGGACTTTTCAGAAAAAATGATAATTTCGGAAAAAGTATATCTTCGGAAAAATGCAATTTTCGGAAAAAAAGTTAATTCAGAAAAAAAGTAAATTCAGAAAAAAAGTAAATTCAGAAAAATCTTCGGAAAAATCGGAATTTCAGGAAAAGGAATAATTTCGGAAAAAGATCTATTTCGGAAAAATGTATCTTCGGAAAAATGACGAATTCAGAAAAAGGAAAATTTTCGGAAAAATAACTATTTCGGAAAAATTGTAAATTCAGAAAAGGGACGAATTCATAGAAAATGGGAATTTCGGAATAATCACTTTTCAGAAAAAGGTATGTTTTCGGAAAAACAAAACCTTTTTCCGAAGAAGTTAAGGTACGGATAAACAGTAAAAGAAAACTTAAGAAATAAGCTAGAATAAGCTAAAATCAAATAAGCAAATAACCAAAACTTAATCTAAAACACTTTTAAGAAAAACTAATTCAACCACAAATCAAAAACTTGAAAAACACTAATAAAATTAAAGATTAAAAATCAACTTTTAATAAAATAAACTATAAAAACTTAACTAAAATCAAATCAAACACACAATAAGCTATCAAATCAATAAGCTAACACAATCAAACACATAAAAACATAACAACTAGTCAAATAAGCATAATAATAAGATAATAAGCATAAAGATTAACAAAAATAAGAAAGGTAGAAGGAGAGATTAATATAAAACTTGATTAAAGAAAGGATTAAACAACAAAAGTAAGATTAAACTTACTTGGAATTAAATGAATTAAGGTGCAAGACAAGGAATGTAAATTGACAAGTAATTAAAATGACATGAAAATAAGATGGAAAGACTAATGTGTCAAATTAGCTAACACCTCCTAATGGTGGCATTAGGAGGGTATTTATAGGGGATTAGGAAAACTAAGCATGTGTTGGTTCCTTCTTCTTTCTTTCTCGACTTCTTGTCTTCTAAATTCTTCGACTTTATCAACTTTGTCTCGGGATTAATAAACTCGTCTTGTAATTTCTTCATTAATTTAGACTTGAGTTCTTCGGCTTTTTGTTAAACTTCCGTCTTTAGACTTTTTCTTCGATAAATCTTCAGAATTGGCCTTGGACTTCCGTTCTTTTGGCACTCTTGATCTTTTGACTTCGTCTTTTGTCTTTTTCTTCGATAAAAGCCCGTGAAAGCCCGTGTTTTCCTTCCTTTTCACATTTTGATCCTAAATCACAACAAAAACACAAACCACGCATAATTCCGACATTTACGACCTAAAATACACGTTTTGGCTTGGTTATTATTGTAGTTAAGTGGTAAAATGATGGGTGTTTACACACCTATCATTTAATAATAAAGCATTTTCCATTCATGAATATCAAATTACATAGGTCCTTAGGTCATAGTATCTCATACAAATTTACAAAAACATTTGAATGGACATTTTATTTGAATGTGGGCCATGAATTCTTGTCGTCTTCCCGAGAATTACCTTCAAGTACCTGAGATAAAACATGTTAAAAGTCAGTGAAACGCCGAGTGAATCCATAGAGTTTAATAAAAACCATTAATATATAAATCACCGATATATAATCATTACCGAAAATCATTTTGTACAATTCTTTGTCGTAGACTATAAAATAGGCCAAAGACATTTTATACGAATCTTTGTCGTAAATCATAATATAGGCTTTTGCCTTCAAAACCATTATAGGAACCATTTTCTTAAAAACATCATACACTACGTTTTATAAGGTTGTATAAAGTTTAATAAAAACTGTTATATGAAAATTGTTATGTAAAACCAAAACACGAACATAATATCAGTAATAAGACCCCATATTGCTAGTCAGGCAATATATTATAATTCAATTCGTATATCAGTTTTGTCATTATTGGATTATTATAAGCCGCATGACATTGTTACTTTTCTATAACATATATCGGGTAGCTAACCCGTAATTCCTTTGCCCATCTAAAACAGCGTGTCGTCACAATAATCACGCTTATATAAATCTTCTCATACATAAATTTGCTTACAAATCAATGTGGCACGACGGGGATCAACCGTCAAGGCGCGAAATAGAGTGATCTTCCCCAAATAGTACTATTATATACATAAGCATCTACCAAATCCCGGTAGTTCACAAATCATGCTAATGGGACTTTTAGTGACATAACCTAACTAATAATGATCCATTTCATTTCATTCATTGGATCATATAATCATTCGGGTCCGTATCAATAAGCATACAATCGGAACAGCTGGTATCCTATTTTTATTAAAACTAGCATGTTATCTCCCTCACAGGTTTATAAAAAATTTCATAAAACATTTAAAAGGGTGCGAGGCTATGAACTCACATTGGTGTGGGAAGGCGGGTTATCGGCAGTTAGGACGTATGGTACGTGCCTCGATCACGGGAAACCTAGACAAATAATACTCGGTCTTAGGCTATGCCCAATAACTTTATAAAAAGTTGTTATGTATATGTAATGATGTCATAACATGATGATCAAGTTTGGTTTTGTCATCTTACAAAGTTATTAGTTGCTAAGTATTAGTTAACTTAGGCTTATCATACTAGTTACACTAGTTTTAGCCCATTTACACATTAAGGCCTAGTAAGCCCATTAAGAGTCCAATACATTATATTAGTCTATTTATCTTTTTAAGAACATGCCCATACTCATATGTTGGGCCCAAATGGGTTAATTCCATGAGTAAGTCCAATAACATTAAACCAAACTAGTTGGGCCTAGTGGTCCAACAAGGCTAATTTGGCCCATTATGGTCCATTAGCTACAAAGCTCGGTTTTGTTGATTTTTACTTGTCAAGTATGTTTACATATCAGTATATGAGTTATAAAAATGTGACATTAGACGGGTCCGACCATCTAAGTTTTATATGGCAAAAACGTTAATCTTTCGGTTTTAGCCGAAAAGACGTAAAACTTATATATAGTTTGTAGTTTTAGAAAACATTTGAGTTTTACTTTTATAAATGTCATGTTTATTTATTTTTGTAGACAAACTCATTTTAAAATAGTTATTATTAGTTAGTGGCTTTTATATACTTATTTTATAATAATATTTACTTGAGTGCTCTTTTTATACTATATAGTTTATTAACAAATCTGATTACTAAAGTCAATTCCACCATTTTTGCCATATCTTGAGTTCTACAAGGAGATAGAACCTCAAATTTGAGCAGCATAAACTACAAGATGTGTGATACAAATAACTCTTTATAGCCGCTACTCAATCATCTTCTAAGTATTTTTAATAATTCGTCCAAAACAGACTATACAGATTTGTACCTCAATAGTATTTTGATCATAACTTGCTCATTTTAATGATCCCATTGAGTGGCCAACTCACCACATATGTAAAAATCATTTATCTATCTGTATAATTAATAATACAATCCATTTAACTAAGTGATCATATTCATTCTTATTGTTTTATAAAACCTATGTAATTAACCAAGATTTTAACATTTTTACTTGTTGATTTTAGCCTTTTCAACATAATCTATTAACACAAACTCCCCACACAATATTTTGATCATCATTCATCATCATATAAATATACATTTATGAAGAAATACATGAGTACATTTACAAGATAACAAGATGATAGAAAGAAATTGATCTCTATACCAATCAATATGATGAAAGATTAAGATTTTTGAATGAATAAGACTTGGTTTTGTAACCAAATCTTATGAGTTTAGCAAGATCACTTCTTGAGATCTTCAAGTGGATGAACACCTTCTTGAAATCAGCCTTTGAACATTATAAAAACTCCTTTTTATAAGTTATAATCACCTCCAATCTTCATCTTTTTAAAAGGCTTTCAACATATGTTGATTATTGGTAAAGTTTGTGGTTAAATTTTGATGGAGATGGTGATTTGGGGGTGATGTTGGACGTTCAAGGAGAGGAGGGAGAGAGTTTTCGTGATGTTTTTCTAGTTTTGCATGAGTGTGTGAGAAATGGTTAATGGTTTTTGAGTTTTTAGTGGT
This sequence comes from Glebionis coronaria, assembly GCA_025667525.1. Classification (NCBI taxonomy): domain Eukaryota; kingdom Viridiplantae; phylum Streptophyta; class Magnoliopsida; order Asterales; family Asteraceae; genus Glebionis; species Glebionis coronaria. The sequence continues at coordinate 69,028,570 of CM046882.1, read as the reverse complement.
TTTTGGAGTGGTTTAGTCAAAGTGGTGAGACATGTGTCTCATGAACACTTAAAACTTTGACAACAAAGGTGGTGGTGGGACAAGTGTCCCACTTGTCTCATCTCCACTAATTTACGGGTACTACTCGATTCTATTTTCCTTGATTTGCGTGCCCTCGGGTCGATTTACGAAAAACGTTTTTATAAAATATGAAACTACGGCACCAAACGATTCTAATAAATTTTTTCTCATCAAAAACGGAGTTCAAAAGCGTAAATACGTAAACCTAGGGTTTCCTGTTTAATCGTAAACGACGCTAAATTATGCACGTAAGTCCTAATTTCTTCTCCTAAATTTGTGAGTTTATGAACCAACAAAAATTAAAATTCCAAAATAATATTCGAGAATAAATTTACTTCCAGAAATGTCAGAGTGTCACAAAAACGGAGTATGTAAACGTAAACACGTAACGTAGAGTTCTCCAGTTTAGACTTAGTCGATGCTACTTTAAGACGTAAACCCCAATTTCTTCCCAAAGGTGAGTGAGTTCATAAATTTATAATAAAATAATGATTTTAAATAATACTTGGGAATAAAATATCGACCTCAAATTGACGGATTGTCACAAGTACTCCATGAACCGGTGAGTAAATCATTCCCATCATAATCACGAACAAAACATGTCTTATTTCTGAAAGCAACTTCCAAATCTGCATCACAGAATTGACCAACCGAGAAAATATTGTGATTGATCCCTTAGACGTAGTATACCCTTTTTATCGTGATATTCCCCTTAACCAAATCTCCATATCCTAGGATCGGTGCAAATTGATCATTTCCGAATCGGACCGTACCCAGGAACTTCTCCACGAAGTAAATTAGAAGCTTGAGGTTCCCCGTCATGTGCTTCGTGCATCCGGATTCCAGTATGAAGAGAATTATTTGTATCACCTGCAGAAGAGTTAGAACACGATGGAGCAGTTGCTAAATTGGATACCACATTAGTTGTGATTTCAGAATCATTAGTGTCCTTAGCAACATTTAAAGGCATACTAACACTCGTTGTCACATTTTCTATCCTAACTTTAGGCATCCATTTATATCCTAGAGGACATTGATTAGCAAACCACCATTTCCACGACTTTCTAGCAGACTCATATAATTCCCTAATTCTGCTTCTAGTGGTCTTAGTGGTGGAGTCTGATGCAATACTTTTTTAAGGGGGGGGGGGGGGGTTACACCAGAATGGTTCACTTTGCGTTTGGGTTTTCTAGCACTAATAGGCATCACAGTTTGCTTCTTAGTTCTAGTATCTACGCCTTTGACATTATTCGAAACACACATAGCTTGATTAGCATTAGCACACTTTCCACATTTCACACAAACAAACTTAACATTCAAAGCATTCAAAGTCGAATAATTCAAATCGTCATTACACGCGATTATAGACGTTTTATTCTTAGAAACATTAAAAATCCTAGGGTGATCTTCTACTGTCTTTAATAAGTGTGTAAACACTTATCCTTTTGCCACTAAAATCAAGGAAAAACAAGACCGAATCATGTGTTTTATATCATAAAAGTCGGAATTACGCGTGGTTTTGTGTTTTTGTGTTAAAATAGGTACAAATGATCAAAAGAAGAGAAAACACGGGATTTCACTGTCAAATGTCGAAGAAAAGTCCAAAAAAAAGACAAAGACAATGTCAAAGACCAAAAGTGTGCCAAGTTTACGAGAACCGGCTAAACCGACACGGTTTTGAAGAAATGATCAAAGAAGCCGAAATCAAGGTCGTTTTTAGCGGATTAAATCTTTTCGTAGATAATTGAGCCTTGTGGGACCCACATTGGATAAATGGGCTCAAAAGCCCATTTAAGAAAAAGTTTTCTTAACTTTTTAACCAAGAGCCCAAATAAGGCCCAATTCTCTTAACTAAGTAGACGGATGGGAGTTAGTTACTTGGGCTGCCAAGCCCATTTGCATTACAAATAATCGGATGAGTGAAAAGTTTAAAACTTGTTGGTCAAAGTACTCGGTCAAACTCCCATACACACGTGTCTACAACATTATCACCTCCACCCAAGTCAACTTTCCAAACAAATAAATATCCCCATAAAACCGTCCCTCACACAAATTAAATAAAACAACTTTTCTATCCTCACACATGTGTTTTACCCACACACACACTAAACTAATTCTTTTTTTTTATCCACCCACACCTTCGATGATAACAAAGCAAATAAACCCACTTCTCTCACCTCAAAACAACACAGCCGCTCACCCTCTCCCCCAAACCCTAATCATCCAAATAAAATTGGGGCTTTTGAGATTATATGGCGCGTGTATATCACGCAGGGAAATTAATTCCCCCTTTTTTCTGATCTTGATAATGGAGGAAGAAATCCAACGTGGCCTCATCCCTTGATTTAATTTGTGAAAACACATCATCTTAACAAATCCACCAATAGAATCCTCCCACATCAAACACAAGAAACACAAAACCGCCACAAGGGCGATCCGTGTGATGCATTGGATGATCTCTGCCGTTGATTCAAGAGAAGAGAGAGAAGAGAACAAAGATGCGGCCATGATGTATTACCGTGGGTACCAAGATTTGGGTTTTCCCTATAAATCCCCACTCCACAATGTGTAGAAGGATAGTCCATTATTATTTTTCTTTCTTTAATTTACTTTTTTTATGAGTAGATTAAATTAGTTTTTATTTTCTGAAAATTAGATTAGGTTTATTGTATTTTTTTATTTTCAGCAATTGTAATTTTTTTCATATAATTAATGAAAAGTTGAGTTTATTTTAATTTTCGTCTAATTTAAATTTCTTGCAAATCTCAATTAATTTTAATCTTTAAATATTGTTTCTGTCATTGTTCTCGAATATTTATTGATATAAAATATATATATATATATATATATATATATATATATATATATATATATATATATATATATATATATATATAAATAAAAATAAAAATAAAAATAAAAATAAATAAATCTGTCCGAGAAAGAAGAAGCTGGTGTTGATGTTTGATGATTCGAAGATGGTGTTGTTGATTCGGTGACAAAAGGGGGTTCAGCACCCACCTTCGGCTCAAAGGATTCAACAAAAGGTTTCAAGTTTTTTTTATTTTCTTGTTTTTAGTTTATTATTTGTTTTAAGTTTTGTCTAGATCTGCTTAAGTTTATGAACTGGGTTTATTAGTTTGGTGTTTGGAATTGCTTATTTTTTGGTTAATAATACTTTAGATTCTATTTAATGTTCGCTTGAATTTGATTTTATATGCTAGTCATGTTACTGTTAAGATTTAGTTTAAAGTTATATCTGCTACTTTCGATTTGGTTTTCGATTTCGATTTGGTTTATTAGTTGCTATTTTTGTTCTTTCTATTAGCTTTTTGATTTACTGTTGTTACTGCTTATTCTGTTCGGGTATATCTTGCTTATTTGCCTCGACTGCTTATTTGATTTGCTTATTCAGTTTTTTTAGCTTAATGATTTAGCTTATCTAATTTGTTATTCTTAGTTAAGGTTTTGCTAGCTTATTATATATATACTGTCATAGCTTATAGCTTATTTGGTATTTGTTTTTTTTTTGTCATTGTTAAATTCAGACTTCTGGTCTGAGTTATTCACAAGTAAAAAAAATAAAAAAAAATAAATAAATAGCTAGAATCTGGTCTGGCCTGGGATTCGAACCCAAGACCTCTCATACAACAACCAACTGCCTTTACCATCTCCTCTAGCTTTCTTTTTGTGTATTCTTTCACATAGTTCAATTAATATAGTTAATTTTACTTTGGCAGTTTTAAATTAAGTTTTTAATTAAATTAGTTTAAGTTTATTTAAATTTTATTTGAAAAGTTTATTTTAATTTTCTTTTTAATTCAGTTTTTTTTTATAAAATATAAAAAGTCTAAAAAAATATTTTAATTTTAGTTATTTTTATAAGTTTAAAATACTTTTCATTTTGTTTTGTTTATTTAAAAAATAGTTTTTATTAAAAAGTCTTTATTTTAGTTTATATAGATTTTAAAATTAGTTTCATTTAATATAGTTTACAAATAGATTTTAATTAGAAGTTTTATCTAGTTTTTTTTTAAATTAGATTTAAATAGTTTTTATTTAAAGTTTTTAGAAAATTAAGTTTTTCATTAGTTTACATTTTTATTAAAATTAGATTTGCTTTTAATTAGTTTAAAAATAGATTTTATTAGATTAAATAGTTTTTAAATTAGTTTTAAAATTCCAAAAATACTTTTCACCAAAAACAAAGTTAAGTTGAAACAAAAATTGGAAATCAAATTCGAGTCAAGTCGAGGAAAAACGAACATTAATCGATTAAAAAGGATTAAAAACTCTAATGTATCAAATGGCGCCGCTGCCGGCTCTTCTCGTTAAGATCAACAGTTTTTTGTGAGAACTTGGATTTTGGGATCCGTTCACCGTGAACGTTTCTGTTTCATAAAAACTTTCAAAAACGCTAAAAAATATAAAATTTTCAAAAATCCAAAAAAATTAAAAAACCATAAAAACCAAAAATATTTCTTATTTGCTTTGTTAGTTCTTTTCCAGGTGCATGCGTACACGATCAACGTCTTATCAAGAGCCCGAGCCTCTCGAAGGCTTAGACATGGCCGATGTACAAAATAACAACAATAACCTACCTCAAAACAATAACAACAGTAACAATCCACCTCTCAACAACAATAATAACAACAACAATGAGCCTCTACCAGACAATCGCCCGATGATTGAACTTCTGCAAGCACATGTAGATGGCAACAATGATCCAATTGTCATACCCACGATTGCAGCCAACAACTTTGAGCTCAAATCCGGCTTTATCCAGATGGTCTCTGCTCAACCATTCTTGGGGCGTACCATTGATGATCCTCATGACCACATCAAGAGATTCTTGCAACTCACGAATACGGTCAAATTCAATGGTGTTCCACAAGAGGTAATCCGTTTACAACTTTTTCCTTTCTCCTTAGAGGGACAAGCCCGGCATTGGCTTGCAAAGGAACCGCCACAAAGTATTCTGACGTGGACGGATTTGGAGACCAAATTTATCAAATACTTTTTCCCACCCTCTCGTACTACCGCTTTGCGGAATGAAATTATCAATTTTGAACAAAAGTACGATGAGTCTTTTAGTGAATCTTGGGACCGTTTTAAAGATCTTTTAAGAAAGTGTCCACAACATGGTTTTACCAGAGTGCACCAAATTAATACTTTTTATAATGGTTTAAGCATGAATGACCAAGATTCACTAAACAGTGCCTCCAGGGGTAATATTTTGGTTAAGACTTCTAATGCCGCTTAGGATATCATTGAGAATAAGTCTCGTGTGCAAACCCAGAGTGTGCGGACCAATGCCGCTAGTGCTAGTACTAGTGACCACGACAAGCGACTTGACAAAATCATTGCGCTTCATGAATCGCTTGCTACCCAAACCGCTAGCAACACCAACAACATCAACGCTAAAAACGCTCAAGTCAATGCTGTCAGCCAACCATGTGAAATCTGCATGGGTCCTCACTCTTACACCACTTGTACCACCACCCAAGACTACCCTTCTGAGAATGTGAATGCAGCATACGGCAGCTATCCTCCGGCCGCTTATCAAGCTCGTCCTCAAGGTGACCGCAACTTGCTTAGCTACCGCTCTAACAACTTTCTTTCCCCGCCCGGTTTTCCTCCTAACAACCCAAACCAACAACAAAACCTCAATCGCCCTCCTCAACAACAACAACAACCTCGTGCACCATACCAACCACCTCACAAACAACCATATCCACCTCAAAGAAACAACCAAGTTTACCAACAACCTGCTTATCAACCACCCGCATACCATGCTCCCCCTCCCAACCAACCCACCGCATTACACCAAGATGTTGAAACCTACATGCGGAACAATGATGTGATTGTGGAAAATCTCCAGCGGGAAGTGCTCAACTTGAAATCAGACATGGTGAAACAAGGAAACGATCTGAGAGCTGATATGAGAAACATTTTGGCAAGTCAAACGAATGACTTAAGGAACATGATGGCTGGTTTCTTCCAAGGTAATCAATCCTCTTCTTCGGGTACTCTTCCGAGTAACACCGTTGCGAATCCAAGAGGGGAGATGAAAGCAATCACCACTCGCAGCTGCAAAGGTACCAAGGAACCCGAGCTTCCTATACCTCCATCGGTGATTATGACTAAGGAGAACGAGTCACCTGCTCCTATTCCTCAACCTTCTACTTCCCCAATTTCTCCACCTCTTACTTCTACCCCTCCTCCACCCAAGGATGTGAGTGATCCTTCGATCCCAAAGCCTTCCTCTTCTTCCGATATACCTTATCCCTAAAGGTTGAGAAAAGAGAAGCTCAAAAGCAAGGATGATCTTCAAGTTTCGAACTTTCTTAAAATGTTTAAACAATTGAATTTTAACATCTCCTTCGCTGAGGCTCTCGCTCACATGCCCAAGTATGCGAAGATGTTCAAAGATCTTCTTAGCGATAAGGAGAAGCTTCTTGATATTGCTAACACCCAACTTAATGAGAATTGCTCTGCAGTGCTCTTAAGGAAATTGCCAATTAAGCTTGGTGATCCGAGTCGCTTCTTAATCCCTTGCAACTTCCCGGGAGTAGAGAATTACATGGCCCTAGCCGATCTAGGTGCCAGTATTAACTTAATGCCTTTAAGTGTTTGGAAGCAATTATCTCTCCCTGAGCTAGTCCCCACCAAAATGACTTTGGAATTAGCTAACCGTACGGTTGCTTATCCAGTGGGGATAGCCGAAGACGTCTTTGTAGGATTCGACAATTCACTTTAACTGCCGATTTCGTCGTCGTTGACTACGATATGGACCCTCGTGTGCCATTGATCGTTGGTCGTCCATTCCTGAGGACCGGTCGCACTCTCATCGATGTTGAAGCAGGTGAGCTTATCATGAGAGTGGGTGACGATAAAATTGTCATCAACATGGGAAAGCTTTCTAAACAGCCTTATTCCTATGAGAGTGTTAATTGTATTGACGTTCTTGATGAGGCTTGTGAAGAACACTTCAAAGATGCTTGTAAAAGTATTCCTACCTCTCTTCCCAATGTTGAGACCGTTTCCTCTATTGACTCATCACTATCTCTATTTGGAGAAAGTGATTTCCTTTGGAAAGTTTTGGAAGCCACCATGGGAGATGTGAACTTAGAAGATGCTGATTCTCCCACCGATTGGGATGCAGATATTCGCCTCATTGAGAACCTTCTTAAAGAAGACAATATTCCTCCTCCATCTCCCAAGGCTATTGCTATTGATGAACTGAATTTGAACCCGCCTCCCATCGAAAATCCTTAGGATTTAGAACTTAAGGAGTTACCGCCCCATCTCGAGTATGTGTTCCTTGAAGATAAGAAGAAGTCGCCCGTCATCATTGCTAAGGACTTGAAAGAAGAAGAGAAATCTCGCCTCATCGCCGTGCTTAAAGATCATAAGAAGGCAATTGCTTGGAAAATTTCCGATATCCGCGGAATTGATCCAAACTTTTGTACTCACAAGATTCTCATGGAAGATGACTTTAAACCCGCAATCCAGAGCCAAAGAAGGGTTAATCCTCGCATTCACGACGTCATCAAACAATAGGTTATCAAACTTCTTGATGCCGGCTTGATTTACCCTATCTCGGATTCGCCATGGGTAAGTCCCGTCCATTGCGTGCCCAAGAAGGGCGGAATAACCGTTGTTCCCAATGAACACAACGAGTTGATTCCCAATCGTCTCGTTACTGGGTTGAGAGTTTGTATTGACTATAGCAAGCTCAATGATGCCACGAGAAAAGATCATTTTCCTCTTTCTTTCATGGATCAAATGCTCGAGCGTCTTGCAGGTAATGACTATTACTGCTTTTTAGACGGTTTCTCCGGGTATTTTCAAATTCCCATCGATCCCAAGGACCAAGAAAAGACCATATTCACTTGTCCCTATGGAACATTTGCTTACAAACGCATGCCTTTTGGTTTATGCAATGCTCCTGGGACGTTCCAAAGGTGTATGATGGCTATCTTCCATGACATGGTTGAAGAAACTATGGAAGTATTCATGGATGATTTCTCGGTTTATGGAGATTCATTCTATGCTTGCCTTGCCAATTTAGAACGTATGCTTAAGCGGTGTGAAGACACTCGCCTTGTTCTTAATTGGGAAAAATGCCATTTCATGGTAAAAGAGGGCATCGTGCTAGGACACAAGATCTCCAAAGCCGGTCTTGAAGTGGACCGTGCTAAAGTCGATGTTATTTCTAAGTTGCCTCCACCTTCAACCGTGAAGGGTGTGAGAAGTTTCCTCGGTCATGCGGGCTTCTACCGTCGTTTCATCAAAGATTTTTCTAAAATTGCTCGCCCGATGACCCACCTCTTGGAAAAAGATACTCCTTTTATCTTTTCCAACGAGTGTATTGACGCCTTTAACTTGCTTAAGGATAAGCTAACTAAGGCACCCGTCTTGGTCACCCCTAATTGGGAGCTGCCTTTCGAGTTGATGTGCGATGCTAGCGACTTTGCTATTGGAGCGGTTTTGGGCCAAAGAGTGAACAAACACTTCCAACCGATCCATTACGCTAGCAAGACAATGACGGGGGCTCAATTGCATTACACGACAACCGAAAAAGAGCTTTTAGCTATTGTCTATGCCTTTGAAAAGTTCCGCCCCTATCTTGTCCTTTCCACCACAATCGTTTATACCGATCGTTCCGCGTTGAAGTACTTGTTAACTAAACAAGACTCCAAACCAAGACTTCTTCGCTGGGTTTTGCTACTCCAAGAATTTAAAATCGAAATTCGTGATAAGAAAGGAGCTGAAAACCTAGCCGCGGATCATCTCAGTAGACTTGAGGATCCTTACCAAGGGGAACATCCGAACAAAGAGATCAATGACTCTTTTCCCCTTGAGACCTTAATGTCTATCAACTCGACTTCTGATGAAACCCCGTGGTTTACGGACATTGCAAACTACTTGGCGGGTGGAATTCTCGTTGACGGGCTAACATCCCAACAAAAGAAGAAGTTCCTCAAAGACATTAAGACTTACTTTTGGGATGACCCATATCTATTCAAACAATGTGCTGATTTGATTATTCGCCGATGTGTTGATGGACCGGCAGCTTTAGAAATCCTTGACGCTTGCCACAAAGGACCCACCGGTGGTCACTTTGGTCCCAACTACACCGCCAAAAAAGTGTTTGACTCGGGATTTTATTGTCCCACCATTTATCATGATGCTCACGAGATGGTTAAACGTTGTGATGCTTGCCAAAAACAAGGCAAGATCACACATAAAGACGAGATGCCTCAGAATTTCATACAAGAGTGCAAAATCTTTGATGTTTGAGGTATCGACTTTATGGGGCCATTCCCTTCATCTAAAGGAAACAAATACATCCTTGTAGCCGTTGACTACGTGTCTAAATGGGTTGAAGCCAAAGCTTTACCCACTAATGACGCAAGGGTGGTTTGTAACTTTTTGAAATCGCTATTTGCTAGATTCGGTGTGCCTCGTGCCATTACTAGTGATCACGGGACTCATTTTTGCAATGATCAATTTGCTAGAGTCATGGCTAAGTATGGTGTCAATCATCGTCTTTCCACCGCCTACCACCTACAAACTAATGGCCAGGCTGAAATCTCTAACCGGGGGTTAAAGCGAATTCTTGAATGAACCGTGGGAGAGCATCGTGCCTCATGGGCTGATAAACTTGATGATGCTTTGTGGGCTTTTCGTACCGCTTACAAGACTCCGATTGGTTGTACACCATATCGTCTCGTGTACGGGAAATCGTGCCACCTCCCCATTGAGTTGGAGCACAAGGCTTATTGGGCCTTGAAGTGGGCTAATTTTGATATCAACAAAGCCGGTGACCTACGCAAGATCCAACTCAATGAGCTGAATGAACTCCATAATGAGGCTTAAGAAAATTCTTTGATCTATAAGGAAAAGACTAAGCTCATTCATGACTCCAAGATTAAAAACCGAGAGTTCCAAGTTGGAGACAAAGTTTTACTCTTTAAATCTCAGTTGAAAATCTTTTCGGGCAAGCTGAAATCTCGTTGGTCCGGCCCATTCACCATTGCCCAAATTTTTCCATATGGTACTCTCGAGCTCGCTCAACCTAATGGACCTAATTTTAAGGTGAATGGCCAACGAGTGAAGTTGTACTTTGGTGAGGACATCTCTCATGAGATGATTCCATCCCTCACCACGTTTCCCATGAACTAATTTTGGGTCGAGTCAGGCTCGTGACTCGGTTATCAAAAACAAGCGCTCCTCGGGAGGCAGCCCGAGTATCTATCCTTTTTCCGTTTTAACCTCCTAAGTGTAGGGGGCCTCTATAGGTTATTTGTCTTTGTGTGGTGATGTGATTACTGGGATGAATGCACTTTTGGAATCTTTGAAGAACCGTGCTCCCGTGTTATCCGAAATCCGGTTCTATCTCTCAACTATCGTGATTCAATTTTCTTCATACTCACATTTGAAATTGATCACTTTAGTCGTCTCTTCCTTAACTTGATTTAACCAACGTGCACAATGTCATAAGTATAGGGGAGACTTTTCCCACATGCTTAAACATTGAGGACAATGTTTATCTTAAGTGTAGGGGGACTTCTATCGAAGTTTTAAGTGGACTTTTCCATGAAAATGCCTTCATTTAACCAGAAAATCATCTTTCTCAGCATTTTTCAAAATTTTTATTAACTTTGGCCATATAGTAGTAATTTTTAAATTTTTATCGTTGCTTTCATATGTATATATCCCGTAATAAAGTCAAAAATATTATTAAAGTGGTGTAGCTAGTTTTGAAATCTTTGACATATTAGGCCCGTTGCGATTATTTTGACTCAACCCGAATAGACTTGTCCAAGTTTATTCTAGTTAGTATCCTTAACCATGTAGACCTTAAGTGGTTTATTAGGCTAAGCATCCACGAGTCTCATTACTTGAGATTTTAAATTGTGGAGAACGAGAAATGATAGAGTCAATTATAAGTCGGTATTCTTGCACAAGCTCACTTGGTGTAATTATCTGCCTATTCTCCCATCACTTGCTAATAATTTATCTGCAATAAGTAAGGTCGTACGATTTGAAAAGTTACTTAGCTTCTAGCCCAAGATCGTTTAAAAGTTGCTCGGTAATGATAAGAGTTCATAGCCAAGGCATAACTTATGAAGCGGGGCGCGAAGATTGGCGAGTCCGAAAAGGCCCTAACAAGGCATGAGGATTCAATCTTATTGCTAAAGATCCAAGGTGATGTGAAAAGCATTATTCCCAAAATCAATATGAAGGATCAAGACTCACGACGAAAAGCAATCAACTCCCATAAAGATCATGGAGAAGTCTATCCGAAAAGACCCTAACAAGGTATGAGGATAAATAGATCCAAGTCCGAAAAGGAGGCGGATCGTTGTATCTCAAAATTCCAATTAGAGATTGAAGAAATAATCATGAAGTCGTGGTCAACAAAGTTGGAGTACCCCTCAAAAGTCTCCAAGTGAAGAAACTATATTAACGATGAGAAGACCATTATCTCAAGCACGTCTCTCAAGATATGAAGTATGAAGTACATGCCAAATATCGGCCCGAGAAAGGTCTCAAATCGTGAACCGAGTTATGCCAAGATATGAACTTTTTGATATCCCGAGAAGCAGTTTTAAGAGATTTTGTCCTTTAGCTAACTATTGATCAAATTGTCCTACTTTGCTTTCAGCCTAAATAAACTATCGAAATAAGTCCAAAAATGCATCTTCATGATCATTCTAAGACAAAAATAAAATATAAGAGATACACCTAGGAATAAGGGAGTTTAAGCATATAATTAAGCCATGTGTGTAAGTGTTTGATTTGCTAACTTATAATAACAATGATCTCGTTTTTAATCTTAGTTTGGGGAACATGAAACTTGAGGGTGATAAATCTTCGCAGCACCATGCCCTAATGTAAGTCCTTGATCTCTTTGCAAGTTATTTCCATGTAGCTATTTTCAAGTGAAAATGGGTTTCTATCCTTTTGTTTCCTTTAAAGTTTTAATTTCTCTTAGTACTTTAATTTTTGTTTAGTAGTATGTTAATAAGGCCAAGGTTGATTGATTATGAGAAAAATGTAAATTTGCTTTATCACTAAGCATTGCATGAGGGCATGGCAATTGTTAAGTGTAGGGGATTTGATAGGTGTGAAAACACCCATCCTTTTACCACTTATTTCTTACTAAAACAAGACCAAAACGCGTGTTTAATATCATTTGTTTGGAATTATGCGTGGTTTTTGTGTTTATTGTGTTTTCAGAGCCAACCGGATGGATATTGGAGAAAACATGGGATTGCACGCGTTTTATCGAGAAAAAAGACTCAAGACGAAGTCTATTGTCCAAGAGATGCAAAAGATTTGAAGTCAATGGGCCTGTTTGAAGATTTATTGAAGAAAACGACCAAAGATGGAAGATTTACATATGTCGAAGAAACTCAAGTCTATTAAACAAAGAAATTTAAAGACAAGTTGAATTTAATCGTCGACAAATCCCGAATCAGAATCGAAAACGTCAACTTTTCTGAAAAGACGAGAAGACAAGAAGAGAGGAAGAAAGCCCACTTCACCAACCAACCAATAGCCTATATAAGGAAAACCCCTCACACATTTGGAACTAGTTTTTCATTTTCCTAGTTTCTTCTTTTCTTTCGTAGGAAGCCAACACCACTAAGGTGTTGGTGATTTTTCATTTTGTTGAATCCTTAATCTTGTAAGCTTTTAATCTTTTTCCTTTGATTGTTTACACCTTAATCATCAATATAATCTTTCCATTTCATCTTGTTCATCTTCTCTTTTTATTCAAAGTTTTAAAGTCCTTGTTTGATTGATTTTGATCTTCAAAAGTTAGTGGTTTTGTGTTTTTATGATTGGGATTTGTTGTTTATGGTTAGTAAACGAATTGTGTTTAGTTTGGTTCAAATCCTTTGGTTTAAATTGGTTTGTTTGGCTAAAAATCGTATCTCCCCTGTTTAAGTTCTTGTTACTGTTCTTCATCCCCAGTTATTCCGGATAGGACACTTATTCCGCATAAGGACTTTTATTCCGAGTAGTCTTGTTATTCCGGGTAGCGCATACATTCCGAATAGCCATTATATTCTGGATAGCCTTTGTATTCCGAGTAGACTGTTATTCCGAGTAGCCTCATTATTCCGAGTAGCCCATTATTCTGCATAGCATTGTTATTCCGAATAGCCAAATATTCCGGATAGCTTTTATTCCGCATAGCCTATATACTCCTGATAGAATCATTATTCCGAATAGGGCCTTTATTCCGAACATAGCATTTTTAAGGTTATTTTCAAGTTACTGTTTTAATTAAATTTGAATTCAAGTTTTATTTTTTATTGATTAACTTCTTCTAGTTTACCTTTTAGTTACTTCACACATTCACCTTTTTAGTAGAATAGAAAACCAAACCCCCTATTTGTCACCAAGAACAATCATTCCACTTTGAGCTGTGATCAATTCGAGGAGATTCCGAGATTAATTCTGAACCCAATGAAAACCAATGTATCGGTCGGTGTTTCGGATTAGTAAGTGTAAGGAGGAAGATAAAGTGACTTTTCTTATGTCTACTCTTAAAGGTCGTGCGTTGACTTGGTGGAACGGGAGAATTGCTTTCATGGGTATTGATGTTGCTAATGCTACTCCTTGGGCTGAAATTAAGAAGTGGATGACTTTGGAATTTTGTCCCCGTAGTGTGATCATTAGGTTAGAACAAGAGTTGATTCATTTGAGAATGAAAGGTGTGGACATTGATAGTTACACAAACCGATTCCATGAGTTGGCCCTGCTATGTCCTCGATTGGTGGAACCCGAAGAGATCCGAATTGAACAATATATTAAAGGGTTGACCAAGAATATCCGGGGGGACGTGACATCATCGAAACCACTGACCATTGTTGATGCTGTTCGAATGGCTTACCAACTCATTGGACAAATAATTCAGGATAGGGAAGATGAAGCCCGTGCTGGTGAGAAAAGAAAGGGTGATGGTGATCGTGTAGATAGAGGTGATAATAGGAAGAATTTCAATCGTCGTCAGAACCAGAGAAAGGGGAATGCAAATGCTCTTACCAACAACACACCGCGCAACGATGATAGATGTCCTAAGTGTGGCAACAAGAGGCATGCTGGCGACTGTTGGAAGTGCCGAAATTGCGGAAAGCTTGGACACAAGGTTGAAAGGTGTAAGAAGGGAACCATTTGCTTCAACTGTAATGAAGAAGGTCATAGGAAATCGGATTGCCCCAAGTTGAAAGCGATTGTACCTGGAAGAAACCCCCAGGGTGGTATTTATCAACTTGGAACAGTCGAGGTGAAGAAAGAGGATCTGGATGTCGTAATTGGTACGTTTTTACTCAACAATCATTATGTTGTTGCTTTATTTGATTCGGGTGCTGATAGGAGCTTTGTGTCCACTAAATTTAGTTCCCTTATTGACATTGAACCTGTCGAGATAAATACCAGTTACGAGGTGGAATTGGATGATGGTAAATTAGTGAAAACTAATAAGCTATTAGAGGATGCTCTCTAAATCTCTTGAACTATTCCTTTCCGATTGATTTTATGTTGATAGAATTAGGTAGTTTTGATATTATTATTGGTATGGATTGGTTGTCGTTGAATAATGCTACTATTTTATGTGGAGAAAAGAAGGTTAAGATTCATCATAGGAATAGGACGTTAGTAATTGATGGTAATCGAGGTGAATCCCGTTTGAAAATCGTTTCATGTATTAAAGTCCAAAAGTACATCAGGAACGGTTGTGAGTTATTCTTAGCTCAAGTGACCTGGAATGAGTCTAGGGAGAAACGATTGGAAGATGTACCTATTATTTGTGAATTTCCTGAGGTATTTCCTAAAGATTTACCCGGACTTCCACCGATAAGGCAAGTAGAGTTTCGAATCGATTTAATTCCTGGTGTTGCACCGGTGGCACGTGCGCCTTACCGATTAGCCCCTTCTGAATTAAAGGAGTTATCTGAGCAACTTAAGGAGTTGTCTGATAAAGGTTTTATTCGATCGAGCTCGTCGCCTTGGGGAGCTCCAGTCTTGTTTGTTAAGAAGAAGGATGGATCTTTCCGTATGTGTATTGATTATAGGGAACTGAATAAGTTGACAATTAAAAATCGATATCCTTTACCTAGGATTGATGATTTGTTTGATCAACTACAAGGATCTAGTGTGTATTCTAAGACAGATTTGCGGTCTGGATATCACCAACTTCGCGTCCGTGAAGAAGATATTCCTATAACTGCATTTAGAACTCGTTATGGACACTATGAATTTCAAGTAATGCCATTTAGGTTAACTAACGCACCTGCGGTTTTCATGGATTTAATGAATCGAGTGTGCAAGCCCTACTTGGATAAATTTGTGATTTTGTTTATTGACGATATTCTAATCTATTCTAAGAATGAAGATGAACATGGAGAACATTTAAGGATTATCTTAAGTTTGTTAAAGGATGAAAGGTTGTATGCTAAGTTTTCGAAATGTGATTTTTGGTTTGATTCTGTGCAATTTCTTGGTCATGTGATTAACAAGGATGGAATTCATGTTGATCCTGCAAAGGTTGACGCCATTAAGAATTGGTCTGCACCGACAACGCCAACGGAAGTGCGACAGTTCTTAGGATTAGTTGGCTATTATAGACGATTCATTAAAGAATTTTCTCTAATAGCTAAACCCTTGACTAAGCTAACCCAGAAGAATAAACCTTTCGTTTGGGGAAGTGATGAAGATGGAGCATTTCAGACATTGAAGCAAAAATTATGTAGTGCGCCAATTTTATCATTACCCGACGGGAGTGAAGATTTTGTAGTGTATTGCGTTTTCTTCGCTATCTTGATACAAGACCTAATGGTGATGCATTGAGGAAATGTATTAACAATGGACCATATGTTTTCTCCGATATCACTGTTCCTCATACACCAACCATAGACACTGTTCCAGAAATACCCGCAACCACAAGAAAAGAAACGTTATCTGATCTTACACCAGAGAAGCGTGCTTGGTATGATACAGAAAAAGAAGTGATATATATGATTCTAAGTGGAATTGGAGATGATATTTATTCCACGGTTGATGCATGTCCTACGGCACAAGAAATGTGGACGGCTATTGAACGCTTGCAACAAGGAGAAACACTCAACAAGCAAGATGTTAAAACAAACTTGGTTTGGAACTTTGGTAAGTTTACTGCATTGGATGGAGAATCAATTGAGTCTTATTATTCACGGTTCTACAAGATGATGAACAATATGACAAGAAACAACTTGGAGGTCTCCACCATGCAAGTCAGTGTGCAATTTCTTTAGCAACTTCAACCAGAGTGGACACGTTTTGTTACTTTGGTGAAACAACAGAAGAAGTTAGACAAGGTAAACTATCACACTCTCTTTGATATCTTGAAACAATTTCATCATGAGGCAAATGAAATTAGAGATGAACAAGTTGCAGAGACGGCTAATCCACTTGCTCTAGTGTCTACCACTCAAGATCATTGATCTCGTACTCCAAAGTCATACTCCATTCAATCATCCTCACCACGATATTCCACATCATCCAAGTCTTCATCCTCCACAAGATCACGCGGCAAAGAACCAAGAGCACCATCACCACCATCTGAGTCGTCATCTAAAGAGGATAGTGATGAAGATCAAGCTTAGAAGAATCGGGAAATGAAACAACAAATTTCTTTCATTATGAAGACATACCAGAAAATATTCAAACCCACCAACAACAATCTTCGAACATCATCCAAAACAACGAACCAACATGTTGAGAATCCTCCAAGGTATGACACACGTCGACGTGGTGAAAGTCCTTCTAGGTATGATCGACGTAATCCAACACATGTTGAGGGTTTTGCAAGGTATGATCGAGAAACTGCCAAGTATGATACTCAAAAGATTTCCACTGCTACTGGGAATAGGGAAACTATTGGGACGCAAGTGGTTCAACAGAGTGGGATTCATTGTTTATTTGCCAAGGTTATGGGCATATGGCAAAGGAATGCAGAAAGTCGAAACGGGTTAGGGGCTCTAGCTATCATAAAGAGAATATGTTGTTATGCAACAAGATGGAAGCAGGGGTCAAATTGTCGGCTGAGGAAGGAGCAATGCTTGATGATACTGATGATGAAGCCTCCGACCAAGAATTAGAAGCACATTACTCGTAAATGGAAAAGGTTGACGAAGTTCTCAACGTCACTGAAGATGACAATGGCCCTATCTTTGACACTGAGCCACTCGATAAGGTACACACCACCGATGAATATAATGTGTTTGGTGATATTCATGAGCATAGTGAGCTACACAATGCCATTAATGACACATGTATGACAGAAAAGGTTGATAGCAATACCAGAACTGATTCATCAGACGTGTGCAATAATGAGTTTGAGGATGATCAACATGCAAATGAGTATGATGATGAGGAGCGTGTCGCGCTTGCTAATTTAATTGCTAGTTTACAAAAAGATTTCAATGAAACTAGAAAAAGTCAAAAGAAATTAAAGAAGGCAAACACAGCGCTCACTCAAAATTTTGAAGAATGCAAAGCCGCACTAATTACATCTAGTGAGACTATTAAACGCTATAAAGATGAGCTTCTTCAGAAAACCAAAGAGCTTGAGGGGTACAAGGGTAGTGCGTTAAAAAGTCAAAAGGACGATCTTGAAAAGAAATACAACGAAACTCTTGAGTTACTAACCAAAGAGAAACGTCAATTTAATGTTTTATTAATGGATGAACGTAAAAAAACGTACCTTGCTACCACCAAAGTTAACGAACTTGAACAACGGCTTTCGATGGATAACACCGAGTCTGCTAAAATTCTTGATGTTAAGAAACAAGAGGTTGAAACGTTAAAACAAGATTTCAAAAGTCGACATGAAAAATATACTGAAAAAGTAACAGAACTAGAAAAACAAGTCGAATTTTTGAAGAAAGTTGTTTATAAAACGCATGACTCTATTCAAACCGTAAGAATGATAGCACCTCCGTCTATGTTTAAGGGTCAAGCTAGATTTGCAAGTCCTGATTATCTTGCCCAAGCTTAAGTTGTGAACCCGCGCCTTTATATGGATGAGTCTGAATGGTCCAATCCTGAATATCCTCTTGGTCATGATGAGACGTCCCTTTGGGAAGAGGAGAGTAGATCACCGGTCAATAAAGAGTTTGTGAAACCTTACAATTATACTTATGAGAATAGTCTATATGGTCTTTTCACTACACAAAAACAAAAGTCTCATGAGGAATTGTTTTTAGAATGCAAACAAAGAAGAATTCAATGGAAGAAAGCTTTTGCTACTAAGAAAACAAACGTTTCTAAGCTCATCAACTAGTTGCCTCTTGATGCTTCTAAAAGCAAGAGTAGGCAGACATTTGGGTTTCTACAACATTACATTGATAATATTAAATCCGTTGTTGACAATGAATGGAAACAACGAGAAAATGACGAGTGGAAAAAACCAATTCCTCAAGATATAATTGTGCTTATCAAACAAATCTTAATACCGAACACGACCACATTAAAAGAAAATATTCTTGAATTTGAAAAATTAATTCCGTCTGAAATGTTTGATGATTTAAAATATGTTGAGTCTATTGAGAAAGAAATTGACGATCTTCAAATGGACAAGTCCGTTTTTTCAGATGAATATGATTTACTCTTAGAAGAATGTCTCTCCAAAGATATTTTGTGTGTTACTTTTCAATCTTGTGCTGAAATCGATGAATACTCTGATGTTGCATGCAAATATCTTGATAAAACCAAAGAATGTGAGCGTCTTGAACTTTAGCTTTCGAAACGTAAAGAAAATGTTGATAAAAAGGCTTTTGAGTTACTTCAACACAAAACTGATTTCCTTCAAAAACATTGTCATTCTCTTGAACTTCCTTTGCAAAAAGACGTTGGTTGTTTTCCACATAATAATAACTTGGAAGAAAAACTTTCCAAAACGTTTCGAGAAATGAATGAAAAGAGTTTGGAAATTAAAGGGTTGAAAGCTCAGTTACAAGACAGGGAAATAGCGATAGCAGAGTTGAAGAAACTCGTTGCTAAGATGGGTGGAAAAATTGTGGAACCTAGTGTTAAGAAACCTGTTGTAATACAACCCAATGCGCAAAAAGTGACTAGACCCTCTGTCTTGGGAAAACCATCTGTTTTCTCTAATTCTGCATTTGTAAAACATGCGTTTTCCCCAAGACGGATGGGAAGGATAGGTTACCACAAAAACACTCCCAAAACACATATTCGATCATAAAGCATTAAGAAGACAAATGTGGTTAAACCAGGGATGTATAGATTGGCCACTAAACCCACACACAACAAAGAAAGTCAATCACCTCAGACTTCTAGAAACACTAATAGACGTGTGTCTTTTACTACAGGAGTAATCCCCACTGATAGTGTTAGCCGGCCTCAGCTTAAGAGCACTCGCATGAATGAAAAGGTTTGGCAAAACAAAAGTCAAGGGAAGATGAAGACTGATACATTGGTTTTCATTGGGTTCAGAATTAATCTTGGAATCTCCTCGAATTGATCACAGCTCAAAGTGGAATGATTGTTCTTGGTGACAATTAGGGGGTTTGGTTTTCTATTCTACTAAAAAGGTGAATGCGTGAAGTAACTAAAAGGTAAACTAGAAGCAGTTAATCAATAAAAAATAAAACTTGAATTCAAATTTAATTAAAACGGTAACTTGAAAATAACCTTAAAATGCTCTATTCGGAATAAAGGCCCTATTCGGAATAATGATTCTATCCGGAATATATAGGCTATGCGGAATAAAAGCTATCCGGAATATTTGGCTATTCGGAATAACAATGCTATGCGGAATAATGGGCTACTCGGAATAATGAGGCTACTCGGAATAACAGTCTACTCGGAATACAAAGGCTATCCGGAATATAATGGCTATTCGGAATGTATGTGCTACCCGGAATAACAAGACTACTCGGAATAAAAGTCCTTATGCGGAATAAGTGTCCTATCCGGAATAACTGGGGATGAAGAACAGTAACAGGAACTTAAACAGGGGAGATACGATTTTTAGCCAAACAAACCAATTTAAACCAAAGGATTTGAACCAAACTAAACACAATTTGTTTACTAACCATAAACAACAAATCCTAATCATAAAAACACAAAACCCACTAACTTTTGAAGATCAAAATCAATCAAACAAGGACTTTAAAACTTTGAATAAATAGAGAAGATGAACAAGATGAAATGGAAAGATTATATTGATGATTAAGGTGTAAACAATCAAAGGAAAAAGATTAAAAGCTTACAAGATTAAGGATTCAACAAAATGAAAAATCACCAACACCTTAGTGGTGTTGGCTTCCTACGAAAGAAAAGAAGAAACTGGAAAAATGAAAAACTAGTTCCAAATGTGTGAGGGGTTTTCCTTATATAGGCTATTGGTTGGTTGGTGAAGTGGGCTTTCTTCCTCTCTTCTTGTCTTCTCGTCTTTTCAGAAAAGTTGACGTTTTCGATTCTGATTCGGGATTTGTCGACGATTAAATTCAACTTGTCTTTAAATTTATTTGTTTAATAGACTTGAGTTTCTTCGACATATGTAAATCTTCCATCTTTGGTCGTTTTCTTCGATAAATCTTCAAACAGGCCCATTGACTTCAAATCTTTTGCATCTCTTGGACAATAGACTTCGTCTGGAGTCTTTTTTCTCGATAAAACCCGTGCAATCCCATGTTTTCTCCAATATCCATCCGGTTGGCTCTGAAAACACAATAAACACAAAAACCACGCATAATTCCAAACAAATGATATTAAACACACGTTTTGGTCTTGTTTTAGTAAGAAATAAGTGGTAAAAGGATGGGTGTTTTCACACCTATCATCGACTCAATCTTCTCAATCACTGGCTTAATCCTACAGCACCTTCAGTTCCATTAAAAGGTAGAGGTTCACACTTCATGAACGTCACATAAGTACAGCCACCAACTTCAGGTGCATTAGTTCCAAGTCCTCCTATATTTCCTCCAGCATTAGCATTCACATTATTAGCATTCACATTCACATTAGTACCACCAATTCCACTACCGCCAGCTCCACTACCGCCAGCTCCACTACCGCCAGCTCCACTACCGCCAGCTTCATTTCTAGCATTTGTCATAAATTCAGTCATAGATGCGGTAACTTGCTCCGTAATAATCCTACGTACATCATCCTCAGTCACAGCTTTCTTGGGCGGCATAGTTCTATAATTCCACAATTTCAAAGTATTAAGCATTCAACCAACAAAGGATTCATATAATAAGGATTGAATTCATAATCAAGATACAAATAAGGCACAATATGGAATTCAAGACAAGATACATATTTCATTGGATTTGAAATGAAATCATTGTCTTAATTACATCCCATATCAAAGTTCTAGCACTATACATACTCAAAATTCGTGTCAGGTCTACTACTAACAAGTCGATTCAGTCAAAGTTACAAAGGTACAAAAGATACAAAGGTCACTACTAAACACAGACTGGTCTACTGAGAACCGCCAGATGGTCCATCATCCATCGTCTTCTGTATCTTTGTCGGACGATCACTAGACACATCTTCAACTGGGCGCTTATGGATCACTCCTCTTTCAACCATGTCAGCATAAAATCTACTATTCCAACCCACTGATATATTCAACTCCTTCTCAGCTTTCTCACGCATCGCACGAGCTACATTCAACTGAATCTCCATAGAATTCACCTTTTTCTTCATAGCAGCAAACTCACCACTTTCTAACATAGATAACCTCCTAAAAGCCTCATTCAAACCACGCTCTACATCAGTCAAATCCAAACTAAGCAATTCCCGCTCTTTCTCACCAACCTTAGTCTTCGACTCCAAATAAGCAACATGATTCTGAACAATACCTAATCCAATCTTTGTCATACTACTCTTAACACGGGAAGCATCTAAATCACGTCTCAAGGCCCATGGTGCAAGACCATCCATATGAGTAGCCTCTTGAACTATGGAAACCTTGGTTTCCGGATCTTTTAAGCTACTAGGAATGCATCATGTTCATATGATTAAATAATCAAAGCGGAATTAGAACATAACACATTAACAAGGTGTTTAGGCACAATAACATGAATTAAAACAATAGGGTTGCTCATTATATTAATAATAAACAACCACTAGACGTGTATACATTGAATCCCACGTCTAGTGCACACACGCTTTTAGGTTTACATTGTGAATGAATTGATTGATTAAAACCTAAGACCCTTTGTTCCTTTTATAGTGTAAGGATTAGGGTTTACAAGAGATAAGAATGAATAAACATGTGAATATTCTATTTAAATAACAATATACAGAATATATCCTGCATATATATCCAAATAGAAGCTTCTAAAGGCTTCTTGTCTACATTTCTGTCAATGCTTGAATTGCATGTGACAATGCTTGGATTGCTCTTGACAATGCTTGCTTCCATCAACGCCTAATTTGTTCTTGTCAACGCCTGGAATACTCTTGTCAACGCTTAGACAATTACCTTCATGTTTTCTTCATTTTTGAGTTTCTGCCACATCAACTTTTTGACCCAACAATCTTCCCCTAGTTGATAGTGGCAAAACTCTATGTGTATCTCTTGTAAGTTGTACATGATCTTCAAATTGCTTCCCCTCAAGTGTAGCATGTATGTCTTCCCCTTTTTGTCACATCAACAGGGAAGTAAACAATGTATGCAATCTTTGAAGATTCTCCAAATGTAGCTCTATGTAATGATCTTGAAGAACAATTGATATAATATTTTTGATGTAGAAGTAGAGTAACCCAAACCTATGTTCCATATCTTGTACGATGATGTGATGAAGTATGTGGATGATACAAAAATCCTCATCCTTTGTGAGACACTGAGCACGATAATGTAACTCCTTCAAGTGATAGAAAATATGTGCATAGAGAACCATAAGAAAAATCACATACTCCTAAACCTTGTATCACTTCATCAGTAACCATGTAAGCATAAACAAGTTATCTTTAAAGTCTATGACTGGGAGTGCACGACTATAAGATATAATAGAACACAAATTCGCAAAAATCTTCTTCAATCATCAAACTTACCATAAGAATTCTTCCCCTTAAGCTAACACCTCTTCATAAAGACCTTTCATTACCTCATGAATTGTTGCTAACTCGCTTTAAGATCATTAATTCCGTTTAAAATATCCGAGCCATAAATATCAACATGATATTCTAAATTAAAACGGAGATTCCATGTACCTTCGTGTGTATAATCCTCCTTTTTGTGTGCTAAAAACGTCAAATTTTCTCAAACAGCAGCCTTCCTTGTGTTGTCCAATATCATCTTTATCCAAGATCTCTATCAGTTGTATTGTCCGATATCGGACAATATCTATCAGCGTTGGAATTCATATATCGGATGACACTGTCAATGCTAACAGCGTTGACTTATTCTGTCAGCGTCAAAATACTTCCTGTCAGCGTCAAATTCACTATCAGCGCCTTTTTACATGCTGACAACTTTTGTGGCTACATCATTTATGTCAACGTAGTCTTGTTTTGTAAGAAAAAGAGATTGTATTGAATACTTAAACGTGTTTAAAGTCACACGTTTACACTCCAAAAAGTTAGGGATTATCCCTTGTTTCCTTACTAATTCCATGTCCAAAATAAATCACTGTATCTCACACTTAATATGTAATACAAATATAATTCCTATAAAATAGGTTTCACATTTGTAGTCCATATCTTATGTAAGACAGCCAAAAATCTTAAACGTGAATATCACAAACTAAATCCCTAAAAAGCAGGGATTAACTCTGTATCCAAAACTCGTCTGTCACAAATCACGCAGCCTTGGGATCATATCTTGCATTCCTACTGGAAGTATCAATTCATTAGACAGCATTAAAATATTTTCCTCCTTATGCAGACAATAACATTATGCAGACAACAACGTTACTATTTCCGTATGTAGACAACAACGTTATATATGCAGACAACAACGTTACTGTTTCCCTCCTGTCAGATTCACCATCTTGTTCAAAC
The DNA here is from genome assembly GCA_025667525.1 of Glebionis coronaria. Taxonomy (NCBI): domain Eukaryota; kingdom Viridiplantae; phylum Streptophyta; class Magnoliopsida; order Asterales; family Asteraceae; genus Glebionis; species Glebionis coronaria. Next base: position 69,004,465 of record CM046882.1, on the reverse strand, counting down.
AAAGATTAAACCGTAGTCTGCTATTACCCTGCTGCTCCATTCAGGTCTAGGGTTCTTTACATCAAACCCTCATCTTGATAGATTTGAACCCTCAACCTGTCATAATCCAAAACCTAGGGTTTGGGAAAACCCTAAAGATCATGACTGTATCATACCAGGATTAAGTGATTTGCGTTCTTGTTTTGTCAAAAGCATCCACCTGCTGCTACATCTTGTTTTAGGGTTTATAAAAGCCCTAAGAATGGCACATATCATAGCAACGAGGAACAAAGTATACTAGGGTTCATCATGATTTTTAGAAAATCACTCACCAAAGCTAGTATACTCTATTATAATGAACAAGAGCACATCTTCCTTCCTGTGTAAATACGATCTAGGGTTTGTAGAAAAACCCTAAATCATGATTTTATGTAAAACAGGAAATCTGAAAATCACTCATCAGCCAACTTTGACGCCTAATAACTTTTGCCTGGTGATAAAACTCGACAATCCCTCCGGTGGATGATTAGATATATGTATGTAGAACACACATATAAAATTTCGTGACGATCCAACGGTTCAATCAAAAGTTATGACCTTCTGAATACTGCTGCGCACACAAAAACGTCCAGAAAAACCCTAGACGGATTTTTCTTTTCTTCACCATACACGAACACCTTGTTTGTCCTAGGATCACGAGCCACGAGGCTCTGATACCAATTGTGGAAACCTTGGTTTCTGGATCTTTTAAGCTACTTGGAATGCATCATGTTCATATGATTAAATAATCAAAGCGGAATTAGAACATAACACATTAACAAGGTGTTTAGGCACAATAACATGAATTAAAACAATAGGGTTGCTCATTATATTAATAATAAACAACCACTAGACGTGTATACATTGAATCTCACGTCTAGTGCACACACGCTTTTAGGTTTACATTGTGAATGAATTGATTGATTAAAACCTAAGACCCTTGGTTCCTTTTATAGTGTAAGGATTAGGGTTTACAAGAGATAAGAATGAATAAACATGTGAATCTTTTATTTAAATAACTATATACAGAATATATCCTGCATATATATCCAAATAGAAGCTTCTAAAGGCTTCTTGTCTACATTTCTATCAATGCTTGAATTGCATGTGACAATGCTTGGATTGCTCTTGACAATGCTTGCTTCCATCAACGCCTAATTTGTTCTTGTCAACGCCTGGAATACTCTTGTCAACGCTTAGACAATTACCTTCATGTTTTCTTTGTTTTTGAGTTTCTGCCACATCAACTTTTTTACCCAACACGAACACTAGACGACTCTCCTATCATACGTCTACGAGTAGCAATACCATCAGTACCGTCAGGTGCATTATCATCGTCATCCTCCTCTGATTCAGAATCAGATTCAGACGATTCAGACATTTCATCTATAGGTAGCTCAGCCTCAGAATTAGACAAATAAACTGGTGGGGGTAAGGGCTCGCCCTCTGGAACATCATAAGGGTAAATAAGCTCGGCTTTCTCATCATCATCAACCTCATCATCTATACCTATATCCTCCTCGACATCCTCGTCGTCAATCTCATCATCTAAATTATCTATACCAATCTCATCATCATTCTCAATATCAACATTATCAATCTCATTCTCTACCATATCAACCTGAGGGGAAATCTGATCTCCTAGTCCTATCTCGGGCTCGGGATCCTCAAATGGTTCCTCCTCATCATCATCCATATCATAATCTACTAAGGTTCAGGAATAGCATGGTTCTGTACAGGAATATTAGGGTCAGCCATGACAATCTGCATTTATATATATATATATATATATATATATATATATATATATATATATATATATATATATATATATATATATATATATATATATATATATATATATATATATATATATATATATATATATATATATATATATATATATATATATATCGTATTAGGATAACATACTTATTAAACAATTACATACTAAAATCACGATATATACATATATATAAATTAAATTATATATATCAAAATATATATCTTCTCAATAGGGCTTGTTGGTAACGTCAGAGATCTTTGGCACCGTTATAGTCAAAAGATTTTTCAAATATTTTCTCAAATATTCATAGTTAAAAGATTTTGAAAAGTTTTGTTCAAAACCTTGGTTTTTAAAATCTTTCGTTCTCTATAACGAGAGCTCTGGTACCAAACTGTAACACTCTCAAATTCCGTATCGGTACAGCGGAAGGGTCTTTTAGAGTGTTACGGGATAGCACAATAACTCCAATCATACACAACACATAAAAATGGTTGTACACGGTTCAACATACATTCATTAGATAAAAAGTGTTAAAGTATACAACAGGTCCCAAATTATACAGGTCATTAAGTTTACAAAACATAGATTGAATGAACATTTTTATTATTGTGTGGGCCATCAGAGTCGATCTCCATCCGGATTATCTTCAAGCACCTGAGATAAAAACATGCAAAAATCATATCAGCGAATGCCGAGTGAAATCATAGAGTTTAATAAAACTGTTATATAAAACAATCGTTGAAATCAGAACACAAGTATAATATCGGAAGTAAGTCCTCGTATTGCTAGTCAGGCAATATATAAATCAAAGCATACATCTTAAACCGTCCATGAGACCGTAGCCTCAATATTACCATTATAGGTAATATTATTATCGTTATTACCATCAATATTAAATCGTATTAGATTACATTATGGATTATTATTAGCCGCATGACATTGTTACCTTACTATCACAACAACGGTCCGCGAACCCGACAAACAATTTGCCCATCTAAGTTAGTGTGTCATCACAAAAATCACGCTATGTAAATCTTCTCATACATAAATTCGCTTACCAATCAATGTGGTACGACGGGGATCAACCGTCAAGGCGCGAACTGGGGTGATCGTCCCCAAATAGTACTATCATAGGCATAAGCGTCTACCAAATCCCGGTAGTTCACAATTCATGCTAATGGGACTTTGAGTGACATAACCTGACTACTAATAATCCTTTTTATCTCGTTTATTGGGTCATAGCATCATTCGGGTCCATATCATTAAGCATACCATCGGGACTACTTGTGTTCTATTTTTATTAAAAACTAGCATGTTATCTCCCTCGCGGGTTTACAAATCATTTTATAAAACATTTAAAAGAGTGCGAGGCTATGAACTCACGTTGATAATGAAAGGCGGATTATCGGCTACGGGCGTGCTCCGGTCACGGAAACCTATATAAATAATAATCGGTCTTAGACTTTTGTCCAATGACTTTATCAAAATAACAAATATACATATGATGATTTTGTACATATGATGATGATCAAGTGGGTTTATATATTCTTATTTACTCATTCTAGTGTTTATGTATTGGTAACTTCTTACTAGTTTACTAGTTTTACCTATTTACATGTTTTAGGTCCAATAAGCCTATTTTTATAAGTTCATTAACTTGTATTAATCCATTTTATACTTGTATTATCAGTATTTATACTTTACATGTTGGGCCCAAATGGGTTAAGCCCAATAAGTAATTTTTATAAGTGTTTAACTTATTTAGTTAAATTATTAGTCCAAATATGCTAACTTAGCTCGTTAATGTCCGTATGTCATATAGTTCGGGTTTTATCGGTTTTTACTTGTATTAGGTACTTATATATCATTATATGACTTTTAAAAACTTTACATTAGACGGGTTTGATCGTCTAAGTTTTAATTGGCGAAAAACGTTAATTTTACGGTAATAGCCGAAAAAGTCGTAAAAATCATGTATATAGTCTTTATAACTTATAAATCTTATTCAACTATCATTTTTATAAAGTGTCCATTTATTTAACCTTATACATATTTATATAAATGAAATTTATATAAGTTAGTGGGTTTTAATTCACATTTTATACTATATTAGTGTGAGTGCTTATATAATACTATTAAACATAAATTCTTTAAAATCTGATTTTTAGTTTCATATTCACCAATTTTATCATATCTTGAGTTCTATAATGAGATAGAAGCTCACTTTTGGATGGCATAAACTTCATATTATGTGCTACAAATAAGTTAGTTATAGCTACTGCTCATTCCATGTCTAACTATCCTTAACAGTCCCTACAAAACAGACTATTTAGATTAGCACACTCATCTTGTATTGATCATATCTCACTCATTTTAATGATTTCATTGCATGGCCAACTCTCACATGTGTATGACATCTAACACTTACTGTAAATTGATTCCACCATGCAATTTTATCAGTTTAAGACTTGGTTACTTACTGTTTTTATACAGCCAACAATTTAAGAAAGATTTTAGCCTTGTTTCTTATGGTTATTCATCTTTTTAATCATATTTATCAACACTTGATCCCCACACAACATTTTTATCATCATATATTCATCATATACATATACAATAAGAAAGAAAATACATTTGATCTTTATAAAAATAACAAGATAAATGGAAAGGATGATCTTCTTTACCAACCAAGATTATATCTTGTTTTTGGATGACAACAACTTGATGAACACCAAATATATCTCCAAGATCATCAACCACCAAGATAGTTTGTTGAGAAATTAGCCCTAGGACACAAGCAAATCACCTTCTTTGTTGTTAATATGGCCACCAATCAATCAAGGCTTCAAGGTTTCTCCATAATATGGCTAGATAACATGAGATTTGTGGCTAGAAAAGATCAAATGGTGGTATTGGATGGTGAAGTGGGACGGCATGTATAGAGAGAGAGAAGAGTTTTGAGTTGTTTGCATGTGAAATGGAAGTAAATGAGAAAAGCTAGTGGTTTTGCTAGTTTTGGTTGGTGAAATAAGCTTCCATGTTAAGCTAACTTACATGTGTAAGCTAGTTAAGTGTAAGGATGCCACATCAAGGATGTGGTGTCCTCTTTTGGACGTCCATTAAATAGTGGGGTGGGATAAACTTTTTTTTTCCCATCCCGCTAATTTACGGGTATTCCTCGATTCTAGTTTCCTTAATTTGCGTGCCCTCGGGTCTTTTTGCAAAAAACGTTTTTATTAATTATGAATCAACGGCACAAAACGAATCTAATAAAAATTGTCTCATCAAAAATGGAGTTCAAAAACGTAAATACGTAATCCTAAGGTTCCCGGTTTAGTCGTAAAGGACGCTAAATTATGCACGTAAGCCCAAATTTAAATCCGTAAATTCTGATTTCATCAACCAACACAAATTAAGTTTCAAAATGTTATACGAGAGAATAATTCACTACCTGAAAATGTTAGATTGTCACAAAGGTAGGATGTGACAACCCAAACCCGTGGTCATTATTTAATTATATTTTTACGTATATTTTTGAAATTTTTGACGAGATTGATTATTATAATGATCGGTGATTTGATTTGGATGAATGTTGAAAGTTATATTTTTACGTTTTGACGAGTTGCGAGTATTATTAGTAATGACGATATCAACGGATGCCCAAAATTTTACTTTTTATTTTAGACATGTGGATGTTTAATATTTTGACGTTTTTATTTTTAATGTCGTATTAAGTCGTGTCGGGACTATATAATATCATATTTTGTGTGCGTTTTAAGTTTTGAGAAGTATTTTTATGAAACCCGAGACCCGTAAATATTTTCAAAAGTGACTAATAGTCATTTCCCGCTTTTTAACCAAGTATTTGCATTTTGGTCCACAAGAATCACAATTGGCAAAAACTACCCTAAACTTTTTCCATATAAAAGGAAAAATTAATACACAAAAACACACAACAAACACCACCAACCAAAAATTCACTCTCTCCTCTCTCCCACTCCATCTTGCCGTCACCCTCACTACCACCAAAACCATAGATTTTTAAAAATCTAGCTTGAATCTCTTAATTCTAATCAAAGACCCATTCCTATCTTTTGATTCTCTATATTTTGGTATGAAATTTAGCTACATGCATGAACTTTATAAAAACCCATTTTTGGTGAAAATCTTGTGTTTTGATCTTATATAATGGATGTATGTAGGTGTTTATCTTGTTATATATTATTTTAAGTTATTGCATGTTGAAATTTTGAGTTGGTTTTTATTTGATTTGATCATCTAGGATGATTTAGTGAGTTATGATTGGAAGTAGTAATATTAGGATGATTATAATGGTAAAAATGATGTTAAAATGTGGTGAAAATTTGATTTTGAATGATTTTTAAGAAGGTGTTTTTGACCAGATTATAAAAGGTAATATTTAGAAAATATGAGTTTGAGTTTGATATGAACTAACTAGATAGTGTTGTAGAGGATGTCTTAAGCTTCGATTTGGTATAAGGTAGAGCTTCTAGCTCCAAACGAGCGAAAAGTTATGTTAGTTTTTTATTCGTGTACCGGGAGACGAGTATCGTCACAATATATAATTGTTGTCGATATTTGGATCGAATCTCGGGGACTATAAAAAGGATTTTAAAATGTGTCAAGGACTGATGTTAAGTGATAAGCATGAGGATGTTGAGTTTATTTTCAAAGATAAGAGTCGGTTTTGTAAACGGAGTAATATAAATAAGTTAAAAAGACTATATGAATTTTTGACGTAAAACTGTCCGGTTTTTGTAGTTTGAAGATGAGTCGGGCAGGGAACTTTAAAATTAAAATCTTTTAACCAACTTTTGGGAGGTCTTTCAATATATAGTAAGTGAAGTTTCTGACTAGTATCGTAAGCTATTGACGTGTTTAAGTAAGAAAAACAGTTTGGACGATTAACATATATATATCGACAGTTTCTGAAAGAATAAAAGTATAAAAGTGTACGTAAGAAGGATTTATTAAATTTAGTATGGTGTGAGTTTGATTTTGACTTTGAGATATTTATTTCATTTTATTAAGTATGAATTATTATTACTTGGATGTATTATTAAAGGCACGCGTTTTGTTTTGATAGATTGTGAATTTCGTGTTCGCCGGGCATCATCGATCATTGAAAGTCGTCATACTACTATTAATACTTTAGGTGAGTCTATAGCCTCGCTTTCTACTTATTTTAATGATTTTAAAACCCGCGAGGGGAATACATGCTATTTGAAGAAAAATGAACACATGTCATGAGTAATTGTTGGACCCGAATGTTGCCTTTGTTTCCTTTGATGATTTGAATTGTATAAGTACCTAAATTGCAAAAGTCCCTAAATTCATGAGCCGTTAACTATCTTCTGACTTGATGTTGTGCGTTGGGAATAGCCGCTTATTCTAATGATAATACTATTGGGCTGACGATCCTATCTGAGATCAGGGCATTACGCTGAGTAACCTCTCGGAAGGATAATTTTACGAGAATGAGAATTGGTATTTTTGCAATTGATACCCTAGTAGGGGCACTGGAATTCTTATAGTCATGCTGGCAATTTGGCGTGGGTGACTAAGTTAAGGGGTCGGTGTTATGAGCTTAATACAATTCAATAGCTATTGCTATAAGATGGAATGCCTGATTAATAGATTGTATGGCCACAATGCTATTAAGCAATTGTGAATGATTTTTACGATGTGTTCAAATATTTTTTGTTAAACCTATAGACTTGCTCAACCTTTATGTTGATGATTTTAAGCATGTATTTCAGGTACTTGAAGTTGTTGAATTGCGGAGCTTGCTGGAGAAGGATTGCGGGATTGCTTTTGTAGTAATTTGGTCTAAAACAGCTTTCTTTCCCGTTTGTCATAAATTTTATAGTATATGGTCCAGTACTTTGGTAAAAGATTTGTCGATTTGTTAAGATCCTTGGAGAACCTGTACGCTACTCTGATATATATTTAAACTGATTTTACTTGGGATTGAAGGTTTTAGACACTGAATTTAAATTATTTCCTTATTTATTCCTAAATATACTGTTTTTAGGTCGTATAAAGAGTATTGAAAAATGAAGTTTGAGAATAGCACCCAATTGTGTATTTTCGCTGCGTAATTTAAATTGGGGGTGTTATAATTTTTGTAATGACCAATTCGAAAAGGTTCTAAATAAATATGGAGTTACTCATCGTCTTTCTACGGCTTATCACCCGCAAATGAGTGGGCAAGTCGAGGTTTCAAATCGAGCTTTGAAGAGGATTTTGGAGAGGTCGATTGGAGAAAACCGTGCTTCATGGTTCGACAAACTCGATGACGCTTTATGGGCCTTTCGGACCGCTTATAAGGCACCTATCGGTTGCACTCCTTATAAGTTGGTTTATGGAAATAATTGTCATTTTCCCATTGAATTGGAGCATAAGGCATATTGGGCCCTAAAGCATACCAATTATGACTTGAAGATCGCGGGAGATCACCAGAAAATACAACTTAATGAATTGGATGAATTAAGTGATAATGCTTATGAAAATTCATTCATTTTTAAGGAAAAGACTAAAAAGTTTCATGATTTAAAGATTAAAAACCGGGTTTTTAACGTTGGTGATCAAGTGTTACTTTTTAACTCTCATTTGAAGATATTTTCCGGAAAATTGAAATCTCGTTGGTCAGGTCCGTTCACCATAACACAAGTGTTTCCTTATGGGACCATCGAGCTAGCTCAAAATTATGGTCCTAACTTCAAGGTGAATGGACATAGGCTTAAGCACTACTTCGGTGGGGAAGTCTCTTCGTTGGACGACCTCGACCAAGTTACCTTCCCCAATGATAATTAGAATTGAGGGGATCGAGTCGAGCTCATTACTCGGTAATCAAAAATGGGGTTCTTCGTGGGGGAGATCCCATGCTTATCCATTGTACATATTATCGCTTTCTAATGTAGTTAATGAGAGGGGATTTGTGCTCTTTTAACTCGTTGTCTCGTGGTTGTTTGTGAATGTGATATCTAGATCATCACCGCCACGATTGAAGACTCTCGTGTTCGTTTACGTGAGCCTCGATCGTTTGCTTGAAGAGTTTTTCACGAATCCATGACATATCCTTTATTGTTCTAACAATTATTTTTTAGCATAATTCATAAACGGCTTTTGATATATTGTTGATAACTCTTTCCATGCTAGATCCTAAGCATTCGACTCTTCGTCTCTAGTAATGGGGTGTTCCACCTTAGAACCAAAACATTGAGGACAATGTTTAATTTTAGTATGGGGGGTGAATAGATACTTGCTTTGCTACGCCCTCACGTTTTCCAACTTTCAACGTTTTTGTTGCTAATAAGGCTAAAAATGGCCAAATTTTAAAATTTTTCTTAGTTTTCATAAATATTTTTAAGACACGAATGTATATTTTCCGATGGGTAGAATAAGAGTTAATTTTTTACTTGATGGGCATTTGGAGCCCTTTACATTCTTTAACCCGCTTGAATCAAGTTTTGCTAGACGTTTATATAGGGAACTTTAAAACGCGAAAGTCTTAGCTCATACGGGTTAAGAACAAGAACTTTTCGCAAGTTCCTATAATTGATCCTAGAAAGTCACTTATCAAGGGAACTTTAAAATGCATTATCTAAACTTGAAAAAGTCTAAGAAAGTGCAAGATCCTATAGGTGACTTGAAAACCCAAAACTTCGATTTGATATAGTCTTAATGAAAGCTAATCCAAATTTGGCTTAATTTTGACTTGTATGGCTAAGTATTCACGAGTCTCTTTAATTAGAGGTCTTTAAATAGTGAAGAACGAGAAGTGATAGAGTTAGACAAGTGATCATGCTAAACGTAGAACATGAAAATGTTCTTTCAAAAACTCATATGTTTTTAATTGTGGCTTTTTCTCCCATAAGATCAATGCATTAAGAAACAAATAATTGCAATAAGTAAGGTCGTACGATTTGAAAGGTTACTTAGCTTCTAGCACAAGATCGTTTAAAAGTTGCTCGGGGTTGAATAGAGTTCATAGCCAAGGCATACCTTATTGAAGTGGGATGCGAAGATTGGTAAAGATCCAAAAAGGCCCTAACAAGGCATGAGGAGCTCTATTTTGTTGCTAAAGATCCAAGATGATGTGAAGAATAATTATTCCAAAATCAATATGAAGGATCGAGACACACGACGAAAAGCAATTACTCCCCAAAAGATCATGGAGAAAGTCTATCCAAAAAGACCCTTACAAGGTATGAGGATAAATATATCCAAGTCCTAAAAGGAGGCGGATCGTTGTATATCAAAATCCAAAATAAAGATTGAAGAAAAATGATGAAGTTGTGGTCCAAGTATGAAGAATCTCTCAAAAACGTCAAGTGAAGAAATTCCAAAATATGAAGAGAAGACCATAATTTCAAGAACGTCTTCTGAAGATTTGAAGTATGAAGTACATGCCAAATATCGGTCCGAGAAATGTCTCAAATCTTGAAACAAGTTATGCCAAGATATGAACTTAAGGAGATACACGAGAAGCCATTTTAAATTTTTTTGTCTTTTAGCTAACTATCGATTAAATCGTGCTACTTTATTTTCGGACTAATATATACTCAAATAAGTCAATATGAATCACTTGTGATCCATGACAAATAGTTAAAAAAATTCTAGAAACCTTTTCTTTCTTAATAACTAGGATTGCGGAATGTATGACAATCAAGGATGATGAAATTTACTCTATGGGACATTCACTTGTTTCTATTCACTGATCCTAAAAGTCACATTCGTGATGCAAATCATACATTATGCCTTTTACATATCTTCGTAGTATTGTAGCAAGTTTTACTCTTTAATAAAGCTTAATAAAATTGAATCTTGGAGATGCTTAGATACTTTATTCTAGCATTGCTTGAGGGCACTGATAGGTGTGAAAACACCCATCCTTTTTACCACTTAATTGCAATAATAACCGAGCCAAAACGTGTATTTTATGTCATTTATGTCAGAATTATGCGTGGTTTGTGTTTTTGTTGTGATTTAGGACGAAAAGGTGAAAAGTGGAGAAAACACGGCATTCACGGGATTTTATCGAAGAAAAAGACGAAAGATGAAGTCGAAAGATCAAGAGTGGAAAAAGAATGGAAGTCCAAGACCAATTCTGAAGATTTATCGAAGAAAAAGTCAAAGGACGGAAGTTTACTAAAAAGCCGAAGAACTCGAGTCTTATTTATGAAGAAAATGCAAGACGAGTTCAAAGAAATCCCGAAGACATAATCATTTAAGTCCAAGATTTAAGAAGATTAAAGAAAGGAGGGACCTAATGACACAATTAAGGAAAGAGGAAAGAGGGAGGAAGCTTCCTAAGCCCCTCCCTAATCACCACTATAAATAGCCATTAGCTAGTTCATTTTGATGTTGTTGGTGGCTTGACAAACCACTCTTCCACCATTTTCATTTCTTGTCATTTTATTTCTCGCACTTTAATTAATTGTTATGCACTTTTAATCATTAATTTTTCAAGTAAGTTTTCATTCATTGTTCTTTAATCTTTGCTTTTCTTGTCTTAATCTTTCACCTTCCTTTCTTGATTCTTGTTTACTTTTGGTGCGAATTACTTATGATCCGTGTTGTTCATTTATGTGTTCGTGCTTAAAAAGTTTATGTTTTAATTGTTTGATCCAAAAAGTTGCTTAATTTGTGGTTGAATAAGTTGAGATCAGTGCTTATTTGATCCGATTAGTATTGGTTCGTTTTAGTTTTGGGAATAAGCTCATTATAATAGCTTATTTCCTTAGCTTTTCACGAATTCCATCATTTTCGGAAAAGGTTATAAACCCTTTTCCGATTACCATATATTCCGAGCAACACCCACCTTATTCCGATCATAAGGATCAGAAAAGGGTTTCCAGTGATTCCGATCTGCTCCCCTCATTCTGATCACTTGATCGGAATAGGGTTTTGAGTTTCCGATTTGTTCCTTTTCCCATATTCCGATTTGAGCATCATCATCATTCCGATCCATCTTCTTCGTTTGGGATTCCGATTGGGACTTTTAGCAACATTCCGATAGGCTTCTTGTTACATATTCCGATTGAAGTTGTTTTCCCCATATTCCGATCAGGTCACTTTACCTTATTCCGATTACATGCATTTTCTATATTCCGATCTGAGGGGTTTTATGACATTCCGATTGAGTTACATTTGCTTATTCCGATCATGCTCATTCCGATAGGGTACATTCCGATCGGATCCTTATGGATTCCGATCGGGTGTATTCCGATGGAATGTTTTGTTTTGTTTTAATATTTTGCTTAGGTTAAAATGTCAATTTTTCTCGTTTTATTTTTAGTCTATTTTAATTTCGTTCCGCATTTTTATTTTATTGTCAATTTACTTTTCGTCAAGCCTTTGATTTTACGTTATTTAATTTCAAGTCATTTATAAATATGTACCGTTTACGTTCCAACTAGTTTTAGTTTTAAGTTCCCGTCCTTTATTATTTAGTCTTGCACATTTATTTTTCCAAAACCAAAAACATTGTTTTCACCAAGAACAACTAATCTCACACAATTAACCGGAAATCAATTCGAAGAGATACCGAGAACGAACTTTCAACCTAGCAAAATCTTTACATTAAAATGGCGCCGCTGCCGGCTCTTTTCGTGAAGATCGAAGGTTCTTTGTGAGAAGACGCGTTGGATTTTGGGATCCGTTCACTTGCGAACGTTACTTTTTGTATCAAAAATTTTCAAAAATCCCAAAAACATAAGCATTTCTTTTTCAAAGTTTTGCACCAAAAATATTCTTCTTGCTCATCTATCTTTCTTTATGGATTCTTATGTCCATTGCGTCGGTTGTGAGAGACGATTGTACGGGAACGACTCTTGTCAATGGTGTACATGTGAGCGGTGCGGAAACGATATCAAAGATACACAATTAATACCAGGATTTTGTCCTTTGTGCCACTCACTTAATTCGTCATTTTTGAACCCACCTACTCTTTCCCCGTGCATCTATTGTGGAAGCGATTCTCATTGGCATGTTTCGTGCCCGGTTCGATACCCGTATGATCACGGGCAAGAACCGGGGTACAATTATGACAATGATAATAGCTATCCACAAGACGCATCCAGTCTTTCTCCTCACCCGTTTTGCAACAACTTTGGGGGTCCTCATGATACCTATTATTGTCAACCAATGAATTGTTATGAGCCAACTTCGTGCCCTCAGATTTCTTCACAAGTGGATTATTATGAACCAAATCCGTTTTATAATTCTTCTCAACCGATGAACTACTATGAGCCACAACCATGCTATAATTCAGGTTTTCAACATTTTGAACCCCCACAGCACATCATCGATCATCAACCTTCCTTCGAACAATTGAGCCCCCACGAACAATGGAACTCTCTTGTTAAGAAAAGTCAACAAATTCAAGAAACTTTCAACAAGATCATCGAAAAATGGCAAGAGGATCAACGACAAGAGCAAATATCGAATATCGAGACTTATACTCCTCCTCCGGTGTATCCATACTATTATGATGATGACGAGGATGATGTCTATGATCTCAACCCATCTTCTGAGATTACTACCCCTATTCTTGATAACACCAATTCGTCTAAGGATAGTGATACTTCGAGTGAGATTCGTGATTTTGGTCTTGAAGAATTTTTTGATGAGGTTTGTGATATTCCGACTTTTGCTGAAGGTAAGGATGAGGTCGCTTTTAATGATGAATTCCAATTCGAGCCTGAGATTGCGGAAATTATCGAACGAGAGCTAGCTCTTTTACCTCCGCTTCCTCCTACAAGCGAGGTCGATTTTTCCAACATCGATGCCGAACTTGATGAGTTGGAGCGTCTTATTTTTCATAATAATGACGAACCAACTCACTTGACTAATCATCCTATTCTCGAGGAGTTACCTAATCAACACTACTCCACTGAGAATTACGTTTACCACATTCGTGCGGATTTAACTTATCAACAATCCCCACAAATGAATGATGGTTTCGTACTTGATCGTGATCTTTTCGAGCGAGTTTCTGAAATCCTCAATGATGGGAACGACAAACCTTGGTTTGACGCACCTATCTATGATAAACAAATCGAAGAGATTAACGTTCATGAGGATGAGCGCTTTGACCCGGGGGTGTCATTGATTATTTTATGCTTGATGACCTTACGGCTTTGCCGCTTGCTGCTGAGCATCCATTGTCTTTAGGGGATGACAATGTGATTCCTTTACCTACCCCACCTCCCGTGGATCATTACCTCACATACCTCTCGTATGTTGAGTGGACCTTTCCCCCATTTAAGACTTATTCCCCCGCCTCCCCTTTGTTAATGTCCACCGGGAATGAGGACAAGGTCTTTGATCCCGGTATCACATTCGAGGCTTCCCCATGGACCATTTAATTTGGGGACGAGTCAGGCTCGTGACTCGGTCAACAAAAACAAGCGCTTTTTGGGAGGCAACCCAATTATCTATCTTTATCTGTTTTCACCATAAGTGTAGGTGGAGCCCCGTGGTGTTTCTTGCTTTCTTTCTTATCATGTGCAGGGATTAGAGCTTAAAAAGACACACTCTTGATGACTTTTGACGAACCGTGATTCCGTGTTCCCTTCTTCCCGGTTCTATCCTAAACTCTTTTCGATTCACTATTTTATATTTCTCAATATTAAAATAGGAATCTCTTTAGCTGTCCTTTCCTTAACAGGATTTAAACAACGTGCACAATGTCCTAAGTGTAGGGGAGTTTACTCCCACATGCTTAAACATTGAGTACAATGTTTATATTAAGTGTAGGGGGACTTCTATCGAAGTTAAGTGGTTCTTTTCCTTGTATTTGTCCTCATTTTAACCGGAAAATTTGATTTTTCGACATTTTTCAAAATTTTTAATCTATTTTGGCCTAGTTGTATAGTTGTATTTGCCTTTGTTATGTTTCCATTGCTAGAATAGTTTTTCAATAAAGTGGTTTAGATTTTTCTTAGTCGTGAACATTTTGACTCAACCCGAGTTTACTTATCTAAGTTTACTCTAGCTAGTATCCTTAACGTGTTTAAGTCAAGTTTTGCTAGGCTTTTATATAGGGAGCTATAAAACGCGAAAGTCTTAACTCTCACGGGTTAAGAACAAGAACTTTTCGCAAGTTCCTATAATTGATCCTAGAGAGTCGTTTATCAAGGGAACTTTAAAATGCGATTTCTAAACTTGAAAAAGTCTAAGAATTTGCAAGATCCTATAGGCGACTCGAAAACCCAAAACTTTGATTTAATAGGCTAAGCATCCACGAATCTCATTCCTTGAGATTTTAAACTGTGGAGAACGAGAGATGATAGAGTCAATTATAAGTTCGGTATTATTTCGTGAATTTATGTGAGTTAATTATGAGCCTATTCTCCCATCGCTTGCTAATAATTTATCTGCTAATAAATAAGGTTGTACGATTTAAAAGGTTACTTAGCTTCTAGCCCCAGATCGTTTAAAGGTTGCTCGATATTAATTAGAGTTCATAGCCAAGGCATAACTTATTGAAGCGGGATGCGAAGATTGGCGAGTCCGAAAAGGCCCTAACAATGCATGAGGGCTACATTTTGTTGCTAAAGATCCAAAAGTGATGCGAAGAATTATTTATCGAAAATTAATATGAAGGATCGAGACACACGACGAAAAGCAAGAACTCCCCAAAAGTCATGGAGAAGTCTATCCGAAAAGACCCTAACAAGGTATGAGGATAAATAGATCCAAGTCCTAAAAGGAGGCGGATCGTTGTATATCGAAGTCCAAAATAAAGATTGGAGAAAAATGAAGAAGTCGTGGTCCAAAGATGAAGAATCTCTCAAAACTTCAAGTGAAGAAATTCCTATTATGAAGAGAAGACCATAATTTCAAGAACGTCTCTCGAAGATTCGAAGTATGAAGTCCCTGCCAAATATCGGTCCGAGAAAGGTCTCAAATCGTGAAGCGAGTTATGCCAAGATATGAACTTTATGAGGTCCCGAGAAGCAGTTTTAAAAGATTTGGTCCTTTAGCTAACTATTGATTAAATCGTTCACTTTATTTTTGGCCTAAATAACTATCAAAATAAGTCAAACAATGCATCCTCGTGATCATTCAAGACAAAAATAAAATATAAGAGATACACCTAGGAATAAGGGAGTCTAAGTGAATAATAGGCCCACATGAGTTCATGATAGTTTGCTAACTTATAATAACAATGATTTCGTTTTTAAGCTTGGTATGGGGAACGTGAAACTTGAGGATGATGATCATTCACGACATTTTCAAAACCCAAGGTATGTTTTTGATTTCTTTACTTTGTATGTTTATAATTTTCTATTTCTTTAATAAAGGCCAATGTGGATTGATTATGATGGAAAATGTAATCTTGCTTTGTAACTAATGCATTGCATGAGGACATTGCAATGGTTAAGTGTAGGGGATTTGATAGGTGTGAAAACACCCATCCTTTTTACCACTTAATTGCAATAATAACCGAGCCAAAACGTGTATTTTATGTCATTTATGTCGGAATTATGCGTGGTTTGTGTTTTTGTTGTGATTTAGGACGAAAAGGTGAAAAGTGGAGAAAACACGGCATTCACGGGCTTTTATCAAAGAAAAAGACGAAAGATGAAGTCGAAAGATCAAGAGTGGAAAAAGAATGGAAGTCCAAGACCAATTCTGAAGATTTATCGAAGAAAAAGTCAAAGGACGGAAGTTTACTAAAAAGCCGAAGAACTCGAGTCTTATTTATGAAGAAAATGCAAGACGAGTTCAAAGAAATCCCGAAGACATAATCATTTAAGTCCAAGATTTAAGAAGATTAAAGAAAGGAGGGACCTAATGACACAATTAAGGAAAGAGGAAAGAGGGAGGAAGCTTCCTAAGCCCCTCCCTAATCACCACTATAAATAGCCATTAG
The DNA here is from genome assembly GCA_025667525.1 of Glebionis coronaria. Lineage (NCBI taxonomy): Eukaryota > Viridiplantae > Streptophyta > Magnoliopsida > Asterales > Asteraceae > Glebionis > Glebionis coronaria. The sequence goes on along the minus strand of CM046882.1, from coordinate 68,987,753 downwards.
CTAGTTCATTTTGATGTTGTTGGTGGCTTGACAAACCACTCTTCCACCATTTTCATTTCTTGTCATTTTATTTCTCGCACTTTAATTAATTGTTATGCACTTTTAATCATTAAATTTTCAAGTAAGTTTTCATTCATTGTTCTTTAATCTTTGCTTTTCTTGTCTTAATCTTTCACCTTCCTTTCTTGATTCTTGTTTACTTTTGGTGCGAATTACTTATGATCCGTGTTGTTCATTTATGTGTTCGTGCTTAAAAAGTTTATGTTTTAATTGTTTGATCCAAAAAGTTGCTTAATTTGTGGTTGAATAAGTTGAGATCAGTGCTTATTTGATCCGATTAGTATTGGTTCGTTTTAGTTTTGGGAATAAGCTCATTATAATAGCTTATTTCCTTAGCTTTTCACGAATTCCATCATTTTCGGAAAAGGTTATAAACCCTTTTCCGATTACCATATATTCCGAGCAGCACCCACCTTATTCCGATCATAAAGATCGGAAAAGGGTTTCCAGTGATTCCGATCTGCTCCCCTCATTCCGATCACTTGATCGGAATAGGGTTTTGAGTTTCCGATTTGTTCCTTTTTCCATATTCCGATTTGAGCATCATCATCATTCCGATCCATCTTCTTCGTTTGGGATTCCGATTGGGACTTTTAGCAACATTCCGATAGGCTTCTTGTTACATATTCCGATTGAAGTTGTTTTCCCCATATTCCGATCAGGTCACTTTACCTTATTCCGATTACATGCATTTTCTATATTCCGATCCGAGGGATTTTATGACATTCCGATTGAGTTACTTTTGCTTATTCCGATCATGCTCATTCCGATCGGGTACATTCCGATCGGATCCTTATGGATTCCGATCGGGTGTATTCCGATGGAATGTTTTGTTTTGTTTTAATATTTTGCTTAGGTTAAAATGTCAATTTTTCTCGTTTTATTTTTAGTCTATTTTAATTTCGTTCCGCATTTTTATTTTATTGTCAATTTACTTTTCGTCAAGCCTTTGATTTTACGTTATTTAATTTCAAGTCATTTACTTTTAAAGTTTTAAATATGCACCGTTTACGTTCCAACTAGTTTTAGTTTTAAGTTCCCGTCCTTTATTATTTAGTCTTGCACATTTATTTTTCCAAAACCAAAAACATTGTTTTCACCAAGAACAACTAATCTCACACAATTAACCGGAAATCAATTCGAAGAGATACCGAGAACGAACTTTCAACCTAGCAAAATCTTTACATTAGGCACGGCAATAATTTAGTATGGGGGAGTGATGAGATGCCATTTATACATGATCTCATCGTTCTTTTCGGGTTTTAAATGCAATAAATGCCATCAAAATACCATATATATGCTTGTGTTTGTTTACTTGTGTATTTTAGGTATGGATATCGTGAAAAAGACTAAAGATCACAAGAAACAAGGAAAAACGAACAAGAGAAACGAAGTCGCACAATGAACCGGGCCTTAGTTATGGATTTCTCAAAGGAAAACCCTTGAAGACTTGAAGATGAACAAGAATGATCCCTCATAATGAAGAAATGACACTTAATACCCTTGTATATTCATAATTACAAGATTGGTCCCTTAAGTTTGTCAAAATGACAAAAAGGACCTTCAACTTTGAAGATTTGGCTAGTTTAGTCCCTCAATAAATCTAAATTGTCAACAAATGTCCCTCATGAAGTCAAAATTACAATGAAGACCCTTGAAGTTCAAGAAGATTACACATTTAGTCCTTTAAAAATGGATTAAATATCAAAAGGACTGATATTGTAATTATGCCAAAGTTGAATAAGCCCTAAATCCCTTTTATAAAAAGTTTTCTTGGCCAAACTATGAAGAATGGAAGTTTTATAACAAAGGAATCCAAGTTACAAGGCTGAAAAACATGTATTTCCACTTTTGCCAAAACACAAGGCCCACTTCTGCCATTTCTAAAGTTTACGCGCCAAACACCTTTCCTCCACGGATTTCGGATCAATAGAGTTACTATTCACGATTCATCCACCCAGATTTTACTTTCATAAAACAAAGGGTAAAATGAAATTACTCTAACCCACAACCAATTCCCCCTCCCACGCTTCAATCCCACGCATAACATCTCACACCCACTCACCCAAAGGACCCCACACTCAACCTCGTCCACCTATCATGTGACACCATCCTCTCCAGCAAAGCCACGTGGCAAGATCAACGTTCTACTCTCCTTACTTGGCCCCAAAGCAAAAATGAACGTCTAAGATTCATTTGGACAGTTCACAACATAAAACGCGTCTAGAAGACTCAAGGGCAAAACTGAGACTTCATAGCTAGGGTTTTCATGTAGTTTTCTATTCTAGAATCGTCTAATGTAGTCTATAAAAGGAGCCTCAACTTGTGAGTATCCCTTTGTTCCAGATTTTAGCTTAAATCTTTGTAATTCCTTTTTATAAATATAAAGTTGGTATTTTCTGAAAATTGTAATTCCTTTTATGTTTTTATAAAAGTTTGGTGTTTGATAAGCTAAGATCTGAGTTCCATTTACTTGTTTGTTGAGTTTTGAGGAATGTTTTTGTGGTTTAAAATCCTTGTTTTCAAAAATCTGTCATTATTTGTTCATCCTTTTGTTTGTTGATCTTAGCGGGTACAAGAAAGCTAGTGGTTGTTCTACTACCACTTAAGCTCAAACATCCCAAAGCATGGATGTACATTTTGGAGGTGCACATCTCTAAACCTTCTCTCTTTTATGCATATTTTTCATGAAATCGTATGAATCTGATATTTGGTCTGTGATTGTGTGTTTTTGTTGTTGAATCTGTTTGTTTTATGGTCACTTGTTGTTACTGGGTTGATTTCATCTTGATTTGTGGTGTTAATCTAACATATCCTTTGAAAAATTGTGAAATCAGTGGTTTAAGGGGTGTTTGGGTTTACTGCAATATTGAGGTTTGGGTTGACTTGAGTAGGTGTTACTTGGTGTTTATTGTTTGTTTTTGTTCTTATTGTGCTTTTAGGTGTTTATCTACAAGTTTTGAAGATTATATCACATAAATCCAACAATTGGCCATAAAATCTGTTGTTCTTGTTGTTTTTGACTGAAATTTTGGGGACGCTTAGATCTAAGGGTAGAAAAGGGATAACAAGTTCTAAATATAAGTTAATACCACCTGAGCAAGAGATTTGAGGTGTTGAAGTTGGATCTGTGGTCATTTAGTTCAGCAAAAAAGAAGGTTTGGGTATTATTTTTTATCAGTAATCTGCATAAGCTTTAATCTCTCTCCAATCTTTGAATCAGTGTAGGAAACAAGTTTGTATATGCTTATTTGAGTTTATTATAGCTTGTGTATGCATATGGTTCAATTTGGTTGGCTTATTATTGCTTAATCTGCTTATTTCTTCATAACTCCTTACTTTGCATATCTGTGTCATATCTGGGCACTAATTGATTAAACTGTATCATTTGGCTGGGTGAACTTGTGATTTCTTGCTTGTTTATGACTCCTTACAACTCACTGGTTGTAAGGGTTCCCTTGTTATCCATTGAATCCAAGTAAATATCTCAATAATCAAAGGTCAAATGGTCAAAGCAGTGGGAACTCCTTTCCCCTACTGCTAGCCACTGCTAGTGTTATTTTTGGTTCAGCTTATCAATAAACGGTTCTAGCTTATTTAAACCTATAAAAACTTTAATTTGGTAATAGGTGCTCATCATTTGACCCATTTGTTCATTCTGGATCTTTTGGGTGTTTGACTTTAGGGTTTGACTAGAAAACCAACTTGTTTGACTTTTACATAAGTGCTTATTGACTTATTCAGCTTATTTGGCTTTGCTTATTTGATTTTTCTTGATTGATTTGGCTTATTTAAGTCATTTAGAGTCTTTTTCAAGTTGAATCAAGTTCTAAGGTGGTCTAAAACTTTAAGTCGCCTATTTTGTCGTTTAGTGATTTTGTACTTGGCTTATTTCTGGCTTATTGGTTAAGGTTTTCCAAAATTACTTTTCACAGTTCTCTTAAACATCCCAAAAGAAGGTTGTGTGTCAAATTGGAGCTTATGGCATTGGCTTATAGCTTAATGGGCCAAAAAGCCCATTAAGAATAAGTTGTTGTACATTTAAGCTGCGATAAGCTCATATTCAGCTTTTGGGCCTTCAGAGTTAGAATTGAATTTTAAGCTAGACTGGTGATTTTCAGCTTATTTGGCTAAGGTTGATCTTATTGGGCTAAAAAGCCCATTTAAGTGAACTATTTTTGTTTTTATCCCATTAGGGGTATTTTGGTAATTTCACTTTAATTTTTTGTTTATTTAGGTTAAAATAAACTAGTTTGCAAGTTCTTAGAAATTTTTATAAGTTTTATATTTTTTAATATTATTTTAATATTATTTTATTATTAAAATTACTTTTTAATATTTTTGCAACTTTTACATTTTTCCTAGGTCAAATACATTAAGTTGGGATTTTTAAAACTTTTAGATTATTTTTCTCATCATTTTATTAATTTTTAGAGTTATTTTAATATCTTAATAGTTTTTAATCATTTAAAAATAGTTTTCTTTAGTTTAAATTTCATAAAAATAGTTTTTAGTATAATTAAGTCATTTTAGAGGTTTACAAAGTGAAAAATCTTTATTTGGGCCTTTTATTAATTATTTGGATTTTTAGGGCTTTAATTAGCATTTAAAGATTAATATTTAGTTAATTAAAAGGTTTGAAAAAGTTTTGATTATTTGTAAACTCTTTGTTTATTTTTAGCTATTTTTGGTAAGTTTTTAGGAATTTTTAGAATTAATTTTTATTTTGTCACTTCGTTTTGTCGTCGTAATATAATTTTAACGTATCCGTCATTCTCTTTTCTCATCTTTTCTTTCTCTCAATATTAATCCAAAATCATTACGAGTTATTCACAGACATATACCTCCTTGGGAAACGAACTTTCACCTTTGGGTTATTAACACTTGATTTTCCTAAATCATTTGTTTAATACTTACCGCTATTTACGCTCTTTTGTTTTTCCTAAAGCAAAGGTAGCGTAAATTACAACAATCACTCTTCCAGTTAACTTAGAAGACAAAGAAGTCTTCGCTTCAAATACTAGGCGGTCTAGTTGCTGAAGAACCAAAACTGAAGAAGAGCTTTTAGTTCAGTTTGGTTTGACAATACCAAACAAAATGATTTCGATCTCCTCTAGAATACTGAAGACTCTTTAGTATTCTGATGGTTTGCATTAGGCGGGAAAAGATAACTTTAAGTCAAAGTAGGTTTCTTGCATACTTAGATATAAGTACAACCTTTATCTTTTCTATAATAGTTTATTTTTTACTTTGTACTGTTTATCCAGCATGGGCATCAACCACCCACTGGATAAACCCATGCATTAAAACATGCAAATGCAAACCCTAGCTTACACTGCCTATAAAAGGAGTGTACATTGATAGAGAAACGTGTTCATGCAAAGCAATGCCTAAAAACATTGTTAGTATTAATTAATCTTTCTTAGTTTTGATCACGACAAATTACGAAGACATTTATTGTCAAACACAAACATAAAACAAATTATCTAACAAACACTATCATCAAGGTAATAATCAGTACACTAACATATCTTAATCATGCTTAGTGATCATAAAAGTGATTAGCCTTAAAACTCACTTTTGTCAAACATAACAAAATATTTTTAATAAACTTTATTTTTAAGAAAATGTTTTATTAAAATGAAAATGCAAATTTGAATATGGCATACTCCAAATGCCATAATAATATCCTTTGAAGGTTTAAACAGCCTCAGATAATTCAAATTTACTAAAAGACAAAAAGGAGCGGAGTCTACATCGGCGGTACCTTAGCACCTACGGCGATTCCTTATCGATAAGGAACCGCGGGCTCTAATAAGGAACCGCGGGCAGATATAGCCGTTGGATGTTTTGTCATATAAATAGTGGATCAAATCTGCATTCTCATCAATCCTTTTTGGACATCTTCTTCACCCTTCTTTCTCTTATCTAATCCTAGTCATTTGTAAATGATCACTTAATGTGTTAAGTATGTTTACTCATGATTATCCTCTTGATCTCCTTCTTTACCTTGTCCAAAGAGAAGATCACTCACACACTTGTGATGTGATTAAAGATGTAGCATTGATGAAGATCACCTTCTCCTAAAGATCTAGTCGTGTTTATCATTTGTTTATTTGTATCTTGTGTAGATCTAATGTATATGTGAATACTTGGACTAGTTGTGTTCATCCAACTATTTGTGAATACTTGGTTAGAGTTGTGTACATCCATTGCACATGTGTGTGCTTGGATTTATGTTGTGTAGATCCAAGCTACATGTGTGTACTTGGATATGATTAGTTGAGTTGTAATTATTTGTGTTAGTTCTCACTAAACTATAAAGTGATGTGGTTGTGTCTTGTGAGTTCTCACTAAACTATAAAGTGACGTGGTTGTGTCTTGTGAGTTCTCACTAAACTTTAAAATGATATGTAGTTGTGTTGTGTGAAGTTCTCACTTATCTTCAATGTGAAGAATCGTGAAGATTGGTTTTAGCTTTGGATTAGAACTCGACATCTAGCCTTGTGTCGGAAAATGGTGAAGTAGGCAACGTTGTGAAGGTTGGTTCTACCTTTGGATTAGAACTTGGCATCTAGCCTTGTGTCGTAAAAGAGTGAAGTGGGCGACGTTGTGTAGATTGGTCCTAGCTAGGATTAGGTCTCGACATTTACCCTAGTGTCAAAAAATAATGTAAGCGACGTTGTAAGGTTTTCTCCGCCAAGAAGGGAGCTTGTGGATATAGTGGAAATCTCGAGTAAGGTGTACTCGAGGAGTGGAGTAGGAAAGAGGATAGAGCCTCGTTGCCGAACCACTATAAATCTTGGTGTCTTCCTACTAGGTTGTTTCTTTCCTTACTCTTTACTTACATTCATTATCACTACACTTACTATACATTGTTAATGCATTAGAATTGAACCTAATCATTATGCAACTAGCTTTCAAGTAAAAGATAGTTTTGTGCACTCACCTAATTGAAAGGAATTTTAATTAGGAGATAAACCGATGAAAAACTATTAAACCCCCCTTCTAGTTTCTACAATTGGTATCAGAGCGATGGTGACACAAGATCTTTGAAGTATATTATACTTTAAAACATGGATCGATCCATTGTCTCCTCAAATTAGAAGGTTATGTTGTACTACAGTTTTTCTTTCGTCAAAACTATTTTTTGTTGAAAATAAGCCTTTTAAAATGTTAATATTGCATATTTCTTAAATTAGTAGTATTAATGCATTTTAGATTTACTCTTGAAATGTATCTACTAGTTTGCATCTTGTTATGTGTAGGTACTCATGAAGATAAATCACTCTATTGATTGTGGATTGAGTTACTTACACTTGTAGAAGACTCATCTTCTTTGATTTCCAACATCATTGAATGATGATATCAAGATGGGTAGAAGTGATACTATTCTTTGAAGACTTAGTAGTCAATATTAGTCATAGTTGGGCTTTGCATCGGTTCCTTGAAAGCTCGGAATGCAATTTGTGGCCAAGGTACGCTTTCGTTCTTCCACATGTCCTATTGATCATTCTTTTGATCATTAAGTGACTATATGCTTGCTCTTGGCATCCTTGCCTTGACATTTATTTGTGGTTTGTGATTATTTTCTTTTTCCTTCTCAAACAGTCATTGCTTGGATACTTGACTCACTATGGAGATGTAGGGTGAGTTAGTAGAAGCTTAAAGTATCAAGCATGATTTCCATGGTTTGCACCCTTACGGTTAGTAGGCCCTATATTATGTGTAACTTATGCAATTAAGCTCATCTCTAGGATGATTAGTGAATCCCTTGAGATACCAATCTACTTCATTAAGTTGTAGGTGGATTTTCCACATTTGGAATTGAAATATTCCAAGGATATAGTTATTGTTAGTTCTAACAATAATTATCCGATCATGTGAGAGAGAAATTGAATCTATGATTTGCTCATGTTTTGAAATAGAATAAGACTACTCTTAAAAGTTATTTTATTATATGCATCAAAATTGCTTGGTATAATTCATTACCAAAGACGTTTAAACTATCGCCAGAAAGGCACGTCTTAAACCACTATATATGACATAAGCTCTTCACCTCCTCAATTTGAAGAATGTCATTTGTCCTTTGAGCAATGTTCTTGGTCTTGATTCACTTATCTTGACTCCTCTCCCTTTTCCTTTTTGCTACAAGTAGTCGTTTGTTCGTTTCGGTCTTTTCCTATCTCGGTTCAACTCGTAATCCTTCAACAAGGCATTATTACCTAGTGTTGTGATGGTCCAATGATATCCAAAAAGGTTTAAGATATATTTTGAAGTATTTAAAAAATTTTGGTTTTCAAAAATTCATTGTTTTTCTTTGATAAAAACCTGCCTCTATAGGCGGTTCTTTATCTCTGCGGCTCAATAGCGCGGTTCCTTATCAATAAGGAACCGCGTGCAATAGCTTTTGTCAGAGCGCCAGTTTTATTAAAATAATTTTATAAACAAGTTCTTCTCTCTCCTTCACACAAAGCAGACGTTTTTCTCTTATTTTTCCACCATTGTTGAAGCTTCAAACACCTTCAACCACTCAAATTAATTGATTCAAGTTCGTGGGTTTCACTCATCCATCATCTAAGATCAATTAATTGTAAGTTATTTCTTTCAATTTCACCTAATTTGTTCTAGGGTTCATACATTCATAATTGGGGCTTTTTAAAATTAACATTTAATTAGAACCTTACTAGGAATAAGAGTTGACATAGTATTATTACTATGATTCCTTAGGTTCATATTCATAGAGATTTCACTAAAACCCATTTGTAGAACAAATCCGAATTTTGACTAAATATTTTGGTTGATTGATGGAATTGATATGAACCCATGAACAAGTTGGGAATGACATTGTTAAATGCTTACCTAAAAACCTTGTTTTTGAAAAACCAATGTTCTAGTTCATTGATGATTTTACATAGTTCATATGTTTTGATCAATGATGAAATGGGTACATTGTGAACATGATAATGACAAGGATTAATCCTTTGTGTGTCAAGCAATTGATGAAACACATTCTCATCTTTTGAAATTTTTATTTTTATTTTTCTTATGAGTGATTGGAGAAATATCTTTATTTGTTGTATTTAGGTACTAATCATGCCTTCAAGATATCAAAAAGATCACCGAGACACTAGACAATATATGCCTAACCTTGCCGATTTTTGTCACTCATCTCAACTTGCCAACACATATCGTTCCCTTCAAACCCGTTGTTTCCACGAGGGTAGAGTTGTCCAAGAGGACATTAGGAATTATGCTTACATAAAATCTATGTTTGAACAAATTGGGTTTGATTATTTGTTATACATAGAAGAAGACATTTACCCAATTCCTCTTGGAGTTCTTTAGCACTTACTCTCTCATTATGGAAAATGATAGAATATTTGTTAGGTTCATCTTGAATGGTCAACTAATTCAATACTCTCTCGAGGCCTTTGGTCAAATTCTTGGTGTGCCATTTGAGGGCACTTGTCGGTTCACGGATAAATGAAGTCTTGAAGCTCTCCTTGAATCCAACGATTGTCCTCCAAATGACCATTTGGAAGTTGACCTTGACTTCATCCTTGACATCATCTCCAAAGTGCCTAATAGAACCGTTGTAAGAAGCCTTCATTCTAAAAGACGTCCGGTCAAACATCATGAGGTTCTCTTAAACGACCTTAATGATGATTTGGTCTAATGGGCCAACATTCTTAGGGAAAATGTCTTTTGTCTTGGTGGTAATAGGGATCATGTTCCGGCATGCTTGGTGCATATGATCTTTTACATCTTTACCAAAATCAAATACAATTTAACATATTTTATCGCTCGACAGATCAATTACGCTATCTCCAAGCCTAAAACAAACCTCCCTTATGCCATGCTCCTTACTCGCCTCTTAAAAAGGGTTGTTCGTGATTTTCCTAATCTCAATCTTTCTCTCTTTCAACCGGTTCAACGGGTAATGTTGCCTATTCAAGAGGTATATGAAAGAAAGCCTAGAAGTGATAGAGGTTCAAGAAAAGCTGACAAACAAGAGTCCGATGATGAGGATACTTCTATGCCAACAAGTGATGGTGATGGAATAGGTACAAGTGATCATTTCGGCTCTTCGAGTAACTCCCACCCCTCCACTAACTCATTTATGGACGGGTTAGAATACCTATCTCCTCCTCCTCACCATTCTTCTAGTGAAATTCCGGAGAATCTTAGTCTTGAGGATGTATATCGGTCAAATCTTAAAACCCAAGGTGAGTTACATGATCATCGAGTTGAGTCAAGAGGTAGATTCAAGTACTTGGGAAAATTGATCAAAGGACTTGGCAAGAAAAAGAGATGATGACTTAGATGTGATACATGATGAACATGTTGTTGGACATGTTTTGTGGTGTTAAACTCTTTAACTTTATGTGTATTAACTATTACTACTTGTTTGGATTGCTAACTATTTTAATCCTTAATTTACTGTGTAATCATTCTTTCGATTTACATAGCTTTGTGCATATTATGTGTTTGTTAGCTTCCAAGATTTTGACTTATAGTTAACTTTGGCTTGTTATTTACCTGTGTGAAATCTCGGCTGACCAAAGTTTTTGGAAGTGCACTTTTCTGTCACCACTGGTCGCGGTTCCATATCGAACCCGCGGTTCCTTAGCGATAAAGAACCGCGGACCTACGTAAGGAACCGCTTGTTCCTGTTTTGACAGAATCTTTGCTTTACACTGTTTTCCTTAATCTGTGTAAAATTTTGTTAAAATTTTTGAAAAACCTGCACTTACCTAAACTAGGGTTCCTAATTTCATTATTCACCTAAAATGATTTTAACCCATTACTAGTTTGGATCATTCCCTTCTCTTCTTAAACCCTCTCATGTTGATTGTGTTCTTCATCCCTTCAACTATCCTCTAAACCTTAACACACAACCATGGTGTCCACTAGAACATCCACTTCTTCCTCAAAAAGAAGCCTCAAAATTAAGATCAAGATACCTAACATTGGTTCTTCATCTTTTCACACTCCCAAAAATGAGATCTCTCCCATTCTCATTTCATCTTCACCTTCACCACCCCTTGCTCCATGCAAGACAAACTCAACCCATGGTACTAACCATTCTCATGGTTCTACCTCCTCTTCATTATAAATCAAGAATGAATGAGCTTTCTTCTCCTTTCACCCCTAGTCCTCTTAGGATGGGATTTCTTAACCTCAACCTCTACAAAGTATCCCCTTTGTACTTGAGCCTTTGGTCACCTCTCCTTTCACTGCACCAAACTCTCCCATCTCACCCTTGGACACTATGCCTCCACCACCTCCTCCACCCTCTAACATTAATGCTCCTATTTTGGGCATTCATATCTCTTACTTCATGGGTGATCCTTACTTCTTTGGGTTCTTAGAAGCTCATGGTGCAAATTGCACATGTTGTCTCTATAATAACTACATCATTCAAAACCTAAGGGTGGAGATGCTTGGCCTTCATAGAAGTTTGCATGATTTCTTGCTTGTCTTGTTCTCCATTCCTCATCCTAGGAGATGAATGATGGTTTTCAAATTAACATGCTTTTAAAAAAAAGGAAGATCAAGCCAAAGAGAACTATGAACTCAAGACCTAGTTGTTAGCTATCTTTGTAGTAGTTAATTGTCTTTTTAATTCTTGTATTTCCTTTCCTTTCCCTCATGATTTTCTCATGTGGATGATTTATGGATTTAGTTTTTATGTGCTTTAATCTATGTTATCACATTAAACAACTTCAATTTATTTAAAATTGAACCTAAATCTATTACAACCTTTAAAAACTTGACTTAAAATTAGACCAAAATGTTATTTAAATATTTTGTCACCCTTTGTCAAAACATTCTTTGTGAATGTGTTGCGTTTATGCAACCCTAGCATACTCTAGTGCTAAAAGAGGTAAAAATCCATGATTTGCAAAATTTTGAAAAAGTCTTATCTTTCTCCAAAACTTTTGAAAATCAAGTTTTGCAGTCCACTAGACGCGGTTCCTTAGCCTCCAGGAGGATCCATATCGATATGGAACCGCGGGCTCCTTTAAAGAACCGCGCCCAGTAAAGCCGTTATTGGCTTATTTTTGGTCTTTCTTCTTTGACCACTGTTTTGGTTAAGATTCTTTGTTTACTCAATTTGGCTAAACATTCCTTAAAACCTTTCTTTTTCATTTCAAATCTTTTCCTTGTCTATTTTCTTTAAATTCTTCTCTTTTGTGAGTTCTTTCCTTCATCCCTCATAATGCCTAATTCTTCCTTTCCTAACCTTGACATTTCTTTGTCACAAACTTCTCAACCTAAAGCTTCTTCTTCTAAGCTTTCAAAGAAACCGAAAGTCTCGGTCAAACCCATTTGGATAAAAAAGAACAAGAATCCTCATGATTCTTCTTCACCAAAATCCTCCAAGAATTCTTCTTTCTCTCCGATTCAGTATTGGAATGAGACTTCCTCTATAAATCCAATTACCGGAGAAAAATAAATTCTTCCACCACCACCTAAACCTTTCAACTCTCCTCAACTCAATGGCATATCCTCTTTCCCTAACCTTACTAGGCATTGTAAAAACATCTCTTATCCATTATCTCTCTCTCCACCAACCTCTAATCTTGATGGACCTCCCCCATCTAACGACTTTGTTTTGCATCATGGTTCCTCGTGTTCTTGTTGTCGTTTTCAACAAATTGAACTTGCTCATATCTATGACAATCTAAATTTTCTTGAATTCCTCCTCACTCGACCTCCTCTCAAATTTTTCGTTCCCGTGAACAAAACTTCGAATGATGCTTCGTCGTCTTTCTTTTCCAACTAAGGCACATTTTGTACTTTAGTTGTTTGAGTCAATAAAATTTAAGCAATCTTGGAATATTATCACTATTAGAATAGATTTTGATTTGTGGTCTATTTTCCATATTTTTTTCTTTAAATATTCATATTGTGTGTATGAATATTTATCTTGTATTTTATTTCATATTTTTGTAATATGAATGTTATGTGTGTTATCTTTCCCTCTAATTCTATTTCACACATTTGCTAAAGAGTTGATCATGGTTAAAACTTAAAATTCATTATGGGTGATTTCATAAATTCTAAATTTTAACCCATTGACATTTTAAATCATCTTTGATTGGTTTGGATGTTTCTTTTCTTCCTTTATTCCACCAATTGAACTATGATGTTGTCAATACACACTCTTTGAACATACTTAGGAAATGCTTGCTTCTAATTTGATATTTCTTTTCCTTCTCCCTCTCAAGTTAGTTAGTAAGTAGTGCATTGATGAGACTGTATTTATACATAGTCTCATCGTCCAAATCGGGCTTAAAACGCTTAAAATATCGTCAAAATACCCCAAAAATATGCTTGTGTTTGTTCATTGTGTATTTTAGGTACGGATATCGTGAATTCACCAAAAGATCAAAGGAATCAAGCAAAAACGAAAACGGGAAACGAAGTCGCACAAAGAACCGGGCCCAAGTATGGAATTTTGCAAAATTACCCTTGAAGTTTGAAGAATTGGCAACTTTGGTCCCTCATCTTTGAAGACTTGTCACTTTAGACCCTTGTAAACCTCAATTATTACAAGTTGGGTCCTAAAGTTTCAAGACATGACATTATTAGCCCTTGAAGAATGCAAATATTGCATGTATGGTCCTTATTCAAAGTTTACAAATCAATTGGGCCAAAAATGACAAGTTAAGCAAACTTGTTATAAAGGGAAAAAGGTTTTGATCACTGTTTATTACAAAGAGGCAACAAGAAGGGAGTATACGGGCCATTTGGGTCAAACACAAGAACTTCTCCCATCCAACCATAACTCGCCACCTCATCACCCCCTCCCCACTCCACCAATCATGTCCACCCCTCCATCCACGTTAGTTTTCCACCCACCTTTTTATATAACTGATTAACTCATTTATAATTTCCCACCCAAACATTAATTTAAAAATAATCCCCCACTAAACCAGATTAAACAACCCCTTCATACCCCTTAAACCCTAGAAATTTCCAGGGTTAATTGAACCCTAATCAAAGGTTTTTTCATCAAGAGTTTCCAGATCACCAATCAACCCTACCACAAACCAAACCCACTACCCATATTACCATCCCGTGACCACCAAATGGGTCCCCCATGCTCCCCTGCTTAGCCATATTGGGAAAAAACGAATCTCCACAGGCAATCAACAGCTCTCATCCAATTCGTGCTCCCAAAGGACCATATAAACGGCTATGATCATCAAAACACAGCTGGTACATCACATGCTTCATTTGACCAATTTCATATCAAAGAAGACCAAGGGCAATTTCGGATTTTCTTGTATTAGGGTTTTGTTTTGTATTTTTTTTATTCATAGCATACTAGAACCTTCTGAGTAGTAGTATAAAAAGGGAATGTGGCTTGTACATTCACCTTTGTTCCAGCTTTTGTAAAGATTTTTTTAAAAATCAATGAATAGTTAAAGTATTACTTTTATAAACTTTGCATAAGCTGAGTTCCTTTATTCTTCTGTTTGTAGTATAATCTTTTAATTTTTATACAGTTAATATAGCCTTGATCAAAAGTTTTTAACAAGAAAAACGTTTTCTTTAATTTTTTTTAGAAACTCAAAACCAAGTTAAAGGAGGAAGTGAAAGTGGAATCCTTTAGCCTTGGTTGTTGTTAATCTCAGTTTGTTTAAAGTTTCAGGTTGGTTTCATTGGGTTTTCATTAAAATCAGTTGATTTTCTCAAAATCTTTGGTTTTCTTTATTAACTTACTGTTTATACAAGATAACCAATAAGCTGCTTGACATCAGCTTATTGGCTCTTGTATAAACTTGAAGTGCTTCTTTGGTTGGTTGTTTTGTGTAGGTACAAAATTCCCAAAACAAGCTCATCATATTCTCTTTCATTCCCATTTCATTTTGGTTTGAAGACATTTTATGCCTTGGGTCCACTTGGACTCCAACAGCAGGCACTCTCTACTGTCCATAAGCTCACAATAAGCTCAACCTAACTGATTAAGGAAGGCATCAGCTAAACTCAGACTTGAACCCCTTTTCCAATTACTTTTGAGTCTTGTTATGTGACTTGCTGATTTTTTTGAGTATAGCCTGTTTTATGTGACTTTTCTGTTTGATTTTGCTGTTTAGGACCTTATATGCATGTTAGCTTATAGATAAATCAGTTTGGTAAGGATTTGTTTAAAATTTCTTTGTTAATTTTTATTTATCTGATTTTAAGGGGTGTTTGGGTCTGCATGATAAGCTAAGATTTTGACAAGCTCTTGGTTTGAAAACAGCTTAAACTGTCTCCATTGGTAGTATTAGGTGTATTTGGTAACTTATTTTCAGATTGGTAGGTTTTTAAAGAAGTTTTGTGTGTTCATGTTTGGGTCTAACTAGCCAAAAACAGTAAATCCATTTATCTGCTTGTTTAGGTGTGATTAGACCACCATTTTTGCAAAATTGTTAGATCTTGGTTGTATCTAGGGTTTAGTCC
The DNA here is from genome assembly GCA_025667525.1 of Glebionis coronaria. NCBI lineage: Eukaryota > Viridiplantae > Streptophyta > Magnoliopsida > Asterales > Asteraceae > Glebionis > Glebionis coronaria. The sequence goes on along the minus strand of CM046882.1, from coordinate 68,972,231 downwards.
TGGTTTGTGAGGATTTATGAAGGAATTGAGTGAGTTTTGGCCAACCAAAACTCACCCAATTGCCAATTAGATCAGCAAAGGTCTCACAAACCTTTATCAGTAATATAGTGACTACATTTGGTGCCCGTTTGTGAGATTTTTGTTTTTGAGTACTTGTTTTTATTGTTTATCTAGACTCCCTACACTCCACTGAGTGTAGCGGTGCCCCATTGTCCATCAAAAACCAATCCAATCACAAATTATAAGCACAAAAGTGCCCAGATCGTTTTTTCTGTATAAATAGTGGGAACTTAATTCCCACTGCTAGTATTAAAGTTCCCCCTGCTTTGCAAAAGGACAAAAGTCCTTAAATGTCATTGTCAACTTTCTTCTTTTTTCGTCTTTAGTGAGTCAAAATAGGAATTAGAACTTGAAACCAATTTTGTTATTTTTCTTATTTTATTTTTGATTTTTCGGTCCAATTTATTTTCTGGTTACTGTTCATTTAATATTTTTTAGATTTAATTGCTATTTTAATTACTTTTTAATTTTTTGTTTTTGTCTTTTAGTGACAAAAATTTATATTTTTCAGTTTTAAAAATTTTCCTAGACTTAGAAAAAGATTTTAAGATTTTTAGTTTAAAAACATTTTACTGTTCACTTTTTAATTATTTTTTAGAATTAATTTAGTTTAATTAAGGTTTTAATTATTATCAGTTTTGTCTTTTAGTGAAAATTTTTACTTTTTTCAAACTTTTTCATTTTTCTACTGTTCATTAGTATAAATTAGGATTTTTAAAATTTTCAAATTATTTTTAGCATTATTTTATTATTTTTTATGATTATTTTAGTTTAAAAATAGTTTTTAGTGATTTAAAAATAAAAAAATAGTTTTAAAAATTTAGGAAAAATACTTTTTAGTCTTTAAATAATATAAGTGAGTTATTAGTTCAATAAAATAATATTTTAGGCTTTTTCTTAATTATATTTAATTTTAGGGCTTTAATTAGCATTTAAAATTGAATATTTAATTAATAAAAGGTTTTAAAAATTATTTATTGGATTTTTATTCTTATTTATATTATTTTAGACTTGGTTTTAATTTTTAATTAATTTTTAGGTTTAATTTTTAATTTTGTCGCGTTTTACGTAATTACGTCATCGTTTTACGTCATTACGTCGTAGTTTAATCGTAGTCGTAGCTCGTCTTTACTTTTTCTATTCTAAACCAAAAACGTCACTAATCCAAACTTTGATTTTATATAATTGGCACATTAATCCACACACCTCCTTCGAGAACGAACCCGCATTTATTCGACTTGTCGGTTTTCCTAAATCGTCGAGTTTAATACTTGCCACTCATATACGTTTTTCCTAAAACGTGTACGATTTACCTACATCAATTTTTGGCGCCGCTGCCGGGGAGGTGTTTTTAGTGTGCCATTATTAATATCGTGTTTGTGTGAGTAGTGCGTTTTTGCTTTTCAATTTTTAGAAAGCGTAAATATCGTACATACTCATTTTTGTTATTTTTCCTTAATATATTGTAGTATCCAAATAAACCGTGTTTGATTTTCCTAAATTAAACACACAACCCAATCTTTACTATATTGTAGATATCCCATTATCGTTTTCGTTTTTCTTGTGAATATATTACTATATTGTACTTACGTAGAACAATAAATATACAAGTACTCCAAAAGCGTGAAAACGCAACCTTGATTCAGGATTTCATCACTCGATCATTGTATTCGAATCTAAAGCAAAAGTTTAAAGGCAAAATAGATAAATACTTTCGTGAGGCTTAATTTCAATTAACACAAACTATAAGGTGGGTATAAGGCGGTTGTATTTCACGACCTAAGGGAAAAAGGCTCTTAAGTGATTAGCGCCGCCTCGTTTCCCCCGCTTGCTTTTGCGTGTTTTGAGAAAGAAGGCTAATCGAGGGTTTGCCGCCCAAGTATTATCTACGTATATTATATTTGCTTGTGTTTTCAAGATTAAACCCTCTTGAACGTTTTGGTGTTCCACCAACGTTCTAAAGTCATCCAGAACGTTCACTCCACGTGATGGTTTTCATTCTTTGAGGCTCCTTTAATCGAGAAATCGATTCGAGGAGAGATTTGTAGATTTGTGTCTACGTAATATATTCAAAATCCAAAAAAAATAAAAAACAATCAAAAACCAAAAAATTGAAAAATCGAAAAACCGCAAAAAGAATCTTCTTTCCTACCTCCCATTCTACGCTTAGTGCATGCGCACTCGATCGAAGGATTATTCTAATTCTAGCGACGCTTCGAATCGACGCAATCGTGACGGAATCGACGACGTAGACGAGATTTAGAAACTGACGTTCCTAATATCGTTGTTGAAGAGACCATAGAGGAGATGGCCGACAATCGTTCGATGATAGAATTGCTCCAAGCGCCCACCGAGGGTTATGTAGACGCGATCGTAATTCCCGCTATCGAAGCGGGGAATTTTAAGATTAAGAGCGGAATGCTTTTGTTAATCCAAGCTACGAAGTTTCGAGGTCGTGAAGCCGATAATCCTCACGACCATATTCGGAATTTTGATCGTCTTTTGGCCACGAGCAAGTTTAAGAACGTCGACGCCGATGTCGTCAAGCTTATGCTTTTTCCGTACTCGCTCGATGGTTCCGCCAAGGATTGGTACGAGAAAGAGCCACCTAATTCCATAATTACGTGGAAGGATCTCGTTTCCAAATTCGTTAATCATTTTTTCCCACCGTCTAAGACGACGTTTTTCAAAAATGAAATTACGAGATTTGAGCAAAAACCGAATGAATCTTTTAGAGACGTGTGGGGTCGTTTTAAGGAATTGCTTAGGCAATGTCCTCACCATGGATTTTCCTAGTTGCACCGAATCGATACGTTTTACAACGGTCTTAGTTTTCAAGAACAAGATTCGTTGAACTCCGCCGCCGGTGGAAACTTTTTGTGCAAAACTCCGAAAGACGCCTTAATGATTATCGAGAATCGATCCAAGGTTTACCAACTCCGCAACGCACCGAGTGTTGCCAATGTCGCCAATGTTAGTAGTTCTAATCGCGACATTGAGAGAGTTGATGCGAAAGTCGACAAGTTGACGAATGTGTTCACATCTTTTCTCGTTGAGATGCAAAAGAAAGACGCTCCCGCTACGGTGAAAGCGGTTGAGGTTTCGTGTACGTTTTGTGGTGGACCTCATAATTATTACGAGTGTGCAGCTACGGATGGGCAAACGTCGAATGTGAGTGTGTTAAATGGAAACAACAATTTTTCTAATCAAAATAACGCGGGTCCATCACAACAAGGCAATTATAACCAAGGCAACAATTTTCAAAATCGTAACAATTTTCAAGGAAATAATCAACAAGGGAATTTTCAAAATCAAGGTTATAATCAAGGTCGTAATTTGAATTGGCAAAACCGAGATAACAACAACAATCAAAACTCGAGTTTTCAAAACAACAACAATCAAGGAAACAATTTTTAAGGTGGAAATCAAAACAATTTTCAAAGAAGTAATCAAAACCAAGGGAACTTTAATTCAAATCAAAATAGTTCGTCAAACGATTTTCAAAATTACATGAAAACGGATGAGGCTAATATGAGACGATTAGAAGGGAGAAATTGGTACTTTGAAAAACGAATTTTCTAATACATTGAAATTGCAAAACACGAAGATTGAGCAAGGACAAATTGACATTAAAAAGATGTTTTCGGCCATTATGAACAAATCCTCGGGTGCGTCATCGAGTTCGTTACCTAGTGACACCGTAGCAAATCCGAAGGAACAATGTAAAGTCGCCTCGTCTCATGAGAAAGGTCGTGTGATTACCCCTACCCTTGATGGATTTAGAGTTGTTCCTTCTTCTCAACGCTCGACTTCTAAGACACCTTCATGTTCTAAAGTCGAGGGGTTAAACGTGGTGACCAAGGAAAAGAGTGCACACCCTCGTGTACCTCAAATTCCATCCACGGTTCAAAAAGAGAGCTTCATCGACCTCACCAAAGTGACCCTTTAAGAAACTTGTGCATCGATCCTTCTTAAAAAACCTAAAAGGCGTATGCCGAGAAAGGAAGAGGATCCGGGCCAATTTCTATTACCTTGTGATTTTTCCGAGATTGAGGGATGTTTAGCCCTTGCCGATTTAGGTGCTAGCATCAATCTTATGCCTCATTCTCTATGGAAATTGATTATTGCCTAGACTTACCCCCACGAACATGACTATCGAGCTTGCAAATTGTACTCCACTTATACCAATTGGAATAGCCGAGGATGTCTATGTTAAAATTGGAAAGTTTGTTTTTCCCGTGGATTTCGTTATATCCGATTACGAGTGTGACCCTAAATGTCCCATTATTTTAGGCCGACCATTCTTATCGACGGCTCGAACCGTAATCGACGTTCGCGAGGGGAGACTTACTATGAGATATGGGGAGGATAAAATGGACTTTTTCACGAGTAAATCCCAAGTGTTTAATGACAACGAAAAACCCGAGGTTTCAAAACCTAATGTTTCTAAACCTAATGATTTCAAAATGTTAACTTTAGCGGAAAATATGAGGCTTGACGCATGTTTTGAAAGAATTAAGAAGAACTGTTTTAAAGATGATGATTTTAATGATAGAGAATACGTGTACCTAATTCAAAAGGGGATGCGTAAATTTATGGATGAAAAATCACTTTGGGATATATTTAGTGAAACAAGTGAAACACCAATTCCGAAGGGTGACGTTAGTGCCATCACGACAAAGACCAATATGGGCTCGTCTTCACCACCTTCGAAGGACCATGACTTTGAGGCCCATTAATAAGTGTGAAAACACTTATCCTTTTACCACTTATTTCCAATAATAACAAGACCAAAACGTGTGATTTATGTCGTAAAAGTCGGAATTATGCGTGGTTTGTGTTTTTATTGTGTTTTAGGACCTAAATATGAAAAAGGAAGAAAACACGGGCTTTCACGGGCTTTTACTGAAGAAAACGGGAAAAGACGAAGTCAAAAGATCAAGAGTGCTTAAAGAACGGATGTCCAAGACCTATTCTGGGGATTTATCGAAGAACAAGTCTAAAGACGGAAGTTTAATGAAGTCGAAGAACTTAAGTCTAATAGAAGAAGAAAATTAAAAGACAAGTTCAAATCCCGAGACTACAAAGACGAAGAATTAAAATCGAGTCGAGAAGAAAAAGAAAGAAGAAAGCACCACACATGCCTCCCACTTCCCTATAAATACCCTCCTAATCACATTAGGAGGGGGTTAGCTAGTTTTTATTTCTTTAGTTTTCTTTTTAGTTTTTAGAGAGAGAAAGTCTTAAACTTTCTCTCACTAGTTCATCTTTTTCTTTTAATCTTTCAAGATTAAATACTTTTGTATTGCTTATTTCATTAATCAAAGTTCTATTTTAAGCTTTTGATTCTTATTCTCATTCTACACTTCTTGATTTACTCTACCTTTGATCCGAATTTCACATCTCACTCGTATGATTTGATGCTTTTCGCGATTAAAGGTTTAATCTTTTGGTTTACACACAAGCTTTTACACGTTTAGGTCATAAGCTCATAATGCTTATTGACTTATTCAAATCTTAGCTTATTGATTTTCGGATTTTGAAAAAGGTTTTAGTAAGTTTAAAGTTCATTTCATAAAGTTTTGATCTTTTATGTTTTAGAAGTCATCGAATTTGAGCTTTTTGGGATCGTTTAAGATTCGTTTAGAATTGCTTATTGCATTTGCTCATCGAAATTCACTCTTGCCACAAATTTCGGAATCAGTTACATCCCATCGTAATCTTAGGGTTTTGACACACATTCCGACGGTTACTCCACATTGCGATAGCTTTGGTTTTTGATCGCAATAACCCATTAGGGTTTTACTTTGCGATCGGTTGGTTAATCCCCTTATTCCGATCTGGGTTGCGATCGCTTATTGCGATCGCATATTCCGACGGGTCTTAAGGCCTTGGTCAAGACGAAGTGCTGCCCATTTTTCGATAGCATCATTCCGATAGATAGACATTGCGACAATAGAACTTTACATCATTCCGATCTGGATCATTGCGATAGTGGCTTTCCGATAGATGGTCATTGCGATAGTATTGATCTTGACTATTCCGATGGTTAATGTTAGCTATATTCCGATGGTTGCTATTTGGTGTATTCCGATGAACATGAATTGTTTTCTTACAATTGATTAAGTTTTTAAGTTTTTAAGTTTTTCAAAGCTTTAAGTTTTAAGAATTTTCATAAATTAAATTTAAGTTTAATTTTGTCAAAACTTTAAATTACTCAATGACACTTTAATTTCTTGCTGGTAGTTTGAAACAAACAAACCAAATCATTCTCTTGATTCACCAAAAGACAATTGAGTCGCACTTAAGACCGGTTTTCAATTCGAAAAGATTCGGAACTATAACGAACTTGATACTTTTGGTTGCAAAATCACTAGTATTAAATGGCGCCGCTGCCGGCTCTTTTCGTGAGGATTAACGGTTTTTTGTGAGAGACGCGTTGGCTTTTGGGATCCGTTCACTTGTGAACGTTATTTTTCGTGTTAAATATTTTCAAAAATCCAAAAACATTTGCAAAATCTTAAAAAGTATTTCTTTTTCAAAGTTTTGCACCAAAAATATTCTTCTTGCTTATCTATCTTTCTCCATGGATTTTTATGTCCATTGCGTCGGGTGTGGGAGACAACTGTACGGGAACGACTCTTGTCAATGGTGTACATGTGAGCGGTGCGGAAACGATATCGACAACACACAATTCGGATTTTGTCCCTTGTGCAACTCGACTAATTCATTATTTTTGAACCCACCTCCTGTTCCCCCGTGCATCTATTGTGGAAGCGATTCTCATTGGCATGTTTCGTGCCCGGTTCGATACCCGTATGGTCACGGGCAAGAACCGGGATACAATTATGACAATGATAATAGCTATCCACAAGACGCACCTGATTTTTCTCCATACCCGGTTTGCAACAACTGTGGGGGCCCTCACGATACCTATTACTGTCAACCAATGAATTATTATGAGCAAAATCCGGGTCCTCAGTTTTCTTCAACTATGGATTATTATGAACCAAACCCGGTTTCTAATTCTTCTCAACCGATGAACAAATATGAGCCTCATACGTGCTATAATTCCGGTTTTCAAAATCTTGAGCCCCCACCGCACTCACTCGATCATCAGCCTCGTCACGGGATGAGTTACCAAGAACCAATTGTCGATCTTGCTACAGCCCTTCAAGAACAAAGAAACGATCTTGCTGCAGCTTTTCAAGAACAAAGCAAAGAGCTTTTACACACGCTGCAAACTTATATGGAGTCACTTTTACAGCAGCGAGATCAGACGAGTACTCATATCCCTGAGCTTACTATTGGCCCTTTAGGTAATGAGGAGAGCGATGACGATATTGAGGTTATTTTCGACGAGGAGGAATTTCTAAAGCAAAGTAAGACTTCTTCCCTTCCTCCTTCGTCTATTGCTATCACACCCGAGGAGCCCGTTGGCTCTCTCATCGTGGAGGATGAGCATATTGACGTTATCTCGGCAACTGAATCGGACAAATTCCTAAAGTCTCGTGTCGAGGAACTTGTCGTCATCCCAAGTGAGCCTGCAGGTATTCAGGAAAATCTGTGTGATGTGCCGACTTTTGCGGAGCTTAAGGACGAGGTCGATTTGACAGTCAATGATCACATAATCACAAATCCACAAGCGCTAATTGATTTTCCCAACAAGAGTTCAACTTGTGGTGAGTATGACGATTTCGTCTTCGAGCCTGAGATTGCGGAAATTATCGACCGAGAGCTAGCTCTTTTGCCTCCGCTTCCACCTATAAGCGAGCTCGACTTTTCCAACATCGATGCCGAACTTGATGAGTTGGAACGTCTTATTTTTCATAATAATGACGAACCAACTCACATGCCCAAACATCCTATTCTCGAGGAGTTACCTAATCAACACTCCTCTTATGAGAATTATGTTTACCACATTCGTGAGGATTTAACTTATCAACAATCCCCACAAATGAATGATGGTTTGGTACTTGATCGTGGTCTTCTCAAACGAGTTTCTACACTCCTTCTCTACGATCATGAGGATAAATGCTTTGACCCGGGAGGTGACATGGACCATTCTATGATTGATACTTCTACGGCTTTGCCAATTGGTCTGCCTCCATTGTCTTTGGAGGATGACAATGTGATTCCCTTACCCACCCCACCTCCCGTCAATCTGGACTTCACTTGCTTTTCTGGTATTGAGAGGACCTTTTTACCATTCAAGACTTATCCTCCTGCCTCTCCTTTATTGATGTCCTCCGGGAACGAGGACAAGGTCTTTGATCCCGGTATTACATACGAGGCTTCCCCATGGACCATTTAATTCGGGGACGAGTCAGGCTCGTGACTCGGTTAACAAAAACAAGCGCTTTTTGGGAGGCAACCCAATTATCTATCTATCTTTCCTGTTTTCACCATAAGTGTAGGGGGAGCCCCGTTGGTGTTTCTTGTTCTCTTTCTTATCATTGCAGGGATTCGAGCTTCAAAGACACACTCTTGATGAATTTTGACGAACCATGATTCCGTGTTCTCATCCTCCCGGTTCTATCCTAAACTCTTTTGATTTCCTATTTTATATTTTCCAATATTAAAATAGAAATCACGTTAGTTGTCTTTTCCTTAACAAGATTTAAACAAAGTGCACAATGTCCTAAGTGTAGGGGAGTTTACTCCCACATGCTTAAACATTGAGGACAATGTTTATATTAAGTGTAGGGGGGACTTCTATCGAAGTTAAGTGGCCTTTTCCTTGTATTTGTCCTCATTTTAACCGGAAATCAATTTTTCGCCATTTTTCAAAATTTTTAATCTATTTTGGCCTAGTTGTAGTCTCCTTTATTTTTGTTACTCTCTAGCATTTTAATAAAATGGTTTTAGCAAGTTTAGATATCTTAGATATATTAGGCCCGTTGTGAATATTTTGACTCAACCCGAGTTTACTTATCCAAGTTCACTCTAGCTAGTATCCTTAACCATGTAGACCTTAATTGGTTTATTAGGCTAAGCATCCACGAGTCTCATTCCTTGAGATTTTAAAACTGTGGAGAACGAGAGATGATAGAGTCAATTATAAGTTCGGTATTCTTTCGTGAATTTATGTGAGTTAATTATGAGCCTATTCTCCCTCCGCTTGTTAATAAATTTATCTGCTAATAAATAAGGTTGTACGATTTAAAAGGTTACTTAGCTTCTAGCCCCAGATCGTTTAAAAGTTGCTCGGTAATGACGAGAGTTCATAGCCAAGGCATAACTTATGAAGCGGGGCGCGAAGATTGGCGAGTCCGAAAAGGCCCTAACAAGGCATGAGGGCTACATTTTGTTGCTAAAGATCCAAAAGTGATGTGAAGAATCATTTATCAAAAATCAATATGAAGGATCGAGACACACGACGAAAAGCAAAAACTCCCCAAAAGTCATGGAGAAGTCTATCCGAAAAGACCCTAACAAGGTATGAGGATAAATAGATCCAAGTCCTAAAAGGAGGCGGATCGTTGTATATCAAAGTCCAAAATAAAGACTGGAGAAAAATGAAGAAGTCGTGGTCCAAAGATGAAGAATCTCTCAAAAATTTCAAGTGAAGAAATTCCTATTATGAAGAGAAGACCATAATTTCAAGAACGTCTCTCGAAGATTCGAAGTATGAAGTCGCTGCCAAATATCGGCCCGAGAAAGGTTTCAAATCGCGAACCAAGTTATGCCAAGATATGAACTTTCTGATATCCCGAGAAGCAGTTTTAAAAGATTTGGTCCTTTAGCTAACTATTGATTAAATCGTTCACCTTATTTTCGGTAAATAACTATCGAAATAAGTCAAACAATGCATCCTCGTGATCATTCAAGACAAAAATAAAATATAAGAGATACACCTAGGAATAAGGGAGTCTAAGTGAATAATTGGCCCACATGAGTTCGTGATAGTTTGCTAACTTATAATAACAATGATCTCGTTTTTAAGCTTGGTATGTGGAACGTGAAATTTGAGGATGATAAACGTTCATGGCCGCCAAAACCCAATGTAAGTTTTTAATTTCTTTACTTATTTCTATCTTTTATGTTTAGAATTTAATAAAGGCCAAGGTGGGTTATTTATGATGGAAAATGTAAACCGTGCTTTAAAAATTTAATGCATTGCATGAGGGCATTGCAATGGTCAAGTGTAGGGGATTTAATAAGTGTGAAAACACTTATCCTTTTACCACTTATTTCCAATAATAACAAGACCAAAACGTGTGATTTATGTCGTAAAAGTCGGAATTATGCGTGGTTTGTGTTTTTATTGTGTTTTAGGACCTAAATATGAAAAAGGAAGAAAACACGGGCTTTCACGGGCTTTTACTGAAGAAAACGGGAAAAGACGAAGTCAAAAGATCAAGAGTGCTTAAAGAACGGATGTCCAAGACCTATTCTGGGGATTTATCGAAGAACAAGTCTAAAGACGGAAGTTTAATGAAGTCGAAGAACTTAAGTCTAATAGAAGAAGAAAATTAAAAGACAAGTTCAAATCCCGAGACTACAAAGACGAAGAATTAAAATCGAGTCGAGAAGAAAAAGAAAGAAGAAAGCACCACACATGCCTCCCACTTCCCTATAAATACCCTCCTAATCACATTAGGAGGGGGTTAGCTAGTTTTTATTTCTTTAGTTTTCTTTTTAGTTTTTAGAGAGAGAAAGTCTTAAACTTTCTCTCACTAGTTCATCTTTTTCTTTTAATCTTTCAAGATTAAATACTTTTGTATTGCTTATTTCATTAATCAAAGTTCTATTTTAAGCTTTTGATTCTTATTCTCATTCTACACTTCTTGATTTACTCTACCTTTGATCCGAATTTCACATCTCACTCGTATGATTTGATGCTTTTCGCGATTAAAGGTTTAATCTTTTGGTTTACACACAAGCTTTTACACGTTTAGGTCATAAGCTCATAATGCTTATTGACTTATTCAAATCTTAGCTTATTGATTTTCGGATTTTGAAAAAGGTTTTAGTAAGTTTAAAGTTCATTTCATAAAGTTTTGATCTTTTATGTTTTAGAAGTCATCGAATTTGAGCTTTTTGGGATCGTTTAAGATTCGTTTAGAATTGCTTATTGCATTTGCTCATCGAAATTCACTCTTGCCACGAATTTCGGAATCAGTTACATCCCATCGCAATCTTAGGGTTTTGACACACATTCCGACGGTTACTCCACATTGCGATAGCTTTGGTTTTTGATCGCAATAACCCATTAGGGTTTTACTTTGCGATCGGTTGGTTAATCCCCTTATTCCGATCTGGGTTGCGATCGCTTATTGCGATCGCATATTCCGACGGGTCTTAAGGCCTTGGTCAAGACGAAGTGCTGCCCATTTTTCGATAGCATCATTCCGATAGATAGACATTGCGACAATAGAACTTTACATCATTCCGATCTGGATCATTGCGATAGTGGCTTTCCGATAGATGGTCATTGCGATAGTATTGATCTTGACTATTCCGATGGTTAATGTTAGCTATATTCCGATGGTTGCTATTTGGTGTATTCCGATGAACATGAATTGTTTTCTTACAATTGATTAAGTTTTTAAGTTTTTAAGTTTTTCAAAGCTTTAAGTTTTAAGAATTTTCATAAATTAAATTTAAGTTTAATTTTGTCAAAACTTTAAATTACTCAACGACACTTTAATTTCTTGCTGGTAGTTTGAAACAAACAAACCAAATCATTCTCTTGATTCACCAAAAGACAATTGAGTCGCACTTAAGACCGGTTTTCAATTCGAAAAGATTCGGAACTATAACGAACTTGATACTTTTGGTTGCAAAATCACTAGTATTACCCATACTTCTAAACCCATTGAAGTGCCTCCCATTCCTAGCCCCAAACCCATTAAGGCTAAGGAAGTGGCCCAACCCAATGCAATCTCACCCATCATAGAAATGTCACCTAAGCATAGCCCAAGGGCTTATAAGACCATGGTTGTGACTCTCGAGAAATCCACTCGAGAACTTGCTCACATCGACACTTTATTTGATGGCGATGGTGATTTTGCCGAGATCGAGCATATACTTGCTAATCCGCCATCCATCTTCGAGGATTTACCCTTTGATAAATCTTCAAATGAAGAGGACGATCTCATGTCGGAAATTTCTTATGATGATGAGAATGACGACACTTTCACAACGTACTCGAATTCCGTATTGTTAGCCCTACATTTTATATAGTCGAACAAGAATGTAATAGGTCATCTTAGTCGTTAATGGTCTTGTATTGTAATAGGTTAGTCGGGAAAACCGGGCTTGGACTTTAAGCTAATATTGTATAAGTTAGGGGCGTAAGCCCAAAACAAAGCCAAGCCCGGTCCAAGGATTCTAAACCCACGGCCCATATGACAAGGGTATATATACCCTCTTCCATGTGTGGAAGAGGGTGTTGGTTCATTTTACTTTCTCTCTCTAGTAAACATAAACCTTCCAAAATCTCTCTTGTTTCTCTCTCTACTTTTCTTCTCTTTCTCTCTCTAAATATCTATTCTAAATCTTGTGTTATGGATTGAATGGGATTAACATTTGGTATCAAGAGCCTATAGTGGATAGGTGATTGAAGATTCGTGTGTGGTGTTCTTGATTTTTCGTGGCTTTTTTGATCTATATCTCACGTCCCAAAACTTTTTTTTTGTGTTTTTTATGGTCCATTCTTGATAAAAATCATCTACATATTAGTAGTAGTGATTTGGGTATCTTGGTTTTGGCTAAAACACAAGTCTTTTGGATCAAAAGTTGTGAAATCTCTTGTTTTTCTTCATTCCGAATTTCCAGCAAGTATCACCATCGGAAAGTACTAAGGAAGTGAGGCCAGATCGCAATTACCACAAAGTTCTACTTTGCGATCTAAGGATTCCGATACCTTATTCCGACGAGACATTCCGATCGTACATTGCGATCTGGGATTCCGACGGTTTCAAGGGATCTTTGAGTCGTTACTCTGCCAAATTTGTTTCAGCCATATTCCGATCTGAACATTCCGACGGCACATTGCGATCTCAGCATTCCGACAGGTAACATTGTGATAGGTATTGCGATCACATATTCCGATAGAACATTCTGACAGATATTCCGACAGGTATTCTGATAGTACATTCCGACGGGTATTCCGATAGAACATTCCGACAGCCATTCCGACAGGTATTCCGATGGACATTCCGACAGGTATTCCGATGGACATTCCGACATGTATTCCGATGGACATTCCAATGGATATTTTGTTTGAGTAATTTTTAGACTTAGCCACTATCTAGACTAGTTTCGGAACGTAGTTTACACGAAGATTAAAAAAAAAAATTTAAAAAAAGTTAAAATTTTTAGGTCAAGTAAAATCAAATTTTTTCCCTACTAGTTTTTGGCTATTTCTAACTCAAATTCAAATTTTGGCGATACAAAATTTTTCGGCTTACCGTTTTGTCAGACTGAGGAATTATTGTCGGACTGAGAAATTTTTTTTTGAAATTTTCAGAATTTCAATTTTAACCACACATCATCACAACAAATCCACTAAGATCTGCAATTCATCCACAAGTATTCACCATGTCTAACAACAACATCAACATTGCAACTGCTAATCAAATTCGTTTGGAACAAGGTGGCAACGGTAATCCACCTGTGCTCACTGCCGGTTGCTACGTTCAATGGAGATCTCGTTTTCTTAGATTTCTCGACAGAAAAGAAAACCGAACTGCTCTTCGTCACTGCCTCGAGAATCCACCTCCAGTTTTTGAATTCAGACCAGTTACAACACAGGCAGAGGATGGTACTTCATCAACTATACGAGCTATGGAGGATTTTGACACATGTTCTGCTGAGAAAAAGAAACTCCTCCAAGCTGAAGCTGATGCTGTAAACTTCATACTCACTGGAATTGATAACGATATCTATTCCATAGTTGATGCATGTCCTAATGCTATGGAAATGTGGAATGCAATTCATCGATTGAAGCAAGGTGAGTCAATCAATGTTCAAGATCTCGAGACTAATCTACTTTGGGAGTTTGGAAAATTCACATCTGAAGATGGTGAATCCATTGACTCATATTACTCGAGATTCTACAAAATGATGAATGAGCTTGTCAGAAATCAGTGCACCATCTCCAATCATCATGCCAATGTTTAGTTTTTACTTCAACTCAAACCGGAATGGCAAAGGTTTGTGACTTTGGTCAAACAAAGGGAGGATATCAAGACTATATCTTACCACAAACTTTATGATATATTGAAACAACATTAGAATGAAGTAAATGAACTTAGAGCTGAAAAGGCAGAACGATCTGCTAATTCTATTGCTTTTGTGGCTGTTACTTCAACAAAACCCGTTCCCCGTCAACAACCACCTACTCATTCCTCAAAGTCATCAAGCTCATCCACCAAACCTCTAGCTGCTGCTAAACACAAAGCAAAAGCAATTGTCCCCACTCCACCTCCAAAGTATGACACCGAGTCAGATGGAGACAGTGATGATGAACAAACTTCAAGGGACAAGAAGATTGAAGAACTCATGACTTTACTCACCACAACTTATAAGAAGATCTACAAACCTACCAACAACAACCTCAGATCATCATCCAATGCTAGATATAAGGAAGTTGATCATGCACCTCGGTATGATCGTGATGCTAGGTATGATAATCAGAGGATGCTGAATCAAGTTGGGGCTAGAGATACTGTAGGCACTCCGGTTGTGCAGAAGACTGGGATTCAATGCTTCAACTGCAAGGGATTTGGGCATATGGCTAGGGAATGCAAGAAGCCAAAACGGGTTAAGGACTCAGAGTATCACAAGGAAAAGATGCTGCTGTGTAAGAAAGAAGAAGCAGGAATTCCGCTAACAGCAGATGAAGTTGACTGGCGTGATGACACTGATGATGAAGTCGATGATCAAGAGTTAGAGGCACATTATGTGTACATGGCAAAGATTCAAGAAGTGATCCCAGAGACTGATGATACTTCTGGACCCATTTATGATTCTGAGCCACTTGAAAAGGTACCATCACATGATAACTATAATGTGTTTGCTAATGAACGACGACATCTTGAGCAACCCGAAAGCATCAATGACACATATGTAATGGACACGGAGGATAGTAATATCTCTACGGATTCACAGCATATGTGTAATGATGACGGAAAAGCTGTTCAGGATACTGACTCGGATGAGGACCGTGATTTGCTTGCGTCTATTATTGACTCTTTAAAACGTGAAATTGATGAAAACAAAGAAGCTAATAAACGTTTGAAGCAAGCAAAGGCATCCTTAGCCGAGGAGATAGACAGGCTTAAAGAGTGTGATTATGTAAAAGAAGCTGATCGACGGGTTGCAATAGCTAATGGTTTGGTATATGAACGTAAGGTGCTCAACGAACAATATTGTTCTGAAGTAACATACGAAATTCATATGTCAAAACAGAAGATATCAGAACTTGAAGAACAATTGCTGCTACATAAACTCCAAATTACTGAATTAGAGTCGGTTAACAAAGAACAAACTGAGCTTTATAAAACTCGTGAAGAAAAGGATATAGAAAAAATTCTTGCTTTGGAAAAGAGAGTCTACACGTTAAACAACATTGTTTACAAAACGGGTCAGTCTATTCAAACTATGAATATGCTCAATAGAAATATGAAAACGAGTTTTGTCAAGCCTGAATATCTCAAGAAAGTTCAAAGTACCAAGCCTGCTCTTTATGATATCGGTTGCTATGTTGATAATCTTGCTCTTATGCTTTCCCCTGACTGCGACGAAATCATTCGTCAACAAGAAGAAAGTCGATCAAACTTAAGTGATTTAATAAACCTTTCTGATTCTGATAATTATATTAAGTTTGTTCCTCAAAAAGAACTTTCCAAAAAACAAAAGATGTACAATAGTGTTCCACCACCAAGTGATGAACCCCTAAAGAAAGTTTCTTTAAAAAGGAGTTTCAAAAAGCAATCAATTTTGTTAGAAAAACAAATTTCGGATGAAAAACGTAAATGGGATGAGAAAAGCAAAAGTGTTCAGCAATTTGAGTTTATAAAACAAGGGGTTTTAAATTTGTACAAAGGTGTCGTCGACTATGAAAAAGCTTCTAGGTATACCATTTGGAATATTAAACCTAACCCACAAGTAGAAGTCGTCATTCAACAATGCATTGTTCCAACAATTTATGATCTTTCAAAAAATGTGGAAATGTTTTATAATGCTCTCACTGAGGAAATGTTAATTGATTTAAGTTATGTTAAATCTCTTGAATATGAAGTTGATGTTCTTCAAACTAAATTAAAAACACAAGAACACCAACTTTCTAACAAAATTGATCGACTTTCTAAGGAATATTTTTATGCTGACCATATGAATGATATACTTGGTGTGTATACCGATCTTGATCATTATTGTCATGTAGCATGTCTATTGTCAGAATCGGATGAGAAATGTCGCAATCTTGAAGTAGAGCTTTCGAAACAAATTCAGTCATATAACAAACTTTCGAAAAGTTTTTCTCAACTTGAGAAACACTCCATTTCTCTTGAACTTGCTTTACAAAAAGGTGAAAAATCTCATAATCATAAAAAGTGTCAAGAAATGTCAGCTTCTTCGTTTCGTCTACTAAATGAAAAAGATTTCGAAATAGATGATTTGAAAGCTCAGCTAAAAGAAAGGGACATAGCCATAAGTGAGTTACAGAAACTCATTGAGAAAATCAAAGGAAAGTCTGTTTTGGGTAAACCATCCGCCGTTCGTCAACCGAATGCGGTTAAATGCCCTAAATCATCTATTTTGGGACAATCCCCACAGACTTTGCCTAAGATAGGAAATGATAAGAGTACCAATGTGATAGCACCTGGAATGTATAAGATGAACACTAAGCCCACTCAAACTGGAACATCACGGTTACCTCAGAATATTAAGAAAACTAATCAACGTGTGTCTTCTTCTACAGGAGTAATCCCCACTACTAGCGTTAGCGGACCACATCTTAAGAGCAATAGAATGCAAGATAAGGTCATGCCTAACAATAGTCAAGGAAAGAAGTTGGAAGTAGAAGACCACCGTAGGAATTTTAAGTTTTCTAAGAATAAAACGTCTGTAACTACTTGTAATGACAGTTTAAATGCTAAGACCTCGAATGTTGAAGTTGCTTGTGTTGAATGTGGAAAATGTGTTCGTACTTTCAATCATGATGCTTGTGCTCTTAATCATAATGGCGTGAATATTAGAACTAGGAAGCCTATTCCTGTGCCCACTAGTACTAGAGAACCCACAAGAACTTTGAACCAATCCACTGATCAACCACTTAAGAAACTAAGTGCGTTAGCCTCCACTACTCTGCGTAAACAAAACAGATTAAAGAAGCTATATGAGAACATGATTAGGACATGTACACGGGGGTATTCGAGATTTACACCACCCGGATACAAATGGGTACCTAAGTTAACCACTTTAGTGATTGGGTCTAGGAATATCAGCTTGCCTGTAGACTTTGCATCTAGGCCCACTACTATTTTGGAACCCGTTTCTATCAAGGGATCCCATTTGTCAAATGCTAAATTGTCTTCTAATTCTTCTGCAGCTCGTCGAAATCATCCTATTCATAATGGACTCCGGGTGCACAAAGCACATGACGGGCAATCTCAAGCTTCTCATTAACTTCGTGGAGAAGTTTCTGGGTACGGTGCGGTTTGGAAATAGCCAGTTTGCACCGATACTTGGATATGGCGATTTGGTTCAAGGAAATCTCACTATCAAACGGGTTTATTACGTCGAGGGACTGAATCACAATTTATTCTCGGTTGGTCAATTTTGCGATGTGAATTTGGAAGTGGCTTTTCGGAAAACTACTTGCTATGTTAGAGACTACGATGGGAATGACCTTCTTACAGGTTCTCGTGGTTCTAATCTCTACACAGTAACTCTTCAAGACACATCTTTAACAAATCCAATTTGCTTAATGGCTAAAGCTTCATCATCTCAAGCATGGTTATGGCATCAACGATTGTCACATCTCAACTTTGACACCATCAACTTGCTTTCGAAAAATGATATTGTGACCGGTCTCCCAAAGTTAAAATTCGTCAAAGACCATCTTTGTTCTTCTTGTGAGTTGTGGAAAGCAAAACGGAAGTCTTTCAAATCAAAGACTACCCCAAGCTCAAAAGGACGATTGGAACTTCTACACATGGATTTATGTGGTCCCATGCGTGTAGAGAGTATTAACGGGAAAAAGTATATTCTCGTGTTTGTTGATGATTACTCTAGATACACATGGACTTTCTTCTTAAGGTCCAAAGATGAAACACCAGAGGTTCTCAAAAACTTTCTCAAGATGATACAACGCAATCTTCAAGCTCAAGTCTTAACCGTAAGAACGGATAGGGGTATTGAATTTTTGAACAAGAACTTGCAATCTTACTTTCAAGAAGAAGGCATCGAACATCAAACGTCTATTGCTCGAACTCCTGAACAAAACGGCGTTATCGAAAGGCGGAACCGTACTTTGGTTGAGGCAGCTCGAACAATGCTTTCTGCTTCAAAATTATAGCTATTCTTCTGGGCTGAAGTAATTGCAACCGCCTGTTATACTCAGAATCGTTCTCTCGTCATCCCTAGACATGAAAAGACACCTTACCACATCATCAATGGCAGGAAACCTACAGTTAAATTCTTTCACGTATTTGGATCTTTATGCTACATTCTTAAAGACGGTGAGAATCTCGACAAGATGAAAGAAAAAGGTGTTGCATGTATTTTTGTGGGGTATGCTACATTGTCGAAAGGATATCGAGTTTACAACAAGAAAACAAAGATTATTGTCGAAATAATTCCTGTGAACTTTGATGAATTGCCACAAATGGTACTTTATCACAACAGATCAAGTCCCGCTCCTCAATGTCCAGCAATGGCACCTACACAAAACAGTGTACGTCCCGTGCAAGAATGTCAACAAAGTACTCCTACAGCAGAATCGACGGATTCGACACATATGAATGAGTTGGTTGATTTATATGATCCAATGTTTGATGAATATTACAATGGAAACAATCAATTTGTGTCAAAGCCTTCCGCTGTCAATACTGCTGATGCACCTGAACAAAATCAACAAGACACAACTACCTCTACTTCAGCAACCGTTGCTCAAGAGACTATTCCATTGGATACTCAACAAACTCTAGAAACCATCATACAACCAACATCACCAACCGTCAATGCTAAAGGAGGAACCAACAATCAAGAAGTCGATGCACAACCTGACGAAGAAGAATTTATCAATCCGTTCGGTACACCGATACACGAAGTCAGAGAGTCTTCTACTCAACATGTTGATCCGTCCAACATGCATACATTCTACCAACCATATCCATCCACTCACCATTGGACACATGATCATCCATTGGAGCAAGTCATTAGAAATCCTTCACAGCCGGTTCGAACACGCAGACAACTCGAAACCGATGGCGATGTGTGTATGTATGCACTCACCGTGAGTTCAACTGTACCTACAAACATCAAACAAGCCATGACTGATCATGCGTGATTGAATCAATGCAAGACGAAATTCATCAGTTTGAACGCCTAAATGTTTGGGAACTTGTTGACCGACCCTATGGAATGTCGATTTTAGATTTCAAATGGATCTGGAAAAACAAACTGGATGAAGAACAAACCATCATCAAAAACAAATCTCGTCTTGTGATTAAGGGATACCGTCAACAAGAAGGCATAGACTACGATGAATCATTCGCTCCAGTCGCTCGTTTGGAAGCAGTCAGGATATTCCTTGCTTATGCTGCACATAAGGGCTTCACGGTTTTTCAGATGGACGTTAAAACTGCTTTTCTCAACGGTCATTTGAAGGAAGAAGTGTATGTGAATCAGCCGAAAGGATTCATCGATCCTCATCATCCTGACAAAGTCTATCGTCTCAAGAAGGCTGTATATGGACTTAAACAAGCTCCAAGGGCATGGTACGAAGAACTTTCAAACTTCTTGGTGTCCAAAGGATTCTCCAAAGGTTCTATTGATCCTACTCTCTTTACTAATAAATATGGGGATGACATAATGCTGGTGCAAGTTTATGTTGATGACATTATTTTTGGTTCTACGAACCCAAAACTTTCAAAACGTTTTGAAAAGTTAATGCACAGCAGATTTGAAATGTCAATGATGGGGGAGCTAAAATTCTTTTTAGGCCTCCAGATTCATCAATCCCCACGTGTTATCTTCATTAACCAAGCTAAGTATGCTCAAGAGACACTTAAAAAGCATGGTATGACCTCATGTGCTTTCGTTGGTACACCATTGTCGACCACATCCCTAGACGCTGACTTGTACTCATATCCCGTAGATCAAACGCGATATCGCAGTATGATCTGGTCACTTATGTACCTTACAGCCAGCAGGCCTGATATTTATCATGCCACATGCTATTGTGCACGATATCAAGCCAGACCTACTCAAAAGCACCTCAAAGAGGTTAAACGGATCTTTCGGTACCTTAAGAATACCATTCACATGGGACTCTGGTATCCGAGGGAAACAGGTTTTCATCTAACGGCTTTTTCAGATTCTGATCACGCAAGTTTTCTTGATAGTCGTAAAAGCACTTCTGGTAGCATACAATTTCTAGGGGAAGACAAGCTTGTCAGCTGGTCGTAAAAGAAGCAGGATTGCACTTCGCTCTCATCAGTTGAAGCAGAATATGTGGCTCTATCCGCGTGCTGTGCTCAAGTCCTCTGGATGAGAACTCAACTCATGGATTATGGCTTTCACTTTGATAAAATACCTATGTATTATGACTCAAAGTCGGCCATGGCCATATCTTGCAATCCGGTTCAGCACTCCCGCACCAAGCACATCGATGTCAGATATCACTTCATCAAGGAACAAGTGGAACGCGGCATCGTGGAATTATACTTTGTCAGAACTGAGTACCAGCTGGCAGACTTGTTTACAAAAGATCTCTCGAAAGATAGGTTTGCGTAACTCGTTGGCCGTCTTGGTATGAAGTATATGACTCCAGAAGACTTGGAGGTTTTGGCAAATAAAGTTGCTTGATATTCTCTCATAATGACTTCTAAGCGCATCACAGCTTAGGACTCGGACTTCAACTAGGGAAAGTTTATCTCAGACGATAACTTATCCTTCTCAACGAGAAATTCATATTTCTCGGTCATGAGCTTCTCATAAAAACATTCAAAGTTTTTAAGTTCATGAAAAACGATTTCTAAGTAAATTTCATCTTAGAACTCGAACTTCAACTTAAGGAAAGTTTATCACAGATGATAACTTATCCTTCACAACGGGAAATTTATTTTTCTCGGTCATGAGCTAGTCACTAAACAATCAAAGTTTTGAGCTCATGAAAAACGGACCCGAAAGGGGAGTGTACGTTTCAGTGCGCTTTCCTTAAGCAATAGAAGAGAAGTCTTCTATCCTGATTATTTTAAAAACCGTTGAACACAATTTTTCAAGAATTTCTCAAAAGGTTTTTCTAAATCTTTCAAAATTGTGTGTTCAACACTCCCTTCCTCATATGTGGTTTTTATATCTCAAAATTGTCATATGTTATTTCGATCAATTTTTGAGGGGGGGCATTTTAAAATCAAGCCTTTAATGTTGTTGGGTACATCTAAGAAATTGTCATATTTTATATATCCAACACATTCCGAAAAGAAGCAGGATTGCACTTCGCTCTCATCAGTTGAAGCAGAATATGTGGCTCTATCCGCGTGCTGTGCTCAAGTCCTCTGGATGAGAACTCAACTCATGGATTATGGCTTTCACTTTGATAAAATACCTATGTATTATGACTCAAAGTCGGCCATGGCCATATCTTGCAATCCGGTTCAGCACTCCCGCACCAAGCACATCGATGTCAGATATCACTTCATCAAGGAACAAGTGGAACGCGGCATCGTGGAATTATACTTTGTCAGAACTGAGTACCAGCTGGCAGACTTGTTTACAAAAGATCTCTCGAAAGATAGGTTTGCGTAACTCGTTGGCCGTCTTGGTATGAAGTATATGACTCCAGAAGACTTGGAGGTTTTGGCAAATAAAGTTGCTTGATATTCTCTCATAATGACTTCTAAGCGCATCACAGCTTAGGACTCGGACTTCAACTAGGGAAAGTTTATCTCAGACGATAACTTATCCTTCTCAACGAGAAATTCATATTTCTCGGTCATGAGCTTCTCATAAAAACATTCAAAGTTTTTAAGTTCATGAAAAACGATTTCTAAGTAAATTTCATCTTAGAACTCGAACTTCAACTTAAGGAAAGTTTATCACAGATGATAACTTATCCTTCACAACGGGAAATTTATTTTTCTCGGTCATGAGCTAGTCACTAAACAATCAAAGTTTTGAGCTCATGAAAAACGGACCCGAAAGGGGAGTGTACGTTTCAGTGCGCTTTCCTTAAGCAATAGAAGAGAAGTCTTCTATCCTGATTATTTTAAAAACCGTTGAACACAATTTTTCAAGAATTTCTCAAAAGGTTTTTCTAAATCTTTCAAAATTGTGTGTTCAACACTCCCTTCCTCATATGTGGTTTTTATATCTCAAAATTGTCATATGTTATTTCGATCAATTTTTGAGGGGGGGCATTTTAAAATCAAGCCTTTAATGTTGTTGGGTACATCTAAGAAATTGTCATATTTTATATATCCAACACATTCCGAAAATGGTTTAAAACTGTCATAAGTAAGAAATTATATCGGATAAGGCATCTCATCTCCGTACCTCAACATATTCTGTGGTGTCGTTTTTCTAAAATTTTGTCAAATTTTGTCTCAAGACACATATATATTGTTGCGGGGGAGCGACCCGACTGAATATGTTCCATAATTCATGCGTGCACACATGTTTCTCTCCCAATCGGTTTTTAGAAAATGTCATATTTTAATCAATTGGTATCTCTAATATTATGTTTTTATATTAGAGATAGGGGGAGAAAATGTGATTAAAATGTAATATATCGCAACAAGTGATCTTAAAGACTCAAGTGCAACTCTTTCCTTCACATGCCAAACTATTTCGTATATCGATGCATGTGTGTAGGGGGAGCTTTTCGGAAATGTAAAACTTTCAAAGTGTTAAAATTTTTTTGTTTTTTCAAGCATTTTGAATGGTTTTCAATGGTTTAATGGTTACGATCTATACCCAAAACAACCTACTATCCACGAAGGAATGTTGGAGTCAAAAGGTGGTTTAGGATAGGAAACTAAGTCCTATGATCCAACCAGAACCGGAGGGATCTACCCAAGGACATTCCATAGCTAGAAATAGTTGTCCTTGGGAAAGATGGAGTTGAATGAAGCTGAATGCGGACCAATTATTTAAGTTAGGACTAGAACAATCACAACAAGGTGCTAATGATGACGTATTGGTAAGCATTGAAGGAGTTGAATATTCTATGCAACTTAGGCAGAAACCGGGTCAATTCATCTATTGAAGACAAGTCATCATGGACCCAGTGATGCAATGCACAACCCTTCCCAGCCATTCGAGTTTCTCTCAAAATAAACTTGTCTCATTGTCACGGAGATCAACACGTATCTATTGACTTTCTCACTCCGAGTTAGTTAATATTCAAAAGGTGGCAGTCTGCTCCAGCCTCCGATTACCAAAATGCACTTATTGAGTCTAGAGC
Source organism: Glebionis coronaria (assembly GCA_025667525.1). Taxonomy (NCBI): domain Eukaryota; kingdom Viridiplantae; phylum Streptophyta; class Magnoliopsida; order Asterales; family Asteraceae; genus Glebionis; species Glebionis coronaria. The sequence continues at coordinate 68,948,527 of CM046882.1, read as the reverse complement.
CAAAAGAGATCAATCTATCATCTCATTAGGACACAATCGAGTCCTACGCATTATCCTTGTGATATTGCCAAAACATCTGAGTGATACGATTCACAATGAAGATGGAAATCCTGCTTGAGCCAGCATTAAACAAGCTCATGGTAGGTAACTTGTGCGATTCTACACGAATCAAACTTGTGAGAACTGGAAAGCAACTAAGTTTCGATTCTTAATTGATTCAAACTTGATTCTAGGTTTCTTCGCAAAATCCGTGTGATCTTGCCAGAACATTCAGAGTGACACTCTTTAGTGTTCACAATGACGAATGGAAATCCTTCCAATGTCAACATCAAACAGCACTGCGGTAGGTAACATGCAAGATTCTTATGAATCGAGCTTGTGGCAAACTGGAAAGCAACAATGGTGCGATTCTTATAGAATCAAACTTGTTCCAGGAATTCTGAATTGACGACTCTAATCAAACGGATAACCGTATCCTTTTTTATTCACTCTTTACGTTCGCAGTCTGCTTTGAGACGGTTGAGTAAAGAGAACTGGCTACTACCGTCGGGAAACCCTGTCAAGGAGGTTCTTAATCGAATCTACCCGATCACATGTACGATATCTAATACCGTCTAAACGGTTTTCACCGACCGGAGGTAAAACGCTACTGAATTAGGATGAAATGTTCAAAGCCATTTTATCCGTGTCTATATATGTTGCTGCATATCAAGAAGGTGGCGTAGCTGTGTAACCGAAGTCGATTCAGAAGTCACAAGAGCACAAGATGGTGATATTCAAGATACCTAAGAATGTAAGAATGTAATAGGTCATCTTAGTCACAAGGAGCACAGATGAATATCTCAAGCACTCAAAGTCAAATGACAAAGGCTCAAGATAAAGATCACAAAAGCATGAAGGAACAAAGCTGTTACAAATAAGATAAAGACCAAGATACAAGACCAAAGCAGGAAGATCTCCTCTACAAGAATGTATTCACTCAACCATCTTATGGTTTTTAAGCTTTTTAAGATGACCGATACATTGGGGGAGATTGTTAGCCCTACATTTTATATAGTCGAACAAGAATGTAATAGGTCATCTTAGTCGTTAATGTTCTTGTATTGTAATAGGTTAGTCGGGAAAACCGGGCTTGAACTTTAAGCTAATATTGTATAAGTTAGGGGCGTAAGCCCAAAACAAAGCCAAGCCCGGCCCAAGGATTCTAAACCCACGGCCCATATGCCAAGGGTATATATACCCTCTTCCATGTGTGGAAGAGGGTGTTGGTTCATTTTACTTTCTCTCTCTAGTAAACATAAACCTTCCAAAATCTCTCTTGTTTCTCTCTCTACTTTTCTTCTCTTTCTCTCTCTAAATATCTCTTCTAAATCTTGTGTTATGGATTGAATGGGATTAACACGTATACGAACCTATTTTTCATCATAATCCCATTTCTGATGATGAATTCGAGAACGTTGATGACCATATCATCGATCCTCCTTCATTTCACGATTGTGATGATGAAGAATTCTTTAAGGAGGTCGATGAATTTCTCGCTATAGACACAAGTCCCATTCTCGAGGAGTTACCTTATAAACACTCCTCATTTGAGAATGACGTTTACCACATTCATGAGGATCTAACTTATCAACGATCCCCACAAAAGAACGATGGTTTCGTGCTTGATCGTGATCTCTTCGAGAGAGTTTCTAAAATCATCAAAGAGGGGAATGACAAACCATGGTTTGACAAGCCTATCTATGACAAAGAAATCGATGAGATCGACGTTCATGAAGATGACGAGTATGTAGACCCCGAGGGGGCGGTGTTCTTTATTGATAGACGTTTTGAGAACTTATATAATCCACCACCCCCTAACCGCGACTTAAATGTGAGGATTTTTAGCGCGACTAATTTTGAATTTGACACGCCAAATATTTTCGACATTATCAAATCGGGTTTTCATAAAGAGTTTTTAAACGATGAAAAAGGAAAAGATTTTAAAAATGTTTTAAAAGATTTTTCTACATGTTTAACTCCGTCATCACATCGTTTTATGAGTGCTACCACCTCGTCTACTCCTTTTGACGACGGTTGGTGTAGATCTAGTGTGGGGGAAGCCCCTTATGTTCCCTCCCATTTCTCCACCGAGGACGAGATTTACGATCCCGGAATTGCTTGTAAAGGGAAATCTCGGTCTTCCACCGATGCAATAAATGGAAAATCTTTTCGTTTGCTTGGTGTGAGTCTACCTCGAGTAGCTCATTTTAGTGACTTACCCATTGCCCCACCTTTCTACTTCTCATCTATTTTCTTCTACCTCTTTGAGGTGTTGGCACGTGTTGAAGTGGCGTTGGTTCGTTTATCCCATGAAAACGAGGACGCCATCTTCGATCCCGGTATTTTACATCATCAAAGGACTTAGTCCTTAAGTACCGGTTGCTTTTGGGCCTTGTTTATCATGTAATCCCCACCAAAAATGACCATACCAAGATTATCCCTAAATGATCACATTTATGGGGATTCGAGTCGAGCTTTTGACTCGGTTATCAAAAACAAGGTGCCTCGTGGGGGATTCTCATGCTTATCCTTGTAAATATTATCGCTTCTTAGTTTAACGTAACGAGGGGACTTGTGCTCTTCCAACCTTTGTTCCGTGGTTGTTTGTGATTGTGATTCATTAGGTTCATCGTCATCATTGAAGCCTCTCGTGTTCGTTTTACGGATCACTCGAGCTTCGATTGTTGCCTTTGGAGATTCCGATATCCGATGATATCCTTTTATGTTCTAACGTTTATCTTATTATCATAATTCATAAACGGCTTTTAGGTTATTCGTTTTACCCTTTCCATGCTCGAGATTAAGCATTCGACTTCGTCTCTAGTATGGGGGTGTTTTCACCCCTAGACTCGAAACATTGAGGACAATGTTTAGTTTTAGTATGGGGGGTGAGTAGATACTTCACCTTGCTTACGTCACCACGCAATCCAATTTTCATCATTTTGTTGCAAATAAGGCTAAAAATGACCAAATTTTAAAATTTTTCTTTTTTTTCATAAGTGTTTAAGACACGAATGTAGGTGAATAAGAGTAATTTTTGACTCGATCGTGCGTGTTGAGCAATTAGCTTCGATTCCTTAGCTTTTTAGGCTAAGTCTCTTAAATGAGGACGAGAAATGATAGAGTTATTTATAAGTCTCGTAATCGTCATGATCTCATGTGTAGTAATTATTAGCTTCTTCTCCCCACGCTTTTGTATAATAAATTGTTAATAAATATTGATTTAGCGGTTTAGTCACTATTTTTAGTTTCTAATTTGTTTTAGTAGCTTCCATGTAATTAAATTGGGAAAACATTAAGGTATCGCCAGCGTCACGGTTTTGAAGTATTGGCACCCGAATAATCGAAAGCTTCACCTAATAATAAGATTTCAAGTGCTAACCTAAATTAAGCAAAAATTTGAAGCTCACAGGGCCGAAAAATCTATGCCCAAATTGAAAGTGAATCAAGCCTTAATCTTTGAAGCTTTAAAGATCCAAAATTCGCTTTAGCGTGAGGATATACGTCTTTGGCTAATAAAACCACCGATGAGGCGGATAATAAAAGGCAAGGCAAGACCGAAGTCATAATAAAAGCTTCATGGCGAAGTTGAATAAAAGATGGAGGTAAACCATGATAATAAAACCACCGATGATGGCGGATAATAAAAGTCTTGGTAATAAGTCTCATGTTCAAAACCGTTAAAAAATCGTGTTTATCGATCCTTCTTGTTGACTTAATTTTTTGACATTGTTGTCTATTAGGATGAATTATTAATTTAATGATTTTGGTTACACCGTTAAGACTCTATTTTTATACTCAATCTCTATTCACGCATAAGTCAATGATGTATCCTCGTGATCATTAAGACAAAAATAAAATATAAGAGATACCAAGTAGGAATAAGGGAGTTCAGGTTCATAATTAACACTCATGAGATTTGTTTGTGTTGCTAACTTATAATAACAATGATCTCGTTTCACGCTTAGCATGGAATTGGGTGAAAATCGAGGACGACGAAATTATTTCTAACGAAGCATTCACGTGTTCTTGTTCTATGATCCCAAAAGTCACTTAATCGTGATGAAAATAATACATTATGTCTAAAACGCGTGTAGTAGTTTATTTAAGATTATGTCTTCAATAAATGTCATCATAAAATGAATTTTGGAAGTGCTATGATACTTAATTCTAGCATTGCGTGGGGACACGGCAATGGTTTAGTATGGGGGAGTGATGAGACTGTATTTATACATAGTCTCATCGTCCAAATCGGGCTTAAAACGCTTAAAATATCGTCCAAATACCCCAAAAATATGCTTGTGTTTGTTCATTGTGTATTTTAGGTAAAGATATCGTGAATTCACCAAAAGATCAAAGGAATCAAGCAAAAACGAACACGGGAAACGAAGTCGCACAAAGAACCGGGCCCAAGTATGGAATTTTGCAAAATTACCCTTAAAGTTTGAAGAATTGGCAACTTTGGTCCCTCATCTTTGAAGACTTGTCACTTTTGACCCTTGTAAACCTCAATTATTACAAGTTGGGTCCTAAAGTTTCAAGACATGACATTATTAGCCCTTGAAGAATGCAAATATTGCATGTATGGTCCTTATTCAAAGTTTACAAATCAATTGGGCCAAAAATGACAAGTTAAGCAAACTTGTTATAAAGGGAAAAAGGTTTTGATCACTGTTTATTACAAAGAGGAAACAAGAAGGGAGTATAGGGGCCATTTGGGTCAAACACAAGAACTTCTCCCATCCAACCACAACTCGCCACCTCATCACCCCCCTCCCCACTTCACCAGTCACGTCCACCCCTTCATCCACGTCAGTTTTTCACCCACCTTTATATATAACTGATTAACTCAATTATAATTTCCCACCCAAACATTAATTTAAAAATAATCCCCCACTAAACTAGATTAAACAACCCCTTCACACCCCTTAAACCCTAGAAATTTCCAGGGTTAATTGAACCCTAATCAAAGGGTTTTTCATCAAGAGTTTCCAGATCACCAATCAACCCTACCACAAACCAAACCCACTACCCATATTACCATCCCGTGACCACCAAATGGGTCCCCCATTCTCCCTTGCTTAGCCATATTGGGAAAAAAACGAATCTCCACAGGGAATCAACAGCTCTCATCCAATTCATGCTCCCAAAGGACCATATAAACGACTATGATCATCAAAACACAGCTGGTACATCACATGCTTCATTTGACCAATTTCAAATCAAAGAAGACCAAGGGCAATTTCAGATTTTCTTGTATTAGGGTTTTGTTTTGTATTTTTTTATTCATAGCATACTAGAACCTTCTGAGTAGTATTATAAAAAGGGAATGTGGCTTGTACATTCACCTTTGTTCCAGCTTTTGTAAAGATTTTTTAAAAAATCATTGAATAGTTAAAGTATTACTTTTATAAACTTTGCATAAGCTGAGTTCCTTTATTCTTCTGTTTGTAGTATAATCTTTTAATTTTTATGCAGTTAATATAGCCTTGATCAAAAGTTTTTGACAAGAAAAACGTTTTTAATTTTTTTTAGAAACTCAAAACCAAGTTAAAGGTGGAAGTGAAAGTGGAATCCTTTAGCCTTGGTTGTTGTTAATCTGAGTTTGTTTAAAGTTTCAGGTTGGTTTCATTGGGTTTTCATTAAAATCAGTTTTTTAAGATTTTCTCAAAATCTTTGGTTTTCTTTATTAACTTACTGTTTATACAAGATAACCAATAAGCTACTTGACATCAGCTTATTGGCTCTTGTATAAACTTGAAGTGCTTCTTTGGTTGGTTGTTTTGTGCAGGTACAAAATTCCCAAAACAAGCTCATCATATTCTCTTTCATTCCCATTTCATTTTGGTTTGAAGACATTTTATGCCTTGGGTCCACTTGGACTCCAACAGCAGGCACTCTCTACTGTCCATAAGCTCACAATAAGCTCAACCTAACTGATTAAGGAAGGCATCAGCTAAACTCAGGCTTGAACCCCTTTTCTAATTACTTTTGAGTCTTGTTATGTGACTTACTGATTTTTTTGAGTATAGCCTGTTTTGTGTGACTTTTCTGTTTGATTTTGATGTTTAGGACCTTATATGCATGTTAGCTTATAGATAAATCAGTTTGGTAGGGATTTGTTTAAAATTTCTTTGTTAATTTTTATTTATCTGATTTTAAGGGGTGTTTGGGTCTGCATGATAAGCTAAGATTTTGACAAGCTCTTGGTTTGAAAACAGCTTAAACTGTCTCCATTGGTAGTATTAGGTGTATTTGGTAACTTATTTTCAGATTGGTGGGTTTTTAAAGAAGTGTTGTGTGTTCATGTTTGGGTCTAACTAGCCAAAAACAGTAAATCCATTTATCTGCTTGTTTAGGTGTGATTACACCACCATTTTTGCAAAATTGTTAGATCTTGGTTGTATCTAGGGTTTAGTCCTGGTTTGTGAGGATTTGTGAAGGAATTGAGTGAGTTTTGGCCAACCAAAACTCACCCAATTACCAATTAGATCAGCAAAGGTCTCACAAACCTTTATCAGTAATACAGTGACTGCATTTGGTGCCCATTTGTGTGATTTTTGTTTTTGAGTACATGTTTTTATTGTATATCTAGACTCCCTACACTCCACTGAGTGTAGGGGTGCCCCATTGTCCATCAAAAACCAATTCAATCACAAATTATAAGCACAAAAGCGCCCAGATCGTTTTTTCTGTATAAATAGTGGGAACTTAATTCCCACTGCTAGTATTAAAGTTCCCCCTGCTTTGCAAAAGGACAAAAGTCCTTAAGTGTCATTGTCAGCTTTCTTCTTTTTTTGTCTTTAGTGAGTCAAAATAGGAATTAGAACTTGAAACCAAATTTGTTATTTTTCTTATTTTATTTTTGATTTTTTTGTCCAATTTATTTTCTGGTTACTGTTCATTTAATATTTTTTAGATTTAATTGCTATTTTAATTACTTTTTAATTTTCTGTTTTTGTCTTTTAGTGACAAAAATTTATATTTTTCAGTTTTAAAAATTTTCCTAGACTTAGAAAAACATTTTAAGATTTTCAATTTAAAAACATTTTACTGTTCACTTTTTAATTAATTTTTAGAATTAATTTAGTTTAATTAGGGTTTTAATTATTATCAGTTTTGTCTTTTAGTGAAAAATTTTACTTTTTTCAAACTTTTTCATTTTTCTACTGTTCATTAGTATAAATTAGGATTTTTAAAATTGTCAAATTATTTTTAGCATTATTTTATTATTTTTTATGACTATTTTAGTTTAAAAATAGTTTTTAGTGATTTAAAAATAGAAAAATAGTTTTTAAAATTTAGGAAAAATACTTTTTAGTCTTTAAATAATATAAGTGAGTTATTAGTTCAATAAAATAATATTTTAGGCTTTTTCTTAATTATATTTAATTTTAGGGCTTTAATTAGCATTTAAAATTAAATATTTAATTAATAAAAGGTTTTAAAAATTATTTATTGGATTTTTATTCTTATTTATATTCTTTTAGACTTAGTTTTAATTTTTAATTAATTTTTAGGTTTAATTTTTAATTTTGTCGCGTTTTACGTAATTACGTCATCGTTTTACGTCATTACGTCGTAGTTTAATCATAGTCGTAGCTCGTCTTTACTTTTTCTCTTCTAAACCAAAAACGTCACTAATCCAAACTTTGATTTTATATAATTGGCACATTAATCCACACACCTCCTTCGAGAACGAACCGGCATTTATTCGACTTGTCGGTTTTCCTAAATCGTCGAGTTTAATACTTGCCACTCATATACGTTTTTCCTAAAACGTGTACGATTTACCTACATCATGCACATATATACATTTTTGTTTCTTTTCTTTCTTCTAACCTTTGTGTAGCATGTCACATTATCTCATTGACTTGGTGCCCCAAGCAAGGGGGAGTAAGCACCAAGGGGGAGCTACTAGCAAAAGTCCGGTTCTTTTCTTCTCCAAAGACTTGTGCTAACCTTTTTGCTTCGACAAAGGGGGAGAAATGATAGTGATAAACTCGTTAATAATTTGAATAAACTTGTATTTTACGTAAATGTGTTTATAGTTTGGCGTAATCAAAAAGGGGGAGATTGTTAATGCAAAGCAATGCCTAAAAAAATTGTTAGTATTAATTAATCTTTCTTAGTTTTGATCACGACAAATTACAAAAACTTTTATTGTCAAACAAAATCATAAAACGAATTATCTAACAAACACTATCATCAAGGTAATAATCATTACATTAACATATCTTAATCATGCTTAGTGATCATAAAAGTGATTAGCCATAAAACTCACTTTTGTCAAACATAACAAAAGATTTTTAATAAACTTTATTTTTAAGAAAATGTTTTATTAAAATGAAAATGCAAATTTGAATATGGCATATTCCAAATGCCATAAGAATATCCTTTGAAGGTTTAAACAGCCTCAGATATTTCAAATTCACTAAAAGACAAAAAGGAGCGGAGTCTACGCCGGAGGTACCTTAGCACCTACGGCGGTTCCTTATCGATAAGGAACCGCGGGCTCCAATAAGAAAGCGCTGGCAGATATAGCCGTTGGATGTTTTGTCCTATAAATAGTGGATCAAATATGCATTCTCATCAACCCTTTTTGGACATCTTCTTCAGCCTTCTTTCTCTTATCTAATCCTAGTCATTTGTAAATGATCACTTAATGTGTTAAGTATGTTTACTCATTATTATCCTCTTGATCTTCTTCTTTACCTTGTCCAAAGAGAAGATCACTCACACACTTGTGATGTGATTAAAGATGTAGCATTGATGAACATCACCTTCTCCTAAAGATCTAGTCATGTTCATCATTTGTTTATTTGTGTCTTGTGTATATCCAAAGTATTTGTGAATACTTGGACTAGTTGTGTTCATCCAAGCTATTTGTGAATACTTGGATTAGAGTTGTGTATATCCATTGCACATGTGTGTGCTTGGATTTATGTTGTGTATATCCAAGCTACATGTGTGTACTTGGATATGATTAGTTGAGTTGTAATTAGTTGTGTTAGTTCTCACTAAACTATAAAGTGATGTGGTTGTGTCTTGTGAGTTCTCACTAAACTATAAACTGATGTGGTTGTGTCTTGTGAGTTCTCACTAAACTTTAAAGTGATATGTAGTTGTGTTGTGTGAAGTTCTCCCTTAGCTTCAAAGTGAAGAGTCGTGAAGATTAGTTCTAGCTTTGGATTAGAACTCGACATCTAGCCTTGTGTCGGAAAATGGTGAAGTAGGCAACTTTGTGAAGATTGGTTCTACCTTTGGATTAGAACTCGACATCTAGCCTTGTGTCGTGAAAGAGTGAAGTGGGTGACGTTGTGTAGATTGGTCCTAGCTAAGATTAGGTCTCGACATTTAGCCTAGTGTCAAAAAATAATGTAAGCGACGTTGTAAGGTTTTCTCCGCCAAGAAGGGAGCTTGTGGATATAGTGGAAATCTCGAGTAAGGTGTACTCGAGGAGTGGAGTAGGAACGAGGATAGAGCCTCGTTGCCGAACCATTATAAATCTTGGTGTCTTCCTACTAGGTTGTTTCTTTCCTTACTCTTTACTTACATTCATTATCACTACACTTACTATACATTGTTAATGCATTAGAATTGAACCTAATCATTATGTAACTAGCTTTCAAGTAAAAGATAGTTTTGTGCACTCACCTAATTGAAAGGAATTTTAATTAGGAGATAAACCGATGAGAAACTATTCAACCCCCCCCCCCCCCCCCCTTCTAGTTTCTACAAAAGGGTTAACCAATACAAGAGTATGAACTCTGGAAAACCTTTCTCTCTCGATATCAACTAAACCATATAGCCAAGAAGCATATGAGCATTTAGATTGGAGCTTAGACTTTAACTTTGGCTATACGTTTAAGTAGAGGAAATCACAACCCATTGTCATTCAACCACTTTGTTATTCCGCAAACAAAGTGGGTTATAGATTCTTTATTTGATTCTAATAAAAGTCTATACGTTGAAAAGTTATTGGTATTGTTGTTTTAATTGTTCATAGTTCTTATCTATTGTTAAAACAACACACTTGAGTCTTGGTAAAGAGTTATTACTTAAGGTTGATAAGTAATAACGATTTACAAGGGACCAACAAGTGGTATCAAAGCAGTTTGATTAGCTAAACTCTTATTTTATTAAACTGCTCATTTAAAAGTTTTCAAATCAAGATCCAAAAATGGCTCAAGTTATACCATAAACCCTAGAATATAGGGGTGGCCAACTCAATGCTGCTCCTGTACTAGAGGTAGCTAATTTCACAAATTGGAAGAAGAGGTTTCTTGTCCACATGGTTGGGATTGAACCTCAATTCCTTGAAATCATTGAAAATAGTCCTTTTGTTCCCATGGCTGGGGACAATAAAAAACCTGAAGTACAATGGACTGCTGATGAGAGAAAAGTTGCTAACCTAGACCAGCGTCTCAAAAGTCTCATTATGTCTGTGCTTCCAGAAGACCAAATGAATTCTGTTGTGAATTGTAAAACTGCAAAATCCACATAGGAGAACCTTATTCTCTATCATGAGGGACCCTTTGATGTGAAAGAAACTAGAATCATGAATTTAAAGCTTCAATACAACACCTTCAAACACAAAGAAAGGGAAACCCTCACACAGACATTCACCAGATACAAAGCACTGATGAATGAACTTGTGAATGATGGTGTTGAGCTTTCAAAACTTGAAATCAAAACAGTTTTTGTTAATGCATTGCCAAAAAAGTGGCTCAGTTTCTGCCAAAGCTTAAGAAATGCTAATCACATTAAAGATTGTGATCTGACCTCTCTTTTTGGAAAACTCAAATATGAAGAAATCCTAGTTGATAGGATTTATGAAGTCTCAAGAAAGAGTAAAGCATTAACCATTGCTACACCCTTGTCTACAGCCTTCTTCAGTGAGCCTATCATCCAAGACTACCAAGATAGTCCTGATGATAAAGAAGACACAAGAACTAGTGAGGAATATCTGAATGACCTCAAAGAGGAATTTCATGAAAGAGCACTTCTGGCCAAATTTAGAAGGTTCTTTAAGAAATTAGGCAAGTTCTCTAGCACCACAAAAGCTTCAAATGACACTGAATGCTACAAATGTGGGAAGACTGGTCACTATGCTAGGGATTGTTACTCCAAAACATCCATCCCTTCCTATTACTCACCAGCTTAATCAAGACCATCTGGTCAATCATCATTTCAACAAAAACAAATTGCTTCTACTTCATTTCAGCAAAACAAGGTTGAACTTCGACCAACAAAAGACTTTGAGGCCAAATACAGAGATATCAAAGCTAGACCGGCCCTCATGAGCACTGAAAGTTCTTCCTCCAAGTCTCCCAAGCAAGACAAGAACAAAGGGCTTGTTGTTGAAGCTTATGAATGGGATGAAGAAGATGTTACTTCAGATGATGATGAATTGGTTAATGTAAAAGTGCTAATGGCACTTGCTGATGATGAAGGGTCAAACTCCAATGTTGTGGCCAGAGAAAGTGCCAGAAATGGTGAATGGGTCAATATCACAATTAAAAAGGTACAAACTCTTCATGAATTGGAAGATAAAGATAACATTAAATTTGTCTTTTATTACCTGTGTATTGATCTGAAATTTGTTGAAGAACAAAGGAACAATTTGCTTGAAAAATATCATAAACTTGTTCTAAAACTTGAGGATTTTGAAAGTAAGCTAATAGAGCTAAAATAAGCTAAACTTGATATACTTACTTTTCAACAATTAAACAAAGAAATTCTTGATGAAAATAACTCCCTAAGAGTTGAACTAAAAGAAGCAAAAGATATTGTTAAATCTTATCTTAGAAACTCTTATAGGGTAAATCAATGCATAAATAAACAAATTCCTGCTCAAAAAAGGAAAATGCTTGGTGCTGAAGGATCCTCCAGCACCAACTCTATTGTCTTTGTCAAAGCCTCAAATGAGGATGGTAGCTCGATCCCTGACGTTGTAAGGTCAGGTGAAGAGAATTTACCCAATCATGACACTGGACGTATTTTTCTCCCTGAGTTTCAAGCAAATGCTGACTCTTAGCACCTGTTGAGTCCTCAGTCACTGAGGATGACTCAGATGATAATTTAGAGAATGAAGTAAGTACCCCACTTCCTCCTTTGGAGAAGCTGGCTAGTGTTGAACCCTCTACTGGACCAAAATCAATCCAGTCAATCATCAAGTCTCACACAACACACAAGGGTAGGTCCCCCAAATATGTCAAAATTGACACTTCAAATAACTCTTCAGATCCCGCTGAAGGTTTACATATGGTAACTACCTCTTCAGTTTCAACAAATAAACTAAAGAATGCTAGATCTAAAGAAGATGAGAGAATGTCTCTTGTCATGCAAGAGATCAATGATCAAAAAAATTATGTCAAGGATCTGCTGAAGAAGTATGATATCAATTGTGCTTCAGTGAAGACTCCAATGGTACCTCCTAACAACTTAGGACCTGATCTCAATGGACAATCAGTTAATGAGACTCAGTATAGAGGTATGATTGGGTCACTCATGTACTTAACTACAAGCAGACCTGACATTCAATTCTCTACATGCCTTTGTGGAAGATACCAAGCAGATCCAAAGGAATCACACCTTACTGCTGTAAAGAGAATCTTCAGATACCTAAAAGGTACACCAAGTCTAGGTCTTTGGTACCCCAAATCCTCAGGTTTTGATCTAAAGGGGTATTCAGATTTTGACTATGCTGGATGCAATATGGACATAAAAAGCACATCTGGTGCTTGCCAATTGCTAGGTGGCAAACTTGTGTGTTGGAGTGCTAAAAAGCAACAAACAGTTGTCATGTCTTCAGTAGAAGCTAAATGTGTGGCAGATGTTGGATGTTTTGCCAATGTTCTTTGGATGAAAAAGCCAACTGGCTGATTATGACATAGAATATGAAAAGTTACCAATCTTTTGTGATAACACTAGTGCTATTGCAATATCCAACAATCCAGTCCTTCACTCAAGAACAAAACATATTGATATCATATATCACTTTATCAGAGATCATACTGTGAAAGGGGACATTGAATTACATTTCATTCCCACTCAGTATCAATTGGCTGATATCTTCACCAAACCACTGGATGAACCAACTTTCAAAAGATTGATAATGGAGCTTGGTATGCTGAACATTAATAATACAAAACCTAAACCTTCAGCATTTACTAAAGAAGCTTGAAGGTTCAAAATTTCTTAAAAGTTTTGATTAATGCTAAGTAGCAGTGTCTGAGTAAAGGAGTGTGTAATGTCATATGTCTATCTCACTTTATATGATTGTGTATATGATGTTTTGTCGCCTTATCTGACTCACTGAAGCTGAACAAATGATCACCAGTCATCAAAAGGTTCCTTCAGCAAATGTTGAACAAAAGTTTAATACAACTGAGTAGCTAGGCCTGATTAGAGTAGCGTGTAATGTCATATTTCTTGTTCACTTATGTGAACATGTATATGGGGTTTTGTCGCCTCATCTGACGCACTGAAGCTCACAAGTATTGCCATCAGCTTCAGCATATCTGGCCAACAGCTTTTAAGACAAATCAATCATGTGATTCGAAGGAGTTAATGGCATTAAATTTCTTGAGAATAAATACAAAACATTCTTTCAAAAGGTGTCAATTGTTTATCTAGGAAATATCAAGCGTCCATATCACAGTCCACAACTTCCTGACATAATGAGGCGTTTCACTGTTCAAAGCAACGGAAAATCATATCACTTTTCAGAACATTAATGAGAGGGTTTGTGCCATTTGTTCAAAAGAAACCCTAAAAGTTTTATAGTCTTTTCAAATGTCTGACAAACTTTTACAAATCAGTCTAAAGTGCTTACAGATATCTTTTGAAGATTGAAGATTCATATCATTTGCAAAAGCTTTCAAAAAAACACACACAAACTCTCTTTCAAAGAAAACACACACATCAATAGCTACCGAATCATCTTCACAATCACAAGAGGTTGAGATCACCCTCAATCCTTCCATCCATGTTAACTATCCCATTGAGGATATTTTCTTTAAACCCAACAACCTCACCTTAATCAAACCAAAAACCCTAAAATCTGATCCTGGACACCAAGTCCTAATTTTTTTATCTAAATGTGTGATCCGTGATGCCTTGTTCAAAGATCCAGGGGTAATGTTTCAAAACGTGTTAAAAGAATTTTGGTTCACTGCACAAGGTTCAAAGAACAAGAAATCTATTGAGTTTGATTCTACAACTTTTGGTATTCATGGGAAAATAAGTTTAAAGTTGTTCAGAAGGGTTTTAGGGTTAAACTATTTGGATAACCCTAGTGAGTATGAGGTTGTACCCAATGATTTCTTTGTTGTCAAAACATTTTTCAAAGAAATTGGGTACACTAAAGAGATTTGTGATAAGGGTGGGCTGAAGAGAAGTTGTTTACCACCTAAGTGGAAACTTTTGATGTCAATCTTAACTGAGTGTCTGGGTGGGATAAATGGAGGGCTTGATCAAATCAACCAAAATGATGTCTTGATTTTATATTGTCTGGCAAATGGTATAAAAGCTGATTTTGAGAGGTTAATCTTTGAGGATCTTCATGGAAAAATAGAGAAGAAAACTAGGGATAAGAATGTGGTCTACACTAGGTTTTTGTCCCTCATTTTTGCTGAACACCTTGGTGATGAGTATTCAAACAACCAAGGAGTTAAATTAGTTTTCCAACCATTTGACATCAATCACTAGAACATTCCAGTTAGAATAGCTGACCCTCCTTTCACACAGTCCATGCTGGACATTTGCTCAGCAAATGCTCCGGTAGTGTACAAAGCTCCACAAGACACTCCTCTAATTGGAGAAGAGGATCTGACAGGCACAAAGCCTGGAGCTTCTTCATCCGGACCACGTCAGAAGAGCACGTCAGTGAATACTCTTACGTGTAAACGTGAGTTCAAGAAAAGGAGGCACCCCACAAGATCTTCATCAAAGAAGAGTACTGATGATCCCAAATGCCAAGATTCGAAGAAACAAAGTCCTCGGCCAAAGACCAGAACCCTAGCTAGCCGCCACCTTCGGTCTTTGCTGAAGGTGGCATGCATAAAGAGGCCCTGAAGGCAACCCCTCTCTCAACCTCTTTAGGAGAGAAGGGTCAAGATAGAGCGCACCCTCAACTAAGTAGTGTGGAGTCAGCATTGGTAAGTAATTTAAATCTGAATACATCTCAAATTTCATTACCAAGTTCTATCATTTGTCACTCTGAGTCTGCAACAGGGGGTGAGGCGTCAGCAAATACAACAACTAACGCTGACCCTGGCCTATCTGTTTCTAATGATGTAGTCTCCCCACAACAGGATCCTACTGAAGGAACCAAAAACATTATCATTGATCTTAACTTATCAGGGACTCTTTCTTAGGATCCATCAGGTAAAACCAACCCTGGTGGTGAAGGGCTTGAAACTGACCAACACACTAGAGAACGATCAGCAGACAACCAAGGAAGTGCTTCTCTCCATTGGCGCCAAGGGGGGACACTTGCCTACATTTGTATTCAGCATGTATGCTGATGACTTAGAGAAGGAGTTGGGGTTAAGTGAAAGGAATCCAGTAAATCTGGACGATAGTGAGCCTGAAGATGATATTGCTGATCAAACTCCCAAGCCACCATCCCCCAAAACCACTCAGGTAAAATAACTGACAAATCAAGTGTTGGTTCTTCAGTCACAGGTGGCCAAACTCAAGGAGGAAAAGACTATTGTTGATGCTGAACTGGTTACTCTCAAAGCAAGGTCAGTTCCTCCCACTACTGAGCAAATCAAAAATGTCATTCTCACAGCTCTGAAGCCCTTAGTAAAGGATGTGGCCACCACCACCGGTGTCAAGAAGGAAATCACAACACTCATGGACTCCATCAATACTGCATCATTTGAGTTCCCTGTTGATTTCAAGCCAATTCTCAATCAGCTGAATGAGTTATGTGATTTTGTATCAAAGATCAAGGATAGGGTGGGTTTGCTGGAACAACAAAAACTGAACCTATCTGATGAGGTTCAGCAGAAACTGAACGCCCTTGCAAATGTTCCAGCAATGTTGGCCAAGGTATCATCCACCTTAGACTCTTTATGTGCTTATATGCCTGTTGGGGGTTCATCAGAAGTTGCTGGACAATCTTCTGCTGAGGGGAGAAAGTCACTATTCAACAGCTCTTTCAAAAACATGCACAAAAGAAGGCCAAAAAACAACCTATTGTGTATGTATCACCTTTTAGTGAAGAGAGTCCAGCTAAGACTAAGGGGGAGTCCACAGCTAAGGACAGTTATATTGACGGCATTACCACCAGCAATGACTCATCTGATAATGGGTCACCTCTTATCAAACCCAAGAGCAAAGGTGAATTCACACTGGATGAAAGAATTATCAAGTCTGGGTTGGCCACTCAAGAAGAACTTGATAAATTACACAAGCTTCAGGCTGAAGAAAAGCTCAGAGATCTGAAGATGAGCTTATATGACAAAATTGGAAAATCTGAGGTTGAAGGCCTCTTCAAGAAAAAGATGTTATACGAAATACGCACACTAATTTTTCAAGCACATTACCACCACACTTTTGTGTCGAGGCCCTTTATATGAGGCCCTTTATATGGCTACTCGCCTGCTCAACATATTTCCATCCTCTACCATCAATAATGAAACCCCTCATGCTCGCCTTTACCATACTAAACCCAGTTACACGTTTTTACGCGTTTTTGGTTGTCTTTGCTACCCACACCTCGACACGTCCCATAAACTTGGACCTCGGCCTACTCCGTGTATTTTCCTTGGTTATCCATCAAATCATCGTGGATACCGGTGTCTTGACCTTGCCACAAATAAGATCATTATTTCTCGCAACGTCACCTTTGATGAAACTATTTTTCCTTATGGCTCTATTACATCTAACGCTGCCCCATCCTATACATTTCTAGATGATGATGAGCCGGATACTCCTCCCATTATCCCTCCATCCATACCCACACCTATTGCGCCCACTGACCCCACTTCACATTTACCTTCTCCCTCGACCCAATCACCTATACCAGCCTCAGCCGACACATCGACACCGACTCCTAACCACAACCAATCCTAGTCGAATAGCCAACCTGATGCCCAAGCTTCCGCCACGACCACCACTTCACAACCAAATAATATGTTGTCTCATCCCATGATCACACGTTCTCAATTAGGTATCTCTAAACCTAATCCAAAATATAACTGTCATGTTTCCACTATCTCTCATGTACCAAAGTCTTATAGTGCAGCTTTTAATGATATAAATTTGCAAATTGCTATGAATGATTAATATAATGCGCTTATTAAAAATGGAACTTAGACTCTTGTGCCGTGACCACCTGACATGAACATTGTTCGTTCCATGTGGTTGTTCAAACATAAGTATAAGTATTTTGCAGATGGATCCTTTAGCAGATACAAGGTGAGCCTTAGTTTAGCGGCATCTCAGAATTGGCCAGTTCATTAGCTTGGTGTCAAGAATGCCTTTCAACATGGTCAGCCTTCAAATACTGTTTATATGCATCAGCCTCCTGGTTTTCGTGATCCACAACATCCGGATCATGTATGTCTTTTGTATAAGTCTTTATATGGTCTTAAGCTGGTTTCAGCGGTTTGCTAGTTATGCTACCAGAGTTGGTTTTACTCATAGTCGATCGGATTCTTCACTCTTTATACTTCAACAAGGTTCAGACACGACATACTTATTGATTTAGGTTGATATTATTTTGACAGCCTCTTCTACAACAGTTTTGCAGCGGGTTATCTCTACTCATCAACAGGAGTCATAAGTGACCTTGGTTCTTTGAACTATTTTTTGTGTATTTCAGTCTCACATGATAAAACCGGTATGTTCTTACAACAGCGTATGTATGCCTTGGAGGTTTCGGAGCGAGTTGGTATGCTCAATTGTCATCCTTGTTTCACGGCTGTTGATACAGAGCGTAAGCTTGGTATGGTGTCATTGTTTCTGACCCAACTGTTTATAGGAGTCTTGTTGGTGCTCTTTAGTATCTTACATTCACTCGTCCTAAATTGTGTGAAACAAATTTGTTTATATATGCATGACCCTCGTGAGCCTCATCATACAACTCTCAAACAGATCTTGTGTTATGTCAGTGGGACACTTGATTATGGTCTTCAGTTATACTCCTCCTCATCTGGCTCTTTGGTTGGTTATAAAGATGATGATTGGGTTGGTTGCCCTACCACACGTCGTTCTACTTCTTGATATTGTGTTTTCTTGGCAACAACTTATTGTCTTTATCTTCTAAACGTCACTCTCTCTCGCTCTAGTACAGAGGCTGAGTATCGTGGTGTTGCTAATGTTTGTTACGTAATTTACGGCGTGAGCTACATTCCGCCTTGGAGACTACTACGTTGGTGTATTGTGACAATGTTAGTGTCGTATATCTCTCGTCTAATCCCGTTCAACATCAACGCACGAAGCATTTAGAGATAGATATCCATCTTGTTCGTGATGAGGTTCCTACAGGTCATGTTCGTGCGCTGCATGTTCCTTCACGTTATAAGTTTGCAGACATCTTCACTAAAGGTCTTCCGTATGCGCTTTTTGATGGTTTTCGCTCCAGTCTGAGCGTTCGCCCGTCTCCTGCTCCGACTGCGGGCGACTGTTCGTAGTATTAGTTATTATGCCCGTATGTTTGTTGATGTTGGGCCTAACCTAGTTGCCCTATTGGATTGTTTATATACATTCTGTTAATGTAAGGGTTAAGTCTATAAATAGAAAGGTACTTTTCAAAATTTACAATTTTATTAAACGAACTTATTTCATTACCAAAATAATCATTCAAACTTGTTGTAACCGGTTACTATAACCATTATTACATGTTACGTAATTATTAATTAAAATATAAGTCAAATAAATTATTAAATTACTATAATACCCTTGTTGACTACATTAGATTAAAGGGTAGATTTTGTCATTTTACATGCAACTTTGTACATAAAAGACTTTCCATTTCAACTATTGTTGGCCACCTTCAATTACACAATCCCAGTCAACATTCTCGTTGATTCCATAATGGGTTCACAACTCGTATAACTCAACACGGTATTTAATAGTGAAATCGGCAACCTATCATATATCGTAACCGATACCATCGTCACTACCGACATCAACAATGAATTATCTGGTGACGATGATGATGATGATGATGATGATTCCATATTTCCATACTCTGATATAGCAAATAACGATTCCAATAATTAATATACTTACCCACACTCTCCAATCAATTATTTGACTATAAAACCTATGAGAATGAAACAGATTGATTAGATCGGGTGATGGTGGATCTAGTGGGTGTGTGTTTGTAAGTTAATGAATTTGTAATTTAGTATGTTGTATGTTTTTGGAATTTGAAAATGACAATGTAGTAGTAATGTTTGGATAAATTAAAGTGAAAATTTTGATAAAAGGTTATGGTAAAATTTGTTAGAACAAGGTGAGTGAAGAAGAACAGGATACACAATTATTTATTTATATATTAGATGGTGAGAAAAGTTCAATAAGAAACATGTATCCAAAAAAGAACAAAGGAAGCAATCTTCACCATCCAATATTAATCTTTTTAAATTTAATTAAAAAAACACATTTTCATCCTATTTCTTAAAAATTAAATATCTCTCAACCGTTAATCGTTATGAAAAAAAATTATACCGTCACGACGGGAATTAAATTATCTTTCCATAGATATGCACTTCTATATACTTTCGGCGAACTTTTTTTAAAAAATTTCGTAAAAAAATCACATGTAATTCTCGAAAAATTACATGTAATTCTCGAAAACTCATGTTTGATTAATTATTTTAAAAATCACATTTGAATTTGTAACGTCACATGCGATTTGTGAAATCACGTGTATTTTTTTTGACGAGAATTTCAACATTGTAAAATCGTTAAAAGTATATGAAAATAACCGTCTATTAAATGACAAAAATATTTTCGTTATTATTTTAAAACCACATGTGATTTATGTGAATTACATTAAAATGTTTGAATCACATGTAATTTTGTTAATATATTAAAATGTTTGTTGCCATTAATATAAAATATGTTCATTTTACCGGGGTGGAGTCCCCTTTACCCAAAAAAAAATATATGTAAAACAAATTGGCTTCTGAATTACATGTGATTTAGTGATAATTACATGTGATTTTGCTTGCATTACATATGATTCAAGCATACCGAAACCGTAACTTTTTCTAACAAACCCACATTAGATGAATCACATGTGATTTTTTTAATCACGTATTATGTTTTTATTTATGTAAAATATATAAAACAAATTGGCTTCTAAATTACATGTGATTTTGTTTTCTGCTTGAATTGCATGTGATTCGGTGATAATTACATATGATTTTTCTTGCATTACATGTGATTCAAGCATTCCGAAACCTTAACTTTTTCTAACAAACCCACTTTAGATGAATCACATGTGATTTTTTTAATCACATGTAATCTTGTTAATATATTAAATTTTCGGCTTGAATTACATGTAATTCGATGATAATTACATGTGATTTTGCTTGCATTGGATCACATGTAATTCGATGATAATTACATGTGAATTTGCTTGCATTACATGCGATTCAAACATTTCAAAACTTTAACTTCTTCTAACAAACCCACTTTAGATGAATCACATGTGCTTTTGTTTGAATTACATGTAATTTACCACGAATTACATGTAATGCAAGCAAATTCACATGTAATTATCATACATGGATCACAAGATAGCATACATGGATGACAAGACCACTTTAGATAGCATACATGGATCACAAGACCACCTCGGAAGGATGGATGATGTGAGGAATGGAGAGAAAATGTTATTTACCACGAATCACATGTGATTTACCACGAATTACATGTGATTTATCACGAATCGCATGTGATTTACTTGGTTTCTAGATTATTGGTATTAAAGTTGAAAATAAAAATCTATGAAAACATGTAACTTAAAAAAAAGACTAACGCGTCAAATGGGACGAAAGTTAGATGTAAAGTTATGTGAGTCTACATGAATCACATGTGATTTAAAGCAAAATTACATGTAATTATTTATAAAATCACATGTGATTTAAAGCAAAATTACATGTAATTTTGTATAAAATCACATGTAGCAAAATTACATGTAATTATTTATAAAATCACATGTGATTTGAGCAAAATTACATGTAATTCACACAAAATTACATGTAATTTTCATTCAACACTAACTAACCACTTTATTACAAAAATCACATGTAATTCACACATAATTACATGTGATTTGCATTTAACACTAATTTTATTACAAAAATTACATGTAATTCACACATAATTACATGTAATTCACACAAAAGTTAACGATTTACAGTGTTAAAAATTCTCGCCAAAAAAATTACACGTAATTTTCGAAAATTACATGTAATTTTACGAGAATCACATGTAATTTTTTATGCGTAAATTTAAAAAAAAAAAGTTTGCCGAAAGTGTATAGAAGTGCCTATCTATAGAAAGATAACTTAATTCCCGTCGCGATAGTATAATTAGTTTTTCGTAACGATTAACGGTTTGAGAGATATTTAATTTTTAAGAAATAGGATGAAAATGGGTTTTTAAATTAAATTTAAAAAGATTAATATAAACCATTAGATGAAACTTGAATGGATGGTTAAGATTGTTTCCTTCCTTCTTTTTTTGATGCATATTTTATAAGAATCTCACCTCATTAGATGGTAACCTGCTCAACCGGTAACAAATCATAAAATGTCGTTAAATTTCTTATATTGTAACAAATTTTAAAATTTGGTTACCTATATAGCTCAATAAAAAAATACCTTACTTAGAATTGTAAATTTTGAAAAATACATTTTTATTTTATAGACTTAACCCAAATAAATCTCAAGGAAGACCATGTTTCTCTCTCGAAGTGATCAGAAGCGTATACACAATAAACCTAACCTACAAAATTAAGACGGTTTTCTTGTCTATAAGGTATGATCAGTAACTATGGTGTAGTTTATGCGAAAGGTGAACATACCCCACGACTCACGAGCCAATATGACTAACATATTATGACATTGTAAAGTAATGATTGAAGCCCCAAAAATTGCTAGCTAAAACTTAATAGATAGATGCACCTTACGACTTGAAAGGATCTGCTCCTAAATTTCTAGTAACCAAGTGCAACACTGAATCTACTGATCTACATCGGGTACAATTGTAATATGATCGCAATGCACCAATGTTGTTGCACTTTATTGGAAAGAAATATCTTAGTAAACAAGCCACGTGTTAGATATGTTTATATTACCTGCTCTTATTATTTGAAGAACCTTTGTGAGACATAGCCAGGAGCCAGCATATATAAGTTCTTATTCACCAACATAAGCAACGAACAAGTCTGCAAGAGCGTACAAATTAATTAGTAACTTGTAAAATTGAAGACAGATTCTATTTGAGAAACTATACGGGAATGAACTTACCATAATGGGAAAGAGCTGGACTTCCGGTGAGACTAGACCATGAACTGATAATCAAATTGTTGGTAAAATAAGAAATGTTTCAAATATAAGTGCGCAAAAAGGTAATTTACGTAAATCATAAAGGAAGGCTTTTGAAATAGATTAAATGCTCACATTCAACTAAATGTGACAAAAATGTGGAGTTGTACAATTGCATCAACACAGTTCGGACCAAGCCATGGCTATCAAGCGATTTGATTTTTTAGAACAGGTTGACTTTAACATGTATTATGTACATCTCCAAAAATATAAATGAAGTTACAATTTTTTTTTTTTGATCTTCCAAAAAGATTGTAGAAAATAAACCATTAACAAAGTGGTCACTTGGGAGGTCTGCTTTCATCCCTCTGTGTCAATGTTGTCATCACTCGTGGGAATTTGTCTTATCTCTGGAGACATATTTGTGGAGGATGAGCCTATCAGGCGGCGAACATTAGAGGCATCGGCTGATGTAGATGCAGAAAAATTGTAAGCGAAAACCCCCATTGGGTGGTCAAACTTGCAACTTGGACCAAATTTGCATATACCATAACGAGAATAGAATATGCACAAAGGCTCTCCCTGTAGATTATAGATAAGAAACTCGATCATTCTATTGATAAGTAATATATCCATTACAGTTGATACCCTTAAATATTTGTTTAAAATCATTAATATCTCTCCAAATGCGTTTTCACAATTCCTTTTTACTTATCTTATTCAGATGCGTTTTCACATTATAAAAGCAAATGAAAATAACCCATTCACTTAAGTACATAGAGTGGATTGTTCATTTTAGTTGCTTCTCTTTTATCGTGGGGGTTCCCATCCTAGGCTCTTGATATGAAATCATTTACTTATTAATGAGTATTCCTGAACTTCCTTATCAGACCCTAAAGAGTTGCATTCAGAAACAACTTTCAGTCATTATCATAGAGGGCTACACGTTTTGAGGGTAAAGGTGTTGCCGTCCCACAAGGGAATCTTGCCATGTTAGTGATAAAAAGTATTCTCGAGAAAAAGGTGACTTGTCACAATTCTAAGTCCTTATTACTTGTTTATAATTATGTCATATTGTGTTGATTAAAATTTGTTTTGTTTTGTTCTTGCTTCTCCACAAGCTAATCATGTAATTGATGTATTGAGGGCATTCCATTCTAAGCAGAACCATCATCAAACCGTAAAAACAATGGATCATCCTTTTCCATTGTGATACAATGCTACATGATTATATTTACACTAAAGTCCCCAACAGCGGCACTTTTTTCCACTTCATGACGAAGGGAGATGTTGTTAAAATAATAAAAGTTATATAATAAGAAAATGAACCAGAAGGACTAACCGGACGTAACGGAAGGCCCATGGGACTAAGAACACAATCAGGCACAGGAATCATCCTTTCTCTGGGATGATGAAATCTACACACTGCGCCAAACTTACAGTCACCAGTCTTCATGTAAAATTGGCATTCAGGTTGACCAGGTCTCTCAGGGAACACATTTTCACTTGGCATTGCATAATAGCCTGTGCGGTATGATGGATAAGTTCCTTGTAGTGATTCATTAGTTCCGTCACTTTGGCGTGATGTTCCATATAGTTGACTGTTTCCACCTGTCTGCTGTTGACTCTCCGAAGCTGAGATTGACCCAAGCTGACCCTGAAATATAAAACATGCATATACCATGTCCACTAACTAAGTCAAACATAGGAAGATTCATTTTACAATAAGTAATAAGTATAAAGTCAGGGTTCACTTGAAGTTTAGATTAGCACATGATAATAGTTAAAAGTCAACTCCCATTACAGACACGATGTAACCCAGCATCCCTTAATCCCTAAGTACATTAATCCAACTTTCAACTATACAGATCAGAGGTGATAGGATGGGTGTGCCAAACCATATTCTAAAATGGGTCGTAATGGGTACCGTTAAAACAAGTCATTTTCGGGACGGGTTGTAGTTGGGTGACATGCAAACACCTTTTTCCATATTTTAATCTGTAGTTATATTTCCCAAAAAAAGGCCACTATTACAATAGTACTATCCTTAGATAAAACGATTTAGGAGTTTGTACGAATATATTGTGATACAATTTGTGCAACTTTCAACCTAGTTAACCCCTTCGACCTATTTGACTCTATAGATAAAAAAAACTAATCACTCGCCAAAGCCATAAGTGAAATGGTTAATGATTGTACATTTGTACACCTCTAATAAAGATAGAAATGTATAAAAAAAATCTTATATGAAAGACAGCTTACACCATATGCACTCCATCCTTGAACTGGTACGACACCTTGGGGAATAATCATGGGTGCATAATTTGAAGGAGCTTGCCAGCGTGGACTAATAAAGGAAGCCCTGGACAAAGACCAGTTTGTTATTCCTCCTGGGTATGACTGTTGACCAGGACTAGTTGGCGACTGGACTGTAGGATAAGCAGGTGAACCACGATATGAGACCATCATATTCGACGGTTGAGGGTGGTGAAATTTACAAGTGCTTCCAAATTTGCATTGTCCAGTTCTCAGATAATAAGCACATTCAGCCTCATTCTGCTTGAAAGAAAAGAGATTACGATATGAGATCATCACAAAAACACATAACATAAACAATAACAATATGAAAATAGAAGATGCAAATGCAAACCGTTCGAAGTGGATAACCCAAGACATTTAGTGAAACTCTCCCAGCGATCCCAGCCTTGTCTCGTGGATGATGAAATTTGCATGTTGCTCCGAATTTGCAGGTACCCGTTTTCAAGTAGTACTGTCATCGAATGAAAGAAAATGCAAAAAATTATATAGAACACCAACACTAAATAATCAAAGAACCACGTCAATTTATATCGTTGACAGGGACTAGTAAAAGATATATCCCACTGGAACAATCGAGGTCAGATAGAGAGCCAACAGAATTATGCTGTACATAGACAATTAACAAATAATAATCACCTGGCATTCAGGTTGTCCTGCTCTTTCTGGATATTCTCCTCTCATTTTTGCGGTTGCAATAGCCTGAAACCATAAACAGAAAGGATTTTAGTCGAATTGATCTGAAAGAAGCTGACATTTATGGACCAAAACCAGGCAAGAATAAACAGAGTAGTAGAGTAGACAGAGCAAGATCTGTTGTTACGAGGTTTTGGAAACATTGCTTCCTCATAAAGTGTTCTGTTCACGATGTTTTACAGCTCCATAACTTGCTAACTTATAAACAATAAAGAGCATATATCTGGCTTCGAATATGAAGAAAAAAATTTATTACATTAAAAGAGCAGTGCATATTTGCACATATTTTTCTAGAACATAACACGACCTTAATATACTACTACTAGATTTACTTGCAAGACAGTTAATTAACTTCTGGAATGTGAAAAGATAGTAAGACCAGTGTTTAGAAAGGGGCCTAACTCTCACAATATATGGATAAGGAAGTGGTAAAAAGGTTGCCTAAGTTTTGCTACTTATGGTTTACTGTAAATTGAACTCAAATTTTTCCATAATGGTAGCACAAACAACAAAATTAATCATAATTAAATCCGATCAATCTCGTAATTTATTGTCTTAAAAGTGAAAGGAGAGCAATCACTATCTCCAATACTTTCTAATTCTAATTAAGAATGAGTCACTAGATTCTGATTCCATGTTAGAAATAAAGATAAACAACGTCACAGATACCATTGGCTTTAAACTTACCAGTTTCCTATTAGGAGGATGATTGAAACGACATGTTGCCCCAAACCTACAAAGGCCAGTTCTGATGTAATACGAACAATCCGGCTCTGCTTCACGTACAGGATAAGGTCCTGCTTCCATCACTTCCATCAATCACAAAGTTTAGTAGTTACAGTAAATCTGAAATCGATACAATGTAGATTAATCAAAAAGATATTCAAGTATCAACTTTATTGTCTCCATGTAAAATTCATCATGCAACAACATATTCTCTTCTCTAACTTTTTTCTTTTTTCTTTGTCAATGTTTTCATAATTGGATAAGCACTTTCTTATTATGGGTTTGTACCATCACTTATTGTTTCTATAATTAAAAAAGCAAGATCTATAACTATATACATACACAAACATGTACACAAATATTTAATCATTTATTTATATAGATATATATATGGGAAATGCTAACAGCAGCCCTTAGGGCTGTCGATAACAACAACTTTTCCGCAAAATATATTACACTTAAGACATGTTTCGAAATATGCTCCACATATTTCGCTAATATAACCAATGAGAAATGTGAATTGAATTTGTGTGTATGAAATTATAGAAAGTTATTAATGATTTTGAATGAATTTGAATGATTTTATTTGGACATTTTACATTGTCTTAATATAATGTTTTGAAAATGAGTTGTTAACAACAACCCTAAGGGCTGCCGTTAGCAAACTTGATAAATGAAAGCCATAGAATGGAACTGATTCCCAACCGGACAACGGTTAAGTTGTGAATCAACTTTACAAAAATTGCCAATGATCATTTCACTTTATGCACTTCTCAAGACTATCTAGCTTCTTGCTCGACCCTAATCATATTTGAACCAGCTCCAAGATGCCCTAGTGATCGGATACCTGATCGTTCAAACCTCACTATGTAAACATCTTGGGGTGGCCAACGTTCATAAACGACCACGTGATTCCCTCCTTAGGCCACTTACATCTAAGTAAAAAGCCACTCTCCCAATCTCACCTAAAAAAACACAGGCTCGTGCATGACTTACCCCTATTTATGATCTGAGTTTCTTTAAACATATGGACTCTTTACTTATCGCAACCAATTCCCGGGAAACAGATATCTCGAAGCATAACCAAAGTCGACATTCGACAACATAAACTTAACAAAATGTTGAGAGTATGCCATTAATAGAATAGTGATTATTAAACGAACAAGAAGTAAACAGATAGTGAAAACAAAACATATACCAATGATTAAAAAAGGGTGACGTCATCATAGCATATAATAATACATATACTTTACATCATCATAAGAGATCATAAAGTTAAAAAGAAACACATATATTATTTAATAAAGATTTCAAAAACAGCAAAACATAATCAAATACACAAACAAATATATACAATTATCAAGATCACACTAGCATAGATTATTAATAATAAAAAAAGGGATGAATATAATACATGGGTTGTTATGACAGTTGATCGTGACATTATCAGAATTGAGCTAAATAAAAAGTGTTGGTTTAACCAGCATGAAAAGTGTGTGTTCCGGCAATAATAATAATAACATATGATGTGTCAGTGACAGTGTTGTTTGGGTTGAGATCAAATGTATGAATGTGTTTTTGTTTTATTTTTAAGAGTGTGTGAAAGAAAATAAAAAAAAAAGGCAAAGGGAGGAGGGATTGAAAATGGTTCGTTGTTGTTGATGTCTGCTCTTCGCCACAAAAAGAGTGGAAGAGAGAGAATGAAAACTAACCAACCATTTCTCTTTCTCTTTCCCACAACCAAACCAAACACTTACTCACTCACTTGCACACAATCTCTCTTTTTTACTTTCTTTTTGGTATTTGTTTGCCACTCGCGGTAACTCACACGTTTTTCATATGCTTTTTCACGCGCCTGTTACTATTTAATATTAGAGTAATTTCAACTTTGCTTTTAAAATCAATTTATATATCAATGTTATAAATAGCGTAAAGCGAAGTTACGACGTTTTCTGAATCGTGATATATAGCGGCATAAAATATATTTAAATTTATAATTATGTTTCTCACCCCAATATATAAAATCAGAGTAGCGTTTATTCCAAAAACCGTTACCAACACATCACATTCATCATACAAAGACTTAAAAGTCATTTAGTTCATTTCAAAGGATCAAAAATAATACAAACTTTAGACAAGTAAGCACCAACTTCCTCCTGGCATGCTTCGCTGCTATCCATCTTAATTACCTGAAATACATGCTTAAAATCATCAACACAACGGTTGAGCAAGTCTATAGGTTTTTTAAATCATCATTTGAACACAATAATTTTAATCATCTCAAATTTGTCACACATACAAGTCATACATATATATATATATATATATATATATATATATATATATATATATATATATATATATATATATATATATATATATATATATATATATATATATATATATATATATATATATATATATATATATATATATATATATATATATATATATATATATATATATATATATATATATATATATATATATATAAGCTCATGCAACTGAACGATAACCAACACGTCAAATCGAGTCACTTACGGCGCCCCTACAACAGGTAATATTGTCATATATCAACGATCTCTTATGCATAATATCCCTTTCAAGTGTTCATAACGATACATACCCTAGGATAAGGTTTGTCAAACTAAATAGATCTATCATATGTATCAGCGTTTACCTCGCAAGGTAATTAACAGTTCATAAAATTTAGGGACTTCATAAGACAAAGATACTTAGGCATTTAGCATCATATTCGGGTCTAGCATACCGAAAACAACTTGTGTTCAATTTATAAAACAGCATGTACTCCCCCTCGCAAGTTTAAAAATCATTTACAAGATAATATAAAAGCCAGGCTATAAACTCACCTTAGATGATACGCGAAGCTAGTAGTAGTAGTGATCGCCGAAGTGATGATGCCTCCCAAATATACACGTCAAAAACCGCCACCTAACAAATAAGGTGCGCGATTAGCAACATACTTAAGTATTTCAAAACATATTTAGTATAATAAAATCAACGACTCAAAATAGTACATACATAGACATGGACAACCAATGCAAGTGAACCCCTTCTAAACCCCACAACATATACTAGCTTTCCAAGACTAGTTCCTTCGATATTGATCCATCTCAAGATGCCAAATCAACATGGTTCAAGTACCCAACACGGGTCTCCAATCTCAGAATATACACTCACACATAAGACTTATATCCTTTTAGAACTTTGAGAAGCTAATAGATTAGCCTCTTGCCTCAAACTATGACGCGAGGTTAAGTACCTCCCAATAATACTCAGTCGGTACCTACCAAAAGTACACGCTGATTTCCCATACTTAAACAACTCCGTTTTCGACGAAACTTGGTGACAAACTCACTTATAATCTGTACAAGACCCAGTTTAAATTTCATTCAATGATTTGCATTTTAGAACCACCTGCTCGACACATCTTTAGACCTTAAAAACCGGACTGTTTTGCACACTTGCCTCGTAAAACCATTTTGACTTCGTTAAACATTCCCATTTACAAAATCGACACTTGAATTTGAAAATAGACTCAATACCCTAGGTATAGAACCTGATAACAGCCCATGAACATATATAAAACTCAACTTATAGTCCCCTAGATTTGACCCAATATCGACAACAATTTCGTATTGTGTCGATACACATCTCCCGGTACACGAATATTGAAACTAGTGTAACTTCATCCTCGTTTTGAGTTAGAAGCTCTATCTTATATCGAAACGATCGTATCGACGAACACTACAACACCATCCTATCATACCTACACTTTCTCAAACTTATACCCACGAAAATCTGTCTTAAACTCACTGATGTAAAACACCCATTTAAAAATCACACCAAAACCCTTTTTGACCCATTTTTAACATCATCAACACATAAAATAAGCTATACCAATCATCCCTAACATCTCCTAACACCTCTAAATCACTTGCATGATTCTTACTTTCAAAACCCAAATAAAAATTCACACATGCAACTATTAAAATCAAATATATAATAGTAACACATTCATATAAACACAAAAATGGATCAAACCCTTGTTCTTCATCAAAAATTTTGAAAGAAATAAAAGTACTTGCATGTGGGTAAAAATCATACTAAAAGGATCTCCGTTGAATTCTAAACATATGACTTTTATTAGTTTTCAATGGATCATACTAAATTTTAATGATCAAATGGGTGTTTTGTTTGTTGATGTCACGGCTAGAGAGAAAAGGGAGAAGAGAGAAGAAATTTGTTGGTGAAAAATACATGTGTGTGTATATTTTGAGGCTTTTATATGGTGGGTGAGGGTAGAAATTGCAATATTGGCATTCTTTTGGACTAAAGTGTAAATATTAGTTAAAAAACGGGAAATGACTACCAGTCAATTTTATAAATATTTACGAGAGTCGGATTTCGTCCCGGGTTCATAAAAATATAAATTTCGTTTGTTAAATCGATCGTTTTGATAATTAAACGCACACAAAACGAAATAGTAAAGTTCCAACTCGACTTAATACGTAATGAAATAAAAAATTTACAAATATCAAATATCGAAATAATCGATACTAAAATATAATATTTGGGCATCCATTGGTATCGCGATCACTATCAGTATTATTCAGTCGTCACAACGATTAATTATAGTCACACATTACCGGTTTCAACGTAAACCGTCAAACAATACAATACTTACCATCACTTAGAATTTCAAAATCAAGTACATAGTTAGGGTAAAATAATGATGTTAAGTTTGGGGTATTATAATCATCATCTTTGAATTAAGCAGGTCAAATTATGTTTCAGGTTGTGATTTAGTGTAATTAGTTTCTAATTTAAAGAATTAGGTCTAGTTTGCTAGTTGGATTTAGCATTGAATTTAAACATCTAAATTATGCAAAATCGTTAAATTAGGTGATCATCATAAACATATGAATTAGAATATAGTTATGTGAATTAAGAGAGTTGTACTGATGTTGTATGCTATGCTAAACAGATGAATCAAATACGATACCTCCATACATCATATATGATAAATATATCATATATGATATATGGAGGTATCATATATGATATATGGAGGTATCATATATGATAATATGATAATGTGCTTGAAAACAAGTACAAGCATATATGTGATCTCTTGGTGCGTAATTAAAAGTTAGTTGTATATATATGATCATATATGATAATCTGGTTGAAATCCGACTTCTATAATATATCATCTTTGATAATCTGGTTGAAAATAAAACAAAATTGTTGAGTCTTAGGATCTAGACTCATCTGGGATATCATGATCATGATTGTAACATGCACAGCGGAATCATAAAGAACACAATCATAACCAAGAACAAGGCTTTCACTAATAAATGATTACTATTAATAAGCTTACTAATAAGCTGACTACTAATAAGCTACTAGTCCTGGCGCCTTATAGGCTTGACGCCAGGAGCAACACACACACACCTATGGTTTACATTGTTTTTGAATGAGTGAATAACAACCAAGGTGGTACCCTCTTTATATAATAGAGGGACTAGGGTTACATCACAACCCTAGCTTACTATCTAAGCTAATATATTACTACTAGGTCCTTCATCTTATTTTGTCATATCAACTCAAGATCTCTAAGTCCCAACAATCTTCCCCTAGTTGATTTGACAAAACCAGTAAGCACAAGCTTCCCCTGAAGCTAATATAGATGAAGGCTAAGCTTCCCCTTGATCCATGCATTCTTCCCCTTTTTGTCACATCAACTCAAAAAGGATCGTCTTCCCCTTAAGAAGTGCACGACAAATCCAGTAGGCTCCATGGAGAGATCACTGATGAAAAAAATCAAGTATAACGAATTTGATGAAGAAGTGGAATCTCCCAAACTTGTGTCTTATGTCTTGCACTAACCACGTGACGTCGAGCTCGAACAAAATCCTCAAATAAATGAGACACTGAGCACAATAACGTAACCCCTTCAAGCGATAGCAAATGTACGCATAGAGAAAACTATCTTAAAAAGGCTACCACTCCTTTTAAGATATGATAGATCGTACCCCTTCGCTAGATATGTCAAGTCTTCGTCACCATACAAACAAAGCAAGTTATCGTAAAAGGTGCTCCCTTCCTTTTATGATATGATAAGAACACAAAACCTGTGAAAATCAACTACAACATAAAATAAGTGATAATCAAATGTCTTCCTTAATGAATCTCCACAACGAAATGATGATGGCTGAGAACTCCTCCTCCAGTAACAGTAGTGACATCAGACTAGTCACTAAAAGCAATCTTACTTGACTAGTAGGAACCAAAAACGGCCAAAGAAAATTAGTATACAACAAGCCAGCAGGAACCAGAAGAAAGTCAGCAAGAACATACACCTACCAGTACGAACAAACCAGTAGGAACCGACCAGTGGTACGGACCAGTGGGACCTGACTAGTAGCAATCGACCAGTAGGAGCCGATGAATCAACCAGAAGGAACCATCGAATATTACCAGGAGGAACCGAGAACACAACCAACATGAATATATAAGACCAGTAGGAACCATAGCTCACCAGTAGAAATAACGAAAACCTACCAGTAGCAACTCAAACCCCCGTCTTTTTTTTTCTCATTTTTTTTTCATTTTTTTTTATCTGTCACCATACTGCCGCCAAGTTGTTACCTTTTCTTCCGCCCATATATGACCAGCCCATGAGAAGCCCAATCATCACTAGCCCATAAACCCTCATGTAACATATAGCAAATTAAAAACTTACGTCCATATTGACTAAAAACTAGGAATAATAACAAACAATTCATTATATGTGAAAGAGATGTTTCACTTCCTAGAAATCAGCCACCAATCACGTGATTCTCCCCTTCCAAATCATTGGTTTATTTGTTGCCTTATATAACAACACGTTTTTGTGTGTCCTCCATAATGACCTTTTCAAAACCAAATCTACATCACATGTTTTTATACGCAACCATTCCCACGTCCATATCTTTGGCAAATGAAACAATATATTATACCCACGACTGTTTCCATAAATCATGCAGGAATTATCACGTTATGGAAGGCACAATCAACTCCTGAACTTTAGGGATGTCACGTCTACTAACGAGGCATATCCATAAAATCAGAGATAGAGATTTCATATGAAACGCATATCACATTTTTTTTTTATTTTTTTTTTTAATTTTTTTAAAAAAAAAAAAAAAAAAGCAATCAATCCATACCTCAAACGTGTTTTAGCAGCATATAACTTGTATCAAAGGAATCAACCGTTGCAAAAGACCAATGATAAACGTGCAGCCACCATCCAGAAATCAAGGCCACACGTGTTATTTGTACCTTGCTTTTGTCTCATGTAATATCTTTGTGCAACTCAATCCATGTTCTTGTTTCTCGGCAATCAATACTAGGACCACAAGCAAACGTCTCCAGCAGTATTCTGAGCACACAACAATCATTGCAATGACTCTTAGGGTCCCAATATACCTCCATGTCCTGCTATGATTTAATGAAGACGGATCTAGGGTTTATGCAAACCCTAAATTGAAGAACCTCACAGCAGCCATGAGTACCTAAGATCATACTAGGGTTCATCGTTGATTCAAGAATCAACTCACCAAAGCTAGTATGACCAGCCGGAACAGAAGCAACAAATAACAGCAGCATCACATCACCGAATCATCTAGGGTTTGTTGGGGAAAACCCTAGATCAGCAAGAACATCTTTATTATTAAAAAAAACAGAAAATAACATTACTGAAAACCTTGTAGATCACCAGATCGAGAGCCAACAAGCTCTGATACCACTTGTTGAGTCTTAGGATCTAGACTCATCTGGGATATCATGATCATGATTGTAACATGCACATCGAAATCATAAAGAACACAATCATAACCAAGAACAAGGCTTTCACTAATAAATGATTACTATTAATAAGCTTACTAATAAGCTGACTACTAATAAGCTACTAGTCCTGGCGCCTTATAGGCTTGACGCTAGGAGCAACACACACACACCTATGGTTTACATTGTTTTTGAATGAGTGAATAACAACCAAGGTGGTACCCTCTTTATATAATAGAGGGACTAGGGTTACATCGCAACCCTAGCTTACTATCTAAGCTAATATATTACTACTAGGTCCTTCATCTTGTTTTGTCATATCAACTCAAGATCTCTAAGTCCCAACATTCATCATATTGATTGGTTTCTCCTGATCGAGGAAGGTACCATACATCCTAATTGCCGATAACCCGCCTTCCCACACCAATGTGAGTTCATAGCCTCGCACTCTTTTAAATGTTTTATGAAATGTTTTATAAACCCGCGAGGGAGATAACATGCTAGTTTTGATAAAAATAGAACACAAGTAGTCTCGATTGTATGCTTATTGATATGGACCCGAATGATTATATGACCCAATGAATGAAATGAAATGGATTATTATTAGTTAGGTTATGTCACTAAAATTCCCATTAGCATGAATTGTGAACTACCGGGATTTGGTAGACGCTTATGCATATAATAGTACTATTTGGGGAAGATCACCCTAGTTCGCGCCTTGACGGTTGATCCCCGTCGTGCCACATTGATTGGTAAGCGAATTTATGTATGAGAGGATTTATATAAGCGTGATTATTGTGACGACACTCTGTTTTAGATGGGCAAATGAATTCCGGGCTAGCTACCCGAAATATATTATAGAAAGGTAACAATGTCACGTGGCTTGTAATAATCCGACAATAATAATGATAAAGGTAACACTGAGGCTACAGTCTCAGAAATAGTGTATTATAAATGATTTGAATTATAATAGATTGCCTGACTAGCAATATGGGGTCTTATTTATATTTATACATGTGTTCTGGTTTTACATAACTGTTTTATATAACGGTTTTTATTATTTTATAAACAACGTTATAAAACTTATTGAATGGTGATGTTACGACAATGATTCGTATAAAATGTTTTTGGCCTAAGTTATGATTTACGACAATGATTCGTATCAGATGCTTAAGGCCTATGTTGTGATTTACGACAATGATTCGTATAAAATGTTTTTGACCTATATTATGGTCTATGACAAAGAATTGTACAAAAATGTTTTCCGATAACGATTATATACCGGTTTTATGTCAATGGTTATATTTAAACTCTACGGACTCGCTCAGCGTTCCGCTGACTTTTAACATGTTGTATCTCAGGTACTTGAAGGTAATTCTCGGGAAGACGACAAGAATTTATGGCGCGCATTCAAATAAAAATGTCCATTTAAATGTTTTGTAAATTTGTATGACATACTGTGACCTGAGGACCTAAGTAATTTGATATTTATGGATAGAAAATGCTTTATTATTAAACGACGCGATTTTTAAGCGTTGTCTATGATTTGAGTAATATGCTATCCTGTAACACCAACGACTCTTTCGCTGATTCAAAATATGAATATTGGGGGTGTTACATAAACTATTCAAATGTTTAAAACAATGGATGTTGATCTCAGTCATCAACATTTTTGTTGCAAATTTGACGCTCGTCTTTGTCATTTTCATGTACATGATCTTGTTATTTCAGTCGCGATGTTCCACTTCTTGGCATTGAGATGATTGAGTTCTTCAAAATGGATTGAAAACAGCTTTCACTACACAAATAAAAATATTTTTGTAGGGTCTACTAGATGTAGATCTTGCAGCCTGTCAGGACCGGTGAATGACTTCTGTAATCACAAGTCAAATCACAAAGAGACTCTATACACAATATGAATGTAAAATATAAATGTAATCAAGAAGAACAGAATAACTATAAAGACTTGATCCTTTCTAAGGATTTCTAATATTGATAATCACTAGAACTACGTTTTGTGAAGGTGTGTCTAACCCTTCTGCCTAAGGTTCCTTTTATACTACAAGGAAACCCTAATACATCATTAAAGAAAACGTGTAAAACTGATATGCATATCCTTTCCTAACATATCTCATGCATATCCTAACAGAATATTAAGTAAATAATAAAGTTTGACTTCGACTAGGACCAGGAGCAGGACTTGCTCCTACTACTACTAGGACCAGGAGGAACTACATACCTCCTAGTCTATCTATTACATATAACTATTACAATGATCCTAACAATCCTCCCCTAAACTTGAATTTGACCTGTTGAGTTCAAGTTTCCTGGAAAACGTGCAAATAAAGCCCGAGGATTGTATCAGCAAAACAAATAGCAGCACCATCAAGATAAGAATCAGAGTAACCGCCGCAACATGAAACACTAGAAACTTCTCCAAAGCTTGGAACAAATCAGCATCGTGTTGAATCTTTTCAGCAACATGAGCAGATTTGATGAGCCTTTACCAAGTAGCTGCTCGCTCTTGGGCTAGCTAGGCATTCTGGTGGAATAAGCATCACCCTGGGAGACTAGAACCCAGCCCAACTCTTAGAACGTGAATCAATGGTGAGTGGGAGTACCCTGATGATTTTAGGCAAACCATCACAGCCGTCAACGGATTTGATGCGTCTTTACCAGAAGCCGTACCCCTGGACTCGCCAACTCTTAGCAATGAAGCAACGGTGAGTTGAACACCCTATAGCTTTAAGAAAGCTATTACAGCTATCAACGGATTTGATAAGATCTTTACCAAGAGCCGTACCCCCTTGGATTAGCCACTTTTCAGTCCAAGACTATGGCAAGTGAAAACCATCCAGTTTTTGGTAACCTGGAAACCATCAACGGATTTGAGAATCGCACCAGGAGCCGTACCCTCAAGGTGAATCAACTTTTTCTTGTCGATTAGACATGGTAAGTTGAGAACCATTTGTTGTGTGAACCACGTTCAACACCAAGTGAAGCCAAGTACCAAGACAAGCACAAATCAGTAACCAGAACCCACAATGTTAAGCAGCCAAGGGATATTATTCACAAGTATAAAACCCAAAATGTGTTAAAAGTATAAGCAGATATTATATAAAAAGTATGTTTGATTTTTTTTTATTTTTTTTTTATATATTATGTTTTTTTTTAACTATAAAGAATGAAGTTCACCAATCACTTTACATATTGGTGAAAAGAATGAGAAATAAGAACAAATGAACAAAAATACAAAACATAAACACTTACAACCCAATCACCTCACATACCAGAAGCAGCCTTCTTGTCTGCTATCAACCGCGCCTGAATACCTTCCACCAATGCCGTGGCCATAGATGACTCATTTCCAGATGGAGCAGTAGAAATTTGCAAGTGACTCGCCAACATTGCCTCCATCGAAGAAATAGTCAAAGGATACTCCACATCCGTCAGCATAAACACCATATGACCAGATTCTAATTCCAACATATGAACACCACATCCAACATATAGCTTCCAGCGCAGAATCTCCCATTGCATTTGATCCTTCCATATGCCCGAAACAGGAGCATTAGGAGGAGCATCCAACAGTAGCTTAAGATCAGCCCAGATACGCAGACCAGGCCATGAAGACACAGCCATTGGGTCAAACGGCATACTAGAATCAACAAGTCCATACAACGCCATAAGATCCATACGGTCAGCCCAAGACAACACACCCTGCAAACCCGTTGCCAATCGCACAGACCCATCACTCAAAGTAATCCGATGGGATACGCCACCAGGAAGTGTTGTAGAACGCTCAATCGTATAACCAGTAATGTTCCCATTGCCCAAGGGTAAGTCAGAGTCGCTGTCAGAAGCTGCATCAATTAAATTCTCAGGATCACGCTTCTCAAAAGGAACCGTCTTACCACGGCGAATACGACGAGCTTGTTTCTGGCAAAGGGAACGTCTAGGTGTGGGATCAGTAGGTGTGGGTTCAACCTTTACTCTAACCTCAGCAGCAGCAGGGGGAGCAGTACAAGTAGACTCATGAAGATGCCCACCCAAAGAACCAATAGGAGTTGCATCAGAAGTAGGATTTGGTTGAGTTCCAGGAACTGGTGGTGAAGGAGATGGCAAATCAGGTGTAGTAGCAGCAGTTGTGGTGGTGGTAGCAAAGGTGGGTGGTGGAAAATGTGTGGTGGTGGGAGTAACAGGTGTGGTGGTAGAAGCATGAGTGGTGGTGGTAGAATCAAAGATGGTGGTAGCAGGACCAGCAGTAGAACCCAAAAGAGCAACCAAAGGTGAAGTAGAAGGACCAACGGAAGTAGCAACAAAACCAGATGGACTAGCAGCAGAACCAGGAGTGGGTGCAGACGAAGGACCAGTAGAATCAGCAGGCGTAGAAGAAGTCACACCACGAGGATGGTAAATAAATCTTTCCGGAATAGGTTGACTCCGACGCTTAACCATCTTTTCATAAAGGGCCTTGAGCTCATCAAAAGTCAAAGCCCGCACCCGGTCCCACGTCCAAGGAGCATTAAAATGAGCAGCAGACTGATATTTCACATAACGTTGCATCTGCTTACGCTTCTCAGTCCGAGATAAAGGTCTGTTCTTTCTCTGCTTCTTAAGTTCGGCAGCAAGAGCCAGCTGGTGCTTACGCATCAATACCATAGCCCGCGGAATACAATTGTGTTCATCAACATCGTCACCCAAAAGATCTTTAAACTGAGCATAATCCCGGGTGAGAACAATAAAAACTTGCATCCATTCACCATCACTCCAATGCATGGCATCATGCTGAATTTGTTCACGCATGCGCTTTCGAAGCTCTTCCTCAGCAACCCTATCAGCTTCATCAATCTCAGCTTGAACCCGACGAGCAGCCTCCTCACCAAGCCTTTCCTCTTCAATCTGGCGACGGGTACGCTTGCGAGATGGGGATGGAGCATCAGTCATTGGGGCCTTGCCCTTCGGATCATGAGAGGGACCAGCATGAGAACCAGCAGCAGGATCAGAATCACCACCCATAGAAGGGGGAATAGCACCAGGAGAAGGAACACTGGAGGACGTTGGAGGAACCGGCAAATCATCATAAACTTTATCAGCAAAGGCAGCCTTTGCCAACAATGTCAAACCATCCTCAACATTCTCCGTACCCTCTTCATCAGAATCTGAATGGATCACATGCTTCTTGCGACGCCGTTGCTGAGTTTCCAACGCCTTGATGCGATCAGCCAGAGGAAGAACAAACTCCCTAGTAAGTTTCTGATGTTGGTTCAAATCAGCTTCCAAACAAATCATCCGCTCATGGTACCTGCGCATAAGATCAAGCAAAGATATCAGTGTAGTAGGCTCCTCCGCCTGCCCACCAAGAGAACTTGGATCAGGGAAAGCATCATTGGAGCCCGAAGCAACATATGGGTCAACCTGTGGAGTACTAGCATCAAACGGTTTATCAGTCGAATGTGGGGCAGGACTAGGAGGTGGAGTCTCCACAAATGGAGACTTGTGTGGGGCTGAAGAAGGACCAGCCTTGGAAGGGGATGGTTTTTCAACCACCACCTCCTCAACCAGCTCCTCCTCAACCACATGAGTGGCACCAGCAGTAGGAGCCTCCTCCTCCATGGGGTCATCATCAATCACAACGAACTCAGGAGCCTCCTCCTCCTCACCCATAGGACCCTGAGCCAATCCCAACATGGCCTCAGTCAAGGGCCTCCATTCCCCAGTAAACCCATTGACCATATTGTAATACACTTTAGCTGTAAGTTTAGACGGCACATGCTCAGTCCTATCACGAGGAATGCAAACTAGGATTTGCTGAAGAAACCTAGGGTACATAAGAAACTTCTTTCTCGAACCATCATTAGACAAATTACTAACCATCCCCTCAAATAGATAATGAGAAAAGTTAAAAACTCTACCCTGGGCTAAGCAGATAAGACCAGTAGCCAAATGAGTAGGGAAAGCATCCCAACTCCCAGACTTGGGACTCATACAATGGATCAGAAAGTGGACCAGAAGCTTCCATTGGGGGGGAAAACCTATTTTTTTGGAAGTTAAACTTCCCCCCATGTTCATATCCTAAAGCAGCCATCCCCTCTAATACTTCCACATTGGGGATTGATTCAACACCACCCTCATCCTGAAGATGAAGAGAAGAGCGAATAGAAGCCTCATTCACCACATATGCACGTCCATCTATGGTAGCATGGAGTGCACGTGGACGACCAGCCACATTCACAAGTTGAGCAGACGCCCAATATTGACGAATCACACTATCATATATGGTGGGACAGACAGCAAATGCAAACCTTAGGTTAGAAGCTTCAATGAAATCCAAGATGTCAGCAAAATGTTCACGATGTGGACCATCACCCAGATAAGCAACACGGTTGTGAGCAGGTTGGTAAGCAAGAGCAGCCATGGATCTTGATGAATTGATGGAAGAAAGATGGTGATTAGGGTGAAGATAGTAGGAGCGGTTTTGTGTGTGTGTTTGTTGTAATGAGTGAGTCAAGGGTGTATGTTGACCATAAATAGAGAAAGTGGTAACTGTTCATTGACCCCTATTAATGGGGGGTTGCCCTTTCAAATTAAACCATAATTGCATAGTAACCACTTGTCCTTTTTAACATAATTACCAATTCCTAATTAACCATGCATAATTTAAAACTGTAAATACCAGGATTGGGAGCGTTGACCAAAAGTCAAATCACACAATGGTCAGACTAGGAGCAAAACGTGATTAACAAAGGACAAAAGGAATGAACAGTATGCCCGACCAGTACCAGGAGCCAAACACCACTTGACATGGAAGGATTTTAAACCACCAGAAGCCAACCAAGTAGAACTAGAAGTTGACCAAGGAGGACCAGAAGCTAGTCATGTAAGGCCATATCCACCAGTAGAGAGCAAAATCCTCCATCAGAAGCACCACACATCATCATAACCAATAAAATATGTTGTTAAAATCTGTCAATACGTTAGTCTGTCCTAATATGTACACAAAGCCTCCCCTTAGGCTTTGCCTCCCCTCAAACCTAGACCTCAAGGATTGACCATCCCAATATGAACCACCAAGTGGTTAAACCGAGGACCATCAAAAGCTTTAGTCAGCAAATCAGCAACATTGTCATCCGTATGAACTTTAAGAACCTGTATCAGCTTCTTTTCATTGGCATCCCGTATAAAATGATGCCGAATCTCAATATGCTTTGTCCGCTGATGAAAAACTGGATTCTTCACAATGCAAATAGTGCTTTGATTGTCAATAAAAATTTTGGTATTCATAAAATTGAAACCATAATCCAACATCTGATTTTGGATCCACAAAACTTGTCCACAACAACTAGCAGCAGCAACGTATTCAGCTTCTATTGAAGAAGTAGCTACTATTGTCTGTTTCTTGCATTGCCATGAAATAAGTCGACGACCCAAAAACTGACAACCACGAGTAGTAGACTTCCTGTCATTATTAGCACCAGCATAGTCACTATCACTATAGGCTTCTAGAA
Source organism: Glebionis coronaria (assembly GCA_025667525.1). Classification (NCBI taxonomy): domain Eukaryota; kingdom Viridiplantae; phylum Streptophyta; class Magnoliopsida; order Asterales; family Asteraceae; genus Glebionis; species Glebionis coronaria. The sequence goes on along the minus strand of CM046882.1, from coordinate 68,906,862 downwards.
CAAAAGGTGATTCTCTAGGATACCATAGACCCAATTTAGGTTGAGCCTTGATATACTTGAAAATCTTCTTCACTGCATTTAAGTTCGAACCCGTTGGAGTCACCTGGTGTCTAGAACAAGCACTTACTGCAAACATAATATCCAGACGTGATGCAGTCAAATACATGAGGGAGCCAATCATAGACCTGTACATGTGAACATTGACCGAAGGGTCTGGCTCATTCTTAAGTTTGATTTCAGCAACTTCATAAGGAGTTGTTGCTGGTCTAAGAGGATCCATGTCAAACTTTTGAAGAATCTCATGGACATATTTATCTTGACTGATGAAAATCCCATCCGATTGTTGCTTGACCTGAAGACCAAGGAAGAATGACAGTTCTCCCATCGCACTCATCTGAAATTCGCCTTGCATCAAGTGTTCAAACTCATCACACCACTCCTTCCTAGTAGAACCAAAGATAATGTCGTCCACATAAACCTGAACAAGGATAATGTCCTTGGTATTCCTCCGAAGAAATAGTGTTTTGTCAATAGTACCTCTTCTATAGCCATTCTTTAACAAGAAAGTTGAAAGACGCTCATACCAAGATCTAGGAGCCTGATGTAACCCATAAAGAGCCTTGACCACCTTGTAAACTTTCTTGGGATGAAGTGGATCAACAAAGCCCTTAGGTTGAGTGACATACACCTCCTCATCAATTTTGCCATAGAGAAATGCACTCTTGACATCCATTTGAAACACCGTAAAGCCCACATAAGAAGCAAAGGCCAAAAACAGACGAATGGCTTCGATCCTTGCAACCGGAGCAAAAACTTCAGTATAGTCAATGCCCTCAATTTGAGTGTGTCCTTGTGCGACAAGCCTAGCTTTATTCCTTACGACAATTCCCCGTGCATCCTTCTTGTTCTTGAGAATCCATTTGGTATTGATAGATGTCTTTCCATCTGGTAAGTCAACCAGAACCCAAACATTCTGAAACAAGAATTGCTGCATTTCCTCCTGCATAGCCTCCACCCAACTTTGATCCTCAAGAGCATGAGAAACAGACCTAGGTTCCACATGTGAAAGAAAACAAGCAAACAAACAGTGTTGAAAGTCCGTATGATTATTACGCTTTTGATCCTCAATATAGCCCACAAGAGCATGATGATCAGACGAGGCCTTCTGCTGCATTCTGCGTGTCTTGATAGTAGAACCAGGATCTCCAATTATTTGAGTGGTAGGATGATCTTTATGTGATTGTAAGACTAGATTGGAAGAGACCTCCACTTCTGGTTCCAAGTTATTGAGATCACCAACAAAGTCAGCATCATATGAAGCATTTTGGAAAATCCCATCTACTGGTTGTTTATGGATATCATCCAGCTTGGTAGAAGACTTCTTTTCATGGTTCCCCAAATCAGAAGGACTAGAGAAACGAGTATTGGAAGCAGACTCACTAGCCGGAGTACCAGTAGGTGATAAGCTAGCACTAGGAGCAGAAGCTGGAGTACCAGGAGCAACTTTGTCAGTAGGCTCAACCAAGGGAAACTCAAAACTACCTTGAGCAGCTGCTTTAGTAGCTTCTTGTTGTTGTTTGAGAAGAGTGTCAAGAGCTGCTTGGGAATCCTGTACATCCAATGGAGTTGCATCACTAGGAGGAGTAGGAGAAACTGTGGTGGAATAGGATGGAACCACAAAAATGTCATCCTCATCATCTGAATCAGAGAAACTAGAAGGAACACCAGTACTAGAAGTTGCAAACACTTGTGGTCCTGCATCATGGTTAGTTTTGAAACGAAAATATCCTAACGAATCACTAAGATAATCAAGATCAAAATACCATTATGGACCTTTGCCTTGGATGTTTGACTTCTCCTCAAAATACCTGATATTAATAGTTTCAATGATCCGTTTGGCTTGAAGATTGTAGACACGATACGCCCGAGAATGAGCTGAATATCCCACAATGTATCCTTCATCTGCCTTGCCATCAAACTTCCCCAAATAGTCACTAGTATTCAGAATGGTGACTGGACACCCAAAAGGCTTCAAATAAGCAATATTTGGAACTTTGCCCGTGAGCAGCTCATAAGGAGTCTTCTTGTGAGGATTGGTAATCGAAACCCGATTCAAAACATAACTTGCAGTATTAACAGCTTCTGTCCAGAACATGGTTGGAAGCTTGGAATCGGCAAGCATAGTTCTTGCTGCTTCTATTAGTGTCCTGTTCTTTCTTTCTGCCACACCGTTCTGTTGAGGAGTCCTTGCAGCACTATAATCTCTTTTGATGCCCTTAGCATTGCAAAGTGTGATGAGGTCTTTATTTTTAAACTTGGTTCCATTGTCGCAACGAATACCTTTAACTTTCTTAGACAACTGGTTCTCTATCAGGGTAAGAAAATCTCTAAGAATTGGGTAGGTCTCACTCTTGGCAGCCATGAAGAACACCCACGTAAACCTGCTATATCCATCAGTTACCACCAGACAGAATTGCTTGTGATCAATGCTTCGAATGGAAATAGGACTAAATAAGTCCATGTGAAGTAGCTGTAATAGTTCAGTAATAAGACTAAGAGCAGTAATGGCCTTGAAGGATGCTTTGTGCTGTTTGCCTTTGCTGCATGCAATACAATTTATATCATTTCTAAACGTCTTGGGCGGTAAACCAGAGACCAGATTCAGATTTACAAGTTTGTGAATGGTCTTGAAGTTTACATGCCCCATCCTTCGGTGCCATGTAGTGGCTTCATCTTCTGAGGCTTTAGCAACTAGACAAGCTAGTTGACCAGTAGGGTTGACTTCATTCAACTTGATGCTATAGAGATTGTGTCTTCTAGGGATTCTGAGTAGAACTTGTGAGTCATCCGGAAGCTGAAAGTCTTTGGAAAGCACAAGTGCATCAGTATCGGTGAAGAGAACAAACTGCTTCTTGTCACAAATCTAAGAGACCGATATCAAGTTGAAGTGTTGAAGTGCTTCCACATAGTAGACCTGCTCAAAGTTTAGATTAGGAGTCTTTATCGTCCCTTTGCCTGTGATTCTACCTTCACCCCCACCAAAATAGACCTTGCCTCCATGAAATGGTACAAAGTTAGAGAGAAGACTTTTATTTCCAGTCATACTCCTGGAGCAACCACTATCAACAATGCCTAGACTAGGATCCTGGTATGGAGTAACCTACAACAACAAGATAATAACAATGCAAAAGTTAGTGTCTTAAGGGGACCCAAACCTTTTTAGGTTTGAGCCTGCCTTGTGGATCTTTAGAAGAGTGCCAAGAAGATTGATGAGATCCACCGTTGTTCCTTGGTTGCCTATGCATCATTTGGGTATCATTATTTGACCAAGGACAACCTGCTGAGGGCTTAACAGCAGTTCCCACATTTCCCAAACCAAAATACGTGTGGTCCAAATTATATGGATAGATTGGATTAAAATTTTGAAAATAATTACTGGTGGTTTGGAATCCAATATTTCTCCAATGATCAGAAGCTAAAGGAGAGGACCTTCTAGAAGAAGTAAACGATTGAGCACTAGGATTAAGCCTTTTAGAAGTATATGGGGCAGCTCCTGGTGGACCAGGAGCAGGAAAAGCATGATTAACAGAAGCATGTGTGTCATAATAATCACAATCTTTAATTAAATGAAAGGCACTGCCACAAACAAAACATGTTTTGAAAGACCTTTTATTAGAATGAGATTGTTTCATACTGCCTACTTTATTACACACAATTCTAGGAGAAACATTCTTCCTAGGACTCAATAAACTTGGACCAGACACACTTGACATAACAGCAACTCTTTCTTCACACATCCTAGCACCAGTAGCAGCATGATCATTCAACTTGGAACTTGTAGGTCTTGACTCTTCACGTGAACCACTAGATGCAGAGTCGCTGGCTTTGTCACTGAAAGTACATGAGACAAAGTCATTAGTATTAGTAGAACTTGTTGGGGACTCAAGCATCTGTGATCCATCCAAGTCATTATGCCATGAAGTGGGCATAAAAGTTCCAGTAAGAGGAGGAGGGACAGCATGCATTTCTGCTGCTGGTTTAAACCTATTGTAACTAGATTTGCCCTCATCCTCTTTGTCGGCATCAAAGACACTTGAAAAAGATAAATCAAATACATCTTCTGAATCAATATATTTTTCAAATCCTAAGCCTCTTTTAGTTCTGCCAGACATGCTACTGTCAATTAATTTTGAAAGATTTTTAGGTGCCTTTTGCCATTTTTCAAATCTTAGCATTGTAGCATCTAAGTTAGCTTGCATCTCCTCTTTTTCTTTGATACTAGCATCTCTTTCTGTTTCTGTATATTTAAGCATATTTGTCGTGTTTTCTAAATCAATGCTTAGTATCCTGATTTTATCCTCATACGCACGTTGTGTATCTTGTAACCACCTCTTTTGTTGTTCCAATGTATTTAATGAAGCCTTATAGGCTTGAACCTCTAAAAAATACTTATCATTTTGATCATTTACTTCATTAAATTGGGACAACAATTCTGAGTACTTATCATGACAACCAAGAGGACAGTGTTGTACCTGAGGTGAAATGCCCATAAGAGCAAATTCGTCAGCTTCTTCTGCATCAGAGAGATTCCCAGCAATCATTGCAAACACGTCAGTTGAGGACTCAGCTGATTCTAGAGTAGAAGCCTGATGATCATTCCAGTTAACCATAGAGTCAACAGATACCAATGCCTTCTTGTCATCTTTTATCTCCTGAACCTTGAAAGCGGAGTACCTGCTCTTCTCCTGATCATTCTTGCTAGGGCACTCCCTTGCAAAGTGACCTTGTTGCTGGCAGTTATAGCATCGCACCTTGCTTCTATCGAATCTTGCTGGCTCCCGAGGGTTGTAATTAAACTTCCTTCCTGCTTTCTTCTCAAACTTGTGAACCCTAAGAGTAAGCATGGCCATCTGCCATTTAAGATCTATCTCATCCAGGTCAAGTTTATCGACCTGTTTGAAGTCATCAAAAGCAAGTTGTTGTTCAGCATTAACATCAGCCACAAAAGAATGAAGAACAGCTTCTACCATACTACCAGACTTGGCAGTTGTCACACCCCCAATTTATCAGAGTAAGACAACACAATGGAGTGCGACGGTCATGACTATCACAAGATATAGATACAAAGAACGACTATTTTAAAGTCGTTTTAGTTTAATTAAAATCATAAAATTTGTTCGGAAGCGAATTACACAGGATCATAATAAAACATTGTTTCAAAATACTTCAATATTGTTCCAAGTATCCAAACACTAGTCACGACCATTTTATTTAAAAATCTCCCAAGCATAACCACGTCACTCCTCCGTCTTGATACCTGAGAAAAACATTGCTAAAGCGTCAACACAAAGGTTGGTGAGTTCATAGGTTTAAGTTTAAATAGTGTGATGAACCATAAGATTTTCAAGGCAACCAACATATAATCTTATAAAAAATACAAGATTATAATCAAAAGTATACGTTTCAACAACCTACGTCTAAGCTCATGACACCGAAGCGTTAACCAACCAACAAGATATAATGAGAGCCCGAGCAAATGCCTATCCCAAAGCATTCGTAACGACTCAAATGTAAGTGTATCTAATTTGGTCACACAACCAACATTAGATAGGGAGGTCAATCCCAATAGATCTATCCATAACATTCGCGCTTACACAAAGTAATTAACGGTTCACGATAGTGGGCTAAAGCATCTAGGGATATAGCTACTTAGACATCATGTAGGCAAACGTATCAGTTTAAGGCACTTATGTTCATCCGTTAAAAACAAGCAATGTTCTCACCCCAAAATAGTTAAAACAATTAAGAGTGGGGCTATGAAACTCACCTTGATGCAGTAGTGAAATTATCAACAAAGATAGCACGGAATATCAAGGCACGCAAAACAATGCGCAAACGATCTACTTGTAACCTAAGTAAAATACCCATACTTAGGCTAAATACAATAAATAATAACGTACAATGCACTTGGTTGATAATTTATACTTGCTATAGATTTATAAAATGTTTTTAAACATTTTTCTCGTTCAACCATTTTAGTCACGGGGTCAAGTTTGGGTCTCAATATCTCATTAAGTAATGGTCCGAAAAATAAACGGGTTCTTGTTATAAAAACTAGGCCACGAGGTCGTCGATATTTGATAAATATCTCATTTTTATGAAACTTCTAAGTATATAAAATAATTAGACAACGTAGTGCACTCGCAACCAAAAATAAACAAGTAAGGTTCAATTATTCATAAGTGGAAATCGAGCATTTTTGGGATTTAATTACGGGTTCGTTACTTAACTTTAAGACGAACGGGAAACTGTTATGAAAACTAGGCCACGTCAAGTTTAATGTGGTATTTTCAGATTTTCGGGGCATGGTCATTTAACAAGTTAGAAACAGGCTCAAAGTAGGGCGATTATCGACATTTTATACTTGTTATAATAGTTGGTGTCAAACTTTCAAATTTGTTAAATGGCAAAATGATGCCACTGTTTTCAGTATTAGGCTATAGCACATGCATTACCCATCCCACTTGTTTGTTTTTGGCAGTCAAGTACACAAGAAGCAAACAACATATGAGCACTTTATTATTACTTTTTATCATTTATACATATACATCATATATACACATACATATCATATGTACACATGCATACACTCATACCATACTTTCTATATGGAGATAGTACTATGCTTGCCTTTTTGTCCTTGCTTACACAGTTTACACAAAAACCATAAGGGTGTGTCCCTACTTTGCTATTATGTTTATTATACATTCATACAAGCATACTCATCATAGTGACTCAATAAAATACATGGGTGTGTGTTGGTCTCTGCTCGTCAGTCATCACAGGGGGAAATAGGGTATACTATTTGGTTTATATGCATACACACAACACACAAGCATGGTTCGTTTTTAAATTAAAAAAAAAGGTTTTGTGCTCACACTTTAACGTTCATGTTTTCTGTTTCCTTAACCCACCCATGCACGCAACATATAACATATATTCATGCATTTCACATAGCATATAGTGCAAGGAAAAAGAAAAGTGTGCCTACTGTTTTCTTACTTTCTTCGCAGCAGGGTACTCCAAAGAGAGAGTGGTCATACCATTTACTTGTCTTATCTCCACGCATACAAGCATACATAGTAATTCATCTTGTTCCTTGCTCAGGCCTCACACATTTACATGCAATTTTCACTATCATTCATATAATAGATTTGGAAATATCAAGTTACTAGTCTTCGCATAAAATCATAGGTATCAAAACGTGTAAACTTTTTGTATATTACATTTACTTGTTTTGGTCTTTAAGTTTCCTGATGGTTTGAGTTGCACCCATAAGCATACTTCATTTATAGCACAAAGGTTTTAGCAAGGCAACTTACTTCACTTATGTCTAGTTGCTTTCTACTTGCACATAGCAGAACATGTACTATCTTTTATACTTGTTTAATGAAGTTCTCCCACTAGCCCATACATATACACGACCTTTGTTTCCTAGCCACTGTACATCTTTGTATCATGCCAATAATTGAGTTTTGTGTTCATATTTATATGTTCATACTTACTGTTCCCCTACCACTCTCATGCATACAACACAAATATAAGGAGATTAAACGAGTTTCAGAATTTAGAGGGTTGGTGGCGTTTTCCTGCACACACACACACGCAATTACACAGCCCTACTACTACTTCCTGGTTATGTTTACACGCAGCCATACATACATACGCAAATGTCCAGTTTCTGCTTACTGTTAAACACGCAAGGAGTCCTACTCACATGGTACTCACAGGAGTACTCACGTGGTCACCTTATAGTCTTCACATACATGCACTTATACACATAAAAATGATCACAGTGTCTATTTTAGAGAGTAGGTTTTTGGTTAACTTGAGTGAATGAAATCATTGTGTAACCCTATTTGTTTTGCTATCATATAATACGCCACTTAACAAGCATGTATTTCATGCTCACACTTTCATTTGAGCAATAACTCTTCCTGTATTTGCAACACACACACAAAACATACATATAACAACAAAGGGGACCTTACCTAGTCATGGTTTTTCTTGTTTGTTTACCTCCTAAAAATCAAATGTTGCGATTTAGAAATATGCACGCAGGGAGTTACTTAAACCATATGTGTTCCACAACCTCTATGTGTATGATTTGTGTTTGCAAGTATATACTTAAGTAGTGGTGTGTTTAAAAATCCTAAAACCCAAACATCCCGTGACCTGATCATTCAAGTAGGTTTTATATATGAAGATCTTTAAGTTTTCAAGCTTTCCTATAGCAAGTATGTATGTATATCAACCAAATATTTAAAACAAGAATAGAAGCGACTTACAAAGCTCCTAAGTTAAGGTAATGGCGATGAACAAGAGTTGTTAAGAACAATACTACTAGGTCGTTTGCCAATGTTACCCAAAAATCAACTCGAAAGCTTCTTTTTCTACTTCTTAGCTGTGACTAAATAACCGTGGGGAGAGGTTTTATTTCTTTGAGTTGTGTTGGTTTAAAGTGTGTGTTTTATGATAGTTAGGGGTTGTTATTTATAGGCAAGATGGTATGGTTTAGGATAAAAGTGAGCTTAGTTAGGAATCTTGTTAGTTTGTAACTAGGGTTTTCCAAATGAACTAGCATGGGGACTTGTATTGTCTTAGGGAAGAGCAATATGTGTGGGTTTTTGGTGATGGCAGAAAAAGGACAAGGGGGGTGGTACACATGATTCAAATTTAAGGTGTGGGAGGGCAAATAAAACGTGGGTATATAGGAAATAGGGGGCCGGTTTTGTTAAAGCAAAAGGGGGGAAAAAGACTATTTATTTTGTAAATAGATTTTGTTGGAGTATGTTGACAATTTTGTTGATGTCAATAATTGTAGGTTCCTAACATATAAATTCCTAGTATATAACGTAAACAAATAATAGTCATTCAAATGAAAATTTCATGATTGTCGTTCATAAAAATTTAAGTTTGTACCCAAATTACGCGAAATAAAGCGGGAATATCAATAGACACACAAGTCTAACCCGAACCATCGCGTTTTACATAAATTAAATAGATTCTAAATTCACGTTTGTGACATCCGACACCCCTTAAATTTGAGTTTTGTCCTCAAAACTCGCAAGTCCATGTTGTTAACAAACCAAGAGATAATTTTGAATTTCTATCTACTTCTCTTGGCGTCCAACGCCTTCGTTTCCTTAGCTTCTTGCTAATATTAACATTGCTATTAGGGTTAGAAAAAAAATTCCTTCTGATTGTACATGATCTATATCACTCCCTAAGGCTTATACGAGTAAGTCTTTTCTCGTATATTAAATTGTCTCAATGACGTTGGTTTTGTTAAGTGAGTTTTAATAATTTTTCGCGTCGTTTTACGTATCATCTCCACTTTAAAGGGTCCCGTGTTGTCGTCCTTCGTATAACTGCCTATATTTATGCTAATAGTAATCTTGAACGGTCCAACGTATCAAGGATTTAACTCCCTTCGTTTTTCCAAAACGAATGACACCTTTCCATGGTGCAACGTTTAGCATGACGACGTCTCCAACATAAATTTTCCCAAAGGCTTGCATTTTACAAGGTCTCGTTCGTCTTGATGACGGAGAAAGTGTCTAAGTGAGTTACTTATAAGTCTGACGTGGCTCTTTTAACTTAAACGGCGATATGGGGATATTTGACGTTCATAGCTCTAAACAATTATTCTTTTCTTTGGCAAATGACGCGAATTGGGAATTACTTTGCTAATTTATCTTATTTTTGCGATGACTACTATGAGCATACTCGCGTTTGGCCACGATCATACATAGTTGATCAGGCTACGTACGTCTCGGGTCTAACGGTTCCATCCTCCTTTTCGTCACCAATTGTTTCCTTGAGATATTCGATTAATATAATATTAGTTCATAGTTCATTCATGAAAGAGAAGAATCCAAATTCATAACAAATACATAACAGATGACGTCCATAGAGAAGTAAAAATACACGACTCCTAATAAGGTTTTGTTTGCCCGCATTGTTAATCACTCAAGCACCACTAAGGCTTGACATGTTCCTCCGTCCTCAATCTGGTTCACCAGGCTTGGGCAGTTCCTTTTGATGTGTCCTGCTTCTCCACATCCATAACATGTCAATTGGGTAGAGGTCCAACAATCTTCTGCTTGGTGACCGATCCTCTTGCAGTTTCCACATCTCTCGGGACAAAGACCGTGGTGATGAAAGTTTCATTCCACGCAGTATGGTAGGTTTCCAGCATATCCTTTCTTTCCACTTGTCGCAGCAACATACACTCCACCTCGTCTCTTGCTTTGATGTTGTTCCTTAGTTTTCCATTGGTCTTCCTCCCATTGTCTCTTGCCGGCTTTGGCATCCTCACCTAGTTCTTCGCTCACTTGATTCATTAAGTTGTGAGCCATGGTAATAGCCTCGTGCATATCCACCGGCCTTGATGCCATTACGTCTCCCTTGATGCCTTGAGGTAACCCATAAAGGTATCGTTCAATCGTTCGGGTCTCAGTTGAAACCATCTCTGGACAAAGCAGTATCAACTCCTGAAAACGTTGGGTGTAGGCTTCAATCTTCGTTCCTTGAACCTTCAAATTCCATAGTTCATTTTCCAATTTCTGCATCTCACTTCGAGGGCAGTATTTCTTGGTCATCATTTGTTTGAAATCACTCCAAGGAATGGCATGAGCAGCATTGATACCAACCGATCTGATGTAGATATTCCACCAGGTCAGTGCACCATCCAATAGCATGCTTAAAGCAAACTTTACTCGATCTTTCTCCTCCACATTGCTAACTTCAAACATGGACTCAAGCTTCTCGAACCATCGAGCTAAGCCAACTGCGCCCTCAGTGCCCTTGAACTCCCCTTGCATGCAAGCACGAAACTCTTTGTATGTACATGCCCGAGTAGTAGTTGTGGTCATGTTGGTTTCTCCTTGAGTGCTAGCTCGGGTAGCTTCCATAACAGCGATTGCTTCTGCCACACGCTGAGCAATTAGTTGCTCGAGTGCATCATCGTCGATTGTATTATTGTGATTCTGAGTCAGGTTAGTTGCAGATCGTCGGGTTCGCACCATTGTTCTAAAATGGGATAACGATGACATGTATTAATATAGAAGAGTAATATACGAACGGGTCGGCACGATATATACATATATATATATTTTTCGAAAGGTCTCTAGGTTCATGGGCAACTTTCTAGTTAAAGATCTTAAAAGTATGAGGGATTATCAGGATTCTGAGTCGTATAGAACTGTACGGAGGGAGATTGGCACGATGACGTTAATCATTTCAGCGTTTACACACCAGTCATACTAATGGAACTAATGTACCATATTAATCCAACGTAAATGAGGTAATATCCTTGTTAGATCATGTAAGTCTTATCCACCCTCGAGGAAATTCACTAAAAATATTAAGCTACGTTACAACTGGCACTTGACTAAGCCTCGCAACCCAATCAAACAAGAACAACCTTGAGGTCTAGTCACGTATTAGTCGTTAAACTTCTTAACATCTTTGGTGAATTTACTCGTCTTTAGATATTACTCACACAATTTAACATTGATTAAACCTACACAAAACTCATCAAATATGTTATACCCTAACGATCAAACTAATCATGCAAGATGTAAATTTATGAGTTTTACCCATCCACAAGAAAACTCATTAAAAACCCTAAGTTGTACAACGACTCGCACTTAACTTAGTCTCGCAACCCAATCAAACAAGAACATCCTTGAGACCTTGCTAAGTATCGTTATACCCCTTAACATTTTTGATGAATTGTCTTCGTTTTTGGGTTTACTCACGACTTATCATCAACCATTGCTAAATCTCAGCGCGTCCAAGTACTGTTTTGGCGCATAATTTTAATTCGGCGTATATCGATATAGGGTAACGTAGAAACACACAAGTGTTTAAATAGTTCATAGTAGTCCAGTGGACTGTTTTTAAGAAAATACGTAACAACATAAGTATGTGTATGTTTTACTCCAAATAAACATGGCACAAACCATTTTAGTTCGATTTAAACATGGCACAAACCATCTTAGTTCGATTAAACATGGCACAAACCATTTTAGTAGCACAACAATCCAAACAAGGATGTTAGGTAATTTACTTCAAAATATAAGAAAAATCGTCTTAGTACATATTCCTATAAGTACATCTTTACATAAGGATCATTCAAAGAAGGCAGGAAATACTTAACTCTAATAATACGTAGCATCAAGTTTAAACTAACAGGACAAATCACATGGAATAATTCAAGTCACAACTTACTTTTATCGAAGAAGTCGGAGTGGAGTGGTTCTTGGAGATTTTTGAGTTAGTTATAGTCAAGAATTATTTTTTTTTCCAAAATTAAATTTTTGACTCACGTTTATAAAAATCATTTTGTAAAATAACCTAGTTCTCTATAACCAGGCTCTGATACCAATCTGTCACACCCCCAATTTATCAGAGTAAGGCAACACAATGGGGTGCGACGGTCATGACTATCACAAGATATAGATACAAAGAACGACTATTTTAAAGTCGTTTTAGTTTAATTAAAATCATAAAATTTGTTCGGAAGCGAATTACACAGGATCATAATAAAACATTGTTTCAAAATACTTCAATATTGTTCCAAGTATCCAAACACTAGTCACGACCATTTTATTTAAAAATCTCCCAAGCATAACCACGTCACTCCTCCGTCTTGATACCTGAGAAAAACATTGCTAAAGCGTCAACACAAAGGTTGGTGAGTTCATAGGTTTAAGTTTAAATAGTGTGATGAACCATAAGATTTTCAAGGCAACCAACATATAATCTTATAACAAATACAAGATTATAATCAAAAGTATACGTTTCAACAACCTACGTCTAAGCTCATGACACCGAAGCGTTAACCAACCAACAAGATATAATGAGAGCCCGAGCAAATGCCTATCCCAAAGCATTCGTAACGACTCAAATGTAAGTGTATCTAATTTGGTCACACAACCAACATTAGATAGGGAGGTCAATCCCAATAGATCTATCCATAACATTCGTGCTTACACAAAGTAATTAACGGTTCACGATAGTGGGCTAAAGCATCTAGGGATATAGCTACTTAGACATCATGTAGGCAAACGTATCAGTTTAAGGCACTTATGTTCATCCGTTAAAAACAAGCAATGTTCTCACCCCAAAATAGTTAAAACAATTAAGAGTGGGGCTATGAAACTCACCTTGATGCAGTAGTGAAATTATCAACAAAGATAGCACGGAATATCAAGGCACGTAAAACAATGCGCAAACGATCTACTTGTAACCTAAGTAAAATACCCATACTTAGGCTAAATACAATAAATAATAACGTACAATGCACTTTGTTGATAATTTATACTTGCTATAGATTTATAAAATGTTTTTAAACATTTTTCTCGTTCAACCATTTTAGTCACGGGGTCAAGTTTGGGTCTCAATATCTCATTAAGTAATGGTCCGAAAAATAAACGGGTTCTTGTTATAAAAACTAGGCCACGAGGTCGTCGATATTTGATAAATATCTCATTTTTATGAAACTTCTAAGTATATAAAATAATTAGACAACGTAGTGCACTCGCAACCAAAAATAAACAAGTAAGGTTCAATTATTCATAAGTGGAAATCGAGCATTTTTGGGATTTAATTGCGGGTTCGTTACTTAACTTTAAGACGAACGGGAAACTGTTATGAAAACTAGGCCACGTCAAGTTTAATGTGGTATTTTCAGATTTTTGGGGCATGGTCATTTAGCAGGTTAGAAACAGGCTCAAAGTAGGGCGATTATCGACATTTTATACTTGTTATAATAGTTGGTGTCAAACTTTCAAATTTGTTAAATGGCAAATTGATGCCACTGTTTTCAGTATTAGGCTATAGCACATGCATTACCCATCCCACTTGTTTGTTTTTGGCAGTCAAGTACACAAGAAGCAAACAACATATGAGCACTTTATTATTACTTTTTATCATTTATACATATACATCCTATATACACATACATATCATATGTACACATGCATACACTCATACCATACTTTCTATATGGAGATAGTACTATGCTTGCCTTTTTGTCCTTGCTTACACAGTTTACACAAAAACCATAAGGGTGTGTCCCTACTTTGCTATTATGTTTATTATACATTCATACAAGCATACTCATCATAGTGACTCAATAAAATACATGGGTGTGTTTTGGTCTCTGCTCGTCAGTCATCACAGGGGGAAATAGGGTATCCTATTTGGTTTATATGCATACACACAACACACAAGCATGGTTCGTTTTTAAATTAAAAAAAAGGTCTTGTGCTCACACTTTAACGTTCATGTTTTCTGTTTCCTTAACCCACCCATGCACGCAACATATAACATATATTCATGCATTTCACATAGCATATAGTCCAAGGAAAAAGAAAAGTGTGCCTACTGTTTTCTTACTTTCTTCGCAGCAGGGTACTCCAAAGAGAGAGTGGTCATACCATTTACTTGTCTTATCTCCACGCATACAAGCATACATAGTAATTTATCTTGTTCCTTGCTCAGGCCTCACACATTTACATGCAATTTTCACTATCATTCATATAATGGATTTGGAAATATCAAGTTACTAGTCTTCGCATAAAATCATAGGTATCAAAACATGCAAACTTTTTGTATATTACATTTACTTGTTTTAGTCTTTAAGTTTCCTGATGGTTTGAGTTGCACCCATAAGCATACTTCATTCATAGCACAAAGGTTTTAGCAAGGCAACTTACTTCACTTATGTCTAGTTGCTTTCTACTTGCACATAGAAGAACATGTACTATCTTTTATACTTGTTTAATGAAGTTCTCCCACTAGCCCATACATATACACGACCTTTGTTTCCTAGCCACTGTACATCTTTGTATCATGCCAAGAATTGAGTTTTGTGTTCATATTTATATGTTCATACTTACTGTTCCCCTACCACTCTCATGCATACAACACAAATATAAGGAGATTAAACGAGTTTCAGAATTTAGAGGGTTGGTGGCGTTTTCCTGCACACACACACACGCAATTACACAACCCTACTACTACTTCCTGGTTATGTTTACACGCAGCCATACATACATACGCAAATGTCCAGTTTCTACTTACTGTTAAACACGCAAGGGGTCCTACTCACATGGTACTCACAGGAGTACTCACGTGGTCACCTTATAGTCTTCACATACATGCACTTATACACATAAAAATGATCACAGTGTCTATTTTAGAGAGTAGGTTTTTGGTTAACTTGAGTGAATGAAATCATTGTGTAACCCTATTTGTTTTGCTATCATATAATACGCCACTTAACAAGCATGTATTTCATGCTCACACTTTCATTTGAGCAATAACTCTTCCTGTATTTGCAACACGCACACAAAACATACATATAACAACAAAGGGGACCTTACCTAGTCATGTTTTTTCTTGTTTGTTTACCTCCTAAAAATCAAACGTTGCGATTTAGAAATATGCACGCAGGGAGTTACTTAAACCATATGTGTTCCACAACCTCTATGTGTATGATTTGTGTTTGCAAGTATATACTTAAGTAGTGGTGTGTTTAAAAATCCTAAAACCCAAACATCCCGTGACCTGATCATTCAAGTAGGTTTTATATATGAAGATCTTTAAGTTTTCAAGCTTTCCTATAGCAAGTATGTATGTATATCAACCAAATATTTAAAACAAGAATAGAAGCGACTTACAAAGCTCCTAAGTTAAGGTAATGGCGATGAACAAGAGTTGTTAAGAACAATACTACTAGGTCGTTTGCCAATGTTACCCAAAAATCAACCCGAAAGCTTCTTTTTCTACTTCTTAGCTGTGACTAAATAACCGTGGGGAGAGGTTTTATTTCTTTGAGTTGTGTTGGTTTAAAGTGTGTGTTTTATGATAGTTAGGGGTTGTTATTTATAGGCAAGATGGTATGGTTTAGGGTAAAAGTGAGCTTAGTTAGGAATCTTGTTAGTTTGTAACTAGGGTTTTCCAAATGAACTAGCATGGGGACTTGTATTGTCTTAGGGAAGAGCAATATGTGTGGGTTTTTGGTGATGGCAGAAAAAGGACAAGGGGGTGGTACACATGATTCAAATTTAAGGTGTGGGAGGGCAAATAAAACGTGGGTATATAGGAAATAGGGGGGCCGGTTTTGTTAAAGCAAAAGGGGGAAAAAGACTATTTATTTTGTAAATAGATTTTGTTGGAGTATGTTGACAATTTTGTTGATGTCAATAATTGTAGGTTCCTAAAATATAAATTCCTAGTATATAACGTAAACAAATAATAGTCATTCAAATGAAAATTTCATGATTGTCGTTCATAAAATTTTAAGTTTGTACCCAAATTACGCGAAATAAAGCGGGAATATCAATAGACACACAAGTCTAACCCGAACCATCGCGTTTTACATAAATTAAATAGATTCTAAATTCACGTTTGTGACAGCAGTAGGATCAGGAGCAGAAGTATACTGGAAAGTGTGCTGAGAGGACACAATATTGCTTGGGCTACTTGCATATGACATGGGACTGGATGCCATAGAACTCACAAAGGCCGAGTTAGCAGGAGTGGGAAAAGAGTCGCTTGAAAAGCCTCTCACATGAGATTCAAAAGTTCTGAGCTTATGAAACAAATCATCAAAGCTGAGATAGTCAAGCCCACCTTTAGCTTTGAGAGAGATCACCACCTGATTCCATGAGTAGGGTAAGGCTTTAAGAAACCTTGCATTAATATCACCATCATCAGGCTTTGACCGAAGTTGATTCAACTGGCTCAATATCTTCTGGAACCTATCATACCCTTGATTTAGACCTTCAGTTTCTGAGATTTTGAATTCTGTGAATTCATCTCTCAGCATGGACCTTCGCATTTTCTTTGATTCCTCATTCCCACCGAACCTTGCTTTTATGCCATTCCAGATCTCTCTGGCATCATCCAAATGGTAGAAGTCACCCATGTGATCTTCAGGAAGAGATTGAAGCAAAATCGTTTTTGCTTTTACCTCCTTCTGAATAGCTATGATTTCCTCATGAGATTTAGGGTCAAGAAGGGTAATATTACCATTCTTGTCACGTCCAGTAAGCTTCCTGCTGTTCCCATTCAGAATGATCTTCCAGAGATCTTGATCAGTGTTGGTGATCCTCCATTCCATCTTCATTGCCCAGTTATCATATTCACCCTTTTTCAGAAGAGGGAATTTACCATTCGTGTTAGAGACCGTAGCCAGTATCTGCTGAGGTTGCACAATTTTAGGAGTGCTGTCTTCTCCTGTTTGAGTAGAAGTTGAGGCAGACATAATAAAAAAAATGTCAGTAAAAAGAAAACGTGATTCTTCTTGTATAGAGACCCTCCCAAGCTCTGATACCACTTGTAGGGTCTACTAGATGTAGATCTTGCAGCCTGTCAGGACCGGTGAATGACTTCTGTAATCACAAGTCAAATCACAAAGAGACTCTATACACAATATGAATGTAAAATATAAATGTAATCAAGAAGAACAGAATAACTATAAAGACTTGATCCTTTCTAAGGATTTCTAATATTGATAATCACTAGAACTACGTTTTGTGAAGGTGTGTCTAACCCTTCTGCCTAAGGTTCCTTTTATACTACAAGGAAACCCTAGTACATCATTAAAGAAAACGTGTAAAACTGATATGCATATTCTTTCCTAACATATCTCATGCATATCCTAACAGAATATTAAGTAAATAATAAAGTTTGACTTCGACTAGGACCAGGAGCAGGACTTGCTCCTACTACTACTAGGACCAGGAGGAACTACATACCTCCTAGTCTATCTATTACATATAACTATTACAATGGTCCTAACAATGAAAGATTGTGATTTTGATGAACAAGGCTTGGTTCTTGTCACCAAATCTTTAGCTTAGCAAGATCACTATTTGAGACCACCAATTGTGTGAATACTTCTTGAAAAATTAGCCCTAATCCTCCATAAAAACTTCTTTTCACTTGTTAAAATCACCTCCAATCATCTTCTTTTTATGTAACAATCAACATATATTGATTAAAGATTATGTTGTAGGTTAAATTTTTGATGAAAATGATGTTTGGTGGTAGTTATTAGACGGCCTAAAGGAGAGGAGGAGGAGAGTGGGAGAATTTTCTAACTTGTTGCATGAGTGTGTGAGGAAGTGGGAAAAGTTTGGTGGTTTTAGCTAGTGGTTTGGTAAAGCTCATGGACAAGTGTCCTAAGGCTTTGTTAAAACTTGACAACAAAGCTATTTGGGAGCTTGTTATTGCCTCCCATATTGGGGGTGGGACAAGTGTCCCACTTGTCTCACCTCCACTAATTTACGGGTACTCCTTGATTCTAGTTTCCTCAATTTACGTGCCCTCGGGTCGATTTATGAAAAATATTTTTATAAATTATGAATCTACGGCGCAAAACGATTCTAATAAAAATTGTCTCATCAAAAACGGAGCACAAAAGCATAAATACGTAAACCTAGGGTTTTCGGTTTAATCGTAAAAGACGCTAGATTATGCACGTAAGTCCTAATTTCTTCTTGTAAATTTGTGAGTTTCATGAACCCACATAAAATAAAATTTCAAAATAATATACAAGAATAAATTTATTATCTTAAAATGTCAGACTGTCATAAAAACGGAGTACGTAAACGTAAACATGTAACGTAGAGCTTTCCTGTTTAGACGTAGACGATGTCAATTTAAGACGTAAACCCTAATTTCTTCCAAAGTGAGTGAGTTCATAATTTAATAATAAAATAATGATCATAAATAATACTTGAGAATAAAATAACGACCTCAAATTGACGGATTGTCACAGCGGTTCCCCATAAAGAGGATCTTTGTCCTCAAAGATCAATTTATCTCACTACTCGCTTCTTATAGAGTTAGAGACACGTGGGTATTTCCTCCACATTCAGTCTTTTCTCTCAAGTGTAATTCATTACAATACGCGAGTTTCATCAAACATAACTACGGGAATACGATCAGGCTTAAGTTGACTTACTTTCTCTATCCATGATGTCCACGGGTTTTCGATGAATGCAACTTTTCGCCGATCCAAACTTCATTAAGAAATAATCAGATTTTCACTTGATAGACATTTTATCAAGTTCGATATACGAAACATAGTTCATGCAACCCTTGAAGTCTTAGGATAAATCTAGCTTACATGCCTCTCAGACAAATCTTTACATTATCTCAATGGTCCCATACAACAGGGACTTAGATTCCCAGGATCTTTCAGATCATCCATTCATCTTTCCATGGTGAAAAATTCTTGGCATAGCTTTGCTACCCGTCCTGCACTTCAAGATCTAAATTTCATATTCATCTAACCTCCTGCCCACTACCGGCAGTCGATAATCAGATCCTGATTTCAACAATCATTTCAGGTCTCGCGGGTCGGGTATTTCCATCCCAACTCCTGCCTACAGATGCTCTTAAAATTTTCTTTATATAGATCCTCGCAAGGTTCAGTCTTAATCCTAAGGAGATAATTATCAATGATAACCTATTCAAAGGAAAGTGCTTATCCTGTTCATTACCAAAGGTCAATCATACAAGCACAAATCACGACTTCTAGTGTCTGTATCATTATTTTAGCCTGACCCTCCGATTGTGGGTGGTAAGCAGTACTCTCATCAAGATTCGTTCCCAATAAATTCTGAAGGAATCTCCAGAATTTCGATGTGAAGCGAGGACCTTGATAGAGATGATCGATACGAGCACAAAATGCTTACACAACTCCTTTAAATACAAAGGAGTCAACTTCTCCATCGAGAACCTATCATTAACGGGAATGATATTAGTAGATTTGGTCAGTCTATCGACGATGACCCAAATCGAATCAAATCCAAATGATGACCTTGGAAGATTTGTGAAAAACTCCATGGTGATTCTATCCCACTTCCAAACAGGATTAATAAGTTGTAGAAATAATCTTGATGGATAATAAGTGTGAAAACACTTATCCTTTTACCACTTATTTCCAATAATAACAAGACCAAAACGTGTGATTTATGTCATAAAAGTCGGAATTATGCGTGATTTGTGTTTTTATTGTGTTTTAGGACCAAAAGATGAAAAAGGAAGAAAACACGGGCTTTCACGGGCTTTTATCGAAGAAAACGGGAAAAGACGAAGTCAAAAGATCAAGAGTGCAAAAAGAACCGAAGTCCAAGACCTATTCTGAAGATTTATCGAAGAACAAGTCTAAAGACGGAAGTTTAATGAAGTCTAAGAACTCGAGTCTAAATAAATGAAGAAATGTTAAGACGAGTTTAATTAATCCCGAGACGACATCGAGAAAGACAAATGAAGTAAATCGAGTCGAGAAGAAAAAGAAAGAAGGAAGCACCACACATGCACTTCCCACTTCCCTATAAATACCCTCCTAGTCACATTAGGAGGGGGTTAGCTAGTTTTTATTTTTCAAGTTTTCTTTCTAGTTTTTAGAGAGAGAAAGTTCTAAACTTTCTCTCACTAAGTTTTTCTTTGTTTTCATCTTTTAAATTTAAGCTTTCTTTAATCTTTGTATTTGGATTCCATTAATCAAATTCAAGTTAAGTTTTAAGTTTTTAATCTTCTTCTACATTTCTTGGTTACTTTATCTTTGATCCGAATTACATATCTCATTCGTATGACTTGATGTTTTCGTGATCAAAGGATTAATCGTCTTTGTTTACACATAAGCTTGTACACGTTTAGGCCATAAGCTCTCTATGCTTATTGGCTTATTTCAAGTTCTAGCTTATTTGATTTTCGGATTTCTTAAAGGTTTTTGTCACGATTAAATTTCTTTTCATAAAGTGTTTGATCTTTATGTTTAAGAAGTTGTCAAATTTAAGCTTTTTGAATTGTTTTAGGTTCGGGTAGAATAGCTTATTGTAGCAGCTTATTGAGTTTTAAACTTGCCACCATTTTCGGATTAATCTTGTATTCATCGCAATATTTTGATTCTCCACATTCCGACGGGGTACTCGATTTGATCGCAATAACCCTTAAGGGTTCTACTTTGCGATCGGTGTGCCATTTCCCCCTTTTTCCGATCTGGATTGCGATCGCTCATTGCGATCGCACATTCCGACGGGACTAAGGTCCTTGTTAAGACGAAGTGCTGCCCATTTTTCGACAGCAACATTGCGATAACCATTATTCCGATCTGAACCACATTGCCATAGAGGCGTTTTAGTTATTCCGATCTGAAACATTGTGATAGAGGGTATTCCTATAGATGCACTTTGCGATAGAACCTTATTCTGATAGAATTGCATTTTACATTCCGACAGCTTTACATTTAAGTATTCCGATGGTTGTGATTTTGGTGTATTCCGATGGACATGATTTGCATTATTCCGATTGACTAAGTTTTTTAAGTTTTAAAGTTTTACAAAGTTTTAAGTTTTAAGTATTTTCCTAATTAACTTTTAGTTTAATTTTGTCAAAGCTTCTACTTTACTCAACGACATTTTTATACTTGCTTTTAAATTAGATAACCAAACCAAACCAAATCATTTTGTTCACCAAAAGACAATTGAGTCGCACTCTAGACCGGTATTCAATTCGAAAAGACTTGGGACTACGAATTTTGATACGAGGGGTAAAACCCAAGTATTAAATGGCGCCGCTGCCGGCTCTTTTCGTTAAGATTTACGGTTTCTAGTGAGAGACGCATTGAATTTTGGGATCCGTTCTTTGAACGTTATTTTCCTTGCTTTAAAATTTTTTCAAAAATCCATAAAAAATATAAAACTCTTCAAAAATACAAAAACATTAAAAAATCATAAAAAGCAATTCTTCTCCAAAGGTTTTGCACCAAAAAGATTATATAGATATTCTCTCTGTGTATTTTTCTTCTACAGGTGTATGCGTACTAGATCTTCGAACTATTCTGAGCCCGAGACTCGTGAAGATTTAGATATGGCTGGTGTTAATAACAACAATAATAACCCACCTCTACCCAATTTGAATAACAATAACAACAACAACAATGTCCCCCTACCCGATTTAAGAACAATGGAGGAATTGTGTCAACCCACCATGAACGGACGCGGAGGCCCGATTGCGCCGATGCACGTCACGGCTCAGGAGTTTTCATTGAAGCATCACATGATCCAGCAAGTGCAAACTAACCCATTTCATGGAATTCCGGATGATGATGCCAACAAACACCTCGACAAATTCATTACCATCACCCAAAGCATGAAGTCCCCCGGTGTTTCTATGGATGACCTTCGCCTCCATCTTTTCCCCACTCGCTTTCTCACCATGCCGAAAAATGGTTTGACCGTCTCCCTAAGAATTCTATTCATACGTGGAATGACATGACTCAACGTTTTTTGTCGCGCTACTTCCCACCATCCATGGTCACCAGCCTTCGTAACCAAATAAGTGGATTCATGCAAGATAATGACGAATCGCTCTTTGATGCTTGGGAACGATACAATGATTTGATCGACCGCTGTCCAAATCACAACATGCTCCCCGTCACTCTCATTGATACTTTCTACAATGGTCTCACTTTTCGTGATCGTGACACGATCAACGCCGCCGTCGGTGGTACTTTTATGAAAAGGAGACCGGAGGAGTGTAGAGAGTTGATTGAAAACATGACTACTCACCACAAGAATTGGGATTCATCCGCATCCTCAAGATCTAACTCGAGAGTCAATGTTTCTTCTACTACTTCCAATCCCGAGATGACTGAAATTTCTCGACAACTCGCTGAGATGAACAAGAATTTCATGACCATGGCCACAAACCACTTTCAACAAGCTAAAGCCGTTGATATTTCTTGCGACACATGTGGTGGTCCTCATTCTTACAATGATTGTCCTTCTACCCAAGGCAATTTTTCTGAAAACGTTAACGCGGCTTACGGTACTTATCCCACGGGAGGCTATCAAGCTCGTCCTCAAGGAGACCGTAGCTTGCTAAGTTATCGTTCCAACAACTATCTTGCTCCACCCGTTTTCCCTCCTCAAAACCAAAACTAACAACAAAGCTATAACCGAAACAACCAATCCCAACCTCGTGCTACCAATCAGTATCAATCCCAAAGAAACCCATACCCAACTCAAGGAAATTCTCAAGCTTACCAAGCTCCACCTCTCAATCAACCGACGGTATTGAATCAAGACGTCGAGACGTTCATGAAGACTAATCGAGAGATGGTGACGAATCTTCAGAGTCAATTTGTCAACTTAAAGAATGACATGGCGAAACAAGGGAACGATATTCAAGCCGAGCTGAGGAATGACATGCCAAAACAAAGCAATGAAATTCGTGCAGACATCAGAGACTCTTTCAGCACTCAAGCGCTTAACATACGTGATATGATCGGTTCGCTCATCCAAGGTAATCAACCCTCTTCTTCCGGTACTCTTCCGAGTAACACCGTTGCGAATCCAAGAGGGGAGATGAAAGCAATCACCACTCGTAGTGGAAAAGGTTATACAGAACCCGAGCTTCCTACACCTCCACCCGTGATTGTGAACAAGGAAAAAGAGCAACTTTCCCCACCCATCTTGCCTTCTACCCCCATTTCCCCACCACCCGTGGTTCTGAGTGATCCTACTCCCCTAAAGCCTTCTTCTTCATCCAATATACCTTATCCTTCAAGGTTGAGGAAAGAGAAGCAAAAGAGCAAGGATGATATTCAAGTTTCAAACTTTCTTAAAATGTTTAAAAAATTGAATTTTAACATCTCCTTTGCCGAGGCTCTCGCTCACATGCCCAAATACGCGAAAATGTTTAAAGATCTTCTTAGTGACAAGGAGAAGCTTCTTGACATTGCTCAGACCCAACTTAATGAGAACTGCTCCGCAGTGCTCTTAAGGAAATTGCCCACCAAACTTGGTGATCCGGGTCGCTTCTTGATTCCTTGCAACTTCCCGGGAGTCGAGAATTTCATGGCCCTAGCCGATCTAGGTGCTAGTATAAACTTAATGCCTTTAAGTGTTTGGAAGCAATTATCTCTCCCCGAGCTAGTCCCCACCAAAATGACTTTGGAATTAGCCAACCGTACGGTTGCTTATCCAGTGGGGATAGCCGAAGATGTCTTTGTTGGCGTTGACAAATTCACCTTCCCGGCGGATTTTGTTGTCGTTGACTACGAGATGGATCCCCGTGTTCCATTAATCGTTGGACGTCCATTCCTGAGGACCGGTTGCACTCTCATTGATGTAGCCGCGGGCGAAATAATCATGAGAGTTGGTGACGATAAAATTGTCTTCAACATGGGTAAGATTTCTAAGCAACCTTATTCATATGAGAGTGTTAATGCTATTGATGTTCTCGATGAGGCTTGTGAAGAACATTTTCATGATGCTTGCAAAAGTACTCTCTCGTCTCTACCCAATGTTGAGACCGTTGCCTCAATTGCTCCGGCATTGACTCCTTTTGGAGAAAGTGACTTGGATGATTTCGAAGCTAGCTTGGGTCCTCTCGATATTAAGTATGATGATTCTTCCACTAACTGGGATGAAGACATTCGTACTATTGAGAGACTTCTCAATGAAGACCCATTTTCTCCTCCTTCTCCTAAAGAGGTGACTAATGATGATCCATCGTTAGTTTCACCATCTATTGAGGATCCTCCTACTCTTGAGCTTAAGGACCTACCTCCTCATCTTGAGTACGCTTTCCTTGAAGACAACGAGAAGTTACCGGTCATCATCGCAAAGGAACTGAAAGAAGAAGAAAAATCCCGACTCATCACTGTGTTGAAAAAGCATAAAAGAGCTATCGCTTGGAAAATCTCTGACATTCGCGGAATTGATCCTCACTTCTGCACACATAAAATTCTCATGGAGGACGACTTTAAGCCCACAATTCAAAGCCAACGAAGGGTGAATCCTAAAATCCATGAAGTCATCAAAAAAGAGGTTATCAAACTTCTTGATGCGGGTATGATTTACCCTATTTCGGATTCACCATGGGTTAGTCCAGTCCATTGTGTGCCTAAGAAAGGCGGCATCACCGTTGTGCCCAATGCAAACAACGAGTTGATTCCTACCCGTCTCGTTACTGGGTGGAGAGTTTGTATAGACTACCGCAAACTCAATGATGCCACACGAAAGGATCATTTCCCTCTACCTTTTATGGACCAAATGCTTTAACGTTTAGCGGGTAATGAATATTACTGCTTTCTTGATGATTTCTCGGGTTA
Organism: Glebionis coronaria; assembly: GCA_025667525.1. Lineage (NCBI taxonomy): Eukaryota > Viridiplantae > Streptophyta > Magnoliopsida > Asterales > Asteraceae > Glebionis > Glebionis coronaria. The sequence continues at coordinate 68,881,649 of CM046882.1, read as the reverse complement.
TTTCCAAATACCCATCGATCCCCAAGATCAAGAGAAGACAACATTCACTTGTCCCTATGGCACATTTGGTTACAAAAGAATGCCTTTTGGCTTATGCAATGCCCCCGGGACTTTCCAAAGGTGCATGTTGGCTATCTTCCATGAAATGGTTGAGCAAACCATGGAAGTCTTCATGGATGATTTCTCGGTCTTTGGGGATTCTTTCTCTTCTTGCCTTGCCAATTTGGAACGTATGCTTAAGCGGTGCGAAGACACTCGCCTTGTTCTGAATTGGGAAAAATGCCATTTTATGGTAAAAGAAGGCATTGTGCTAGGACACAAAATCTCTAAAGCCGGTCTTGAAGTCGACCGTGCTAAAGTAGATGTCATAGCCAAATTACTTCCACCTTCAACAGTGAAGGGTGTGAGAAGTTTTCTGGGTCATGCGGGCTTCTATCGTCGATTCATTCAGGATTTCTCTAAAATCGCTCGCCCGATGACCCACCTCTTGGAAAAAGATACTCCTTTTATCTTTTCTAAAGAGTGTATCGAAGCCTTCAATCTTCTTAAGGATAAGCTAACTAAGGCACCGGTCTTGGTTACCCCTAATTGGGAGCTACCCTTTGAATTGATGTGCGATGCTAGCGACTTCGCTATTGGTGCGGTTTTGGGCCAAAGAGTGCATAAGCACTTCCAACCAATCCACTATGCTAGCAAAGCAATGACGGGGGCTCAATTGCATTATACGACAACCGAAAAAGAGCTTTTATCTATTGTCTATGCTTTTGAAAAATTTCGCCCCTATCTTGTTCTATCCACCACCATCGTATACACGGACCATTCTGCGTTGAAGTACTTGATGACTAAGCACGACTCTAAGCCAAGACTTCTTCACTGGGTTTTACTCCTTCAAGAATTCAACATTGAAATTCGTGACAAGAAGGGAGCCGAAAACCTGGCCGCGGATCATCTGAGTCGACTTGAGGATCCATACCAAGGGGATCATCCGAACAAAGAGATCAATGACTCTTTCCCCCTTGAGACCTTAATGTCTATAAATCTCAATCTTGATGACATCCCGTGGTTTGCCGACATTGCAAACTACTTAGCGGGTGGTATTCTCATCAAAGGGTTAACATCCCAACAAAAGAAAAAGTTCTTGAATGATGTTAAGACTTACTTTTGGGATGACCCTTATCTATTCAAACAATGTGCTGATCTGATCATTCGTCGATGTGTTGATGGACCGACAGCTTTGCAAATCCTTGCTGCTTGCCATAAAGGACCCACCGGTGGTCACTTTGGTCCCAACTACACCGCTAAGAAAGTGTTTGATTCTGGATTCTATTGTCCCACCATTTATCGTGACACTCACGTAATGGTTAAGCATTGTGATGCTTGCCAACGCCAAGGCAAGATCACACATAAGGATGAGATACCTCAAAATTTCATATAGGAATGTGAAATCTTTGACGTATGGGGCATTGACTTTATGGGGCCATTTCCATCCTCCAAAGGGAACAAGTACATCCTCGTCGCCGTTGACTACGTTTCTAAATGGGTTGAAGCTAAGGCTCTCCCTACGAACGATGCGAGGGTGGTTGTGAACTTTTTAAAGCAGCTTTTCGTTCGATTCAGCGTTCCTCGTGCTATTATCAGTGGTCGCGGGACTCATTTTTGCAATGATCAATTTGCAAGAGTCATGGCTAAGTATGGTGTCAATCACCGTCTTTCCACCGCCTATCATCCCTAAACCAATGAGCAAGCCGAGATTTCCAACCGTGGATTGAAGCGAATTTTGGAGCGTACTGTGGGAGAGCATCGTGCCGCGTGTGCCGATAAGTTAGATGATGCTCTGTGGGCTTTCCGTACTGCTTATAAGACCCCGATCGGTTGTACACCTTATCGTCTTGTGCACGGGAAAGCATGCCACCTCCCCATCGAGCTGGAACATAAGGCGCACTGGGCCTTGAAGTGGGCTAGCTTCGACATCAACAAAGCCGATGATCATCACAAGATTCAACTCAACGAGCTCAACGAACTGAGGAATGAAGCTTACGAGAACTCACTGATCTACAAGGAGAAGACCAAGATCATTCATGACGCAAGGATTAAGAACCGAGAGTTCCACGTTGGTGATCAAGTCTTACTTTTTAACTCTCGGTTGAAGATCTTCTCTGGCTAGTTGAAGAGCCGCTGGTCTGGTCCATTCACCATCGCCAAAGTCTTTCCATATGGGACCATTGAGCTTTCTCAGCCAAATGGGCCCAATTTCAAGGTGAATGGCCAGCGTTTGAAGCTGTACTTTGGTGAGGACATCTCTCATGAGATGATTCCATCCCTCACCACATTCCCCATGAACTAAATTGTGTCGAGTCAGGCTCGTGACTCGGTGAACAAAAACAAGCACTTCTCGGGAGGCAACCCGTGATCTATCCTTTACTGCTTTCATAATAAGTGTAGGGGGGAGCCCCGTATGTGTTTGTTGTCTTGTTTCTTATCTTGTGCAGGGATTAAAGCCTCAAAGATCCACCTTGATGACTTTTGACGAACCATTATACCGTGTTCCCATCTTCCCGGTTCTATCCTAAACTCTTGTGATTCATTATTTCATATCTTATATGTTCACATTGAATTCACTTTAGTTGTCCTTTCCTTAGCAAGATTTAAACAAAGTGCACAATGTCCTAAGTGTAGGGGAGTTCACTCCCACATGCTTAAACATTGAGGACAATGTTTATATCAAGTGTAGGGAGGACTTCTATCGAAGTAAGTGGTCTTTTCCATGAATTTGCCCTCATTTTAACCGGAAAATTTGACTTTTCGACATTTTTCAAATTTTTAAATCTATTTTGGCCTAGTTGTATAGTTGTATTTTCCTTTGTTATGTTTATTTTCTTTCCTTACTAGAATAAATTTTAATAAAGTGGTTTTAAATTTTTCTTAGTCGTGAACATTTTGACTCAACCCGAGTTTACTTATCTAAGTTTACTCTAGCTAGTATCCTTAACGTGTTTAAGTCAAGTTTTGCTAGGCTTTTATATAGGGAGCTATAAAACGCGAAAGTCTTAACTCTCACGGGTTAAGAACAAGAACTATTCGCAAGTTCCTATAATTGATCCTAGAGAGTTGTTTATCAAGGGAACTTTAAAATGCGATTTCTAAACTTGAAAAAGTCTAAGAACTTGCAAGATCCTATAGATAACTCGAAAACCCAAAACTTTGATTTAATAGGCTAAGCATCCACGAGTCTCATTCCTTGAGATTTTAAACTGTGGAGGACGAGAGATGATAGAGTCAATTATAAGTTTGGTATTCTTTCGTGAATTTATGTGAGTTAATTATAAGCCTATTCTCCCTTCGCTTGTTAATAAATTATCTTCAATAAATAAGGTTGTACGATTTAAAAGGTTACTTAGCTTCTAGCCCAAGATCGTTTAAAAGTTGCTCGGTACGGATTAGAGTTCATAGCCAAGGCATAACTTATTGAAGCGGGATGCGAAGATTGGCGAGTCCGAAAAGGCCCTAACAAGGCATGAGGGCTACAGTTTATTGCTAAAGATCCAAAAGTGATGTGAAGAATCATTTATCGAAAATCAATATGAAGGATCGAGACACACGACGAAAAGCAAATACTCCCCAAAAGATCATGGAGAAGTCTATCCAAAAAGGCCCTAACAAGGTATGAGGATAAATAGATCCAAGTCCTAAAAGGAGGCGGATCATTGTATATCAAAGTCCAAAATAAAGATTGGAGAAAAATGAAGAAGTCGTGGTCCAAAGATGAAGAATCTCTCAAAACTTCAAGTGAAGAAATTCCTATTATGAAGAGAGTACCATAATTTCAAGAACGTCTCTCAAAGATTTGAAGTATGAAGTCGCTGCCAAATATCGGTCCGAGAAAGGTCTCAAATCGTGAAGCGAGTTATGCCAAGATATGAACTTTATGAGGTCCCGAGAAGCCGTTTTAAAAGATTTTTTCCTTTAGCTAACTATTGATTAAATCGTTCACTTTATTTTCGGCCTAAATAACTATCAAAATAAGTCAAACAATGCATCTTCATGATCATTCAAGACAAAAATAAAATATAAGAGATACACCTAGGAATAAGGGAGTCTAAGTGAATAATTGGCTCACATGAATTTGTGTTAGTATGCTAACTTATAATAACAATGATCTCGTTTTTAAGCTTGGTATGGGGAACGTGAAACTTGAGGATGATAAACGTTCATGACAGCCAAAACCCAATGTAAGTGTTTGATTTCTTTATTTGTTTTTATCTTTTTATGATTAGCATTTAATAAGGGCCAAGGTGGGTTATTTATGATGGATAATGTAAACTGTGCTTTAAAATTAATGCATTGCATGAGGGCATTGCAATGGTCAAGTGTAGGGGATTTAATAAGTGTGAAAACACTTATCCTTTTACCACTTATTTCCAATAATAACAAGACCAAAACGTGTGATTTATGTCGTAAAAGTCGGAATTATGCGTGGTTTGTGTTTTTATTGTGTTTTAGGACCAAAAGATGAAAAAGGAAGAAAACACGGGCTTTCACGGGCTTTTATCGAAGAAAACGGGAAAAGACGAAGTCAAAAGATCAAGAGTGCAAAAAGAACGGAAGTCCAAGACCTATTCTGAAGATTTATCGAAGAACAAGTCTAAAGACGGAAGTTTAATGAAGTCTAAGAACTCGAGTCTAAATACATGAAGAAATGTTAAGACGAGTTTAATTAATCCCGCGACGACATCGAGAAAGACAAATGAAGTAAATCGAGTCAAGAAGAAAAAGAAAGAAGGAAGCACCACACATGCACTTCCCACTTCCCTATAAATACCCTCCTAATCACATTAAGAGGGAGTTAGCTAGTTTTTATATTTCAAGTTTTCTTTCTAGTTTTTAGAGAGATAAAGTTCTAAACTTTCTCTCACTAAGTTTTTCTTTGTTTTCATCTTTTAAATTTAAGCTTTCTTTAATCTTTGTATTTGGATTCCATTAATCAAATTCAAGTTAAGTTTTAAGTTTTTAATCTTCTTCTACATTTCTTGGTTACTTTATCTTTGATCTGAATTGCATATCTCATTCGTATGACTTGATGTTTTCGTGATCAAAGGATTAATCGTCTTTGTTTACACATAAGCTTGTACACGTTTAGGCCATAAGCTCTCTATGCTTATTGGCTTATTTCAAGTTCTAGCTTATTTGATTTTCGGATTTCTTACTACAGGAATACGATCAGGCTTATGTTGACTTACTTTCTCTATCCATGATGTCCACGGGTTTTTGATGAATGCAACTTTTCGCCGATCCAAACTTCATTAAGAAATAATCAGATTTTCACTTGATAGACATTTTATCAAGTTCGATATACGAAACATAGTTCATGCAACCCTTGAAGTCTTAGGATAAATCTAGCTTACATGCCTCTCAGACAAATCTTTACATTATCTCAATGGTCCCATACAACAGGGACTTAGATTCCCAGGATCTTTCAGATCATCCATTCATCTTTCCATGGTGAAAAATTCTTGGCATAGCTTAGCTACCCGTCCTGCACTTCAAGATCTACATTTCATATTCATCTAACCTCCTGCCCACTACCGGCAGTCGATAATCAGATCCTGATTTCAACAATCATTTCAGGTCTCGCGGGTCGGGTATTTCCATCCCAACTCCTGCCTACAGATGCTCTTAAAATTTTCTTTATATAGATCCTCGCAAGGTTCAGTCTTAATCCTAAGGAGATAATTATCAATGATAACCTATTCAAAGGAAAGTGCTTATCCTGTTCATTACCAAAGGTCAATCATACAAGCACAAATCACGACTTCTAGTGTCTGTATCATTATTTTAGCCTGACCCTCCGATTGTGGGTGGTAAGCAGTACTCTCATTAAGATTCGTTCCCAATAAATTCTGAAGGAATCTCCAGAATTTCGATGTGAAGCGAGGACCTTGATAGAGATGATCGATACGAGCACACAATGCTTACACAACTCCTTTAAATACAAAGGAGTCAACTTCTCCGTCGAGAACCTATCATTAACGGGAATGATATTAGTAGATTTGGTCAGTCTATCGACGATGACCCAAATCGAATCAAATCCAAATGATGACCTTGGAAGATTTGTGAGAAAATCCATGGTGATTCTATCCCACTTCCAAACAGGATTAATAAGCTGTAGAAATAATCTTGATGGATAATAAGTGTGAAAACACTTATCCTTTTACCACTTATTTCCAATAATAACAAGACCAAAACGTGTGATTTATGTCATAAAAGTCGGAATTATGCGTGGTTTGTGTTTTTATTGTGTTTTAGGACCAAAAGATGAAAAAGGAAGAAAACACGGGCTTTCACGGGCTTTTATCGAAGAAAACGGGAAAAGACGAAGTCAAAAGATCAAGAGTGCAAAAAGAACGGAAGTCCAAGACCTATTCTGAAGATTTATCGAAGAACAAGTCTAAAGACGGAAGTTTAATGAAGTCTAAGAACTCGAGTCTAAATAAATGAAAAAAAATGTTAAGACGAGTTTAATTAATCCCGAGACGACATCGAGAAAGACAAATGAAGTAAATCGAGTCGAGAAGAAAAAGAAAGAAGGAAGCACCACACATGCACTTCCCACTTCCCTATAAATACCCTCCTAATCACATTAGGAGGGGGTTAGCTAGTTTTTATTTTTCAAGTTTTCTTTCTAGTTTTTAGAGAGAGAAAGTTCTAAACTTTCTCTCACTAAGTTTTTCTTTGTTTTCATCTTTTAAATTTAAGCTTTCTTTAATCTTTGTATTTGGATTCCATTAATCAAATTCAAGTTAAGTTTTAAGTTTTTAATCTTCTTCTACATTTCTTGGTTACTTTATCTTTGATCCGAATTACATATCTCATTCGTATGACTTGATGTTTTCGTGATCAAAGGATTAATCGTCTTTGTTTACACATAAGCTTGTACACGTTTAGGCCATAAGCTCTCTATGCTTATTGGCTTATTTCAAGTTCTAGCTTATTTGATTTTCGGATTTCTTAAAGGTTTTTGTCACGATTAAATTTCTTTTCATAAAGTGTTTGATCTTTATGTTTAAGAAGTTGTCAAATTTAAGCTTTTTGAATTGTTTTAGGTTCGGGTAGAATAGCTTATTTTAGCAGCTTATTGAGTTTTAAACTTGCCACCATTTTCGGATTAATCTTGTATTCATCGCAATATTTTGATTCTCCACATTCCGACGGGGTACTCGATTTGATCGCAATAACCCTTAAGGGTTCTACTTTGCGATCGGTGTGCCATTTCCCCCTTTTTCCGATCTGGATTGCGATCGCTCATTGCGATCGCACATTCCGACGGGACTAAGGTCCTTGTTAAGACGAAGTGCTGCCCATTTTTCGACAGCAACATTGCGATAACCATTATTCCGATCTGAACCACATTGCGATAGAGGCGTTTTAGTTATTCCGATCTGAAACATTGTGATAGAGGGTATTCCTATAGATGCACTTTGCGATAGAACCTTATTCCGATAGAATTGCATTTTACATTCCGACAGCTTTACATTTAAGTATTCCGATGGTTGTGATTTTGGTGTATTCCGATGGACATGATTTGCATTATTCCGATTGACTGAGTTTTTTAAGTTTTAAAGTTTTACAAAGTTTTAACTTTTAAGTATTTTCCTAATTAACTTTTAGTTTAATTTTGTCAAAGCTTCTACTTTACTCAACAACATTTTCATACTTGCTTTTAAATTAGATAACCAAACCAAACCAAATCATTTTGTTCACCAAAAGACAATTGAGTCGCACTCTAGACCGGTATTCAATTCGAAAAGACTTGGGACTACGAATTTTGATACGAGGGGTAAAACCCAAGTATTAAATGGCGCCGCTGCCGGCTCTTTTCGTTAAGATTTACGGTTTCTAGTGAGAGACGCATTGGATTTTGGGATCCGTTCTTTGAACGTTATTTTCCTTGCTTTAAAATTTTTTCAAAAATCCATAAAAAATATAAAACTCTTCAAAAATACAAAAACATTAAAAAATCATAAAAACCAATTCTTCTCCAAAGGTTTTGCACCAAAAAGATTATATAGATATTCTCTCTGTGTATTTTTCTTCTACAGGTGTATGCGTACTAGATCTTCGAACTATTCTGAGCCCGAGACTCGTGAAGATTTAGATATGGCTGGTGTTAATAACAACAATAATAACCCACCTCTACCCAATTTGAATAACAATAACAACAACAACAATGTCCCCCTACCCGATTTAAGAACAATGGAGGAATTGTGTCAACCCACCATGAACGGACGCGGAGGCCCGATTGCGCCGATGCACGTCACGGCTCAGGAGTTTTCGTTGAAACATCACATGATCCAGCAAGTGCAAACTAACCCATTTCATGGAATTCCGGATGATGATGCCAACAAACACCTCGACAAATTCATTACCATCACCCAAAGCATGAAGTCCCCCGGTGTTTCTATGGATGACCTTCGCCTCCATCTTTTTCCCCACTCGCTTTCTCACCATGCCGAAAAATGGTTTGACCGTCTCCCTAAGAATTCTATTCATACGTGGAATGACATGACTCAACGTTTTTTGTCGCGCTACTTCCCACCATCCATGGTCACCAGCCTTCGTAACCAAATAAGTGGATTCATGCAAGATAATGACGAATCGCTCTTTGATGCTTGGGAACGATACAATGATTTGATCGACCGCTGTCCAAATCACAACATGCTCCCCGTCACTCTCATTGATACTTTCTACAATGGTCTCACTTTTCGTGATCGTGACACGATCAACGCCGCCGTCGGTGGTACTTTTATGAAAAGGAGACCGGAGGAGTGTAGAGAGTTGATTGAAAACATGACTACTCACCACAAGAATTGGGATTCATCCGCATCCTCAAGATCTAACTCGAGAGTCAATGTTTCTTCTACTACTTCCAATCCCGAGATGACTGAAATTTCTCGACAACTCGCTGAGATGAACAAGAATTTCATGACCATGGCCACAAACCACTTTCAACAAGCTAAAGCCGTTGATATTTCTTGCGACACATGTGGTGGTCCTCATTCTTACAATGATTGTCCTTCTACCCAAGGCAATTTTTCTGAAAACGTTAACGCGGCTTACGGTACTTATCCCACGGGAGGATATCAAGCTCGTCCTCAAGGAGACCGTAGCTTGCTAAGTTATCGTTCCAACAACTATCTTGCTCCACCCGTTTTCCCTCCTCAAAACCAAAACTAACAACAAAGCTATAACCGAAACAACCAATCCCAACCTCGTGCTACCAATCAGTATCAATCCCAAAGAAACCCATACCCAACTCAAGGAAATTCTCAAGCTTACCAAGCTCCACCTCTCAATCAACCGACAGTATTGAATCAAGACGTCGAGACGTTCATGAAGACTAATCGAGAGATGGTGACGAATCTTCAGAGTCAATTTGTCAACTTAAAGAATGACATGGCGAAACAAGGGAGCGATATTCAAGCCGAGCTGAGGAATGACATGCCAAAACAAAGCAATGAAATTCGTGCAGACATCAGAGACTCTTTCAGCACTCAAGCGCTTAACATACGTGATATGATCGGTTCGCTCATCCAATGTAATCAACTCTCTTCTTCGGGTACTCTTCCGAGTAACACCGTTGCGAATCCAAGAGGGGAGATGAAAGCAATCACCACTCGTAGTGGAAAAGGTTATACAGAACCCGAGCTTCCTACACCTCCACCCGTGATTGTGAACAAGGAAAAAGAGCAACTTTCCCCACCCACCTTGCCTTCTACCCCCATTTCCCCACCACCCGTGGTTCTGAGTGATCCTACTCCCCTAAAGCCTTCTTCTTCATCCAATATACCTTATCCTTCAAGGTTGAGGAAAGAGAAGCAAAAGAGCAAGGATGATATTCAAGTTTCAAACTTTCTTAAAATGTTTAAACAATTGAATTTTAACATCTCATTTGCCGAGGCTCTCGCTCACATGCCCAAATACGCGAAAATGTTTAAAGATCTTCTTAGTGACAAGGAGAAGCTTCTTGACATTGCTCAGACCCAACTTAATGAGAACTGCTCCGCAGTGCTCTTAAGGAAATTGCCCACCAAACTTGGTGATCCGGGTCGCTTCTTGATTCCTTGCAACTTCCCGGGAGTCGAGAATTGCATGGCCCTAGCCGATCTAGGTGCCAGTATAAAATTAATGCCTTTAAGTGTTTGGAAGAAATTATCTCTCCCCGAGCTAGTCCCCACCAAAATGACTTTGGAATTAGCCAACCGTACGGTTGCTTATCCAGTGGGGATAGCCGAAGATGTCTTTGTTGGCGTTGACAAATTCACCTTCCCGGCGGATTTTGTTGTCGTTGACTACGAGATGGATCCCCGTGTTCCATTAATCGTTGGACGTCCATTCCTGAGGACCGGTCGCACTCTCATTGATGTAGCCGCGGGCGAAATAATCATGAGAGTTGGTGACGATAAAATTGTCTTCAACATGGGTAAGATTTCTAAGCAACCTTATTCATATGAGAGTGTTAATGCTATTGATGTTCTCGATGAGGCTTGTGAAGAACATTTTCATGATGCTTGCAAAAGTACTCTCTCGTCTCTACCCAATGTTGAGACCGTTGCCTCAATTGCTCCGGCATTGACTCCTTTTGGAGAAAGTGACTTGGATGATTTCGAAGCTAGCTTGGGTCCTCTCGATATTAAGTATGATGATTCTTCCACTAACTGGGATGAAGACATTCGTACTATTGAGAGACTTCTCAATGAAGACCCATTTTCTCCTCCTTCTCCTAAAGAGGTGACTAATGATGATCCATCGTTAGTTTCACCATCTATTGAGGATCCTCCTACTCTTGAGCTTAAGGACCTGCCTCCTCATCTTGAGTACGCTTTCCTTGAAGACAACGAGAAGTTACCGGTCATCATCGCAAAGGACCTGAATGAAGAAGAAAAATCCCGACTCATCGCTGTGTTGAAAAAGCATAAAAGAGCTATCGCTTGGAAAATCTCTGACATTCGCGGAATTGATCCTCACTTCTGCACACATAAAATTCTCATGGAGGACGACTTTAAGCCCACAATTCAAAGCCAACGAAGGGTGAATCCTAAAATCCATGAAGTCATCAAAAAAGAGGTTATCAAACTTCTTGATGCGGGTATGATTTACCCTATTTCGGATTCACCATGGGTTAGTCCAGTCCATTGTGTGCCTAAGAAAGGCGGCATCACCGTTGTGCCCAATGCAAACAACGAGTTGATTCCTACCCGTCTCGTTACTGGGTGGAGAGTTTGTATAGACTACCGCAAACTCAATGATGCCACACGAAAGGATCATTTCCCTCTACCTTTTATGGACCAAATGCTTTAACGTTTAGCGGGTAATGAATATTACTGCTTTCTTGATGATTTCTCGGGTTATTTCCAAATACCCATCGATCCCCAAGATCAAGAGAAGACAACATTCACTTGTCCCTATGGCACATTTGCTTACAAAAGAATGCCTTTTGGCTTATGGAATGCCCCCGGGACTTTCCAAAGGTGCATGTTGGCTATCTTCCATGAAATGGTTGAGCAAACCATGGAAGTCTTCATGGATGATTTCTCGGTCTTTGGGGATTCCTTCTCTTCTTGCCTTGCCAATTTGGAACGTATGCTTAAGCGGTGCGAAGACACTCGCCTTGTTCTGAATTGGGAAAAATGCCATTTTATGGTAAAAGAAGGCATTGTGCTAGGACACAAAATCTCTAAAGCCGGTCTTGAAGTCGACCGTGCTAAAGTAGATGTCATAGCCAAATTACTTCCACCTTCAACAGTGAAGGGTGTGAGAAGTTTTCTGGGTCATGCGGGCTTCTATCGTCGATTCATTCAAGATTTCTCTAAAATCGCTCGCCCGATGACCCACCTCTTGGAAAAAGATACTCCTTTTATCTTTTCTAAAGAGTGTATCGAAGCCTTCAATCTTCTTAAGGATAAGCTAACTAAGGCACCGGTCTTGGTTACCCCTAATTGGGAGCTACCCTTTGAATTGATGTGCGATGCTAGCGACTTTGCTATTGGTGCGGTTTTGGGCCAAAGAGTGCATAAGCACTTCCAACCAATCCACTATGCTAGCAAAGCAATGACGGGGGCTCAATTGCATTATACGACAACCGAAAAAGAGCTTTTATCTATTGTCTATGCTTTTGAAAAATTTCGCCCCTATCTTGTTCTATCCACCACCATCATATACACGGACCATTCTGCGTTGAAGTACTTGATGACTAAGCACGACTCTAAGCCAAGACTTCTTCGCTGGGTTTTACTCCTTCAAGAATTCAACATTGAAATTCGTGACAAGAAGGGAGCCGAAAACCTGGCCGCGGATCATCTGAGTCGACTTGAGGATCCATACCAAGGGGATCATCCGAACAAAGAGATCAATGACTCTTTCCCCCTTGAGACCTTAATGTCTATAAATCTCAATCTTGATGACATCCCGTGGTTTGCCGACATTGCAAACTACTTAGCGGGTGGTATTCTCATCAAAGGGTTAACATCCCAACAAAAGAAAAAGTTCTTGAATGATGTTAAGACTTACTTTTGGGATGACCCTTATCTATTCAAACAATGTGATGATCTGATCATTCGTCGATGTGTTGATGGACCGACAGCTTTGCAAATCCTTGCTGCTTGCCATAAAGGACCCACCGGTGGTCACTTTGGTCCCAACTACACCGCTAAGAAAGTGTTTGATTCTGGATTCTATTGGCCCACCATTTATCGTGACACTCATGTAATGTTTAAGCATTGTGATGCTTGCCAACGCCAAGGCAAGATCACACATAAGGATGAGATGCCTCAAAATTTCATATAGGAATGTGAAATCTTTGACGTATGGGGCATTGACTTTATGGGGCCATTTCCATCCTCCAAAGGGAACAAGTACATCCTCGTCGCCGTTGACTACGTTTTTAAATGGGTTGAAGCTAAGGCTCTCCCTACGAACGATGCGAGGGTGGTTGTGAACTTTTTAAAGAAGCTTTTCGTTCGATTCGGCGTTCCTCGTGCTATTATCAGTGGTCGCGGGACTCATTTTTGCAAGAGTCATGGCTAAGTATGGTGTCAATCACCGTCTTTCCACCGCCTATCATCCCTAAACCAATGGGCAAGCCGAGATTTCCAACCGTGGATTGAAGCGAATTTTGGAGCGTACTGTGGGAGAGCATCGTGCCGCGTGGGCCGATAAGTTAGATGATGCTCTGTGGGCTTTCCGTACTGCTTATAAGACCCCGATCGGTTGTACACCTTATCGTCTTGTGCACGGGAAAGCATGCCACCTCCCCATCGAGCTGGAACATAAGGCGCACTGGGCCTTGAAGTGGGCTAGCTTCGACATCAACAAAGCCGGTGATCATCACAAGATTCAACTCAACGAGCTCAACGAACTGAGGAATGAAGCTTACGAGAACTCACTGATCTACAAGGAGAAGACCAAGATCATTCATGACGCAAGGATTAAGAACCGAGAGTTCCACGTTGGTGATCAAGTCTTACTTTTTAACTCTCGGTTGAAGATCTTCTCTGGCTAGTTGAAGAGCCGCTGGTCTGGTCCATTCACCATCGCCAAAGTCTTTCCATATGGGACCATTGAGCTTTCTCAGCCAAATGGGCCCAATTTCAAGGTGAATGGCCAGCGTTTGAAGCTGTACTTTGGTGAGGACATCTCTCATGAGATGATTCCATCCCTCACCACATTCCCCATGAACTAAATTGTGTCGAGTCAGGCTCGTGACTCGGTGAACAAAAACAAGCACTTCTCGGGAGGCAACCCGTGATCTATCCTTTACTGCTTTCATAATAAGTGTAGGGGGGAGCCCCGTATGTGTTTGTTGTCTTGTTTCTTATCTTGTGCAGGGATTAAAGCCTCAAAGATCCACCTTGATGACTTTTGACGAACCATTATACCGTGTTCCCATCTTCCCGGTTCTATCCTAAACTCTTGTGATTCATTATTTCATATCTTATATGTTCACATTGAATTCACTTTAGTTGTCCTTTCCTTAGCAAGATTTAAACAAAGTGCACAATGTCCTAAGTGTAGGGGAGTTCACTCCCACATGCTTAAACATTGAGGACAATGTTTATATCAAGTGTAGGGAGGACTTCTATCGAAGTAAGTGTTCTTTTCCATGAATTTGCCCTCATTTTAACCGGAAAATTTGACTTTTCGACATTTTTCAAAATTTTTAATCTATTTTGGCCTAGTTGTATAGTTGTATTTTCCTTTGTTATGTTTATTTTCTTTCCTTACTAGAATAAATTTTAATAAAGTGGTTTTAAATTTTTCTTAGTCGTGAACATTTTGACTCAACCCGAGTTTACTTATCTAAGTTTACTCTAGCTAGTATCCTTAACGTGTTTAAGTCAAGTTTTGCTAGGCTTTTATATAGGGAGCTATAAAACGCGAAAGTCTTAACTCTCACGGGTTAAGAACAAGAACTATTCGCAAGTTCCTATAATTGATCCTAGAGAGTTGTTTATCAAGGGAACTTTAAAATGCGATTTTAAACTTGAAAAAGTCTAAGAACTTGCAAGATCCTATAGATAACTCAAAAACCCAAAACTTTGATTTAATAGGCTAAGCATCCACGAGTCTCATTCCTTGAGATTTTAAACTGTGGAGGACGAGAGATGATAGAGTCAATTATAAGTTTGGTATTCTTTCATGAATTTATGTGAGTTAATTATAAGCCTATTCTCCCTTCGCTTGTTAATAAATTATCTGCAATAAATAAGGTTGTACGATTTAAAAGGTTACTTAGCTTCTAGCCCAAGATCGTTTAAAAGTTGCTCGGTACGGATTAGAGTTCATAGCCAAGGCATAACTTATTGAAGCGGGATGCGAAGATTGGCGAGTCCGAAAAGGCCCTAACAAGGCATGAGGGCTACAGTTTATTGCTAAAGATCCAAAAGTTATGTGAAGAATCATTTATCGAAAATCAATATGAAGGATCGAGACACACGACGAAAAGCAAATACTCCCCAAAAGATCATGGAGAAGTCTATCCAAAAAGGCCCTAACAAGGTATGAGGATAAATAGATCCAAGTCCTAAAAGGAGGCGGATCATTGTATATCAAAGTCCAAAATAAAGATTGGAGAAAAATGAAGAAGTCGTGGTCCAAAGATGAAGAATCTCTCAAAACTTCAAGTGAAGAAATTCCTATTATGAAGAGAAGACCATAATTTCAAGAACGTCTCTCAAAGATTTGAAGTATGAAGTCGCTGCCAAATATCGGTCCGAGAAAGGTCTCAAATCGTGAAGCGAGTTATGCCAAGATATGAACTTTATGAGGTCCCGAGAAGCCGTTTTAAAAGATTTTTTCCTTTAGCTAACTATTGATTAAATCGTTCACTTTATTTTCGGCCTAAATAACTATCAAAATAAGTCAAACAATGCATCTTCGTGATCATTCAAGACAAAAATAAAATATAAGAGATACACCTAGGAATAAGGGAGTCTAAGTGAATAATTGGCTCACATGAATTTGTGTTAGTATGCTAACTTATAATAACAATGATCTCGTTTTTAAGCTTGGTATGGGGAACGTGAAACTTGAGGATGATAAACGTTCATGACAGCCAAAACCCAATGTAAGTGTTAGATTTCTTTATTTGTTTTTATCTTTTTATGATTAGCATTTAATAAGGGCCAAGGTGGGTTATTTATGATGGATAATGTAAACCGTGCTTTAAAATTAATGCATTGCATGAGGGCATTGCAATGGTCAAGTGTAGGGGATTTAATAAGTGTGAAAACACTTATCCTTTTACCACTTATTTCCAATAATAACAAGACCAAAACGTGTGATTTATGTCGTAAAAGTCGGAATTATGCGTGGTTTGTGTTTTTATTGTGTTTTAGGACCAAAAGATGAAAAAGGAAGAAAACACGGGCTTTCACGGGCTTTTATCGAAGAAAACGGGAAAAGACGAAGTCAAAAGATCACGAGTGCAAAAAGAACGGAAGTCCAAGACCTATTCTGAAGATTTATCGAAGAACAAGTCTAAAGACGGAAGTTTAATGAAGTCTAAGAACTCGAGTCTAAATACATGAAGAAATGTTAAGACGAGTTTAATTAATCCCGCGACGACATCGAGAAAGACAAATGAAGTAAATCGAGTCAAGAAGAAAAAGAAAGAAGGAAGCACCACACATGCACTTCCCACTTCCTTATAAATACCCTCCTAATCACATTAAGAGGGGGTTAGCTAGTTTTTATATTTCAAGTTTTCTTTCTAGTTTTTAGAGAGAGAAAGTTCTAAACTTTCTCTCACTAAGTTTTTCTTTGTTTTCATCTTTTAAATTTAAGCTTTCTTTAATCTTTGTATTTGGATTCCATTAATCAAATTCAAGTTAAGTTTTAAGTTTTTAATCTTCTTCTACATTTCTTGGTTACTTTATCTTTGATCCGAATTGCATATCTCATTCGTATGACTTGATGTTTTCGTGATCAAAGGATTAATCGTCTTTGTTTACACATAAGCTTGTACACGTTTAGGCCATAAGCTCTCTATGCTTATTGGCTTATTTCAAGTTCTAGCTTATTTGATTTTCGGATTTCTTAAAGGTTTTTGTCACGATTAAAGTTCTTTTCATAAAGTGTTTGATCTTTATGCTTAAGAAGTTGTCAAATTTAAGCTTTTTGAATTGTTTTAGGTTCGGGTAGAATAGCTTATTGTAGCAGCTTATTGAGTTTTAAACTTGCCACCATTTTCGTATTAATCTTGTATACATCGCAATATTTTGATTCTCCACATTCCGACGGGGTACTCGATTTGATCGCAATAACCGTTAAGGGTTCTACTTTGCGATCGATGTGCCATTTCCCCCTTTTTCCGATCTGGATTGCGATCGCTCATTGCGATCGCACATTCCGACGGGACTAAGGTCCTTGTTAAGACGAAGTGCTGCCCATTTTTCGACAGCAACATTGCGATAACCATTATTCCGATTTGAACCACATTGCGATAGAGGCGTTTTAGTTATTCCGATCTGAAACATTGTGATAGAGGGTATTCTGATAGGTGCACTTTGCGATAGAACCTTATTCCGATAGAATTGAATTTTACATTCCGACAGCTTTACATTTAAGTATTCCGATGGTTGTGATTTTGGTGTATTCCGATGGACATGATTTGCATTATTCCGATTGACTAAGTTTTTTAAGTTTTAAAGTTTTACAAAGTTTTAAGTTTTAAGTATTTTCCTAATTAACTTTTAGTTTAATTTTGTCAAAGCTTCTACTTTACTCATCGATATTTTCATACTTGCTTTTAAATTAGATAACCAAACCAAACCAAATCATTTTGTTCACCAAAAGACAATTGAGTCGCACTCTAGACCGGTATTTAATTCGAAAAGACTTGGGACTACGAATTTTGATACGAGGGGTAAAACCCAAGTATTAATGGATTTTGGTGTTCAGCCTTGACCTTCGCAAAAGTTAGATATTTACTAGCATATGTTGCGATGTCTGCTTTCATATTTGGCCATCAGTACAACTTCTTCAGATGAAGATACATTTTATCAGAATTGGCATGAATAGAATACTTAAACTTATGAGATTCTAACATGAGTAAATCTCAAAATCCTCCATTTTTAGGTCACCACAAACGACCTTTTTAAACACTTAACGCCATTGGCTCCCATCTCTAATGGTTCTCAGTAGCCGCGATTCATCATTCATATTATCCTTCTTACATGCATCAGCTATTTTTAAATTGCTCGGGAAAATTATTGTCTACGGTCATTATTAAGGAACACGTCCTAATAGGTTCGTTATCCTTTCTACATAACGCGTCAGCAATCTACATTCACCTTCCCCGATGAAATAAATATCATGACCATAACCACTCAGAAATTCTTTCTTCATATTTTCTAAGTTTTAGTTTCGTCTCAACTATTGTCTTTATTAGTTTTGCCCAATCCGACGTTTAAAGTGTCGATAAATATTACAAGTAATTAAATAATAAATATTTAATTTATGAAACGTAAACATAAAATTTTTAAATTTCTCAGTTTTTCCAATTATAGAAAAATGTTTAAAATAAATTTGAATTTAGTTAACATGATCTTCGTTGATCTATTGAAAATAATTAACAAGATCCGTAAATGTCGGAAAAATCTTTGTTTAAACTTTGGTCAAAATTTTCTTAGTCGAAGAGTAAAAACTGTCGTTCCAAATTCCAAGTCATGGTTTAAATGGTTTCCTCAATTCCTCCTAGGTTATCTTGAGGTATACACAAACATCTACTCCTAAGGAGTTTAGTTAAATGATCTGGATATAAGGGAATAATTCCTTAATACTCCCTTTAATAAACATCTGTCAAACATCTTCGCACTTCCTTTTTGGTATAAACCAAAGCCTTAATGGCTCCGATCTTTGAAGAGTCAACATAGATTCCACTACCATTAATCACACGGTCAAAGAAGGTAAAGGATCAAGCCTTAAATCACATGTTAAATACCCAAGGTACAGGTTTTCACTGCTCGGCCAACTCATGGCAGTCTATAAATGATTACTAACTCCTTCTTACTCTTAGAAACAAACAGATGGTCCTTAATGATCACAAGCATGAATTTATCAAATTATAGCCTACACACGTGATTCACCCAATTTATGAATGCTACATGTGCATCGGTCATTCCAAACGACATCACATGAAACTCATAATGTTCATTACGAGTTCTGGATGTAGTGATTGGAATAGATAATCTTCTTTGCGGACGCAAATTTAACGATAACCATGCCTTAGATCAATTTTTGAATATACGCTAGAACCTTGTAGATGATCGAACAAATCTTCCATCTTGGGTAATGGATATAAATTTTGATCGTCAATTTACTTAGTTCACAGTAATCAATAAATATAAGGAATGATAACACCATAGCTCTTCATGATGACGAGCTCGGTAGAATAAAAGCTTTCTCCGACAACTCTCTCAGTCGTACGGTAACTCTTTCGATTTAGATGGTGCTGACGTACAGTGCACATGCCACAGGTGCAGCACCGGGAATATAATAAATACAATATTCAACTTGCCTTATTGGCGGAAGTCTAGGTAATTCATCAGCAAATACCTCAGAAAGTTTCAAATAACAGGAACATCTTTTAATAAATTTACTTTAAGTTCTTTCTGGATTACAAGATCTATGACTAGTTCACAACCATTCATGGTATAATTTCAAGCCTAAATGCAGGATATGGTCATCCATCGGGAATTATCTAGATCACCTTTGATAATCAACATCTTATCTTTTAGGGGAATTCTGCTCGAGTTCCCATCAATTAAGACAATGACATCATGTCATAATCAACCAATCCATTCTAGTGGCACTACCAGCTTCCCAGTATTACCGTTGATAAGATGATGTTGGGAATAAATTATAGCCAGTCTACTTGAGCGCCGACAAGAGTAAAACAAGCGTTGATAGGAGTAATACAAACGCTGACAGCTCAAGCATTGACAAGATAAAGTCAAGCGTTGATACATTGAAGACAAGCACTGATGGAAGGATATACTCTACGCGTTTATTGTATTCTAGATTACTTCTAGTAAAGATAGGAACAACAATGTATTTGCTATATTTATCTTTACCTAGAATAGTTGATACGTAGATTATTGCACAAGGCTTCTTATGTCTATAAAAGAAGACCTTTAGGTTAATGTTCAAGATAAGTTTTCATACGTAAACTACTTTCATTGTAGGCAAGTTTGATATCATTAATCAAAGTGAAAGTTTGTTTATATCTTGTGTGTTCTTGTTTAAGTGTTAATTCCGCATAACACTTAGATTGTCATATACATATACAAAGGTTTCTCTAAGTGTATTACTTGATCTAATCTCGTATACATAAAGCTAAATCGATCTAAGTTTGGGATCAACAAGTGGTATCAGAGCTTGTTGAGGAACTTTTGATCTTAAAGAACACAAGAACCCTAAAAATCACCAAAACCCTAATTTTCTCAAAACCCTAACAACATCATGTCAAATCCATAAATAACCTCCTCCTCCTCACCTTTGCCAAACATCAAGATTCCCATGCTTGATGTAACCAACTTTGAATTGTAGAAATTCAACTTTGAGCAATACCTAGGGATCTATGACTACATACTCTGGGAGATTATTGAATATGGAAACACATTCAATAAAGCTCAAAAGATTGCTAATGCCATTGCTACAAGAACAGCTGTTGCTGGGTGTTCAGAAGCAGATAAGAAGGAAAAACCTGATGATGGTAGAGCTGTGTTTGCTGAAGACATAGCAAAGAAAAGAGTTGATATGAAAACCCTAAATATTCTGAAACTCTCTTTGGGACAAGAGAACCAGCATAAATACAGAGGTTATGAATCTGCTAAGGACCTTTGGGCAGCTCTTGAAGTTGCATATGGTGGCAATGAAGATACTAAGGAAGAGAAGAAGAAGCAACTCATGCATGATTATGCTGTCTTCAAGGCTCAACCTAATGAAAAGCTTAGTAGTGTGAGAAGCAGATTGCTTGATATTACAAGCAAATTGTCCTTCATGGGGACACAACTTGGTGATGTTGACATTAATGCCACTTTTCTTAAAAGTCTTGGTGAGGCGTGGAAAATTGAGGCAAGATCTATTCTTGCCAATAATACTCACAAAAGTTCCACGTTTGATGATATCTACAACAAAGTAAGGCTGTTGGAAGATGAAACTCTTTTAGAGCATGGAAGCAAGTCCACGAACAGTAACATGGCCTTCTTTTCTCATAGTGAAGGTCAATTCAATCAGAAGGACTCCTACATGCATCCAGTTACTGGATCAGCGCTGGAACATGTCCTGTCAACGTCTCCTTTTCAGCCGCTGACACATTCAAAAGTGACTCACCAAGAGTTAAACCTGCTGGTTTGGATCTGAATACTGCATGTGCTTATATTGCTTGTTTACCCAATGGTTCAGTGATTACATATGAGGACCTTGAGCAGTTAGTGATGAGCACTTGGAAGAAATGGATATCAAGTGGAACATGGCTCTTGCTAGTATAAGAGCAAACAGGTGGAATAAAAGGTTTAAGAAGAAGATGACCTTCAATGCAAAGGACACAGCTGGATTTAATAAATCCAAAGTTGAATGCTACAACTGTCATTGTATGGGGCACTTCATGAGGGAATGCAGATCTCCTAGAAGATCTGATGCTGGCAAACCCTCAAGTCAAATTGTTAAAGCTCAAGATCCTAAGGCCATGGTTGCAGTACAAGACATTGATGGTATTGGATGGGACTGGAGCTATTTGGCTAAAGATGGGGAAGAGGATAAAGCTTTGGTTGCTGAGATAGAAGAAGAAGAGCATGTTCAATATGCTCTCATGGCACACTCCTCCTATTCATCTGATAATGAGGTATACGATGATGCTTTTTGTAGTAAAGGTTGTAGGTTAAATACTGAGAGACTCAACAAAGAGGTGTTAAGATTATTAGATGATATGAGTACTGAAAGATGCAAACTGTCTAACTATCAAATAGCTCTCACTCAAACTGAGAAGACAGTTTCTGAATACAAGAAAATGGAATTTGACTTAAAAGATAAAATAAATATCTTAAAACATGAGTTGAATGCTAGTAATGATATTAGGAGTATCATGGAAAGGGTTAATGGTGAGTTACAGGCTAAGTTAGATGAGGCCATTAAGAATAAAGATAATGTTGGCCTTAAAAATCAAAGATTTGATAAGGCCACACAAACCCTAGGAGAATGTATGAGTAAACAAAGGGATCCTAAGGACATGACTGGGATTGGGATGAAAGACTACTCTGTGGTTCCACCACCAGCTGGTGACTTCTATGGTGTCCAACAAAAGGACCTATCTTGGACTGGCTTGCCAGAACTCCAAGAGGAAGAATTCATTTCTCCACCAAGAGTTGTCAGCCCAGTTGAAGAGTATCAACAAAAGTTGATTGACCTGAATGAATGGAAGAAAGCTAACCCTACCTTATTTGTTAAGGGTGGTTTGCTATGTGAAAGTCCTAATGAGTCAACTCCCATTAAGGTTACAAACCCAATCACTGGTAAAGCTGTTGACCTTGGCTCAAACACTGTTAGAAAACCTAGCATTAAGTATGCAGAGATGTATAGGAATACTAGGTCACCTAAGAGCCAAGTTAGCAATGATGGAACAGGCTTCTTCTCTTCTAGACCTAGGGTTGTGTCTAGAAAAGCCTGTTACACTTGTGGTAGCTTTTCACATTTAGCATATAAGTGTGTCAACGCTCCCAAAGTCAACGTTGTTAGAAAGTCAAACGTTGTCAGACCCAAACCTTGTGTGCAGCAAAGTCCACAAGTTGTTAGACCTGCCCCATTCTTCACTAGAGTGTCTAACACTCATGGACAAAGACCATTTCAAAAGACAAATACTTGGTCTAATAGGCAATGGATTTCTGTAGCAAACCCTAGGTTCAACGCTGACAAGGGTAATTTCAGCATTGACAAGACCAATTCCAACGCTGACAAAAACGTGACCAGACCTAAATATTTGCAACCACAGGGTAAGGGGTCTAAAGCTTCTTCAAGCTTAACATGGAGACCAAAGAAAGATAAAAACCCTAAAGATAATGGGATTTCAATGACCTGCAACAGATTTAATTACATTTCAAAGGTCATTACAAAACCTATTGGGGTTAACTGGGTATTTCATCCAAAGAAGGATGAAAATGGGGTTGTTATGAGAACTAAGTCTGTTCTTATTGAACAACCAGATGAATCCAAGTCTGCTAAGGCTTGGGTTCCCAAAGAAAACTAACTTGTTTTCTTTATGTGCAGGGCATTCAAAAATAGGTCAATGATTATGGATATTGGGACAGTGGATGCTCAAGGCACATGACAGGGAAGGAAGATTATATGACGAACTTCACTCCCATTAAGGATGGTGATAAGGTTTACATTGGAGGCGGATATGGTACTATCACAGGCAAAGGAACTCTTCTCACCAAGAACTTGCGTTTTGAAAAAGTATTTTTGGTAAAGGAACTTGATTACCATCTTTTTAGTGTATCACAAGTTTGTGATAACAAAAATAAAGTTCTGTTTACTGATACTGAATGTTTGGTGTTAAGCAAGGATTATAAGATCCCTGATGAGAAATATATTGACTATAGAACACCTAGGCATAAAGACATATACAATGTGAATCTGAATGGGATTAGAATGAATAACAACATGTCTTGTTTTTATGCTAAAGCTTCAGTAGATGAGAGTAATTTATGGCACAAGAGACTAGGGCACATAAATTTTAAGAATATAAACAGGCTTTGTAGACTTGGCTTGGTTGATGGTTTGCCTGAAAAGGCCTTCCACAATGACCACTCTTGTGTTGCATGTCTTAAAGGCAAGCAGCACAAGGTCTCCTTCAAGTCCAAACAGGTGCACTCTAGTACTAGACCTCTTCACTTGCTTCATATGGACCTCTTTGGTCCAACCAATATAGAAAGTTTGAATGGTAAGTCCTACTGCTTTGTCATCACAGATGACTTTTCTAGGTTTACTTGGACTTTATTTTTAGCTATGAAGAGTGACACAGCTGACACTTTAATTGATTTTATCACTCAGATTAAGAAGAAAACATGCAATGAATTTAAAATGCTTAGGAGTGATAATGGTGGTGAATTTAGGAATAAAGTGTTAGATGATTTTTGTGCCAGGAAAGGAATTACTAGGCAATTTACTGTTGCCAGAACCCCTCAGCAAAATGGGGTTGCAGAAAGGAAAAATAGAACCCTAATTGAAGCAGCCAGAACCATGTTGGCTGATGCTCATTTCCCAATAGCCTTTTGGGCTGAGGCTGTTAATACAGCTTTCTATGTTCAAAATAGAGAATTGGTCAACAAAATTCAGAACAAAACACCTTATGAGTTACTTTGGGGAAGAAAACCTAATATTGGTTTTCTCAGACCTTTTGGTTGTCATGTAGTAGTTTTAGATACTAGTGATGCCTTAGGTAAATTTAGTGCAAAAGGTGATGAAGGCTACTTCATGGGGTATTCCGTGCAGAGCAAGGGATATAGGGTTTATCTTAAAAAGGAAAAACGTATTCTTGAAAGAGTACATGTTAGGTTTTTAGAGAGTAAACCTAGTGATCCTGAAAGTGGTCCAAATTGATTGTTTGACTTGGAACCTTTATCTAGGACTTTAAATTATATGCCTGTCACTAATCCAAACATTGTGAAGGTAACTTCAAATGTTGTGGAAGAACAAGTTGTTGATGTTTCAGGTACACAGGTTCATGAAAAGGTTGGATCACAAGCAGAAAAGTCATCTCCTATACAAGAATATGTTACCATCCCCATATGGACAGATGCTTTTGCTGCTGCTGCTGCTGCTGGAAAAGATAATGGTGGTACCCAAGTACTACCAGATAACAACATGCATGGTTCTTCAGGCGTTGACAAAGGCAAATCTAGCGCTGACAAGACCAATTCAGACGTTGATGGCCCAGACGTTGACAACAACAGTTCAAGCGTTGTTAGCTCACATGCTGACAAACAAGGTTCAAGCGTTGACAACACTTCTGCACATCTTTTCTCTTCCACTTTTGAACAAGTTGAACCTTCCAATTTATATGAAGAGGTTCATCCTCATGTTGATGAAAGAGAGTCTGAAGAAGAAGATATTGGCAACTTGGAGAATGAGATTGAAGACACCAGACTGTTTGAAGGAGGAGTTCTCACTTCTACTATGAAGAATCACCCCACTTCTAAAATCATTGGTGATATTATGACTCATGTTCAGACTAGAAGATCTCATCAAGGTCTTGGTGGGTTTATTGCCAATATACACAAGAAGGTTGATACCCCTCTTGTGCAAGCATGTTTTTTTGCCTATTTTCTGTCACAATAGGAACCCAAGAAAATATTTGATGCTCTCAAAGAACCAAGTTGGGTGGAAGCAATGCAGGATGAGCTTCACCAATTTGCAATTCAGGATGTTTGGGAGCTGGTTGATTGTCCCAGATATGTCAGACCTATAGGGACAAGATGGGTTCTAAGAAACAAGAGAGATGAAAGAGGTATTGTGGTCAGAAACAAGGCAAGATTAGTGGCTCAGGGATATACACAAGAGGAGGGGATAGATTATGAGGAGGTCTTTGCACCAGTTGCAAGGATTGAAGCTATTAGGATCTTTTTAGCCTATGCATCATGCATGGGCTTTACTGTCTATCAAATGGATGTCAAGAGTGCCTTCCTCTATGGAACAATTGTTGAGGAGGTATATGTGATGCAGCCTCCTGGTTTTGAGGATCCAGAGAATCCAGACAAGGTGTATAGAGTCAAGAAGGCTATGTATGGACTTCATCAAGCGCCTAAAGCATGGTATGGTACTTTGTCTACTTATTTAGTGGACAATAGATTCAAGAGGGGCACCATAGATCAGACACTATTTACAAAGAAGAAAGGTAAGGATGTGTTGCTTGTTCAGGTCTATGTTGATGATATCATTTTTGGGTCTACTGATCCAAAGATGAGTGAGGATTTCTCCAAGCTGATGACAGACAAATTCAAGATGAGTGCTATGGGGGAGATGAACTTCTTTCTTGGTTTACAAGTCCAGCAGAAAGAAGATGGTATCTTCATCTCCCAGGATAAATATGTGGCTGAGATCTTGAAGAATTTTGGCTTTTCTCCACATGAAAAGAGAGCTACTACTCCTATGGATAGAGAACACCCTTGGGGAAAGATTTGAGATGGAAAGGATGTTGATGTCAGACACTATAGATCAATGATTGGTTCATTGATGTATCTCACAGCCTCTAGACCTGACATCATGTTTGCTGTGTGTGCTTGTGCACGCCATCAAGTGACTCCCAAAGAATGTCACCTTTATGTTGTCAAGAGGATCTTTAGGTACCTAAGATGCTATCCTAGTCTTGGTTTGTGGTACCTAAAGGATTCACCATTGGAGCTAATTGCATACTCAAACAGTGATTATGGAGGTGATAAATTTGATAGGAAATCCAAAACTGGTGGATGTCAGTTTCTTGGGAGCAGATTAATATCTTGGCAATGCAAGAAACAAACAGTGGTGGCTAATTCTACAACTGAAGCTGAGTATGTGGCTGCAGCTGCTTGTTGTGGACAAGTTTTGTGGATTCAGAACCAGCTTTTAGACTATGGGTATAATTTCATGCATACCAAGATATTTGTTGACAATAACAGCACTTTGTGCATTATTAAGAATCTTGTACATCATTCTAAAACTAAACATATAGAAATTAGACACCATTTTATAAGAGATTGTTTTGAAAAAGGTTTAATACAACCAGATAGGGTTGACACAGAGGAGAATGTGTCAGATTTACTAACTAAACCTTTTGATGCTGGGATGTTTCAATACTTGGTAACAAGTATTGGGATGATCAATCTCACATAATATGTGTTTTGGAGTCTTTTTGTAAAAGTATGTACAGGATAATGCATTGTTATTGGTCTTTTTGAGGATTTAGATTTTCCACTATATTTTTCTAACACTGACAAAGGTTGCTTGAATGTTGATAAGTGTTTTTGTGACGTTGTCAGCAATATATTTGTCTAACGCTGACAAAGCTTCCCTCAACGCTGTTATGTGTTATCGGGGCGTTGTCAGCAACAATGTTAGTTTTGTGGTTTTCAATCTAAATGTGCAGGTGGTGTTAGCAGTATACCATTGGATACAGAGTTGCTTATGGATCATTGGAGAAGCATTTGGACATGTTTTTATTTATGGATGATGGTTGGAATTTTTAATTCCTATCTTGACATAAAGTTTTTATGTTCATGCATATTTTTGAGCAACATATGTATCATAGTTTAAGGGGAGGTTTGTAGGAACCTTTAGGATGTTTGGGTATCCATATGATACTCTTATCACAATTCTAGATTGTGTCCACAGGTGAGTATGAGTTAGTTTTACTAAATCATGAGGCACTGTAGCATGCAAAGTTGATATACTATGCATGTTGCCAAGACATTTTTAGCCTAGAATTGGTTGTGGTCTGTTGGGAGACTTGGGAATGCTTTTGTCATGGGTTTTTACCTGGGAGTAACAAGGAATTTTATAAGGTAACTTAGTTGTTAAGAGTTTTGGTTAGCAAGGGACACTAGAGGACTGTTATGTCTATCTTGCATAAGCAAGTGTGCATAACTGGACAGTGCTTGCCGCCCTATAATAATTATCAACTTTTTGGTTATCTTCTCTAGGATAAATTACTTTGTTAAGGTCATTTTTCATTTTTAAACATTTTTATTTTTGGACGCTGACAAGTATTTTTCCAAGCGTTGTTGTGACCAATTTAGACGCTGACATGGCTATGGCAAACGTTGACAAGAATATAGCCGTTGGGCGTTGATAGGTTATTTTTTACCGTTGACACTCAATGGGACCTACCCAGTTGTTACTTTTTGACATATTTTTAGGCCGTAATTTGGGAGCTGATAACTTTCATTTAATGCATGAGATAAACTTATTCTTTTTCAATATTTTCATGATTACATTTTGAAAATACTTGCCTATTTTTGGGCCAATCACATGCATTTTCTTCTCCTATATATTTGGCTCCTATTTTTAAACAGGGTACCTATTATTCTTGTCTAACACAATTTTCTCTTATCAACTTCATCTTTATCAATCATTTTCACAGCTTTCAATAATGGCACCAAAGTTTAAACCATCAGATTTGGAATTGGGGTTCAGAAGTCAACACAACATGATCGCGTATCTTGAAGCTGATGATACTCTGTTTCCCCAATACACACAAATGGTGGCGTATTTGAACACATCTCCTTTTAGGTATGCTCTTTCTCATGCACCACTCATTCCTGTCACACATATTAAACAGTTTTGGAACAATGTTAGTTCCTCAACAGTTAATAGAGTGACTACATTATCTTCTATTGTTCATGGGAGAACTTGGGTGGTTACTGAAGCTTTGGTACGCCAAGCTTTGCATCTTGATGATGCTGCTGGTATAACCACCCTTCCCATTAGTGAAATAGAACAAGGACTAAGGGCTTTGGGTTATCCTTTTCCTGCTCAAGGAACTTTAAATAAATATCATAAACAGGAGTTTCCCCCAGCCTGGAAGTACCTAATACATGTCCTCCTACAATGTTTGAGTCCCAAGTGCACTGCACACAATGAGATCAATAGATCTATTGCAAGTGCTATTGTGTGTATTGCTACTGGGCAAAAATTTAATTATTC
Source organism: Glebionis coronaria (assembly GCA_025667525.1). Lineage (NCBI taxonomy): Eukaryota > Viridiplantae > Streptophyta > Magnoliopsida > Asterales > Asteraceae > Glebionis > Glebionis coronaria. The sequence continues at coordinate 68,853,419 of CM046882.1, read as the reverse complement.
CAAGATGATTTTTGAGGGCATGTGTAAAAATAAAGGGAACAAAATGTCTTTAGCTTATCCCAGATTTTTACAAATGGTTTTTGATGTCCAAGGTTACTGCACAAGGGATCATGATGATTTTTATAAGATCCATGTGCAAAAGAAAGCAATTTTTATGAAGATGAACTCACCCCCACATCGTGACCTACCCCTAACCCCAGCTATGATTGTTGTCATTGATGCAGCTCAACCCCAACCAGACCCCCAACCCCAAATTGACCCAATACCTGAACCATTACCTTCACCACAACATATGCAAATTGACCAGGAACCCTTTGACGCTGACACATTTAATGTTGGTGTTGATGTGCCTATTTCAAACGTTGACACACAACCTTCACAGACCCAAACACCCCTTAACCAACCCACATCCACCCAATCCACATCTTCTTCTCCCCCAACAGAATATAGGTTACAAAAACGCCAAAGGACTACTGGAGTGTTCTCCTCTAGTGGTCCTAGCCATGTAGCAGAGAGAACCACCACCACAAGTGTGGTTGGTGTTATAGATGAGGTTGGGACTATTGGTTCTGGCTTAGAAGTTAGCCAAGACATTCCTACCATTATTAAGACCTCATTCATGCCCAATGAATCTAACTTGGGAGGTCAAATACCCATTTTAGAAGAGGGCATATTGGAACCAATGACCCTAATGGAATTGACGGCTGTCTGCATGAGCTTGCAAAAGCAAAATGCAGACTTGGTACAAGTTGTCAGCACACAAGGCCTTGAACTCAAGCAATTGAGGGAGAGGATTGTTATCTTGGAAACTGCTAGTACAAGGAGAGGGATGGAGGAATCTTCCAAAGGGGAGGATGAACAAATAAATGTGAGTGATAAGGGCAGCCATGATGGTCAATCTTTGGATGTTGCTGAGGCCCTAACATGTTTGAAGAAACAGACAGGTTTTGATACGTCTCTAGTCTCTCCTACAAACTTAAATTTATCATTTACAGCCATGTTGGAGGAAATTGCAAAAGGCGCTGAGGCAGGAAATTTGCGCGTTGACAAGCAGAATTTGAACGCTGACATGAGTATCTTGGGCGTTGACAAAGCAGAATTGGGCGTTGACAGACCTACAAATGAGGTTGATGTATTCCAGTCATCATCCATCATCAAGGAGGTTTCTTCACAGGTATTACCATCTACCTTACCAACAGTTGATCCATTAGATAAGGGTAAGGGTATTATGGTAGAAGAAGTTGTTCCAAAGAATGCAACACAAGTTGAATTTGATAGAAGGTTGGCTGCACAAATTATGGAACAAGAAATAAAGCAGGTGGGTGAATCCCCTTTTGTTGTCACTTCAGAAGAGCAAGAAGGAAGTGATGAAGCTAGTTCAGACTCAAGTGTTATGATCATAGAACAACCAGAAAGACTTGAGTATGGTGATGAGCTGGCCAAGGAGAAATTGAATGAGTTGAAATTGCAGGTTGATTTTGATATGCTAGAGGTGGTTCAGATGTACCATGCTTGGGAAGAAAGGTGTATAGATAATCCACATTTGACCATTTCAGATCAGATATGGGGTTTGGAGATTCTTCTCAGAGTACAAAAGGATTGCAAGGTCATACTGAAACACAAAGCAAGCAATGTTCTCTCAAATTTGGAAAGGGATAGAAAGGAGTTGTACTTCATGCTGCTCAGATGTCATGGAACAGGATGGACTTATAAGAAGTTGACTGGGTTGACATTTGATTAGTTGGAATGTAGAGCTTATCCCATTTGGGTTAGAGTGCAAGAAGAGAACACTCTAAGACTTCTTTCTGATGAAAGAAAAGAAGAACTTGCAAAGGAAATGGAGCTCAAGAAGGCAATGTTTGTTCCTAGACCAGTGAAAAAGGGAGTTTCTCTTGAGTTTCCCAAAGATATGAATCCATTACATCCAAGTGAAGCTGTCATAAGAAAGAGCCTCAAGCTCTCACCATTAGAAGCTTCAGATATGGTACAAGTGTTACCACTTGATTCCAGAAACCCAATTGTAAGCTATGAAGAAGATGAATGTGGGTTATGGAAGATTGGCAGGTATGGAAAAGAGGTGCACACTTTTACCACCCTTATATCTTTGTTTGCAAGTTTTGACAGAGAATACTTGGTAGACCTATGAAGGTTATTAGAAGCCAAGTATATGACTGAAGCACCAACTTCAGTCAATGGAATAAAACTGTGGTCAACATTCAAGAGAATGTGTGGACCAATTGATGAAGATCTTGCTATTTGGAAGGATCTTGAAGATGATCTCAGTGGTCTTCAATTGAGATTGTATTCAGCTGCTGGTGTTTATTATTTGAGTTCTACAAAGTTTGTTGAGTATCTACTTGTGGATGGTCAGTACTTCATGTCCAAGGAAGTCTTGGAGAAGATGAAGAACACTCAGCTGGAAATTGATTATTCAAGTGACGTGGCAAAAGACTTGATCAGATTTATTTATTACCAATATGAGAAGGTTTGTAAGATTCCTCCTGGTTCTTAATGTTTATTCAGAAACTTGATCACTAGAGTAGATACAAGTTTAGGGGAGGATTGTTGGGAATAAATTATAGCCAGTCTACTTGAGCGCTGACAAGAGTAAAACAAGCGTTGACAGGAGTAATACAAACGCTGACAGCTCAAGCATTGACAAGATAAAGTCAAGCGTTGATACATTGAAGACAAGCACTGATGGAAGGATATACTCTACGCGTTTATTGTATTCTAGATTACTTCTAGTAAAGATAGGAACAACAATGTATTTGCTATATTTATCTTTACCTAGAATAGTTGATACGTAGATTATTGTACAAGGCTTCTTATGTCTATAAAAGAAGACCTTTAGGTTAATGTTCAAGATAAGTTTTCATACGTAAACTACTTTCATTGTAAGCAAGTTTGATATCATTAATCAAAGTGAAAGTTTGTTTATATCTTGTGTGTTCTTGTTTAAGTGTTAATTCCGCATAACACTTAGATTGTCATATACATATACAAAGGTTTCTCTAAGTGTATTACTTGATCTAATCTCGTATACATAAAGCTAAATCGATCTAAGTTTGGGATCAACAGATGAGAACTTCTCAGAAGACTAATAATAACTCATAATCCTTCACAAATTCAAGGATATCTGGAGACATAGCTAACATTAAAAGGGGTAAGGTCAACGCATGATTTACGCGAGAGAATTTCAAACCAGATAAAGACGAAAATCTTAACGAATATGGATATATTCCATGCTTTCATAATTTGTTTACGCAGCCCAAGGCACCTAGGATTGTTACTCACGTTGCTCAAAGGCAGTCTATTTAAAAGACAATATAAGAATGTTGAAACTCCAAGCCGGATATCAACAACCGATAATTGGATAAGTTTCCAAAGAATCTCACCATGAGAGAATTGGACAAGAAGGGGAGGTCAATTGTCAAATAAGACAATTTCCACAGATGAGTAAATCCGATTCGGAAAAATAAATGGTACGGGCACATATGTAGGTGTCCCTAACAATATGTCCCTATTTTGCACTTCCTGCAGACCTCATAAAAATTCAATATTTCACAATTACAAAGAAAATTTAATGTTTATTAACAATTTCATGGTGACTACTAATCAGTCTTGCATGGTCCCTTCCAAATTGTACGTAGGCGCGCAACTATGTACACATTTAGGATTAATGATGCAATACTCAGTTCGTCAAAATTTTGTCATCATGTTTAAAATAAAAATAGTTTCATGCTTAATTCTGGAATAAGAATCAAAATGAATTTACAGAGATGTTCTTCGTTATGGAAGCAATTAAGTTTTCCAAGGTGTTTCATAAACAACTTTATTTCGATAACAATTACTTATAAGTCTCGCTTTCAATAATTCATATGGTGATGAAAATTAAAATTTTCTCAAGGGACACTGTTTTAACTTATAAAAACAATGGGTGATCTGCAAAAGAGTGATGAAGAGTTGTTCACCAAGAACTAACTACGATATGATAGGAAATGAGCTTAGCCAAATAATCATGAGGTTCATGACCTCGATGTCACTCAGGAATACAAAGAGAAGAATCTACAACGCAACTCTATCCGAAATGAATACTTTGTTCAATGGTTGCATCACTAATGAGAACATTAGGAAGAAGCAAGAAAAGATAGATAACATCGATACATGTTGGATTTAGCAATCAAAGGTAGTCTTCTCATTAATCACAAACAAGTCGAAAATTATACCGTAACACATTACGTGTCTCTGTGTCATACAATTCCAAGGACTCATCCTACCAACTGATGTCTCAGTTAAGTTAGGGATTTTAAAAGATACTACAATGAATACTAATCTACATGAGTCATTAGGTGTTCCACCTGTCTTGGAAGATCCATCGGTCCCAATTCAGAAGAAGATTTCTTCAATTTATTTCTTGGACACTGGGCATCCTCGTCATTGGACAATGGTCTAGGAACAACCCTTAACACGAACCAACAATCATTTAAAACCTTATAATTAAACCACAGGACTCAATGACTTCCTCTTAACAATCTTGTATTCCATACGAGTTAAATTTGACTTTATTCAAGTTTCAACCAACTTATACTCAATGCGACTCCTACCTCATTCTCCAATACTTGTTAAAGTTTTTATCATATTCAAAAGCATAGTTTTTACCTTTTATGAGTATCATGGATGATAATACCTATAACTCTTTAATTGTGTCATATATGATACTGCAATATCATATATGATAATCAAGTATCATATATGATACTCAAAAAAAGTTTGACAGATTAAACAAAGGTTCTGCTGAATTCATGATTAAAACATGGAGTCTGCTATGATTAAACACTTATTCAGAAAATAAAAAGAGTACTTTTTTAGTATCATATATGATAGTGCATTATCATATATGATACTAAGAAAAAGTTGCCAGAATAAACAAAAGGTCTAGTGACATCATGACTGAAACAAAAAGCCTGTTGAATCAATGATCAAAACATACGTTCAGAAAATAAAAAAAGAGTGATTTTTAAGAGCATACAACTGATGATTAAACACTTGTTCAAATAGATAGTAACCAATAATGATAAAAACACTTATTCATAATCAAAATATAAAAAAGGTCTATTGAATACAAAATCAAAAACAAAACATTTGTTATTATTGGAACTACTATTTTTCATCTTCAATCATATCTTCTTCGTTTTCAGTCAGATATACTTTTCTATTGTAAGACTTCCTCATGGTACATGACGGCGATTTCGTCTTATCCTTGCACATTAGCGTGCATGTCCTCATGCTTTGCTCCAACCGGGCAATTGCAGCATCCATGTCTGTTCGTTTTTGTGTTCACACAGTCTGCATTAATAAAAGAGAGGAAAGAACATATTAGGCACCATTTTGTCAAAAGTGTAAAAAGTCATGTATAATATCAAAGTGTGGTTTTTTCTATGGCTTGTCAGAAACATCATATATGATACCTTATATATCATATATGATGTACCTATCATATATCACATGTCATATAACTATCATGTATGATAAATGAGGTATCATATATGATACATCAAACTTAATTTAGTCAGATTGTTTCTTGTTGTTTGTCAGAAACATCATATATGATACCTCATATATAATATATGATACATCTATCATATATCATATATCATATATGATAAATGAAGTATCATACATGATACTTCAAGCTTAAATTACATCAGTAACATAAAACTTTATAATAATACAATTTATTGACACAAACATAAGCTTATTCATAACTCTTTTATTCATAAAATAAGATAATTCGTTAAAAAAGCTAATAAGCTAGCTTATAACTAAACATAATAAACTTAAATCATCTAATTCTTAAGCTTATTCAAAACTCTCATCTAATTCAAAATCTTATTCATAACTTCCATCTATATCAAAAGCTTATTAAAAAAATCAACGTCTTCACATAAATCACCTAATAAGCTAGCTTATTTATTAAGAACAATGATTTCAAATAATTCGCTCAAAAAAAGCTAAATAAAAGCTTATTATTATAATGATGATAAATTAATAAGCTTATTCAAATCAAGTAAGCTAAAATAAGAAAGATCTCTAACCTAGTGATGATCAATTCGTGATGAGTTTGTGATTGATTCATGTTGACCAACGTGATGGATTCATGATCGGTTCATAATCATCAAGTCGGATTCGTGATGGATGTATGACGATGGATCTGAGAAATTAGAGGATTTATAGAGAGATAAAGAAGATCAGGGGTAGAGAGAGAAAGTGAGTGAGATGTGTGTGTTTTTATGAGAAAAAGAAGTAAAAAATGCTTATATAGTTGACAGGGAAATGACGAAAATACCCTGCAATGTAAAATGAGGATTTAATCTCAATCATTGGATGATATGGAGATGTAGGGTGAGAATGAGTCCCCAATATTTGAGATAAGTTTGGTATCCAAATGAACTTAAATCATTATGTATTTAAAAGTTGCGCTTTACATATATATATATATATATATATATATATATATATATATATATATATATATATATATATATATATATATATATATATATATATATATATATATATATATATATATATATATATATATATATATATATATATATATATATATATATATATATATATATATATATATATATATATATATATATATATATATATATATATATATATATATATATATATATATATATATCCATATATATATAATTAATTTTAAAAACAGAGTAATATATGAAATTAATTATTTAATATTTATCTTTACTAGACCCTTCGGAGCTTGTTTGTGTGAGAACAGGATGATGCTTGTTAAAAATCCCTTGGGTAAATTACACGTTTAGTTTTTGTAAACATTTTTTTTATAAAAATCCAATATTTTCAGTGAGAGGTCCATCAGCCACATTGCTCGTAGTCAAGGAGGAAACGAGATTTATTTGCTACGAGAAGATTTTTGATTAACTTTTTGCCTAGTCCTGTGTTGCCACGACTACACCATGAATATGGTTGTGGGCTTATCCTTTTATTGGTCTTTTTTCTCATTTTTCTTGTTATCTTTCCCATCCTTCCAGTCCTTGATGAGATGCTTGAGCTTGCTTGACTTCACCAACCCCTCAATGTTCTTTTTAAGTTGGATTAATTCATTTGTACCGTGCCCCTCATCATTGTGGTACCCACAGTACTGATTGCCCTGACGATGGTCTACCAAGGTGGTTTAGGGAAATTTGCTCCTTCAGACATCAAAATCTCTCTCAGGGTCATTTTTAGGGGGTGACTTGTCGTTTCCGCGCCCTCCTCTTTGCTGGCCTCGATAATCAAGACTCCGATTATTGCTCTGAACGTTCGGCTGCCTTTTAGGCTGGTCATATGACTTGTGGTTCTGGTTTCTCTTTCTACTATTGGCAGTCGTGGTCTCTCTCTGTATAAGGGATTTGACCCTCTTCATTAGTTCGTCAAAGGTTGACGGAACTTTTTCATTCAGGCGTCTAATTAGCTCTCGGTTAGTTATCGCTTGCATGTAGTCATAACTTTTTAAAACTTTTGGGCATGCTCTGACTTTGTTAAACTCTTATTTGAATCGCTCCGTGAAGTCTTCCGTCGACTCCCCCGCAGCTGTTTCATTGTTGTGAGTAAGACTGGGGCCTTATTATACCTCTTACGTTGGGTATAGTTCCTTCTAAAGGCCCTCTGCAGGTCTTCAAATCCAATGATGCTTCGATGAGGGAGTTTTTCGAACCAGTCTTGTTCGTTATCGATTAGGGTAGAGTTGAACATGTGGCACCACATTGGCATCGGCCACCACTCGATTCTCGCCTGCGACTCGAAGACTTTCAAGTGGTCATCGGGATCGCCCGTACCATTAGGTCTTAACATTCGATGGCATTCATCTCTTTTTGTCCTCCGAGTAATTTCGGATGCGACTTGTAAAAGCATCCACCTTCTTTCGACGCCACAGGAGAGACAAGTCCTCATTCTCGCGTTAAAACTGGCGATGAGAGTGTCTCTGGTGTTCCCTTTCACCGTTTGAAGAATCCGAGGAAGAGTACCTTGGTCTGCGGCGCCTAGGGTGATGATCATTAGAGTCGGAGCTAGACGAGTCATAGCTAGGCGAGCGCCTTCCTCACCTTGACCTACTTCGTTGGCTTCTTTTAGGTCCCCGACCTTGAGGTTCAGGGGTTGGGTCCTTTTCTTTATCTGGGGGGCTAATATTATTAAAGACACTCATACGCCGGGTATCCTCGACGAGAGTTTCCAAGGCTACATGCCCCAAGGACCCATCTGAATGGCAGGAAGTTTCCCGCTCTGTTTCTAGATCGGCTATAATTTGATCCCCTATTCGTTTGTAGATGCTCCACAGCTGAGGTTGTTCCTCGGCCTGGTGTCTCCTTTGTCTCTTACCTAGATGTTGCGGCGTACCGCTTTTCCTCGTTGTTCAGCTCTCATCCTCGCGGTGATTAGGGAAACGCGGGCGTCAAAGTTCTGGTTGACGTAATCCTCGATATTTTCCTCGTTAATAGGAGCGATCGTGTTGTCTTCTATTCCCGCGTTAGGCTGCTTTTGTGCATTCTTTTAAGGGGAGGTGGCGCTGAACCTGGATTAGGGTTGTTCACCGCCAACTAGTGTCGGAGTGTTGGACGGCGAATTAGCCCCATGTGGGAGCAGATTTGCTACATTTCGGCTATTCGCACCACTGGCTAACCCTGAAGTAGAGTGAGGGGAGGCTATGTGTGCCTCCTTCGACGTGTTCTTGCTAGAGTTCTTCTGGTTCTCCGTAAATTGACCACCCTAAGTCACGTTCTTTGAGAATTGTGTAGGGTTCCACGGATGGCGCCAACTATAGTCATCATTGTGGACAAGTGCTATAGATTCAAACTTAGTTGTTGGATTATGGGTACAACTTTATGAATACTAAGATATATATAGATAATAACAGTGCTTTGTGTATCATTAAAAATCATGTACACCATTCTAAAACTAAACAAATAGAGATTAGACATCATTTTATTAGGGATTGCTTTGAAAAAGGTTTGATCCAACCAGGCAATATTGACTCTAAAGATAATGTGTTAGATCATTTGACAAAAAAATTTGATGTTGGGAGGTTCCAGTACTTGGTTGCAAGTATTGGAATTGTTAATCCTTGAAAAATGCTTGTCTTAATGTTGTAAAAGTATGTACAAGGATACACACAGTTATTTGTCTATGCACTGTTAGTCTTTTCTGCTGTCATTTTAGCAGTTGACGGGCTTTCTCTACCCACTGTTGTGAGTAAAGTAGCCTTCGTCGTTGTATCTTTTGTGGTTTTTGTCTAACAATACAGGATATTGGAGCAATATGGATGGATGATTGCTCATGGTTGGATTTGTAAGTGACAATTTTTTTATTTATGATGGTTGGAATGTTCACATTACTATCTTGAAATAATAATTTGTTTGTTCAGCTGTAAAATTTTGTAAGTGTATCTCTGATTGTAGTGTTTTACCACACCTTTAGGAAAAGGCGGTAAATAGGGAAAGTATTAAGTGATGATTTAGGAAAATCAAACACCAATGACCCAATGAAGTTTGTTTCCCAATGAGGTATATGTGTGTGAATAATTCGTAATTGGTTTGAGATTAATATTGGATAGAAGGGGATGAGAAAAGAGAATGACGAAGACGTGAAATTAATTACTACGATAACTAAACGTAAAACCATAAAAAGTACAAAAATAAAAATTAATTCTAAAAATTACCAAAAATTCACCAAAAATCAAAATAAATAACTAAGAGTTTACCAATGATCAAAACTTTTTCAAACCTTTTAATTAATTAAATATTAATTTTTAAATGTTAATTAAAGCCCTAAAAATCAAATTAATTAACAAAAAGCCCAAATAAAGATTTTTCAATTGGTAAACCTCTAAATGGACCTAAAAAGATTAAAACTATTTTTATAAATTTTTAAACTAAGAAAAACTATTTAAAATGACTTAAAAACTATTAAAACTTAAAATAATTATAAAAATTAATCTAAAGATGATAAAATTAATCTAAAGATGATAAAACTAATCTAAGAGTTGCAAAATTCCTATTTTAATGTATTTAAGCTAAGAAAAATATAAAAAGTGCAAAAATGTGAAATTTGAAAAATAATAATAAAATAATATTAAAAATCCAAAAATTATAAAAAAACGTCTAAAAATTTGCAAACTAGTTTATTTTAACCTGAATAATCAGAAAATGAAAGTGAAATTACCAAAATACCCCTAATGGGCCCTCAAATGGGCTAAAAGCAAAATCAGTCAACCTTAATGGGTTTTTTTATCCCAAAAGTCAAAATAAGCCCAAATAACTTGGAAAAGCCCTATCCGACTCAAAATTCAATTCTAAACACAAAACTCTGAAGGCCCAAAAGCTGAAAATAAGCTTATCACAGCTTAATGAACACACAGCTTATTCTTATTGGGCCAATAAGCCCATTAAGCAATAAGCCAATGCCATAAGCTCTAATTTGACACACAACCTTCTTTTGGGATACTAAAGAGATCTGTAAAAAGAAATTTTGAAAAAGCACACTCAATAAGCCAGAAATAAGCCAAGTACAAACCCACTAAAAGACAAAATAGTCAGGTTTTAGTTCTAGGGCACCTCAAGACTTGATTCAACTTGCAAAAGGTTATAAATGACTTCAATAAGCCAAATAAATCAACCAAAATCCAATAAGCAAAACCAATAAGCTGGAATTAAGCAATAAGCACTTATGAAAAAGTCAACTAAGTTGGTTTTCTAGTCAAACCCTAAAGTCAACCCACCAAATGCACCAGTATGAACAAATGGGTCAAATAATAAGCACCTATTACAAAATCAAAGTTGATGCTGGTTAAAATAAGCTAGATTAGCTTATTGATAAGCTGAACACAAAATTACACTAGCAGTGGCTAGTAGCAGGGGAAAGGAGTTCCCACTACTTTGACTATTTGACCTTTGATTTTAGAGAGATTCTATATGTTTTGTTGGAAGACAAGGGCACCCAAGTGATTAGTTAATCACAAGGAGTCACAATCAAGCACAATAACACACTTCAGTATCACCAATTAGCACAGAAAAATCAAAAGATGCTCAGATCTAGCACAAACATGGATATTAAGCTGTTATGAACACTTAAGCAGTTTTGAGCTAGAATAAGCACACCAAATTCAACTAGATGCATACACAAGCTATATAAACTGTTATTAAGCACAAACAAACTTAAATCAATCAATGAATCAAAGTATGAAACAAGTTCAAAGCAGATTCAACTTGCTGATATGAACTTCAAGAACAAATGCACACTTTGTTGATATAAATGATCAAAGATCCAAATTCAACACTTCAATCCTACTTCCCTGATGTAACTAACTAGTTTTTATCACTTGTTAACCCTAGTCTATGATTAGAACTAGGTGTCCTTCAAACCTCAGCCAATTTCAACAAGTATACAAGATTTTAGGGCCTATTGATGATTCTAGGTGTTTATATGCACAAAGCTTGCAGATAAATAACCACTTACACTTATGAGACAGGTTCCAACACAAAGCAACACAAAGAACAATCTCAAAATAACACAAATCCAAAACAGGTTGTTATCCCAAACACACCTTAATCCATAACTTTTCAAAGCAACTTGTGATTTCTAAGCACAACCTACTGATTTTATCATTCAAACACACTTCCTAGATGACAACTAACAGATTCAAACACAAAAATCACAACCTCAAACACAAGAACACAAAATCACAGTCCAAATACCAAAACAGGCTATATCATGAAATTTTTAGGGGAAACTTAAACAAGAGGCCATACCTGTCCTCCACAACATCCTAGGAGGACCAGCAATGCTCCTTGGACCTTGTTTAACAACTAGAACAAGACCAAGGTTCTTTACAAAGAGGATCAAAACCTACTGATGTTCAAAGTAGAACAAGGTTTTGATGATTATGATTCTTCAACACAAATGAACAAACAACTCACCCAATAGCTTAAATCTCTTCTCAGGCTTGGTGTCAACAAGCTTGAAGGAGCTTTAGGCTCTTGGCTAAGGATTAGTACAAGATAAAAGGTAAAACAGAAACAAGGATTTCAAGGTTTTTGAACCTTTGAAAACCTTACAAACATAGACGTGCCTTAACCACAAGATTAAGGAAGGTCTATAACATCAAATGGAACTCAGATTTCAGCTATTCTAACACCAACTTTTATAAAACACAAAAGAGATTTCACAAATTTTAAGAAATTCAAATTTTATTTAAATAAAAAGGAATTACAAAGATAATAGCCAAAATCTGGAACAAAGGGACTCTCACAAGTTGAGGTCTCCTTTTATAGGCAAATGCTTACAAAACACTATTCATAAACCCTAGCTAGAAAATCCCAATATTGTCCCTGAAGTCTTCTAGATCTTTTGATGGAATGAGCTATCCAAATTGATCCAAGTCATTCAATTTGCGTTGTGAGTAAGCAAGGGATAATAGCTGTTGATTTGGCTACGTGTCCTTACTTGGAGAGGAGGGTGTGATGTGATTGGGTAACGGGGTAGATGGTAGGGTCCATTGGTGAGTGGAGAAGAGGGATTTAATGTTGGGATGGGTTTCAGGTGAGGTGAATCACACGGGGGAACAACTAATTGCATTTTACCCTTTGTTGGTAAAAAGTAATTTCTGGGTTCATTACGTGCTACAGTGCCACGTTTGATCCGATTTTAGTGGGGGATTTGTGTTTGGCGCGTGTTTGTTTAAGTTTAAACTTTGGAAATGGCAATATGAGTCCTTGTTCTTTGGGAAAAGTGGTATAAGAAGATTTTCAGACTTGTAAACTCGTTTCCTTTGTTATTGAAGTTTCTGAATTCCCACATTGGCCACAAAAAGTTTTGGAAAAGGGAATTATGGCTTTTTAAACTTTAGGCTAATTACAATTTCAGTTCTTATGATGTTTTATCCATTTTTAAAGGACTAGAAATGCAATATTCTTGAACTTCAAGGGCTTCTTTGGATCTTGGACTTTATGAAGGACCATTATTGACAATTTAGTATTGCTGAGGGACTAAATTTGCCAATTCTTCAAACTTGGAGGACCTTTTTGTAATTTTGACAAACTTAAGGGACCAAACTTGTATTTATGAATTCACAAGGGTTTTAAGTGTCATTTCTTCATTCATTGAGGATCAATGTTGTATTTCTTCAAGTCTTCAAGGGTTAATCTTGGATAAATCATGAACTAGGGCCCGGTTCTTTGTACGGCTTCGTTTCTCATGTCTGTTTTTCCTTGTTTCTTGTGATATTTTGTATTTTTCACGATATCCATACCTAAAATACACATAAACACAAAAGCAAGCATATATATATGGTATTTTATGACATTCTTATGCATTTAAAGCCCGAACAGAACGATGAGATCATGTATAAATGCCATCTCATCAATCTCTAACTTAAGGGGAGGTATTAGGATACCTTTAGGCTCTTAGGGAACTATTAGAATGTTCATATGTGGTTCTAGACTGTATCCAAAGGTGAGTGAGGGCTAGGAATGATGAATACATTCCTTTGGGTTTGTTGGAGTTCCTAGACCATGAGACACTATAGCATGCAAGTCCATAACAAGATTTGTATGATGACAAGACCTTTTTTACTTAGAATTGGGCTTGGTCGAATGGGAAACTTAGAATGTATGTTTTTGGGATAACTTGGGAGTTACAAAGGTTTTATATGAGTTAGCTTTATCTATGGGGCATTTGTGAGCAAAGGACTCTAGAGATCTTGCATATCTATCATGCTTTTTCATATGTGTATGCATGGACAGTGTTTGTCACTTATGCTTATTACAGAAGATTTAGTTCCATTAGGATAATTACTTTATTTGTGTAATTTTTATTTTTGACCTTGAGACTTCTATCCCCTGATAGTGGTTTTCTTGGCATTATCATGTATAATCTACCCTCTGTTGGCTAATTTTGTACACACTGATAAAATATGATCGTTGGCACTGATAGAACTTTTGACCGTTGAAAAACATTGGGTCCCACCCGGTTGTAATGTTTTAGAGATATTGGCAGTAATTTAGATAGGTAGGTATATTTTCTACAATTAATGAGATTAGTGTATTATTTTCAAGATTTACTTGAGTATAATTTTGAACTTTTTATAAACTCACCTCTTTTTCAACCAATCATATCCCTACTTGTCTACTATATTACCTCCAATACGCCTCCAAACAGTGCCACTTGCAATATTTCTAATTTTTACACTCACATCATCATATTATTCACTTTTCTTTCATCTTAAGCTTTCATACTTTTGACAATGGCGCCCAACGTCAGACCTGAAAATCATGAACTTGTTTTTCACCCTCAACACAACATGATCTCATATTTGGAGAAGGTTGAAGGGCATGCTCAATACCAGGGAATGATTGACTTCATGAGGACGTCCAAATTCAGGTTTGCTCTTACTCATATACCTATTATTCCTATCTCACACATCTTATAGTTTTGGAAGAATGTTACTTCCATGATAGTTGATGGTGTGAGGACATTAGAGAGCTTTGTCCATGGGGAAAGAAGGGAGTCACTGAAGCCCTCATTCCTCAAGCTTTAAGGCTTGATGATTTGGGTGGTGTGGATGCTCTTCCCAAGGAAGAGCTAAATGTTGGACTTACAGGCCTATGATACAACCTTCCACAATGTCGTACTTCAAAATATGACAAAAATCAATTTCCCCTAGCCTGGAAGTTCATGATTCATTCTCTAATGCAGTGCCTTAGTCCTAAATCCTTTGAATTTAATGAAATTAGTCATAGTATGGCTATTTCCATTGTCTGCTTGGCTTTAGGACGATAGTACAATTTTTCTAAAATGATTTTTGAGGGCATGATGAAAAATAAGGGTACTAAATTTTTTTGTTATACCCATGATTTTTGCAATTGGTTTTGGATCTACAGGGTGCTTGCACTATTGAGCACTCTAACTATTTTGTGATACATGTATAACAAAGAAAACTTTTCACCACCCTCAACACTGAAAACCCTAGGAATTTTCCACTCACTCAACCCATGGTTGATCAAATCCAATGAGGTGAGGTTGTTGCAGACCCAGAAGTCAACCAACCAGAAACCCCATCCCCTGATAATGTTATTGACATGGAAATAGAGTCCCCTGAACCAGATGTTGTAACCCCTGAGTAGATTGCTAATCTATACTTTAAATATGAGAATCAAGCTTTGGAACAAGATGTGCCTATTTCTATCCAAATTTGGGGAATCGAAGGTCTGTTAAGGTTGTAGAATAATCTAAAGGTTTTGGAGGCAAATAGGGCAGAGAATATCTTGGCTAAACTAATTTCTCACAGGCAACAGTTTTGGAAGTGTTTGTTGAGAAATGAGCAAACAGAGTAGACATGGAACAAATTTAGAGGTCATTCATTTGAAGAACTGGAAGAAATGGCTTATCTTATTTTAGAAGAGATTTGAAAGCTTAATACTAAGATCAAGACTTCAGCTAAAAGACAAGAATAAGTAGAAAGAAGATGGAAAGAGGAACATGTGGTTGTTGCTAGGCCAAAGAAGAAAGGTTTGAAGCTCAACTTTCTAGAGATTGATGTTTTTGATACAAGCTTACCTAGTGATAGTTTATTAAAGGCAAATATGGAGCTTGTAATATTAGGTGATATTGTAGTTGAGCTTGTGGAGCTTAGGAACCTCATTGTCAAGTATGAGCAAGATAAGGATATAGGTTTTTAGAGGTTTACAAGGCATGGAGGAAAGATTTAAGTATTTACTTCCCTTGGATATTTATTCAGTAGTATGAATAGGGAAGACTTGGAAAACATTTGGAATTTGTTGTTGGAGGAGTACAGTGAAAATGTTCCAACAAATTTTGGAGAGAGTATGATCTGGTCTACATTTAGGAGAATGTTTGAGCCAGATCAAGATGATCTAGTATGGCTGGATTTATCTGATGCAGATGGCTTTGATTGGAGATTATTTATAGCAGTTGGAGTTTATCATCTCAGCACCTCAAAGTTTTCAAAGTACTTGTTGGTGGATACAGTCTCTCCACTGTCACAAGACAATATAAAGAAGATGATAAAGTCAAAGCTCAAGGTTGACTACACTAGTGATTTGGGAGTGCTGTTTTTGAAGTATATTTATTCTCAAATCCAAGGCTAAGTATGTTTCTAAGAATCTTCTTTGAACCTTATTGTTTTATTCAGAAACTTGATAGTAGGAGTAATATCAAGTTTAGGGGAGGATTGTTGGGAAGAAAATGTTTAAGTCTTAGCCGCTGACAGAAGATTGTTAGCCACTGATGAGATATATTCTAGCCGCTGTCATAATATCGTGTAGCCACTAATAGAAGACACTAAGTGAAGACTCTCACCCACTTATGGGATTGCATAGATCAACACGTTTATTAGTTTAAGGAAGATAATGTCGTATAAGTTATTTACATTAATTATCTTTGTATAACTTCCTATTATAGTTGATCTTAGCTTGATGTACAAGGCTCCTTAATCTATAAAAGAAGGCCTTAAGGTTAGATGCCGAATAACGCTTTCATACATTGTTCACTTGGTTATTAATCGATTGAAAGTTTAGTAATTGTTTGTGTTTGTGTTCTTTGTTCTAAGTATTAGATTCCGTATAATACTTAGATTGTTAACTACACAAAGTTTCTCTACCTATTACTCTTGATATTATCTCGATAATACAAAGCTAAATCGATATAAGTTTGGGATCAACAAGGACATATTCCTTAAATACCGGGTTTAGGCGATGACCAACTTATCCCTAAATGATCACATTTATGGGGATTTGAGTCGAGCTCATGACGCGGTTATCAAAAACGAGGTGCCTTGTGGGGGATTCTCATGCTTATCCTTTTATATATTATCTCTTTATAAAGTAGTTAATGTGAGGAGACTTGTTCTCTTCCAACCTTCTTTTCGTGATTGTTTGTGATGTGATTATCTAGGAATCAATCATCATCAAAGCCTCTCGTGTTTGTTTTATTCACGCATCACTCGAGCTTCGATCGTTTGCTTTTAAAAATCTGTTATCCGATGATATACTTTTCTTACTAACGTTTACCTTTTAGCACACCTTATAAACGGATTTTATATCATTCGTTATACCTTTTCCATGCTAGGATTAAGCATTCGACTCTTCGCCTCTAGTATGGGGGTGTTTCAACCTTAGATTTTAAACATCAAGGACAATGTTTCGTTTTAGTACAGTAGTAAATAGATACTTGCTTTGCTATGTCTTCACGTACTCATTTTTCATCATTTTGTTATAAATAAGTGCCAAAAATGGCTGAATTTTAAAATCTGAAGATGCGTATATGTGATTAATCTCTCATTATCCCAATGAAAGTGTTAGAAGTATTTAAAGTGATGGTCATATAATATACCGTTGCGAAGCTCGTGGAAAGTGCTACTTAATGGCGTCGAGAGTTTCAAGTTATTGTTGTTTATGTAACAAGAATTAGTCCCGGACACACAAATGAGGAAGGTCTCCTAAACATATAACCCTTAGTATAAAAGGCAAATTCATCCTCGTTTGTGTGAGTGTGTTTTCTATTTCTAAATTTGTAGAGAGACAAAGTTCTTGTCTTTCTCTTACTAGGATTACACATACTTTTTCCTTGTTCTTTCTTTCTTCTTCTTTCTTAATCTAATATTTCTTTCTTTGTTTTAATCTTGTTCTTTATCATCTTCTTGTATAGTTTATGTTCATCATCTTGTCTCGTCACGTCATCTTTATCCATGGATTTCGGATTGGGTTGGTCGTGTGTTATAGTTCTTACAAGTGGTATCATTCGCCAAGGGATTCGTGGTTAGCTTATTTGGTTCGTGTGTTTTATGCTCCATACCTCACGTCTCAATTTTTTGTGTTTTTCGCCTCTAAATCCTTCTTAAAATCACCTACATAGTCGTGGTAGGGATTTGGGTTTCTTGTTTTGGTGAAAATCGCAAAATTTTTAGTTTTTGGCTCGATTTCTAGGTAAAGATCTCGTTTTTATATCATCCGACATATATCAGACTATTTGGGCTGGATCCCGAATTCAAGAAGTGTTGAATATTCCGGAAAGACAAATTTTTGTTATTCTGAATTCCAAGCATAATTGTGTTCCGAATTCAGGTTTTAAGTTTATTCAGGATTCAAGGTTTTCTCAATATTTAGAATCGAAGGCTTGTTATTCAGAATTCAAGGCTTATTCGACATTCCGGATTCGTGGTTTATTCAGATCTCAACTTTCCGGATTGAAGACCATTTTTATTCCGGATCGAAGACCAACATTTTATTCCAAACTCAAGTACTTTTTGTGTATTCCGGATTGGATGGGATAGCGTTCATTCCGAATTCAAGACAAATACGTATTCCGAAATGGAGAATTGTGTCACATTCTGAATTGAAGACAAATTACACATTCCGGATTAAAGACAAAATTACATATTCCGAATTGACGACTTTACATATTCTGGATTCAAGATTTGAAGTACATTCCGGATTTCAGTGTTTGATTCCAGATTTACAAAATTCAGGATTTGTGTTAGATTCCGGAATTGGTGATATTCAGGATTCAAGATTTTTGCATATTCCGAATTAAAGACACATTCATATTCATATTCCGAATTTAAAGCTAAGTTGATTCCGAATTCAGGATCACTTCTATATTCCGAATTGGGAGATTTAGATATTCCGAATTCCAGTTATTTCGAATACAAATTATTCCGAACTCAAGATCAAGTTTCTATTCCGAATTCAAGTATACACATTTTTCCGTATTGAGCATTACAGATTGAGCTTTCCGAATTGAATATTCCGAATTGGGTATTGTGCACTCGTATCATTTTTTCCGAAATCGTGGTTTTTTTGTTCCATGTATTTTTAGACTTAGTCGCTATCTAGACTAGGTTCGTTGCATAGTTTACCAAAAAAAAGAAAAAAGAAAAAGAAAAAAAAAGTTAAAATTTTTACGTAGATCAAATTTTTTATATACTAGTTTTTGGATATTTCTAACACGATTTCAAATTTTGGCAATTCGAAAAATTTTCGGTTTATTTTATATCGGACTGAGGTATTTTTTGCCGGAATGGAAAATTTCGGCATAATTTGATTTTTTGAGAGTCCAAAACGAGCTTTCTACGAATTGAAATCCTAGATTACACACGGCCTCTACTATGACGTTTCAACAAGACATTCATGCTACGGGTATTGATAATCGTAAGTGCATTGCCAGAAAGAAGAGGGATGCTGCATATCTCTAGACTCAACTTCTTATAGCACAAAAGGAAGAAGCAGGAATTACACTTCTAGCTTAAGAGTTTGATCTCATGGCATCTATAGCAGAATATGATGAGGAAGAAGAGTTGACTACAACCTCCATCTTGATGGCTAATTCGCAGCAAGCATCAACATTGGGAATTTAGGCTGACAGAGCTCCTGTGTATGATTCAGACGGTTCCTCTAAGGTACACCCACGTTTCAATGATAATGAGTTATATAATATGTCCAATTAGGAGGAAGAGTATATTGAGTCACTTGAGCCCTACACTGAGACACACGGGGTTCCAGCGAATAATAGCAATATTATTTCTAATGCGCCCAGTGTGGACCTTAGTGGAGATCAAGTAGCCCAACCTACAACCCTTCTTGACGAGACGCATGCGTATTATAAATCATTATTTGATAAGCTTGCCAAGGATGTTGCTCATGCGAATGTGGTTAATAATAAGTTTAGAGAAACTAATGTCAAATTGACCACTGAGCTTGCGGGATACAAGGAACGAGAGAAAAGTTTTGAAATTCATCATGCTAAAATCAAGGAACTTGAACAAGCTCATGCTACATCGGTTTATCAAGAAAAATGCACCAATAAGAAATTAAATGCCTTACATTTAAGTAGTGCTAAAAAGATAAGCGAATTGAATGATGAAATCACCTCTCTTAATAAACAGCTTTTAAATGAACAATCTATTGTTTTTTATCTAAAAGAAGAAAGTAAAAAGCTGAAACATGATTTCAAAATTCGGGAAGATGGGCTTCTTGAGTATTTTTGCAACACTTAGGATAGGATCAGGGAATTGGATAACCTTTTGGTAAAACGTGGCCAATCTATACAGACGATAAACATGCTCGCACCAAAATTGAATGAGATTAATTACACCTGTTACAAATTGGCTTTAGGTTGTCCTCTTCCTCCCAATCCAGAATATCTTTAGCATGCTCAGACCACCCAACACAGTCTATATAATGGTAATGTGTTGCTAGATAAACATGATCCTCCCATTGTGCATGATTCGGAGGAAACCGTTGAACTTTCCGAAGAGAGTCGTTTATGATTGCAAAAGCTTAATAGAGAAATCACACCGGTTTATTATCCAAAAAATAATCCTCCAACAACATTTGTTCGGTCTAAAACAAGTACTGAAATGTTTTTGATACCAAGTGAGGAATTGTCAGATGATCCTCCTAAACCAAGTGTTGCTCGACGATTTCTAAATGAGGTAAAAGATAACTTTGTCACTCATAAACGGGTTGTTAATTCCAAAATTACTGGAGGAAATTTTACATCGCCCGTTCAGATTGAGGTCCAAAAAATTCTTCAAAGCGAAATCAATCCACTTAATAATCAAGTAGGCACTAGGATAAGCAATTTTGAAAACACTTTTCTGAAAAAACAACCAACTTTGTTGAAGACTTCAAATCTTTGGCAAAGGAGGTTGATGAATCACTTGATAGAATTAAAATTTTGGAAAGCGATCGTGAACGTCTCTCGAAAGCAAGTGTCAATGGTGATAGTATTGATAGTAGCCCCGTTGCGTTAAATATCTTTGTGTCAGATAATGAAACCCTCCAAAATGAGCTTGATCGTGTGTTGGAAATACGTTTTTCGTATTTAGAAAGTCTCGGTCACTCCAACAATATAGTTAAGGGCTCGTAGCATAGTTTAGTTACATTTTATATTAGCCCGACCCATGAGCATGTTCATGGGCCGGAGGCCCAAGTCCACTAATGGACTTAGGTATATAAACCCCTTTCCTTCATGGAAAGGGGTGTTGGGAATAAATTATGAGTCAGTTCACTAGACGCTGATAAGAAGAGTTCAAGCGCTGATAAGAAGAAGTTGGACGCTGACAGCCAAGCGTTGACATTTTAAGAAGTCAACGCTGACAGCCTTGAAGACAAGCACTGATGGAATATATCTTCATACGAATCTTTTTGTTTATTTGTTTCTATATTTGTATATGGTAAAGATAAGTTCAACATTTTATTTTTCATTATTATCTTTACCTAGAATAGTTGATTCGTAGCTTATTGTACAAGACTTCTTAATCTATAAAAGAAGGTCTTTTAGGTTAATGTTGATCATCAGTTATAATAAGTTTTCACAAGTTAAACCTCTTTCATTGTAATCAAGTTCGATTATTCTAATACAAGTGAAAGTTTGTTTAACATCTTTGTGTTTTAGATTAAGTGTTAATTCCGCATAACACTTAGTTACTTTATTCATAAGCAAAGGTTTCTCTACGTGTATTACTTGATCTAATCTCGTATACACAAAGCTAATCGATCTATGTTTGGGATCAACAAGTGGTATCAGAGCCAGGTTGAGAAACTTTTGATCTTTAAGTAACGCAAGAACCCTAAAACACCAAAAACCCTAAAACAACGAAACCCTAAATTTCTCAAAACCCTAAAAACATCATGTTTGGCTCAGAACAACCTCCTGCTCCTGTTTTGCTACAAAGCAACACCACAAACCCTAGTATCAAAATTCCCATGTTTGATGCCAGGAACTTCGAGCTTTGGAAGTCCAATTTTGAGCAATATGTAGCCATCCATGACTACACTCTTTGGGAGATTGTTGAATATGGGAACACATTCAACAAAGCTCAAAAGATTGCTAATGCTATTGCCACAAGGTCAGCTGTTCCTAATTGTCCTGAAGCTGATAAGAAGGAAAAGCCTGAAGATGGAAGAGCTGTATCTGCTGAAGATATAGCCAAGAAAAGGGTGGACATGAAAATTTTGAACCTCATGAAACACGCCTTGGGTCATGAGAATCAGCACAAGTACAAACGCTTTGAGTCTGTAAAAGAGCTTTGGGAAGCTCTTGAAGTAGCACATGGTGGCAATGCTGACACAAAAGAAGAAAAGAAGAAGCAACTCATGCATGAGTATGCTGTCTTTAAGGCTCAACCCAATGAGAATCTCAGCAGTGTGAGAAGTAGACTGCTTGACATTACAAGTCAACTTTCCTTCATGGGAACACAGATTGATGACCCTGACTTGAATGCTACTTTTCTCAAAAGCCTTGGTGATGTATGGAAGATTGAGGCAAGATCCATTCTTGTCAATAACACCCACAAAACCTCTAGGTTTGATGACATCTTCAACAAACTAAGACTGTTGGAGAATGAATGGCTTTTGGAGAGTGATAATAAACCTTCCAGTAGCAACATGGCCTTCTTCTCACAAAGTGAAGGCCAATTTGATTCCATGAACTCCTATGGACATCTAGTCACTGGATCTGCATGTGTCAACGCTGGATCACATCCTATCAGCGTTGGAACACATCCTGTCAGCGCTGGATCATATCCTGTCAACGCCTCATACTCAAGCGTTGACACTCACAACTTTGGCGCTGATGGAATTAAACCTGCTGGATTAGATCTAGATACTGTGTGTGCATTCATTGCTTCTTTGCCCAGTGATTCAAGGATTACATATGAGGATCTTGAGCAAATGAGTGATGAGCAATTGGAAGAGATGGACATCAAGTGGACTATGGCTCTTGTAAGCTTAAGAGCAAACAGGTTTAATAAAAGGTTCAAGAAGAAGATGACCTTTGATGCTAAGGATGTTGCTGGATTTGACAAATCCAAAGTTGAGTGCTACAATTGTCATCGTATGGGGCACTTTATGAGGGAATGTAGATCTCCAAGAAGATCTGATGCTGGTAAGCCTTCAAGCCAAATGGTTAAGAGCCAAGATTCCAAGGCCATGGTAGCTGTTCAACAAATTGATGGTGTTGGAGGATGGGACTGGAGCTGGAACTTTTTGGCTAAGGATGAGGAAGAGGACAAAGCATTGGTTGCTGAAGTTAAAGAAGAGCATGTTGAATATGCTCTCATGGCACACTCCTCCTCTTCATCAGATAATGAGGTATATGATGATGCTTTCTGTTTTAAGGGTTGTCGTTTAAATACTGAAAAACTAAATCAAGAGATAGTAAAATTATTAGATGAGGCAAGTGCTGAAAGATGCAAAGTATCTAATTATCAAATTGCTCTCACCCAAACAGAAAAGACAGTAGCTGAGTATAAGAAAATGGAGTTTGATTTAAAGGATAAAATAAATATCTTAAATCATGAGTTACATCAAAGTAAAGATATTCAAGATATCACAAACAGGGTTAATCTTGATTTGATAGCTAAGTTAGATGAGGCTAACAAAAATAAAGATAATGTGAGTCTTAAAATCCAGAGATTTGATAAGGCCACACAAACCCTAGGAGAGTGTGTTAGTAAACAAAGAGACTCTAAGGACATGAGTGGGATTGGGATGAAAGATTATACTGGTGTTCCACCACCAGCTGGGGATTTCTATGGTGTCCAATCAAAGGACTTATCTTGGACTGGCTTGCCAGAACTCCAAGAGAAGGAATTCATTCCTCCACCTAGAGTGACTTCCCCAGTTGAAGAGTATAATCAAAAACTGACTGACCTAGATGAGTGGAAGAAAGCTAACCACACTTTGTTTGTTAAGGGAGGGTTGTTGTGTGAAAGTCCAAATGAGCCCACACCAATCACGAGCCATGATCCTACACCTATTAAAATCACACACCCAACCACTGGCAAAGCTGTTGACCTTGGCTCACAAACTGTTAGAAAACCTAGTGTTAAGTATGCAGAGATGTATAGGAATACTAGGTCACCAAAAAGCCAAGTTAATAACCATGGAACATGCTTCTTTGCTTCTAGACCTAAGACCATGTCTAGAAAAGCCTGTTACACTTGTGGTAGCTTTTCACATTTGGCATACAAATGTGTCAACGCTTCCAATGTCAACGCTGATAGGAACCATTTCAGCGCTGACAAAAGTCAACATAGGTCAAACACTGTCAGACCCAAAACCTTTGTGAACAAAAGTTCACAAGTTGTTAGACCAGCCCCATTCTTTTCTAGAGGGTCTAACACACATGGCCTAAGACCTTTCCAAAAGTCAAACACTTGGTCAAATAGGCAATGGGTTCCTGTAGCAAACCCTAGGTTCAACGCTGATAAAAGCAATCGGGGCGCTGACAAGAACAATTTCAGCGCTGACAGACACACTGCCAAACCTAGGTATTTGCAACCACAGGGAAATGGGTCTAAAGCTTCTACTAGCTTAACATGGAGACCAAAACAAGACCAAAACCCTAATTCTACTGGTCTTTCTATGACATGCAACAGGTTTCATTATATTTCAAAGGTCATGTCAAGACCAATTGGGGTTAACTGGACTTTTCATCCTAAAAGGGATGAGAATGGGGTTGTTGTGAGAACTAAGACTGTTCTTATTGAACAACCAGATGAATCCAAGTCTTCTGAGACTTGGGTTCCCAAAGAAAACTAATGTGTTTTCTTTATGTGCAGGGCATTCAAAAGAAGATCAATGATTATGGATATTGGGATAGTGGATGCTCAAGGCACATGACAGGAAAGGAAGACTATCTGACGAACTTCACTCCTATTCAAGATGGTGATAAGGTATACTTTGGAGGGGGCTACGGCACCATCACAGGAAAAGGAACCCTTATCACCAATAATCTACGTTTTGAGAATGTCTTCCTGGTAAAAGAACTGGATTATAATTTGTTTAGTGTATCACAAGTGTGTGATAACAAAAATAAGGTTCTTTTCACTGATACTGAGTGCTTGGTGTTAAGCAAAGATTACAAGCTCCCTGAGGAGAAATACATAGAATTTAGAACACCAAGGCATAAAGACATATATAATGTGAATCTTAATGGAATTAAAATGAATAATAAAATGATGTCATGTTTTTATGCTAAAGCTTCAGTAGATGAAAGTAATCTTTGGCACAGGAGATTAGGGCACATAAACTTTAAAAATATCAATAGACTTGTGAGACTTGGTTTAGTTGATGGTTTGCCTGAAAAGGCTTTCCACAATGACCACACTTGTGTTGCATGTCTTAAGGGCAAGTAGCACAAGGTCTCATTCAAATCTAAACAGGTGCACTCTAGTTCTAAACCACTTCACTTATTGCATATGGACCTCTTTGGTCCAACTAATATAGAAAGTTTGAAGGGTAAATCATATTGTTTTGTCATCACTGATGATTTTTCCAGGTTTACATGGACTTTCTTTTTAGCCAAGAAAAGTGAAACTGCCCAAAGTTTGATTAATTTCATTACCCAGATTGAAAAGAAGAGTGGTAATGAGGTCAAAATTCTTAGAAGTGACAATGGGGGTGAGTTTAGAAATCAGTTGTTAGATGATTTTTGTGCCAAGAAAGGGATTACTAGGCAGTTTAGCATAGCTAGAACCCCACAGCAAAATGGGGTTGCTGAAAGGAAGAATAGAACCTTAATTGAAGCAGCCAGAACCATGTTGGCTGATGCCCACTTTCCTATAGCCTTTTGGGCTGAAGCTGTTAACACAGCTTGTTATGTTCAAAATAGGGCATTGGTCAACAAAATACATAATAAGACACCTTATGAGTTACTTTGGGGAAGGAAGCCAAATATTGGCTTTCTCAAGCCTTTTGGTTGTCATGTAGTTGTTTTAGAAACTAGTGATAACCTAGGTAAATTTGATGCAAAAGGCGATGAAGGCTATTTCATGGGTTATTCAGTGCAGAGCAAAGGATATAGGGTTTACATTAAAAAGGAAAAACGTATACTTGAAAAAGTACATGTTAGGTTTTTAGAGAGTAAACCTAGTGATCCTGAAAGTGGTCCAAATTGGTTGTTTGACTTGGAACCTTTATCTAGAGCTTTAAATTATATGCCTGTTACTAATCCAGACATTGTGAAGGTAACTTCAAGTGTTTTGGAAAAGAGATTTGGTAATGTTTCAGGTACACAGGTTGCTAAGAAGGATGGACCACCAGCAGTTGAGTCATCTCCCACACAAGAATATGTTACATTTCCTATATGGACAGATGAGTATTATGCTGCTGCTGCTGCTAGAAAGGATAAAGGTGGTTCTTCAATACCACCAGTTGATAACATGCATGGTCATTCAGGCGCTGACAAGCACAATTCTAGTGCTGACAAGACCAATTCAGACGTTGATGGCTCAAACGTTGACAACAATGATTCGGGCGCTGACAAAAGTAATTCCAGCGCTGACAAGCAAACTTCCAACGTTGACAACACTCATGAGCATTTCGTATCTTCCACTTTTGAACAAGGTGAACCTTCAAGAATAAATGAAGAGGTTCAAGATGGAAGAGAGTCTGAAGAAGATATTAGCAACATGGAGGATGATATTGAAGACATCAGAATTCTTGAAAATGGAATTCCTAGATCTACTTTGAAGAATCATCCTCCCTCTCAAATCATTGGGAATATCATGACTCTTGTTCAAACTAGAAGATCTCACCAGACTCATGATAGCTTCATTGCTAATATCCACAAGAAGGTTGATACCCCTCTTGTACAAACATGTTTGTTTGCCTGTTTTCTGTCACAACAGGAACCCAAGAAGATTTTTGATGCTCTCAAAGAACCTAGTTGGGTGGAAGCAATGCAGGATGAGCTTCACCAATTTTCTATACAGGATGTTTGGGAGCTGGTTGATTGTCCTAGATATGTGAGACCAATTGGGACAAGATGGGTTCTAAGGAACAAGAAAGATGAAAGGGGTATTGTGGTCAGAAACAAGGCACGTTTGGTAGCTCAGGGATATACACAAGAGGAAGGTATAGATTATGAAGAGGTCTTTGCTCCTGTTTCAAGAATTGAAGCTATAAGAATTTTCCTAGCTTATGCCTCTTGTATGAACTTCACTGTTTATCAAATGGATGTGAAGAGTGCTTTCCTCTATGGAACAATTGTTGAGGAGGTATATGTCATGCAACCTCCTGGTTTTGAAGATCCCGAGAATCCAGACAAGGTGTATAGAGTGAAGAAAGCTATGTATGGACTTCATCAGGCCCCAAGAGCATGGTATGGTACATTGTCCACCTACTTGGTGGAAAATGGTTTTAAAAGGGGCACCATAGATCAGACATTGTTTACAAAGAAGAAAGGTAAGGATGTCTTACTTGTTCAGGTCTATGTTGATGATATCATTTTTGGATCCACAAATCCAAAGATGAGTGAAGACTTTTCCAAGCTTATGACAGATAAATTCAAGATGAGTGCAATGGGTGAGATGAACTTCTTTCTAGGATTACAAGTTCAGCAGAAAGAAGATGGTATCTTCATCTCCCAAGACAAGTATGTAGCTGAAATCTTGAAGAAATTTGGTTTTTCTCCACATGAAAAGAGTGCTTCCACTCCTATGGATAGGGAACACCCTTGGGGAAAAATTGGAGCTGGAAAAGATGTGGATGTTAGGCACTATAGATCAATGATTGGCTCATTGATGTATCTTACAGCCTCAAGACCTGACATCATGTTTGCTGTGTGTGCTTGTGCACGCCATCAGGTGAATCCCAAAGAATGTCACCTTTTTGCTGTGAAAAGAATCTTTAGGTACCTAAGATGTTATCCAGATCTTGGCTTATGGTACCCAAAAGATTCTCCATTGGAGCTTATTACATATTCGGACAGTGACTATGGTGGTGACAAGTTTGATAGAAAATCCACAACTGGTGGATGTCAATTTCTTGGGAGTAGATTGATATCTTGGCAATGCAAGAAACAAACAGTGGTGGCAAACTCTACAACTGAAGCAGAATATGTAGCTGCAGCTGCTTGTTGTGGACAAGTCTTATGGATTCAGAACCAGCTGTTGGATTATGGGTATAATTTCATGCATACCAAGATTTTTGTAGACAATAACAATACTTTATGCATTATTAAAAATCCTGTACATCATTCTAAAACCAAACACATAGAAATTAGGCATCATTTTATAAGAGATTGCTTTGAGAAAGGTTTAATACAACCAGATAGGGTAGACACAGAAGATAATGTGGCTGATTTATTAACTAAACCTTTTGATGCTGGAAGATTTCAATATTTGGTAACAAATATTGGAATGGTTAATCTCACTTAATATGTGTTTTGGAACCTTTTTGTAAAAGTATGTACAGGATAATGCATTGTTATTGGTCTTTGTGATGATTTAGATTTTTCCACTTTCTTTTTCTAACACTGACAAAGGTAAATTTAACGCTGACAAGTGTTATTTTGCCGTTGTTAGAGATATTATTGTCTAACGCTGACAAGTGTTCCTTCAACGCTGATAAGTGTTGTCGGGGCGCTGTTGGCAACAATGTTAGTTTTGTGGTTTTCAATCTAAATGTGTAGGTGGTGTTAGCTTTATGCCATTGGATACAGAGTTGCTTATGGATCTTTGAAGAGCTATTTGGACATGTTTTTGTTTATGGATGATGGTTGGAATATTTATATTCCTATCTTGACATAAATTTTTAATGTTCATATATATTTTGAGAAACTCATGTATCATAGTTTAAGGGGAGGTTTAAGGAACCTTTAGCACTCTTGGGTATTCTTATAATACTCTTATCACAATTCTAGATTGTGTCCACAGGTGAGTATGGGTTAGTTTTACTAAACCATGAGGCACTGTAGCATGCAAAGTTGACAAACAATGCATGCTGCCAAGACATTTTTGGCCTAGAATTGGTTGTGGTCTGTTGGGAGACTTGGGAATATTTTTGTTATGGGTTTTCCCTGGGAGTTACAAAGGATTTTATGAAATAACTTTGTTGGTAAGTATTTTGGTTAGCAAGGTACACTTGAGGACATTTGTGTCTATCTTGCTTAAGCAAGTGTGCATAAGTAGACAGTGCTTGCCGCCCAGTAATTATTATCAACTTGCAAGATATTTCCCTTAGGATAAATTACTTTGTTAAGGTCTTTTTCTTTTTAAATATTTTTATTTTTAGACGCTGACAAGTTTTTCTCAAAACGCTGTTACGACCTATCGTGACGCTGACAAGGCTTTAGGCAAACGCTGACAAGAAAATATAGCCGTTGGGCGTTGATGGCCTATTTTTGACCGTTGACACCTAGTGGGACCTACCCAGTTGTTATTTTTGACTAATCTTTGGCCGTAATTTTTGGGGAGTTGTTACTTTTAATTAATGCATGAGATAAGTTATATTTGATTCAATATTTTCATCATTACTCTTTGAATATAACTGCCTCATTTTTGACCAATCAAAATCATGCATCTCTCCTATAAATTTGGCTAACTTTTCATTCTGGGTATTCATATTTTCTTGTCTAACATTTCACTCCTAGATTTTTCCCATATCACATAACCTAAACAGCTTTCAACATGGCACCAAAGTTCAACTCAAACAATCTGACATTGGAGTTCAAGAGCCAACATAATATGGTAGCTTACTTGGCCGCTGATAATGATTTGTTCCCTCAGTATTCACAAATGGTGGCATTTTTAAATGCATCCTCTATAAGGTATGCACTTTCTCATGAACCACTAGTCCCTGTCGCACACATTAGACAGTTTTGGAATAATGTAAGTTCCACAACAGCTAATGGAGTGACTACATTAACATCTACTGTTCATGGAAGAACATGGGTGGTCACTGAAGCCTTGGTTCGCCAAGCTTTGCGTCTTAATGACGCTGATGGTGTGACTACCCTTGCCATTGCAACAATAGAACAAGGTCTTAGGGAATTGGGTTATCCTATTCCTGCTGATAAAACTTTAAATAAATATCATAAGCAGGAATTTCCCTCGGATTGGAAATATTTGATACATGTCCTTCTTCAATGCTTAAGTCCAAAATGTACTGCTTTTAATGAAATAAACAGGTCCATTGCAAGTGCTTTGGTTTGTATGTCACGTGGGCTTAGGTATAATTTTTCAAAAATGATTTTTGAAGGGATGTGTAAAAATAAGGGAAGTAAAATGACTTTGGCTTACCCAAGATTTTTGCAAATGGTGTTTGATTTACAAGAATATTGTCTTAAGGATCATGACCATTTTTATGAGATCCCTAAGCAAAAGAAAACCATTTTTGACAAAATAATCTCAACAAACAGACCTATACCTCTCACCCAAGCCATGCTTGAAGTAATTCAGGCTGCCCAACCACAACCAGAACCTGAACCTCAACTTGAGCCTATCCTTGAACCATTACCTTCACCTGAAAACATGGACGTTGACCAAGCCAATGTCAACGCTGACACTCAAAATGTTGGCGCTGACACAGCCAATCCCAACGCTGATGACATCCCTGAACAATCCCAAACACCCCTTAACCAACCCACACCCACACAATCTACCTCATCTTCCACCCCATTACAATCTAGGTTGAATAAACGCCAAAGGACTACTGGAGTGTTCTCCTCTAGTGGTCCTAGCCTTGTTGCAGAGAGAACCACCTCCACAAGTGTGGCTGGTGACATGGATGAGGCTGGGGCTATTGACACAGGCTTAGATGCTGGTCAAGACAGTCCCAACATCATTAAGACCTCATCCATGCCCCATGATTCTATTTTGGGAGGTCAAATCCCCATTCTAGCTGAGGGCAGATTGGAACCTATGACATTGAATGAATTAACGACTGCTGTCATTAGCTTGCAAAAGCAAAATGTCAGCCTTGTACAAATTGTCAATAATCAGGGCCGTGAACTCCAAGTATTGAGGGAGCGGGTAACTGTTTTAGAGAATCCTAGTAGCAGGAGTAGAATGGAGGAATCTTCCAAAGGGGAGGATGAAGAGGATGAGCTGATTCATACAGCCAGTGAGAAGAGTTCACAATTTAGTGAATCTTTAAATGTTGCTGAAGCACTCACCAACTTGAAGAAGCACCCTGTCATTGATACATCCAAGGTATCTCCATTAAACTTGGAAGGATCTTTCACAGCAACAATGGGCGCTGATACAGGTTTGAACGCTGACACATCCAGCGCTGACAAAGGTAATCGGGGCGCTGATAAAGGTAACTTGAACGCTGACAAAGTTGCAGGTGGTGTTGATGTATTCCAGTCATCAACAATCATCAAAGATGTGTCTACACAGGTATCTTCATCTACTTTACCTATCATTGATCCAAAAGACAAAGGTAAAGGAATTATGGTTGAAGAAGATGTTCCAAAGAAAGATGCAGCACAAATTGCATTTGATGAACAGTTGGCTGCACAACTTTTGGAGCAAGATTTAAAGAGGAGTGATAGATCACCATTTATTGCCACTTCTGAGAGTGAGGAAGAGAGTGATGATGAAAGAGAAGGAGCTAGCTCAGATTCAAGTGTTCAAATTATTGAAGATCCAGAAAGACTTGAATATGGGGATGAGTTGGCAAAAGAAAGATTGAGTGATTTGAAGAAGCAGGTTGATTATGACCTTCCAGAAATCACCAGAATGTACCATGCTTGGGAAGATAAGGTAATGGACAACCCAGGGATGATTTTGTCAGATCAAATTTGGGGGTTGGAAATTCTTCTCAGGGTACAAGATGATATAAAGGTGATTTTGAAGTATAATGCACAAGAGGTCAAGACTTGGCTTAAAAGAGATAGAAGGCAATTGTATTACAAGTTGCTTAGATGCCATCAACCTGGATGGACATACAAGAAGTTGCTGGCTTTATCTTTTGAAGAGCTAGAATACAGGGCACATCCTATTTGGAGGCATGTGCAAGAAAATAATGTCTTACAGTTTCTTTCAGAAGAAAGGAAACAAGAGCTTGCTGAGGAAATGCAGATTCAAAAGGAGATGAGGATTGCTCAAAGACCAGTGAAGAAAGGAGATCCTCTCCAATTTCCCAAAGATATGGATGTGTATTATCCAAATGAAACTGTCATAAGGAAGCATCTCAAGCTTTCTCCATTGGAAGCTTCAGATTTGGTTAATGTAGTATCTCTAGATGCCAGAAATCCAATCCTAAGTTTTGATGAAGATGAGTGTGGATTTTGGAAGATTGGCAGATTTGGGAAGGAGGTACACACTTTCACTTCAATTATTTCTATCTTTGCAAGCATAGACAGAGAAGACTTGGTGCATCTATGGAAATTGATAGAGGCCAAGTATACGGCTGAAGCACCTACTTCAGCAAATGGAATAAGACTATGGCACACATTTTTGACTTTGTGTGGTCCAAGGGAAGCAGATCCTACCATATGGAAGGATCTTGAAGATGACCTCAGTGGTCTTCATTGGAGGCTTTATTCTACTTGTGGTGTGTTTCATTTGAGCTCTACAAAGTTTTCAGAGTATCTACTTGTGGATGCTGACTATTTCTTGTCCAAAGAAGTATTGGAGAAGATGAAGGAGACACCCTTGGAGATTGATTATACTAGTGACGTGGCCAAAGACTTGATTAGATATGTTTATCACCAACATAAGAAGTTTTTGTAAGATTCCTCCTAAGCCTTAAGTTTTTATTCAGAAACTTGATCATTGGAATAGATATCAAGTTTAGGGGAGGATTGTTGGGAATAAATTATGGGTCAGTTCACTAGACGCTGATAAGAAGAGTTCAAGCGCTGATAAGAAGAAGTTGGACGCTGACAGCCAAGCGTTGACATTTGAAGAAGTCAACGCTGACAGCCTTGAAGACAAGCACTGATGGAATATATCTTCATACGAATCTTTTTGTTTATTTGTTTCTATATTTGTATATGGTAAAGATAAGTTCGACATTGTATTTTTCATTATTATCTTTACCTAGAATAGTTGATTCGTAGCTTATTGTACAAGACTTCTTAATCTATAAAAGAAGGTCTTTTAGGTTAATGTTGATCATCAGTTATAATAAGTTTTCACAAGTTAAACCTCTTTCATTGTAATCAAGTTCGATTATTCTAATACAAGTGAAAGTTTGTTTAACATCTTTGTGTTTTAGATTAAGTGTTAATTCCGCATAACACTTAGTTACTTTATTCATAAGCAAAGGTTTCTCTACGTGTATTACTTGATCTAATCTCGTATACACAAAGCTAATCGATCTAAGTTTGGGATCAACAAGGGGTATTGGTTTTCATTTTATTAATACATTTCACACATTATCTCTCATCTTTCTCTCTCTACTTTCTCTCACTAGAAACATCAACCCTCTTGTTAGATCATAGATTACCAAGGTTATACGATTAGTATCAAGAGCCATGGGATGAAATAGAGGTGGGTTTTGTGTTGTTCATGCTTATTTTAGTGTGTTCGTATGTTTTTGATTGATTTATACCCAAGCTTCAAAAAAATTTCGTGTTTTTATTATTCTAAGTGATCCACATATCTTCTACACAGTTGTGGTAGAGATTTGGTGCTTTGGGTTGGTTAAAATCATGGATTTCTAAGCAAAAATCTCATTTTTTATTTCAAAGTACGGAACAGTAACCATATTGCGACACTTCAGCTTGAAATCCATCGCAATGTGCTAGGGTTTATATATTGCGACAGTTATTGGGATAGGGTTTACTTTTGGTATTGCGAAGATATTACGTGTAGCATTGCGAAGAGTTTTTCTTGTATTGCGACATATATCATTTGTGTTTATTGCGATAGGGTTTACTTTTGGTATTTCGAAGATATTACTTGTAGCATTGCGAAGAGTTTTGCTTGTAATGCGACAAATATCATTTATGTTTATTGCGAAGGTTGCATTTTGAAGCATTGCAAAGAGTTTCCTTATTTCATTGTGTTGCGAAGCTAGTCATTTGCATTGCGAAGAAACAACATTTGAGTATTGCGAAGGATTGGATCTTTGGGTATTGCGAAGAATTTGCAGTTGAGACATTGCGAAGTTTTGCTAACATTGTGAAGACTTAGCATTTTTCCAACATTACGAAGTTTGATTTGAACATTGCGAAATCTTGTCTAATTTTTGCACAACTTAGAGGATTTTAGACTTTTCATTTCTTTGTAGATTTTAACAACAACGCACAACCAAAAGATAACAACATATTGTTTCAACAACACTAAAACAATAAACCTTATTTCATTGCTTGATCATTTTGGTAATCTTTCTTCAAGTGATCAAAAATGAATTCACATTCATTCATGCCTACAATGACATCGTTTACTGACCTTTCTATCATCTCGGGTACCGATACCCGTCCACCGTTGCTTATCAAAGAGCTATTTGAAGCATGGCAAGGTCGCATGATGTCTTATATTATTGGTCGACCCAGTGGGAGACTTATGGTTAAATCCATTGAGCAAGGACCACTTGATTGGGGCGAAATTACTGTAGACAATGTGACTCGGCCAAGGCAATTTCATGAGTTAACGGCTGTCAACCAAATCATTGTCGATGCGGATGAGAAAGCCGTTCAGACTATTCTTCAAGCTCTTCTACACGATATTTATGGTATGGTAAGTAAACACAAGTTAGCAAAAGAGCTTTGGGATCGCTTAACGGTTTTGTTACAATGGACTTCACTTTCCAAGCAGGAGCGAGAGTGTCAACTTTATGACTTGTTCGATAGGTTCTCATACATTCCAGGGGAAACTCTTCATGACTACCACTGGCGATTCACTACATTGATGAATGATTTGAATGTGTATAATCAAACGATTGCTCAGTTTCAACTCAACACCAAGTTTTTGAACACGTTACCCCCATAGTGGAGCCAATATGTCACTGACGTTAAATTGATTTGGGATTTACACAAATCAAATTTAGATCAACTATATGCTTTCTTGTAGTAACAAGAGAAGCATGTGCTTCAGAAACGCATGTGCTTCAGAAACGCATGTCTCAAGGATCTTATTCCGAACCATTAGCGTTAATGGCAAATCATCCAACATTATCATAAAACAACACTCCGTATGCTATGGGACAACAATCTTATCACAAGCCCATGTATTAGACTCCAAGATTTCCATAGTATTCGATATTACCACAACCACCTATATCATATCAGCAACAATATCAACTACCAGCATCATCTCAACAACAATACTCTCCTTATCAACCACCTACAAATCTTGCTATCACCTACCAGCAACAAGAAGTTCCTCAACCCCACTATTCACAACATGTCAGTACTCTTTCAAGTGTGTATGATGCTCTACCAGCACCAGTTGTACTACGATGATGAGGTTCCAGTTCCTGAGTTTAAACAAGGGGATATTCCTACTGATGTACTAGCACAAATGTCTGCCTATATAACTCAAACGTTAAACAAAAGAGGTTATAGAGGACCATCTCCAACAAATAATCAGTTGAGAAATTCTTCAAACTCTCATCAACAAGCAACAATTCAACATGGTAGAGTTACGGTGTAACCACTTCAAGGGAGACCAAGTTCATCCAATATCGGTGCACGCCCATTTAACACTGCTCTAAGAGGAAACACTACTGACAAAATGAAGATGATTATCTGCTACAACTGCAAAGGGGAAGGACACATGGCTAGGGAGTGTAAGCAACCCAAAAGAATATGCTTTGTGGTTTGAGGAGAAGGTCATGTTGGTAAAAGCTCAAGCAAATGGTCGTGACATAGATGAAGAGGAGTTATTATTTCTAGCAGATCCAGAAGTTGCAGACACTGAAGGACTCACATCAACTTTCACTAACAATGCATCAATGCGATGATCTTGATGCATATGATTCAGACTATGATGACTACAACACCACCAAGGCAGCTCTTATGGTAAATCTCTCGCTCTATGGGTCTGACCAAATCTCTGAGGTACCAAGTACTACCAATGATACTACTATTGTACCTTATCAAGTTAAGCAAGCGTCTCAGTATCTGGAAGAGCCTCCGGTGGTTAGTAATTAAAACGAGGAGACAAACAATGATAGCAATATCAATGCAAGTCCCCAGACTTTGAGTGAAACCAACCGGGAGCTATTACGGATACGAAATCTCCTGCTCAACAAGATTTGGTAATGGTTTCGGCATCTATGCTTGGCCAAATGAATATTGTGGTCCTTGAAACCCTAAGTGTTAATCAGACCTTATCTGCCGAGCTTGCTTTGTACAAGGAAAATGTTCAAACCTTGGAATTAACTCCATCGACCAATACCTTAACTAATCCAGAGTTTGATAAGTTTAGGAAAGCCTAAATGGATAATCTGCTAGAGATTGAACATGTGACAATCCGTCAATTTGAGGTCATTATTTTATTCTTAAGTATTATTTTAAAAATCATTATTTTATTATTACTTTATGAACTCGCTCACTTTTGGGAAGAAATAAGGTTTTACTTCTTAAAGTAGCATCAACTACGTCTAAACTGGAGAACTCTACGTTACGTGCTTACGTTTACATACACCGTTTTTGTGACAGTCCGACATTTTAGGAAATAAATTTATTCTCGAATATTATTTTGGAATTTTAATTTGTGTTGGTTCATAAACCCACAAATTTACGAGAAGAAATTAGGACTTACGTGCATAATTTAGCGTCTTTTACGATTAAACCGGAAACCCTAGGTTTACGTATTTACGCTTTTGAACTCCGTTTTTGATGAGACAATTTTTATTAGAATCGTTTTGTGCCATAGATTCATAATTTATAAAAACGTTTATCGTAAAACGACCCGAGGGAACGCAAATCAAGGAAACTAGAATCGAGGAGTACCCGTAAATTAGTAGGGATGAAACAAGTTTACACTTGTCTCACCCCCACTATGGGTGTCCAAGACTTAGCCAACACACCAAATATGGTGTCAAGATTATATACACACTAAGGACACATGTCCTTAGTGCATACCAAAACCATTCAACACAAAACTAGC
The DNA here is from genome assembly GCA_025667525.1 of Glebionis coronaria. Classification (NCBI taxonomy): domain Eukaryota; kingdom Viridiplantae; phylum Streptophyta; class Magnoliopsida; order Asterales; family Asteraceae; genus Glebionis; species Glebionis coronaria. The sequence goes on along the minus strand of CM046882.1, from coordinate 68,816,518 downwards.
TAACCAAAACAACTTTCTCATACATGCAAAAACAAGAGAAGGAAAACTCTCTCAATCTCTCTCAACTCTCTCCCCTTTCCGTCCCAAATCACCCACAAACACCACCATTTATCAAAATTTCTACCATAAATCTTATGTATAACTACATAAGATGATAACCCATTGAAGACATGGTGATTTGAGGTAATCTTAACAACTAAAAAGAAGTTTCTATGGAGGTTTAGGGCTGAGTTTATGAAGGTGTTCATCCATTTGAAGGACCCAAAAAGTTGTCTTGAAAGGTTGAAGATTTGGTGGCAAGATCAAGCCTTGTTCATCCAAAATCTCATCATTTCATCATATTGATTGGTATAGGGATCAATCTCTTCCTATCATCTTGTTATTTTGTAAATGTAATCATGTACTTTTTTTATAAATGTATATGTATATGATGATTAATGATGATCAAAATATTATGTGGGGATTTTGTGTTAATAGATTTGATTAAAAAGGCTAAAATCAACAAGTAAAGATGTTAAAATCTTGGTTAGATTCATAGGCTGTATAAAACAGTAAGTATCAATATGATAACTTGGTAAAATAGCTTGGATTATTTAATATACAGATAGATATATGATTTTTACATAGGTGGTAAGTTGGCCACTCAATGGAATCATTAAAATGAACAAGATATGATCAAAATACTATTGAGGTACAAATCTGTATAGTCTGTTTTGGACGAATTATTTAAAATACTCAGAGGATTATTGAACAGTGGCTATATAGAGTTATTTGTAGCACATATCATGTAGTTTGTGCTGCTCAAATTTGAGATTATATCTCCTAGTAGAACTCAAGATATGGCAAAAATGGGGGAATGGACTTTAATAATCAGATTTGTGAATAATCTATATAGTATAAAAAGAGCACTCAAGTAAATATTATTATAAAATAAAGATATAAAACCAAATAACTAATAATAATTATTATAAAATGAGTTGTATACTAAAATAAATAAGTATGGCATTTTTATAAAAGTAAAAACTCAAATGTTTTCTAAAGTTATAAAACTATATATATGTTTTACGTCTTTTCGGCTAAAAACCGAAAGATTAACGTTTTCGCCAAATAAAACTTAGACGGTCGGACCCGTCTAATGTAACATTTTTATAACTCATATACTGATATGTAAACACATTTGACAAGTAAAAACCGATAAACCCGAGCTTTATAACTTATGGACCTTAATGGGCCAAAGTAACCTTATTGGACCATTAACCCAACTAGTTTGGCTTAGCACTAATGGACTTACTCATGGGATTAACCCACTTTGGCCCAACATATGAGTATAGGCCTGGTATTAAAAAGTATAAATGGGCTAATATAATGAATTAAACTTTTAATGGGTTTATTGGGCCTTAATATGTAATTGGGTTGAAACTAGTATAACTAGTGTAAATTGACTAACACATAACAACTATAATGTTGTATGAAGAGATAAAATCCCACTTGATCATTATCATACTTATGATATCATCATATGTACATAACCATTATTTTTTATAAAGTCATTGGACAAGAGTATAAGACCGAGTATTGTTTGTCCAGGTTTCCGTGATTGAAGCACGTACCGTACATTCAAATCGCCGATAACCCGCCTTTCCCAATCAACGTGAGTTCATAGCCTCGCACTCTTTTAAATGTTTTATGAAATGTTTTATAAACCCGCGAGGGATATAACATGCTAGTTTTAATAAAATAGGACACTAGTTGTCCCGATTTTTTGCTTATTGATATGGACCCGAAAGATTATATGACCCGATGAATTTATGAAATGGATTATTATTAGTTAGGTTATGTCACTAAAAGTCCCATTAGCATGAATTGTGAACTACCGGGATTTGGTAGACGCTTATACATATAATAGTACTATTTGGGGAAGATCACCCCATTTCGCGCCGTGACTGTTGATCCCCGTCGTGCCACCTTGAGTGGTAAGCGAATTTATGTATGAGAAGATTTCTATAAGCGTGATTATTGTGACGACACGCTGTTTTAGATGGGCAAAGGAATTACGGGTTAGCTACCCGATATATGTTGTAGAAAAGTAACAATGTCATGCGGCTTATAATAATCCAATAATGAACATACTAATATACGCACTGAATTATAATATTTTGCCTGACTAGCAATACGGGGTCTTATTACTGATATTATGTTCGTGTTTTGGTTTTACATAACCATTTTCATATAACGGTTTTTATTTAACTCTATACAACGTTTTAAAACGTATTGTATGATGTTTTTATGACAATGGTTCGTATGATGGTTTTGAAGGCTAAAGCCTATATTGTGATTTACAACAAAGAATTGTACAAAATGATTTTCGGTAATGATTATAAACGGTGATATGTATTAATGGTTTTTATTAAACTCTATGAATTCACTCGGAATTTTCGCTGACTTTTTAACATGTTTTATCTCAGGTACTTGAAGGTAATTCTTGGGAAGATGACAAGAATTTATGACCCGCATTTAAATAAGAATTTCCATTCAAATGTTTTGTAAATTTGTAAAACATATATTGACTTGAGGACCTATGTAATTTGATATTTATGAATGGAAAATGTTTTATTATTAAACGACGCGATTTTTAAGCGTTGTCTATGGTTTGAGTAATGTGCTATCCCGTAACACCAACGACTCTTCTGTTGTTTTGATATGTGAATATTTGGGGGTGTTACAGTTTGGTATCAGAGCTCTCGTTATAGAGAACGAAAGATTTTTAAAACCAAGGTTTTGAATAAAACATTTCAAAATCTTTTAACAATAAATATTTTTAAATAAATATTTTGACTAAAATGTTTAAAAATATTTTGACTATAACGGTGCCGAAGAATTCCCGAGTTACCGACAGACCAGACTGAGAAGTGTTATTTTAATATATATATATATAACTTGGAGTATATATATATGTGTTGTAATTTGATTACATGATTGTTTGATGATTATTTTAATACTTATACGAGATATTTATACGACGTAGATTGTCACAAGGAACCCTAACTCCCCTAGCAAATTAATCGAAGCTATTCCTGTAGGAGATCTAGCCATTCTAGATCTAAACCAAGTTGTGGATGTTAATGATCCCAACAAAATGGTTGATATTTGTAGAAATGTTGATAGTAGTTGATTGTGATCTTGAAGAAGAATTGGCGAGATTAAATCTAATATCGATGTCATGACGATCTTTCCTTATAGAGTGGAGTTTGAAAAAACCTTACCACCTTGAAAGGTGTCATCTAATTCGGTGTCACCCAATTCTTAAATTGAAATCAAAAAGGTAAATGTTGCACCTGAGGCTGTCATTGGAACCAATACCCAAAAGCCTCATGCCACTAGTATCTTTCCGAGAAGTCTAATTGAACGTGTGAGTCATTTCATACTAGTGACTCATTTGATAACTATTGTTGTAAGAGCTATAGGATTGGAAATTAAGTGTTGTCCATATCGAGCTTTTATTGCCCTTTCAAGGTCTAAGAATAAGGTTGAAAGTATTGGAGAATGAGATAGGATGTAGCATTGAGTATAAGTTGGTTGAAACTTGAATAAAGTCAAATTTAACTCGTATGGAATACGAGATTGTTAAGAGGAAGTCGTTAAGTCCTGTAGTTGAATTATAAGGTTTTAAATGATTGTTGGTTCGTGTTAAGGGTTGTTCTCTAGACCATTTTCCAATGACGAGGATGCCCAGTGTCCAAGAAATAAATTGAAGAAATCTTCTTCTGAATTGGGACCGATGGATCTTCCGGGACAGGTGGAACACCTAATGAATCATGTAGATTAGTATTCATTGTGGTATCTTTTAAAAATCCCTAACTTAACTGAGACATCAGTTGGTAGGATGAGTCCTTGTAATTGTATGACATGGCGACACGTAATGTGTTACGGTACAATTTTTGACTTGTTTGTGATTAATGAAAAGACTAACTTTGATTGCTAAATCCTACATATATCGATGTTATTTATCTTTTCTTGCTTCTTCCAAATGTTCGCATTAGTGATGCAACCTTTGAACAAGTACTTATTTCGGTTAAAGTTGTGTTGTAGATTCTTCTCCTTATATTCCTGAGTGCCATCGAGGTCACGAACCTCATGATTATTTGGCTAAGCTCGTTTCCTATCATATCGTAGTTAGTTCTTGGTGAACAACTTTTCATCACTCTTTTGCAGATCACTCATTGTTTTTATAAGTTAAAACAGTGTCCCTTAAGAAAAATTGAATTTTCATCACCATATGGATTATTCAAAGTGAGATTTATAAGTAATCGTTATCAAAATAAAGTTGTTTATGAAACACCTTGGAAAACATAATTGTTTCCATAACAAAGAACATCTCTGTAAATTCATTTTGATTTTTATTTCATGATTAAGCATGAATATATATATTTTAAACATGATGACAAAATTTTGACGAACTGAGTATTGCATCGTTAATCCTAAAATTGTATATAGTTGCGCGCCTACGTACAATTTGGAACGGACCTTGCAAGGTTGATTAGTAGTCACCATGAAATTGTTAATAAACCCTACATTTTCTTTGAAATAGTGAAAGATTAAATTTTATGAGATCTGCAAGAAGTGCAAATAGGGACATATTGTTAGAGACACCTACATATGTTCCCGTACCATTTATTTTTCTGAATCGAATTTACTCATCTGTGGAAATTGTCTTAATTGACAATTGATATCCCCTTCTTGTCCAATTCTTTCATGGCAAGATTCCTTGGAAACTTTGTTGATCATCGAGTGTTGATACCCGACTGGGCGTATCGACGTTCCTACCATTTCTTTTGATTAGATTCCATTTGAATGACATAGGTAACGATCCGAGGTGCTTTCGAATGCGTACTAAAATCATGAAAACATGGGATATATTCATATTCATTAAGGTTTTCGTCTTTATCTGATTTGAAATTCTCTCGCATAGATTATGCGTTGACCTTACTCTTTTTAATGTTAGCTATGGATCTATATATCCTTGAATTTGTGGAGGGTTATGAGTTATTATTAGTCTTTTGAGAAGTTCACATCTTATCAACGGCAATGAAACTGGAAAGTTGGTAGTGCCAGTAGAATAGATTGATTGATTATGACATAATGTCATTGTCTTAATCGATGGGAACTCGAGTAGAATTCCCCTAAAAGATAAGATGTTGATTATCAAAGGTGATCTAAATAATTCCCGATGAGTGACCATATCCTACATTTAGGCTTGAAATTACACCATAAATGGTTATGAACTAGTCATAGATCTTGTAATCTAGAAAGAGCTTAAAGTAAATTTATTAAAAGATGTCCCTTTATTTGAAACTTTCTGAGGTATTTGCTGATGAATTACCTAGACTTTCGCCATTAAGGCAAGTTGAATTTGGTATTGATTATATTCCCGCTGCTGCACCTGTGGCGTGTGCACCCTACTTCAGCACCATATGAATCGAAAGAGTTACCGTGAAACTGAGAGAGTTTTCGGAAAAAGCTATTATTCTACCGAGCTCGTCATCATGAAGAGCTATGGTGTTATCATTCCTTATATTTATGGATTACCGTGAACTGAATAAATTGACGATCAAAATTTATATCCATTTCCCAAGATGGAAGATTTGTTCAATCATTTATAAGGTTCTAGTGTATATTCAAAAATTTGATCCACGGCATGGTTATCATCAACTTCGCGTCCGCAAAGAAGATTATCTATTCCAGTCACTACATCCAGAACTCGCAATGAACATTATGAGTTTCATGTTATGTCGTTTGGATTGACCAATGCACATGTAGCATCCATAAATTGGTGAATCACGTGTGTAGGCTGTAATTTGATAAATTCATGCTTGTGATCATTAAGGACCATCTGTTTGTTTCTAAGAATAAGGAGTTGGTAATCATTTGTAGACTGCCTTGCGTTGGCCGAGCAGTGAAAACCTATACCTTGAGTATTCATCATGTGATTTAAGGCTTGATCCTTTACATTATTTGACCGTGTGATTAATGGTAATGGAATCTATATTGACTCTTCAAAGATTAGAGCCATTAAGGCTTTGGGTTATACCAAAAAGAAAGTGCAAAAATGTTTTGACATATATTTTATCAAAGGATTATTACGGAATTATTCCCTCATACCTAGATCATTTAACTAAACTCCCTTAGGAGTAAATGTTTGTGTATTCCTCAAGACAACCTAGGAGGAATTGAGGAAAACATTTAAACCATGACTTGGAATTTGGAACGACAATTTTTGCTCTTCAACTAAGAAAATTTTGACCAAAGTATAAACAAAGATTTTTCGAACATTTACAGATCTTATTAATTATTCTCGATAAATCAACAAAAATCGTGTTAATTAAATTCAAATTTATTTTGAACATTTTTCTATAATTGGACGAACCGAGAAATTTAAAAAAAAAATTACGTTTACGTTTCATAAAAATTAAATATTTATTATTTAATTACTTGTGATATTTATCGACGCTTTAAACGTCGGATTGAGCAAAACTAATAAAGATAATAGTTGAGACGAAACTAAAACTTAGAAAATATGAAGAAAGAATTTCTGAGTGATTATGGTCATGATATTTAGGTTATCGGGAAAGGTGAATGTAGTTGCTGACGCATTATGTAGAAAGAATAGAGAACCAATTAGGATTGTGTTCCTTAGTAACGACCGTGCAGAATAATTTGCCCGAGCAATTTAGAAATAATTGATGCTTGTAAGAAGGATAATATAGATAATAAAAAGGGTTCGCGTCTAATGAGAACCATTAGAAATTAGAGCCGATGGCGTTCAATGTTTAAAAGGCCGCTTGTGGTTGCCTAAATATGGATGATTTCAAGATTTAGTCATGTTGGAATCTCATAAGTTTAAGTATTCTATTCATGCCATTTCTAATTAAATGTATCTTATCTGAAGAAGTTGTACTGATGGCCAAATACGACAGCAAACATCGCAACATATATTGGCAACTGTCTAACTTTTGCGAAGGTCAAGGCTGAACGCCAAAATCCATTAGGATTGCTTCTACAACATATTATTCCTGTTTGGAAGTGGGATAGTATCATCATGGATTTTATCACAAATCTCCCAAGGTCATCATCTGAATTTGATTCGATTTGGGTCATCGTCGATAGACTGACCAAATCTGCTAATATCATTCCCGTTAATGATAGATTCTTGATGGAGAAATTGACTCTTTTGTATCTTAAGGGAGTTGTGTAAGCATGGTGTGCATGTATCGACCATCTCTATCAAGATCCTCGCTTCGCATCGAATTTCAAGAGATTTCCTCAGAAGTCATTTGGAACGAATCTTGATGAGAGTACTGTTTACCACCCCCAATCGAAGGGACAAGGTAAAGTAACGATGCAAACACTAGAAGTCTTGTTTAATGTTCGAATAATTGACCTTTGGTAATGAACAGGATAATCGCTTTCCTTTGGAGAGATTATCATTGATAATTATCGTATTAGAATTGAGATCAAGTCTTGTAAGGATCTATATAAATAGCATCTGTAGATAGGAGTTGGGATGCAATAAGTGTGAAAACACTTATCCTTTTGCCACTAAAATCAAGGAAAAACAAGACCTAATCATGTGTTTAATGTCGTAAAAGTCGGAATTACGCGTGGTTTTGTGTTTTTGTGTTAAAATAGGTACAAATGATCAAAAGGAAAGAAAACACGGGATTTCACGGTCAAATGTTGAAGAACAGTCCAAAAAGAGACGAAGACAAAGTCAAAAGACCAAAAGTGTGCCCAAGCTCACGAAAACCGGCTAAACCGACACGAGTTTTAAGAAAATGAACAAGGAAACCAAAATCGAGCTCGATTTTATCGGATTAAAACTTTTTGAAGATATTTAAGTCTTGTGGGCCCCATATTGGATAAATGGGCTCAAAAGCCCATTTAAGGATTTTAAGAATAAACTTCTTATTATTAAGCCCAAACCACATGGCCCAATTCAAATAACTTATGGATGAAAAGAGTATGGGCCTCAAGCCCTGCTGTAGTGTTTTTACTACCCTTTAGGAAAAGAGCAATAAAATGGGGCAAGTAGGCACGACGATTTAGGAAAACCGTGTGTGAATGACCCTGAGTGAGTTCGTTCTCGAGGAGGCTAGTGTGTTGTGTGATGAATTGATTTTGATTGATGATTTTATTGTTATGAAAAGAAAATAGAAATAAGAAAGAAAGGACGGTTACGAAGACGGATTAAACTAAGACGAAAAAGGCGATCACGCAAAACCGTAAATAGTGCAAAAATAAAAAATTTAACCTAAAAATTCCTAAAAATTACTAAAAATCCACAATAATATTATTAAAAAGTCCCAAACAAGATTTTAAAGTTTGTAAACCTCAAAAATGACCTAATTAAGCTAAAAAGTATTTTTTAAAATTTTAAAACCAAATAAAACTATTTTTAAACACTTAAAAACTATTAAAATCAATTAAAAATTAAATTAATTCTAGAAAATAATTGAAAAACCCTAAAAATATTTGGAAAGTTACAAAATTCCTAATTTAGTGTCTACAATCTAGGAAAAGTAAAAAAAAGTAGAAAAAACTAATTTTCAATTTTTAATAATAAAATAATAATAAAATAATCAAAAAAATTCAAAGTTTATTAAAAAATTCTAAAAAATTACCAAAAATCTAAAATATTGTAACTAAGACAAAAATGCAATTAAAAGTTTCTAAAACCTATTTAATAATTTTATATTAAATTTCAAAGTTGGTAAAAAACCCTAAAATCCTATAAAATCAAAAATAAGACTTTTTGAAAACTTTTTTAGCTATAAACCTCAAATATATAATTAAAAACCTAAAAACTATTTTTTTAGATTTTTAAAATGCTTTTTCCTATTTTCTATTCACTTTCTAAAATTTAAACTAAAAATAATCCTAAAAAATTAATTAAATACGTGAAAAATAAACTTTTTAAACCAAAAAGTCCTAAAACCTAATAAAACCCAAAGAAAAATGCTAACTGGCAAAAATCCAAAAAGAATAAGCTGAAATCAGCTTATTTCTAAGCTGAAAAGTTTAATAAGCTAAAAACAGATACTCCTTAAATAACTAATGTTGCAAAGAGTTACCAATCAAAGACCCTAGGGCAGATGGTAAATGCGTTTGTGTGTGGGAGGAGTGGTGCAGGTTCGAGTCCTGGCCACGTCCTTTTGCACTTTTTATTTTTTTTTCTTTTTAAACTTTTAAAAACTTAAACCTTATACCCTTTTTAATCTCAAAATCACAAGTAACAATCCCATTTAACAAAGATTAAGCCCTAAGGATTCAAAATCGTGCCCGGATTACTTTCTTATGAACACAAAGAGAGAAAGGGTTTCTTCACTAGTGAAAATTGAAACAAGAGGACTTGTTTTATGCTTTTGGTGTTGTTTGATTGGACAATAAGGGCACCCCTATACTCAGTTGAGTATAGGGAGTCAATGCAAACACTAATCAAGCAAGTTCCTAACACAAAATCCACACAAAAATGCCAAATGAAGTTGCTGATATGACTATAAGGGTCTGTGATGAATAGTTGACCAATCACTTGCACAAAATCGAATTTCAAACTCCAATAACTTGCACAATATGAAAACAAATAGCATATAACCAATACTCAATCTTTAAACAACCTATTATCTAACATGTAACAAGATTTGATGCACAACTTTTCATAAAAACATGCAAAAAAGGACAGTCACTGATTTTTTACCTTTATACCAATTTTTAACTTGCAAACTTGTTTAAAACTCCACCAATCTGAAAACTAACCACCTATATCACCTAAGCACAACCTAATGAGTGATTCTAACAGGTTTCAAGCCAAGATGCACTTCATTAATCCCTATATGAACCTTAATCCAAACACCCCTTTAACACTGAAATTGATTTTTTTTCAAACAAAATCTTAACAAAACCTAACCAAACTGATTACAGTCACTCTTAACATGCATATTATACCAAATAAACTTAAATCAAGCCACAAAACAACACTTAAACACTTTCTTGCATAAATCACATAAAAACTGAAAATTTATAAAACTGAAAGAGGGACAAGGTTGTTACCTTGTGGGACCCACATCCAGGTCCCACAATGGCTTGGAAGCCACCTCCAAATAGACTCGGGTCTATGCTGAACCTTTGATAACAAACAACAAGCAAAACTTGCTAAGAAAAATGAAGAACACAAGCAAAATACACTTTCTGATTTTTGAAAACTTTTCAAAATCTTCTCAAAAACCTTTCCTTTCAAAAACTCTTACACCAAACACTTACAAACCTGCAAAATCAAACCTTGAAACAAGATTTTACCAAAATCCACCAATTTTCAGAAACTTTTTCTGAAAATTTCAAACACAAAGATGTTTGAATAAATTTTAAAATGGAACTCAGATTTTTACTCACAAAAAACACCAACTTTTAAAACAAGTAAAAAGGAATTACAATTTCATCACAAGAAAATACCAAACTTTTAATTAATTTAAAAACGGATTACAATTTTTGAGAAAAAATCTAGAACAAGGAAATAGGAACACATGTCGTCCCTATTTATACAAGTAAATAGAACAATCTAGATATCTAAAACCCTAAGTATGAAAAGCCCTAAAATGCCCTTTGAAAAGTCTTCAATTCTTGGTCAAATTTGCAGCTTGTGACTTCTGCCAAGTCCATGTGGTGATGAGCTGTTGGAATCTTGATCTTGGGACGTTAATTTGGCCTTGTGGGACAAGTAGAATCATATGGGACGTTGGATGTGTCTGGTTTTGTTTTTGAGGAAGAAAGTGACGTGCAGGGGAGGGCCCTACACTCACTTGGGGTTGTCTAGGGTCACGTTTTGAGTGTGGGTTTTGGTGAGGGTGGGACGAATTACCCATCTGGAAAAGCATGGGTAAAACCCCTTTGATCTTGAGTTTTTAGGATTAGGGTTTATATGGGCGAATTGGGGGTGGATTGGGTGTAGTGGTAACAGTAAGTGTTTTAGGAGGGAATTGGTTTAATTAATATTTGTTTGAAAACTAATATTAGTTAATTAAGTGGTGGATTCAGACGTGTAAAGCTGGGGTGACGTGGTGAAAGTAGATAGGATGATGGAGGTGAGTTGGCAAAATGATTGGTTGTGGTGGGTTTGTTGGTCTTGGCAGAAACACCCCCTGGACTCCTTTCCTTTGTTCACTTTGCATTAAATGGCAACAATCTTCTTTTCCTTTGTATTTAAGTTTGGGCAGTTTGACATTTTTGGCACAAAATGTTTTCAAGCTTGTTTCAAGGACATTTTATGCACTTTTCTCATTGTTCAAGAGTTATTCTTGTAACATCTTGATAATTTAGGGACCCAAATGCATTTTATGAGTTTTGCAAGGGTATAAATTGCCAAGTTTTCAAAAATGTGGGACCATAGTTGCCAATCTTCAATTCTTTAAGGTCCATTTTGGAAATTCCAGATTTGGGTCCGGTTCATTGTGCGACTTCGTTTCCGGTGTTCGTTTTTGAATGGTTCTTGTGATCTTTTTGTCATTTCCTCAATATCCGTACCTAAAATACACAAGCAACAAACACGAGCATATATTTGGCAGTTTTAATGATATTTTATTCATTTTAAGCCCGATTTGGACGATGAGACCATGTATAAAAGCAGTCTCATCACTCCCCCATACTAAACCATTGCCGTGCCCTCACGCAATGCTAGAATAAAGTATCGTAGCACCTCCAAAATTTAATTTTATTCACTTTATTGAATGATAAATTAGCTACACTACCACTATTACTACTACTTGCGTTTTAGACATAATGTATGATTTTCATCGCAAAATGGGACGTTTAGGTTCACAGAATAAGAACACGTGAATGCTTCGTTAGAAATAATTTCGTCGTCCTCGATTTTCACCCTAATTCCATGCCAAGCGTGCAACGAGATCATTGTCATTATAAGTTAGAATTGCTAACACTACTCATATGCCCTAATCATGTACTTATCCTCCCATTATTCCTAAGTTGTATCTCTTATATTTTATTTTGTCTTGAATGTTTCACGAGGATACATCATTGACTTATGCGATGATAGAGATTTAGGTCTAAAAATAGAGTCCTAATGGTGTAACTAAGACCATTAAATCAATAACCCTTCCTAATAGACAACGATGTCAAAAAATTAAGTTGACAAGAAGAATCGATAAACACGGTTTTGAACATGAGACTTATTACCAAGACTTTTATACGCCCCCTAACGGAAGGGTCTTATTATCTTTGGTTTACCTCCATCTTTTATTCAACTTCGCCATGAAGCTTTTATTATGACTTCGGTCTTGCCTTGCCTTTTATTATCCGCCTCATCGGTGGTTTTATTAGCCAAAGACGTATATCCTCACGCTAAAGCAAATTTTGGATCTTTAAAGCTTCGAAGATTAAGGCTTGATTTACTTTCAATTTTGCATAGATTTTTTGGCCTTGTGGGGCTTCAAATTGTTTGCTAGATTTAGGTGAGCACTTGAAATCTTATTATTAGGTGAAGCTTTCGATTATTCGGGTGCCAATACTTCAAAACCGTGACGCTGGCGATACCTTAATGTCTTCCCAATTTAATTACACGGAAGCTACTAGAAAAGACTAGAAACCCAACAATCCTAACTAAACCGCTAAGTCAATATTTATTAAGCAAAAAATATTTACATGCGAAGGGCTAATAAGCAAACAACGAGAACACATGAGTTTTTGAAAGAATACGAGTACTCTACGTTTAGCATAGTAACTTATAATTAACACTATCATTTCTCGTCCTCATTTAAGAGACTTAGCCTAATGTGTAGTTAAGGAATCAAAGCTAAGTGCTCAACACGCACGGTCGAGTCAAAAATTACTCTTATTCTCGCCATCGGAAAACCTACATTCGTGTCTTCAAACACTTATAAAACATGAAAAAAAATAAAAATTTGGCCATTTTTAGCCTTATTTTGCAACAAAACGATAACAAAAAGATAAACTTTGGAAAGCGTGAAGGTTTGGCAAGGCAAGTATCTATTCACCCCCCCATACTAAAGTTAAACATTATGCTCAATGTTTCGAGTCTAGGGGTGCAAACACACCCATACTAGAGACGTAGTCGAATGCCTAATCTAGCATGGAAAGGGTGTAACCAATAAATTAATAGCCGTTTATGAAGTGTGCTAAAAACCTAAGGTTAGAACATAAAAGGATATATCATGGATATTGAGAAAGTCTCCAAAGCAAACGATCGAGTGCTCCCATAAAACGAACACGAGAGGCTCCAATCGTGAAGATCATGATCTAAAAACCACAATGCACAAACAACCACGGAACAAAGGTTGGAAGGGCACAAATCCCCTCACATTAACTAATTAGAAAGCAATAATATGTACATGGATAAGCATGGGTCTCCCCTACGAGGCACCTTGTTTTTTATAACCGAGTCAAAAGCTCGACTCGAATCCCCATAAATGTGATCATTTAGGGATTATCATGGTGTGGTCAATTTTTAGTAGGGCTTACATGATAAACAAGGCCCCAAAACAACTGGTATAACGGACTAAGTCCTTTGATGGTGCAAAATACCGGGATCGAAGATGGCGTTCTCGTTTTCATTGAAAAAACAAATCAACGCCACTTCATCATGTGCCAACAAAAACTCAAAGAGTTTCAAGAAAATAGGAGAGAAGAAATAGAAGGGTGGGACAATAGGTAAGTCATGAAAACATTGAGCTAATCGAGGTAGACTCGCACCAATCAAATGAAAAGATTTTCCATTTATTGCATCGGTGGAAGACCGAGATTTCCCTTTATAAGTAATTCCAGGATCAAATATCTCGTCCTCGGTGGAGAAAGGGGAGGGAACATAAGGGATTTCCCCCACACTAAGTCCACACAAAGCATCGTCAAAAGGAGAAGACGAGCTTGTAGTACTCAATACACGTGGTGATGACGGAGTTAGAATTGTAGAAAAATCTTTTAAATTCAATTCAGAATCTTTTCCTTTTTCATCTTTTAAACTCTCCTTGTGAAAACCCGATTTGATTATGTCAAAAATATTTGGTGTTTCTAAAGCAATGTTAGTCACACTAAAAATTCTCACATTTGAAAACCGTTTTGGTAAAGGTGGTGGTAAGTTCTCAAAACGTTTGTCGACAAAGAAAACTCCCCCATCGGGATCAACATATTCATCATCCGAAGAATCACTCGAGATTGGAATCGTAGGCTTAACACTCTTAACCTCCACCGGCGGAGGGGACGGAACTTCATTTTTCTCAACAACTTCTAAAACTCTTTTTGAAATATTTTTGCAAATGTTTTTGATGGAATTGACATTGTACAAAGATGTGATCGAATACACATGAGAAAGTGTGGAGTTTTGAGTTGCATTAATGACGAGTTCTTCCTCATTGAAACGAAGAGTGATTTTCCTTGCATGCACATCGATAAGTGCTCTCGAGGTATCCAAAAATGATCGACCTAAAATTAACGGAACTTTAGGATCGATGGGAATATCAACAACAATAAAGTCTACAGGATAGTAGAACTTTCCAACTTTCACGAAGACGTCCTCGGCAACTCCACAAGCTAGAATCGTAGACTGATCGGCCATCTCGATTGACATTCTTGAAGGAGTGAGATTGGGAAGATTGAGCGATTTAAAAATCTCAAGAGGCATCAAATTAATACTAGCACCAAGATCGGCCAAGGCGTAGCATTCTTCCATGTCTTGTATAGCACATGGGATTAAAAACTTTCCTGGATCACCGACTTTTTGAGGTATGCGGCTTAGAAAAACCGATGAACAACTAGACGATTTTTGCAATTTCTCTTTGTTATTCAACATACTTTTGAAGTTCGCGGCAAATCGAGGCCTCATGACTAAGGCGTCGGCAAAACTTATATTAAAATGCAAGTCACGAAACATTTTCATAAAAAGTTCAAATTGATAATTATTTCGTTCTTGTGCCTTTTCCTTGTCTCGTCTTGGAGGGTAAGGTAAGGGTGGTGTGGGTTGGGGCATAGGCATAGGCATCGGCCTTGGAATCTCGGGTTCCATGATTGGTATTGGTTCAACCGTAGGTGTGGTTTGAGCGGTACTTCGTGGGCTTGTAATTTGCTCCTTTTCAACCACCACCTCGGGTTCTTTCTCTTTTTCCTTCTCCATAGAAGTACTTGGACGAGAAATGGGTTCTTTGAAAATTTTACCACTACGAGTAGTAATAACCTTCAATTCTCCTTTCGGGTTCATGATGGTATCACTAGGAAGACCACCCGAAGAAGAGGGCTTACACATGATAGCTTTAAACATTTTTCCCATTCGATCTTCAAACTTAGATTGCCTAGCATCCGCTTTTAACAATTCTTGCTTAATCTCATGTTGACCTTGCTCCATTTTTTGTTGATTTTGTTGGAGTCTTTGAACATTTCCTTCCATTTTATTAGCATGAGTTTTAAGTTCATTAGCAAGTTCGTTTTTAAGCTCGTTTTTCAACTCGGATCTTAAGCTAACCATTTCACGTTGCATATTGTCAAACTTATCATCATTAGCCTTTGCATAATTCAAAAATTCTCCTTGAAGATTTTTGGTGTGATCATTTTGAAAACCTTGAGTCGTAGTTTGAAAATCACGGTTTTGGTTTTGATTTGAAATTTGCCCATTTCCACTTTGATAATTACCCTTGTTGCAATTCCTTTGATTTCCTTGATAATTACCACCTTGGTTGTTGTTGCGATAGTTATTAGCATTTTGATTTGGTGGAGCTTGATTTTGGCGGGAACCTTGACCGATTTGGTTATAAGTTCTCGTGGCTACATAAGCACTCGAAGTGTTACCATCCGCGGTAATGCACTCGGAAAGATCATGAGCTACACCACACGACAAACAACTCTTAGAAACCGCTTTAACCGAAGCGGAATTCGAAGCTTCTTGAGCTTTCCAATGGGACATAAGGTTAGCAAATCTATCAAAAAACCGATTTTCTTCATTTGCTTCATCATGTAAAGCATTAATTCTACGAGACGATGACGAGCCCAATTTGGCAACACTCGTGTGTTACGAGGGCTATAAACCTTAGACCTATTCTCAATTATGACCAAAGCTTCTTCAACCGTTTTACACAAAAAATTACCACCCGCGGCGGCATTTAAATAATATCTTTCATGATCGTTAAGTCCATTGTAAAACGTGTCGATTTGATGTAAGTCGGAAAAACCATGATGAGGACATTCATGTAACATCTCCTTAAACCTATTCCAAGCCGTTGAAAAACTTTCATTTGATTCTTCTGAAAATTTAGAAATCTCATTTTTCAAATGTGTAGTCTTAGAGGGCGGAAAAAATTGGTTCACAAATTTTGAAACGAGATCCTTCCACGTCAATATAGAATTGGGTGGCTCTTTCTCTAACCAAATTTTAGCGGGCCCCGCTAAGGAATACGGAAAAAGCATCATATTAATCGAGTCATTCGAGACATCCTTGAATTTGCAAGTGGCGGTAAGACGATTGAATTGGCGGATATGGTTGTGGGGATTGTCCTTCTCATCACCACGGAATTTGTTGTTTTGGATCATCGACAACAAACCCGTTTTCACCTCAAAATTCTCCGCAAGGATTGCGGGAATCACAATAGCTTCTCCATAACCCTCGGTGGGTGCTTGAAGTAACTCCATCATAGTTCGATTCGCCATGGTTGGTGCTTCTCGTACAATGGGTTCGTCAATAGGAGACTCCTCACTAGAATGAGTTGGAGTGGGAGTTTTGTTCTTTCGTCTACGTGCACGTTTTGCTTGATTACGAGTTAGCATAAACGTCACGTACAACGAGGAGACGAGCAAAGAAGATTCTTTTTGGTGTTTTGTATTTTTCAATTTTTTTGTGGTTTTTGATGGTATTAACTTTTTTGGAAATTGGTGAAATGTATTAGGTAGACAAAATCTACAAATCTCCTCCTTAATCAAATCTCTTGATTAAAGAAGCCTCAATGAATGAAAACGATCACGTGAAGTGAACGCCTTCGATGACATTAGAACGATGGTGGAACACCAAATCGTTCAAGAGGGTTTAATCAATAGAAACCAAGAAAATATATATGATATGTAATAATACTTTGGGCGGCAAAACCCTCGATTAGCTCTCAAAATCAAATACGCACAAGCAAGCGGAGGAAACGAGGCGGCGCGAAGCACTTAAGAGCCTTTTTCCTTTAGGTCGTGAAATACAACCGCCTTATACCCACCTTATAGTTTGTATTTTTCAAAATCGAGCTTCTCGAAAGTATTTATCTATTTTTGCCTTTTTCTTTGGTTTGAGATTCGAATACAATGATTGGGTAATGACCTCCCAAGTCAAGGTTGTGATTTCTCACGTATTTGGAGTACTTGTGAATTTATTATTCTACGTATACATTATATTAATAATATTCACACAAAAATCGAAAAACGATAATACGTATTAGTAGAGTGCTACTAATACAAATACTAATTATGGTTATATAAAAAAACAATTGTTCAATCAAAACACAACACGCCTCCCCGGCAGCGGCGCCAAAAACAAGATGTAGTGTTTTTACTACCCTTTAGGAAAAGAGCAATAAAATAGGGCAAGTAGGCACGACGATTTAGGAAAACCGTGTGTGAATGACCCTAAGTGAGTTCGTTCTCGAGGAGGCTAGTGTGTTGTGTGATGAATTGATTTTGATTGATGATTTTATTGTTATGAAACGAAAATAGAAATAAGAAAGAAAGTACGGTTACGAAGACGGATTAAACTAAGACGAAAAAGGCGATCACGCAAAACCGTAAATAGTGCAAAAATAAAAATTTTAACCTAAAAATTCCTAAAAATTACTAAAAATCCACAATAATATTATTAAAAAGTCCCAAACAAGATTTTAAAGTTTGTAAACCTCAAAAATGACCTAATTAAGCTAAAAAGTATTTTTTAAAATTTTAAAACCAAATAAAACTATTTTTAAACACTTAAAAACTATTAAAATCAATTAAAACTTAAATTAATTCTAGAAAATAATTGAAAAACCCTAAAAATATTTGGAAAGTTACAAAATTCCTAATTTAGTGTCTACAATCTAGGAAAAGTAAAAAAAGTAGAAAAAACTAATTTTCAATTTTTAATAATAAAATAATAATAAAATAATCAAAAAAATTCAAAGTTTATTAAAAAATTCTAAAAAATTACCAAAAATCTAAAATATTGTAACTAAGACAAAAATGCAATTAAAAGTTTCTAAAACCTATTTAATAATTTTATATTAAATTTCAAAGTTGGTAAAAAACCCTAAAATCCTATAAAATCAAAAATAAGACTTTTTGAAAACTTTTTTAGCTGTAAACCTCAAATATATAATTCAAAACCTAAAAATTATTTTTTTAGATTTTTAAAATGCTTTTTCCTATTTTTTATTCACTTTCTAAAATTTAAACTAAAAATAATCCTAAAAAATTAATTAAAAACGTGAAAAATAAACTTTTTAAACCAAAAAGTCCTAAAACCTAATAAAAACCAAAGAAAAATGCTAACTGGCAAAAATCCAAAAAGAATAAGCTGAAATCAGCTTATTTCTAAGCTGAAAAGTTTAATAAGCTAAAAAAAGATACTCCTTAAATAACTAATGTTGCAAAGAGTTACCAATCAAAGACCCTAGGGCAGATGGTAAACGCGTTTGTGTGGGGAGGAGTGGCGCAGGTTCGAGTCCTGGCCGCGTCCTTTTGCACTTTTTATTTTTTTTCTTTTTAAACTTTTAAAAACTTAAACCTTATACCCTTTTTAATCTCAAAATCACAAGTAACAATCCAATTTAACAAAGATTAAGCCCTAAGGATTCAAAATCGTGCCCATATTACTCTTATGAACACAAAGAGAGAAAGGGTTTCTTCACTAGTGAAAATTGAAACAAGAGGACTTGTTTTATGCTTTTGGTGTTGTTTGATTGGACAATAAGGGCACCCCTATACTCAGTTGAGTATAGGGAGTCAATGCAAACATAAATCAAGCAAGTTCCTAACACAAAATCCACACAAAAATGCCAAATGAAGTTGCTGATATGGCTATAAGGGTCTGTGATGAATAGTTGACCAATCACTTGCACAAAATCGAATTTCAAACTCCAATAACTTGCACAATATGACACCAAATAGCATATAACCAATACTCAATCTTTAAACAACCTATTATCTAACATGTAACAAGATTTGATGCACAACTTTTCATAAAAACATGCAAAAAAGGGCAGTCACTGATTTTTGACCTTTATACCAATTTTTAACTTGCAAACTTGTTTAAAACTCCACCAATCTGAAAACTAACCACCTATATCACCTAACCACTACCTAATGAGTGATTCTAACAGGTTTTAAGCCAAGATGCGATTCATTAATCCCTATATGAACCTTAATCCAAACACCCCTTTAACACTGAAATTGATTTTTTTTCAAACAAAATCTTAACAAAACCTAACCAAACTGATTACAGTCACTCTTAACATGCATATTATACCAAATAAACTTAAATCAAGCCACAAAACAACACTTAAACACTTTCTTGCATAAATCACATAAAAACTGAAAATTTATAAAACTGAAATAGGGACAAGGTTGTTACCTTGTGGGACCCACATCCAGGTCCCACAATGGCTTGGAAGCCACCTCCAAATAGACTCGGGTCTATGCTGAACCTTTGACAACATACAACAAGCAAAACCTGCTAAGAAAAATGAAGAACACAAGCAAAATACACTTTCTGATTTTTGAAAACTTTTCAAAATCTTCTCAAAAACCTTTCCTTTCAAAAACTCTTACACCAAACACTTACAAACCTGCAAAATCAAATCTTGAAACAAGATTTTACCAAAATCCACCAATTTTCAGAAACTTTTTCTGAAAATTTCAAACACAAAGATGTTTGAATAAATTTTAAAATGGAACTCAGATTTTTACTCACAAAAAACACCAACTTTTAAAACAAGTAAAAAGGAATTACAATTTCATCACAAGAAAATACCAAACTTTTAATTAATTTAAAAAGGGATTACAATTTTTGAGAAAAAATCTGGAACAAGGAAATAGGAACACATGTCGTCCCTATTTATACAGGTAAATAGAACAATCTAGATATCTAAAACCCTAAGTATGAAAAGCCCTAAAATGCCCTTTGAAAAGTCTTCAATTCTTGGTCAAATTTGCAGCTTATGACTTCTGCCAAGTCCATGTGGTGATGAGCTGTTGGAATATTGATCTTGGGACGTTAATTTGGCCTTGTGGGACAAGTAGAATCATATGGGACGTTGGATGTGTCTTGTTTTGTTTTTGAGGAAGAAAGTGACGTGCAGGGGAGGGCCCTACACTCACATGGGGTTGTCTAGGGTCACGTTTTGATTGTGGGTTTTGGTGAGGGTGGGACGTTACCCATTTGGAAAAGCATGGGTAAAACCCCTTTGATCTTGAGTTTTTAGGATTAGGGTTTATATGGGCGAATTGGGGGTAGATTAGGGGTGTAGTGGTAACAGTAAGTGTTTTAGGAGGGAATTGGTTTAATTAATTGTTAGCCGTATTTAAAGTGATGGTCATATAATATACCGTTGCGAAGCTCGTGAAAAATACTATTCAACGGTGTAGAGAGTTCTTAGTTATTAATGTTTATGTAACGGGAATTAGTCCCGAACACACAAATGAGGAAGGCCTCCTAAACACTTACTACTTAGTATAAAAGGCCTCCTAAGCCTCATTTGTGTGTGTGTCTTCCATTTCATTTGTTTTGTAGAGAGAGAAACGTTTGTGTTTCTCTCACTAGGAATTCACATCTTTTGTTTTTCTCTTTTCCTTCATCTAATCTAATCTTTCTTTTTTGGTTTAATCTTCATCTCCATTTCTATATCATTATAAGTCGTGTGTTACATTCCAACAAGTGGTATCATTAGCCAAGGGATTCGTGGATAGCTCTTTGGTGTTGTCCTTGTTTCTTGCTTATTCCGTGGGTTCTTTTGATTTTTTTAATAAAGATCAAAAAATTTTCGTGTTTTCTTTGTTATTCCAAGTATTCGTGTTGTGGGTATTTTGGTTTGCTCAAAAACACGAATTTGTTGCCTCAAAGTTGCGAATTTGTTGCCTCAAAGTTGCTAAAATCGTTGCCTAAAAAGTTGGAAAAACAAGGTCCCTTATTGCGACAGCTTGAATTTCGGAAAGGTAAGTACGGTTTCGATCGCAATAACCCTAGGGTTTTACTTTGCGATCAGTATTGCGATAGCCCCTTTTTCCGATCTGAACATTCCGATCGTTATTGCGATCTGGATTGCGACGGATTTAAGGCAATCTTGAAACGTTACTCTGCCTAAATTTTGTCAGTATTCCGATCTGAAGTATTCCGATCTGAAGTATTCCGATCTGAACATATTACGATCTGAACATATTCCGATCTAAAGTCATTCCGATACAAGCAACATTGCGACAGATCATCATTGCGATCTAGCATTCCGACAGATCATCATTGCGATCTAAGATTCCGATAGAAGGACTTTCCGATCGTAGGACATTCCGATAGAAGGACATTCCGATAGAACATTCCGATAGAATTTTCCGATGGGCATTCCGATGGAAATTTTGTTTGAGTAATTTTTAGTCTTAGCCACCATCTAGACTAGTCTTAGAACATAGTTTACACGAAGATCAAAAAAAAAAAAAAAAAAAAAAAAAAAAAAAAAAAGAGTTAAAATTTTTAGGTCAAGTAGAATCAAATTTTTTCCCTACTAGTTTTTGGCTATCTCGAACTCAATTTCAAAATTTGGCGATACTCAATTTTTTCAGCTTACCGTTTTGTCGGACTGAGGAATTTATTGTCGGACTGAGAAAAAAAAAAAAATCGGAAGTTTCGGAATTTCAACATCACCTCACGCTTTCTACGAATTGAGATCCTGTTGTTCACACGACTTCTACGATGACGTCTCAACAAGATATCTATGCTGCGGGTACTGAGAATCGTCCACCCATGCTTACCAAGGAGAACTACACTACATGGGCTAGTCGTCTCCTTCGTTATGCAAAATGTAAACCTCTGGGAAAGTTGATTGTCAACTCGATTCAAAAGGGTCCGTATGTTAGAAGAACAATTATTGTGCCTGGGGACCCTACGAATGCTAACCCAGTAGCTGATTCAAGTCATGAGCAAACAGATGAAGAATTAACTGAAGCTGAATCCAAACAACTCGACGCTGATGATCAAGCAATTCAAGTCATTCTTATGGGACTTCCTGAAGATGTTTATGCTGCTGTCGATAGTTGTGAAACCGCACACGAGATGTGGCTTAGGATTCAGAAAATGATGAAGGGCAGTGAAATCGGTTTACAAGAAAAGGAAACTAAGTTGCTTCGTGAATGGGAGAAATTTACGTCTACTGAAGGGGAACAAATTGAACCTTATTATCATCGGTTTTCAACCCTCATGAACCATCTTAGAAGAAACAAACATGAACCTGCACAAATTGCTGCCAACATCAAATTTCTTGATAATCTTCCTTTTGAATGGTCACGATATGTCACTCTTGTCAATCAAACCAAGGATCTTCATGTCGTGGACTACACTCAAGTTTATGACTATTTGAAGATGAATCAAGATGAAGCTAACGAAGTTAGGGCAGAAAGACGTGCCAAGACACAAGATCCATTGGCTTTTATGGCAAACTCTCCATCATCTATGTCATATCCCATGGTACCCTACCATCAACCCTCATCAAGTAACTTCCTGCCACAACAACAACAACAACAACTCACCGCTTATGGATATCAACACCCTGCTGCTATGAATTACTTACAACAACCCATTGCCTGTTTTGATGACATTACTGATCCTACTCATGCTATTAATACTGGTCTTGCCCTTCTTGCTAAGGCATTCAAATTTACCATTAACCCCACCAACAACAATCAGAGAATCTCCTCGAATACTAGAAATAGGCAGATTGCTCAACCGTTCATGAATGCGAATCAAGATCGCCAATTGGTAGTTGCTGGAAACACGGGGACTCAGTTTCAACAATATGGTCAGAATATTGGGCAGACCGTTGGCAATGCAGGGAATCAGTATGGGCAAAACCGTGGTCTAAATCCGGGTGTTCCGAATGCGGGTAATCAGAATGGGTTAATAGTTGTGCCAGCGGTTGCTAACCAGATGGGAAACATTGTGGCTGCAAGGGCTGAGAATACTGGTACGGGTAATGGAAACAACAATCGTCAGGTTCAGTGCTACAACTGCAGGGGATTTGGTCATTATGCTAGAGATTGCACAGCCAAAAAGAAGAGGGATGCTGCTTATCTTCAGACTCAGCTTCTCATAGCACAAAAGGAAGAGGCAGGGATTCCACTTCAAGCTGAGGAATTTGATCTTATGGCTTCTGCTGCAGAATATGACGAGGAAGAAGAGGTGAATGCCAACTACATCTTGATGGCAAACTTACAGCAAGCATCAACCTCAGGAATGCATGATGACAAAGCTCCCGTCTATGATGCAGACGGTCCCTCTGAGGTACACCCAAGTTTTGATGATAATGATATATATAATATGTCTAATCAGGAGGAAGAGTATACTGAGATGCTTGAGCCCTACATTGAGACACACGAGGATCAAACGAATAATAGTAATATTATTTCGAATGAGCCTAGTGTGGACCTTAGTGTGGATCAAGTTGCTCAGCCTACAACCCTTCCTGATGAGACACATGCGTATTATAAATCTCTATTTGATAAGCTTGCTAAGGATGTAGATCATGCTACGGTGGTTAATAATAAGTTTAGAGAAACTAATGCCAAATTGACCACTGAGCTTGCGGGATATAAGGAACGGGAGAAAAGTTTTGAGATTCATCATGCTAAAATCAAGGAACTTGAACAAGCTCATGCTACATCTGTTTATCAAGAAAAATGCACCACTAAAAAATTAAATGCCTTACACTTAAGTAGTGCTAAAAAGATAAGCGAATTGAATGATGAAATCACTTCTCTTAATAAACAGCTTTCAACTGAAAAAGCTATTGTTTCTGATTTAAAAGAAGAAAGACAAAAGCTAAAACATGATTTCAAAATTCGAGAAGATGGGCTTCTTGAGGATTTTTGCAAAGCGCAGGATAGGATTAGAGAATTAGACAACCTTTTAGTAAAACGTGGCCAAACTATGCAGACGATAAATATGCTCGCACCAAAAGTGAATGAGATAAATTACACTCGATACAAAATGGCTTTAGGTTGTCCTCTTCCCCCTAATCCAGGATACCTTAAGAAAGTTCAGGCCACTAATGAAACTTTATATAATGGTAGTGTGCTATTGTCTGATGAGCATGATCCTCCTAGTGTGCATGATTCCGAGGAAACTACTGAACTTGCTGTAGAGTCTCGTTTAAGAATGCAAAAGCTTGATAAAGAAGTGATACCCGTTTATTATCCAAAAGTTAACCCGCCAACTGTTTTTGTTCGGTCTAAAACGAATACTGAAACGCTTTTGCTACCAAGTGAGGAATTGTCTGATGACCCTCCTAAACAGAGTATCACTCGCCGATTTCTAAACGAGCTTAAAGATAACTTTGTCATCCTTAAACGTGTTGTTAATTCAAAAATAACTGGAGGTAATTTTACATCACCTGTTCAGATTGAGGTTCAAAAAATTCTTCAAAACGATATTAATCCAATTATTAATCAAGTTGATGCTCGGTTAGGAAATTTGGAAAACGCTTTTCTAAAAGAATTAGCCAACTTTGTTGAAGACTTTAAATCATTGACGAAGGAAGCTGATGAATCTCTTGATAAAATTAAAGTTTTGGAAAACGATCTTGAACGCCTCTCTAAAGCTCGTGATTGTATTGATAGTAGCCCTGTCGAGTTAGGTACCTCTATGTCGCATAATGAGAACCTCCAAACTGAGCTTGATCAGATGAAAAAGAAAATGGAATCTTATGTCATTAAAAAGGATAAAGAATTCACCGATCTTTGGAATAAATTTGTCAAAAAATGTGATGAATGCAAATATGACAAGATTTCGTATGAAAAAGCTCACAATGAAATGCAACAAACTATCGTACGGTTGCAGGCTCAGTTAGGAGGGGTTTCGGAAACAAATTTGGCCTCGTCAGGGTTAGAGAGTGCTAGTAGTGCTAATGTTCAGAAGCTTAAGGCTAAGATTGCAGATTTAGAATATGTTGTTGTTTCATATAAGCGGGCTGTTGAACAAAGTAAGTCTGTCTATCAGAAACTTATTGATAAAATCTGTGAGAACTGTAAGTTAAAGGCCTTGTTAAAAGATAAGACTTCTGAATCTAGCTCGATTGTGGATACGATGATCCAGAAACCAGCATCCTCGGGACCCACTCGTATTGCTGTGACACCTTTTCCCAAGGTTGTTGGAACGAAAACTGCTGTGATTGCCCCAGGAATGTTTCGTGTTAGTTCTCCCTCTGTGCCTAACAAACAACGTACAGCAAGCGTTAGGACAAAACCGATCACTATAACTCAACCACAAGTTATTGATTTAAAAAGTGCTAATTCTAATAGACGCGTGTCTTCTTCTACAGGAATAAACAACTACACTAAGAGCAGAAGGCCACAGCCTACGAGCAATACAAGGAATGATAGGGTCCCTTTTGCCTCTAGAAGTAGTCGCCCCAAGATCAATAATGTGGAAGTAGAAGAACACCCTAGGAATTTACCGTTTTTTAATCATAATCAGAAACCTAATTCATCTGAATGTAATGACTTTAAGCTTGCTATTCGGAATGAAAAATCTGAAGTTATTTGTGCTAAATGTAATAAATGTTTCTTTACTTTTAGTCATGATGCTTGTGGTTTGACTATGAATGGTTTGAATTATGGTGGTTACACTCGAATTGACAAGCTGTCAGTCAGTGAACAACAACGCACTCCTAAGGCTAAGGTGTATGTTCCAAAAAGTACCCATGTAGGGTCCACAGAAAGTCTTGCTAAGCCTAGTAGCCCTAGACTCACCTCTAAATGGTTGTCTACTGGTAGAAATTTTGACTGTAGTGGCAAAATTATTGACACTAGTAGATCTCATACTGACAGTGAAACGTCGGTATGTGATACGACTTAATTATCTTCTAACCCTACAGGAACCTATTTCATCGGTTGCCAAAATATTTGTTTCTCTTATCATTGGCAGGCTGTTGAAATTTGTCTCTGGTGCGTGGACTCGGGCTGTTCCAAACATATGACTGGGAATCGAAGCCTTCTCAAGAACTTTGTATGGCGTTTCATGGGAACTGTTCGATTTGGAAATGATCACGTTGCAGCAATTCTAGGCTATGGTGATCTTCATTGGGGAAATATAATCATCACCAGAGTTTCTTTTGTTGATGGCTTGGGACATAACTTGTTCTCGGTTGGGCAATTTTGTGATTCAGACTTGGAGGTCGCTTTCAGAAGTCATACATGTTTTGTAAGAGATCTTGAAGGAATTGATCTGTTGAAAGGAAATCGTACCACCAACCTTTACACCATTGATCTTTTTCAAATGTCTGCTGCTTCTCCAATTTGTCTCATGGCCCGAGCCACTTCAACAAAGTCGTGGTTATGGCATCAAAGGTTATCTCATCTCAATTTCGATGCCATCACCCATCTCGCGAAAGATGATCTCGTTACCGGTCTTCCAAAGTTCAAATATACAAAAGACCATCTTTGTCCTTCATGTGAGCAAGGTAAAAGTAAGAAGAAGCCTCACAAACCCAAACCTGTTCCCAACTCAACGAATAGGTTACATCTCCTACATATGGATTTATGTGGCCCAATGAGAATCAAAAGTATTAATGGAAAGCGGTATGTCCTTGTCATTGTGGATGACTATTCTCGTTACACATGGGTTCATTTTCTTGCTTCAAAAGATGAAACCCCTGATGTAATTATTAACTTCTTGAAGAAAACATCAGTACTACTGCAAGCCCCTGTCATTATTGTGAGAACGGATAACGGTACAGAATTCACCAATCAGAAATTAAAAGCTTATTTTGACGAAGTTGGGATTTCTCATCAAACTTCGGCTGTAAGAACTCCAGAGCAGAATGGAGTTGTGGAACGGAGGAATCGTACGTTAGTTGAAGCTGCTCGAACGATGCTTCTCTCCTCTAGTGCACCGTTATTTCTTTGGGCCGATGCTATAGCAACTGCATGTTATACTCAAAACCGCTCCATTATTCACACCCGTTTCAACAAAACACCTTATGAGATCATTAATGGAAGAAAACCGGATATTTCATTTTTACATGTCTTCGGTGCTTTATGTTATCCGAAGAATGATCGTGAAGATATCGGTAAACTTGAACCTAAAGGTGATATTGGCTTTTTCATTGGTTATTCTTCAACTGCTTGTGCTTACAGGGTGTATAATAGAAGGACAAGAAAGGTAATGGAGACTATGAACGTTACCTTTGATGAACTATCGGGTATGGCCTCTCAGCATAGAAGTTCACATCCCGAGCTTCAAGGTCAGACTTCTGGACACGTAAGTTCAGGACTCGCGC
Organism: Glebionis coronaria; assembly: GCA_025667525.1. Classification (NCBI taxonomy): domain Eukaryota; kingdom Viridiplantae; phylum Streptophyta; class Magnoliopsida; order Asterales; family Asteraceae; genus Glebionis; species Glebionis coronaria. The sequence goes on along the minus strand of CM046882.1, from coordinate 68,788,973 downwards.
TTCAATTTGCGCTGTCAGCAATCTCATCGTTACAACCTTCGGAACGTGACTTGGAAGTTTTATTTGGGCCTATTTATGATGAATATATGGAGGGTCCTTCGTCATTTGGTGTTCCTCAAAATGCCCCGGCTGCACCTGCTACGGTAGTTCAAGAACCTCCGACTGCATCTACACCATCGGCATCTACTTCTGCACCATCTACGTCAACCTCAACCATGGTACCTCAAAACATTCCAACCACTTCTCCGATTGCTGACGCAACTCAACAACATTCTCAGCAAATTCCTACTCATGTTCATCTTCAGAATGAAATAGTTGCTGAAAATGCAAACAATGCGATGCTCAACGAACACGACTGTTAATCCATTTGCGGCTTCCACAAGCACCACTCAGCCTTCAGCACCATATGTGGATCCGTCGAGCTCGCATCAAGTTTCTCATACACTTCCACATGAACACAAATGGACTAAGAATCATCCTTTGGTTCAAGTGATTGGCAATCTCTCACGACCGGTCTCAACACGAAATCAGCTGCGTACCGATGGTGATATGTGTATCTATGCACTATCAGTTAGCACAATGGAACCAGCAAGTGTCAAAGAAGCAATGACCGATGCATCATGGATTGAGTCTATGCAAGAAGAACTAAATCAGTTCATCCGACTCGATGTATGGGAGTTAGTACCTCGACCGGACAATATCGATCCGCTTACCCTGAAATGGTTATTCAAAAACAAGATGGATGAGGAGCAAACGGTCATTAGGAACAAGACTCGGTTAGTTGTGAGAGGTTATAAACAGCAGGAGGGAATTGATTTCGCTGAATCCTTCGCCCCGGTTGCTAGGATGGAAGCTATTAGGATTTTCTTGGCATACGCTGCACACAAATCATTCACAGTGTATCAAATGGATGTGAAGACGGCTTTCTTGCATGGGCCGTTAAAAGAAGATGTGTATGTATGTCAACCTGAAGGTTTCATCAATACTGAACATCCAAGCCATGTCTACAAGTTGAAAAAGGCAATTTATGGTTTGAAACAAGCACCGAGGGCATGGTACGACGAATTATCATCATTTCTTCTACAAAATCACTTCAGCAAAGGAACCATTGATCCAACGTTGTTTATCAAGCACTACGGAAACGACATCTTGGTGGCTCAGGTCTATGTAGATGATATTATATTCGGTTCTACTAACCCAAAATATTCCATATTATTTGCCGACCTTATGAAAAGTCGATTCGAAATGTCCATGATGGGGGAAATTACGTTCTTTCTTGGTCTCCAAGTTCACCAATCCCCCCGTGGTATTTTCATAAACCAGTCCAAGTATGTGCTTGAGATTCTAACGAAATTTGGTATGGATAACTGTGATCCTATTGGTACTCCAATGGACACTAAACACAAGCTTGATTTGGATAAGAAAGGGACATTTGTAGATGCTACAAAATACCGAAGTATGATCGGGTCCCTTATGTACTTAACCTCAAGCAGACCGGACATTGTGCATGCTACTTGTTTATGTGCTCGGTACCAGGCTCAGCCGACCGAGAAGCACCTCAAGGAGGTTAAAAGGATCTTTCGTTATCTCCGGGGAACCATTAACATGGGTCTCTGGTATACGAAGGATTCTGGTTTTAATCTCACTGGTTTTTCAGATGCCGATCATGCAGGGTGTCATGATACATTCAAGAGCACTTCCGGTGGAGCACAATTCTTAGGCGAGAAGCTAGTGAGCTGGTCATCAAGGAAGCAAGACTGTACGGCGTTGTCAACCGCGGAAGCAGAATATGTGTCTCTATCCGTGTGTAGTGCTCAAGTCCTTTGGATGAGAACACAACTCACGGATTATGGCTTTTTCTTTAACAAAGTCCCTATTTATTGTGATTCACAATCAGCCATAGCCATATCCTGCAACCCGGTCCAACACTCAAAGACCAAGCACATAGCTGTCCGATTCCATTTCATTAAGGAGCATGTGGAAAAAGGAACGATCGAACTGTTCTTTGTCAAGACGGACTACCAACTAGCCGACATCTTCACCAAAGCTCTTCCTCAAGACAGATTTGAATTCTTGGTTCGTCGACTTGGTATGCGTAGTTTCACTCCTGATGAACTTGAACGTCTTGCACATTCGCAGTAATCTTGTATATATTTATCAGAAAATCAAAATACAAAAATATAAAACCTATAAAAACAAAATAAAAAATGAGAAAACCTTTCAAAAAATACCAAAAATATTCTTCTCCGACATGTCTCTCAGCATCGATAATATGGACGTGCTTAGAAATGTTGTTCAATAACGACACGGGTACGTACATAAAGTTCGAATGAGAGTTTAAATGTTTTCAAAACATGTCTTTTCTATTTTTCTTCTCATAATGGCTTATAGTCACATGTCAGACTATAACCCGGTCCCCAAAAGAAAGGAAAGTCGTTGACTTATCCTCAACAACGAGAAATTCGCTTTTCTCGGTCATGGGCTTTTATCAAAACATTCAACGTTTTAAGCTCATGAACCCAATTTTCACGGACTTTTGAGCACAATTTTTCAAGGTATTTCAAAACAATGTGCTCATATACTCCCCTATTTAAATAGAATCTCTTTTCAAGGGGGAGTATAATGTTTTATAAACATTTGTTCCAAAGTTTCATGACACATTATTCTCTCCATGGTTCATCACTAGTTTCACAAAAATTTCAATTTCATGCAATTTTTGAGGGGGAGAATAGTGATTAAAATGTGTTATCTTGAATAAGATCTTTGATATAAGTGATTTCTCTTCCTAATATGTGCAAAAATCTCTCCTTTTATGATGCACATATGTAGGGGAGCGTTTTTGGTGATAGAGAAAACTTTCAAGGTGTAAACATTGATTTCATCAACACCTTGACTGCATTTTCAAATGATTTTTCTGGTTACGATATCCATACCCTTCAACACAATTAATCACGACGATATTGGTGTCAAAAGGTGGTTAGGTATTCGTCCTATGATCCAACCAGAACCGGAGGGATCTTCCCAGGGACAATCCATTAGAACTTAGAAGTCCTTAGGAAAGATGGAGTAGTTGAGTGTACGGGAATAATGCCGACTAATGACTTAAGCTAGCACTGGAACAATCACAACAAGGTGCTAGTTATGACGTCTTGGTAAGCATTGAAGGGGTTGAAGAATGAAAAAGAAATGTAAGGATAAAGGGTGTAAAGAAAGAAGCCCTCCATACAACTTAGGCAGAAACCGGGTCAATACATCTATTATCAGAATCACTTTGATGATTTCTGATACTGAAGACAAAGCATCATGGACCCAGTGATGCAATGCACAACCCTTTCCAGCCTACTCAAGCTTCTCTCAAAAGAAGTTTGTTTTATTGTCACGGAGTTCAACTCATTTCTATCAACTTTCTCACTCCGAGATAGTAGATATTGAATAGGTGGCAGTCTGCTCCAGCCTCTGATCACTAAATAAACGTGCACTTATAGAGTCTAGAGCCAACGAGATTCATCAAAAATCTCATTAGGACACTTATTCCATAGATCAATTGTTGTTCATCATTAGAACACAAGCGATGTTTTACAGAGTCCTACGCTCTATCCTTGTGGTATTGCTAGAACATTCAGAGTGATACTCTTTAGTATTCACAGTGATGAATGGAAATCCTTCCAGTGTTAACATCAAACAGCACTGCGGTAGGTCATATGTAAGATTCACTTGAATTAAACATATGTTAACTGGAAAGCAACAGTGGTTTGATTCTTAATTGATTCAAACTCGTTCCAGGTCTCGACGCAATATCTTTATGATCTTGCCAGAACATTCAGAGTAATACTTTTCAGTATTTACAGTGACGAATGGAAATCCTTCCAGTGTCATCATCAAACAGCACTGCGGTAGGTAACTTGTGCGATTCTATATGAATCAAACTTGTGTCAACTGGAAAGCAACGATGGTTTGATTCTTAATTGATTCAGACTTGTTCCAGGAAAGTGAATTGACGACCTAATCAGCAGAATGGAACTGCATGATTCACTCCTTACTGTGAATTATCTTTCGATATATTCAAGTATTGAGAATGGCTACCACAGCTGGAAATCCTGTCAAGGAAGTTCTTTGAACTTACCTGATCACAGGTACAGTATTCGTACTGTATAACGGGAAACCGGTGGAATGCAAACGGTGGCGTTATCTCAAGAGTCGCAATTCAAGGCCACATATTCAGGATTATTGAAGAAAGCTCAAGAACATCTAAAGACAAAGACTTCCGTTACTCTGATGATCAAGGGAGATTGTTAACAAGCTTTCATGTCAACTCAAAACATGAGTATGTGGGTAAAGACACAAGAACACAAGCTGGAAAAGTTACAAGATCAAGTCAAGGCAAAGATCAAAGATCCAAGAACACAAGTCATGAAAGGAACTATGAAAGAACTCTCAAGACAACGAGCTTCAAAGTCTGCAACACCAACGAAGTGAAGTCACATATTACATGACCACCCCTTAGGGGGAGATTGTTAGCCGTATTTAAAGTGATGGTCATATAATATACCGTTGCGAAGCTCGTGAAAAATACTATTCAACGGTGTCGGGAGTTCTTAGTTATTAATGTTTATGTAACGGGAATTAGTCCCGAACACACAAATGAGGAAGGCCTCCTAAACACTTACTACTTAGTATAAAAGGCCTCCTAAGCCTCATTTGTGTGTGTGTCTTCCATTTCATTTGTTTTGTAGAGAGAGAAACGTTTGTGTTTCTCTCACTAGGAATTCACATCTTTTGTTTTTCTCTTTTCCTTCATCTAATCTAATCTTTCTTTTTTGTTTTAATCTTCATCTCCATTTCTATATCATTATAAGTCGTGTGTTACATTCCAACATTAATATTAGTTTGAAAACTAATATTAGTTAATTAAGTGGTGGATTCAGACGTGTAAAGCTGGGGTGACGTGGTGAAAGTTGATAGGATGATGGAGGTGAGTTGGCAAAATGATTGGTTGTGGTGGGTTTGTTGGTCTTGGCAGAAACACCCCCTGGACTCCTTTGCTTTGTTCACTTTGCATTAAATGGCAACAATCTTCTTTTCCTTTGTATTTAAAGTTTGGGCAGTTTGACATTTTTGGCACAAAATGTTTTCAAGCTTGTTTCAAGGACATTTTATGCACTTTTCTCATTCTTCAAGGGTTGGTCTTGTAACATCTTGATAATTTAGGGACCCAAATGCATTTTATGAGTTTTGCAAGGGTATAAATTGCCAAGTTTTCAAAAATGAGGGACCATAGTTTCCAATCTTCAATTCTTCAAGGTCCATTTTGGAAATTCCAGATTTGGGTCCGGTTCATTGTGCGGCTTCGTTTCCCGTGTTCGTTTTTGAATGGTTCTTGTGATCTTTTTGTCATTTCCTTAATATTCGTACCTAAAATACACAAGCAACAAACACGAGCATATATTTGGCAGTTTTAATGATATTTTATGCATTTTAAGCCCGATTTGGACGATGAGACCATGTATAAAAGCAGTCTCATCAAGCCCATTTTATGGGACGGTTGAAAAATTGAGAAACGGAAGGAGTAATATGAAATTTGGGTCAAAGCCCATTTCATAGTAAAGATGGAATGGTAGGTAAGTTATAAGTGAAATCTCTTCACTCATTCTTGGTCAACACAAAACAAAATATAATCCCAGTCAAATACCAACACCAAACCGTTCATTCCCCACACTCCCCAAAACAAATACTTTTATACCCTCACCCCATTGTGTTTCGTTACAAACAAAGTAAAAAAAAACACACAACCACCTTTTCTTCCCCACAAAACTCGCATCACCTCCACAAACCCTAAATCCCCAATTTGGGGCTTTTTCCATCCACAGCGAGTGCACCTCACGCTCTATAATTAATTCACTACTTTTTCGGGGTAAAGAAGATGGGCAACGTGGCACTTCACCTTGTCACCAATCAACTCTGATTGGTTGATTCATTCCAACCAATCATAGGGCCAATGATATTAAGCCACTTCAGCATCCAACTAGAACAAAAGGCATCATCTACGCCACGAGGGCAATCCGCGTGAAGGGTAAGATTCCCAGCCGTTTGATCAAGTGAAAAAGAAAGAGAAGAAATCAACGGTGATGATTCTACTCCGTGGGCCCCAAGGTTTGAGGATTTTTCCTATAAAAATCCCCCTTTTCTAACATGTAAAGATAACTTTACTTTAATTTTTATTTTCAGTAAATTAGATTAGTTTTAAATCTTGTAATTATTTAATTTCTAGCATTTGTAATCTTTATTTTAAATTAATGAAAAGTTTTTAATTAAATTAATTTCTCGTCTCCTTTATATTATTGCAAGTTTAAATTTTATCTGCTTTAATTTCTTCTTATTGTTACTGTTTTCGTAATATTAATTGATATATAAAAAAATAAAATATATATATATATATATATAAAAATATTGTTCGAAGAAGATTAAGTGCTTGGTTCGAGGTGTTGTTGCTGAATCAATGTGGTGTTTTGGTGACTGTTTCGGTTCATTGAGGTGGCTCAGCGCCAACCTACGGCTCAACGGTTTCGACAACTAGGTTCTCATCTCTTTTCTTTTTCTTGTTTTAGTTAAGATTTAATTTAGTTTAAAGTTGTTTTTGATTCGGTTTAGTTAAGATTTGATATAATTGTTAATTTCTGCTGCGTTGATTAGTCTTTAGTTACTGTTTTTTAATCTGCTTTTATTATAGTTTGGTTATTGTTATAGTTTAACTGCTTGATGTTTATTTACTTTTTCTGATTTTATTTGCTTACCTGCGTTTGAATCTGCTTGATATTATTTTGTCTGAGATTTGATTTTATTTTGTTTGTTTTAATTAGTCTGCTTTTGAATCTGTTTTATTTAAGTAATTATTGGATAGTTTGTTTTGGATTTGTTTTTTTTAGAAATTTTGCTTATATAGAAATTAGCCTGTTAGGATTTGATTTGCTTAAAATTCCTACTTTACTTATTTGCTTTTCCTGTTCATTTGCTTATATAACTGTCATAGCTTAGTTTGTTTGGTTATATCTGCTTATTAGGCTTGTTCATTTAAGTTTTACATTTTGTTTTGCTGTGATAAATTACAGATACTTTTAATCTGTGTAAATTTAAAATCCATAAATAAAAGTTTAAAATAATAATTTCAAGTATTTCGTCTGGGGAGGGATTCGATCCCCAGACCTCTCGTCTAGCAGCCCTGCGCCCCAACCATTGTACTAGGCCCTTATTTGTGTTTGTTTTTATAGATTTTTATTAATATAGGAAAGTTTATAGTTGGCAGTTTTATTTAAAAGGTTAATTAAATTAGTTAGTTTAATTTTAAAAGTATTTAAAGAGTATTTTGGTTTAATTCAGTTTTTATAAAAATACAAAAAGACAAAAATAATATTTTATTTACTTTCTTTAAATTTAAATTAGTTTTAATTTACTTTATTTAAAATAGTTTTACTTTAAATTAGCTTTAAAATTACTTTTAATTAAATAGTTTTATTTTACGTTAAAAATTTAGTTTTACAAAAATAAAAAGATTAAAAAAAATATTTTAATTTTATTTACTTTAGGAATTTTAAATTAATTTTCGATTTAGTTTTGTTTTAAAATAGTCTTTTTAAAATTTCATTTAAAAAGTTCTTTTTAGTTTCAAATTAATTAGATTTAATTTAGATTTATTTTAAAATAGTTTGTTTATTAAAATTAGTTTAAATTAGATTTTTAAATTAGATTAAGTTTAATGCTTAAGTTTTATTAGATTATTTTTTAATTAGTCTTTTAGTTTAAAAAATCCAAAAATACTTGTCACCAAAAACAAATATAGTCTAACGTTAATTGGAGGTCAAATTCGAGTCGATCCGTGGAACGAAAATTAATTGGACTAAAAATCAAGAGTTTCAAATGGCGCCGCTGCCGCTTCGCTCGTACGATTGACGATTTTTCGTGAAGACGTTTGTATTTTGGGATCCGTTCTCTTTGAACGTTACGTTTCTTGCAACAAAAATCAGAAATACAAAAAAAATTCAAAAACTTAAAAATACAAAAAAATTAAAAAATCACAAAAGCAATTTCTTTCCTAAGAATTGCACAAAAAAAATTATTAAAAAAAATCAAAAGTAATACTTTTTCCTAAAAGTATTACACCAAAAATATTACGTATTAGTGTTAATTTTTAGTTCGATTTCTTTCGATTTTTCTTGTGAATATATATTTTTCTTAAAAAAATATATACAAAAGATTTTTCTTTTACTATAATATATTACGTAGCACAATAACTTACCTACTTTTCAAATAAGCCTTAGTTGGGATTTCATCACCTAACTATTGTAATCGAATCCTTAACGAAATAAAAAGGCAAAATAGATAAATACTAGTAAGACGTTTGAACTTGATATATACAAACTATAAGGTGGGTATAAGGCGACGCGCTATAAAAGGCCGTCTAAGGAAAAAGGTTTTTAAGTGCTTTGTGCCACCTCGTTTCCCCGCTTGCTTGTGCGTATATTGAGAGGGACGACCGATTATTGGTTTGCCAACTCAATTAGTATTAAGTATATATTTTTGTAGCTTTTTCATATTGCTCCTCGAGAGGGAAAATCCTTTTCCTCTCAAAGTCGACCGAGGTCACCTACCTCATTCCAAAGTTTTAATTGTATGCGCACTCGCGCGCGTACATACATATCGAGTGGTGTACCGAACTCTTCCAATTCTTCCAAAAAGAAGAAGAAGAAAAAAAACAAAAAGACCGTCATTCAAGCCGATCCTGAGAATCGAGCTTTCGACATAATGATGGCAATGGATAATTGACCAATGATTGAGATTCTTCAATCTCACGTTGAAGGAAACGATGACGCGATTGTGGTGCCGACCATTGGAGCTAATCATTTTGAACTTAAACCGGATTTTATTCGAATGGTTTCCGCTACACCATTTTTAGGTCGTACTAATGATGACCCACACGCTCATATCAAACGATTCATCCAATTAGCAAATACCGTTAAATACAATGGGGTGCCACAAGAGGCCGTTCGCCTACAACTTTTTCCTTTTTCCCTCGAAGGACAAGCCCGGATTTGGCTTGATAAGGAACCACCCCAAAGTATTACAACATGGATCGACTTAGAGACCAAGTTCATTAATTATTTTTTCCCACCATCATGGACAACTTCTTTAAGGAATGAAATAATCACCTTTGAGCAAAAATATGGGGAAACGTTTAGTGAGTCTTAGGATCGATTTAAAGAGCTTTTAAGAAAATGTCCACAACACGGTTTCACTAAAGTGCATCAAATAAATACGTTTTACAATGGTTTAACTCTAAATGACCAAGACTCACTTAATAGTGCCGCGGGGGGCAATATTCTTGTGAAAACCATGAACGAGGCTTGGGCCATTATTGAGAACAAGGCAAAAGTGCAAACCAAGAGTGTTAGGGCCACTATGGCAAGTGCTAGTTCTAGTGAGAGTGACAAGAGAATCGATAAACTTACTTCGCTTGTTGAGACACTCGCTCTAAAAACCGATGCCCTCACCACTCATGTGCATGCCATGAAAGATAATAGTGAAACGTGTGAGACTTGTGGTGGACCACATTCATATTTCAATTGTGACAAGGTTTATAATCAACAACAACAAGTTTGTGCTTTTAATGCTAATGAAAGGGTTCCATTTAAACCTAATGTTGATGTTAACCATTTGTCTTACAAAAGTACTAATTATTTGGCTCCCCCGGGTTTTGTAGCACCTCAAAGACCACCCCCACCCGCCCAAAATACCCAATACCAAAATAGGAACCAAGGTCCTCAAATGGGTAATTTTCAAGGGAATGCAAATCAAGGGATTTTTAATGGTCAAAATCAAGGGTTTCAAAATAATCAAGGTTTTTACAATAACAACGATTTTCAAACTCAATATCAAAATCAAAGTTTTCCTAATCAAGGGGTTAATAATCAAGGGTTCAATCAAATGAATATGCAAAACCATCAAATGGACTTGGTTCTACAAAAATTGACCGAACATGAGAAAATCATGAAAGCAATGCAAGATTCCACTAGACAAATGCAAGAGTCCAACGATAAGAGATTTTTGACTATGTTGCAAACCCTTAGACCCCAAGGTGCCTTACCATCCAATACCGAGATTAACCCTCGTGCTAATGTGAGTGCAATCAATACTCGAAGTGGAGCCAATTTAGTGGGACCTTCCATCTCTTCGCCCATAAAGGAGAGACAAGGCCCGGAGGTCATAATGAGTAATCCTACTCCCCCTCCGGTGATTCCCCCCACTACCACTCCTAGTTCTAGTCCTCCATTCCCGAAAGAGCCTATTCCTACGGTTGTTCAAGAAGCGAGTCCTTCTCCTTCTCAACCTAAGCCTAATATTCCTTATCCATCTAGGTTAGGCAAGACTAAAGTGCTCACCAAAGATGACATTCATGTCTCTAATTTTTTGAAAATGATTTCCAATGTGAATGTTAATGTAAGCCTTATTGAAGCACTCGCTCAAATGCCAAAATTTGTCAAAATGTTTAAAGATTTGCTTAATAAGAAATAAAAAATGGTTGAGCTCGTGAACACCCGTATAAATGAGAATTGTTCCACGGTTCTTCTCAAAGAGCTTCCTGAAAAGCTAGGAGATCCCGGCCGATTCGTGTTACCTTGCTCGTTTCCTCAAATCGATGATTGTATGGCTTTAGCGGATCTCGGCGCTAGCATCAATCTTATGCCACTTTCGGTTTGGAAACAATTGTCATTACCCGACCTTGTACCGACTCGTATGACTTTAGAGTTAGCTAATCGAACCCTCGCATACCCAGTTGGTATTGCCGAATACGTTTTTGTTAGAGTCGGTACATTCACTTTTCCCGTGGACTTTGTCGTCGTCGACTATGAGATGGATCCTCGTATTCCGTTAATACTTGGTAGACCATTCTTAAGGTCCGGAAGAGCCTTAGTTGATGTAGCCGAAGGGGAGTTAATTCTTAGGGTTCGGGATGAACAACAAGTTTTTAAAATGGGAAAAATCACAACAAAATCAAATGGAAAATAATCGGTCAATATGATTGATGTTCTTAATTATGATAATGACGAGATTTTTATTAATCCATTTGGAATTGAAAAGTCTAATCAAAATGGTTTTGTGATAAACTCATCCCTTCCCTTAGAGCCTCAAATTTTTGAAACTCCTATTTACGACACCTATAGTGATGACACTTCTTCAAGTAATCACACTATCTTTGGCTTAGACGACTCGACTTTTGACCCACCCACTTTTGACCCACCCACTTTTGACCCACCCATTTATGATAAACCAATCTTTGATACCTACAATGATGACACTTCTTTAAGTGATCTCATTAATTTTGATGACCCACCCCATGATTTTAATGCACCTCATATCTCTATGAGTGATTCTTCCATGGAGACTCCTTTTGACTTCTATACTCCAATTTTAGAGGTCATGACTATTGAGGAGGATCCTCCACTCTTAGAGATCATACCTACTTTAGAGGTTATTCCATTTGAGGAGGATTTAGATATCTTTCTAAATACCTATTTTCCTCATGAGGAAGAGTTTTCCTATGAATCCGACGATACTTATGTTTTCACATCAAGTTTGGAAGAGGATGACTTTCCCAATATGGATTTTGATGATATTTTGAGCTTAAATGTCGACACCTCTTGCTATTTTCCCATTAAGGAACCGGTGTTTGATCCGGGAATAAAGACTTTTGTGCTTTCATTGCCATGCCACCTTACCCTTCCTAGTAAGAGACTTTTGCCTAAGGATACCCCACTTTTCTATGACTTGCGTACCACCTCGGGGTTTATTTCCTTTTGTGATGAAAATTATGTGTTTGACCCGGGTGGATTTTCATGGGGTATTCCTTATATGACTTTGTTTCACCCTCTATCATGGAGAGATTTTCCTCCCTTGGAAATCTCGGTTTTCCATGATTTTCCCATTTAAATGATGACATTCGGGAAATCGAGTCGAGCTAGAGACTCGTGAAGAAAAAATCAAGCATCGTTTAACTAGGTTAGATTTTTACCTTTTCCTCCCTTTTCACCTTTTTCACCTTCACCCATTTCCACCAATAAGTGTAGGGGGAGCCGTGTAGGTTGTTTGTTTTGTGTGTTGTGATGTTGTGTGCAGGGACATGTGCTTAATGATCCACTTTTGGTACTTTTGACGAGACCCGTGTTCCCGTGTTACCCGTGTACCCGGTTCTTTCGATAAGTTTTTGCTATTGTGATTCAATCTTGTATATAAATTAGACGAATAAATGTAATCACTTTAGTTGTCCTTTCCTTAACTCGATTTTAAACAACGTACTCAATGTCCTAAGTGTAGGGGAGTTTAATCTCCCACATGCTTAAACATTGAGGACAATGTTTATATTAAGTGTAGGGGGGATTTCTATCGAATTTTAGTGGGCTTTTCCATGAATTTGACCCCATTTTACCTGAAAATTTAAAAAAATTTCAACGTTTTTCAAATTTTTGATCTATTTTGGCCTAGTAGTATTTTCATTTATTTTCTTTCCTTTTATTTTCGCATCGTATTAATATTTTCCATTTCAAGAATAAAGTCAAAATAAATAAATAAATAAAATGGTTTTAACAAGTGTAGATGTCTTTGATATATTAGGCCCGTCGTGAATATTGTGACTCAACCCGAGTTTTCTTATCCAAGTTTACTCTAGCTAGTATCCTTAACCATATGGACCTTAATTGGTTTATTAGGCTAAGCATCCACGAGTCTCATTCTTTGAGATTTTAAATTGTGGAGAACGAGAGATGATAGAGTTAATTATAAGTTTGGTATTCTTTCATTAACTTATGTGAGTTAGTTATGAGCTTTTTCTCCCATCGCTTGTTAATAAATATATTTGCAATAAATAAGGTTGTACGATTTGAAAAGTTACTTAGCTTCTAGCACAAGATCGTTTAAAAGTTGCTCGGTATTAATTAGAGTTCATAGCCAAGGCATAACTTTATTGAAGCGGGACGCGAATATTGGCTTATCCAAAAAGGCCCTAACAAGGCATGAGGATACCCGAGTCCAAAAAGGCCCTAACAAGGCATGAGGATTCAATTTTTGCTAAAGATCCTAAGATGATGTGAAGATCATTAATCCAAATCAATATGATGGATCAAGACACACGACGAGAAGCAATTACTCCCCTAAAGATCATGGAGAAGTCTATCCAAAAAGACCCTAACAAGGTATGAGGATAAATAGATCCAAGTCCGAAAAGGAGGCGGATCGTTGTATATCGAAATCCTAAATAAAGAAGAGGATAAATGAAGAAGTCGTGGTCAACGTTTGAAGCATCTTTCACTCCTTATGAAGATGTATACCAAAATGAAGAGAAGACCATAATTTCAAGATCGTCTCTCAAGATTTGAAGTTTGAAGTACAAGCCAAATATCGGTCCGAGAAAGGTCTCAAATCGTGAAACGAGTTATGCCAAGATATGAACTTTATGAGGTTTCGAGAAGCAGTTTTAAAAGATTTTGTCCTTTAGCTAACTATTGATTAAATCGTCCCACTTTATTTTCGGCCTTAATAAATTATCGAAATAAGTCAAAAATGCATCCTCGTGATCATTCAAGACATAAATAAAATACAAAAGATACACCGTAGGAATAAGGGAGTCTAAGTGATTAAATAAACCACATGAGTAAGTGTTAGTTGTGCTAACTTATGGTAAACAATGATCTCGTTTTTAAGCTTGGTATGGGGAACGTGAAACTTGAGGGTGATTAATATTCATAACACCAAAGCCCTAATTTAAATCCTAGATTTCTTTACGAGTTTCTTCCATCAAATAATTTTTCAAGTTAATAAAAGTGTTATAACTTTTTTCTCCTTTTAAATTTTTATCTTTTCATTGTAGTAGTATTAATAAAGGCCGAGATGGGTTAATTATGAGAAAAATGTAACTTTATGCTTTAAAATAATGCATTGCATGGGGTCATTGCAATGGTCAAGTGTAGGGGATTTAATAAGTGTGAAAACACTTATCCTTTTGCCACTAAAATCAAGGAAAAACAAGACCTAATCATGTGTTTAATGTCGTAAAAGTCGGAATTACGCGTGGTTTTGTGTTTTTGTGTTAAAATAGGTACAAATGATCAAAAGGAAAGAAAACACGGGATTTCACGGTCAAATGTTGAAGAACAGTCCAAAAAGAGACGAAGACAAAGTCAAAAGACCAAAAGTGTGCCCAAGCTCACGAAAACCGGCTAAACCGACACGAGTTTGAAGAAAATGAACAAGGAAACCAAAATCGAGCTCGATTTTATCGGATTAAATCTTTTTGAATATATTTAAGTCTTCTGGGACCCATATTGGATAAATGGGCTCAAAAGCCCATTTAAGGATTTTAAGAATAAACTTCTTATTATTAAGCCCAAACCACATGGCCCAATTCAAATAACTTATGGATGAAAAGAGTATGGGCCTCAAGCCCATTTTATGGGACGGTTGAAAAATTGAGAAACGGAAGGAGTAATATGAAATTTGGGTCAAAGCCCATTTCATAATAAAGATGGAACGGTAGGTAAGTTATAAGTGAAATCTCTTCACTCATTCTTGGTCAACACAAAACAAAATATAATCCCAGTCAAATACCAACACCAAACCATTCATTCCCCACACTCCCCAAAACAAATACTTTTATACCCTCACTCCATTGTGTTTCGTTACAAACAAAGTAAAAAAAACACACAACCACCTTTTCTTCCCCACAAAACTCGCATCACCTCCACAAACCCTAAATCCCCAATTTGGGGCTTTTTCCATCCACAGCGAGTGCACCTCACGCTCTATAATTAATTCACTACTTTTTCGGGGTAAAGAAGATGGGAAACGTGGCACTTCACCTTGTCACCAATTAACTCTGATTGGTTGATTCATTCCAACCAATCATATGGCCAATGATATTAAGCCACTTCAGCATCCAACTAGAACAAAAGGCATCATCTACGCCACGAGGGCAATCCGCGTGAAGGGTAAGATTCCCAGCCGTTTGATCAAGTGAAAAAGAAAGAGAAGAAATCAACGGTGATGATTCTACTCCGTGGGCACCAAGGTTTGAGGGTTTTTCCTATAAAAACCCCCCTTTTCTCACATGTAAAGATAGCTTTACTTTAATTTTTATTTTCAGTAAATTAGATTAGTTTTAAATCTTGTAATTTTTTAATTTCCAGCATTTGTAATCTTTATTTTAAATTAATGAAAAGTTTTTAATTAAATTAATTTCTCGTCTCCTTTATATTATTGCAAGTTTAAATTTTATCTGCTTTAATTTCTTCTTACTGTTATTGTTTTCGTAATATTAATTGATATGAAAAAAAAAAAAAAAAATATATATATATATATATATATATATATATATATATATATATATATATATATATATATATATATATATATATATATATATATATATATATATATATATAGAATACTGTTCGAAGAAGATTAAGTGCTTGGTTCGAGGTGTTGTTGCTGAATCAAGGTGGTGTTTTGGTGACTGTTTCGGTTCATTGAGGTGGCTCAGCGCCAACCTACGGCTCAACGGTTTCGACAACTAGGTTCTCATCTCTTTTCTTTTTCTTGTTTTAGTTAAGATTTAATTTAGTTTAAAGTTGTTTTTGATTCGGTTTAGTTAAGATTTGATATAATTGTTAATTTCTGCTGCGTTGATTAGTCTTTAGTTACTGTTTTTTTTAATCTGCTTTTATTATAGTTTGGTTATTGTTATAGTTTAACTGCTTGATGTTTATTTACTTTTTCTGATTTTATTTGCTTACCTACGTTTGAATCTGCTTGATATTATTTTGTCTGAGATTTGATTTTATTTTGTTTGTTTTAATTAGTCTGCTTTTGAATCTGTTTTATTTAAGTAATTATTGGATAGTTTGTTTTGGATTTGTTTTTTTTTTATAAATTTTGCTTATATAGAAATTAGCCTGTTAGGATTTGATTTGCTTAAAATTCATGCTTTACTTATTTGCTTTTCCTGTTCATTTGCTTATATAACTGTCATAGCTTAGTTTGTTTGGTTATATGTGCTTATTAGGCTTGTTCGTTTAAGTTTTACATTTTGTTTTGCTGTGATAAATTACAGATACTTTTAATCTGTGTAAATTTAAAATCCATAAATAAAAGTTTAAAAATAATAATTTCAAGTATTTCGTCTGGGAAGGGATTCGATCCCCAGACCTCTCGTCTAGCAGCCCTGCGCCCCAACCATTGTACTAGGCCCTTATTTGTGTTTGTTTTTATAGCTTTTTATTAATATAGGAAAGTTTATAGTTGGCACTTTTATTTAAAAGGTTAATTAAAATTAGTTAGTTTAATTTTAAAAGTATTTAAAGAGTATTTTGGTTTAATTCAGTTTTTATAAAAATACAAAAAGACAAAAATAATATTTTATTTACTTTCTTTAAATTTAAATTAGTTTTAATTTACTTTATTTAAAATAGTTTTACTTTAAATTAGCTTTAAAATTACTTTTAATTAAATAGTTTTATTTTACGTTAAAAATTTAGTTTTACAAAAATAAAAAGATTAAAAAAAATATTTTAATTTTATTTACTTTAGGAATTTTAAATTAATTTTCGATTTAGTTTTGTTTTAAAATAGTCTTTTTAAAATTTCATTTAAAAAGTTCTTTTTAGTTTCAAATTAATTAGATTTAAATTAGATTTATTTTAAAATAGTTTGTTTATTAAAATTAGTTTAATTAGATTTTTAAATTAGATTAAGTTTAATGCTTAAGTTTTATTAGATTATTTTTTAATTAGTCTTTTAGTTTAAAAATCGAAAAATACTTGTCACCAAAAACAAATATAGTCTAACGTTAATTGGAGGTCAAATTCGAGTCGATCCGTGGAACGAAAATTAATTGGACTAAAAATCAAGAGTTTCAGGATGCAAATACCCGACCCACGAGGCTAGAAATGATTGTTGAAATTAGGATCTGATTATTGACTGCTAGTAGTGGGCAGGAGGTTATGTGAGTATGAAATGTAGATCTTGAAGTGCAGGATGGGTAGCAAAGCTATGCCAAAAAAATTTCATCATGGAAAGATGAATGGATGATCTGAAAGATCGTGAGAATCTAAGTCCCTGTTGTATGGGACCATTGAGATAATGTAAAGATTTAGTCTGAGTGGCATATAAGCTAGATCTACCCTATGACTTCAAGGGCTGCATGAATTATGTTTCGTATAACGAACTTGATAAAATGTCTATCAAGTGAAAAATATGATATTTCTTAATGAAGTTTAGATCGGCAAAAAGTTGCATTCATCGAAAACACGTGGACATCATGGATAGAGAAAGTAAGTCAAGTTAAGCGTGATCATATTCCCATAGTTATGTTTGATGAAACTCGCATAATTGTAATGAATTGCACTTGTGAGAAAAGACCGAATGTGGGGGAAATACCCACATGGCTTTAACTCTATAAGAAGCGAGTAGTAAGATGAATTGATCTTTGAGGACAAATATCCTCTTTAGGGGTAACCGCTGTGACAATCCGTCAATTTGAGGTCATTATTTTATTCTCAAGTATTATTTTAAAAATCATTATTTTATTATTACTTTATGAACTCACTCACTTTTGGGAAGAAATAAGGGTTTACGTCTTAAAGTAGCATCGACTACGTCTAAACCGGAGAACTCTACGTACGTGCTTACGTTTACATACACCGTTTTTGTGACAGTCCGACATTTCAGGAAATAAATTTATTCTCGAATATTATTTTAGAATTTTAATTTGTGTTGGTTCATAAACCCACAAATTTACGAGAAGAAATTAGGACTTACGTGCATAATTTAGCGTCTTTTACGATTAAACCGGAAACCCTAGGTTTACGTATTTACGCTTTTGAACTCCGTTTTTGATGAGACAATTTTTATTAGAATCGTTTTGTGCCGTAGATTCATAATTTATAAAAACATTTTTCGTAAAACGACTCGAGGGCACGCAAATCGAGGAAACTAGAATCGGGGAGTACCCGTAAATTAGTGGGGATGAAACAAGTTTACACTTGTCTCACCCCCACTATGGGCGGCCAAGACATAGCCAACACACCAAATGTGGTGTCAATATTATATACACACTAAGGACACATGTCCTTAGTGCATACCAAAACTATTCAACACAAAACTAGCTAACCAAAACAACTTTCTCATACATGCAAAAACAAGAGATGGAAAACTATCTCAATCTCTCTCAACTCTCTCCCTTTGCCGTCCCAAATCACCCACAAACACCACCATTTATCAAA
This sequence comes from Glebionis coronaria, assembly GCA_025667525.1. Classification (NCBI taxonomy): domain Eukaryota; kingdom Viridiplantae; phylum Streptophyta; class Magnoliopsida; order Asterales; family Asteraceae; genus Glebionis; species Glebionis coronaria. The sequence continues at coordinate 68,770,653 of CM046882.1, read as the reverse complement.
ATTTCTACCATAAATCTTATGTATAACTTACATAAGATGATAACCCATTGAAGACATGGTGATTTGAGGTAATCTTAACAACTAAAAAGAAGTTTCTATGGAGGTTTAGGGCTGAGTTCATGAAGGTGTTCATCCATTTGAAGGACCCAAAAAGTTGTCTTGAAAGGTTGAAGATTTGGTGACAAGATCAAGCCTTGTTCATCTAAAATCACATCTTTTCATCATATTGATTGGTATAGGGATCAATCTCTTCCTATCATCTTGTTATTTTGTAAATGTAATCATGTATTTTTTTTATAAATGTATATGTATGTGATGATAAATGATGATCAAAATATTATGTGGGGATTTTATGTTAATAGATTTGATCAAAAAGGCTAAAATCAACAAGTAAAGATGTTAAAATCTTGGTTAGATTCAATATGATAACTTGGTAAAATGGCTTGGATTATTTAATACAGATAGATATATGATTTTTACATATGTGGTGAGTTGGCCACTCAATGGAATTATTAAAATGAGCAAAATATGATCAAAATACTATTGAGGTACAAATCTGTATAGTCTGTTTTGGACGAATTATTTAAAATACTCAGATGATTATTGAGCAGTAGCTATAAAGGAGTTATTTGTAGCACATATCATGTAGTTTGTGCTGCTCAAATTTAAGCTTCTATCTCCTAGTAGAACTCAAGATATGGCAAAAATGGTGGAATGGACTTTAATAATCAAATATGTAAATAATCTATATAGTATAAAAAGAGCACTCAAGTAAATATTATTATAAAATAAATATATAAAACTCACTAACTAATAATAATTATTATAAAATGAGTTGTATACTAAAATAAATAAGTATGGCATTTTTATAAAAGTAAAAACTCAAATGTTTTCTAAAGTTATAAAACTATATATAAGTTTTACGTCTTTTCGGCTAAAAACCGAAAGATTAACGTTTTCGCCAAATAAAACTTAGACGGTCGGACCCGTCTAATGTAACATTTTTATAACTCATATACTGATATGTAAACACATTTGACAAGTAAAAACCGATAAACACTAGCTTTATAACTTATGGACCTTAATGGGCCAAAGTAACCTTATTGGACCATTAGCCCAACTAGTTTGGCTTAGCACTAATGGACTTACTCATGGGCTTAACTCACTTGAGCCCAATATATGAGTATAGGCCTGGTATTAAAAAGTATAAATAGGCTAATATAATGAATTGAACTTTTAATGGGTTTATTGGGCCTTAATATGTAATTGGGTTGAAACTAGTATAACTAGTGTAAATTGATTAACACATAACAACTATAATGTTGTATGAAGAGATAAAATCCCACTTGATCATCATCATACTTATGATATCATCATATATACATAACCATTATTTTTTATAAATTCATTGGACAAGAGTCTAAGACCGAGTATTGTTTGTCTAGGTTTCCGTGATTGAAGCACATACCGTACATTCAAATCGCCGATAACCCGCCTTTCCCAATCAACGTGAGTTCATAGCCTCGCACTCTTTTAAATATTTTATGAAATGTTTTATAAACCCGCGAGGGAGATAACATGCTAGTTTTAATAAAATAGGACACTAGTTGTCCCGATTGTTTGCTTATTGATATGGACCCGAAAGATTATATGACCCGATGAATTAAATGAAATGGATTATTATTAGTTAGGTTATGTCACTAAAAGTCCCATTAGCATGAATTGTGAACTACCGGGATTTGGTAGACGCTTATGCATATAGTAGTACTATTTGGGGAAGATCACCCCAGTTCGCGCCGTGACGGTTGATCCTCGTCGTGCCACCTTGAGTGGTAAGCGAATTTATGTATGAGAAGATTTATATAAGCGTGATTATTGTGACGACACGCTGTTTTAGATGGGCAAAGGAATTACGGGTTAGCTACCCGATATATGTTGTAGAAAAGTAAAAATGTCATGCGGCTTATAATAATCCAATAATGAACATACTGATATACGCATTGAATTATAATATTTTGCCTGACTAGCAATACGGGGTCTTATTACTGATATTAAGTTCGTGTTTTGGTTTTACATAACCATTTTCATATAACGGTTTTTATTTAACTCTATACAACATTTTAAAACGTATTGTATGATGTTTTTACGACAATGATTCGTATGATGGTTTTGAAGGCTAAAGCCTATATTGTGATTTACAACAAAGAATTGTACAAAATGATTTTCGGTAATGATTATATACCGGTGATATGTATTAATGGTTTTTATTAAACTCTATGAATTCACTCGGCGTTTTCGCTGACTTTTTAACATGGTTTATCTCAGGTACTTGAAGGTAATTCTCGGGAAGACGACAAGAATTTATGGCCCGCATTTAAATAAAAATTTCCATTCAAATGTTTTGTAAATTTGTAAAACATATATTGACCTGAGGACCTATGTAATTTGATATTTATGAATGGAAAATGTTTTATTATTAAACGACGCGATTTTTAAGCGTTGTTTATGATTTGAGTAATGTGCTATCCCGTAACACCAACGACTCTTCCGCTGCTTTGATATGTGAATATTTGGGGGTGTTACAGAACATTTAAGAGCATATCTTTCAAAAGAACTTAAAGAAAAAGAGTTAGTCATTACTAATTTTCAAAAACTGCAAACGGATTTCGAAATTCTCATGTCTAAAATGGTTGAAACGAAAATTAATGCGTCTGAGAAAATAAAAAAAAACTAAAATTTTGCTTTTAAAACAATACTCCCTTCACATTTAGTACACTTGTTTCATTCATCTTTAAGGAATTTACTCTATCGCGTCTAACAGACCTGCCACCTAACCCGGGTTATGCAAAGCAAGCAATTAACCACAACCCGCGACGTTATGATGCAGCAAAATTAGGTTTGGTCTTAGATCCGATTGGTAATTCGGATGATTCCAAGTATATATCACTAGTTGACAAGAATCGATTAAAAATGCTTTTGGAATATCCTAAGTTTGATTATGATAAACAAAATGAAGAGAATGTAAAAACGGATTTTAGAACTCGCTTTAATATACAAAGGGAATTTATCCATACACCAACTTCCGTGTCTACTAGAGAAAACCCTAGTATATTTCCTACACTTGTCAACCCGAATGAACCTAATGAAATTCCGAAGGGTCTTCCACCGGTAAGTATAGTATTGGGAAGCTTGAAAGAGATTAGACGATACTTTACCGGTTTTGACAAGGTCATTAAGGAATGTACGACTCCAACGGCTCAAACCGCCAGAGAATGGGCTTTCGAACACATGAAATCGGTGTTTGAGAAAGAGATCGTTCCGTTTGTAGAAAATCTTAAAGAGGGCTTTCTAGATCTCGGAGATAATCTTAATTTCGAAATGGCTCAAGCTCAAAAAGTTTTCCATGAAATGGATGATACTTATGAGGAACATTTAATTGAGAAAAAAAAGATTATGTCTGTATATGACCGATTCTTGGAACAAGTGGTGTCTCTCGATGTGATGCAAGTTGTGACTATTAATTGTGCTATTGAGGTTACATCTATTGTGAATAAATGTGATTATGTGCCTGATCTCTGTGTGAATATTGTTGAGCATATGAATAATGTAGATAATCATTCTTGTCACGAATCTAACGTTAAATTTTTAAAGCTTCAAGATTCTTATAACTCACTTTCAAAACGTTTTGAAGAGCTTCAACAACATTGTATATCTCTTGAAATTGAACAAAAATAAAAAAAATGAAACTCTTTCCAAAACAACTGATTGAGAAAACAATGTTGAGACAAGTGACAAGATGATTCAGGTGGTTCAAGCTTTAGAGGAAGAAATCATGAGACTTAAGAGAGAGTCATTAGAAGAGAAAGTGGAACTAGAGGCTGCAGAGAATAAAAACCATGCTTTAGAAAATAGAATTACTTCTATGCTAGGGGAGTTTGATAAAGTAAAGCAGGGTTTCTCACAAATTTATGGTTCACTAGAAGAACTCTTCGCTTTTAATACGGCAGATCACAAGTCACTTGTTGACCAACTGAACCAATAGTGTGAGGAAATCTCTGACTTAAATATTCAGCTCATAGATAAAAACATGGTTTTGGCTGAATTAAAGGAGACACTTCAACTCAAAGGACAAGAATTTGTTGATAATGCAACTACAATCTCTGCCCCGACCTCTAGTGCTCCAAAAACAAAAGAAGTGATGCTTTATAAGAACCTGGACCTTAAGAAAAACTCAATAGTTTACATGGACTATATGAAAAAGGAAATTTGGCATGTGCTTCTTACAAGGGACATTTTAGATGACTTATATGAATCTGATCCCACAAACAATAAGTACAATGTTTCTCACTTATATATTGAGCGGGTTCAATGTTGCCTATCATACCTTAACTTCATAGGCCCACCGAGTTCTGCACCACTTAAACAAAAACCTCCCTACCATTGCCATGACTCCATTCAATAAGACCCCAGGAGCTAAGCCTACTTTAATCACACCCATCAAGGCTAATCAAAATCTGCCACTAATGTTCCCTTGCCTTCTACAGGAGTAACTGCGTCTACTAAGGCTAAAGGATCTCAAGTAAAGAAAGATAGGATCAAGCCTTCCAATAGTAGCACTATGAAGAAGAAAGTAGAAGTTCACCCTAGGAATGTTATTTCAGATTTAAATAAAAATAATCATGTAGCTAAGACAAAAGGTTCTGTCTCTATGCAGAAGCCTAAGAAAAATGTGAATTCTAATTTGAGATGTTGGAATTGTAATGAATGCATGTTTTCTCAACGTCATGATTTATGCCTTGTTGACCATGTTAATGGAATGTATGTCATTAGGAACAACCTTGAATGGAAACCAACGGGGAAGAAATTCACCCAAGTTGGATGGCAATGGCAACCCACTGGCAGGACCTTCACTGCAAATGGAACTAAGTGCCCTTTAACTAGGATCACATCCACTTAAGTTAGGTCTCAGTGTCCTTTAAATAGGAACTGTAGCACTAAGAAATGGAAAAAGCGCCCTTTAACTAGGTCTGCATCCACTATTGTGCCTACCAGTGAAGAAGTACCTCAGGATCTTAGACAACTAGAATCTAAGCCGACATCTAGGAAGAAAATTTAGAAACCTAAGAACTCTTCTGATAGCAAATATAAGATAATTATATTTGTACCTGCTAACACAAAGGAACCATTAGATTTCGATACATCATCTTTGTCTGGTGATATTTTCAGGTGGTCCAAATCATCCTCTGGTACTGGACTTTGGGTGCTCAAAGCACATGACCAGAGATCGCTCAATGCTCAAATATTTCGTCAGCAAGTTTCTAGGTATGGTGAAATTTGGTAATGACCATATTGCAAAGATCATGGGTTACGGCGAATACCATATTGGCAATGTCACGATTTCAAGGGTGTATTATGTGGAAGGACTCGGTCATAACTTATTCTCAGTGGGACAATTTTGTGATTCAAACCTTGAGGTTTCTGTTCAATAACATGCTTGCTTCATTCGTGATCTTGCAGGAAATGATTTGTTAAAAGGTTCTCGAGGGGATAATCTCTACACACTGTCCATTCAAAACATGATGGACACTTCTCCTGTATGCCTTCTCTCCAAAGCATATAAGACCAAGTCATGGTTGTGGCATCGATGGTTATCTCATCTTAACTTTGATGCAATTAACCATTTGGCTAAAAACGAACTTGTTCGTGGTCTTACAAAGCTCAAGTTTAACAAGGATCATTTATGTTCCATGTGTTTATTGGGGAAAAGCACCAAGAAGTCTTACAAACCTAAAGCTGAAGATACCAACCAGGAAATTCTACATCTTTTGCACATGGATCTTTGCGGGCTAATGCGTACGGCTAGTGTGAGTGGTAGAAAATACATCCTCGTCATGGTGGATGATTTTTCAAGATTTACATGCGTTGTCCCATATAATATGATGATTAAACAAGAAAGAAAGGTAGAAGAAAGATGAATTCTAGAGATAAAGTAGAGAGAGAAAAGAGAAAGAAGTGTGTGAAACTTAGTGAATATTAGATTAGAGAATGAGAGAAAAATGAATCAACCAACCTCTCCTTACATGCAAGGAGAGGTGTTTATAGCCTTGCCTACATGTGGCATAATGGGATATATGATAATGGGTCGGGCTTTCTTTTGGGCTTTAGTTACTTATGAATGAACTTTAGCTTAAAGTTAAGCCCGTAAAACACGACTAACCTACTACCTATTACAACGTTCTTAAATACGATACATAATAATCATATGACCGAACATTCTTGTTTGACTCAATATTTTAAGGTTAACAATCTCCCCCAATGAGAGGTCATTACTTTGTAAGAGAGGTCATTACTATCACACCCTACCATGGCGGAATATGGGGCACGACGTATGGATATCATCACAACAATAGCGTGTCTATAGAGATAACTAAATGATATAAGAAATGTCATAAATGGCGACACAAATGTCATGACAATATCTCAACATGCAGGAGTCTAGGTAAGTAGGTAACAGTCCTACCTCTTACCCAAGACAAACAAATAACACAACAAAACAACATATAGGTTCATAGTATCACCTAATCAAAACACCTAAAAATGAACTAAGAAGGAACGGGCATCTCCTTCTAAATGCAATCCTAATGCCTCCAAAGCTAGCCACTTCTATACCCAAGCTTAACCACATACTCACCTGAAAGAGACACTAAAACACGTCAACATAAAGTTGGTGAGAGTCATAGGTTTAGACTCCAACACTAAATCAGTTACAAGCTGTGAATAACAACCATCAACACAATAACATATGGACAATGTGTTACAAGTATGCATTAACAACTAGCATTCAAGATAAATCAATCATCACAATTCCAAGGCATCACGCCTTACCAACAACCACAATTTCCAAAGCATCGCGCCTTACCAACAACCATAATTTCCAAGGCATCACGCCTTACCAACAACCATGGTACCATAGATGATCACATTATGTACCTATCCCAAGGCCACTACCTTGTCATTAACCATTGGTCCCATAGACGATCACGCTATGTACCTATCCCAAGGCCACTACCTTGTCATACACAAACAAGAATCACATAGCAGTTAATCACATAATGTACACACAAGTCCATCTCAGATCACAAACACATTCACAGCATCAATTTAGAAAATAACTCAACACAGTGTCTCTTCCATCCCATCTGGAATTCAAAATCAATAATAAACATGGGACTATGAAACTCACCTGATTGCTTCTTCACAAGTCCTCGCACTAGCAACAAGCTAACAAACGAAAAACATGCAATCAATACATGAACCAATCACTAAGATGGCTCATCAACCTATGATGGACATCTAGCCTATTCCCATATAAATACCTCATTGATAAGCTCTAATCACCCCCATTACCCTTCCCTAACAAGTCCTTAACTTGGTTAAGTTTAATAACTATCCCGTTCATATTTTACACAAAACAGTCCCAATTTTAGGTCTCCAAACTTTAAGTCAAACGTCTACTTAAACATACCCATGGTTTCTGTAAAAGGAATATTCATACCCTTACATATGTTAGCTAACACCTCCCACTTTCCCTAACCTTAAAGCTACTGTTAAGGCCCCGATATATATATATATATAGATATAGATATAGATATATATATATATATATATATATATATATATATATATATATATATATATATATATATACTTTTGTCATTCCAGATTTCCTGATTTTAAACATACGAAAAGTTTGTTACAATCAAGGGGTCTTACCCTAAACCACAACCTTAGCCCAAGTGCAGATACTTACTACTATATATAAAACATCTCTCATGTTCGTGAGAAGATCCCAATGCAACCCTAAGTACCCCAAACAACCCAAAACTTAAAAAGAAAACAGGCTGATTACAAAACTTTTTTGACCTCCGACTGTTGTAACCTGTTTTTGACCCACTTCCCGACCTCCAATTTAGTTCTCGTTTCTTGAATTGGAAAGCCACTTCAATTACCTTTTCAGGGGTACTTGGATCGTAAAATAAAAGTTTATAAAACTCCCGATATGATCAAAACAATTGACTCAAAATTCTGCCCAGCTTTTAGAAACGGGTTTAACAAAATCAACCTCATTAATTAACCCTAATCCCTCTAATTACAAGCCCTAATCTATGTAATCATCATATTATGATTAATATAACATAAATTTACTGTTTTTAAAATTAAACCTAACCTAAATCCATCATAAGATGATCAATTAAACATAAAAACAATTTAATCAAAAAGCTTTAAAAAGGTTTTACCTTTAATTCAATGGAGGATGAAAAAAACCCAATTTTATGAAGAAACCCTAATTCTTTGTTGAAACCCACGAATTTCTAAACTCTCCAGGAGAAAAATAATGACTTTTGGTTTTAATAAAACATTATATAGGGTATGGGTGAACCCAAGTCCAACCCATAGCCCATTTACACTTTCCTTTTCCTTTTTCCTTTCTTTTAGGCGGCCAAAACCGACCCTACACCCCCTTATTTCGTTTTTTTTCTTTTTATTGTTAATTAATATCTTATTAATATTACCTTAATTTATTTCAGCTCCTAAAACTCCCAAAACCTCAAAACCGTAAAACTAGTCAAATTTACGCGTTTTACCGTAAAAGACGTAAAATATACACTTTTATAAAAAAATCTCAAATTTTGAAATAAACTTTATAACTAAGTCCTAAATGACTTAAAACCATCCCGAAAAATGCTCCCGTGATTAAACACCTCATCCGAGACCTCAAAACGCTAAACCATAAATCGTAAAAATACGATTTTCTATAATACATATACGTATACGTAAAACCACTAAATAACACCATCTCACTTCATAGTCACTACCATGTGAACTCATGAACATGAAATCATCACACATCGTTTCACTCACAAGGTACCCTGTACCGGAAACGATATCCAAACCACCATCTATACACACCAATTAGCACATAAACACGTAAAGACACGTAACTAGCACAAAATAAAACTAAGTGACGAACCTCAAAACCAGGGTTGTCACATCAATCCCTCCTAATAGAAATCTCGTCCAGAGATTTACTCCTTAGGATCAAACACACAAACAACAAATCACATGAGGATACTTGTTCTAAACGAACTCCTCTCATTCCCACGTGAACTTTAGTTCAAGTTTCAAAATACCACATATACAAACCAAAAATAATTTAAACTCATTGCCAAACTCTTGACCTCACAGTCAATAAATCTCACAGATGACTCTTTGATAAAACAAAGACTCCTATTAACACAAGTCCCGGATAACCGTACATGCAAAATGCATTCTCAAACAATCTTTACCAATCTCAATACATGAAATGTATCATGTATACAACTCATTTCCCCCAGGTAATTCTATGCTCGTAAGCTAATTGTCCGATCTTTCCAAGGATCATAAATGGACCTACAAAACTCTACATCAACTCCCTTTAGTCTGTACCCCAAACTACTTAAAAATTTCCAATTTCCTTACAAAGTGACCTATGACGGTCTTTCACATATCCATTAGTTCTTCCAATCCAAATCAACTTATGAGCTATACACATCATCAAAAGGACGGTTATCTCAGTTAGACCAATCCCTTCGTCCCTATGGCACATCACACCTATAACTCCTCATCCATTCGATTATCGATACTAAGCCTCCCAAACAATCAATATAGGTCAGTGCCATTTCCTTTTCCACACTACGACAGCATTAGCCTGTTTTGTGCTTTATTCTACTCATTAAGCTCTACCAAAGTTTTACCTCCGGTTCTTATCTCCATATGATTGTCCAAGCCACACAACATACATGTTGACGCGTTCTCTGCTTTAGACAACTCAACTCGTACAACCTACATCCTCCATTCAAACCATCCTAATACGTCATCCATACAGTTCAAGGTCGTCTCAGCTTCACTTCATTCTTCTTATTCCATGTCTCATCAACCATGCTTGCCTTTCCGAGATGGTACTTGACCTTGCAATTTTCTTTCACCACTTAACTCCACCCATCACCTTTGTCAAATGTTCAATCAAGATGATTGAGTATGTGTTGGAGACGTTCATGATCCGTATAGATCATTCTCTACGTCTCGTACACCAAATGCCTCTAGTATTCTAGGCAGATCTAACAATCCAGCTCCATTAATTAAGTCATATCTAGTTCTTTCAAATATTCAGTTCTTGCAACATATAAGCAATCGCCTTTCTTTGTCGTTCTCGTACACATCCAAATCTTTTCTCCACGTATCGTCATGCTTCGCGAATTCATCCAGTCCTTCCGATAATGCCAAGATCGGCTCATTATCCAATCCACCTCTTCAGCCTCCAAATGCTTCCTCATCCTTCTTCACTTCACCCCTTGCTGGTTCCATGAAATGCCATCATCTCTAACTACTCGCCAAATTAAATTTAATACTAAAACTCACACTTGAAAATCTCACGTATAACTCCACTCCAAAACCAACACATAATTCGCCTCACTCTCCTTCTCAGATTTGAGTAGATCAAGATGTCGTCGATGCTCCCGATGACAACTCGTTTATACACGTTCATGAACACTTGGTTCATTGACACCATGAAAACCGCTAGTGCTTTGGCGAAGCCAAATGCATAACCGTAATCCCAAAGCGTTCATACAGCATCCTTAGCAGTTTCAACTATGTCCTCCTTGCACCCTCTCTCAACGGTAATACGAATAAGTTCTTACCTCGTTCTACTTGCAAAATTCTACACGCATTTTAAAAGACCAATGCTTCCTCTCATCAGACCACTCAACCGCTTTCCACATCCAATCTACTACTAAGCAACTCAACTCTTACCTTGCATCCGTTGCAATTTCTAACAGCTCTTGTTTTTAAATCACTCCATCAACGGTTTTCCTTGGAAAGGCACTAACTGCAACTCCTCTCACTTCTCCTACTTGCTCTATTTATGGTTCTATCACAAAATAATAGGCAAACCTACTAAATTTCAGGAAGTTTTTTTTTTTTTGAAAACATACATACCTTACGAACAATATCCCCTTCCAACACTCTCTATGGCACGTTACTTGTGCCAATATCCATACATTTCACAGATCTCTATTCATCTCCCTTGGCACTCCTAATAGACCTCATGGCCACATTAGTTCGTCTACGAACCTCTTTCCTCCCCACTAAGGGTATTCCGACCGGTCTCTCATGGTCACCTACTTAAGCGTGTAGGTGCGACCAAGTCTTTCATATGACTACTTCAACGCTCCCAAACAATACGAAACCAAAACTACATCCTGAATCCACCAGATACGATCAACGAATCAAACCAACGGATAACTAACGACATTTCACGTGCACCAGTTAAAACAAGTCAAAAACCATGAGACTCAAAAGAAAACTCAAACCCAAAACGTGTATCAATTCAAAATGACCCATCACAACGAAAAATAATCCAAGAAACACCCAATGGCAACCGTGGCAACCAAACATATTACGCCCCGCGACATATTATTTAAATCGTGCAAAATATCGACTTTTCCAAAAGAATATATATCTTTTTTTTTCAGGAAATTTATTATTACCTCCCACATCTATGTGACTCAAACAATCTACAAACAACCCTCTTGAGGAACTCAAAACTCAACTCAAAAACTAGGTATCCCATGCATCCTAAATCATAAAAATAACTACTATTCAAACTCAACCTTTAACCCGACACTTGTACAATAATTCCGGACAAGATACTGACCTCCCATGACTATACATTCCGAATACTTGAAAAGTACGTTCCGAGTACATAATTTTAGGCTTTTGAATCATCCAAAAAGCTTTAAAAATGAACAAGTTACGACCAAAACAATTTTATATTAGTTGTTTTAAAACAAAAGAATAAACTTAGTGATTAATGCAATCCTTTTAAATGAAAGATATAATTGTATGTGTAACCTTCATAAACTCAATTTAACCTCGTATTAATAATTATAAATGGCGTGAATCGGTTAAACCCAATTATATAAACTATGTAAGTAGAAAGAAATTTTACTTCGCCTTATTTTAAAGAAAATCTTTTAGAATTTAAAACAGATAAGTGTTGATTAAAAAGAAATCTTATGTTACATCTTGTTTCAAACACGACTCCAACACCTTACCCTTATTTTACCGAATACAACCAACCATCTAACTCAATATGTACCGACCAAAAGAAATGCAAGACCCAACACAAAATATTTCATTATCTCAAAAGAAATCTCAAGTTACTTCAATAGACTTAAAACCCAGAACACCATTTTAAAACGTACACGTGAAATACGAAACTCAAAGAATACGCTACAAGACACACTTCAAAAGATTCAAAACATCGTTGAAACTCCCCCAAACTCCAGCACCATAAAACACGAACAAACACAAGGTACATTTAAGTTATAATAACTAGTGAACGACCATATACCATAACCTAACACGTAGTAGTATATATACATCCGCATATATATACCTATTAAATCTCCCAAAACATACTCGTTATCATACATGTCAAGTCAATCAATTGCTTTATAAGCCCGTTTTTCCATACGAGTAATCACCATCTCACCGTGCCATAACAAGGAATAAAGCCCACCTCCAAAACCAAACCATATCGTGTGACCCCATAATCACACAACACAACTATAACCCAAAACATATAACACAAAAAGAACGATAGCCATCTCATAGGAAGCCATTACATAAACCCATAAATTATAGGTATACCCAAATTCTACATCTCATCATATACAAGCATGTACTAACCCTCTTTCATGCAATCATACTTGAGAACCCATTGAAGTTTTGATACTTGTATAACTATGTTGGCCACCATACTTATACAATTACACTTTCCCCAATGCACTCCCTCCTATGATGACACTTATAAGAATCAATACAACATATAACACATAAATCCATCTACTCACATAAGCTCATAACCACATAAACAATAAAGTCCAAAACTCCATCTATTTAAATAACATAGTAATACTCTTGAAATACGTAAATCCATAGTCTAGCTAAAACAGCATAGACTAAATCCAAAATGAAAACATAATCAGTTATAAGTCATGTCGCCCGTAAAAGTGGAAACAGCTTAAAATCCTTCCTACCCGTGCACTCCTAGTAGCTCGAACCACCACACGATTCTTAGGGAACATGACTTAAACATCAAAAGAAAATATTGTACCTCAGGTACATAAAATAACCCAACAAAAGATAGAAAACTACCATGTACCAAATTATATACTATAATGTACAATTTAAGCAAAATTCGACAATGACTAGCGTGGATGATTTTGGTTCAACAAGCACTAGTCACATCTCGAAAAGAAATATAACATGTGGCTAAGTATGAACTTACTATGGTTCAATTCATACTAGTCAAAACATCGTAATAAATAACATCCAAACACATCAATTACATAAAATGCACACATACTCCTATGACGCCTATATGCATGGACCCTTAAGCTATAGACTAGGCTACGCGACTAGGCAACCTAATTCTCTATAACCATTGGCTCTGATACCATTCTGTCACACCCCACCATGGCGGAATATGGGGCACGACGTATGGATATCATCACAACAATAACGTGTCTATAGAGATAACTAAATGATATAAGAAATGTCATAAATGGCGACACAAATGCCATGACAATATCTCAACATGCAGGAGTCTAGGTAAGTAGGTAACAGTCCTACCTCTTACCCAAGACAAACAAATAACACAACAAAACAACATATTGGTTCATAGTATCACCTAATAAAAACACCTAAAAATGAACTAAGAAGGAACGGGGATCTCCTTCTAAATGCAATCCTAATGCCTCCAAAGCTAGCCACTTCTATACCCAAGCTTAACCACATACTCACCTGAAAGAGACACTAAAACACGTCAACATAAAGTTGGTGCGAGTCATAGGTTTAGACTCTAACGCTAAATCAGTTACAAGCTGTGAATAACAACCATCAACACAATAACATATGGACAATGTGTTACAAGTATGCATTAACAACTAGCATTCAAGATAAATCAATCATCACAATTTCAAGGCATCATGCCTTACCAACAACCACAATTTCCAAGGCATCACGCCTTACCAACAACCACAATTTCTAAGGCATCACGCCTTACCAACAACCATGGTACCATAGATGATCACACTATGTACCTATCCCAAGGCCACTACCTTGTCATTAACCATTGGTCCCATAGACGATCACGCTATGTACCTATCCCAAGGCCACTACCTTGTCATACACAAACAAGAATCACATAGCAGTTAATCACATAATGTACACACAAGTCCATCTCAAATCACAAACACATTCACAGCATCAATTTAGAAAATAACTCAACACAGTGTCTCTTCCATCCCATCCGGAAGTCAAAATCAATATTAAACATGGGACTATGAAACTCACCTGATTGCTTCTTCACAAGTCCTCGCACTAGCAACAAGCTAACAAACCAAAAACACGCAATCAATACATGAACCAATCACTAAGATGGCTCATCAACCTATGATGGACATCTAACCTATTCCCATGTAAATACCTCATTGATAAGCTCTAATCACCCCATTACCCTTCCATAACAAGTCCTTAACTTGGTTAAGTTTAATAACTATCGTGTTCATATTTTACACAAAACAGTCCTAATTTTAGGTCTCCAAACTTTAAGTCAAACGTCCACTTAAACATACCCATGGTTTCTGTAAAAGGAATATTCATACCCTTAAATATGTTAGCTAACACCTCCCACTTGTCCTAACCTTAGATCTACTATTCAGGCCCCGATATATATATATATATACTTTTGTCATTCCATATTTCCTGATTTTAAACATACGAAAAGTTTGTTACAATTAAGGGGTCTTACTCTAAACCACAACCTTAGCCCAAGTGCAGATACTTACTACTATATATAAACCATCGCTCATGTTCGTGAGAAGATCCCAATGCAACCCTAAGTACCCCAAACAACCCAAAACTTAAAAAGAAAACAGGCTGATTACAAAACTGTTTTGACCTCTGACTGTTGTAACCTGTTTTTGACCCACTTCCCTACCTCCAATTTAGTTCTCGTTTCTTGCATTGGAAAGCCACTTCAATTACCTTTTCAGGGGTACTTGGATCGTAAAATAATAGTTTATAGAACTCCCGATATGATCAAAACAATTGACTCAAAATTCTGCCCAGTTTTTAAAAACGGGTTTAACAAAATCAACCTCATTAATTAACCTTAATCCCTCTAATTACAAGCCCTAATCTATGTAATCATCATATTATGATTAATATAACATAAATTTACTGTTTTTAAAATTAAACCTAACCTAAATCCATCATAAGATGATCAATTAAACATAAAAACAATTTAATCAAAAAGGTTTAAAAAGGTTTTACCTTTAATTCAATGGAGGATGAAAAAAACCCAATTTTATGAAGAAACCCTAATTCTTTGTTGAAACCCACGAATTTCTAAACTCTCCATGAGAAAAATAATGACTTTTGGTTTTAATAAAACATTATATAGGGTATGGGTGAACCCAAGTCCAACCCATAGCCCATTTACACTTTCCTTTTCCTTTTTCCTTTCTTTTAGGCGGCCAAAACCGACCCTACACCCCCTTATTTCGTTTGTTTTATTTTTTTTTCTCTTTACTGTTAATTAATATCTTATTAATATTACCTTAATTTACCTTAATTTATTTCAGCTCCTAAAACTCCCAAAACCTCAAAACCGTAAAACTAGTCAAATTTACGCGTTTTACCGTAAAAGACGTAAAATATACACTTTTATAAAAAATCTCAAATTTTGAAATAAACTTTATAACTAAGTCCTAAATGACTTAAAATCATCCCAAAAAATGCTCCCGTGATTAAACACCTCATCCGAGACCTCAAAACGCTAAACCATAAATCGTAAAAATACGATTTTCTATAATACATATACGTATACGTAAAACCACTAAATAACACCGTCTCACTTCATAGTCACTATCATGTGAACTCATGAACATGAAATCATCACACATCGTTTCACTCACAAGGTACCCCGTACCAGAAACGATATCCAAACCACCATCTATACACACCAATTAGCACATAAACACGTAAAGACACGTAACTAGCACAAAATAAAACTAAGTGACGAACCTCAAAACCAGGGTTGTCACAATTACCCTTTGTCATTTGGAGATTTTTAGAGATTACTAATCTCGCCATAAATAAGTCTTGAACGTGTAATAGTAGTCTTGTTCCTTCATGTTGTGATCTTTGAGCCTTTGTCGTTGTCTTTCTACTTTGTCTTTTGATCTTGAGATCTTCGAATCATCCTTGACTTGTCTTTGCCATCTTGTGATCTTGTGTCTTCATCCAAATGCTCACGCTATTAATTGTTTAATATGTCTTTAGGCATGAGTATGTAGTTTTGAATCTTTGACTTTGCTGAGTACACCGTGGCGCCACCTTCTTGAGACAAAACATAGACACGGACTGAATAGATTTGACATTCGTCCTAAATCGGTAGCGTTTTACCTCCGGTCGGTGAAGACCGTTATACGATATTAAATACCGTACCTGTAATAGGTAGATTTAATTAAGAATCTCCTTGACAGGGTTTCGCGGCTGTACTAGCCGTTCTCTTTACCCGACCGTCTCAAAGCAAGACTGCGAACATAAAGAGTGAATCAATTGGATAAATATCCGCTTGATTAAAGTCATCAATTCAAATTCCTGGAACAAATGTGATTCGTAAAGAATCTTACCATTTTTGTTTTCCAGTTGACACAAGCTTGATTCATAAGAATCTCACAAGTTACCTACCGTAGCGCTGTCTGAGGTTGATGCTAGAAGGATTTCCATTCGTCACTATGAATATTAATAAATATCACTCTGAATGTTCTGGCAAGATCATAAAGATATTGCGTAGAAACCTGAAACGAGTTTGAATCAATTCAGAATCAAACCACTGTTGCTTTTCAGTTTTACACATGTTTAATTTATAAAAAATCTTATGTATGACCTACCGCAGTGCTGTTTGATGTTAACATTGGAAGGATTTCCACTCATCATTGTGAATACTAAGTAGTATCACTCTGAGTGTTCTAGAAATGTCACAAGGATATAGTGTAGGACTCTCTAGTTCGTCATTCGTGTGTCCTAACAAGATTTGATTGATCTCTTGGCTCTAGACTCGATTTGCGCACTTTTAGTGGTCGGAGGCTGGAGCAGATGACACCTATTCAATATCAACTATCTCGGAATGAGAAAGCTAATAGAAGTCATGTTGTTCTCCGTGACAATAAAACAAACTTCTTTTGTGAGAAGCTTGAGTAGCTAGGTAAGGGTTGTGCATTCCATCGCTGGGTCTATGATGGGTAGTCTTCATGATGTGTTGACCCGGTTTTTGCCTAAGTTGTATGGAGGGCTTCTTTCTTTACACCCTTTATCCTTACATTTCTTTTTCATTCTTCAACCCCTTCAATGCTTACCAAGACATCATTACTAGCACCTTGTTGTGATTGTTCCAGTGCTAGCATTAGTATTTAGTCGGCATTCAGCTACGTTCACATTCTACTCCATCTTTCCTAAGGACTTCTAATAATCTGTTGGATTGTCCCTGGGAAGATCCCTCCGGTTCTGGTTGGATCATAGGACTTAAACCTAACCACCCT
This sequence comes from Glebionis coronaria, assembly GCA_025667525.1. NCBI lineage: Eukaryota > Viridiplantae > Streptophyta > Magnoliopsida > Asterales > Asteraceae > Glebionis > Glebionis coronaria. Next base: position 68,752,939 of record CM046882.1, on the reverse strand, counting down.
TTTGACACCAATAACGTCGTGGATTAAAGATGTTGTAGGTATTTGATCGTAACCATAAAACCACTAGAAAGTATATCAAAGTGTTTGAAAAACATTTAACACCTTGATAGTTTTGTCGTTTCAGAAAAGCTCCATCTTCACATGTGCATCGATAATCAAAAGTGTTTCGCACATGTGGGTAAGAGTTAAAAGTGTTTGAGTCTTTTACATCACATTTTAATCACATTTTCTCCCCTATCTCTAATATATAAAATCGTTTGATATTAGGGATACCAAATATGATTAAAATATATTTTGAAAAATAGTCTTGAAAATCTCCGGGAGAAAGACGTGTCAATCTTTGCATGAAGTTCAAATGCTCCCCCTCAAAAATTGATCCAATTAATTGTCATTGTGAGGGTGTGATCCACATTTCGCTTTTTGAGGATGGGAGTTGTTAAACACTCAATTTTTGAAAGATTTTGAATAATCATTGAAAAATTCTTGAAAAAATTATGTTCAACGCTTTTTGAAAAATCCTATTTCTTTTTGGCGAAGAGGTTTTTCTAAAGCATAGAATTGAGTTCACAGACTTTGAATGTCTTGACGAATCCACTCAAGTGTAAGAAGATTTTTCTTCTTTTGTTGAGGGTAAGAGCACGAAATCGTACACTCCCCCGTGAATATAGATTTGGGTTGCAATCTGAAAGTGATTACAAACCATTGTGTTGAGCTCAAAACGTTGAATGTTTTGTGACAAGCTCAACCCGTGATAGATTGCTCTACCTGTTTGTTAGGATAAGTTATCTTTAAAGATACACTTTCCTTTATTTGATGTCCGAGTTACAATCTGACACTTAACTGTAAGTCGTGTTCATGAGCTTAAAAACATTGAATGTTTTTGACGAAAGCTCATGACCGAGAAATCTAATTTTCCCGTTGTTGAGGATAAGTTATCAACTGTGATCAACTTTCCTTTCTTTGAGGCACGAGTCACAATCTGAAGTAATTGTAAATCATTTTACAGCTTAGTTGTGAAGCCCCTTAGATACTAGTTTCTCAGATATCTACTTCTTCAGCAACAAAACTCTGAGTGTGTCTTTTGTTGAACGGTATCTAAAAATTGGACCTTTGGGTGTCCGTTGAGTCTTGACTTCGGTACCTGAACTCTTTACAGTAGTTTGTATGCTTGCATATTTGTTAGTGATATCTTTGTGAGAACAATGTGTGGGTTCATAGTGAAACTTTGTCGTGCTAGAGGGAAATATTTTTCCAGTAGGAACCCATTTAAGACCAGTTGTTTTGAAGATTCTACCCGTTGGTATCCACTTAAGACAAGGTCTAGGAAACGTAGTTTTCTCATGCACAACGGAAGACTTAATTGGAGAAAAACTATTTCCTACAGGGTTCCATCTTTGAGATGCTCTAACTTTTTGGTTCACCTTGTTCAGGACTTTTGTGATGCAATCATCATGAATGGCATTAAACACACATTTGTTACATTTCATGCAAACAAAATGCTTAGCATCTGAAGAAGGATCTAGTGTTCCTAAGATAGGCTGATTTGGGCATGATTGTAGTGTTTTACTACTCTTTAGGAAAAGAGAGTAAATAGGGAAAAATATCGAGTGATGATTTAGGAAAATCAAGCACTAATGACCCTAGATGAAGTTCGTTTCCCAAGGAGGTATATGTGTGAGAGAAATTTGTTAAATGTTTGTGATTAATGATTGGTTTAGAAGGAGATGAGAAAAGAAGATGACGAAGACGTGAAAATTACTACTACAACGACAAAACGTAAAACCGTAAAAACTACAAAAATAAAAATTAACTCTAAAAATTACCAAAAATTCACCAAAATTCAAAATAAATAAACTAAGAGTTTACCAATGATCAAAACTTTTTCAAACCTTTTAAATAGTTAAATATTCAATTTTTAAATGCTAATTAAAACCCTAAAAATCAAATAAATTATCAAAACGCCCAAATAAATATTTTTCAATTGGTAAACCTCTAAGATGACCTAAAAAGATTAAAAACTATTTTTAGAAATTTTTAAACTAATAAAAACTATTTAAAATGATTTAAAAACTATTAAAAGTTAAAATAATTATAAAAATTAATCTAAAAGTGATAAAATTATTCTAAAAGTTGCTAAATTCCTATTTTAATGTATTAAAGCTAAGAAAAATGTAAAAAGTTGGAAAATGTGAAATTTGAAAAATAATAATAAAATAATATTAAAATAATATTAAAAATCCAAAAATTATAAAAAATTCTAAAAACTTGCAAACTAAATTATTTTAACCTAAATAATCAGAAAATCAAAGTGAAATGACCAGAATACCCCTATTGGGCCCTCAAATGGGCCAAAACCAAAAACAGTCAAACCAAATGGGCTTTTGGGCCCAAAAAGTCAAACTTGGCCCAATTGACTTGGAAAAGCCCTATCTGACTCAAAATTTAATTCTAAGAACAAAACTCTAAAGGACCAAAAGCTGAATGTGAGCTTATCACAGCTTAATAAGCAAACAGCTTATTCTTATTGGGCTTTTTAGCCCATTAAGCAATAAGCTAATGCCATAAGCTCTAATTTGACACACAACCTTCTTTTGGGATGCTTATGAGATCTGTAAAAAGAAATTTTGAAAAAGCACACTCAATAAGCCAGAAATAAGCAAAGTAAAAATTCACTAAAAGACAAAATAGTCGGGTTTGAGATTTAGGGCACCTCAGAAGCTCTAGTTTGTTGCAAAAGCTCACAAATAGCTTAACTAAGAATAATCAATCAAGAAAATCACAAAAAGCCAAGTAGAATAAGCTGTAAGAACCAATAAGCTGGCTGAAAAAGCCAAATAAGCTAGTTTTCTAGCAAAAGCTTAACCAAAAGACTTGTAACCTTCCAGATTTGTTATTAAGCTAAGAAAAATTATTTCTATTACAAAAGCCAAGTTGTTGCATGTGCCAATAAGCAGTTCTCAAAAATAAGCCAATATGTGCTTATTTGACCAAAAGTCAAAGTACTCCCAAGTTCACCAAATGATCAGGAATGGTACAAGGGCTTGTTATAAGCAAATTTTGTGAAGGACTCAAGGAGGAGGCCTTGTGAATCAAGAGGTCAGTTGACCTTTTGATGGTAGATTTTGGTAATAAGGACTTAATAAGCCAGTTAGCTTATAAGCCAGGTTCAAAGCACACCAAATAGCAAATTCCACTCACAAGCAGCACATAAACAAGTTCCAAGCAGCAAAATCACAAGGCATACACTAGGATAACAAATGCAAGCACAAAATGAGGTGATCACTTTGCTGATGCAAATGACCACTTCAGCCAACTTTGATAAGCTATAGCAATCACAATAAGCCACCAAATTCAACAACCAGATAACCAATAGATAGCTTATCACCTAAACTATTCCCAAACCTGATTTCAGACCTTAGATCCAAGTAACAAAGAAGTTATTGGATCTGATGTGTTTGACCAATTTCAAAACCACTTTTATCATATTTTTGCAAAACTTAAAATCCCTTTTCCAAACTTTCAGAAACTTAACCAATGACTAAAACTTGTTCCAAATGACTTGTTTAGACCTCCCAAACCCTAAGAACCAAGGGCACAAGGCCACAAGGCCTTATGAACCAGTAATCCCAAACAACCCTTAATCAACCACTTTTCAAACAAACTTCTGATTTTTAAACACAACCTATTGATTTTAATGATCGAATAGCTACACTATGTGACAACTAACAGATTACAACCATAAAACACAAAGCACAAACACAAGAACACCAAATCATATACCAAAGTACAAATCAGGCAGTAACATAAAATTTTTGAGAGGAATCTTAACAAGGGGTTATACCTGCCTTCCACAACATCCTATGAAGGCCAGCTATGCTCCTTGGACCTTGTTCAACAACTAGAACAAGACCAAGGTACTTCAACAAGAAAGATGATGAATGCCTTGGTTGATGTTTCAAAGCAGAAACTCAAGGGCTTGATTTCTTCAACACAATGAACAAACAGCCCAACCAAAGGCCCTAATCCCTTCACAAGCTTGGTGTCAACAAGCTTGTAAGAGCTTATAGCTTTTGGTTAAGGATTAGTACAACAAAAATATCAAAATCAGAAACCTCTTTTCAATCTTTTTTCAAACTTGAAAAACCTTACCAAACATAAACGTCCTTGAACCAAATGATTCAAGCACACTTATTACAATCAATGGAACTCAGAATCACCTTAAAACAATACCAACTTTCAAAAACATAAAAAGGAATTACAATTTTCTCAAAATACCCACTTTTATAAATTTTAAAAAGGAATTACAAGTTTTAAAGGCAAAGACTGGAACAAAGGGACTCTCACATGTTGAGGTCTCCTTTTATAGGCAAATGCCAGGCTACACTATTCACAAACCCTAGAAGTGAATTCTATAAAATGCCCTTAAGTCTTCTAGATAATTCTTGGTTGAGAGCTGTCCAAAATGATCCTAGACGTTTAAAGTAGCTTTGGGGTGAAGCAAAGGATCTCAGCTGTTGATCTTGACACGTGGCAAGCCTTGGTGAGGAAGTTAGCACATGATGGTGAAACGATTTTTGGTGGTGGGGCCTCTTGGTGAGTGGGAGTGAGGGTTTTAAGGTTGGGATGGGATTATAGGCGAGTGAATCAAGTGTGGGTAAGGGTAATTGAGATTTACCCTTTGTTTTAATGAAGATAGTTACTGGGTTCATGGGGTGAACAGTAGTAACTTTTGATCCGATTTTGGGGGATTGGAAATGTTTGGCGCGTGTTTGTGTGTTTGAATGTTTGAGTGCACAACTTTAGCCCTTCTTCTTTTTCCTTTCTTTCATTTGTGTTTAAAAGTGTGTCAGCGCCCAAATCCTTTGTAACAACTTTCAGATTTTGACACTTTTGGCACAAAACTTTTCCAAAAGTGTTTCAAGGGTTGTTTTTGCCACTTATGCATATTTGAAGGACTGATTTTGGACATTCTTGATCTTCAAAGGTCTTCATTGTATCTTTGACTTCATGAGGGACCATAATTGACAATGTTGAATAGTTGAGGGACTAAACTTGCCATTTCTTCAAAGTTGAAGGACCTTTTGTGTAATTTTGACAAACTTAAGGGACCAAACTTGTAATTATCAATATACAAGGGTTTTAAGTATCATTTCTTTAATAAATGAGGATCAATCTTGTATGTCTTCGAGTCTTCAAGGGTATTTGTTGAATTTTCCATGAATAGGGCCCGGTTCTTTGTACGGCTTCGTTTCTCGTGTCCGTTTTTCCTTGTATCTTGTGATCTTTTGTCTTTTTCACGATATCCATACCTAAAATACACAAGTAAACAAACACAAGCATATATATGGTATTTTATGACATTTTTATGCATTAAAAGCCCGAAAAGAACGATGAGATCATGTATAAATGCCATCTCATCACTCCCCCATACTAAGCCATTGCCGTGCCCTTACGCAATGCTAGAATAAAGTATCTAAGCATCACCAAAGTTCAATTTTATTACCCTTTATTGAAGAGTAAAAGACTTGCAACATACTACGAAGATGTGTAAAGACATAATGTATGATTTATTCCTAATGCATTGATCTTATGGGAAGAAAAAGCCACAATTAAAAACATATGAGTTTTTGAAAGAACACTTTCATGTTCTACGTTTAGCATGATCACTTGTCTAACTCTATCATCTCTCGTTCTTCACTCTATATGATGACGTATAGTCCCCAGCCGGGTCATGAACCCGGCCCAAGGGTACTACCCGTATCCGGCCCATCACATATGGGTGGGATAAATGTCAGTTAGGCTTATGGGCTTGAATGAACAGTAACCGCACACACATGTGCGGCCCACGGCCCGGTACGGCCGGCACGGCCGACATAGGGTTAGACAGAATGATATTCTGTCTAGGAATATCTTTACCCCAATAAGGGAGGATATTCACTACCAAAATTAGAAGATAACAATCATTCTAATTCTGGTGCTTATCTCTTCCTTGGGGCCGAAGGATCAGTGAAAGCCCACTAGGGTTTCACTGCCTATAAAAGGAACCCCCAAGGGTTCCACAAAGGTAACACAACTCTCTCTAAACTCACATATAACCCTAAATCGATTACTTACTCTCACGCCGGAGTCTAATCGTGGGAAACCTTCCCACGGTAAGCTTAACGCGTGTTGTTTAGTGTGCAGGATCCCAACCAGACGATTCACTTGGTGCAGGAGCCGGTACCCAGTCAACCCGAATTAAGCCTAATTCGGGTCTAGCAAGGATCAACCAACTTTTGCATCAACAAGTTGGCGCCATCCGTGGGACCTTAACACTAAGCTAGAACAAAACCTTATCTCGACCTTTTCAATGACAAAGGGGCATCCGCCAGTTAACCCCAGGAACGTGAATCCTGGGAACCGGAAGTCCCCAGGGGAAGGAATTCTTATTCCCAACCAATCACCTAGCCGCCTCGCAGGCGGGCCAGGCAACCGTAGCGGTCTTCAGTCCGCAGGGGTGACGAGCACGATCTCGGTGACACCCCCGCCCACTTCAACCCTGGACAACCCCGATCCGGGAAGTGCGCCAGACCCCCCCAACAAGGAGCCACGTAGACCCTTAATGGAGGAAGAAGTGGAAGCTCAGCCACTCAGCGAGGATGAGCTCACTCGAGTTCTCACTCAGAATTTTGAAAGGATCGTCCTAGGGATCGCATCAAGATTGAGCCTGGGGAGGAACCTCCAAGCCCGACTCAACTTTGGCGATAGTGGACCATCCACCCCTTCCCGAAGTCGGAGAAAAAGGACTCAGCCTCGGGAGCAGGGAACCTTTGAGGAAGACCCTCAGCCCCGGAATGTGTTTGAACGCATAGGGGATCGCATTATGCAAGAATTAACGCAGTCCCAAGATGGAGAAAGGCCGGATGGCTCCCCCGAGCGGCCAGATCGAGAGCTGACCAGAACCACACGTCGCCCAAGTGTGTGGGATAGGATGAACACAGGGAGGGAGGCTCCTGGTTCATCTCAGAAAAGTGGTCCCTATTCAAAAGGTCGGGCACCACCGCCGTCCCCAGATCCGTCTGGGGAAGACTCGGATGACCATCCACCCAAGCGCCGCCGGCCTAGGCGCACGCCTCCGCCACCAAACAATGATGAGTATTATGGTGGCCCCTACTATCGGGATACGGAAGCAGAGGACCTCTCGCGTCCGTGGTGTGAACCGTGGGATGACCCTAGACTCACACGGCCATGGGCGGATCCCAGGGAAGATCCGTTTACCCTCCGCATACGGAATTATTCTGAGGACACCAAACGTCGCATGCCGGCATGTATCAAGACGTATGATGGGTCCGGTGATCCGGTCGATCACCTCAAAATATTCGATACTCAGGCTAAAATTGAACGATGGCCCATGCCTATATGGTGCCAAATGTTTAATTCAACCTTGATTGGAAACGCTCGTGACTGGTTCGAGGCACTTCCCCCACGCAGCATTGATAGTTTCACGGAACTACGCACTGCGTTTGAGAACAATTATACTCAAAGGAAGAAGTATAATAGGGATCCGGTCTCATTGGCAACTGTCAAGCAACGGCCGGGGGAGTCCACAGAAGCCTTCACTGAGCGCTTCAACGATGAGTGCACACGCACGAGAACCATGCCAGAGCTCCTGAAAATCTCTGACTATATGCATGCCATAACAGACAGAGAACTGATCAGGCGTCTCAACGACAAGCGTCCAGAAAGATATGATGACCTCATGGAGAGAGTGAGGAATTTCATAGAGGGAGAGACAGCGGTTGCCGCAGCCTACCCATCCCGAGGAAATGGGTACCGCTCAAGTGACCAGTCCCGGAGACAGTCGGGCGGTCAAGGCAACCAGAACAATAACAAGGGCTCGGACTATAAGAGCCAGAGCAAAGGCGGACGGTCGGACGACAAGTTCACCCCCCTAAAGATGTCCTACCGGGAGATCTTGTTGACTGAAGGGGCGAATTTTCCAAGGCCTCCCCCAATGACCACACCCCCAGAACGTCGGCAGGGAAGTCGCTTCTGCGAATTCCATAATGACAAAGGACACGGCACGGAGGAGTGTATCCAGCTGAAGAAGCATATTGAGTCGCTAATCAAATCAGGCAAACTCAAGCACCTGGTTAAGGATTGGAAAGACGGAAAGGACAACAACAAGAAGTATGATAAGAAGGATCCCCAAAAGGATAAGCCTTCTACCATATACATGATCCAATCCAGACAGCGCCGCACGAGACAGAAAATTGGCCAAAAATTTTCCCGCGGCAAGGAAATCTCATTCCCTCTCATCACAGCAAGTGACGTGGTTGATGCGCCTCTCACCATTGAGATAAGCATTGGAACACACAATGTCCGCCGCATGTATGTGGATGGAGGATCGTCAGCAGAGGTATTATATGAACACTGCTTTGTGCAGTTATGCCCAGAAATAAGAAGCCAATTAGTACCGGCCACGTCGCCGCTTACTGGCTTTAGTGGAGATACTATCTGGCCAATAGGGCAGTTGCGTCTGCTTGTCACCATTGGGAATGAGGAACATTCCACTACAACGTGGATGAACTTCATGGTGATACGTTGACACTCTCCTTATAATGGAATCATAGGCAGACCAGGCATTTTGGCTATCCGGGCAGTACCCTCTACGGCACACGGAATGATTAAATTCCCCGTTGATGGGGGAATCGTTACTATTTATAACACAGTCATGCCAACGTCCGAGTGTCACACTGTGACAACACCGACACCACCTGTACCACCCAAGGATGGAGCACCACCACCCAATTGGAAGGTGGCCATTCACCCTGACTACCCGGAACAGGAAGTATCCATAGGAGGGGCGCTCTCAGATAGCGGCAAAAGGGCCATGTGTGCACTTTTAAGTGCAAACCTGGACATATTCGCATGGGAACCAAAACATATGACGGGTGTGCCACGTGCGATAGCAGAGCATAAGCTCCAGATCCGCCAAGGGTACCAACCCATCAAGCAAAAGAAGCGCGGCCAGGCGCCCGAGAGAAGTCAAGTTATATTGGAGGAAGTGCGGAAACTGGTGGACGCAGGCATTATGCGCGAGGTATACTACCACGAGTGGTTATCCAATCCAGTCATGGTCAAGAAACATGACGGAAGTTGGCGCATGTGCGTGGATTTCACGGACCTGAACAAGGCCTGCCCACAGGACTGTTATCCGCTACCAGAAATCGACTGGAAAGTAGAGTCCTTGTGTGGATACCCTTTCAAATGCTTCTTGGACGCATATAAAGGGTATCACCAAATCCAGATGGCGGAGGAGGATGAAGAAAAAACGGCGTTCCACACAAGCCAGGGCGTATATTGCTATACGAAAATGCCGTTTGGATTAAAGAACGCCGGCGCTACGTATCAGCGGTTGGTGGATAAAGCTTTCGAATCACAAATAGGACGCAACTTGGAAGTATATGTTGATGACTTGGTGATAAAAAGCTACACAGAGGAGGCACTCCTTCGGGATGTCCAGGAGACATTCGACACGCTGAGAAGGATTAATATGAAGTTAAATCCAAAGAAATGTACGTTTGGTGCAACAGAAGGAATGTTCTTGGGATATTTGATTGACCCAAACGGCATAAAACCTTGTCTAGAGAAGACGGACGCAGTGATACGGCTACCGTCCCCGCAGACACGGAAAGAGGTGCAGTCCCTGAATGGGAAGTTAGCCGGATTAAATAGATTTCTATCCAAATCCGCAGAGAAGTCATTGCCCTTATTTAAGACGCTCAAGAAGTGTATTAGAAAGGGAGACTTCCGTTGGACGAAGGAAGCTGAGGAAGCCTTTGCCCAACTCAAGCGGCATCTAGCATCTCTCCCCATGTTGGTAGCTCCCCGCCCAAAGGAGGAACTTGTTATGTATCTCTCGGCTACTCATGGCGCAATAAGCGCGGTACTTATGACGGACAGAGACACAATACAGACCCCGGTCTACTTTATAAGTAGAACATTACAAGGAGCGGAACTGAATTATTCCCCCATGGAAAAATTGGTGCTAGCACTAGTATTTGCTACAAAGCGGCTGCGCCGGTACTTTCAGGCGCACCCGATTGTCGTGATTACGGATCAGCCAATCAAGCAGGTTATATCTAGACCAGACGTGGCAGGGAGACTAGAAAAGTGGAGCATCCTACTGGGAGGGCATAATATATCTTACAGACCAAGGACGGCTGTTAAAGGCCAGATCTTGGCAGATTTCCTGATCGAAAAGCCGGATGAGGAAGAACCAATCATTAAGCAAAAGGAGGTCCCAGCGGAACCTTGGGTGCTATTCACGGACGGATCCTCATGCACAGACGGGTCCGGGGCAGGCCTCATCCTCACAAATCCAGAAGGAATAGAATTCACGTACGCCCTCCGTTTTGAGTTCACGGCCACCAATAACGAAGCGGAATACGAAGCATTAATTGCGGGTTTAAAAATCGCCGCTAGAATGGGAGTCCGCAACCTTGAGGCCTACGTGGACTCACGGCTTGTCGCGAACCATATTCTAGGTGGGTATGTGGCTAAGGAGGACAACATGGTCAGGTATTTGGAAAAAGTCAAGACGTTAATCGCAACTTTCAGTAAGTTTTCCATCAAGCAGGTGCCAAGGGGCGAGAACAAGAAAGCGGACGCCCTCAGTAAAATCGCATCCACAAGCTTCGCCCACTTGTCTAAACAGGTTTTGGTGGAAATACTCAAGGAAAAGTCTATCACGGAAGGGGAAGTGACTGCTATAGTTGAAGAGGAGGGACCTACGTGGATGACCCCAATCATCAACTATCTGGCTAGTGAAACCCTCCCAGACGAGGAAAAAGCAGCAAGACGCGTTAAAAGGAAGTCACAACATTTCGAACTCCGGGAAGGCATCCTTTACAAACGCTCTTTCTTGCAGCCGTGGCTGCGGTGTGTTGGACCACGCCAGGCGGCCTATGTGATCAGTGACATACACGAAGGGTTGTGCGGCATGCATGCAGGCCCACGATCCGTGGTAGCCCGAGCCTTACGAACAGGATACTATTGGCCCACTATGCACAGAGACGCGCGCGACATGATTCGCAGGTGCAATGATTGCCAAGTGCATAGGCCAGTACCGCGGCACCCGCAGCAGGAGCTTACACCTATCACGTCCCCATGGCCGTTTTACAAGTGGGGAATTGACATTGCAGGACCATTTCCTGTAGCTGCGGGAGGGGTTAAATTCTTGATTGTTGCAATGGATTACTTTACACGATGGATAGAAGCCAAGGCAGTAAAATCTATCACGGGTAAGCAGGTCAAGAAGTTCGTGTGGGAACACATCGTATGCCGTTTCGGTCTACCTGGAGAAATTATATCGGACAACGGCAAACAGTTCACGGATAACCCATTCAAAGACTGGTGTGCATCATTGAACATCAAGCAGCGCTTCGCGTCTGTTAAGCATCCACAAACAAACGGCCTTGTCGAACGAGCAAATAGGAGCTTGGGGAATGGAATCAAGGCGCGGCTGGATGAACGACAGGGCAAATGGGTCGATGAACTGTCGCACGTGCTATGGGCACATAGAACCATGATAAAAACAGCCAACGGAGATACTCCGTTTGCATTGGCTTACGGCACTGAAGCCGTTATACCAGCAGAAATAGGGATGCCTACCATCCGCACGGCGGAGGTTAATGCCGTCACAAATGATGAACAACTGCGAATCAAACTGGATCTGTTGGAAGAAAAAAGGGAAGTAGCAGCCATCAATGAAGCTAAGTCCAAGGCTAAGATGAAGGCTTATTACGACGCCAAGGTCAAGGGTGTTTCTTTTCGACCGGGAGACTACGTCTATCGTGCTAACGAAGCAAGTCGAGTGGAAAATACAGGAAAACTGGGCCCTAAATGGGAAGGACCGTATGAAGTCATTGAAACCTTGGGACGAGGCGCGTACAGGTTACGCGACATGGATGGCCGCGACCTAGAGCGCACATGGAACATCGCCAATCTAAAAAGGTGCTATCTTTGAAAGCTACGGCTCCCGCATGGATACTTCGCTATAGGCGGTCTCAATAAAGACCATGCGGGTTATTTGTCTTACTTGTTTTTCTTATGTTTGTTTTAGTTTCCCTTATGGACCTTTTTTAAGGACTTGTCGTCATTATTCAAACAAAAATGTAAATGCTCTAATAAAATGCCGTGGTGCCTAGCTAGCTCCACGGCCTGTTTCGTGCAAATTATTGTCCTCTTTGTTAGATTCTTTGTTAGCCGTATGAATTTTACTTGTGTTATAATATGCCATGTTTCTTTCATATGCATTCTCTCGAAATACCGTACATGTACCATACGCCTCCAGGTGGGGTAAGAGGATTAAGTGAACCTACTAATTCAACTTGCCGCGTAAGAGGGATGCAACCCCAGCCGCACGGATCACGTATCCTTACTAGACACCTTACTCACAAGACGTTGGGGTAAGTTTCATATGCTATAGCCATACCGTGCTCCGCATAATAAAGACGCACGTCGCACGTCTAGTAAATTATAGACTTGAATGTATTTTCTTTGTGAGTAAGACGTGGTATCATGCAGTATTGAACTACAATATTTCGAACACAAGCACAAATACACAAGTTTCCAAAAAAATCAAAATTGCCGTGGTTACCCCACGGACTTATATACAAAACATAAAAATTGTTAGCCGTGTACATACACGGACGAATCGAAACAATACATATTCATAGATTACAAAACAAGTGTTTGATTGTGGACAAAGGAGCATCCTAAATTGAGGGGAGAAACCTACCCATCTCTGCTTGTTCTTCCACCAGACGCGGCAACCATTCATCACGCTCTCCCCGCTTCTGGGCTTAGGCCGCGGTCCTTTCCAACACCACGTCTAGGGGTTCCTCGTCAAGTACGACCCTGGTTACGTCCTCATATACAGGAAGGGTTAGGGGAAAGTTAGCAGTGGAAGGCATGCTAGGACTGAGCTTCTCCATGATTTCAGTGTTCGGGGCATCTTTGGTGGCCTCTAGCTCATCCAGGAATGGGTAATGCAGATCTTGCATCGCGGCCATGGAGGCAGTCATCTTGCTGGCGGCTTCGGGCTTAAAGAAGGTATGACGGGCGATGTCCCCACCTTTGGTGATCAGTTCAGCAGCCTCAACCATTCCTTCGTGCCGTCCATGGTCGATACCATCAGATACAAGGTTGGCAAATTGTTGTACAAAGGATGGGGCCTCTAGCACCTTCGTCACGGCCAGGCGTGCTCCATGCCCAACCATCCACCTACGGCCCGCAATGGCTATTAGCAGTTGGGGGCACAGTACATTGTCACACTCAGCGGTCAGGGCATCCATCACCAATTCTTTTTGGGCAACTGCCTCTTTCAGCTCTTGGGTGATGGCCCTTTCCTCAGCAAGGTCTGTCTGCATTTTTTCCATGTTTTGGACGGCCAAATGCGCGTCCTTTAGCTTCTGGTTCAGATCATCTACTTGGCTGGCGTAAGAATGGGAAGAAGCTTCGGCCGTGGTCACCTATAGTAAAAGACGTGTTAGTACATTCATTGTTTGGTATATATGGGTGGTGCGGCACGGATATGTACCTTGGTGTTTGCAGCATCTAGTTGAGACTCAAGGTGGGCTACTTGTCGATCGTGTTCACTCGCACGGGCCGATTGTGTCTTGATGGTTGCCTCAGCATTCGCTAGTTTGGATTGGAGGTCAGCAATCATAGCTTCATTATCTTCAATCATTTTTTCCCTCCGTCCAACTTTCCTCTTGAGAGAATCCACATGCCCAAGCGCAGCTTCAAACCTGACCCTCATCGAGGTTCCCATCGCCATCTGATGCACTAGCGTCCCATTATATTCATCTGCCAAATCCGCATGACTGAGCGAGTTTACCTCTTGCACCAAGCTTGGTGGTATACAGTTATTGAGGTACTCCCGGCACTCGTCAGCACTCCTCAATCGCGACGCCATGGTAATAGTCCAAATAGGGTTGAAAGGTTGAGGAGCGCCGGATGAAGGGAAGTCTTGGGAAACCAGCGGTGAACCATCTTCAAAAACAGGGCCGGACTTTGTGGGGGCCGCGGGGTCTTCTTCGACAGCTTTTCCTTTCTCCTTATTCACTTGGGTGTCAGAAGGAGGCGCGGCACCAGCTTGGTTGTCCCTGCGACATGAGTATTACGAAATATCTTAAGTATGGCTTTCTTAAAAAAAAAAAAAAAAGAAGATAGGAAGCAGAAATTCTTGCATATTGAGATGGTTTCTTACATATTGCTTCTTGCTCCTTCGGAGGCGGTTGGGGCAATTTATGTGACGGGATCGACATGAGCGGCCCGGTTAGCCTCGGAACCCTGCGTGGCACTCCCAACAGATTGGTACATGGGGTGATCCTCTCGAAGCCTCTTGGCGGGAGCATTGTGTTCACCAATCTCCACCGATGCAGTCCCTCTCGCACGGTTTCCTCTTTTCCGGGTACGCCTGGTGAGGGGCTGCGTTGTGAGTTCAGCAACTTCCTCTTCGGCTTCCTCCTCTTCGTCCAAGTTGACATGTTGTTGCACTTCATCATCATCATCATCGCCCATCAGTCGGCGGATGCTGGAGTCGGTTTGTTCAATGTTGTCTCCTTGTTGTTCTCTATGAAGTGAGGAGGGCCCGGCACCTCCTTGGTTCATCTGGTTGTTACCATCATCATGGTCTCCATGTTCTTCGTCAGAATGGGGATCAGGCACGGCCTCCAAGGCAACCGTCACTGGTCGGGTGTGCTCGAGGAGGGGTTGTTCATTTTCACGAAGAGGACGGAGACCTTCCGGCACAAGTCTTGGATCGCCCTGGCGCAACAGTCCAAAAAAGTTCATCTCTGTCCAGCACAAAACAATAGATGTTAGTTATTATACAAACACATGTATACATTCTTATTGACGTACGGATGATTAGCCTACCTTCGCCCTGCCTTCTCCAGAAAACAGGATACCTATTGGAGGGACCAAAGTAATTGCGGCTAATTCCTAGCAAGCATAAGAATGATTCCGGTAGGTTTCTGTGGAATCCAGTCCTATTTAGATCTAACTCTTGAGAGTGAAGGGGATTGTATGTACTGGCGTGCGGCTTAGGGTCGTGCAGGAGTCTGGTCCTAATGATGAAATCACCCGGCCATACCACTGCGTCAATGAAAAAATAATGGTCATACCAGTTTTTCAGTGAATCCATTGGTTTGTTGTGTGATTGTGGGCTGTTGGAGGCTCGTTTTTTGAAAGATACCCAACCGTTCACTAAGTTTGGGGTGTAAAACAACCTAAATAACTCTACGGTTGGGGGGATTCTCCTAGCACGGCAAAGAATCTCAAATTGGCTAATTTTACAGGCACCTATGCAGTGGAGTTGACTAATGTGTACATTGTAATATCCTAACAAATCTACGAGAAAGTGGGTGAAAGGAATACGGTAATTCGCCGCGTCAAACAGGCGAGTATAGAGGCCTATCTTACCCGCTGGAGCCTCAGTTATGAGGTCTCCGACGCCAGGAAGTGAGGGGTGTAGGTTGGAAGGGATGAAGTAATTTGTACAAAAATGGTTTAACTGGTCTTGGGTCATGACATTTAGCACGGATCCGATGGTAGGGCTGTTTCTATTGGCCATTACTAAAAAAGAGTGTAGGGACGTGGTATTCTAACCTGCGTGTGAAGGGATCCGTGCGTACTTGGTTCAAGATAAGAGGAAAGCTTTAAATGGCAGAAATGGAGGTTGTGAACTGTGTGTTTCACACAGCCGTAGGGGTGGCTTATTTATAGGGTTACCTTGAGGGTCACAGCCTGTTGGATATGTGACACGTGTTGGCCACTATTCTTAATCGTGTGGCTAGGGGGCAAGTGGCAAGTGAAACGTCAGATGGGACCCACGGGTCATATCTGACCCACACGTTTGCACTGATCAATGTTCTGACTGTCTGCACTTTTGTCAGTCAAACAAGTCAGATGAACAGTTGTTCATGTCGGGTTATGCGGCTTTAACGTAAGACTTGACATTTAATGATATATTTAATTTGTCTCGCCTACTATGTATCGAGCATCATTGTCCTTTGTTATGCATTCCTTGGTACGTCCGGGAGCATCTTTGTAGTCTCGAGGTTCCACCTACGGTCGTAACAACTAGACTGGGGGGACATGATGACGTATAGTCCCCAGCCGGGTCATGAACCCGGCCCAAGGGTACTACCCGTATCCGGCCCATCACATATGGGTGGGATAAATGTCAGTTAGGCTTATGGGCTTGAATGAACAGTAACCGCACACACATGTGCGGCCCACGGCCCGGTACGGCCGGCACGGCCGACATAGGGTTAGACAGAATGATATTCTGTCTAGGAATATCTTTACCCCAATAAGGGAGGATATTCACTACCAGAATTAGAAGATAACAATCATTCTAATTCTGGTGCTTATCTCTTCCTTGGGGCCGAAGGATCAGTGAAAGCCCACTAGGGTTTCACTGCCTATAAAAGGAACCCCCAAGGGTTCCACAAAGGTAACACAACTCTCTCTAAACTCACATATAACCCTAAATCGATTACTTACTCTCACGCCGGAGTCTAATCGTGGGAAACCTTCCCACGGTAAGCTTAACGCGTGTTGTTTAGTGTGCAGGATCCCAACCAGACGATTCACTTGGTGCAGGAGCCGGTACCCAGTCAACCCGAATTAAGCCTAATTCGGGTCTAGCAAGGATCAACCAACTTTTGCATCAACACTATAAAGACCTCTAATTAAAGAGACTCGTGAATACTTAGCCATGCAAGTCATAATTAAGCCAAATTTGGATTAGCTTTCATTAAGACTATATCAAATCAAAGTTTTGGGTTTTCAAGCCACCTATAGGATCTTGCACTTTCTTGGACTTTTTCAAGTTTAGAGAATGCGCTTTATAGTTCCCTTGATAAGTGACTTTCTAGGATCAATTATAGGAACTTGCGAAAAGTTCTTGTTCTTAACCCGTATGAATTAAGACTTTCGCGTTTTAAAGCTCCCTATATAAAAGTCTAGCAAAACTTGAATTGAGCGGGTTAAGGAATGTAAATGGCTTCAAATGCCCATCAAGTCAAAAATTAACTCTTATTCTACCCATCGTAAAATATACATTCGTGTCTTAAAAACACTTATGAAAACTAAGAAAATTTTTAAAATTTGGCCATTTTTAGCCTTATTAGCAACCAAAACAAAACATTGAAAATTGGAAAGCGTGAGGGCGTAGCAAAGCAAGTACCTATTCACCCCCCCCCCCCCCCCCCCCCATACTAAAAGTAAACATTGTCCTCAATGTTTCGAGTCTAAAGGTGGAGCACCCCCATACTAGAGACGAAGAATCGAATGCTTAGGATCTAGCATGGAAAGGGTGATCAACAATATATCTAAGGCCGTTTATTAAGTATGCTAAAAGATAATTGTTAGAACAATAAAGGATATGTCAATGGATTCGTGAAAAACTTCTTCAAGTAAACGATGGAGGCTCACGTAAACGAACACGAGAGTCTTCAGTCGTAGATGATGATGATGATCTAGATAACACAATCACAAACAACCACGAGACAACGAGTTGAAAGGGTACAAGTCCCCTTAATAGTGAATAGTAAGCATAAAGGATAAGCATGGGATTTCCCCCACGAGGCACCTCATTTTTGATTACCGAGTCATGAGCTCGACTCGATCCCCTCAATGCTAATTATCATTAGGGAAGGTGACTTGGTTGAGGGCAACCATTGAAGGAATTTCCCCACCAAAGTAGTTCTTAAGCCTATGTCCATTCACCTTGAAATTAGGACCATCATCTTGAGCTAGCTAAATGGTCCCATAAGGAAACACTTGTGTAATGGTGAACAGACCCGACCAATGAGATTTCAATTTCCCGGAAAATATCTTAAGTCGAGAGTTAAAAAGCAACACTTGATCACCAACATTAAAAACCCGGTTTTTAATCTTTGAATCATGAAACTTTTTAGTCTTTTCTTTAAAAATTAATGAATTTTCATAAGCATTATCTCTTAATACATCCAATTCATTCAATTGTATTTTTTGGTGATCTCCCGCGGTCTTCAAGTCAAAGTTTGCATGCTTAAGGGCCCAATATGCCTTATGCTCCAATTCAATGGGCAAATGACAATTCTTCCCATAGACTAACTTATAAGCAGTGCAACCAATAGGTGTCTTATAAGCGGTCCTAAAGGCCCATAAAGCGTCATCGAGGTTGTCGGACCATGAAGCACGGTTTTCTCCAATTGACCTCTCTAAAATCCTCTTCAAAGCTCGGTTCGAAACCTCGACTTGCCCACTCGTTTGCGGGTGATAAGTCGTAGAAAGACGATGAGTAACTCCATATTTCTTTAGAACCTTTTCGAATTGGTCATTACAAAAATGGGTTCCACGATCGCTTATAATAGCACGAGGGGTTCCGAACCGAGATAATAATTGCTTCAAAAACTTCACTACCACACGAGCATCATTCGTAGGCAAAGCCTTAGCTTCCGCCCACTTAGAAAGGTAGTCCACCGCGACGAGGATATATTTGTTGCCATGAGACGATGGGAACGGCCCCATAAAGTCTATTCCCCATATGTCGAAAATCTCACATACTTGACTTATGTTTTGCGGCATTTCATCACGTTGAGACGATTTTCCTTGACGTTGGCACGAATCACACGACTTCACAAGTGCGTGTGCATCACGATAGATAGAAGGCCAAAAGAAACCGGCATCGAACACTTTCTTAGCCGTAAGATTAGCACCGTGGTGACCACCCGTGGGTCCCTCGTGACAAGCTCTAAGGATATTAGAAGCTTCGGCACCAAACACACAACGTCGAACGAGTTGATCCGCACAAACCCGAAAGAGATAAGGGTCGTCCCAAAAATAGAACTTGACGTCACGAAAGAATTTTCATTTTTGGTGTGTCGTCATACCCTTGATTATGAAATTGCCCGCATGGTAATTTGCAATGTCGGCAAACCATGGGGTGGTGTCTTTAGAATTCACTACACCGAGAGTCTCGAGAGGAAAAGTTTCGGTGATTTCCTTGCTCTCGAAAACATCTTTATGAGGATCTTCTAGACGAGAGAGATGATCGGCCGCTAGATTCTCGGCTCCTTTTTTGTCAAGTACGGTGACATCAAATTCTTGGAGGAGGAGCATCCAACGAAGCAATCTCGGCTTAGCATCTTGCTTAGCTAAGAGATACTTGATAGCCGAATGGTCGGTATACACGATGCTTTTAGTCAAGACGAGATAAGGTCGGAATTTCTCAAAAGCATAGACCACGGCAAGGAATTCCTTTTCCGTTGTGGTGTACTTTAATTGAGCCTCGGTCATCGTCTTACTAGCATAGTGGATAGGACGGAAATGCTTGTCATGACGTTGCCCTAAGACGGCCCCTATAGCATAATCACTTGCATCGCACATGATTTCAAAGGGTAATTACCAATTAGGAGCAACAAGAATGGGAGCTTCGGTAAGTTTCCTTTTGAGAGTTTCGAAAGCTCTAACACAATCCTCATTGAAGTTAAAAGGAGCATCCTTCTCGAGAAGGTGTGTCATAGGTCGAGAGATTTTCGAAAAGTCCTTGATAAAACGACGATAAAAGCCCGCGTGGCCTAGGAAACGCCTAACTCCCTTAACGGTTTTGGGATGAGGTAACTTGGCGATGACGTCTACCTTAGCTTGATCGACCTCAATCCCCGCTTTCGACACCTTATGTCCTAAGACGATTCCTTGTTTACACATAAAATTACATTTTTCCCAATTAAGCACAAGATTGGTTTCTTCACAATGTTTTAACATTTGCTCGAGATTAGATAAACATGACGTGAACGAATTGCCAAATACCGAGAATTCATCCATAAACACTTCCATCGACTTCTCGATCATTTCGTGAAAAATCGCCATCATACACCGTTGAAACGTACTCGGTGCATTACAAAGTCCGAAAGGCATCCTACGATAACCGAACGTTCCATAAGGACACGTAAAAGTAGTCTTCTCTTGATCACGAGGGTCGATAGGGATTTGAAAGTAACCGGAAAAACCATCTAAAAAGTAATAGAATTCATTTCCCGCAAGTCGCTCCAACATTTGATCCATGAAGGGCAAAGGAAAGTGGTCTTTACGAGTGGCGTCATTTAACTTTCGGTAGTCAATACACACCCTCCAACCGGTCACAACACGAGTGGGAATTAACTCGTTGTTTTTATTAGGCACAACGGTCATTCCTCCCTTTTTAGGGACACAATGGATTGGGCTCACCCATGGGCTATCGGATATATGATAAATCATTCCCGCGTCAAGGAGTTTAAGGACCTCCTTTTTAATAACATCGTGAATTTTGGGATTCACCCTTCTTTGACTTTGAATTGCGGGTTTGTAGTCCTCCTCCATTAAAATCTTGTGAGTACAAAATTTTGGGTCAATACCCTTAATGTCAGAAATTTTTGTAACACCCGTGAAAGTGCCGTATGATGCTAAGTTATTGTCTCAAGAGCTGTTCAGTATGAGCATCTCTCTTAAGTTGTGGCTCACTTGTGGATGTGATATCCCGAGCCCAACGTCATTTATTTAATCCTATTTTACGTATATTTTTGAAATTTTTAAGAATTTTTATCGTGGAATTATTTGACGGTTTAAGTTGAAACCAACGTTTACGGTCGTAATTTAACGTTTGACGATTTAAGAAGAACCGATGACGACTACGATACCGACGGATGCCCAAAACTTACATTTTATTATCGATTGATCGATGTTTGAGTTTTTCGAGATTTTATTTTTATTACGTGTTAAGTCGAGTCGGAACCATGTGTATATTCGTTTTGTGTGCGTTTGAACCATCTAAAAGTATTTTCGAGTGTTCGGGACGACCCCCGACTTCCGTAAAGTTTTTAAACCGACTACTAGTCAATCCCGCAAACATTTGAGGTCGTTTTACATATGAGGCCAAAAGATTAGCCAAATTGTACCTTGGTCCCTCCATACTCTTACAAAACACCTAAACTAAAAACAAACAACCAAACACACCACAAAATTTTCACCATTTCTCTCCCCTCTCTCCCATGGCCGTCGGCCATCAACACCACCACCACCTTAATCCATCATCAAAAATTGTTTTCTTGAAAAACCAATCAAAGTCCCATGTTCCTAACATCATTGTAAGTAAATCCCACCACAAAAATCAAACATGCAACAACATTTTTTTTTAGATCTAATTTTTGATTAATCTTGATAAAAACTATGATTTGATCTAATTAATCTCGTGGGGTTATGTTTAAATGTGTTTAGGAACACACTACTAAAATATTGGAGCATGGGAGATGTTTTCCCATGGTGATTTCAGCCCCAAACCCCACGGCACACATGGGGGTTTTGGTGTTCTTGAAGCTTTGATCCATTTTGTTCATGGTATGATACCAATCTGTAACACCCCCACAAAATCCTATGCGCAGCGGAACTACAACATATGGGTGCTACGTAGTTATCATCACACATAAGCTATACTAAACGACTCAAAAGACGTAAAAGTCTTGACATTATTTAAACATAGTTAAAATGTACATGTCTACTGTTTTCTAAACCCCAAAAGAATACAATACAGAGTTTGCGTTTAGGTCCCCACTGAATCTCAACCCAAAAATACATTTTCATTCACATGACATAGTATAAAATTTTTAAGTGCAAAAGGGAGGAAAACAAAGTAGACCGCCAAGCCACCACAACTTCCATCCTCGCATGCTCCGCTGCTAACAATCTTGGTTACCTGAAACACATGCTTAAAATCGTCAACACAAAGGTTGAGCGAATCTATAGGTTTATCAAATCATAAGTTGAACATAAGTATTAAAAACCAATCATGATCATTCAATAGCATTGTCGTACTCACAATCTATTACTCAAGGATATGACAATTGTGTTTAAGCTCATGACACTAATCCGTTAACTCAATCACCCGCGTAATAATTACCGGCGTGATTCAGATGAAACCAGTGCCCCTTCTAAAGGCATCAGTTGCAATTATACCTTATCTCTCATACAAGATAATCTACCGCAGAACTTACTCAACGTACAGCTTCTCGGCTAGCATTGGGTCGTTAGCCCCATAGTACTACAAATTGTATAAGCGGCTATTTCCCCCTACTCGAGGGCAAGACAATAGTTAATAGTTCATGAATTTAGGGACTTTTGCAACTAGGTACTCAACACAATTTCGAGGCAACATTCGGGTCCAACAATCATTCAAGCCTTATGTTCATTTTCATTTAAATAGCATGTATCCCCCTCGCGGGTTAAAAACATTTGAATAAAGTAAAGAGCGAGGCTATAGACTCACCTGGCGTAGTAGTCGTAGTTCTAGCAAAGACGTAACGAGAAATGTCACCGACGACGTGGATGCCCGGGGAAATCAAACACTTGACCTAAAAATCAGGGTACGTAAACCAAATCAATACTCCGCGTACATTATTGTACTAAACACACGCAAATGCAAACACACTCAATGCTTATGAAAACTCACGCCAAAGTCAAACAAGTAGTTGTTACTAGACTTATACCATTTACCTACGTAACTAAAGTTACTATCCATTTTACGATTTTGCCGATACTTACCAAAAGTATGGGTTGTTTTACTAGACTTTACCCTTGTTATAAAAATTTAGAAAATTCTCAAAAATACCTTAAGACCTGTAGAAAACCCATTTTTAATCCCATTAAAAGTTTTCGCTTTTACGACCCGTTACTCAACACATTACTAAACCTACATTTTTCGGACTGAAATTGTACTTCGACCAACTTGGACTTCTTTGACCTATTTGAAATGCACCTTTGACTTATTTGACTCCTAAGTCCACTTATAGACTCAATTACACAGGTTTGTGACCAAAATTTGACCTTTGACCTTTTACCAATTCATACTTGTGGTCCTCGGGATTTGACTAAAACTATACATAAATTCGGATTATGAAAGTTCTCGTCTCCCGGTACACGATCTTTAAAACCTCATAACTTTTAGCTCGTTTAGAGTCACGAGCTCTACCTTATATCAATTTAATGCTAAGAAGGCCCTCTATGACTACATTTAGCTATCTAGACCTGTAGGAAAAATTATTTTTATGAAAAGGTCCTAAACTTTCTGCCTAAATTTAACCGTACCAAAATCACACCAACGCTCGTTTCTAAACCCATTTATCAACACTAGACATCATCCTAAGCATCCCTAATCACACCCACACATTATTTTCAGTCCTAAACCCCTATTGATCATCAACCTCATAGAATCAAAATCCTAAAAACAAGCATGCAATGTGTTTAACCCATTTAAACACACCCAAAACACCCTTATAAACACAAACCCATGACATTTCATCAAACACCTTGAACACACCCAAAACCCCAAAAATTTCGTGGCTTTTAGGGGCTGTGGAAGACACAAATCATAACCCCCATCTTGTTTTATAGGTGAATTAACATTATATACACATGAATTAAACATGTGTATGGTTTAATTAGATCAAAACCCGTTTTTGAAAAATCACAAATTTTTGGAAGAAAATCAATGGATGCATGTTGGATTAAACATTGGAAAAACACTTACAAAGTAATTAGGAAAGGTGGTATTTAATTGGTTTTGATCAAAACACAAAAAAAAAATGGAGTATGGTGGTGGTGGTGATGATGGCCGACGGCCATGGGAGAGAGGGGAGAGAAATGGTGAATTGTAAAACCATTTCGACTTATCTAAACAATTCCGTTTATAAAACCGACACTCGGGTTTGAAAATAGACTCATGACCTGAGGTTTAGCAACTTACATCAGTCCTTGAACATTTTTAAAACTCATTCTATAGTCCCCGAGATTCGATCCAAATATCGACAACAATTTTTGGATTGTGCCGATACCCGTCTCCCGGTACACGAATACTAAAAGTAGCATAACTTTTCGCTCGAAATGAGTTAGAAGCTCATTCAAGCGGCAAATCGAAGCTAAAAGAATCCTCTACAAGCCTATCCTATTAGTTTCATCATTTTCAAACAGTAAGATTTTCAAAAATTACGTTTTACCTAATGGTCTAAAATACCTTTCTAAAAATCATACTAAAACAATTTTTCAACCCATTTTAACAATTTTTATACTTCTAATATCATCTATCAATCATCTATATCAAGCCATCTAACCTCTAACACCCTTGAATAATCATACAAAAATTTACCCACTTAAAATAATAAACATGCAACACCTCCCACTATGAATATAATATTATTAACACTAATATACAACATAAAAATGGATGAAACACTACTAGTTCATCAAGAAAAATAAATTTTTTGAAAAGTTAATGCATGTGGATAAAAATTATACCAAAATGATCCTTGTTGAATTTGCAAAGTGGGTCTTGTTTTAGTTTCTCTTGATTCAAACTTGATTTTGAAAATCAAATGGGTTTGGGGGTGGTTTTTGAGCCGTGGGTTAGAGAGAGAGAGTGAGGGGAGGATGAAAAAAAAAATTTAAATGAATAAAATGAGATTTTGTGTTAGTGGGGAGTTTTTATATAGTGGGGTGAGGGTAGTTTTTGTCAATAAGGTATAGTTTTGGTCCAAAATGAAATTAGATAGTTGTAAGGGTATAAAATGTAAATATTAAATTTTGAAAATATTTACGGGACTCGGGTTTCGTAAAAATACTTTATTTAAATTAAAACTCTATAGATTCACTCGGCAAATTTTGCTGACTTTTTAGCATGTTTATCTCAGGTCCATTTAGAAGGCACTCGAGGAAGGCGGTTTCGTGAAGCTTGCATATTTGAAATGTTTTGGCCCGCTTTTCTAAAACATATCCATTCAAATAACTTTTAACATTTATAATAGTTTGTAAACTTTTGAATCATCCGGGACCATGTATGAAATTTTATCTTGATTAAATGAAATTGAATGGATGTTTATTAAAACGTCTCGTTTTGAGCCGTTTTCTATGATTGAGATTGAACCATGATAGTAACACCGAATGACCCTTCCGCTGTTATGATCGAAATTATACTTAAGCTCTGATACCAATCTGTAACACCCCCACAAAATGCTATGCGCAGCGGAACTACAACATATGGGTGCTACGTAGTTATCATCACACATAAGCTATATTAAACGACTCAAGAGACGTAAAAGTTCAAACAAAAAATTTATCATTATAAAAAAACATGTAAGTCTACAGTTTTCCAAATCCCAAGTTCATTATATAAAACAGAGTTGCGTTTAGGTCCCCACTGAATCTCAACCCAAAAATACATTTCCATTCACATGACATAGTATAAAAGAGTTTTTAAGTGCAAAAAGGGAGGAAAACAAAGTAGACCGCCAAGCCACAACAACTTCCATCCTCGCATGCTCCGCTGCTAACAATCTTGGTTACCTGAAACACATGCTTAAAATCGTCAACACAAAGGTTGAGCGAATCTATAGGTTTATCAAATCATAAGTTGAACATAAGTATTAAAAACTAATCATGATCATTCAATAGCATTGTCGTACTCACAATCTATTTTCAAGGTTATGACAATTGTGTTTAAGCTCATGACACTAATCCGTTAACTCAATCACCCGCGTAATAATTACCGGCGTGATTCAGATGAAACCAGTGCCCCTTCTAAAGGCATCAGTTGCAATTATACCTTATCTCTCATACAAGATAATCTACCGCAGAACTTACTCAACGTACAGCTTCTCGGCTAGCATTGGGTCGTTAGCCCCGTAGTACTACAAATTGTATAAGCGGCTATTTCCCCCTTCGCAAGGGCAAGACAATAGTTAATAGTTCATGAATTTAGGGACTTTTGCAACTAGGTACTCAACACAATTTCGAGGCAACATTCGGGTCCAACAATCATTCAAGCCATATGTTCATTTTCATTTAAATAGCATGTATCCCCCTCGCGGGTTAAAAACATTTGAATAAAGTAAAGAGCGAGGCTATAGACTCACCTTGCGTAGTAGTAGTGGTTCTAGCGAAGACGTAACGAGAAATGTCACCGACGACGTGGATGCCCGGGAAAATCAAACACTTGACCTAAAAATCAAGGTACGTAAACCAAATCAATACTCCGCGTACATTATTGTACTAAACACACGCAAATGCAAACACACTCAATGCTTATGAAAACTCACGCCAAAATCAAACAAGTAGTTGTTACTAGACCTATACCATTTACCTACGTAATTAAAGTTACTATCCATTTCACGACTTCGCCGATACTTACCAAAAGTATGGGTTGTTTTACTAGACTTTACCCTTGTTATAAAAATTTAGAAAATTATCAAAAATACCTTAAGACCTGTAGAAAACCCATTTTTAATCCCATTAAATGTTTTCGCTTTTACGACCCGTTACTCAACACATTACTAAACCTACATTTTGCGGACTGAAATTGCACTTTGACCAAGTCGGACTCATTTGACCCATTTAAAATATACCATTGACCTCTACGACACCTAAGTCCTATAATAGACTCAAATGTGCAGGTTTGACACCAAAATTCATCCCTTGACCATTTAACAAACTAGACTTATAGTCCCCGGGATTTGACCTAAACCAAGCATAATTTCGGATTATGACGGTTTTCATCTCCCGGTACACGAATTTCAAAACGTCGTAACTTTTGACTCGTTAGGAGTCGTAAGCTCTACCTTATACCAAATCGAAGCTAAGAAGATGCTCTACAAATCTATCCTATCCACAAGACCTGTTTTCAAAATAATTTTTACGAAAATGCCTTAAACTTTCTGCCTAAAATCAACCATACCAAAATCACGCTAACGCTCGTTTTCAAACCCATTTGTCATCACTAGACATCATCCTATGCATCCCTAATCACAACCAAACAACATTTTCAGTCCTAATCCCCTATTGATCATCAACCTCATAAATCAAAATCCTAAAAACAAGCATGCAATGTGTTTAAACAATTTAAAAACACTAAAAACACCATTTGAAACACACACACACAACACATTTAAAAAAAAAAAAAAGATCAAACCCCTCCCTTGTGTTCTTAGGCCGACGGCCACCCACCAAAAACCACCAATCCACCACCAAAACTTGGTTTTTGACAAATCCAATCAAAGACCCATCTCCCATATCAACTTGTAAGTGAATCCCACAAACAAAAACACACATGCATCCATTTAATTTTTCCAAAAATTTAAGGTTTTTCAAAAATACGTTTTGATTCAATTAAATCATGAATTTGTTTAATTGGTATATTGATAATGTTTATTCATTCATAAAACGAAATTGGGGCTGATTATTTTGGGTGTTTTGGTCACCAAAACCCACGAAATTTTTGGGGTTTTAGGTGTGTTCAAGGTGTTTGATGAAATGTGTGATGTAACACCCGTGAAAGTGCCGTATGATGCTAAGTTATTGTCTCAAGAGCTGTTCAGTATGAGCATCTCTCTTAAGTTGTGGCTCACTTGTGGATGTGTTATCCCGAGACTTTTGTCATATATTTGAAGTATTTTCATTTCTAATGTAGTTAATTTCCGTTGGCAAATATATTGCTCGTTCACCTCGTTCGATCTCATTGATCTTAATTTTATTACTTGTTGTGCTTGCAATGATCTTTAATCATGAACCACCTTACCGTTATTTTGTGAATAGTCTATTGTGAAAATAGGTATGAGTGTGTCAAATGTTTTGGTGAACTAAATGCAAATGGTGTCGATTTCTTTATTTAATTATTTATTTATTTTCCTCACAAAAAGGCAAAGTAAAAGTATGTTTCCAAAGTGGACGAAAAATGTTTGATGTGTTCCTTAAAACGATGGTAGCAATATTTTCTCATTTCAAATTTCATTTCAAATGATTTAATTATTTTGAAGGCTAGGTCGAAAACTTCCATAGTCGTGTTTGGTATGTAATAATAATGTTTGTGTTGTCACTCGATCCTCAATTATGCACAGCTTAGCTAACTATGCATAATTCGGGAAGAGTCCTGTTTTGTTGGTTGTTGTTGCTTGATCCTCAAGTATGCATGATCTAGCTAATTATGCATAGTTTAGGAAGGGCACTATCGTGTCAAATAAATTGGTCGTCTTTAAAAACCGGTAGTGTTTTTGATAAATGTTTGGAAGAGAACGTTTTTAAAAATGGTGGATCCTTATGCAAGTAATCGTATTTTCTTTGATTTTTAAAGAAAATTTTTGAATTTTCTTGTGTTCTTTGAAATCTTTTCTTCTGTTTGGCGTTGACTTAGTAAGTCACTGCGACCGAGTAATTTTGGAAAATGTTTTTATGAGTTGTGTGTAACGTGCGAATTTCATCGGAATCGCTAGGGCGTTGATGTAATACCAAAGGGGCTCGTACCGACACTGAGAAGAAATTTTAAACAAGAATAGAAGACTGCCAAAGTAGAGGAAAACCGAGTTTGAATAACTCTAAGGGAAATGACGAAGACTTCTCCTACATCAAATGTATCGTACCTTATATATTTTTTTTTCTTTCTTGTTCTTTTGATATGTTTAACGACACGCGATAAACTGTTGAAGTTTACCAACTGTGCATCGGTAATTGGAAGACCATTCCAATTGTCGTCTTCGTTTATTTAAGTGAGGAATCCTCTTTGCTTGACTCAACCATCCTTGATTATCGATGGTTAAACGATAGATATCCCTAGTTGATGTTCTTGTGGTAAACCCTTGCCTTTTATGTATTTGTGTGGTAAGTAATCTGGTCGAGTGATCGTAAGTTGTGAGAACTTGAGACGACATTGTCCAATGAAGTCCGATCATGGAGAACACGTGCCATGTAATGTATTTTTTTTTAACTGTGAACGATGATATTTATTAAGATTTTGACCACGTTTGGGACGGAAGTAAGATGGTGTTCTTGTAGTATCTTTTGGGTATGGATCCGTGTGTGAGCACCCCACGATGATACATGTAAGTATTTTATTTCTTTTTGGATATGCATCCATAGCTAGCAAGCTCTTGAACCTTCTTTAACTTGCAATTTTCTTTTGACTGGACTCATCCGAGAATTATGTAAATATTCTTGTTTTATCTTGGCTTGGCTGATTAGCAAGCGTGGGTTAACTGATTGAACTGATTGGTTTAGCATGGTTTGGCTATGTTGCAAACATGTCGTAATATGGTTGTATGTACGTAATATCATAATAAGGTGATTTGGTACGACTAGTATTGATTACTTCGTCTTTTATATTTTGAACGTTTTTCTATGAGGTGATGTGCGACCCGTGTGATTTTCTTTGTGAGCAATTATTTTTATGAGATGATGAACCAAGTGAAAGGACGACTCAAACGTTGGAAAACGTACTCCGAACATGTGTGATTGATTTTGATAGTTGTTGAGAACGACACATGCCGTTGGTAGTATCTTTGTACCACGACTTTTACCTTGATTAGCTTTGAAGCTGCGACATTTGAAGAATTATGTTGATGAAAATATAGATCGCGAGTTGGGCGAAATGAAGTAGGAAAAAGTCAGTTGAATGGACCTGAAATGATTTGAGAGACTCCGGAGGAGATGGTGTAGATTGAGAATCACTTGTTGACCGCGAGAAGCTGTGAGAAGAGACGTGTCAATAACCGAAGGAAGGATTTGAGAAATTGAAGTGGAGATCAAGGATCGAGATGTTAAGAGATTGAAGCAAGGTATAATACTCATCGTGAAGGTGTGATAGAACCCGAGACGTGAACCGAAGTCCACGTCGGAATGTGGAGACCTCTTTAGGAAGTAGTACCATCATCTTGCCAGTAGTACGAAATGCGAGTATAAGAATCAGAGAGCGCCGGGACGTCGCTCCCTTAAGGAGGGGAGGATGTAACACCCGTGAAAGTGCCGTATGATGCTAAGTTATTGTCTCAAGAGCTGTTCAATATGAGCATCTCTCTTAAGTTGTGGCTCACTTGTGGATGTGATATCACGAGCCCAACGTCATTTATTTAATCCTATTTTACGTATATTTTTGAAATTTTTAAGAATTTTTATCGTGGAATTATTTGACGGTTTAAGTTGAAACCAACGTTTACGGTCGTAATTTAACGTTTGACGATTTAAGAAGAACCGATGACGTCTACGATACCGACGGATGCCCAAAACTTACATTTTATTATCGATTGATCGATGTTTGAGTTTTTCGAGATTTTATTTTTATTACGTGTTAAGTCGAGTCGGAACCATGTGTATATTCGTTTTGTGTGCGTTTGAACCATCTAAAAGTATTTTCGAGTGTTCGGGACGACCCCCGACTTCCGTAAAGTTTTTAAACCGACTACTAGTCAATCCCGCAAACATTTGAGGTCGTTTTACATATGAGGCCAAAAGATTAGCCAAATTGCACCTTGGTCCCTCCATACTCTTACAAAACACCTAAACTAAAAACACACAACCAAACACACCACAAAATTTTCACCATTTCTCTCCCCTCTCTCCCATGGCCGTCGGCCATCATCACCACCACCACCATACTCCATTTTTTTTTGTGTTTTGATCAAAACCAATTAAAGACCACCTTTCCTAATTACTTTGTAAGTGTTTTTCCAATGTTTAATCCAACATGCATCCATTGATTTTCTTCCAAAAATTTGTGATTTTTCAAAAACGGGTTTTGATCTAATTAAACCATACACATGTTTAATTCATGTGTATATAATGTTAATTCACCTATAAAACAAGATGGGGGTTATGATTTGTGTCTTCCACAGCCCCTAAAAGCCACGAAATTTTTGGGGTTTTGGGTGTGTTCAAGGTGTTTGATGAAATGTCATGGGTTTGTGTTTATAAGGGTGTTTTGGGTGTGTTTGAATGGGTTAAACACATTGCATGCTTGTTTTTAGGATTTTGATTCTATGAGGTTGATGATCAATAGGGTTTAGGACTGAAAATAATGTTTGGGTGTGATTAGGGATGCTTAGGATGATGTCTAGTGTTGATAAATGGGTTTAGAAACGAGCGTTGGTGTGATTTTGGTACGGTTAAATTTAGGCAGAAAGTTTAGGACCTTTTCATAAAAATAATTTTTCCTACAGGTCTAGATAGCTAAATGTAGTCATAGAGGGCCTTCTTAGCTTTAAATTGATATAAGGTAGAGCTCGTGACTCTAAACGAGCTAAAAGTTATGAGGTTTTAAAGATCGTGTACCGGGAGACGAGAACTTTCATAATCCGAATTTATGTATAGTTTTAGTCAAATCCCGAGGACCACAAGTATGAATTGGTAAAAGGTCAAAGGTCAAATTTTGGTCACAAACCTGTGTAATTGAGTCTATAAGTGGACTTAGGAGTCAAAGAAGTTAAAGTTGCATTTCAAATAGGTCAAAGAAGTCCAAGTTGGTCAAAGTACAATTTCAGTCCGAAAAATGTAGGTTTAGTAATGTGTTGAGTAACGGGTCGTAAAAGCAAAAACTTTTAATGGGATTAAAAATGGGTTTTCTACAGGTCTTAAGGTATTTTTGAGAATTTTCTAAATTTTTATAACAAGGGTAAAGTCTAATAAAACAACCCATACTTTTGGTAAGTATCGGCAAAATCGTAAAATGGATAGTAACTTTAGTTACGTAGGTAAATGGTATAAGTCTAGTAACAACTACTTGTTTGACTTTGGCGTGAGTTTTCATAAGCATTGAGTGTGTTTGCATTTGCGTGTGTTTAGTACAATAATGTACGCGGAGTATTGATTTGGTTTACGTACCCTGATTTTTAGGTCAAGTGTTTGATTTCCCCGGGCATCCACGTCGTCGGTGACATTTCTCGTTACGTCTTCGCTAGAACTACTACTACTACGCCAGGTGAGTCTATAGCCTCGCTCTTTACTTTATTCAAATGTTTTTAACCCGCGAGGGGGATACATGCTATTTAAATGAAAATGAACATAAGGCTTGAATGATTGTTGGACCCGAATGTTGCCTCGAAATTGTGTTGAGTACCTAGTTGCAAAAGTCCCTAAATTCATGAACTATTAACTATTGTCTTGCCCTCGAGTAGGGGGAAATAGCCGCTTATACAATTTGTAGTACTACGGGGCTAACGACCCAATGCTAGCCGAGAAGCTGTACGTTGAGTAAGTTCTGCGGTAGATTATCTTGTATGAGAGATAAGGTATAATTGCAACTGATGCCTTTAGAAGGGGCACTGGTTTCATCTGAATCACGCCGGTAATTATTACGCGGGTGATTGAGTTAACGGATTAGTGTCATGAGCTTAAACACAATTGTCATATCCTTGAGTAATAGATTGTGAGTACGACAATGCTATTGAATGATCATGATTGGTTTTTAATACTTATGTTCAACTTATGATTTGATAAACCTATAGATTCGCTCAACCTTTGTGTTGACGATTTTAAGCATGTGTTTCAGGTAACCAAGATTGTTAGCAGCGGAGCATGCGAGGATGGAAGTTGTGGTGGCTTGGCGGTCTACTTTGTTTTCCTCCCTTTTGCACTTAAAAATTTTATACTATGTCATGTGAATGAAAATGTATTTTTGGGTTGAGATTCAGTGGGGACCTAAACGCAAACTCTGTATTGTATTCTTTTGGGGTTTGGAAAACAGTAGACATGTACATTTTAACTATGTTTAAATAATGTCAAGACTTTTACGTCTTTTGAGTCGTTTAATATAGCTTATGTGTGATGATAACTACGTAGCACCCATATGTTGTAGTTCCGCTGCGCATAGGATTTTGTGGGGGTGTTACAATTTTCCACGCAATTGCCCCTTTATGAGCCTTAAGAACTTTCAAGAGCTCGGTTTTTTCATCATTAGCAAGACCTTTTGCAATAATAACCGGCAACTTGTCATCACTTTCCAATAATGCGTATTCAAGGTGAGAAGGAAGATCTTTCAGTTCAAGGATAGGTGGTTCCTCGATTGAAGATTTTGGTTCAACACTCATAACTTCCATCGGCGGAAGAAATGGTGGAATAGAAGTATCATCACTAATCAACACCTCATCTTCATTGTCGATTTCATTTGAAGTGAGATTGCCTCCTTGGAATGGAGTGAGATTTGGTGTGGAATTAGCAAGAATCGGATCCAAAATAGTGGGATTGCCATTTGATGCACTATCGGAAAAACCTAACACTTCTTGTGAAAACTCGTCGCAAACCACATCAACGATGTCAATGTGATTGATGGTAGCGATTGCATAAACATGAGAAGGTTTCGAGTTTTGAGTAGCGTTTATAACAAGTTCCTCTTTGTTGAATCTCAAAGTGATAGTTCTTGCATGAACATCGATAAGCGATCTCGAAGTGTCTAAAAATGAACGACCTAAAATTCGAGGAACTTGAGGATCCGCGGGGATGTCAACTACTATAAAATCAACGGGATAGTAGAACTTCCCCACTTTCACGAAAACATCTTCGCCTACTCCACATGCTAAAATCGTAGAATGATCGGCCATCTCGATAGACATGTTCGAAGGAATAAGAGCCGGAAGCGAAAGCGATTTCCAAATGGAAAATGGCTTCAAATTAATGCTCGCACCAAGATCGGCCAAGGCGAGGCATTCTTTCATATCTTGTATGTCACACGGAATGAGAAACTTTCCGGGGTCACCAACTTTTTCCGGTATGCGGTTAAGATAAACCGAAGAACAATTAGCAAGCTTTGAAAGCTTTTCCTTATCGCTCATCATACTTTTAAAAGTGGAAGCGAAACGAGGCATATATAACAACGCGTCGGCTAAACTCACATCAAAATTCACTTGTTGAAACATTTTTATAAAAAGCTCGATTTGTTGTTTGTTACGTTCTTGCAATTTCTCTTTGTTTCGTCTCGAAGGGTAGGGTAAAGGTGGTGTGGGTTGGTCATTAGGCAACGGCCTTGGAAACTCGGGTTCCACAATTGGTATTGGTTCAACCGTAGGTGTGGTATGAGCGGTACTTCGTGGGATTGTAATGTGCTCCTTTTCGACCATCACCTCGGGTTCTTTCTCAATTTCCTTCTCCGTAGAAGTACTTGGACGAGAGATTGGTTCCTTGAAAGTTTTACCACTTCGTGTAGTAATAACCTTCATTTCTCCCTTCGGGTTTGCAATGGTATCACTAGGAAGACCACCCGAGGAAGAGGGTTTACACATGATTGCTTCAAACATCTTAGCCATTCGGTCCTCAAATTTTGATTGCCTAGCATCCGCTTTTAATAACTCTTGCTTAATCTCATGTTGTCCTAATTCCATCTTTTGTTGGTTTTGTTGAAGACGTTAGACATTTCCTTCTATTTTATTTGAATGAGTTTTAAGTTCATTAGCAAGTTCATTTTTAAGCTCATTTTTCAACTCGGATCTTAAGCTAATCATCTCACGTTGCATGTTATCAAATTTAGCATCATTTGCTTTAGCATAATCCAAAAATTCTCCTTGCAAATTTTTAGTGTGAGCATTATGAAAACCTTGTGTAGTGTTTTGAAAATCACGGTTTTGGTTTTGATTAGTGACTTGTCCATTCCCGTTTTGATAATTCCCTTTGTTGTAGTTGCGTGAATTGCCTTGGTAATTACCACCTTGGTTGTTGTTTTGATAATTATTAGCATTTTGGTTTGGCGGAGCTTGATTTAGGCGGGAACCTTGACCGTTTTGGTTATAAGTTCCCGTTGCTACATAAGCACTCGAAGTGTTACCATCCGCGGTAATGCACTCGGAAAGATCATGAGCTCCACCACACGACAAACAACTCTTAGCAACCGCTTTAACCGAAGCGGAATTTGAAGCTTCTTGAGCTTTCCAATGGGACATAAGATTGCAAATCTATCAAAAAACCGATTTTCCTCATTAGCTTCATCATGTAAGGCATTAATGCTACGAGACGATGACGATGAAGACGAACCCAAATTGGCAACACTCGGTGTGTTACGAGGGCTATAAACCTTAGATCTATTCTCGGTGATTTGTAAAGCCTCATTTGTCGTCTTGCACAAAAAATTACCACCCGCGGCGGCATTCAAATAATCTCGTTCATGATCATTAAGCCCATTATAAAAAGTATCAACTTGATGCAATTCCGTAAAATCATGGTGTGGACATTCATGTAACATTTCTTTAAATCGTTCCCATGCCATTGAAAAACTTTCATTATTTCTTTGCACAAATCGTGAAATCTCATTTTTCAAATGTGTTGTTTTAGATGGTGGAAAAAACTTGTTCACAAACTTAGAAACGAGATCACCCCATGTCAAAATCGAATTTGGCGGTTCTTTCTCAAGCCAAATTTTTGCGGGTCCATCTAACGAGTATGGAAACAACATCATCTTAATGGCGTCATGTGGAACATCCTTAAACTTGCTAGTAGCGGTGAGACGATTAAAATTCCTGATGTGATAGTGCGGGTTGTCTTTCTCATGACCTCTAAACTTATTTGCTTGCAACATCGACATTAAACCCGTCTTAATCTCGAAATTCTCCGCAAGGATGGCGGGAATCACAATAGCCTCTCCAAAACCCTCGGTGGGTGCTTGTAGCAACTCCATCATAGTACGATTAGCCATGACGACTTCTTGTTCTACAATAGGTTCAACAATTGGAGGTTGTTCTTCAATCAACGTCTCTTGATTGGCTTGCTTTTGAAGACGTTTACGAGCTCGTTTTGCTTGATTACGAGTGATCATAAACTTCACGAAGAATGGGAGGTGAGCAAAGAAGATTCTTTTTAGGTGTTTTGTGAATTTTCAATTTTTTTGTGTTTTTGATTGTATTTAATTTTTTTGGATTTTGGTGTATCTTCGTAGACAACAATCTACAAAATCTCTCCTCGAATCAAACGCTTGATTAAAGAAGCCTCAAAGGAATGAAAACGATCACGTGGAGTGAACGCCTTCGAATGACTTTAGAACTTTGGTGAAAACCAAATTGTTCAAGCGGTTTTAATCACAAAGAAACCAAGCAAATATATTATACGTAATAATACTTTGGGCGGCAAAACCCTCGATTAGCCTTCAATCTCAAAATACTCACAAGCAAGCGGGTAAAATGAGGCGGCGCGAAGCACTTAAGAGCCTTTTTCCTTAGGGTATATTTTATAATATCCGCCTTATACCCACCTTATAGTTTGTATTTTTCAAAATCGAGCTTCACGAAAGTATTTAACTATTTTTGCCTTTTCTTTTTGTTTGAGATTCGAATACAATGATCGAGTGATGAAATCCCGAATCAAGGTTGTGTTTTCACACTTTTGGAGATATTGTTTATTTGTTGTGATACTTAATACAATATAGTAATAATATTTTCACAAGAAAAACGAAGAAAACCGATAATACGTATTAGTAGATTTCTGCTAATACAAATACTATTTTTGGTTAATATTAAAAACAACAATGCAAATTAATCACGACACACCTCCCCGGCAGCGGCGCCAAAATGATTGTAGTGTTTTACTACTCTTTAGGAAAAGAGAGTAAATAGGGAAATGTATCGAGTGATGATTTAGGAAAATCAAGCACTAATGACCCTAGATGAAGTTCGTTTCCCAAGGAGGTATATGTGTGTGAGAAATTTGTTAAATGTTTGGGATTAATGATTGGTTTAGAAGGGGATGAGAAAAGAAGATGACGAAGACGTGAAAATTACTACTACAACGACAAAACATAAAACGGTAAAAACTACAAAAATAAAAATTAATTCTTAAAATTACCAAAAATTCACCAAAATTCAAAATAAATAAACTAAGAGTTTACCAATGATCAAAACTTTTTCAAACCTTTTAAATAAATAAATATTCAATTTTTAAATGCTAATTAAAACCCTAAAAATCAAATAAATTATCAAAAAGCCCAAATAAAGATTTTTCAATTAGTAAACCTCTAAGATGACCTAAAAAGATTAAAAACTATTTTTAGAAATTTTTAAACTAATAAAAATTATTTAAAATGATTTAAAAACTATTAAAACTTAAAATAATTATAAAAATTAATCTAAAAGTGATAAAATTATTCTAAAAGTTTCTAAATTCCAATTTAAATGTATTAAAGCTAAGAAAAATGTAAAAAGTTGGAAAATGTGAAATTTGAAAAATAATAATAAAATAATATTAAAATAATATTAAAAATCCAAAAATTATAAAAATTCTAAAAACTTGTAAACTAGTTTATTTTAACCTAAATAATCAGAAAATCAAAGTGAAATGACCAGAATACCCCTATTGGGCCCTCAAATAATCCAAAACCAAAAACAGTCAAACCAAATGGGCTTTTGGGCCCAAAAAGTCAAACTTGGCCCAATTGACTTGGAAAAGCCCTATCTGACTCAAAATTTAATTCTAAGAACAAAACTCTAAAGGCCCAAAAGCTGAATGTGAGCTTATCACAGCTTAATAAGCAAACAGCTTATTCTTATTGGGCTTTTTAGCCCATTAAGCAATAAGCTAATGCCATAAGCTCTAATTTGACACACAACCTTCTTTTGGGATGCTTATGAGATCTGTAAAAAGAAATTTTGAAAAAGCACACTCAATAAGCCAAAAATAAGCAAAGTAAAAATTCACTAAAAGACAAAATTGTCGGGTTTGAGATTTAAGGCACCTCAGAAGCTCTAGTTTGTTGCAAAAGCTCACAAATAGCTTAACTAAGAATAATCAATCAAGAAAATCACAAGAAGCCAAGTAGAATAAGCTGTAAGAACCAATAAGCTGGCTGAAAAAGCCAAATAAGCTAGTTTTCTAGTAAAAGCTTAACCAAAAGACTTGTAACCTTCCAGATTTGTTATTAAGCTAAGAAAAATGATTTCTATTACAAAAGCCAAGTTGTTGCATGTGCCAATAAGCAGTTCTCAAAAATAAGCCAATATGTGCTTATTTGACCAAAAGTCAAAGTACTCCAAATTTCACCAAATGATCAGGAATGGTACAAGGGCTTGTTATAAGCAAATTTTGTGAAGGACTCAAGGAGGAGGCCTTGTGAATCAAGAGGTCAGTTGACCTTTTGATGGTAGATTTTGGCAATAAGGGCTTAATAAGCCAGTTAGCTTATAAGCCAGGTTCAAAGCACACCAAATAGCAACCACTCACAAGCAGCACATAAACAAGTTCCAAGCAGCAAAATCACAAGGCATACACTAGGATAACAAATGCAAGCACAAAATGAGGTGGTCACTTTGTTGATGCAAATGACCACTTCAGCCAACTTTGATAAGCTATAGCAATCACAATAAGCCACCAAATTCAACAACCAGATAACCAATAGATAGCTTATCACCTAAACTATTCCCAAACCTGATTTCAGACCTTAGATCCAAGTAACAAAGAAGTTATTGGATCTGATGTGTTTGACCAATTTCAAAACCACTTTTATCAGATTTTTGCAAAACTTAAAATCCCTTTTCCAAACTTTCAGAAACTTAACCAATGACTAAAACTTGTTCCAAATGACTTGTTTAGACCTCCCAAACCCTAAGAACCAAGGGCACAAGGCCACAAGGCCTTATGAACCAGTAATCCCAAACAACCCTTAATCAACCACTTTTCAAACAAACTTCTGATTTTTAAACACAACCTATTGATTTTAATGATCAAATAGCTACACTAGGTGACAACTAACAGATTATAACCATAAAACACAAAGCACAAACACAAGAACACCAAATCATATACCAAAGTACAAATCAGGCAATAACATAAAATTTTTGAGAGGAATCTTAACAAGGGGTTATACCTGCCTTCCACAACATCCTAGGAAGGCCAGCTATGCTCCTTGGACCTTGTTCAACAACTAGAACAAGACCAAGGTACTTCAACAAGAAAGATGATGAATGCCTTGGTTGATGTTTCAAAGCAGAAACTCAAGGGCTTGATTTCTTCAACACAATGAACAAACAGCCCAACCAAAGGCCCTAATCCCTTCACAAGCTTGGTGTCAACAAGCTTGTAAGAGCTTATAGCTTTTGGTTAAGGATTAGTACAACAAAAATATCAAAATCAGATACCTCTTTTCAAGCTTTTTTCAAACTTGAAAAACCTTACCAAACATAAACGTCCTTGAACCAAATGATTCAAGCACACTTATAACAATCAATGGAACTCAGAATCACCTTAAAACAATACCAACTTTCAAAAACATAAAAAGGAATTACAATTTTCTCAAAATACCAACTTTTATAAATTTTAAAAAGGAATTACAAGTTTCAAAGGCAAAGACTGGAACAAAGGGACTCTCACATGTTGAGGTCTCCTTTTATAGGCAAATGCCAGGCTACACTATTCACAAACCCTAGAAGTGAATTCTCTAAAATGCCCTTAAGTCTTCTAGATAATTCTTGGTTGAGAGCTGTCCAAAATGATCCTAGACGTTTAAAGTAGCTTTAGGGTGAAGCAAAGGATCTCAGCTGTTGATCTTGACACGTGGCAAGCCTTGGTGAGGAAGTTGGCACATGATGGTGAAACGGTTTTTGGTGGTGGGGCCTCTTGGTGAGTGGGAGTGAGGGTTTTAAGGTTGGGATGGGATTATAGGCATGTGAATCAAGTTTGGGTAAGGGTAATTGAGATTTACCCTTTGTTTTAATGAAGATAGTTACTGGGTTCATGGGGTGAACAGTAGTAACTTTTGATCCGATTTTGGGGGATTGGAAATGTTTGGCGCGTGTTTTTGTGTTTGAATGTTTGAGTGCGCAACTTTAGCCCTTCTTCTTTTTCCTTTCTTTCATTTGTGTTTAAAAGTGTGTCAGCGCCCAAATCCTTTGTAACAACTTTCAGATTTTGACACTTTTGGCACAAAACTTTTCCAAAAGTGTTTTAAGGGTTGTTTTTGCCACTTTTGCATATTTGAAGGACTGATTTTGGACATTCTTGATCTTCAAAGGTCTTCATTATATCTTTGACTTCATTAGGGACCATAATTGACAATGTTGAATAGTTGAGGGACTAAACTTGCCATTTCTTCAAAGTTGAAGGACCTTTTGTGTAATTTTGACAAACTTAAGGGACCAAACTTGTAATTATCAATATACAAGGGTTTTAAGTATCCTTTCTTTAATAAATGAGGATCAATCTTGTATGTCTTCAAGTCTTCAAGGGTATTTGTTGAATTTTCCATGAATAGGGCCCGGTTCTTTGTACGGCTTCGTTTCTCGTGTCCGTTTTTCCTTGTATC
The DNA here is from genome assembly GCA_025667525.1 of Glebionis coronaria. Classification (NCBI taxonomy): domain Eukaryota; kingdom Viridiplantae; phylum Streptophyta; class Magnoliopsida; order Asterales; family Asteraceae; genus Glebionis; species Glebionis coronaria. The sequence goes on along the minus strand of CM046882.1, from coordinate 68,712,849 downwards.
TTGTGATCTTTTGTCTTTTTCACGATATCCATACCTAAAATACACAAGTAAACAAACACAAGCATATATATGGTATTTTATGACATTTTTATGCATTAAAAGCCCGAAAAGAACGATGAGATCATGTATAAATGCCATCTCATCAGGGCACATCATAGAAGGGTCTAGAATTCCTAGATGTGTGATTAGCGCTCCTAGGTTTCGGTTGGGTCCTATCTCTTGCTTGTGTCTTTATCTTAGCATCCTCTAGATAGCTTTTATGACCCGTGTCATTTGAACTACTCCGAGGCATGTTCTTGGAGCTATTTCTAGAGTTGCTTGAAGCATTCATGTGATTTGGTTTTGCATAGGCAAAATTTGTTAAGGGGGATCTAGATAGTGGAGTGACTGTTTTTTGGCAAATTGATACGCACGTCAACTTGGGATGCAAACCTTGAGTTCGATGTTTTGAGGCATTTAGATTTAAACGCATTCGGTTGTCTAGCAACTGAGCGGTTTCTGAATGGGTGAGTAGGAGTTTTCCCCAAGATTGACTGATTTTCTAACATAATATCCACATTATTTCCTTTTAGCTTCCTTAATTCATTTTTCACCGTTGTTAATGCAAAAACCTTTTCCTGAATATTATCTTTCAATTGCTCATTTTGTAGAAGTAATTGAGCGACACGTTGTTCTACCTTAATGTTCATATTATCAAATATGTCGTTATCAGCATTCGCGTCATTACTATCTACAGTGTTGATCGGTTGTACAGATATTTCACTTAATGAAGCAGGCGGAGGACTTGGATTTTGATAAGCCAACTTTGATTATAACAAATTTATTTGTTTCACTAAATGTTCTTTTTCCGCATTAGAATCTTGAATCTTACGATGCAGTTTTTGTTCAAGAACAACGTTTGCTTTTTCAAGTTTTTCAAAATAAGCTTCAAATTTGTCATTTTTCTTCGAAAACTCGAGTTTGACATCCTCAAAATCTTTTGTCTTTTGAGCTAACATAGTTTCAAGCTCATGAATCTTAGAATCAATATATTGATGATCATCATACCCAGCATTTAATTATACCTCAGCCATTGGCTCCTCATCATATATGGGTATGATATCTGCATCATTGGTTGCTTGATCATTCCCTGCGTTGTTGCTGGTATGCTGCTTTTCTGATTTTGTCCCACTGCTTTCTGTGTCAATCGAACAAGCATCCAATGTTTGACCATCATCGACATTGCTCTTGTTCTTCTGCATTAATCTGTTATTCACCCTTCTTTCAACTTTTAGTTTATAACGTGTTCTTTCAGCAATGGACTTCCTTACAACACTCATGTGTTGAAGAAATGTATCCTTGAATTCTTGAACTTCTAACCGAGTATATTCAAAGAAGTATTTGTTTATGAATTCTCGATCATAGTGTACAGAGACCTGTGTTTCAAGGAATTGCTGAAACTGATTCTCGAGAACCAAAACGGCATCTATGGGTTCAACCTCTTGAAATTCATCGTTGGTAAGTTGTTGTTCAAAGTGATCTACATTGACTAGCATTGTGCTTGTGAATATCTCAACATCTTGACCAGTGAGTGACATGAATACCCGTTTGAATCCAAGTTCGACACGAGTGCCTTTTAAATCGTCATTTGAAAGAACTTGAAGGTGTGACTGGAGTGATCTAAAGTGTGTCATGCATCGTTCTCTTGCAACCGACATCTTGGATTTGAGTGCATGCACATCTTGTGTTGCGGAATCCATAAAGAGTGTTTCAGATGATGATGAAGTGACTTCGGATCTTAAGTATATATGGTGTGATTGTGTTGTGGTTGAAACTCCGAAAATTCCGCTTTTTTTTCTCAGTCCGACAATAAGTTCCTCAGTCCGACAAAACGGTAAACCAAAAAATTTTGAATTACCAAATTTTGAATTCAAGTTAGAAATAGCCAATAACTAGTAGGGAAAAATTTTGAAAAAGGAAATTTTGACAAAAATAAAACCTAAAAATTTGAATTTTGGTCCGAAAATTTGAATTTTTGGTCGAAAAATTTTTCGCATCGCCAAAATTTGAAATCGAAGCTTAAATGGCCTAAAAATTGTCTAGGAAAAAATAAATTTTACTTGGGTTTTCCCACTAAAAACTCTTCTTTTTTTTCTTTTTTTTGTGTAAACTATGTTCCGGGACTAGTCTAGATAGTGGCTAAGTCTGAAAAGTACTCGAACAAAATAGTCATCGGAATGTTCTTATCGCAATGAGTGATCACAATGTGAGTGATCGCAATGTGATCGCAATGAGTGATCGCAATGTGATCGCAATGAGTGATCGCAATCAGTGATCGCAACGAGTGATCGCAATCGGTGATCGCAATAAGTGATCGGAATACTGATCGTAATATGTGATCGCAATGTAGAAACCCTTAGGTTTTTGCGATCGGAATGTTGGATCGTAATGTGGATATAGTCCGAGACTTGAAAACAGCAAAAAGTTGAGATTTTTTTTACCTTGTAATCCGTGTTTCTAACCAAACCAAAGTACCCAAATCGCTACCACAACTATGTAGGAGATGTATACCAAGATTTAGAGCACGAAAACATAAAAAGATTTGAATTCGAGAGATGATATAAAGATCAAATTATACGAATCAAATATAAAATCACAACAACCAATCACAATTTTACCCCATGGCGATTGATACCAATTGTTGTCCCATATAATATGATGATTAAACAAGAAAGAAAGGTAGAAAAAAGATGAAGTCTAGAGAGAAAGTAGAGAGAGAAGTGTGTGAAACTTAGTGAATATTAGATTAGATAATGAGAGAAAAATGAATCAACAAACCTCTCCTTACATGCAAGGAGAGGTATTTATAGCCTTGCCTACATGTGGCATAATGGGCTATATGATAATGGGTTGGGCTTATCTTTTGGGCTTTAGTCACTTATGAATGAACTTTAGCTTAAAGTTAAGCCCGTAAAACACGACTAACCTACTACCTATTACAACGTTCTTAAATATGATACATAATAATCATATGACCGAACATTCTTGTTTGACTCAATATTTTGAGGCTAACAACAGGGTCAAGTTCTTAGCGACAAAGGATCAAGGACCAGAATTTATCATCAAATTTCATAAGATGATCCAAGTGCGTCTCAATGCTACTGTTCACCGCATTCGAAATGATAATGGAACTGCGTTCGTTAATTAGACTCTACGGGGTTACTATAAAGAGGTTGGCATTTCACACGAAACATCAGTTGCTCGCACTCCACAACAAAACAGTGCCGTGAAAGACGTAATCGTACACTTATGAAAGCTACTAGAACTATGTTGATTTATGTGAATGCTCCTTTGTTCTTATGGACTGAAGCAGTGGCAACCGCATGTTACACCCAAAACCGCTCTATCATTCGTAAGCGCCATTGAAAAAACCGTATGAGCTTCTTCATGGACGTTAACCCGATATATCCTTTCTTCATGTGTTTGATGCACTTTGTTATCCAAATACAAATAGTGAGAATTTGGGCAAACTTCAACCGAAGGCTGATATAGGAATTTTAATTGGTTACTCACCGACAAAGAAAGCTTACCGGATTTATAACCGTCGCCTTGGCAAGATAATAGAAACTATTGATGTCGATTTTGATGAGCTGACAACGATGGCTTCTGAGCAACGCAGCTCTGAACCCGCACTTCATGAGATGGGAGCCGGTACTATTAGTTTCGAATTAACTTCTAACAATCCTACTTCTCCATCATTTACACCACCTACAAGGCTCGAGTGGGATGAGTTATTTCAACCTATGTTTGATGAGTTCTTTGATCCTCTACGTGATGATTCTCTAGCACCTGCAGGAGTGGCTCCGATTCCCGAAGTTGTTGCTCAAGATAATGGAAATCAACCCGATGCATCTACAGTCACTACTGAACCGGATGCACCATCTACCAACAATTCTCAAACTACACCCCAATCAACACCCCACTCGTTCCTGATGATGTTGAAGAGGATTATGATGATCACTATTTGGAAATTGCTCACCTACAAGAGCTTCCATTCTTTGGTATACAAATACCCGAAAACCCTAACTGTGTGTCTACCTCAGAGGAAGCTCCTGCAATCGTTCACTCCAGACCACCACTGATTGAAAATCACAACATAAAATGGACAAAGGATCACCCAATCCGCAATATTATTGGTAACATCGACCGACCAGTCTTAACACGCCATCAACTACAAGAGCACGCATTATATTGCTACTTTGATGCGTTTCTTTGCGAGAAGGAGCCTAAAATTTGGCAACAAGCAATGACAGAATCTTCATGGATTGAAGCCATGCAAGAAGAACTTAATGAATTTCAACGACTTGAAGTATGGGAATTAGTTCCTTTACCCGACAAAGTCTACATTCTTACTTTGTTGTGGTTTTTTAAGGTTAAGCTCGATAAGTTGGGTGGAGTTTTAAAGAACAAGGCTAGATTGGTTGCTCGAGGTTACAAACAAGCATTGGGTATTGACTTTGAAGAATCCTTTTCTCATGTTGCAAGACTGGAGGCGATTAGACTATTCCTTGCTTATGTTGCTCATATGAATATGATCGTCTACCAAATGGATGTTAAGACAGCATTTCTCAACAGTGAAATAAGGGAAGAAGTCTATGTTAGTCAGTCGAATGGATTTGTCAACCCGAAGTATCCTAATCATGTGTACAAGCTTAAGAAGGCTCCTTATGGGTTGAAACAAGCTCCACGCGCATGGTACAATCTCCTATCGTCTTATCTCATCTCGGAAGGATTCTCCAAAGGAAAAGTGGACCAGACATTGTTCATTCTCAAGGAAGGCAACGACATGATACTGGTACAAATTTATGTTGATGATATGATATTTGCTGCCACTACTCAAAGACTGTCTGACCATTTTGAGAAAATTATGTCCACACATTTTAAGATGTCGATGATGGGAAAAATCTCATTTTTCTTAGGGTTACAAATTTCTCAAAATCCCAGAGGCATCTTCATTAATCAATCCAAATATGCTCTTGAATCTTTGAAAAAGTATTGAAAACTGTGACCCCGTGGATACTCCAATGGTGGAGAGATCCAAGTTGGATGAGGATAGGGATGGGATAGCTGTCGATCCTAAACTTTACCGTGGAATGATCGGCACCCTTCTCTATCTGACTGCTAGTAGGCCTGATTTGCAATTTGATATATGCATCTGTGCCCGGTATCAGGCTCGGCCTACCGAAAATCACTTACATTTTGTGAAAAGGATCTCTTGGTACCTTAAAGGAACACTTCATCGTGGTCTATGGTATCCGAAGGACTCCTCTTGTGACAATCCGTCAATTTATGGTTGATATTTTATTCTCAATATTTATTTGAAAATATTATTATATGAACTCACTTATTTTTGGGAAGTAATTTGGATTTACGTCTTGAAGTAGCATCGACTACGTCCAAACCGGAGGATTCAACGTTACGTGCTTACGTTTACATACACCGTCCTTGGTGACAGTCCGACATTTCAGAAAATAAATTTATTCGTGAATATTATTTTGGAGTTTTAAATTTGTGTTGGTTCATAAACTCACAAATTTACGAGAAGAGATTAGGACTTACGATTTTATTTTAACGTCCTTTACGACTAAACCGGAAACCCTAGGATTACGTATTTACGTTTTTGAACTCCGTTTTTAATGAGACAATTTTTATTAGATTCGTTTTGTGCCGTTGATTCATAATTTATAAAAACGTTTTTCGTAAAACGACCCGAGGGCACGCAAATCGAGGAAACTAGAATCGAGGAGTACCCGTAAATTAGTGGGATGAGACAAGATAAATCTTGCCCCACCCCACTCAGTATGGACGGCCAAAACAAGGATGTGGCAAACTTGCAACCATTTAGCTTACACTTGTAGCTAAGCTTACAAGTTAAGCTACACTTTCCACTAACTTATCAAAACAAGCAAACCTCAAACCACTCTTCTCATTTCAACATGCAATACCACACACATTTCTCTCTTCCTCCTCCATTTTTGCCGTCCCATATCACCCCAAAAACACCCAATTTAATCTTGATTCCACCCTAAAATCCTATGTTATTCATACACATGTTGAAGCCCTTTTGAAACCCTATTGATTGGTGGTGATTATAGCATCCAAGAAGGAGTTTCCATGGAGTCTAGGGGCTGATTTTCCACAAGGTGTTCATGAAGAATGGTGGTCTTGAAGATGGTCATGGTTATCCACAAGTTTCTCCATCAAAATCCATGTCCAAATCACAACCTACATCAACTTGGTGGTATAAAGATTGTCCTCCTCATCCTCTTGTTATTTTTGATTATGTAATCATGTATTTTATTTCCTATTGTATATGTATATGATGATTATATGATGATAAAAATATTGTATGGGGATTTGGTGTTGATAAACATGCTTAAAAAGATGAAAGACTATAAGAAACAAGGCTAAAATCTTGTTTAAATTTGTTGGCTGTATAAAACAGTAAAGATTCATATGTTAAACTGGTAAAATGACTTGAATAGATTGATATACAGTAAGCTATGAGTCTTGTACACATGTGAGAGTTGGCCATGCAATGGAATCATTGTAATGAGTGAGATATGATCAAAACAAGTTTAAAGTACAAATCTGAGTTCACTGTTTTGGACGATTTTTAGAAAATATTTAGAAGATGATTCAACAGTAGCTATAGAAGAGTTAAATGGAGAACATATCATGTAGTTTATGTGATAAACATTTGAGCTTCTATCTCCATATATAACTCTAGATATGGCAGTTTTGGTGAACATGAAAATAAAAATCAGATTTTGGAAATTAAAGTATAATACTATTATATAAGCACTCAAAATTATATAGTATAAAATGTGAATAAAAACCCACTAACTCATATAATACATTTATATAAATATGTACAATGATAAATAAGTGGACATTTTATAAAAATAGTAACTTGTTAAGTTTTATAAGTTATAAAAACTATAAACATGATTTTTACGACTTTTTCGGCTATTACCGTAAAATTAACGTTTTTGTTAAATAAAACTTAGATGGTTGGACCCGTCTAATGTGAACTTTATAAAACTTATATACTGATATATAAACATGTATAACAAGTAAAAACCAGTAAAACCCGAACTATATAACATACGGACATTAACGGGCTAAATTAACGTTATTGGACTAATAAAACAACAAAATGGACTAAAACACTTATAAACTTATTTATTGGGCTTAACCCATTTAGGCCCAACATATAAAGTATAAATACTGATAATAAAAGTATAATTGGACTAATGAATAGTATTGGGCTTGTAATAGGCCCATTGGGCTTCAAAATATAAACAAGATTGAACTAGTATAACTAGTCTTGAAAAATTCCCAACATATAACACTAAAATACGTAAATGAGAATATATAAACTCACTTGATCATCATATATAAAATCATCATATGTATACATACTTGTTATTTTTATAAAGTCATTGGACAAGAGTCTAAGACGAGTATTATTTGTCTAGGTTTCCGTGATTGAAGCACGTACCGTACGTCCGAATTGCCGATAACCCGCCTTCCCACATCAACGTGAGTTCATAGCCTCGCACTCTTTTAAATGTTTTATGAAATGTTTTATAAACCCGCGAGGGAGATAACATGTTAGTTTTTATAAAATAGGACACCATTTGTCCTGATTGTTTGTTTATTGATTTGGACCCGAATGATTGTATGACCCGATTGTATGACCCGATAAATGATTAAAGGACCCGATAGATGAAATAAAATGTATTATTAAAGTTAGGTTATGTCACTAAAAGTCCCATTAGCATGAATTGTGAACTATCGGGATTTGGTAGACGCTTATGCATATAAGAGTACTATTTGGGGACGATCACCCCAGTTCGCGCCTTGACGGTTGATCCCCATCGTGCCACATTGATTGGTAAGCAAATTTATGTATGAGAAGATTTCCATAGCGTGACCTTTGTGACGACACGCTACTTTAGATGGGCAAATTGAGAATCGGGTTAGCTACCCGTTGTTGGTTTAGTAAGGTAACAATGTCATGCGGCTTATAATAATCCAATTAACGAAATACTAATAGACGCACCGAATTACGATGTATTGCCTGACTAGCAATACAGGGTCATACTATTGATATTATGTTCGTGTTTTGGTTTTTATAACCATATTCATATAACGGTTTTTATTTAACTTTATACAACGTCGTAAGACGTATTGTATGATGTTTTTACGACATTGGCTCGTATAATGATTTTTAAGGCAAATGCCTATATTATGATTTTCGATAAGGATTTGTATAAAAATGACTTTGGCTATGTTATGGCCTATTACAATGATTTGTACGAAATGATTTTTGGTAATAATTTTATACCAAAGATATATTGATGGAATTTATTAAACTCTATGAATTCACTCGGCGTTATCGCTGACCTTTTCTTTTAACATGTTTTGTCTCAGGTACTTGAAGGTAATTCTCGGGAAGACAACAAGAATTCATGGCCCGCACTTAAATTATAATTTCCATTCAAATGTTTTGTAAAACCTGTATTAAATACAATAACTTGGGACCTATGTAACTTTGAAATTTATGAATGGAAATGCTTTATTATTAAACGACGCGATTTTTATGCGTTGTCTATGATGTGAGTAATGTGCTATCCCGTAACACCAACTAGTCTTCCGTTGTATCGAGTTGTATAAATTTGGGGGTGTTACAGTTTGGTACCAGAGCTCTCGTTATAGAGAACGAAAGATTTTTAAAACCAAGGTTTTGAATAAAACATTTTAAAATCTTTTAACTATAAACATTTTTCTAAAAATGTCTAAAAATCTTTTGACTATAATGGTGCCGAAGAATTCCCGAGTTACCGACAAGGCCAGACTAAGAAGTGTTATTTTAATATATATATATAACTTGGATTATATATATATATATATATGATGTAATTTTATTACATGATTGTTTGATGATTATTTCGATATTTATACGAGGTATTTATACGACGTAGATTGTCACAAGAAACCCTAAATCCCCTAGTAAATTAATCGAAGCTATTCTCGTAGGAATTCTAGCTATCCTAGATCTAAACCAAGTTGTGGATATTTATGATCCCAACAAATGGTTGATACTCGTAGAAATGTAGATATTAGTTGATTGTGATATTGAAAAAGAATTGGCGAGATTAAATCTGATATCAATGACATGACGATCTTTCCTTATAGAGTGGAGTTTGACAAAACGTTATCACCTGGAAAGATGTCATCTGATTCGTTGTCATCCAATTCTTAAAATTGAAATTGAAAGGGTGAATGTTGCACTTGAGGCTGTCATTGGAACCATTACCCAAAAGCCTCATGCCACTAATACCTTTCCGAGAAGTCTAGTTGAATGATCAAGTCATTTCATATTAGTGACTCATTTGATAACTATTGTTGAAAGAGATATAGGATTGGAAATTAAGTATTTATCGTATCGAACTTTTATTGCCCTATTAAGGTTTATGAATAAGATTGAAAGTATTGGAGAATGAGGTAGGATATCGAATTGAGTATAATAGTGGTTGAAATTTGAATAAAGTAAAATTTAACCCGTATGGAATATGAGATTATTAAGAGGAAGTCGTTAAGTTCTTTGATTGAATTATGAGGTTTTAAATGATTGTAAGTTCGTGTTTAAGGGTTGTTCCTAGACCATTGTCCACTAATGAGGATGCCCAGTGTCCAAGAAATAAATTGAAGAAATCTTCTTCTTAATTGGGACCGATGGATCTTCCGGGACATGTGAAACACCTAATGACTCTTGTAGATTAGTATTCATTGTGGTATCTTTTAAAAATCCCTAACTTAACTGAGATATCAGTTGGTAGGATGAGTTTTGAGAATTGTATGACATAGTGACATGTAATGTGTTACGGTACAATTTTGACTTGTTTGTGGTTAATGAAAAAGACTACCTTTGATTGCTAAATCCTACATGTATCGATGATATCTATCTTTTCTTGCTTCTTCCTAATGCTCGCATTAGTGATGCAACCATTGAACAAGTACTCATATTGATTGAGTTACGTTGTGAATTATTCTTTTCTGAGTGTCATCCAGATCATGAACCTCATGATTAATTGGCTAAGCTCATTTCCTATTATATTGTAGTTAGTTCTTGGTGAACAACTCTTCATCACTCTTTTGCAGATCACACATTGTTTTTATAAGATACAATAGTATCCCTTGGGAAAAATTGATTTTCATCACCACATGAATTATTTAAAGTGAGATTTATAAGTGATTGATATCAAAATGAAGTTGTTTATGAAAAGCTTTTGGAAACTTAATTATTTCCATAACAAAGAAAATCTTTGTAAATATATTTTTGATTCTTATTTAAGAATTAAGCATGAAAACGTTTTTATTATAAACATGATGATAACATTTTGACGAACTAAGTTTTGCATCGTTGATCTTGAAATTATATATAGTTGCGCGCCTACATACAATTTGGAATGGACCATGCAAGGCTGATTAGTAGTCACCATAAAACTAATTAATAAACACTAAATTTTCTTTGAAGATTGTGAAAGATTAAAATTTATGAGATCTGCAAGAAGTGAAAAATAGGGACATATTGATAGGGACACCTACATATGTGCCTGTAGCATCTATTCTTCTGAGTTGAATTTACTCATCTGTGGAAATTGTCTTATTTGACAATTGACAATTCTTTCTTGTCCAATTCTCCCGTAGTGAGATTCTTAGGAAAAGTATCTGATTACCGAGTGTTGATACCCGACTGGATGTATCGACGTTCCTATCATTTCTTTTGATTTGATTTCATTTGAATGACCTGGGTAACGATCCGAGGAGCTTTCGAATGCGTACTCAAATTATGAAAACATGGGATATATTCATATTTGTTAAATGTTTTCGTCTGTATCTGATTTGAAATTCTCTCGCGTAGATTTTGCGTTGACCTTACTCTTTTAAGGTTAGTTATTTCTCCTGATATCCCTGAATTTGTGAAGGATTATGAGTTATTATTAGTCTTTTGAGAAGTTCACATCTTATCGACGGCAATGAAACTGGAAAGTTCATAGTACCAGTAGAATGGATTGATTGATTATGACATGACGATATTGACTTAATTGATGGGAACTCGAGTAGAATTTCCCTAAAAGATAAGATGTTAATTATCAAAAGTGATCTAAATAATTCTTGATGGATGTCCATGTCCTGCATTTAGACTTGAAATTTATACCGTGAATGACTATGAATTAGTCATAAATATTATAATCTAGAAAGAACTTAAAATAAATGTATTAAAAGATGTTTCCGTTATCTGAAACTTTAGGAGGTAATTATTGATGAATTACCTAGACTTTCGCCATTAAGGCAAGTTGAACTTGGTATTGATTATATTCTCGGTGATGCACCTGTGGCGTGTGCGTTGTACGTCAGCACCATCTGAATTAAAGGAATTACCGTGCAACTGAGAGAGTTGTCCGAAAAATCTTTTATTCTACCGAGCTCGTCATCATGAAGAGCTATGGTGTTATCATTCCTTATATTTATAGATTACTGTGAACTGAGTAAGTTGACAATCGAAAACGATATCCATAACTCGAAATGGAAGATTTGTTCGATCATTTACAAGGTTCTAGCGATTTGATCCATGGCATGGTTATCATCAACTTCGCATCTGCGAAAAAGATTATGTATTCCAATCACTACATCCGGTACTTATAATGAACATTATGAGTTTCACGTGATGACGTTTGGATTGACTAATACACACGTAGTATTCATAAATTTGGTGAATCACGTGTGAAGGCTGTAATTTGATAAATTCATGCTTGTGATAATTAAGGACCATTTGTTTGTTTATAAGAATAAGAAGGAGTTAATAATTATTTATAGATTGCCCTGAATTGGCCGAACAATAAAAACATGTACCTTGAATAATTAACATGTGATTTAAGACTTAATCCTTTATATTAAATGATCGTTTGACTAATGATAGTAAGATATATATATATAAATTGACTCATCAAAATTTAGAAGTCATTTAAGACTTTGAGTTATACTAAAAAGAAAGTGCAAATATATTTTGACAAATGTTTTAACAAAGGATTTTTAAGGGATTATTCCCTTATACACAAACCATTTAACTAAACTTCTGTTTAGGGGTAAATGTTCGTGTATACTTCTAGACAACTTAAGAAGAATTGAGGAAACTATATAATTTATGACTTAAAATCTGAAACGATAATCTTTACTTTTCAACTAAGGAAACTTTGACCAAAATATAAACAAAGATTCTTCGAACATTTACGAATCCTATTAATTATTTTTGATAAATCAACAAAAATCGTGTTAATTAAATTTAAAGTTATTTTGAACATTTTATATAATTGGTCGAACTAAGAAATTTAAAAATTTTACGTTTACGTTTCATAAAAATTTAATAATTATTATTTAATTAATTGTAATAATTATCGGCACTTTAAACGCGGGATTGATAAAAACTGATAAAAATGATAGATGAGACGAAACTGAAACTTAATATGAAGAAATGTGAACGTAATTACTGACGCATAATATAGAAAGAATATCTGAGTGAATTACGGACATGATAATTATATCATCAGGAAAGGATAAAGAATCAATTACGATGTATTTCTTAATAATGAACGTGCAAAATAAATTGCCGAACAATATAAAAATTAACAATGTTTGTAAAAAGGATAATATAGATTATAAAAGAGGTTCGCGGCTAATGTGAACCATTAAAATAGAGAAGCCAATAGCATTAAATGTTTTAAAGACCACTTGAGGTTGCCTAAATATGGAGATTTTGAGATATAGTTATATTGGAATCTTGTAAGTATAAGTATTATATGTATGTCATTTTTGACTAAAAGTATCTTTGTCTGAAGAAGTTGTACTGATGGCAATTATGAAGGCAGACATCGCCTCATACATTAGTAAACATCTAGCTATTGCAAAGGTCATCATCTGAATTTGATTCGATTTGGGTCATCGTCGACAGACTGGCCAAATCTGCTAATATCATTCCCGTTAATGATAAATGCAAAAGAGTTATGTAAACATAGTGTGCCTGTATCAAACATCTTTACCAAGATCCTCGCTTCGCATCGAATTTCTAGAGAATTGCTCAGAAGTCATTGAGAACGAATCTTGAAGAGAGAACTGTTTACCACCCCAAATCGAAGGGACGAGGTAAAGTAACAATACAAAACACTAGAAGTCTTGTTTTATGTTTGAATGATTGACCTTTGGTAATGAACCGTATAATCGTTTTCCTTTGGAGAGATTATCATTGATAATCATCATATTAGGATCGAGATCGAATCTTGTTAGGATCTAAATATTAGAGCATCTGTAAGCAGGAGTTGAGATAAAGACGCCCGACATACACCCATTGTGAGTTGGACATGTCTTTTAGGTTTAAGGTTTCCTATAATGGCGAACCTAACCTTACAAAATGCTCGACCCGCGAGACCTGGAATGATTGTTGAAATTAGGATCTGATTATTGACTGCCGGTAGTGGGCAAGAGGTTATGTGAATATGAAATGTAGATCTTGAAGTGCCAGATGGGTAGCAAAGTTATGCCAAAAATTTTAACCTTGGAGAAATGAATTAATGATCTGACAAATCATGGGATATAAGTCCCCGTTGTATGGGACCATTGAGATGATGTAAAAGATTTGGTTTGAAAGGCATATAAGCTGGATCTACCCAAGGACTTCAAGAGATGCGTTAATTATGTTTCGTATATCGAACTTGATGGAATATCTATCAAGTGAAAATCTGAATTCTTCGTAATAAAGCTTAGATCGGCGAAAAGTTGCATTCATCAGAAACCCGTGAACATCATGGATAGAGAAGGTAAGTCAACATTTAGCCTGATCTTATTCCCGTAGTTATGTTTGATGAAACTCGCGTATTGTAATGAATCACACTTGTGAGAAAAGACCGAATGTGGAGGAAATACCCACATGGCTTTAACTCTATAAGAAGCGAGTAGTAAGATGATCTTTGAGGACAAAGATCCTGTTTAGGGGTAAATGCTGTGACAGTTCGTCAATTTATGGTTGATATTTTATTCTCAATATTTATTTGAAAATATTATTATATGAACTCACTTATTTTTGGGAAGTAATTTGGATTTACGTCTTGAAGTAGCATCGACTACGTCTAAACCGGAGGATTCAACGTTACGTGCTTACGTTTACATACACCATCCTTGGTGACAGTCCGACATTTTAGAAAATAAATTTATTCGTGAATATTATTTTGGAGTTTTAAATTTGTGTTGGTTCATAAACTCACAAATTTACGAGAAGAGATTAGGACTTACGATTTTATTTTAACGTCCTTTACGACTAAACCGGAAACCCTAGGATTACGTATTTACGTTTTTGAACTCCGTTTTTGATGAGACAATTTTTATTAGATTCGTTTTGTGCCGTTGATTCGTAATTTATAAAAACGTTTTTCGTAAAACGACCCGAGGGCACGCAAATCGAGGAAACTAGAATCGAGGAGTACCCGTAAATTAGTGGGATGAGACAAGATAAATCTTGCCCCACCCCACTCAATATGGACGGCCAAAACAAGGATGTGGCAAACTTGCAACCATTTAGCTTACACTTGTAAGCTAAGCTTACAAGTTAAGCTACACTTTCCACTAACTTATCAAAACAAGCAAACCTCAAACCACTCTTCTCATTTCAACATGCAATACCACACACATTTCTCTCTTCCTCCTCCATTCTTGCCGTCCCATATCACCCCAAAAACACCCAATTTGATCTTGATTCCACCCTAAAATCCTATGTTATTCATACACATGTTGAAGCCCTTTTGAAACCCTATTGATTGGTGGTGATTATAACATCCAAGAAGGAGTTTCCATGGAGTCTAGGGGCTGATTTTCCACAAGGTGTTCATGAAGAATGGTGGTCTTGAAGATGGTCATGGTTATCCACAAGTTTCTCCATCAAAATCCATGTCCAAATCACAACCTACATCAACTTGGTGGTATAAAGATTGTCCTCCTCATCCTCTTGTTATTTTTGATTATGTAATCATGTATTTTATTTCCTATTGTATATGTATATGATGATTATATGATGATAAAAATATTGTGTGGAGATTTGGTGTTGATAAACATGCTTAAAAAGATGAAAGACTATAAGAAACAAGGCTAAAATCTTGTTTAAATTTGTTGGCTGTATAAAACAGTAAAGATTCATATGGTAAACTGGTAAAGTGACTTGAATAGATTGATATACAGTAAGCTATGAGTCTTGTACACATGTGAGAGTCGGCCATGCAATGGAATCATTGTAATGAGTGAGATATGATCAAAACAAGTTTAAAGTACAAATCTGAGTTCACTGTTTTGGACGATTTTTAGACAATACTTAGAGGATGATTAAACAGTAGCTATAGAAGAGTTCAATGGAGCACATATCATGTAGTTTATGTGATAAAAATTTGAGCTTCTATCTCCATATAGAACTCTAGATATGGCAGTTTTGGTGAACATGAAAATAAAAATCAGATTTTGGAAATTAAAGTATAATACTATTATATAAGCACTCAAAATTATATAGTATAAGATGTGAATAAAAACCCACTAACTCATATAATACATTTATATAAATATTTACAATGGTAAATAAGTGGACATTTTATAAAAATAGTAACTTGTTAAGTTTTATAAGTTATAAAAACTATAAACATGATTTTTACGACTTTTTCGGCTATTACCGTAAAATTAACGTTTTTGTTAAATAAAACTTAGATGGTTGGACCCGTCTAATGTGAACTTTATAAAACTTATATACTGATATATAAACATGTATAACAAGTAAAAACCAATAAAACCCGAACTATATAACATACGGACATTAACGGGCTAAATTAACGTTATTGGACTAATAAAACAACAAAATGGACTAAAACACCTATAAACTTATTTATTGGGCTTAACCCATTTAGGCCCAACATATAAAGTATAAATACTGATAATAAAAGTATAATTGGACTAATGAATAGTATTGGGCTTGTAATAGGCCCATTGGGCTTCAAAATATAAACAAGATTGAACTAGTATAACTAGTCTTGAAAAATTCCCAACATATAACACTAAAATAAGTAAATGAGAATATATAAACCCACTTGATCATCATATATAAAATCATCATATG
The DNA here is from genome assembly GCA_025667525.1 of Glebionis coronaria. Classification (NCBI taxonomy): domain Eukaryota; kingdom Viridiplantae; phylum Streptophyta; class Magnoliopsida; order Asterales; family Asteraceae; genus Glebionis; species Glebionis coronaria. Next base: position 68,696,597 of record CM046882.1, on the reverse strand, counting down.
TATACATACTTGTTATTTTTATAAATTCATTGGACAAGAGTCTAAGACGAGTATTATTTGTCTAGGTTTCCGTGATTGAAGCACGTACCGTACGTCCGAATTGCCGATAACCCGCCTTCCCACATCAATGTGAGTTCATAGCCTCGCACTCTTTTAAATGTTTTATGAAATGTTTTATAAACCCGCGAGGGAGATAACATGTTAGTTTTTATAAAATAGGACACCATTTGTCCCGATTGTTTGTTTATTGATTTGGACCCGAATGATTGTATGACCCGATTGTATGACCCGATAAATGATTAAAGGACCCGATAGATGAAATAAAATGGATTATTAAAGTTAGGTTATGTTACTAAAAGTCCCATTAGCATGAATTGTGAACTACCGGGATTTGGTAGACGCTTATGCATATAATAGTACTATTTGGGGACGATCACCCTAGTTCGCGCCTTGACGGTTGATCCCCGTCGTGCCACATTGATTCGTAAGAGAATTTATGTATGAGAAGATTTCCATAGCGTGACCTTTGTGACGACACACTACTTTAGATGGGCAAATTGAGAATCGGGTTAGCTACCCGTTGTTGGTTTATTAAGGTAACAATGTCATGCGGCTTATAATAATCCAATTAACGAAATACTAATAGACACACCGAATTACGATGTATTGCCTGACTAGCAATACAGGGTCATACTATTGATATTATGTTCATGTTTTGGTTTTTATAACCTTATTCATATAACGGTTTTTATTTAACTTTATACAACGTCGTAAGACGTATTGTATGATGTTTTTACGACATTGGCTCTTATAATGATTTTTAAGGCAAATGCCTATATTATGATTTTCGATAAGGATTTGTATAAAAATGACTTTGGCTATTTTATGGCCTATTACAATGATTTGTACGAAATGATTTTTGGTAATAATTTTATACCAAAGTTATATTGATGGAATTTATTAAACTCTATGAATTCACTCGGCGTTATCGCTGACCTTTTCTTTTAACATGTTTTGTCTCAGGTACTTGAAGGTAATTCTCGGGAAGACAACAAGAATTCATGGCCCGCACTTAAATTATAATTTCCATTCAAATGTTTTGTAAAACCTGTATTAAATACAATGACTTGGGACCTATGTAACTTTGATATTTATGAATGGAAATGCTTTATTATTAAACGACGCGATTTTTATGCGTTGTCTATGATGTGAGTAATGTGCTATCCCGTAACACCAACTAGTCTTCGGCTGTATCGAGTTGTATAAATTTGGGGGTGTTACACCTCTATTGCAATAATATCTTATGCAGATGAGGATCATGTTGGGTGTCAAGATACTAGACGTAGCACTTCTGGCAGTGTGCAACTTCTTGGAGATAGATTGATTAGTTGGGCATCCAAAAGGCAGAAAAACGTTGCGATATCAAGTACAGAGGTTGAATACATCGCCATGTCCGGTTGTTGTGCTCAAATTCTATGGATGAGATCACAAATGACTGACTACGGTCATGGATTCAACAAAATTCCGATGAATTGTGACAAAAAAAAAGCGCCATTGCCCTTTGCTGTAACTATGTTCATCACTCACGGGCGAAGCATATTGACATACCCTACCATTTCATCAAAGAGCAAGTGGAAAATGGAGTGATCGAGCTGTACTTTGTCAACACTGAGTATCAGCTGGCTGACATGTTCACAAAGGCTTTAGATCGAGGACGTGTCGAGTTTTTGATCGACAAGCTAGGTATGAAATCATTCTCACCGGCGACTCTTCAGGAATTGGCAGAAGAATCTGTAGAATAGTGGTGGTAAACTATTCTCGAGTATCCTTTTCTCGTGATCATGTATATTATCGTATATATATAAACCATCAAAAAGAAAATACAAAAGTATAAAACCTATAAAAACCATAAAATCTATAAAATCAAGAAAATCCAAAAATATTTTTCATTTTAAATAGGGTATGTCTTTTAGTACGGTTATATTTACGGCCTTAGGAATGTCGATTAAAATTGACACGGCGCCATAAATAGAGTCCGTATAAAAGTTGTACATATTTTAAAATCATGCCCACATGGCTTGTAGTTATTTCTGACTGCAACCCGCTTTTTGCATTAAAGTCACGTATTTCTTTTGAAAACGTTGGCTCACAACGGGAATTAATTTTCTCGGGCAAGGTTTACTTTAAAAACTTGTAAGGGATCAAGTTTACTTTATAACTTGGTCTAACACAAATTTGTGTATGCTTAAGTGCACTTATCTTGTTAAAATAAGAGAAATCTTATTGCCACCAGAATCGTTTCTTAAAATCACTAAACAGAAAACGTCTTCATGGGCGTTTGACTCTTTAAACAATAACTACAGCTCTTTAAATAGAAAACGGGTTAGTGTTTAAGGGGGAGAATATATTTTTTCGTCTTGGATTTCAAATTGGTCTTCAAAAAGTATTTTCAGAAAAATGTTAAATGATGTATGCCCTCTTTATGTGCTATGTGTGCCATATGTGGAATTGAACTGGCCTTAGGTAATATCTCACATGCCTTAAGTCATAAACTTAGGTGCGTTAGTGATGTGTACGTTTTATCGAGAAAGTTAAGAGGTAACGGGAGTTTTGTTCCGTGTTTATACTTGGTTCAAAATGGGGGGGGGCAAAATGCAAAATTTGAAAAAAGGGTTATGTGTTGACCAAAGTCAAACCCCCTGGTTCTCTTTCTCATACATCGCAAAACACAAAAACATCCCCCCTAATCCCAGCCACCCAAATGACTGTCCCAATACCGCCACCAATCCTCGAACAACCTGTACCAACCACCACCCCACAACTTGTACCATCCACAACCCCTCTAACACTCGTGGTTACACCTCCACCATCAACAGTATAACAAGTACCATCCACCTCCAATCCATTTCTCACTGTCAATGATGCATCATTCAGAACCTTCAAAAACAATTGGAGGCTCAGGGAAAAAAGATTGCACATATGGAAATGAGGATGACTAATCCTGATACAAGACTGCTCAGAGCACAGAAACGTGACGATTCCAAACTTCAGAAGATATACGGCAGCGTCAAGAAACTTACAGAGCAGCATGAGGAGTTTATTGCCGAAAAGGAAGAACGTGACAAAGAAAACCTTGCCTTCATCGATTCCATTAATGATACTATGACTAACATCATTCAACGTGAATTCAAGTCATGTGTTCATCAGGAGCTTCCAACATTACTAACAAAAGGCCTTACCGACCTTGAGTTAATGAAGACTTTGGAGACTCGATTAACCAAGCTTTAGTTACCAAAAACAAATGCTCAACACATGCTTCAAAGAGCTCTTGCTAAAGTGATATTTGAAGCTTCTCACACATCAACATCAGATGACACTGAGGTTCCTCAAACCACACACAAAAGGAAACGTCAGGAGCCTGAAAATGAGGATGAGGATGTCAATGATGAAGATAAGGAAGAGGATGATGAGGAGGAGAAAGACACTTCTGATAAGAATTACGAAGAGGATGAGGATGAAAAAGATGAAGAAGACGAGGAAGAAGAGGATGAGGATGACGGGGAGGACGAGGATGAGGATAGTGATAGCGATGAGGATGATGATAATGATGATGGTAATGGTAAGGGTACTGGTAAGGGAGAAGGGAATAGTGATGATGATAAAGGTGAGGATACGGGTAAAAATGGCGAAGAATCAGAGAAAGGTGAAGATGATGAGGAATCTGAGAAAGGTGATGAGGATGAAGAAGAACGTGATGCTAATAAAGAAAAAGATGTTGATGAGGAACAAAAGGAGAGTGCAGACGAAAAGGATGACAGGGATGATGAAACCAATGACAGCAGCAAGGAGGATTCACCGTTCATATCACTAACCAGTGATGATGGCAATAGAGAAAACCGTCAAAAGAACCTCCATGGAACCTTCATCTCCATAGAATCTACATCTAAAGACACAGGTATGTCCTCTGAACCGGTTCCTACTAGTGTTTCACCAATAGAACCTATAGAACCTGTGCACGAAGACGAATCTATGCATGAAGACGAACCGATACCGTCTGTGGAACATCATTCTCCACCTCTAACAATTTTTCAGCATTACACCGATATGGATATTGAAGACATAACTCAACCAGATCCTGAGTTCGCTGACACATTCAATGTTGACGAGACTGTTCAAAAGCAGCCTTGGCTTACACAAGCAGCAACTGCACGTACAATCTCTGACCATGAAAATGAGGATCTTACACAATTTCTCAATAATCCAATCGACTTCTCTGGATTCCTAGTGGAAAAATATGGAGTACCTACCATGGATCCAAACGTAGTTCAAAAGATGCTTAAAGATAAAAGCTTTTGGGATACTATGAAGATTGCCAAAGATGAAGGCGCATATCACACCAATGAGCTCATGAAAGCAATGAAATCAACAGCTTCAGGTGAACAAACTCCAGTACTTCTTCCATTAACAGCTTCTGTCATTGCTGTAGACAAGCACATCCCGATGGATTACTTTGTTAGCCATGACCTCGATTACTTAGAAAAAGACGCGAACAAGTATGCTACATCGTTAACCATGGGCAAGGCAGTGAACTTGGAGAATGTCCCTTGGATTAAAGATAAGGTTCCAAACCTATGGAGTAGAAAACTTGTTAAAGAATACGATCCATATGCGGAACAAGGTATCTCTCATTGGTATGGCAAGAAGAGGTTGGCTTACAACTTCATTAATCATGAGAAATTAGGTAAACTCATCACTTCAAACCATCGAATTACAAGCATACAGGGAGCTACTATTCTACAGATATTCGGGTATTCATACTGGCAAGAGATCAAATTCAAACGAGATGACGGTAAGATTTATGTTGTAAGTGAAGGAGATCTCCAATTTCTACATCTTGAAGATATTGAAGATTTTCTACTTATCCTGGCTCAAGGCAAGGTCCCTCACCTAGAACCTAAAATTGTCATCGCCTTAAGTTCCAACATTCACCAATATAATCGAAGAGTTGTCATCAATCATTAGGTTGAAGACTTAGAACTTGGTGTAGAGAGTTATCAATCCAGGCTAAATCTGTAACGACCTCACACAATGCCTTTGAGTCATTATCACCAAGATAAGAAGCCATATATAGGTACACTTAAACTGGAGATGGGCATATTCTACCTGAATGAAGCAGAGGTCAAGCAATATATGAGAATATCATAACTGCACAAATTCAGCGATGGTACTCTCAAGCATGTTCGTGACAAGCTGTTGATGCTCAACTCCAAGCAAGACCTTCCAGAAGTAAAGTATGATTGGGCAGGCAGGTTCATCAAGATTTCCAATTATACCATCCAGAAGATTGAGGAGAAGTTAAGGGAACGATGGTTGATCCGTAGTTTGGAACGATTCGTGGGTGGCAGACCATATGGAGTTTACCACAGGCTCATGGAACGATCCATTTAAATATGGTGATCGTACTACATCAGGTCAACTCCATACACTCACTTGTGAATATGTATATAACATGTGTACATTAGGCTTTTGTGGCTTGTTGTAGTGTGAAAGTATGATATTTTTCAAGAATTTCTCACGAGATTCTAAATCTTTCAAAATATATCGTACTCAAGCACTACAACTAACCCTCATTAATTTGAGGGGGAGCATTAATATGTTCTATGGCCAACAACTGGTTTCATTTTGTTACCCAAAGACCGGTTAATCCATTAATATCCAAAATATTGATGGTTAACATTTTGGATAAGGGGAGAAAATGGGATTAAGGAGACTTATAAATATGTGTGGCTAAAAATGAAAAAGGCTTAATGGAAAATCCAACTTGATATGTGTTATGCATATGTTAAGAGGGAGCATTTTGTTGCCAAAAACGTTGAAGGTACAAAAACTTTTGATATTTATATCACAAGTACCTCAATGATTTTTAAGGAATTTTCATGGTGACAAATACTTACCCAAAACACACTTAACTCACGACGGTTATGGTGACAAAAGCGTGGTAGGATTAGGTACTAGTCCAATGATTCTTCCAGAACCGGAGGAATCTTCCCAAGGACAATTCCATAGTTAGAAAATAGAAGTCCTTAGGAAAGATGGGGAATGGATTGTGAGCGTAGCTGAATGCCGACAGAGTACTGATGCTAGCACTGGAACAATCACAACAAGGTGCTAGTGATGATGTATTGGTAAGCATTAAAGGGGTTGAAGAATGAAAAAGAAATGTAAAGATAAAGGGTGTAAACAAAGAACCCTCCTTACAAACTAGGCAGAAACCGAGTCAACTCATCTTAAAGAAGAAAGTATCATGGACCCAGTGATGCGATGCACAACCCCTCCCAGCCAACTCATATATCTCTCAAAAGATATTTGTTTTAATGTCACGGAGTTCAACATGTTATCTATTGGTTTATTCACTCCGAATAAATTGATATTGAAAAGGTGGCAATCCTCTCCAGCCTCCGCTCACCAAAACAAAGTGCACTATTGAGTCTAGAGCCACGAGATCATCAAAAGTCTCATTAGGACACAATTTTAAAACAAGAAATATTTTTTATGAGTCCTACGCAATATTCTTGTAAGCCAGAACATCTGAGTGATACGAAAGTATTACAATGAAGATGGAAATCCTGCTTGAGCCAACATCAAACAAGCTCATGGTAGGTGACACGTGCGGTTCTTTAAGAACTAATCTTGTGATAACTGGAAAGAAACGATGGTCTGACTCTTAATTTATATTAAACTTGTTCCAGGGCCTCTACGCAAAATCTAAGTGATCTTGCCAGAACACTCAGAGTGGCACTATTTAGTGTTCACTGTGAAGATTGGAAATCCTTCCAATGTCAACATCAAACAGCACTGCGGTAGGTGACAAGCAAGATTCTATTAGAATCAAGCTCGTGATAACTAGAAAGCAACGATGGTGAAAATCTTAATTGAAATTCACTTGTTCCAGGTTCATGAATTGACGGCTTCAATCATAAGGATATTTCTTATCCAAATGATTCACTCTTTATGTTCGTAGTTAGCTTTGGACGATCGAATAAAGAGAACATGTTTACCCGCGAAATCTTTTCAAGGAGATCTTTAATTAGAGCTACCTATCACAAGTACGATATTTATTATCGTCCAACGGTCTTCACCGACCGGAGGTAAAATGATACCGAATCAAAATAAAATGTCAAAGCCATTTTATTCGTGTCTTATTATGTTGCTGCATTTGAAGACGGTGGCATTGCGATGTACCAGATGACGTCGTCCTAACATACTTGTTCCTTCTGCATCAAATGTTTCAGCAAAATTCAAGAAAGTTCGACCTAAAAGTCTTCCGTTGTATCAACTCTAAAATTTTCAAGAATTCAACAAAGGATAGGTATGTGGGACATGAAGTCATGAAGAGGCGAACATCACAAGAAGGCAAAGACTGCACGTGAAAGGCCAAAAGAATATGCTCTAAGCCAAAGCCTGATGGTAAATCAACACATACTCACAAGAATGAAGAAAAGAAAATTAAGTAAAGAGAAAATGGACTACGAGCACGAGAATGAATATCTAACATGCTAGATTAGGACTTTGTAATTTGGAGTGACCTCCCTTTAGGGGGAGATTGTTGGAAATACGTTTTTTGTATTTAGAACGTCTCGGTCACTCCAACAATATAGTTAAGGGCTCGTAGTATAGTTTAGTTACATTTTATATTAGCCCGACCCATGAGCATGTTCATGGGCCGGAGGCCCAAGTCCACTAATGGACTTGGGTATATAAACCCCTTCCTTCATGGAAAGGGGTGTTGGTTTTCATTTTATTAATATATTTCACACATTTTCTCTCATCTTTCTCTCTTTACTTTCTCTCACTAGAAACATCAACCCTCTTGTTAGATCATAGATTACCAAGGTTCTACATCATGCGAAAGAGAAAATGGAATCTTATGTCATCAAAAAAGATAACGAATTCATCGATCTTCGGAATAAATATGTCAAAAAATGTTATGAATGTAAAGATGACAAACTTTCGTATGATAAAGCTTACAATGACATGCAACAAACAATTGAACGGTTGCAAGCTCAGTTAGGAGGTGAACGTCGTGAAATTGAGCCTTCAACAAATGTTAATCAAAAAGAGTTTACGATTCTTCAACACCGATATGATTTTCTTTAGAAACATTGTCATTCTCTTGATTGCAAAACAAAGTTGGAAATTTTCCAAATGATAGTAATTTACAAGTAAAACTCTCTGAATCATTTCGCGAATTGAATGAAAAGAGTATGGAAATTATTGATTTTAAAGCACAGTTGCAAGACAAAGACATCGCAATAGCTGAGTTGAAGAAACTTGTTGGAACAATGGGTGGAAAAACTGTGGAACCTAAGGTTGTAATATCTGTTGTTAGACAACCCAATGCGTACAAAGTGCCAAAGCCATCTATCTTAGGAAAACCGCCTTCTAATGTATCTAGGTTACCTTCTAATACCGATGTGTCACAAACTGTTCCAAAACCAGCCATATCACCCTATGTTCCTCCATTTAGAAAATCCACTTTTGCTAAATACAACCATGCGAATGCACCTTGCACTACTCCTAAGAGTACTCCCAAGCGTGTGACTCTTATGCCCACAAAGGAATCTAAAGGTTCAAATGACGTTGTTCAAACCAACAACCTAGGGGATGGTAAGCTAAATGGGAACATTCAGAAAGAAAACCCTGTGTATTCCAAACCTAGTACACAAACAACCGCTAGAGTTCAACACACTTCTCATGGTAGTCAACCAAAACCTAGGATCCCTTCCCATCAATCTAGGAATTGGAAACCACCAAAGAGTAGTCGTGTTTCGAACACGGTGCCTGAATGATCAGCAAAACCTAGGTACATAAGAACTTTCGAGAATCCCGAATTCCTTGTATGCCCCACATGCAATAAGAGCATTCACAATGGAAATCATGCTCATTGCATTCTCCAATACCTCTATGAGGTAAACTCTCGTGCCTTCTCACAGAAAAAGAATGCTAAATCCCATAAGACAACTAGGAGATTCAAACCCGTTGCTAATAAAAGCAATGCCAAGGTACCTGAAAGGTGGATCAATACAGGAAAGAGTTCTCATCAAACAATTCTTCCGCTGTGCAAGAGAAAACTACCCCTAAATCTAGTCTTCAGTGAATACCAACGGGTCGGATTTTCAAGGAAGTTGGTCTTAAGTGGATTCCCATCGAGAAGAGTGTTGAAACCTGCTCCAGTACTAATGCGAGGGTTCTAAAAGTAGAAAATGAACTTGTTACTCCTAACACTAGTATTTGTGTAAACTCTTCTTCTGTAATTGCAGGTACTTCATCGGATTCTGAACTCACTTCTTCTTCAAATGGTTCTAACTCTGTACATTCGATATCACCTTCTTCTGTTGTACAAAAGTCTATTTTTGATTATTTTCGAAAAATATGAGAAAACACAAAAATATAATAAAATGTAAATATCCATATAAAAACAAAATACAAAATTAAAAAAATCTTTGAAAATACCAAAAATATTCTTCTCGACATGTCTTTCGGTATCGATAATATGGACGTACCTAGAAATGTCGCTCAACAAAGACACGGATGTGTACATAAAGCTCGAATGAAAGTTCGATTCTTTTCAAAACATGTCATTTCTATTTTCTTCAAATGATTTGCAATTAATTCAGATTGTGACTCGTGCCTTAAAGAAAGGAAAGCTTAGCACGGATGATAGCTTATCCTTAACAACGAGAAAATAAATTTTTCTTGGTCATGAACTTTCGATAAAAACATTCCATGTTTTTAAGTTCATGTAAATGGCTCACATTCATATTTCAGACTGTGACCTGGAATGCATATAAAGGAAAGTTTATCACCAATGATAACTTATCCTCAACAACGAGAAATTAATTTTCCTCAGTCATGAGCGTTTATAAAATATTCAAAATTGTAAAGTTCATGTACAATGTCGTATAGTCACATGTCAGACTATAACTATAACCCGGTCCCCAAAGAAAGGAAAGTCTATGACTTTTCCTCAACAACGGGAAATTAAATTTTCTTGGATTTAAGCATAATTTTTCAAGATATTTTCAAAAGATATTTCTCATATTATTTCAAAATTGTGTGCTCATATACTCCCCTATTTTATCTAGAATCTTTTTTCGAGGGGGAGTATAAAAATATCATAACATATAGTTCCAAAATTTTCATGAAACATTATTCTCTCCATGTTACATCACTCGTATATCAAAAATTTCACAAACACATGCAATTTTTGAGGGGGAGAATTGTGATCAAAATGTTTCATTTTTGGATAAGATCTTTGATATAAGTGCTTTGTCGTCCTAATATGTGCAAATACCTTTCATTTTATGATGCACGTATGTAGGAGAGAGTTTTTGGTGATATAGAAAACTATCAAGGTGTAAACACCGATTTCAGTAACACCTTGATTGCTTTTTCAATTTGTGTTTTCTGGTTACGATATATATGCCCTTCAACAAAATTATTCACGACGATATTGGTGTCAAAAGGTGGTTAGGTATTCATCCTATGATCTAACCAGAACCGGAGGGATCTTCCCAGGGAAAATCCATTAGAACTTAGAAGTCCTTAGGAAAGATGGAGTTGTTGAGTGTACGGAAATAATGTCGACTAATGACTTAAGCTAGCACTAGAACAATCACAACAAGGTGCTAGTAATGACGTCTTGGTAAGTATTGTAGGGGTTGAAGAATGAAAAAGAAATGTAAGGATAAAGGGTATAAAGAAAGCAACCCTCCATACAACTTAGGCAGAAACCGGGTCAACACATCTACTGTCAGAATCACTTAGATGATTTATGGTATTGAAGACAAAGTATCATGGACCCAGTGATGAAATACACAACCCTTTCCAGCTTACTCAAGCTTCTCTCAAAAGAAGTTTGTTTTATTGTCACAAAGTTCAACTCATTTCTATCGACTTTCTCACTCTGAGATAGTAGAGATTGAAAAGGTGGCAGTCTGCTTCAGCCTCCGATCACCAAATAAACATGCACTGATAGAGTCTAGAGCCAATGAGATTCATTAAAAATCTCATTAGAACACTTATTCCATATCTCAATTGTTGTTCATCATTAGAACACAAGCGATAATTCACAGAGTCCTACGCTCTATCCTTATGATATTTCCAGAACATTCAGAGTGATACTCTTTAGTATTCACAATGATGAATGGAAATCCTTCTAGTGTTAACATCAAACAACACTGCGGTAGGTCATATGTAAGATTCACTTGAATTGAACATATGTTAATTGGAAAGCAACAATGGTTTAATTCTTTCTTTATTCAAACTTGTTCCAGGTCTCGACACAATATCTTTATGATCTTGCCAGAACATTCAGAGTGATACTCATTAGTATTTACAGTGACGAATAGAAATCCTTCCAGTGTCATCATCAAACAGCACTACGGTAGGTAACTTGTGAGATTCTATATGAATCAAACTTGTGTCAACTGGAAAGCAACAATGGTTTGATTCTTAATTGATTCAAACTTGTTCCAGGAAATAAATTGACGACTTAATCAGCAGAATGGAACTACTTGATTCACTCTTTACTATGAATTATCTTTCGAGATGTTCAAGTATTGAGAACGACTACCACAGCCGGAAACCCTGTCAAGGAAGTTCTTTAAACTTACCTAATCACATGTACATTATTCGTACTGTATAACGGGAAATCGGAGGAATGCAAACGGTGGCGGTATTTCAAGAGTCATGATTCAAGACCGCATAGTCAAGATTTTTTTTGAAGAAATCTCAAGAACATCTAAAGGCAAAGACTTCTGCTACTTTAATGATCAAGGGAGATTGTTAGTCAGCTTTCATCAATACTGCAAAGAATGAGTATGTGGGGAAAGACACAAGAACACAAGTTGACAAAGTTTAAAGATCAATTCAAGGTAAAGATAAAAGATCCAAGATCACAAGTCATGAAAGGAACGATGAATAAACTCTCAAGACAATGATCTTCAAAGTTTGCAACAATAAAGAAGTGAAGTCACATATTACATGACCACCCCTTAGGGGGAGATTGTTAGTCGTATTTAAAGTGATGGTCAAAGAAGTGAAGTCACATATTATATGACCACCCCTTAGGGGGATATTGTTAGAAGTATTTAAAGTGATGGTCATATAATATACCGTTGCGAAGCTCGTGGAAAATTCTACTAAATTGTGTCGAGAGTTTCAAGTTATTATTGTTTATGTAACAGGAATTAGTCCCGAACACACAAATGAGGAAGGCCTCCTAAACATGTAAGCCTTAGTATAAAAGGCAAATTCCTCCTCATTTGTGTGGGTGTGTTTTACATTTCTAAGTTTGTAGAGAGAGAAATTTCTTGTCTTTCTCTCACTAGGATTACACATACTTCTTCCTTGTTCTTTCTTTCTTCTTCTTTCTTAATCTAATATTTCTTTCTTTGTTTTAATCTTGTTCTTTATCATCTTCTTATATAATTTGTGTTCATCATCTCGTCTTATATCATCACGTCATCTTTATCCATGGATTTCAGATCAGGTTAGTCGTGTGTTATAGTTCTTATAGAAAGAACTCAAGCTTGATGACAAGCTTAACTTCATAGAAGAACCAATAGAAATCATGCACCGTGAAGTCAAACAACTAAAACAAATCCATATCCCTATTGTTAAAGTCAAATGGAACTCCAAGAGATGGCCAGTTTACATGGGAACCCGAAGATTAAATGCTTGCCAATATCCTTATTTATTTTCTTTAACTCCTAACGAATATCGGGACAAGATTTTATTTAAAGATGGGAGACTATAACAACCCAATATTTTTAATAATATGTTTTATTGCTATGATATATATAATAACCATTTTCATGGGGAAATTTTGCTTTACTTTATGTTATCAACTATGTAAAGTGAATTACATAAGAAAGTAAACGGGCACACGCAACCACTATAGCCAATTATATCAATGATGCTTTTGAGCACACATTATAATATGTCAACTCTATGATCTAAAATCAACATTATATTATATGATATCTATATCATATCATAGTTACAATGTTTATTATGAAATGAACCTACTACATAAAATAACAACTCAAACCCCTAATTATGATGAAATATCAATATCTAAAACATATGTACAAGCTTCCAAAGTATGTGTACAAAATAAAATAGTATATATTTGAATATATTCTCCCTCCAAAATTATAAAACAACTCCTTAGAGCTCAATGTACAACCCTTTGATGCCTAATATTCAAAATCACATTTTTCCTCCCATTTCTCCTATCAACCATGTATAACCATATGTACCAATAGTACAAGTCCATGTAGCATAGTATTTAAGTTATATTTTCTTCCTAAATCATAGTACAACCATTCTAAACCAATGTATAAGTCACTTAATCACAAATATTTAAATTAGGTCATTTAAGTTCCTAAATCAAGTTTAAACCTTACCATCACATTACCACAAGGTACAAACCCTTAATGCATGATCCTTAAACCTAAAAATTATTCCCTAAACACTTTTTAAAACCTAATTATAACCTTAAACCCTAATATAAACCCTAATCTAGCCTTAGTCCTACATGTAATACCCTAAGCCTACCTGTAATACCTTAATCCTAAAACTACAAACCATACGCCACTAAATCACCACCAAGCACCTCAAGCACCACCATACATCACCCTTATCTCACCCTATAAGCTTACCACATACATCCATCACCACCATGTCACCACAACTTGGCCACCAAGGCAAAAACTCCCATTCGACCACCCTATTGAAATCGTGCCCTCTCCTCCTTGTTCTACCATTCCTAGCCTAGTTCCTAGCTATGAAGACTCACTAAACTAGATCTAATTAGTCACACCACAAGCCTAGACACTAAGCAAGTACAATAAACTTAGTCACCTGTAACACCCCCAAATTTATACAACTTAGTACAGCGGAAGACTAGTTGGTGTTACGGGATAGCACATTACTCACATCATAGACAACGCATAAAAATCGCGTGGTTTAATGATAAATCATTTCCATTCATAAATATCAAAGTTATATCGGTCCCAAGTCATTTATATTTAATACAGGTTTTACAAAGAATTTGAATGGAAATTATTATTTAGGTGCGGGCCATGAATTCTTGTTGTCTTCCCGAGAATTACCTTCAAGTACCTGAGATAAGACATGTTAAAAGAAAAGGTCAGCGATAACGCCGAGTGAATTCATAGAGTTTAATAAACCATTAATATAATATCAGAATAAAATTATTACTGAAAATCATTTGGTACAATCATTTTAATAGGCCATAAAATAGCCAAAGTCATTTTTATACAAATCCTTATCGAAAATCATAATATAGGCATTTGCCTTAAAAATCATTATACGAATCATTGTCGTTAAAAACACCATACAATACGTTTTGCAACGTTGTATAGATTAAATAAAACCGTTATATGAATATGGTTATAAAAAGCCTTAAAAATCATTATACGAGCCAATGTCGTAAAAACGTCATACAATACGTCTTACGACGTTGTATGAAAATAGAAACCGTTATATGAATATGGTTATGAAAACCAAAACACAAACATAATATCAATAGTATGACCCCGTATTGCTAGTCAGGCAATACTTCGTAATTCGGTGCGTCTAATAGTATTTCGTTAGTTTGGATTATTTTAAGCCGCATGACATTGTTACCTTACTAAACCAACAACGGGTAGCTAACCCGATACCAATTTTTGCCCATCTAAAGTAGCATGTCGTCACAAAGGTCACGCTATGGAAATCTTCTCATACATAAATTCGCTTACCAATCAATGTGGCACGACGGGGATCAACCGTCAAGGCGCGAACTGGGGTGATCGTCCCCAAATAGTACTATTAAATGCATAAGCGTCTACCAACTCCCGGTAGTTCACAATTCATGCTAATGGGACTTTTAGTGACATAACCTAACTTTAATAATCCATTTTATTTCATCTATCGGGTCCATTAATCATTTATCGGGTCATACAATCGGGTCATTCAATCATTCGGGTCCAAAATCAATGAACAAACAATCGGGACAAATGGTGTCCTAATTTTATAAAAACTAACATGTTATCTCCCTCGCGGGTTTATAAAACATTTATAAAAACATTTAAAAGAGTGCGAGGCTATGAACTCACGTTGATGTGGGAAGGCGGGTTATCGGCAATTCGGTCGAACGGTACGTGCTTCAATCACGGAAACCTAGACAAATAATAATCGGTCTTAGACGTTTGTCCAATGACTTTATAAAAATATCTATTATGTATACATATGATGATTATATATATATGATGATCAAGTGGGTTTACATATTCTCGTTTACTCATTTTTGTGTTATGTGTCGATAACTTTTATACTAGTCTTCTCGTTTTACCTATTTACGTGTTTTAGATCCAATAAGCCTATTATAAGTTTATTAACTTGTATTAATCCATTTCATACTTATATTATCAGTATTTAAACTTTCAAGTTGAGCCCAAATGGGTTAAGTCCAATAAGTTCTTTTTACAAGTCTTTATCTTATTTAGTCCAATTATTAGTCCAATATGCTTTAATTAGCTCGTAAATGTCCGTATTTCTTATAGTTCGGGTTTTATCGGTTTTTACTTGTATTAGATACTTATATATCAGTATGTGACTTTTATAAACTTTACATTAGACGGGTTTGGTCGTCTAAGTTTTATTTGGCGAAAAACGTTAATTTTACGGCGATAGCCGAAAAAGTCATAAAAATCAAGTTTATAGTTTTTATTACTTTATAAATATTATTTCACCACCATTTATGTAATTTATCCATTTAATTAACCTTTTATATATCTATATAAATAAGTTTTATAAGTTAGTGGGTTTTTATTTTACATTTTATAAAATAAAATGTGAGTGCTTATATAATAATAATAAACATTAATTCCAAAAATCTGATTTTTATCTTCATGTTCACCATTTTTACCATATCTAGAGTTATATAATGAATTAGAAGCTCATTTTTGGGTGACAAGTTATTCATATTATGTGCTACATTTAACTTAGTTATAGCTACTGCCCATTTTGATTTCATCTTGCCTTAACAGTCCCTACAAAACTGCTTATTCAGATTAGACCACCTAAATTGTTTTGATCATATCTTACTCATTCTTTTGATTCCATTGCATGGCCAACTCTCACATGTGTACAAGACATATAGCTTACTGTAAATGGATTCTACTTCATCATTTTATCAGTCCATGACCTATTTCTTTACTGTTTTATACAGCCAACATATTTAGACAAGATTTTAGCCTTGTTTCTTATAGTTTTTCACTTTTTCAAGCATGTTTATCAACACCAAATCCCCACATAACATTTTTATCATCATATAATCATCATATACATATACAATAGGAAATAAAATACATGTTTACATAATCAAAATAACAAGAAGATGAGGAGGACAATCTTTATACCACCATGATGATGTAGGTTGTGATCAAAACATGGATTTTGATGGAGAAACTTGTGCATAGCCAAGACCATCTTCAAGACCACCAATCTTCATGAACACCTTGTGGAAAATAAGCCCCAAGACACCATGAATACTCCTCCTTGGATGTTATAAGTTGCACCAATCTTCATCTTTTTGAATGGAGATTAACATATGTTAATTATAACATATGTTTGTGGTTTAAAATTGTATGAATGTGGTGTTTTGTGGAGCAATTGGGACGGCCAAAAATGGAGGGTAGAGAGGAAATGTGAGTTGTTTGCATGAGTGGGAATGAAAGCAAATGGTTTGCTTGATGGTTTTGTGTGTTGTTTAGCTTACAATGTAAGCTTAAGTGACAAGTGTAGCTAGTTAAGTAAAAACTTGACACCAAAGTGGTATGTGTTGTTGTGTAGCCGGTTTTGATGGGGGTGGGGCAAGTGTCCCACTTGTCTCATCTCCATTTATTTACGGGTACTCCTCGATTCTAGTTTCCTCGATTTGCGTGCCCTCGGGTCGTTTTACGAAAAACGTTTTTATAAATTATGAATCAACGTCACAAAACGAATCCAATAAAAATTGTTTCATCAAAAACGAGTTCGAAAACGTAAATACGTAATCCTAAGGTTTCCGGTTTAGTCGTAAAGGACGTTAAAATAAAATCGTAAGTCCTAATCTTTTCTCGTAAATTTGTGAGTTTATGAACTAACACAAATTTAAAACTCCAAAATAATATTCATGGACAAATTTATTTTCTGAAATGTCGGACTGTCACCAAAGACGGTGTATGTAAACGTAAGCACGTAACGTTGAATCCTCCGGTTTAGACGTAGTCGATGCTACTCCAAGACGTAAATCCAAATTTCTTCCCAAAAATTAAGTGAGTTCATATTGTAATTTGTTTTTAAATAATATTCGAGAATAAAATATCAACCATAAATTGACGGATTGTCACAGCAT
Source organism: Glebionis coronaria (assembly GCA_025667525.1). NCBI lineage: Eukaryota > Viridiplantae > Streptophyta > Magnoliopsida > Asterales > Asteraceae > Glebionis > Glebionis coronaria. The sequence goes on along the minus strand of CM046882.1, from coordinate 68,679,127 downwards.
TTACCCCTAAACAGGATCTTTGTCCTCAAAGATCATCTTACCTTACTACTCGCTTCTTATAGAGTTAAAGCCATGTGGGTATTTCCTCCACATTTGGTCTTTTCTCACAAGTGCAATTCATTACAATACGCGAGTTTCATCAAACATAACTACGGGAATAAGATCAGGCTTAATGTTGACTTACTTTCTCTATCCATGATGTTCACGGGTTTTTGATGAATGCAACTTTTCATCGATCTAAGCTTTACTAAGAACAGTCAGATTTTCACTTGATAGATATTCCATTAAGTTCGATTTACGAAACATAATTCACGAAGTTCTTGAAGTCCTAGGGTAGATCCAGCTTATAGGCCTTTCAATCCCAACTTTTACATCATCTCAATGGTCCCATACAACGGGGACTTATATCCCATGATTTGTCAGATCATGGATTCATTTTTTTCCAAGGTTAAAAATTGTGGCATAACTTCGCTACCCATTTGGCACTTCAAGATCTACATTTCACATTCACATAACCTCCTGCCCACCACCGGCAGTCAGTAATCAAATCCTAATTTCAGCAATCATTTCAGATCTCGCGGGTCGGGTATTTTGTAAGGTTAGGTTCGCCATCATAGGAAACCTTAAACCTAAGAGACATGTCCAACTCACAATGGGTGTATGTCGGATGTCTTCATCTCAACTCTTGCTTACAGATTCTCTACTATTTAGATCCTAACAAGATTCGATCTCGATCCTAATACGATAATTATCAATGATACTATCTCCAAAGGAAAACGATTATACGGTCTATTACCAAAGGTCAATCATTCAAACATAGAACAGCGCTTATAGTTTTTTGTATCGTTACTTTACCTCGTCCCTTCGATTGGGGTGGTACATAGTACTCTCATCAAGGTTCGTACTTAATGATTTCTGAGCAATTCTCTAGAAATTCGATGCGAAGAGAGGATCTTGATATATAGATGATCGATACAGGCACACTATGTTTATATAACTTCCTTTAAATAAAAGAGTCTATTTCTTCATCAAGATTCTATCATTAACGAGAATGATATTAGCAGATTTGGTCAGTCTGTCGACGATGACCCAAATCGAATCAAATTCAGATGATGACCTTTGCAATAGCTAGACGTTTACTAATGTATGAGGCGATGTCTGCCTTCATAATTTCCATCAGTACAATTTCTTCAGACAAAGATACTTTTAGTCATAAATGACATACATATAATACTTATACTTACAAATTCCAACATAACTATATCTCCCAATTTTTCCATATTTAGGCAACCATAAACGGCCTTTTAAAATATTTTACGCTGTCGGCTTCTCAATTCTGATGGTTCACATTAGCCGCGAACCCCTTTTATTATCTATATTATCCTTCTTACAAACATCGTTTATTTTTATATCGTTCGGCAATTTATTTTGCACCTTCATTATTAAGGAACACGTCCTAATGGATTCTTTATCCTTCTTATAAACATCGTTTAAATTATTCGGCAATTTGCACATTCATTATTAAGAAATACATTCTAATTGGTTCTTTATCTTTTATACATAATGCGTCGGTATCTATATTCACTTCTCATGATGATATAATTATCATGTCCACAATTCACTCAGATATTCTTTCTATATTATGTGTCAGTAATTATGTTCACTTTTCTTCATATTTTCTAAGTTTCAGTTTCGTCTCATCTATCATTTTTATCCGTTTTACTCAATCCGTCGTCTAAAGCGTCGATAATTATTATGATTAATTAAATAATTATTAGTTAATTTTTATGAAGCGTAAACGTTTTAAATTTCTTAGTTCAACCAATTATATAAAATGTTCAAAATAAATTTGAATTTAATTAACAAGATTTTTGCTGATTTATCGAAAATAATTAATAAGATTCGTAAATGTTTGAAAAATCTTTGGTTATATTTTGGTCAAAGTTTTCTTAGTTGAAAAGCAAAAATTATCGTTTCAAATTTCAAGTAATAAGTAATATAGTTTCCTCAATTCTTCTTAGGTTGTCTAGCAATATACACGAACATTTACCCCTAAACAGGAGTTTAGTTAAATGATTTGTGTATAAGGAAATAATCCCTTAAAAATCCTTTGTTAAAACGTTTGTCAACACATATTTGCACTTTCTTTTTGGTAAAGCCAAAAGTCTTTAAAAGGGCTCTTAATTTTTGAAGAGTCAATATAGATTCCATTATCTATTACTCACATGGTCAATTAATGTAAAGGATTAAGTCTTAAGTCTTATGTTAAATATTCAAGGTACAAGTTCTAATTATTCGGCCAATTCAGGGCAATCTATAATTAATTTTTAACTCATTCTTATTCTTATAAACAAACATATAGTCCTTAATGATCACGAGCATGAATTTATCAAATTACAACCTACACACGTGATTCACCAAATTTATGAATGCTACATGTGCATTGGTCAATCCAAACGACATCACGTGAAACTCATAATGTTCATCACAAGTTCTGGATGTAATGATTGGAATAGATAATCCTTTTCGCAGATGCGAAGTTGATAATAACCATGCCGTGGATCAAATATTTAGAACATACGCAAGAACCTTGTAAATGATCGAACAAATCTTCCATTTCGAGTTATGGACATCGTTTTCGATTGTCAATTTACTCAATTCACAGTAATCTATAAATATAAGGAATGATAACACCATAGCTCTTCAGGATGACAGGCTTGGTATAATAAAATCTTTCTCCGACAACTCTCTCAGTTATACGGGAAATTCTTAAATTCAGATGGTGCTGACGTACAGTGCACAATCCGCAAGTGCAGCATTGGAAATATAATCAATACCAATTTCAACTTGCCTTAATGGCGAAAGTCTAGGTAATTCATCAACAAATACTTCCTAAAGTTTCAGATAACAGAAACATCTTTTAATACATTCATATTAGGTTCTTTCTAGATTACAATATCTATAACTAGTTCACAACCATTCATGGTAAAATTTTAAGTCTATACAGGATACGGTCATCCATCAAGAATCATTTAGATCACTTTTGGTAATCAACATCTTATCTTTTAGGGAATTCTACTCGAGTTCCCATCAATTAAGACAATGTCGTCATGTCATAATCAATCAATCCGTTCTACCGGCATTATCAACTTTCCAGTTTCATTGCCGTCGATAAGATGTGAACTTCTCAAAAGACTAATAATAACTCATAATCCTTCACAATTCAGGGATATATGGAGACACAACTACTATTAAAAGAGTAAGGTCAACGCATAATTTATGCGAGAGAATTTCAAATCAGATACAGACGAAAACATTTAATGAATATGAATATATCCCATGTTTTCATAATTTGAGTACGCATTCGAAAGCTCCTCGGATCGTTACCCAGGTCATTCAAATGAAATCAAATCATATGAAATGATAAGAACGTCAATACATCCAGTCGGGTATCAAAACTCGGTAATCAAATACTTTTCCTAAGAATCTCACTACGAGAGAATTGGACAAGAAAGAATTGTCAATTGTCAAATAGGACAATTTCCACAGATGAGTAAATTCAACTCAGAAGAATAGATGATACAGGCACATATGTAGGTGTCCCTAACATTATGTCCTTATTTTTCACTTCTTGCAGATCTCGTTAAAATTTTAATCTTTCACAATCCTCAAAGAAAATGTAGGGTTTATTCATTAGTTTTATGGTGACTACTAATCAGTCTTGCATAGTCCATTCCACCAATATTGCGCCAAACAACTTCCCACTCCACCAAAACCGGATCAAAATGTTTACTATTCACCCCAAGAACCCAGTTACCACTTCACTTAAAACAAAGGGTAAAAACAAATTACCCAGACACACGTTTGATTCACATGTGCAGAAACCTATCCCACACCAAAAACCCTCATCTCCACTCACCAAAGGGTCCCACCCATTCACCCGTCCACCTATCACATCACAACTTCCTCACCAAGGCTTGCCACGTGTCAAGATCAACAGCCCACATCATTTGCTTCATCACAAAGCTATTTTAAACGGTTTGGATGCATTTTGGACAGCTCATACCAAGAAAACGTCTAGAATACCAAGGGCATTATAGAGAAATCACATCTAGGGTTTGTGAATAGTGTTTAGCCAGGCATTTGCCTATAAAAGGAGACCTCAACATGTGAGAGTCCCTTTGTTCCAGTTTTAGGCTATCAATCTTTGTAATTCCTTTTTAAGTTAAATAAAATTTGAATTTCTGAAAATTTGAAATCTCTTTTTGATTTAGTTAAAAGTTTGGTGTTTGAGTAGCCTAATTCTGAGTTCCATTTGATTGTGAAGGCCTACCTTAATCTTGTGGTTAAGGCACGTCTTGTTTCATAAGGTTTTTAAGGTTTGAATACCTTGAAATCCTAGGTTCTGTTTTGGTTTATTTTGTGTACTAACCCTTGACCATTTGCTATAAGCTCTTACAAGCTTGTTGACACCAAGCTTGTGAAGGGATTAGAGCCCTTGGTTGAGTTGTTTGCTGCTTGTGTTGAAGACATCAAGTCCTTGAGGTTCTACTTTGAACCATCAACCAAGGCAATTTGCATCTCCTTATTTGAAGTACCTTGGTCTTGTTCTAGTTGTTGAACAAGGTCCAAGGAGCATTGCTGGCCTTCCTAGGATGTTGTGGAAGGCAGGTATAAGCTCTTGTTAAGATTCCCCTAAAAATTTCATGTTTATGCCTGTTTTGGATTTTGTGCTTTGATTTTGAGTATTTGTGTTTGTGCTGGTGATTTATGTGTTTGATTGTGTTAGTAGTTGCCTAGTAAGTGTTTTTGGTCATTAAAATCAGTAGGTTATTAGAAGAAATCACAAGTTTCTTTGATAAGTGACTGATTAAGGAGTGTTTGGGATTACTGCATAAGTTTGGATTGTGGTTTGTTAAGTGCTTGTGTGTTGTATGCAAGTATTGGTATCTGTTATTTGGGAGCATATGTTCATCTATTTGCAGGTTTTGTGGGTTTGAACACTTTGATTCATAGATTGGCTATAAAATCTTCATAACTTGGTAAAATTGGCTAGGATTTTGAGGACACCTAGATCTAAGCATAGGTTAAGGGTAACAAGTGATAAATCATAGTTAATCACACCAGGGTAGAAGGATTTGAGGCTTGAAATTGGATCAAGTGTCAAGTATATCAGCAAACTGATTCTGCATATTGTTCTTTATTCATCAGTAACTTTTTGTGCTTTGATCTTGCTATTTACTTTGATTCAGTGTTTGATTCTTGTTGCTTTGTGTTTATTGTTAGTTTATATAGCTTGTGTGTGCACCTGGTTAAGTTTGGTTGGCTTATTTTGCTTAAATCTACTTATTTAGTGCTAAACTGCTTATTTGCATATCTGGAGCATATCTGTGAACTGTTTGGCTTATTGTGGCTTATTGTGTGGATCATTTTGTGATTTTATTGTTGCTATTGACTCCTTGTGGTTCACTGATCACAAGGGTGCCTTTGTTTCCAATTGAATCAAACCAGAACTCTCATAAAAGCTTGGTCAATTAGTCAAAGCAGTGGGAACTCCTTTCCCCTGCTGGTTGCCACTGATAGTGAAATATTGGTGTCAGCTTATCAATAAGCTATAATAGCTTATTTTAACCAGCAACAACTTTGTTTTTGTAATAGGTGCTCATATTTTGACCCATTTGTTCATCCTGGAGCATTTGGGTGGTTGACTTTTAGGTTTGACTAGAAAACCAAGTCCTTTGACTTTTACATAAGTTCATTTGTGCTTATTCTGGGTTATTTCTTGTGCTTATTGGATTTTTGTTGATTGATATTGCTTATTGAGTCCATTTGAAAGCTTTTGCAAGTTGAATCAGCCTTTGAGGTGCATTATTTCTCAAAAACGACTATTTTGTCGTTTTGTGGATTTTTGCTTTTCTATTTTCTGGCTTATTGGAAATTTCTTTTGACAGATCTCTTAAGCATTCTAAAATAGGTTTGTGTGTCAAATTAGAGCTTATGGCATTAGCTTATGGCTTAATGGGCTGAAAAGCCCAATAAGAATAAGCTTTGTGTTCAATAAGCTGTGATAAGCACATTTTCAGCTTTTGGGCCTTTAGATTTTTGTTCTTAGAATTAAATTTTAAGTCAGATAGGGCTTTTCCAAGTCAATTGGGCCAAGTTTGACTTTTTGGGCCCAAAAGCCCATTTAGGTTGACTGTTTTTTGGATTTGGCCCATTTGGGGGCCCATTAGGGGTATTTTGGTAATTTCACTTTGATTTTCTAATTATTTAGGTTAAAATAAACTAGTTTGCAAGTTTTTAGAATTTTTTTATAATTTTTTATTTTTAATATTATTTTATTATTATTTTAATATTATTTTTAAATTTTCACATTTTCCAACTTTTTACATTTTTCTTAGGTTAAATACATTAAAATAGGAATTTAGCATCTTTTAGAATAATTTTATCATTTATAGATTAATTTTCATAATTATTTTAAGTTTTAATAGTTTTTAAATCATTTTAAATAGTTTTTATTAGTTTTAAAATTTCCAAAAATAGTTTTTAATCTTTTTAGGTCATTTTAGAGGTTTATCAATTGAAAAATCTTTATTTGGGCTTTTTGATAATTTATTTGATTTTAGGGCTTTAATTAGCATTTAAAAATTGAATATTTAATTATTTAAAAGGTTTGGAAAAATTTTGATAATTGGTAAACTCTTAGTTTATTATTTTTGATTTTTGGTGAATTTTTGGTAGTTTTTAGAATTTATTTTTATTTTTGTGGTTTTTAAGGTTCTACGTTTTAACTTTCTAATAGTGATTTTGTGTTAATTTTTATTTTTACCACTTCGTCATTTTCTCTTCTAATCCCCTTCTAAACCAAATATTAATCTCAAATCTTGTACATCTTAGTCACACACATATACCTCCTTGGGAAACGAACTTAATTGGGTCATTAACACTTGATTTTTCCTAAAGTCATTTGTTCAATACTTACCGCTTTTACGCCTTTTTTCCTAAAGGGTGTATTTTACCACAATCATTTTGGCGCCGCTGCCGGGGAGGTGTGTCGTGATTAATTTGCATTGTTGTTTTTAATATTAACCAAATAGTATTTGTATTAGTAGAACTCTACTAATACGTATTATCGGTTTTCTTGGTTTTTCTTGTACAAATATTATTACTATATTGTATTAAGTATCACAATAAATTCACAATATCTCCAAAAGTGTGAAAACACAACCTTAATTGGGATTTGATCTCCTAATTATTGTATTCGAATCTCAAACAAAAAGAAAAGGCAAAAATAGATAAATACTTTCGTGAAGCTCGATTTTGAAAGATACAAACTATAAGGTGGGTATAAGGCGGGTATTATAAAATATACCCTAAGGAAAAAGGCTCTTAAGTGCTTCGCGCCGCCTCGTTTCCCCGCTTGCTTGTGAGTATTTTGAGATTGAAGGCTAATCGAGGGTTTTGCCGCCCAAAGTATTATTACGTATAGTATATTTGCTTGGTTTCTTTGTGATTAAACCCTCTTGAACAATTTGGTTTTCACCAAAGTTCTAAAGTCATTGGAAGACGTTCACTCCACGTGATCGTTTTCACTCCTTTGAGGCTTCTTTAATCAAGAGTTTGATTCGAGGAGAGATTTTGTAGATTGTTGTCTACGAAAATACACCAAAATCCAAAAAAAAAATTAAATATCATCAAAAACACAAAAAAAAAATTGAAAATTCACAAAACACCCAAAAAGAATCTTCTTTGCTCACCTCCCATTCTTCGTGAAGTTTATGATCACTCGTAATCAAGCAAAACGAGCTCGTAAACGACTTCAAAAGCAAGCCAATCAAGAGACGTTGATTGTTGAAGAACCTCCAATTGTTGAACCTATTGTAGAACAAGAAGTCGTCATGGCTAATCGTACTATGATGGAGTTGCTACAAGCACCCACCGAGGGTTTTGGAGAGGCTATTGTAATTCCCGCCATCCTTGCGGAGAATTTCAAAATTAAGACGGGTTTAATGTCGATGTTACAAGCAAATAAGTTTAGAGGTCACGAGAAAGACAACCCGCATTACCACATTAGGAATTTTAACCGTCTCACCGCCACTAGCAAGTTTAAGGATGTTCCACATGACGCCATTAAGATGATGTTGTTTCCATACTCGTTGGATGGACCCGCAAAAATTTGGCTCGAGAAAGAACCGCCAAATTCAATTTTGACATGGGCCGATCTCGTTTCCAAGTTTGTGAACAAGTTTTTTCCACCATCTAAAACAACACATTTGAAAAATGAGATTTCACGATTTGTACAAAGAAATAATGAAAGTTTTTCAATGGCATGGGAACGATTTAAAGAGATGTTACATGAATGTCCACACCATGATTTTACGGAATTGCATCAAGTGGATACTTTTTATAATGGGCTTAATGATCATGAACGAGATTATTTGAATGCCGCCGCGGGTGGTAATTTTTTGTGCAAGACGACAAATGAGGCTTTACAAATCATTGAAAATAGATCTAAGGTTTATAACCCTCGTAACATACCGAGTGTTGCCAATATGGGTTCGTCATTTTCGTCACAATCGTCTCGTAGCATTAACTCCTTACATGATGAAGCTAATGAGGAAAATCGGTTTTTTGATAGATTTGCTAATCTTATGTCCCATTGGAAGGCTCAAGAAGTTTCCAATTCCGCTTCGGTTAAAGCGGTTGCTAAGAGTTGTTTATCTTGTGGAGGAGCTCATGATCTTTCCGAGTGCATTACCGCGGATGGTAACACTTCGAGTGCTTATGTAGCAACGGGAACTTACAACCAAAACGGTCAAGGTTCCCGTCCAAATCAAGCTCCACCAAACCAAAATGTTAACAATTATCGAAACAACAACCAAGGTAATTACCAAGGCAACACACGCAATTACAACAAAGGGAATTATCAAAGTGGGAATGGACAAATTTCTAATCAAAATCAAAACCGTGATTTTCAAAACACTACACAAGGTTTTAAAAATGCTCACACTAAAAATTTGCAAGGAGAATTTTTGGATTATGCAAAAGCAAATGATGCTAAATTTGATAATATGCAACGTGAGATGATTAGCTTAAGGTCCGAGTTGAAAAACGAGCTTAAAAATGAACTTGCTAATGAACTTAAAACTCATGCAAACAAAATGGAAGGAAATGTCCAACGTCTTCAACAAAATCAACAAAAGATGGAATTAGGACAACATGAGATTAAGCAAGAGTTATTAAAAGCGGATGCTAGGCAATCAAAATTTGAGGACCGAATGGCTAAGATGTTTGAAGCAATCATGTGTAAACCCTCTTCTTCGGGTGGTCTTCCTAGTGATACCATTAACAACCCGAGGGGAGAAATGAAGGTTATTACTACTCGTAGTGGTAAAACTTTCAAGGAACCAATCTCTCGTCCAAGTACTTCTACGGAGAAGGAAATCGAGAAAGAACCCGAGGTGATGGTCGAAAAGGAGCACATTACAATCCCACGAAGTACCGCTCAAACCACACCTACGGTTGAACCAATACCAATTGTGGAACCCGAGTTTCCAAGGCCGTTGCCTAATTACCAACCCACACCACCTTTACCCTACCCTTCAAGACGTAACAAAGAGAAAGCACAAGAACGGAACAATTATCAATTTGAGCTATTTATGAAAATGTTTCGTGATCTACATTTTAACATAAGTTTTGCCGACGCTCTTATCATGATGCCTCGATTCGCCGCAAACTTCAAAAGTATGCTAAACAACAAAGAGAAGTTACAACAATCGTCTAGTTGTTCATCGGTTTTTCTTAGCCGCATACCACAAAAAGTCGGTGATCCCGGTAAATTTTTGATTCCGTGTGCTATTCAAGATATGGAGGAATGCTACGCCTTGGCCGATCTTGGTGCTAGTATTAATTTAATGCCTCTTGAGATCTTCAAATCGCTTTCGCTTCCGGCTCTTACTCCTTCGAACATGTCCATCGAGATGGCCGATCATTCTACGATTTTAGCATGTGGAGTAGCCGAGGACGTTTTTGTTAAAGTCGGAAAGTTTTACTATCCCGTTGACTTTATCGTTGTAGAAATTCCTATCGATCGAAAAGTTCCTCTCATTTTGGGTCGTTCATTTTTGGATACATCAAGAGCACTTATCGATGTTCATGCTCGAAAAATCACCCTTCGTTTCAATGAGGAAGAACTTGTCATCAATGCAACATAAAACTCCAATCTTTCTCATGTCTATTCTATTGCAACTTTAAACCATGGTGATTCAACCAATGTCATTTGCAAAGAATTTTCACCAAGAGTTTTAGGAAATGTCGCCAAAAACAATTTACCATTTCCTCCGCCGGTGGAGGTTATGAGTGTAAAGCCTACAAAGAAGAAACCATCAATACTTGAATCGAAAAATCCTTCGCCTCACCTCGAACATTCATTCTTGAAAAGTGTTGATAAGTTGCAGGTTTCTACGGAAGATCCTTCGGATGATGAATATGTTGACCCCGATGGGGAGGTTTTCTTCGTCGATAAACGTTTTGAGAACTTGCCACCACCAAAACCAAAACGGTTTACAAATGTGAGAATTTTTAGTGTGACTAACATCGTCTTAGAAACACCGAATATTTTCGACATAATCAAAAAGGGTTTTCATAAGGAGAGTTTAAAAGATAAAAAAGGAAAAGATTTTAAATGTGATTTAATTGATTTTTCTACAAATCTAACTCCGTCATCACCACGTGTTTTGAGTGCTACAAGCTCGTCTACTCCTTTTGACGATGCTTTGTGTGGTCTTAGTATGGGGGAAGCCCCTTATGTTCCCTCATCCTTGTCCACCGAGGACGAGATATTCGATCCCGGAATTTCATGTAAAGGGAAATCTCGGTCTTCCACCGATGCAATAAATGGAAAATCTTTCTATTTGCTTGGTACGAGTCTACCTCGAGTAGCTCAAAAGTTTGTCATACCCATTGTCCCACCCTTCTACTTCTCATCTCTTTTCTTCAAACTCTTTGAGTTTATGACACATGATGAAGTGGCGTTGATTTGTTTTTCCAATAAAAACGAGAACACCATCTTCGACCCCGGTATTTTGCATCATTTAAGAACCTAGTCCTTAATACCGGTTGCTTTTTGGGCCTTGTTTATCATGTAAGCCCCACCAAAAATTGACCATACCAAGATAATCCCTAAATGTTCACATTTTGAGGGGATCGAGTCGAGCTCATGACTCGGTAATCAAAAACGAGGTGCCTTGTGGGGGAGATCCCATGCTTATCTTTTATGCTCACTATTTCACTAATAAGGGGACTTGTACCCTTTCAACTCGTTGTCTCGTGGTTGTTTGTGATTGTGTTATCTAGATCATCATCATCATCTTCGATTGAAGACTCTCGTGTTCGTTTACGTGAGCCTCCATCGTTCGTTTGAAGAAGTTTTTCACGATTCCATGACATATCCTTTATTGTTCTAACAATTATCTTTTAGCATACTTAATAAACGGCTTTAGATATATTGTTGATCACCCTTTCCATGCTAGATCCTAAGCATTCGACTCTTCGTCTCTAGTATGGGGGTGCTCCACATTTAGACTTGAAACATTGAGGACAATGTTTACTTTTAGTATGGGGGGTGAATAGGTACTTGCTTTGCTACGCCCTCACGCTTTCCAACTTTCAATGTTTTGTTTTGCTAATAAGGCTTAAAATGGCCAAATTTTTAAAATTTTTCTTAGTTGTCATAAGTGTTTTTAAGACACAAATGTATATTTTCCGATGGGTAGAATAAGAGTTAATTTTTGACTTGATGGGCATTTGGAGCCATTTACATTCCTTAACCCGCTCAATTCAAGTTTTGCTAGACTTTTATATAGGGAGCTTTAAAACGCGAAAGTCTTAATTCATTCGGGTTAAGAACAAGAACTTTTCGCAAGTTCCTATAATTGATTCTAGAAAGTCGCTTATCAAGGGAACTATAAAACGCATTCTCTAAACTTGAAAAAGTCCAAGAAAGTGCAAGATCCTATAGGTGGCTTGAAAACCCAAAACTTTGATTTGATATAGTCTTAATGAAAGCTAATCCAAATTTGGCTTAATTTTGACTTGCATGGCTAAGTATTCACGAGTCTCTTTAATTAGAGGTCTTTATATAGTGAAGAACAAGAAATGATAGAGTTAGACAAGTGATCATGCTAAACATAGAACATGAATGTGTTCTTTCAAAAACTCATATGTTTTTAATTGTGGCTTTTTCTTCCCATAAGATCAATGCATTAGGAATAAATCATAATTGCAATAAGTAAGATCGTACGATTTGAAAGGTTACTTAGCCTCTAGCGCAAGATCGTTTAAAAGTTGCTCGGGGTTGAATAGGGTTCATAGCCAAGGCATAACTTATTGAAGCGGGACGCGAAGATTGGCGATCATCCAAAAAGGCCCTAACAAGGCATGAGGAGCTCTATTTTTGCTAAAGATCCAAAGATGATGTGAAGTATCATTATTCCTAAATCAATATGAAGGATCGAGACACACGACAAGAAGCAATTACTCCCCTAAAGATCATGGAGAAAGTCTATCCAAAAAGACCCTAACAAGGTATGAGGATAAATATATCCAAGTCCGAAAAGGAGGCGGATCGTTGTATATCAAAATCCAAAGTAAATATTGAAGAAAAATGATGAAGTCGTGGTCCTATATGAAGAATCTCTCAAAAACGTCAAGTGAAGAAATTCCAAATATATGAAGAGAAGACCATAATTTCGAGAACGTCTTCCTAAGATTTGAAGTATGAAGTACATGCCAAATATCGGTCCGAGAAAGGTCTCAAATCGTAAAACGAGTTATGCCAAGATATGAACTTAAGGAGATACACGAGAAGCCGTTTTAAAAGATTTTGTCCTTCGGCTAACTATTGATCAAATCGTGCTACTTTGCTTTCGGACTAATAACTACTCAAATAAGTCAATATGAATCACTTGTGATCCATGACAAATAGATAAAAAATGCTAGTAACCCATTTCCTTTTATAATAACTAGGATTGCGGGGAGAAAAAGTATTACACAATTTGGACGTATGAGTAGTGTTAGCATTGTGACTTGTACCAACAATGATCTTGTTTTTGCACTTAGCATGGAATGTATGACAATCAAGGATGACGAAGTTTACTCTAAGGGACATTTACTTGTTTCTATTCTTTGACCCTAAAAGTCACTTTTTGTGATGAAAATCATACATTATGTCTTTACACATCATCGTAGTATGTTGCAAGTCTTTTTACTCTTCAATAAAGGTTAATAAAATTGAACTTTGGTGATGCTTAGATACTTTATTCTAGCATTGCGTGAGGGCACGGCAATGGCTTAGTATGGGGGAGTGATGAGATGGCATTTATACATGATCTCATCGTTCTTTTCGGGCTTTAAATGCATAAAATGTCATAAAAATACCATATATATGCTTGTGTTTGTTTACATGTGTATTTTAGGTATGGATATCGTGAAAAAGACAAAAGATCACAAGTTACAAGGAAAAACGGACACGAGAAACGAAGCCGTACAAAGAACCGGACCCTAATCATGGAATTCTCAAACAAATACCCTTGAAGACTTGAAGACAAACAAGATTGATCCTCATTTATTGAAGAAATGACACTTAAAACCCTTGTATATTCATAATTACAAGTTTGGTCCCTTAAGTATGTCAAAATTACACAAAAGGTCCTTCAACTTTGAAGAAATGGCAAGATTAGTCCCTCAACAATTTCAAATTGTCAATTATGGTCCCTCATCAAGCCAAAGAAACATTGAAGACCTTTGAAGATCAAGAATGTCCAAGATCAGTCCTTGAAATATCTCAAAATGGCAAAAACAACCCTTGAAAACCCTTTTGAAAAGTTATGTGCCAAAAATGACAAGTGGTGAAAAGTTGTTACAAAGGATTTAGACGCTGATGGGTTTTTAAACACAAATGACAAAAGAAAGGAAAGAGAAGGGCTATTGTTGTGCATATGAAACATTTAAACACAATATTGCGCCAAACAACTTCCCACTCCACCAAAACCGGATCAAAATGTTTACTATTCACCCCAAGAACCCAGTTACCACTTCACTTAAAACAAAGGGTAAAAACAAATTACCCAGGCACACGTTTGATTCACATGTGCAGAAACCTATCCCACACCAAAAACCCTCATCTCCACTCACCAAAGGGTCCCACCCATTCACCCGTCCACCTATCACATCACAACTTCCTCACCAAGGCTTGCCACGTGTCAAGATCAATAGCCCACATCATTTGCTTCATCACAAAGCTATTTTAAACGGTTTGGATGCATTTTGGACAGCTCACACCAAGAAAACGTCTAGAAGACCAAGGGCATTATAGAGAAATCACATCTAGGGTTTGTGAATAGTGTTTAGCCAGGCATTTTCCTATAAAAGGAGACCTCAACATGTGAGAGTCCCTTTGTTCCAGTTTTAGGCTATCAATCTTTGTAATTCCTTTTTAAGTTAAATAAAATTTGAATTTCTGAAAATTTGAAATCTCTTTTTGATTTAGTTAAAAGTTTGGTGTTTGAGTAGCCTAATTCTGAGTTCCATTTGATTGTGAAGGCCTACCTTAATCTTGTGGTTAAGGCACGTCTTGTTTCATAAGGTTTTTAAGGTTTGAATACCTTGAAATCCTAGGTTCTGTTTTGGTTTATTTTGTGTACTAACCCTTGACCATTTGCTATAAGCTCTTACAAGCTTGTTGACACCAAGCTTGTGAAGGGATTAGAGCCCTTGGTTGAGTTGTTTGCTGCTTGTGTTGAAGACATCAAGTTCTTGAGGTTCTACTTTGAACCATCAACCAAGGCAATTTGCATCTCCTTATTTGAAGTACCTTGGTCTTGTTCTAGTTGTTGAACAAGGTCCAAGGAGCATTGCTGGCCTTCCTAGGATGTTGTGGAAGGCAGGTATAAGCTCTTGTTAAGATTCCCCTAAAAATTTCATGTTTATGCCTGTTTTGGATTTTGTGCTTTGATTTTGAGTATTTGTGTTTGTGCTGGTGATTTATGTGTTTGATTGTGTTAGTATTTGCCTAGTAAGTGTTTTTGATCATTAAAATCAGTAGGTTATTAGAAGAAATCACAAGTTTCTTTGATAAGTGACTGATTAAGGAGTGTTTGGGATTACTGCATAAGTTTGGATTGTGGTTTGTTAAGTGCTTGTGTGTTGTATGCAAGTATTGGTATCTGTTATTTGGGAGCATATGTTCATCTGTTTGCAGGTTTTGTGGGTTTGAACACTTTGATTCATAGATTGGCTATAAAATCTTCATAACTTGGTAAAATTGGCTAGGATTTTGAGGACACCTAGATCTAAGCATAGGTTAAGGGTAACAAGTGCTAAATCATAGTTAATCACACCAGGGTAGAAGGATTTGAGGCTTGAAATTGGATCAAGTGTCAAGTATATCAGCAAACTGATTCTGCATATTGTTCTTTGTTCATCAGTAACTTTTTGTGCTTTGATCTTGCTATTTACTTTGATTCAGTGTTTGATTCTTGTTGCTTTGTGTTTATTGTTAGTTTATATAGCTTGTGTGTGCACCTGGTTAAGTTTGGTTGGCTTATTTTGCTTAAATCTACTTATTTCGTGCTAAACTGCTTATTTGCATATCTAGAGCATATCTGTGAACTGTTTGGCTTATTGTGGCTTATTGTGTGGATCATTTTGTGATTTTATTGTTGCTATTGACTCCTTGTGGTTCATTGATCACAAGGGTGCCTTTGTTTCCAATTGAATCAAACCAGAACTCTCATAAAAGCTTGGTCAATTAGTCAAAGCAGTGGGAACTCCTTTCCCCTGCTGGTTGCCACTGATAGTGAAATATTGGTGTCAGCTTATCAATAAGCTATAATAGCTTATTTTAACCAGCAACAACTTTGTTTTTGTAATAGGTGCTCATATTTTGACCCATTTGTTCATCCTGGAGCATTTGGGTGGTTGACTTTTAGGTTTGACTAGAAAACCAAGTCCTTTGACTTTTACATAAGTTCATTTGTGCTTATTCTGGGTTATTTCTTGTGCTTATTGGATTTTTGTTGATTGATATTGCTTATTGAGTCCATTTGAAAGCTTTTGCAAGTTGAAACAGCCTTTGAGGTGCATTATTTCTCAAAAACGACTATTTTGTCGTTTTGTGGATTTTTGCTTTTCTATTTTCTGGCTTATTGAGTGAGCTTATTGGAAATTTCTTTTGACAGATCTCTTAAGCATTCTAAAATAGGGTTGTGTGTCAAATTAGAGCTTATGGCATTAGCTTATGGCTTAATGGGCTGAAAAGCCCAATAAGAATAAGCTTTGTGTTCAATAAGCTGTGATAAGCACATTTTCAGCTTTTGGGCCTTTAGAGTTTTGTTCTTAGAATTAAATTTTAAGTCAGATAGGGCTTTTCCAAGTCAATTGGGCCAAGTTTGACTTTTTGGGCCCAAAAGCCCATTTAGGTTGACTGTTTTTTGGATTTGGCCCATTTGGGGGCCCATTAGGGGTATTTTGGTAATTTCACTTTGATTTTCTGATTATTTAGGTTAAAATAAACTAGTTTACAAGTTTTTAGAATTTTTTTATAATTTTTTATTTTTAATATTATTTTATTATTATTTTAATATTATTTTTAAATTTTCACATTTTCCAACTTTTTACATTTTTCTTAGGTTAAATACATTAAAATAGGAATTTAGCAACTTTTAGAATAATTTTATCACTTATAGATTAATTTTCATAATTATTTTAAGTTTTAATAGTTTTTAAATCATTTTAAATAGTTTTTATTAGTTTTAAAATTTCCAAAAATAGTTTTTAATCTTTTTAGGTCATTTTAGAGGTTTATCAATTGAAAAATCTTTATTTGGGCTTTTTGATAATTTATTTGATTTTTAGGGCTTTAATTAGCATTTAAAAATTGAATATTTAATTATTTAAAAGGTTTGGAAAAGTTTTGATAATTGGTAAACTCTTAGTTTATTATTTTTTATTTTTGGTGAATTTTTGGTAGTTTTTAGAATTTATTTTTATTTTTGTGGTTTTTAAGGTTCTACGTTTTAACTTTCTAATAGTGATTTTGTGTTAATTTTTATTTTTACGACTTCGTCATTTTCTCTTCTAATCCCCTTCTAAACCAAATATTAATCTCAAATCTTGTACATCTTAGTCACACACATATACCTCCTTGGGAAACGAACTTAATTGGGTCATTAACACTTGATTTTTCCTAAAGTCATTTGTTCAATACTTACCGCTTTTACGCCTTTTTTCCTAAATGGTGTATTTTACCACAATCAGTTGCCCTACCAGTTGAGGGTTACAGATCGTTCTTAATATCTATTCGGTGATGAGCCGTCAGTATTAGGTTTCATGAGCTTAGTGCAAGAATAATATCTTCTTGATAATTATATTTGTTATAATTATCACTAACGGTGGCGTAACCTACTAGAAACTTTATTTTACTCACGGTGGTGTAACCCATTGGAACGATACTTGTATTCAAAATGTTATTAAACCTATGAATTTCACTCAACCATTGTGTTGACTTTAAGCATGTATCTCGGAAAATTGAGCAACCGACACAGAGTGTGATTGGACATGAGACGCTTAAAACTTGTTATCGTCCAAAATTTTGTATTAACTATGTATCATGTAATCTTTGGTTCATAGTAAATACACATCTCTGATATTAAATGATAACTTATATTTTTAAACGTCTCTTTCGAGTCGTTCTATGATTATGACTGTCGACTATGAAGTAATACCCCAAATTTAGCTTTCGTCGATTTATCTAAAAATGGAGGTGTTACAATGTGCAACAACATAGAGATGATGTACAGGGTACTTCGCTTGCATTGGATACACAATCACACACACACTAAAAAACACATATGGATCAATCTTATTGATGATCATGGGCTCTCTTTCCGCGACAAGGACATCATCCTTTTAAACACCTACATCAACAGTTATGATATGAAGATCTAGTATGGGTTTCTAAAGCCTAACGTGCACACAATTAACTAGAAATAAAAAATATAGGAATCACATCACAACTTTCATGAAATCATAGATAAACACAGGTAAAATAGTCGAACATAACAAGAGAAGAACTAGATAAACAATTAATCAAACAAAACATAGACATGATATGAATTATATATTGAATAAACCTTGAGTATTCAATTGATATGAGAGTTACAAGGGTAAATTAGGGTAAAAAAACCATAAAATGACCCATGTTGATCCCTTTGAATAGATCGAGATCCTGTCAAGGATCGCACAATAGCTTGCAAACAAAATAGAGAACTCGAGAGACTCTTACTAAACTCTAATAAGTTATGCGAAATCTAACTTATGAAAGCAAAAAATAACAACAATATACTCTGTTAATGCAATGATGCCTAAAAACGCTACTTGCATTTTTCGGACTCTCTTAGTTTTGATTACGACAATATGTAAAAAGAAGCATTTACGAAAACAACGAAAAACGAATTCTTGAGTTCAAGTATTTTTCATTTTACCCATTTTCACTTAAGGTATGAATAAACAAGTACTAACCTTAATCAAGTGATCAAGTGATTTAATCTTTTCTTAAAACTCACTTTTTATTAAGTGTGACAAGTTTTAATTAAACTTTCTTTTTAAGAAAATGTTTTATTAAATTAAATATTTGAAAATTTGAAAATGGCATATTCCCTTTAGATTTGGAATATCCTTTCTGGATATTTTTATAACCAGATATGACCTCCACCACTAAAGGACAAAAAGGGAGCGGAGTCTAGCCCAACGGTTCCTTAGCTCCTAGGCGGTTCCTCATCGATAAGGTACCGCGGGCTAAGATAAGGAACCGCGGGCAGATATAGCCGTTAGCCCTTTGTCCTATAAATAGTGGACCTTTCTCAGATTTTCAATCCACCTCTTTTGCACATCTATTTCCAGATTAAAACACTCTTCTTTAATCACTCAAATCTTTGATCATTTGTTTGATTACTACTTGTTTAAGAAGTGAATCTTGTTCTTCCATCCCTTCCTCTCCAAGTGCAAAGAGAAGAACACTATCCTTGTGAAGTGCTGAGTCCACCACCAAAGATCCATTGAAGATCTAATTTTATACATTTGTTGTTATGTCATTGTTGTGAAGATCCAAGTAGTTTTGTCTATTTGGAAGTTGTGTATGTACTAAGTATAGTTGTGTAGATTGGTCCTAGCTACGATTAGGGCTCGACTTTTAGCTTAGAGTCGGAAATTGGTTAAGCGACGTGTACGGTTTTCTCCACCATAAGGAGCTTGTTGTGTAGTGAACTCTCGAGTAAGGAGTACTCGAGGAGTGGAGTAGGAACGAGGAGTGAGCTTCGTTGCCGAACCACTATAAATCCTTGGTGTTCGGTTTAATCTTTCTTTACCCTTAACTCTTTACATTCTTTATTCTTTGTGCATATATTTTTGTTAGTATTAGTTTAGTTACACTATCATTGTTCATATTGTGCATAAGAAGATTTCACATATTTCCTCAAGCCTAAGTTTTTTGAAAAAGGATTTTTGAGAACCACCTTTTAACAAGTAAATATAAGAAACTATTCAACCCCCCCCCCCCCTTCTAGTTTCTACAATTGGTATCAGAGCGAGGTTGCTCAAGAACTTTTAAAGTATATTGTATTTTAAAACTTGAATCGATCTATGGATTCCAACAAATACCTAGAAGGGAAATCTATGCAAAGACCACCACTTTTTGAAACCGATAATTTTATTTATTGGAAAAATAGATTTGAAACTTATGTGAAATCAAAAGATTTAGATCTTTGGCATGTTATTACCAATGGTGATTTTTTACCTTATCAATTTAATGAAGTTGCTAAAACAAAAGAATTGGTCACTTTTGACAAAGCTAATGACGATACTAAAAAGAAACTTTCAAAAAATAATGAGGCTAAAATGGTGATTTATAATGTTTTACCTAAGAAAGAGTATGAAAGGATTTTTATGTGTGAAACCGCTAAAGATATTTGGAACACTCTTTTAGAAACCCACCAAGGTAATAGCCAAGTCAAAGAAAGCAAAATCGATCTTCTTGTCCAACAATATGAACAATTTGTCATCTTAGAAGATGAAACTATTGATAGTGCATTTGCTAGGTTTAACACCATTATTACTAGTCTAAAAGCACTTGATGAAGGTTTTTCTAGCAAGAACAATGTTAGGAAGTTTCTAAGGGCTTTACATCCAAAGTGGAGAGAAAAAGTCACGGCAATTGAAGAATTGAAAGATCTCTTAACTTTATCACTCGATGAACTCATAGGCAACTTGAAGGTTCATGAGATGATAATTTTGAAGGACTCGGAATTAGTGAAAACCAAGAGTGAAAGAAAATCTCTTGCACTTAAAGCCAAGAAGGCACAAAGTGACCATGATAGTTCCTCGGATAACGATGACGAGGAGTATGCATTGGCGGTGAGAGATTTCAAGAAATTCTTCAAGAGACGAGGTCAACACGTTAGGCAACCCAACAATGACAAGAAACCATTCTCAAAGAATCGATTTGTCAAGAACAAAAAAGGTGATAGGAATTGCTTTAGATGTGGTGATCCAAATCACTTCATTGGTGATTGTCTAAAGCCCTCTCACGATAAGAATCACACGGCGTTCGTTAGTGGCTCTTGGAGCGATAGCGGTGAAGATGATGATGACAACCCCAAAGAGGAGAAATGTCTTATGGCTCACACTTCTAAAGAGGTACATTCCGAAACCGAATATTATAGCAATGATAGCTCCACCTTTGATGATATTGAATTTGAAGGCAAATATGATAGTTTACACAAACTTAGTCTTAAATTCATAGAAAAGAATAAAACCTTAAAATCAACTAAAACTAAGCTTGAAAATGAGATCAATGAACTTAGGGAGAAATTGGCAAAACTTGAGAAAAGTAAAGAAGTTGATTTAGGTTGCTTAAGTTGTGAGAAACTTAGATTAGAGAATAAAAATCTCAAGAGCACCTCCATTAAATTGAAAAAGTTTATGAAAGGTACTAGTGCTCTTGATGATATGTTAAACAAACAAGTTCATTCAAAGGAAATACTTGGTGTAGGTTTTAACTCAAATGAAGCCTCAACTAGTGAACCTAAACAAGTCAGATTTTCACAAAAATCACCCACTGTACGCGGTCCCAGATTGTATGGGACGGTTCCTTATCACTATGGAACCGCCGCCATAGATAAGGAACCGCGGCCAGAACAGGAGTTTTGTGAAAATCATGAACTTTCTGAAAAGTCAAAGTCAGGTGAAAAACCAAAGCATCTTATTGTTAATAAGTTAAAATTACCCATACTTGATGACAATACTATTTATAAGTTCTACAAGCCATTAAGTAAACCTCTCATGGGAAATAGAAGTTTATTAAGACCATCTTCTACTCCACCTAGAGTACGGAATGAGTCTAAGCCTAGAAGTAGAACGACAACGCCTAGAATAGATAATCAAAACAAGTCACGATCTAGAAGTAAAACCCCAACACCTAGAAGAAATGATCATAACTCTAAACCTAGATCAAATACACCTAGGAGAAATAACGAACAACAAAATGGTTATATGAATTACTATCCTCCTTCATTTTGTTCTCCATGGGGAACCCCTCCTTCATTCATGCATCCCAACCAAATGCAAGGAATGTTTAGAACTAACAATTTTGGACCCATGAGATATTGGGGACCAAATGTTTGATCTCGTGTGTTGTTACCTAGATATGCTTGGTAATTGATTTGGAGCCTGACGAGTGGATTAAGGATAGTGGATGTTCTAAACACATGACGGGTAATCGAAGTTTGTTCTCGCACTACAAAGCATATGATGGAGGTAACGTCACATTTGCAAGTAGTCTACGTGGTAATATCATTGGCAAAGGTATGGTTTCTCTTGACTCTATGACCATTGAAAATGTTGAGTACGTAGATAACTTAGGGTTTAACCTTTTAAGTATATGTCAAATTTGTGACAATAAGTGTAAGGTCATCTTTTCGGAACATGACAGTGAAATCGTAAAAGATGAAAAAGTCATTGAAAAAGGTGTTAGAAAGCATGGGCTTTATGTCATGAAGGTCAATAAGAAGTCAAAAGACAAGATATGTCTTGCGACTATAGATGATAGTTCTACTCTTTGGCATAGGAGATTAGGTCACACTAATATGCGCTTAATTCAATCTTTAGTCTCTAAGGAGTTGGTAAGACACCTCCCCAAGATGAAGTTTGATAGTCACTTTTGTGATGCTTCCAAAGTTGGAAAGCAAGTTCATTCAAGTCACAAAGCCAAGAATTTGGTTTCGACCTCTCGGTGCTTAGAGCTCCTACATATGGATCTCTTTGGACCTTCCGCCATACGGAGTTATGGAGGTAACCTTTATACCTTAGTTATAGTTTATGACTATTCTAGATTCACTTGGACTAGATTTTTGGAATCTAAGTGTTGGGAATTAATTTGATGAGACAAATCAAGAATAATGAAACAAGAAGGACTTAGACTTATATGCAATTATCAATATTTACAAGAATATGGAGCCCTTTCATACAACAACGAGGACTTATTAGCAAAATATGGAGGGACTTCTAGTGTAATTAGATTTCTTGTAAAGAGGGTTATGTGTAGTATATAAACACATACACCCTACATGTTTTATCATTCAATTGTTCACAATGTAGTCATAAAGCAAAAGTCGTGTGTTTATGTGTCGTGTTCTTATTCCGCTATGTTAATCATATGAACATGATGCATATCCTAGTAGCTTAAAGATCCGTGAATAATGGATTCCACAATTGGTATCAGAGCGGGTGGCTCTCGATGCTAGGATCAACAAGGTGTTCAAGTCGAAGAATGGCAAAAAAGCTTAAAAAATCCGTCTATGGTTTTATGGTCGGATCTCACTGTGCAATCGTTTTCAATCAGCGATATCTCCTTCGTTAACCGTTGGATCGTCGCGAAATTTTTTCTGGAGGTTCTCAGTATATGTTTCTTGGATCTCACCGGAGCGATCTTTGATCTGAGCTTTAAAGAAAAAGTTATATGTCGTCGAATGTTGCTGCAGAGGAAAGTATAAATTTTCTGTTTTTTGTTTTTATTAAAGAAAAGATTTAGGGTTTCTTCCCCTAAACCCTAGATCGACTTGAAAAGCAGAAAAATAAGAGGTTTGTGGCTGTTATAACACATGATGATACACGATCCGTATGAAGGTCAATTTACAAACCCTAAGTTAGGGTTTCAATGCATAAATTCATAAACCCTAGAATCGGTTCTAGACAGAAGAGATGTGTTTCTGCTGATACTTACGGGTGTGTCTGATCAAGAAGCAGGTTCTTATTTGTGATGTTGTTTTACTAGCTTTGGTGAGTTGGTTCATGGATCAATGATGAACCCTAGTAGAACTTATAATACTTACGGTCAAGAATTAACGATTGCTGCAAACAGAGTGATAAGTATACTTCACATCTGTATTCAATGATCTATTACTGTTTGGAAAGTGTATACTTTCTACTTCTCACGTGTACAAGATAAAAGTAGGAATTACTTTGGTCTGCTTTATATATTGTTCAAGATGTTCACGTGGGTGTATGGTCAAATAGCAGCAAGGAACGAAGAATGATAAAGTGACATGGGAGTTTGTTCGCTTTATGTTTGAATCAGTCTACATAGTACTACACGCATAAGAAAAAGATGTGAGATTGAATTTTTGTATAAACTTGCTGTCACAAAGGACAATATACAAGTGATAAGGCCATCACGTGAGGTATTATTAAACTTCTTTGTTAAATTGTTTACAAGGGTAGTTTGTTTGTACAAATAATAAACATCACATGTGTACAATAGTCAAAGGTTGTTATTGGTATTGATTAAACTCAATACATAATTGGTTAAATGTGATAGCAGCAAAGAAAAAGGTCACGTGAATGGGTGATATAGATGTATGTGTGTGCACATTATTGAACAGCATATATTGATTCACGTGAGGATGTGTACAGCCAACTAGCCAAGGAAACACGTATGGTAAACACTATTTTGTAGAGATTATATTTAGTCTCTTATCATGTGGTGAATGGGACACGTGAAAAGTTTATGTGCTAAGCTTTTTCTTATTCGTTGTGGTCCCAATGGTCTGATGGAGTTCACGTGATGAATTATTGGTAAACTACTATTCTCGTGTGCATAGTCCAAAAGGAAAAGAGATGGAGTTTGTGATGTTACAAAAAAAGAAACTGAAGACGAAGAAAAGGAAAAGTGGTATAGTGGAGTTGTATTTTAGCCACTGTCAAGAGTCCAAGCCACAGATGGTGTCAGTGGCTGAGTTGAGCCGCTGACAAGAATGAAACACACACTGACAAGGAAGACGTTGACACATGAAAGCTAGACCCTGACACGTGTTGTCTGATATATGGTTTTTAAGCGCTGACAGCGTGTTGTCCGATATATGGTTCTTAAGCGCTGATAAGTATCGTTCGATATCGGACAAAACATACAGAAGATATATTGGATGACCAAGGATCTCGGACAAAACTATCTGTTTAAATTTTTATGGCTCGTTTTTGAAGATTGTGTTTGGTACAATAAAGTTTTATTTGATTATGTGACAAGGCTAACCTTGCGGTTATGTACCGACTTGGATTAGAAGCAGAACGCCGACAGAGGCAGCAGTTGCATAAAAGAAGAGGATGATATTGTACTTATATGATTTTCATTGCAAATTGGAGGTTTCTATGAAGACGATTGATTATTGCTTCTTTGGTGTTGGAGTTGTTTTTCGCAGGTTTGTATTTTATCATATCTCAAAAGACTTTCCTCTCTTTTGAGATAACTTGCTTGTTCTTTTAATGGTTGGTGACGAAGACTTGTCTGAATCTAGCAATTAGGTGACATTGCTATCACTTGAAGGAGTTACATTATCGTGCTCATTGTCTCACAAAAGGATGAGGATTTTGACAAGAGATCGAGGTCTACTTATATTTACTCTCATCATATAAGTTCGACGTCACATGGATAGTGCTAGATATTAGGTACAAGCTTGGGAGATTCCACTTCAACAAATAGGTTATATTCGTTTTTCTTTATTCGTAATCTACAATTAGAGTCTACATGGTTCGTGATTCGTTTACATGCACCACTCAAGGGGAAGCGTTTATTAGTTGTTTATCTTTAGAAGACCCCTATTGGATGAGACAAAAAGGGGAAGAAGATTCAAAGATCAAGGTATGCAACTTAATTTTATGTGGTGATATGTTTTACAAGACATCTTACTTTAAGGGGAAGCTTGTTTCATTCGTGAAAGATCAAGATTTGAAGATTGGTTTTGTCATCATCAAATAGGGGAAGATTGTTGGGAATTAATTCGATGAGACAAATCAAGAATAATGAAACAAGAAGGACTTATATGCAATTATCAATATTTACAAGAATATGGAGCCCTTTCATACAACAACGAGGACTTATTAGCAAAATATGGAGGGACTTCTAGTGTAATTAGATTTCTTGTAAAGAGGGTTATGTGTAGTATATAAACACATACACCCTACATGCTTTATCATTCAATTATTCACAATGTAGTCATAAAGCAAAAGTTGTGTGTTCTAGACGTGTGTGATCTTGTAAACACGTCTAGGGTTAGTTGGTTAACGTTTAATGAGAAGTAAACATTGGAAAAAAACATCTTGTTTATGTGTCGTGTTCTTATTCCGCTATGTTAATCATATGAACATGATGCATATCCTAGTAGCTTAAAGATCCGTGAATAATGGATTCCACACTAAGAATGAAGCTTTTGATCATTTCAAAATCTTTAGTCGAAGAATTCAAAATCAACTAGGATGTCCAATTGTCTCTATTAGGACGGATCATGGTAGGGAATTTGATAATGAAGTGCAATTTGGTGCCTTTTGTGAAGCTCATGGTATTACCTATAACTTCTCGGCTCCTCGCACTCCACAGTCAAATGGGGTAGTTGAAAGGAAGAATAGGACTCTCCAAGAGATGAGTAGGACGATGTTAAACGAGCAATCTTTGCCTCAAAAGTTTTGGTGCAATGCCATGGACACATCGACTTATATTCTCAACCGAATTCTTATTCGACCTTTCCTAGGAAAGACCCCCTATGAGATTCTTAAAGGTAAGAAACCCTAATTGGAATACTTTAGGGTGTTTGGAAGCAAGTGCTTTATCCTCAAAACCAAATACTACCTTACCAAGTTTGACCCAAAGTCTTATGAAGGTATCCTTTTAGGTTATTCCCAAACTAGCAAAGCCTATATTGTCCTAAATAGAACCATGGGGGTTATTGAAGAATCACTCAACATAACCTTTGATGAAACCCCTCCTTCACCCAAGACACCACCATTGGTTGATGATGACTTGGATGAATTAGAAGTAGTTAAATCCAAAGAGGTTAGAAAAATAGGAGTTGAAGACCTTAATGTTGAAAAGGAAGTAAACATTAAGGAGTCAAGGGATCATACTCTCAATAATATCATTGGTGACTTAAATCAAAGGACCCTAAGATATCAAGTCCAAAACCAAAGAAACTTCTTTTGTTTCGTCTCCTTGATTGAACCAAAGAATGTTAAAGAAGCTTTGACGGATGAGAGTAGGGTCATTGCGATGCAAGAAGAGTTGAATCAATTCGTTGCCAATTATGTTTGGGAACTTGTTCCTCCACCTCGAAGTTCTACCATTATAGGAACCAAATGGGTCTTTAGGAATAAGTTAGATGAAAATGGTGTTGTGTCTCGTAACAAGGCTAGACTTGTAGCTCAGGGCTATAATCAACAAGAAGGGATTGATTATGACGAGACATATGCACCGGTAGCAAGATTAGAATCCATTAGAATCCTTTTAGCCTACGCTTGTGCCTTAGACTTTAAGCTTCAACAAATGGATGTAAAGAGTGTGTTTCTTAACGGTTTGATCAATGAGGAGGTATATGTGGCTTAACCTCCCGGCTTCATTGATTTTGAGAAACCAGATCATGTTTACAAGCTTAAGAAGGCACTTTATGGTCTCAAACAAGCACCCAAAGCTTGGTATGATAGACTTAAAGGGTTTCTTGTTAAACATGAGTATACCATGGGGATGGTAGACAATACACTCTTTACAAAGAAGAAAGGTCCTCACCTCATAATCGTACAAATATATGTGGATGACATTATATTTGGCTCAACTTGTCAAGAATTGTGTGATGACTTTGCCAAAATCATGCATGATGAGTTTGAAATGAGTATGATGGGAGAACTTAACTTCTTTTTAGGACTCCAAATTAAACAAATGGATGATGGTATTTTCTTTAGTCAATCTAAGTATGCTAAAGAAATGCTAAAGAAATTTGGATTAGATGAATCTAGACCAATGAAGACCCCAATGGCCTCGGATACTAAACTCACCGTAGATGATGATTGTGAGTCGGTAGACAACACCAAATATAGAGGTATTATTGGTAGTTTGTTGTACCTAACGGCAAGTCGACCGGATATCATGTTTAGTATTTGCCTTTGTGCTCGCTTCCAAGAGGCTCCCAAAACCTCTCACCTCGAAGCGGTTAAGCGTATCTTCCGATACATTAAAGGCACTATACATTTAGGATTATGGTATCCTAAAGGGACCGGCGTAGAAACCATTGTCTACGCGGACTCGGATCATGCGGGAGACTATGTGGACCAGAAAAGCACTAGTGGAGTTTGTACCTTCATGGGTTGTTGTTTAACTTCTTGGTTCTCCAAAAAACAAACCGCTCTTGCAATATCCACCATGGAAGACGAGTATGTGAGTGCCGGAAAAGCATGCCAACAAGCTCTATGGATGAAGCAAGCGCTTGTTGATTATGGGATTTCTCTTGATGATGTTCCCATCATGTGCGATAATAAAGGTGCTATAGACCTTAGCAAGAATCACGTGCAACATTCGCGAACCAAACACATAGAAATTCGACACCATTTCCTTAGGGATAATGTTCAAAACGGGAACATTTCAATTGAGAAGGTACCCTCTGAAGACAACTTAGCGGACATCTTCACTAAGCCACTTAAGAGGGAACCTTTTAATTACTTGTGTCTAGGTCTAGGATTAATGGAACATCTTCCTTAATTTCCTTCCTTTCTTTTTGTGTGTTTTTTTACCACTTTGAGTCATTGAGTCTTCCAAACTCTTTTTGAAAAACCCTCTGTTCTCCTTTTCAAAATTCTCAAAGTCTCTTTCGAAAATGGTTGAGAAATGCTTTTGACATTGTTAATTCAATCTAAAAACGTTTTTTTTTCTTTTGATTCTCGCTATTAATCTAGAGCTTACATAATTCATATGCATGATTCTCTCAAACATAGCAAGAACAAGATAGAATCATGGAGGATCATTGTGTCATGACTTAAGGTCTTGTCTTACACCTCCTACATCGATTTTTTTTATCCATGTATTTTGGTCAAATCTCTATTTGGTAAGTTTGCATATGTTTTCTTTGTCTATCTTTGCTTTTAAGCATATCCCTATGATAAGTTAGACTAGAAAAATAAGATTTGCTGAAAAATCTTCCTCCAAACACCAAACACAGCCTCTGCAGGCGGTTCCATATGTGAACCGCGGTACCTTAGTCATAAGGTACCGCCAGTAATGATAACGAACCGCAGGCAATGCCTTCCTTTTTCGGGTTTTTGTCTGAAACTCCAGATTTGCTCCAACATTTTTGAGAATCTTTGTTTCAAACCCTTTGACCACCCCAAAAATACCTTAAGCCTTCCCTATTTAAACCATAAGCATTTTGCCATACTTCACATCCCAAAATGACTTATTCTCCCAATGAAATCCTTGAATCTCCTCCATTTTCTCCAATTGCTTTCAATCCCAACTCACCCAAGAACCATTACAATCTAAACTCACCCAAGAACACTCTTAATCACATCTCTCCTACCAAGAATGTTGATTGTGGAACATCTTTTCTTCCACCACCACCCTTTATTGTTCTTCCTCCTTCTCATGATAATGTCATGCACCATGGAACATATTGTCATTGTTGTCAATATCAACATCTTTCTATGGCACACATCTATGAGGATTTGAGCTACATCAAGAGTCTCTTAATCAAGCCTCCTCTTCACTATGATTATGAGATCTCCAACGAGCCACCACCACCACCCTCCGCCATTACCTTGTCTTTCATATAAGCATTGGTTGCTTATCCACAAGACACAAAATTCAAGCAAATTTTAGAATTCTAGAATAACTAGGATTAGATTTATGCTTTTGGCTTGTTTCTTTCTTTTACCATACATCTTTGTATGATTTTTTTAGTAACCTATCTTGGATCTTTGTCTTTTTGTTTTCTTCTCTTTTATTTTGTGACATATTGCTATATCTTGTTGGTTGTTTCTTTTGTTCAACTAACCCTTCTATGTAGCTTGTCACCATATCTCGATTCCTCGGTGCCCCAAGCTAGGGGAGTAAGCACCAAGGGGGAGCCTTTGCAAAGTCCGTCTCTTCAACACCGACTTGTGCAACCTTTTTGCTTCGACAAAGGGGGAGAAATGAATAAACTCGTCTTCGAAAATCTTGTTTTTTTGTGTGATTGAGTTTATGTATTGTCGGAATCAAAAAGGGGGAGATTGTTAATGCAATGATGCCTAGAAACGTTACTTGCATTTTTCGGACTCTCTTAGTTTTGATTACGACAATATGTAAAAACAAGCATTTACGAAAACAACGAAAAACGAATTCTTGAGTTCAAGTATTTTTCATTTTACCCATTTTCACTTAAGCCGTGAATAAACAAGTACTAACCTTAATCAAGTGATCAAGTGATTTAATCTTTTCTTAAAACTCACTTTTTATTAAGTGTGACAAGTTTTAATTAAACTTTCTTTTTAAGAAAATGTTTTATTAAATTAAATATTTGAAAATTTGAAAATGGCATATTCCCTTTGGATTTGGAATATCCTTTCTGGATATTTTTATAACTAGATATGACCTCTACCACTAAAGGACAAAAAGGGAGCGGAGTCTAGCCCAGCGGTTCCTTAGCTCCTAGGCGGTTCCTTATCGATAAGGTACCGCGGGCTAAGATAAGGAACCGCGGGCAGATATAGTCGTTGGCCCTTTGTCCTATAAATAGTGGACCTTTCTCAGATTTTCAATCCACCTCTTTTGCACATCTATTTCCAGATTCAAACACTCTTCTTTAATCACTCAAATCTTTGATCATTTTTTTGATTACTACTTGTTTAAGAAGTGAATCTTGTTCTTCCATCCCTTCCTCTTCAAGTGCAAAGAGAAGAATACTATCCTTGTGAAGTGTTGAGTCCACCACCAAAGATCCATTAAAGATCTAATTTTATACATTTGTTGTTGTGTCATAGTTGTGAAGATCCAAGTAGTTGTGTCTATTTGGAAGTTGTGTATGTACTAAGTATAGTTATGTAGATTGGTTCTAGCTACGATTAGGGCTCGACTTTTAGCTTAGAGTCGGAAATTGGTTAAGCGACGTGTACAGTTTTCTCCACCATAAGGAGCTTGTTGTGTAGTGAACTCTCGAGTAAGGAGTACTCGAGGAGTGGAGTAGGAACGAGGAGTGAGCTTCATTGCCGAACCACTATAAATCCTTGGTGTTCGGTTTGATCTTTCTTTACCCTTAACTCTTTACATTCTTTATTCTTTGTGCATATATTTTTGTTAGTATTAGTTTAGTTACACTATCATTGTTCATATTGTGCATAAGAAGATTTCACATATTTCCTCAAGCCTAAGTTTTTTAAAAAAGGATTTTTGAAAACCACCTTTTAACAAGTAAATATAAGAAACTATTCACCCCCCCCCCCCCTTCTAGTTTCTACATAGTCTAACTATTCGATTCATATTAATCGATTGTGGAAAGGTACAATAAACTCAACGTACCTATGTTCCTTTTATAGTGCAAGGAACATCTAGAATATTATATTTAGATAAGTATATCACAGACGATATACTCTTAATATAACTAGAATATATCTTTAGTAAAGATATATCAGTCCTTATCTATACTAGCAGTACTTACATTTAGCTTAACGGTACTTAACATGTACTGCGCTTACACTAACAGTACTTACTATACTAACGGTACTTAGTACATAACTAACAGTACTTGATAGTTTTACAAATAATTCCCAACAATCCTCCCCTAAACAAAAATGATAACTTGTTGTTTTCTTGTTTCTCTATGTGTTGAATGTATAAGAATATATGTCTTCAAACTTCACTTCAAAATTAGATTGATCTTAGTAATTTTGATCTTTGTACCAACTGAATGTATTCAAACACTATTGTAGATCTTCTTCTGGTATAATGAACTTTATTTTTTTCTTCAAAGTATGATCTTCTGTGTCTTGAACTCAAACATTCTTTAATCTTTTCAGCAACTATATCGTCTTCATATTTTAGACCTTGTCATCTTGAGGTAAAACATGTATGGCTCTAGATCATGGATCATCTTTTCCTTTTTGATGATGACAAAACCTTATATATAATCTCCTTGATAAGCATGAATCTCCTTGAACATGTCATCGATGTAATTTATGAATCAACATTCTTGCTTGTATCTACTCACCTAAAATAAAATAGTTAACAACAAACCAATCTGTATTGGCATGATGATTTTAGCAAATCATCAGCTATCAACGGATTTGATTTATTCTTTACCAGTTAGCCGTACACTCTGGAATAACCAATACTTTATTCATCAATAATAAGGTGTACTGATAACCCTA
The DNA here is from genome assembly GCA_025667525.1 of Glebionis coronaria. Classification (NCBI taxonomy): domain Eukaryota; kingdom Viridiplantae; phylum Streptophyta; class Magnoliopsida; order Asterales; family Asteraceae; genus Glebionis; species Glebionis coronaria. Next base: position 68,647,363 of record CM046882.1, on the reverse strand, counting down.
CAATTTTTGGTAAACTGTCAACCATATAACAAATTTGATAGAGTCTTTACCTAGAACCGTTTGCCCTAGGACTAGCCAACTCTTTGCAATTAAGCATGGTGAGTTACTGATCATGTAGTTTTTAGCAAACTACCAGCTATCAACGGATTTGAGAAGTATTTACCATAAACCGTTTGCTCATGGACTTTCCAGTTCTTATGTGGATTAGACATGGTGAACTGATGACCATTTGTGAAGTGTGACTGAAAGTCAAACACTTAAAGTTCTTTTTTAGCTTCCTCCTCTCTCTCTCCAAATCCTTGATTGGCTGCATGATCATCCTTATCAACTACAAAGCACTTGTGGATTCTTCTGAAACTTCTAGTTGAAGATCCAACATCCTTTCTAGCATTCTTCTTCCAAAAGGATATCTTCTTTCTTAAAGCATGTAATAAGTGACATCATCTACATCCAAAGTATGTATTCCACAAGATCTATAGTATCTCCAGTGTGTAGGAACCTTTTCTTCCAATTTTGTCCATAATTTTGAACTAATAGTATTTGGTTCATACATCAATTTCAACTAATGAAGTAACAAAGAGGTTTGGTCTCTTCCTTCACTTCCTCCTTGGACATACTTGTACAGATCCTGAATATCTTGTCTATCAAGTATATGAAGTATTTCTTCCAATACCCTAAACATCTTAAAAGTTCCATCTGTTTTGGTTATCCCATGAGCTTCAAGTCCTTGATTAGTAGCACATGTCCATCTTGTAATGGAAGATTTCTTTCCTAAGATATTTGTATCCATGTAGAGGTTCCTTCTTCATGTTCTGCTTGTGCAGTATCTTCCTCCAAGAGTTTCTTTGTATGTATCATTTCTCCATGTACCGTTGACCGAGTATGTACCGCATGTACATTTTCAGTCTCTTCAACACTTTTAGCTTTGTTACCCTCATCCAATCCTTGATTTTAAGCTTCTTTTAGAATCTCCTTTGGTTTCTTATTCTTTGTGTCATAAGTAGTCTTAATAGGTGGAGAACTTCCTTCTATATCAAGTCTGGGGGTACTTTCAAACTATCTCTGTTGTTGCATATGTTTTCTAGCTTATTCAATAGCTCTTTTATCCTCTTTAGAACCAACAACAACAAACTTTAAGACACTCCTCTTGTGTTTTTCATAAAGAGCCTTGATCTCATCAAAATTCTTTCTAACTAGCTGGGCATGAGTGAAATGCTTTACTTTCTTCAGATAAGCCATTATCTGATTTCTATGTTGATTGGTTTTTGGAGGCTTGATTCTCTTTAATCTTCTCTTCTCTATAAAGAATCTTTGCTATTCTTTGACCAAATCATCAATTAATCTTGCCTTTTCATCTTCATCATAAGCATCTCTCTCTTCAGCTATCATAGACTTAGATAGAAGCTCACTTGCTTTCAACTCAGCTTGTATTCTGTCATACTCTTCAATATTCCAATCTTGTTGTAGTCTTTAAACTTCAAGCAATGCTTGTTCAGCTGCAAGTGCTTCTTATTGCTGTTCTTCATGAAGTTTAGCTTGTAGCCTCGAAGCTACTTCTTCATCATGTTCCATTTGATGAAATTTCTTTAGGGCATCTTCTACAGTATCTGAATCACTATCTTCTTCTTCCTATTTAGATTGAAGTTTCTTTTTTCCTTTATCCCTTGGGTCAATCTTTGGTTGTTTCCTTGTAAACCTGAGAGATCTATTGTCTTATCCCTCATTGGGTTGTTGACCTGGTATGACAATGCCTTTAGTAGCAGGCTGTGAAGTCTGTACTTTCTTGCCTTTATCTTGGACTTCACTGCAACTTTAGGTTGTTCCACTAGGGGTTGTATTTGTGGCTCCTTAACCTATTCTTGTTATGGCTCATTTGTTGAAGTTACTTGAGCTGTCACAACATCTGCTTGTGTCTTTCTCTCAACCTTTGCATGTTTAGCTTTCTCTGCTGAACTCTTATCCCTTATGCTAAGCAATAGATTTGCTAAAGTCTCATCCTCTCCAAAAGATGGAGTAGCACTTTCTTCAGAAGTTGGTAGTGAAGATTCTTGACCAACAATACCTTCACCTGGAACGGTACTTGCACTAGGCTTGATGGTACTTTGGTCAGCAGTACTAGCTTCACCAATATTAGACACTTTGCTATCTTTATCACTCGTCACCATGGTATTTTCAGATACCTTCTTTTCTTCAGAAGTTGTCTTCTCAATATCCAACTCTTCAGTTTTATCTGATCCATCACCCTTCTTTGTTTTATTCCTTGGAAGTGATTGTGTCTTCTGTTGTTGTTGAATGGATGTTATGGTGGTGTAGATTGTTGATGTGGTTGGTATGTTGCTTCTTCCATGGCTGCAACATCTTATTATGAAATTATCACAGCTGGTGTTACCACATTTTCAACAAATGAAAGATTATGTGGTCGTTCTTCCATGTTAATATCATCCACAAAATGTTCAAATCCATCACTCATATCATCATCAAAATTCCTCCCCTCAAAGTTTGCTTCTTCTCCAATTTTAGCCTTAGTGCCAGAAGAAGATCCCGCTTCCTCTGATTTCCTCCCCTGTTTGGATGCTTTCAGTTGCTTCCTTCTGAATTCTCTTCGTTTATGCTTTTGCTCCTTTAACTGAGCCTTATGAATTGAATTGTGATGCTTGATCCATGGATTTGCTCTTCTCCTTAGCTTCTTGATATTGGAATTCAACTTCTCAATCTTTTGATCTTGTAGAGTCTTAGCATCTTGCAAATCTTTGACCTGTTTAGATAAAGAACTACACAAAGCAGTCAAATTTTCAATATCTAATACATCTGTTTCCCTTGCTTGTGGTGAACCACTAGCATCATGAGAGGCAACAGGTGTATGGATCATCTCATCATAGATTGGTTGTTCATGTTCATGATGAGATGAAGAAGTTTGTACTTCTTTAGAGGGTTAAGGGCTTTGGTGAGAGGGAGTTTGTTGAGGTTCACTAGCAGAGCTAGATCCTCACCCTCTGTGTTAGCCTCATCAGCTAACATATGAGAAAACTATGGTGTTACAGTCCCTGTAAAGTTAGTACCTTTCTTTGCTAAGAAATAGAAAGTCCTTGATGTAAATGTAGGGACATCCCAAGGTTCTGATGATGTTGGTAAGTCAGGAACTTGGTCACTCACTATGGCTTGTATAAATCTAGGGTATATCAAAAATTTCTTGGTGCATCTAAGTTTCTTAGCTTTCCATCAAATATCATTTTTGAAAAATTAAAAACTCTTTGATTTTCCAAACAAATACCAGCAGTTGTTGTTGCAGAAATTTGATCAAAAAAAGTACGCTTAGGACTTAAACAATGAACAATAGTGTGAAAGAGTAATCTCCATTATGGTGAAAACATACCTTTAAAGAAAGTAAGGATTTCCTGAATACCCTCATATCCCATGGCTGCAAGGCCATCATGTATCTCTGAGTCTGGTAGCATACTAATGCCATTAGCATCATTTAGTCGTAATGAAGCCCTAAGTAACACTTCTAAGACATAAACATTTCTATCATTCACCCTAGCTCTAATACAGGGTGCACCATGACTAGTAATAGAGGAGGCAGTCCTCCAAAATTGCTCAACTATAGAAATTGTAACAGTAGGACTTACAGTTAAAGCATATTGTAAGTGAGTTCTGAAAAGGAATTCAAGCATCTCATGAAAACATTGTGAAGCAACATTCTGAATAAGCTTTACAACTTGATTGTGCTTAGAGATCACTTGTAGAGCAGCCGTTGTTGTTTTTGATGATCGACTGGTTATAGAATCGAGGTTAAAAATAAAAGATTTAGGTGAATCAATTATGTAAGTAGGGTTCGTTTATATATGGGAAGCAAACCCAAGCGCAAAGAAACCACCAATTACAAAGTAGACCCTCCAACGGTACTTCTAATAACGGTCAAATAGCGGTACATGGAATATACGCGGTACTTCAACTATGCCTAGCGGTACATGGTTTCCAAAACGGTACCTCAAAGATAATTACTGGTACATGCAGTCCACTATCGTTGTAGCTTCTTTTACCTTGATCTATCAAACCTGTAATCACATCACAAACAACTGCAAACACTATACAATAGAATAAACATAATTATTGTACAGTTGTATTCTTCCTTTAACATATGCAACAACTATTGGTTGAGCATACCAATATGTGTTACCAAGAACTGAAACCTCTTTGTTTCAAATGCCTTGGTCAACAAATCAACTACATTGTTATTTGTATAGTTCTTCAAAACCTGAATAAGCTTTTTCTCATAAGCATCTTTGATGAAGTGATGTCTTATTTCTATATGCTTAGTTTTGGAGTGAAATACTGGATTTTTGACAATGCATATAGTGCTTTCATTGTCAATGTAGATTTTGGTATTCATAAAATTGAAACCATAATCTAATAGTTGATTATTAATCCAAAGTACTTGTCCACAATAATGAGAAGCAGCCACATATTCAGCTTTAGTAGTAGAAGTGGCAACAATGGTTTGCTTCTTACACTACTAAGAAATAACTCTTCTTCTTAGGAATTGACAACCTTCTATTGTGGACTTCCTATCATGATTAGCTCCAGTAAAATCACTATCTGAGTAAGCTTCCAAATCAAAGGTAGAGTCTCTAGAATACCATAAACCTAAGTTAGGTTGTCCTTTTAAGATATTTGAAGATTCTTTTCACAGTATGTAGATGTGAAACCTTTGGATTGACTTGAAACCTTAAACAAGCATATACAACAAACATGACATCTGGCCTAGAAGCAGTAAGATACATAAGTGACCTAATCATCGACCTATATAAGTGAAGATCCACATTTGTACCATGTTCATCTTATGACAAAGACTTCTTAGCTTCAAAGGGTGTACTTGTACTTCTTGTATACATACTTGAAAATTTCTTCAATATTTCAGCAACATATTTATCTTGGCTGATAAATATTCCATCTTTCCTTTGTTTGACTTGGATTCCTAAAAAGAAAGTAAGTTCTCCCATAGAACTCATCTGAAACCTTCCTTTCATCAAAGCTTTAATCTCTTCACACCATGACTTCTTGGTTGAACCAAAAATGATGTCATCCACATACACTTGTACTAAGATTATGTCCTTGGAATTCTTCTTGATGAAAAGAGTCTTGTCAATGGTCCCTCTCTTGTATCCATGCTCCAAAAGGAAATAGGACAGAGTTGCATACCAATCTCAAAGAGCTTGATGAAGACCATAAAGAGCTTTGATAACTTTGTAGACTCTATTGGGGAATTTAGGATCAACAAAACTTGGAGGTTGTGATACATATACCTCCTCAAAAATAGTGCCATATAGAAAAGCACTTTTCACATCCTTTTGATAGACTATAAAACCCATATATGATACAAAGGCCAAAAATAACCTAATGTCTTCTATTCTTGCCACTGGTGCAAAAACCTCATCATATTCTATCCATTCTTTCTGTCTATATCCTTGGGCAACAAGTCTAGCCTTGTTCCTGACAACAACACCTCTTTCATCCTTCTTGTTTATGAAAACCCACTTTGTACCAATTACCCTCTTTCTAGATAGCAGATCAACAAGAATCCAAACCTTTTGTAATTCAAACTGCATAAGCTCTTCTTGCATAGCATCCACCCAGCTTTCTTCTCCAAGAGCTTGAGAAATGTTCTTAGGCTCTACTTGTGATAGAAAACAAGCAAACAAACAATGCTGAGTATCTTTATGATTTGTTCTCTGTTGTTGCTTGAAATAACTCACAAGTGCATGGGTTTCAGTGCTAGCTTTAACTTGTCTTCTGGTTTACACAACAGACTTTGTATCTCCAATGATTTGATCTATAGGATGGTTGGTGTTGACTCTATGAGTGAGAATAGGACTGAATGGTATAATAGTTTCCATGTTATTGAAATCAGTTACTGCACCCTGTTCATCATAGGAAGAATTTGAGAAGATTCCTTTCTTTGGACTAGCATAAGCATCTTCATCATCCATAGACTGAAGAATGTCTTCTAGAGAATTAACAGTATTTGAAGAATTTTGATCAGCATTACTTGGATGTGAAGTACCGCGAGTATGCATATGTACCGCTGAGCTCTGTGATTCCAAGGGTTCTTCTCCAATATGCTTAGCCTTAGTCGTAGCATCCTTCTCTAGGTTCATAAGCCTCTTAAGTTCAGCGTATGAGGCTTGATCGTCACTTGGTATTGCTGGTTGCTTATGTGTTGGGCGTAGCAATGTAGGTGAGACAGGAGGCAAAACTGGTACATAGATATGAGCATCATCATCATCATCCCTAGTGTCTGATGTAGAGGAATTCTCTTCTTAAGTACCTGTGCTTGTGGTAGTAGTCTATTCACATGCATTGTTAGTTTGACAGTCTTGTTGCATAGAATAGTAATTCATGAAGTTGGTTAGATAATCTAAGTCAAACATCCAAGCATAACCTATTCCTGGGACATTGGCTTATTCTCTAAGAAATTGACATGGGCATTCTCTTCTACATTGCTTGATGCCATGTTGTAAACCCTATATGCTTTACTTTGTAAAGAATACCCTACTAGGTATCCTGAATCAGACTTTCCATCAAACTTTCCCAACTGATCAAGAATGTGCAATATTGAAACATGACACCCAAAAGTTCTTAAGCGACCTATGGTTGGCCTAGTGCCAGTCAGAACTTCATAAGGCGTTTTGTTATGAGGCTTGGTTACTAAAACTCTATTAAGCACATATCATGTAGTGTTGATTGCTTCTGCCTAAAATATATTAGGTAAAAGTGAATCAACTAACATAGTCCTAGCAGCCTCAATTAGTGTCATATTCTTCCTCTCAGCTACTCTATTTTTTGTGGAGTCCTGGGATTACTAAATTGTCTCTTGATCCCCTTAGACATACAAAATTCATCAGATTCATAATTCTTGAATTTTGTCCAATTATCTATCCTAATGATCTAAACTTGTTTAGTGAATTGTTTCTCAACTAATGTAACAAAGTCTTTGAGTAATTTATTGGTTTCATTCTTTTGTGACACAAAGAAAACCCAACTAAACCTACTAAAATCATCAGTTATAACTCGGCAAAAGGTCTTGTGACTAATACTCCTAACAGAAACTGGACCAAATAAGTCCAAATGCAAGAGTTGCAAGGGTTTAGTCACTGAATTAACAGTCTTGGTCTTACAAGAGGTTTTTTGTTGTTTACCCTTCTGACAAGCAACACATGTAAGGTCCTTTTGAAAAGACTTGGTAGGTAAACCTCTAACTAGATTTCCCTTAACTAGTTTGTTTAAATTCTTAAAGTTCACATGACCTAACCTCCTATGTCACAAATTAGACTCATCACTAGAAGATTTAGCTAAAAAACATGTAATACCACCTATTGGAACAATAATATGGAGATTGAAGGTTTACATATTTTCTAGCCTGGGTACTTTGAGCGGTATTTGAGACTCTTTAGGCATCTCAAAATCTGGAGAGAACACCATACAATCTGTATATGTGAATAGTACCTTGTTCTTTTTATCACATATTTGTGATACTGATAAGAGGTTGAATTCATTCAACTCCTTTACAAAGAACACTTCTTCAAACTCCAATCTTTCTATATTAATCTATCCTTTTCCAGTAATTCTGCCTTTACTTCCACCAAAGGCTACTGGTCCACCTTTGAATTCTTCAAATTCAGAAAGGTAGTCGTTGTTCCCTGTCATGTGCCTTGAGCATCCACTATCCACTATTCCTTTATCCTTCAATTCATTGATTAGATGCTCCTGTACAAGTATAAACCAAATTAGTTTTTAACAGGGAACCAAGCCACATTAGGCGTGGATCTGGTGGGGCCAACATACTTAAGTGTTTGATAAGTAGTTTTTTTCCAGTAAGGCTACAAATACTCTTGAATTTCATAGTTCTAGAAGGCCAATAAAAAACACAAGGAGTGGTTACATTGTGACCTTCTTTTGACCTATTGGCTTCCATATTTGTATAGGGTTAGGTTTATGTGCATTGAACTTACCTGCATACATCCTAGTAATGTCAAACAAGTTCTTCACAGGAGTGTGAGACTTTGGGTTTCTATACTTTTGACCAACGGTACTTGTGTTTGGTCTAACGGTACTAGCAGATTTTGGTCTGCCGGTACTTGGAGAATTTGACCTTAAAGGTACTAGACCTTGTTTCGTAAGTACTGCTCTGGGTATAAAGTCTCTATTGGTATGAGGGTGACTTACTTTATTGGTCTTGTTTTGCTTAGTCACCCTTTGTGCATAACCCCACTTAGATTTAACATCTTTTGGTCCCACTTGCCTTTTACCCTATGCACGCTTACCTTGTGCACTTTTACTTTGTGCACCTTTCTCATGATTTCTCATGATGACTCTTTTTTCAGCCTTTTTGTCTAGAAATTTTATCTTCATGCACAATACAGTCTTTGATAAAATGACTTAAGCTACCACATACAAAACATCCTCTTCTTTTTAAAGAAGATCCAAAAGGTAAGTATGTCCTAGTGTTCTCAAAACCCAGTCCTCCTCTTTTAATGCTACCATGATGTTTTGCATTGCTATCCATTGCCTTCCTAGGAGATTTCACCTGCTTGGAAGTAGAACTAGGTGAAGGTATGCATCCTTCAGGCACAAAGGTGCTCATTAGAGGTGGATAGACAACCTTTTTAGTTACTATAGGTTCTCCCTAGGTCAATATGCTAGAGTCAGAGTTGCAAGAAGTGTAGTTTCTAGAGTCTGAATCTGAGCCATTAGATTTTTTTTACCATAGATAGCTTTTAATTCATCTAACTATACATTTTTATCATTGTTTGGGGGGTATGTATATTCCTGATAATGGTGGAGGAACTGCTTTCATTCCTTAAGCATATCTATCATTCTCAGGAACATTCTCTAAATCACTAGAACTTTCAAATATAGTTTTTGATAAATCCTTGTTAGTCAGAGTTATTCTAGGTTTATCATCTATGTACCCCAAGCCTATTTTCTCATAATAACCCATCTGAGAATTGATTAGCATTCCAATGCCTTTTGAAGAGTTTTGCCAGTTTTTAATAGTTTCTCTTCAATTAAATAGGCTAGCTTTTAAAACTTCATTTTATGCTGTAACTTTTACAAGTTGTTTTTCAAAGGCTTGGATAGCTATATCTTTCTCTAACAATTGAAGAGTCAAAATCCTAATTTTCTCTTCATAGTTTTGCTGACCTTTTTCATACAAAACTATATTAGCTTCTAACTTGTTAACACCTTGTTTAAAATCATTTACCTCTACAGTACATGTGTTAACCTTTTGATATTGTTCTTCTAGTTCTACTTTAAGACTATTAAACTTAAGAACACAATCTTTAGAACAAGGACGTACCTCAGTATCTCCATGAGAAAGAGCCATTAGACCATGCTCTTGAGCTTAATTGACTACTCCATCCACTGAGATCAATGCTTTGGAACCTTTTGGACTCCATGGGCTTCTGCTCTCACCTTTTGGGACACTTTTAATGACTTTAGGGCTGGATCTATGTTGCTCTTAGACATTTGACTACTTCCTTCAGCTTTCTCCCTTTTGCATTCCCTGGCAAAGTGTCCAAGCTTTCCACAGTTATAGCATTCAACCTTTGACTTATCATATCCTAATGGTTCATTAGGATCAACAATCATCTTTCTTCCAGTCCTTTTAAAGAGCATGTTGGATCTAACATATATCATAGCAGCTTGCCACTTTAGATCCATTTCTTCAATGTCAACATCATCCCTCTGGAATAGATCATCAAGGGTCAACCTTGGTCTGTTGTCTTGACCAGCAAAGAATGAGAAAGCATCATTCTCATTAAGTGATGATGGAGGTCTTCCTTGTGGATTTTGGGTCATTGATGGACTGTGGCAGTACTTTGGAAGTAAGTACTGTTAGTTGGTCCACCAGTGGTACCTTTGAAGTATGTATCGCTACTTGATCTACTAGCGGTACTTTGGTAGTATGTACCGCTAGTTTCTTCTGATACAAAAGCCAAGTTAGGCTTTGATACATGTGCTTTAGTTGGCTCAGTACCTTTAACATCCATATCATATACTCTGAGATTGTTATAAAGATGATCAAATGGAGTGACATCCAAGTCATCTCTTGTAATAAAGTGCATAGCCATCACTTTCCATTCTGGTGGAACCCCTCTCAAGAACTTTTGATTGGCTTCTTCATTGTAAATTGTTAGTCCATGGAATAGTAATTGAACAAGCAGTTTGCTTAATCTTCCATATCCTTTAATCCTTTATGGATCCCTTCTGCACTAGAAATTGTGAAGTTATCAAATTCTTGTTTCAGCATAATTTTATTCATCTTCTTAGATTTGTTGTTTCCTCCAAATATAAGTTTGATTGCATCCCACATAACTTTTGAATATTTGTAATGATGAAAGCTAGGTAGAATATCTTCTGAGAGTGCCATAGCCAAGCCAGTTCTTGCCTTTCTTTCTCTGATCTCAGCCTGAATATCTTCAGCAGGCAAAGCATAACATGTACCATCTGGTAACCAGTGTAGCATTTTGGGAGAGTTTCCATTCTTAATGACTTCCCACATAGTATGATCTGTGTGATTCATATAATGTTCCATCTGCATAGCCCATGTTTTATAATTGTCACTTTTGAGAATAGGAAGTTTTACAGCAGACATAGTGTGGGGAGAAGATGTAGCTGTTGGTGTTGTAGCTACAACTTGTGTAGTTTGTGTAGGTGGTGGAGGTAGAACCATGGTTCTAAATAGCGCGCTATAGCGTGAAGCGTGGCCTCCACGTTACAAAACAGACTAAAGCATCGTCACTAGATGTAGCATGCCAAAAAGCGGCATAAAGCGTGATATAGCGTGCTATAGCGCGTAGCGTGGCGCTTCTTTTTGAATCTTTTTTGTAAATTTACGAGAATTGGGCTTTTTAACTAGCTTTGGGTTATTTAATAGACTTAAGCTTAGTAATTTTTATATGTAAATAAATTCTTGAGTAACTACAAGTCGATTTTGTTTTAAATTTGAATTAAAGTCTTGCTCCATTGTGTATCATGTAAGGAGTAAGTTACTACCTCCGTCCCATAATAAGTGTCCACGTTTGACTTTTAAATTTGTTTTCTTTTTAACTTTGATCGTAATTATGTTTGTGTGTATTATATAACACTTTATGCAATATATATGAATGGATAGAGTTTTAAATGTGTAATCCATTGATATAACTTTTATCAAGGGTAAACAAACATATTTACAGTCAAAGTTTCAGAAAAAGACTTTGAAAGTCAAAAGTAGACACTTATTTTAGGACGGAGGGAGTATTAATTAAGAGATTTAACTTCTTATGTATACCGTCTTTTGTAAACTCGCTATATAAATATTAAGTTACAAAATTTTTGTGCGCTATATACCACGCTTCAAAAAACGTCATAGCTTTGCTATAGCTTATGTAGCTTGAAGCTTGACAATGCCGCTACGTTGCGCTTCACGCTATTTACAACCTTGGGTAGAACCAATGGTGCAGGTTGAACAACTTGAGGTTGTTCCTGAGGTACAGGATCAGGGAATTGGAAGTCGTCTCCAAACTGAGGATGGTCACCAGCTTGAGACATGGTGTGAATTTTGTGGGTGTAGGTGGGTTTTGGGTTTAGTTCTTCTTATTCAGAGTTTCTCAACAAGCTCTGATACCACCTGTTGATCCCTTTGAATAGATCGAGATCCTGTTAAGGATTGCACAATAGCTTGCAAACAAACTAGATCACTTGAGAGACTCTTACTAAACTCTAATAAGTTATGCGGAATCTAACTTATGAAAGCAAAGAAGAACAACAATATACTCTAACTATTTGATTCTTAGTAATCGACTGTGGGAAGGTACAATAAACTCAATGTACCTATGTTCCTTTTATAGTGCAAGGAACACTTATAATATTCTATTTAGATAAGTATATCACATACGATATACTCTCAATATAACTAGAACATATCTTTAATAAATATATATCAATCCTTATCTATACTAGTAGTACTTACATTTAGCTTAACGGTACTTAGCACGTACCATGCTTACACTAATAGTACTTACTATACTAACGGTACTTAGTACATAACTAACGATACTTGGTACTTTTACAAATAGTTCCCAACAACCCAAAATAGCATTTCCAAGAAAAATAATAGTTTACACACGTTTATCCCATTTTAGGGTTAAATACAAGAGTATATATATGTATCGGGTCCCAAGCGTCGTCTCGAAAAGTCTAGACGGCGTCTGCCTATTGAATCTTCTAGGGTTTCTTTGGCCGACATAAACCATACGACGTCGCTTGAGATATCCAAACAACTTCTGATTTTCAGACGACATCTATAGCTCTTATTCAACAAGTCTCGGTTGTCTCTTAGAAATTCATGTCTTCAAGTCACGACTTCTTCCATAATTTTCCCAAATGATTTGGAATGATTCCAATAATGATTAAACTAGCTCGTCTCATTTTACTCTAAGTGCTTCTAAAATACTAACATGACAAAAAGAAAGGATTTATGGCGTTTGTTAGGCATGATTAGACATATATGGAGGTTAAATGAACCCAAAAAAGTGTATATAATTAAATCTCATCAACAGTGTATCACATAACTAATCTGATATCTTTTATAAAGCTTGTTAATGAAATAGTATTATGAAAGACGAGTATAAACTGCTTATCCATTAATGGATTGTTTTATCCACAAGAAGTTGTGAATTGATAGGAACCTTCTCACCCTGTGTGTGACATGATTTTATTAGACTTAAGACGCTCTGATCTACATATAAGTAATACTTTTATCTTCATATTGGTTATTTGTTATCCGAAAATAACTTGTTCCTAACACGAAAATATACGTTGTTTATTGATATTCGCAATGTGCTCTACGACACTATCATGTTAACCTAAACATTTTGTTCAAATAAAGGTTTACATGATAATTGTAACATGACTACTATAATTGTCAACAACACTTCTATTAGTCTAATATTTTTTTTGTTCAAAAAAGTCTAATATTTGATTTTTTTTTTATGAATAACTTGTTATAAGATTCGGACCCACACAATACTTACATAAAAATCAAATTTATTTAAATATTTTAGTTTAATATACATATGTAAGATAATTTTCTCTTGCTTAATATTTTATATTTGTGATATTAGTAGAAATACAATAATTATGCACGTGTTATTACATAAAAACTTTACTCCGTATTATGTATTAATAGCAGTGTTTAATATATTTTGTATGTTCAAGATATAAAGTATAGAAAATATAACTTGTAACAAGTATTGACTATTTTTTTAAAATTATTAAAAATGTAATAAAATATAAGTTTTAATTTCCTAAATTTAAATTTATTTAAAATTTAGCTATTAAAATTTTATTAATTACTTTCTGATTTTTGAATTGTTGTTTTTCATAAACTTAAGACATATATTTATATGTTATTTTTCTCCATCAAATATCTTCATCAATTTTTTATCTTTTTTATTTCTTAGGCAAATTTAAAAACAAATTGATTTTTATTATTTTAAAAAATAAAAAATATATAATTTTAAAAATACATTAATACTAATTAAAGAAAAAAATTATTTTTGAAACGTACGAAATTCTCAAGAAACTATTTTCTTTTACTGTGTAAAGAATTATTTAATTATTAGAAAAACAAATATATATATCCGTTTGTATAGTTGCGTTTATAGTTTATACAATTCTTTATTTTATGTTAAAAAAAAAATTTAAAATTGCCACGCTCACGATCCGCATCACACACACCCCATTTCCAAAACAAAAAAAAAAAGACAACTAAAATCTCCACCGTCCAATCGCAAACTTAAAAAATCAACGGCCCAATCCGCACCATCTCCTCTCCACCAATCACATGACACCTTTTTTCCTATATAAACAACAAACCCACACAAATTCAAAATATCATCCATCACTTTTCTAAGTTTAAAACACACTCTCTATATTCACACACACTTGATTCAAAATGGCACCAAAGGCAGCAGCAGAGAAGAAACCCGCAGCAGAAAAGAAGCCAGCAGCAGCCGAGAAAACCCCAAAACCCAAAGCAGAGAAGAAGCTTCCAGCAAAGGACACGTCAGCATCAGCAGACAAGAAGAAGAAGAGACACAAGAAGTCAGTTGAAACATACAAGATCTACATCTTTAAGGTTTTGAAACAAGTTCATCCTGATATCGGAATCTCAAGCAAGGCTATGGGGATTATGAATTCCTTTATTAATGACATCTTTGAGAAATTGGCTGCTGAGAGTTCTAAGCTTGTGAGGTATAACAAAAAGAATACTCTTTCTTCTCGCGAGATTCAGACTGCTGTTCGTCTTGTTCTTCCTGGTGAGTTGGCTAAGCACGCTGTTTCTGAAGGTACCAAAGCTGTCACCAAGTTCACCAGCGGTTAAGTTAGACATGGAGTGTTTAGATTTGGCTTTATTCTGTAGATCTGTTGCAATATCGATGTCTTATCGGTTGTTATGAATTGTGATTCCTTTTATCTTTGCTGAAATGAAAATCTATCATTAATTTCAGTCATTTCTTCTTAAGAGTATCAATGATTCCATTCCAATTGAATGTTTTATTTTTAACTGTTAATGTATTGTTATGTTAATTTAGAGGTCTTTATGCAGCAAACAGTTATGAATTGTGATTCCTTTTATATTTGCTAATGTTTTATTTTTAACTGTTATTGTATTGTTATATGTTAATTTAAAGAGTTTCGGATATGTTATTCATTTTACTTTATGGCTCTTGCTTTGCATATGTTGCTATTCTGAATTGCTGAATAACTGTTGTCACATATTTTAAGATACCAACCATAGCAACTGAATTGCCGTTGGATATGATGTGGTTAATGTAACCATATTATTTGATAGGCTGGCTGAGAGATTAATTATGGTTCTTCATGGCATACACACTAGACCTTCTTCACCCCCTGACATTTGCTGAACCATCAGGACCCTCTTTATGCAGCAAAAAAGTTGTATATAGAATTGATAACGGAAACTTTATTATGTATTCGCCCATTTTTGTTTTGTTCATAAGCCTAAAAAAATACCAATGGATGTAAAGAAGGAAGGTGTGCGCGCGTGTACGTGTGTGGTCTAAGATGGCTTGCAAATAAGCAGCTAACTTTTTACTGCTCGGATTTGCTTATGCAGGAGATAAAAATGCGATTAGACCTGATAAAAGAATAGTTGGTTAGAATGTGTAAACTTTGTTAATCTAATTTGATTTCGAATTCTCAGCTGAGTGGATACAAGAATAGATTTATAGATTCACGAAGTTATAGACTGAGGTTGAGAGTTATGACACTGTTTGGATGTTTAGACGGTAACTGCGTAATCAGTTTTAAAATTTGTGAAGCTTGTTTTGTAAACTACTTTTGAGAATGATAACAGGTAACTGTTTTGTTTCTGGAAATGTAAGTCATTAAAATGGTTTGTTAAAAAACTTTGCAACTCCATGTCTCCATGCGTGCAATTGGGAATCACGGTTAGCCGAACAATCAAAATGATCCTTCATAACTTTCAAACTCATGTGTAGGTGTTTTGCTATGCTCCCTTTTCACATTGTCGTCTATCGATGTGATTACATATGAGACAGTCATATTGCTTTTAGTCTTTAGTTTATGTTTTACCTGCACAGCTGCACTCTTCAAATAATTCAGAGTTCACATTTAGACGTTTATTAGCTTCATTACCCAATCTAAAAACTAAGTTACTGTCGATGAATAACTGTATCTCATAAAAATGCAGTGGAGACAATCTCTCTGGCAAAACCTGTTGTGGCTGAGCTCGGGCTTAGGAACTTGTGCATGGTGCCAAAGACTCTTGGCGTAAGTTCATTTTCTCTTGCTGCAATGTTGTGTTATCAAATTCACTAGAGAAGTCAAAATGGGTCGGTGGGTTAGGTTACGGCCTTACGGGTAAGAACTGGTTCGGGGCAAAATGGGGAGTTTTATTATCACATGTTAAACCGGATTTTCATAAATAATTAGAGGTTGTCTGGGATTTGCTCATCTGCCTCGATAAAACTGCTTATACGCTTAATCACTCCAACTTAAGCACTCAATTATAAGCAGAATTTATACTTGAGTGATAAGGACTGTATAATATTTAATCCTAAACAACAAAGTATCAATTATGATTACAAACCTGATAATGATAATGTTACTTATGATTATTTATGACGTTTATGCCTTAAAATACACTTTGAATGACTTTCGACATGTTTGACTTGATCAACCCATTGTTATTTGAACAACTTCCTTCCATTTTTATACCATTTGACATATTTGAGAAAAAACCATAATTGGAATGACACATTCATTGTAACTCGTAAGAAAAAGTGACTCCAATGAAATATATTTGAAAGACAGTTTCTGATGTTCTCTTGCAGAGGCCACCAATTGTTGGTAATTTGATGCGTCACGACTTCATGTCCGAGCACATTTTGGGATTGTACCCAGGCATTGACGAACATAAATAGATGGAGAAGGCGGAAACAGACCATGACTACAGTCCTACACAGATGCTTTAGGTATTAGTAGTATTTATATGTGATCTCACTGACCTGATGTCGTTTTGGCCATTGCTGCAAATACCAAAGAAACCATCAAGTCAACAAATAATTTGAACATAGCAAAAATTACTCAATATATAATCATGTTTTTTAAACATAGATTTATTAAAAAGTTAAAACGATTTGCAGAACCATAATTAATCTCTCAGCCATACTCCCACATTATGAACAAAGGAATATCCATCCAATCAATCATCACGTTAAGATACGTACTCAAACTCAGACAAACAGAAAACAAAGGAAAGACATCACCATTCAAACTTGATTCGGTTCCTCTACCAAACATCCCGGGTAGTAGGATTGTCGTGGAGAACTTAGCTCAGCGAATGGATACCAGTAGAAGGGAAGGCTGACTAAAATTAGAAGCTTCTAATGCCAATACAACGATAGGAAGACAATGATTAACATTGAAGGGTAAAAAAAGTTATGAAAGGTGACCCCAGTATCGCCTCGAAAGTTGGCACTTACAAGCTAAAGAAGAATGGTCCTTATCGAACACAATTGACAATATCCAATACTTTCAACGCCGCTTATCAGTTGGCTACTACCCTTCTGGTGAGCTTCTATAGCCTGCTGACAAAAATAAGGGATTTAGAAATAATGTCTGATACTATTTCTTTTAAGGGTCTTGCGAGCATTTGCCTTGAGAGAATATGTGAAGAAGCTGATTAAGTTTTAGCATTGAAATCGTTAAATATACTGGAGTAATATTTTGTTAATTAGTTCCCATATATGTTTTCTGTTTCTACTTACCTCTTCACAGTCTTTAGTCGTGAACCAACCCACGGCCCTTGTACTACTGCAGCATGTCAATCTGTTGCTTTTCTATTCTCAAAACAAATAGCACCCAAATTGGCAATCATGCCCCGCCCCAAGCATCCGTAACAAGGTTTTGGCCATTCACCAGCGAATTTGAAGGATGCTTATTTATTTACATCATCTGCAGATGTTGAACCAGTGCTATAAAAGGAAAAAAAGATGGCCCCGGCAGGAATATAATAAATAGCAGCCACATTGGCAATCATTCCCCGCCCCAAGCATCCGCAACAAGGTTTTGGCCATTCACCAGCGAATTTGAAGGATGCTTATTTATTTACATCATTTGCAGATGTTGAACCAATGCTATAAAAGGAAGAAAAGATGGCCCCGGCAGGAATATAATAAATGATGGAGAATGTATGATCTGTCATACCCCATGGTGAAGATAATTTATGACACGGTAGTGCTAGAATGTTAACATGTATCGACCAACCTACACTAAGTACAACGGAAGGTAAATAAGATCATATAAAGTATTTACAGAATAAACGATCTCTAAATTTTACAGTGTAGTTTATAAGCAACAAGTCTACAAATAGATTCACCACAGTTGAATTTTGTTGTAATTTTCATAGAAACAGAACAACTACAAGCATTACAGCTATAAGTTTTTGTATTTCCACCAGAGAGACAGTGGGCTACTCTTTAGAAAAAATGATCTATTAATTGTGTTTGACAATATTGTACGGGTCAAATGTTTGATTCAAAGTATGTTTTGTATCTTTGCCTAATCGCTTAAATGACTTGTCTACTGTTACACGCATAACAGTAAGAAAAAGCAAACAAGTAACAAAAGAGCCTATGCTGCATTTTTATGAGATACAGTTAATCATAGACAGTAACTAAGTTTTCAGATTGGATAACAAAGCTAATAAACGACTACATTTGAACTGTGGATTACTTGAAGAGTGCAGGTAAACTAAGGCCTAAAAGCAATATGACTGTTGGATGTAATCATGTCGATAGACAACAATGTGAAAAGGAAGCATTTTGAGTGTGAAAGTTATGAAGGTTGATTGTTTGGTTAAACATGTTTTCAAGTGCAGGTATAAAGTTGCCAAAAATTTTAACTGGACATCTTAATACTTGCATTTCTAGAAACAAACCAGATAAAATTAACTAAGTGCCCATTATTCGACATAACACACAAAAACATAAAAGTGTAAATCAAGCACAAATTAAAAGTAAAAGTAACCATTCAATTTCAAAATCAGATAGATACATAACGATAAGATCCATTTCCTAATTCCCACAATAACCAAACAACAAAACAAGAAGTTTCGCTAAAACCCAACCCGTATTAACAAAACTTAAGCCTTCTTTGGAGATTTCTTTGGCGATGGCTTGGTCTTGTCGCCCTCAGTGGCAGCAGATTTCTTAGGCAAAAGCACGGGGTTAATGTTGGGCAACACTCCACCGCTAGAAATGGTAACACCAGCCAGCAGTTTCCCCAATTCTTCATCATTCCTGATGGCCAATAGCAAATGGCGTGGGTTAATCCTTGTCTTCTTGTTGTCTCTTGCAGCATTTCCGGCCAATTCCAAAACCTCAGCAGCAAGGTATTCAAGGACAGCAGCGAGATAAATAGGAGCACCAGAACCAGTCCTCTGCGCGTATCTTCCTTTCTTCAAAAACCTTCCAATTCTTCCCACTGGAAACTGAAGCCCTGCTTTCACTGATTTCGTAACCGCCTTCTTTCGCACTCCGGCTCCCTTTCGTCCTCCGGCTCCCTTTGTCTTTCCTGATTCCATCTTTTATTTTTTGAAAAATGAATTGGATCTGTTTTTTGAGATTTCAAAGTGTGTTTGGTGAGAAATGAGAGGGAGGGAGTGAGGTTTATATAATGTGTGGGTGAGTTTGACAGATTGGCGATCCGTGTGATTGTGTTTTCCTTTTGGCCGTTGGATGGTTAAAATGAAATAAAATGGTGATCGGATGGTTGTGAGGTGTGACACGCTGGCGATCCGTGGGTTTGTGTATCAGATTTATTGTTTGTTTTTCTTTCAAACAAAATGGATCTCCTATCTTATTCTATATCTTATATATAGAGTAGAATAGTGTTTTTAATTCGTGTGGTACTATTTCACCACTCCCCGTATCTCACAAACATTAATGTTCACGCGCCATTCTCACGATGATTTATTATAAAAAATACGTTTCTTTCTGGGTGAAAGTATGCATAAGCTCACTCGCCTGAATAAAATAAACCTCTTAAATAGAATAAACACGTATGTTTATACGTGTCATTCATCTAAAACACATATAAAAACACACACGTTCACACACTTCCACACACAAAAGTTGTTAATCCCATATCCATCTTCTTCTTCCTCCGATTCCATCGCATGGAGGGGCTTAGGCTAACGGCTCTTCAACAGAGTTCTTCAACAGTACTTTCATATTCATGTTTTCTTTATCCTCATGTAAGTTAATTTATAAAATAAGCTTCACCCCAAAATATCTCTATCTTAATTAGGATTAGGGTGAAATAAATTTATTGGCCACTTAAAGTCTTTGCTTTTGGATTGTTTTGATGGTTTTACAATTTAATTGCTTTTAATTAGGGTTTTGATGGTGTAGTTGCGGTTCCACCGGCGACGTCCTCCGACTACAAGGTGCTACTTTTTTTTTCATGTTGTATTTTAATACCTTTTAGTAAAGGTTTAATTTTGTGGTTTATAACCCATTCTAAAGCACTAAAAGCTTATGTATATTGCCATTAATTATAATGTTCGGTTACTTTAATTTGACAATTGGACTAGAATCACTAGATGGTTTGGTGGGATTCTGTTCTTTGTAGATTTATCGACCCAATTAGCAAGAGGTGCTTATAAATGTGATTACGAATTCAGTTTATGATAAGTAGTACGTCTTAATTACAGAAAAATAGGGTGTGTACCAACAGGCCGTTCATTAATGGTAGAGACCTGAGGTTGCAAACGTGGTTCTTTGTAACAATATTAATGGTAGAGACCTGAGGTTGCAAACGTGGTTCTGTTTATGTTGTTTATAGGCTGGGTTTGTTTACACATTTAGTTAAAGAATTTTGAAAAACAAATTACTTTGCGACACCGATAACCTCCTTTCACCAATTGTTTTGACTAATAGCTCTAGGGATTGTAGAAACTG
Organism: Glebionis coronaria; assembly: GCA_025667525.1. Taxonomy (NCBI): domain Eukaryota; kingdom Viridiplantae; phylum Streptophyta; class Magnoliopsida; order Asterales; family Asteraceae; genus Glebionis; species Glebionis coronaria. Next base: position 68,626,808 of record CM046882.1, on the reverse strand, counting down.
TGGGTTCCATGCCAAAGAATCCTCAAGATAAATTTGCTAAAAGCATATGTAGGCTATGTAGTATGAAAGTTATGAAACTCTTTGGCGACTCCTCCGGTTTATTCCATATATTATCAATTCGTAACTATTAGGCTTAATTAGTGGTATTTTCCACGGATATATTACACGTGCTTCAGCTACAACGAATGGCATATAAGTGTGCATAATATACATGTGAATGATGTAAGAGAAGTTTTGCATATTTGTTATATATGCGACTTTATAACCATCTAGCTTGAAGTAAACATATATGATTAGAAGGATCACATGTTGTGATTAGAACATATTGTTACAAAATGTGAACTTTAGTTGTCGGTTGCATTCAACAAAATTATACTTACTTTCTAATCATCTTAAAGATTGAAAACATATATATTCTTGACATGTATAAAAGACGATCTTCTCATCTGTTTGTGCATCAAGTTTAACCCGTTAGACAACATAAGTGCCCTGCTTATTTTACGTCCGCCATGTATGACACGTGAAGTGTTCACTGTTAGGTCCGTGCATTTTTAAGGTTCTAATATATTTTGTTCGATCACTTGCATAGCACTTTTATGTGAATTCCAAGCTGATTTGAACGAAATCTTGACAGATAAACCCAGCATAAAGGATGAGGATACAGAATTTGAAGTACGTACTTATGCCCGAATTAATGTGCCGTTATAATGGTCTTGGAGAAGAGCTATGTCAAACTCTGGAGAGGAACTGGACATGCTGAATGTGATGGGTAATAAGTACTTTGGTAAAAGAAGCAAAGAAGAAAAAATACAAAAGATTATCGTTTGTGCCACGACTCCTGAATGGTAAGTTTTACCATCTTTTGAACTCCTGAATGGTAAGTTTTACCATCTTTTGATCTTATCGGCTCTCATATATTATGCTTTTATCTATCTTACCTTCATTGGATTGTAATCTGATTCGATTTAATTTGTGAATTTGTTTGATTGATAATTTAGTGTTCTCCTATATAATAAACCAACGCACAAAAAAAAGCGGCGGACCGGTATACATTTATATCAACGATTTATCATTTTCTAAGTTTTTATTATTGTTGTAAGGATTCAATCTTTTTTTTAATCATGTATATTTCATGTTTTTACAGGAAGTAAGTGGCTATTCGGGATTATCAGCGGTTTATAAGGTAAACCAATTTTAGAAGTTTGTTTTGCTTGCATGATATATTATCTGGGGGTATTTGGACTAGCTTATCTTTTTGAGCTTATGGGCATCTTGGAAAGCTAACAACGCTATTGTTCACGCTTTTGGGTTTACGGTGTTATAAGCCCAAGTTAATAGGCCATAGTTCATTAGCTCTAAACACTGAGCCTACTTCAAAAAGTTTAGGCCTTTTATGAACTACGTAGAGGAACAATAAGATTCTCTCTCATTATAGAGACCTATAGCATCGAAACACTTGGTGAGTATGTATGAAAGAACCCTTGAGAGAGTACTTGCGGCAATACTGATTAGGCGTCATTGCGGTTATATACTTATGTGTTCAACTGTAAGCTCAAATGTATGTGTTAATTCCGATAAGTAGCATTGCAAGTTTATTGTATCTAATTAAGTCTATAGGCTTTTTTTTCCCAATAACTGACCCCATTTGTAGAAGATTTAGCCTTATTGGTGACACGTATGTTTGATCATTTATGTTCGTATGAGAGTGTGACATAGATATACAAGGCTTTCATAGTGTGCTATATCTCGAACCCATAAATTCAACTAAAATGGAAGATGATTCAAATATAAATAAGAACCAATCTGAATGGAAGCCATTGTCAGAAGAGCTTACATTTACGAAGTTAGGGAAGGTATTTTTATGGACCTTAACAAGGATTCGCAGATACAAAGACGATATAAATAACATGTTCCAAGTTCAGCACAAGTTTCTTATATGCAAGCATTTTTTTGCGATGTCATATTCGGACCGACAAAACCCGAATGCCATTAGCCGAACTCTTGTACTAAATGAGGGCTCGAAATTTGAGAGAATGTCGTGATAAGTAACCTGGTTCAGGTTACCTTATCGCCACATTCTCTTCTCATTTCGTGTCCTCCTTTATGCATGCGCTTCCTGCCACCGACCTTCGGTTTTTGTCGATCCGAAGATTTCGTATCACAAGATCCATGAACTTTAGTCGAAAGATCATAAAATTTGCTTATACATTGCATCTCACTGTTTATAATGACCAAAGTTGAAAGTAAATATACTCTTCTTTTGATGAATTTTTGCTGATATTGAATTACCCAGTGTGTTATATACTTATATGTAGGGGCTGATTTGCTGAAACTGAAGTGCGGGTTTGATGATGCATTCAACTATAGAGTCTCAGAGAGCAAAAAGACTTAAACTCGACTCTCCAAAGGTTAGTAGCACCATATACTACATGAATTAAGACTATTTTATATTAGTCGAGACCGCACTTTTGTAAGCTTTTCATATAACAAAAACAAATTGCTTGAATTTGTAAGTGTATACGTTTGTACCGTGTTAGTTGACCTTGATCATCTTTGTCGAAAAGTAAGCCGTTTACTTGATCTCCAAAAGAATATTAGTTTATTTTCTTGCACCATGAGTATCCGTACAATTTAGAGCATAATATATAGACACTTTTGTTCGATAAAAGCATCCATGGAAATAAGTTTTTCTTCAATTATGTTTTTTACCTCACTCGATACTGAAATGTTGTTTTATCTCATTATTCTGCTCCAAAGATCGGGTGGATTTGCACTACATATGTAGAAGCGTTGTACGGGTTGTATACTAATATAGCACCGCTAGGGCCATGACACAATAAAAATTGATTTTTGCTATGTTCTTCAATTACAGGTATGACTATTTAGCAAGTACTTTTCTAATTTATGTTTCTTTTTTCGCAGTTCGCCACCAAGAAAAGAAATCAACGGGAGTTGTTACATGACAAAAACAAAGTGGCGTCTGCACATCATGAGATGTAAATTTCACTGTCAGTACGAGGTCAGGGAATGTATCCAACCTGATAGTGTTTACGTTCCTGGTCCATTTTATTCTTATATCTATTTTGGTGTTACATGATATGTTATGATTTGTACTAATTCCCAAATACTGTAAACGCAGGCGGTGTCTGACAAGGAAAAAGTATAGGTTAATACCATTGCCCTTGGCCAAACATATTATGTGGGTTTTGTGGGAAGCAGCAGGTTGTGCAGATTGCGGGCAACCGGGCTCACACAATTGAAATTCAAGGTTCGAATATACGCTCTTTATTATCTTTTGTCTGAAATATTAGGCTCAGAATACTTTCTCCTTATTACATCTACTGCTCTATCAGCTATACACCTTGCCTGCTAAAAAAATCGTTCTCTTCCACGTGCTCCGCTTTTAAAAAATAGAAACAGAGCAATGTGTTTAAAAATAGAGATAAAGCATAATCATTAAATCCAGTTCGAGATCTCGCTTGGCAATACACATACTTTTTATTGCGACTTGAGAAGGCGCCTTAGATCCAAACCCTGATGACGGAAATTTGTGGTTTTTTCCCAAAATGTTTGGCATGTAAAAACATAAACCAGCTTAACCCGTTTCATCAAACATGCCTGATTACTCGAGATGGCCATCCTCTTCAATATGGCTTATTGGTTGATAAGTCCTCCAAATGTCTGTTTGTATATATGTGAGTAGCTATTGTCCGCACTATAATTACTTATTCATTAAAGCTTTTTCAAAAAGGATTAATGTCGTGTTGGCTTGGTTCACGATGTAACTGATGCTGAGAATACTATTCATATAGTGTACATAACAGATTTGTTGCTTTACGCCTGTGCCTCTATCGCTGTTAGTTTTCTGCATCTGTTACATCTTAGTCGCACTATACAAAACGAAGTTCATTAGCCCATAATTTGTATCACAGCCTTTGATTTTACCCCCTCTACTATAGATGCATATTAGGTTGTGGGTGATGTTGAATATAGCTTTACCAACTTCCAAGTTCTAACTGTTGATTTTCACACATTGCTTGATAAGTATTCGAGTCGGCAACTTCGTATAGTAGTTTAGCTTTTCGTCCTTTATAGATAGATGTATATTTTGATATTGATGTCTGGGTCGTGGGTTGAAATAGGGGTTCAGGTGGAAAAGGGGCCGGATTGAAGTCACCCGGAAGTTTGGGAACTAATAATGCATATATAAATTAGCACTCTTCATCTTGGGACTGCTGTGCCGCGCGTTGCCACTCATATACAAATGTGCAGCTGCACACAATATGAGTACAACTGATAAAACAAATACCAACCCCCAAGTTGTCACTTCAACAAAAGTGTGAATAAGTTTATTATTATGTAACATTACATTCATTTTCTTCAACTTTTATGTTAGTTTGTTTGTAGGTTGGACTGTTGGAGCACTAATATTACTATATTTGGTTTGTTATAAACTCTACAATTTCTAGCAAGAGTATTTTGCTTTAAATATTCATAAATTGTTTCGCCAGCCTGACTCCCTTCTGTACATTAACTTTGAACACATACATCAACAAAATTGTATTCATATATGATATGTGCCGCAGCGAAGCGCGGGCTTAAGTCCTTGTTTACCATGTTACTAAGATGACAAAATAAGGCATATGCTGGGCTGGATTATTAATGAGCTGGGCCATATAAATGGATCATTGTTTTTGTTATATTATGGAGTAATCATTACTATTTTCGTCCTATATCAAATGTTATTTAAAATTTCTAAAAATTTTATTATTTAATTTTAATTGTAAATATTTATATTTATGTTATATATTACTTGATGATATAATATAAATAGATTTGGTTTTCAAAAGTATTTACATTTATATAATTTTCAAAAGTATTAATTTAGGGATGTGTTAGTCCTTTTTCTGAAAAAAACTTTTTTCAATTTTTTTTAAAGTTAAGTGCAAAAACCATCTTTAGATTATAAAAAGACTAAAACACTCTTAAAGTGACGATGATGCTCAAAATCACAAGTCAAGTGTCGGTCTATGACCTAGTCACTGTAACAAGGTGAGTGAGCTTGCCATTATGTATTAAGATATCGGGTATAAGCCGGTGGTGTTGGACTAGATTATAGGAGAAATGTTTGAGAACTTATTTAAGGGTGAAATGACTCGGGTGGAGATTCCCTATCGGTAACTCACATTTCATTATGTGGTTTTACGCCACTAATCCAATTAGGAACCGAGCTGTAGTTTGAAGGGATCATGGTTTACTTGATGTGTTCTTATGTTTAGCACATAAGTGAGTATCACAGAAAGAAGGTATGAGTGGATAGTTAGGACTCTGCGTGAATGTTGTGTTTATTCATTTTGCAAAGACACCTATTTATAATGCCTTGTGTGCTTCAAATAAGTCATGAATGATTCAGAAACATTTTTATTCCTTATTTGTGGCTATCATAATTCTCATATGCATGGATGGAAACTTCTAATATGCTTTGTAGTTTACGTAAGGTTTTTTGTATATTCATGCAACCTTTTAGTGGGTAGTGGGTACCCTATCAAGTCCTCCAGTTCATAGGTATGGGAAAAATATTACCATGCATGTGAATTATAAAATATCTTTAAAAGGAAAAATGATTATATGCTTTTGGGGTTCTTTTTGTTACCTTCTAGTTTTACCGTTAATATATGTTGGATTTGCATAGCATATTTTTCTCACATGTAGATCACCAATTTAACCACTGATAATATATGATTCACTTTTTTTTTCTATAATTGTGACATATGTTCATGATTTTGTCACAATGGCCTATGGAAGAGTAGATATACTCATTAGTTTTCTTAATCTTTTCCCTTGCAACTACTATATACAGTATGTTTTATCTTGAATATCTCATTCACCTTGTCTTTTAGTATTCTTTTATCACCGTCATGGATAACAAGCAAGTATGGTTTTTACTATCTCATTCATAAATTTCACTTCTTTATTTATGCACATAACTTGTGCTTTTACTTTCATCGATATCCTATAGGGTGCTAATAGCAACTCTTTATACGGTGGATCTGGTACTCACAATGAACAAGCAGCGGGAGTGTATACCACCGATCTCGGCGAATGAGGGATCTCAAGAAACATCCTTTTACAATGGTAAATTTTTGTATAGACATAAACTTAGTTCTTCGCATGCATTGACTTCTATTATCATTATTCTTATTTTCTTTTTTGTTCGCAGAGGTCGGTGAGCTGACGTTTCTTATGAAGGACACAACAGAGATGACTTTGGAGACTACACACATTTTTGCATTGGTTGACTCTTAAGGTCAGTGGCATTGAGAGTCTTTTAACATATTATAATTATCGAAAATCTAAAGTTTTTTAACTAATAATTGTTTTGAGTTAAAACTACATGTTTTTTAGGGTTTCTTAAAAAATTAGGGTTTTGTTTTTAAAAAATTAGGGTTTGGCCGATTTTTATAAATAAAAAAAAGAATTGTTTTTTGAAACCCTAGATTACATATTGGATCATTTTAGATTAAATTGCATGATTAGTTGTTACGTCATGTAAATTAAAGGTTACAATCCGAAGAGATTTAATTGTTAAGATTTGAGGGATGATCCATGATGAACGTGCATGTTTTCATGGATCGTAAAATCGTATGTTTATATGATTTTATGTGTTACTTGCTTTATTTGATTCAATAAATCTTGAATTAGGGAAGACTTTTATATGAATATAAAAACCTAGATTAAAATGTTATTGAATAAATTGTATGCATGTGGCTATCTGATTTATTTCTCGCACATATAAATTGTTATTATGTGTTTAGGATTTAGTTTTTTTTTACTTGTTTATGTTAAAAATTGTACGAATTGTTGTAAACAAGGTTTTTTTTAAGAAACACAAATATGAACTAAATCATATTAAAAATCAAGATTTGTTTGAGATCTAAATTGCATAGAATTACGTTGATTGGTGAATTGCAATAATAGTCTAACGGCTACTCCTTTTGACAAACTATAAAGTGGGTATAATGCACCACTGGTCATGTACCCGGTTAAGGAAGGAGGTGTTAAGCCATTAGTCACTGACCAAATTCCAGGCTCGCATGTGCGTCAAATTAAAATTACCTACGACTATTATTTGAATTATACCTTAAGGTTAATTTACCGCAAATTCACATCCAAAATCACAATGAATAAGGTTATTGCTTTGTGCTTTAGCCATAAGTACGTTGTGAATAGTTGTGGGTAAATTCTTTGATTGGTTAAACCAATACGTCAACATAATTTATGTAGAAATTTAGTCTCGTGAAAAGTTTACTAAATGTTGTTATTAAACTTATCCTATGGAGTTGTATGCATGCTTCTCCATGCATTGATTTGACATCAAATTTATACCCTTAAAATTTAAGTCGAATGCTGTCTAATTGACCACTTGAAGTTACTACGTCATCAAATGAGATTTTTGGACGATGTTGCAATGGAGAGAAAACTTTCATATAATGAGAATTCGTATGATGGTTTTACGTTATTCAGATTAGACGACTTAATTAAGTTATCCAGTGAGATCTTGAAACTTAAGGCATTCGGAAGGGATGATACATGTTTACAATGCAAAACGTTTTTGGCAATGTAAATCCTTTAAATATATAGAAATTGAAAATTGTTTGTCAATTGAATTATTCGACAAGTCGCTATATTGAGTACATTCATTACTAGCAGATCAACTGATGTAATGGATCTACGTCAATATATGTTCTAGGGTTCAAGGAAAATACTATGGTTTATATACTGGGGTAATTTTATTTTCTTGAAAGTATTTTATTATCTAAAATACTAATATTTGAACTTATTTATGTAAAAATGGCTCAACCCGACAATAACACTATAAGTTATGCGTTCAAAACGTTTTTTGATCGTCCTGAACTTATTGTCCCAAACTTCAATGATTGGTACCGCTCACTAAGAATTATCTTGAGAGTAGCGGGTACTATTGATATCTTGACCACTCCTTATTCGGAGGATCTTGCTGAAGGAGCTTCTGAAGCGCAAAGGCTTGAACACGCTATTAATGTTAAGAAGCACTCGGAGATGGTTGCTTAATGTTAGGGAAAATGTCCCCTCTGTCACACCCCCAATTTATCAGAGTAAGGCAATGCAATGGGGTGCGACGGTCATGACTATTAATAAGTGTGTAAACACTTATCCTTTTACCACTTAATTATAATAATAACCAAGCCAAAACGTGTATTTAATGCCGTAAATGTCGGAATTATGCGTGGTTTGTGTTTTTATTGTGTTTTAGGACCAAAATGTGAAAAGGGAAGAAAACATGGGCTCTCACGGGCTTTTATCGAAGAAAAAGACAAAAGGCGAAGTCAAAAGATCAAGAGTGCAAAAAGAACGGAAGTCCAAAGCCTATTCTGAAGATTTATCGAAGAAAAAGTCTAAAGACGGAAGTTTAATGAAGTCGAAGAACTCAAGTCTAATAAATGAAGAAATTATAAGACGAGTTCAATTTATATCGACAAATCCCAAGACAACGTCGAGAAAGTCGAAGTATTTAAAAGACAAAAAGACGAGAAGAAAGAAGAAAAGATCAACACATGTTAATCCTCCTATAAATACCCTCCTAATTTCACATTAGGAGGTGTTAGCTAATTTGACACATTAGTCTTTCCATTTTACTTTCTTGCACTTTGATATTGTCATTTACTTAATTGTCTTTAATTTCAAGATTATTTCAAGTAAGTTGTTGAATCCTTATTTTTAATTTCAAGTTTTATATTAATCTCTCATTCTACCTTTCTTGTTTTGCTTAATCTTTATGCTTATTTGCTTATTGTCGTGCTTATTTGATTGTTTGTTATGTTTTTATGTGTTTGATTGTGTTGGCTTATTGATTTTATAGCTTATTGTGTGTTTGTTTTAATTTTAATTAAGTGTTTTTAAAAGTTATTTTATAAAAAGTTGATTTTAAATATTTTGCTTATTTGGTGTTTTTATAGTTTTTATTGGTGTTAAGTTTGGCTTATTTTAGAAATTAATTTAGCTTTTCCTCGATTAATTTTTGCTTATTTTTTGGCTTATTTTTATTCCCTGTTTGTTTGGATCTGCTGAACTCTAGATGCAGTGACCTTTCGTAAAAGAGTTTTGGTTTTTCTTACGAAACAATTATCTTCCAAAAGCTTTTTCTTACGAAACCCCTTTTTCTTCTAAAAGTTACGAAACAAGTTTATAAAAAGAAAAACCTACAAAAAGTTTTTTACTAAATTCTTGCGAAATGTTTTTTTTTAAATAAAAGTTACGAAACAAAAACAAAAACAAAGCATTAAAGTTACGAAACAAAAACTAAAAAAAAGTTACGAAATGTTTTGAAACAAAAGTTACGATAATGTTTTGAAACAAAAGTTACGAAAAGTTATAACTTTGACATGCCTACTTGCCTGCTTACATTCTTCCCGCCAATTTTGAGGTGTGTGCCTGGGTGCTTGACCTACTAACTTGGTTGCTTGTTTATTAATTAATATTGTTACGTAATAGTTTAGTTTTATATGAAAGTTGTTCCGATTTTTATTCTGAAAGTCATGTATTTTTAGTTGTATTTTTCGTCAATTTTTAGTATTAGTATTTTTTTCGAAATGTTTAAGTTTTATCTTTTATTTAGTACCCGCTTTAGTTTTTACCTCGTTTAGTTTTAAAGTAGCCACTTAGTCCTATTTCCTCCTTTTTCATTAGAGTAAACTTTATTTTCAAGTCGAAAGTTAATTTCTTCTTTTAGTTTTATTTTTATTAATTGTTTCGTTTTCATAATTGTTTTTAATATCGTTTCTTTATTATTTGTCAATCGTTTAAATTTTTTATTTATTCCTTTTATATTTTGTCATTTCCTTTTAAAGCTTTATTTTTATCTTTAATTAGTTTTAGACAACGAGACCTTTTCTTTTATTCACCAAAGACGACTGAGTCACACACTTTTCAACTGTAATCACTTCGAATCGAGTCGAGACGATTTCAACTTAATAAAATTCAGTTATTAAAATGGCGTCGCTGGCGGCTCTTTTCGTGAAGATTAACGGTTTTATGTGAGAGACGCGTTGGATTTTGGGACCCGTTCACTCGTGAACGTTATTTTTTGTGTCACAAATTTTCAAAAATCCTAAAAATCAAAAATTTTCAAAAAACCAAAAACATTAAAAAACTCATAAAACGTAATTCTTTTTCAAAAGTTTTACACCAAAAAGATTTTATTTTTCTAAGTAAATATATTTTGTCTATTTCTTTGGTATTTTTTTCTTTTGCAGGTGTATGCGTACTAGATCATCGTCTTATTCTGAGCCCGAGACTCTTGAAGACTTAGACATGGCCGGTGTACACAACAATAATAATCCACCTCACCCCAACATGAATAATAACAACCATGGCCCTCAACCAACCTTCGAACGGCGGAGGAGCTGTGTCAACCAACAATGAATGGACGTGGAGGACCGATTGCGCCGATGCAAATCACGGCTCCAGAGTTTTCGTTGAAGCATCACATGATCCAACAAGTTCAAAATACTTGTCCATTTCGCGGATTACCGGATGATGATGCCAACAAACATCTTGACAAATTCATTACTGTCACTCAAAGCATGAAATTGCCCGGTGTTACCATGGATTTTCTTTGCCTTCATCTATTTCCACACACTTTATCCCACCATGCCGAAAAATGGTGTGACCGTCTTCCTAAGAATTCAATTCATACATGGGACGAGATGACTCAACGGGGGTCGCGCTACTTTCCACCATCCATGGTCACGAGCCTTCGGAATCAAATCAGTGGTTTCACGCAAGAACTTGATGAATCACTTTTCGATGCTTGGGGACGTTATAATGTTTTGATCGATCGATGTCCTAATCACAATATTCTCCCCGTCACCTTAATTGATACTTTCTACAACGGTTTAACTTTTCATGACCGTGATACGATTAATGCAGCCGCTGGTGGCACATTTATGAAAATAAGACCCAAGGAGTGTAGAGAGCTTATAGAGAACATGACTACTCATCACAAAAATTAGGATTCATCCGCATCTTCAAGGAATAACCCGAGAGTCAATGTTTCTTCTACTTTATCACACACCGATATGACCGAATCACCCGCATGATGGCCGAAATGAACAAAAATATCCTACTCATAGCTACGAATAAACAACAACAATTTAAAGCTGTAGCACTTTCTTGTGAGATTTGTGGCGGTCCTCATTCATACACTGATTGTCCTTCTACTCATGACAATCCGGAAAACGTGTATGCGGCTTATGGTAACTATTCAACGGAAAGCTATCAAGCCCGACCTCAAGGAGATCGTAACTTGCTAAGTTACCGTTCTAACAACTTTCTTTCACCCGATTTTTCTCCTCAAAACCACAATCCCAACAACTTTAATAGAAGCAATCCAAACCCACTTCGAGCTTCTACTCCATATCACCCACCCGCTCAACAAGCACCACCCATCACTCCACCCACGACTTATAATCATGATGTTGAAACTTTCATAAGGACCCAATGAGAGGTAGTTAAGAATCTGCAAAGCCAAATCATTAACTTGAAAGGAGATATCACTAAGCAAGGGAATGATATTCGAACCGAGCTTAGATTTGAAGAATATGATGGCTAGTTTCTTCCAAACCACTCAACCCTCTACTTCGGGCTCTCTCCCTTCAAATACCGTCACCAACCCAAGAGCGAATGTGAGTGTTATTACTACACGCAGTGGAGAAACTCTTGTAGGACCTTCTACCCCTCCCCCAGTTACTCCATCTACACCTCCTCCACCCCCATTTATTCCTCCTACTTCCACGCCTAGTACTAGTTCTCCATTACCGTCTCCACTTCTTAATGAAGAAGTACCCAAGAAACACCCTTCACCAACCCCACCTTCCACCTTTAAACCCTCAACATCTAAATCTACACCTACCACACCTTCACCTCCTACATCTCCTAAACCCAATATTCCTTATCCATCTCTATTAGACAAGTGCAAATTGCTCACCAAGGATGACATTCAAGTGACAAACTTTTTGAAAAAGATTTCGGGCGTGAATATCACCATTAGCCTTGTTGAAGCTCTTGCCCAAATGCCCACATTCGTTAAGATGTTTAAGGAGTTGCTTAGTAAGAAGTAGAAGATGGCCGAGTTTGTTAATACTCGATTGAATGAGAATTGTTCTGCAGTTTTTCTTAAAGAACTTCCAGAAAAACTTGGAGATCCCGGTCGTTTTGTGCTACCATGTACTTTTAACCAAACCAAAGAATTTACTGCCTTAGCCGATCTCGGGGCAAGTATTAATATGATGCCATTAACTGTTTGGAAAAAGTTATCATCCCATCTTACACCAACAAAGATGACTCTTGAGTTAGCAAATCAAACTCTCGCTTACCCCGTTGGTATTGTCGAAGATGTGTTCGTTAAAGTTGGTACCTTCACTTTTTCGGTCGATTTTGTTGTTGTTGATTATGAAATAGACCCTCGTATTCCGTTAATACTTGGACGGCCATTCTTGAGAACCGGAAAAGCTTTAGTCAATGTTGCCGGAGGTGAACTCATTTTAAGAGTCGGGAATGATGCACAAGTGTTTAAAATGGGGAATCGGCGAATATGATTAACGTGCTTCAAGACAAGCTAGATACAACTACCTGTGAAAGTACAAAGCTTGATGATTTTGTCGTCTACAACAATCCTCTTTTTGATTCCTGCTATGATAATCCACTTTTCTAAGATGATGTGGATGATTCTCTCTCTAATTTGGATCCTCCACCAATCTATGATGATGATTCTAGTTCCGATGTGGATGATTATGATGATTTTACTTCAGAGTATAAAGACATGCCAACATATGATGATTTTGATGATGTTGATACTCTTTCGAGTGATTCTTCACATGATGACCTTGTTCCTACTTTTGATGAAGATCCTCCACCAATAATGCTTGATCCTACTTTGGATGACTACTCATTTGAGGAAGATTTTGCTACTTTTCTCAATACCTACTTCCCCAATGAGAATGATTCTCCACCTTTGGACTTTGATTATGGTCTTTATCCTCCTTCGGATATGAAGAAACCCGTTTCAAAGGAGAAGAAGCCGGATGACACCGATATCCGTAGTACCTATGTCTTGACACCTCTCTATCCACCTTCTGAGGACGAGATTGTGCAATTTATGAGCGGATCCTCTTCAAGGTCTACTGAGCCTGAGTGTTATTTTCCCTTAAAGGAAAAGGTGTTCGATCCCGGTATTGCAATTTTTAAGCCATCTCAGTATCCATCTGATGCAATAAAAGGAAAGATTTTTGGAAACAATGTATATATGCTTGCACTTCATCATACTTTCTACCACCATGCTCAACAACTGCTTAAGGGAACCTTGCCTACTCTTCTTTGGCTTGCCTTGTTCACCTTAAGCTTGTGCTATTTGATGGACGAAAACCATGTATTTGATCCCGGTGGATGTTCTTCAAGGTTCTTACCATGCTAATCAAGGTCGAGTCAGGCTCACGACTCGGTGAACAAAAACAAGCGCTTCTCGGGAGGCAACCCGCGTATATATCCTTTTTCTTTGTTTTTATAATAAGTGTAGGGGGAGACCCTAGTATGTGTTTGTTGTTTTCTTTCTTATGATGTGCAGGGATTCGAGCGTTCAAAGATCCATTCTTGATGACTTTTGATGACCCGTGATTCCGTGTACCCGTCTTCCCGGTTTTATCCTAAACTCTTTTGATTCACTATTTTATATTTTTCAATATTAAAATAGGAATCGCTTTAGTTGTCTCTACCCGAGCAAGATTTAAACAACGTGCACAATGTCCTAAGTGTAGGGGAGCTTACTTCCACATGCTTAAACATTGAGAACAATGTTTATATTCAGTGTAGGGGGACTTCTATCGAAGTTAAGTGGGCTTTTGCATGAATTTGTCCTCATTTTAACCGGAAAATTGATTTTTCGACATTTTTCAAAATTTTTGATCTATTTTGGCCTATTAGTATTTTCCTTTGTTATCGTTATTTTCTTTCTTAGAATAAATTTTTAATAAAATGGTTTTAATAAGCTTAGATGTCGTTGATATATTAGGCTCGTCATGAATCTTTTGACTCAACCCGAGTTTACTTATCTAAGTTTACACTAGCTAGTATCCTTAACGTGTTTAAGTCAAGTTTTGCTAGGCTTTTATATAGGGAACTTTAAAACGCGAAAGTCTTAACTCTTACTGGTTAAGAACAATAACTTTTCGTAAGTTCCAATAATTGATCCTAGAAAGTCGTTTATCAAGGGAACTTTAAAATGCAAATTCTGAAACTTGAAAGAGTCTTAGAGGTTGCAAGATCCTACAGATGACTTGAAAACCCGAAACTTTGATTTAATAGGCTAAGCATCCACGAGTCTCATTCCTTGAGATTTTAAATTATGGAGAACGAGAGATGATAGAGTCACTTATAAGTTTGGTATTCTTTCATGAATTTATGTGAGTTTATTATGAGCTTTTTCTCCCATCGCTTGTTAATAAATTTAATTGCAATAAATAAGGTCGTACGATTTGAAAAGTTACTTAGCTTCTAGCACAAGATCGTTTAAAATTTGCTCGGTATTAATTAGAGTTCATAGCCAAGGTATAACTTATTGGAGCGGGATGCGAAGATTGGCGAGTCCGAAAAGGCCCTAACAATGCATGAGGGCTACATTTTGTTGCTAAAGATCCAAAGTGATGTGAAGAATCATTTATCAAAAATCAATATGAAGGACCGAGACACGCGACGAAAAGCAAATACTCCCCTAAAGATCATGGAGAAGTCTATCCGAAAAGACCCTAGCAAGGTATGAGGATAAATAGATCCAAGTCCTAAAAGGAGGCGGATCGTTGTATATCAAAATCCCAAATAAAGATTGGAGAAAAATGAAGAAGTCGTTGTCCAAGTATGAAGAATCTTTCAAGTGAAGAAATTCCTATTATGAAGAGAAGACCATTATTTCATGAACGTCTCTCAAGATTTGAAGTATGAAGTCAATGCCAAATATCGATCCGAGAAAGGTCTCAAATCGTGAAGCGAGTTATGCCAAGATATGAACTTTATGAGGTCCCGAGAAGCAGTTTTAAAAGATTTTGTCCTTTAGCTAACTATTGATTAAATCGTCCTACTTTATTTTCAGCCTAAATAAACTATCGAAATAAGTCAAACAATGCATCCTCGTGATCATTCAAGACAACAATAAAGCATAAGAGATACACCTAGGAATAAGGGAGTCTAAGTGAATAATTGGGCCATGAATTTGTGTTAGTTTGCTAACTTATAATAACAATATCTCGTTTTTAAGGTTGGTATGGGGAACGTGAAACTTGAGGGTGATAAACATTCATGACATTCCAAAACCCAAAGGTAAGTCTTTGATATTTTTACTTGTTTTTCTTCCTTTAAATATTTTGTAATTTTCTATCTCTTTTAGTTTCCCTAATGTCTTATGTTTAATAAAGTCCAAGGTAGGTTAATTATAATGAAAAATGTATATCTTGCTTTGTAACTAATGCATTGCATGAGGGCATTGCAATGGTCAAGTGTGGGGGATTTAATAAGTGTGTAAACACTTATCCTTTTACCACTTAATTATAATAATAACCAAGCCAAAACGTGTATTTAATGTCGTAAATATCGGAATTATGCGTGGTTTGTGTTTTTATTGTGTTTTAGGACCAAAATGTGAAAAGGGAAGAAAACATGAGCTTTCACGGGCCTTTATCGAAGAAAAAGACAAAAGACGAAGTCAAAAGATCAAGAGTGCAAAAAGAACGGAAGTACAAGGCCTATTCTGAAGATTTATCGAAGAAAAAGTCTAAAGACGGAAGTTTAATGAAGTCGAAGAACTCAAGTCTAATAAATGAAGAAATTATAAGACGAGTTCAATTTATATCGACAAATCCCAAGACAACGTCGAGAAAGTCGAAGTATTTAAAAGACGAAAAGACGAGAAGAAAGAAGAAAAGATCAACACATGTTAATCCTCCTATAAATACCCTCCTAATGACACATTAGGAGGTGTTAGCTAATTTGACACATTAGTCTTTCCATTTTACTTTCTTGCACTTTGATATTGTCATTTACTTAATTGTCTTTAATTTCAAGATTATTTCAAGTAAGTTGTTGAATCCTTATTTTTAATTTCAAGTTTTATATTAATATCTCATTCTACCTTTCTTGTTTTGCTTAATCTTTATGCTTATCTGCTTATTGTCGTGCTTATTTGATTGTTTGTTATGTTTTTATGTGTTTGATTGTGTTGGCTTATTGATTTTATAGCTTATTGTGTGTTTGTTTTAATTTTAATTAAGTGTTTTTAAAAGTTATTTTATAAAAAGTTGATTTTAAATATTTTGTTTATTTGGTGTTTTTATAGTTTTTATTGGTGTTAAATTTGGATTATTTTAGAAATTAATTTAGCTTTTCTTAGATTAATTTTTGCTTATTTTTGGCTTATTTTTATTCCTTGTTTGTTTGGATCTGCTAAAGTCTAGATGCAGTGACCTTTCGTAAAAGGGTTTTGGTTTTTCTTACGAAACAATTATCTTCCGAAAGCTTTTTCTTACGAAACCCCTTTTTCTTCTAAAAGTTACGAAACAAGTTTATAAAAAGAAAAACCTACGAAAACTTTTTTACTAAATTCTTGCGAAATGTTTTTTTTAAAATAAAAGTTACGAAACAAAAACAAAAACAAAGCATTAAAGTTACGAAAAAAAAAGTTACGAAACAAAAACTAAAAAAAAAGTTACGAAATGTTTTGAAACAAAAGTTACGATAATGTTTTGAAACAAAAGTTACGAAAAGTTATAACTTTGACATACCTACTTGCCTGCTTACATTCTTCCCGCCAATTTTGAGGTGTGTGCCTGGGTGCTTGACCTACTAACTTGGTTGCTTGTTTATTAATTAATATTGTTACGTAATAGTTTAGTTTTATCTAAAAGTTGTTCCGATTTTTATTCTGAAAGTCACGTATTTTTAGTTGTATTTTTCGTCAATTGTTAGTATTAGTATTTTTTCGAAAAGTTTAAGTTTTATCTTTTATTTAGTACCCGCTTTAGTTTTTACCTCGTTTAGTTTTAAAGTAGCCACTTAGTCCTATTTCCTCCTTTTTCATTAGGTAAACTTTATTTTCAAGTCGAAAGTTAATTTCTTCTTTTAGTTTTATTTTTATTAATTGTTTCATTTTCATAATTGTTTTTAATATCGTTTCTTTATTATTTGTCAATCGTTTTAATTTTTAGTTTATTCCTTTTATATTTTGTCATTTCCTTTTAAAGCTTTATTTTTATGTTTAATTAGTTTTAGACAACGACACCTTTTCTTTTATTCACCAAAGACGACTAAGTCACACACTTTTCAACTGTAATCAATTCGAATCGAGTCGAGACGATTTCAACTTAATAAAATTCAGTTATTAACTATCACAAGATATAGATACAAAGAACGACTATTTAAAAGCCGTTTTATTTAATTAAAAGCATAAAACTTGTTCGGAAGTGAATTAAAAAAGATCATAATAAAACATTGTTCCAAAAGACTTTAACATTGATCCAAATATCCAAACACTAGTCAGGACTATTTTTATTAAAAATCTCCCATGCATAACCACGCCCACTCCTCCGTCTTGATACCTAAGAAAAACATTGCTAAAGCGTCAACACAAAGGCTGGTGAGTTCATAGGTTTAAGTTAAAATAGTGTGATGAACCATAAGATTTTCAAAGCAACCGACATATAATCTTATATAAAATACAAGATTATAATCAAAAGTATACGTTTTAATAACCTACGTCTAAGCTCATGACACCGAAGCGTTAACGAAACCGACAAGATATAATAAGAGCCCGAGCAAATGCCTATCCCGAAGAATTTGTAAAGGATAAAATGTAAGTGTATCTAACTTTAGTCACACAACCAAATTAGATAGGGAGGTTAATCCCGATAGATTTATCCAAACATTCGCGCACTTACACTAAGTAATGAACGGTTCATGATAGTGGGCTAAAAGGCAACATGGGATAACGGGACTTAGACATCAAGTAGGTAAACGTATGAGTTTTAAGACACTTATGTTCATCCTTTAAAACAAACAACGTTCTCACCCCAAAATAGTTAAAACAGTTAAAAGTGGGGCTATGAAACTCACCTTGATGAAGTAGTAAATATGATCAACAAAGATAGCATGGAAAATCAAGGCACGCAAAACGATGCGCAAACGATCTACTCGTAACTTAAGTAAAATATCCGTACTTAGGCTATATACAAGAAATAATAACGTATAATGCACTTGGTTGATAATCTATACTTGCTCTTGATTTATAAAATGTTTTTATACATTTTTCACGTTCAACCATTTTAGTCACGGGGTCAACTTTGGGTCTCGATATCTCATTAAAAATAGTCCGAAAAATAAACGGGTTCTTGTTATAAAAACTAGGCCGCGGGGTATCCGATATTTGATAAATATCACATTTTTATGAAGTCCCTAAGTATAGAAAATAATTAGGCAAAGTAGAGCACCCACACACAAAATATAACAAATAAAGTTTAATTATATATAAGGGTCGATTAAGCATCTTTGGAAATTAATTGCAGGTTCGTTATTCAACCTTAAGACAAACGGAAAACCGTTTGAAAACTAGGCCGCGTCGAGTTTAATAAGATATTTTTAGATGGTCGGGGCATGGTCTTTAGGTTGGTTAAAAACAGGTGCAAAGTAGAGTGATCGGGCCAAATCTTATACTACTATAATACTTTCATTCCTTTGTTTGTAAGTTGGGTAAGTAATAGCAAGTTTTGGATCCTGTTTTTCTGCCATACGTTCTAGCACACGCACCCCCTGTTGTCTAAGTACTACCCTTTTGTTCTCAAAATGAAATTTCCTTGTGTTTTACTGTTTCTCCATGGCCTAGTCCAAAAGAAAGAACACGGTACCCCTTTTATATAATAACAATACCATACATACATACACACATACATAAGTAGTACACTTTTCGTATAATAACTCAAAAAGAAGTAGGGTGTCTGCAACTACTATTTGCCACAGGGCCCCCAAAAGAAGAGTGGTCCTCAACTTGTTTTCATAGTTGCTTTACTCCTGACATGCATTCCTACGATAATTAGCTAAATTGACAAACTCTTTATTTGTACTCCTACTGTTTCGCAACCAAAAAGAATCAAGGGGTCCTATATGCTTTAACTATTACAGTATCATGTATGTGCATACATATCATGGCAACACTCAATTCACATAGCATACAACTTACTCACCACAGTGGACTAGTATCATTTCTGCCCTCTTTGAACAGATTTACAAGAAGCAAGAAGGAAAGAAAGGGGGGACCATCAATATGTTTTTACTTAACATTCATATTTATATATCTTCCAAAATTTCTAGTTTTGGGTTCCTGGTTGCTTTACAGACAAACACATAGCACAACGTAAGGCTTCATGTACACGCCTACTGCTAACATACACGCATACACATTTTTATAAAGATCGAACGAGTTTTACAAGGTAGAGGGTTCGTGATGTTTTCATGCACACACACAAGTACACAATCATGCTAGTTATTCAAGGATTACTCATTCGACCATAGCATATGTTTATAAGCACTGCCTCCTAATTATGTTTACACGCATACATTTTAGTTATGAAAAGGAAAGAAAAAGAAAATGTTTTAGCCCTTAGTTCATTCTCATACGTAGGACACAAACATGCATACACACACATACACACTCACCACATACCCGCATGTATTACAAACTCACCTAAGGATGTTCCTACCTTGCCACCCCACGTTATTATACAAGTATACATACAACATTTACATATAAACATGAGTTACTTTATGTATTGTGGTTTGTTTCTAATCTTTTTCATGCATGCAATTACATGCCTCAGATAGTTACATACTGTTTGAGCATCATGATATAATAGTTATTGTTTTTCATGTAATAATTCATGCTCAAACACACTACCCTACACACAACTTACCACTGGAGTTTGCACAAATTTGGGCTCAGACCTTCTGGTTGTTCATATACATACGCATAACATACCATACCCCAACCGTATTTCATGTTCAAAGATGGTTACACATAGAATCATCTTTGCATTTCTTATAAACCTAAGTTATTTGTATAGAAACATATATGTTCTTTACATAAATGTCATATCCGCTCACTATATAAGATCATACAAGGATTGTATAGGGATCATGCACCTTGCTATCTCCTGTTCGCACCCTTTAGACCTAATATTATTCCTACATTGTTTTTGCCAGTAATTTCGTTTTAGGTCATTGTTCATATACAACCCATACCCTTGACCCGTGACTTAGCTTTATTGTTTGATACAAGTTCTCGGTTGTTAAGTTACATGTTGAGAAAGTATAGATATCAACCAAATATAAGTTAGAGAAGAGTTACGATGGACTTACAATAGTCCTTAGCTACAAGAAATGGGATGACAAGGACTAGTATTTCCTTAACCTGAACAAGTACCCATGATAAACCAAGTTCCATAAGCCTTTAACCTAATTCCAAGTGACTAAAATACCAAACTGATACTCCTTCTATGCTTCCTTGTTCTAATGGCAGTAACTCATAGTGTTTAAAAGGGAAAGATATTTGTTTCTTTATGAGTGAAGGTGTGTGTGTTATTCTTGCCAATGGGTTATTATTTATAAGGTCACAATTGAGTTTAGGGTTTCTAACTTCTTAGTTAGTGTTTGCAAAGAATTTGGTCCATTTGTAACTAGTTAGTTGAACTAAGAGTACCATGTTTTATGGTGAGGGACTTGGGAAGAACAAAAGCGACCTAGGATTTGCTTATGGCAGAGAAAGGGAAGGGGTTTTAAGCATTCAAGGTTTAACCATTTATTGCAAGGGTGTTGTACAAGTTTAAGAATTGAAACCATGGGGTCTTTAATGGTTATCCGGTGGCTAAGGAAAAAAGAGAAGACAACAAGTACATGTATTAATGGTGGGGGGTAAGGTACAAGGTAAAGTTCCAAGGAAGTGAAGGGGGGTAAGTAAAACGTGTGTTTTACATCTCTAAGAGGAAATGAGATATTCGTTTTTAGCTACTATAATTGAGAGTTGTTGTGAGTTTTTAAATCATTAAAGAAACCATAGAAAATAGTAAAGGTGATGTGCACAAGTGTATGGGATGGTTAGTGGTGTAGTAGCAAAGAGGAGATTTTGTTTTCATTTTGATAAATTGTAAGTTTGTTGGTAGTTAAATTTATGAGGGTAGTGAAACTTAAATGTTTATGTGTTGTGCGAAATGTTTGAGTAGTAGTATAGTAGTTTCATAAGTTGGGTAAACGTGAAATTCCTAAATGTGCCATTTATATACACGAAGTGAAAATATTTGCTTTGTGAACCTCTTAAGTGAGATTACGTTGATACAAACTAATGTTGATTCTTAAAATAAAAATTCCTAGTACATAACGTAATGAATAATAGTCATTCACGTAATAATCTTCATGATCGTCATTCATTTAAATTAGTACACAAAATACGCGTAACCAATCGAGAACATCAATAGACACATAAGTCTAACCCGAACCACCGTGTTTCACGAAAATTAAATAGATTCACAATTCACGTTTGTGACATCCGACATCCTTTAAGTTTGAGCTTCGACCCCAAAGCTGATACTTCGATGAAACTTATCTAATTAAAAGATGAGTGTATTTAAGCTTAAATTGGTCTTCACGCTCCCAAGTAAACTCGGGTCCTCTTTGTGCATTCCAACGCACTTTCACGATCGGTATACGAATTTGTCTAAGTCGTTCCATTTCACGGTCTATAATTTCAACGGGTTCTTCAATAAACACGAGCTTGTCGTCGAGTTGAATTTCTTCTAACGGTATAACGAGTGTCTGACCTGATAGACATTCATTCAAATTGCAAATGTGGAACACATTCTGCACGCGACTAAGTTCTTAATGTAAGTCTAAAAGGTAAGCAACTTTACCGATTCGTTGAGAAATCTTGGACGGTCCAATGTATCGAGAATTTGACTTTTTCGTTTTTCCAAAACGAATGACACCTTTCCATGGTGCGACTTTAACATGACGAGGTCTCCAACATAAAATTCCAATGAGTTGCGTTTTACACAGTCTCGTTCGTCTTGATGACAGAGAAAATAGTCTTAAGTTATTTACTTATAAGTCGCACATGGCGCTTTTAACTTAAACGACGATATGGGGATATTTGACGTTCATAGATCTAAACAATTTTTCTTTGGCAATTAACGCGATCTTGGGGATTTTTATAACTTCGCTAATTTATCTTATTTTTTACGATGACTACTATGAGAATACTCGCGTTCGACCACGATCATACGTAGTTAATCAGGCTACATACGTCTTGGGCCTAACGATTGCATCCTCCTTTTTGTTATCAATTGTTTCTTTGAGATTTTTGATTTATATATTGGTAGTTCATAGTTCAGTCATGAAAGAAAGGAATCCAAATTCATAACAAATACATATTTAGACGACTTCCATAGAAAAGTACAAATACACAATTCTTAATAGGGTTGTTGCCGCCCGCATTGTAATCACTCAAGCACCACTAAGGCTCGACATGCTTCTCCGTCCTCAATCTGGTTCACCAGGCCTGGGCAGTTCCTTTTGATGTGCCCTTCTTCTCCACATCCATAACATGTCACTTGGGTAGCGGTCCAACAATCTTATGCTTGGCGACCGATCCTTTTGCAGTTTCCACATCTCTCGGGACAAGGACCGTGGTGATGAAAGTTGCATTCCACGAAGTACGGTAGGTTTACAACATGTTGGAAATTTAATATAATTGTGGGATATGGTCATACTTGTAAATGGGTTTGGAGGTACGGAGTGTACACCCATTAAGTCCCTGACCACCCTAGAAGACTCAATATAGTGGTTGCTGATGATTCCTGTTAGAGGCTAGTTTAGCCTTGTCAGTGGCTGACTTTGCCTTGTCAGCGACTAGGCTTTGCCTTGTCAGCGGCTAGGCTTTGCTTTGTCAGCGGCCGAGTCATCAGTGGTGGGTTATCTTTGTAACCTCTTTGACCGTTTCATAAGGGGGTTAAGATTGACTTAATGACCATTATTCTGGTCATGTAACCACTATGTAATCATGTGGGAAATAATGAGATTAATTGGCCGATTAATTCTCATTATTTCTTTGACTATGAGTTACATTCCTTAGGGAATGGGATCACTATAAATAGTGATCATACTTTCATGAGGAAAAATATACAAAAACAAGAAACACTTACACGCACAGAGTTCTTGATTTGTGCCTAAAACAAGAACTAACTCTTGGTTTTATCCCAAGGAGGTATTCGTGTTAACCCAGGCATAGGGTCGAATAATCTTCTTTGGAAAGTGATTACACGACTTCAAGAGATATCCGGTAACCATTCATTGGTATGTAGTTAGGCTGTTGATTATCTTTACCCTGTTGGAACGAAGTAAACCCCAACAATCAAAGAATATTATATTGTGATAATCAATGGCGGCGACAATGAAGCATATGGTGGCTAACTTCTCCAAACTGGACAAGTTTGAAGGGGTTGATTTTAGGAGATGGAAAAAGAAGATGCACTTTCTTCTTTCTACCATGAACGTGGTGTACGTGCTGACCACTCCCATTCCCGATGGTGGTGTCGATGCTACTTTGGAGGAGATGCGGAAAAGGAGCAAATGGGAGAACGATGACTATGTGTGCCGTGGTATTATTCTCAATGGTATGTCTGATTCCTTAATTGATATTTACCAAAATTTTGAATCTGGTAAAGAACTATGGTATTCCTTGGAAGCCAAATATATGGCTGAGGATGCATCAAGTAAGAAGTTCCTTGTGAGTGATTTCACAAATTACAAAATGACTGATTCAAGACAAGTCATGGAACAATACAATGAACTCCTTGGAATACTTGGTAGATTTACACAACATAAAATGAACATGGATGATACCATTCAGGTCTCGTCTGTCATTGACAAACTACCTCCTTCTTGGAAAGTTCTCAAGCACACCTTAAAACATAAGAAGGAGGAGTTAACTCTTGTTAAGTTGGGCAGTCATTTGCGCATTGAGGAATCCCTCAGGGTGCATGAAAGTGATAAGCCAAAGAGCAACAATGTTGCTGGTTCATCTGTTGTCAATATGGTGGAGCATAACAACTCCACCAGGTACAATGACAACAAGGGCAAACGTAAGCATTAGGATAACACCAAAGCTAACCCCAACAAGAAGTCATCAGTGGCTTGTTGGAAGTGTGGGAAACCTGGACACTTAAAAAGGGATTGCAAAGGTGTTAGAATTGGCAACAAAGCTAATGGATCAGGCACAAAAGGTCAGAATATGTTTAATGAATCTCTCCAGATTTATTATGTTACATATGTATCTGAAGCTTATTTTGTGTAGGATGATGATGTGGCGTGGTGGGTTGACTCTGGAGCAACAGTTCATGTGTGTAAAGATAGATGCTGGTTTATGAGTCAATGAGTGATGGATCTATACTTCACATGGGAAATGAGTCAACAGCCCTAGTGCATGGACGTGGTTGTGTAGATCTTAAGTTTAGTTCTGGAAACATTGTTTCTTTGTTTAATGTTTTGCATGTTCCTAATATTAGGAAGAACTTGGTTTCTAGTAGTGTTTTGAATAATTGTGGTTATAAACAAGTGATTGAATCTAATAAATTTGTTTTATCTAAACATGGTGTGTTTATTGGTTTTGGCTATTTGAGTAATCAAATGTTCAGGCTTAATATTGATTCTAGTATAAATGTTGATTATGTCCTGATGACTACCACTAAACTGAATGATTCATCACTATGGCATGCTAGCCTTTGACATGGACACTGATAAGTGTCAGACTTATATGCTGAATAAAATTACTAAGAAACTATTTCCGGATGTAAAACGTGAAACTTCAGTTTTGGAGCTAATACACAGTGACCTATGTGATTTGCATGCTACTCCCTCATTAGGGAATAAGAAATACTTGGTAACATTTATTGATGATGCTTCTAGGTTTTGTTATGCTTATTTGTTGCATACTAAGGATAAAGCATTAGATAAATTTAAAGTATTTAAAACTGAAGTTGAATTACAACAAGGAGTCCAAATCAAAAGATTTAGGACTGATAGGGGAGGTGAGTACATGGATACTTTGTACTTTCAGTCTGTTGGAATCATCCATGAGACAACTGCCCATTATACTCCACAACAAAATGGTATATCTGTAAGTAAAATTAGAGTACTAAAAGAGATGGTTAACTCCATGTTGTCATACTCAGGACTGAGTCAAGGGTTTTGGGGAGAAGCTATGTTAACATCTTGCTATTTATTAAATAGGGTTCCTAATAAAAGGAACAAGATTACCCCTTATGAACTCTGGACTAAAAGGAAACCAAACTTGAATTACCTCAAAGTTTTGGGTTGTAGGGCTGTTGTAAGACTCCCTGATCCAAAGGTGAAAACCTTGGGTGAAAGAGACATTGAATATATCTTTGTTGGATATGTTGAGCATTCCAAGGCTTATAGGTTTTATGATATTTAACCTAATGATTCAGTTTCAATAAACTCAATCATTGAATCCAGGTATGCTAACTTTGATGAGACTAGGTTCTCATCAGTCCCTAGACCAAGCCTTAGGACTCCTACTGGAGCTAAGGACATTGGTGCTTCAACGGAACCTGAAAGGGTCCCTGATGAGGTTGTGGTTCAGCAACCTGAGCCTGAGCTTAGAAGAAGCACAAGGCAAAGGACTCCAAAGAATTTTGGGCCTGAATTTCAACTATACCTAGTTGAAGGAACAAGGGATGAGGTCTCTGACCAGTACTACTATTGCTTTAATGTTGAGGATGATCCCAAAACATTTGATGAAGCAATGAAGTCCCAAGATGTTGCTTTCTGGAAAGAAGCAATCAATGATGAGATGGATTCCATCATGGGCAACAACACTTGGGTGTTGGTGGATCTACCTCCAGGTTGCAATCCACTTGGATGCAAATGGATCTTCAAAAGAAAGATGAAGGTAGATGGAACTATTGAAAAGTTCAAGGCAAGGTTAGTCATTCAAGGCTTTAGGAAAAAGTCAGGGATAGACTACTTTGATACTTATGCTCTTGTAGCACGCATACGTACCATAAGAATGCTGATTGCTCTAGCAAGTATTCACAATCTGATTATTCATCAGATGGATGTGAAGACAGCATTCTTGAATGGTGATCTAGATGAGGAGGTTTATATGAACCAACCTCAAGGTTTCATCATGCCTTTGTGAGGTCTCAACAAAACTTAGCTGATCACTTGACGAAGGAATTGGCTAGAGACTTGGTTATAAAGTCTACTAAAGGGATGGTTTATAATAAGTGTGAAAACACTTATCCTTTTACCACTTATCTCCAATAATAACAAGACCAAAACGTGTATTTTATGTCGTAAAAGTCGGAATTATGCGTGGTTTGTGTTTTTATTGTGTTTTAGGACCAAAAGATGAAAAAGGAAGAAAACACGGGCTTTCACAGGCTTTTATCTAAGAAAACGAGAAAAGACGAAGTCAAAAGATCAAGAGTGCAAAAAGAACGGAAGTCCAAGGCCTATTCTGAAGATTTATCAAAGAAAAAGTCTAAAGACGGAAGTTTAATGAAGTCGAAGAACTCAAGTCTAATAGAAGAAGAAAATTACAAGACAAGTTCAATATATATCGACAAATCTCGAGACGACGTCGAGGAAGACAAAAGATTTAAATCGAGTCGAGAAGAAAGAAAGAAGAGGCAACACATGCACACCTTCCCATTTTCCCTATAAATACCCTCCTAATACACATTGGGAGGGTTGGTTAGTTTTTAGCAGTTAGTTTCAATTTTTCATTTTTCTTTCTAGTTTTAGAGAGAGAAGTTCTCCACTTTCTCTCACTAAGTTTTCATCTTTTCTTTCTTTTAATCTTTCAAGATTAAACCTTTTGTATTTTGATTTCATTAATCAAGTTCAAGTTAAGCTTTTAATCTTTCATCTCTTTCTACCTTTCTTTGATTTTAGATTAATTTTGGTGCGAAATACTTCAAATCCGTGTTGATCTTAATGTTTTCGTGCTTAAAAAGTTAATCTTTTTATGCCTACTTAAGTTTTCATACGAATAAGCTTTAATACCTTTGTGCTTATTGGCTTGTTTATATGTTTAGCTTATTTCCTTTTTAAAAGTTTTCTTAAAAAGTTCATCTTTTTATAGTTTGATTTAAAAGTTGCTAGTTTTAAGATTGGATAAGTTGTTATTCGTGCTTATTTAGCCTTTTTCATATTAGATTCGTTCAAGTTTTGGTGTTAGCTTATTCCTATAGCTTATATCCTAGCTTATTTTCCGAATCATAAGGTAATCGGAAAGGGTAAACCCCTTTCCGATTTGGTATTCCGATTACTACCCCCTCATTCCGATCATCATGATCGGATTAGGGTTTTGAACTTTCCGATTGTGGAGGTTTTTGGTGATATTCCGATTAGCTTAGTGTTTTAAGATATTCCGACTAGAGCTGTTTTTCCATTATTCCGATTGCCTTTTTTATGCTATTCCGATTGAGCTTTCGGACGACATTATTCCGACGAAAGTTGTTTGCCATATTCCGATTAGAGATATTTCCAGCATTCCGACCAGGGTGGGGGTAGTCCGATCAGCCACATTTGTCAGCATTCCGATCAGCCTTACTTTCCGACCAATTATTCCGATCTGATTCCGATTTGGCATTCCTATGGATTAAATTCTTGTTTTTTACAAAGTTTCCAAGTTTTAGATTTATTAAGTGTTCAAGTATTTTTCTAATCTTTTCTTTAAGTTTTCAAGCATTTATTTTTAACTCGTCATTTTAATTTAATCTTTAAACTTCTACTTTACTCAACGACACTTACATATTTGCTATTAGTTTAAAATAGATAATCAACCAAACCATTCTCTTGTTCACCAAAAGACAATTGAGTCGCACTTTAGACTGGAAATCAATTCGAAAAGATTCGGACGATAAGATTTTATACTTGGTGTCAAAAACCTTGTATTAAATGGCGCCGCTGCCGGCTCTTTTCGTTAAGATTACCGGTTTCTAGTGAGAGACGCATTGAATTTTGGGATCCGTTCTTTGAACGTTATTTTCCTTGCTTCAAAAATTTTCAAAAACCCTAAAAAATATAAAATTCTTCAAAAATACAAAAACATTAAAAAAATCATAAAAAGCAATTTTTTTCCAAAGGTTTTGCACCAAAAAGATTATATAGATATTCTCTTTGTATATTTTTCTTCTGCAGGTGTATGCGTACTAGATCTTCAAATTATTCTGAGCCCGAGACTCGTGAAGATTTAGATATGGCTGGTGTGAATAACAATAATAACAACCCACCTCTACCCAATTTGAATAACAACAACAACAATGTTCTCCTACCTGATTTACGAACCATGGAGGAGCTTTGTCAACCCACCATGAACGGACGTGGAGGCCCGATTGCGCCGATGCATATCACGGCTCAGGAGTTCTCGTTGAAGCATCACATGATCCAACAAGTGCAAACTAATCCATTTCGCGGAATTCCGGATGATGATGCCAACAAACACCTCGACAAATTCATTACCATCACCCAAAGCATGAAGTCCCCCGGTGTTTCTATGGATGAACTTCGCCTTCAACTATTTCCCCACTCGCTTTCTCACCATGCCGAAAAATGGTTTGACCGTCTCCTAAAGAATTCTATTCATACTTGGAATGACATGACTCAACGCTTTTTGTCGCGCTACTTCCCACCATCCATGGTCACAAGCCTTCGTAACCAAATTAGTGGATTCATGCAAGACAATGACGAATCTCTCTTTGATGCTTGGGAACGATACAATGATTTGATCGACCGTTGTCCAAATCACAACATGCTCCCCGTCACTCTCATTGATACTTTCTACAATGGTCTCACTTTTCGTGATCGTGACACGATCAACGCCGCCGCCGGTGGTACTTTTATGAAAAAGAGACCGGAGGAGTGTAGAGAGTTGATTGAAAACATGACTACTCACCACAAGAATTGGGATTCATCCGCATCCTCAAGATCTAATCAGAGAGTCAATGTTTCTTCTACTACTTCCAATCCCGAGATAACCGAACTTACCCGTCAAATCGCGGATATGCACAAGGATTTCATGACCATGGCCACAAACCACTTTCAACAAGCTAAAGCCGTTGCTATTTCTTGTGACACATGTGGTGGACCTCATTCTTACAATGATTGTCCTTCTACCCAAGGCAATTTTTCTGAAAACGTTAACGCGGCATACGGTACTTATCCCACGGGAGGCTATCAAGCTCATCCTCAAGGAGACCGTAGCTTGCTAAGTTATCGTTCAAACAACTATCTTGCTCCACCCGGTTTTCCTCCTCCAAACCAAAACCAACAACAAAGCTATAACCGAAACAACCAATCCCAACCTCGTGCTAACAATCAATATCAAGCCCAAAGAAACCCATACCCACCTCAAGGAAATTCTCAAGCTTACCAAGCTCCACCTCTCAATCAACCGACGGTATTGAATCAAGACGTTGAGACGTTCATGAAGACTAATAGAGAGATGGTGACGAATCTTCAGAGTCAATTCATCAACTTGAAGGGAGAAATGGCGAAACAAGGGAACGATATTCGAGCCGAGCTAAGGAATGACATGGCAAAACAAAGCAATGAAATTCGTGCAGACATGAGAGACTCTTTCAGCACTCAAGCGCTTAACATACGTGATATGATCGGTTTGCTCTTCCAAGGTAATCAACCCTCTTCTTCGGGTACTCTTCCGAGTAACACCGTCGCGAACCCAAGAGGGGAGATGAAAGCAATCACCACTCGTAGTGGAAAAGGTTATACGGAACCCGAGCTTCCTACACCTCCACCCGTGATTGTGAACAAGGAAAAAGAGCAACTTCCCCACCTCCTTTGCCTTCTACCCCCATTTCCCCACCACCCATGGTTGTGAGTGATCCTACTCTCCTAAAGCCTTCTTCTTCATCCAATATACCTTATCCTTCAAGGTTGAGGAAAGAGAAGCAAAAGAGCAAGGATGATATTCAAGTTTCAAACTTTCTTAAAATGTTTAAACAATTAAATTTTAACATCTCCTTTGTCGAGGCTCTCGCTCACATGCCTAAATACGCGAAGATGTTTAAAGATCTTCTTAGTGACAAGGAGAAGCTTCTTGACATTGCTCAGACCCAACTTAATGAGAATTGCTCCGCCGTTCTCTTAAGGAAATTGCCCACCAAACTTGGTGATCCGGGTCGCTTCTTGATTCCTTGCAACTTCCAGGGAGTAGAGAATTGCATAGCCCTAGTCGATCTAGGTGCTAGTATAAACTTAATGCCTTTAAGTGTTTGGAAGCAATTATCTCTCCCCGAGCTAGTCCCCACCAAAATGACTTTGGAATTAGCTAACCGTACGGTTGCTTATCCAGTGGGGATAGCCGAAGACGTCTTCGTTGGCGTTGACAAATTCACCTTCCCGGCGGATTTTGTTGTCGTTGACTACGAGATGGATCCTCGTGTTCCATTAATCGTTGGACGTCCCTTCTTGAGGACCGGTCGCACTCCCATTGATGTAGCCGCGGGCAAAATAATCATGAGAGTTGGTGACGATAAAATTGTCTTCAACATGGGTAAGATTTCTAAGCAACCTTATTAATATGAGAGTGTTAATGCTATTGATGTTCTCGATGAGGCTTGTGAAGAACATTTTCATGATGCTTGCAAAAGTACTCTCTCTTCTCTACCCAATGTTGAGACCGTTGCCTCAATTGCTCCGTCATTGACTCCTTTTGGAGAAAGTGACTTGGATGATTTCGAAGCTAGCTTGGGTCCTCTCAATATTAAGTATGATGATTCTTCCACCGATTGGGATGAAGACATTCGTACTATTGAGAAACTTCTCAATGAAGAATCGTTTTCTCCTCCTTCTCCTAAAGAGGTGACTAATGATGATCCATCGTTAGTTTTACCATCTATTGAGGATCCTCCTACTCTTGAGCTTAAGGACTTACCTCCTCATATCGAGTACGTTTTCCTTGAAGACAACCAGAAGTTACCGGTCATCATCGCAAAGGACCTGAAAGAAGAAGAAAAATCCCGACTTATCACCGTGTTGAAGAAACATAAAAGAGCTATCGCTTGGAAAATCTCCGATATTCGCGGAATTGATCCTCACTTTTGCACACATAAAATTCTCATGGAGGACGACTTTAAGCCCACAATTCAAAGCCAAAGAAGGGTGAATCCTAAAATCCATGACGTCATCAAAAAAGAGGTTATCAAACTTCTTGATGCGGGTATGATTTATCCCATCTCGGATTCACCATGGGTTAGTCCAGACCATTGTGTGCCTAAGAAAGGCGGAATCACCGTTGTGCCCAATCAAAACGACGAGTTGATTCCTACACGTCTCGTTACTGGGTGGAGAGTTTGTATAGACTACCGCAAACTCAATGATGCCACGAGAAAGGATCATTTCCCTCTTCCTTTTATGGACCAAATGCTTGAACGTTTAGAGGGTAATGAATATTACTGCTTTCTTGATGGTTTCTCGGGTTATTTCCAAATACCCATCGATCCCCAAGATCAAGAGAAGACAACATTTACTTGTCCCTATGGCACATTTGCTTACAAAAGGATGCCTTTTGGCTTATGCAATGCCACCGGGACTTTCCAAAGGTGCATGTTGGCTATCTTCCATGACATGGTTGAGCAAACCATGGAAGTCTTCATGGATGATTTCTCGGTCTTTGGGGATTCCTTCTCTTCTTGCCTTGCCAATTTAGAACGTATGCTTAAGCGGTGCGAAGACACTCGCCTTGTTCTGAATTGGGAAAATTCCATTTTATGGTAAAAGAAGGCATTGTGCTAGGACACAAAATCTCTAAAGCCGGTCTTGAAGTCGACCGTGCTAAATTAGATGTCATAGCCAAATTACCTCCACCTTCAATCGTGAAGGGTGTGAGAAGTTTTTTGGGTCATGCGGGCTTCTATCGTCGATTCATTCAAGATTTCTCTAAAATCGCTCGCCCGATGACCCACCTCTTGGAAAATGATACTCCATTTATCTTTTCTAAAGAGTGTATCGAAGCCTTCAATCTTCTTAAGGATAAGCTAACTAAGGCACCAGTCTTGGTTACCCCTAATTGGGAGATACCCTTTGAATTGATGTGCGATGCTAGCGATTTTGCTATTGGTGCGGTTTTGGGCCAAAGAGTGAATAAACACTTCCAACCAATCCATTATGCTAGCAAAACAGTGACGGGGGCTCAATTGCATTATACGACAACCGAAAAAGAGCTTTTATCTGTTGTCTATGCTTTTGAAAAATTTCGCCCCTATCTTGTTTTATCCACCACAATCGTATACACGGACCATTCCGCGTTGAAGTACTTGATGACTAAGCACGACTCTAAGCCAAGACTTCTTCGCTGGGTTTTACTCCTTCAAGAATTCAACATTGAAATTCGTGACAAGAAGGGTGTCGAAAACCTAGCCGCGGATCATCTTAGTAGACTCGAGGATCCATATCAAGGGGATCATCCGAACCAAGAGATCAATGACTCTTTTCCCCTTGAGACCTTGATGTCTATTCACTCCAATCTTGATGACACCCTGTTGTTTGCGGACATTGCAAACTACTTAGCGGGTGGTATTCTCATCAAAGGGTTAACATCCCAAGAAAAGAAGAAGTTCTTTAAAGATGTTAAGACTTACTTCTGGGATGACCCTTATCTATTCAAACAATGTGCTGATCTGATCATTCGTCGATGTGTTGATGGACCGGCAGCTTTGCAAATCCTTGATGCTTGCCATAAAGGACCCACTGGTGGTCACTTTGGTCCCAACTACACCGCTAAGAAAGTGTTTGACTCTGGATTCTATTGGCCCACCATTTATCGTGACGCTCACGAAATGGTTAAGCATTGTGATGCTTGCCAACGCCAAGGCAAGATCACACATAAAGATGAGATGCCTCAAAATTTCATACAAGAATGTGAAATCTTTGACGTATGGGGCATCGACTTTATGGGGCCATTTCCATCATCCAAAGGGAACAAGTACATCCTCGTAGCCGTTGACCACGTTTCTAAATGGGTTGAAGCTAAGGCTCTCCCAACGAACGATGCGAGGGTGGTTGTGAACTTTTTGAAGCAGCTGTTTGCTCGATTCGGTGTTCCTCGTGCTATAATCAGTGACCGTGGGACTCATTTTTGCAATGATCAGTTTGCAAGAGTCATGGCTAAGTATGGTGTTAATCATCGTCTTTCCACCGCCTATCATCCCCAAACCAATGGGCAAGCCGAGATTTCCAACCGTGGATTGAAGCGAATTCTGGAACGTACTGTGGGAGAGCATCGTGCCGCGTGGGCCGATAAGTTAGATGATGCTCTATGGGCTTTCCGTACAGCTTATAAGACCCCGATTGGTTGTACACCATATCATCTTATGTACGGGAAAGCATGCCACCTCCCTATCAAGCTGGAACATAAGGCGTACTGGGCCTTGAAGTGGGCTAACTTCGACATCAACAAAGCCGGTGATCATCGCAAGATTCAACTCAACGAGCTAAAAGAACTGAGGAATGAAGCTTATGAGAACTCGCTGATCTACAACGAGAAGACCAAGATCATCCATGATGCTAGAATTAAGAACCGAGAGTTCCACATTGGTGATCAAGTCTTACTTTTTAACTCTTAGTTGAAGATCTTCTCTGGCAAGTTGAAGAGCCGCTGGTCTGGTCCAT
The DNA here is from genome assembly GCA_025667525.1 of Glebionis coronaria. Lineage (NCBI taxonomy): Eukaryota > Viridiplantae > Streptophyta > Magnoliopsida > Asterales > Asteraceae > Glebionis > Glebionis coronaria. Next base: position 68,592,974 of record CM046882.1, on the reverse strand, counting down.
TCACCGTCGCCAAAGTCTTTCCATATGGGACCATTGAGCTTTCTCAGCCAAATGGGCCCAATTTCAAGGTGAATGGCCAGCGTTTGAAGCTGTACTTTGGTGAGGACATCTCTCATGAGATGATACCATCCCTCACCACGTTCCCCATGAACTAAATTTGGGTCGAGTCAGGCTCGTGACTCGATGAACAAAAACAAGCGCTTCTCGGGAGGCAACCCGTGATCTATCCTTTACTGCTTTCATAATAAGTGTAGGGGGAGCCCCGTATGTGTTTGTTGTCTTGTTTCTTGTGCTGTGCAGGGATTAAAGCTTCAAAGATCCAACCTTGATGACTTTTGACGAACCGTGATACCGTGTTCCCATCTTCCCGGTTCTATCCTAAACTCTTGTGATTCAATATTTCATATTTTATATGTTCACATTCAATTCACTATAGTTGTCCTTTCCTTAGCAAGATTTAAACAAAGTCCACAATGTCCTAAGTGTAGGGGAGTTTACTCCCACATGCTTAAACATTAAGGACAATGTTTATATCAAGTGTAGGGGGGACTTCTATCGAAGTAAGTGGTCTTTTCCTTGCATTTGCCCTCATTTTAACCGGAAAATTTGATTTTTCGACATTTTTCAAAATTTTTAATCTATTTTGGCCTAGTTGTATAGTTATATTTTCCTTTGTTATGGTTATTTTCTTTCCTTGCTTAAATAAAGTTTAAAGTGGTTTTAAATTTTTCTAAGTCGTGAATATTTTGACTCAACCCGAGTTTACTTATCTAAGTTTACTCTAGCTAGTATCCTTAACGTGTTTAAGTCAAGTTTTTCTAGGCTTTTATATAGGGAACTTTAAAACGCGAAAGTCTTAACTCTCACGGGTTAAGAACAAGAACTTTTCGCAAGTTCCTATAATTGATCCTAGAGAGTCGTTTATCAAGGGAACTTTAAAATGCGATTTCTAAACTTGAAAAAGTCTAAGAATTTGCAAGATCCTATAGATGACTCGAAAACCCAAAACTTTGATTTAATAGGCTAAGCATCCACGAGTCTCATTCCTTGAGATTTTAAACTGTGGAGGACGAGAGATGATAGAGTCAATTATAAGTTTGGTATTCTTTCGTGAATTTATGTGAGTTAATTATGAGCCTATTCTCCCATCGCTTGTTAATAAATTTATCTGCAATAAATGAGGTTGTACGATTTGGAAAGTTACTTAGCTTCTAGCCCAAGATCGTTTAAAAGTTGCTCGGTATGGATTAGAGTTCATAGCCAAGGCATAACTCATTGAAGCGGGATGCGAAGATTGGCGAGTCCGAAAAGGCCCTAACAAGGCATGAGGGCTTCATTTTGTTGCTAAAGATCCAAAAGTGATGTGAAGAATCATTTATCGAAAATCAATATGAAGGATCGAGACACACGACGAAAAGCAAATACTCCCCAAAAGATCATGGAGAAGTCTATCCAAAAAGGCCCTAACAAGGTATGAGGATAAATAGATCCAAGTCCAAAAAGGAGGCGGATCGTTGTATATCAAAGTCCAAAATAAAGATTGGAGAAAAATGAAAAAGTCGTGGTCCAAATATGAAGAATCTCTCAAAAACTTCAAGTGAAGAAATTCCTATTATGAAGAGAAGACCATAATTTCAAGAACGTCTCTCAAAGATTTGAAGTATGAAGTCGCTGCCAAATATCGATCCGAGAAAGGTCTCAAATCGCGAAGCGAGTTATGCCAAGATATGAACTTTATGAGGTCCCGAGAAGCAGTTTTAAAAGATTTTGTCCTTTAGCTAACTATTGTTGAAATCGTTCACTTTATTTTCAGCCTAATAAACTATCGAAATAAGTCAACAATGCATCCTCGTGATCATTCAAGACAACAATAAAATATAAGAGATACCCCTAGGAATAAGGGAGTCTAAATGAATAATTGGCCCACATGAATTCGTGTTAGTTTGCTAACTTATAATAACAATGATCTCGTTTTTAAGCTTGGTATGGGGAACGTGAAACTTGAGGATGATAAACGTTCATGGCAGCCAAAACCCAATGTAAGTCTTTGATTTCTTTACTTATTTTCATCTTTTCATCTTCCCTAAATATTTAGTATTTAATAAAGGCCAAGGTGGGTTATTTATGATGAAGAATGTAAACCGTGCTTTAAAATTAATGCATTGCATGAGGGCATTGCAATGGTCAAGTGTAGGGGATTTAATAAGTGTGAAAACACTTATCCTTTTACCACTTATCTCCAATAATAACAAGACCAAAACGTGTATTTTATGTCGTAAAAGTCGGAATTATGCGTGGTTTGTGTTTTTATTGTGTTTTAGGACCAAAAGATGAAAAAGGAAGAAAACACGGGCTTTCACGGGCTTTTATCTAAGAAAACGAGAAAAGACGAAGTCAAAATATCAAGAGTGCAAAAAGAACGGAAGTCCAAGGCCTATTCTGAAGATTTATCGAAGAAAAAGTCTAAAGACGGAAGTTTAATGAAGTCGAAGAACTCAAGTCTAATAGAAGAAGTAAATTACAAGACAAGTTCAATATATATCGACAAATCCTGAGACGGCGTCGAGGAAGACAAAAGATTTAAATCGAGTCGAGAAGAAAGAAAGAAGAGGCAACACATGCACACCTTCCCATTTTCCCTATAAATACCCTCCTAATACACATTAGGAGGGTTGGTTAGTTTTTAGTAGTTAGTTTCAATTTTTCATTTTTCTTTCTAGTTTTAGAGAGAGAAAGTTCTCTACTTTCTCTCACTAAGTTTTCATCTTTTCTTTATTTTAATCTTTCAAGATTAGACCTTTTGTATTTGTATTTCATTAATCAAGTTCAAGTTAAGCTTTTAATCTTTCATCTCTTTCTACCTTTCTTTGATTTTAGATTAATTTTGGTGCGAAATACTTTAAATCAGTGTTGATCTTAATGTTTGCATGCTTAAAAAGTTAATCTTTTTATGCCTACTTAAGTTTTCATACGAATAAGCTTTAAGACCTTTGTGCTTATTGGCTTGTTTATATGTTTAGCTTATTTCCTTTTTAAAAGTTTTCTTAAAAAGTTCATCTTTTTATAGTTTGATTTAAAAGTTGCTAGTTTTAAGATTGGATAAGTTGTTATTCGTGCTTATTTAGCCTTTTTCATATTAGATTCGTTCAAGTTTTGGTGTTAGCTTATTCCTATAGCTTATAGCCTAGCTTATTTTCCGAATCATAAGGTAATCGGAAAGGGTAAACCCCTTTCCGATTTGGTATTCCGATTACCACCCCCTCATTCCGATCATCATGATCGGATTAGGGTTTTGAACTTTCCGATTGTGGAGGTTTTTGGTGATATTCCGATTAGCTTAGTGTTTTAAGATATTCCGATTAGCTTAGTGTTTTAAGATATTCCGACTAGAGCTGTTTTCCCATTATTCCGGTTGCCTTTTTTTATGCTATTCCGATTGAGCTTTCCGACGACAGTATTCCGACGAAAGTTGTTTGCCATATTCCGATTAGAGATATTTCCAACATTCCGACCAGGGTGGGTGTTTTCCGATCAGCCACATTTGTTAGCATTCCGATCAGCCTTACTTTCCGACCAATTATTCCGATCTGATTCCGATTTGGCATTCCTATGGATTAAATTCTTGTTTTTTACAAAGTTTCCAAGTTTTAGATTTATTAAGTGTTCAAGTATTTTTCTAATCTTCTCTTTAAGTCTTAAAGCATTTATTTTTAACTCGTCATTTTAGTTTAATCTTTAAACTTCTACTTTACTCAACGACACTCACATATTCGCTATTAGTTTAAAATAGATAATCAACCAAACCATTCTCTTGTTCACCAAAAGACAATTGAGTCGCACTTTAGACTGGAAATCAATTCGAAATTATTCGGACGATAAGATTTTATACTTTGTGTCAAAAACCTTGTATTAGTTTAAAAGTCCACTCAAGTCAATGAATGCTAGGACACCCAACTCCCTCCTGAGAAAACTTGGGAGCTGAGTTTAATGTGGAAAGTTGAACATTCAGGGGACTGAAGCACATGTTTTACATATCATCCCAAGGATGTGCTTGTACCTGCTGAAGGAGGATGAAGTTATAAACTTCTTAATGGTTAATTTTTTGAAAAAGTGCTTAAGCAGGAGCATGAACTAAAGAGGATCCACCTATGTAAATGTTGAGGTTTCGCCGCCTCAAGGAGCATGGTCTTAGGCTCTTACAACATTTATGAATTAGATATGGACACACGGCTTGTATGGTGTCAGGAGCGTTTTAAGTGTTTGAAAACTTGTGTGTATTTTATCTTCAGGTATTCAAAGTAGTTGAAGGGTTCAATTCTTAGAACACCCTGATTCTCGAATATTTGAATTGATATACTAAGATGGAAATTCAATCCTCTGGACATTTTCATTTATGCACTGGTTTTGTTAAAAGTTGATTTTCATGCAAAAGGAATTGTACTAAATTGGGGAGGATTGTTGGAAATTTAATATAATTGTGGGATATGGTCATACTTATAAATGGGTTTGGAGGTACGGAGTGTACACCCATTAAGTCCCTGACCACCCTGGAAGACTCAATATAGTGGTTGCTGATGATTCCTGTCAGAGGCTAGTTTAGCCTTGTCAGCGGCTGACTTTGCCTTGTTAGCGGCTAGGCTTTGCCTTGTCAAGGGCTAGGCTTTGCCTTGTCAGCGGCTGAGTCATCAGTGGTGGGTTATCTTTGTTACCTCTTTGACCGTTTCATAAGAGGGTTAAGATTGACTTAATGACCCATTATTCTGGTCATGTAACCACTATGTAATCATGTGGGAAATAATGAGATTAATTGGCGATTAATTCTCATTATTCCTTTGACTATGAGTTACATTCCTTAAGTAATGGGATCACTATAAATAGTGATCATACTTGCATGAGGAAAAATATACAAAAACAAGAAACACTTACACGCACAGAGTTCTTGATTTGTGTTAAAACAAGAACTAACTCTTGGTTTTATCCCAAGGAGGTATTCGTGTTAACCCATGCATAGGGGTCGGATAATCTTCTTTAGAAAATGATTACACGACTTCAAGAGATATCCGGGTAACCATTCATTGGTACGTAGTTAGTAGGCTGTTAATTATCTTTACCCTGTTGGAACGGAGTAAACCCCAACACAGCATACCCATTATTTCCACTTGTCCTAGTAGCATACAATCCACCTCGTCTCTTGCTTTGATGTTGTTCCTTAGTTTTCCATTGGTCTTCCTCCCATTGTCTCTTGTCGGCTTTGGCATCCTCACCTAGTTCTTCGCTCACTTGATTCAATTAAGTTATGATCCATAGTAATGGCCTCATGCATATCCACCGGTTTTGTTACATCTCTATTGATGCTTTGAGGTAACCCATAGATGTATCGTTCAATTGTACGGGTCTCGGTTGAAACCATCTCTGGGCAAAGCAGTATCAACTCCTGAAAATGCTGGGTGTATTCTTCAATCCTTGCTCCTTGAACCTTCAGATTTCATTGTTCATTTTCCAACTTCTGCATCTCATTTCGAGGGCAGTATTTCTTGGTCATCATTTGTTTGAAATCATTCCAGGGAATGGAATGAGCAGCATTGATACCACCAAATCTGATGTAGATATTCCACCAGGTCAGTGCACCATCCAATAGCATGCTTGAAGCAAACTTTACTCGATCTTTCTCTTCAACATTGCTAATTTCAAACATGGACTCAAGCTTCTCAAACCATCGAGCTAAGCCAACTGCGCCCTCAATGCCCTTGAAATCCCCTTGCATGCAAGCACGAAACTCTTTGTATGTACATGCCCGAGTAGTAGTCGTGGGGCCCGTTGGTTTCTCCTTGAGTGCTAGCTCGAGTAGCTTCGAGAGCAGCGATTGCTTCTGCCACGCGCTAAGCAATTAGTTGCTCGAGTGCATCATAGTCGATTGTATTGTTGTTGTTCTGAGTCAAGTTAGTTACATATTGTCAGGTTTGCGCCATTGTTCTTAAATTGGGAAAGTGATGACATGTGTTATAATAGAAGAGTAATATACGAACGAGTCAGCATGATATATACATATATATATATTTATTTTTTGAAAGGTTACTAGGTTCATGGGAAGCTTTCTAAGTAAAAATCTTAAAAGTATGAGGCGAGTATTAGGATTCAGAGTCATACAAAACTGTATGGAGGGAGGTCGACACAGGACATTAATCATTTCAACGTTCGCACACCATTCAAACTAATGGTTCTAATGTGTCGTATTAATCCAAAATAAATGAGGTAATCTCCTTGTTAGATAAAGTAAGTCTTGTCCATTCTGAGGAAATTCACTAAAAGTCTTAAGCTGCATTACAACTGGCACTTGACTAAGCCTCGCAACCCAATCAAACAAGAACAGCCTTGAGGTCTAGTCAAGTATTAGTCGTTAAACTTCTTAATATCTTTGGTGAATTTACTCGTCTTTAGATATTATTCACATAATTTAACATCAATTAAACCCACACAAAACTCATTAAATATGTTATAACGTAACGATCAAACTAATCACGCAACACGTAAATTCATGAGTCTTACCCATCCTCAAGAAAACTCATCAAAAACCCTAAGTTGTGTAACGACTGGCACTTAACTTAGTCTCGCAACCCAATCAAACAAGAACAACCTTAAGACCTTGCTAAGTATCGTTATACCTCTTAACATTTTTGATGATTTGTCTTGGTTTTGGGTTTACTCACGACTTATCATCAACCATTACTAAATCTCACCGCGTCCAAGTAATGTTTTGTCTTATATTTTTAATCCGGTGTATATCGATATAGGAAACACATAAATGTTTCGATTGTCGCTAGTAGTCTAGTGGACTGTTTCAACAAAATACGTAATAGCATTATGTGTACGTTTTACTCCAAATTAAACATGGCCCAAACCATCTTAGTTCGAATAAACATGGCACAAACCATTTTAGTAGTATAACAATCCAAACAAGGATGCTAGGTATTTTACTTCCAAATATAAGAAAAATCGTTTTAGTACACATTCGTATAAGTACATCGTATATAGAGATTATTCAAACAATGAAGAGAATACTTAATACTAATAACACGTAGCAATCAAGTTTAAACTATCATGGCAAACCACATGAAATAATTCAAGTCACAACTTACTTGTATCGAAGACACGGAGTGAAGTGGTTCATGGAGATTTTTTAGAGTTAGTTATAGTCTAGAATTGTTTTCCCAAAATTAAATTTTTGATTCACGTTTATAAAATCATTTTCAAAACAATCAAAAACCAAAAAAAAATTGAAAAAATGAAAAACCCCAAAAAGAATCTTCTTTGCTACCCCCCCCCCCCATTCTACGCGTAGTGCATGCGCACTCGATCGAAGGATTATTCTAATTCTAGCGACGCTTCGAATCGACGCAATCGAAATCGAAGGAATCGACGACGTAGACGAGAATTAGAAACCGACGTTCCTAATATCGTTGTTGAAGAGACCGTAGATGAGATGGCCGACAATCGTTCGATGATGGAATTGCTCCAAGCGCGCCGAGGGTTATGGAGACGCGATCGTAATTCCCGCTATCGAAGCGGAGAATTTTGAGATTAAGAGCGGAATGCTTTCGTTGATACAAGCTACGAAGTTTCGAAGTCGTGAGGCGGATAATCCTCACGATCACATTCGGAATTTTGATCGTCTTTTGGCCACGAGCAAGTTTAAGAACGTCGACACCGATATCGTCAAGCTTATGATTTTTTCTACTCGCTCGATGGTGCCGCCAAGGATTGGTACGAGAAAGAGCCACCTAATTCTATAATTACGTGGAAGTATCTCGTTTCCAAGTTCGTTAATCATTTTTTCCCACCGTCTAAGACGACGTTTTCAAAAACGAGATTACGAGATTCGAGCAAAAACCGAATGAATCTTTTAGAGACGCGTGGGATCGTTTTAAGGAATTGCTTAGGCAATGTCCTCACCATGGATTTTCCGAGTTTCACCAAATCGACACTTTTTATAACGGTCTTAGTTTTCAAGAACAAGATTCTTTGAATTCCGCCGCCGGTGGCAATTTTTTGTGTAAAACTCTGAATTCTGAAAGATTCATTAATGATTATCGAGAATAGATCTAAGGTTTACCAATTCCGCAACGCACCGAGTGTTGCCAATGTCACCAATGTTAGTAATTCTAATCGTGATATTGAGAGGGTTGATGCGAAAGTCAATAAATTGACGAATGTGTTTACGTCTTTTCTCATCGAGATGCAAAAGAAAGACGCTCCCGCTACGGTGAAAGCGGTTGAGGCATCGTGTACGTTGTGTGGTGGACCTCATAATTATTACGAGTGTGCGGATACGGATGGCCAAACATCAAGTGTTAACGCGTTAAACAACAATTTTCAAAATCAAAATAACGTGGGTCCATCACAAGGCAATTATAACCAAGGCAACAATTTTTCGAATCAAAACCGAAACAATTTTCAAGGAAACAATCAACAAGGAAATTTTTCGAACCAAGGAGGTTATAATCAAGGTCGGAATTTAAGTTGAAAAATTCGAGATAATAACAACAATCAAAACTCGAATTTTTCAAACAACGCCAATCAAGGGAACAATTTTTCAAATGGTAATCAAGGGAATTTTCAAAGAAACAATCAAAACCAAGGGAACTTTAATTCAAATCAAAATATTTCGTCAAACAATTTTCAAGAATACATGAAAACGAATGAGGTTAATATGAGACGTTTAGAGGGATAAATTGGTACTTTGAAAAACGACTTTTCCAATACTTTGAAAAATCAAAATACAAAGATCGAGCAAGAAAAAATCGAAATAAAAAAGATGTTTTCGGCCATTATGAACAAGGCCTCGGGTGCGTCATCGATTTCGTTACCTAGTGACACTGTAGCAAATCCGAAGGAACATGTTAAAGCCACCTCGTCTCGTAAGAAAAGTCGTGTGATTACCCCAAACCTTGATGGATTTAGAGTTGTTCCTTCTTCTCAACCCTCGACTTCTAAGACGCCTTCATGTTCTAAAGTCGATGGGGTGAACGTGGCGACCAAGGAAAAGGGTGATCACCCTCGTGTACCTGGAATTCCATCCACGGTTCAAAAATAGAGCTTTATTGACCTTACCCAAGTAACCCTTGAAGAAACTTGTGCTTTGATCCTTCTTAAAAAAACCAAAAGGCATATGCCGAGAAAGGAATAGGATCCGGGTCAATTTCTCCTACCTTGTGATTTTTCTGAGATTGAGGGATGTTTAGCCCTTGCCGATTTAGGTGCTAGCATTAATCTCATGCCTCATTCTCTTTGGAAATTGATGAGATTGCCTAGACTTACCCCCACGAACATGACTATCGAGCTAGCGAATTGTACACCACTTAAACCAACTGGAATAGCCGAGGATGTCTATGTTAGGATTGGAAAGTTTGTTTTTCCCGCGGACTTCGTCATATCCGATTATGAGTGTGATCCTAAATGTCCCATTATTTTAGGTCGACCCTTTTTATCGACGGCTCGAGCCGTAATCGACGTTCACGGTGGGAAACTCACTATGATATATGGGGAGGAGAAAATGGAATTTTTCACGAGTAGATCCCAAGTTTCAAATGATCATGACAAAATGGAGATTTCAAATTCTAATGATTTCAAAATATTAACTTTAGCGGAAAATATAAGGCTTGATGCATGTTTTGAAAGAATTAAAATGAACGGTTTTAAAGATGACGATTTTAATGATAAAGAATACGTTTACTTAATTCAAAAGGGTATTCGTAGATTTATGGATGAAAAATCATGTTGGGATTTATTCGGTGAAACAAGTGAACAACCAACTCCGAAGGGTGACGTTAGTGCCATCACGACAATGACCAAAATGGACTCGTCTTCACCACCTTCGAAGGACCACGTCTTTGTGGCATCAACTTCTAATTCCATTGAAGTGCCTACATTTCCTAGCCCAACATCCGTTGAGGCTAAAGGTTTTATCGACATCGATCCTCTCTCGTCATAGAAAAGTCACCTAAGCATAGCCCTAGGGCTTGTAAGACCATGGTTGTGAGTGCTCACGTCGACTCTTTCTTTGACGATGACGATGGCAATTTTGCCGAGATTAATCACGTACTCAAAAATCCACAAGAAATTTTTGATTCTCCTAAAAAGAATTCTAAGTGTGGTAAGTACGATGATTACGAGTTTGATCCCGAGATTGAGGAAATTATCGAACGAGAGCTGGCTATTTTGCCTCCACTTCCACCTAAAAGTAAGGTTGATCTTTCCAAAATCGAGGATGAACTTGATGAGTTGGAACGTCTTATTTTTTATGACGAACCAACTCACGTGACCCAAAATCCCATTCTCGTGGAGTTACCTAACCAACACTCCTCAAATGAGAATTAAGTATACCACATTCGTGAGGATCTAACTTATCAACGATCCCCACAAAAGAATGATGGTTTTGTGCTTGACCGTGATCTCTTCGAGAGAGTTTCTAAAATCCTCAATGAGGGGAATGAAAAACCTTGGTTTGACAAACCCATCTATGATGAAGAAATCGATGAGATTCACGATCATGAGGATGACGAATATGTTGACCCCGAGGGGGCGGTGTTCTTTGTTGATCAACGTTTTGAGAACTTATACGATCCACCACCCCCTAACCGCGACTTAAATGTGAGGATTTTTAGCGTGACTAATCTTGAGTTTGAAACGCCAAATATTTTCGACATAATTCAATCGGGTTTTCATAAAGATTGTTTGAACGATGAAAAAGGAAAAGATTTTAAAATGGATTTAAAAGATTTTTCTACAAGTTTAACTCCGTCATCACCGTGTTTTATGAGTGTTACCACCTCGTCTACTCCTTTTGACGATGGTGAGTGTGGATTTAGTGTGGGGAGCCCCTTATGTTCCATCACATTTCTCCACCGAGGACGAGATATTCGATGCCAGAATTGCTTGTAAAGGGAAATCTCGGTCTTCCACCGATGCAATAAATGGAAAATCTTTTCATTTGCTTGGTGTGAGTCTACCTAGAGTAGCTCATAAGTTTGCCTTACCCATTGTCCCACCCTTCTATTTCTCATCTATTTTCTTTGACCTCTTTGAGGTTCTAGCACATTTTGGAGTGGCCTTGTTTTGTTTATCCCATGACAACGAGTACATCATCTTTGATCCCGGTATTTTGCATCATCAAAGGACTTAGTCATTTATAACGGCTGCTTTTGGGCATTGTTTATCATGTAAGCCCCACCAAAAATGACCAAACCATGATAATCCTTAAATGATCACATTTATGAGGATTCGAGTCGAGCTTTTGACTCGGTTATCAAAAACAAGGTGCCTCGTGGGGGATTCTTATGCTTATCCTTTGTAGATATTATTGCTTTCTAATAGTGTAACGAGGGGACTTGTGCTCTTCCAACCTTTGTTTCGTGGTTGTTTGTGATTGTGATTTATTAGGTTCAATCGTCATCATTGAAGCCTCTCGTGTTCGTTTTACGTATCACTCGAGGTTCGATCGTTGCCTTTGGAGATTCCGATATTCGATGATATCCTTTTATGTTCTAACGTTTATCTTATTAGAATAATTCATAAACGGGTATAGGTTATTCGTTTTACCCTTTCCATGCTCGAGATTAAGCATTCGACTTCCGTCTCTAGTATGGGGGTGTTTCACCCCTAGACTCGAAACATTGAGGACAAGGTTTAGTTTTAGTATGGGGTGAGTAGATACTTCACCTTGCTTACGTCATCACGCAATCCGATATTCATCTTTTTGTTATCATTTTATGCAAAATAAGGCTAAAAATGGCCAAATTTTAAATTTTTTCTTATTTTCATAAGTGTTTAAGACACGAATGTAGGTTTTCCGATGGTGAGAATAAGAGTAGTTTTTGACTCAAGCGTGCGTGTTGAGCACTTAGCTTTGATTCCTTAGCTTTTTAGGCTAAGTCTCTTAAATGAGGACGAGAAATGATAGAGTTAATAATAAGTTACGTAATCTTTCACGATCTCATGTGTAGTGATTATTAGCTTTTTCTCCCCACACTTTTGTTTAAATAAATGCAATAAGTAAGGTCGTACGACTTAAAAGGTTACTTAGCTTCTAGCCCAAGATCGTTTAAAAGTTGCTCGTGTTCGAATAGAGTTCATAGCCAAGGCATAACTTATTGAAGCGGGATGCGAAGAGTGGCAAAGTTCCAAAAAGGCCCTAACAAGGCATGAGGAACTCTATTTTGTTGCTAAAGATCCAAGATGATGTGAAGTATCATTATTCCAAAATCAATATGAAGGATCGAGACACATGACGAAAAGAAATACTCCCCTAAAGATCATGGAGAAGTCTATCCAAAAAGACCCTAACAAGGTATGAGGATAAATATATCCAAGTCCAAAAAGGAGGTGGATCGTTGTATATCAAAATCCCAAATAAAGATTGAAGAAAAATGATGAAGTCGTGGTCCAAGTGAAGAAATTCCATATATGAAGAGAAGACCATTATTTCAAGAACGTCTTCCAAGATTCGAAGTATGAAGTACATGCCAAATATCGGTCCGAGAAAGGTCTCAAATCGTGAAACGAGTTATGCCAAGATATGAACTTAAGGAGATCACGAGAAGCCGTTTTAAAAGATCGTGTCCTTTAGCTAACTATTGATTAAATCGTCCTACTTTATTTTCGGCCTTAATAAAATATCAAAATAAGTTAAATTCATCCTCGTGATCATTAAGACAAAATAAAATATAAGAGATACACCTTAGGAATTAGGGAGTCTAAGTATGTAATTAACACTCATGAGTAATGATTGTTTTACTAACTTATAATGGCAATGATTTCGTTACACGCTTAGCATGGAATTAGGTGAAAATCGAGGATGACGAACTTATCTCTATGAGGCATTCACGTGTTCTTATTCTTTGCCTAAAAGTCGCTTAATCGTGATGAAAACGATACATTATGTATAAAACACGTGTAGTAGGTTATTTAAAGTTTATGTTTTCAATAAATGTCACCTAAAAATGAATTTTGGAAGTGCTACGATACTTAATTCTAGCATTGCGTGGGGTCACGGCAATGGTTTAGTATAGGGGAGTGATGAGACTGCAATTATACATAGTCTCATCGTTCAAATCAGGCTTAAAACGTTTAAAATATCATTAAAATACCCCAAAATATGCTTGTGTTTGGTCATTGTGTATTTTAGGTACGGATATCGTGAAATCAACAAAAGATCACAAGAATCAAGCAAAAACGAACATGGGAAACGAAGCCGCACAAAGAACCGGACCCAAATCATGAATTTCCATTGAAGTCCTTGAAGTTTTGAAGATTGTCAAGATTGGTCCCTCGTCTTTTGAAGACTTGACATTTTATACCCTTGCAAAACTCAAATATTGCATTTGGTTCCCTAAAATGTTGAGATATTACATATATAGCCCTTGGAGAATGGTCAATTTACATTTATGATCCTTGGAATAACTTTTCAAAAGTTTTGGTGGCCAAAATGTAAAAACACAAACTTTATAATAACGAAAAAAGAAGAGTGGCTGTTTTATAATAAAGTGCAAACAAGTTGGAAGAAAGAGGACCATATTTGTCCAGACAGCAATACTTTTACCCTCCTATCAGCTCTTGCCATCTCACCCACTACAACCCCACCAGCCAATCACAACCTATACCTCCTCTACGTCAACAATCCACCCACTAAACCCCTTACATATATAATAATCAGTTTCAAACTGATTATTATATTCTTAATGATGGCGCCAAACACTCCCTATAGCAATTAAACCCCCAAAACCACCCCTAATCTGTCACGAACCCTAATCCCCAAACCTCACTAATCAAAGGGGAAAACCCTAAATACCTCCAGAATGCTAATTAACCTACCCCTAATCACTTTCCCACACCCAGAAACATGGCCACATCACTTGGTCCCCTCCCACATGGCACCCCTGCTACACTCCAAGACAAGGCTGCAGCAAATCAATAGCTCATATACTTTTCTTGTTCCCAAAGATTGAAATAAACGTCCATGATCATCTCATCCCACTAGCATGTCACTTTCTTCATCAGAAATCACAAGAGGACTCATTTTGACCAAGATTTGAAAATCGTCAAAGGTCATTTTGGACTGTTTATGTATTAGGGTTTCTAGTTTTTTTATTGTATCTAGAATCATCTTGTTATCACTATAAAAGGAGGTCCAAGATGTGGCAACCCCTTTTGTTTCAAATTTTATTCATTTTGTAAACTTTTTTCATCAAATATTTAAAGTAATGAAAAAACCTTGCATTTGTTAATTTCTGAGTTCCATATTAGTTTAAGACGTTTTTTATTGTTTGAGTTTCAGTTTGTGCAAGAAAGTTTCAGAATTCACCAACGTTTTATCAAAACTGTTTTTGGTTTTAACTTTTGGACCCAAGGTTTTATAAGCTTTTCATAAGCTATTGATTTGACAAATCAAGAGTTTATGAGGTTTATATACCCTAGTTTATTTATTGCAAACTTATTTACTTTGAAAAACAATTAATTTCAAAAGTTTAGATTTTAAAGATTTTTTCATAAATCTATTTCTTGTTCTCTGCTTGTTTATTCTAACAGCCTAATAAAGCTTACAAGCTCAAGCTAGCTGACAACTAGCTTGAGGTTTGTAACCTTTTGAAGGTTTGGGTTTTGTTTTCCTTGATTCTTAGCAGGTACCTTATCTAAGAAGATATATTTGGTTTGTGACTGTGGTAGTCTCACCAAATCACCTTTCATTTTCACTTGGACTGTTAGTAGTCCAAGTGACCTTCTCATTGCATTTCCACAAGTTCTTCCCTCATATTAAGCTAACTAGGAGATGGCCTCAGCCATAGTGGGGCCCGGATGTGGGTCCCACAAGGTATACCCTTCGGCTTGAACCCTCATTTTTAGTTAAAATCTGTGAAGTTGTGATTTTGTGGAAATTTGTTTTTCTGCTAGTTAATGTTCCTGTTTATGTTTATTATTGGTGTTGATTCATGTTTAAGTAATTTAGGTCCAAGCTTGAGTGCATTTGAGTGACAAGTCCTTGTTAATTTTTTTAATCAGATTATTAAAAGGGTGTTTGGTTTAACTGTTTAAGTAAACTTGGGTGACACAAGGTTGACTAAAACTGGTTTGAACATCCTCTTGTGGTCTGTTATCACTAGTTAGTTATTTGGTTTAAGTTAGATAACAAGAATATAGAGTTTGCATGTTAAATATGTTGGGCTAAAAGTTGATGAGTCAAATCACCATGGAAACTAGAAAGGACCAAATAAGACATTATGTGAAACTTCAAGATGGTGGACAAAATACTACAAAGTTTCCCCTGCTAGAAAAACTTTCCCCTGCTGTATGTTTCCCCTGCCATATGTGATAAGAAGAAAAGATTTGGTCAAAGTAGTGATAAGAGTGAATAAGTCTGTTTTGATTTATTCATTAATATATTATTTAGTTTCCATGTATCATGGTTTCCTTATGTTATAAAAGGAACCATACGTGGTTTTGTTTATCACTTTCATATTCACAATGTAACCTACTGTAAACATTGATCTCTAGGTGTGGGATTCAATGTACACACACCTAGAGTGGTTTGTGTTAATCAATGATACAAACCCTTTGGGAAAACTTCATATTTGTTAAACATCTTTATTCATGTTAATTGTGCAATTCCGTTGTGTTCATCACATGTACAATTGACAACCTAGATAAAACGGTTTTTACTGTTTGAGTCTAAAGATCTTGGATTCAACATGTGGTATCAGAGCGGGTGGCTCTCGATATCTAGGAGAATCAAGATGTTTAATTTTGTTGCTGTGAAGATCTAGGGTTTATGTTGAAACCCTAGATAACTAAGTTTTGTGTTGTCGCTAAATGTTCAAAGACGTGAATGTCTTTTTCTGTTATGTAATCGTGACATAAAGAAATAATCAACAGATCTCATGTTTTGGTTCTAGTTATTCACGGTGGCCCACCAGGAGAAGAAAAGAACTTGTGAGTTTTAATATTAGCCGTGTACGAGGAATAATAAATTGTTATTGACATTAAAGGGCTGTGACGTGAGCAGCTAGAAAGTGATATCACGCAACGATTGGAATTGTGATTCGGTTGTGGTCCCAAGCACAAACGTTGCATTTATTGATCGAATAAATAAAGGACGAGGTACTATTCCAAGTAAATACACAGCTAGTACTAATTTTGATAGTGGACCAATGTTTGCAAATGTTAAAGCAGCTCACGTGGGGTTAGATATTCATTGGTTCACATATCCATTACTGTTTATTTGGTCCTACTGAATAAAGACGTAACAAGTTATTTTGTGGGCCAGAAATTGATAAGGACGAATGAAATTCAAGATGTGGGATGTGATTATGTTGGTTGTGTTCACACGACAAATAATCGGTTTGTGCAATTGTTGTGTTCACTCAAGAATATCAAGTTTTGTGTTCACACGCTATTCATTAAATGATGTACTACTAGTGTTGGATGCATCGAAATCACAGAGAAGTAATGGGTATAGCAGCTGAGATGAGTTGTTTGCACAAAACATGGTACGTTTTTATAGTAGGTAATTTTTAATTCTTCTGTTTTTATTATATTCCTCCTGTTACAAGTTCATTCTCAGTGTTTGGATTTGTCACAGTTAGTTAATAATAAAAAACAGGGGCATTAAAAGTTCCCCCTGCTTTTGAAAAAGTTTACCCTGCTTTCATTAAGAGATCCCCCTGCTACGTTCCCCTGCCTTCAATAGTTCCCCCTGCTTTCATTAATAGATTCCCACTGTTTTTGAAAGTTCCCCCTGCTGTCAGATATGAATTTTGGGACAGCAGTATTTTGGAGTTTGGCATATTCACAGCAACTGGTTTAAAGGTATAAAGGCTTGATTTAATTTTATTGATTACGAAGAAAAGTTTTTATCATTTATTTGAAGATGAAGGAGATTTTCGAGGGTATGGGTTTTATGCTTAAACGCTTAGTGACGAAGTGGTACAAGATCTAGGAATATGTGATTTTTCTTATGGTACTCTATGCACATATTTTCTATCACTTGAAGGAGTTACATTATCGTGCTCAGTGTCTCATTTTCATGAGGATTTTGTATATGTTGACTCTTTGTCACGTGGTTAGTACAAGATATATAATGCAAGTTCGGGTTATTCTTCTTCATCATCAAGTAAGTTATAATCAGTTTTCTTCATATATAATCATTACATAAAGCCTACAGAATTGAAGATTCATCAATGACTAGCACAATTTTAGGGGAAGCTCATTTAATAAAGTGTTAGTCATTCACATACAACAATGAGGTGAAGGTTTTTGCTGCTGCTTATTGGTATTACTACAACTAGTGTGAGTATCTACTGCTCAAAATCATTTTTTATTAGGAACACTATCCCCTATGTGCTTCATGGAGGGTATTTTGAAAAGTAGAATTGTAGAAAAGCTAAATGAGATCCGGTGGTCTAATGTGGTGGTAAATGGTGGTGGAAGCCATTGTTGGCTTAGAGAGAGAGAAAGAGAGGTTGAGAGTAAAAATGTGTGTGTTCCCAAATGAACAAAATACAATCAACACCCCTCCTTGGAAGCAAAGGAGGGGTATATATAGTCACGCACTTTACAACGAGCCTAGTCTAGTCTAAATGTGCGTGACTATGATAACTAACGGGAATTCTTAAATGTCGTCACATAAAGTGAGTTTCCAACAATCTTCCCCCATGGGACGACGTGTAGAATTCCTTACAATATTCTACCCATCAAGTACAAAATAATTAAGAACAAGAGCTTTCTTGAAGCATCCAATGCTGATGAAGTCTTCTGAGGCCTTCGTCTTCAAAACGACTCATATTTAAGGTAACTTGTAGTAGAAATACTGTAACGGCACGAGCTAAGTAACCCATACACTTCTGGTTAAGGAGAAGCTTCTGAATTAGCTTCCCCCTAATTCATGCCACGTAAACTTGATGTAGAAGCATTTTAAATAGCTTCCCCCAAGTAGATCAACAACTTTTCATCTCACGCTTGAATAATTCTTCTGAATTTTTCTTCCCCCTGAGAGTTCAAGTTATGCATACCAGAAAGAATCAAGACACTTCTTCCCCCACATAGTTGAAGAAGGTAAATCAATCCCAATTGTGAAGCTCAAATACTGAAGTGGACACTTTATCCCATTCATGAAGTTGACATCGTAACACCAGAGTCAATCAAGTCCCGGAAATGCACATGTCTTCTTCCGGAGATGCACCAGAGTCAATTAAGTCCCGGGAATGCATATAGGATAATGATGATGTTTAATTGCAACAATCAAACAATTAAACCTCGAATCAGTAGTGTACCGTTTGGAGATTGATAACGACACGAGTTAAAACACTGATTTTCTCTACGGCTATGACAAATGTCATCCCGGAATATCTTCAAATCAAAAGAAGGTATGAAGTTCATCACGTGTACTCGTTGTGCGTTCAATGTGTCTTCTTCTTCCCCCTTGATGGTTTCAAAACTCGGAACCATCAATAAATTGTACGCACATGAACCTGAAATCTCGTGAGAATAATAAATAAGTTGAATTATATATTTTGTGAGAATCAGCTGTTGATCGAAAATCTCTTCTCATAAACTCTCCATGGCCACCTTTACCATACCACATGAAAGCAATTTGAAGTGACCACTGAAAGAATGAACCAGATACGTCAAACGTGAAGCTGAATAAAAATCCTTCGATCTTGTGACTTAAGCTTGCACTATTGTTGAATGAAGAACGGTGGAGAAATCTCTAAGTACTCAATGCATCACTAAAGAAGTCTATAAGCACAACACCTCTTGAAATTATCCACGTCGACTAAGCGCGTGACACTGAGTACAACAATGTAACCCCTTTAAGTGATAGTTATCCGAGTCATCAACCATCCACCCCGAACCCGGAAACCAGATAACCAAGTCTTCATTCTAGGATTAAGCACGAGCAAGTTATCTAGTAAAAGATAAAATAAATACACGCCTTCGAAAAATCCGTCTTTAACGTCATGTAATTAATACCCGATCAAACAAAATCTGTAGCCACTAAAAAATCGCCCATTCTTTCTTGGTCTCGTCAAAATAAATCCTCGTCACAATTGTCACGTCATTTTGTCGCGTCACATTTCTTGTCACCCAATCAGTGTCAAGAAAAAATTAAAGAACCACAAATGCAACAAAAAAACTACAAATTCAAAAAAGGAATTTGTTTGTTTGAGCATCTATACTCCTTAACAATGTCTCGACACTTTTTCACTTTGTCTCGACCCGATAAAGACCAAAGTTAACTTTAATACACACAAAGTTTATTTAAAATTTGTATTTAAAAAAATTTGTGTGTATATTGTTAAAAACATGCGGCCCAAATCAACAATTTTTAAAAAATTGAGTCCAAGGCCCAACATAGAATAGGCCATGTCAACAAACTTTCGGCCCATCAAAAGTAATACAAGGTCCAAAATAGAGTTAACTAAAACTTGTTCCATGGCCCATCACCTATTGTGAGACCCGGTCCAAGAAAATTTAGTTATAACCACTTCCAACCCTAAGAATTAGGGAAACCTAATCACTTCCACATAGTAACTTCCGCCCCAAAACCAGATATCCTCTCACCAAACCTCATCACCCATCCACCCTAGAAACATCCGCCCTTCCAATCTCACTCCTAACTGCATCCTTGTATCCTCCGTCCCCTCCAAATCACCATCCTCATCACCATCAAACTAAATCCAACTCAAACAACATACGAAAAATCATCATCAATTAAGCAGGAAACCATATTCTTTTCACCAAGAAACGAATCTGCTATGCTCCCATGCAATATCATATCCCATAAAATCAATATAGCTTCGATGCCTTTCGAAGTGAACACAAATCATACAAGTCCTTTGATCCGTGACGAGATGGACATGGCTTCAAGATCTTCAATTGAAGGTCTCGGGTAGGTATAATTTTGTGGTTGCATGTTGGTTTCATTTAATGAATCGAAACAAGGAGATGATGGAAACAAACTTGTTTTCAATCACCCTTTGATCTTCGAAAATTGAAATGGGTTTACCCAGATAATTAGATCTATGATGAGTTTTGTTTCTGGTTGGATAGATAAAAATCACAAATTATCTTTAAAAAAAATCAACCGAAACATAATCTGAGATTGATTAGGTTACTGTTTTGGTTTGAGTCTAGATGGGGTTTATGTGACGATGGGTTAGGTTAGATTATCAGTTGGATTTGAGGTGATAAAAGGTTGGAGGTGAGTCTGACTCAGTGAGTTTGACTGAGTCAACTCGGTAATGACCGAGTTGACTCGGTTTGATGGGTGAAGGTTTGGTTACATTTTTTGGTCCCGGTTCATGTTGTCAAACAAGTCAAGCTTTCGAGACTTTGTATCGCAATAAACCTTTTTGTAAACAAAAAATGCATCGCAATATCATACAGTCCATCGCAAAGTCTCATCGAAATATTTTCTATAAAACCCATCGCAATAAAACATCCATCGCAATGTTGGGAATAAACGGGCAGCATGACGTTGTGTTAATGCCATTGCGACAGGTTCGACCACCCATCGCAATGTGACTCATCGGAATGAGTCCCATCGCAATGGGTAAGTCAAACCCATCGGAATGTTTCAAAAACCACTCCATCGCAATACATGCGATCGTACCAAGAAGATAAATCCAAAAGTGGTCCTTGTTCCGTTTTTTCAGGGATCTTGTTTCTGGGTAGGAGTTTTCTGGCAAATCTGGGTTTTTTTGCCTTCATCTTCAAAAAAATATAACCCACAATATAGATATAAAAAATGATTCTGCAAGATACGAACACTGGTGACAATGATGACATAATCAACAACTTGACCATGATAGGTTGACAATATTTTGACCAGTGATATAGATATGGACCAGGAAAAAAAACATGTGACAGTTTGTATCGGTTGGACAAAAATAATAATATGACACATGATAACCAACTGTTTGGACAAAACAATGGCATGACGTGACAAATTTTTTTGACAAAATGGACAGAAATAAGTGTAACGAGACACAAAAAATAGATTAGACCACCAAATCGAGTATATAAACACGATCCAAGGATGGAACCGTGGCTCTGATGCCAAATGTAGAAAAGCTAAATCCGATCCGGTGGTCTAATGTGGTGGTAAATGGTGGTGGAAGCCATTGTTGGCTTAGAGAGAGAGAAAGAGAGGTTGAGAGTAAAAATGTGTGTGTTCCCAAATGAACAAAATACAATCAACACCCCTCCTTGGAAGCAAAGGAGGGGTATATATAGTCACGCACTTTACAACGAGCCTAGTCTAGTCTAAATGTGCGTGACTATGATAACTAACGGGAATTCTTAAATGTCGTCACATAAAGTGAGTTTCCAACAAGAATACTTGGGTTTGATGTATGATATTGGTTAGTAGTAGTTGAAAATCAAGGTTGTTCACATAGAAGACCCCTATTTGGTCATGTCAAAAAGGGGAAGTTGTCTACAAAGAATGTTCAGCCTGTTGATCTTTGGTGTTGTATGTTTAAGGGGAAGTGTTTTGACATCATCAACTAGGGGAAGATTGTTGGGCTAAAAGTTGATGAGTCAAATCACCATGGAAACTAGAAAGGACCAAATAAGACATTATGTGAAACTTCAAGCTGGTGGACAAAATACTACAAAGTTTCCCCTGCTAGAGAAACTTTCCCCTGTTGTATGTTTCCCCTGCCATATGTGATAAGAAGAAAAGATTTGGTCAAAGTAGTGATAAGAGTGAATAAGTCTGTTTTGATTTATTCATTAATATATTATTTAGTTTCCATGTATCATGGTTTCCTTATGTTATAAAAGGAACCATACGTAGGTTTTGTTTATCACTTTCATATTCATAATGTAACCTACTGTAAACATTGATCTCTAGGTGTGGGATTCAATGTACACACACCTAGAGTGGTTTGTGTTAATCAATGATACAAACCCTTTGGGAAAACTTCATCTTTGTTAAACATCTTTATTCATGTTAATTGTGCAATTCCGTTGTGTTCATCACATGTACAATTGACAACCTAGATAAAACGGTTTTTACTGTTTGAGTCTAAAGATCTTGGATTCAACAAAATAGTTGGGTAAAAAAACAAGCATAAAAATCAGTAGGCTAGAACAACTTTGATTTTGAGTGTTTTGTTTTGAAATCATTGTAATCTGTTAGTGTAAGTGGTAATCTAGGGCTTGGATTAGATTAGTTGAAGTTTGGTTGAGATTTGTGTGAGATTTGGCATGTTGAAATTCATCTAGATACCATTTGAACCAGCAAGTAGCTACCTGACCCATATCTTTGTTACAGTGACTGCATATTGGTTGATTTGGTGCTTGTTTTGTGTTTTCTTGTAATTTTCTTGCTTGTATTGACTCCCCACAACCCAACTGGTTGTGGGGGTGCCATTTGTTCCAAAAACCACCAACAATCTAGCTCAAAAACGACCAAACTAGCTTTTCTGTGATCAAGCAGTGGGAAAAAGTTCTTGTTGATCCCAAACTTAGATCGATTTAGCTTGTGTAAACGAGATTAGATCAAGTTATACACGTAGAGAAACTTTGTTTATGTATGAAACAATTTAAGTGTTATGCGGAATTAACACTCAGACAAGAACACACAAACAGTTGTAAAACAAACTTTCACTTGATTGATAATAACGAACTTGCTTACAATGAAAGTGTTTAACGTATGAAAAACGTATATGAAACATAACCTAAAGGTCTTCTTTTATAGACATAAGAAGCCTTGTACAAGAGTCTACGTATCAACTATTCTAGGTAAAGATAATTATAGAAAATACATTGTTGATCCTATCTTTAATAGAAACAAACTTAAAACATAATACGCGTAGACCATATCTTTCTATCAGTGCTTGTCTTCAACCTATCAACGCTTGACTTCTTCCTGTCAACGCTTGATCTGTCAGCGTTTGTTTTCTTCTTATCAACGCTTGTTTTCTTCTTGTCAGCGCTCAAGTGGACTGGCTACATTTTATTCCCAACAATCCTCCCCTAAACTTGAGATCTACACTAGTAATCAAGTTTCTGAATAAAAATTAAGAACTAGGAGGAATCTTACAAATCTTATCATATTGGTAATAAACATGCCTAATCAAATCTTTGGCCACGTCACTTGAATAGTCAATCTCCAGTTGTGTTGTCTTCATCTTGTCCAAAACTTCTTTGGACATGGGATACTGAGCATCTACAAGAAGATACTCAGCAAACTTTGTAGAGCTCAAATAATACACACCAGCAGCTGAATACAAACGTCATTGAAGACCACTGATATCATCCTCAAGATCCTTCCAAACAGGATCTTCTTCTTCTGGTGCACACATTCTCTTGAATGTTGACCAAAGTTTTATTCCATTGACTGAAGTAGGAGCTTCAGTCTCATACTTGGCCATCAACAACCTCCAAAGGTCTGCCAAGTCTTCTCTATCCATACTTGCAAAGAGAGACATGAGAGTAGTAAATGTGTGTACCTCTTTCCCATACCTGCCAATCTTCCAAAACCCACTTGCATCTTCTTCATAGCTAATGATAGGGTTTCTGGCATCAAGAGGTAACACTTGTACCATATCTGAAGCTTCCATGGGTGAGAGCTTGATGCTCCTTCTAAGAACAGCTTCACTGGGAACCACTTTATTTAGATCTTTAGGAAACTCAAGTGGAACTCCCTTCTTCAAAGGCTTTGGAATAATCATTTCCTTCTGAATCTCCATCTCTTCTGCAAGTTCTTCTTTCCTTTCATCTGAAAGAAGTCTTAGAGTGTTCATTTCCTACACTTTTGCCCAAATGGGATAAGCCTTGTACTCCAATTCTTGAAAAGATAATCCCTGCAATTTCTTGAAGGTCCATCCAGTTCCATGACATCTGAGTAACATGTTGTAAAGCTCTCTTCTATCCCTCTTCAGCAGTGAGAAAACATTGCTAGCCTTATGTTTCAGAATGACCTTGTAGTCTCTTTGAACTCTTAGAAGAATCTCCAATCCCCAAATTTGGTCTAAAATAGTCAAATTTGGAGTCTCCATTATCCTATTCTCCCAAGCATGGTACATCTGAACTACTTCTGGCATATCAAAGTCTACTTGCAATTTCAACTCTCTAAGCTTCTCCATTGCCAAGTCATCACCATATTCAAGTCTTTCTGGTTGTTCAGTTATCATCACACTTGAATCTGAACTTTCTTCATCACTTCCTTCTTGTTCCTCAGAAGTGACAACCAATGGTGATTCACCAACCTTCTTACTTTCTTGTTCCATGAGTTGTGCAGCCAACCTTGAATCAAACTCTACATGTGTTGCATCCTTTGGAACTTCTACTTCTACCATAATTCCTTTACCCTTATTTAATGGATCAATGATGGGTAAGGATGATAGTAACAACTATGAAGATACTTCTTTGACGATAGCTGATGACTGGAATACATCAACCATATCTGCAGGTCTGTCAACGCTCAAATTCCTTGTGTCATCGCCCAATTTACTCATGTCAGCGCTTGATGTGTCAGCGTTCAAATTTTGCTTGTCAACGCCCAAATTACTTGTCTCAGCACCTCTTGTAAATTGCTCCAACATAGCTGTAAAAGACAAGTTTAAATTTGTAGGAGTAACCAGAGATGTATCAAAACCTGGTGGCTTCTTCAATGCAGTGAGGGCTTCAGCAACACCCAAAGATTCTCCATCATGTGAGCCTTTATCACTCACATTAATCTGCTCATCCTCCCCTTTGGAAGATTCCTCCATCCCACGCCTAGTGCTAGCATTCTCCAAAATGACAATCCTCTCCCTCAATTGCTTGAGTTCAAGGCCTTGTGTACTGACAATTTGTACCAAGTCTGCATTTTGCTTTTGCAAGCTAATGCATACAACCGTCAATTCCATCAATGTGTATGGGTCCAATCTGCCCTCCTATAGAATGGGTATTTGACCTCCCAAAGTAGAGTCATGGGGCATGGATGAGGTCTTAAGGATGTTAGGGCTGTCTTGGCCTGCATCTAAGCCAGTACCAATAGTCCCAGCCTCATCCATAGCACCAACCACACTTGTGGTGGTGGTTCTCTCTGCAACATGGCTAGGACCACTAGAGGAGAACACTCCAGTAGTCCTTGGGCGTTTAATCAACCTATATTCAGGTGGGGTAGAAGATGATGTGGATTGAGTGGTAGTTTGAAGGTTAAGGGGTGTTTGGGTCTGTGAAGGAAAGGTGTCAACGTTTGGATTACTTGTGTCAATGCCAACATGTAACGTGTCAGCGTTGAAGGGTTCTTGATCAATTTCCATGTGTTGAGGTGAAGGAAAAGGTTCTGGTATTGGGTCAAGTTGTGGTTGTGGGGCTGGTTGGGGTTGTGCTGCTGCAATAACAGCAAGCATAGCTTGGGTGAGGGGTAATTCACGGTGAGGGGGTAAATTCATCTTGGTAAAAATAGCTTTCTTTTGCACAAGGATCTCATAAAAATCATCATGATCCCTTGTGTGCAGTAATTTTGCACATCAAAAACCATTTGCAAAAATCTAGGATAAGCCAAAGTCATCTTATTCCCTTTGTTTTTACACATGCCAGCAAAAATCAGTTTTGAATAATTAAACTTTTACCCATTTGCAATGCACACAATTGCACTAGCAATTGATCTATTAATTTCATTGTGTGCAGTACATTTGGGACTCAAACATTGTAGGATGACATGTATGAGGTACTTCCAGGCTGGGGGAAACTCTTGTTTATGATATTTGTTTAAAGTGCCCTCATCAGGGAAAGGATACCCCAAAACCTGAAGTCCTTGTTCTATTTCATTAATGGGGAGGGTGGTTATACCATCAGCATCATCAAGATGCAAAGCCTGGCGAACCAAGGCTTCAGTAACCACCCAAGTACGCCCATGAACAATAGCTGATAATGTAGTCACATTATTAATTGTTGAGGAACTAACAGTGTTCCAAAACTGCTTAATATGAGTGACAGAGATGAGAGGAGCATGAGAAAGAGCATACCTAATAGGAGATGCATTCAAATACGCCACCATCTGGGTATATTGTGGAAACAGAGTATCATCAGCGTCCAAATAAGCAATCATGTTGTGTTGACTCCTGAATCCCAATACCAAGTCACTTGGTTTAAACTTTGGTGCCATTGTTGAAGAAAGTTGTTTGTGAATTATTGAGAAAGATGAATGATAGGAAAAATTTGTTAGACAAGAATATGAGGTACCCTGTTTAAACCCTTTAGGTAAACCCTATATCCCTTGCTCTGCAATGAATAACCCATGAAATAGCCTTCATCACCTTTAGCACTAAATTTACCTAAGGCATCACTAGTATCTAATACAACTACATGACAACCAAAAGGTTTAAGAAAACCAATATTAGGTTTCCTTCCCCAAAGTAACTCATAAGGTGTTTTGTTATGTATCTTATTGACCAATGCTCTATTCTGAACATAATAAGCTGTATTCACAGCCTCAACCCAAAAAGCTATGGGAAAGTGAGCATCAGCCAACATAGTCCTGGCTGCTTCAATTAGGGTTCTATTCTCTCTCTCATCAACCCCATTTTGCTGTGGGGTTCTAGCAATACTAAACTGCCTAGTAATCCCTTTCTTGGCACAAAAATCATCCAACAGTTTATTTCTAAACTCACCACCATTATAACTTCTAAGCATTTTTGTGACAACCGTGGTTTTGAGGTTCGTCACTTGGTCTTACTTTTAGGTTATTTTATGTGTGACTACTTGATTTTTGTGTTTACGTGTTTATTTTGTGTGAACGAGGTTGGTGTGGTTATCGTTTATGAGTGTAGAGTACTCATAAGTAAATCGAGGAACGGTTAATTCATGTTCATGAGATCACAATTAGTGATTATGAAATGAAATGGTGATATTTTGGTGGTTACGTATACGTATAAGTATTATAGTAATAGTGTATTTTTTTAGGATTCACGGTTTAGCATTTAGAGGTCTCGGATAAGGTAATTAGTCATATGAATATTTTTCGGGATGGTTTTAAGTCATTTAGGACTTAGTTATAAAGTTTATTTAAAAATTTGAGATTTTTTTTAAAAGTGTATATTTTACGTCTTTTACGGTAAACGCGTAAAATTGACTAGTTTTACGGTTTTGGGGTTTTGGAAGCTTTAGGAGCTGTAATAAATTAAGAAAAATTAATGTAATATTAGTAGCATATTATTTAACAATAAAAAAAGAAAAAAAAATAAAATAAATATATATAGTCGGTTATAGGGCCGATTAAACAAAAAAAAGGAAAAAAGGTTTATGGTAACTAGTGTTTGGGTTGGACTAGGATTTTGGCTATATACGGAACACATACCCTCAACCAAACGTATTATTTTCCTGGAGGATCATAGTCGACGGCCAAGAAGAGAAAAATTAGGTTTTCTATAGTTTTTTCATCTTCCATTGATTTAAGGTAAAAACCTTCATTAACCTTTTTAATTAAATTGTTTTATGTTTAATTAATCATTCTTATGATGGATTAAGGGTTAGGGTTTATATAAAAACAGTAGATCAATGATGTATTAATCATAATATGATGATCATATAATCTAGGGCTTGTATTAGATGGGGTTATGGGTAATTAATTAGTTCAATTTGTTTAAACCCGTTTTTAAAAACTGGGCAGATTTTGAGTCAATTGTTTTGATCATATTGGGAGTTCTATAAACTCTTATTTTACGATCCAAGTACCCCTGGAAAGGTATTTGAAGTGGCTTTCCAATGCAAGAAACGAGAACTAAATTGGAGGTAGGGAAGTGGGTCAAAAACAGGTTACAACAGTCGGAGGTCAAAACAATTTTGAATTCAGCCTGTTTTCTTTTTAAGTTTTGGGTTGTTTGGGCTACTTAGGGTTGCATTGGGATCTTCTCACGAACATGAGAGATGGTTTATATATTTTAGTAAGTATCTGCACTTGGGCTAAGGTTGTGGTTTAGGATAAGACCCCTTAATGGTAACAAACGTTTAGTACGTTTAAAATCAGGAAATCTGGAATGACAAAAGTAGATATATGTATATCGGGGCCTTAACAGTAGCTTTAAGGTTAGGGCAAGTGGGAGGTGTTAGTAAACATACGTAAGGGTATGAATATTTCTTTTACAGAAACCATGGGTATGTTTAAGTGGACGTTTGACGTAAAGTTTGAGACCTAAAAACTGGGACTGTTTTGGGTAAAATATGAACGGGATAGTTATTAAACTTAACCAAGTTAAGGACTTGTTAAGGAAGGGTAATGGGGTGATTAGAGCTTATCAATAAGGTAAATATGTGGAAATAGGCTAGATGTCCATAATAGGTCAATGAGCCATCTTAGTGATTGGTTCGTATATTGATTGCGTGTTTTTTGTTTGTTAGCTTGTTGCTAGTGCGAGGACTTGTAAAGAAGCTACCAGGTGAGTGTTCATAGTCCCATGTTTATTATTGTTTTTGACTTCCAGATGGGATGGAAGAGACACTGTGTGGAGTTATTTATAAATTGAAGTTGTGTATGTTTTTAAAGTTTGAGATTGGACTTGTGTGTACATTATGCGTTTAACTGCTATGTGGTTTTTGTTTGTGCATGGTTTGGATCGGAAGGGTACATAGGTGTATGGGCGCCTATGGTACCATAGTGTTTGGTAAGGCGTGATGCCTTGGAAATTATAGTGTTTGGTAAGGCGTGATGCCTTGGTAATTGTGGTTGTTGGTAAGGCGTGATGCCTTGGAATTGTGTTAATTGATTGAACTTGAATGCTAGTTGTTAATACATTATTGTAGCATGTTATTGTGTTGATGTTTGATATTCACAGCTTATAACTGTTTTAGCGTTGGAGTCTAAACCTATGACTCTCACCAACTTTATGTTGACGTGTTTTAGTGTCTCTTTCAGGTGATACTATGGTTAAGCATGAGAACATAAGTGGCTAGGATTGGAGAAGCTTAGGAATGCATATAGAAGGAGAATCCCCGTTTCCTTCTTAGTTTTTATTTGTTCATTTAATAAGTGGTATTGTGGCACACATATGTTTGTTTTGATTATGTTACTTGTTTGTCTTGGGTAAGAGGTAGGACTGTTACCTACTTACCTAGACTCCTGCATTTGATGAGATATTGTCATGACTTTTGTGTCACCATTTTATGACATTTCTTATTTCATATGGTTATCTCTATAGACACGCCATGTTGTGATGATATCCATACGTCGCGCCCCATATTCCGCTATGGTGGGGTGTGACAATTTTAACTTCATTACCAGTATTCTTTTCAATTTGGTTAATAAAGTTAATTAAAGTATCAGCAATGTCACTTTTCATGGCTAAAAAGAAAGTCCAAGTAAACCTAGAAAAGTCATTTATGATGACAAAGCAGTATGATTTACCATTCAAACTCTCTATATTAGATGGACCAAACAGGTCCATATGCAGCATGTGAAGTGGTTTAGAACTAGAGTGCACCTGTTTAGACTTAAATGAGACCTTGTGTTGTTTGCCTTTAAGGCATGCAACACAAGAGTGGTCATTGTGGAAAGCCTTTTCAGGCAAACCATCAACCAAACCAAGTCTCACAAGTCTGTTTATATTTTTAAAGTTAATGTGCCCTAGTCTCCTGTGCCATAGATTACTCTCATCAACTGAAGCTTTAGCATAAAAACATGACATATTATTATTCATCCTAATACCATTAAGATTCACATTATAAATGTCCTTATGCCTAGGTGTTAATAGTCAATAAATTTCTCATCTGGCATTTTAAAATCCTTGCTCAACACCAAGCATTCAGTATCAGTGAAAAGAACCTTATTTTTGTTATCACAAACTTGTGATACACTAAAAAGATTATAATCAAGTTCTTTTACCAGAAACACGTTTTCAAAACGCAAGTTTTTGGTGGGAAGAGTTACTTTGCCTGTGATAGTTCCATATCCGCCTCCAAAGTAAACTTTATCACCATCCTTAATGGGAGTGAAGTTTGTAAGGTAATCTTCCTTCCCAGTCATGTGCCTAGAGCATCCACTATCCCCATAGCCATAATCATTCACCTGTTTTTGAATGCCCTGCACATAAAGAAAACAAATTAGTTTTCTTTGGGAACCCAAGCCTGAGCAGACTTGGATTCATCTGGTTGTTCAACAAGAACAGACATAGTTCTCATAACAACCCCTTGTTCATCCCTTTTTGGATGAAACACCTAGTTAACCCCAATTGGTTTTGTGATGACCTTTGAAATATAATTAAACATGTTACAGTCATAGAAATCCCATTAGAATTAGGGTTTTAATCTTGCTTAGGTCTCCATGTCAAGCTAGAAGAAGCTCTAGACCCCTTTCCCTGTGGTTGCAACTATTTACCATTATTTGGTCTGGCAACGTTTCTGTCAGCGTTAGATTTGGTCTTGTCAACGCTGAAATTACCCTTATCAGCGTTGAACCTAGGGTTTGCTACAGGAACCCATTGCCTATTAGACCATGTATTGGCCTTCTGAAAAGGTCTTTGTCCATGAGTGTTAGACCCTTTAGTGAAGAATGGGGCTGGTCTAACAACTTGTGGACTTTGCTCCACAAAAGTTTTGGGTCTGACAGTCTTTGACCTTTTGTCAACGTTGACCTTGGAAGCGTTGACACACTTATAGGCTAAATGTGAAAAGCTACCACAAGTATAACAGGCTTTTCTAGACCTAACTCTAGGTCTAGAAGAAAAGAAACATGTTTCATTACCAAGGTTTCCACAATTGGTATCACTAACTTGCCCTTTTGGTGACCTAGTATTTCTATACATTTCTGCATACTTAATGTTAGGTTTTCTAACAGTGTTTGAGCCAAGGTCAACAGTCTTGCCAGTGATTGGGTTTGTTACTTTGATAGGGGTCGACTCATTTGGACTATCACAAAGCATGCCACCCTTGACAAACAAGGTAGGGTTGGCTTTCTTCCACTCATTCAAATCAGTCAACTTTTGCCTATATTCCTCTACTGGGGTAAGGACTCTTGGTGGAGGAATAAATTCCTCTTCTTGGAGTTCTGGTAAACCAGTCCAAGATAAGTCCTTTCTTTGGACACCATAGAAGTCCCCAGCTGGTGGTGGAACACTAAAATACTCTTTCATCCTAATCCCAGTCATGTCCCTAGAATCCCTCTGTTTACTAACACATTCTCCTAGGGTTTGTGAGGCCTTATCAAATCTCTGAATTTTAAGGTCTACATTATCCTTATTCTTGATAGCCTCATCTAACTTAGCCTGTAATTCAGCATTGACCCTTTCCATGATGTTTCTAATATCATTACTAGCATTTAAATCATGTTTTAAGATATTTATTTTATCTTTTAGGTCAAGCTCCATTTTCTTATACTCAGCTACAGTTTTTTTAGTTTGAGTAAGAGCAAGTTGATAGTTAGACAACTTGCATCTCTCAGTACTCACATCTCCTAACAATCTTAAAACCTCTTTGTTAAGTCTTTTAGTATTTAAACGACAACCCTTACTACAAAAAGCATCATCATATACCTCATTGTCTGATGAAGATGAGGAGTGTGCCATGAGAGCATATTGAACATGCTCTTCTTCTTCTATCTCAACAACCAAAGCTTTATCCTCTTCCTCATCCTTAGCCAAATAGCTCTAGTCCCATCCAATACCATCAATTTCTTACACTGCCACCATGGCCTTAGGATCCTGAGCCTTAACAATTTGGCTTGAGGGTTTTCTAGCATCAAATCTTCTTGGGATCTGCATTCTCTCATAAAGTGCCCCATACGATGACAATTGTAACACTCAACCTTAGATTTATCAAATCCAGCAGTGTCCTTAGCATTAAAGGTCATCTTCTTCTTGAACATTCTATTCCATCTGTTTGCTCTTATACTTGCAAGAGCCATGTTCCACTTTATATCTATCTCCTCCAAGTTCTCATCACTTATTTGCTCAAGGTCCTCATATGTAATCACTAAACCATTGGGCAATGAAGCAATGTATGTACACACAGTATCCAGATCCAAACCAGCAGGCTTAACTCTTGGTGAGTCAATTTTGTACGTGTCAGCGTCTGAATGTGAGGCGTTGACAGGATATGATCCAGCGTTGACACATGTTGATCCAGTGACTGGGTGCATGTATGAATCCTTTTGATCAAATTGGCCTTCACTATGTGAGAAGAAGGCCATGTTACCGTTGGTAGACTTACTTCCATGATCCAAAAGAGTTTCATTCTCCAACAGCCTCAGTTTGTTGTAGACATCATCAAAAGTGGAACTTTTGTGAGTGTTGTTGGCAATTATAGATCTTGCCTCAATCTTCCATGCATCACCAAGGCTTTTAAGAAAATTGGCAATAATGTCAACATCACCAATTACTGTCCCTATGAAGGACAACTTGCTTGTAATGTCAAGAAGTCTGCTTCTCACACTACTTAGCTTCTCATTAGGTTGAGACTTAAAAACAGCATACTCATGTAAGAGTTGCTTCCTTTTCTCTTCCACAGTATCAGCATTACCACCATATGCAACTTCAAGGGCTGCCCAAAGGTCTTTTGCAGACTCATAACCTCTGTATTTATGCTGATTTTCTTGTCCCAAAGAAAGTTTCAGAATGCTTAGGGTTTTCATATCAATCCTTTTCTTTGCTATGTCATCAGCAGACACAACTCTACCATCTTCAGGTTTTTCTTTCTTATATGCTTCAGAGCATCCTTGAACAGCTGATCTTGTAGCAATGGCATCTACAATCTTTTGAGCTTTATTGAATGTGTTTCCATATTCAATAATCTCCTAGAGAGTGTAGTCATGGATTTGCAGATATTGCTCAAAGTTGAACTTCCACAGCTCAAAATTGTCTGCATCTAGCATGGGAATCTTGATGTTGTGGTTTGAGGAGGAGGAGGTTACTTCGGGAGTAGACATGATGTTTTTAGGGTTTTGTGAAAATTAGGGTTTTGGTGATTTAGGTTCTTGTGTTCTTTTAGATAAAAGTTTCTCAACAAGCTCTGATACCACTTGTTGATCCCAAACTTAGATCGATTTAGCTTGTGTAAACGAGATTAGATCAAGTTATACACGTAGAGAAACTTTGTTTATGTATGAAAAAATTTAAGTGTTATGCGGAATTAACACTCAAACAAGAACACACAAACAGTTGTAAAACAAACTTTCACTTGATTGATAATAACGAACTTGCTTACAATGAAAGTGTTTAACGTATGAAAAACTTATATGAAACATAACCTAAAGGTCTTCTTTTATAGACATAAGAAGCCTTGTACAAAAGTCTACGTATCAACTATTCTAGGTAAAGATAATTATAGAAAATACAATGTTGATCCTATCTTTACTAGAAACAAACTTAAAACATAATACGCGTAGACCATATCTTTCTATCAGTGCTTGTCTTCAACCTATCAACACTTGACGTCTTCCTGTCAACGCTTGATCTGTCAGCGTTTGTTTTCTTCTTATCAACGCTTATTTTCTTCTTGTCAGCGCTCAAGTGGACTGGCTACATTTTATTCCCAACAGTTCTCACTGCTAGTTCATTTGTTTCCATTGCTACACAAAAAGACAACAGACCTAGTGAGGTGTCCCTTTTAGTTTGGGGATTTTTGTCTTTACTGATCATTTTTCATCATTTTTCAGTAATTTTAATTTACCTAGTCTTAAATATTTATTTTAAGATTTTTGAAAAAGTTAGATTTTATTTACTGTTCATTTAATTATTTTTAGCATTATTTTCAATTTTAGTTAGTTTTTAATACTTTGTTTTTGTCCTTTAGTGGCAAAAGTGGTATTTTTCTATTTTTCCAATTTTCATAGTTTCAGTAAAATATTTTAAGATTTTTAGAACAGTAAATTCGTTTTCGCCCTTATTTAATCATTTTTTAGAATTAATTTAAGTTAAAATAGGTTTTTAATTAAGACTATTTTGTCTTATTAGGGAAAATTTTACTTTTTTCAACTTTTTCAATTTTTCTACTGTTTAACTAAGTAAAATAGGATTTTTCAAACAGTAAATTTATTTGTTTCATTAATTTATTACTTTTAATCATTATTTTAGATTAAAAAGTATTTTTAGCATTAAAAAATAGAAAAATAGTTTCTAAAATTTAGAAAAAATACTTTTTAGTGTTTAATAATATATGTAAGATATTTGTTTAATAAAATAATATTTTGGGCTTTCTGTTAATCATATTTAATTTTAGGGCTTTAATTAGCATTTAAAATTAAATATTTAATCAATAAAAGGTTTTAAAATTTATTTATTGAATTTTTATTCTTATTTATATTATTTTAGACTTAGTTTTAATTTTTAAATTGTTTTTAGCTTTAATTTTTAATTTCGCCGCGTTTACGTATTTACGTCATCGTTTTACGTTTTACGTCGTAGTGTAATCGTAGTATAGCTCGTCTTTAATTTTCTCTCTTTAAAACCAAAAAACGACACTAATCCAAACTTGATTTTATTATATTGGCCTAACACATACACACGTCCGCCGAGAACGAACTCGCATTTATCGGTTTTACGGTTTTCCTAAATCGTAAGACTTAATACTTGCCCGCTTTATATTCCTTTTTCCTAAAAGGGTATAAAAATACGTACATCAGTCTCCAACTTAGGGGTCTTGGGTAGGTGTTGTGGTTAATTGCATGTGACTGGATTTGATTTAATTTACGAAATAAAGAAAGATTATTAACACACTTGTTCTTGATCTTTCTTGTATATTTTGAAAATCAAAGTAAGTATAGCTTGGACATTTGATCATTGATGAGTTTTCCTTTTGTATTTCGGGATCTGTTAAGGTCTAGATTCGATGGTATTTTAACACGAATAAAAGGAAATAACTGAGATCAATGAATTAGTTGTTTTGCGTTCGAGTCTAGATGGGTTTAAGTGACGATGGGTTAGGATTAGTTTTGAGGATTTGATGTTGGAGAGATAAGGCTGAGATTTTAGATGATTTATGACTTAATGAGTTAACCCGGTCAATTCGGTAATTACCGAGTTGACACGGTGTGATGTAGATGGGTTGAGATTTGGATAGGCCAAGTTATCTTGGAATGAGTCTAAATCTGTTTTTTTATTTAATTGATTCAAGCACACCAAGCTTACATAAACACCATGCCGCAATGTTTTATACATCACTGTGTCGCAATGGTTTCAATAGACAGTTTCCATCGCAATGTTTTTTATAGAAAAAGTCAAATCATGTCGCAATGTATTATGAGTCTAAGTCTCATCGCACTGTTTCCATCGCAATAGTTCCAAAAAGAAATCCCATCGCAATGTTTCAATATCACCCCATCGTAATATGTTCAAGCTCCCATCGCAATGTTTCCCATCGTAATATGTCCAAACACCCATCGCAATCCCATCGCAAAAGGGTTTTGACCATATCTTGACTTTTCCGAAAATAGTGGATCTGATGATTTTCCTGTCCTTTTACCAAAAAAATGGATCGATGACCTTGGTACTCATCATCATAATGAAAGAAAAATACCAGTAACCGACGGTAATGATTTATGATGAAAAACGGAGAAAAAAATTGATGGTAGACTGATAACATATATGTCGACAGATGGAAAAAATGATAAAGAAAACTTTAAAAAATTGATACTGAAGGAACAATAATCGAGATAAAAGGACAACTGATATATTAAAACTCAGATAAAACAAATGACACAAAGGATTTGGACAGATTTAGAGATCGATAAAAAAGTTCAAACCGTGATCGAATCAAACACAAACTCGAACACAAACACGAATCAAAAACACGAAACACACCTGGTTAGCTCTGATGCCAATTGTTAACTTGTGATTCACTAATAACACGGGATTGAGATCCGGAGGTCGGGGAGGGTGGAAGATATGTTTAGCCATTGTAGTGAGAGAAAGAGAGAGGGAGACTTTAGTAAGTGTGTTTTATTAGAGAGAGAAAGTAAAGACAAGAAATAAAGAACCTCACCCCTCCGTGGAAGTATGGAGGGGTATATATAGCACGGGAATTGAACTACTTACATATGACAATAATAGTCCCAGCAGGTCCCGGCTATGAAACTATTGTAATTCTGTTAGTCGCTCACATTTAAAGGCTAACAGAAAGGATGCAAAATGCTTAAGGTTAAATAGAAAAAGCCCAAGATATTTTGGGGGTGGTCAAAGGGTTGAAACAAAGATTCCAAAAAGTGTTGGAACAAATTTGGAGTTTCAGGAATACCCGAAAAGGAAGGTACTGTGCGGGGTTCCTTATTTCTATCGGCGGTTCCTTATCGATAAGGATCCGCGGTCTCAATAGAGAACCGCCCACAGTGGGTTGCATTTGGTGATGAGTGAGGATTTTCTAATTCAGGAAATCCTATTTTTCTAGTCTAACTAATCATGGAGATATGCTAAGAAGCAAAGATAGACAAGGAAAACACACAAGAACTCACCAAACAAGATTTTGACCAAAATACATGGATTTTAAAGGAAATCGATGTAGGAGGTGTGTAGAACTAGACAAAAAGTCACGACACAATGATCCTCCATAGTTCTCTTTTGTTCTTGCTATATTTGAGAGACACATACATATGAATTATGTAAGCTCATTATGTATAGCAAGAAGCTATAAAAACGTTTTTAGATTGAATTAACAATGCAAAAACATTTCTCGACCATTTTCGAAAGAACTTTGAGAATTTTGAAAAAGAGAAGAGAAGTTTTCCAAAAAGAGTTTGCGATACTCAAAAGCTCAAATAACGAAAAGACTCAAAAGAGAAAAAAGTCTCAATTAATTAAAATGCGCAATTAAGGAATATGTCCTATTAAACCTAGACCTAGACGTAAGTAATTAAAAGGTTCCCTCTTAAGTGGCTTAGTGAAGATGTCGGCTAAGTTTTCTACCGAGGGCACCTTCTTAATCGAAATGTTCCCCTTTTAAACATTATCCCTAAGGAAATGGTGGCAAATCTCTATGTGCTTAGTTCGCGAATGTTGCACGGGATTCTTGCTAAGGTCTATTGCACCCTTATTTTCGTACATGATGGGAAGATCATCAAGAGAAATCCCGTAATCAACAAGCGCTTGCTTCATCCATAGAGCTTGTTGACAAGCTTTACCGGCACTCACATACTCAGCTTTCGTGCTGGATATAGCAAGAGAGGTTTGTTTCTTGGAGAACCAATAAGTTAAACAACAACCCATGAAGGTACAAACTCCACTAGTGCTTTTCTGGTCCACATAGTCTCCCGCATGATCCGAGTCCGCATAGACAATGGTTTCTACGCTGGTCCCTTTAGGATACCATAATCCTAAATGTATAGTGCCCTTAATGTATCGGAAGATACGCTTAACCGCTTCAAGGTGAGAGATTTTGGGAGCCTCTTGGAAGCGAGCACAAAGGCAAACACTAAACATGATATCCGGTCGACTTGCCTTTAGGTACAACAAACTACCAATCATACCTCTATATTTGGTGTTGTCTACCGACTCACAATCATCATCTACGGTGAGTTTAGTATCCGAGGCCATAGGGGTCTTCATTGGTCTAGAGTCTTCTAATCCAAATTTCTTTAGCATTTCTTTAACATACTTGGATTGATTAAAGAAAATACCATAGTCCACTTATTTAATTTGAAGTCCTAAAAAGAAGTTAAGTTCTCCCATCATACTCATTTCAAACTCGTCATGCATGATTTTGGCAAAGTCATCACACAGTGATTGATAAGTTGAACCGAATATAATGTCATCAACATATATTTGTACGATAATGAGGTGAGAACCTTTCTTCTTTGTAAAGAGCGTATTGTCTACGATCCCCAGGGTATACTCATGTTTTACAAGAAACGCTTTAAGTCTATCATACCAAGCTTTAGGTACTTGTTTGAGACCATAAAGAGCTTTCTTAAGCTTGTAAACATGATCCGGTTTCTCAAAATCAATGAATCCAGGAGGTTGAGCCACATATACATCCTCATTGATCAAACCGTTAAGAAATGCACTCTTTACATCCATTTGTTGAAGCTTAAAGTCTAAGGCATAAGCGTAAGCTAAAAGGATTCTAATGAATTCTAATCGTGCTACGAGTGCATATGTCTCGTCATAATCAATACCTTCTTGTTGATTATATCCTTGAGCTACAAGTCTAGCCTTGTTACGAGACACAACACCATTCTCGTCTAACTTATTCCTATATACCCATTTGGTTCCTATGATGGTCGAACTTCTAGGTGGAGGAACAAGTTCCCAAACCTCATTAGCAATGAATTGATTCAATTATTCTTACATAGCGATGACCCAACTCTCATCCATCAAAGCTTCTTTAACATTATTTGGTTCAATCAAGGAGACGAAACAAAAGAAGTTACTTTGATTTTGGACTTGAGATCTTAGGGTCCTTTGTTTTAATTCGCCTATGACGTTATCGAGAGCATGATCCTTTGACTCCTTAATGTTTACTCCCTTTTCAACACTAAGGTCTTCAACTCCTATGTTTCTAACATCTTTGGCATTAACTATGTCTATTTCATCCAAGTTATCATCTACCAAAGGTGGTGTCTTAGATGAAGGAGGGGTTTCATCAAATGTCACGTTAAGTGATTCTTCAATTACACCCGAGGTTCTATTGAGGACTATGTAGGCTTTGCTAGTTTGAGAATAACCTAAAAAGATACCTTCGTATGACTTTGGGACGAACTTAGTAAGGTAATCTTTGGTGTTGAGAATGAAACACTTGATTCCAAACACCCTAAAGTATTCCAATGATGTATTCTTACCTTTAAGAATCTCATAGGGGGTCATTCCTAGAAAAGGTCGAATAAGAATTCGGTTGAGAATGTAGGTCGATGTGTCCACGACATTGCACCAAAATTTTTGAGGCAAAGATTGCTCATTTAACATCGTCCTACTCATCTCTTGGATGGTCCTATTCTTCCTTTCAACTACCCCATTTGAGTGTGGAGTGCGAGAAGCCGAGAAGTTATGGGTAATACCATGAGCTTCACAAAAGGCACCGAATTGCACTTCATTATCAAATTCCCTACCATGATCCGTCCTAATAGAGTCAATTGAACATCCTAGTTGATTTTGAATTCTTCGACTAAAGGTTTCGAAGTGATTGAAAGATTCATTCTTAGACGCCAAAAATCTAGTCCAAGTGAACTAGAATAGTCATCAACTATAACTAGGGTATAAAGGTTACCTCCATAACTCCGTATGGCGGAAGGTCCAAAGAGATCCATATGTAAGAGCTCTAAGTACCGAGAGTCGAAACCTAATTCTTGGCTTTGTGACTTGAGTGAACTTGCTTCCTAATTTTGCAAGCATCACAAAAGTGGCTATCAAACTTCATCTTGGGGAGATGTCTTACCAACTCCTTAGAGACTAAAGATTGAATTAGACGCATATTAGCGTGACCTAATCTCCTATGCCAAAGAGTAGAACTATTATCTAAAGTCGCTATACATAAGTTGTCCTTTGACTTCTTATTGACCTTCATTACATAAAGCCCATGCTTTCTAACACCTTTTCCAATGACCTTTCCATCTTTTACTATTTCACTGTCATATTCTGAAAAGATGACCTTACACTTATTGTCACAAATTTGACCTATACTTAGAAGGTTAAAACCTAAGTTATCTACGTGCTCTATGTTTTCTATGGTCATAGAATCAAGAGAGACCGTACCTTTGCCAATGATATTACCACGTCGATTACTTGCGAATGTAACGTTACCTCTATCATATGCTTTGTAGTGCGAGAACAAACTTCAATGACCCGTCATGCGTTTAGAACAACCACTATCCTTAATCTACTCGTCGGGCTCTAAATCAATTCCCAAGCATATCTAGGTAACAACACACAAGATCAAACATTTGGTCCCCAATATATCATGGGTCCAAAGTTGTTAGTTCCAAACATCCCTTGCATTTGGTTGGGATGCATGAATGGAGGAGACATTCCCCATGGGGAAAAGTATTGTTGTTAAAAATTATTCCAATTCATATGGCCATTTTGTTGTCCATAGTTTCTCCTAGGTGTCTTTGATATTGATCTAGAATTATTGTTATTCCTTCTAGGTGTTGGAGTTTTACTTCTAGGTCGTGATTTAGCTTGATCATATCTTTTTGGTGTAGGTGTTATACTTATAGGTTTAGACTCATTTCGTACTCTTGGAGGAGTAGATGTTTGTCTAGATAAGTTTCTAGTTCCCATTAGAGGTTTACTCAAGGGCTTGTACAATTTATCTAGAGTAGGCTTTTCAAGAATAGGTACTTTGGCCTTGTTAATAAGAATATGTTTTGGCCCTTCACCTAAAATAGACTTTTCAGAAAGTTTAGGATTTTCACAAAAACTTTCTTCTGTCCGCAGTTCTTTAGCTCCACCCACGGTTCCATAGCAATAAGGAACCGCACCATATACTAGAGAACCGCGTACAGGGGTGCGTTTGTCTGAAAACCTAACTTGTTTTGGTTCACTAGTTGATGCTTCATTAGTGTTATATCCCAACCCAAGTCTTTCCTTAGAATGAATTTGTTTGTTCAACATATCATTAAGAGCACTAGTACCTTTCATGAACTTTTCCAATTTAATGGAGGTACTCTTGGGATCTTCATTCTCTTGTCTAAGGTTTTCACATTTTAAACAACCTAGATCAACTTCTTTGTTTTTCTCAAGCTTAGCTAATTTCTATCTTAGCTCACTAATCTCATTCTCAAGCTTAGTTCTAGTTGATTTTAGCACTTTGTTCTTTTCAATGAATTTAAGGCTAAGCTTATGTAAGTTATTGTATTGGCCTTCTAATTCACTATCATCTTGAGAAGAACTATTATTGCTATAATAATCGGTTTCGGGATGTACCTCTTTAGAAGTGTGAGCCATAAGACATTTCTCATCTTTGGGGTTGTCATCAACATCTTCACCGCTATCGCTCTATGAACCTCCAACGAACGCCGTGTGGTTCTTGTCGCTTGAAGGCTTAGGACAATCACCGATGAAATGATTCGGATCACCACATCTAAAGCATTTTTTATCACCTTTATCATCTTTGGCAAATCGGTTTTTGGAGAAGGGTTTCTTGTCGTTGTTTGGTTGCCTCATGTATTGACCTTGTCTTTTGAAGAACTTCTTAAAGTCTCTAACCGCCATGGAATATTCCTCATCATCACTATCCGAGGAGCTTTCATGGTCACTTTGCACCTTCTTGGCCTTGAGTGCAAGAGAATTTCTTTCACTCTTGGTTTTCACCATTTCCGAGTCCTTTAAAATTATCATCTCATGAACTTTCAAGTTATCAATGAGTTCATCGAGTGATAATTTGGCGAGATCCTTTGATTCTTCAATCGCCGTGACTTTAGCTCTCCATTTTGGATGCAACGCCCTAAGAAACTTCCTAACATTGTTCTTGCTAGAAAAACCTTCATCAAGTGCTTTTAGACTAGTAATAATAGTGTTAAATCTAGCAAATGCACTATCAATAGTTTCATCTTCTAAGATGACAAATTGTTCATATTGTTGAACAAGAAGATCGATTTTACTTTCTTTGACTTGGCTATTACCTTGGTGGGTTACTAAAAGAGTGTTCCAAATATCTTTAGCGGTTTCACACATAAAAATCCTTTCGTACTCTTTCTTTGGTAAAGCATTATAAATCACCATTTTAGCCTCATTATTTTTAGCAAGTTTAAGTGACTATCTCTTTGCTTTTAGAAACTTCATTATATTGATAAGGCAAAAAATCACTATTGGTAATAACATGCCAAAGATCTAAATCTTTTGATTTAACATAAGTCTCAAATCTATTTTTCCAATAAATAAAACTATCAATTTCAAAAAGAGGTGGTCTTTGCATAGATTGCCCTTCTAGATACTTGTTGGAATCTATAGATCGATTCAAGTTTTAAAATACAGTATATTTTAAAAATGCTTGAGCAACCACACTCTAATACCAATTGTAGAAACTAGAAGGGGGGGGTTGAATAGTTTCTTAAAATTTACTTGTCAAAGGTTGGTTTTTAAAAATCCTTTTCAAAAACTTAGGCTTGAGTAATTATGTGAAACCTTCTTATACACAATATGAATAAGGTATAGTGAAATTAAGCTAATAATCACAAGTATAAAGAATAACGAATGTAAAGAGATAAGGGAAGGAAAGATCAAACTAAACAAGGATTTAGAGTGGTTCGGCAATGAAGCTCACTCCTCGTTCCTACTCCACTCCTCGGGTAATCCTTACTCGAGAGTTCACTAATCAACAAGCTTCTTAAGGTGGAGAAACCGTACAAAACATCGCTTATCCAATTTCCGACTCTAAGCTAAAAGTCGAGCCCTAATCTTAGCTAGGACCAATCTACACCAATATACTTTAAGGACCAAGTATTAACCTTAATACATACACAACTTCCAAATATACACAACTACTTGGATCTTCACAACAATGACACAACAATGAATGAATAAGTTTGGATCTTCAATGGATCTTTGAGGTAGACACAACACTTCAAGGATGATAGTGTTCTTTTCTTTGCACTTTGAGAGGAAGAGATGAAAGGAGAAAGATTCACTTCTAAACAAGTAGTAATCAAACAAATGATCAAGAATTTGAGTGATTTAAGAAGTATGAAAGAATCTAGAAATGTATGTGCAAAAGAGGTGAAGAGAAAGTCTAAGAATGGTCTACTATTTATAAGACAAACTTCCAACGACTATATCTGCCTGCGGTTCCTTACTGGAGCCCGCGGTTCCTTACCGATAAGAAACCGCCATAGCCACTAAGGAACTGCCAGAGTAGACTCCACTCCTTTTTGTCTTTTAGTGGTATGGTTCAAATATGGAGATTAAAATATCCTGAAAGGATATTCCAAACCAAGATAGAATATGCCATTTTCAAATTTTCAAATAATTAATTTAACAAAACATTTTCTTAAAAAAAGTTTAATAAAAACTTGTCACAGTTAATAAAAAGTGAGTTTTAAGAAAAAATTAAATCCTTGATCACTTAATTAGGATGAGTACTTGTTTGTACATACCTTAAGTGATAATGGTTGAAATGAAAAATACTTGAACTCAAGAATTCGTTTTTCGTTGTTTTCGTAAATGCTTGTTTTTACATATTGTCGTAATCAAAACAAAGCGAGACCAAAAAATGCAAGTAACATTTTTAGGCATCATTGCATTAACAGAAGTTTTAACAAAGTTTTTGGGAAGAACAATGCAAGTCCGTTTTATCTTCATGATACCAATTTGTGAGATATGATACCGATTTGTAAAATGATCACATAGTCACCATATTAGAATGAATTGACAAGGTTGGACCTGATTGATGAGAAAATCATATGATAGGATCACATGGTTCTTGTCGGTAAATGTTGGTCGCCTCATCACGTCTAAAGTAATCTCTTGAAGCCACATGTACGATTGGTATCGTTGTCTTGACACCAATTTGTGAACTTGGCACTTTCTGCATCGAAGATTCTGAATACTTGACAATTGATCCCCCTCAATTGTTGACCCGTGTTCTATCGAAAGAGATGTATTCGTTGTTTGAGTAGTAGCATCGTCGAGTATGTAGATACCAATTGTAAATTGCCACGTTTTGTTGAGATGATAACTTCATAAAAACAAGATTTCTCTCGTTTTAACAAATAAATGCACTGATGAGTACATATATCCGTGTTAGATTGTATTATCATGTAAACACAACCCCTTACATGGTTATAAAGTAAACCATTCACGAGAAAATTAATTCTCGTTGTAGGGTCAAAGCTTTCATAAGAAATACCTGACTTTAATAT
The DNA here is from genome assembly GCA_025667525.1 of Glebionis coronaria. NCBI lineage: Eukaryota > Viridiplantae > Streptophyta > Magnoliopsida > Asterales > Asteraceae > Glebionis > Glebionis coronaria. The sequence goes on along the minus strand of CM046882.1, from coordinate 68,549,215 downwards.
GAAAAGCGGGTTGCAGTCTGAAATAACTACAAGCCATATAGACATGTTTTATGAAATATTTACAACTTTTGTATGAACTCTATTTATGGCGCCGTGTCAATATTAATCAACATTTCTAAGGCCGTAAATATTATCTTCCCAAAAGACATGCTTTTGAAAAATAAAGTAAAAATATTTTTGGATTTTTCTGAATTTTTCAATTTTTATGGTTTTATATGGTTTTATATTTTTGTATTTTGCTTTTGTGGATAAAAATATAAGTAATATATACAAATGATCACCAAGGATAGGGAGAATAGTTTACCACCACTATTCTTTTGCTTCATCTGCCAATGCCTTTAGAGTCTTGGGCGAGAAAGTTCTCAATCCTAGCTTGTCGGCCAAAAATTCAATTCGAGCGCGATCTAAAGCCTTCGTAAAAATATCCGCCAATTGATACTCGGATCTGACAAAGTAAAGCTCGATCACTCCATTTTCCACTTGCTCCTTGATAAAGTGGTAGCGAATGTCAATATGCTTCGACCGGGAGAATTGGACATTGTTACAGCATAGGGCAATTGCACTTTTTTATCGCAGTACATCGGAATTTTGTTGAAACTTAGACCATAGTCGGTTAATTGCGATCTCATCCAAAGAATTTGAGCACAAAAACTGGACATAGCTATATATTTTGCCTCCGTACTTGAAATTGCAGCGCTTTTCTGCCTTTTCGATGCCCAACCGATTAGTCGATCTCCTAGTAGTTGCAAAGTTCCACTTGTGCTACGCCTTGTATCTTGACAACCCGCGTGATCCGCATCTGCATATGTCATTAGTGCAATCGAAGATTCCTTCGAATAACAAAGTCCCCGATTAACGTTTCCTTTAATATAACGAAAAATCCGTTTAACAACAGTTGAGTGTAACTCAGTAGGCCTAGTTTGATCCCGAGCACACATACATATAGCAAATTGAAGATTAGGTCGACTAGCTGTGATATACAGAAGGGTATCGATCATTCCACGATAAAGTGTCAAATCAATGGAAATCCCATCTGGATCTGCATCTAGCTTAGGGGGTGTTTCTTTTTCCACTAAATTGCACGAGTGGGGAAAGAAGTGAGGCCAACATTATTTTAATATTAAAAATTTATTAAATCATCCATATGTACAAGGAAAATAAAGGTTCTCTCTCCCCATTATGATGTTCTAATGGATGTGGGGTCCACCTTCCATATGAAGAAATAAAAAAAGAAACAATCCCTTAGTTCGTTCCACCATTGGAGTATCAACGGTGTCGCAAGATTCCATCTTATATTTCTTTAGCGATTCAAAGGCATACTTGGATTTCTTGATAAAGATGCCTCTGGGACTCTGAGATATTTGAAGACCTAAGAAAAATGATACCCTGCCCATCATTGACATCTTAAACTTTGAAGACATGAGCGTTCCAAACTCATTCGATAAGGTTTAGGTCGAGGCAGCAAATATAATATCATCGACGTATATTTGTACCATAATCATGTCTTTCCCTACTTTCTGGATGAACAACGTGGGATCCACCTTGCCTTTAGCGAAGCCATGCGTAATGAGGAATTGTAACAATAGATCATACCACGTGCGTGGAGCTTGCTTCAACCCATAAAGAGCCTTGTTAAGCTTGTACACGTGATTAGGATATTTAGAATTCACAAAACCATCCGGTTGTTGAACATAGACCTCTTCCTTGATTTCACCATTAAGAAATGTCGTCTTCACATCTATCTGATAGACGATCATATTCATGTGGGCTGCATAAGCGAGAAATAGTCGAATAGCTTCCAAACGGGCGACAGGTGCAAAGGATTCTATAAAGCCAATGCCCAATAATTGCTTGTATCCGCGAGCTACTAGTCGAGCTTTATTCTTCAATATTCCACCTAACTCATTGAGTTTCACCTTGTAAACCCATTTCAAAGTGAGTAACTTCACTTGATCCGGGCATTGGACAAGTTCCCATACATCAAGACGTATAAATTCATTAAGTTATTCTTTCATAGCTTCAATCCAATATGATTGAGTAAAAGCTTGTTGCCACGTCTTAGGTTCAACTTCACTGAGAAAAGCATCAAAATGACAAAACAATGCACTTTCGTGTGGACAGCAGACGATTAGGGTCACCAACAATAGAATCTATATGATGATCATTTGTCCACTTGCTGACATGTTCACGAATTCGTGGATTGGAGTAGACCGTAGTAGGAGCTTCCTCATAGGTGGATGACCCGACTTGATTAGGGTCGGGAATTGGTACACCAAAGAATGGAAGTCCACGCATTTGAACGAATTCCAAATCGTGATCATCATCACCCTCTTCATCATCAATAGGCATGACATGGGTAGTTGATGCGGTTGTGGTTGAGAATTACTCGTTGAGGGTACCTCTTGACCAATTGAAGGCGTCGACGTGTCTGATTGTACTTCGGTTGATGGAGCGACAACTTCGGTAACCGGTGCTATTACTACAGGTTATGGAGCAACAATACTTGGAGGAGTAAATAATTCATCAAAGAACGGTTGAAACAATGTATCCCATCCCTTCTTAGAAGGTGGTGTAAATGATGATGAAGTAGGGTTGTTTGGGACAAGACAAGAGCTAATGTTACTGGGTCCCATTTCATGAAGTGCGGGTTCAGAGCTGCTTTGCTCAGAAGCCATTGATGTTAGCTCGTCAAAATCAACGTTCATAGTTTCGAGGATCTTACGAGAGTAACGTTTGTAGATTCGGAATGCCTTTTTGCGGGTGCATAACCAATGAAAATACTAATATCAGCCTTTGGTTGAAGTTTTCTCAAATTGTCACAATCATTATTTGGATAGCAAAGAGAACCAAATACATGAACATATGATAAATCTGGTACTTTTCCATGTAGAAGCTCATAAGGTGTTTTACCATGGCGTTTCGAATTAGTGATAAGTTTTGGGTGAATACTGCTGTAGATGTTGCTTCTGTCCATAAAAACAATGGAGCCTTTGCGTAAATTAACATCGTTCGAGCAGATTCCATAAGTGTGCGATTTCGCCTTTTAACGACACCATTTTGTTGTGGAACGGATGTTTCATGAGATATGCCAACTTCTTCATAATAGTTACACAAAGTTTGATTAACAAATTCGGTTTCATTATCTGTACGAATGCGTCGGACAGTAGTATTGAGACGCTCTTGAAGCATCTTGAGAAATCCGATGATGAATTTAGGTGCCTCTTGTTGCGAGAAATTTCGCCCATGTAAACCGAGAGTAATCATCCACAATGACGAGGATGTACTTTTTACTACTAAGACTTTCAACACGTTGTTGAATCTTATAGGGTTTCTTTGGCCGACATAAACCAGACGACGTCGCTTGAGATATCCAAACAGCTTCTGATGATTTTCAGACGACATCTATAGCTCTTATTCAACAAGTCTCGGTTGTCTCTTAGAAATTCATGTCATCAAATCACGACTTCTTCCACAAATTTCCCAAATGATTTTGAATGCTTCCAATAATGCTCCAACTCGTCTCCTTTTACTCTAAGTGCTTCCAACTACTAACATGACAAAAAGAAAGGATTTACGGAGTTTGTTAGGCATGATTAGACATATATGGAGGTTAAATGACCCTGAAAAAGTGTATATAATTACATCTCATTAACAATGTATCACATAACTAATATGATATCTTTTACAAAGCTTGTTAATGGAATAATATTGTGAAAGACGAGTATAAACTGCTAATCCATTAATAGATTGTTTTATCCACAAGAAGTTGTGAATTGATGGGAACCTTCTCACCCTGTGTGTGACATGATTGTATTAGACTTAAGACGCTATGATCTACATATAAGTAATACTTTTATCTTCATATTGGTTATTTGTTATCCGAAAACAACTTGTTCCTAACACGCAAATATACGTTGTTTATTGATATTTGCAATGTGCACTACGACTCTATCATGTTAACCTAAACATTTTGTTCTCATAATTTTTTTATCGAAATAAAGGTTTACATGATAATTGTAACATCACTATTATAATTGTCAACAACAATTCTATTAGTCTAATATTTGATTTTTTATAAATAACTTGTTATAAGTTTCGGACCCACACAACACTTACATAAAAATCAAATTTATTTAAATATTTTAGTTTAATATACATATGTAAAAAAAATTCTCTTGCTTAATATTTTATATTTGTGATATTAGTAGAACTAATAACTATGCACGTGTTTTTACATAAAAAATTTACTCCGTATTATGTATTAATAGCAGTGTTTAAGATATTTTGTATGTTTAAGATATAAAGTCTAGAAGGTATCTATACTACATATAAAAGAGATTAGTATCTCTTTCATATTAATTATTTAAGTAATACATATATATATGCATATTGTACAAGCTATTTATACTCTAAGTAAATAATATTTAAGTAACACAAATATGTATGCACATTGTACAAGCTAATATAGCACGTCAGTTACAAAACTTGAATTGAATGACGTCATTATAATTATCATCATTATTAATTTAATAAAAACATGTTTGAAAAATAATGTTAAATGGCTCGCGATACACTTATTTACTAAAGGGGTGTTTGGTTAAGCTTATGAGTTGAGTTAGACTTATATTATATAAGACATTTATGACTTATATATCATAAGCTTATAAGCCCAAATTTAATATTTGGTTTAACTTATCAAAATTAATAAGTTAAATAACAAAAAAGTCTATGAGTATTAAATGATGTAGTTATTAAATGTGGGGTATAAAAGTCTTTTTATATGCTATTCTTATATAAATTCACCTTTTGTTATAAAAGCCTCACTTTTATGACTTATCAAAACACTCACTAAATTTTTCTCATGCCTAAGGTTATTATCCAAAAGAAACATATAATCGAAGAATATTACTCGATAAAAATATGATTACAGGTACCCGCCGCTGCATTGTGCGGGTACTTTGCTAGTGAATTGTAACAAGTATTGTCTATTTTTTAACACTATAAAAAATTATAAGTTTTAATTTCCTAAATCTAATTTATTTAAAATTTTGCTATTAAAATTTTATTAATTACTTTCTCATTTTTGAATTATTGTTTTTCACAAACTTAACATATATATTTATATGTTATTTTTTCTCCACCAAATATCTTCATAAATTTTTTTAATCTTTTTTATTTCTTAGGCAAATCTAAAAATAAACTACCAAACTGGTTTTTATTACTTTTAAAAATATATAATTTTGAAAATACATTACTACTAATTAAAGAAAAAAATTATTTTTTATACGTACGAAATTCTCAAGAAATATTTTTCTTTTACTGTGTAAAAGGATTATTTAATTATTAGAAAAATAGTTTCGTTTATAGTTTATACAATTCTTTATTTTATGTTTTAAAAAAAAATGGGGATTGAAATTGCCACGCTGGCGATCCGCATCACACACACCCCGTTTCCAAACCCAAAGGAAAGACAACTAAAATCTCCAACGTCCAATCGCAAACTTAAAAAATCAACGGTCCAATCCGCACCATCTACTCTCCACCAATCACATGACACCTTTTTTTTTCTATATAAACAACAAACCCACACCAATTCAAAATATCATCCATCACTTTTCTAATATTTACACACACAAACACAGTTGATTCAAATGGCACCAAAGGCAGCAGAGAAGAAACCCGCAGCAGAAAAGAAGCCAGCAGCAGCCGAGAAAACCCCCAAACCCAAAGCAGAGAAGAAGCTTCCAGCAAAGGACACGTCAGCATCATCAGACAAGAAGAAGAAGAGACACAAGAAGTCAGTTGAAACATACAAGATCTACATATTTAAGGTTTTGAAACAAGTTCATCCTGATATCGGAATCTCAAGCAAGGCTATGGGGATTATGAATTCCTTTATTAATGATATCTTTGAGAAATTGGCTGCTGAGAGTTCTAAGCTTGTCAGGTATAACAAGAAGAACACTCTTTCTTCTCGCGAGATTCAAACTGCTGTTCGTCTTGTTCTTCCTGGTGAGTTGGCCAAACACGCTGTTTCTGAGGGTACCAAAGCCGTCACCAAGTTCACCAGCGGTTAAGTTAGACATGGAGTTTTTAGATTTGGCTTTATTCTGTAGATCTGTTGCAATATCGATGTCTTATCGGTTGTTATGAATTGTGATTCCTTTTATCTTTGCTGAAATGAAAATCTATCATTAATTTCAGTCATTTCTTCTTAAGAGTATCAATGATTCCATTCCAAGTGAATGTTTTATTTTTAACTGTTAATGTATTGTTATGTTAATTTAGAGGTCTTTATGCAGCAAACAGTTATGTCTAGAATGGATAATGGAAACTTTATTAACATGTATTCGCCCATTTTTGTTTTGTTCATAAGCCTAAAAATATATGGATGGATGTTAGGAAGGAAGGAAGGAAGGAAAGTGTGCGGCGTGTACGTGCGTGGTCTAAGATGGCTTGCAGATAAGCAGCTAACTTTTTACTGCTCGGATTTGCTTATGTAGGGAATAAAAATGCGATTAGACCCGATAAAAGAATAGTTGGTTAGAATGTGTAAACTTCGTTAATTTAATTTGATTTCAAAATCTCAGCTAACTGGATACAAGAATAGATTTATAGATTCACCAAGTTATGACAGTGTTTGGATGTTTAGGACGGTAATTGCGTAATCAGTCATAAAAATGCTTTGTTAAATACATGGCAACTCCATGCCTGCAATTGGGAATCACAGTTAGCCAAACAATCAAAATGATCCTTCATAACTTTCACACTCATGTGTAGGCGTTTTATTATGCTCCCTTTTCACATTGTCGTCTATCGATGTGATTACATCTGAGACGGTCATATTGCTTCTAGGCCTTAGTTTATGTTTTACCTGCAGTCTTCAAGTAATTTAGAGTTAACATGTAGCCTTTTATTAGCTTCATTACCCAATCTAAAAACTAAGTTACTGTCTATGAGTAACTGTATCTCATAAAAATGCAGTGGAGACAATCTCTCTGGCAAAACCTGTTGTGGCTTTCAGAGAGCTCAGGCTTAGGAACTTGTGCGTGGTGCCAAAGACTCCTGGCGTAAGCTCATCTTCTCTTGCTGCAATATTGTGTTATCAATTTCACTAGAGTCAAAATGGTCGGTGGGTTGGGTTATGACCTTACGGGTCAGAACTGGTTCGGGGCAAAATGGGGAGTTTTATTATCACATGTTAAAACTGACTTTAACAAATAATTAGAGGTTGTCTGGGATTGCTAAATTTAGTGCTTATCTACTTATCTGCCTGGATAAAACTGCTTACACGCTTAATCACTCCAACTTAAGCACTTAATTATAAGCAGAAATTATACTTGTGCGATAAGGAATGTATAATATACAATCCTAAACAACAATGTATCAATTATGATTACAAAGGTTATAACATGATAATGATAATGTTACTTATTATTATCTATGACATTTATGCCTTAAAATACACTTTGAATGACTTTCGACATGTTTGACTTGATCAACCCATTGTTATTTGAACAATTTCCCTTTATTTTTATACCATTTGACGTATTTGAGAAAAAAACATAATTGGAATGACACATTCATTGTAACTAGTAAGAAAAAGTAAATATTTTTTAAGACAGTTTCTGATGTTTTTTTTGCAGAGGCCACCAATTGTTGATGTGTCACGACTTCATGTCCGAGCACATTTTGGGATTGTACCCGGGCATTGACGAACACAAATAGAAGGAGAAGGCGGAAACAGACCATGACTGCAGTCCATTGCTGCAAATACCAAAGAAACCATCAAGTCAACTACTGTAATAATTTGGACATAGCAGAAATTACTTAATATATAATCATGTGTTTTAAACATAGATTTATTAAAAAAAAATTAAACGAGGTGCATAACCATAATTAAGCCCTCAGCCATACTCCCACATTGTCGGAACAAAGGAATATACAATCAACCATCACGTTAAGGTAGATATTCAAACTCAGAGAAACAGAAAACAAACGAAAGACATCACCATCAAACTTGATTCGGTTCCTCTACCAAACATCCCGGGTAATATCCTTGTTGTGGAGCACTTAGCTCAGCCAATGGATACCACTAGAACGGAAGGCTGACTAAAAGTAGAAGCTTTTAATGCCAAATACAAGGATAGGAAGACAAGGATTAACATTGAAGGGTAAAAACGGTTATGAAAGGTGACCTTGGTATCGCCTCGATAGTTGGCACTTAGCTAAAGAAGAATGGTCCTTATCGAACACAATTGACAATATCCAATACTTTCAACGCCGCTTATCAGTTTGTCTACTACCCTTCTAGTGAGCTTCTATAGCCTGCTGACAAAAATAAGGGATTTAGAAATAATGTCTGATACTATTTCTTTTAAGGGTCTTGCGAGCATTTGCCTTGAGAAAACAAGTCAAGAAGCATTTAATAATTGATTAAGTTTTAGCATTAAAATCGTTAAATATACTAAATTTTTGTTAAATTAGTTCCCATATATGTTTTCTGTTTCTACTTACCTCTTCACAGTCTTTAGTCGTGAACCAACCCACGGCCCTTGTGCTACTGCAGCATGTCAATCTGTTGCTTTTCTATTCTCAAAATAAATAGCAGCCACATTGGCAATCATGCCCCGCTCCAAGCATCCGCAACAAGGTTTCGCCATTCACCAGCGAATTTGAAGGATGCCTATTTATTTACATCATCTGCGTTCTGCAGATGTTGAACCAATGCTATTAAAGGAAGAAAAGATGGCCCCGACAGGAATATAATGAATGACAGGTGATTGTGAGCTTGTATGATCTGTCATACCCCATGGTGAAGATAATTTATGACAGTAGTGCTAGAATGGGAACATATATCGACCAACCTACACTAAGTCCAACAGAAGGTAAATAAGATCATATAAAGTATTTACACAATCAACAATCTCTAAATTTAAAAGTGTAGTTTATAGGCAACAACTCTACAAATAGATTCACCACAGTTGACTTTTGTTGTAATTTTCATAAAAACAGAACAACGACAAGCATTACAGCTATAAGTTTTTGTATTTCCACCAGAGAGACAAAGTGGGTTATCTTTAGAAAAATGATCTATTAATTGTGTTTGACAATATTGTAAGGGTCAAATATTTGATTCAAAGTATGTTTTGCATCTTTGCCTAATCACTTAAATGACTTGTCTACTGTTACACGCATAACAGTAAGAAAAAGCAAACAAGTAACAAAAGAGCCTATGCTGCATTTTTATGAGATACAGTTAATCATAGACAGTAACTAAGTTTTCAGATTGGATAACAAAGCTAATAACGACTACATGTGAACTGTGAATTACTTGAAGAGTGCAGGCTGTCTCGGATGTAATCAAGGCGATAGACAACGATGTGAAAAGGAAGCATTTTGAGTGTGAAAGTTATGAAGGGTCATTTTGATTCTTTGGTTAAACATGTTTTCAAGTGCAGGTATAAAGTTGCCAAATTTTTTAGCAACATCTTAATGACTTGCGTTTCCAGAAACAAACCAGATAACGACGATCATTCTCAAAAAGTAATTTACAATCAACAAAAAAATTGCATAAACGGCTTACCGAAGCAAAAAAGAGTTTCACAAATTCTAAAACTGATTATGCGACTACCTTGCATCATCTCAGGCAAAAACTTGATTAGTTCCATCACCAAATAAAATTAACTAATTGCCTATGATTCCACATAACACAAACAAACATAAAAGTGTAAATCAAGCACAAATTAAAAGTAACAGTCATCATTCCATTTCAAAATCAGATAAATACATAACTATTAGATCCATTTCCTAATTCCAACCATAACAGAACAACAAAACAAGAAGTTTTGCTAAAACCCAACCCGCATTAACAAAACTTAAGCCTTCTTTGGAGATTTCTTTGGCGATGGCTTGGTCTTGTCGCCCTCAGTGGCAGCAGATTTCTTAGGCAAAAGCACGGGGTTAATGTTGGGCAACACTCCACCGCTAGAAATGGTAACACCAGCCAGCAGTTTCCCCAATTCTTCATCATTCCTGATGGCCAATAGCAAATGGCGTGGGTTAATCCTTGTCTTCTTGTTGTCTCTTGCAGCATTTCCGGCCAATTCCAAAACCTCAGCAGCAAGGTATTCAAGGACAGCAGCGAGATAAATAGGAGCACCAGAACCAGTCCTCTGCGCGTATCTTCCTTTCTTCAAAAACCTTCCAATTCTTCCCACTGGAAACTGAAGCCCTGCTTTCACTGATTTCGTAACCGTCTTCTTTCGCACTCCAGCTCCCTTTCGTCCTCCGGCTCCCTTTGTCTTTCCTGATTCCATCTTTTTTTGTTTTTGAAAAATGAATTTGGATCTGTTTTTTGAGATTTAAAAGTGTGTTTGGTGAGAAATGAGAGGGAGGGAGTGCGGTTTATATAATGTGTGGGTGAGTTTGACAGGTTGGCGATCCGTGTGATTGTGTTTTTCTTTTGGCCGTTGGATGGTTAAAATGAGATGGAAGGGTTGATCGGATGGTTGTGAGGTGTGACATGCTGGCGATCCGTGGGTTTGTGTATCAAGATTTATTGTTTGTTTTTCTTTTAAACAAAATGGAACAATTTATCTCCTATCTTGTTTACCATGTTACTAGATGACAAAATAAATGGACCATATAAATGACCTGGGCCATATAAATGGACCATTGTTTGGGTACCCCTATTGGTACCCCCTTTACCCCACAAAAATAGTACAAAAAGTACATTATTTGTGTACTTTTTGTCTCCCAGATTTTTTCTGGACAGTTTTTTTACCGGTTTCTGTTCCGTATTTTTGTCAGTTTAATAGTTTTAACCTGCTAAACTTTATTTTTTTGATTTCGTATTTTCCGATTCATAGTTTTATAACAAAACCAAAATTATAAAAATTAAAAAAAAATAAAAAAAAATAAAAATAAAATAAAAATCAGGGAGGGTATAGATTGGAGTTTTGGGGGGGTCTTTATAACCTGACCCCCATTGTTTTTGCTATATTTTGGAACCATTATTATTTTCGTCATATATTAAATGTTTATTATTTAATTTTGATTATAAATATTTAAACTTGTATTATATAATACTTGATGGTAATATATAAATAGATTTGATTTTGAAAAGTTTTATTTTTATATAATTTTTATTAAATATTATATAACATAAATAAAAATAATAAGACAGATAGAGACATTCATATATCATCTTGAAAACCACCGTCTCAAAACACCTACACCAAAAACAAACAAAGCTATTAGAAAATAAGTAGCAGGGTACTCGCGTGATTCGGCGATGGATACCTGCGATGCGGCGACGAGTACCCTGTAATTAATTGAAGAACGGTAAAAAAGAATAATCCCGATCACGCTTTGTTCGCTCATTTGCATATGTTTCAGATCGGTTTTTTTCCAGTTTTCGATTATTCCGTTGACCGTTCGATGTTAAAAGCATATGTACCACCAACTTGTAAGTTATGTGAAGTTTTTTTTGTATTTTAATAGTTGTACAATATGTATAATAAGATATTTTATTTATTTTAGGAGAATTTTTAAAATATATTAATTAAGATATTTAATATATTAATAAATGTGTACTTGTAACATATGTTTTATAACATGTATTAATTAAAATCAATTTTAGAAAAGTGATGATAATACTTAATGGATTTGTGCAATATGTTTTAAAATTTGTATTACTAAATAATTTATAAGTAAAGTGCAAAAATCATCCATATGGTATGTAAAAAATTTGTATTACATCTCTCGTTAATACTTTGCGCAGTATACATCTTTGTGTTTGTAAAATGGTGCACCATACATCTCTGGGGACGGATGGTGAAAATAGTTTCCAGTTAAAGGTTAAAACTGTTCGTCAACTTATGGATGTTTTAGTCCTTTTTACAACCCATGAATGATTTTTGCACTTAAATTTTAAAAAAAAATAAAAAAATTATCTTTTCAAAAAAATTATTGAAATTTAAAAAAAAAATCGAAAATAGTTTTCTTTTTCAAAGAAATTCCAAAGTTTTTTTTTCCAAAAAAATATTTTTTATAAAAAAGTTTTGAAAATAGTCTTTTTTTCGTAAAAAAAAATCGAAAAAGTATTTTTCTTTTCAAAAAAAAAAATTTTGTACAAAGATTTCAAAAAAAAAATTTTCAAATTTTTTTTTTTTCAAAAAATTATAAAAAAGAGTAGAATATTATATATTTTTTTCAACTTTTAATTTTTTTCGAAGAAATATTTTTCCAAAGAGAAGTAAATATTAAAACAAAAATTCTTAAAAGAAATTTTAATAAATTTTTTTTCGAAAATTTTGAAAATTATTTTAAAAAAATACTTTTTCGAAAAATTTTTGAAAAAAAAAGACTATTTTCGAAAAAAAATTATTAAAAAACTATTTTCAAACTTTTTTAAAAAAAGAAAGTAATTTTCAAAAAAATTGAAAAAACACTTTTTTCAATTTTTTTTAAGTTATGTACAAAAATTATCCCTAGATTGTAAAAGGACTAAAACACTCTTAAAGTGACAAACAGTTTTTACTTTTAACTAAAAACTATTTGCACCGTCCATCCTCAGGAATGTATTGTGCATCATTTTACAACCACAATTATGTATGTTGCGCGAAATATTATTATTGAGTGATGTAATTTAAATTTTTAACAAACCACATGAATGATTTTTTCACTTTCCTCGAAAATTATCGATGAAAGAGTGGATAAAATGATTTATAAACTATGCTTATTTGACTTGTACAATATATTTTAAAATTTGTATTATTTCAAATTTTAATGAAAAAGAGTATATAGAATATTTTATAAAATAGTATTACTAATATCACACACTTCGTTAACCAAATATTTAATCACTTAAGGATAGTCTAGTGACAAAAAAATTTGTGACTATTACTCTAAAATGTGTCATTAATTTACATTAAATATAATAAATAAATTTACACAACACTAATTAAATTATAATGTAAATTAATGACACATTTAATGTCAACATTATGAATGTTACAAACTTAGAATACTACAAATTTATAATTATAAACTTTGTTATAAATATTAGATTTTACTAACGTTGTGTTTTGAGGGTTTCATTAAAGTAAAGGAGAAAAATAAAAGTAAAATGAAAAAAATTGTGTGTTCTAAAGTATTTCATTAAGAAAAGAATAAAAGTAAACTCAAGTCATTTTACTTCCTTTTTATTTCCTTTTCTTTAATAAAAAAACTTGAAAACACAGTATAAGTTTAAATGATTATAGATATATGTATTCGTATAATATATTTTACAGAAATTCAAACACGCATTTACTCTTATAGAACTGTCATACTTATAAAGCGTTAGATACCGACTATCATTACATATCGTTTAAAAATCAAGATACGATAAAAAATATATTAAGAAAATAACTGTTTTGAAGCATCCTCCTCGTGTTGATGAAGTTTTTAATGAATTTTTTTGATTATTTTGAAGAAGAATATCAACTTTAAAGGGATGATTGTTGGGATTAAAGGTCTTATAGATGTTGTTCAATCAATCACATATTTTGTATACGTGTCAAAATCAAACGACTTGATTGGTCAATTTTTTTTTCTTTTACGACTTTCACTTTTTATGAAAACTTTTAGGTTGCATGCAACAGCGATTTAGTGCGACCTATATTTTTCGCTCACATTAGCTATTTCTTTCCGCGGCCTACAAGGACCTAGTTATCACAACAAGGCGACCAAGTTTTATTTAATAAATAAAAATATTACATTAAATAAAAAAATATTACATTAAATAAAAAAACATTACATAATAATTCAAATTAAATAAAAATATTACAATAATAATTAAAAACTAATACTAGTAATTTAAAATGTAAGTTGCCTTGATTTCATTTTTCATTTCTTTCAAGGCTTGTTGGTGGACTGGAAACAAATTGAGATTGATTTCACTGTTGTAAAACATTAGGTAATTATCCCTTTTTTTTCCTAGTAAGCTCAATTGTTCGACGTTGTAATTCGAACTTTTCTTGTTTTAAGGTCGTTGCTTTCCGTTGAGCTGCCTCCTGCTTCAAGTTAAAGTATGTTGCTACTTCTTTTTTCCCCAGCCATTGTCTTTCATTTTCTCCTATTTGTTGGTTACAACATCAACAAATAAAGACTTCCCTATTGACGATAATGTAGATGCCTTATTTTTAGGTCGATCACGACCAATTGGTCAGTATTCTTGTGTCTCTTCCTCATCATCTTCTGGCTCAACCTGCTTGCCTTTTGAAGCACGTTTAGAGGGCTTGTTAGTTTTGACGGGTGACATTTCTTCCTCGTCATCGTCAAGGTTAATCGCACGGTGATAGGACCCATGATAGGACCCGTGTCCCGAACCTTGGCCCATATAGTGATCTTTAGTAAGATCGTGACCCGAACCTTGACCCGCAAAGTACTCTTGATTATACATCATTTCATCAAAATTAACATCAACTTTAAAACGATTAATCGAAGAATACGACGGATTAAGATGCGAAGAAGTGAACGAATCCATAGTAGGGTGATATAAACCCGTTGGAGAATTAAAGAAAGCTTGTTGGTTGTTATTACGATACGGAGGAGAGAACGAACGGTTTGCATAGTAAATGTTCCGATGAGATGGTTGTAGTGAATGATATTCAACGCATGTTTGGTGACACACCGATAATCGGAAAACCGAATCTGGCGTCACATGGAGAACACTTTCTTGAGGAACTCGAGATCTCGGGGTTTTGTTTTTGGGGTTCTCTTGCTACATATGTTGGATGGTTAATGTTTTCATTTAGAAGTTTGAATTTGAATGTGTGAGAATATTAGTAAAACGGGTTGAGTATTTATAAATGTAGAAGGTTTTAAATTTTAATTTTTTTTTATAAATTAACAGTCGTATATTTCTTTTCTTTTTAATTTTTCGATATGAGATAAAAGTCAGACGTGAGATCGATTTAAGTCGATTGACCAAGTTTAATCGGTCGTCGCATCGATTGCGACCGAGTACGGCTCGATCGACCTCGGTCGGTTAATACAACGTTGAGGGTAGCTTTAAATAATGTGATTTCTTCATTATATAAAAAAAATTCAAGTGAAAGCAATATATAGTCCGTTTATTTTTTACATATTTTAGAAATAAATAATTAAATTAAAATATTTTAAAAAATATGAATAATAATAAAAAATTTTGATTAACAAAACTATCCTGATTTCACGATACAACCCGCCAGCATTCCCAATATGGTTTGCTAACTCCAATACAATAACTGGAAACAGCAAAAATCTGCTTTGTTTCCCTTCCGTTAAAGTTAAACGAATACAAACAAGTCATTATTACCAAACAATAACTTACGAGCTTATATGATTCCTGGCTCACTTTTAAGGGCGTTCATTGATTCGATTTTTAGTTGTTCAGTTTATTCGAGTAAATTTTTTTTTTGTAACTCGAAAATTGAATTAAAAATTGAATCTGAATTTAGTTTGATTCACGGATTAACCCGAATGACTCAAATTACACTATTTATTTTAAAAAAATATATAATTATATAAATATTTAATAATTTTTTATAATTTCAAGTATAAAAATTGTTTTTTATTATTTGATATATATAAATATTTTTATATTAAAATTAAAATTTAATGATTATTACTATATATATAAAAATATACATAAAGTATATATATAAATATTTAATCAATTTTCGGTTTCGATCGCTAGACCTATATCTAACCCGAAAATCGTATTTATAGTTTAATTCGATTCGGTTATTACCCAAAATTCGAATTATATGTTTGGTTTGATTTTTAGTTTTTATGAATGAAACCCAAATCATAGACACCTCAACTCACTTTTGACGGTTTGTAACTTGAACCTCTCGTAAATAAGCGGTACCTCACATTTTCCTGATTATTATCGCTCGCAAAAAATAATCTTCCCAAGTGAAAAAAGTCAAAAAAGCAAACAAACTCCATTCACATTTCATTCCAACGAAATACAAACAAAATTAAACCCAAAACTTTGAACATTTTGGGGCTTAAATCAAAGATGACATCCAAAACAGTTACACGTCTTTGGAGTAAAAGCACAAAACCCAAATGGTCTATTTGGTATATTACAATTAATAGCATAACAACAAGGTGAAGGCACACAAACTTTACCACCACTACCACCTGCGCCGCCACTACCACCGCCGCCGCCACCACAGCAAGTACAAAGTGAACAAATCTGAAAGCCGCCAAGCTTGCGGCGGCTGTCGTTTAAAACCAAACCCATCATTTTCTCAGGCTCTATTAATGGCACCATTGATTCATTTGTTGGTAACTCATTTGCCTAAATATAGAAAAATAGTTAATATAAGTAAGATCTATAGAGATTTTAACATATGTAGTAGCAAAATGCCATAATTAGTGTGAATTGCAAAATCCATTAAACCATATAAGAATTGAAGTAATAGAAAAAAGAGACTTACATGGGACAATGGAAGTGAGGTTACTAGGATGACGAAGAACAAAATGAGAATCCTAGTAGTGGCACTGGCAGGAGGCATGTTTTTGTAGGAATGTGTTTTGTTTTAGTGTGATCTACAAATATACTCAAGATTGTTGTAATTGTACTAGTGTCCTTTTTAAATACTCTATAGTCCGTACTATGTTATTTTAGATCGTGTTCATATGTGACGAATCTTAGAGCATAGCATAAGTATTAGCTAAAGCTTGATAGAAAGACTTGTAGTTCTACAAATTATAAGATAAAGCTTTTCAAAAAACTTTCACCACAATGCAAAAAACACACTCCAAAAGCTTGATAGAATAGTAAAAAGCCTTTGAGCATTTGACCCATTATGGGTGCTCTTATTTACGAAGATAGTCATAAATGACAAATACTCCTTTCATTTACGTTATGTTCTCGAAATCTTTCATTAAATAAAAAAAAATGGAAGTAAAATGTTTCACCCAATATTGGGATGAAACACTTTACTTCGATTTCCTTTCAAATTCAACAAAATAATACCACATTTTACTTCAATTTCCTTTCCTTTTCATTAGTAAAAGACTTGAGAACATAACATTTTTTCATTTTACTTTCATTTCATTTTCTTTCTTAAGATGAGATTTCAAAAGAAAATGGAAAAAAGATTTGTCATGGTAGCGTCATAAAGGTGCTATACGTGCGATGAGATTATCTGGCCGCAGTTTTGATGTGCGGCCAAAAATTCTTTAAGATATTTATACTACTTTGTTCATAAAATTCTTAATTTTCTTACCGTTTTACTTTTATTTAATTAATAGAAGTTTTTTTTAATTTTTTAATAATATTATATTAAACTTAATCAAACTTTCTATATATTTTTAAGATAATGCTAAAGCCACATAAAGTTTACAAAATAATTTTTATATAATGATTTGGCATAGCACTTATACTAATGTTTTTTCTTTTCTTCCATTATCTTTTTCTTTGATAACAAATCATTTTTTTACACATCATTATGTGAAAATTATTTTTTAAACTTTATGTAAATTTATCGTTGCTTATATTTTTAATAACACCCAATTAAATCAAAATATGTCAAAAATAAAATGTGGACGATAAAAGTAGGATTGAGAATATACTTGATCAAACATTGGGCACGTTTGTATGACATTTGAAAGTAAATACCGTATTTCCCGCTCAAATTCTCGTCATCTTAATTTAACAAAAAAGATGAATATATATAGTTTAGTGCACTTGACTATCCAAGGCCGAATAATTCACTCGTCTAAAAGCATCTCTAATGGAAATGTTTACATATGATTTTTCACTATTTAAAAAAGCTTTTGAAAGACTATGCATTGTAATAAAAGGTTTACAAACAACTTTTGAGAGAAAGATTTTGCATATGCAAAGTGTTTACAAAAGTTGATCAAGCTATTTGCATTAATTGAAAAGCTTTTGAATAGATTTTGTATTACCTTTTAGCATTGAAGAAGATTTTGAAGAAAAACTTTTGTATAAGATAATAAATGACATAATTAAGGGGTGTTTGGGATTACTTATTGAAAATAAATTATTCGGTTTAAAAATGAATAATAAATAATTAACAATTAGAAAACGTGGTTTTAAGAAATAGTGTAACGCCCCACTTTGACAAGTGGATTGTTACATGATAATTATGGCGTGTCATCAAAGCATGCAAGGTTAATGTCTTAAAAACATAAATGACCAAAAAGAAAACCAGAATCAAACATCGGTCCCAAACATAAGCTCACACAATGCATAAGTAAAGAATATAGAAAAAGGACTAAACAATGTCCAGCAAAGCAGAAGTATATAAATGCATTAAAAGAAATGAAGTCAAGGGAGCCTCCATCCTAATGCACGTACTCTTGATTGCCTAAGTCCGCCTTTTAGTACCTGCCGTATGGGAACATGGAAAGAAATACGGTTGAGCAATACGCTCAATGAATGGATATATGACATAATAAAATGACTGAAACATAAGTAAACTTGTAAAAATGCAGCGGAATAATGTAAGTCCTGGAAAACCTGGAGTATGTTTTATAAACTGGTTTATATCTGAAAAGACTTATGTTTAAGTCATAAAAATTGTATTTTAAATGCCCAAGAGCCCATATAGGTCATGAAGGTATCAACGTGCATGAATACATAGAGGGTGACCTCGTCATGCAATTAGAGAGGTTTCCTCTAGTTATAATAGTCTGGGTGGAGGGATCAACTCCATATGACGGATGTAGAGCACACACCACAGTCACCGTGTAATCTGCAAAACATGTACTAGGATGCACCTATTCGCCCCACATGATAATAATAAAATGGCCAATAACTGAAAGGGACGCCGCGAGCAATCACTCTCGTCGCGGAAGAGTCATAACACCGGTGCCTCAAGTGTTATGGTTATGGTACCTCCATAACTAGTGAACATGGCATGCATCTATATAGCTCAGGCAGTTTAAAATAATAACATATTAATCACTGAAAAGTTTTATGTAATTACTAGAGAAAACAGATGGCAGTAAACGGGGAATCCTAATCATAAAAAGAGAATGTCCATACTAAAGGACGGAATATCCGTACCTTATGTCCAATAATGAAAAGAAGATGAAAGCGGAAGAACTACTCCGACTTCACGAGTGCTACATAATAAAGGACGTGAATGAGTTGTCTGTTTAATTTATACTTTACTGATTATTAGTTTGCTTTACTTGTTCTTGACTTGTTTTACTAGTTCTTGTCTTGTTTTACATGTTCTTGACTTGTGTACTATTTCATGTTTTTATCATGTAGTTTCTTAGTGTTTCATGTGTTCTTGATTAGTGTATTCCATGTTCTCTGTGTTATTATACTTGTTGTTTCATAATAAGTAACTTCCTAAAAATAGCAGTTTTCTATATAGTAACTTTTCAAAAATAACAGGTTTCCATATATAGTAACTTTCCAAAATAGTTAGTTTCCATAAATAGTAAGTTTCCAAAAATAGAAAGTTCCTATAATTAGTAAGTTTCCAAAAATAGAAAGTTTCTATAAATAGTATGTTTCCATAAATAGTATATTTCCATAAATAGCATGATTCCATAATTAGTATGTTTCCATAATTAGCATGTTTCCATAAATAGTAATAAGCTTATTAAATAAGTATATGATATAAGCTATGGTTTAATAAGCATATTTTATAAGTCATGATTAATAAAATGTCATATATAGTAAAGTTTATTAATAATAAATACTTTTATCTTAACATAATGATTATTAATTAATAATATAATACATGGTTTATAAATGACTAGAACGGTACCCGCGCAATGCAGCGGCGAGTACCTAATAACGAATTTTGAGACTAACAAATATTAGTCTCTTACTCATTGTAAAGTTCTAAAAAATCGAATTAAAAAACCCACTAAAATTGAAAAAGACTAAAAGTTAATAAAAATATATCAAAATGAATATCGAATTAAAAAACACATAATTATAAAAAATATAGTGAAATTAGATTATAAAAATAATAAATAAATAAAAAGATTTTTCAATTTAAAGAAAAAAATGTTGTTACAAAAAGTTGTTATAAAAGTTTGTTACAAAAGGTTGTTAGAAAATGTTATAGTATATAATGTTGATGAATATATCCAACAACTTGCTTTATTTAGTAGGTAAAAAGTTTGAATTTTCAGCCTTGCTATTTTAAGAAGGTCCCAAATGCTTTATATAGTAGTATATATTATTAATTAATAATATAACTTGCTTAATATTAATAATACTTTACCATAACTTGTTAATTGTATAATTAAATTAAAGTATAGTATTAATTTAATTAATCCATAGTTAAAATGTAATTAAATAATTAAGCTAAGTTCTTAATTAATTTACTTAATGTAACATGTAATTTGACATGAATAATTATATCTTAATTATTATAAGTCTATATTTATTTAAATAAATGGCCATGTTAATTGTCAAGATTAAATAGATAACTTAACATAGCCTAAGTCTTGATTTTATTTAATTAACTTATAACATGATTTAATTAATATAATAATTAAATTAACAAATAATTTTATTTAGCAAAATTACTAGCCAAACACCCTTGTGTTTTTCATGTGTACCTGAGCCCCAAACCAAACCCTCACCGAGTGTAACATCCTGCCTACTCAGACTACAATATTGTCCGCTTTGCCCACAGGCTCACGACTTTGCTTTGTGGCCCTCTTATAAGTACTTCTCGGCTGGTCTCGGCTTGGCTCGAACCACAAACCATCACCACAGCCGCAAGGCTGTGGCTTGCCACCGTTAGCCCAAAACAGCCCCTAGCTTAATCCGGGTTCCCCCTGCTGTGCGACAGTTTCCCACCGAGAGCCTTAAGGCTCTCGGTTTACCACTGTTAAACCAAACATGCCCCCGTTGGGGGGAGGGGGTTTGTTGTTGTGGCCGACTGCACAAAACAGCCACCGAGAGTCTTAGACTCTCGGTTCCCGTGACAAACCGAACAAAAAATTGTTTAAATCTTGTACCATTACATATTTTAATCCTTTTCGATGCATGTGTTCTTAATTATATTCTTAATTCATGAACAAAATAAAATAACAAGAAAAGATTGAGGTTTAAGGGGATATCATATGCGTGTATTGATTAAGGATTAAGAATACGAACCAAACCCGTAAATAAATCAAAGATCAACGAGCTTTTTTCCTCTCCATTTTCTTGGTGAAAACTGGCGGCCAAAGAGAAAACCAAACTAGGGTTTTGTTCTGGTTTTTTTAATTTTGTGAAAAGTGGAAAATGAATTTTCCCTGGGTGTTTTGTTTACTAGTTATCATGGGTTAATAGGTCGGGCTATAAGCCCTTTTGTTTTCTCTTTTTGTGCCGTCCCAAAACACCCCTTCATATATATATATATATATATATATATATATATATATATATATATATATATATATATATATATATATATATAGAGTTAGGATCAAATAAGAAGAATAGTTATAATAAGAAGAATAAGAAGCAATTCTAGCCAATCATTTAAATCATAAATCTAAGGGCATTAGAGTAATTAACTAATTACATTGGTCTCCTTTTTTTTCTCCTTACTCTACCCATTTCTTTATCACAAGTATACGGATAATTCTCTGAAAGAGCATGATAATTCCATTATCTCGAATTCTCGATCATTTTACTTTCTCCATAAATACATATCTTATATCACTTTTCTTGAGTGCATCAGTTAGTGATGGCGTGATGCAATATTAATTTGTTATTTAAAGAACTTATTAGCAGATGCATCACTTTGTTTCTTTTAAGTGTTGAAATGCATCGAATTTTTTTTTACAAATGGATATGGACAAATTGGATGCCAAATTATCTATTTATTTTGCATGAGTATATACATAACAAACGTACCAGTGGACACCATTATTCATACAATGTTTCATTACCGACGATCGATAGATGGATGGATTGGTCGCATCTAACCCGGTAGCAAGCATCGATATATAATAGATGCATCGTAATCGATAGATGCATGCATTAACCGCATCTAATATGGTTAACAAGTGTTGATATATAATAGATGCATAGATAATCTATATGCATGGATTTGTCACATCTGATCTAGTTAAGAAGAATCGGTAATAGATGCATCCATACATAGTAGATGCATCGATTGGTTGATCGAATCTAATTCGGTTAACATGCATCATTGTATCAATATATAATAGATGCATCGTTCGAAATATTACTAAGTTGCATCCTTAGATGCAACAATTTTTAGTTTTAATTTTTCTTGTTATACATTCTTCGAGGATAAAAGTTAGATGCTTCCAAATGTAGTTTAATCATGCATGATCATCAATCAACCTCATCCATAATTACATACATGCAACTCTTGCTAAAATCCACCCGACATGTATAGGCATATAGCTAGATGCATACGGTGCATATAAAATTAGTTACGACTTATATAAATCAAAAGACATATACAGAGTAATAAAAAAACGTAAAAGAATATAGACGAAAAGAAGGTCTGAGATCCGAAAATATATGTTGAGGTATATGAAATGAGTTAAATTTACCTATTTACCCTCAGTGCATCTTATAACAAGGGGTTAATATTCAACTTAATTACAAATGTGCCATTTTTGATCTCATCCATTGGTGTGTCATCCAATGGCTAATATTATTTCTTATTCTTCTTATTATAACTAATATTCTTATTAGATCTCTACTATATATATATATATATATATATATATATATATATATATATATATAGGGGAGAGATCAAATAAAAAGACTTTTTTTTTTGTGAGAAGGATAAGAAGGATTTTCAGCCATTGATTTAAAATCAATGGATGAGATTAAATCAAAATCCTAACAAACTAACTAACTAACCATCTAAACGTGTTTTTTTTAAGTTCTTCAAAAATTATGAAAAAATTCCAGTAGATCGGGTATGTTGGTGCAAAAAACTTTTGTGAAAAAAGTTTTTTTAATTTGAAGTTTTTTACGCTTTTTTAATGCACAAAAACGGAATTTTGATGCACAAAAACGTTTTCTTTTACGTTTTTTAGGTTTTTTGTGCATCAAGAATTCATTTTCATGCCCAACTTCTTTTGACTTTTTGCTTTAAAATATTATTCCGCATCAAACTATAATAAATTGAAAATTTTTTGAATGAAAAAATTTTGTACACAAAAATTCACGTGTTTGTGCATCAAATTTTGTTTTTTGTGCATCAGAAAAACGTAAAAAACTCAAAATTAAAAAACGTTTATTCACAACTTTTTAAGGCACCAACAAATCCGACCATTTTGAATTTTTTCAGAATTTTTTGAAGACTTTTTTAAAATCGTGTTTTGGTGGTTAGTTAGTTATTTAGTTAGTTAGTTAGGAATATGGATTGCTCTTATCCATTGATTTTAAATGATTGGCTAAAAATCCTTCTTATCCTTCTCACCAAAAAAAGTCTTTTTATTTTAACTCTCCCCTATATATATATATATATATATATATATATATATATATATATATATATATATATATATATATATATATATATATATATATATATATATATATATATATATATAGGGGGCTGTTATTGTGGTGACCACTCTTAATATAAAAACAATAGGAACTAATCTCAACCGTTGAATGTACCATTAATGAGATTATTAGATCAAAGTTAAACAAATGGCATTTTTGTAAATAAATTGAATTTGATGGCAAATTTATTACCATCATTTGTAGACTGTCTGATGCTCCGTCATTTAGCTTTTTTTTCCATTTTATCTATGTACTACTGTTTATATTTTTAGTTTTATTTAGCCACATTAAATATTATACTAAAATAAATTATTCTTTTAGCATTACTTAATATTATACTAAAATAAAATTTTCTTTTGGCATTATTTTGGTCTCGTTTGATGACGCACCAACTTTTTTTTGGCACATTTCTTGTGCTACGGGAGGCATATTTGATAGTTATGTAATGACAAATTAACATACTGGTACATTTGTAATGACAAGCTAAAGTTTTTAAAAAAATTAAGCAACTTTACTAAAAGAACAGAAGTGATACACATTAAAAGAAATACGCAACTAAAAAAATCCAACTGATATGTATCCCAAAAATACACAATCAATCCAAAAAGAATCAAGTGATACGTATCCAAAAAATATATAATAACCTAAAATAGGAACCAAGTGATACGTATCTGAAAAATTGCACAACCAAATAAAAAATGATCGAAGTGACACGTATGCAAAAAAATATACAACCAACAAAAAAAAGCTCAAGTGATACGTATCAAAAAAAAAAATAAACAAGTTAAAAAAAATACCCAAGTGATACTTATCCGAGAAAATACACAACCAAAAAAAAAAATACTCAAGTGATACATATTTGAAAAATTACACAATCAACTAAAAAACAAAATGATAAGTATTTGATATAATACACACAAAAAAAATAAAAAATCAAATGATATGTTCCAAAATAATAAAACCAACTATAACAGACCAAAGTAAAGCGTATCATAAAATTATACAATTTCATAACGATTTTAAAAAATAGCAATTTAATACACAATCATATTGACGATAAGCATTCAACAGTTACACGTAACTTTTCACTATAACTAATACTACCTAGTAACAACAATTACTTGCCAAAAAAAAAAGTATACTAAAATGATTATTTAAATAAAAGATTAAAAAGTCACGAATTTCTTTATGCGGATCTTTCATTTAGATGGCAATTGCCAATGATGTATTAGATAAAAAAATAAAGCGGCAAAATTTGTCTAAATTCCAGATATCATCATCAAAGCAATAATAAGTTCATAGTTTAATCGCATACCGAGATAGATTGTGTGGTAAAGAAAATTTGATGGTGGATTTATTTTGTTACGTTTGTCGAAAACTTTTGATACATTTGTAATGAAATGATATATTTATTTTGTTATATTTTTTTATGACACATTTTTTAAAGTTGATAAAATTTTAGATACATGCATAGTGGCACATTTAACTTTATATACCTTTTGCATTGTATTTTAGGTTTTAGTGATACTAAAATTTATATACATTAGTGACACATTAAAATTTAACATATTTTTTATGACATACTACAAAACTAGTGATACATCATATTTTTCTTATAACTTTATCTTGACACATATAGAGTGACATATTTTTTATGACATACTACAAAACTAGTGATACATTATATTTTTCTTATAACTTTATCTCGACACATATAAAGTGACATATTAGTTTTTCTGATATTTTTGTGATGAGACAATTTTGTATCACATGTTTTAGTTTTAGTAGAAATTTAAACCTTTTGGCACACTTATAATATTACGTGTGCCGGCAAACTTTGTACATAATTTTTTTCTTTGTAAAGTAAAACTCAAAGTTGAGACTTTTTCAAAAAAATGTATCCGGAATTTTTTATTTTAATTTTTTTAATATAATAATTTCTTTATTTGGTAATTTAAAAAAGTTGATGGTGAAATTGGATGGAGAAAAAAATATATAAAATTGTAAGTGTTAAATTTGTTAAAAAAACTTAAGAAAAGGGTCACAATAAAAAGTAAGTGGTTAAATTTCAAATAAATTAGATAATATTAAGTGAAAAATTAAATAATCTTATATTTTTTCAATAAGTTTTAAAAAATTTAACAAATACCCATTACACTTTATAACTTAATAATATCACAATTATAAATTACTAAACACAATTTTTCTTAATATTTCTATATTATATTGAAATATTAAACAATATTAATTTATATGTAACCTTATAGACGTCCGAGATTTGTAACTAGTTTTTCAATCAACCAAACTGTACACTACGTGGATTCACTAGTTATAACAAAAAAATAATTAATATAAATCTTAAACAATAAATATCAGAAAAAAGTAATCACGATTGTATAATTTTTCTTTCATTTAATATTTTAGTGAGCTTATTTAAAGCTATGGGGATAGATCAAATGACCATCATACCCTCAAAGACACTATAAATAGTTTACATTCATTTTAATGAAAATCGACATGTGGCGAAATTTAATTAGTTCTTATTGTTTTTATTTTAAAGTTGGTGTTTACATGAACACAAATCTATATATATATATATATATATATATATATATATATATATATATATATATATATATATATATAGATATATATATATAGAGAGAGAGAGAGAAACGTTATTGTGGTAACCACTCTTAAAATTAGGAACCGATCTGAACCATTAGATGTGTCATTACAGATTTGGTTTAATTTTAATTAAATAAGTATTAGCAATGGCAATATAGTAATTTTAGAGATTCGTAGTTCCATTTTCTTAATCCAACTATCACGTGCCACTTTACTTCTTAGCATGTAGTCATTCCATAAAATTAATTTGTCAACCGTTATTGATGAATTATTTACGCATTACTGGTATCTTTATATTTTCACATGTTTATTCACAAGGTTCATTTGGTACATAATAGTTTGTAACCTTTTAAGTTAAGTTTAATTTTAAAAAGTTACTTTACAATCTGAATGAAACTTTGGTACAAGAGTTTCCGACACATTAATAATTTATTGATCAATCCAACTGATACATATTTTAAAAGTTACATGATTAAAAAAAGAATCAAATGATACACATCCTAAAATTACAAAACCAATTTAAATAAAGCCAAAGTAATACGTATAAAAAAATTACACAATCAACAAAAAAAACACCAAAATGATACGAATCCAAAAATTACACAATTAACAAAAATAATTTCAAGTGATACGTATCTTAAAAAATATGTAATCAAAAAAAAGACCAAAGGGACGCGTATACAAAAAAGTGCAAAACCAACTAAAAACCCAAGTGATACATATAAAAAAATGCACAACCAACTAAAAAGATACAAGTGATACGTATCCTAAAAAATACATAGCCAACTAAAAAAACACAAGTGATACGTATCAAAAAAATACATACCCAACTAAAAAAATCAAAATGATACGTATCCCAAAATATACGACGAACTCCTGAAAATACATATCCTAAAAAATAGAATAAAAAACTTGAAAATAGCTCAAATAGTACGTAACCAAAAAATCTAAAAAAAAAATACCAAAATGATATGAGTTACAAAAATAATAATATGTAAACTAAAAAACCGATACATATAAAAAAATATTAATTAATCAACTAAAAATGTCAAATGATGCGTATCTAAAAACTACAAAATCAATATATTCCAAAAATTACAATACTGCTACAAATTTCAAGTAACACATATTTATCGCAACTTTAATATGGAGGTTGATGGTGTTTTTCTATAACATTACAACAAAAAATATGGATCCGAATAAGGATTCTTAACAATATAAAATACGAAGTGATAATGAATTAAAAAAAAAGAACTACAGTAATATCTTATTCCTTTTTGTGAACAACTCATACACGTAAACCATTAGGATATAAATTGATGATAATAAAACATGATAAGACGAATCAGCACACATCAAAAGTCGACATCATCTTGAACCAGAACAATATGACGATTACCCATCAAGGACGAGAGTGAACATGTACAATCATGTCGGTGGATGAGGTGGAATGTGTGGGTTTTATTATTTTCAAAATATGCTATACAAATCTAATTTCTTTTTATACATATTTAATGACACGTTAATCTAATTTCTTTATTTTTTTTTATACATATCTAATGACACATTAATTTTTTTGATACATTTATAAATACATGTAAAATTTTGTGACACGTTTTTAGTAAGAAATCAAATCTTTCGACACAATTAAGTTTATACTATATTTTTAGTGACACATTAAATCTTCTACCACATTTTTTGCAACACATTTTTTAATATATTTTTAATCACACATTAAATTCATATCCCACATATATTCAAACTAGTTCGTGAGATATATGAAGTTAGCTAACATTTTTGTGACTGTTTATTTTGTTTTAAACTCACAACATTTGTTTTGATGAAATTTCAAAATGTTATGACAAATCCATCGTAAAACATCACAAGCAGACTTGAATAAATATAAAAAAAAATCTCTAAGTCATATTTCATGAATGGAAAGACTTGGATAAGTAATGATAATAATGAGCATATATTAAAGTTTGACTCATAAACGTTGTAGAACAAAAATTTGACACCTGAATATTGTAAAACGTAATGTTGCAAGTTAATTTTTTGTAATACCTAATTTGCCCTTTTGATTTTGTTAGTTAAAATTTTAAATATTAATTACTTTTGATTACATTTAATTATCTAATGTACACATGTAAGATTTCTATAGGTTCCTATTGTTTTTATTTTAAGAGTGATACTTACTTGAACGCAAATCTATATATATATATATATATATATATATATATATATATATATATATATATATATATATATATATATATATATATATATATATATATATATATATATATATATATATATATATATATATATATATATATATATATATATATATAGAGAGAGAGAGAGAGAGAGAGAGAGAGAGAGTAGGGATCTAGTAAGAAGAACAATTAAAATAAGAAGAATAAGAATAAATTTTGACCACAAATTTCACAAAGGAAGGAGAATTTTAAGAGGAGATGCATCTGACTTTGTAGGTGCATCTGAAATGTGTGGCTGTGGTTTCTTCTCATTCTTCTTATTTTATTTAATCTTCTTATTTGATCCTAACTATATATATATATATATATATATATATATATATATATATATATATATATATATATATATATATATATATATATATATATATATATATATATATATATATATATTTATATATATATATATATATATATATATATATATATATATATATATATTTCGTTTTCGTGTTTAAATAAATTATCGTGTGTGTTAGTGTTTTAATCTCGTGATTTTATTCTTGTAGTGTTCTTAAGTATTATACGTAAATACTTATCGGGTAATAATTCATATACGTAATACTTGTATTAATAAATAATTAATATACGAAATACTTGTATTAAATATTCATGATACGTGTCGTGTATTAATTAATTATAAAGTTTTAATTAATCATGTTTTCATGCATTAAATGTTCATATGTATTTTATGCGGGTTTTATAACTCTTCCCCTATAAAAAGAATAATTCTTTCTCGAATTAGAGATACGATAAGCTGAAAAGGATATACCCGAATCATAGCTGAAAATGAGGGTCTTGACAAATGGAATCGTCTTTCTCCTCGTAACCCGATCTTGACGATCGAGAACTGCCTCGGGTTCCATAACATAAGATAGATCCTCACGAATCTGATCGAGTGGATACGAGACAATGTGCAACGGATGATAATTGTAGCCTCTGATTAAGGACACATGGAACACATTGTGAACATGAGATAGCTAAGGGGGTAACGCCAGGCGATACAATACCTCACCGACACGTTCGAGGATCTCAAACGGTCCGATGAAACGAGGACTAAGCTTGCCCTTAATACCAAAACGCTTGACTCCACGTGCTGGTGATACCTTCAAGAAAACACGATCACCAGGCTGAAATTCTAATGCTCTGCGATGTTTGTCAGCATAGCTCTTCTGACGAGCACGAGCTTCTTGCAGCTTCACCTTGGTGATGCGACCTTCTCATTGGTCACCTCTATCATCTCTGGACCCTCAATGATTCGTTTACCAACCTGATCCAAGCAGATTGGAGCATGACACTTCCTGCCATAAAGCATCTCAAAAGGTCTACACCTGATATTTGTGTGCCAACTGTTGTTGTAAGCAAACTCAACCAAGCAGATAAAGTCATCCCAATTCTCTGTCCACTCTAACGCACAAGCACGCAACATGTCTTCTAAGGTATGAATAATATGCTCTGACTGACCGTCGGTCAGAGGATGGAAAGCTATGCTAAGCCTGAGTCTGGTGCCCCAAGCTTTCTGCAAGCCTCTCCAGAATTTAGACGTGAATCGCGGATCTCTTTCTGATATGATATATGATGGAGTACCATGTAGTCGTACGATCTCGTGCTGAAATATTTCCGCCAATTTGCTAACTAGATAATCCTTGCGAATTGGAGGAGGAGTATAAGCACTAAGGTTAGATACTTGCTCTTGTTGCTGATCCGCTTGACATTTAGCGTTGTATTTATGGAAAGCTTCTTCGAGGTTTTGAAATTGAGTAACAAGAGTAGCCCATTGTTCTTGGGTACTCAATTGTTCGAAAGAAGGTTGATGATTGACGGTGTGATGTGGGGGATCAACATTAGGAAAACCGGAATTATAGTACGGATGCGGCTCATGATAGTTCATCGGCTGACAATAAGAAGTATCGTGAGGGTCCCCACAGTTATTGCAACACGGGTATTGTGAAAAACCCGGTGCATTTGGTAGATAGATAGGACCATTGTCGTAATTGTAACCCGGTTCTTGCTCGTCAAGAGACGGGTATCGAATAGGACATACAATACACCAATGAGAATCGCTGCCATAATATATGCAAGGGGAGGAATAGGTGGATTAGAAGAAAAGGATGAATTAGTCGAATTGCACGATGGACAAAATCCAAAATGGGAAAATTGTGAATCGGAAACGGTTGGAAGATCTTTTCCGCATTGTTCGCAATAACAAAATTCACATAATTCGCCCTCAAATAATGGTCCCCTACACCTCCCGCAATGGACATAAGAAACCATGAAGAATTAAAAATAAGAGGGGTGGAGAAAAGAATTAAACATAATAGAGGACAAAGAGGAATATTTTTGGTTGCAAAACTTAGAAAAGATATGCATTTTATGATTGTAAATATTTTTTTTGGATTTTTGAAAGTTTTTAAGCAAGAAAAATAACGTTCACGAGTGAACGGATCCCAAAATTCAACGCGTCTCTCACAGTAAACCGTTAATCTTTACGAAAAGAGCCGGCAGCGGCGCCATTTAATACAAGGCTTTTACCCAATATAAAAATATCGTTGTTCCAGTCTTCTCGAATTGATTACCGATTAAAGTGCGACTCAGTCGTCTTTTGGTGGATAAAATAATAGATTGGTCGTTGTAGTAAAGTAAATGTGCAAAACGTTAAAGTAAATGACAGGTAATTAAATCTAAACCTAATTAAAAAGTAAATGGTGCAAAATTAAAAACTTTTAAAAGTAAATGACGGGTAATTAAAGCACGACGAAAAGTAAATTTGACAATTTAATAAAAATGCAAAACGTAATTAAAATAGGCTAAAAGCAAATGTAGAAAAACTGTCACTTTTTCTCTAAAATTAGAAAAACACTTAAAACAATGCAAAATTAAAAATAAAACTAAGACAAAATACTAAAAGAAAACAAATCCCAATCCGTCGGAATCTCGTCGGAATGCTGTCACCACAAAACCGTCGGAATACTTATCGGAATGTAGGTATCGGAATAAGTAAGAACAATTCTATCGGAATGTCTAAACCTAGAGTCTATCGGAATGTATTAAGACAAATCTATCGGAATAACATGAAAGCATTGGAATATAGAACAAATGAAGCCATCGGAATAAAGCATCGGAATGTGTAAGCTGTCGGAATATGGCTATAAAAAATTTGGCAGCATTCCGTCGCAATACAGCCTTAAGCCCCGTCGCAATCCACAATCGCAATGAGCGATCGGAATCTTGATCGGAATAAGGGGTAGTATCGCAATACCGATCGCAATGGAGAAACCCTTGTGGTTTTTGCGATCGTAACAAGCTGTCGGAATCCAAATACCTCTTTCCGATAGAATGAAATTCGCAATAAGCAAAAACCAATTAAGCACTTTGACAATAAGCAAATACCAAAAATTTAATTAAAACAAGAATAAGTAAAATTAAACAAGCATGAATTTAAAAACCTTTTCAAAACACAAAATAAGCAAACAAAATAAGCAAACTTTAAGAAATATAAAACTTTTAAGAAAATTTTAAAACAAATAAGCTAAATACAAAATAAGCCAATAAGATTGTCAAGCTTATAGCTTAATTCGTATAAAAGCCTAGATAGAAATAAAAAGATAAACTTTTTAATCAAATAAGCAATAAGATTAAGCAAAATGAAAGCTTAATCCGAATCAAAAATCAAATCCGAAAACAAGAAGAGTAGAATAAGATGTATAATGAAAACTTGATTAAAAATAAGATTCAACAACAAAATTAAAAGACTTACTTGAATCAAATGCAAGAAATTTAAGGTGCAAAACAAGGTAATTAAATTGACAATTAAGTAAATGACATGAAAATAAATGTGCAAGTAATGAAAATGGTGGAAGAATAGTTTGTCAAAATAGCCAACACCTCCTAATGTGTGATTAGGAGGGTATTTAAAGGTGATTAGGGAAGGTTAAGCATGTGTTGCTTCTTTTTTTCTTTCTTTCTCGTCTTTTCGTCTTCTAAATTCTTCGACTTTTTTGACTTTGTCTCGGGATTAATAAACTCGTCTTGCAATTTCTTCATTAATTTAGACTTGAGTTCTTCGACTTTTATTAAACTTCCGTCTTTATACTTTTCTTCGATAAATCTTCAGAATAGGCCTTGGACTTCCGTTCTTTTTGCACTCTTAATCTTTTGACTTCGTCTTTTGTCGTTTTCTTCGATAAAATCCCGTGAAAGCCCGTGTTTTCTTCCCTTTTCACATTTTGATCCTAAATCACAACAAAAACACAAACCACGCATAATTTTGACATTTACGACATAAAATACACGTTTTGGCTTGGTTATTATTATCATTAAGTGGTAAAAGGATAAGTGTTTTCACACTTATCAAATCCCCTACACTTGACCATTGCAATGTCCTCATGCAATGCATTAGTTACAAAGAAAGTTTTACATTCTCCATCATAATCAATCTACATTGGCCTTTATTAAAGAGACAAAATATTTAAAAGAAGAAAACAAGTAAAAAATATCAAAAATTTACCTTTGGGTTTTGGAATGTCATGAATGTTCATCATCCTCAAGTTTCACGTTCCCTATACCAAGCTTAAAAATGAGATCATTGTTATTATAAGTTAGCAAACTATCACAAACTCATGTGGCCCAATTATTTACTTAGACTCCCTTATTCCTAGGTGTATCTCTTATATTTTATTGTTGTCTTGAATGATCACGAGGATGCATTGTTGACTTATTTCGATAGTTATTTAGGCCGAAAATAAAGTGGGACGATTTAATCAATAGTTAGCTAAAGGACAAAATCTTTTAAAACTGCTTCTCGGGACCTCATAAAGTTCATATCTTGGCATAACTCGCTTCACGATTTGAGACCTTTCTCGGACCGATATTTGGCATTGACTTCATACTTCAAATCTTGAGAGACGTTCATGAAATAATGGTCTTCTCTTCATAATAGTAATTTCTTCACTTGAACATTTTGAGAGATTCTTCATACTTGGACCACGACTTCTTCATTTTTCTCTAATCTTTATTTGGGATTTTGATATACAACGATCTGCCTCCTTTTAGGACTTGGATCTATTTATCCTCATACCTTGTTAGGTCCTTTTTGGATAGACTTCTCCATGATCTTTAGAGGAGTATTTGCTTTTCGTCGTGTGTCTCGATCCTTCATATTGATTTTTGATAAATGATTCTTCACATCACTTTTGGATCTTTAGCAACAAAATTTAGCCCTCATGCCTTGTTAAGACCTTTTCAGACTCGCCAATCTTCGCATCCCGCTTCAATAAGTTATGCCTTGTCTATGAACTCTAATCAATACCGAGCAACTTTTAAACGATCTTGGGCTAGAAGCTAAGTAACTTTTCAAATCGTACAACCTTATTTATTGCAATTAAATTTATTAGCAAGCGATGGGAGAAAAAGATTATAATCTACTCACATAAATTCATGAAAGAATACCAAACTTATAATTGACTCTATCATCTCTTGTTCTCCACAATTTAAAATCTCAAGGAATGAGACTCGTGGATGCTTAGCCAATTAAATCAAAGTTTTGGGTTTTCAAGTCATCTATAGGATCTTGCAACTTCTTAGACTCTTTCAAGTTTAGAATTCGCATTTTAAAGTTCCCTTGATAAACGACTTTCTAGGATCAATTATAGGAACTTGCGAAAAGTTCTTGTTCTTAACCCGTGAGAGTTAAGACTTTCGCATTTTAAAGCTCCCTATATAAAAGCCTAGCAAAACTTGACTTAAACACGTTAAGGATACTAGCTAGAGTAAACTTAGATAAGTAAACTCGGGTTGAGTCAAAAGATTCACAGCGTTTAAAAATTAAAACCACTTTATTAAAATTTATTCTAGCAAAGAAAGAAAATAACTATAACAAAGGTAAAACTACTAGGCCAAAATAGATCAAAAATTTTGAAAATGTGGAAAAATCAATTTTCCGGTTAAAATGAGGACAAATACAAGGAAAAGCCCACTTAACTTCGATAGAAGTACCCCCTACACTTAATATAAACATTGTACTCAATGTTTAAGCATGTGGGAGTAAACTCCCCTACACTTAGGATATTGTGCACGTTGTTTAAATCTTGCTAAGGAAGAAACAACTAAAGTGATTCCTATTTTAATATTGAAGAATATAAAATAGAGAATCAAAAGAGTTTAGGATAGAACCGGGAAGACGGGTACACGGGATCACGGTTTCTCAAAAGTCATCAAGAATGAATCTTTGAAAGCTCGAATCCCTGCACATGATAAGAAAGAAAACAACAAACACATACAGGGGTCCCCCCTACACTTATGATAAACGGATAAAAAGGATAGATACTCAGGTTGCCTCCCGAGAAGCGCTTGTTTTTGTTAACCGAGTCACTAGCCTGACTCGTCCCCGAATTAAATGGTCCACGGGGAAGTGATACAAGGCTTTTGCCTAGTAAGAAAATTAGATTCGTTTAAGTATGTCCTGTCTAATCGAATTGATCTATGTTCTCTATGTGACTCAGTCTTATTTTGGTGAAACAAATATTTTTGGTTGGTTTTTAATTTAAATGTGCAAAGACTTAAAAGTAAATGTCGTTGAAAGTAAAGTGGCGTGAAATTAAATCTAAATCTAATTAAAAGAAATGTGCGATATTTAAAAACGTGACGGGAAGTAAAATAATTAAATGACTAAAACTAAAGCGTGACGGAAATTAAAATTAGACAAGTATTAAAAACATAAACTAAAAATTAAACAAGACAAAACATGGCAAATAACTCCCCCAATCGGAATATATTCCGATCAACCCGATCGGAATATCACCAAACCTGTCGGAATGTTGCTCGGAAGACTCTGATCGGAATACCTGTCACTTACACTGATCGGAATATCTCAAGACACCCAGATCGGAATGTTGAAAACCTACCTGGTCGGAATAATGATCCCGTCGGAATGTGGAGCGAGACTTGATCGGAATGCTGATCGGAACCCTACGATCGGAATAACTGTTACTTACACACGATCGGAATACCAAACGAGCACCTCAATCGGAATGGTGAATGGACCACCAATCGGAAAGCTGTCACTAGTTCAGATCGGAATACCCAAATACCACTCTGATCGGAATATCAAGTCTTCTCAATCGGAATATACAAACCCTTTTTCGACCAAGCCAAGAGCTATGGTCAGAATGTAAAACCCTTTTCCGATTGTCACGATCGGAAAACAGGGAAAAGTTCACAAAATAAGCTACACAAATAAGCTAAGATTCTAATAAGCACAAGACTAAATCCTAAGGTAAAACCGTGTAAAAATAAGCTATGAAACTGAAAGTTAACAACTTTTAAGACACGAAAAGGATAAACTTTAAGAAAAACAACTTTAAAATGAAAATAACTTTTATAAAAACTTTAAAAACTTAAAGATTAAAAACAAATAAGCTATAAAAATCAATGATCTAAAACAATCAAAAGTTTAAAAACACAATCTTTAATTAAGACGCAAGACAATAAGCATAAAAACAATAAGATCAAGCAAGAAAGAAAGGTAGAATGAGAAAATTAAAAACAAGAAATTAAAGAACACTTACTTGGAAATTAAATGGTAAATAAAGTGCAAGACATGTAATTAAATGTGCAGAAAATAAAGGTGGAAGAACTAGTTTGTCAATCTAGCCAACAACATGAAAAGTAATTAGCTAATGACTATATATAGGGGATTAGGGAGGAGGTTAGAGGAAGCTTCCTCCCCTCCTTCCTTTCTTCCTTAATTGCATGCTTAGGTCCCTCCTCTTCTTCCTTTTTGTTAATTGCGCCATTAGTCCTTAAGTCTTCAAATCTTCTTTAATCTTGGACTTTAACGACTTTTGGCTCGGGATTTCTTTGGACTCATCTTTTAATTCTTTGATAGATAAGACTTGAGTTCCTCGGCTTTAAGCAACTTCCGTCTTTTGACTTTTTCTTCGATAAATCTTCAGAGTTGGTCTTGGACTTCCGTTATTTTTGCACTTTTGACTTCTTGACTTCGTCTTTCATCTTTTTCTTCAATAAAAGTCCGTAAATGCCCGTGAATTCCCGTGTTTTCTCCACTTTTCACCTTTTCGTCCTAAATCACAACAAAAACACAAACCACGCATAATTCCGACATAAAAGACATAAAATACACGTTTTGGTCCGGTTATTACTGTAATTAAGTGGTAGAAAAGATGGGTGTTTTCACACCTATCAAATCCCCTACACTTGACCATTGCAATGTCCTCATGCAATGCATTAGTTACAAAGCAAGATTACACTTTTCATCATAATCAATCCACGTTGGCCTTTATTAAAGAGATAGAAAATTATAATTATTCAAAATAAAGAAATCAAAAGCATACCTTGGGTTTTGGAAATGTTATGAATAATCATCATCCTCAAGTTTTCACTTTCTCCAAACCAAGCTTAAAAACGAGATCATTGTTATTATAAGTTAGTAGACTAACACGAACTCATGTGGGCCAATTATTTACTTAGACTCCCTTATTCCTAGGGGTATCTCTTATATTTTATTGTTGTCTTGAATGATCACGAGGATGCATTGTTTGACTTATTTCGATAATTTATTAGGTCTGAAAATAAAGTGAACGATTTAATCAATAGTTAACTAAAGGACCAAATCTTTTAAAACTGCTTCTCGGGACCTCATAAAGTTCATATCTTGGCATAACTCGCTTCGCGATTTGAGACCTTTCTCGGACCGATATTTGGCAGCGACTTCATACTTCAAATCTTGAGAGACGTTCATGAAATAATGGTCTTCTCTTCATATAGGAATTTCTTCACTTGAAGTTTTGAGAGATTCATACTTGGACCACGACTTCTTCATTTTTCTCCAATCTTTATTTTGGACTTTGATATACAACGATCCGCCTCCTTTTATGACTTGGATCTATTTATCCTCATACCTTGTTAGGGTCTTTTCGGATACACTTCTCCATGACTTTTGGGAGTTTTGCTTTACGTCGTGTGTCTCGATCCTTCATATTGATTTTCGATAAATGATTCTTCACATCACTTGGATCTTTAGCAACAAAATATAGCCCTCATGCCTTGTTAGGGCCTTTTCGGACTTGCCAATCTTCGCGTCCCGCTTCAATAAGTTATGCCTTGGCTATGAACTCTAATCCATACCGAGCAACTTTTAAACGATCTGGGGCTAGAAGCTAAGTAACTTTTCAAATCGTACAACCTTATTTATTAGCAGATAAATTTATTAGCAAGCGATAGGAGAATAGGCTCATAATTAACTCACATAAATTCACGAAAGAATACCGAACTTATAATTGGCTCTATCATCTCTCGTTCTCCACAGTTTAAAATCTCAAGTAATGAGACTCGTGGATACTTAGCCTATTAAATCAAAGTTTTGGGTTTTTGAGTCGCCTATAGGATCTTGAAAATTCTTGGACTTTTTCAAGTTTAGAAATCGCATTTTAAAGTTCCCTTGATAAACGACTCTCTAGGATCAATTATAGGAACTTGCGAAAAGTTCTTGTTCTTAACCCGTGAGAGTTAATACTTTCGCGTTTTATAGCTCCCTATATAAAAGCCTAGCAAAACTCGACTTAAACATGTTAAGGATACTAGCTAGAGTAACTTAGATAAGTAAGCTCGGGTTGAGTCAAAAGATTCACAACATTTTGAAAATTAAAACCACTTATTTAAACTTTTATTCTAGCAAGGAAAGAAAATAACTATACAGAGATAAAAACTAATAGGCCAAAATAGATCAAAAATTTTGAAAAATGTCGAAAAATTGATTTTCCTGTTAAAGTGAGGACAAATACAAGGAAAAGACCACTTAACTTCGATAGAAGTCCCCCCCTACACTTAAGATAAACATTGTCCTCAATGTTTAAGCATGTGGGAGTAAACTCCCCTACACTTAGGACATTGTGCACTTTGTTTAAATCTCGCTAAGGAAAAGACAACTAAAGAGATTCCTATTTTAATATTGAGAGAATATAAAATAGTGAATCGAAAAGAGTTTAGGATAGAACCGGGAAGAAGTAGAACACGGAATCACGGGTCGTCAAGAATCATCAAGAGTGGATCATTGAAGCTCGAATCCCTGATTAGTAGAAGAGAGGAGAGAGCAAACCAAAGGGTCCCCCCTACACTTATGATAAAGAAAGCAAAAAGATAGATGCATGGGTTGCCTCCCAAGAAGCGCTTGATTTTTGTTAACCGAGTCATTAGCCTGACTCGACCTTGATCATCAACGGAAGAAGCGTGAAACATATCCACCAGGATCAAATACATAGTTTTCGTCCATCAATAAGCACAAGCTTAAGGCGAACAAGGCAAGCCAAAGAAGAAGTGGCAGGGTTCCCTTAAGCAGCGATGGAGCACGGTAGAAGCAAGGTTGAAGTGGTGCAAGCAGATTTCCATAAGTTCCAAAGATATTTCCTTTTATTTCATCAGGTGGATACTGAGATGGCTGCAGAATGTCAATACCAGGGTCGAACACCTTTTCCTTCAGGGGAAAATGGCACTCAGGCTCAGCCGAGTGTGAAGAAAATCCGCAAAGAAGCACAACCTCGTCCTCAGAAGTGGGACAAAGAGGTGTCATATCATATGTGCAACGGATTTCGGTGTTGACCGGTTTCTTCTCCTTTGACAAAATTTTCTTCAAATCCAAAGTAGGATCAAGACGATAATCTTCAAAGTCATAAGGAGGTGCATCACTCTCATGAAGGAAGTAAGTGTTGAGAAATTCAGAGAAATCTTCCTCAAATGAGTAGTCGTCCAAAGTAGGATCGAGTGATGGCGGAGGATCTTCATCATGTGAAGAATCGCTCGAAAGAGTATCGGCCTCATCAAAATCATCATATGTGGGCAGCTCGGGATACTCAGAAGTACAATCTAAATCATCCGAATCTGAGCTAGAATCATCATCATAAGCATCAAAGACCGGTGGAGAATCATAAATGGGAGAAGCTTCCAAAGTAGGGAGAGAATCATCCACATTATCATAAAAAAGTGGATTATCGATGCAAGAGTCGAATAGAGGATTGTCGTAGATGGTAAAGTCATCGAGCACATTAATCATATTCACTGATTCTCGGCCTCCAAAAGTTGTACTAGTAAGCTTCCCCATTTTGAAAACTTGTGCATCATCCCCGACTCTTAAGATTAACTCGCCTTCGGCAACATCCACTAAAGCTCGTCCGGTTCTCAAGAATGGCCGACCAAGTATTAAAGGAATACGAGGGTCCATTTCATAATCAACTACGACAAAATCGACCGGGAAAGTAAATGCGCCAACTTTAATGAACACGTCTTCGGCTATACCAACAGGGTAAGCGAGAGTGCGATTAGCAAGTTCAAGAGTCATCTTTGTTGGAGTGAGGTCGGGCAATGATAGTGTTTTCCAAACACTCAAAGGCATTAAATTAATACTAGCCCCGAGATCAGCAAGGGCAGTAAATTCTTCAGTTTTGTTGAACACGCAAGGCAACACAAAACGACCGGGATCTCCAAGTTTTTCCGGCAGTTCTTTAAGAATAACTGCAGAGCAGTTTTCGTTTAATCGAGTGTTGGCGAGTTCAATCAGCTTCTCCTTCTTGTTAAGCAATTCCCTAAATGCTTTAACAAATTTGGGCATGTGGACAAGTGCTTTAAGAAAGCTAATGTTGAAGTTCATTTGAGAAATCATCTTCACATAGCGTGACACTTCGGAGTCCTCCTTGGTTAGCATTTTGGACTTGCCTAAACGAGAAGGATAAGGAATATTTGGTTTAGGTGGGGAAGGTGCAGGTGTAGGTAAAGGTTGGGATGTTGAAGGGTCATTCGAGGGAACTTCATCACGTCGAGGCGGAGACGATAATGGTGCATTAATACTAGGTGTAGGAGGAGTAGGGATAAATGGTGGTGGAGGAGGTGTAGATGATGGTGGTGGGGTTGGTGGTCCTACGATGGTGACTCCACTACGGGTAGTAATAGCACTCACATTGGCTCGCGGATTAGTGACGGTGTTTGAAGGTAGAGAACTTGAAGTAGAAGGTTGAGCAGGGGGCAAGAAACTAGCAAGCATATTCTTCAAATCATTGGTTTGATTGCTGAAGGAGGATTGAATATCATTTCGAAGCTCGGATCTTATCTCATTTCCTTGCTTTGTGATATCTCCTTTAAGATTGATAATTTGGCTCTGCAGATTCTTGATTTTCTCACCTTGGGTTCTTATGATGGCCTCAACATCCGGATTACTGGGTGGGTTTTGTTGGGTGGGTGGGTGATAAGGATTAGAAGCTCTTGGTGGGATTTGGTTGCTCCTAGTGTAGTTGTTGGTGGGGTTTTGGTTTTGAAGAGAAAAACCGGGTGAAAGGTAATTGTTGGATCGGTAGCTCAGCAGATTTATATCCCCTTGTTGTCGAGCTTGGTAATTTTCCGGTGAATAATTACCATAAGCTACATACACATTTTCCGGATTTCCTTGTGTCGAAGGAAAATCGGTGTATGAGTGAGGACCGCCGCATGTTTCACAAAGAGTAGCAACAGCTTTAATTTGTTGTTGTTGTTGGTTTGAAGCCAAGAGTTGCATACTTCTGCTCATTTCAGTCAGCACACGGGTGAGTTCGGTCATATCAGGGTTTGCTGAGGTGGAGGAAACATTGACTCTCGGGTTGTTCCTTGAAGAAGCAGAGGAATCCCAGTTCTTATGGTGAGTAGTCATGTTCTCAATTAGCTCTCTACACTCCTCGGGTCTCCTTTTCATGAATGTGCCACCGACGGCTGCATTGATCGTATCACGATCTCGAAAAGTCAAACCGTTGTAGAAAGTATCAATCAATGTGACGGGAAGCATGTTATGGTTTGGACAACGGTCGATCAAGACATTATATCTTTCCCAAGCATCAAAAAGAGATTCATCAGGGTCTTGCATGAATCCGCTGATCTGATTGCGAAGGCTTGTGACCATGGATGGTGGAAAGTAGCGCGACAAAAAGCGTTGAGTCATGTCATCCCAAGTGTGAATAGAATTCTTCGGGAGACGATCAAACCATTTCTCGGCATGATGTAATAAAGTATATGGAAAGAGTTGTAGGCGAAGTTCATCCATTGTGGCACCAGCCAACTTCATGCTTTGGGTGATTGTAATGAACTTGTCGAGGTGTTTGTTGGCATCATCATCAGGCAATCCTCTAAATGGGTTTGTTTGTACTTGCTGAATCATGTGGTGCTTCAACGAAAACTCAGGAGCGTTGATTTGCATTGGCGCAATCGGTCCTCCTCGTCCAAACATTGTTGGTTGACAAAGTTCCTCCATGGTCCGAAGATCAGGCTGTGGAAGAGCATTGTTGTTATTATTAAGGTGCGGTAGTTGATTATTGTTGTTAACACCTGCCATACTTAAATCTTCTTGAGGCTCGGGCTCTTGATAATTAGAAGATCTAGTATGCATACACCTGAAAATGCAAAAGAAAAAGAAACCAAACGCAAAAACAATATATATACACAATAAAGATAAAAACTTTTTGGATTTTTGAAATTTTTAATTTTTATGGTTTTTTTTTTCAATTATAACTTTTATGATTTTTTGAATTTTTTATGCAAGAAAAATAACGTTCACAAGTGAACGGATCCCAAAAAGCAACGTGTCTAGCACAGAAAACTGTTGATCTTTACGAAAAGAGCCGGTAGCGGTGCCATTTGATACAAGGCTTTTGCCTAGTAAGAAAATTAGATTCGTTTAAGTATGTCCTGTCTAATCGAATTGATCTAGGTTCTCTATGTGACTCAGTCTTATTTTGGTGAAACAAATATTTTTGGTTGGTTTTTAATTTAAATGTGCAAAGACTTAAAAGTAAATGTCGTTGAAAGTAAAGTGGCGTGAAATTAAATCTAAATCTAATTAAAAGAAATGTGCGATATTTAAAAACGTGACGGGAAGTAAAATAATTAAATGACTAAAACTAAAGCGTGACGGAAATTAAAATTAGACAAGTATTAAAAACATAAACTAAAAATTAAACAAGACAAAACATGGCAAATAACTCCCCCAATCGGAATATATTCCGATCAACCCGATCGGAATATCACCAAACCTGTCGGAATGTTGCTCGGAAGACTCTGATCGGAATACCTGTCACTTACACTGATCGGAATATCTCAAGACACCCAGATCGGAATGTTGAAAACCTACCTGGTCGGAATAATGATCCCGTCGGAATGTGGAGCGAGACTTGATCGGAATGCTGATCGGAACCCTACGATCGGAATAACTGTTACTTACACACGATCGGAATACCAAACGAGCACCTCAATCGGAATGGTGAATGGACCACCAATCGGAAAGCTGTCACTAGTTCAGATCGGAATACCCAAATACCACTCTGATCGGAATATCAAGTCTTCTCAATCAGAATATACAAACCCTTTTCCGACCAAGCCAAGAGCTATGGTCGGAATGTAAAACCCTTTTCCGATTGTCACGATCGGAAAACAGGGAAAAGTTCACAAAATAAGCTACACAAATAAGCTAAGATTCTAATAAGCACAAGACTAAATCCTAAGGTAAAACCGTGTAAAAATAAGCTATGAAACTGAAAGTTAACAACTTTTAAGACACGAAAAGGATAAACTTTAAGAAAAACAACTTTAAAATGAAAATAACTTTTATAAAAACTTTAAAAACTTAAAGATTAAAAACAAATAAGCTATAAAAATCAATGATCTAAAACAATCAAAAGTTTAAAAACACAATCTTTAATCAAGACGCAAGACAATAAGCCTAAAAACAATAAGATCAAGCAAGAAAGAAAGGTAGAATGAGAAAATTAAAACAAGAAATTAAAGAACACTTACTTGGAAATTAAATGGTAAATAAAGTGCAAGACATGTAATTAAATGTGCAAGTAATTAAATGTGCATAAAATAAAGGTGGAAGAACTAGTTTGTCAATCTAGCCAACAACATGAAAAGTAATTAGCTAATGACTATATATAGGGGATTAGGGAGGAGGTTAGAGGAAGCTTCCTCCCCTCCTTCCTTTCTTCCTTAATTGCATGCTTAGGTCCCTCCTCTTCTTCCTTTTTGTTAATTGCGCCATTAGTCCTTAAGTCTTCAAATCTTCTTTAATCTTGGACTTTAACGACTTTTGGCTCGGGATTTCTTTGGACTCGTCTTTTAATTCTTTGATAGATAAGACTTGAGTTCCTCGGCTTTAAGCAACTTCCGTCTTTTGACTTTTTCTTCGA
The DNA here is from genome assembly GCA_025667525.1 of Glebionis coronaria. Classification (NCBI taxonomy): domain Eukaryota; kingdom Viridiplantae; phylum Streptophyta; class Magnoliopsida; order Asterales; family Asteraceae; genus Glebionis; species Glebionis coronaria. The sequence continues at coordinate 68,505,560 of CM046882.1, read as the reverse complement.
TAAATCTTTAGAGTTGGTCTTGGACTTCCGTTCTTTTTGCACTTTTGACTTCTTGACTTCGTCTTTCATCTTTTTCTTCAATAAAAGTCCGTAAATGCCCGTGAATTCCCGTGTTTTCTCCACTTTTCACCTTTTCGTCCTAAATCACAACAAAAACACAAACCACGCATAACTCCGACATAAAAGACATAAAATACACGTTTTGGTCCGGTTATTACTGTAATTAAGTGGTAGAAAAGATGGGTGTTTTCACACCTATCAGGAAGCCTCAAATGTAATACCGGGATCAAAGACCTTGTCCTCGTTCCCGGAGGAAAATAATAAAGGAGAGGCAGGAGGATAAGTCTTGAATGGTAGAAAGGTCCTTTCAACATACGAAAAGTATGTGAAGTCATGATCCACGGGAGGTGGGGTGGGTAAAGGAAGTAAAGTTAATCCCCCCCAGACAGCTGATGGTCACTAGGCGGCAAAGCCGTAAAGGTTTCAATCATAGAATGGTCAATGTCACCTCCCGGGTCAAAACACTCATCCTCATTTCCCGGAGGATAAAATTGATACATCACCCGCTTGGGCGTGCATGCAGTAGGATGAGGGGCAATATAATATGAGAAGTAGGAGAACAATTACCTTCCACCCGTGTCACCTTTCCGGTAGAGTCAAATCTTTCAACCTCAGCGATAGAAGGAGGTATGGCTAACAAAGTATGCTCATCAATAGCAAGAGAAATAGGGCTATCAATGTCCTCAATCCCTTCGTCAAAGAGAGGATTCACCTCACTAGATATGTAGGCGTCACCAAAATCAAATAAAGGGTTCGAATAAATCTTGAAAGTTTCCTTCAGAACGTCTTCATCGGATAGTGACTCGTTATCACTAGAAGTAAAATCATCATTTTGATCAAAAAGAGGATTAGAGAAAGCCAAAGAATCATCTCCCAAAGTATTGGTGGAAGGAACATCATAAGAAGAAAGCACATCATACTCATCGTCACTGTCGAATGTCACCTCAAATTCAGTTGGAATTGGGACAAGGTTATCAGCACTAGACTTATTGAATTCGTCGGATTCCTTTGCAGGAATTGTGCTAAGATCCTCATCCCCTATGATGGGTGAATCCTTAAGCTCCAGAGCCGGCAAGTCGAGAGAAGGAATAGATTTCTCATCATTCCAAGAAATAGGACTCTCATCGTCATCATCATCATAATAATACGGAGGCACAAGAGGAGGAGTATAAGCACTAAGGTTAGATACTTGCTCTTGTTGCTGATCCGCTTGACATTTAGCGTTGTTGATATGAGCAAAAACTCATATCAATTTATCAACAAATCACCCTAAAACACAATAAAAATACCCAAACTTTGTGCTATAAAGCGGAATTATGTGGTATGTTTTGTGTTTGTGCTCAAATAGGTAAGAAGAATACATTTTCAAGCGAACAAAGGAAAATCAAGCTTAATTTGATGAAAAAGACAAAGAAGGATCAAAAGTGACAAGACTTTGAAGACAAATGACCTATCTTGACAATTTGCCAAAGATGAAGGACCAAAAGTGCAAATTTTGGAAAAGTCAAGATCATAGTTAAATTTGGTCAAAATTCAAGTCAAACAAATCAAAGGGCTTCAAATGTGAAAGATGAAAGTTAAAGGGTCAAATATGTCAAAGGAATGAAGTTTGGGGACTGATTTATATTCTACATAAACTACAAGGGCTGAAATTGTCAATTTTATACCAAGTTTAGTGCTTGATCCAACCTTTTACATTGCAACCAATGGGAAGCCAAGAAATAAGTCACACGGATCACCACCTAGGCGCCAGCTGGCCACTAACGCCGCCAAAGCATTAATTACTCAATCTCAACAGTCAATCCCACTCAGACTTTTTCCACCTATGGCATTAAGACATGTAATAATTAATTTATCCAAAATGGATAGTGATCCGCGACTCATGCTCACAACCAATATAAACATGACACGTGTCATCTTCATCAAAACGTATTGCCAGGAATCGAATTTGAGCTAGAAGCAATTTCAAGGGATGATATAAACATGAAACTTGCTTGTTTTTGAGAGACGAACTCAATGGTCACAACCAATTAAGCTGAAATCAAACCAAGAGAAAATCCCCAAATCTGTTCTTCATCAGCAAAATTCATTTGGTAGATTTTTGACACGTGGAAGCCTGGGATTGGTTCGAACACGTCACCAACCCCAACTGCTCTACTACTGAAGTCTATAAATACCATGTTCAGCTTTCATTTCTTGTTGTTGTAAAAAGTGTGAAATCACACACACTTGGTTTTTCCTCTCAATTCATTTCTTAGTTCTTAGCTTAACAACTCAAGAGTTTGACACACTCTTGAGTCTGTTATAGTTAGTTGTAACAGAAAACTACCCTTGTAACTACTTCTTTACTCAATAAAATTCAAATTTCAGTTTTCCCTCCAAAAGTTCTTATACTACTTTACTGTTCATCCTTGCTTCATTGAATCCTTTTGTTGCTGTTGTTAGTTTGTTATGATCATCTCTTGATCATAACTGGCTAAGTTGAAGATTGTAGATGTTTGATCATCTAGTTCCATTTCTAGCAGATTTTGATGAGTTCAAGTTCTTTAATGGCGAATTTGATGATTGATTGCTGTTGATTGGTAGTTGATAGTGTGTTCTAGTGCTAAGGTGGTGGTTAGCATTAGACTAGAGAGCTCAGCGCTCCTCTACTCCCCAAAGGAGGCCTTTGCTAAAGGTGTTCATTTTCTGATTTCAGTTCCACTAAACAGTTGATGCATGCTTCATTCCTAGATAATCTTGCTTGATTTCATGATAAAATGTGTTATAGCCTTTAATTGATCTGATTTCAGTAATTTGGTAGCTTAATTGTAGCTTAATCCTGCTTATTAGTTTTAAAACTTGACCTGTTTTCAGCTTTTATCAGTAACTTTAACTTTTATAATCATTTTGAGTTCTTGTTGCTTAAAGTTCTTGTAACTAGTTCTCATTTACTTCATTTCAGCTTTAAAACTTAGTGTGATATCTGTCTTAACTCAGTTTTATCATTTGCTTAATAATCTTTCATAAAAATTCCAAAAAGATCAGAAAGTGGTGTTTGGCATTAGCTTTGATTTGATGTTCAAGTGTTAGAAATTGGCAAGTTTTGGTTCATTTTCAGTTAACAAGTGATAACAAATGGTTTTAAGTCATTTTCAAGTCAAAATTTTGGTCAAAAAGGCAAAAGGTCATAAAAAAGTCTGGGTCAGTTTTCTTTAAGCTTTGTTTCAGAAAGTGATGATTTTGATTTGCCTGGCATTACTTTGTTAGTTAATGAAATTACCCCAAACCAGTTCTCATTTCTCACTCAACATATGAAGTTTCAAATTGTATAAGGAAAGTGTACAGTATCAAGTATTCAAGTAGGAATAAGCAAAAGTTTGAGACAATAAGCAAATGCAAGTTTCTGTAACTTGGTGAACTGCTTTTTCATATCTCCATTTCTACTTCATTAACTGGTCAATTTTCTTTCACAAAATCATCCAATAAGTGTTCCTGGTTGAATTTTGAGATTTTGGGCTTATTGAAAATTCTTGGTCAACGAAAGTCAACATAAGCACTCTTTTTGCTTATTTTAGAATTCTGAGCTTATTACTGGATGATTTTTCATAAGACTTAATTTCCCGACTTTCTTTTGAGCTTATTAACAAATATTTTTACTAAAATCTGGTTGTGCAAGTCTGGATTAGCTTGTAGCTTATTGTGTGCTTATTGAATTCAGCTTATCAGTTTTTCAGTAACTTTTAGCCAATTTCCTTGGATAGGTCTAGCTTAAATCTGATTTTAAGTCATTTGCAACTTGTTTGGTCGAATTTGGTTGAGAAATAAGCTCAAACGAGCTTATTGAAGTTAGTAACCCGTTTTTGGTAAAAAGTGTTGAAAAATTGCACTTTGGTCCTTTTATAATTAGTCAGTTTATAATCTTGGCTAATCTTTCAATTTTTTAGGGTTTGCAAAAAATCAATCCTTATACTTTCAAGTTTGTTCAAATTCAGTTAGGCAGTTTCAATTTTTTTAAGAATTAGTTATATAGTTTGGATAATTTTCATTTCTAGTCCTCATAATTTACTGTTTTTACACATCTAGTCCTTGTACTTTTCAACTTTACATTTTGAGCATTTAAATTTCATAGAATTTAAATTTCTAGTCCTTATAGTTTATAGAATTTACATTTTGCATTTTAATTGAATAAAGACTTGGTATTTGCACTGTGTTTTACATATAAGTAGACGATATTTTTCATTTTTGCAAGACATTGTTTGAATTAGCAATAGAATATCCAAAAAACATTACCAACCAAAAATAATTAAAAACCCGATCTTGTTAGGACTTTCAATTTGTTAAGAACTGAGAAAAACGAACTTTAACTATACACATTTTAAATGGCGCCGCTGCCGGTTCTTTGACTTTACGAGAGACTATCGATTGACGGTTTTCATTGGCTTTTGGGATCTGTTCACCTAGTGAACGTTATTTTTACGTATCATAAATAAAAAACAAATAAAAAATCAAAAATATAAAAATATATAAAAAACTAAAAAATTAACAAAACAATTCTTTTCCTAAAGAATTGACCAAACAAATTAAAAAATCCAAAAAGCAATCTTTTTCCTAAGAGATTGCACCAAAAAAAAAATATATTATTGGATTCTCTCGGTTTTTATGTACATATAGTATTTTCTCTTAAAAACTCATAAATACAAAAATATTTTCCATATATTATTATAAGTAAATACGTATACGTATAAGAACAACCAATCTACATATTCTCCATAAGTATTGCCAAGGCAATACACCGTTTTGAGGGGCGTTCCGGTCCTTGACACGTGTATCGATCAAACAAAATAAAGCAAGAATAGATAAATACTCTCAATAAGCAACAATTCGAAGAATACAAACAATTAAGTGAATAGAAAGGCGATGTGCTATAAAATGCCATCTAAGGGTCAATAGGTACTTAAGTGCTTTGCGCCACCTAACCCCCCCGTTCACTTGTGAGTATTCTAAGAAGGAAGGCTTCATTGGGGGTCTTGCACCCAAGTAGTACATACGTATATTATTATTTTCTTGTGGATATTTCATATTGAAACTCGAAAAGGATAATCCTTTTCTCTTCAAAGTCACACGAGAGCTTCTCTCTCATTCCTCGCATTGAGTTGCATGCTCACTCGCGGGCGTGCACAAATACCGATTGGTGTACAACCTCTTCCCCCGAAAAGGAAGAAAAAGAGAAAGAGTAAGACCACCACCGTCCATCAAGCCGATCACGAGAATCGTGCTTTGACTCATCCACAACAAGAAGCCATGGTTGTTGATAATCGTTCTTTGATGGAACGTTTGCAATCTAATGTTCATGGATATGCCAATGCTATTAGGATTCCCGACATTCCCGCAAGTTCATTTGAGCTAAAAATGGCTATGATTACCTTGGTTCCTAACACACCTTTCTATGGTCACAAGAATGATGATCCTCATGATCACCTTAAGAGATTCCTTGCTCTTTGCAATACCCTTAAGTACAATGGAGTTCCACATGATGCTATTAAGTTGATATTAGTGCCATTTTCACTAGAGGGACCCGCTAAGCATTGGTTAGACACCCAACCACCCGATAGTATCACCACATGGGATGGTTTCACCACTAAGTTTTTGAACAAGTTCTTTCCTCCATCTAAGACCACGGCTTTGAGGAACTTAATTATAGGCTTTCAACAAAAACCTAGTCAATCCTTTAGTGATGCTTGGGAGGAGTTTAGAGAGTTATTGAGGTGATGCCCTAACCATGGATTGGATGAAGTTCACCAAATCAATACTTTCTATAATGGCCTTAAACCTCATCACCAAGATTCACTCAATGCTTCCGCGGGAGGGAATATTCTTCTTAAATCCATTCAAGAGGCCGTGGACATCATTGAGACTAAAGCAATGGTTCAAACAAACACTCAATTTGAAGAAAGGGTTCATGTTATCCAAAACACTTCTCAAACACCTTGTGATAACCAATTCCTCAAATATTAACAAGAGATTTTTCAAAAGATGGATAGTGGTCAACAAGAGCTTATTCAAGCCATTAAGAGCCTTTCATTGAACAATTCTTCAAATGATGTGAATGCAATTACTCTTTCTTGTGTAACTTGTGGAGGTCCCCATTCTTATGAACAATGTGATAAGGTGCAAGGTTATCAAGGGGAATGTTATGCTTACCAAGAGGAACATCGTGAACACTTCAAGCCAAATGTCAATCCAAATAACATTTCTTACAAGTCCCAAAATTACCTTACTCCACCGGGATTCCCACCCCAACCACCCACCCAAATTCAACAAAATCCTCCTCAAGTTTTACAAAGGAATCAAGAGCAAAGACCACCTTACCAAGGAAATAACTACAAGGCACCCAATCATTTTCAACCTCAAGGAAATAAATTTTATCCACCAAACCAAGGATTTAATGCACCACCTCCACTTTTTCCACAACAAGGTTTTTATCAAGGGAATGTGCAACCTAACCCCATGGATTTGATCCTTCAAAAGCTTACTTCTTATGAGAAACAAATGAAAGATGCTCAAGAGGAAAATAACAAGAAATTTGCTCTTCTTCAAAACCAAATTATGTATAATCAAAGACCACAAGGGGCTTTACCTTCCAACACACAAACAAATCCAAGGGCAAATGTCAATGCTATTACAACAAGAAGTGGAAAGACAACAAAGGATCCTTCACCTCCTAAGCCTCCTATTGTTCCACCCACTTTTGTTCCTACTTGTGACAAGCCTTCTACCTCTACTTCACCACCTCAAAATGCTCCCATTCAATCAAACACACCTTCTCAACCTATTCTTACTTCTCCTCTACCTTCCACATCTCCCAATGAAGAATCTAACAAAGACAAATCATCTACTACAACACCTATTCCACCTACACCAAAACCTACTCTTCCATATCCTTCAAGGTTGAAAAAGGACAAGTTAAAGAACAAGGATGACATCCAAGTCTCAAATTTCTTAAGGATGTTCAAGCAACTCCAACATCAACATATCCTTTGCGGAAGCTCTTGCTTATATGCCAAAGTTTGCTAAGATGTTCAAGGATTTACTCTCAAACAAAGAAAAATTGGTTGATTTGCCCAACACATCCCTTAATGAAAATTGTTCCGCCGTGCTACTTAAGACCTTACCAACAAAACTTGGAGATCCGGGGCGCTTCTTGATACCTTGTAATTTGCCCAGTGTAGATAATTGCATGGCTTTGGCGGATTTAGGGGCAAGCATTAACCTCATGCCTTTATCGGTTTGGAAAAAACTCTCTCTTCCCGAGCTCACTCCCACTAGGATGACCCTTGAGTTAGCCAACCGAACCATAGCTTACCCCGTAGGCATAGCGGAGGATGTGTTTGTAGGTGTGGATAAGTTTACATTTCCGGCCGACTTTGTAGTGGTTGATTATGACATGGATCCTAGAGTTCCTTTGATTGTTGGTAGACCGTTTTTGAGAACGGGTCGTACTTTGATAGATGTGGCGGAAGGAGAACTAATTATGAGAGTAGAGGATGAGAGAGTGGTGTTTAAGTTAGGGAAAGTTTGTGATAGGAAAGAGGTTAAGGAGTCTAGACCGTGTGAGACTATTAACATAGTTGATGTGTTAGACGAGGTGTGTGATGAACACTTTCATGGTGCTTGCAAGAGTACTAGTGATGAGATGCCCCATGTTGAAACCGTGGCCTCAATTGCTCCCTCTTTAACACCTTTTGGAGAGAGTGATTTCCTCTTGGAGGAATTTGAGTCAAACTTTCTTGGTGATGATGATTCTCCCATTAATTGGGAAGAAGATATTCTTACTATCCAAAAGTTGCTCAATGAGGACCCTATTCCTTCTCCTATTCCACAACAAGTTACCAATGAGGATCCGTCCATAGTAAAACCTTCCATAGAGAGTCCACCTCCAATTGAACTTAAGGACCTTCCATCCCACTTAGAGTATGCTTTCTTAGAGGGCAAAGACCAATTACCTGTGATCATTGCTAAAGAATTGAAAGAGGATGAGAAGGAGCAACTTATTGAAGTCCTTAAGAAACACAAGAAAGCCCTAGCATGGAAAATATCCGACATAAGGGGCATTGATCTACATTTTTGTACACACAAAATCCTTATGAAGGATGATTACAAACCCGCCATTCAAAGTCAACGAAGAGTTAACCCAAAAATCCATGAGGTCATTAAGAAGGAGGTGATTAAACTCCTTGATGCGGGTATGATTTACCCCATTTCCGACTCTCCATGGGTTAGCCCGGTACATTGTGTTCCAAAAAAGGGTGGAATCACCGTAATGCCTAATGAGAACAATGAGCTTATTCCTACGAGACTTGTTACCGGTTGGAGAGTTTGTATTGATTATAGGAAACTCAATGAGGCTACTAGGAAAGACCATTTCCCATTACCTTTTATGGATCAAATGCTTGAACGCTTAGCGGGAAATGAGTACTATTGCTTTCTTGATGGCTTTTCGGGTTATTTCCAAATACCCATTGACCCTAAGGATCAAGAAAAGACCACATTCACTTGTCCCTACGGTACATTTGCTTACAAGAGGATGCCTTTTGGCTTATGTAATGCACCGGGGACGTTTCAAAGGTGCATGATGGCGATTTTCCATGACATGATAGAGCAAACCATGGAGGTTTTTATGGATGATTTTTCCGTCTTTGGAAATTCATTTACCTCATGTCTCACCAATCTAGAGAGAATGCTTAAGCGTTGTGAGGAAACACGTTTAGTGCTTAATTGGGAGAAATGTCACTTTATGGTGAAAGAGGGAATTGTTTTAGGACACAAAATATCCAACAAGGGATTAGAAGTGGATCGAGCTAAAATTGATGTGATTGCTAAGCTTCCCCCACCCACCTCGGTTAAAGGTGTGAGGAGTTTATTAGGTCATGCGGGATTTTATAGGCGCTGTATACAAGATTTTTCTAAGATAGCTAGACCGATGACTCACCTCTTGGAAAAAGAGACTCCTTTCATTTTTAACCAAGATTGTTTGGACTCTTTTGAGACTCTTAAGGAGAGATTGACTAAGGCTCCTGTTTTGGTTTCTCCAAATTGGGAATTACCTTTTGAGCTTATGTGTGACGCTAGTGATTATGCGGTGGGGGCCGTTTTAGGACAAAGAGTTAATAAGCATTTTCAACCTATACACTATGCGAGTAAAACCATGACCGGTGCACAACTTCATTACACTACCACGGAAAAAGAGTTGCTTGCTATAGTCTATGCTTTTGAGAAATTTAGACCATACCTTGTGCTCTCCAAAACCATAGTGTATACGGATCATTCCGCTCTCAAGTATCTTATGACAAAACAAGATGCTAAGCCTAGGCTTTTGAGATGGGTTTTGTTGCTTCAAGAGTTTAAGATAGAAATTCGTGATAAAAAAGGGGCCGAGAATTTAGCGGCGGATCACTTGAGTAGACTTGAGCATCCTTTTCAAGGATATTTTCCACATCAAGAAATTAATGAATCCTTTCCATTAGAGGAGCTCATGCCTATCTCTTCCCAAGAGGATGCCACTCCTTGGTTTGCGGATATCGCAAACTATCTTGTGGGCAATGTGCTTATTGAGGGTCTTAGTTATCAACAAAAGAAGAAATTTCTTAAGGAAGTTAAGTACTACTTTTGGGATGATCCTTATCTTTTTAGGCAATGTGCGGACCAAATCATTAGACGGTGTGTAGATGGGCCCGAGGCATTTAAGATCTTAGAAGCGTATCATAAAGGACCTACGGGTGGACATTTTGGGCCTAACTATACCGCCAAGAAAGTCTTTGATTCGGGTTACTATTGGCCTTCCATTTACAAAGATGCCCATGAAATGGTGAAATTTTGTGATGTGTGTCAAAGACAAGGAAAAATTACGCAACGTGATGAGATGCCACAAAATTTTATTCAAGAGTGTGAGATATTTGATGTATGGGGCATTGATTTCATGGGACCTTTTCCATCTTCTAAGGGAAACAAGTATATACTTGTGGCGGTGGATTATGTGTCTAAATGGGTGGAGGCTAAAGCCTTACCTACCAATGATGCTAGAGTTGTTGTGAAGTTCTTAAAGCAATTGTTTGCTAGATTTGGTGTACCTCGGGCCATCATAAGTGATCGTGGTACGCACTTTTGTAATGATCAATTCACGAGAGTTATGAAGAAATATGGAGTTAATCATAGACTTTCTACCGCGTATCACCCTCAAACCAATGGTCAAACCAAGGTCACAAATCGTGGTTTAAAGAGAATTTTAGAGATAACGGTGGGAGAGCATCGAGCTTCTTGGTCGGATAAGCTTGATGATGCTTTGTGGGCCTTTAGGACGGCTTTTAAGACACCAATTGGTTGTACTCCTTATAGGCTTGTCTATGGTAAAGCGTGCCACCTCCTATTCGAGTTAGAACACAAGGCATCTTGGGCTCTCAAGTGGGCTAATTTTGATTTAAACCAAGCCGATTCACATAGGAAAGATCAACTTAATGAGATGGATGAATTGAGAGGCAATGCCTATGAAAATTCTTTGCTTTACAAGGAAAAGACTAAGAAATTGCATGATGCTAAGATCAAGAACCGTGAGTTCAAAGTTGGAGAGCCGGTTCTCCTCTTTAACTCAAGGTTGAAACTTTTTGCGGGCAAGCTTAAGTCGAGATGGTCCGGTCCATTCACTATTGCTCAAGTGTTTCCATATGGAACTATTGAGTTGTCACAACCCGATGGTCCAAATTTTAAAGTGAATGGTCACCGTGTGAAACATTATTTTGGGGAGGACATTTCCGTTGAAATGGTCCAAGAGATCCCCATTTTCCCCATGAATTAATTCATTGAGGGACGAGTCGAGCTAGTGACTCATTAACTCAAGCATCGTATAACTAGGTTTAGAGTGTTGTAGGTTAGCAATAAAGGTATAGACTTGGAGATAAGTGTAGGGGAGACCTTCTTTTGTCTTCATGTTGTTTGTAGGGTTGCTCACTCATTTCATGCTTTGGAGCTTATGGAGGAGGCCCTTGTATCCGGTTTACTTCGTTACTATTGTGATCTTTCATTGACACCTTGTGCTTAAACATTAATTCACTAATAGTTGTCCTTTCCTTAACTTGGGTTAAGCAAAGTTTATTCATTGTCATAATTGAAGGGGAAGTTTTTATACTTCCATGCTCTTAAACATTGAGGACAATGTTTAGCTTAAGTGTAGGGGGGTCTTCTATCGAAGTGAACTTACCTAGAACTTGTCATTGTCTTTCATGATAACATGGAAAATTAATTTTTCAAACATTTTTCGAATTTTTGGTCTACTTTGGCCACCAAAAATATGCATTCATAATTTTTGCATCAATCATTTTGCATATCACATTTGCATTGTATATATTTCTTCTTTTATTTTTCATCAAAAATATATAAAAGAGAAAAATATAATAAAACATGGTTTAACAAGTTTAGATTTCTTTGACATATTAGGCCAGCCATGGATATTTTGACTCAACTCGAGTTTTCTTATTTTAGCATTCTCTAGCTAGTAACCTTAACCATGTAGTCCTTCATTGGTCTATTAGGCTAAGCGTCCACCACTCTCATTATTTGAGATTTTAAATTTGTGGAGAATGGGAGATGATAGAGTTGAAGCAAGTATAAAAGGGCTAGATAAACTTCATGATAATTACTTGTGGCTAAACCCTTCTCTTCTATTTTCTTCGCATGTATATATGTTAATAAATAATCAAGAACGGTTTTAATTCGTTTGTAATCTCTTATGCATTTTTGTCTAATCATTCATGGTTGGTATAAGTACGTCTTAAGATTCTAAGTTAGAATGTTTTATGTGTACTAGACTTATGTCATGCTCAATATTTAGCGGGTGTTTTTCCTTTTATTCTTTTAAACTTTCTTTGTGAGGAATAAAGAAAAATAAGAGCGGCTTATGAAAAAAAAATGAGTGGCAAGAAAAAAAGAGAAAAAAAAAGAAAAAGAAAATAAATAAATAAATAATAATTATACAAGACTCCCAAGAGGGGCAGTGTGGTGTTAATTATAGTGACTATTGAATTCCAATATTACTTTGACGGGTTGCGGGGATTCAATAGATTGCTCCAATCCAATATTACCTTGACGGGTTGCGGGGTTGAAGATCCAAAGTCTCAAAAAGATGGCGGATGTAATTATTGCGTGAGTTTTATTTTTCTTTCCTTAGCGAGTGTGTAGCTACTTATGAAAGCATGACATGAGGATTTTACACATAAGGCGAATGACTTATTACTCTTGAAACGGACTTATATTAATTGTGAGCGGTTTTTCAAGTAATGGATGAGAGGATTAATTAGGATTAAAACCGTGCTTCCTTATTTTTGGATTTTACATTTCTTATACTTCACACTTGAAATAATGACAAATTTGCCCATAAGCAATTTGCTCAAATAATAACCGGTTCCACATTTAATTGTCATGAATAAGTTGATGCACTTTTTACTTGTGAATACAATGATCCCATTTTTAAGCTTGGTATGGGGAAAGTGAAACTTGAGGGTGATAAATGTCCATGGTACCCAAGCCCTAATCAAAGTCATTGAATTCTTTATGAGTTATTTCCATCAAAACCATTTCAAGAAAAACCAAAAAGATATAGATAGAATTGTATTTTGTTCATTGCATTGTTAAAAATCAAAATCATGCATTATTTAGTTTAGAGTAGTGTAGATGCATTCCATATTGGCCAAGGTGGATTAATTATGAGGAGAATGTAAATTTGTGCTTAAATATATAGCATTGCATGAGGACATGACAATGTTCAAGTGTACGGGATTTGATATGAGCAAAAACTCATATCAATTTATCAACAAATCACCCTAAAACACAATAAAAATACCCAAACTTTGTGCTATAAAGCGGAATTATGTGGTATGTTTTGTGTTTGTGCTCAAATAGGTAAGAAGGATACATTTTCAAGCGAACAAAGGAAAATCAAGCTTAATTTGATGAAAAAGACAAAGAAGGATCAAAAGTGACAAGACTTTGAAGACAAAGGACCTATCTTGACAATTTGCCAAAGATGAAGGACCAAAAGTGCAAATTTGGAAAAGTCAAGATCATAGTTAAATTTGGTCAACATTCAAGTCAAACAAATCAAAGGGCTTCAAATGTGAAAGATGAAAGTTAAAGGGTCAAATATGTCAAAAGAATGAAGTTTGGGGACTGATTTATATTCTACATAAACTACAAGGGCTGAAATTGTCAATTTTATACCAAGTTTAGTGCTTGATCCAGCTTTTTACATTGCAACCAATGGGAAGCCAAGAAATAAGTCACACGGATCACCACCTAGGCGCCAGCTGGCCACTAACGCCGCCAAAGCATTAATTACTCAATCTCAACAGTCAATCCCACTCAGACTTTTTCCACCAATGGCATTAAGACATGCAATAATCAATTTATCCAAAATGGATAGTGATCCGCAACTCATGCTCACAACCAATATAAACATGACACGTGTCATCTTCATCAAAACGTATTGCCAGAATCGACTTTGAGCTAGAAGCAATTTCAAGGGATGATATAAACATGAAACTTGCTTGTTTTTGAGAGACGAACTCAATGGTCACAATCAATTAAGCTGAAATCAAACCAAGAGAAAATCCCCAAATCTGTTCTTCATCAGCAAAATTCATTTGGCAGATTTTTGACACGTGGAAGCCTGGGATTGGTTCCAACACTTCACCAACCCCAACTGCTCTACTCCTAAAGTCTATAAATACCATGTTCAGCTTTCATTTCTTGTTGTTGTAAAAAGTGTGAAATCACACACACTTAGTTTTTCCTCTCAATTCATTTCTTAGTTCTTAGCTTAACAACTCAAGAGTTTGACACACTATTGAGTCTGTTATAGTTAGTTGTAACAGAAAACTACCCTTGTAACTACTTCTTTACTCAATAAAATTCAAATTTCAGTTTTCCCTCCAAAAGTTCTCATACTACTTTACTGTTCATCCTTGCTTCATTGAATCCTTTTGTTGCTGTTGTTAGTTTGTTATGATCATCTCTTGATCATAACTGGCTAAGTTGAAGATTGTAGCTGTTTGATCATCCAGTTCCATTTCTAGCAGATTTTGATGAGTTCAAGTTCTTTAATGGCGAATTTGATGATTGATTGCTGTTGATTGGTAGTTGATAGTGTGTTCTAGTGCTAAGGTGGTGGTTAGCACTAGACTAGAGAGCTCAGTGCTCCTCTACTCCCCAAAGGAGGCCTTTGCTAAAGGTGTTCATTTTCTGATTTCAGTTCCACTAAACAGTTGATGCATGCTTCATTCCTAGATAATCTTGATTGATTTCATGATAAAATGTGTTATAGCCTTTAATTGATATGATTTCATTGATTTGGTAGCTTAATTGTAGCTTAATCCCGCTTATTAGTTTTAAAACTTGACCTGTTTTCAGATTTTATCAGTAACTTTAGCTTTTATAATCATTTTGAGTTCTTGTTGCTTAAAGTTCTTGTAACTAGTTCTCATTTACTTCATTTCAGCTTTAAAACTTAGTGTGATATCTGTCTTAACTCAGTTTTATCATTTGCTTAATAATCTTTCCTAAAAATTCCAAAAAGATCAGAAAGTGGTGTTTGGCATTAGCTTTGATTTGATGTTCAAGTGTTAGAAATTGGCAAGTTTTGGTTCATTTTCAGTTAACAAGTGATAACAAATGGTTTTAAGTCATTTTCAAGTCAAAATTTTGGTCAAAAAGGCAAAAGGTCATAAAAAAGTCTGGGTCAGTTTTCTTTAAGCTTTGTTTCAGAAAGTGATGATTTTGATTTGCCTGGCATTACTTTGTTAGTTAATGAAATTACCCCAAACTAGTTCTCATTTCTCACTCAACATATGAAGTTTCAAATTGTATAAGGAAAGTGTACAGTATCAAGTATTCAAGTAGGAATACGCAAAAGTTTGAGACAATAAGCAAATGCAAGTTTCTGTAACTTGGTGAACTGCTTTTTCATATCTCCATTTCCACTTCATTAACTGGTCAATTTTCTTTCACAAAATCATTCAATAAGTGTTCCTGGTTGAATTTTGAGATTTTGGGCTTATTGAAAATTCTTGGTCAACGAAAGTCAACATAAGCACTCTTTTTGCTTATTTTAGAATTCTGAGCTTATTACTGGATGATTTTTCATGAGACTTAATTTCCCGACTTTCTTTTGAGCCTATTAAGAAATGTTTTTACTAAAATCTGGTTGTGCAAGTCTGGATTAGCTTGTAGCTTATTGTGTGCTTATTGTGTGCTTATTGAATTCAGCTTATCAGCTTTTCAGTAACTTTTAGCCAATTTCCTTGGATAGGTCTAGCTTAAATCTGATTTTAAGTCATTTGCAACTTGTTTGGTCGAATTTGGTTGAGAAATAAGCTCAAACGAGCTTATTGAAGTTAGTAACCCGTTTTTGGTAAAAAGTGTTGAAAAATTGCACTTTGGTCCTTTTATAATTAGTCAGTTTATAATCTTGGCTAATCTTTCAATTTTTTAGGGTTTGCAAAAAATCAATCCTTATACTTTCAAGTTTGTTCAAATTCAGTTAGGCAGTTTCAATTTTGTTAAGAATTAGTTATATAGTTTGGATAATTTTCATTTCTAGTCCTCATAATTTACTGTTTTTACACATCTAGTCCTTGTACTTTTCAGCTTTACATTTTGAGCATTTAAATTTCATAGAATTTACATTTCTAGTCCTTATAGTTTATAGAATTTACATTTTTCATTTTAATTGAATAAAGACTTGGTATTTGCACTGTGTTTTACATATAAGTAGACGATATTTTTCATTTTTGCAAGACATTGTTTGAATTAGCAATAGAATATCCAAAAAACATTACCAACCAAAAACAAGTAAAAACCCGATCTTGTTAGGACTTTCAATTTGTTAAGAACTGAGAAAAACGAACTTCAACTATACACATTTCAGTTGTATTTATCGAAAGCTTCTTCGAGGTTTTGAAATTGAGTAACAAGAGTAGCCCATTGTTCTTGGGTACTCAACTGTTCGAAAGAAGGTTGATGATTGACGGTGTGATGTGGGGGCTCAACATTAGGAAAACCGGAATTATAGTACGGATGCGGCTCATGATAATTCATCGGCTGACAATAAGAAGTATCGTGAGGGCCCCCACAGTTATTGCAACACGGGTATTGTGAAAAACTCGGTGCATTTGGTAGATAGCTAGGACCATTGTCGTAATTGTAACCCGGTTCTTGCTCGTCAAGAGACGGGTATCGAATAGGACATACAATACACCAATGAGAATCGCTGCCACAATATATGCAAGGGGGAGGAATAGGTGGATTAGAAGAAAAGGATGAATTAGTCGAATTGCACGATGGACAAAATCCAAAATGGGAAAATTGTGAATCGGAAACGGTTGGAAGATATTTTCCGCATTGCTCGCAATAACAAAATTCACACAATTCTCCCTCAAATAATGGTCCCTTACACCTCCCGCAATGGACATAAGAAACCATGAAGAATTAAAAATAAGAGGGGTGGAGAAAATAATTAAACATAATAGAGGACAAAGAGGAATATTTTTGGTTGCAAAACTTAGAAAAGATATGCATTTTATGATTGTAAATATATATATTTTTTTTGATTTTTGAAAGTTTTTAAGCAAGAAAAATAACGTTCACGAGTTAACGGATCCCAAAATTCAACGCTTCTCTCACAGTAAACCGTTAATCTTTACGAAAAGAGCCGGCAGCGACGCCATTTAATACAAGGCTTTTACCCAGTATAAAAATATCGTTGTTCCAGTCTTCTCGAATTGATTACCGATTAAAGTGCGACTCAGTCGTCTTTTGGTGGATAAAATATTAGATTGGTCGTTGTAGTAAAGTAAATGTGCAAAACGTTAAAGTAAATGACAGGTAATTAAATCTAAACCTAATTAAAAAGTAAATGGTGCAAAATTAAAAACTTATAAAAGTAAATGACGGGTAATTAAATGACGTAAAATTAAAGTGCGACGAAAAGTAAATTTGACAATTTAATAAAAATGCAAAACGCAATTAAAATAGGCTAAAAGCAAAAAGTTAGAAAAACTGTCACTTTTTCTCTAAAATTAGAAAAACACTTAAAACAATGCAAAATTAAAAATAAAACTAAGACAAAATACTAAAAGAAAACAAATCCCAATCCGTCAGAATCTCGTCGGAATGCTGTCACCACAAAAATGTCGGAATACTTATCGGAATTTAGGTATCGGAATAAGTAAGAACAATTCTATCGGAATGTCTAAACCTAGAGTCTATCGGAATGTATTAAGACAAATCTATCGAAATAACATGAAAGCATCAGAATATAGAACAAATGAAGCCATCAGAATAAAGCATCGGAATCCCATCGGAATGTGTAAGCTGTCGGAATATGGCTGTCAAAAATTTGGCAGCATTCCGTCGCAATACAGCCTTAAGCCCCGTCGCAATCCACAATCGCAATGAGCGATCGGAATCTTGATCGGAATAAGGGGTAGTATCGCAATACCGATCGCAATGTAGAAACCCTTGTGGTTTTTGCGATCGTAACAAGCTGTCGGAATCCAAATACCTCTTTCCGATAGAATGAAATTCGCAATTAGCAAAAACCAATTAAGCACTTTGACAATAAGCAAATACCCAAAATTTAATTAAAACAAGAATAAGTAAAATTAAACAAGCACGAATTTAAAAACCTTTTCAAAACACAAAATAAGCAAACAAAATAAGCAAACTTTAAGAAAGATAAAACTTTTAAGAAAATTTTAAAACAAATAAGCTAAATACAAAATAAGCCAATAAGATTGTCAAGCTTATAGCTTAATTCATATAAAAGCCTAGATAGAAATAAAAAGATAAACTTTTTAATCAAATAAGCAATAAGATTAAGCAAAATGAAAGCTTAATCCGAATCAAAAATCAAATCCGAAAACAAGAAGAGTAGAATAAGATGTATAATGAAAACTTGATTAAAAATAAGATTCAACAACAAAATTAAAAGACTTACTTGAATCAAATGCAAGAAAGTTAAGGTGCAAAACAAGATAATTAAATTGACAATTAAGTAAATGACATGAAAATAAATGTGCAAGTAATGAAAATGGTGGAAGACTAGTTTGTAAAAATAGCCAACACCTCCTAATGTGTGATTAGGAGGGTATTTATAGGTGATTAGGGAAGGTTAAGCATGTGTTGCTTCTTTTTTTCTTTCTTTCTCGTCTTTTCGTCTTCTAAATTCTTCGACTTTTTCGACTTTGTCTCGGGATTAATAAACTCGTCTTGCAATTTCTTCATTAATTTAGACTTGAGTTCTTCGGCTTTTATTAAACTTCCGTCTTTAGACTTTTCTTCGATAAATCTTCAGAATAGGCCTTGGACTTCCGTTCTTTTTGCACTCTTGATCTTTTGACTTCGTCTTTTGTCGTTTTCTTCGATAAAAGCCCGTGAAAGCCCGTGTTTTCTTCCCTTTTTACATTTTGATCCTAAATCACAACAATAACACAAAACCACGCATCATTCTGACATTTACGACATAAAATACACGTTTTGGCTTGGTTATTATTATAATTAAGTGGTAAAAGGATAAGTGTTTTCACACTTATCAATCGTCCGGAACACATAACTTGGTACCCTGCCAAACAATGCCATCTTCGTCAATACATAACTCTGTCTACTGATCGATATTCTGAATAATCGCCCATATCTCACCATCGTCTTTCTGAGCTGCCTTGATCCGAGAGATTAAGTCAGAATCAACTCTCAAATTAGCCCAGTACCCATGTTGCCCACGTACAAAGAACTCAATGTTTAAACGCTCTAGATCACGTATGACTCTTCTTCCACCTTAATGCCAATAATCATGCCTGATTTCCTGCTGAGAGCATCGACCACCACATTCTCTTTACCAGGATGGTACTAAATGTTAGTGTCATAATCCTTTAGTACCTCCAACCACCTTCTCTGCCTCATGTTTAGTTCTCGTTGAGTGAATATGTATTTGAGGCTCTTGTGATCAGTGAAGATGTCACATGATTCACCATATAGATAATGCCTCCAGATTTTGAGTGCAAAAACAACTACTGCTAATTCCAGATCATGAGTAGGATAGTTTTCTTCATAAGGCTTAAGCTGACGTGATGCATATGCGATCACCTTCCCATGTTGCATGAGTACACAACCAAGTCCTTTACCCGAAGCATCGCTATAAATCTGAAATCTACCTATGCCAGATGGGAGAGTAAGAATAGGTGCAGAAACCAATCGCTGCTTAAGTTCTTCAAAGCTCTTCTCTCGCTCATCATTCCAGACGAATTTTCTCCCTTAAGCATTAGCTTGGTCAAAGGAAAGGCTAACCATGAAAAGTTCTCCACAAATCAGCGATAATATCTAGCTAAACCCAGAAAACTACGAACCTCTATTGTAGACGTCGGTCTTGGCTATTTGTGATAGCTTTAACCTTCGTCGGATCCATGGTGATCCCTTCTACGGAGACAATGTGGCCCAGAAATGCCACCTTGTTTAACCAGAATTCACACTTGGAAAATTTTGCATACAGTTACTTCTGGCGAAGAATCTGTAGTACGGTGCGAAGATGTTCCTCATGTTCTTCCTTGGATTTTGAAAATATCAGAATATCATCGATGAATACTCATAACTGATTTTTAGTTAGTTAATAAAAAGGTTTGTTGCAAGATCTTTCTTTTTGTTGCAAGTACCCAATTATATTTGTCGTTGTTTCGTTCTCGGTATCTTCTCGAATCGATCACGGTTCAAAGTGGAATTGTTGTAAATGGTGACTAAAAAGGGGGAGCTTTTGATCTATATCTACTTAACAGATAAATGCAAGAAGTAATAAAATTAAACTAAAAGCAATACTGAAAATAAAACTTGAATTTAAAATTAAACAGTAGAATACCTTAACTCAGAAAAATCACTAATTCGGAATGTAACCTTTATTCGGAATATATTAGAAAAAAACTTTCATCCGGAATATCTTGAAATTGCTTCATTCAGAATGTTCAACCAAACTTCCTTCATTCGGAATGTGCTTGATTCAGAATAAATATGTCGATCCGGAATATATTAGCTTCACTCGGAATATTGCTTCATTCGGAACAATTAATAGGACACTGATTCGGAATATCAACTGACTCGAAATAAATTGTTTATTCGGAATATATCACTTGACTAGGAACATTTGCTTCATTCGGAAAAATTAATAAAAAGGGCTTGATTCGGAATGTTTACAGATTCAGAACAATAGCTTCATTCGGAACATTGATTTGGTTCGGAATAAAAATTACAAAAGTGCTCATTCGGAATATTTGGCAAAAAGCTTCATTCGGAACATTTCTTTATTCGGAACATTTTAAACAAAAAGCTTCATTCGGAACTTTTAAGAAAACTGACTCGGAATATTTGGCAAAACTTTGATTCGGAACTTACCTACTCATCCGGAATATTGATTATTCCGGATGAACTGCTGGTTCGAAATAATATGTTCAAATCCTTGATTCGGAACAATTAATTCATTCGGAATCTGGGGATGTGAAAAAGGAACGAGAAACGAAGAACATGGGAATAACAAACACCACAAATTTAACCAAAATTCACCAAGTTTTTCACCAAAACTTAAACCAATTTAACCACGAATCATTTACTAATGACAAACATCAATCCAAAACAACAAAAACATAAAACCCACTTACTTTTGAAGATCAAACTCAATAAAATAAAAACTTAGAACTTTGGATTAACAAGAGAATAAAGAAAGATTAAATGGAAACTTGTATTAATGATTAAGATTCAAACAAACAATTGGAAAGATTAAACTTACAAGATTGTGGAGGAATCAAAGAAAATGAAAACCACCAATCTCCTTAATGGAGTTGGTGTCCTACGAACTAGGAATGGAAATAACAGAAAGGAAAAACTAGTTGAAAAAATGTGAAAGGAAGGTCTATTTATAGGCCTTCTCTTTGGTTGGTGAGTGGGCTTTCTCCCTTTCTTTTTGTCTTCTCGTCTTTTCAGAAAAGTCGACGTTTTTGATTTCGATTCCGGATTTGTCGACGAATAAATTTAACTCGTCTTTTAATTTCTTCATTTAATAGACTTGAGTTTCTTCGACATATGTAAATCTTCCATCTTTGGTCCTTTTCTTCGATAAATCTTCAAATAGGCCCATTGACTTCAAATCTTTTGCATCTCTTGGACTATAGACTTCGTCTTTTCGTCTTTTTCTTCGATAAAACTCGTTCAATCCCATGTTTTCTTCAATATTTATCCGGTTGGCTCTGAAAACACAACAAACACACAAACCACGCATAATTCCAAACAAATGACATTAAATACGCGTTTTGGTCTCGTTTTAGCAAGAAATAAGTGGTAAAAGGATGGGTGTTTTCACACCTATCAAATCCCCTACACTTAACCATTGCCATGCCCTCATGCAATGCTATAATTTTAAAGCACGGTTTACATTCCTCATCATAAATAACCACCTTGACCTTTATTAAATTCTAAACACTAAGGAAACCAAAAGAACAAAACAAGTAAAGTATTTAAAGACTTACATTGGGGTTTTAGATCGCCATGAATGTTCATCATTATCAAGTTTCACGTTCCCCATACCAAGCTTAAAAACGAGATCCTTGTTATTATAAGTTAGCAAACTAACACGAACTCATGTGGCCCAATTATTCACTTAGACTCCCTTATTCCTAGGTGTATCTCTTATATTTTATTTTTGTCTTGAATGATCATGAGGATGCATTGTTTGACTTATTTTGATAGTTATTTAGGCTAAAAACAAAGTGGGACGATTTAATCAATAGTTAGCTAAAGGACAAAATCTTTTAAAACTGCTTCTCAGGACCTCATAAAGTTCATATCTTGGCATAACTCGCTTCACAATTTGAGACCTTTCTCGGACCGATATTTGGCAGCGACTTCATACTTGGAATCTCTGAGAGACGTTCTTGAAATTATGGTCTTCTCTTCATAATAGGAATTTCTTCACTTGAAGTTTTGAGAGATTGTTCATCTTTGGACCATGAATTCTTTCATTTTTCTCCAATCTTTACTTTGGACTTTGATATACGACGATTTGCCTCCTTTTAGGACTTGGATCTATTTATCCTCATACCTTGCTAGGGTCTTTTCGGATAGATTTCTCCATGATCTTTTGGGGAGTTTTTGCTTTTTGTCGTGTGTCTCGATCCTTCATATTGATTTTCGATAAATGATTCTTCACATCACTTTTGGATCTTTAGAAACAAAATGTAGCCCTCATGCCTTGTTAGGGCCTTTTCGAACTCGCCAATCTTCGCATCCCGCTTCAATAAGTTATGCCTTGGCTATGAACTCTAATTAATACCGAGCAACTTTTAAACGATCTTGGGCTAGAAGCTAAGTAACTTTTCAAATCGTACAACCTTATTTATTGCAGATAAATTTATTAGCAAGCGATGGGAGAATAGGCTTATAATCAACTCACATAAATTCACGAAAGAATACCAAACTTATAATTGACTCTATCATCTCTTGTTCTCCACAATTTAAAATCTCAAGGAATGAGACTCATGGATGCTTAGCCAATTAAATCACAGCTTTGGGTTTTCGAGTCATCTATAGGATCTTGCAAACTCTTAGACTTTTTCAAGTTTAGAATTTGTGTTTTAAAGTTCCCTTGATAAACGACTCTCTAGGATCAATTATAGGAACTTGCGAAAAGTTCTTGTTCTTAACCCGTGAGAGTTAAGACTTTCGCGTTTTAAAGCTCCCTATATAAAAGCCTAGCAAAACTTGACTTAAACACGTTAAGGATACTAGCTAGAGTAAACTTAGATAAGTAAACTCGGGTTGAGTCAAAATATTCAGACTTTGAAAAAAATTTATAACCACTTTATTGAAATTTTATTCTAGCAAGGAAAGAAAATAATCATAATAAAGGAAAATACAACTATACAACTAGGCCAAAATAGATTAAAATTTTTGAAAAATGTCGAAAAATTGAATCTTCCGGTTAAATGAAGGCACTTTAATGGAAAAGTCCACTTAAAACTTCGATAGAAGTCGCCCTACACTTAATATAAACATTGTCCTCAATGTTTAAGCATGTGGGAAAAGTCTCTCCGACACTTATGACATTGTGCACGTTGGTTAAATCAAGTTAAGGAGGAGACAACTAAAGTGATTAATTTCAAATGTGAGTATGAAGAAGATTGAATCACGATAGTTGAGAGATAGAACCGGATTTGCGGATAACATGGGAGCACGGTTCTTCAAAGATTCCAAGAGTGCACTTATCCCTGTAATCACATCACCATACAAACACAAGCAACCTAGATAGCTCCCCCTACACTTAGGATAAAAAATGGGAAAGGGGGATAGATACTCGGGTTGCCTCCCGAGGAGCGCTTGTTTTTGTTAATCGAGTCACGAGCCTGACTCGGTCCCGAACTAATTCATGGGAAACGTGGTGAGGGATGGAATCATCTCATGAGAGATGTCCTCACCAAAATACAACTTCAAACGCTGTCCATTCACCTTAAAATTGGGCCCATTTGGCTGAGAAAGCTCAATGGTGCCATAGGGAAAGACATTGGCGATGGTGAATGGACCAGACCAGCGGCTCTTCAACTTGCCCGAGAAGATCTTCAACCGAGAGTTAAAAAGTAAGACTTGATCACCAACGTGGAACTTGCGGTTCTTAATTTTAGCATCGTGGATAATCTTGGTCTTCTCCTTGTAGATCAATGAGTTCTCGTAAGCTTCATTCCTCAATTCAGGTAGCTCGTTGAGTTGAATCTTGCGAAGATCACCGGCTTTGTTGATGTCGAAGTTAGCCCACTTCAAGGCCCAGTATGCCTTATGTTCCAGCTCGATGGGGAGGTGGCATGCTTTCCCGTAAACAAGACGATAAGGTGTACAACCAATCGGTGTCTTATAGGCGGTACGGAAAGCCCACAGAGCATCATCAAGTTTATCGGCCCACGAGGCACGATGCTCTCCCACAGTACGTTCCAAAATTCGCTTCAATCCACGGTTGGATATCTTGACTTGACCGTTGGTTTGAGGATGGTAAGCGGTGGAAAGACGGTGATTGACACCATACTTAGCCATCACTATTGCAAATTGATCATTGCAAAAATGAGTCCCGCGGTCACTGATTATAGCACGAGGAACACCGAATCGAGCAAACAGTTGTTTCAAGAAATTACAAACCACCCTTGCGTCGTTAGTGGGTAAAGCTTTGGCTTCAAACCATTTAGAAACGTAGTCAACGGCGACAAGGATGTATTTGTTTCCTTTAGAAGAAGGGAATGGCCCCATAAAGTCGATGCCCCATACATCAAAGATTTCACATTCTTGTATGAAATTTTAAGGCATCTCATCTTTATGTGTGATCTTGCCTTGTTTTTGGCAAGCATCACAATGTTTAACCATCTCGTGAGCATCACGATAAATGGTGGGCCAATAAAATCCCGAGTCAAACACTTTTTTGGCGGTGTAGTTGGGACCAAAGTGACCACCGGTGGGTCCTTTGTGGCAAGCCTCGAGAATGTCTAAAGCTGCCGGTCCGTCAACACATCGGCGAATAATCAAATCAGCGCATTGTTTGAAGAGAAAAGGGTCATCCCAAAAGTAAGTCTTAACATCATTCAAGAACTTTTTCTTCTGTTGGGATGTTAACCCTTTGATGAGAACACCACACGCTAAGTAGTTTGCAATGTTGGCAAACCACGGGGTCTCATCCAAATTGAGATTTATAGACATTAAGGTCTAAAGGGGAAAAGAGTCATTGATCTCTTTGTTCGGATGATCCCCTTGATATGGATCCTCAAGTCTACTTAGATGATCCGCGGCTAGGTTTTCAGCTCCCTTCTTGTCACGAATTTCAATGTTGAATTCTTGAAGGAGTAAAACCCAACGAAGAAGTCTTGGCTTAGAGTCGTGTTTATTCATCAAGTACTTCAACGCGGAATGGTCCGTGTATACGATTGTGGTGGATAAAACAAGATAGGGGCAAAATTTTTCAAAAGCATAGACAACAGCTAAAAGCTCTTTTTCGGTTGTCGTATAATGCAATTGAGCCCCCGTCATTGTCTTGCTAGCATAATGGATTGGTTGGAAGTGTTTATTCACTCTTTGGCCCAAAACCGCTCCAATAGCAAAGTCGCTAGCATCGCACATCAACTCAAAAGGTAGCTCCCAGTTAGGGGTAACCAAGACCGGTGCCTTAGTTAGCTTATCCTTAAGAAGACTGAAGGCTTCGATACACTCTTTAGAAAAGATAAAAGGAGTATCTTTTTCCAAGAGGTGGGTCATCGAGCGAGCGATTTTAGAGAAATCCTGAATGAATCGACGATAAAAGCCCGCATGACCCAGAAAACTTCTCACACCCTTCACGGTTGAAGGTGGAGGTAATTTGGCTATGACATCCACTTTAGCACGGTCGACTTCAAGACCGGCTTTTGAAATTTTGTGTCCTAGCACAATGCCTTCTTTTACCATAAAATGGCATTTTTCCCAATTGAGAACAAGGCGAGTGTCTTCGCACCACTTAAGCATACTGTCTAAATTGGCAAGGCAAGAAGAGAAGGAATCCCCAAAGACCGAGAAATCATCCATGAAGACTTCTATGGTTTGCTCAACCATGTCATGGAAAATAGCCAACATGCACCTTTGGAAAGTCCCGGGGGCATTGCATAAGCCAAAAGGCATTCTTTTGTAAGAAAATGTGCCATAGGGACAAGTGAATGTTGTCTTCTCTTGATCTTGGGGATCGATGGGTATTTGGAAATAACCCGAGAAACCATCTAAAAAGCAGTAATATTCATTACCCGCTAAACGTTCAAGCATTTGGTCCATAAAAGGAAGAGAGAAATGATCCTTTCTCGTGGCATCATTGAGTTTGCGATAGTCTATACAAACTCTCCACCCAGTAACGAGACGTGTAGGAATCAACTCTTTGTTTGCATTGGGCACAACGGTGATTCCGCCTTTCTTAGGCACACAATGGACTGGACTAACCCATGGTGAATCCGAGATAAGAGAAATCATGCCCGCATCAAGAAGTTTGATAACCTCTTTTTTGATAACGTCATGGATTTTAGGATTCACCCTTCGTTGGCTTTGAATAGTGGGCTTAAAGTCGTCCTCCATGAGAATTTTATGTGTGCAAAAGTGAGGATCAATTCCGCGAATATCGGAGATTTTCCAAGCGATAGCTCTTTTATGTTTCTTGAGAACTTCAATGAGACGAGTTTTCTCATCGGCTTTTAAGTCCTTAGCAATGATAACGGGAAGTTGATCAATGCCTTCTAAGAAAACATACTCGAGATGAGGAGGTAGGTCCTTAAGCTCAAGAGTAGGAGGAGAAAATGGGTCTTCATTGAGAAGTTTCTCAATTGTACGAATGTCTTCATCCCAATCGGTGGTAGAATCATCATACTTAAGATCGAGAGGACCCAAGCTAGCTTCAAAATCATCCAAGTCACTTTCTCCAAATGGAGTTAATGACGGAGCAATTGAGGCAACGGTCTCAACATTGGGTAGAGAAGAGAGATTACTTTTGCAAGCATCATGAAAGTGTTCTTCACAAGCCTCATCGAGAACATCAATAGCATTTACACTCTCATATGAATAAGGTTGCTTAGAAATCTTACCCATGTTGAAGACAATTTTGTCGTCACCAACTCTCATGATTATTTCGCCTGCAGATACATCAATGAGAGTGCGACCGGTCCTCAAGAAGGGACGTCCAAGGATGAATGGAACACGAGGATCCATCTCGTAGTCAACGACAACAAAATCCGCCTGGAAGGTGAATTTGTCAACGCCAACGAAGACGTCTTCGGGCGACCCGGATCACCAAGTTTGGTGGGAAATTTCCTTAAGAGAACCGCGGAGCAATTCTCATTAAGTTGGGTCTGAGCAATGTCAAGAAGCTTCTCATTGTCACTAAGAAGATCTTTAAACATCTTCGCATATTTAGGCATGTGAGCGAGAGCCTCGGCAAAGGAGATGTTAAAATTCAATTGTTTAAACATTTTGAGAAAATTTGAAACTTGAATATCATCCTTGCTCTTTTGCTTCTCTTTCCTTAACCTTGAAGGATAAGGTATATCAGATGAAGAGGAAGGCTTTAGGGGAGTAGGATCACTCACGACCGCGGGTGGTGGGGGAATGGGGGTAGAAGGCAAAGGAGGTGAGGAAAGTTGCTCTTTTTCCTTGTTCACAATCACGGGTGGAGGTGTATGAAGCTCGGGTTCCGTATAACCTTTTCCACTACGAGTGGTGATTGCTTTCATCTCCCCTCTTGGATTCGCAACGGTGTTACTCGGAAGAGTACCCGAAGAAGAGGGTTGATTACCTTGGAAGAGCGAGCCGATCATATCACGTATGTTATCCACTTGAGTGCTAAAAGAGTCTCTCATGTCTGCACGAATATCATTGCTTTGTTTCGCCATGTCATTCCTTAGCTCGGCTCGAATATCGCTCCCTTGTTTCGCCATTTCTCCCTTCAAGTTGATGAATTGACTCTGAAGATTCGTCACCATCTCTCTATTGGTCCTCATGAACGTCTCGACGTCTTGATTCAATGCCATCGGTTGATTGAGAGGTGGAGCTTGGTAAGCTTGAGAATTTCCTTGAGGTGGGTATGGTGTCTTTGGGATTGATATTGATTGTTAGCACGAGGTTAGGATTGGTTATTGCGGTTATAGCTTTGTTGTTGATTTTGGTTTTGAGGAGTAAAATCGGGTGGAGCAAGATAGTTGTTTGAACGATAACTTAGCAAGCTACGGTCTCCTTGAGGACGAGCTTGATAGCCTCCCGTGGGATAAGTACCGTATGCCGCGTTAACGTTTTCACAAAAATTGCCTTGAGTGGAAGGACAATCATTGTAAGAGTGAGGACCACCACATGTGTCACAAGAAATAGCAACGGCTTTAGCTTGTTGAGTTTGGTTAGAAGCCAAAATTTGCATACTTTTGTTAATTTCAAGAATAGCACGTTCCATGGCGGACATGTCGGTGGTGGAAGAAGTAGATGAAACATTGACTCTCGGATTAGATCTTGAGGATGCGGATGAATCCCAATTCTTGTGGTGAGTAGTCATGTTTTCAATCAACTCTCTACACTCCTCTGGTCTCCTTTTCATAAAAGTACCACCAGCGGCGGCGTTGATCGTGTCACGATCACGAAAAGTGAGACCATTGTAGAAAGTATCAATGAGAGTGACGGGGAGCATGTTGTGATTTGGACAACGGTCGATCAAATCATTGTATCGTTCCCAAGCATCAAAGAGCGATTCATCATTGTCTTGCATGAATCCACTAATTTGGTTACGAAGGCTCGTGACCATGGATGGTGGGAAATAGCGCGACAAAAAGCGTTGAGTCATGTAGTCCCAAGTATGAATAGAATTCTTTGGGAGACGGTCAAACCATTTTTCGGCATGGTGAGAAAGCGAGTGGGGAAATAGTTGAAGGCGAAGGTCATCCATAGAAACACCGGGTGACTTCATGCTTTGGGTGATGGTAATGAATTTGTCGAGGTGTTTGTTAGCATCATCATCCGGAATTCCGCGAAATGGATTAGTTTGCACTTGTTGGATCATGTGATGCTTCAACGAAAACTCCTGAGCCGTGGTTTGCATCGGTGCAATCGGGCTTCCACGTCCGTTCATCGTAGGTTGGCATAGCTCCTCCATGGTTCGTAGGTCGGGTAGGGGTGGATTATTCATGTTGGGGTGAGGTAGATTATTATTGTTGTTGTTGTGTACACCGGCCATGTCTAAATCTTCGAGAGTCTCGGGCTCTGAATAAGACGTTGATCGAGTACGCATACACTAAAAAGAAAATGCAAGAGAAAATATTTTTGGTTTTTATAGGTTTTTTAATGTTTTTGTATTTTTGAAAGTTTTATATTTTTATGGGTTTTTGAAAATTTTTGTACTTGAAAATAACGTTCCCGAAAGAACGGATCCCAAAATCCAATTTTTCTCACAAGAAAACCGTTGATCCTTACGAAAAGAGCCGACAGCGGCGCCATTTTGATAACTGATTTTTAGTTAGTTAATAAAAAGGTTTGTTGCAAGATCTTTCTTTGTGTTGCAAGTACCCAATTATATTTGTCGTTGTTTCGTTCTCGGTATCTTCTCGAGTCGATCACGGTTCAAAGTGGAATTGTTGTAAATGGTGACTAAAAAGGGGGAGCTTTTGATCTATATCTACTAAAGAGATAAATGCAAGAAGTGTTGGAAATACGTTTTTACGTATTTAGAAAGGATCGGTCACTCCAATTATATTGGGCTCGTGATCCAATATAACCCATATAGCCCACATGTAGGGTGGGCTATATAAACCCCCCTCCTAGCATGTTAGGAGGGGTTGTTGAACACATAATCACATTTTCCATCTTCCTTTCAACTCTCTCCTTTCTCTCTCTTCTTTCTCTCTCTAAGGTTCTTCCATTTATCATCAATCTTAATAGATAATCTAACAATGCTAAATCCTTAGAAAAACAAGATCCTTCAATTGGTATCAAGAGCATGGTTGTTTCTTCGGATTAATGTGTTTTTATCTATTGATTTGGTCATAAAAATCGTTTCTTTCTAAAAAATTTTCTCGTTTCTCTTTCTTTTTGGTGTTGCGTGGTTATTAATCTGATAAAAATCATTTGTCTCATTTTTTTCTATCATTTTTCAAATTTTCAATATCTCTTTTCCAATATCATTTCTTTAATCACTGTGTTGGGTGTTTATTAGTTTCTCAAATTTTAATATCATTTTTCTTTTATTTTTTTTAAATTTTTTTAATTTTTTTTCTTCCGTTTCTATATTCTTTCGTCTCATCTATTAAATGTATCTGATTCAGTTTTTTTCTTTCAACTTTTTCTTTTTCTGATTTTGTAAATCATTTTGATTCAGTTATTTATTCAGTCATATAAATAACTGTATCTGATTTTGTCTCATTTCAACTTTTTCTGGGCATTTTTTTTCACGTTGCGATCCAACAACATATTTGGCTACGATCGGGATCTTTTGTGATCGCATAAACCCCGGGGGTTTCAACTTGTGATCCAAAGTTACGATCTCCACTACTATCTCCACTACGATCGAAGCTGCGATCACGAGTGCGATCGAAGCTGCGATCGGACTGCGATCGGAGTGCGATCGAGGTGCGATCTGAGTACGATCCTAGTTACGATCTGGGTGCGATGCAAGACTGCGATGGACTTTAAATTTTACACTACGATTGACCAAGTTTTGACTCAAAAGGACTTACGATCAGACTTACGATCAGACTCAAAAGGACCCTCGATCGGACTCACCCTTACCCTCGACTTAAAAATCTGATCAGACCCACAAAACTCTAGACATATCACAACAAACCCTCGAACCTCTCCCAACTCTCGAACTCCTTACACCCTCGCCTCCAAGACTTTCGACCTCACAACAAACAATCCCTCACCCTATTCCCTCGACTCCCTCGACTCCCTCAAACCCAAACCCAATATCGACTCATAACAACAGCCTCAAACACCCTCGAAACAGACTCAACCTCAAAACCCAAACCCAACAATACACAAACTCACACACAGCCTCAAGCCAACACCCCCGAAACAGACTCAACCTCAAAACCTCACAGCCCACTTGACCTATACAGACTCACCCACACCCAAACACTCACATCAAGACCCTCAACTCCACTTTAAGATCTCTGATTATTCTTTGGGTTTAAGCATACAAGCCAAGATCTTTAAGATCTATCACAAACTATAATCATCATCGATCTATTGTCGGATTTAATCCAAGCTTAATATTCGAATTTAAAGAAAAGATTTATAACAATTATGTTATCATCTAATCTTTATTTCGATTTTGAAACACGAAATTAAAACAGATTAGAATAACCTACCCGAGACCTCAACATCGAGATCTTGCAGATTCGTTGCTTCTTCGTACGATTGAAGGAAGGATCGGTCTTGCTGTTTTTAATTAATTGATATGATCTGGATGTTGATAGATAGATGAGATGAGACGGAGATTTTAAGGTTGAGAGGATTGTGAGTTAAATTTAGCAGCGGAGATAACTATGTGTGGGTAAAGGATTTCTAGTTTCTAATATAAATCTAAAAGATGGTTTTGGCATGTTTAGACGGAGATAACTATTAGTTTCTAATATAAAGGATTTCTAGTTTCTCACTTATGGGCCACGTGGTAAGAGTGTGAAGATAAATTTAGGCCACGACTTTTTACACGATCCAAACTATATCAGATATTTTTTTAATTTTTTACATTTTAGTTAAGTTTTTAAGTTAAGTTAATTTTCCTTATTTTTTTATTTTTTATTATTATTTTGGAAAATTTTTTATTTTGAATATTAACTTTTATTTTGGATATTAATTTTTATTTGGATAATCAATTGATATTTTTATTTTTATTCAAATTTTTATTTTGGAAAAATTATGTGATATTAAGTTATAGTCGGGACAAAATGACGTGACAACGTGATAAAGTGCCAAGGTGTAGTTCGCTGACGGATTTTTTTCAACGAGTATTATTATTGTTCTTAAAACGTACTCGGGTAAATTTTTAATTTTCGAACGAAAGTGCTTAATCGTTTATATTTTTTTCGGTCTTACCAAATAAGAGTGTTAAAGAGTTTTACGGTTTATTCGTTGGTGTGTAAAATCTCGCACATTCGACTTCACGATCTTTCTACGACTTGTCAAATATCGTATTGGTCTTTCGACAATAAATCACAATTATCTCTCATTGTCATTCCATGGAATCGTTGACTTCGACTTTTCAAGAGGGAGAATTGCATATATTGCAAGCCGATACAAGAACCAGTCACAAGCGCATAGAATCAGGAGGAAAACAGGAACCAAGTAGCATGTCAGGTACATATAATATTCTTCATATGTTGTCTGAAATGAATGCGCTAATTAACAATCCTGCTAATCGTTCTACGACTGCTTCTTTAACCAATTCTGTGTCTCGGACTGAAGAGCTTGAAACCATTTTAGCTCAGCAATCCAAAGAGCTTGAGGATGCCAAAATTGAATTTTCAAAGAAAACTGAGAAATTTAAAACATATTTTGAAAAACTTGAAAAGTCAAACGTTGTTCTTGAACAAAAACTGGATCAAACTGTTTTAGATTCTAAAGCTGAGAAGGATAATCTTTTGAAACAAATTAAGTTGCTTGAATCTAAATTGGCATCCCAAGATAACTTGTTCAAAGAGAATGAGACTTTAAAAGCACAAGTTCAGGAAAAAGTCTTTGCTATAGTTGCGTTGAAAATGAATTAAGGAAAAATAGAGGACCTAGTATGGACACTAAGCTTGAAAAACCATCAATCTTGGGGAAACCGCCTACAAATCAGTTCGTCAGACAACCGATTGTCAGACAACCTACTGCATTTAGATCCGAGCGACCACAATCCTCGAGACCGCGGTTTGCCTCCCAAGTTGATTTGGGTCATATTTCTAGAACAGTCACTCCACCAACTAGTCCTAATGTGACTAAATCAGTTTTAGCAAGACCTCATCACATGATTGCCTCTAGTTTCTCTAATAATAGTTCAAAGAACATGTTGTCCCATATATTTGTGATGATTAAGCAATGAAGAAAGAAAGAAAATAGATGAAGAAGAGATGAATTCCTAGAGAGAGAAAGTAGTGAGAGAAAGTAGAGAGGAGATGATTAACTTGGTGAGATTAGATTAAGAAAAGAAGTTACAAATGACCATCCACCCTCCTAACATGCTAGGAGGGTAGTATATATAGTCCACCCACATGCGGGCTTTAATGGACTATATATTGGGCCGGGCTTGTCTTTTGGACTTTAATTAGTTTAAATCCAAGCCCATGAACCACGACTAAATAACTACTTATTACAACGTTCTAATAAATATTACAATAGAAACCTATGACCGAACATTCTTGTTTGACTCAATATTTTGAGGCTAACAATCTCCCCCAATGTGAGGTCATTCCTCTTTGATATTTGGATTCCAATGGAGATTTATGAATTTAGTCATAAATGAGTCTTGAACGTGTAACAGTAGTTTTGTTCCTTCATGCTATGATCTTTGAGCCTTTGTCGTTGTCTTTCGACTTTGTCTTTTAGTCTTGAGATCTTCAAATCATCCTTGACTTGTCATTGCCATCTTGCGATCTTGTGTCTTTGTCCACATGCTCACACTATCAATTGTTGGATAAGTCTTTGGGCATGAATATGTGGTTGTGAATCTTTGACTTTGCTGAGTACACCGTGACGCCACCTTCTCGAGACAAAACATGGACACGGACTGAATGGCTTTGACATTCGTCCTAAATCGGTAGCGTTTTACCTCCGGTCGGTGAAGACCGTTATACGATATTAAATATCGTACCTGTGATCAGGTAGATTCAATTAAGAATCTCCTTGACAGGGTTTCGCGGCTGTACTAGCCGTTCTCTTTACTCGACCGTCTCAAAGCAAGACTGCGAACATAAAGAGTGAATCAATTGGATAAATATCCGCTTGATTAAAGTCGTCAATTCAAATTCCTGGAACAAGTTTGATTCATTAAGAATCTTACCATTGTTGCTTTCCAGTTGACACAAGTTTGATTCATAAGAATCTCACAAGTTACCTACCGTAGCGCTGTTTGATGTTGACGCTAGAAGGATTTCCATTCGTCACTGTGAATATTAATAAATATCACTCTGAATGTTCTGGCAAGACCATAAAGATATTGCATAGAAACCTGAAACGAGTTTGAATCAATTCAGAATCAAACCACTGTTGCTTTTCAGTTTTACATATGTTCAATTCATAAAGAATCTTGCATATGACCTACCGCAGTGCTGTTTGATGTTAACACTGGAAGGATTTCCACTCATCATTGTGAACACTAAGTAGTATCACTCTGAGTGTTCTAGCAATATCACAAGGATATAGCGTAGGACTCTCTTGATCTTCATCCGTGTGTCCTAACGAGATTTGATTGATCTCTTGGCTCTAGACTCGATTTGTGCACTTTTAGTGGTCGGAGGCTGGAGCAGATGCCACCTATTCAATATCAACTATCTCGGAGTGAGAAAGTCAATAGAAGTCGTGTTGATCTCCGTGACAATAAAACAAACTTCTTTTGAGAGAAGCCTGAGTAGCTAGGAAAGGGTTGTGCTTCACATCACTGGGTCCATGATGAGTTTGTCTTCATGATGAGTTGACCCAGTTTCTGCCTAAGTTGTATGGAGGGCTTCTTTCTTTACACCCTTTATCCTTACATTTCTTTTTCATTCTTCAACCCCTTCAATGCTTACCAAGACATCATTAATAGCACCTTGTTGTGATTGTTCCAGTGCTATCATCAGTACTTAGTCGGCATTCAGCTACGTTCACATTCTACTCCATCTTTCCTAAGGACTTCTAATAATCTATTGGATTGTCCCTGGGAAGATCCCTCCGGTTCTGGTTGGATCATAGGACTTAAACCTAACCACCCTTTTGACACCAATAACGTCGTGAAATTAAAGATGTTGTGGGTATTTGATCGTAACCATGAAAACCACTTTAAATTCTAACAAAGTGTTTGAAAAACATTTAACACCTTGCTAGTTTTGTCGTTTCAGAAAAGCTCCCCCTTCACATGTGCATCGATAATCGAAAGTGTTTCGCACATGTGGGTAAGAGTTAAAGTGCTTGAGTCTTATATATGATCACATTTTAATCACATTTTCTCCCCCTATCTCTAATATATAAATCTTTTAATATTAGAGATACCAAATTTGATTAAAATATATTTTGAAAAATAGTCTTGAAAATCTTCGGGAGAAAGATGTGTCATTCTATGCATGAAGTTGAAATGCTCCCCCTCAAAACTTGATCCAATGGAATTGTCATTACGAGGATGTGATCCACATTAAACTTTTGAGGATAGGAGTTGTTGAACACACAATTTTTGAAAGATTTTGAATATCATTGAGAAATTCTTGAAAAAAATTGTGTTCAACGCTTTTTGAAAAATCAATTCTTTTTTACGAAAAGGTTTTTCTAAAGCATAAACTTGAGTTCATAGACTTTGAATGTCTTGACGAATCCACTCAAGTGTAAGAAGATTTAACTTCTTTTGCTAAGGGTAAGAGTACAAAAGCGTACACTCCCCCGTGAATTTAGATCCGGGTTGCAATCTGAAAGTGATTACAAGCCATTGTGTTGAGCTCAAAACGTTGAATGTTTTGTGACAAGCTCAACCCGTGATAGATTGCTCTACCCGTTGTTGGAAATATTGTCCAAAATAGACAATTTCCTTTTGAAAAGATAGAAATGACATGTTTTGAAAAATATTTACAACTTTCATTCGAGCTTTATGTACACACCCGTGTCGTTATTGAGCGACATTTCTAGGTACGTCCATATTATCGATACTGAAAGACATGTCGAGAAGAATATTTTTGGATTATCAAAGATTTTTTAATTTTGTATTTTGCTTTTTGATTAATATTTACAGGTAGATGTTTGATAGATGAATCAAGCAGGCTTCTTTGCCAGAACCTCCAGTTCTGCTGGAGTCAAACATCTCATACCAATTTGCCTAACTAGATACGCAAACCTCTCTTTCGAAAGAGCTTTTGTAAACAAGTCAGCTAATTGGTAATCCGTTCCAACAAAGTATAATTCAACAATACCTCTTTCAACTTGTTCCTTAATAAAGTGATATCGGACATCAATGTGCTTCGTACGGGAATGCTGTACCGGATTGCAGGAGATGGCTATGGCAGACTTTGAGTCACAGTACATAGGTACTTTATCAAAATGGAAGCCATAATCCGTGAGTTGTGTTCTCATCCAAAGAACTTGAGCACAACACGCAGATAGAGACACATACTCCGCTTCGGCTGATGAAAGAGACGTGCAATCCTGCTTCTTGGAAGACCATCCCACAAGCTTGTCTTGACCTAGAAATTGTGCACCACCAGAAGTACTTTTACGTGTATCAAGACACCCTGCATGATCAGAATCTGAATAGGCCGTTAGAAAGAAACCGGTTTCCCTCGGATACCAGAGTCCCATGTGAATGGTATTCTTAAGGTACCGAAAGATCCGTTTAACCTCCTTGAGGTGCTTTTCAGTGGGTCGTGCTTGATATCGTGCACAATAACATGTAGCATGATGTATATCAGGTCTGCTCGCTGTCAAGTACATAAGGGACCCGATCATGGAACGATATCTCGTTTGATCTATGGGTAATCCCTCCAAATCAGCATCTAGGGATGTGGTTGATAATGGTGTCCCAACGGGGTCACATGATGTCATACCATGCTTTGTGATTATCTCTTGACAATACTTAGCTTGGTTTATAAAGATACCACTTGGGGATTGGTGAACTTGAATTCCTAGAAAGAATTTTAGTTCGCCCATCATAGACATTTCAAATCTGCTGTGCATTACTTTTTCAAACCATTTTGAAAGTTTTGGGTTTGTAGACCCGAAAATAATGTCATCAACATAAATTTGCACAAGCAGAATGTCATCCCCATGTTTATAAGTGAACAAAGTTAAATCAATGGAACCTTTTGAGAAACCTTTGGAGACCAGAAATTTCGAGAGCTCGTCGTACCACGCCCTTGGAGCTTGCTTGAGTCCATATAGTGCTTTGTGGAGACGATACACCTTGTCAGGATAATGAGGATTGACGAATCCTTCCGGCTGCGTGACATAAACTTCTTCCTTCAAAGGACCGTTAAGAAACGCCGTCTTTACGTCCATTTGATAGACAATGAATCCCTTATGTGCAGCATAAGCAAGAAAAATCCTGACTGCTTCCATTCGAGCAACTGGTGCAAATGATTCTTCAAAATCAATTCCCTCTTTCTGTCCATACCCTTTAGCCACAAGCCTAGATTTATTCTTGATGATCGTGTTCTCTTCATCCATCTTGTTTTTCCAGATCCATCGAAGATTTAATGGTGTTACATCGTATGGTCTGTCAACAAGTTCCCAGACTTTAAGTCTTTCAAATTGTTGAAGTTCATCCGTCATCGATTCAATCCAAGCATGATCAGCCATGGCTTCTTTGATGTTTTTCGGTTCAACAGTACTCACGGTGAGTGCGAACATACAAACATCGCCATCGGTTGCTAGTTGTCGTCTTGTACGAACAGGCTGTGAAGGGTTTCCAATTACGTGAACCAAAGGATGATCTCGGGTCCAATGATGTGTTGAAGGATGTCGTTGGTAGAACGTATGCATATTTGACGGATCAACATGGCGAGTAGAAGACTCTCCAATTTCGTGTACCGGTGTACCGAATGGGTTGATGAAGTCGTCTTCGTCAGATAATGCATTGTCTGCTTGATTTGTGTTCTCTAGAGCAATGACAGTAGTTGTGGATGTTGTAGGATCGATTGTTGAAGTAATATTCTGAGGAGGTAAATCTGCAGCAATCCGAGTTGAAGTAGATGAAGTTGTATCCGGTTGTTGACGATGATCGGTATCATCATTCTTATCATGAGTGACAGCGGAAGACTTCGATACAACTTGTTTCTCCCCCGTGAAATATTCATCATACATTGGTCCATATAACATTTCCAACTCTTCAATGGTCGTGTCGACTGTCATATCAGCTCTAGGAACATTTTCTGGAACCAGCGTTGAACTTGACGGTTCATTGCTGTGGTCTTGAGTTTCGAGTTCCGTGCGGTTGTGAACGGAAGTCGTTTGTCGTTGTGGGTCGGGACTTAAACTGTTTTGTTCAAGTGCCATTTCTTGAGATTCATCAAATCGGATGTGAATAGTCTCGACAATCAATTTTGTTCTTTTGTTGAACACTCTATATCCCTTAGACTGAGTTGCATATCCCACAAGAATACATGCATCACCTTTCTCTTTCATCTTATCCAAATTTTCACCATCTCGAATAATGTAGCAAGTACATCCAAAAACATGAAGGTGTTTGAGTGAAGGTTTTCGATCATGAATTATGTGATATGGTGTCTTTTCGTGTCT
Organism: Glebionis coronaria; assembly: GCA_025667525.1. NCBI lineage: Eukaryota > Viridiplantae > Streptophyta > Magnoliopsida > Asterales > Asteraceae > Glebionis > Glebionis coronaria. Next base: position 68,467,475 of record CM046882.1, on the reverse strand, counting down.
TGGGATAATTAAGGAGCGGTTTTGTGTGTAGCATGCGGTTGACACGGCTTCGGCCCAAAAGTACAGTGGAAGTTTTGAAGCGGATAATAATGTTCGAGCAGCTTCAACCAAAGTACGGTTTCGTCTTTCAACAACGCCGTTTTGTTCGGGTGTTCGAGCAATAGATGTTTCATGTTCAATCCCTTCGGCTTCAAAATACTTTCTCAGATTAGAATTCAAAAATTCTGTACCTCTGTCAGTACGAACCACTTTAACTTGAGCTTGAAGACCACGTTGTATCAATTTTAGGAAGCTGATGAGAACGTCGGGTGTTTCATCCTTGGACCTCAAGAAGTGAGTCCATGTGTACCTTGAGTAATCATCGAAAATTACCAGAATATATTTCTTTCCATTGATACTCTGAACACGCATTGGACCACACAGATCCATGTGAAGAAGATCTAACCGTCCTTTAGAGCTTGGTGTTGTCTTTGTTTTGAAGCTACTTCGTTTAGCTTTACAAAGTTCACAAGAAGAACAAAGATGATCTTTGATGAATTTCAAGCTTGGAAGGCCTCTCACAATATCTTTCTTGGAAAGCAAGTTAATGGTATCAAAGTTGAGATGAGAAAGACGTTGATGCCATAACCATGCCTGAGTCGTTGAAGCTTTAGCCATGAAGCAAATTGGAGTTGATGAAGTTGTGTCTTGAAGTGAAATTGTGTAAAGATCAGTACCCCGTGTACCGGTAAGTAAGTCATTCCCATCATAATCACGAACAAAATATGTCTTCTTTCTGAAAGCAACTTCCAAATCCGCATCACAGAATTGACCAACCGAGAAAAGATTGTGATTGAGCCCTTCGACGTAGTATACCCTTTTAATCGTGATATTCCCTTGAACCAAATCTCCATATCCTAGGATCGGTGCAAATTGATCATTTCCGAATCGGACCGTACCTAGGAACTTCTCCACGAAGTTAATTAGAAGCTTGAGATTCCCCGTCATGTGCTTCGTGCATCCGGAGTCCATTATGAAGAGAATTATTTGTATCACCTGCAGAAGAGTTAGAACACGATGGAGCATTTGCTAAATTGGATACCACAGTAGTTGTGATAGTAGAATCATTAGTGTCCTTATCAACATTTAAAGGCAAACTAACACTCGTTTTCACATTTTCTGTCCTAACTTTAGGCATCCATTTATATCCGGGAGGACATTGATTAGCAAACCACCATTTCCAAGACTTACTGGCAGACTCATATAATTCCTTAATTTTGCTTCTAGGATTCTTAGTGGTGGAGTCTGATGCATTACTTTTCTTAGTGGGGGTTGCACCAGAATGGTTCACTTTGCGTTTGGGTTTACTAGCTCTAATAGGCATTGCAACTTGCTTCTTAGTTCTAGTATCTACGCCTTTGACTTTATTTATAGCACACATAGAATGATTAGCATTAGCACACTTGCCACATTTGACACAAACAAATTTCACATTCATAGCATCCAAAGTCGAATCATTCAAATCGTCATGACACGCGATTACAGACGTTTTATTCTTAGAAACATTGAAAATCCTAGGGTGTTCTTCTACTTGCTTCATCTTCCCTTGATTCTTGTGTTTCCAGACCTTATCATTCTCTTGAGTGCTCTTAAGCTGAGGCCGGCTAACACTAGTAGTGGAGACTATTCCTGTAGTAGAAGACACACGAATATTAGTGTTTCTAGAAGTCTGAGGCGAGTGAGTATCTTTGTTTGTGGGCTTAGTGGGCATTCTATACATCCCTGGTTTAATCACATTATTGTGCTTAACGCTTGGTGCTACAGGATTCCTTATGGGTTAAGCTTGTGGTAACCTTTCCTTTCCATCCATCTTGGGGGCAAACACAGGTTTTGCAAACGAGGAATTAGATAAAGCAGATGGTTTTCCCAAGATAGAGGATCTATTCTCTTTAGAGGCATTGGGTTGTCTAACAACATTTTTCTTAATGCTAGGTTCCACAATTTTTCCACCCATTTTAGCAATGAGTTTCTGCAACTCTGCTATCGCTCTGTCCCTGTCTTGTAATTGAGCTTTCAACTCTTTAATTTCCAAATTCTGTTCATTCATTTCTCGAAATGTTTGGGAAAGTTTTTCTTGCAATTTATTATCATGTGGAAAACGACCAACATCTTTTTGCAAAGCAAGTTCAAGTGAATGACAATGTTTTTGAAGGAAATCAGTTTTGTGTTGAAGTAACTCAAAAGCCTTTTTGTCAACATTTTCTTTACGTTTTGAAAGCTCAATTTCAAGAAGTTCACATTCTTTGATCTTATCAAGATATTGGCATGCAACTTCAGAATATTCATCAATATCAGCACAAGATGTAAAATAAGCACACATAATATCTTTAGAAACGCATTCTTGCAAGAGTAAATCATATTCATCAGAAAAAACGGACTTGTCCATTTGAAGATCATCAATTGCTTTCTCAAGAGACTCAACATATTGTAAATCATCAAACATTTCAGACCGAATTAAGCTTTCGAATTTAAGAACATTTTCTTTTAGTGTGGCCGCGTTCGGTATTAAGATTTGTTTGACAAGCACAGTTATGTCTTGAGGAATTGGTTTCTTCCACTCGTCATTTTGTCGTTGTTTCCAATCATTATCAATAATGGACTTAATATTATCTATGTAATGAGTAAGAAACCCAAATATCTGCCTACTCTTGCTTTTAGAAGCATCTAGGGGCAAGTAGTTGATGAACTTAGAAACGTTTGTTTTCTTAGTGGCAAACGCTTTCTTCCATTGAATTCTCTTTTCCCTGCATTCTAAAAATACTTCCTCACGAGATTTCTGAGTTTGTTTGTGGAACAGACCATAAAGACTATTCTCATAAGCATAATTATATGGTTTCACAAACTCCTTATTAACTGATGGTTGACTATCAGCATCCCAAAGGGCAGTCTCTTCACTATTGGCACTTAGAGGCATGCAATCAAGATCTGTCCTTTCAGTCTCATCAAGATAAAGATGCGGGTTCGCAGCTTGAGCTTTGGCAAGGTACTCAGGATTGCAAAGCTAGCTTGACCCTTAAACATCGATGGAGGTGCTAGCATTCTTACAGATTGAATAGAATCATGCGTTTTATAAACAACGTTCTTCAAAAAGTCGACTTGTGCTTCTAGTTTCGTAACTTTTTCGGTTTCTTTATCATATCTACTTTTGAAGTCTTGTTTTAACGCATCTACCTCTTGTTTCTTATCCTCTAGAATTTTAGCAGAATCAGTAGTGGTCATAGAGAGCTTTTGTTCAAGTTCATTAACTTTGGTATTGGCAAGGTACGTTTTTTGACGTTCATCCATTAAGAAAACATTATATTGACGCTTCTCTTTAGCTAATAACTCAAGAGTGGTATTATATTTGTTTTCAAAATCGTCCTTTTGTCTTTTTAACGCACTTCCCTTGTACCCCTCAAGCTCTTTGGTTTTCTGAAGGAGCTCATCTCTATAGCTTTCAGTCATCTCAGTAGATTTGATAAGAGCAGCTTTGCATTCTTCAAAACTTTGAGTGAGCGTAGCGTTTGCCTTCTTTAATTGCTTTTGACTCTTTTTATTTTCAGTGACATCTTTTTGTAAAGTAGCAATTAAATTAGCAAGCGCAATACGTTCCTCTTCATCATATTCATTTGCATGTTGATCACCCTCAGACTCATTATTGCACATGTCTGATGAATCGGGTGTGGTATTACTATCAACCGTTTCCATCATACACGTGTCATTAATGGCATTGGGTAGATCACTATGCTCAGGAATATCACCAAACACATTATATTCATCAGTAGTGTGTACCTTATCGATTGGCTCAGTGTCAAAGATAGGACCATTGTCATCTTCAGTGACTTTGAGAACTTCTTCAACATGTGCCATGTACGAGTAATGTGCTTCTAATTCCTGGTCGGAGGCTTCATCATCAGTGTCATCAAGCATAGCTCCTTCCTCAGCTGACAGTTTGACCCCTGCTTCCATCTTTTTGCATAGCAACATCTTTTCCTTGTGATAGCTGGAGTCTCTAACCCTTTTCGGCTTCCTGCATTCCTTTGCCATATGCCCAAAACCTTGGCAATTAAAACATTGAATCCCGCTTTGCTGAACCACTTGACTTCCAACCGTTTCCCTATTCCCAGTAGCAGCAGCAATCCTCTGAGTATCATACTTTGCAGTTTGTCGATCATATCTTGCAGAACCCTCAACATGCGTTGGATTATGTCGATCATACCTAGAAGGACTTTCACCACGTCGACGTGTGTCATACCTTGGAGGACTCGCAACATATCGGTTCTTTGTGTTAGATGATGTTCGAAGATTGTTGTTGGTGGGTTTGTAGATCTTCTGGTAAGTCTTCATAATGAAAGCAATTTGTTGTTTCATCTCACGATTCTTCTGAGCTTGATCTTCATCACTATCTTCTTCAGATGATGACTCAGATGGTGGTGAAGTTGCTCTTGGTGCTTTGCCGCGTGATCTTGTGGATGATGAAGACTTGGATGATGTGGAATATCGTGGTGAGGATGATGAGCTAGAGTATGGCTTAGGAGCACGAGATCGATGATCTTGAACATTTTGAGTGGTAGTTAATAAAGCAAGTGGATTAGCCGTCTTGGCAACTCGTTCAGCTCGAATCTCATTTGCTTCATGCTGAAATTGTTTCAAGATATCAAAGAGAGTATGATAGTTTACCTTGTCTAACTGCTTCTGTTGTTTCACCAAAGTGACAAAACGTGTCCACTCAGGTTGGAGTTGTTGTAGAAATTGCACATTGACTTGCATGGTGGATACTTCCAAGTTGTTTCTTGTCATATCATTCATCATCTTGTAAAATCTTGAATAATAGGACTCAATTGATTCTCCATCCAATGCAGTAAACTTACCAAAGTTCCAAAACAAGTTTGTTTTAACATCTTGCTTGTTGAGAGACTCTCCTTGTTGCAAGCGTTCAATGGCCGTCCACATTTCTTGTGCTGTAGGACATGCATCGACTGTGGAATAAATATCATCTCCAATTCCACTTAGGATCATATAGATCGCTTCTTTTTCTGCATCATGCCAAGCACGTTTCTCGGGTGTAAGGTCAGATAAAGTTTCCTTTTTCTTTGTTGCAGGTACTTCTGGACATGTGTCTGTGGCTGGTGTATAAGGAACATCAATTTCAGAAAAGACATATGGGCCATTGTTAATACATTGTCTCAAGGCATCACCATTAGGTCTTGTATCAAGATAGCGAAGAAAGCGTGATTGCCATTGAGCATATCGACCAGCCACAAGCATTGGTGGTCTCTCTTTATTACCCGCGACCATGATGTTGTTGTTCGTCACACGATATTCTGCAGTAGAATCCATCTCAATATTCTCTGAAATGATGAAGTGAATATGGATCTTAAGTAGATTTGTTGTGATTGTTGTTGTGGTTTAAATTCCGAAAATTGCAATTTTTCTCCAGGCCGACAATAAATTCTCCAGTCCGACTAAAACGGTAGTCCAAAAATTTTGTAATCGCCAAAATTTGAAATCGAGCTAGAAATGTCCTAAAACTAGTATGGAAAATTGAATTTACTTGACGAAAATTTTTTAACTCTTTTTTCTTTTTTTTTTTTTTTTTTTTTTTTTTTTTTTTTTTTGATCTTCGTGGAAACGATATTCCGAAACTAATCTAGATGGTGGCTAAGTCTAAAAGATACTCAAACAAAATTTAGCAAAACACATCATCGGAATAACCAATCGGAATGTTATCGGAATAACCAATCGGAATGTTGTCGGAATAACCAATCGGAATGCCAATCTGAATACACCAATCGGAATGCCAATCTGAATGTACCAAACGGAATGCCAATCTGAATGCACCAATCGGAATGCAAATCTGAATACACCAATCGGAATGCCAATCTGAATGCACCAATCGGAATGCAAATCTGAATACACCAATCGGAATGCAAATCTGAATACACCAATCGGAATGCCAATCTGAATGCACCAATCGGAATGCAAATCTGAATACACCAATCTGAATCAATAAACCCTTTTCAGATTACACCAATCGGAATGTATCCCCCTTTTCTCGGACAAAACTCAACCAATACGTGATTTTAAGCCAAAAAATGATCAAAAAACCCAAAAATTTTGTGTTTTTAGCCAAAGTAAATATACCAAATCACTACTACAACTATGTATAAGATGTAGATGATTAAGCAAAGCACGGAAAACACAAAAAAATTTGAATCCGAGATGATTTATGGATTAAATCATTCGAATCAAATATAATAACACCAACCAATCACAAATCTACCCCGTGGCGATTGATACCAAATGTTGTCCCATATATTTGTGATGATTAAGCAATGAAGAAAGAAAGAAAATAGATGAAGAAGAGATGAATTCCTAGAGAGAGAAAGTAGTGAGAGAAAGTAGAGAGGAGATGATTAACTTGGTGAGATTAGATTAAGAAAAGAAGTTACAAATGACCATCCACCCTCCTAACATGCTAGGAGGGTAGTATATATAGTCCACCCACATGCGGGCTTTAATGGACTATATATTGGGCCGGGCTTGTCTTTTGGACTTTAATTAGTTTAAATCCAAGCCCGTGAACCACGACTAAATAACTACTTATTACAACGTTCTAATAAATATTACAATAGAAACCTATGACCGAACATTCTTGTTTGACTCAATATTTTGAGGCTAACAGAACACGTCTAGAACTAGTTCAACTGATGTGCGCCATGATTTTGGTCAAATGGAAGCTAAGCAAAAGACACAAGTAAGAGATAGGAATTTCAAACCTAGTCAGATTCCTTCTAGATTACCCAACACTGCTAACCATAGCATGTAAAATCCTAGGAGAATCAATCAATCGTCCAGGAATTCTAGCTCTTACTCGGACATTAAATATGCTACTTGTAAAACATGTAGAAAATGTGTCTTTACAGCAAATCATGATTCTTGTATCAAGAAATTACTTAATGAGGTGAACTCCCGTGCTAGACTTAAATCCCAGTGGGTTGCTAAAATCAAACCCATTGGTAAAATATGGCGCCCCACTGGTAGAACTTTCACCCTTGTAGAAAACGAGTGCCCTTTAGCTAGGATAGTCTCTGATTCTATTAAGACTACTAAGGAGGAAATTGAAAAGGAGGATACATCACTTAAGCCTGAACTTAAGGTTTTCTATAAAAGGAAACGTTTACCAGCTAAGACAAGTGAATCATCTCCTCAGGTCACCACTAGCACAAGAAAAGAAAACTGTGAACCCCTACTTGCTTCTAAGATAGATATCGCTAACCCATATCAAAGCATGCAAATTACAAATGAGAATACAGGTACCACAGAGGATGTTCCAAAAGAGCGAAGCGGTCCAATCATTGCATACCATTCAATTAAGGACACTCCCAGAGTTTGGTTGCTGAAAAAGCTGATATCTAAGAAACAAGTGTCTCAGGGGATTTGCAGTTAAGCTTACAGTGTATCAAGGACCTATAGTCACATCACAGACTATAACTCGATCTTCAAAGAAAGGAAAGTTTATCGCCGATGGTAAACTTATCCTAACAACGAGAAATTAATTTTTCTCGGGCATGAGCTTATATCAAAAACATTCCAAGTTTTTAAGCTCATGCACAATGGCTTATCGTTAAATATCAGAAGATAACCCGTGCATCAAAGAAAGGAAAGTTTATCGTCGATGACGAGAAATTAATTATTTCTCGGGCATGAGCTAATAATAAAAACATTCGAAGTTTTTAAGCTCATGCACAATGACTTACAGTTAAATATCAGACTGTAACTCGGATTTCAATTTTAGGAGAGCTTATCTTTAAAGATAGTTTATCCTCGTAACGAGAAATTCATTTTTCTCGGTCATGAGCTTCTCTTAAAACATTCCAAGTTTTAAGCTCATTAAGTAAAGTGTATCTTTTAAATAAGAGACCTTTTCTTCTTAACGAGAAATTCATCTTTCTCGGTCATGAGCTTTACGTTAAAACATTCAAAGTTTTTCAAGCTCATGAAAACGACTTCTAAGTAAATGTCAACTTAGGACTCGTTCTTCAATTAAAAGGAAAGTTTATCGCCGATGATAAACTTATCCTTAACAACGGGAAGTTTACAACTTCTCGGACTTGAGCTCGTTTTGTAAGATATTCAACATCTTAAGCTCAAGTAATTGGTTTTCAAAACATTGAACACAATTTTTCGAGAATTTCTCAAAAAGGTTTTCTAAATCTTTCAAAATTGCGTGTTCAAAAAATGTTTTGATAAAAAGAGCATGTCTTCTGGAATCGATAATATTTACGATACTAGAAATGTCATTCAATAATGACACGGGGTTGTAAATAAAGTTCGAGCAGAAGTTCAAATGTTTTAAAACATGCTCAAAATGGTTTGCTATTATTTCAGATAGTAACCCACTTTTCATACTCAAGTCAAGCATTTCACCAGAAAGCTTTGACTCAACAACGGGAATTAATTTTCTCGGGCATGGTTTACTTTATAACCATGTAAGGGATTGTGTTTACGTAATAACACAATCTAACACGAATATATGTACGATTCAGTACATTTATTTGTTAAAACAAGAGAAGTCTTGTTTTTATGAATTTATCATCTCCACCAACCGTAGCAACTTACAATTGATATCTACATACTCGACGATGCGACTACTCAAACGGTGACTACAACTCTTTCAATAGAACACGGATCAACAATTGAGGGGGAGAAATTGTCCAGCATTCCGAATCCTTGATGCCGAGAGTGCCAAGTTCACATATTGGTGTCAAGACAACGATATCAATCATACACATGGAGTCAAGAGATAACTTCAGACGTGACGAGGTGACCAACATTCGTGAACAAGAACCATGTGAATCTTTCATATGATGTTCTTCATCATTCAGGTCCAACCTCATAAATCGCTAATCTTGTGAATTCATTATCATATATGATCTTTGCACGTGATAAATACCTTACACTTGTGTTTAAAAGGTATTTAATTTATGTTTCAAGTACACCCTCATTAATTTGAGGGGGAGCTTGTGTCATTCATGAAGATAATTGGATTTACATTTTTCTTCCCTAATTTTCTTAAAATGCTATTAAATCAATTGATATTAAAAACATCGATTGGGTTAATATTTTTAATATGGGGGAGAAAATATGATTTAATATGGGAAATGATTAATCATAAATGGTTTGACTTAACGTGCTAGCTCATCCCGACATGTGCGAAATGTTTTCGGATATCGTGGCATATGTTAAGGGGGAGCAAAATGGATTTGCACTTCAAAATGGATTTCATGGTGACATATACTTACCCAAAACATCTCTATTCACGACGGTGAAGATTGTGGTGACATAAGGATGGTAGGATAGGTTAAAGTCCAATGATTCCTCTAGAACCGGAGGAATCTTCCCAAGGACATTCCATAGCTAGAAATAGTAGTCCTTAGGAAAGATGGAGAAAGATTGTGAACGTAGCTGAATGCCGACCAAGTACTTAAGTTAGCACTGGAACAATCACAACAAGGTGCTAGTTATGACGTATTGGTAAGCATTGAAGGGGGTTGAAGAATGAAAAAGAATTGTAATGATAAAGGGTGTAAAGAAAGAAGTCCTCCTTACAACTTAGGCAGAAACCGGGTCAACTCATTAGCTATTGCGATCATTTTTTAATGATGCTTGATATTGAAGATAGACATCATGGACCCAGTGATGCAATGCACAACCCATCCTAGCTAACTCAGATATCTCTTAAAAGATATTTGTTTTAATCACACGGAGACAACACATTATCTATTGATTTATTCACTCCGAATAAATTGGTATTGAAATGGTGGCACTCCTCTCCAGCCTCCGATCACTAAAAATCCAAAATGCACGATTGAGTCTAGAGCCATTTGAGATCATCAAATATCTCATTAGGACACACTTTCATATTTCCTTGCTTCTTCACACACTGTGAAAAATAAGAAAGATCTTAAGAGTCCTACACAAAATCTTCATGATCTTGCCTAAACATCCGAGTAATACGAAAGTATTTACAATGAAGATGGAAATCCTTCTTGAGCGAATATCAAAAAGCTCATGGTAGGTGACTTGTGCGATTCTTTATGAATCAAACTTGTGATAACTGGAAAGCAACAGAGGTTTAATTCTTAAATGAATTTAAACACGTTCCAGGCCTCTATGCAATATCTTAGTGATCTTGCCAGAACACTCAGAGTGATACCTTAGTGTTCACAGTGATGAGTGGAAATCCTTCTAGTGTTAACCTCAAACAACACTTGGTAGGTAACTTGCAAGATTCTATACGAATCAAGCTCGTGACAAATGGAAAGCAACGATGGTGCGGTTCTCAATTGAATTTCACTTGTTCCAGGAACATGAATTGACGGCTTCAAATCATGCGGATATTATTATCCAAATGATTCACTCTTTACGTTCGCAGTCAGCTTTGGACGGTCGAGTAAAGAGAACGGGTTTACCCGCGAAATCTTGTCAAGGAGGTTCTTTATTGAAACTACCTGCCACAAGTACGATATTTAATATCGTCCAACGGTCTTCACCGGTCGGAGGTAAAATGCTACCAAATTAGAATGAAATGTTCAAGGCCATTTCATCCGTGTATATGGTTTGTTGCTAACTGTCTTATGCAGCGTAACAAGAAGGTGGCATTGCGGTGTACAATCCAGAAGAAGTCGTCACCACATGCTTATACTGCATACACTCAGTACTTCAACGAATTCAAGAAAGTCTGAAGGTCAAGTCTTCCGCTGTATCAAACTCTGAAGCTTTCAAGAATTATAAAGGTATAAGTATGTGGAACATCAAGTCACGAAGAGGCGAATATCACAAGTGATGAATGCACAAGATCAAGGCAAGGAAACATGCTCAAGGCTGAAGTCAAAGATCACATCAAGCATATTCACAAGAACAAGATCGAAGACTCAAGCATAGTATGCTAGGTTTAAGATTTTGTAAAATGGTGTGACCTCCCTTTGGGGGAGATTGTTGGAAATACGTTTTTCCAAGGAAAGTCTCGGTCACATCATTATTAGCATAGATCACGAGCTATAGACTATTTAGGACATTGTAACTTGGAGTGACCTCCCTTTGGGGGAGATTGTTGGAAATACGTTTTTACGTATTTAGAAAGGATCGGTCACTCCAATTATATTGGGATCGTGATCCAATATAGCCCATATAGCCCACATGTAGGGTAGGCTATATAAACCCACCTCCTAGCATGTTAGGAGGGGTTGTTGAACACATAATCACATTTTCCATCTTCCTTTCAACTCTCTCCTTTCTCTCTCTTCTTTCTCTCTCTAAGGTTCTTCCATTTATCATCAATCTTAATAGATAATCCAACAATGCTAAATCCTTAGAAAAACAAGATCCTTCAGGAAGTAATAAAATTAAACTAAAAGCAATACTGAAAATAAAACTTGAATTTAAAATTAAACAGTAGAATACCTTAACTCAGAAAAATCACTGATTCGGAATGTAACCTTTATTCGGAATATATTAGACAAAAACCTTCATCTGGAATATCTTGAAATTGCTTCATTCGGAATGTTCAACCAAACTTCCTTTATTCGGAATGTGCTTGATTCGGAATAAATATGTCGATCCGGAATATATTAGCTTCACTCGGAATATTTCTTCATTCGGAACAATTAATAGGACACTGATTCAGAATATCAACTGACTCGGAATAAATTGTTTATTCGGAATATATCACTTGACTCGGAACATTTGCTTGATTCGGAACAATTAATAAAAAGGGCTTGATTCGGAATGTTTACTAATTCGGAACAATAGCTTCATTCGGAACATTGATTTGGTTCGGAATAAAAATTACAAAAGTGATCATTCGGAATATTTGGCAAAAAGCTTCATTCGGAACATTTCTTTATTCGGAACATTTTAAACAAAAAGCTTCATTAGGAACTTTTAAGAAAACTGACTTGGAATATTTGGCAAAACTTTGATTCGGAACTTACCTACTCATCCAGAATATTGATTATTCCGGATGAACTGCTGGTTCGGAATAATATGTTCAAATCCTTGATTCGGAACAATTAATTCATTCGGAATCTGGGGATGTGAAACAGTAACGAGAAACGAAGAACATGGGAATAACAAACACCACGAATTTAACCAAAATTCACCAAGTTTTTCACCAAAACTTAAACCAATTTAACCACGAATCATTTACTAATGACAAACATCAATCCAAAACAACAAAAACATAAAACCCACTTACTTTTGAAGATCAAACTCAATAAAATAAAAACTTAGAACTTTGGATTAACAAGAGAAGAAAGAAAGATTAAATGGAAACTTGTATTAATGATTAAGATTCAAACAAACAATTGGAAAGATTAAACTTACAAGATTGTGGAGGAATCAAAGAAAATGAAAACCACCAATCTCCTTAATGGAGTTGGTGTCCTACGAACTAGGAATGAAAATAACAGAAAGGAAAAACTAGTTGAAAAAATGTGAAAGGAAGGTCTATTTATAGGCCTTCTCTTTGGTTGGTGAGTGGGCTTTCTCCCTTTCTTTTTGTCTTCTCGTCTTTTCAGAAAAGTCGACGTTTTTGATTTCGATTCGGGATTTGTCGACGAATAAATTCAACTCGTCTTTTAATTTCTTCATTTAATAGACTTGAGTTTCTTCGACATATGTAAATCTTCCATCTTTGGTCGTTTTCTTCGATAAATCTTCAAATAGGCCCATTGACTTCAAATCTTTTGCATCTCTTGGACTATAGACTTCGTCTTTTCGTCTTTTTCTTCGATAAAACCCGTGCAATCCCATGTTTTCTTCAATATTTATCCGGTTGGCTCTAAAAACACAACAAACACACAAACCACGCATAATTCCAAACAAATGACATTAAATACGCGTTTTGGTCTCGTTTTAGCAAAAAATAAGTGGTAAAAGGATGGGTGTTTTCACACCTATCAAATACGATGAAGAATTTGTCTAGAAACTCATGGAAAATGCGGTTCATTAAATCCATGAATACCGCTAGAGCATTTGTGAGTCCGAAAGGCATGACTACGAACTCATAGTGACCACATTTTGTGCGAAAAGCAGTCTTAGAAATATCCTGCTCCTTCACTCGTAGCTGATGATAGCCTGATCATAGGTCAATCTTGGAAAAGTGCTTGGCACCTTGCAGTTGGTCAAATAAATCATCGATACACGGTAATGGATAACGGTTTCTGATCGTGATCTTGTTCAGCTCACGATACTCAATGCACAGTCGCATGCTGCCGTCCTTCTTCTTGACGAAAAGTACCGGTGCACCCCATGGTGATACACTCGGACGAATGAAACCTCGCTCCAGTAACTTCTGCAGGTGCTCTTTCAACTCCTTGAGCTCTATAGGATCCATGCGATAAGGAGCCTTGGAGATAGGTTCAGCTCCTTGAATGAGCTCAATGCCAAACTTCACTTCGCAGATAGGTGGTATACCTGGAAGTTCTTCTGGAAACATATCGGGGAATTCTAAAACAATCGGCTGATCTTGAATCGATGGAGCTTCAGCATTAGTGTCCTGAATTGTAGCTAAGAAACCCTCGCAGCCATGAGCTATTAAAGCACGGGCTTGTAAGGCAGAAATGATTTGTACAGACTTTCCTGGTATAAAACCATTATGAATGTATTATGGGGCTTGAACATCGCCGAATATAACTCGATATATATGGCAATCGATCGTGGCGTGGTGTTTTGCTAACTTGTCCATGCCTAAGATCATATCAAATTCGCACATGTCCAAAGGAAGTGCGTCGACAGGAGGAATATTCTCATCAAATTCTAAGGGAAGATCTCTGTACACATGGGTAATGCGCATAGAGTCTCACATTGGCGTAGATATATTAAATACATTCTCAAGTGGTGTAGATGTCTTATTAATACGGGCAACATAAGTAGTAGATATAACTGAATGGGTCGCACCCGTATCAAATAAAACGTAGGCAACATGTCCATACATAAATAAGATGCCAGTAATGGTACCTATAGACTTATTGGCCTGATCTCTGGTGATAGTGTACACACGGCCTGATGCTGCTGGTTTCAGAGGGGCAGTACCCCATGTACCAACGGTTCCCCTTTCTTACAGTCTTTCATCAGATGGCCTTCTTGGCCACACTTAAAGCAAACACCGGTAGCACGACGACATGGTCCAGGATGTTTCCATGTGCAGGTGGTGCATATAGGATGGGTAAACCCTCCCGCGGGTACCCTTGCTAGTTGAGTGCCTGTTGAAGAAGATATGCGTGAGACATGATTATTATGACATAAACATGACTGCACTGAAAGTTTAAGTTATAATACCAAATAAGCTGAGTGATTAGGCTACTGACCCTTATTGTTTTGGTCACGCCCATTCCTAGAGTTCCAATTATGATGCTGAGATGTTAGAATTCATGTCACACAACAGCTTAACATAGAAAGAGTTTAAATTTTTGGGACATGTTGTTGTTGGAGTAACTGGTATTGTTACGATAGTTATCACTACCGCTAAGCCTGTCTGATCCATAACGATCGTTAGTCTGACCGTGCCCCTTGTTGTTGTTCTGCTGAGTGGCCGGTTGGGACAGGTCTCCACCCTTCTGCCTGAAAGATACAATCGAATAGAACAAGATATAAAAATGAAAATACTGATTTGAATGAGATGGTAACACTTGATGACTGAAATATACCTCTTCTCAGGTCGAACTGACTCCTCATAATCATCCCTCTCATGGAGCATCTCAAGACTGCGTGTTGCGTCAGCCACTTGTGACACATTGGTGAAAGTAGCACATAACAGACGATCAGTAATCGAGGAGTGAAGAGCCCAACGGAAATGCTTCGCTTGCTCCTCATCTGTGCCAGCATCAGCGCCCAAAGAACCAGCTAACCTGAGGAATCGCTGCATGAATTATGTGTTGTTCTCACCTGTCTTCTGCTGGATTGAATAATAATCTCTCCTCAGTCGTTCTTTCTCTACTCTAGGGAAGAACTGATTGTAGAACAACTCCTTGAACTGCACATAAGTCAAAGCA
Organism: Glebionis coronaria; assembly: GCA_025667525.1. NCBI lineage: Eukaryota > Viridiplantae > Streptophyta > Magnoliopsida > Asterales > Asteraceae > Glebionis > Glebionis coronaria. The sequence continues at coordinate 68,452,401 of CM046882.1, read as the reverse complement.
GTAAGCCATCCATCACCTCCATTTCTCAACTTGTAAGCTCTCCACCATGCCAACACATCACCCTCAAACTTGTAGCATGCCAATCTCACCTTGTATACCCCGTCGCAACCCATGGCATCAAAGATATTCTATATATGCGAGATCCAGTTCTCAGCATCTGACGGGACCTCAACCTTTTTGAAAGATCGAGGCTTCTGTTTGTTGAATCTTTCTAGCCACGTGTGGAGTGTGACTGGTGGAGGAGGAGGAGGATTATTCTGATTCGGGATAGCCTGATATTCTGCCCAAATATGATTCCTGATCTGAGGAGCATAGCCTGCAAAGCTGCATTGACAACTGTAGCGAGTTCCTCGTTCGTGCATGTGTTAACCATCTGACAGTTTCAAAAGAAGGTAAATGATTAATCTGTTAGAAACATAGGATAAACATAAGAGATGCATGGAAGAATTTATGAAGGCATAGCCAACAAAATCTGACATTAGCAAAGGTGGACGACTATGGTTTAGGCCACAAAACAAAATTCGAAGAAAACCACATGCGACTAAGTATGGCCGATCTTGTATTAACCCTTACTTAGTCAAAAACTTCAAGAAAACAAAATACATGAAATGAAATCAACTGTCAGTTTAGGAAGATCCTGGTGACTAACCACTCAAGGGTGGCCTAGTGGCAAAAGGGTTTGTGGCTATCTCTCTAAAATGGGTGAGGTCTCAAGTTCAATTCCTTCTAGGTGAAAACAACCTTGAAGTGGCCACGCCAATCTCCTGAAAAGGGAGGGCTTTACCTGGTTTTAATCTGTGTGGTGGTGGGCTCAAAGCCCGTGGATTAGTCGGCCAATGTGTCGGAAATCACGGTTACAAAAAAAAAGATCTTGGTGACTACCCACTAGTCACAGGTCAAGTTTTAGAGCCTGCAGGTCGAAACCTTAGCTCTGATACCATAATTGTAATGCCCCACTTTGACAAGTAAACCGTTACATGATAATTATGGCTTGTCATCAAAGCATGCAAGGTAAATGTCTTAAAAACATAAATGACCTAAAAAGAAACCGGAATCAAACATCGGTCCCAAACATAAGCCCACACAATGCATAAGTAAAGAATGTAGAAAAAGGACGAAATGTGAGACCCCGAGAATCAGGCAAGGGAACAACTAGGCAGCAAGGGGGTTCCACGTCATGGTACAAGAAACAATGAATTACTGTTGACACAAAGTTTACGTAATAAAAACATGTACATTACATCATAAAAGATCAGAGTTTTAAACATAGGTCCCAGAGTTTTATATGCGGAAAAATTTATTATTTCATCATGATTTATAACTTATAGCTACTAAAAATACAGAAAAATCAAAATTTAATATACAAAGAAATCTCCAAGCCGCGGTAATATCCTGCGGGCTCCCATCCAAGCAAAGCTAAGTAATAATACCTAAGATTAAACATGTAAAATGGTCAACATAAAGTTGAGTGATATTCATAGGTTTAGTAGTAAAGGTGTGGAACACAAGCATTCATTTGGAACAAGAAATAGGGAAAAATGGTTATGTACAGTAACCATAGTCCGAAACCATTATTATTGCTATTTAGTTCATGAACCGAAGCTTAACTCAATGTAGGTTCCTCTAGTGAGTATTCAGCCTAAATACTCAAGTAACAAAACAAATGTAATGTGTCAATGGTTAAACAACCGCAACATGGGACGGGGATTGTCAGTCCCGATGGATCCACCCACAACATTCGCGCTTAGCAATACAAGTAAATTAACGGTTCATGATCAGGAGAGGAAACTTAAGGGCTATAGACTAAAAGCAATAATAATAATGAAAAACTGTTGGAAATCATCAAGTTCTGGAAAGCATACAAGATCTGGATAGCATACAAGTTCTGGATAGCATACAAGTTATGGATAGCATACAATTTTAAATGAATGTGTTCCACCATGTAAAATCTCACCCCGTATTTAGAAACAATATATAAGTAGTAAAAAGGGGCTATGAACTCACCTTAGCGATAACGATATCAAATGTGGATAACGATCGAGATAATAGTAACATGAGTGAAATGATGTAATAAGATAAGCCGAGAAACCACGAGCTTCTAACAATGACCTAAATTAAAGTGGCGCATCTTAGATGTATAAATGACAACATACAAAATTGAAATTAATTTTACAGACACAATTACCTTATAGTTAAAATAACTAAATTAAAATTTTACGTCTAGTTTTGAATAACATAAAATGGATGTGGATCAAAAGTGTTATTTTGAAAATCTATAATATATATTTGTATATAGGTTAATAATTGAAGGACGAAAAGTGTAAGTATGCAATTGAATTGCATGAATGTGACGCGAAGCCATGGTTTCCTAATTCGCAAAATTACTACTTTCATTATTTAGTTCGAAAACGGAAAGCCATGGTTATTCTTTATCTGTATTTCAATAGAATAGTAAAGTCGATATCAAATCATAACATCGAATCGATATCAAAGAATACCTTAGCTCCACATCAAGATACGAGTGGATCGAAGTTGTGATGCACAAGGATAAACACCGACTCGAACACGAGTACTAATAAAGTTAAGTTTGATCCAACTCGAAGCAAAACACAAACTCGGATCCAAGACTTATGAACCAGAAAACTCGCATGTACATAAAATCTATGCGTGATCCAACTCAAAAGCTAGGTGATCCAACTCAAAAACAATACTAACCAATCATGCCGACACACACTTATTTGTACTATCAAAGATGATTTTATTTATGGTGAAATCAACTCGAGAGAGTGAGCATGTAGCATGGAACATTAAACCTTGATCTAAATATCACGGATCACTTGATTATTGAATTTATGTTTTCGGCAGATTCAAAAGTAAATGGATAATCAAATGTTGTCGTATATGTGTAGCTAATAAGATGATAAAATGGTTTCATTTATCCTACACATCCATTTTGAGTAATATATCATTACGTGTGATTTACATCACACCCTCGGGAGACAAGTGTCCAGTGAGATGTGATATAGAGATTATTTATTTCGCAAGGTGTAAAAGCAGGTATTATCGACACCCGATATTTTAAAAGTTACGCGATTTGAGTGATACACGTAAAACACAAAAAATAAACGCTCAATGTAAAATAAAAACTTTGACATTCGGAGTACATTTATATTTAGATATATAAATGAAGGCGTATTATTAAATAAACGTCAACGTGGCATATAAACGAATGACACTTAAAGGTTTGTCACAAATTTACGAAAAATGTCTATAAAACGAAAATTAAAACGACGACTGTAGAAAATATTTCTATGTCATAACGAGAATATTTACGGTCAATGACGGACATAGTCTTTGATGATAAATAATAAATGAGAGTATTCAATACGTTAAAGCCTTAACCATGTCGGTTAGCCGATAACTCAATATTTTCCGTAAAGACAAACATGATAACTAGTAGTCGGGTAATAAATATTGGGCCGAATATTAGAAATAATATGCTGGGGTTTACTTCGTTCCAACAGGGTGAAGATAATCAATAGCCTAACTACGTACCAATGAATGGTTACCGGATATCTCCTGAAGTCGTGTAATCACTTTCCAAAGAAGATTATTCGACCCTATGGCTGGGTTAACACGAATACCTCCTTGGGATAAAACCAAGAGTTAGTTCTTGTTTTAGGCACAAATCAAGAACTCTGTGCGTGTAAGTGTTTCCTGTTTTCGTATATCTTATCATGCAAAATATGATCACTATTTATAGTGATCCTATTCCTTAAGGAATGTAACTCCTAGTCAAAGGTATTAAGAGCATTAATCGGCCTATTAATCTCATAATTACCTTCATAAAGCAAAGTGGTTACATGACCATAAACCTGGTCATCAAGTCAATATTCAACCCTCATTAACTGGTCAAAGAGGTTACAAAGACTTTGTGCATCATCAGGAGCAGCTTCCTAACCAGGAGCAACTTCCTAACCAGGAGCAGCTTCCTAACCAGGAGCAGCTTCCTAACCAGGAGCAACTTCCTGACCAGGAGCAACTTCCTGACCAGGAGCAGCTTCCTACTGATATCACAACCACTATATTGAGTCCAGGGAGGTAAGGGACTTAATGGGTGTACACTCTGTACCTCCAAACCCATTTACAAGTATTACCCGTTCCCACAATTGCACTAAATTTCCAACAATCCTCCCCAATTTAGTACAATTCCTTTTTGCATGAAAATCAACTTTAGCAAAACCAGTGCATAAATGAAAATGTCCTGAGGATTGAATTTCCATCTTAGTACATCACTCCAAATATTCGAGAATCAGGGTGTTCTAAGAATTGAACCCTTCAACTACTTTGAACACATGAAGATAACATACACCCAAGTTTCAAACACTTAAAACGCTCCTGACACCATACAAGCCATGTGTCCATATCCAATTCATAAATGTTGTAAGAGCCAAAGTCCATGCTCCTTGAGGCGGCGAAACCTCAACATTTACATAGGTGGTTCCTCTTTAGTTCATGCTCCTGCTTAAGCACTTTTTCAAAGAAATTAACCATTAAGAAGTTTATAACTTCATCCTCCTTTCAGCAGGTACAAGCACATCCTTTGGATGATATGTAAAACATGTGCTTCAGTCCCCTGAATGTTCAGCTTTCCACATTGAACTCAGCTCCCAAGTTTCCCCAGGAGGGAGTTGGGTGTCCTAGCATTCAGTGACTAGAGTGGACTTTTAAACCCATCCCTTTACCAGACTTTATAACCAAGTCTCTAGCCAATCCCTTCGTCAAGTGATCAGCTAAGTTTTGTTGAGACCTCACAAACTCTATTGAAATCACCCCATTCGTGATCAACTCACGAATCATGCTATGTCTAACACCTAGGTGTCTAGACTTGCCATTGTACATCTGGCTATATGCCTTAGCCAATGTAGCTGCACTATCACAATGGATAGAAATGGGTGCCATAGGTTTGACCCACAATGGAATCTCAAGAAGCAAGTTTCTCAACCATTCAGCCTCTTTACCAGCAGCTGCTAGAGCCACAAATTCAGATTCCATTGTTGAACCAGTAATGCAAGTTTGTTTCTTGGATGCCCAAGAAATTGCACCACCACCAAGAAGGAATACACAGCCACTTGTGGATGAATTATCCTCAGTATTGCTGATCTAACTTGCATCAGTGTACCCTTCCAACACTGAAGGATATCCAGTATAAGACAAACAATAATCCATTGTTCCTTTCAAATACTTCAGTACCCTCAGAATTGCTTGCCAATGCTGAGTACCAGGATTACTAGTATACCTACTCAGTTTACCCACAGAAAATGCAGTGTCAGGCCTAGTACTAGTCATGGCATACATCAAGCAACCAATAACCCTAGAATACTCAAGCTGGGAGACAGCCTGACCATTGTTAGGCATTAGTTTCTCACTTGTATCCATAGGTGTACTTACTGGAGTACAATCAAAGTGATTGAATTTCTTCAGCACCTTCTCAATGTAATGAGACTGAGAAATTACAATACCATCACTTTCATGTTTAATCCTTATGCCAAGGATAACATCAGCCTCCCCCATGTCTTTCATGGAGAACTTTGATGACAAAAAATCCTTTGTTTGATCAACCTTAGCTTGGTCAGTACCAAAGATTAACATGTCATCAACATATAGGCAAATGATGACTCCTTTACCAGATTCATCAAATTTGCTATATACACATTTGTCAGCTTGGTTAAGTGAATAACCATCAGACAAAACCACTTCATCAAATTTCTGGTGCCATTGCTTAGGTGCCTACTTCAGTCCATATAAGGACTTAATCAGTTTACACACCTTACCTTCATGACCAGGCATGATGAAGCCCTGAGGTTGGTTCATATAAACCTCCTCATCCAAGTCACCATTCAAGAATGCTGTCTTCACATCCATCTGATGAATAATCAGATTGTGAATAATTGCTAGAGCAATCAGCATTCTTATGGTACTGATACGTGCTACTGGAGCATAAGTATCAAAATAGTCTATCCCTGACTTTTGTTTAAAGCCCTGAATGACTAACCTTGCCTTGAACTTTTCAACAGTTCCATCTACCTTCATTTTACTTTTGAAAATCCACTTGTTACCAAGTGGATTACAACCTGGAGGTAGATCAACCAACACCCAAGTGTTGTTGCCCATGATGGAATCCATCTCATCATTGATTGCTTCTTTCCAGAAAGCAACATCCTGGGACTTCATTGCTTCATCAAATGTTTTGGGATCATCCTCAACATCAAAGCGATAGTAGTACTGGTCAGAGACCTCATCCCTTGTTCCTTCAACTAGGTATAGTTGAAATTCAGGCCCAAAATTCTTTGGAGTCCTATGCCTTGAGCTTCTTCTAAGCTCAGGCTCAGGTTGCTGAACCACAACCTCATCAGTGACCCTTTCAGGTTCCACTGAAACACCAGTGTCCTTAGCTCCTATAGGAGTCCTAAGGCTTGGTCTAGGGACTGATGAGAACCTAGTCTCATCAAAGTTAGCATTCCTTGATTCAATGATTGAGTTTATTGAAACTGGATCATTAGGTTCAATAACATAGAACCTATAAGCCTTGGAATGCTCAGCATATCCAACAAAGATGCATTCAATGCCTCTTTCACCCAAGGTTTTCACCTTTGGATCAGGGAGTCTTACAACAGCCCTACAACCCCAAACTTTGAGATAGTTCAAGTTTGGTTTCCTTTTAGTCCAGAGTTCATAAGGGGTAATCCTGTTCCTTTTATTAGGAACCCTATTTAGTAAATAGCAAGCTGTTAACATAGCTTCTCCCCAAAACCCTTGACTCAGTCCTGAATAGGACAACATGGAATTAACCATCTCTTTTAGTACTCTATTTTTTCTTTCAGATATACCATTTTGTTGTGGAGTATAGGGGGCAGTTGTCTCATGGATTATTCCAACAGACTGAAAGTACAAAGTATCCATGTACTCACCTCCCCTATCAGTCCTAAATCTTTTGATTTGGACTCCTTGTTGTAATTCAACTTCAGTTTTAAATACTTTAAATTTATTCAATGCTTCATCCTTAGTATGTAACAAATAAACATAGCAAAACCTAGAAGCATCATCAATAAATGTTACCAAGTATTTCTTATTCCCTAATGAGGGAGTAGCATGCAAATCACATAGGTCACTATGGATTAGCTCCAAAACTGTAGTTTCACGTTTTACATCCTGAAATGGTTTCTTAGTAATTTTGTTCAACATACAAGTCTGACACTTATCAGTGTCCATGTCAAAAGCTGGAATTAACCCATCCTTAGACATATCTTGCATTCTCTTATAGTGGACATGGCCTAGTCTAGCATGCCATAGTGATGAATCATTCAGTTTAGTGGTAGTCATCAGGATAGAATCAACATTTATACTAGAATCAATATTAAGCCTGAACATTTGATTACTCAAATAGCCAAATCCAATAAACACACCATGTTTAGATAAAACAAATTTATTAGATTCAATCACTTGTTTATAACCACAATTATTCAAAATACTATTAGAAACCAAGTTCTTCCTAATATTAGGAACATGCAAAACATTAAACAAAGAAACAATCTTTCCAGAACTAAACTTAAGATCTACATAACCACGTCCATACACTAGGGCTGTTGACTCATTTCCCATGTGAAGAATAGATCCATCATTCATTGACTCATAAGTCTTGAACCAGCATCTATCTTTACACATATGTACTGTTGCTCCAGAGTCAACCCACCACGCAACATCATCATCCTGCACAAAATAAGCTTCAGATACATATGTAACATAATAAATCTGGAGAGATTCATTAAACATATTCTGACCTTTTGTGCCTGATCCATTAGCTTGGTTGCCAATGCTAACACCTTTGCAATCCCTTTTGAAGTGTCCAGGTTTCCCACACTTCCAACAAGCCACTGATGACTTCTTGTTAGGATTAGCTTTGGTGTTATCCTGATGCTTACGTTTGCCCTTGTTGTCATTGTACCTGGTGGAGTTTTTATGCTCCACCATATTGACAACAGATGAACCAGCAACATTGTTGCTCTTTGGCTTATCACTTTCATGCACCCTGAGGGATTCCTCAATGCGCAAATGACTGCCCAACTCAACAAGAGTTAACTTCTCCTTCTTATGTTTCAGGGTGTGCTTGAAATCTTTCCAAGAAGGAGGTAGTTTGTCAATGACACACGAGACCTGAATGGTCTCATCCATGTTCATTTTATGTTGTGTAAATCTGCCAAGTATTCCAAGAAGTTCATTGTATTGTTCCATGACTGGTCTTGAATCAGTCATTTTGTAATTTGTGAAATCACTCACAAGGAACTTCTTACTTGATGCATCCTCAGCCATATATTTGGCTTCCAAGGAATCCCATAGTTCTTTAGCAGATTCAACATTTTGGTAAATATTAAATAAAGAATCAGACATACCATTGAGAATTATGCCGCGACACACATAATCATCATTCTCCCATTTTCTCCTTTTCCTCAGTTCCTCCAAAGTAGCATCATCACCACCATCAGGAATGGGAGTGGTCAGCACGTACACCACGTTCATGGTAGAGAGAAGAAAGTGCATCTTCTTCTGCCATCTCCTAAAATCAACCCCTTCAAACTTGTCCAGTTTGGAGAAGTTAGCCACCATATGCTTCATTGCCGCCGCCATTGATTATCACAAAATAATCTTCTTTGATTGTTGGGGTTTACTTCGTTCCAACAGGGTGAAGATAATCAATAGCGTAACTACGTACCAATGAATGGTTACCGGATATCTCTTGAAGTCGTGTAATCACTTTCCAAAGAAGATTATTCGACCCTATGCCTGGGTTAACACGAATACCTCCTTGGGATAAAACCAAGAGTTAGTTCTTGTTTTAGGCACAAATCAAGAACTCTGTGCGTGTAAGTGTTTCCTGTTTTCGTATATCTTATCATGCAAAATATGATCACTATTTATAGTGATCCTATTCCTTAAGGAATGTAACTCCTAGTCAAAGGTATTAAGAGCATTAATCGGCCTATTAATCTCATAATTACCTTCATAAAGCATAGTGGTTACATGACCATAAACCTGGTCATCAAGTCAATATTCAACCCTCATTAACTGGTCAAAGAGGTTACAAAGACTTTGTGCATCACCAGGAGCAGCTTCCTAACCAGGAGCAACTTCCTGACCAGGAGCAACTTCCTGACCAGGAGCAGCTTCCTACTGATATCACAACCACTATATTGAGTCCAGGGAGGTAAGGGACTTAATGGGTGTACACTCCGTACCTCCAAACCCATTTACAAGTATTACCCGTTCCCACAATTGCACTAAATTTCCAACATAATATTAGATCTCGGACTAAATGTTGAAGTTAAATTTCGGGTTTTCACTGTAAATAAATATGGAAAAAAATAAAATAAAATAAGAATTTATAATTCTGAATAAATTTTTATCAATGATCAAAAAAATATAACTTATTAAAATTATCAAGATCTCAGGATTTAGTATAAAGAATACAAGAAATGTAATACGTTAGAAAATTCAAGAAACATGAATAAAAGAATAAAATAATATCGGGAAAATACGATTTCTTACACGAAACAATGTCCAGCAAAGCAGAAGTATATAAATGCATTAAAAGAAATGAAGTCAAGGGAGCCTCCATCCTAATGCACGTACTCTTGATTGCCTAAGTCCGCACTTTAGTACCTGCCGTATGGGAACATGGAAAGAAAATAGGGCTGAGCAATACGCTCAGTGAACGGATATATGACATAATAAAATGATTGAAACATAAGTAAAGTGTAAAATGCAGCGGGATAATGTAAGTCCTGAGAAACCTGGAGTATGTTTTATAAACTGGTTTATATCTGAAAAGACTTATGTTTAATTCATAAAATCTGTATTTTAAATGCCCAAGAGCCCATATAGGTGATGAAGGTATCAACGTGCATGAATACATAGAGGGGTGACATCGTCATGCAATTAGAGGGGTTGCCTCTAATTATAATAGTCTCGGTGGAGGGATCAGCTCCATATGACGGATGTAGAGCACACACCACAGTCACCGTGTAATCTGCAAAACATGTACTAGGATGCACCCATTCGCCCCACATGATAATAATAAAATGGCGAATAACTGAAAAAGACGCCGCGAGCAATCACTCTTGTCACGGAAGAGTCATAACACTGGTGCCTCAAGTGTTATGGTTATGGTACCTCCATAACTAGTGAACATGGCATGCATGTATATAGCTCAGGCAGTTTAGAATAATAACATATTAATCACTGAAAAGTTTTATGTAATTACTAGGGAAAATAGATGGCAGTAAACGGGGAATCCTAATCATAGAAAGAGAATGTCCATACTGAAGGACGGAATATCCGTACCTTATGTCCAATAATGAAAAGAAGATGAAAGCGGAAGAACTACTCCGATTTCACGAGTGCTACATAATAAAAGACGTGAATGAGTTGTCTGTTTAATGTATACTTTACTGATTATTAGTTTACTTTACTTGTTCTTGACTTGTTTTACTAGTTTTTGTCTTGTTTTACATGTTCTTGACTTGTGTACTATTTCATGTTTTATCATGTAGTTTCTTAGTGTTTCATGTGTTCTTGATTAGTGTATTCCATGTTCTATGTGTTATTATACTTGTTGTTTTATAACGAGTAACTTCCTAAAAATAGCAGTTTTCTATATATAGTAACTTTCCAAAAATAGCAGGTTTCCATATATATTAACTTTCTAAAAATAGTAAGTTTCCATAATTAGTAAGTTTCCAAAAATAGAAAGTTTCCATAATTAGTAATTTTCCAAAAATAGAAAGTTTTCATAAATAGTATGTTTCCATAAATAGTATATTTCTATAAATAGCATGTTTTCATAATTAGTATGTTTCCATAATTAGCATGTTCCCATAAATAGTAATAAGCTTATTAAATAAGTATATGATATAAGCTAAGGTTTAATAAGCATATTTTATAAGTCATGATTATTTACATGTCATATATAGTAAAGTCTATTAATAATAAATAATTTAGTCTTAACATAATGATTATAAATTATATATTTAATACATGGTTTATAAATGATTATTAATTAATAATATAACTTGCTTAATATTAATAATACATTACCATAACTTGTTTATATAATTAAATTAAAGTATAGTATTAATTTAATTAAACTATAGTTAAAATGTAATTAAATAACTAAGCTAAGTTTTTAATTAATTTAATTAATGCAACATGTAATTTAACATGAATAATTATATCATAACTATTATAGTGTATAGTTTATTTAAATAAATGGCCATATTAATTGTCATGATTAAATAGATAATTTAACATAGCCTAAGTCTTGATTTTATTTAATTAACTTATAACATAATTTAATTAATATAATAATTAAATTAGCAATTAATTTTAGCAAAAATACTAGCCAAACACCCTTGTGTTTTTCATGTGTACCCGAGCCCCAAACCGAACCCTCACCGAGACCTGGTCTCGGCTTGGCTCGAACCACAAACCATCACCACAACCGCAAGGCTGTGGCTTGCCACCGTTAGCCTAAAACAGCCCCCGACTTAAGCCAGGTTCCCCCTGTTGTGCGAATGTTTCCCACCGAGAGCCTTAAGGCTCTCGGTTTGCCACTGTTAAACCAAACGTGCCCCCGTTTTGGGGGGGGGGGGGGTGGTGTTGCGACCGACTGCACAAAACAACCACCGCCCCTTATAAGGGTGCGGCTGACCGAGTACAAACACCACCGAGAGTCTTAGACTCTCGGTTCCCGTGACAAACCGAACCAAAACCCGTTTAGATCTTGTACCATTACATGTTTTAATCCCTTTTTAGTTATATTTTTAATACATGAACAAAATAAAATAATAAGAAAAGATTGAGGTTTAAGGGATACCGTATGCGTGTATTGATTAAAGATTAAGAACACGAACCAAACCCGTAAATAAACCAAAGATCAACAAGCTTTTTCCCTCTCCCTTTTCTTGGGGAAAACCGGCGGCCAAAGAGAAAACCAAACAAACTAGGGTTTTGTTAATTTTGTGAAAAGTGGTAAATGAATTTTCCCTGGGTGTTTTATTTACTAGTTATCATGGGTTAATAGGCCGGGCTATAAGCCCTTTTGTTTTCTATTTTTGTGCCGTCCCAAAACACCCCTTCATATATATTTATTTCGTTTTCGTGTTTAAATAAATTATCGTGTATGTTCGAGTTTTAATCTCGTGATTTAATTCTTGTTGTGTTCTTAAGTATTATACGTAAATACTTATTGGGTAATAATTCATATACGTAATACTTGTATTAATAAATAATTAATATCCAAAATACTTGTATTAAATATTCATGATACGTGTCGTTTATTAATTATAAAGTTTTAATTAATCCGTGTTTTCATGCATTAAATATTACAAATAGTGTTTGGATTTGATTATGTTGTTTAAAATCGCAATAATCAGTTTATCAATTTTTTTAGTGTGTGACAAATCAAATTATTTGTTTAGTTGATAAGTAAAATGACTAAAATAGATTAATTTAGCTTTTCTCCATTTTGAAAATGAAATAAGTAGTTCCTGACTTCTTTTTCAAAATTTATTTTAGAAGTTTCAAAACGCAAATAGTAACTTTTTTATTATTCAAACACTCATTTTAGTCATCTCTATTTTAAAAATAAAATAAGTAGATAATAATATACAGTCCATTTGACATAATCTTCAACCTCCATGCATGCAAGTTCCTTGCAAGATATTGGCATCGATAGATCATGTCAATCTGAAACAATGACACTGATCTTCGCAAGCGTTGGGCTATGGAATTATTGAGAGAGCTTAGCTTGAGATCTTTAACAAGCTGGTCAACTTAATGAGTGCGTCTCACGTGTCATCAGTATTACACACTATAAGGATGGGAATGTCGTGCAGATGATTACCCTGACTCCAAGTTCGAATTGAAGTATAAAGGTATCTTCGGACTCACCCTGTACTCATGTAAAGAGAGATGGATATCGTAGCATCAAACAAATGGTGAAGATTGGGTAGCTAGTGATTATGAGGTAAGCCGCTGTTGTGTGACTTTGTCTTGTTACCTGATAAAACGAGAAAAAGTATTGCAAGCAGGTATCTTTAAACACCCTAATAGCAACTTACATGGTCCTTATCTTTCACTTTAAGCTAAAGCTTTGTTGCAGAAACCATAAGTACATTGTTTTTAGGATGACGATGCTAAGAATATAACACAGGCTGACGCTGATGACAACCTTGGCTAAAGATGTGAGCTGTTACTACAACACTCACAATCAACAACTACGATAAAAATAAGAAATTCATAATCAAACTGGTCAAAATATCCTACACAGAAGAATTACATTTAATAATCCTGATCACTGTAAACTTATGTTACATGCTCGGTTGTACGTTTAGTGCTCGTATATACTTGATAGACATCTCACATACAAAGCCTTTTGATACCTTGACAAGGTTAAGAGACGGTTAATGGGTCAACGTTAAATTATACTATAGTTCCAAGTATCTGGATAAGGATCAACCCAAGATTCATCCTCCTTAGCAGCTTCCTGCCATCTCTTTTTAAATATTTTGTACTCGTGATGTGAATGCTTTCTCACCTAAATAGTAACAAAAGAACGAGGACTAAACTTAGAGGAATCTTTTTCATTTGTTCATTCGTTAATCGTAATGGGGTAAATATATTGCCGGATTAGAACTGTTCAGTAGAACATGGGTTTTTGGATCAAAATAAATGTGGCAAAATGGGTGGGCTAAGCAACGTGTTAGACGGATTTTTATTAATGCAGGTAAAGAGGTACTTTGTATTTTCTAGATATGACTACAAATAAGCATATTTTACCAAAACTAATCCCACCTTTTGAATCAGCAACTTAGGAGGTTATAAAAACACTTTCCATGAGTCTCAAGAGTCAACCCATCTATACATTTCTACTCAAATCGTAAGTGTGATCTGTATCTCCCGTAAAAGACAAAACATAACACACATCTACTAATTTAGGTAGACGGTGTTATAAATAGTGTTGGATGTTTTTATTTATTTTGCATCATAATTTATGAGGTATATCGAGAATTGAATAAAAAAGTAGTCGATCTGAGCAAATTGCTGATGCAAATGTGGCGTCTGTTTTCTTGTTTTCAACAATTATTTTTATGTATGTGACTAGCAGTGTTTCCTTATCTGATTTTACAAACTGATAAAAGAACACTTACTTCCAGTCTAGCGTTTGGTTCATCAGGATTAGGATTTTCCTGCAGATACATAGTATATGAACATAATTAGAACAAAGAAGACTGTAGAAAAATGACTAAATGTAAGTAAACCATATAGTATGATACATGAAGTGTCTGTTTTCATGTTTCTGTCGGAAAAAAAGCCTGTGTTTTGGATTGTAGTCATCTATTATGAAAGAAAATGCTATCAACCGCAACATACTTTTACTTAACTACTAATACTACTACGGTCATTCTACTTTAAAAATCCTTAGTTGAACTACTAGAATTTTCAAAGGATGGTTGTTTTGGGTCATTTTGATGATTAAAATTTGTGAAACGCTAGGATGGAATTTATAATCAATATTGGTAATATGATGTCTTATTAATAGTTGGCGGGATTTAAGTAAGAATTTCCTAAAGCCTGGTGACGAGTTCAAATGAGTTCAAATGTGTTGTTATTTACTGCAACCAAGTTTCTAGTGCGGGGCAATTTTTGTGAGATTTTCTCATTGGGATGCTGGATTTTGTGTGGACCATTATCTTTGAGAATCCCACATACTTTATCTTCTTGTAGATTTATTCTGAAAATCTGTTGTTAGCTTTATAATGGACGCATGCTATACTACCTATAAATAGAATAGGACTTGGGCCGTTTTAGGCATTCTGTCTTTTAGCTAATGGTAATAGTTTCAAGGATAGACGTGTCACATAATCACATAAATAAGGAAAGAAAGTGAGTGAAGGAGTGACTATCGGGGATAGGCACGACTAAACAGACATACTTTCGGCGATGTTTCCCTTTAAGCTAACTCCTTTGATTGACTTATTAAAGATATAACATACTCATTTGATCTTGTCAATGTTTACCTCTACATATGTTATATATGAATTAACATTTACATAAAGCTTCATTATCATTCAGTTTTGACTATAGGATCCACTTATCACATGCTTTTTAAATATATCTTCTAGCTGAAATTAAGAATTTTAATTAATCACTATCTTTATCAGTTCTTATGGTGGCATGAAAAATAGGAGTTGACCCATGAGATGGTAGAATCAAGATAGGAAGTTACACTAACGAACATTAGACTGACCTTATTTTGAGTCTCCCCAAAGGTTGGGAAACCATAGTGAACAATGTATTCAGCATCCACAACCCCGACAGTTTTGGTTCTATCTCCCTGCCAAACGTATACTCATGTCAATATGTCACTAATAAAGTACCCCACTAAGATCAGAAATACAGGAGAGTTTGAAAGTTGGCCCTAGGTGATTACGAATGGATGAATTTGGGTTGTGTTTTATCTCAAACAGTTTAAAGGGGTCAAATACTAAACTAGGTAAAGTTGTCAAATGGTTATGAACGGTTTTGAAACTCGCCCAAAACTTGACCTCCTGAATCAAGTTTAAAGCAGGATTAAGATCTTACTGTAATTACAATTACCTTGTAATCACAACTAAAAATTATTGTTTCATCCTGAGTTCCTGACCTGTTTAACCCGTTACCCTACGCACCCATCCTTTAAATAGAACATTTAAAAACAGATCAGAAAAGAGAAATTGCCTGAGCACAATAACCGAACAAAATATCCAGCCCCCATCCATGGTTCAAGTCACTCTGAGAAATATAAAGGAACATATACATCAAACACTTCATCAAAAAACAGGTATAACACTTGATAACAATATTATGCTTGCATTTTGTGATAACCTCATACGTATAAAGAAAAGGTAAACTAATATCTTCTTGTTATATCGTTTCACAGCTAATTAATGAAAAGCATTACACAATTGCCTAGTTGATGTGTTTATGTGAGATACTTTTTACATGGAGCATTAGTAAGACAGATGATTTATGTTCCTTAAATAAGAGATAACTTGTGAATGCAGCTCAATGTTTTTAAATATGTGTTAAAATGTTTAAGAGTTAGAGTACTATGTGTAGTTGTATAGTGGATATGGCTCACCTGGATCATATACCATATACATCGCCAGGCAGCTCGAGAGAAGACAGGAGCCATCACCTCTATCCATCTGCAATGGCAAATCAGATACATACCGACTTGGTGGCGAAATTTACTCTAACAAATCATTTTGAAAGGTACACTAAGTTAAGTAAGGATTTATAAACTTAGTCTACTGAGAAAAAAAGTTTAGAATTAAGTAAAGTAGCTGCTATCTATTGCAATTCGCCTTTTCGAATATTGTTATGACCCAGGTAATAAAGTATATAGTTATTTATTATGGTATAACAGATATGACTTTCCGAGTTATTTATAAACATGTAAACATCAGTATAGTAGTTTGGTTAATGTGAAATTTTACCCAGCGCAAGGAGGATAATCACTTGTTGAATTACATCCATGCTTGCTATTAGGTTTAGTCCTCCTAAACATGCAGCAAACCATAGTTATTTACAAACCCACCTGATCAGATAGGTATCTGAGACGTAAGCATATACAGGAGTATCAAGAACTCTAGGCATTAAAAATAACCTGTGAACAGTTGAGTTACTCCATCGTGCGGTAATCATATGATGAATCTCTGACCTTTCTTTATCAAGTGCTGGTTGTGAGATCTCGAGCCCTTCCTCTTTAACTAGTGACAGATATCTGCGAATATCAAACAACTAAAACAATATTCAATGACATTTCCCATAGCATTTATCATAAGAATTTAAATATGAACCGGCCCCATAGCACCAAAAATGTAGGGTTAAAAAACTTTCAGAGTTCTTATATGACTCCAAAGCATTGCAACATGACTCCGACTAATGAGACTATAAAAGGTAAATATTAAGCAATTGACATGTCAGACTACAGTTGTCGATATTAAGCTGAATTCAGACTATTAGAAGTTTGTAGTAGAAGAGCCTACCATACCGGTCAGGGTCAAAATTGTCCACTCCTAAATCTTCATCCCATACAAAAATATAACTGTACTCAGTAACTATGTCTGGATGTAAGAATCGCTTGGCAAACCACCTGTGTGTCACCATTAGAAACATAATCATGAGCAAAGATCGGAAGAAACATGGGGTGAGAAAATAAGTCCAGACTGACACAGGTACTGGCTAAATATGGTTTAGTTCTATAGACTTCTACAACGATTCTTGGTTCGAGATATATTTTCAAAACTCATTTCCTGTGTTCCAGAACCAGAACCAGATCTAAATAAAGTTTTTATAGTTTATCAAAGTGAACAACTTCGTTTTATATTTTTTAAATTACTGAACCTCATGCTTGCATTCAATTTCAGCCCAGTTTGGGACCAAAATCTTGTTTTAAGGTTTACCATTTGGTTTGATTAACTGCAGAGACATGTACCACATTGTTCGCCCAGTCTAGATCCTTCCATGCATCAACAATACCATCGTAATGGAACAGCATCACACTGAAATCACTTGATAAGAACTGCAATTCAGAAAGAAGAGATTACCATTTGTCCACGGAAACATCTTCAATGGAATGTAGAGAAACAACTTACCTTTCTAACCATCTTATCTACTGTTTCCTTTTGATTGATACCAACAGCGGCAGTAAATAAGCTTGTTGTAGAATTTACTTTCTGTTGATAAGAATACACGTTAGAATAATTATGTGCAGCACGATTTGTAAGGAAATTCACAAATCCATGAAAAAAGATGTATATGAACTTAATTACTAGTGTAGTCATATGATGACCATAAGTTAATTCAAAACGCATACCTTACGGCTACCCCATAGAGGTTGCATTTGCAAGTCAGAAGTATTGGAAACAAGTCCTTTAGGTAACGCCTCACTTCCAGGAGGTCGGCATTCACTCTTTAACAGAAAAATCAAAATTATAAATAATAGATATACAGAGCCATAATAACCATCTGATAGATTGACGAAAAGTGAAGAAGGTAAATAACAATTTCATATGAGACGTCTGCAGAATGTTGCTATATAATATATACCAAACATTTGAGAGAAATGAAAGACAAAAACCTGTGATAAGCACATCTGCTCCCCCTCATGACTGTGAGGTTCTGGTGATGGCTGCATAGGTGGTGGTGGCTCCGGTGGCGTTTGCATTTCTGGTTGCCTTGGCAGTATTGACTCCGGTGCTGGCGGCGGTGGTGGTTGCAGGTGAGGCTTCGGGAATGGCGGCTGTGGAGGTTGCGGCGGTGGTTGCAACTTCTGAAGGAAACTTAGGTTGTCAATAAGGCTAAAATATTGAAAATTTGACTCAATGTCCAAACATTAACAAGCTTGATGACCGTACCATAATATGTGACTATTAGCAGATTATGATTAAAAATTACTCTTTTCATTTACAAATAACAAAAAAGACACTACATGAGTCTTGAATTAGACTGGAGAGTAAGAAAAATAAGGAAGTTCTACCAAACTTAATATATATAAATCCCGAACAAATTTGATGATAATTAACTAACCCAGCGTAATTTTAAACTCCATCTACAATTTCCTTCTTAAAATGGTTCCTCAAAACAACATTCTTACTATCCTACAAGGTTTTACAGAAGCCTAGTATATTTTGGGACAACAGCTTTAACTATCTTACACCGTTTTACAGCACTACTTTGGACAGGTAGATTAGTGTCACAAAATCATTCTAAGATTGAGTTATTAATACTAAGGAAAAGGAAAAACAAACCTCACTTGTTATTTTTCCATATCCAGCGCCTCGTATAAAGTCTATGCCACATTTTAATGATCTCTGCATTAAGACACCCATCATTGTTATCATCTGGAATAAATCTCAACTTCTTCATATTCTTACAACCATAATGAACCGAAATGAATATCTGATAAGTTAAAATGTCAAAAGTCAAATTTCTATTTGTATTGAAGTGTTAATACCTCAGTTTGATCTTTACCGACAAATATGGTCCCAACCAATAACGCTAGGCAGAGTAGAAAAGCAGCAGGCAGAAAGAATCCATAATACACTCCTGCGTTTTTTGAACTTTTCAGCCATGAGACCTGAATAAACAAAAACAATTCTAAATAAACTCAGAAATTATCGTGAAGAGAGACAAAAAAAAGGTACATTTGAGCAAAAACTTTTCTATTTTTATAGCAAAATTATATTAGGCAGAAAAACGAAATCATGTGAATGCCCAAAATATAAGTCAGCTAGTTGGATACTATAATTACAAATAACAAAAGCTAACTTTTAAGGAAATGCTTAACCAACTGACAAGAATCAGCTAGTGCGCACTTTCCAAAATGTATCAAAGCTTACGTTATCAACCAAGAAGGTTTTGGTTCAAGTCACATCTAAGACAATGTTGTGTGTGAGTTTATTGCGTAAACAAATTTTCAATGACTAACCAAATAGCTCTCTCACATTCTCATGTCAAGTGCGCTAGTTTGTTCAATTGTTAAGGTCACAGTTTAAATTTTTTATATGGTTACTTTAGCCTCTTTTTTAGTATGCCACATCATTGTTAAAATTTTAGTTTGTCACCTTGTCCAATGCAAACGTGCAATACCTTCGAACTCATAAATGTTTAAAACTTTTTAAAAGGGTACGAAATTATGAGCATATTCATCTAGCTTCAGAGCAGAAAACTAAAAACAGTATCGAACTAATGGGCCGGCCACTAAATCTACATTTTGAAATTATATTTTTTTCCCACAGACAATTGTAACGAAATAAACCGCATTGATTGTCTAAGATAAAAAAAGGCATCCTAACATGAGTAACAATTCCTATGATATAAAACCAGCATGACATTGTAACAAACCATATATTTATTTTTGGAATGCAAAATATGACTTACAGCCATTGTCTTTCATTGAAATAAAGATGACCAGTTTCACCTGTGTTATGGTATAAATATTATGAATTAAATGATCAAACATAAAATTGTGTAAAAGAGTAGTAAATGATGGGAATTTCGGGAGAAATGATCCACCATTCTAGAAGAGCGGATAATCTGCCTGTTTCCATGGCCAATTGCATGAAACATATGGAGGGTATGAATGCCTCTCATTCTCTCTGCAAATCTCTATCTACCAAAATATTGAAATTTTTTAAATGGCCAAACTGCATAAAAAATTATTTAAGTCTAATTTCAATTAAAAGAATCTTTTTTCTTGTTAAAATATTAGGACAACTAACAAATTTAAAGGTTATATATATCTGTTTATTTTATGATTTTAAGTTCTTTTGGATAACAAAGTTTTCTAAGATACAAGGGGACTCATCCCCACCTTCCATCTGCATCTCATCCAAGGGCTGAGATTAAATCCCCCAGTTTATACTGTAGGGGTATTTTCGTCTTTTCACGTCAGGATATATATATATATATATATATATATATATACGGTTTTAACAAACACGTTTCATTATTCGTTCTTCTTCCCCGATTAAACTGGTACTTTCTCTTTGTATGTTTCTCTCTCTAGATATACTGTTTGTTAATAGTGCTTATTAATAAGCTTATTAGTAAGCTTATAAATAAGCGATTCCCATCTATTAATAAGCTTATTAATAGATCGGATTATTAAATACGCTTATTTATAAGCTTATTAACTATCCGATTGATTAATAAGCTTATTAATCGTTCGGATTGATTAATAAGCTTATAAATAAGCGTATTTAATCGAGCGGATTGATTAATAAGCTTATTAATCGATCGGAACGATTAATATGCTTTTTTATAAGCTTATTTTATGTGTCTGGTCTATTTTTATGGATATCGTTTATAAGCTTATTTAATAAGCTTTGATTCTTTTAGGTTTTAGATAAGCTTTTTATGAGTTGTTGTTTTTTCGATTTGCTTAGGTTTTAATGATGGTTCGAGTGATTCTAGTGGTCGTAGTGGTGTTGTTGATCATTCTACGTTGGTTGATTTGACTAGTGATCAGACTAGTGTCGATCAAGGTTTGGATTTGCCATCCGAAAGTGTTCTTCATAGTCTTGCGGATGAGATTTCTGCGTATGAACAAGACGGTGAAGAAGCGGAAGTTGTTAAGAGCAAGTTTTCTAGTTTTTGTTGAGCTTAGTGCATGTTGCCAATGTATCATATATGATAGCAACATATCATATATGATGTTTGTATTTTTACATAGATATGATAGCCATGTAACATATACTATCATATATGATACATGTCTATCATATATGATGTTTACATGATATGTTTTGAATTTTTCTAGTATTTTATAATCATATATGTTTTTATATGTTTCTTTTTGCAGAGTTGAATGCTGTGCGGAATCCTGAGTCGTATATCACTCATTCCAACTTTGATACTCCTGGTGGTACTGTTTACTACATTCCGAAAGTGCCTGTCTAGTTTTTACTTGTTAAAGGGAACGAGTACGATTCAGTTGAGCATTGCATTGCTGCTTACAAGAAGTATGCCGTTAAAGCTGGTTTTATTGTTAGGAAATCGTGTCAGAAAAGATTGAGGAGCGGGATTGTGAAGCAAAAGTATTTGGTTTGCAACATGAAGGGTTCCCCCAAGGATATATATGTAGACACCCTAGATTTGGAGAATGGTTACAACCAAATGAGGCATTCAAATCTGCATATCACCGGTTGTAAGCTCGTGCTGTGTTTGACTTGATCCCTGGTACGACGAAGTTCAAGTTGAATGTATTTGATACTATCCACAACCACGAGCTTGAACGTGAGGAGTACAAGCATCTGTCAAAGAATCAGAGGCAGTTAACATATGCGGAGCAGGTGTTTATTGTCAAGGCTCCGAGTGTGAATATCGGTGCTACAGGAGCTCATCACCTTCTGACCGGGATCAAGGGTTCTTATCTACTCGTTCACGGCACTACTGTTTACTTCAAGAACTTCTTTCGTAGCGTCAACTGTTACATCGGGGACTATGACGCGCATATGTTGATAAACAAGATGGAGAAGAGGAAGGAGTACTTTGCTGATTTTTCGTTTGATTATTTGGTTAACAAGGCTGAGCTTATTGGTTTATTCTGGGCTGATGAAGTCTCCAAGTACAACTATAAGGAGTTTTGTGATGTTGTCTCTTTTGATGCTACGTTTAAGACAAACAAGTACAAAATGGTATTTGTTCCTTTTACGGCGATTGACAACCATAGGAAGTGTGTTACGGTTGCTGCTGGTTTGCTCAAGTTCGAGACCACAGAATCGTATGTTTGGTTACTTAAAGCCTTCATCAAAGTGTTTGGTAAAGCACCTAGCATAGTAGTGACTGATCAAGATAAGGCGATGAGGAATGCCATTGAAGCCGAGTTTGTTGGTACAAAGCATAGGCTGTGCATGTGGCATATCACGCAGAAGCTTCCAACGAAGGTAATTTTTTTTAAGACTAGTATCATATATGATGAAGTAGCATCATATATGATATTTTAATAGTATCATATATGTTGAAGTAGCATCATATATGATGTGAGAACATAATTTGATTCATATCATTTGGTTTTTGTATGTCTTTGCAGATATGTGAGAAATATACAATGATTGGGTTTTTAAAGAGAAGTTGAACAAGATTATTTGGAACATGTACATTGGTCCCGAGGAGTTTGACACCAGATGGGGTGATCTGATGACAGAGTATAATTTGGTGGGACACAAGTGGCTGACGAAGATGTATGATATGCGTTCAACTTGGATCCCTGCTTATTTTTCTGACTCGCCGTTGTGTGGACTGATGAGGACTACGTCTAGATCAAAGAGCGAGAATTCTTTCTTCTCCCACTTTACCAATTCTAGCTCGACGCTTATGAACTTTATGAATTGATTTGAGACGGTGATGGAAAAGCAAAGGAGTGTTCAAGAGAGAATGGATCATAATACAATGGATATTGTTCCGAAGTTAAGGACCTTTCTCAAGATTGAGAAGCATGCTGCAATGGTTTACACTCGTACCTTGTTTGAGTTGGTTCAGAAAGAGATTTTCGTTGGATTATAGTATTTCCAGATAGATACTAAGAATGTGCTCTAGGGTTCTGAGGTTTCTGTTATCAGAGTTAGGCATTTTGTTTATGAAGAGCCTGGTAAGAAGAACAAGAAGAAGGTGAATGATAAGGTTACTGATAAGGGTAAAGTTGGCGAGTCTTCTAATAATATGAAAGATAAGGAAAATGACAATGATAAAGAGAAGGAGAAGGAAGATGATGAGGTTGACATGTTTACAAGAGAAGATGGGTTGTACAAGGTATGTGAGTTTTTGGTTGATATAATTATTTTTTGACATATCATATTTGATAAGCACATGTATCATATATGATATTCACTTCTTTTTTTGGTTTTTTTTCCCATGTCTTGCGCAACTTAGAGGATGGTTCAGTTATTTGTACATGCCAGTTGTTTATGAGGGTGGGGATATTGTGCAGGCATATTTTTTGCGTGTTCAAGAATGCCAATATCGAGATGATCCCTCAGCAATACATTCTTAAGCGTTGGACCAAGAACCTTATCCCGGCTGCGTTGAGGAACAAGAGGAACATGTATGGGGAGAAGAATGTTGTTTTGGAAAATTATTCGAGCGAGGCGACATCTATTGTTGATCATTGTGTGCATTTGTTGAGCAAAGACGAGCCTAGGTTGGGTGCTTTTGTTGAAAAGTTGAAGCAGCTGAAGAAAGATGTTGAAGCGGATTGCACGAATCCTCCATCTAAGAAGAAGATAGACTGTTTGGAGCAACTCGTTGGTGTCTCTCATCCATCGGTATGTTTGGTTGATAATCCTGGTGTTGGAACCCCTAGAGGACGTCCTGGGCGTCAAAAGCTGCGTATTAAAGGTGGTAGAGAGATAGCTATTGAGAAAGGCAAGAAGAACAAGATTACATGTTCGGTGTGCTGGGGTACTGATCATAACAAGAGGACTTGCACTAGTAAGCGATTGGAGGAAGTCGTTGTCGAGGATCCACCTGTTGCAGATGCAAGTACGAGTGGATGAAGTTGGATAGAAGAAAAGTGTTTGTTTTAGGATTTTTTTCCCGTTTTATTTTACTGTTTGCAGTTTCTGAACATGTCATTATGATGTATTATGCTATTTTGTCTTGATCACTTTGATTCATGAGAAGTTGATTTTGATACTCTATCTTTTTTTGGATAATCATATGTCAATGAGTCATGAGAAGTTGTGTTTAATCCCTTAGTTTTTTTTAGTTTTTTGCTTTTGTCAGTTTACAAGTTTTTTTGGACTATCAAATATGATACTAATGTATCATATATGTTAAGTTGTCAACACAACATATATGATACGTATGTATCATATATGTTAAGCTGTGTTCAATCCTTTAGTTTTTTTTAGTTTGTTTGCTTTTGTTAGTTTACAAGTTTTTTTTTGGACTATCAGATGATACTAATGTATCATATATGTTAAGTTGTCAACACAACATATATGATATGTATGTATCATATATGATAGTTTTTATGATACTAATGTTACTTCCTTCTAGAATTTCGTTTCTAGAGCAAGTGTGTTTTTACAAGTTTTTTTTAGACTATCATATATGAAACTAATGTTTAATATATGATAGTTTTGTTTTTAACGGTTTACATGTTTTTCAATATCCTTTTATTCTCTAGAAATTTAATACAAGAACAATACATATGAAACAAAATATTCATCTTCCATTTCATAATAGAAAATTCGACGGGTTACAAGTTAAAACAAGTTGTATCCACAAAATGCGGTACATCCTACTTTACCGCCAGCAACTTGTCTTCCCTACGATTCTATCCAAATGTTTTCCAATGGTACGTCAGGTGTAGGCGACATGACTCAGGGGTAGTCGGACTAATGGATTCCTATTAAGATCCACGATCTACGACCAGTTGACCCCAAGCTTAGAGCAACCCATCATGGGTTCTCTTGCATGCCGCGTACTCCTTTTCCGATTGGATAAGTCATCTAACTGCTTCTAATCTAAATCAGTTCACTAATCTCTTTGCCTAGCCTAATGTTCCAGTGGGTTAAGCGTTAAAGCTTATTAAGGTAGGCGCCATGACTCGGGGGTAGTCGGACTAATGGATGCCTATTAACCGATCCATGATCTACGACTAGTTGACCCCAAGTTTGGAGCAACCCACCATGGGTTCTCCTGCATGTCGCGTACCCCTTTCCCAGAGGATAGGCTAAGCAAAGTGAAAGTCTTAAACAAAAATCTAAATTATTACAGACCAAATTAAAAATAAAAGTCTTAAACTATATTTTCTTTTTGTCTTTTCTTCTTCAGATGGTGCTCTTGGCGACATCTCTGTCTTGTTCCTCCTTTCTTTTTTTGATTGCCTCTTTCATAACCTTTGTCTTGACTGGTTGCATCTGGTGGGTTCTTGCAAATTCATAAGCTTCATCGGTTACCTGCTGCCTCTTGGTGTTCTTCTCGTGTGATAATATCTTTGCAGCGATCATGAACCTTAGCTTCAGTATTTCCTTTCTTTGTTCATCTGAATCACTCGGGAAGTCTAAAACCCAACCTTTTGCACTTTCTCCCTCATAATGCTCCATGTGCATCATTACAAACACCCCACAATCGACGTCGTTGTGCATTGTTCCACACGTTGGTCTAATGATTGTATGCTTCCTGAGTTTTTTCGTCATCTTGTGTTGGACGCTCTCCATATACATCATAAACATTTTCATCTGCAAAACAAGCCCCAAGTTTATCATATTCTTTGGTGTGTTATTTTTTTAGATGCTTTTGAAATGCACAGATGTTCATGTTTTTTTAGTTTATTTATGTATTTAATGACTTACCAGTAGGTCACAATATGTCTGGTACTTGCTTTCTTATGTGCTGGCGACTTTTGAGTTATCGATGATTGACACAACGCCGTTGACGAGGTTGAAGACAACCAAGTAGTAGTGCTGGTGAGAGATGACAGGGAAGAACACATGCAGAGTTTTTATAAGTTATATTTTTTGAATCTATTGTAAACTGTAATATCATATATGTTTTAATCCTACTGCTTTTGATTGCATGTCACTCATCATATATGATAAGGTTTTATCATATATGTTGTACTTTTTTATTATATATGTTAGTCAAGTGTTTACCAGATTTACACTCTTCAACTTCAGCAAGTCCTCATCTTCTCCCATGGAGGTTCTCATGTTTTCTTCAAAATTTTGAAACTGCTTCTGGACGTCATACTGTCTGTTTGGCAGCTTCCAATCAAACATGTTTGCTGTCTGTATTGCATAATCAACAAGATATTTTTTTAGTTTGTGGACATAATTTTGTTTTAAAAAACATATATGATGTAAGATGTACTTATCATCATAGTTGACATGAAGTACTGTTTCTTCTTTCTTCCTCCTGTGCGTGTGTGTTCTTCAAAGTTTAGAACTTTTGAGTAGGTGCCGATGACAGGTGCATCTACCTTTAGACCCGGAGCCATTGTCTGCATGTTGTCCCTCATGCAAGCATAATTATGGTCCACTGACCCGAATATGAAATCCCTGCAAACATAGTTCAATTACTTTTTATCATATATATATGATCCTACTTGAATGATAATTAGTTTGTTAGTGTTTTAGCTTTTACTTACAGGTCGTCATTAATCATTGAGAACAAACTCTCGCCTATCATCAACTCTGCTACAGTGAGCTTTCCCTGTGCTGGTGCTTTCTTGTTTATGTAGTTTTAAAGGAGCAAGCGGGATGGCCTCTTTTGTACTTTTGCAGCATCATCTTCTTCTACCATCATCACTATCTGCTTAGATGTTGTTTCAGGCGTTTTTGTGATTTGGCTGAAAGATGGTGTTGATTTTAGAGACTTTGGTTTCCTCGACCCTCTTGTTTTCCTTTTCGCCATCTCGTCTTCCTCAAGCTTCTTTTTTTTGGCTTTCGATTGCAGCTTGGCGTTCCAACTCCATGCAATACCTGTCCAGGTATTCATCAAACTCTTGGTCGTTTTCAAACTCCCCAGACAATGGCTCGTCTATGTAAACAGTCTTATGAACATCTGCCAACATCGTTGCTTCTTTAGCTGATTTTGGTTGGTTAACCAACCCTGATTCGGTGACCAGTTGCTCTTTTGCAGTTTTCTTTTCTTTATCTTTTTTCCTTTTGAGCTTTTTGAGCAGATTCCTCATCCTCAGTTTGTATATTTTCAAGAGTAACTGGCTGTTTTTCTGAAATAGGAGCATCTTTTCTTTTTCCATCATCCGTGGAGGTTTGCTCCCAATCCATGAAATCCACATCAAGCCCATCGTCCTTGTTTCTCTTGAATACCACCTGGTATTCTTTGCATAGACCAAGCAATGTGTCATCATTTTCAAACTTTCTAAGTCCTTCTCCAAGTGTTTCAGCAAGCACTCTCCTTGCCTAATATATCTCTCCAAATCGATCAATACTTTTTTCAACAAACTCATGCATAGAAAAAAGTATGTTGTTAGTGTATTAGTATCTTTCATATATGATACTTTATCATATCATATATGACAGTTCATACTATCATATATGAAAATCATAGTTTTTTGTTTTACCTCTAGTGTTTGTGGTTTCCTGTCTTTAATTAGAAGTCGTTGTTTTTGTACACATCAATCCCCATATGGACATCTTCTTCCTTGTACTCATCTTGATGCTCTAGGTTCCCCAAAAATTGATTTTTCATTTCTTCTTGTATTCTCAACTTCATTAACCGACCGTTCCAGCTTCTTATTGCTAGTCTTTGCCGCATCACGGCTACGCCTGGGAAGTAAGTTGAGTCCAAGTAAAGCAGCTGTGAAAAGAACAAGTTTGTTTTGGTTAAAGACAACGAAAACATACAAAGTAAGTTTTAAATTTTTTTTAAAAAAGTTGGTTTTACTTACACACAAGAAAGTAGCAGGTCCGTTGTACCATCTTTTTACAGCTTGTTCGTTCCATTTGCTTTTACTTTTCTCGAGGCATTCTAGTATATAGGACGACCAGTCGATCTCATTAATGTTGTGTTGCTCTGTGACCTTTTTCAAAATCTTCAAAAGGACTTTCCCACCAGAGTCTAAGTTGCACATCGTGCCACCAAAGAGCATAAGGAAGTTCATTATGAAGGTGAAGTCTGCTGTGTTGGTCGACTGGATCCTTTTTGAAATTGTTGATGGGCTTGGTTTTAATGTGTCGTATTGAGCCTTCCATTCTTCGATGAAAGCTTCATCATTTTCCCTTTCCGGCAGTTCATTAAGAGATATTGTCCCCATCGGGACACCAAGCATTTGTTGCACCCTTTCTCTTGTTATTTTGATCGATCCTTTGGGGAGTCTCAGTTCCATGCTTTGTAGATGGAACTTCTCGACAACATGGTACAGAAGGTGTGAAGACAGCTCGTCTATGGGAAACTCAATGTACCTCTCAAAACCGATTTGTTTTAAAACTTTCTTTCTCTCATCTGACAGTCCAGAGGTTGCTTCGAACAACGATTTAGGTGAGCATCTGGTCAAGGCAGTAGGGTATACCTTTGGCTGCTTCTTTTTCGTCGGACCTCTACCCTTCTTTTTTTACCAAAACCATCTTGTAGTCGTCGTCTTCTTCTTCAGTTTCGTATTTTTTTTAACTTGTTGCCTTTAGAAGGTGAAGGTTTGACAACTAGCATCTTTGATGTGCCAACCGCATGTATAGGCTCGTTCTCCTCGTCATCGTCGGTTTTGATTTTCTCATCCATCAGCTCATCTTCTTCTCCTTCACTTGATTCTTCCTGCGAAGGTGTTTCTTTTTTTACGGTTGTTTTTTTGCCCCCGCTGTATGTTTGCTTTTGTCTTTTTGTCCCTTTATGTGGACGTTTTGCTTCTTGCTTTTTTTCCAATTTCCTTTTTCCGGCTTTTTTATCCTTATTTTCCACTTCAGAAAAGCTTGTTGTGTTGAAAAATAGATTGAAATGTGTTAGTATTATACAATCAATGATGAGATTGCTTTTATACATAGTCTCATCGTCCAAATCGGGCTTAAAATGCATAAAATATCATTAAAACTGCCAAATATATGTTCGTGTTTGTTGCTTGTGTATTTTTAGGTACGGATATTGAGGAAATGACAAAATGATCACAAGCATCATTCAAAAACGAACACGGGAAACGAAGCCGCACAATGAACCGGACCCAAATCTGGAATTTCCAAAATGGACCTTGAAGAATTGAAGATTGGCAAGTTTGGTCCCTCAACTTTTGAAGATTAACACTTTATACCCCTCAAATATTCATAATTATGAATAGGGTCCCTAAAGTTTGAAGACATTACAAGTTCAGTCCTTGAAGAATCCAAGAATTGCATTTGAAGCCCTTGGAAAAAGTTTGGAAACATTTAGTGCCAAAAATGACAAGTTGCCAAAAGTTGATACAAGTAAAAGGGGCGTTGTTGGCTATTATTTACAATATGAAAGAAGAGTGAAACTTGAGGGGGTCAACCAGCCAGACACCTAAACCTTTCCCAGCCAATCATTCCCACACATCACCCCATCCCACCAATACATTTCCACCACGTCACCACCCCCCTCCATGTCACCTTCCACCCACTATTAATTAACTGATTAATAAATCAGTTAAATACTTTCACTCCTAACACTTTTTTAAACTAATTTTCCCCCAAAATGGATTGAAACTTCCCCAAATCACACATAAACCCTAATCTTAATTACCTATCAAAACAAAGGGGTATTGGCTGTTAACCTCCAGAATAGTGATTAAGGGCACTCTCATCCATTCCCACCTCCCAAAACGTCCATCACTTTCCCACATCAACCAACCCATGTGTCCCCTGCCCCACAAAGAAGAAGAAAACAAAGATGGTCCAGAGAATCAACGTCTCACACATATTACTTGCTCCCAAAGCTATAACAAACGATCAAGATCAAGTTTTAACAGCTGGCATCTCTTCATCAATCACATGGCACGATCTTTGACCAAGGACTCAAGGGCATTTAGGGAAAATCAGTATCTAGGGTTTACACATTGTAATATTTTATTAGTTTTCTAGATTATTCTCCTAGCTAGTATATAATGAGACGTTTTGTGTCCATTATACTTGTTCCAGTTTTTAGCTTTCATCACTTGTACTCCTTTTTTATTTAATATAAAAGTTTGGTATTTGAAGTTCAAAGTAATTCCTTTTTATGATTTTCTAAAAGTTGGTGTGTGACTGAAAGCTTGCTGAGTTCCATTTTTAAATTGTGAAACACTTTGTGTGTTTAAGTTTCAAAAAGGTTTTTCAAAGGTTTTCAAGTGGGTTCAAATTTCAAAAATCAGAAACTCCAAAGAAGTGAAAGTGGATTTGGAGGTTTAGATTTGTGAATTTGAACTTGTTTAAAACATGTTTAAGTTTCAAGGTTATTTGGTTTCAAGGTTTTAAAAAAGGTGTTAAAATCAGAAAGTTGTATTGTGCTTGTGTTCTTCATTGTCTATTGCAGGTTTCATTGTTGATTGTTTTGTCCAAGTGTTCAGCTCAGGCCCCAGCCTGATAGGAGGTGGCTAAGCTGCCACTAAGGGACCTGGATGTAGGTCCCTTGAGGTAAAAATCCTGTCCATTTTCAGATTTTCAGAAATTTTGTGATCTGATATGAATTTGGTGAAAAGGTGTTTTATGTGTGTTCTTGTGGTTTGATTTGAGTTAACTGGTTGTATTATGCATGTTTAGATTGTTTAGAATCAATTTGGTAAGGTTTTGAATTGATTTGCTTTGGACAAATTTCATTTCCAGATTTAAAAAGGGTGTTTGGATCAAGGCTTAATATGGCTTAGATTGTTTAGATTTTGCATGTAATCCTGTCTTACACACTCATTAGTTTGTCATTAGGTGACACCTGCATTTTGGTTTCATTTTGACAAGTTTTAAGATGGTTTGTATGTAAAAATTTGGCTAAAAATAGCTTTAATCAGAAAACTACTCTTTGTGTCTGTTTTGTGATTTTTTGTGCCAACCAATCTTGCTAGTTGTTAGGTTATTGGTTATTTCAGGTTTGTGTTCTGCTTTTGTGCCTTGTTTTTGGATTGTGTGCAAATTATTGGCCTTAGAAATTCATTTTTGTGCATATGTAATCAGTCAACATTAAGCTTCATCAGAAACCTTGTTTGTGCTCATTTGGTTTGAATTTGTGAATTACTTGCTTATTTTTGTGTTTCCAGTGACTCCCTATACTCAACTGAGTATAGGGGTGCCCATTGTCCATCAAAAACATAACAAAAATCCAAAACAATCAAGTCCTCCTGATTGTCTTCACATGTGAAGAAAGCACTTTGTGTTCATCAGTTATTCAAGTCCAATCTGGGAACGTTTTGATTTTTTGCAGTTTAATTCTAGTTGTTCTTTGATTAAATTTGTGTTTTGAGTAAGTAATTGTTACTGTTTTGGGTTTTAAAGTTTAAAAAAAAAAGTTTTTTTTTCAAAAAGGACTGGCCAGGACTCGAACCTGCGCCATCCTCCTCACAACACACACTCATTACCATTGCGCCCTTGGGTCTTTTACTGACCAAGGTTGGTTTCAATATATACTTAAGGAGTTGTTGTTTGGGCTTTTCAAATATAAGTCGTAGCTAAATAAGCCCATAACTGCTTATTGGCTTAGCTTATTAGCTAGTTTTCATTTTTCCTAAGTTTGTAACTTAGTTTAGGATTTTTCTAGCCTAAGCTTGGAATTTTCTCTTTCTTTATTTATTTTTAATCATTTTTTAATTACCCGTTTTTAGATAATTAATTTAAAAATAGTAAAAGTAATTTTAAAAATCTGAAAAAATAGTTTTTAGGTTTTTATTTATATTTTTGAGGTTTACAGCTATTTAAGTTTTCAAAAAGTCTAATTTTTGATTTTATAGGATTTTAGGGTTTTTATCCAACTTTAAAATTTAATATAAAATTATTAAAAAGGTTTTAGGAACTTTTAATTTCATTTTTGTCTTAGTTACATTATTTAGGATTTTTGGTAATTTTTTAGAATTTTTTAGTGAACTTTGAATTTTTTTGATTATTTTATTATTATTTTATTATTAAAAATTGAAAATTAGTTTTTTCTACTTTTTTCATTTTTCCTAGATTTTAGACACATAATTAGGAATTTTGTAACTTTCCAAATATTTTTTAGGCTTTTCAATTATTTTCTAGAATTAATTTAAGTTTTAATAGATTTTAATAGTTTTTAGGTGTTTAAAAATAGTTTTATTTGGTTTTAAAATTTTAAAAAATACTTTTTAGCTTAATTAGGTTATTTTTGAGGTTTACAAACTATAAAATCTTGTTTAGGGCTTTTTAATAATTAATTGTGATTTTTAGGGCTTTAATTAGCATTAAAAAGTCATTATCTAATTAATTAAAAGGTTTTAGCAAGTTTGGATTTTTTGTAAACTCTTAGAATATTTTTGTTGATTTTTAGTAATTTTTAGGTTAAATTTTTTATTTTTGCACTATTTACGGTTTTACGTTCTCGCCTTTTTCGTCATAGTTTAATCCGTCTTCGTAACCGTCTTTCCTTTCTTATTTCTCTTTTCTTTTCTCTTCTCATTATAATAAAATCACAATCAAAATCAACTCATTACACAACGCACTAGCCTCCTCGAGAACGATCCCCCACAAAGGGTCATAAGTGTTTACGTTTTCCTAAACGTACACTTAATACTTACCGCTTTTACGCACCTTTTCCTAAAGGTCGTATTTTACCACAACCATTTTGGCGCCGCAGCCGGGGAGGCGTGTTGTGTTTTGATTTGGCATTGTTGTTTTTATACTAACCATAATTAGTATTTGTATTAGTAGCACTCTACTAATACGTATTATCGGTTTTTGGTTTTTGTGTGAATATTACTAATATATTGTATACGTAGAACAATAAATTCACAAGTACTCCAAATACGTGAGAAATCACAACCTTGACTTGGGAGGTCATTACCCAATCATTGTATTCGAATCTCAAACCAAAGAAAAAGGCAAAAATAGATAAATACTTTCGTGAAGCTCGATTTTGATAATACAAACTATAAGGTGGGTATAAGGCGGTTGTATTTCACGACCTAAAGGAAAAAGGCTCTTAAGTGCTTCGCGCCGCCTCGTTTCCTCCGCTTGCTTGTGCGTATTTGATTTTGAGAGTGAATCGAGGGTTTTGCCGCCCAAAGTATTATTACATATCATATATATTTTCTTGGTTTCTATTGATTAAACCCTCTTGAACGATTTGGTGTTCCACCATCGTTCTAAAGTCATCGAAGGCGTTCACTTCACGTGATCGTTTTCATTCCTTGAGGCTTCTTTAATAAAGAGATTTGATTAAGGAGGAGATTTGTAGATTTTTGTCTACTTAATACATTTCACCAATTTCCAAAAAAGTTAATACAATCAAAAACCACAAAAAAATTAAAAAAACACAAAATACCAAAAAGAATCTTCTTTGCTCGTCTCCTCGTTGTACGTGACGTTTATGCTAACTCGTAATCAAGCAAAACGTGCACGTAGACGAAAGAACAAAACTCCCACTCCAACTCATTCTAGCGAGGAGTCTCCTATTGACGAACCCATTGTACGAGAAGCACCTACCATGGCGAATTGAACTATGATGGAGTTACTTCAAGCACCCACCGAGGGTTATGGAGATGCTATTGTGATTCCCGCTATCCTTGCGGAGAATTTTGAGGTGAAAACGGGTTTGTTGTCGATGATCCAAAACAACAAATTCCGTGGTGATGAGAAGGACAATCCCCACAACCATATCCGCCAATTCAATCGTCTTACCGCCACGTGCAAATTCAAGGATGTCTCGAATGACTCGATTAAGATGATGCTTTTTCCGTATTCCTTAGCGGGGCCCGCTAAAATTTGGTTAGAGAAAGAGCCACCCAATTCTATATTGACGTGGAAGGATCTCGTTTCGAAGTTTGTGAACCAATTTTTTCCGCCCTCTAAGACTACGCATTTGAAAAATGAGATTTCTAAATTTTCACAAGAATCAAATGAAAGTTTTTCAACGGCTTGGAATAGGTTTAAGGAGATGTTACATGAATGTCCTCATCACGGTTTTTCTGACTTGCACCAAATAGACACGTTTTACAATGGACTTAACGATCATGAAAGAGATTATTTGAATGCCGCCGCGGGTGGTAATTTTTTGTGTAAAACGGTCGAGGAAGCTTTGGTCATAATTGAGAATAGGTCTAAGGTTTATAGCCCTCGTAACACACCAAGTGTTGCCAAAATGGGCTCGTCATCGTCTCGTAGTATTAATGCTTTACATGACGAAGCAAATGAAGAAAATCGATTTTTTGATAGATTTGCTAACCTTATGAACCATTGGAAAGCTCAAGAAGCTTCAAATTCTGCTTCGGTTAAAGCGGTTTCTAAGAGTTGTTTGTCGTGTGGTGGAGCTCATGATCTTTCCGAGTGCATTACCGCGGATGGTAACACTTCGAGTGCTTATGTAGCCACGGGAACTTATAACCAAATCGGTCAAGGTTCCCGCCAAAATCAAGCTCCACCAAATCAAAATGCTAATAATTATCGCAACAACAACCAAGGAAATTACCAAGGAAATCAAAGGAATTACAACAAGGGTAATTATCAAAGTGGAAATGGGCAAATTTCTAATCAAAACCAAAACCGTGATTTTCAAACTTCTACTCAAGGTTTTCAAAATGATCACACCAAAAATCTTCAAGGAGAGTTTTTGAATTATGCTAAGGCTAATGATGCTAAGTTTGACAATATGCAACGTGAAATGGTTAGCTTAAGATCCGAGTTGAAAAACGAGCTTAAAAACAAACTTGCTAATGAACTTAAAACTCATGCTAATAAAATGGAAGGAAATGTCACACGACTCCAAAAAAATCAACAAAAAATGGAGCAAGGACAACATGAGATTAAGCAAGAATTGTTAAAAGCGGATGCTAGGCAATCAAAATTTGAAAACCGTATGGCTAAAATGTTTGAAGCTATCATGTGTAAGCCCTCTTCTTCGGGTGGTCTTCCTAGTGATACCATCGTGAACCCGAAAGGAGAATTGAAGGTTATTACTACTCGTAGTGGTAAAACTTTCAAAGAACCCATTTCTCGTCCAAGTACTTCTATGGAGAAGGAAAAAGAGAAAGATCCCGAGGTTGTGGTAGAAAAGGAGCACATTACAAGCCCACGAAGTACCGCTCAAACCATACCTACGGTTGAACCCACACCAATCATGGAACCCGAGATTCCAAGGCCGATGCCTATGCCTATGCCCCAACCCACACCACCTTTACCCTACCCTTCAAGACGAGACAAGGAAAAGGCACAAGAACGAAATAATTATCAATTTGAACTTTTTATGAAAATCTTTCGTGACTTGCATTTTAATATAAGTTTTGCCGACGCCTTAGTCATGATGCCTCGATTTGCCGCGAACTTCAAAAGTATGTTGAATAACAAAGAAAATTGCAAAAATCGTCTAGTTGTTCATTGGTTTTTCTAAGCCGCATACCTCAAAAAGTCGGTGATCCCGGCAAGTTTTTAATCCCATGTGCTATACAAGACATGGAAGAATGCTACGCCTTGGCCGATCTTGGTGCTAGTATTAATTTGATGCCTCTTGAGATTTTTAAATCGCTCAATCTTCCAAATCTCACTCCTTCAAGAATGTCAATCGAAATGGCCGATCATTCTACGATTCTAGCTTGTGGAGTAGCCGAGGACGTCTTTGTAAAAGTTGGAAAGTTCTACTATCCTGTAGACTTTATTGTTGTTGACATTCCCATCGATCCTAAAGTTCCGTTAATTTTAGGTCGATCTTTTTTGGATACCTTGAGAGCACTTATCGATGTGCATGCAAGAAAAATCACTCTTCGTTTCAATGAGGAAGAACTCGTCATTAATGCAACCCAAAACTCCACTCTTTCTCATGTGTATTCTATCACATCTTTGTACAATGTCAATCCCATCAAAAACATTTGCAAAAAGATTTCAAATAGAGTTTTAGGAGTTGTTGAGAAAAATGAAGTTCCGTCCCCTCCGCCGGTGGTGATTAAGAGTGTTAAGCCTACGATTCCAATCTTGAGTGATTCTTCGGATGATGAATACGTTGATCCCGATGGGGGAGTTTTCTTTGTCGACAAACGTTTTGAAAACTTACCACCACCTTTACCAAAACGGTTTCTGTTAGGACCATTGTAATAGTTATATGTAATAGATAGACTAGGAGGTATGTAGTTCCTCCTGGTCCTAGTAGTAGTAGGAGCAAGTCCTGCTCCTGGTCCTAGTCGAAGTCAAACTTTATTATTTACTTAATATTCTGTTAGGATATGCATGAGATATGTTAGGAAAGGATATGCATATCAGTTTTACACGTTTT
The DNA here is from genome assembly GCA_025667525.1 of Glebionis coronaria. Lineage (NCBI taxonomy): Eukaryota > Viridiplantae > Streptophyta > Magnoliopsida > Asterales > Asteraceae > Glebionis > Glebionis coronaria. The sequence goes on along the minus strand of CM046882.1, from coordinate 68,415,927 downwards.
CTTTAATGCTGTATTAGGGTTTCCTTGTAGTATAAAAGGAACCTTAGGCAGAAGGGTTAGACACACCTTCACAAAACGTAGTTCTAGTCATTATCAATATTAGAAATCCTTAGAAAGGATCAAGTCTTTATAGTTATTATGTTCTTCTTGATTATATTTATATTTTACATTCATATTGTGTATAGAGTCTCTTTGTGATTTGACTTGTGATTACAGAAGTCATTCACCGGTCCTGACAGGCTACAAGATCTACATCTGGTAGACCCAACAAGTGGTATCAGAGCCTGGAAGGGTCTCTATACAAGAAGAATCAAGTTTTCTTATTACTGACATTTTGTTTATCATGTTTGCCTCAACTTCTACTCAAACAGGAGAAGACAGCACTCCTAAAATTGTGCAACCTCAGCAGATCCTGGCTACGGTTTCTAACACGAATGGTAAATTCCCTCTTCTGAAGAAGGGTGAATATGATAACTGGGCAATGAAGATGGAATGGTGGATCACCAACACTGATCAAGATCTTTGGAAGATCATTCTGAATGGGAACAGCAGGAAGCTTACTGGACGAGACAAGAATGGTAATATTACTCTTCTTGACCCTAAATCTCATGAGGAAATCATAGCTATTCAGAAGGAGGTAAAAGCAAAAACGATTTTGCTTCAATCTCTTCCTGAAGATCACATGGGTGACTTCTACCATTTGGATGATGCCAGAGAGATCTGGAATGGCATAAAAGCAAGGTTCGGCGAGAATGAGGAGTCAAAGAAAATGCGAAGGTCAATGCTGAGAGATGAATTCACAGAATTCAAAATCTCAGAAACTGAAGGTCTAAATCAAGGGTATGATAGGTTCCAGAAAATATTGAGCCAATTGAATCAACTTCGGTCAAAGCCTGATGATGGTGATATTAATGCAAGGTTTCTTAAAGCCTTACCCTACTCATGGAATCAGGTGGTGATCTCTCTCAAAGCCAAAGGTGGGCTTGACTATCTCAGCTTCGATGATTTGTTTCATAAGCTCAGAACTTTTGAACCTCATGTGAGAGGCTTTTCAAGCGACTCTTTTCCCACTCCTGCTAACTCGGCCTTTGTGAGTTCTATGGCATCCAGTCCTATGTCATATGCAAGTAGCCCAAGCAATATTGTGTCCTCTCAGCACACTTTCCAGCATACTTCTGCTCCTGAACCTACTGCCAAGTCTGGTAGTATGGTAGAAGCTGTTCTTCATTCTTTTTCATTCTTTTGTGGCTGATGTTAATGCTGAACAACAACTTGCTTTTGATGACTTCAAACAGGTCGATAAACTTGACCTGGATGAGATGGATCTTAAATGGCAGATGGCCATGCTTACTCTTAGGGTTCACAAGTTTGAGAAGAAAGCAGGAAGGAAATTTAATTACAACCCTCGGGAGCCAGCAAGATTCGATAGAAGCAAGGTGTGATGCTATAACTGCCAGCAACAGGGTCACTTTGCAAGGGAGTGCCCCAGCAAGAATGATCAGGAGAAGAGCAGGTACTCCGCTTTCAAGGTTCAGGAGATAAAAGATGACAAGAAGGCATTGGTATCTGTTGACTCTATGGTCAACTGGAATGATCATCAGGCTTCTACTCTGGAATCAGCTGAGTCCTCGACTGACGTGTTTGCAATGATTGCTGGGAATCTCTCTGATGCAGAAGAAGCAGACGAGTTTGCTCTTATGGGCATCTCACCTCAGGTCCAACATTGTCCTCTTGGTTGTCATGATAAATACTCAGAATTGTTGTCCCAATTTAATGAAGTAAATGATCAAAATGATAAGTATTTTTTAGAGGTTCAAGCCTATAAGGCTTCATTAAATACTTTGGAACAACAAAAGAGGTGGTTACAAGATACACAACGTGCGTATGAGGATAAAATCAGGATACTAAGCATTGATTTAGAAAACACGACTAATATGCTTAAATATACAGAAACAGAAAGAGATGCTAGTATCAAAGAAAAAGAGGAGATGCAATCTAAATTAGATGCTACAATGCTAAGATTTGAAAAATGGCAAAAGGCACCTAAAAATCTTTCAAAATTAATTGATAGTAGCATGTCTGGCAGAACTAAAAGAGGCTTAGGATTTGAAAAATATATTGATTCAGAAGATGTATTTGATTTATCTTTTTCAAGTGTCTTTGATGCTGACAAAGAGGATGAGGGCAAACCTAGTTACAATAGGTTTAAACCAGCAGCAGAAATGCATGCTGTCCCTCCTCCTCTTACTGGAACTTTTATGCCCACTTCATGGCATAATGACTCGGATGGATCACAGATGCTTGAGTCCCCATCAAGTTCTACTAATACTAATGACTTTGTCTCATGTATTTTCAGTGACAAAGCCGGTGACTCTGCATCTAGTGGTTCAAGTGAAGAGTCAAGACCTACAAGTTCCAAGTTGAATGAACATGCTGCTACTGGTGCTAGGAAGTGTGAAGAAAAAGTTGTTGTCAAGTCAAGTGTGTCTGGTCCTAGTTTATTGAGTCATAGGAAGAATGATTTTCCTCGAAATGTGTGTAATAAAGTAGGCAGTATGAAACAATCTCATTCCAATAAAAGGTCTTTCAAAACATGTTTTGTTTGTGGTAGTGCCTTTCATTTAATTAAAGATTGTGATTATTATGACACACATGCTTCTGTTAATCATGCTTTTCCTGCTCCTGGTCCACCAGGAGCTGCCCCATATGCTTCTAGAAGGCTTAATCCTAGTGCTCAATTGTTTACTTCTTCTAGAAGGTCCTCTCCTTTAGCTTCTGATTATTGGAGAAATATTGGATTTCAAACCACCAGTAATTATTTTCAAAATTTTAATCCAATCTATCCACATAATTTGGACCACACGTATTTTGGTTTGGGAAATTTGGGAACTGCTGTTAAGCCCTCAGCAGGTTGTTCTTGGTCAAATAATAATACCCATATGATGCATAGGCAACCAAGGAACAACGGTGGATCTCATCAATCTTCTTGGCACTCTTCTAATGATCCACAAGGCAGGCTCAAACCTGAAAAGGTTTGGGTCCCCTTAAGACACTAACTTTTGCAATTTTTATCTTGTTGTTGTAGGTTACTCCATACCAGGATCCTAGTCAAGGCATTGTTGATAGTGGCTGCTCCAGGAGCATGACTGGAAATAAAAGTCTTCTCTCTAACTTTGTACCATTTCATGGAGGCAAGGTCTATTTTGGTGGGGGTGAAGGCAGAATCACTGGTAAAGGAACGATAAAGACTCCTAATCTAAATTTTGAGCAGGTCTACTATGTGGAAGCACTTCAACACTTCAACTTGATTTCGGTCTCTCAGATTTGTGACAAGAAGCAGTTTGTTCTCTTCACCGATACTGATGCACTTGTGCTCTCCAAAGACTTTCAGCTTCCGGATGACTCACAAGTTCTACTCAGAATCCCTAGAAGACACAATCTCTATAGCATCCAGTTGAATGAAGTCAACCCTACTGGTCAACTAGCATATCTAGTTGCTAAAGCCTCAGAAGATGAAGCCACTAAATGGCACCGAAGGATGGGGCATGTAAACTTCAAGACCATTCACAAACTTGCAAATCTGAATCTGGTCTCTGGTTTACCTCCCAAGATGTTTAGAAATGATATAAACTGTATTGCCTGCAGCAAAGGCAAACAGCACAAAGCATCCTTCAAAGCCATTACTGCTCTTAGTCTTATTACTGAACCATTGCAGCTTCTACACATGGACCTATTTGGTCCTACTTCCATTAGAAGCATTGACCACAAGCAATTCTGTCTGGTAGTAACTGATGGATATAGCAGGTTTACGTGGGTGTTCTTCATGGCTGCCAAGAGTGAGACCTACTCAATTCTTAGAGATTTTCTTACCCTGATAGAGAACCAGTTGTCTAAGAAAGTTAAAGGTATTCGTTGCGACAATGGAACCGAGTTTAAAAATAAAGACCTCATCACACTTTGCAATGCTAAGGGCATCAAAAGAGATTATAGTGCTGCAAGGACTCCTCAACAGAATGGTGTGGCAGAAAGAAAGAACAGGACACTAATAGAAGCAGCAAGAACTATGCTTGCCGATTCCAAGCTTCCAACCATGTTCTGGACAGAAGCTGTTAATAATGCAAGTTATGTTTTGAATAGGGTTTCTATTACCAATCCTCACAAGAAGACTCCTTATGAGCTGCTCACGGGCAAAGTTCCAAATATTGCTCATTTGAAGCCTTTTGGGTGTCCAGTCACCATTCTGAATACTAGTGACTATTTGGGGAAGTTTGATGGCAAGGCAGATGAAGGATACATTGTGGGATATTTAGCTCATTCTCAGGCTTATCGTGTCTACAATCTTCAAGCCAAACGGATCATTGAAACTATTGATCTCAGGTATTTTGAGGAGAAGTCAAACATCCAAGGCAAGGGTCCCGAATGGTATTTTGATCTTGATTATCTTAGTGATTCGTTAGGATATTTTCGTTTCAAAACTAACCATGCTGCAGGACCACAAGTGTTTGCAACTTCTGGTACTGGTGTTCCTTCTAGTCTTTCTGATTCAGATGATGAGGATGACATTTTTGTGGTTCCATCCTATTCCACCACAGTTTCTCCTACTCCTCCTAGTGATGCAACTCCATTGGATGTACAGGATTCCCAAGCAGCTCTTGACACTCTTCTCAAACAACAACAAGAAGCTACTAAAGCAGCTGCTCAAGGTAGTTTTGAGTTTCCCTTAGTTGAGCCTACTGACAAAGTTGCTCCTGGTACTCCAGTTTCTGCTCCTAGTGCTAGCTTATCACCTACTGGTACTCCGGCTAGTGAGTCTGCTTCCAATTCTCGTTTCTCCAGTCCTTCTGATTTGGGGAACCGTCAAAAGAAGTCTTCTACCAAGCTGGATGATATTCATAAACAACCAGTCGATGGGATTTTCCAAAAGGCTTCATATGATGATGACTTTGTTGGTGATCTTAATAACTTGGCACCAGAAGTGGAGGTTTCTTCCAATCCAGTCTTGCAATCACATAAAGATCATCCTACCACTCAAATAATTGGAGATCCTGGTTCTACTGTCAAGACACGCAGAATGCAGCAGAAGGCCTCGTCTGATCATCATGCTCTTGTGGGCTATATTGAGGATCAAAAGCGTAATAATCATACGGACTTTCAACACTGTTTGTTTGCTTGTTTTCTTTCACAGGTGGAACCTAGGTCTGTTTCTCATGCTCTTGAAGATCAAAGTTGGGTGAAGGCTATGCAGGAGGAAATGCAGCAATTCTTGTTTCAGAATGTTTGGGTTCTGGTTGACTTACCAGATGGAAAGACAGCTATCAATACCAAATGGATTCTCAAGAACAAGAAGGATGCACGGGGAATTATCGTAAGGAATAAAGCTAGGCTTGTCGCACAAGGACATACTCAAATTGAGGGCATTGACTATACTGAAGTTTTTGCTCCGGTTGCAAGGATCGAGTCCATTCGTCTGTTTTTGGCCTTTGCTTCTTATGTGGGCTTTATGGTGTTTCAAATGGATGTCAAGAGTGCATTCCTCTATGGCAAGATTGACGAGGAGGTGTATGTTACTCAACCCAAGGGCTTTGTAGATCCACTTCATTCCAAGAAAGTTTACAAGGTGGTGAAGGCTCTTTATGGGTTACATCAGGCTCCTAGAGCTTGGTATGAGCGTCTTTCAACTTTCTTGTTAAAGAATGGCTATAGAAGGGGTACTATTGACAAAACACTATTTCTTCGGAGGAATACAAAGGACATTATACTTGTTCAGGTTTATGTGGACGACATTATCTTTGGTTCTACACGGAAGGAATGGTGTGATGAGTTTGAACACTTGATGAAAGGCGAATTTCAGATGAGTGCGATGGGAGAACTTTCTTTCTTCCTTGGTCTTCAGGTCAAGCAACAATCGGATGGGATTTTTATCAGTCAAGATAAATATGTCCATGAGATTCTTCAGAAGTTTGACATGGATCCTCTTAGACCAGCAGCAACTCCTTATGAAGTTGCTAAAATCAAACTTAAGAATGAGCCAGATCCCCCGGTAAATGTTCACATGTACAGGTCTATGATTGGCTCTCTCATGTACTTGACTGCATCACGTCCGGACATCATGTTTGCAGTAAGTGCTTGTTCTAGACACCAGGTGACTCCAACTGTTTCGAACTTAAATGCAGTGAAGAAGATCTTCAAGTATATCAAGGCTCAACCTAAATTGGGTCTATGGTATCCTAGAGAATCACCTTTTGTTCTAGAAGCCTATAGTGATAGTGACTATGCTGGTGCTAATAATGACAGGAATTCTACTACTGTTGGTTGTCAGTTTTTGGGTCGTCGACTTATTTCATGGCAATGCAAGAAACAGACAATAGTAGCTACTTCTTCAACAGAAGCTGAATACGTTGCTGCTGCTAGTTGTTGTGGACAAGTTTTGTGGATCCAAAATCAGATGTTGGATTATGGTTTCAATTTTATGAATACCAAAATTTTTATTGACAATCAAAGCACTATTTGCATTGTGAAGAATCCGGTTTTTCATCAGCGGACAAAGCATATTGAGATTCGGCATCATTTTATACGGGATGCCAATGAGAAGAAGCTGATACAGGTTCTTAAAGTTCATACGGATGACAATGTTGCTGATTTGCTGACTAAAGCTTTTGATGGTCCTCGGTTTAACCACTTGGTGGTTCATATTGGGATGGTCAATCCTTGAAGACTAGGATTGAGGGGATGCAAAGCCTAAGGGGAGGCTTTGTGTACATATTAGGACAGACTAACGTATTGATAGATTTTAACAACATATTTTCTTGGTACTGATGGTGTGTGGTGCTTCTGATGGAGGATTTTGCTCTCTTCTGGTGGATATGGCCTTCATGACTGGCTTCTGGTCCTCCTTGGTCAGCTTCTAATTATACTTGGTTGGCTTCTGGTGGGTTAAAATCCTTCCATGTCAAGTGGTGTTTGGCTTCTGGTACTGGTCTGGCATACTGTTCATTCCTTTTGTCCTTTGTTAATCACGTTTTGCTCCTAGTCTGACCATTGTGTGCTTTGACTTTTGGTCAACGCTCCCAATCCTGGTATTTACAGTTTTAAATTATGCATGGTTAATTGGGAGTTGGTAATTATGTTAAAAAGGGCAAGTGGTTACTATGCAATTATGGTTTAATTTAAAAGGGCAATCCCCCATTAATAGGGGTCAATGAACAGTTACCACTTTCTCTATTTATGGTCAACATACACCCTTGACTCACTCATTACAATAAAAACACACACAAAACCGCTCCTACTATCTTCACCCTAATCACAATCTTTCTTCCATCAATTCATCAAGATCCATGGCTGCTCTTGCTTACCAACCTGCTCACAACCGTGTTGCTTATCTGGGGGATGGTCCACATCGTGAACATTTTGCTGACATCTTAGATTTCATTGAAGCTTCTAACCTAAGGTTTGCATTTACTGTCTGTCCCACCATATATGATAGTGTGATTCGTCAATTTTGGGCGTCTGCTCAACTTGTGAATGTGGCTGGTCGCCCACGTGCACTCCATGCTACCATAGATGGACGTGCATATATGGTGACTGAGGCTTCTATTCGCTCTTCTCTTCATCTTCAGGATGAGGGTGGTGTTGAATCCATTCCCAATTCGGAAGTATTGGAGGGGATGGCTGCTTTAGGTTACGAACATGGGGGGAAGTTTAACTTCCAGAAAAATAGGTTTTCCCCCCAATGGAAGCTTCTGGTCCACTTTCTCATCCATTGTATGAGTCCCAAGTCTGGGAGTTGGGATGCTTTCCCTACTCCTTTGGCTACTGGTCTTATTTGCTTAGCCCAGGGTAGAGTTTTTAACTTTTCTCATTATCTATTTGAGGGGATGGTTAGTAATTTATCTAATGCTGGTTCGCGAAAGAAGTTTCTTATGTACCCTAGGTTTCTTCAGCAAATCCTAGTTTGCATTCCTCGTGATAGGACTGAGCATGTGCCGTCTAAGCTTACAGCAAAAGTGTATTACAATATGGTCAATGGGTTTACTGGGGAATGGAGGCCCCTGACTGAAGCCATGTTGGGATTGGCTCAGGGTCCTATGGGTGAGGAGGAGGAGGCTCCTGAGTTTGTTGTGATTGATGATGACCCAATGGAGGAGGAGGCTCCTACTGGTGGTGCCACTCCTGTGGTTGAGGAGGAGCTGGTTGAAGAGGTGGTGGTTGAAAAACCATCCCCTTCCCAGGCTGGTCCTTCCTCTATCCCACAAAAGTCTCCATTTGTGGAGACTCCACCTCCTAGTCCTGCCCCACACTCGACTGATAAACCGTTTGATGCTAGTACTCCACATGTTGACCCATATGTTGCTTCGGGCTCCAATGATGTTTTCCCTGATCCAAGTTCTCTTGGTGGGCAGGCAGAGGAGCCTACTACACTTATATCTTTGCTTGATCTTATACGCAGGTACCATGAGCGGATGATTTGTTTGGAAGCTGATTTGTACCAACATCGAAAACTTACAAGGGAGTTTGTTCTACCTCTGGCTGATCGCATCAAAGCGTTGGAAACTCAGCAACGGCGTCGCAAGAAGCATGTGATCCATTTAGATTCTGATGAAGAGGGTACGGAGAATGTTGAGGATGGTTTGACATTGTTGGCAAAGGCTGCCTTTGCTGATAAAGTTTATGATGATTTGCCGGTTCCTCCAACGTCCTCCAGTGTTCCTTCTCCTGGTGCTATTCCCCCTTCTATGGGTGGTGATTCTGATCCTGCTGATGGTTCTAATGCTGGTCCCTCTCATGATTCGAAGGGCAAGGCCCCAATGACTGATGCTCCATCCCCATCTCGCAAGCATACCCGTCGCCAGATTGAAGAGGAAAGGCTTGGTGAGGAGGCTGCTCGTCGGGTTCAAGCTGAGATTGATGAAGCTGATAGGGCTGCTGAGGAAGAGCTTCGAACGCGCAGGCGTGAACAAATTCAGCATGATGCCATGCATTAGAGTGATAGTGAATGGATGCAAGTTTTGACTGTTCTCACCCGGGATTATGCTCAGTTTAAAGATCTTTTGGGTGACGATGTTGATGAAAACAATTGTATTCCGAGGGCTATGGTATTGATGCGTAAGCACCAGTTGGCTCTTGCTGCAGAACTTCGGAAACAGAGAAAGAACAGACCGTTATCTCAGACTGAGGAGCGCCAGCAGATGCAACGTTATGTGAAATATCAGTCTGCTGCTCATTTTAATGCTCCTTGGACGTGGGCCTGGGTGCGGGCTTTGACTTTTGATGAGCTCAAGGCCCTTTATGAAAAGATGGTTAAGCGTCAGAGTCAACCTATTCTGGAAAGATTTATTTACCATCCTCGTGGTGTGACTTCTTCTACGCCTGCTGATTCTACTGGTCCTTCGTCTGCACCCACTCCTGGTTCTGCTGCTAGTCCATCTGGTTTTGTTGCTACTTCCGTTGGTCCTTCTACTTCACCTTTGGTTGCTCCTTTAGGTTCTACTGCTGGTCCTGCTACCACCATCTTTGCTATTACCACCACCACTCATGCTTCTACCACCACACCTGTTACTACCACCACCACACATGTTCCTACAACCACCTTTGTTACCACCACCATACCTACTGCTACTACATCTGATGTGCCATCTCCATCACCACCAGTTCCTGGAACTCAACCTAATCTTACTTCTGATGCAGCTCCTATTGGTCCATTGGGTGGGCATATTCATGAGTCTACTTCTACTGCTCCCCTGCTGCTGCTGAGGTTAGGGTCAAGGTTAAACCCACACCTACTGATCCCACACCTAGACGTTCCCTTCGCCAGAAACAAGCTCATCGTATTCGCCGTGGTAAGACAGTTCCTTTTGAGAAGCGTGATCCTGAGAATTTAATTGATGCAGCTTCTGACAGCGATTCTGACTTACCCTTGGGCAATGGGAACAATACTGGTTATACGGTTGAGCGTTCTACCACACTTCCTGGTGGCGTGTCCCATCGGATTACTTTGAGTGATGGGTCTGTGCGTTTGGCAACGGGTTTGCAGGGTGTGTTGTCTTGGGCTGACCGTATGGATCTTATGGCGTTGTATGGACTTGTTGATTCTAGTATGCCGTTTGACCCAATGGTTGTGTCTTCATGGCCTGGTCTGCGTATCTGGGCTGATCTCAAGCTGATGTTGGATTCTCCTCCTAATGCTCCTGTTTCGGGCATATGGAAGGATCAAATGCAATGGGAGATTCTGCGCTGGAAGCTATATGCTGGATGTGGTGTTCATATGTTGGAATTAGAATCTGGTCATATGGTGTTTATGCTGACGGATATGGAGTATCCTTTGACTATTTCTTCGATGGAGGCGATGTTGGCGAGTCACTTGCAAATTTCTACTGCTCCATCTGGAAATGAGTCATCTATGGCCACGGCATTGGTGGAAGGTATTCAGGCGCGGTTGATAGCAGACAAGAAGGCTGCTTCTGGTATGTGAGGTGATTGGGTTGTAAGTGTTTATGCTTTGTATTTTTTGTTCCTTTGTTCTTATTCTCATTCTTTTCACCAATATGTACAGTGATTGGTGAACTTCATTCTTATAGTTAAAAAAAAAAACGAAAAAACAAATACTCTAACATTTTAAAAAAAAACACTTTTTATATAATATCTGCTTATACTTTTAACACGGTTTAGATTTTATACTTGTGAATAATATCCCTTGGCTGCTTCACCTTGTGGGTTCTGGTTACTGCTTTGTGCTTGTCCTGGTACTTGGCTTCACTTGGTGTTGGACGTGGTCCACACAACAAATGGTTCTCAACTTACCATGTCTAATCGACAAGAAAAAGTTGATTCACCTTGAGAGTACGGCTCCTGGTGCGATTCTCAAATCCGTTGATGGTTGCCAGGTTACCCAAAACTGGATGGTTTTCACTTGCCATAGTCTTGGACTGAAAAGTGGCTAATCCAAGGGGGTACGGCTCTTGGTAAAGATCTTATCAAATCCGTTGATAGCTGTAATAGCTTGCTTAAAGCTATAGGGTGTTCAACTCACCGATGCTTCATTGCTAAGAGTTGGCGAGTCCAGAGGGGTACGGCTTCTGGTAAAGACGCATCAAATCCGTTGACGGCTGTGATGGTTTGCCTAAAATCATCAGGGTACTCCCACTCACCATTGATTCACGTTCTAAGAGTTGGGTTGGGTTCTAGTCTCCCAGGGTGATGCTTATTCCACCAGAATGGCTAGCTAGCCCAAGAGCGAGCAGCTACTTGGTAAAGGCTCATCAAATCTGCTCATGTTGCTGAAAAGATTCAACACGATGCTGATTTGTTCCAAGCTTTGGAGAAGTTTCTAGTGTTTCATGTTGCGGCGGTTACTCTGATTCTTATCTTGATGGTGCTGCTATTTGTTTTGCTGATACAATCCTCGGGCTTTATTTGCATGTTTTCCAGGAAACTTGAACTCAACAGGTCAAATACAAGTTTAGGGGAGGATTGTTAGGACCATTGTAATAGTTATATGTAATAGATAGACTAGGAGGTATGTAGTTCCTCCTGGTCCTAGTAGTAGTAGGAGCAAGTCCTGCTCCTGGTCCTAGTAGTAGTAGGAGCAAGTCCTGCTCCTGGTCCTAGTCGAAGTCAAACTTTATTATTTACTTAATATTCTGTTAGGATATGCATGAGATATGTTAGGAAAGGATATGCATATCAGTTTTACACGTTTTATTTAATGCTGTATTAGGGTTTCCTTGTAGTTTAAAAGGAACCTTAGGCAGAAGGGTTAGACACACCTTCACAAAACGTAGTTCTAGTCATTATCAATATTAGAAATCCTTAGAAAGGATCAAGTCTTTATAGTTATTCTGTTCTTCTTGATTATATTTATATTTTACATTCATATTGTGTATAGAGTCTCTTTGTGATTTGACTTGTGATTACAGAAGTCATTCACCGGTCTTGACAGGCTGCAAGATCTACATCTGGTAGACCCAACAGTTTCAAAATGTGAGAATTTTTAGTGTGACTAACATTGCTTTAGATACACCAAATATTTTTGACATAATCAAATCGGGTTTTTACAAGGAGAGTTTAAAAGATGAAAAAGGAAAAGATTTTAAATTAAATTTAAAAGATTTTTCTACAACTCTAACTCCGTCATCACCGCGTGTATTGAGTACTACAAGCTCGTCTTCTCCTTTTGACGATGCTTTGTGTGGACCTAGTGTGGGGGAATTCCCTTATGTTCCCTCCCCTTTCTCCACCGAGGACGAGATATTTGATCCTGGAATTGCTTACAAAGGGAAATCTCGGTCTTCCACCGATGCAATAAATGGAAAATATTTTCATTTGATTGGTGCGAGTCTTCCTCGAGTAGCTCAATGTTTCTATGACTTACCCATTGTCCCACCTTTCTATTTCTTCTCTCCTATTTTCTTGAAACCCTTTGGGTTTGTGTTGACTATTGATGAAGTGGCGTTGATTAGTTTTTCCAATGAAAACGAGAACGCCATCTTCGATCCCAGTATTTTGCACAATCAAAGGACTTAGTCCTTAATGCCGGTTGTTTTTGGGCCTTGTTTATCATGTAAGCCCCACTAAAAATTGACCATACCATGATTATCCCTAAATGATCACATTTATGGGGATTCGAGTCGAGCTTTTGACTCGATTATCAAAAACAAGGTGCCTCGTGGGGGAGACCCATGCTTATCCATGTACATATTATTGCTTTCTAATTAGTTTAATGTGAGGGGATTTGTGCCCTTCCAACCTTTGTTCCGTGATTGTTTGTGCATTGTGGTTTTTAGATCATGATCTTCACGATTGGAGCCTCTCGTGTTTCGTTTATGGGAGCACTCGATCGTTTGCTTTGAAGACATTTCTCAATATCCAAATGATATATCCTTTGATGTTCTAACCTTAGGTTTTTAGCACACTTCATAAACGGCTATTAATTTATTGGTTACACCCTTTCCATGCTAGATTAGGCATTCGACTACGTCTCTAGTATGGGGGTGTTTGCACCCCTAGACTCGAAACATTGAGGACAATGTTTAACTTTAGTATGGGGGGGTGAATAGATACTTGCCTTGCCAAACCTTCACGCTTTCCAAAGTTTATATTTTTGTTATCGTTTTGTTTCAAAATAAGGCTAAAAATGGCCAAATTTTAAAAAATTTTCTCATGTTTTATAAGTGTTTGAAGACACGAATGTAGGTTTTCCGATGGCGAGAATAAGAGTAATTTTTTACTCGACCATGCGTGTTGAGCACTTAGCTTTGATTCCTTAACTTCACATTAGGCTAAGTCTCTTAAATGAGGACGAGAAATGATAGAGTTAATTATAAGTTACTATGCTAAACGTAGAGTACTCGTATTCTTTCAAAAACTCATGTGTTCTCGTTGTTTGCTTATTCTCCCTTCGCTTGTAAATATTTTTTTGCTTAATAAATATTGACTTAGCGGTTTAGTTAGGATTGTTGGGTTTCTAGTCTTTTCTAGTAGCTTCCGTGTAATTAAATTGGGAAGACATTAAGGTATCGCCAGCGTCACGGTTTTGAAGTATTGGCACCCGAATAATCGAAAGCTTCACCCAATAATAAGATTTCAAGTGCTCACCTAAATCTAGCAAACAATTTGAAGCCCCACAAGGCCTAAAATCTATGCAAAATTGAAAGTGAATCAAGCCTTAATCTTCGAAGCTTTAAAGATCCAAAATTCGCTTTAGCGTGAGGATATACGTCTTTGGCTAATAAAACCACCGATGAGGCGGATAATAAAATGCAAGGCAAGACCGAAGTCATAATAAAAGCTTCATGGCGAAGTTGAATAAAAGATGGAGGTAAACCAAAGATAATAAGGCCCTTCCGTTAGGGGGCGTATAAAAGTCTTGGTAATAAGTCTCATGTTCAAAACCGTTATAAAACCGTGTTTATCGATTCTTCTTGTCAACTTAATTTTTTAACATCGTTGTCTATTAGGAGGGGTTATTAATTTGATGGTCTTAGTTACACCGTTAGGACTCTATTTTTAGACCTAAATCTCTATTATCGCATAAGTCAAACAATGTATCCTCGTGAAACATTCAAGACAAAATAAAATATAAGAGATACAACTTAGGAATAATGGGAGAATAAGTACGTGATTAGGGCATATGAGTAGTGTTAGCATTACTAACTTATAATGACAATGATCTCGTTGCACGCTTGGCATGGAATTGGGGTGAAAATCGAGGACGACGAAATTATTTATAACGAAGCATTCACGTGTTCTTAATCTATGAACCTAAACGTCCCATTTTGCGATGAAAATCATACATTATGTCTAAAACACAAGTAGTAGTAATAGTAGTAGTATAGCTAGTTTATCATTCAATAAAGTGAATAAAAATGAATTTTGGAGGTGCTACGATACTTTATTCTAGCATTGCGTGAGGGCACGGCAATGGTTTAGTATGGGGGAGTGATGAGACTGCTTTTATACATAGTCTCATCGTCCAAATCGGGCTTAAAATGCATAAAATATCATTAAAACTACCAAATATATGCTCGTGTTTGTTGCTTGTGTATTTTTAGGTACGGATATTGAGGAAATGACAAAAAGATCACAAGAATCATTCAAAAACGAACACGGGAAACGAAGCCGCACAATGAACCGGACCCAAATCTGGAATTTCCAAAATGGACCTTGAAGAATTGAAGATTGGCAAGTTTGGTCCCTCAACTTTTAAAGATTAACACTTTATACCACTCAAATATTCATAATTATGAATAGGGTCCCTAAAGTTTGAAGACATTACAAGTTCAGTCCTTGAAGAATCCAAGAATTGCATTTGAAGCCCTTGGAAAAAGTTTGGAAACATTTAGTGCCAAAAATGACAAGTTGCCAAAAGTTGATACAAGTAAAAGGGGCGTTGTTGGCTATTATTTACAATATGAAAGAAGAGTGAAACTTGAGGGGGTCAACCAGCCAGACACCCAAACCTTTCCCAGCCAATCATTCCCACACATCACCCCATCCCACCAATACATTTCCACCACGTCACCACCCCCCTCCATGTCACCTTCCACCCACTATTAATTAACTGATTAATAAATCAGTTAAATACTTTCTCTCCTAACACTTTTTTAAACTAATTTTCCCCCAAAACGGATTGAAACTTCCCCAAATCACACATAAACCCTAATCTTAATTACCTATCAAAACAAAGGGGTATTGGCTGTTAACCTCCAGAATAGTGATTAAGGTCACTCTCATCCATTCCCACCTCCCAAAACGTCCATCACTTTCCCACATCAACCAACCCATGTGTCCCCTGCCCCATAAAGAAGAAGAAAACAAAGATGGTCCAGAGAATCAACGTCTCACACATACTACTTGCTCCCAAAGCTATAACAAACGATCAAGATCAAGTTTTAACAGCTGGCATCTCTTCATCAATCACATGGCACGATCTTTGAACAAGGACTCAAGGGCATTTAGGGAAAATCAGTATATAGGGTTTACACATTGTAATATTTTATTAGTTTTCTAGATTATTCTCCTAGCTAGTATATAATGAGACGTTTTGTGTCCATTATACTTGTTCCAGTTTTTAGCTTTCATCACTTGTACTCCTTTTTTATTTAATATAAAAGTTTGGTATTTGAAGTTCAAAGTAATTCCTTTTTATGATTTTCTAAAAGTTGGTGTGTGACTGAAAGCTTGCTGAGTTCCATTTTTAAATTGTGAAACACTTTGTGTGTTTAAGTTTCAAAAAGGTTTTTCAAAGGTTTTCAAGTGGGTTCAAATTTCAGAAATCAGAAACTCCAAAGAAGTGAAAGTGGATTTGGAGGTTTAGATTTGTGAATTTGAACTTGTTTAAAACGTGTTTAAGTTTCAAGGTTATTTGGTTTCAAGGTTTTAAAAAAGGTGTTAAAATCAGAAAGTTGTATTGTGCTTGTGTTCTTCATTGTCTATTGCAGGTTTCATTGTTGATTGTTTTGTCCAAGTGTTCAGCTCAGGCCCCAGCCTGATAGGAGGTGGCTAAGCTGCCACTAAGGGACCTGGATGTAGGTCCCTTGAGGTAAAAATCCTGTCCATTTTCAGATTTTCAGAAATTTTGTGATTTGGTATGAATTTAGTGAAAAGGTGTTTTATGTGTGTTCTTGTGGTTTGATTTGAGTTAACTGGTTGTATTATGCATGTTTAGATTGTTTAGAATCAATTTCGTAAGGTTTTGAATTGATTTGCTTTGGAAAAATTTCATTTCCAGATTTAAAAAGGGTGTTTGGATCAAGGCTTAATATGGCTTAGATTGTTTAGATTTTGCATGTAATCCTGTCTTACACACTCATTAGTTTGTCATTAGGTGACACCTGCATTTTGGTTTCATTTTGACAAGTTTTAAGATGGCTTGTATGTAAAAATTTGGCTAAAAATAGCTTTAATCAGAAAACTGCTCTTTGTGTCTGTTTTGTGATTTTTTGTGCCAACCAATCTTGCTAGTTGTTAGGTTATTGGTTATTTCAGGTTTGTGTTCTGCTTTTGTGCCTTGTTACTGGATTGTGTGCAAATTATTGGCCTTAGAAATTCATTTTTGTGCATATGTAATCAGTCAACATTAAGCTTCATCAGAAACCTTGTTTGTGCTCATTTGGTTTGAATTTGTGAATTACTTGCTTATTTTTGTGTTTCCAGTGACTCCCTATACTCAACTGAGTATAGGGGTGCCCATTGTCCATCAAAATCATAACAAAAATCCAAAACAATCAATTCCTCTTGATTGTCTTCACATGTGAAGATAGCACTTTGTGTTCATCAGTTATTCAAGTCCAATCTGGGCACGTTTTGATTTTTTGCAGTTTGATTCTAGTTGTTCTTTGATTAAATTTGTGTTTTGAGTAAGTAAGTGTTACTGTTTTGGGTTTTAAAGTTTAAAAAAAAAGTTTTTTTTTCAAAAAGGACTGGCAAGGACTCGAACCTGCGCCATCCTCCTCACAACACACACTCATTACCATTGCGCCCTTGGGTCTTTTACTGACCAAGGTTGGTTTCAATATATACTTAAGGAGTTGTTGTTTGGGCTTTTCAAATATAAGCCGTAGCTAAATAAGCCCATAACTGCTTATTGGCTTAGCTTATTAGCTAGTTTTCATTTTTCCTAAGTTTGTAACTTAGTTTAGGATTTTTCTAGCCTAAGCTTGGAATTTTCTCTTTCTTTATTTATTTTTAATCATTTTTTAATTACCCATTTTTAGATAATTAATTTAAAAATAGTAAAAGTATTTTTAAAAATCTGAAAAAATAGTTTTTAGGTTTTTATTTATATTTTTGAGGTTTACAGCTATTTAAGTTTTCAAAAAGTCTAATTTTTGATTTTATAGGATTTTAGGGTTTTTATCCAACTTTAAAATTTAATATAAATGTATTAAAAAGGTTTTAGGAACTTTTAATTTCATTTTTGTCTTAGTTACATTATTTAGGATTTTTGGTAATTTTTTAGAATTTTTTAGTGAACTTTGAATTTTTTTTGATTATTTTATTATTAAAAATTGAAAATTAGTTTTTTCTACTTTTTTCATTTTTCCTAGATTGTAGACACATAATTAGGAATTTTGTAAACTTTCCAAATATTTTTTAGGCTTTTCAATTATTTTCTAGAATTAATTTAAGTTTTAATAGATTTTAATAGTTTTTAGGTGTTTAAAAATAATTTTATTTGGTTTTAAAATTTTAAAAAAAATACTTTTTAGCTTAATTAGGTTATTTTTGAGGTTTACAAACTATAAAATCTTGTTTAGGGCTTTTTAATAATTAATTGTGATTTTTAGGGCTTTAATTAGCATTAAAAAGTCATTATCTAATTAATTAAAAGGTTTTAGCAAGTTTGGATTTTTTGTAAACTCTTAGAATATTTTTGTGGATTTTTAGTAATTTTTAGGTTAAAATTTTTATTTTTACACTATTTACGGTTTTACGTTATCGCCTTTTTTGTCATAGTTTAATCCGTTTTCGTAACCGTCTTTCCTTTCTTATTTCTCTTTTCTTTTCTCTTCTCATTATAATAAAATCACAATCAAAATCAACTCATTACACAACGCACTAGCCTCCTCGAGAACGATCCCCCACAAAGGGTCATAAGTGTTTACGTTTTCCTAAACGTACACTTAATACTTACCGCTTTTACGCACCTTTTCCTAAAGATCGTATTTTACCACAACCAATCAACATATATGATACATAAATATTTTCTTCAGAGTGTATGCTATATCGTATTTGATAAAATTATCATTAATTGTTACCTTTTTTGTTTTTGAAGGGTTGATGAACTTGATCTTTGTTATTTTCTTCAAAACGTCTTTGACCCTCTCTTCTTTCTCAGATTCCTCTTCTTCCTGGTCTTCATCATTCTCCTCGCTACTTTCACCCTCATCATTGACATCCTCTTCCTCCTCGTCATTGCCCTCTGGCTCTTCTTCGTTTTCCTCATCCTCGTTACCTTCTTCGGTCTCGGGTTGTTCAGACTCGGGTTCTTCCTCTTCATAGTCTTCCCCGCTGCTGATTGTTTCGTTTTGTGACTCACTTTCTTCTACATTTTTACAGAGCAAAGAGTTGTTCATTAATGTATGTTTTTTCTAATGAAGTAATATGATACAAAGTATATTTTTCTTACCTTCTGTACTCTCGATTGGCTTTTCCACTTTCTTTGTTATGGCAGCCATTTTTTCTTTGGCCTTTGCTACAACATTTTTATTTTTTTCTTTAGCTTCAGCGCCAGCTTTGGCCTTGCCCTTGGGTTCTTTTTCTTTTTCCTGAACGGCAGTTGTCTCCTTGGCTTGTCTTATTTTTTTTGCAACTGCAAATGACAAAGCCTTATCAAATATGTTACCTATTTTTACTTACTATTTTTAACTTTTTTTTAGTTGCATCAGTTTACCTGAGTTAAAAGGGTAATTTGTTTGTTTATCTGCAATAAAGTGTAAAGTTAGACAAAAGTACATTTGTTAATGCTATATATGATGCATGACCTATCAAATATTATTCATTATTAACATATATGATACGTTAGTATCATTATGATGCAACTTTTTCATTTATCAAATATCTATATATGATATATCATATATGATAAGTTTTTATCATATATGATGTATCATTTTATCAACTATGAAATATTGTATAACATATATGATAAGTGCTTATGATATATGCTTTTCAATCCTGATTGTGCTTTTTATTGCTCGTCAAATATCAAGCATGATATATCATATATGATAAGATTTTATCATATATGATGTATCATTTATCAACGATGAAATTTTTTTAACATATATGTAACTGCTTATCATATATGATGTTTCATTTATCATATATGATGTATAATTTTGTAAACCTCTTTTTCTTAAAAGATATAAAAAAGTAAGATTTTCCATCTCACACATCAAGTTTAATAAGCTTTCTTATCATAAATGAAAAAAAAATAACTGTTATTGTAAAAAAAAATTAAATATGTTATACAACATATATGATTAACGTTTATCATATATGATGTTTCTTTTATTTCAACCTAGATGATTATATCTACATGAAAGTAATATTAAAACACATAAAGTTAGTTAAAACAAAAAAAATGACGTTTTGTATGTTAGATCTATTATAGTCAGCATATAATCATAGAAAAAGCAATGTAAAAGCTTAAAAAACTAGAAAAAGCATAGAATAAGCATGATATGCATAGAATAAGCTGAAATAGCATAGAATAAGCTAAAAAGGATACAATAAGCATGATAAGCATATAAAAAGTAGTGAATCTGTATTTTTATACCTTTTTGCCTTGTTTTGATCGTATTTTTGTCTGTTTTGTTAGTAGAAGGCTCCGTTTTAGCCTTCGATTTCATCTCGAAACTTTGATTTTGGATCTGGATCTGTTTTTTGAGATGTTTCTGGTGGATTTTTGGGGAAGAAGATGACGGTTATGGTGGTTGTTGTGTGTGTTTTTGTGTGTGTGTGTTTTTGTATGAAATGAAATGCCGGAGAAACAAAGATAGATAGTAGTTTGTAGGGTTTGGGCGGGTAGTGAAAAGACGAAACTAACCCTCCGCTTTTTTTTCTTTAAATCTGGATCGTTAGATTTTATGTGATGAATGGCCCAGATTTGTCCCCTTGTATCCAAAAGATACAAGGTATGCAAAATAACCGGACTCTTATTTTATTATTACATCGTTAGTTCTTTATATTAACGACACTTTATAATCAACTCAAAATTCGTTTTTTTACAATTTTAAACCGTTTTCTACTTTTTCATCTGATTTTTACCGTTTTCGTTTCGTTTTTTAATCGTTTTGTTCTGTTTTTACAACGTTCGTCATTCTTTTACCGTTTCTGACCGTTTCGTTCATCTTTTTTTCGTTTTCGAGCCCTTTTGACCGTTTTTGGTGGTTTTTAACTGTTTTCGTCAGTTTTTTACAGTTTCCGACTTTTTTAACCATTTATGGCCGTTTTGGTTCATTTTTTCTTTTTTCGTTCTTAAAAAATAGGTGACAACGGCCAGAAACGGACGAAAAGGGTAAAAAAGGTCGAAAACGATTTGAAACACAAGATTTTAACTCCATGTGACAATATAACAAATACAAAGTCATATAAAAATGCATTTACTATTGTCTAAGTTCATGCAGGTGCCTAACCCATAACACCCGTAATCTGACTCAAATGAAACTACATCCGTGATACACTTTTGAGGGGTCATTTCACCCCGTTATTTATCATAAAATGCCCTAAAAACGTCTTAATCTCTTTCTTTTTGTTATTTTAGTAATTGAAAGCACTTAGGGGCTATTTGGTTAATCGTTATTTAACGGTTTTTGTCGGTTTTGAAATTGAATACCTTTGCACAAGCTTGTTTGGTTGAAAAATAGAAAATGGTTTTGCGTTGATAACTCTTCGAAATACGGGGATTAAAAAAAACGTCTACTAAAGGATGCATTTATATATTGGTGGGGCCAAATAAGTATTATTATTAAAAAAGACGTTAATACCCAAAATAAATACACTATCTCAATGCATCTTTATTCTTTACACTCCAAATTCACTATCTCCATTTTTGTTTTTACTTTTTCTTCAATCCTTTCATATTACTTCTTTATTGGTTATTGTAAAACAATTATCCAAAAAAATATATTGATATGATTCATTTTTTCTAAAAAAACTTTCGGATCAATAGATGGTCGATACTCGATAACATTTAAACCAGTTTTTTGTTTTTATATATCATACAAAATAATATGCTTTTTTTATAGATTGAAGTGTTGGTGAGTATCTTATGCAGATTCTTAATAGCCTTTGGTAAGTATGAATTTTGTTTATAAGACCTGTTTGAAAAATTCAATTTGGGTTAAGGTTCACCGAATCAATTTTTGTTTTTATGTTTCTTTTCTTTTTATATTTAAATCTGCAGAATAAAACAGATTTTGTTGATGAAAACTGAAACTTACATTTCTTGCTGCATTTTTTTTTGGGTTTTTTGTTTTTGATGAAGATGATGGAAAATGATGGATAAAGGATGATATAGTCATTTACTTTCTACATGTTGAATATCTTTCTACACATATCATTTGAACCAAACATGTCAAAAACTTTTAAAAATTAGATTTTTAGAAACCGTGCTTTTAGAATTTGACTAATACTTCAAAACATGGTATTTGAAGTTTGGGAACCAAACATCCCCTTAGAGCGTTTGGATGGTTTTAGAGGTGTTTTAAAGCATTTTCATGGCTATTGGAACAAATATGGAAGATGCCAAGTTAAAAATGAACAGATTTCAAAGTTACAAATGAGTGTTGTCAACAGGACGCATCGACGGCGTCATACTCAAAGCCCGGCGGCGTCACTACGATCGTTCAAACAAGATGTTACGAGTAACAAACACATTAAGAAAACATTGTAGTAAGTAGTTTATGATTAGATAAACACATTTTATATACTTTGTGAAATTCTACAGCATTAGTGTTAGGTCAATTCAGTGCCTAATAATCTCACTGATTGATTTGAATAACAATTAGCCTAAGTGAAGTATTAACCTTGAACATAATGAAGTCACTGAGTGAACAGTCACTCAGTGAGTTACCTTCGAGTTCCTAGATTGAGTCTAAAAGAAAGACTTGAGCATTCAGAGAGGCGAAGTTCAATAAATGATATCTAAGACGAAGAAGAAGGTAATGGGTTCAGTGAGTTGTGGCAATAGACTCAATTAACCCCATACGATCTCCCTGAAGAAACAAACATCCTCCAAGACTGAAGTAAAGGCGGTATAAGTTTGTAATAACCCGTACTTTAAAATCAACATTTAGACCGAGTTCTAATACTATTTCTAATATTCAGACCAATATTTATTAATCGACTTTTATTTGTCATGATCATTTTTACAGATCATATTAACCGGCAAGGTTAACGCTTTAACGTATCGAATACGTTTCATTTATTATTTATTGGCAAATTCTATGTCCGTCCTTGACTGTAAACATTTTCATTATGACATAGAAATACTTTATGTTGTCGTCGTTTTAATTTTTGGTTTAACGAGCATTCTTCGCAATTTATATTAAAAATTTATTTGCCTTTTTTTATATAAGACATTAACATATTTTAAATCATAAGTCCTCATTTAATTGTCGAAATATTAATGTTCTCCGAATGTCGACGTTTTTGTTTAATATTGGGCATTTATTTTTCGTGTCTAACGCATATCTTTCAAATCGCGTAACTTTTAAAATATCGGAATTCAATAATACCCACATTTTCAAATCGTGGGACAAAGTTTATATAATAAACTTACTCCACTGTCTAAATTAGGCGCAATCACAAGACACTTAGTGTCTCATTTTGTTGTGCTAAAATCCTTATCATGACACGTAGCATGTAGGATTGGTACAATCCTAAAATTTGTTTCATTTCACTTTAAGCAATGTAAACATGAAATACTACTTCATACGTATTTCATTGCTTTTCTTCTCTCAATATTACCGAGCTAAACAAGCTATCAAACATTATAGTCATCTCAAAAGTCAATGGAGATGAAGTAAATGAAGTTTGTCATGTGTAAAAATCTTAGTTAAAAGATATATTGGTGGTTGATGGTGGGTTTGATCAAGAGTTGATTGGATGATCTTTTTTTGATATTTTTCATCATTTTCTTGTAAGGATCTTTTCATTATTTTTCTTTGTAAATTCTATTTGTATATATTTTTCATGTGTATGTATATAATCAATTTTCTACTGATTATATGATTTAATAATTTTTTAAGGTGTCTTGGACATTGTATATGAATTTATTAAACCAAAATGATACTAGACCAAGCCTTTATGATGATTTGGAGCAATGATAATTTAATCAGTTGCTAAACGAGAGTTTTGGTATAATTAGCAGATTATAAGCATTAGATAAAAATTTAGGGATTTAGTCATGTGTTTTGTGGTGATTTTTCCGGGTCGCTCGTCTCGTGACGATACCCGATGAATTAAATATGACCAAAATGATAAAAATTATAAAATATGATCATACTGTCAAGACGGGCAGATAACTCATAGAAGCACTCCGAACCAATGAAAAATGTTAAACTATAGGTTGTAGCTAAACTTATGTAGAACACACACGAATCGGATAGTTTTCTACGGATAAACGGTTTGGAAATGGCGGCCAAAACGGTGAAACTGAAGTTGGCTGCGAAAAACAGCCAACTCTTCTAAGTGAGAAAATGAGCAATTGAGCTATGGTAAGTATATTTTAGAGGTAATTAAACTTACAATCAGTAAAGTATATAAGTTAATAATAATTTTGATATAAATAGCTCGCCTAGATGATTTACGGTTCAGACGATATGATCTATTTAGCAAGACATGTCGGGTAAATTGCAAGAATTGGATTATATTTAATTAACGTAAAACGTGATGATTTTTATAAACACCGAAATGGTATGAGACGCTTTTTAGTAAAATTAGACTCGTTTATTTATTTATAACTAGAATACCCGAGACCCGACCAACGTAAGATATTAAGTTGATATCGTTTGAGGCGTTTTAGAACCCATAATGCATATAAAGTGGACTTGGGTCGCAAAAGCCCAACATGCACTTATAATGGCTATTGAGCCATTATTGGTCTTGAGATTCATAATAAGTTTGATATTCATTTTGAAATTGACTTAATTCACATGAACTTGTAATAGGCTACTAATGGGCTTTAATAGGCTTAATGGTCATAATGGGATAATACATGAAATTGTTATCAAAAGTCTTATGAAAAGTTTTATAAAACTTATACAATGTCCAAAAATACTAAAGTGAACTATTTACATTTGTGTTTGACTTATGCATGATTTATTACTCGTCTCGAGCCTAAGACGCGTCTCATCGTATTAGGTCTCGTTCGGTTATATGTCGACCGTTGGGCATCTCGTTCTCGATCAATGAGCGACTGATATCTCGTGAAGTCTTGTATCGACTATTTGATGTTTGTTCCTCGATAAATGTGTGATTGCTATATCAGGTGAGTCTATAGCCTCGCTTTTATATTATCTTGTAAATGATTTTTAACCCGTGAGGGGGAATACATGCCGTTTTATAAAATGAACACAAGTTGTTTTTGGTATGCTGGACCCGAATATGATGATAAATGCCTAAGTACCATTGTCTTATGAAGTCCCTGAATTTCATGAACTGTTAATTACCTTGCGAGGTAAACGCTAATACATTTGATAGATCTATTTGGTTTGACAGCCTTATCCTAGGGTGTGTATCCATAAGTGGTACCACCTGAGAGGGATATTATGTATAAGAGGTCGCTGGTATATGACAATATTACCTGTTGTAGGGGCGCCGTAAGTGACTCGGTGTGACGTGTTGGTTAACGTTTAGTTGCATGAGCTTAAGGCATTTATCGATATATATATATGACTTGTCTGTGTGACAAGCTTGAGATGATTAAAAATTCTTGTGTTCAAATGATGATTTGCAAAACCTATAGACTTGCTCAACCGTTGTGTTGATGATTTTAAGCATGTATTTCAGGTAATCAAGATGGATAGCAGCGGAGCATGCGAGGAGGGAGTTGGTGCTTACTTGTCTAAATTTATACGAGTATTTATTTTTCCATCCTTTGAAATGAATAAATGACTTTTAAAGTCTTTGATGAATGTGATGTGTTGGTAACGGTTTTTTTGGGACCAAACGCTACTCTGATTTTATATATTGGGATGGGAAACTTTTTAGACAAGGTTGTATATTATTTTAACGTCTCTTTCGAGGTCGTTGTCTATGATTGTGTGTGATGTGCTATGAGTAGCGCCCCAAAGTGGTATTCCGCTGCGTGGTAATTTGGGGGTGTTACAAAATGGTAATCAGAGCCACAAGTTATAGAGAACTAGGTCGATTTGGAAAAACCTAAACTATAACTTTTGGTGTATTCTAAAAAGTTTTAAGCACACAACTACTCTGCATGGCTCCGGTATGGCTTATCTTGCATTACTTTATGATTGATTGTGATTATGTGAACCTATGTGTATGTAGGAATGATAGTATGCATATGTATGATTATACTATGGTATTTAAAGGTATTGCACGTGAAGCAATGTTCCTTGAATGATTGTCATACATCTTATAATATGGTTTTGTATCGGATTTGGCCTCACTACCAATCACCGATCTTGATAATTGTATATTATCTGAATACGAGTGTGAAACTCGTTTGATACTTTGAGTATGTATATATTGTTCCATAATCTATCGCATATCGACTTGCTTAAGTTCGATTGTTATCACCGTATCGTGATGTGCCATTTTAGGACATCTCCTTTCAAAACGTAATTGATTGATGTGATATTTGTGTTCCGAGTACTTCTTATGATTTTGAAGAATCATTTATCTGAGGCGACATCTTCTATGTAATGCGACGTGTGATTTTATTTTATATGACTACGTTTTATTGGCGAAAAGGAGGATGCCAATGTTGGAACCAAATATATATGTGTCCAAATCAACTATATAGTTGGGTACAACAAAGATATGCTCGTAGTAGTCATTCGGTTGAGTGACTTAATACCTTATATCTAAATGGAATGGGACATTTAGATATAGAGATTTTAACTCGTCCAACTATGAGTCGTTTAAGGTTGTCTTATTTAAATGGATTGGGACATTTGAATAAGAAAATTTTAAACCACTGGACCTTAGATTGTTGTGTTTTCTTTATTCAAATGGAATGGGACGTTTGAATACGGAAATCATGATGTATATTTATTGACACCTTGTATTTACTATGGTATTTGGATATGATATCGTGTTGAGGGGTAGTAATACTTGAGTAGGATGACTTATAATCGTCTTGTTGAAATGGATTGGGACGCCTTTTCATTTGAACAAGAAAGTTATAAGTTCCCGAACTGTAAATTTATAAACTCTTGTATACATGGGAAGGGACGCCTTTTGATGTAGACAAGGAATTATAAATGAGTGGGCGCAAGTATGCCTGGCTCGATTTGTGAGTGTTTGGTATGCGTACGTCTTTCTTCGAACCCTGTTTCGTTGATAAGAATCGTTCAGTGTCGTCGTCATTATGATGATCGTCGATTATCATCTATGTACGAGTAACCCGTTGTACTTATCTCGAGTTATGATTTGTTTTGATGGACCATTTCTAATGTGTCTCGATGACCGCGAGTTTTATAAGCAGATTGTTAAGAACCTTAACCGTTCCGAGAAGAGGCGACTTGTTTAAGTGTCACCAGGATTTATGTGTGTACTTGTAGATTGACTGAGGATCAAGTTATCAACGGTGACTTATCATGCATGTGAATATTTTGTAATTTTACTTGCTATTATCGAAGGGTTTATTCTTGATTTTCTCGATGATCAACAGTGGAGATCTGTATTTGATGTTTATGTTTGACATTTTCTTTTAGATACTTATGTGGCATGTGATCTAGCCGAATGATCGTAAGTTGTGAGAACTTGAGACGGCATTGTCCAATGACGTCCGATCATAAAGAACGTGTACCATATAATATCTTTTGACATTCCTTGGAACCTAGACGATGACTTGTCTGTTTTTCACTCTTCACTGTTAGACTGAAGACTTTCATAAACGAATTAAGCGTCGGGACGTCGCTTCCTAAAGGGTTAGATGATGTAATAACCCGTACTTTAAAATCAACATTTAGACCGAGTTCTAATACTATTTCTAATATTCAGACCAATATTTATTAATCGACTTTTATTTGTCATGATCATTTTTACAGATCATATTAACCGGCAAGGTTAACGCTTTAACGTATCGAATACGTTTCATTTATTATTTATTGGCAAATTCTATGTCCGTCCTTGACTGTAAACATTTTCATTATGACATAGAAATATTTTATGTTGTCGTCGTTTTAATTTTTGGTTTAACGAGCATTCTTCGCAATTTATATTAAAAATTTATTTGCCTTTTTTTATATAAGACATTAACATATTTTAAATCATAAGTCCTCATTTAGTTGTCGAAATATTAATGTTCTCCGAATGTCGACGTTTTTGTTTAATATTGGGCATTTATTTTGCGTGTCTAACGCATATCTTTCAAATCGCGTAACTTTTAAAATATCGGAATTCAATAATACCCACATTTTCAAATCGTGGGACAAAGTTTATATAATAAACTTACTCCACTGTCTAAATTAGGCGCAATCACAAGACACTTAGTGTCTCATTTTGTTGTGCTAAAATCCTTATCATGACACGTAGCATGTAGGATTGGTACAATCCTAAAATTTGTTTCATTTCACTTTAAGCAATGTAAACATGAAATACTACTTCATACGCATTTCATTGCTTTTCTTCTCTCAATATTACCGAGCTAAACAAGCTATCAAACATTATAGTCATCTCAAAAGTAAATGGAGATGAAGTAAATGAAGTTTGTCAAGTGTAAAAATCTTAATTAAAAGATATATTGGTGGTTGATGGTGGGTTTGATCAAGAGTTGATTGGATGATCTTTTTTTTGATATTTTTCATCATTTTCTTGTAAGGATCTTTTCATTATTTTTCTTTGTAAATTCTATTTGTATATATTTTTCATGTGTATGTATATAATCAATTTTCTACTGATTATATGATTTAATAATTTTTTAAGGTGTCTTGGACATTGTATATGAATTTATTAAACCAAAATGATACTAGACCAAGCCTTTATGATGATTTGGAGCAATGATAATTTAATCAGTTGCTAAACGAGAGTTTTGGTATAATTAGCAGGTTATAAGCATTAGATAAAAATTTAGGGATTTAGTCATGTGTTTTGTGGTGATTTTTCCGGGTCGCTCGTCTCGTGACGATACCCGATGAATTAAATATGACCAAAATGATAAAAATTATAAAATCTGATCATACTGTCAAGACGGGCAGATAACTCATAGAAGCACTCCGAACCAATGAAAAATGTTAAACTATAGGTTGTAGCTAAACTTATGTAGAACACACACGAATCGGATAGTTTTCTACGGATAAACGGTTTGGAAATGGCGGCCAAAACGGTGAAACTGAAGTTGGCTGCGAAAAACAGCCAACTCTTCTAAGTGAGAAAATGAGCAATTGAGCTATGGTAAGTATATTTTAGAGGTAATTAAACTTATAATCAGTAAAGTATATAAGTTAATAATAATTTTGATATAAATAGCTCGCCTAGATGATTTACGGTTCAGACGATATGATCTATTTAGCAAGACATGTCGGGTAAATTGTAAGAATTGGATTATATTTAATTAACGTAAAACGTGATGATTTTTATAAACACCGAAATGGTATGAGACGCTTTTTAGTAAAATTAGACTCGTTTATTTATTTATAACTAGAATACCCGAGACCCGACCAACGTAAGATATTAAGTTGATATCGTTTGAGGCGTTTTAGAACCCATAATGCATATAAAGTGGACTTGGGTCGCAAAAGCCCAACATGCACTTATAATGGCTATTGAGCCATTATTGGTCTTGAGATTCATAATAAGTTTGATATTCATTTTGAAATTGACTTAATTCATATGAACTTGTAATAGGCTACTAATGGGCTTTAATAGGCTTAATGGTCATAATGGGATAATACATGAAATTGTTATCAAAAGTCTTATGAAAAGTTTTATAAAACTTATACAATGTCCAAACATACTAAAGTGAACTATTTACATTTGTGTTTGACTTATGCATGATTTATTACTCGTCTCGAGCCTAAGACGCGTCTCATCGTATTAGGTCTCGTTCGGTTATATGTCGACCGTTGGGCATCTCGTTCTCGATCAATGAGCGACTGATATCTCGTGAAGTCTTGTATCGACTATTTGATGTTTGTTCCTCGATAAATGTGTGATTGCTATATCAGGTGAGTCTATAGCCTCGCTTTTATATTATCTTGTAAATGATTTTTAACCCGTGAGGGGGAATACATGCCGTTTTATAAAATGAACACAAGTTGTTTTTGGTATGCTGGACCCGAATATGATGATAAATGCCTAAGTACCATTGTCTTATGAAGTCCCTGAATTTCATGAACTGTTAATTACCTTGCGAGGTAAACGCTAATACATTTGATAGATCTATTTGGCTTGACAGCCTTATCCTAGGGTGTGTATCCATAAGTGGTACCACCTGAGAGGGATATTATGTATAAGAGGTCGCTGGTATATGACAATATTACCTGTTGTAGGGGCGCCGTAAGTGACTCGGTGTGACGTGTTGGTTAACGTTCAGTTGCATGAGCTTAAGGCATTTATCAATATATATATATGACTTGTCTGTGTGACAAGCTTGAGATGATTAAAAATTCTTGTGTTCAAATGATGACTTGCAAAACCTATAGACTTGCTCAACCGTTGTGTTGATGATTTTAAGCATGTATTTCAGGTAATCAAGA
Organism: Glebionis coronaria; assembly: GCA_025667525.1. Classification (NCBI taxonomy): domain Eukaryota; kingdom Viridiplantae; phylum Streptophyta; class Magnoliopsida; order Asterales; family Asteraceae; genus Glebionis; species Glebionis coronaria. The sequence continues at coordinate 68,386,039 of CM046882.1, read as the reverse complement.
TGGATAGCAGCGGAGCATGCGAGGAGGGAGTTGGTGCTTACTTGTCTAAATTTATACGAGTATTTATTTTTCCATCCTTTGAAATGAATAAATGACTTTTAAAGTCTTTGATGAATGTGATGTGTTGGTAACGGTTTTTTTTGGGACCAAACGCTACTCTGATTTTATATATTGGGATGGGAAACTTTTTAGACAAGGTTGTATATTATTTTAACGTCTCTTTCGAGGTCGTTGTCTATGATTGTGTGTGATGTGCTATGAGTAGCGCCCCAAAGTGGTATTACGCTGCGTGGTAATTTGGGGGTGTTACAAAGTTGAATTGTGATAAGATGTTGTACATCACACAATTAGCGTGACTTACCCTTTTGGGATAGATAGGGTACTGACAAGTGTAAAAGGACTTATTTCCTAATACTTAGAATAGGCTAAGACAAGATTGTACTCTGTAGTCTTTACCAATAATACAAGAATTGCACATGGGCAATTCTTCGTCTTGTATCTACCTTTGCTTCTATAAATAGGATGGTTGTAAAAGGAGAGAAACCAGTTTGTGCACTAAATGCTTTAGACATTCACAAACAAAGGTCTCTCCTCCAAATACGATCAAACACTTGAGTTCTAAACTCTTGTTGATAGAATCGTCAAGCTTAGAAATCGTTAGGATTGGACTAGCTTGTTAGTGAGGAGATCACCAAACACACATTGTCTATTCAATCACTATTGTAGTTTCGCATACAATAGGGTATAATTATTTAATAAAGCTAAGAGTTAAACGTTGAAAACCTTTTGTGTTATTTACTTTACTTTGTCTTGTGTTTATTACATTACTTTACCATGAGTTAGGTCTATACTTAGTATTCTTAAGTATAGCACTAATTACAAGGGACCAACAAGTGGTATCAGAGTTGTAGGACTATAAAACTTTTTAACTACCGTCTCAAAGTTTTTAAAACCTTGATCCATTATGGCTGAAAGTAATGTACCTCAACTTGTTAATAAAAAGGGAGCAAGTTACTCTGTTAACGATCCTAAGTTAGAAGTTGAAGGATTTAACAAATGGAAGAAAAGAATGCTATGTTATTTGATGAAAATGGAACCTTATTACATTACTTGTATTAAGAATGGTCCATTCAAACCAAAAACAGTAGCAAGTGATGACAAACCTGAAAACCAATGGTCTGACGATGAAAGGAGAGTGGTTAATCAAGACCAACGTCTCAAAAGCATCATAATATATTGTCTTCCTGACGATATTATGAAGGCTTTCATCGAGTGTGAGACGACCAAAGAAACTTGGACAGATCTTGTTCATAGTTTCGAAGGACCATCCAACACTAAGGAAAATCGAATTATGGACATGAAGTTAGAATATAACACTTTCAGGGTCAAACCATCTGAAACACTTCCTTATACTTATACCAGATATAAGACCTTGCTCAATGAGCTATCAAATGATGGGGTGAACCTGTCTAAGCATGAAATCAATGTTGGTTTTGTGAACAGTCTCCATGAAAAATGGATTGGTTTCTCTCAAGGACTGAGAAATGCCAATCACATTCAGACTCAGGATTTAGCAGACATCTCTGGAAGATTTCTCTATGAAGATAATCTAATAAATAGAAGATATCCTGAGTATAAGAAGACCCTAATAACAGATACCTCAGCCAAACCAACCCCTATTAATCATGGACCCATTACAACTGCTTTTTACTCAAATGCAATTGTTCAAGACTTTCAAGAGACCTCAGACGATGAGGTTGATGAAAGATCTAGGACTGAATACATAAGGGACCTAAATAGGGAATTTCATGAAAGGGCCATGTTGCAAATACCAAGCGATATATCAAAAGAACTAGATTTGCTGGAAATCAATCCACTGAGGGAGTGGATTGTTACCGATGTGGTAAAACTGGGCATTTCGCAAAATATTGTCTTTCAAAAACTCCATTGGCCTCATATAAAAGTCAAAATTCATCATCAGGTAATGACAATTTTCAACCTAAGTTTACACCAAAACTGATTCAGGCTTCTCCAATTAACCAAAGTTTTCATAACAATAAGAAAATTGAGAAGGATTATAGGTCTGAGTACAAAAAGGTCAAAGCAAATCTTGCACTCTTAGAAGCTGGACCCTCAAATACTTAGACTCAAAAACCTCCTCAAAACAAAGCCAAATGTTTGGTAGCTGAAACCTTTAATTGGGATGATGAAGACTTGTCCTCAGAAGATGAGAAAGTCCGATATCAAGTGTTGATGGCTCTACTTGATGATGAACTATCTGTTGTGTTGTCCCAAAAATATGTGATGATTAAACAAGAAAAAAGATAGAAGATAGATGAATTCTAGAGAGAGAAAGTAGAGAGAGAAAAGAGAGAGAATGGTTGGAAACTTGGTGAATATTAGATTGAGAGAGAGAATACAAATGAGCCAACCTCCTCTTAACATGCTAGGAGGAGTGTATATATAGTCCACCCACATGCGGGCTTGTATGGGCTATATATTAATGGGCCGGGCTTTCCTTTTAGGCTTTAGTTACTTATGAATGAACTTTAGCTTAAAGTTAAGCCCATAAAACACGACTAACCTACTACCTATTACAACGTTCTAAAATATGATATATAATAAACATATGACCGAACATTCTTGTTTGACTCAATATTTTGAGGCTAACAATCTCCCCCAATGAGAGGTCATTACCCTTTGTCATTTGTAGATTTGTAGAGATTACTAATCTCTTCATAAATGAGTCTTGAACGTGTAATAGTAGTCTTGTTCCTTCATGTTGTGATATTTGAGCCTTTGTCGTTGTCTTTTGACTTTTTCTTTAATCTTGAGATCTTCAAATCATCCTTGACTTGTCTTTGCCATCTTGCGATCTTGTGTCTTCATCCACATGCTCACACTATTAATTGTTGAATATGTCTTTAGGTATGAGTATGTGTTTTTGAATCTTTGACTTTTTTGAGCACACCGTAACGCCACCTTCTCGAGACAAAACATAGACACGGACTGAATGGCTTTGACATTCGTCCTAAATCGGTAGCGTTTTACCTCCGGTCGGTGAAGAACGTTATACGATATTAAATACCGTGCCTGTGATTAGGTAGATTCAATTAAGAATCTTCTTGACAGGGTTTCGCGGCTGTACTAGCCGTTCTCTTTACTCGACCGTCTCAAAGCAAGACTGCGAACATAAAGAGTGAATCAATTGGATAAATATCCGCTTGATTAAAGTCGTCAATTCAAATTCCTGGAACAAGTGTGATTCATATAGAATCTTACCATTGTTGCTTTCTAGTTGACACAAGCTTGATTCATAATAATTTCGCAAATCACCTACCGTAGCGCTGTTTGAGGTTGACGCTAGAAGGATTTCCATTCGTCACTGTGAATATTAATGAATATCACTCTGAATGTTCTGGCAAGACCATAAAGATATTGCGTAGAAACCTGAAACGAGTTTGAATCAATTCAGAATCAAACCACTGTTGCTTTTCAGTTCTACATATGTTTAATTCATAAAGAATCTTACATATGACCTACCGCAGTGTTGTTTGATGTTAACATTGGAAGGATTTCCACTCATCATTGTGAATACTGAGTAGTATCACTCTGAGTGTTCTACCAATATCGCAAGGATATAGCGTAGGACTCTCTTTATCGTCATTCCGTGTGTTCTAATGAGATTTGATTGACCTCTAGACTCTAGACTCGATTGTGCACTTTTTGTGGTCGGAGGCTGGAGCAGATGCCACCTATTCAATATCAACTATCTCGGAGTGAGAAAGTTAATAGAAGTCATGTTGATCTCTTTGAAAATAAAACAAACTTCTTTTGAGAGAAGCCTGAGTAGCTAGGTAAGGGTTGTGCATTACATCACTGAGTCCACGATGAGTTGTCTTCATGATGTGTTGACCCGGTTTCTGCCTAAGTTGTATGGAGGGCTAATTTCTTTAGACCCTTTATCCTTACATTTCTTTTTCATTCTTCAACCCCTTTAATGCTTACCAAGACATCATTACTAGCACCTTGTTTTGATTGTTCTAGTGCTAGCTTCAGTACTTAGTCGACATTCAGCTACATTCACATTCTACTCCATCTTTCCTAAGGACTTCTAATAAACTATTTGATTATCCCTGGGAAGATCCCTCCATTTTTGGTTAGATCATAGGACTTAAACCTAACTACCCTTTTGACACAAATAACGTCGTGAATTAAAGATGTTGTGGGTATGAGATCTTAACCATAAAACCATAAACTGTCAAGTGGTTTCAAGAAATGCCCCCCTTTCACATGTGCATCGATAATCGAAAGTGTTTCGCACATGTAGGTAAGAGTTAAAGTGATTGAGTCTTGCAAAATAGATCCCATTTTAATCACATTTTCTCCCCTATCTCTAATATATAAAAATCTTTGATATTAGAGATACCAAATTTGATTAAAATATATCACGAAAAATAGTCTTTAAACCTTTCGGTTTTAAATTTGTTGTGCATTAATTTTTCAAAACATTTTGAAAGTTTTGGGTTTGTAGACCCGAAAATAATGTCATCAACATAAATTTGCAAAAGCAAAATGTCATCCTCATATTTATAAGTGAACAAAGTTAGATCAATGGAAGCTTTTGAGAAACCTTTGGATACCAGAAATTTCGGAGCTCATCGTACCACGCCGTTGGAGCTTGCTTGAGTCCATAAAGTGCTTTGTGGAGACGATACACCTTGTCAGGATAATAAGGATTGACGAATCCTTCCGGCTGCGTGACATAGACTTCTTCCTTCAAAGGACCGTTAAGAAATGTCGTCTTTACGTCCATTTGATAGACAGTGAATCCCTTATGTGCAGCATAAGAAAGGAAAATCCTGACCGCTTCCATACGAGCTACTAGTGCAAATGATTCTTCAAAATCAATTCCCTCTTTCTGGCCATACCCCTTAGCCACTAGCCTTGCTATGTTCTTGATGATTGTGTTTTCTTCATCCATCTTGTTTTTCCAGACCCAACAAAGATTTAACGGAATCACATCGTATGTACTGTCAACAAGTTCCCAGACTTTAAGTCTTTCAAATTGAATAAGTTCATCTTGCATTGATTCAATCCAAGCATGATCAGCTGTGGCTTCTTTCATATTTTTTGGTTCAGCTATACTCACAGCAAGTGCGAACATACAAACATCGCCATCGGTTTCTAATTTTCGTCTTGTACGAACAGTCTGTGAAGGGTTTCCAATTACTTGAACCAAAGGGTGATCTCAGGTCCAATGATGTGTTCAGGAACAAATTTGAACTTGACGGTTCATTGATGTGGTCTTGAGTTCCGATTTTCGTACGGTTGTGCACATAAGTCTCTTGTCTTTGTGGATCCGGACTTAAACTGCTTTGTTAAAGTGTCATTTCTTGCAATTCATCTAATCGGACATGAATAGTCTCGATTATCAATTTTGTTCTCTTGTTTTTCACTCTATATCTCTTTGACTGAGTTTCATATCCCACTAGAATGCACGCATCACCTTTCTCTTTCATGTTGTCCAGATTTTCACCATCTCGAATTATGTACCACGTACATCCAAAAACATGAAGGTGTTTGAGTGAAGGTTTGCGATCATTAATTATGTGATATGGTGTCTTTTCGTGTCTTGGGATGATTAAGGAACGGTTTTGTGTGTAACATGCGGTTGACACAGCTTCGGCCCAAAAGAATAGTGGTAGTTTTGTAGCGGATAATAATGTTCGAGTAGCCTCAACTAAAGTACGATTTCGTCTTTCAACAACTCTGTTTTGTTCAGGTGTTCGAGCAATAGATGTTTCATGTTCAATCCCTTTGGCTTCAAAATAATTTTTCAGAGTTCAATTCAAGAATTATGTGCCTCTGTCAGTACGTACCACTTTTACTTGAGTTTGAAGACCACGTTGTATCAGTTTAAGGAAGTTGATGAGAACTTCGGGTGTTTCATCCTTAGACCTCAAGAAGTGAGTCCAAGTGTACCTTGAGTAGTCATCGACAATTACCATAACATATTTCTTTCCATTGATGCTTTGAACACGCATGGGGCCACACAAATATATATAAAGAAGATCTAACCGTCCTTTAGAGCTTGGGGTAGTCTTTGTCTTGAAACTACTCCGTTTAGCTTTACAAAGCTCACAAGAAGAACAAAGATGATCTTTGATGAATTTCAAGTTTGGAAGGCCTCTCATAATATCTTTCTTGGAAAGCAAGTTGATGGTATCAAAGTTAAGATGAGATAATCGTTGATGTCATAACCAAGCTTGAGTCGTTGAAGCTTTAGCCATGAGGTATATTGGAGTTGAATAAGTGGAGTCTTGAAGTGAAATAGTGTAGAGATCAGTACCCCGTGAACCGGTAAGTAAGTCATTCCCATCATATCACGAACAAAACATGTCTTCTTTCTAAAAGCAACCTCCAAATACGCATCACAAATTGACCAACCGAGAAAAGATTGTGATTGAGCCCTTCGACGTAGTAAACCCTTTTGATTATGATATTCCCTTGAACCAAATCTCCATATCCTAGGATCGGTGCAAATTGATCATTTTCGAATCAGACCGTACCCAGGAACTTCTCCACGAAGTTAATTAGAAGTCTGAGATTCCCTGTCATGTGCTTCGTGCATCTGGAGTCCAGTATGAAGAGAATTATTTCGATCACCTGCAAAAGAATTAGAACACGATGGAGTATTTGCTAAAGTGGATTCCATGTTAGTTGTGATTTTCGATTCATTAGTTTCCCTAGTTTCAACACTTAAAGGCACACTAACGCTCGTTATCACATCTTCTTGTCTAACCTTAGGCATCCATTTATATCCAGGAGGACATTGATTAGCAAACCACCATTTCCAAGATTTTCTAGCAGACTCATATAATTCCCTAATTCTGCTTCTAGGGTTCTTAGTGGTGGAGTCTGATGCAATACTTTTCTTAGGGGGGGGGGGGGTTGCAACAGAATGGTTCACTTTACATTTGGGTTTTCAAGCACTAATAGGCATCGCAATTTGCTTCTTAGTTCTAGTTTCTACACCTTTGACATTATTCGAAACACACATAGCATGATTAGCATTGGCACATTTTCCACATTTCACGTAAACAAACTTAACATTCAAAGCATTCAAAGTCGAATCATTCAAATCGTCATTACACGCGATTAAAGACGTTTTATTCTTAGAAACATTGAAATTCCTAGGGTGGTCTTCTACTTCCTTCATCTTCCCTTGACTTTTGTTTTGCCAAACCTTTTCATTCATTCGAGTGCTCTTAAGCTGAGGCCGTCTAACACTAGCAGCGGGGACTACTCCTGTAGTAAAAGACACACGTCTATTAGTGTTTCTAGAAATCTGTGGTAACATATCCTTCCCAACCGTCTTGGGGGCAAACTCAGGTGTTGCAAATGCAGAATTGGAGAAAACAGATGGTTTTCCCAAGACAGAGGGTTTAGTCACTTTGTGCACATTGGGTGTCTTACAACATGTTTCTTAACGCTAGGTTCCACAATTTTCCCACCCATCTTAGCGACGAGTTTCTTCAACTCTTCGATCGCTATGTTCCTTTCTTGTAACTAAGCTTTCAAATCTTTAATTTCCAAACTCTTTTCATTCATTTCTCGACATATTTGGGAAAGCTTTTCTTGCAATTTATTATCATGTGGAAAACCTCTGATGTCTTTTTGCAAAGCAAGTTCAAGAGAATGACAATGTTTTTGAAGGAAATCAGTTTTGTGTTGAAGTAACTCAAAAGCCTTTTTATCAACATTTTCTTTACGTTTCGAAAGCTCAGTTTCAAGGCGTTCACACTCTTTGATCTTATCAAGATATTTGCATGCAACATCAGAATATTTATCGATATCAGCACAAGATTGAAGAGTAACACACAAAATATCTTTGGAGAGACATTCTTCTAAGAGTGGATCATATTCGTTTGAAAAATCTGATTTGTTATTTTAAAGTTCATCAATTTCTTTTTCAAGAGACTCAACATATTTTAAATCATCAAACATTTCAGACCGAATAAAGTTTTCAAAATCAAGAACATTTTCTTTTATTATCTTCGTATTTGGTATTAAAAGTTCTTTCACAAGCACAGTTATGTCGTGAGGAATCTCTGTTTTCCACTTATCCTTTTCACGTTTTTGCCAATCGCTTTCAACAATGGATTGAACATTATCAATGTGATGTATAAGAATACCAAGTGTTTTCCTGCTTTTGCTTTTAGAAACATCAAGAGGCAAATAGTTAATGTATTTAGAAACATTTGATTTCTTAGTGGCAAAAATTTTCTTCCATTGAATTCTTCATTGTTTGCTTTCAAGAAAAAATTCCTCACGAGACTTCTGTTTTTGTGGAGTGAAAAGATCATAAAGACTGTTTTCATAAGCATAATTATATGGTTTCACAAAATCTTTATTGACCAGTGATCTACTCTCCTCATCCCAAAGGGACGTCTCTTCACTATCGAGCCTAACTACTGGCAATCATGATCGATCCATTCGGACTCATCAAGATATAAGTGAGGGTTCGCAGCTTGAGCTTGTTCGAGGTACTTGGGACTTTAAAAAATAGCTTGACCCTTGAAAAACGACCGAGGTGCTATCATTCTAACGGTTTGAATAGAGTCATGCGTTTTATAAACAACTATTTTCAAAAAATCGACTTGTTCTTCGAGATCCTTTACTTTTTCAGTATCTTTGCCTTGTCTATTTTTGAAATCTTGTTTTAATTTTTCAACCTCTTGTTTCTTTTTGTCAAGAATTTTAGCAGAATCGGTGGTATTCATAGAAAGCCTCTGTTCAAGTTCGTTAACTTTTGTTGTGGCAAGGTACGTTTTTTGACGTTCATCACTTAATAAAACATTAAATTGACGTTTTTCTTTAGTTAACAAAGCAAGAGCTTCGTTGTATTTATTTTCAAAATCGTCATTTTTAACGTTAATTAAACGACTTTTCTACCCCTCAAGCTCTTTGTCTCTTTGAAGAAGCTGAGCCCTATAACTATCAATGGTCTCAATAGATTTTATAAGAGCGGCTTTGCTTTCTTCAAAGTTTTGAGTGAGCGCTACGTTTGCCTTCTTTAATTTCTTTTGACTCTTTCTATTTTCATTGACATCTTTTTGTAAACTAGCAATTAAATTAGCAAGCGCGACACGCTCCTCGTCATCATACTCATTTGCATGTTGATCATCCTCAAACTCATTATTGCACATGTCTGATGAATCAGGTGTGGTATTTCTATCAACCGTTTCCATCATACATGTGTCAGTAATTGTTGTTGGTAGATCATTATGCTCATGTGTATCACCAAACACATTATATTCATCATCATGTTGTACCTTATCAATTGGCTCGGTATCAAAGATAGGACCGTTTTCATCTTCAGTGATGTTAAGGACCTCATGAATCTTTGCCATGTATGAGTAATGTGCCTCGAGTTCTTGGTCGAAGAGTTCATCGTCTGTGTCGTCAAGCATTTCTCCTTCCTCAGTTGATAACTTGATCCCAACTTCCATCTTCTTGCATAGCAACATCTTTTCCTTATGATAGACATAATCTTTAACCCTCTTTGGTTGCCTGCATTACCTAGCCAAATGCCCAAAACCTCTATAGTTAAAACACTAAATCCCACTTTGTTGCACGACTTGAGTACCAGCAGTTTCCCTATTTCCAACAACAGTAGCAATCCTCTGATTATCATACTTCGCGGGTTGTCGATCATACTTTGGAGGACTCTCAGCACGCCTTCAAGTGTCATTCCTTGGAGGACTATAAGCATAGTTGTTCCTTGTGTTTGATGATGTTCTAAGGTTGTTGTTGGTGGGTTTGTAGATTTTCCTGTATTGCTTTATAATGAAAGCCATTTGTTGCTTGAATTCCCTGTTCTTTTGAGCTAGTTCTTTGTTGGAAATACGTTTTTCCAAGGAAAGTCTCGGTCACATCATTATTTTCATAGATCACGAGCTATAGACTATTTAGAACATTGTAACTTGGAGTGACCTCCCTTTGGGGGAGATTGTTGGAAATACGTTTTTACGTATTTAGAAAGGATCGGTCACTCCAATGATATTGGGCTCGTAATCCAATATAGTCCATATAGCCCACATGTAGGGTGGGCTATATAAACCCCCTCCTAGCATTTTAGGAGGGGTTGGTCACTTTGTGTTCTCACACATTCATTAATCAACCATTTCTTTCATTATCTCTCTCTCTCTACCTTTCTCTCTCTAGTTCTTCCATTTCTCCATCCATCTCAATAGATAATTCATACATGCTTAATCCTTAGAAAACACGATTCTACAATTGGTATCAAGAGCCTTGGTTGATTCTTCGGATTTGAGCGTTTTATCTATTGATTTACTTGGTCAAAATTTTTTTCCTTTTCTTTTCTCCCGAATCTGTGATAACATTTGGAGTTGCGTGTTTTTTTATTATCATCATTTTTGTCTATCTATCAGTTTTGTATGACTTTTGTGGGAATTGGTGCTACGAGTCAGTATGTCTCAAACTTTAGCATAATTTTTTGTGGGATAATCTCATTCACAAAAGTATAAGTTTTTTTTGGTATTCTCAAAAGTATCAGTTTTTTGTTCTCAAAAGTCTTTTATAAAAAGTATCATTTTTCATTTTATTTATTTGTTCCTGTTGTCTATTCATTTGTCGGATAAGGGTTTATCATTCCGATACTCTTTCCGACACCTTTTCCGACGGTTTCAAGCTGCCTTATTCCGATCTTTGTGCATTCCGATAGCAATAACCATAAGGTTCTACTTTGCGATCACGTATTCCGATACCTTATTCCGACGTGGATTCCGATCGTACTTTGTGATCGTGGATTGCGACAGTTTTTAAGGGACATTGAGACGAATCTCTGCTGAAATTTCTTCGTGACATTCTGATGCTGAGTTTTTAAACATTGCAATGAAAGTGTTTTTGATTATTGCGATGGAAGTAGTTTTGGATATTGCGATGGTAAATATTTTGAGTATTGCGATGGATGTTTGTTGATATTGCGATAAACAGGACCATATTGATATTGCGATGACTGTTTAAAACATTGCGATACAAACAAAGTGTTGACTCAGACAAAACTTGGACTAAAATCATTTTTGACCAAAATCAGGCAAGACATCCTCGTCTAACACCATCATCCGAGACCATACTCATCAGACTCATAAAACAAACAACAAGACCCTCACAACAAGACCCTCGAACAACAAACTCTCCTCACACCTGCTACCTCGTCTCATCACGACTCCAACACAACAAGACCAACAAGACCCTCAAACAAAAACAAACCTAGACTCTAGACCCTCACACTCACACTCGACTCGACTCCCTCACCTCTCGAACTCAATCTGACTTCACCTCTCGAATAACACTCCTCAAACACAATATCTAAACCGAATCCAACACCGACCCATTCTTGATTCTAACCAAACTGACTCAAGACTCGTTCAGACTCCACACCACAAACCAAATCACACCCTCACAACAGCCTCTCAAACCCAACAGACTTGACATTAACAAGTCTAGAATACACTTGTTTTCAAACATTGATCCATATAAAGACTCGAGATCTCCGTCACAAAAAACATCATCGATCACAGATTTAAACAAAAATAAGACATAAGTCAAGACCTACCCGAGATCTTTATCTGAACAGATCTTGAAGCCTCATCTCTATTGTGTCGCCATGGGTTCAAATGTTTATGCACATGCATAAACTGAGTTTGACTTTCTAGAAAACTACACTAATACGTTTCACTGCTGGCAGTGAGGAGATTAGAGATAGGTTGCGTATTTTATGAGACAAATAGATTAATGGTTTGGGTGTTTAAGATTTGTTGATTGTTGGGAGTTATCAAGAAAAGGGGGCGGACAAAAGAGGATAAGAGAGATTAGGTTTTGTGAGTTATCTTAGGGACGGAGTTTTTGAGAATAGTGAGTTAAAGTAGCTTAAATTTAGGGTAAAAATCTGTTTTATATAAATCCCAAGTGGGATACACGTCTGTCCCATATTTTTGCCATGTTTTTGGCAGCATTGACTTTTGGGACACGTCTAATTTTCAACTAGACCACGTGTGTAGACTCCTTGATTTATTTCGCTTAGATAAAAACCTTTTTTAGTGATAGTTTGTTAATTTTCAACTAGACCACGTGTGTCTAATTTTTTTACGTGTGTAGACTAGATGTTTCATAACTAGACCACGTCTAATTTTGAGTATTTATTGTCGCTTAGATAGTGTGTAGACTCCTTGATTTATTTCTAGTTTCTCATTAGTATTGGTGAATCAGTTGGGTTTTTGAGATTTATACAAAGTGAGTGGGGCGGAGTATACAAAGAGGTGACGTGTTTAAAACTTGTGGTTGTTGAAGACATGACGTGTTTACTTGCAATTTAATATCTTTAAAGTCGTGTCTTTGTTTGTGACGTGTTTAAAGTCGTGTCTTGTTGTAGTGTGGGAGTTGTTGGCCATCTTTATAATCTGATATATATATTTGCACACAAAGTATATTTAAATTAAATTTGATATTTGGCCAAGACATTTATAAAGTTTATACTCATTCGATTTATCTTTAAATCTGATATATTTAGTGGATTCAGGTATCATTATTATTCCTTTCTTCAAAGTAAATGGGGTTTTTGAAATAATTTACGGGTATTGTTTTTGAAAGAACTCGGGTAAATTTTTTATTTTTCAAACGAAAGTGCTTAAACGACAACGCAATCTCTCGGTTTTACAAAGAGTTGAACTTCAGACAAATTTAGAGGATTTCAAACATCGTTTTATATAACCAATCAAGGTGTTTTTCCAAGAACTGTTACGTTATCTTTCGTTGGTTTTGTCAAATCCCGCGAATTTCACTTTCTTGGTCTTTCCACGACTTGTCAAATTTCGTATTGTTCTTTCGACACTTACCACAATTATCTTTCATCGAAATTCAAAGGGAATCATTGAATTTGACTTTTCAAGAGGGGGAACTGCAACACATGCAACTCAAAGAGATCAAATTGCGTCAAAAAACATTGGAAATCTTTCACGAGCTCAAGACACACCTTGCACTTCTCTATCCGCACAACATGACCGAACTTCCATTCACGATTTAAATGTTCTTTGGCAAAGAGGATAATTTCAATGAGAAGATTTTCAATAATTTGGATGAGTTACGGTTGCAACTTGAAAGGGATAATCTTCGTGAGGATAAGGCGAAGATATGTATAGAAATCCTTTGCACTCAGTTTAAGGATTTCTTTGCCTCAACAATGGTACCTCCTTTTGATTATTCGACTCCAATCCTACACCAGTTTTTCAACAAGCATACGGGTTGCCAGACTGAAACCTTTAGAAGTGGTTTACTCAATCACATCAATATACTTGAGAAGTGTATTGAGGTCAGGTTAGTTCATTACAACGAGATACAGTTGAAAAAGGGTCAGATTCAAAGAATCAAGGCGTCGTCTAAGTCATTGAATGCAACAATACCTCATGAACATGAGAGAGAGACATGCTTCAAGTTGTCGTCAAAAGATGATTACATCTGCCCCGTGTAAGAAATATGTGCCAGTTTGGTCGTCAAGGTAAGCAATGGCAAGGAATCAGGAGGAACGCATGAAACGAGTAGCAAGATACAAGCACCAACTGTTCAGGTGCCAAGTTTCAACAATATACAACATGTTGAGCATTCTGAACCTAATTATGCCAAACATGGGATGGAAAAGAGTGATAGCGATACCACTTCTGATTCATCCGATGTGAGTCAAAATGGGGGAGAAAGTGTTCAAAATGCTAAACATCATGATAAGTGTCTTATGACTGCTTCTTTAAATAATTATGATTCTAGGATTAAAAAGATTGAAACGATTTTAGCTTAGCAATCCAAAGAGCTTGAGGATGCCAAAATGGAATTTTCAAAGAAAGCGGAAAAATTTGAAACATATTTTGAAAAGCTTGAAAAGTCAAACGTTGTTCTTGAAAGAAAATTGGATCAAAAAGTTTTAGATTCTAAAGCTGAAAAGGATAATCTTTTGAAACAAATTCAAATGCTAGAATCTAAGTTGGCATCCCAAGATAGATTGCTCAAAGAGAATGAGACTTTAAAAGCTCAAGTTCAGGGAAAGGTTTTTGCTATAGCGGCTTTGAGAAATGAATTAAGGAAAACTAAAGGAACTAGTGTGGATACTAAGCTTGAAAAACCATCAATCTTAGGGAAACCGCCTACAAATCAGTTCATTCGACAACCGACTGCATTTAGATCTGAGCGATCACAATCCTCGAGACCGCGGTTTGCCTCCCAAGTTGATACGGTTCATTTTTCTAGAACAGTCACTCCACCTTCCAGGCCCAATGTGACCAAAACAGCTTTAGCAAGACCTAATCACATGATTGCCTCTAGTTTCTCTAAAATTACCAAGACCACGTCTAGAACTAGTTCAAATGACGTTCACCATAAATCTGGTCTGAGGGAAGTTAAGCAAAAGACACACGTAAGAGATAGGAATTTCAAACCTAGACAGATGCCTTCTAGATTACCCAACACTGCTAACCGTAGCATGTCAAATCCTAGGAGCATCAATCAATCGTCCAGGAATTCTAGATCTTACTCGGACATTAAATATGCTACTTGTAAAACATGTAGAAAATGTGTCTTTACAGCAAATCATGATTCTTGTATCAAGAAACTACTTAATGAGGTGAACTCCCGTGCTAGACTTAAATCCTAGTGGGTTTCTAAAATCAAACCCATTGGTAATATGTGGCACCCCAATGGTAGAACTTTCACTCTTGTAGGAAATGAGTGCCCTTTAACTAGGATAGTCTCTGATTCTACTAAGACTGCTAGGGAGGAAATCAAAAAGGATGATACATCACTTAAGCCTGAACTTAAGGTTTTCTATAAAAGGAAACGTTTTCCAGCTAAGACAAGTGAATCATCTACTCAGGTCACCTCTGACACAAGTAAAGCCAACTGTGAACCCCCACGTGCTTCTAAAATTGATATCGCTAACCCATGTCAAAGCATGCAAATTCCTAATGAGAATGCAGGTACCAAAGTTGATGTTCCAAAAGAACGAAGCGGTCCAATCGTTGTATACCGTTCAACTAAGGAAACTCTTAGAGTTTGGCTACTGAAGAAGCAGATATCGGAGAAACAAGTGTCTAAGGGGATTCACGGTTAAGCTCGTGTAAAATGATTTACAGTCACATAACAGACTGTAACTCGATCCTCAAAGAAAGGAAAGTTTATCGCCGATGATAAACTTATCCTCAAAAACGAGAAATTAACTTTTCTCGAACACGAGCTTACATTAAAACTATTCAAAGGTTTTAAGCTCGTGTATATGGTTCATTGTTAAATGTCAGACATTGACCCGTTCTTCAAATAAAGGAAAGTTTATCGTCGATGATAAACTTATCCTTACAACGAGAAATTAATTTTTCTCGGGCATGAGCTAATAATAAAAACATTCGAAGTTTTTAAGCTCATGCACAATGTCACATAACAGAGTGTAACTCGCTCTCAAAAGTCAGGAAAGTTCATCCCGATGATGACTTATCCTCAAAAACGAGAAATTAAGGTTTCTCGGACACGAGCTTACATTTAAACTATTCAATGGTTTTAAGCTCGTGTACAGGACTTATAGTCACATTACAGACTATAACTCGATCTTCAAAGAAAGGAAGGTTTATCACCGATGATAAACTTATCCTTACAACGATAAATTAATTTTTCTCGGGCACGAGCTAATATTAAAAACATTCAAAGTTTTTTAAGCTCATGCACAATGACTTACAGTTATATATCAGACTGTAACTCGGATTTAATTTTAGGAAAGCTTATCTTTAAAGATAGCTTATCCTTATAATGAGAAATTAATTTTCCTAGGTCATGAGCTTGTATTAAAACATTCCAAGTTTTAAGGTCATAAAGAAAAGTGTATCTTTTAAATAAGAGAATTTTTCTTCTTAACGAGAAATTCATCTTTCTCGGTCATGAGCTTTACGTTAAAACATTCAAAGTTTTTCAAGCTCATGAAAACGACTTCTAAGTAAATGTCAACTTAGGACTCGTTCTTCAATTAAAAGGAAAGTTTATCGCCGATGGTAACTTATCCTTAACAACGGGAAGTTCACAACTTCTCGGACTTGAGCTCGTTTTGTAAGATATTCAACATCTTAAGCTCAAGTAATTGGTTTTCAAAACAATGAACACAATTTTTCGAGAATTTCTCAAAAGGTTTTTCTAAATCTTTCAAAATTGTGTGTTCAAAAATGTTTTGATAAAAAGAGCATGTCTTCTGGAATCGATAATATTTACGATACTAGAAATGTCATTCAATAATGACACGGGGTTGTAAATAAAATTCGAGCAGAAGTTCAAATGTTTTAAAACATGCTCAAAATGGCTTGCTATTATTTCAGATAGTAACCCGCTTGTCATATTAAAGTCAAGCATTTCACCGGAAGGCTTTGACTCAACAACGAGAATTAATTTTCTCGGGCATGGTTTACTTTACAACCATGTAAGGGATTGTGTTTACTTTATAACACAATCTAACACGAATTTATGTACGTGTCAGTGCATTTATTTGTTAAAACAAGAGAAATCTTGTTTTTATGAAGTTATCATCTCCACCAACCGTAGCAATTTACAATTGATATCTACATACTCGACGATGCGACTACTCAAACGGCGACTACAGCTCTTTCAATAGAACACGGGTCAACAATTGAGGGGGAGCAATTGTCCAGCATTCAGAATCCTTTATGCCAAGAGTGCCAAGTTCACATATTGGTGTCAAGACAACGATATCAATCATACTCATGGAGTCAAGAGATAACTTCATACGTGATGAGGAGACCAACATTCGTGAACAAGAACCATGTGCTTCTTTCATATGATGTTTTCCATCATTCAGGTCCAACCTCATAAATCGCTAATCTTGTGAATACATTATCATATATGATCTTTGCATGTGATAAGTACCTTACACTTGTGTTTAAAAGGTACTTCATTCACGTATCAAGTACACCCTCATTAATTTGAGGGGGAGCTTGTGTAATTCATGAAGATAATTGGATTTACATTTTTCTTCCCAAATTTTCTTAAAATGCTATTAAATCAATTGATATTAAAAACATAGATTGGGTTAATATTTTTAATATGGGGGAGAAAATGTGATTTAATATGGGAAATGATTAATCATAAATAGTTTGACTTAACGTGATAGCTCATCCCGACATGTGCGAAATGTTTTCGGATATCGTGGCATATGTTAAGGGGGAGCAAAATGGATTTGCACTTCAAAATGGATTTCATGGTGACATACACTTACCCAAAACATATCTATTCACGACGGTGAAGATTGTGGTGACATAAGGATGGTAGGATAGGTTAAAGTCCAATGATTCCTCTAGAACCAGAGGAATCTTCCCAAGGACATTCCATAGCTAGAAATAGTAGTCCTTAGGAAATATGGAGAAAGATTATGAACGTAGCTGAATGCCGACCAAGTACTTAAGTTAGCACTGGAACAATCACAACAAGGTGCTATTGATGACGTATTGGTAAGCATTGAAGGGGTTGAAGAATGAAAAAGAATTGTAAAGATAAAGGGTGAAAAAAAGAAGCCCTCCTTACAAGTTAGGCAGAAATCGGGTCAATTCATATACTATTGAGATCATTTTAATGATGCTTGATATTGAAGATAAAACATGATGGACCCAGTGATGCAATGCACAACCCATCCCAGCTAACTCAGATATCTCTCAAAAGATATTTGTTTTAATCACACGGAGACAACACATTATCTATTGATTTATTCACTCCGAATAAATTGGTATTGAAATGGTGGCACTCCTCTCCAGCATCCGATCACTAAAAATCCAAAATGTACGATTGAGTCTAGAGCCATTTGAGATCATTAATAATCTCTTTAGGACACACTTTCATAATTCCTTGCTTCTTCACACACTGTGAAAAGTAAGATACATCTTAAGAGCCCTACGCAAAATCTTCATGATCTTGCCTGAACATCCGAGTAATACGAAAGTATTTACAATGAAGATGGAAATCCTTCTTGAGCGAATATCAAAAAACTCATGGTAGGTGACTTGTGTGATTCTTTATGAATCAAACTTGTGATAACTGGAAAGCAATAGTGGTTTAATTCTTAAATGAATTTAAACACGTTCCAGGCCTCTACGCAATATCTTAGTGATCTTACCAGAACACTGAGAGTGATACCTTAGTGTTCACAGTGATGAGTGGAAATCCTTCTAGTGTTAACCTCAAACAGCACTTGGTAGGTAACTTGCAAGATTCTATATGAATCAAACTCGTGACAACTGGAAAGCAACGATGATGCGGTTCTTAATTGAATTTCACTTGTTCCGGGAACATGAATTGACGGCTTCAAATCATGCGGATATTATTATCCAAATGATTCACTCTTTATGTTTGCAGTCAGCTTTGGACGGTCGAATAAAGAGAACGGGTTTACCCGCGAAATCTTGTCAAGGAGGTTCTTAATTGAAACTACCTGCCACAAGTACGATATTTAATATCGTCCAACGGTCTTCACCGACCAGCGGTAAAATGCTACCGAATTAGAATGAAATGTTCAAGGCCCATTCATCTATGTATATGTTTTGTTGCTAACTGTCTTATGCAGCGTAACAAGAAGGTGGCATTGCGGTGTTCAATCCAGAAGAAGTCGTCAACACATGCTTATGCTTTCTGAACTTAATACTTCAACAAATTCAAGAAAGTCTAAAAGTCAAGTCTTCCGCTGTATCAAACTCTGAATCATTCAAGAATTTATAAAAGTATAAGTATGTGGATCATGAAGTCACGAAGAGGCAAATATCACAAGTGATGAATGCACAAGGTCAAGGCAAGAGAACATGCTCAAGACTAAAGTCAAAGATCTCATCAGCATATTCACAAGAAAAAGATCGAAGACTCAAGCATAGTATGCTAGGTTTAAGATTTTGTAAAATGGTGTGACCTCCCTTTGGGGGAGATTGTTGGAAATACGTTTTTCCAAGGAAAGTCTCGGTCACATCATTATTAGCATAGATCACGAGCTATAGACTATTTAGGACATTGTAACTTGGAGTGACCTCCCTTTGGGGGAGATTGTTGGAAATACGTTTTTACGTATTTAGAAAGGATCGGTCACTCCAATGATATTGGGCTCGTGATTCAATATAGTCCATATAGGCCACATGTAGGGTGGGCTATATAAACCCCCTCCTAGCATGTTAGGAGGGGTTGGTCACTTTGTGTTCTCACACATTTCATTAATCAACCATTTCTTTCATTCTCTCTCTCTCTCTCTCTCTCTCTCTCTCTCTGTCTACCTTTCTCTCTCTAGTTCTTCCATTTCTCCATCCATCTCAATAGATAATTCATACATGTTTAATCCTTAGAAAACACGATTCTACATTCTTCATCACTGTCTTCTTCGGATGATTGCTCAGGTGTTGGTGATGGTGCTCTTGCAACTTCTTCGCCTCGGGATCTTGTTAGAGCATGTGACTTAGAAACAATGGATGATTGTGGTGATGATGATTGAGTAGAGTAGGTCTTTGGAGCACAAGAACGATAATCTGGGTAATCTTGAGTGGTAGACACCAAAGCAAGTGGATTTGAAACCTTTGCAACTCGTTCAGCTCGAAGTTCGTTTGCCTCATTCTGAAATTGTTTCAAAATGTCAAAGAGCGTGTGATATGAAACTTCGTCTAACTTTTGTTTTTGTTTCACCAAGGTGACAAACCGTGTCCACTCTGGTTGAAGATGCTATAGAAATTGGACATTAACTTGCATGGTGGAAACTTGCAAGTTGTTTCGGGTCATGTCATTCATCATTTTGTAGAATCGAGAGTAATAAGAATCAACTGATTCCCCATCCTTTGAAGTAAACTTGCCAAAGTTCCAAAACATCTTAGTTTTCATATCTTGTTTGTTAAGTGATTCACCTTGTTGCAATCTTTCAATAGTCGTCCACATTTCTTAGCAGTAGGGCATGAATCAACCGTGGAATAAATATCATCTCCAATGCCACTGAGAATTAAGTAAATTGCTTCCTTCTCTGCATCAAGCCAAGCACGGTTCTATGGTGTGAGGTCGTTTCTCTTTTCATCACGTTCATATGCGGGTTGTTCGTTAGTTGTGTCTGTGTCTGGTACTGCATGAACTTGAATCCTTGAGAATTTATAGGGTCCATAAAAAATGCATTGCCTTAAAGCATCACTGTTAGGTTTTGTGTCAAGATAACATAGAAAACGGGATTGCCATTGATCATATCGACTAGACACAAGCATTTGTGGTCTCTCTTTGTTACCCGCCACCATGATGTTGTTTTTCGTCACACGATATTCTGTAGTTAATCCATCTCAATATTCTCTGAAATGATGAAGTGAATATGGATCTTAAGTAGATGTTATAGTGATTGTTGTTGAAGGGAAAAAGTGTTGATATCCGTTAAAATATGTTCTCGAAAAACCAAAAAATTCCCCAAGACCAAAAAACACACGATTAAGTGTATTTTTGGAATTTTCAAGAAATCCTCCAATCTGTCGCAATATCTAAACCTTGTCGCAATAACACAATAACTTCTGTCGCAATGTCTCTTATGTCGCAATGTCTCAAAGAAACTGCTGTCGCAATGTCTCAAAAAGTTATGTCGCAATGTCTCAAAAAGCTTCTGTCGCAATGTCTCAAAAACTTCTGTCGCAATGTCTTAAAACACTTTTGTCGCAATATCTCAAATTAGTTCTGTCGCAATATCTCAAAACAATTTTGTCGCAATATTGATCGGGACTATTAATCACAATAAATAAACCCTATCCTTTGCGATAGAAATCAAGGAACTTTAGTCGCAATGAAGGTTACTGTTCCGAAACTTTAGATAAAAAAATGAGATTTTCGCCTAGAAAACCGTGATTTTAACCAAACCAAAACACCCAAATCCCTCCCACAACTATGTAGGAGATTGATATCAAGATTTAGAGCACGGAAAACAAAAAAAAGTATTTGAATCCGAGATGATTTATGGATTAAATCATACGAATCAAATGAAATAACAACAACCAATCACAAATCTACCCCATGGTGATTGATACCAATTGTTGTTCCAAAAATATGTGATGATTAAACAAGAAAATAGATAGAAGATAGATGAATTCTAGAGAGAGAAAGTAGAGAGAGAAAAGAGATAGAATGGTTGGAAACTTGGTGAATATTAGATTGAGAGAGAGAATACAAATGAGCCAACCTCCTCCTAACATGCTAGGATGAGTGTATATATAGTCCACCCACATGCGGGCTTGTATGGGCTATATATTAATGGGCCGGGCTTTCCTTTTAGGCTTTAGTTACTTATGAATGAACTTTAGCTTACAGTTAAGCCCGTAAAACACGACTAACCTACTACCTATTACAACGTTCTAAAATACAATACATAATAAACATATGACCGAACATTCTTGTTTGACTCAATATTTTGAGGCTAATATGTTGGAAAGAGTCATGCTTGAAATGGAGAATGGGTTGACATCACCATGAGAAAGGTAAACATGCTTCTCTCTATGGATGAAAAGTCTGATTGGAAAAGGTTCCTTAACTATATAAATATCGACTTATTGTTTGTTGAAGAGCAGAGATTAAACCTTCTTTCAAAATATAATAAACTTGTTTTTGAATTAAACAAATGTAGAGAAGATTTATTAATTTTGAAACAAGCCAAACTTGAAGCAGTAAGCTGTCAACTTCAGAACACTAAACTTACTAAAATTAATCATGCTCTTCAAGACAACTTAAGGATGAAAAAAACATCAATGAGAAATGGACTAATAGCTCTACCTTAGCGTCTCAGTGTATAAACAGCCAAATACATGCCCAAAAGAAGAAAATTCTTGGGGCACGCCAACTCACTGAGAAACCACTTACTAAGGAATTGAGTGAAAAAGCATTTCTCCCAGCCTCAGTGGGGTTTGATAATGAAATGATACCTAAGTCAAAAGACTGGGTGGAAAGATCAAACCCTGAGAGCGTGTTACCTAATTTTGATACTAGAAAAATATCAATACCTGAATCTCGGGCTGTTAATGAATTACTTGGTCTTAATAAGAAGACTGATGTCTCTAACAAATCCAGTAACACTGAACCATCAAGTGCTGCTGAGGACATTCAGACTCCTCTGTCACCTTTGAAAACTCTTCAAGGGGCAAGTCCATGTTCTGATAAGTCCACTATCCTATCAAGGACACTCACTCAAAGGAAGAGCTGGATTAGGTTGTCCTGAACAAATAAAGCCTAATTTAAAAGTGACATCAAATCACACTGAGTCAGGAACTGTCACTAAGAAAACAACCAAACCTATCTCTCCCTCAGGGACTCCTACAAACTTAGTCAACTCTATTCCTGTTGTAAATCAAGAGGAGTTGAGTAAATTGTTCCAACTATTCTTAGAAGAGAAGCTGAACTCAACCTCTAAATCTCAAGGTGAATCCTTTGTGACCTCACAGCCTGAATCATCAAAAAGCAACAAAACTGAACCCGAGTCTTCCAAGAAGGTCAAAACAAAGAAACCTTCCTGTGAATTATGTCACTACACAAATCATACCACTGATAATTGCTTTAGAGTCCTTTATTGCATGAAGTGTAAAAGTGAAGATCACAGGACTGCTGATCATGAAACACACATGGCTTCTATTAGAAATGTTAATAGTTATAAAGCTGAGCCTTACAACTATGGGCCCACCTCTAAACAAATCAAAAAATCCAAGGCTAAGCCTTTCCCACCATGTACAAATTGTGGCATCTCTGATCATAGGCCTGATAATTGTGTATACTACCCTGAGTTTAACACCCCCAAAATTACATTGCACAGAGGAAATACACATTTGGGTGCTAACTTAAACATCATTACACAAAACACTTTAAACGATATGAAAATGAAACATTTGAAAAATAAAAGGAAATAATTTAACTATTCTCTAAAACCTTCATTCCCAAATAAAACAAGTTCAAATTTATCAGAGTAGCGTTTTGGTCCCCCAAGGATCTCAACCAATCAACAAACATTTTTACCACAATACATGACCATTCATAATTATTTTTATGACAAAAGGGAAAGAAATCAATTTTAGACTCAACTACCACAAAAGCAACCCGCAATCCTTCTCCAGCAAGCTCCGCCATCTATCAAATTCAATCACCTGAAATACATGCTTAAAATCATCAACACAACGGTTGAGCAAGTCTATAGGTTTACCAAAACATCATTTGAACACAAGATAAAAATCAATCATAATCATTTAATAGAATTGCTATGTATACAATCTATTATTCAGGCATTTAATATTATAGCATAAGCTATACAATTGTGTTTAAGCTCATGACACCGACCCGTTATGACCAATCATCCGCCAAAAGGTCGGCATGATAAAAGTGAAACCATTGCCCCTCTTAAGATAATCGTTGTAAATTTTACCTTGTCTCTTATTCAAGTTATTCGTCCGAGCAGCGCACTCAGCGTACTAACTCTCGTCTCGAATAGGGGTGTCAACCCCGATAGTACTAACAATTGTTTAAGCGGCTATTTCCAACCCACAAAAGGACAAGACAATAGTTAACGGTTCATGAATCAAGGGCCTTCTACAACTAGGTACTCAACACAGTTCAGGCAACATTCGGGTCCAAAGGCAACATACGAGTCCAAACAATTATTCATGACTTGTGTTCCATTTATTTTCAAATAGCATGTATCCCACTCGCGGGTTTTAAAATCATTTAAAAACAATTACAAAGCAAGGCTATAGACTCACCTTGAGTAATGGAAGTAGCAAGACGATCTTCGACGATAGTTGATGCCCGATAAACACGAAAACCGCAACCTACCAAATAAGGTGCGTTCGTTAATAAATAGACTCAAGTATAAACCATACTTAATAACACAAAACTCAAAATTATAAAACCATGATCAACAAAAAAGAAAAACCATACAAGTGACACTATTACTTCCTTCTATATGTTCACTTTGTTAGACAATACATTCGATAAAAATCTACCGGTACATACCAAATGTACAAGCCCATTTACCCCACTTAAACACGTTAAAAATTTATGATACTACTCAGAGAACTCACTTACTATCCATAGAAAGTCCTACCAAAAGTTTGTCAAAAGATTTTACTTCTAAGACTCCCTGCCTGACACATCTTTGAATCACAAAAACCGGACAGTTTTACGTCATCGACTCATACAACCATTTTGACCATTCTAAACAATCCCGTTTACAAATCCGACACTTGAGTTTGAAAATAGACTCACAACCCTATGTTTAGAACATAACATCAGACCTTGAACCTTTCTACAACTCATTCTATAGTCCCCGATATTCGATTCAAATATCGACAACAACTTCGGATAGTGTCGATACTCGTCTCCCGGTACACGAATAATCAAACTAGCATAACTTCACACTCGTTTGGAGTTAGAAGCTCTACCTTATATCAAATCGAAGATTATCAAATCTTCATAACACTATCCTATTAGTTAAACAATAATCAAACCATAAGATTTCCAAAAACAGCCTTGAACCCACTGCCCAAAAATACATGTTTAAAAATCATACGAAATCAACTTTTTAACCCATTTTATTCAATCTCCCACCTCTAATATCACCCTAATATCAATATATCTTAATCCTAACACTTATTTAATTCATAAAATTAAAACCCAAAATCAAAATAATTTTTCTTCAACAAAATAACATAATCTACACATGATCATGGCTAGATCATCACATGCATGATCATCTAACATACTTATCAACTCTAAATCATAAGAAAAATAAAAACTCAATGCATGTGTATAAAAATTAAATAGAATCCCCTTTGAGTTTTATGAGGTGGTCTTGTTTTAGTTTTGGAAGATTCAAAGTAAAAATCATCAAAGATCTATGCTAAAAAGGGGTGTGGAATCACGGCTTATAGAGAAAGAAAGAAGGAGAGAAGAAATTTTGGTTAACTATGTGTTTTTGTGTGTAAAAAGTTAGGTGGAAGGTTTATATATGGTGGGTGGAAGGGCTACTTTTGTCAATCTTGCATAGTTTTGGACCAAAATGCAATTAAATAGTTTAAAGGATAGAAAATATATATTAGTCAATTTTAAAAATATTTACGAGACTCGGGTTTCGTAAAAATACTTCTCAAAAATTAGAAACATACTCAAATATGATAATAATATAGTCCCGGCGCGACTTAATACACAATTAAAAATAAAAAAGTCCAAAAATATAAACATCGAAGCAACAAATAATAAAACGTAAAATTTCGGGCATCCGTCGATATTGTAATCACTACTAGTCCTCACAACTAGTAAAAAGGTAAAAATAAGACTTCCAACGTCGGTTTTAAATCAACCACCTACCGTCATAGCATTCAAGCTCATCAAAAATTTCAAACTTATTCGTAAAATAGTATTAAATAATGACCTCGGGTTCGGGTTATCACACTGAGTGTGAAATTTGTGGAAGCAATGATCATACTACCTCAGGACACAATAGGATAATTATAATCAGGAGAGGCATGCTAGCTGAGTCATCTCAAAATACTGAATCCTTAGTAGGACTAAGCTGCAACACATGTGGAAGCAATGTTCATTCCAACTCAGACCATGCTGAGTTTGAATACTTCAAACAAGGTGAAAGACGTCAGGCTCCTAGAGCCAAAGAACCTACTAGAAAGTGGGCTCACAAGAGAAAATAATCTAACTCGTTATTTGTGCAGAAACACTTCAAGGAGCCTGTCTGGTACTTAGACAGTGGGTGTTCAAGAAGTATGACAGGGGTCAAAAGTTATTTGCACAAATACGTAGAGCAACCAGGTCCTAAGATAGTATTTGGTGATAACTCATCTTGTGTTACTGAGGGATATGGTTTAATAAAATGTGGTGGAATAGTTTTCTCAAAAGTGGCATTTGTAAATGGTCTGAAGTATAATCTCATAAGTATCAGCCAACTGTGTGATGCTAAGTACATCGTTCAGTTTGATGATAAGCAAGGAACAATCTTCAATGCTAACAAAGAAATTGTACTGATTGCTCCAAGAAGAAATGATGTATATGTCTTGGACATGTCATCAGTAACTCTCTCAGGAGCATGTTTCTTCGCTAAAGCCTCAGACTCTGTCAATTGACTTTGGCACAAGAGATTGTCACACCTCAATTTCAAAGACATAAACAAAATTGCAAAACAAAACAAAATTCTTGGCTTACCATCTCTTGTGTACTTAAAATATAAACCTTGTTCAGCTTGTGAAAAAGGTAAACACAAGAGAGCTTCTTTCAAGCCAAAACAAAATTTTTCTATCAGTAAGTTTCTCCATCTCCTTCATATGAACTTATTTGGACCTGTCAGATCCATGTCTATAAATCATGAGAAATATACCCTTGTGATTGTTAATGAATACTCTAGATACACATGGGTATACTTCCTGAAAAAGAAAAGTCAAAATGTTGAATTCATTATGTCATTTATCAGGCAAGTAGAAAATCAAAATGACACCAAAGTCAAACAAATAAGGACTTATAATGGGACAGAATTCAAGAACCAGGAGCTTGAGAGTTTTTGTGATGAGAAAGGAATTCTTAGAACTTCTCTTCTCCTTACACACCTGAACAAAATGGTGTGGCTAAAAGGAAGAATGGAACTCTCACTAAAGCAGCAAGAACCATGCTAAATGGATCCAATCTTTGAAAACACTTCTAGACTGAGGCTGTAAAAATAGCTTGCTATACTCAGAACAGATGTATCGTTGTCAAGAGACATGATAAGACTCCTTATGATTTATTCAGGGAAAGGATTCCAGATATCATCTATTTCCATGTGTTTGGATGTCCTGTGTTCATTCACAATCAAAAGGATCATCCTGGGAAATTTGATGCAAAGGCTGATGATGGATACTTTCTTGGATACTCTTTTGTCTCCAAAGCCTTCAGGGTCTTTAACACAAGGAGACAACAAATTGAGGAATCATTTCATATCACATTTGATGAAAGTATGGATGCCATTAACTTCACAAATCAACCAATGGAAGAAATTGGGATTGATGACTCATCAAGATATCCTCCTGATGAGTATGAACATAGTCCCTCAAAGCAGTATCAAACTGATGCTGACATATCCTTCCATATATCACCTCAAAATAGGTCAATCAATAACTTGATCACAAATCAACATGTCCTTGAAGTTATCTCTACTCAGGCTGAAGAATTAACTGATTCTCTCATCCATGCAGAAACTGAGGGGAAAATTGATGAGAATGTTGACCTACCTGTCACTAAAAATCCTTCAGTGAGAAGTGATGATCCAGTACTATGTACTGAAACACCAGTCTCTGATAATCATCAATTATCCACAAGCTCTAATCCAATTCCTCGGGACAGATGGTCTAGACAACAACACATAGAGCTTGTAAATATAATTGGTGATGTATCTGAGGGGATGCTCACACGCAGTCAGGCTGCTAAACTCTCTGTTGCCTCAGCCCATGGATGTCTTTTTGTAGACTTTCTCTCTGAAATTGAACCCAAAAGGTTTCAGAGGCCCTGACACATCTAGGGTGGGTTGAGGCTATGCAAGAAGAGCTCAATCAATTCCTCAGGAACAAGGTTTGGAAACTTGTTCCTCTCCTTAAAGGGAAATCGGCTCTTGGCACAAAATGGGTGTTCAAAAACAAGATTGATGAAGATGTAATTGTTATTAAAAACAAAGCTAGGCTTGTTATTCAGGGGTGTGGTCAGCTTGAAGGCATTGACTATGAAGAGACTTTGCCCCTGTCACAAGAACGGAAGCCATCAGGATCTTTCTTGCCTATGCTACATACATGAACTTCAAATTTTTCAAATAGATGTAAAAAGTGCCGTCCTGAATGGCAAGATCACTGAGGAAGTTTATGTTGCTTAGCCTCCTAGTTTTGAGAGTTCTGAGTTCCATAACCATGTCTGTAAACTTGACAAAGCCCTATATGGACTTAAACAAGCACCAAGGGCATGGTATGAAACTCTCTCTACCTTCCTGATAATGAACAAATTTGTCAGGGTGAAGATAGACAATACCTTGTTTATCTTCAGAACCAAAGAGGATGTTCTGCTAGTTCAGATATATGTTGATGACATCATATTCAGATCTACTGACTATGACCTTTGTAGAAAGTTTGAAAAACTTATGACAAAGAAATTCGAAATGAGTATGATGGGTGAATTAACATATTTTCTTGGACTACAAATCAAACAGGAGGACAAATGGATCTCAGTCTGTCAAGAAAAATACACCAAAGAAATACTTAAAAAATATGACATCTCTGAGTGTGCTTAAGTGAAGACTCCCATGGTTACCCTTAACAACTTAGGTCCTTATCTCACTGGTAAACCAGTCAATCAAACCTTATTCAAGGGAATGATTGGATCATTAATGTACCTAACAGCAACCAGGCCTAATATTCAGTTCTCAACAATTCTATGTGCAAGATATCAGGTCGATCCCAAAAAATCACATCTTACTGCTGTTAAACGAATCTTCAGGTACCTGAAGGGTACTCCTTCACTAGGTCTATGGTATCCTCGTTGCGCAGGCTTCGGTCTTAAAGGATACTCAGACTCAGACTATGCTGGCTGCAATATGGATAGAAAAAGTACCCCAGGTGCATGTCATTTCCTAGGTGGCAAGTTAGTATGTTGGAGTGCAAAGAAACAGCAGTCAGTCGCAATGTCCTCTGCTGAGGCTGAATATGTGGCAGCTGCTGGTTGTTGTGAAAACATCCTTTGGATGAAAAGTCAACTCAGGGACTACAATGTGGAATACAAAGTAGTCCCCATCTTTTTGTGACAACACCAGTGCAATTGCCATATCCAATAATCCAGTTCTACACTCTAGGACTAGACACATAGACATAAGATATCACTTCCTCAAGGACCACATCTTAAAAGGAGAGATTGAATTACACTTCATTCCCACTGAGTATCAGCTAGCTGATATTTTCACCAAACCCCTGGATGAACCAACGTTCACTAGACTGAAAGCTGAACTTAGTATGCTGAACATTGATTAATTAGGTTTCCTGATGACTTGATGTTCAGTATAGTGTACATTCATAATCTTCTTCCTGAGTAAATATATCTCCTTGTCTTCAACCTTGACACCGAGGTACATTAAATGATGTAACTAAATGCTCTAAGGATTTAGTTACTTAATGTCCTAGGTTGGTGACACACTATATTTAATAAGGGACAAATATTCCTTTGAATAAATATCACCAACCAGTCAAAGGGTAACAAAATGTCAAGGATCCCACTAAGCATTAAATGTTTGCCCGTTTATTGCAAAATCCGTTGCAAAAAACGTCCTTTCAACTGCACATGACCCCACGTCATCTCTGCAAAAAGTGTTATCATTGCAGACTGGAATAGTTGCCAAGAAAAAAGGGGAGGACTACTTGTACATTGCATTAAATGCGGATGTGAAAAGAAAATATATAAAATAAAATATTTTTCACATCCGAGCCTATAAATATCCAACCATTAACACAAACACATACACAAAAGACTTTAGCAATCTTACTCTGCCAAAATCTTCTCTCAAAGAAAAGTGTGTGTTCAACCATTGTTTCCAGAAAAGAGTATTTTATAAAAGGTAATCACATCGATCACTTGTTTTGCTGTTATATCGTATACATACAAGCTATCAAAGTTACTTGGTGGTTGATCTTTCGATTTTATCAGGATCAAAAGTCTGCATTAAGTCACTTGGCGGCCTAGTATTGCATTATAACAAGAAACAAGTCTTGGTTTGATTCCACAAAGTGTCATTGTCCTTTGCAAGTTTTAAAAATCATAACTTAAAAATGGCACTATCCAAGACTATTCCCTATGCCCCTCAGGCTGAACACCTTATCAATGAGGGTGTTCATTTTTCAACAAACAACTATGGGGGAAATTTCAGTTACCCTAATAGTGTATCAGCCTACAAACCAATATGCAAATTTCTCAAAAACTGTGATTGGGCTGATGCTTTTACCAACACCCACTCAGTTTTCTACTATGAATATCTCAGGGAGTTCTGGTATACGGCTGTGGTTGTAACCCCACCTACCCAAGGGGCTGAAGGTTCTCAGGGGTCTGAGACCAAGTCATATAAGGGTTGTGTCATTCAGTTCACTGTAAACAATGGGAAGACACCATTGATTTTGGACTTCAAAACTTTTTGTCAAGCTAGTGGACTGGATTATAACAAAGGAAATTATGTTGGACATCCTGACACATAGTCAGTTAAAAAGGGCTTAAAAGAAATCGGGGTCCCTGAGTTACTTATGACTAAAACCCCATTAATCAAAACTGCTTTCCCCATGGATTGGAGGATCCTGGTCACTTTTGTGATTCAGGTGATCGGTGGGAACTACTCATCAACTGAGCATGTTAATTCTACTCAGCAGATGCTGATCTACAGTTAATGGACTGAAGATTAACATAGGAGAGATTATTTTTAATGATCTCGTAACCAGGCTCCTGAAGGAGTCAAGGCAAAAGTATGTATCTTACTCAAGGTTCATCTTGCGCCTTAGAAAGGTTACTGGGTTCTCTTTACACTTAGAAGAAATTTAATGTTTTCTCTACACCAATCCTCTGTCCCACAAATTTTTATAAGAACCCATCTGAAGTCACCCCTATAGAATTGACGGCTTACATGACTGAGGTGATTAGTTGTGAATCATCCGTGTCTCCCATTCCCTTCTTACCAAAGAAGGGGAACAAGAAGCCTCAGAATGTGCCAAAGACCAAACCAACAACGACACAGGGCCCTGAGGCTTCCGAGGCACGTCCTAAAAAGGCCAAGGCTAAAAAGACCACCCTTGTTCAGACCAAGCTTCAAATACCCCAAGGGAAAGAGCTTACGGGGGAGGCCCTGATACATCACAGTCAGGGTCGACGGGCCTACCTACTGGTCCTCTTGATGGAGTATGGAAATAAATAACCCACTCCTACGGGACTTCCTTCCACTCAGTCTGACTAGGGCACTCGTAAAACATAACTTTTGCCTGAGGACAAAACTAAGGCCAAAGACTCATAGAGACGCCTATGGGTAACACACCTCACTGATAGGCATATCACTTCCACCAAATCCAATGAAGGCACACTAAGTCACAAGTCTTTGCTTGAGGACCCAAAAATCGATTCCTTAGACTCAGAGGGACGCCCACGGGTAAAACACCCCACTGATAGGAATCTCACCTTCACAACTCCCTATGAAGGCACACTAAAACAAAAGTCTTTGCCTGAGGGAACCACTATTGATCCTAAAGACTCAGGTAGATGCCTACGGGTAACACACCTCATTGATAGGGATCTCACCTCCACTCCTGATCAATCGCAAACTGCCCCTGAGCATCAGTTGGCTAAAACCCAAGCCTCAAGATTTGGGGCAGGGAGTGACCAAAACCAAGGCAAACCTTCTTTTGAAGGGGAGCTGGACAAACCAAGGGGATCACTGAACTTTGGAGATTTTGTTAATCTACTGGAGGAGCCTGAAGAGCTACTCCAAGGTTTCCGTGACGACGATGAAATGATTGAGGCTGGGGATGAACCTGACACTCATGCCCCTCCTCAATCAGACCATAAGCCACAGTCCCCACCCTTGTTCGAGGACATACAACCCTCCTCTAAGGCTCAACCAAAGCCCTCCTTTGAGGCATCCGATCAAAAAGAGCCCTCTTATGAGGTAACTAAAAACCCCTCCCATGAGGCACAACTTGACACCTCATCATTGGGGACTCAGATTGTGGTTCTAGATTCCACTTTTGATGACACCAAGCCTGTCACTGAGAAAGTTTTGTATGAAACTCTCAAAGGTGTCTTAAACCATGCTTCTACCACCCTGAAAGCCGAGGTTACTCAAAACCACGAAGACCTATTCTCAAAGGCTGATGGACTCCTTGATGAATTCAGGACGTATGGTGATCGTTTTGATCTAGCTGAAAAGAAGATGAGAGTTCAGGTTGATAACCAAATGGAGTTCATCAACTCTGTTAACTGTAGTCATAAGAATCAAGAGAAGAAGCTCATCAACTTCCTAAATCATGCTCTTCCAACAGTTGAAGCCAATGTGTCCTTAAAAACAACTTTGGATGGACTGATCACTAGTACTACTGAGTCCACTTCCAAGGTTGGTCAACTTCTGGAATTGCTGAAAGAGGATAGGCTCTCTAAGGTCTTCACTAGGTTAGACTCTCTCAGGTCTGATTTGGATGTGGTAAAGGTTAAGTGTGATGCTATCTATGAAGATGTTCATATGGATTCTGAGACTGAATTCAGATTAGGCAAAGCTGCCAAAGGATATATGGCTAATGTTGCTAACCTCTCTGAGATTTCAAAAGCACTGACGGATGCTGATATTCCTCGCCTCAGGACCAGAATCACCACGATGGAAAACACTCACTCACTCATAAAATTGGATGTTCAGACTATCAAGGTGACACTCAGTCTATGAAGGAAATGGTGACTGAGATGTTTCAGGCTTTCAAGGGGTCATCCACCACCTCTTCAGGACCATCACAAAGAACAAAAGTTGGGATTAGTTAGGCTGATCCTTCAACTTTTGAGGGAGAGAATGTGCCACCAATGATGCTTACTTGGAGTGAACCTCCCTCTCACACTGAGGGGAGCAGGAAGAAATGGTACAACCTAAACCTCAAGTGCCTGTGATCCATACACCAACACCCTTAAACTCAATTCCACCTATCCCTGAGCCCTCAGTATCTAAGTTAGATAAGGACAAAGGCATTGCTGATGAGACCCAAACTCCACCACGCAAGAAGCTTATAAAAGCTTCAAGGAAAAGAAGGCATGACCCTGATGCTATTGTCTTGGTACCATATGAGATCAATGGAAAAATGTACAAAATGACTCCTGATCAAATCTAAGAATACTTAGACATGATGGAAAGGGCCAAGACCAGTGAAGCTACAAGAGCTGAGATCCTCAAGGTATCCACTGAGTTTGTGAAAGAAGTGGGTGGAAATCCTGATGAGCTGTTAAGTGTAAAGGGTGGACAAGATTTCATTCAGAAGCAAGAGGAGGAGCTCAAGGCTAGTCAGGATGAAATGGTCAAAAAGCAGCAACAAAGAACCACCCAACTGAAAAATTTATTTGACCAATACACCAAAGTTATCGCTCAAAGAAGGAGGCATGAACTAATCACAAATATTCAAATTATTCCTCATACCACACCAGTCTTAGTATCTGTTTACAGAAACAATGATGAAAGGAATTTTGAAGTGATGAAGAAGTTTTCATTTGGTGATTTCGGTCTCAGTGAGTGGGACGAAATGGGTAGGATCTTTAGGACCAAGACAAACAAATGTGTCCTTGAGATACTCAACTCTCCCAGCAAGAGATATGAGAGGTTGAATCGGATCAAGGAGCAGTTAGGGATCACTAAGGATCTTCCCTTGGCTGAACAGGATCATTCTAAGACTCAGGGACGAAAAAGGAAAAGAGTTGAGCTTGAAGCTGAGACTAAGATCCCTTGGTTAGAATGCAACCGTACTCTCCCTGAACATGTTCCCTTTGTAAAAAATATAGTCATCTAAGAACCTGAGTGGGGTATCTTCTTTATTGATGTATTTGAGGACCAAGCTTTTCAAATAATGAGTGACATTGAGAAATGTCCCACTGAAAGCATTCTCATCTTCCTTGTGATGGCTGGACAAGTCTAGACTGATGAGAATAAGAGATTTGCTGAGAAGCTCAGGGAGATAATTACAAGGAGGCCTGATAAAGAAAAGGTGTTGAAGTCATCAAGGGTGAAGATGGAAGCAATGGATACCTGAATGATTGTAATCTTTTGTTTTATTTATGTTTTTCTTGTATCAGACTATTCAGTCTTTGTAATGATGAATAAAAAGGAAGTACTTTGTTAAAACAAGTCTTTTCATCAGTAGAATAGTATGTGTAAGAAGAAGCCTCTTTGCTCACTTATAACAATTTCACTTAGGCATATTTTATATCCAAATAGGGGGAGACTGTTAGGTCAATTATGTGCCTAATGATCTCACTGATGGATTTGAATAACAATCAGCCTAAGTGAAGTATTAACCTTGAACATAATAAAGTCACTGAGTAGACAGTCACTCAGTGAGTTACTTTCGAGTTCCTAGACTGAGTCTAAAAGAAAGACTTGAACATTCAGAGAGGCGAAGTTCAATGAATGATATCTAAGACGAAGAAGAAGGTAATGGGTTCAATGAGTTGTGGCAATAGACTCACTAAACCCCATACGATCTCCCTGAAGAAACAAGCATCCTCTAAGACTAAACTAAAGGCGGGATAAGTTGAATTGTGATAAGATGTTGTACATCACACAATTAGCGTGACTTACCCTTTTAGGATAGATAGGGTATTGACAAGTGTAAAAGGACTTATGTCCTAATACTTAGAATAGGCTAAGACAAGATTGTACACTGTACCAATAAGACAAGAATTGCACATGGGCAATTCTTTGTCTTGTATCTACCTTTGCTTCTATAAATAGGATGGTTGTAAAGAGAGAGAAACAAGTTTGTGCACTAAATGCTTTAGACATTCACAAACAAAGTTCTCTCCTCCAAATACGATCAAACACTTGAGTTCTAAGCTCTTGTTGATAGAATCGTCAAGATTAGCAATCGTTAGGATTGGACTAGCTTGTTAGTGAGGAGATCACCAAACACACATTGTCTATTCAATCCCTATTGTAGCTTCGCATACAATAGGATATAATTCTTTAATAAAGCTAAGAGTTAAACGTTGAAAACCTTTTGTGTTATTTACTTTACTTTGTCTTGTGTTTATTACATTACTTTACCATGAGTTAGGTCTATACTTAGTATTCTTAAGTATAACACTAATTACAAGGGACCAACAATTAGTTTAAGTTTAGTTAGAGTGTTAGAAAAAAAACCCCTCCTTTATCTCTGATGTTTTACTTGCTTTTATAAAATACAAAAATACCAAAAAAAAATCTTCTTCCGACCTCTAGACCTATTGTACGTTTGACACTAGACTCCCAAACTATTTCCTGAGAGAATGATAACACCATGTTTCCTTACCTATACTATATTTACACGGCCGGGTTCACTGCCCGAGTGGTTGTAAAACTCCTTTAGCTGAGGTTAGGGATTTAAACGTCCCGATCCCATGCTCATCAATTCGCTTGACTAATGTTAGTCAAAGACAATAGGGGCGTCAAGCTCGATAGATCTATCCATAACATTCACGTTTACAAGTATTTAACGGTTTATGATAGTGGGCAAGCAGCAACTTGGGTTAAATCGAGACTTATACCAAATAGCTAAATGTGTAAATGTACTTGTGTTTATATGTTTAAATCAAGCAATGTCTCACTCCCCCAAAAGCACTGAAAGACAATTAAAAGTGAGCCTATGAAACTCACCTCAAATGATACACAGAAAATCAAGCAAGTAGCAAGTACTGAAAACAATGCACGCTAAACGGTTGCAACTCTATCCGAAACATAGATGTATATAATGTATATAAGCTAACTACTCATAGTAGAAAAATAAAGTAATCCGTCGATATAAGGTACTTGTACTTACTTTTATTTTATAAAAATATTTCCTTTTTGGAAAGTGACAAAAGTGGTCAAGTGGTCAACTTTACCCAAATTGGTCTCGTGTAGCGGTATGAGATGATTGTTTCTTTTTCTTGGCTCCTTCGTACTCTTCTTGGTATTTGGATCATTCTAATATGTTTTCTTTTGTATTTATTTCTTTTTCGCGAGGCTTGTTTGAGTTTACATCAAAAACCACTACGGAGTGAAAACCGGTGGCTCGGCCTCCGTCGCTAGGGATTTTTCTTTTGTCTTGGTTCGTTGTGATTGGCAAGAGTTTTTTCATCTTTTTTGTAGGTTTTGTAATTAAAACTTTATAGAAGAATCTAGAATATAAAATATGTACTATTGTGTATTTGTAGATTTGTATTTGGTTTTTTTTTTTTGCTTCTCATGCCTTACTAGAAGTTTTTAATATATTATCAACCATTAAAAGAAAGCAGATGTAAAGAGGTTGGTTTTGGCCCACTCGGATGATAATGTAGCTCCGTCCCTATATCTCCATCGTTTATAAAGAGTTTTTTTTTCTTTTTCCTTTAAAAATCTTAAATTTTGAAATTTAAATTGATACTAATTTTGTTTAAAACTTTTATACACATTATATTAATTTTGAAAACACACGTCCTATATTTCGTTTGCGCCCTTTGCACCAAGTTGATAGAGTAGAATAAGAACGCCAATCATTATAAAAAAGTAAAAACAATATGTTAAAGCTCTTTAGATCTGAGAACTGAAATCCTAACAAAATCTTAAGCGGCCGTTTGGTTCGGATATATTCAAGGACATTGAAGTATATTTAAAATATTTACATTGTAATATCTTCAAATATTGTGTTTAATACAATCAACGAAGAAATTTAAAATTCTTCGAATTCCCAAAATGAAGGATATTAGAATTCCTCTATAAAGTGAATTTTAATTTACTTGAAAATTATTTTCATAAATTTTTTTTCTTGTCTTTATTATTTGGTTTTTATGTTTATATAAGATTTATTTTCAATAAAATTTATATAAATTTTAAATGAATATTTATATCAATTTTTATAAATTTTATAGAAATTTTTTATAAAAAATATATAAAATATTTATAAAAATAACTGAAATTTCTTATAAAATTTAATGAATTTTTTTATAAATTTTATATAAGTTTTTTTATAAAATTTAATAATTTTTTTTAAAATTTATGTAAATTTTTTATAAAATTTAATGAAATTTTTTATAAGATTTAATGAGTGTTTTAATAAAACTTATATAAAATTCATATAAACTTTTTATAAGATTTGTATAAATTTTTTAATAAAATTTATAGAAACTTTTTATAATTTTTTTATAAATTATATATATTTTTTTTAAAAAAGTTTATATAATTTTTTTAAATTTAATGAATTTTTTATAATATTTTTTATAAAAATATAATTTTTTATATATTTTATATAAACTTTTTATAAGATTTATATAAATATTTTTATAAAACTTATATAAAATTTATATAAAATTTATATAATTTTTTTATAATATATATTTTTATAAAATTAAAATAAATTTTTATATATTTGTTATGAAATTTAAATATATTTCTATATATTTTTTATGAAATTTAAATAAATTTATATAAATGTTTTATAAAATGCGAAAATTCGATTTTTATTCTTTTGAATAAAAAATTTATATTAAAAGTATTTACTCTTTAATTGTTTCAACCCAAAATCAAGATTTTAAGAAGTTATTAAATTCTGTCAACCAAACAGACATAAGCATTTTAAATTCTAAAAAATTTTAATATACTAAAATTTGGAATTACAAAATTTTAAAATATTGAACTAAATAGCCCCTAAGTATTCTTAACAACAATAATTGTTTTCTGAGGTAATTTAGATAAAAGTTGATTAAAAAACATTTGGTTGTGTTTGACAAAAATAGTTGTAAGTTGTTAACTAAAAAGCTGTTAACATGAGATACAAACTGTTAAAAGAACATGTTTAAATAAATTATAATATAATTGAAAAGTATTTTAATAATTTATAATTTTAACAGCTCTTAACAATTTAAAAAGTTTTATCAATCAGCTTTTTATTTAAGATCTATTTGTTTAAAATAAAAATCTAACCACTTTAAAAAATTACTAGCATGATACCCAGCAATGTAACGACGGGTATCATTATCTTTTTGCAATCCAATTAATGTTAAAGCGTAAAAAAATCATATCAAGATAAATCAAACTCACTAAAAATAAAAATAAAAATATTCGTAAAATATATGAAAATGGATGTTGAATTAAAGAGCAAATTTTTTTGAAAAATATGATAAAATAAGATTTAAAAATAAATAAATAGATTAAGAGATATTTTAATTTAAAAAGAAATGTGATTTTTAAATAAGTTGTTGCAAGTTTGTTAGAAAAAGTTGTTATAAAATATGTGGATGGTTAAGATTACACCTCTTTATCTGAATTAAAAATAATCTAATAGTTGAGATTTATTCTCCTTATTTTAATTTTTGGCTTGAAGTTTTATTTTTCTGTTTAGAGTCTTAATTTTTGGTTTCAATTTTTTTCATAAAAATTAAGTTTGAAGTTAAGATAACATGTACACCTTTTATATATAATATAGATTGTGTCAAACAAAATTATTAAATAATTTAAAAATAAAAAAATAAACCGCTCTAACCAGAATCTACGTTACATATCATTTGTGTGCGTTTTTTTCAAATGATAACTGTTCGAAGGCTCGTGATAAGATGTGTTTATAAAGACATTCTTTTTCTCTCATCCAGCGATGTGGGACGAATGCAGCTACTATTAAACAAAACCTCATATTTTCCAAATCTTTCAAAACACAAGAAGCACTCTTCAACTTCAATAATACGAATCAAACATGATATCTTAACATTTAATCTCAAACAATGAACATTGTTGTCACAAAATTAAAACATTTAATCTCACAAAAACTATATAATGAAGCACTCCAACTTTATAAAAACCAACCCTTTTTTCAAATTCAATCATTTCCCGCCATTTTACCATCACTTATAAAAGCTTCTTCTTTCTCTCAAACACATTATTCTCTTGGTCTCCAGCTTCATAACAACTCCCTCAAAACGGGTCTTCTTTCGGACCCCGTTGTGTCGAATTCCGTCATATCTTTTTATAGTAAGTTTTGCGACGTTCTGAGTGCGCGTAAGGTGTTTGATGAAATGTCTCAACGAGATTGCGTGTCGTGGAATGTGATGGTTAATTGTTTTTTGAAAAATGGCCGTTGTGTGGATGCGCTGGAGGTGTTTAAGGAGATGTATGGGTGTGGGTTTGTGGCGAAACCGGAGCTGGTTGCTGGTGTTGTTTCGGCGTGTGGGAGGTTTGGATGTGAAAAAGCTGGGAAGATGATTCATGGTGTGTGTGTTGTGGATGAGAGGTTTGAGAAGTCGGTGTTTTTGTTGACGGCGTTGGTTGATTTTTATTGGAGAGTTGGGGATTCGGTCATGGCGTTTCGTGTTTTTGATGATATGGAGGATAGGAATGAGGTTTCGTGGACTACGATGATTGTGGGGTATGTTGGGATATGTGATTATGTAATGGCGCTTGATTGTTTTCGACGAATGCAGGCTGAAGGGATTAAGCCTAATAGAGTGACACTGATTTCTGTTTTACCAGCTTGTGTCGAGTTAGGAACTAGTAGTCTTGGGAAAGATATCCACGGGTATGCGTTTCGTCATGGGTTGAGTCCTGATATACGCCTGTTAGCGTCTCTAGTTAACCTTTATTCAAAGCATGAAGACTCTTTACATCTTGCAAAACTAGTTTTTGAAACGTCGATAAAGAAAGACGTTGTGCTTTGGAGTTCTATTATTGCAGGCTGCGCTCTGTATAAACAAAGTGCCGAGAAGTCGATATCACTTTTTAATCGAATGCAGAACGAGGGGGTTCAGCCTAACTATGTCACCCTCTTGGCGTTACTCACTGCTTGTACTAATATTCCATCAATAACAATTGGAAGTGAAATACATGGCTATCTAATTAAGTCAGCTTTAGATTCAGATTTGTCCATAGCAAACTCTCTTGTTAATATGTATTCAAAATGTGGCTCTCTTGAAGACTCGCATCAAGTTTTTCGAGAAATGTCGATACGAGATTGTGTTTCTTGGAGTTCACTTATCAATGCATATGGTTTCCATGGCTGTGGTGAAGAAGCTTTACAGCTTTTTAACGAGATGAAAGAAAAAGGTTTACGATATGATTCAATAACATTCATTGCTGTATTATCAGCTTGTAACCATGCCGGGCTGGTCGAAGAAGCGCACAAATTATTTTCTGAAGTTGTGAAAGTCGATAAGTTGTTGTTGAGTTTGGAACACTATGCTTGTTATATTGATCTTCTTGGAAGGGCAGGGAAGCTTGAATGTGCTAGTGAAGTATTGAGAACAATGCCTATGAAACCGAGTCCAAAGATTGTGAGTTCATTGGTGTCTGCTTGTAAGATTCATGGAAGATTGGATGTTGCACAAACTTTGTTAAATTGGTTTATAGATTCAGAACCTGATAATGCTGCTAACCTTACGTTGTTGAGTATGATTTATGCTGAATCTGGTAGATGGTTAGACGTGGAAGGGGTTCAGAGAGATATGAAATCAAGAGGGTTGAAAAAGAGTTACGGGTTCAGTAGAGTTGAAAATTAAGTCAGACTTGTCATTTAACAAATGACTCCCTCAATCACAGAATCAGATCAGAACAGAGAGCATACCATTTGCAAATTCAAATTTCCACGCCTCCTGCCAAACTTCATGAACAGAGGTAAAATGTTTGCTTAATGCAATCCATATTCTTATATTCGATTAGTGTCTGCTAGTAACAAAATGGGTATCTGGTTTGGGCAGGGCCGTCTCATAGTTTTCGGTGGCCCTACGCAAAAGTAACGAAGAGGCCCCATTTACACTTGTAAACTAACAACAAATTGTATATACATTTGAACTACATCGCTTATAGATGTTAAAACTA
The DNA here is from genome assembly GCA_025667525.1 of Glebionis coronaria. Lineage (NCBI taxonomy): Eukaryota > Viridiplantae > Streptophyta > Magnoliopsida > Asterales > Asteraceae > Glebionis > Glebionis coronaria. Next base: position 68,345,379 of record CM046882.1, on the reverse strand, counting down.
TACATAGTTACATTTGAACTACATCGCTTATAGGCGTGGAAGGGGTTCAGAGAGATATGAAATCAAGAGGGTTGAAAAAGAGTTACGGGTTCAGTAGAGTTGAAAATTAAGTCAGACTTGTCATTTAACAAATGACTCCCTCAATCACAGAATCAGATCAGAACAGAGAGCATACCATTTGCAAATTCAAATTTCCACGCCTCCTGCCAAACTTCATGAACAGAGGTAAAATGTTTGCTTAATGCAATCCATATTCTTATATTCGATTAGTGTCTGCTAGTAACAAAATGGGTATCTGGTTTGGGCAGGGCCGTCTCATAGTTTTCGGTGGCCCTACGCAAAAGTAACGAAGAGGCCCCATTTACACTTGTAAACTAACAACAAATTGTATATACATTTGAACTACATCGCTTATAGATGTTAAAACTATACATAGTTACATGCAAAACTAATAAAAATATGGCCCTTTTTAAATTGAGGCCCTGTGCGATTGCACCAACTGCACACCCTTCCCCCCCCCCCCCCCCTCCCCCCCCCCCCCCCCCCCAATGCCTGGTTACAAAATTAGAGTGTGAATCCATATGTCATCCAACCAACATATGTGTCTGTGTGTGTACGAGTGTGCCAATTGATTTGCATGTTTGGTTTGCAACAGGATAGATAATGTAAAAGCAGCAAACGATGCTCCCATTTGTTGGTTTTTAGTACAAGAATGCAGATTTTTCAAGAATCCTCTATAGTATTCCTTAACATTATGAACTCTGAGACAATTGTATACTACTCAAAGGGTGTGCAGCTTTCAGTTTCACTGCAAGATCGGGATGTAGTGAACATATGGGATGAAGCTTTTACAAGTATGCTATTTGATTCAAAACTAGTTGAGGAGCTAGTTGACTCATTTAAACATCCATCTCCAAATCATAAATAACTATAGATTCCACAATCAGCCCACAGAAGGCGCGGCGCGGGGGTTTGCCACAACTGTCCAGGGCCAAAATCCCTCGTTTATGTTTCCAGATTTAGATTTTTTAATAACTTTTTTTTGGGTTTATAATAGCTTATCAGGTGAAGTCAGTAATTTCTAAAAGCCATGTACTCGTGTGTTATTGAGACAAGAGTAATGATAAATAGGCCAGTAACTTAGACAAAAGATTTTATCTAAGATTTACATTTAACTATTTTTAGGAGATGTATGGGCACTTCAGCAGCAAATCATGTATGATCTGTTTCAACATCCTTTCCCTTTCCTATCTTCATCTTGGAGCATTTGGCACTTTTTCTGTCGTAAGCGTATTTATGCTGTTGGAACAAGAAAATTAAAATGAATTATTAGTATCAACGGAATTGTGTACAAGCAAAGTGTCACAGTGCGTGCCTAAGAACAAATTTGCAAAATGGTTTAGTTATCGTATTTGAACTATTGTATAACCCGGCGTATAAACGCACTACATTTTTTATCCTTATGGTTTGTTGGGTATAACGGATTTGGTCCAAACGTTTAGAAAGTAACACCCCGGCGACCCGTAACACTTTTTGTGTCCCCGTTTACAGGTTTGGTCCTTATGGGTTTGAATTATACTTTTACAAATACGTTCTTGAGGACTCGCAAAGCTCGATAAAAGCTTGAACTCGAGCTATTAAAAGCTCGAGCTCAGCTCGTTACGTTTTTCGAGCTGGTTTATTGGACTCGATTTTGAGTTGATTGAGAAAAGATTGGCTCGTTTGCAGCTCTAGATCCAACAATACTAACATTCTCCCAATCATTCGGTCCATTTGGCACGCAAAGTCTAATCAAAAGGAAACCTACCCGATCTTAAGGCTTTGGTGAAGTGACACAATGACAAGAATAAAGGCTCAACCACACCCATGCGTTTAGACTTAGACGACGATAGTCTACTAGCGCCCATAGAGGAAAGTCCGAGGCAAGACCTATCGTAAGATAACATCAATGGGGAACCGATAAAAAAAAAACGACTGACATTCGAAAACCTTTACTTGTGATGTTTTCAATTTCCAATGTAACGTTTTGTATCTACGAATGGAAGTTTAATTTAGTTTTTAATGAAATTTGTTAAAGATACGGGTTTGAATTGGATATAACATCGTGCTAACTGATGATATAATGTTAATATGTATCCACTGGGTTTTGGTATAGTTGGTATTATATGACTATTTGAATATTGGTCGGAGTTCAAATCTAACTCGTGATTAACTGTGGGCGGCTGAATTTAAAGGAGGCTATTTGGATATTCGTTAACTAGGACATCTGCCGATTGTGTGAGGCTGAATCATAGAGCATAGAAAACGGTGGAGCCGTATGTTTAGTATCATAGCCAAAAAGTGATGTTATCTAAGTAAAATATATACTTCTCAGGGCCTGTTTCCTTTTTTCTTGAAATTAAATGGCTTATGTATATGGAATCTTTTGTCATAGCGTACCATATATGGGGACAAAAGATGATGTTTTTTTTTCCTTTTAAATGAAACGCTCAATAAACTAAAATAGTAACTATTTTGTCCTTAAGCCTCTAATATAAGAGAATTGATTAGCATGCTCAATTTTTTATTGGGACACTTTAATATACAAACTGTTAAAACTACTGTACAACTGTTCGATGCACAATTTGGAATGTCCCAATAACTTTATGGAGTGTGCAAATTATTAGCCCTAATATATAGAAAGAACAAAGTGCAGTGCAGTGTTTCTGACTTTGTGTATTCAATGTCAAAAACAATTTCTTTAAAATTAGCTTTTATCAAATACACGTTTTTTAATAGATACAAAATTTGATTTTGATATAAGCATTTCTCGCCCAACGAAAACCCATCAGATATAAATACATCAAACTTAAAAAAAAAATCAAAATAATTGTTTGGATAACCCTCCCAAAAATCAATAATATGATTGAAAGTGAATTTTTCTGATCTACCAATCTACCACTATTGATCATGTCAACTGCTACATTGAGTAGCAGATACAAGCACCTAATAGTGGAGATCACAGCGACGGCTAAAGGAAGGACATATAATAGTTGAGATTCTCACTGGAAGGAGTGATGGTTGACATGTAAATTTTACCACTGTTCGCGTAAGTCTCTGGCCGAAGGCCTCCGGACACATACACTACCCCAGACTGCAGCCAAAACCCCAACAATTAATAAGGCAAGTATGTGAACAGTGAGCATTTAATGAACACGCCTAAAGATAAAGGCGAGCCACCCTATTATCCAGCATGAACCGTCCAGACTAATGGGTAAAAGGGTTGCACCGCCGCCCTAGGGAACAAATCCCTCGATTGGTGGGAAAGATCCCACCTCGAGCATAGAGCCTAGTCTAATGACACGACTAGACGTCCATGTATGCTCTTGAGAGTAGTATAAATACTCCTCACATTTAATACACACACAACTCAGTTAGCTTATTACCATAAACTTATTTCATCTAACCTCCAGTATTCCACACTGGATACCATACACGTGATAGTTACTTACTCTCACGCCGGAGCTTGGTCTCGGGGTCAAACCTGGGACGAGGCTAACGTGTGTTGTCTTGTGTTCATAGGTCCAATACCAAGATACAAGCCATATGATTACTGTGACCGAAGGGAATTCGCTCGTGTCTACCTAGCCGAGGAAGTTTGCTTCAACAATTGGCGCCATCCGTGGGACCTTAAACTCGAATCTCCACAAACAGCTATCCATGGCAGGACCTTCGGGAGGAGGGTCACCTCTAGAATTATCTCCAGATCGTGAACCCACGACTGCGGCGAAGGAGTCCAAAACGCTTTCCAACCTACAAGAGAAAATCTTAGAAAGCATGAGCGTGTTGCAGAATTTTGTGGAGCGTCACAATGCTATATCCAAAGATTTGATTTCACCAACAAGATTGGTCTTAGAAGACGAGGCACGTGATGCACAGAAAGACAAAAATGAAGCACATAAAAATGGAGCTGAGGCGCAAAAAGCTCGAAAAGAAGCTGACGTCCCGGTTGATGACTTACAGAAACCTTTTAAGGATGTTATCGCCTCACCCTTCACCAAGAGAATCATAGAGTTCTCCTCACCTAAGCATATATTACCCGCAAACCATCAAACTATACACAGGGGCCACCGATCATAACGATCATATTACTCGTTTCGCCGGAGCAGCTAATTCGGGAGAATGGCCAATGCCGGTATGGTGCAGGTTTTTTCAGCAAACGTTGGACGGGGCTGTAGGTGGCTGGTTTGAAAAGTTACCAAGGGGAAGCATTGATAACTGGGATGATTTGAAAGATCAGTTTCTGGAAAGGTTTTCACTATGAAGGAAAAGTCTGAAGAATCCAATGGAGATCATCACTATCACCCGGAAAGCACACGAGTCTCTAGCAGTGTTCAAGGAACGATGGACGGACGAAGCAAGTTACATCCAGGGAGTCCCCGAAGTATTGAAAATATCAACCTTCGTAAATGGAGCTAAATTCCCAGAGTTATCCCGTCGCTTCTCTGACGATACTCCAAAAACGGTTGCCGAAATGATGCGAAGGGTGGATGACTTCATCAAGTCAGAAGAAGTCTTCAGAAATACGGAATTACCACAAGGAGAGGTTGGTGACAGAAACACCAAATATAGCAAGGAGGAAAAATACCTCTCGTCCGGATCGCGTGGACACAACAGACGCCGACAAAGAAACGACTATAGGTCTAAACCCACGTTCTCCCCATATGTACCTTCGGTGAGTCAAAATCAAGGAAGAAGGGCACTTTACCAACGCCCCGGATTGGAGTCTCTGACTAATTTCCCCAAGGAAATCCTAGCGACCGAGTTGCAATTGCAACTTCCCCAATCACCTCCGACCAAGGGTATCGTTCGACCTGAAAATATGGATAAGTATTGTGATTACCACCGAGAGAAAGGGCACCTCACCAACGATTGCCATCAGTTAAAAAAATAGTTGGAAGCGGCTTTAGAGTCCGGTAAGTTAAACCATCTCGTGAAATATTTACGAGGTCGAGTAAATAGAGGCAATCATGGAAGGGGAAGTGGGGATTACAAGGGAAATATGATAAACATGATAGAAAGCAGAATAGTGGTTTGAAGAGAAATGAGGTATGTAAGATCGAGATAGATTGGATGAACGCCCCCATCACATTTCCAACGGTAACCGATGTAGAAGACTCGGATGACCCTTTGATATTTGAAACCAAAGTAGAAGGGTATTGGGTAAAAAGAGTGTTCGTCGACGAAGGGGCTACGGTGCAGGTCATGTTCGAACATTGCTTTTAAAACTTGGAACCCTCCATTCGACAAAGGTTAACCCCCGATCACGCGAAAGTTTTAAGCTTTTCCGGTGAAGAAACTACACCCCTGGGAAAAATTGATTTGGAGGTAGCTTTTGGATCACATGACTTGACAAGAAGGACCATAATGAGCTTCACGGTAATTAGAGCACCGTCACCATACAACATAATACTCGGAAGGATCGGAATCCGAGAATTAAGGGTTGTGCCCTCCACTGTACACTCAACTATGAAATTCCCCACCCCCAACGGAATAGCAACGATGATAAAAAAAAGCCAGGGCAATCTATGAGTGTATGGTGATAGAAGACGGGCAGAAGATAGAAAAAGAGAAAGCAACAGCTGTGGGGAAGGAATTGGATAAGTGGCTCATCCACGAAAAGTTTAACCAGCGAGAACGATAAGCAGGAGGAATGATGGAACAGGTCATAGTACATCCCGGATATCCGGAACAGTTAGTCACCACTGGAAGGTTGTTCACTAAGAGATGCCGACTACAGCTCATAGATTTGCTGAGAAACAACTCCGATGTATTCGCATGGGAACCTTCGGACATGACCGGAGTACCTAGAAGGATCATAAAGCACTCCTTGAATGTCGATGTAGCAGCCAATCCGGTTACGCAAAAAAGAAGGACTTTGGGCGAAGAGAAAAGCCAGGCAGTTAAAAAGGACGTTGTAGAGCTAATGAAGGTTGGCATTATACGACCAGTGAGATCCCACGTGGATTTCGAACACGGTCTTGGTAAAAAAAGGGATCGTGATTGGCGAATGTGCATAGACTTCAAGAACCTCAATTCTGCATGCCCGAAAGATTATTACCCCTTTCCAGACATAGATGTCAAAATAGGAGCAGTCATGGGGTATAAATTCAAATGCTTCTTGGACGCGTACAAAGGATACCACCAAGTACTCATGAACGAAGCAAACGAGGAATAAATAACATTCTATACTGACGAAGGCACATATTGCTACACAAAAATGCCCTTCGACCTGAAAAATGTTGGAGCCACATATCAAAGGTTGGTGGATTAAGCATTTCGTTCACAAATTGGGATAAACCTAGAAGCATATGTAGACGACCTAATGATCAAGATCAAAACCGAAGAAGAGATGCTTGCGGATATTCAAGAAACCTTCGATAACTTAAGGAGGATTAACATGAAACTAAACCCAAAGAAATGCTCGTTCGGTGTCGAAGAGGGAAAGTTCCTCGGTTATATGGTAACCTCAGAAGGCATCCGAGCTAACCCTAAGAAGACAAAGGCAATCACCGAAATGAGGTCTCCCAAAACATTGAAAGAAATGCAATCCTTGAGTGGGAAGTTGGCATAGTTGAACCGGTTCTTATCTCGGTCAGCCGAACGATCAATGCCATTCTTTGAAAGGCTGAAAAACATCACCAAGGACAACAAAGAAGAATTCCGCTAGACCAAAAAGGCCGAATAAGCCTTCAAACAACTCAACAAAGTAATCTTGGAACTCTCGTTACTTACCTCCCCAATCAAAGAAGAAATATTATATGTATACTTGGCCACATCCAAAGAAGCAATCAGCGGTGTGCTCTTGGTCGAGCGGAACGGAACACAAATGCCGGTAAGGTATGTAAGTTGAACGCTTCACGATGCTGAAAGAAGGTATGCTCCTCTGGAGAAATTAGCCCTAGGTTTACTACACTTATCACGAAGGCTAAGAAGATATTACGAAGCTCATGACATCCACGTCATAACAGACCAACCTTTGAAGCAAATACGAAGCAAGTCCGAAGCCTCGGGAAGACTGGCAAAATACGCAGTCGAGTTAGGAACATATGAAATCTATTATGTCTCCCGGAATTCAGTCAAAGGGCAAGTTTTAGTAGACTTCATGAATGAGGCCCCGTTGGAACACCAAGAGGCCGCAACAATCCGTGAAATATCTGAAGAAGAAGAGCCCGAAAGCCAATGGACGCTATATACAGACGGGGCTGCAAACAGTAAAGGTGTCGGTGCCGGACTAGTTTTGATCAACCCAGAAGATGTGGAATTCACATATGCTTTAAGTTTCAACTTTAACTGCTCAAACAATGAAGCCGAGTACGAGGCGCTGCTAGCAGGTCTTCGGTTAGCTGAAAAGATGGGAGTAAAAAAGTTGCAAGTCAAGGTAGACTCGAAGTTAGTTGCTTGTCAAATCAAAGGAGAATTCAAAATAAATGATGACCGGATGATCAATTATCTAGTAAATGTCAAGGAACGAGTACCCACCTTCTTAGAGTTTAACACTGAGCACATACCTAGAAGTAAAAGTCAGAAGGCTGACGTGTTAAGCAAGCTTGCCTCGGTCGCATTCAACCACCTCACCAAGGAAGTATTAGTAGAGGCCCTGGAGGCAAGATCAATTAATGTACACGAAGTCAACGATATAGTCGAGGAAGAAGGAGATTGTTGGATGACACCGATCAAGAAATGTCTGGAAGAAGGAATATGGCCGCAAAACCCAAACGAAGCTAGGAATGTGAGAATGAAAATACCCTAGTATGCCATTGAGAATGGAGTCCTATTCAAGAAATCATATTTATCACCAATGTTAAGATGCGTGGGGCCACTTCAGGCACACTACATCATCCGGGAGGTTCACGAAGGTGCATGTGGTATGCATGTCGGGTCAAGGTAGGTTGTGGTAAAGATAATGCGTCAAGGATACTTTTGGCCAACAATGCATCAAGCTGCATGGGATGAAATCTCTAAGTGTGATTCTTGCAAGATACATGGTCCCATACCGAGACTGCCAAAGACGAAGCTGACTTTGATAACATCACCATGGCCCTTTTACCAATGGGGAATGGATATCTTGGGACCCATCTTCAGAAATGCTGGTAATATCAAGTTCGTGATTGTAGCTATTGACTACTTCACTAAATGGATCGAAGCCAAACCAGTGGCCAAGATAACCGACAAAGAGGTCAAGAAATTCGCTTGGGAAAACATTGTCTGCAGATTTGGATTGACTGGAGTCATAGTGACTAACAACAGAAAACAACTGATAGATGGATCGTTTGGAAAATGGTGCGACAAATGGCACGTCAAGCAAATGACAACCGCAGTGGCCCATGCGCAAGCAAATGGCTTGGTCGAAAGAGCCAACAAGTCATTAATGCATGGTTTGAAAGCCAGATTGGGAAGAAGGCTAACTGGTTGGGTCGATGAGTTGCCTCATGTGTTATGGTCACACCGAACAATGCTCAAGACCATCAATGGAGAGACTCCTTTCAGCCTCACCTACGGGAGTGAAGTAGTGATCCCTGCCGAAATAGGGATTCCATCTGCCAGAACCTTGCTCTTTAATGAAAATGCAAATGAAGAGGAGCTGCAGTTAAATCTGGATTTGCTACAAGAAAGAAGGGAGGCTGCAGCCATCCAAGAGGCAAAATATAAAAAGAAGGTCGAGCAATACTATAACAAGCGTGTCAAACCATGCTCTTTCAAGGTTGGAGACTTCGTCTATCGCCACAACATGGCCAGCAGACAAGAGAAAATAGGAAAACTAGGCCCCAATTAGGAGGGACCCTATAGAGTCGTGGAGGCCTATCAAATTGGTTCATACAAGTTGGAGACCGTGGACGGAAAAGAAATACCACGCACATGGCACGTAACTAATTTACAAAAATGATTCATGTAATATGAACAATGATGTATGAACAATTTTCAATGAATGAAAGTCCGTTTGTTAAACATAATTAATTGCAGTAACTATAAACCCCGGCCTAGCGAACCGGAAGGTATGTAAGTAAGCATTAAAAATGTTGGACGCGCCCAATGGGTAGTCCGGAGACAAATTAAAAACGGCTCGGTGCCGATGTCTCCCACATGAAACATAAAATACACAAGTGTTGGACGCGCCCAATGGGTAGTCCGGAGACAAATTAAAAGTGGCTCGGTGCCGATGTCTCCTGTTGGGACTTATATATCTTGAGTTGATATGACAAAAGAAGATGAAGGACTTAATAATAAATAGGTAGCTTTATAAATAAGCTAGGGTTGTGATGTAACCCTAGTACCTCTATTATATAAAGAGGATTAGGCACACATGGTTATTAATTCATTCATATATAATGTAAACTAAAGGTGTGTGTGCATTCCTCCTGGTGTCAAGCCTATTAGGCACCTGGAGTAGTAGTAGCTTATTAGTATTTTATGAATAAGAAAGCCTTGTTCATAACTTTGATTGTGTTTGTTATTATGTTCCGCTGTGCATTACAATCATTGTTATATATCCCAGATGAGTCTAGATCCTAAGACTCAACAAGTGGTATCAGAGCTTGTTGGCTCTCGATCTGATTGATCTACAAGGTTTTCATGTTATGTTATTTTCTTCTTTTAAAATAAATGATGTTGTTTCTGCTGATCTAGGGTTTTCCCAACAAACCCTAGATGATTGTTGCTGCTATTCTTATGATGTTGCTCATACTTTAATGGTTTCTGCTGTTCGTATGATCTTGTTGGTGATTCGTGCATGATGTTGTTGTTGTAGAAGGTGCATGATGCTGCTGTTCTTAATGCTTAGGGTTTATAATAAAACCCCAGATTCGTTTTAAAGGAGGCAGAAGGTTCGTGATAATGTCTGTACTAGCTTTGGTGAGTTGGTCTTTGGATCAATGATGAACCCTAGTAAGACATAAAACATGGATGTTATGCTAATGGCAGATTCGTGTTTCATATGGTTGTTCAAAGGATCAAGACTTTCTGTGTGATAATTAGGGTTTTGTAAAACCCTAAAAATCAAAAGGTATAATACTATTCGTTGGAGCATAAAGTTTGGTCAAGATGATTCGTGGTGTTGTTGCTGTTAGAAGATGAGAAAAGGTATGAAAAAAAAAGTTAATAAGGAGGCGTGATTTTTGGGATGGCTTTTGTAAGTTTCTTAAAATAACACCCTCCTATTTTTATGGGACGCAAAGAAGTGGTCCAAGATACTAAGAAACACATGCAAACTGCAGCATATGGGGACGATGGTATTGTGGTCCAGTGTATTGTTCATTCGTGTCAAGCTAGTGACAGAAGGTATTCACGTGATGATACGGTTGGTACAAATTGTATTGTACTATGATATGACTAGGACGTGTGTTGGTCAAGCCGCCTGTGGTCACGAATTAGTTTTATGCAAAACATGGTTTGCTCAGAGACTACTGGTTGACGGTGGTTTCACTTATGCTTGGAGATATCGGGTCTAAATATTTTGCTACAATTCTTATGAAAGAAGTACCAACAGCAGGTATGGTTATGTATTAAACGTATGTTTTGTTCATATTTTTTTGACAAAATATATTGTCTCCTACTTCTTTGGGATATGAGCTGTTTTTGGGCGTCAATTATGGGAAGTGCTCACGAAGTATCTTTATCAGCAATCAGTTATGTGGGAGATTTATATTGCTGATATTAGGATTTTGATATTTTCAAGATTGACTTAGCTGGCACAAAATTATGGAAGCAATTATGGTTTGCGTTTATGGCTACGTAATATTTGGGAGAACACGTTTTTGTACTTGCAAATATTTAGGGATTGTGCTTGATTTATTCAAATAATCTCCTAAATGGTTTTGGGCGTGATTATTTCCTAAATTAACGCTCTGAAAGTCGGTTACATGTTGCTGATTTTTAGTAGTGCTCTCACGTCAGCTTTTGGTTTTCTGGGAGGATATTTGTTCCTCTATGTTGGCGTATAAATGCCTAAAGTTAAGGTATTGGTTTGTTTCCTTATTTATCCTGGCGAGTCTGGACGTGATTTCATTGGATTAACAGATATGATATCGGGCTGCAAAGTTGAGTGCAACAACTTTTAAGTCTATTAATACAGTCCACTTGTCTTGATACCGGATGATGCATATTTGTAACAACAACAGGAAGAGTCGGCAACATAATTAGTGACAGTACGTGACTAATATTGGAGGAAATTATTTTGTTCTAACAGTAGTTCAACGAGGAAAAAAAATGAAAAAAAAGAGAAGGGTTTTTGAGATGCTGTTGGTGGGACGTTATTTTGTTTTAGCAGCACTTCAGTGATAGAGAAAATGTCGCTGATGTTCAACTCTCCTACTGGTAAGCTATTTCATACTCCTGGTCACCTATTTCTTGCTACTAGTCGGTTCCTCCTGGTCGATTCCTACTGGTTGGTTCCTCCTAGTCGGTTCTTACCTGTCGTTTCCTCCTGGTCGTTCCTACTGGTGATCTTGAACAATGAAGAGGTATATGGTTCATTTCCACAGTTCAGTTTATGCTATAATTCTTGATTAGAACAGTTACACGCTCTTTTACAAATACTTGGGGGCATATGATACCATACAGTTCATGATATGATCATCACAAAATTAGAATGATCATAAGCATCGAGTGGTTTCTGGTTGATCCGTCAGAGCTCACTGAGACTATCGGCCATTTCATGTGATCGTCATGCATATATTGATTACAAGAATTATACAAAGACATTTTATTACATGTTATTGTAATAAGCATGTCTTTTTCACATTGAAGGAGTGGATGATCTATATTACTGAGTTTAAGATTCAAGAGATGGTTAGCCTATGGTTCCTACTGGTGAGTTATGGTTCCTTGACGACGACAGTTGATTATTTCTTATTTGATGTTGGAGTTGATTTTCACAAATTTGTTTTCTTCTTATATCTCAATTAGATGAGCAATACACCTTGTCTTTGGACTAAATATATTGTTACAGCTAACAGCTGACTCATAGTTGTAGAGGTTACCAGTACCGTATGTAACAAAAACTGATAGGTGAGCAATACACCTTATCGTTGGATTAAATATATTGTTATACCTAACAGCTGTCTTATAGTTGTGGGGGTTACCAGTCACATGTAACAAAAACTGAGATGATATAAGACACAAGTTTGGGAGATTTCACTTCTTCATAAAATTTGTTATACTTGATTTTCTTCATCAGTGATCACTCCAAGGAGCCTACTGGATTCGACATGCACTTCTTAAGGGGAAGACGATCCTTTTTGAGTTGATGTGACAAAAAGGGGAAGAATGCATGGATCGAGGGGAAGCTTAGCCTTCATCTATATTTGCTTCAGGGGAAGCTTGTGCTTACTGGTTTTGTCAAATCAACTAGGGGAAGATTGTTGGGACTTATATATCTTGAGTTTATATGACAAAAGAAGATGAAGGACTTGGTAATAAATAGGTAGTTTTGTAAGTAAGCTAGGGTTGTGATGTAACCATAGTACCTCTATTATATAAAGAGGATTAGGCACACATGGTTATTAATTCATTCATATACAATGTAAACTAAAGGTGTGTGTGCGTTCCTCCTGGTGTCAAGCCTATTAGGCACCAGGAGTAGTAGTAGCTTATTAGTATTTTATGAATAAGAAAGCCTTGTTCATAACTTTGATTGTGTTTGTTATTATGTTCCGCTGTGCATTACAATCATTGTTATATATCCTAGATGAGTCTAGATCCTAAGACTCAACATCTCCCATATGAAACATAAAACACACAAGTGTGGACGCACCCAAGGGGTAGTCCGGAGACAAATCAAAAGCGGCTCGGTGCCGATGTCTCCCATATGAAACATAAAACACACAAGTGTTGGACGCGCCCAATGGGTAGTCCGGAGACAAATCAGAAGCGGCTCGGTGCCGATGTCTCTCGTACGAAACATAAATCATACAAGTGTGGACGCCCCCGATGGGTAGTCTGGAGACAAATCAAAAGCGGCTCGGTGCCGATGTCTCCCGTACGAAACATAAAATATACAAGTGTTGAACACACCCCATAGGGTGATCCGGAGGTAAACTAAAAACATCCTTCAGTATCAACATCTCGGTTATATATTTTACAAGTTTAAGTATAAAATGAATAAAAAAGGAGTAATACACAACAGATAAAGAAAGGAAACATTGGCTAATGATATTATACGAATAAGTGGAACATGTTCAAAGATGACCAAAACCTGGAGAATACATAGTTATTACAGAAATAATGTTTGAGAATGTATTGTTGCAGAAACAGAATTACAAGTTAAACCCGGCATACCGAGGCTTCATTTAGGGCTTCCCACCATCTTGAGATGGATTCTTTTGAGCTTTAGCCCAACCAGAGCCAGTCGATGAAGTTTTAGAAGCATCAACACTCTTGGATGTCGAAGTATCCTCAACCGAATGAATAACAGGCTTCTCGACCGGAGCAAGCTGCATGATATCAACAACCGGAAGCTTGTTTTCTGTTGCTATCTTAGATACAAAGGGATATTCGGTTGAGAACAAGGCATTAAAGTCTTCCTTCCAATTCTTGGCCATTTCAATGTTTAGGTTGTCAGCGGCAGCAATGGCAGCAGCTATCTCCTTGGGAGTACGGTTATACTCCACAACCTCCAAAAATCCTGCATTAAAAATAGCACCAGCTCCAAGGGAGAGGGATCAACGGTATTCATAACTGGCCAGCAATCTACGGATAAGTATGGGAAAACCATCCCTCACTAGGATCTGCTTGTCGACCTCCGCTAGAGCAAGAATAAAAGTCAGATGCCTATTGTTAGCCTCCAACTCCTTAATCGTATCAAAGTCCTTCACATGGTCCTAAGCACTCACACCAAGAAGACGCTCCAGCTCCGCAATCCTTCGAGCAAACCTTGAGAATCCTGAGCCTCCTTCTCCAACCGCTCGATGGTACCAAGATACTCTTGCTCCCGAGCAAGACAACCGCTATAATTATCCTCCAGATTCTTATGAGCGAGGACCATTTGATCCAACACGGTCTTACCGGAAGCAAAGTGACCTTGTGCACTTTGCTAGGCAGAAGCTAAGCGAGAATTCTCCCGGCTTAATGCCTCGTAGCTCTTCAGCAACTCCGAGACAGTGAGGGTACTCCGAGCAAGGGTTTGGTAGGCATGACTTAGCACATCATAGTTGGAGAGGGAAGAAAGTTCAACCTGCTCAGCCGGTGTAGCTAGATGGAATAATAACTCCCGAGATGAATAATGGGAGTCGATACGAACATCCTCTTCCAATCGCCATGGAGGCACAAACCGGCGAGAGGACACACCTTCCTGAAAAACAGGACCTTGAGAACCTCCTAAAGGAAGGAAACATAATAATAAAGAGATCAGTATATGTATAAAAAAGACGCAACAAGAGATGCAATAAAGGTCGAGATGATCACCTGCACCATCATCACGGACATCATCATCCAAAGGAGAAGATTGGTAACTAAGGTTGATATGAGGGGGGTCTTGGATTTAACACCGCTGGTCTTGCTTGTCGTGTCCTCAGAACCGGAAGGGTGGGAATGGTTTAGGGGAAGAGTCGAATGTACCTCTGTATCTTCCGTCCCCGACGACGCTTGTGCCTTGGCACCCCCATTTCGCTTTGCAGCACGCCCAGAAGGTTCCCCACCTGCAGGTCTCTTCTTTGGCTAACATTCTTGCCCTCATTGCGAAGACGGGCAGCAAGGAACTTCGGATCAGGAACAATCACGGCCTCTTGTTGAGGAGTAAGGGCAGGGATGACAGTCCCCACCGGCAGCGGTTGAGTAACCTTCGGAGTAGGATTAGGCATAACTTCATTCTCGTCTCGGCCAACTTTGGCATTATCAAAGGATGTAAGCTTGATAAACTCATCAATAGTAAGTTCTGCAAGAAAGAAAAAGATCACGGTTAGAGTGAGCGATAATAGCCCGCGGAAATAACACAAAAAATGCACATAAAAGTACTAATACATGGTTAAACCTCGTATGAAAAAGATTCGTTTGTTCCAGTCTTTCGAATTGATTACTAGTTAAAAGTGCGACTCAGTCGTTCTTGGTGGAAAATAAAATGGTTTGATTATCTATTTTAAACTAAAAACAAATATGAAAATGTCGTTGAGTAAAAATAAAAGCTTTAAAAATTAAACTAAAAACTACGAGTTAAAAATAATTGATTTAAAACTTAAAAAATAAATTTAAAACTTAAAACTTAAAACTTTGTAAAAATAAAAACTTAGTAAAAAAAATGCTGGAAAAGTTAAATTTGAAATTAAAATAAAAGAAAGTAAATAGAAAATAAAAACTCAATCCGTCGGAATACCCCATCGGAATATGGTCGGAATGAAAGCATCGGAATAATAACCATGAAAAACTATCGGAATAATTCGTCGGAATATGTAAAAGTAAATCCTATCGGAATGTTGAAAATCGAAAGCTATCGGAATGACACTCTGTCGGAAAATAACCTATCGGAATATACCAAAAAAAGAAAACAATCGGAATGTCAAATAACCCTACCGTCGGAATGCTAGTCGGAATATCAATCGGAATCACAAACCCTTTTCTGATACAAAGTATCGGAATAATAATGAAGCTGTTGGAATATTGGTCGGAAAAGGAAACCCTTTTCTGACAGTTTTGTAAAACTTAATAAACAACCAATAAGCTCCCTTTTCTGATAATAAGCACAATAAAAAACTTAACCAACTCAATTATGAGAGAACCAAATAAGCACTAATAAGAAACTTTCAAACCTTAAATAAGCAAACCTTTTAAAAACAATCTTTAAAAAGACGAAACCTTTTAGAAAACTAAAAAGTAAATAAGCTAAACACAAAATAAACCAATAAGCATGATAAGCTCAAAGCTTAATCGTAAAACTTAGATATGAATAAAAAGATAAACTTTTTAATCACATAAACATCAAGATGAAACAAAATCAAAGATTATCACGAATCAAAGATAAACAAAATCAAGAAAGGTAGAAGAAGATTAAAGATGAAAAGATTAAACTTGAACTTGTAGATTAAAGATTTCTAAATACAAGATTAAATCAAAGCTTAAACATGAAAGGAAAGTAAAGATGAAGTTCTAGTGAGAGAAAGTTAAACACTTTCTCTCTCTAAAGATAAAAACTAGAAAAATGAAAAAGTGACTAAAAAACTAACTAACACCCTCCTAATGACACATTAGGAGGGTATATATAGGAGGTGGGGAGTGCATGTGTTGCTTCCTTCTTTCTTTCTTCTCGTCTCGACTCGATTTAAATTTTTTGTCTTTCTCGACGTCGTCTCGGGATTTGTTGATATAAATTGAACTTGTCTTATAATTTTCTTCTTCTATTAGACTTGAGTTCTTTGACTTCATTAAACTTTCGTCTTTAGACTTTTTCTTCGATAAATCTTCATAATAGGCCTTGGACTTTCGTTCTTTTTACACTCTTGATCTTTTGACTTCGTCCCCTTTTCTCGTTTTCTTCGATAAAAGCCCGTGATAGCCCGTGTTTTCTTCCTTTTTCATATTTTTATCCTGAAACACAATAAAAACACAAACCACGCATAATTTCGACTTTTACGACATAAAATACACGTTTTGGTCTTGTTATTATTGGAAATAAGTGGTAAAAGGATAAGTGTTTTCACACTTATTAAATCCCCTACACTTGACCATTGCAATGCCCTCATGCAATGCATTAATTTCAAAGCACGGTTTACATTTTTCATCATAACTAACCCACCTTGCCTTTATTAAATACCAAACACTAAGGAAACTAAAAAGATAGAAATATATACAAAACAAGTAAAGAAATCAAAGACTTACATTGGGGTTTTAGTTTTCATGAATGTTTATCATCCTCAAGTTTTACGTTCCCCACACCAAGCTTATAAACGAGATCATTGTTATTATGAGTTAGCAAACTAACACAAACTCATGTGGCCTAATTATTCACTTAGACTCCCTTATTCCTAGGTGTATCTCTTATATTTTATGATTGTCTTGAATGATCACGAGGATGCATTGTTTGACTTATTTCGATAGTTTATTTAGGCCGAAAATAAAGTGGGACGATTTAATCAATAGTTAGCTAAAGGACAAAATCTTTTAAAACTGCTTCTCGGGGCCTCTTAAAGTTCATATCTTGGCATAACTCGCTTCACGATTTGAGACCTTTCTCGGACCGATATTTGGCAGCGACTTCATACTTCGAATCTTGAGAGACGTTCTTGAAATTATGGTCTTCTCTTCATAATAGGAATTTCTTCACTTGAAGTTTTTGAGAGATTCTTCATATTTGGACCACGACTTCTTCATTTTTCTCCAATCTTTATTTTGGACATTGATATACAACGATCTGCCTCCTTTTAGGACTTGGATCTATTTATCCTCATACCTTGCTAGGGTCTTTTCGGATAGACTTCTCCATGATCTTTTGGGGAGTATTTGCTTTTCGTCGTGTGTCTCGATCCTTCATATTGATTTTTGATAAATGATTCTTCACATCACTTTGGATCTTCAGCAACAAAATGTAGCCCTCATGCCTTGTTAGGGCCTTTTCGGACTCGCCAATCTTCGCATCCCGCTTCAATAAGTTATGCCTTGGCTATGAACTCTAATTAATACCGAGCAACTTTTAAACGATCTTGTGCTAGAAGCTAAGTAACTTTTCAAATCGTACAACCTTATTTATTGCAAATATATTTATTAACAAGCGATGGTAGAAGAAGCTTATAATCAAATCACATAAATTCACGAAAGAATACCAAACTTATAATTGACTCTATCATCTCTCGTTCTCCATAATTTAAAATCTCAAGGAATGAGACTCGTGGATGCTTAACCAATTAAATCAAAGTTTTGGGTTTTCAAGTCATCTATAGGATCTTGCAACTTCTTAGACTCTTTCAAGTTTAGAATTCGCATTTTAAAGTTCCCTTGATAAACGACTCTCTAGGATCAATTATAGGAACTTGCGAAAAGTTCTTGTTCTTAACTCGTGAGAGTTAAGACTTTCGCGTTTTAAAGTTCCCTATATAAAAGCCTAGAAAAACTTGACTTAAACACGTTAAGGATACTAGCTAGAGTGAACTTAGATAAGTAAACTCGGGTTGAGTCAAAAGATTCATGATGTTTGAAAAATTTAAAACCACTTTATTAAAAATTTATTCTAACACAGAAAGTAAATAACGATAACAAAGGAAAATACTACTATACTACTATGCCAAAATAGATTAAAAATTTTGAAAAATGTCGAAATATTAGATTTTCCGGTTAAAATGAGGACAAAATCATGGAAAAGCCCACTTACTTCGATAGAAGTCCCCCTACACTTGATATAAATATTGTCCTCAATGTTTAAGCATGGGGAAGTAAACTCCCCTACACTTAGGACATTGTGCACTTTGTTTAAATCTTGCTAAGGAAAGGAAAACTATAGTGATTTCAATGTGAACATATAAGATATGAAATATTGAATCACGACAGTTTAGGATAGAACCAGGAAGACGGGTACACGAGATCACGGTTCGTCAAATGTCATCAAAAGTGCTCTCTAAAGCTTTAATCCCTGCACATCATAAGAAACAAGACAACAAACACATACAGGGCTCCCCCTACACTTATTATGAAAACGGAAAAGGATAGATCAACGGGTTGCCTCCCGAGAAGCGCTTGTTTTTGTTAACTGAGTCACGAGCCTGACTCGACCCCGAACTAATTCAAGGGAAACGTGGTGAGGGATGGAATCATCTCATGAGAGATTTCCTCACCAAAGTACAGCTTCACACGCTGGCCATTCACTTTAAAATTAGGCCCATTTGGCTAAGAAAGATCAATGGTGCCATATGTGAAGACTTTGGCGATGGTGAATGGACCAGACCAACGGCTCTTCAGCTTGCCCGAGAAAATCTTCAACCGAGAGTTAAAGAGTAAAACTTGATCACCAACGTTAAACTCTCGGTTCTTAATCCTTGAATCATGAATAATCTTGGTCTTCTCCTTGTAGATCAATGAATTCTCATAAGCTTGATTCCTTAGTTCATTTAGCTCGTTGAGTTGAATCTTCCAAAGATCATCGGCTTTGTTGATGTCAAAATTGGCCCACTTTAAGGCCCAATACGCCTTATGTTCCAGCTCAATAGGGAGGTGACATGCCTTCCCGTACACAAGACGATATGGAGTGCAATCTATCGGCGTCTTATATGCGGTACGGAAAGCCCACAAAGCATCATCTAACTTATCGGCCCACGAGGCACGATGCTCTCCCACAGTACGCTCTAGAATTCGCTTCAATCCACGGTTAGAAATCTCGACTTGACCATTTGTTTAGGGATGATAAGCGGTGGAAAGATGGTGATTGACACCGTAATTAGCCATGACTCGAGCAAATTGATCATTGCAAAAATGAGTCCCGCGGTCACTGATGATAGCACGAGGAACACCGAATCGAGCAAAAAGTTGCTTCCAAAAGTTCACAACCACCCTTGCATCGTTCGTAGGGAGAGCCTTCGCTTCAACCCATTTAGATACGTAGTCAACGGCTACGAGGATGTACTTGTTCCCTTTAGATGATGGAAATGGCCCCATAAAGTCGATGCCTCATACGTCAAAGATTTCACATTCTTGGATGAAACTTTGAGGCATCTCATCTTTATGTGTGATCATGCCTTGGCGTTGGCAAGCATCACAATTTTTAACCATCTCGTGAGCGTCACGATAAATGGTGGGTCAATATAATCCCGAGTCAAACACTTTCTTTGCGGTGTAGTTGGGACCAAAGTGACCACCGGTGGGTCCTTTATGGCAAGCTTCGAGAATGTCTAAAGCTGCGGGTCCATCAACACACCGACGAATAATCAGATCAGCACATTGTTTGAAGAGATAAGGGTCATCCCAAAAGTAAGTCCTAACATCTTTAAAGAACTTCTTTTGTTGGGATGTTAACCCTTCGATGAGAATACCACCCGCTAAGTAGTTTGCAATGTCCGCAAACCACGGGGTGTCATCAAGATTGGAATTGATAGACATTAAGGCCTCAAGGGGAAAAGAGTCGTTGATCTCTTGATTCGGATGATCCCCTTGATAAGGATCCTCAAGTCTACTTAGATGATCCGCGGCTAGGTTTTCGGCTCCCTTCTTGTCACGAATTTTGATTTTAAATTCTTGAAGGAGCAAAACCCAACGAAGAAGTCTTGGCTTGGAATCTTGTTTAGTTAACAAGTACTTCAACGCGGAATGGTCGGTATAGACAATGGTGGTGGAAAGGACAAGATATGGGCGAAATTTCCCAAAAGCATACACTACAGCTAAAAGCTCTTTTTCGGTAGTGGTATAATGCAATTGAGCCCCCGCCATTGTCTTGCTAGCATAATGGATTGGTTGGAAGTGTTTGTTCACTCTTTGTCCCAAAACCGCTCCAATAGCAAAATCGCTAGCATCACACATTAATTCAAAAGGTAACTCCCAATTAGGGGTAACCAAGACCGGTGCCTTAGTTAATTTATCCTTAAGAAGATTGAAAGAGTCAATACACTCTTTAGAAAAGATAAAAGGAGTATCTTTTTCCAAGAGGTGGGTCATCGGGCGAGCGATTTTAGAAAAATATTGAATGAATCGACGGTAGAAGCCCGCATGACCAAGGAAACTTCTCACACCCTTCACAGTTGAAGGTGGAGGCAATTTAGCAATAACATCGACTTTAGCACGGTCGACTTCAAGACCGGATTTGGAGATTTTATGTCCAAGAACAATGCCTTCTTTTACCATGCAAGGCAAGTAGAGAAAGAATCACCATAGACCGAGAAATCATCCATGAAGACTTTCATAGTTTCTTCAACCATGTCATGGAAGATAGCCATCATACACCTTTGGAAAGTCCCAGGAGCATTGCATAAGCCGAAAGGCATTCTTTTGTAAGCAAATGTTCCATAAGGGCAAGTGAATGTGGTTTTCTCTTGGTCTTTAGGATCGATGGGGATTTGAAAATACCCGGAGAAACCGTCTAAGAAGCAATAATAATCATTACCCGCTAAACGTTCTAGCATTTGATCCATGAAAGGAAGAGGGAAATGATCCTTGCGGGTGGCATCATTGAGCTTGCGATAGTCTATGCAAACTCGCCAACCCATGATAAGTCGAGTAGGAATCAACTCGTTGTTTTCATTGGGAACAACGGTTATTCCGCCTTTCTTAGGCACACAATGGATGGGACCAACCCATGGCGAATCCGAAATAGGGTAAATCATTCCGGCATCTAGAAGTTTGATAACCTCTTTCTTGATTACGCCATGAATTTTAGGATTAACCCTTCTTTGGCTTTGGATTGCGGGTTTAAAGTCATCCTCCATGAGAATTTTATGAGTACAAAAGTTCGGATCAATTCCGCGGATGTCGGAAATTTTCCAAGCAATTGCTTCCTTATGATTCTTCAGCACGTCGATAAGTCGAGATTTTTCTTCTTCTTTCAAGTCCTTAGCGATGATGACGGGTAACTTCTTATTGTCTTCAAGGAACACGTATTCGAGATGAGACGATAGATCCTTAAGCTCTAAATCCGGAGGATTTTCGATGGAAGGCGTAGTCAAATTTGGATCATCGATAGAGATTTCCTTAGGAGATGGTGGAGAAATATGGTCCTCATTGAGAAGTTTCTCAATGGTACGAATGTCTTCATCCCAATTGGAGGGAGAATCGTCATATTTTAAGTCCACATCTCCCAAAGTTGCTTCAAATTCTTTCAAAAGGAAATCACTTTCTCCAAATGGAGTTAGTGATGGAGCAATAGAGGCAACGGTCTCAACAATGGGTAGAGAAGAAGAACCACTTTTACAAGCGTCTTTGAAATGCTCTTCACAAGCCTCATCAAGTACGTCAATGAAATTAACGCTCTCGTTTTCAGAAGGCTGCTTAGAAAGTTTACCCATGTTGAAGACGATTTTATCGTCACCAACTCTCATGATTAATTCGCCCGCGGCTACATCAATGAGAGTGCGACCGGTCCTCAAGAATGGACGTCCAACGATTAATGGAACACGGGGGTCCATCTCGTAGTCAACGACAACAAAATCCGCCGGAAAGGTGAATTTGTCGACACCGACGCAAACATCCTCGGTAATCCCCACTGGATAAGCAACCGTACGGTTAGCTAATTCCAAAGTCATTCGTGTGGGGACTAGCTCGGGTAGAGATAGTTGTTTCCAAACACTTAATGGCATTAAGTTTATACTAGCACCTAGATCGGCTAGGGCCATACAATTCTCTACCTCGGGGAAGTTGCAAGGAATGAGAAAACGACCCGGATCACCAAGTTTAGTGGGTAATTTCCTTAAGAGCACTGCGGAGCAATTCTCGTTAAGTTGGGTCTGAGCGATATCAAGAAGCTTTTCTTTGTCACTGAGAAGATCTTTAAACATTTTAGCGTATTTCGGCATGTGAGCGAGAGCCTCGACAAAGGAGATGTTGAAATTCAGTTGTTTAAACATTTTGAGAAAGTTAGAAACCTGAATATCATCCTTGTTCTTCAACTTCTCTTTCCTCAACCTTGAGGGATAAGGTATATTGGGTTGAGATGAAGGCTTTGGAATGGAATTATCACGCACATCCTTGGGTGGTGGAGGGGTGGAAGTAGAAGGTGGAGGAATTGTAGAAGGGGACTCGTTTTCCTTTGTCACAATCACCGGTGTAGGTGTAGGAAGCTCGGGTTCCTTTAAACCTTTTCCACTTCGAGTGGTGATTGCTTTCATCTCCCTTCTTGGATTAGCAACGGTGTTACTCGGAAGAGAACCCGAACCAGAGGCTTGATTACTTGGGAAAAAACTAGCCATCATATCCCTTAAGTTATTCGTTTGACTACTCATAGAGTTTCTCATATCGGCTCGAAGATCATTTCCTTGTTTCGCCATGTCATTCCTTAGCTCGGCTCGAATATCGTTCCCTTGTTTTGCCATGTCACCCTTCAAGTTAATGAATTGGCTTTGAAGATTCGTCACCATCTCTCTATTGGTCCTCATGTAAGTTTCGAGGTCTTGGTTCAATGTCGTGGGTTGATTGAGAGGTGGGGCTTGGTAAGCTTGATTATTTCCTTGAGGTGGATATGGGTTTCTTTGGGATTGATATTGATTGGTAGCTTGAGGTTGGCTTTGATTGTTGCGGTTGAAATTGTTTTGGTTTTGGTTTTGAGGAGAAAAACCGGGTGGAGATAGAAAGTTGTTCGAACGATAACTTAGCAAGTTACGGTCTCCTTGAGGACGTGCTTGATAGCCTCCCGTAGAAAAGTTACCGTTAGCGGCATACACATTTTCCGGATTGTTATGAGTAGAAGGACAATCGGTGTATGAATGAGAACCCTCGCAAATCTCACAAGAAGTTGCTACAGCTTTAGCTTGTTGAAATTGGTTTATAGCCATGGTTAAGAAGTTTTTGTTCATCTCAGCTACTTGGCGAGTAAATTCGGTTATCTCTGAGTTGGATGATGTAGAAGAAACATTGGCCCTCTGGTTATTCCTTGAAGATGCAGATGAATTCCAATTTTTGTGGTGAGTGGTCATGTTCTCTATAAGCTTTCTACATTCCTCAGGTCTTCTCTTCATGAATGTACCACCGGCGGCAGCATTAATCGTATCACGATCACGAAAAGTTAAACCATTATAGAAAGTATCAATCAAAGTAACGGGGAGCATGTTATGGTTTGGACAACGGTCGATTAAGACATTATATCGTTCCCAAGCATCGAAAAGCGACTCATCAGGTTTTTGAGTGAATCCACTGATTTGGTTGCGAAGACTAGTGACCATGGATGGTGGAAAGTAGCGCGACAAAAATTTTTGAGTCATGTCATTCCATGTTTGAATTGAGTTTTTGGGAAGACGATCAAACCATTTTTCGGCATGGTGGGATAAAGTGTGTGGAAAAAGGTGAAGGCGAAGAAAATCCATGGAAGCACCGGGTAGTTTCATGCTTTGAGTGACGGTAATGAATTTGTCGAGGTGTTTGTTGGCATCATCATCGGGTAATCCGCGAAAAGGACAAGCGTTTTGAACTTGCTGGATCATGTGATGCTTCAACGAAAACTCAGGAGCCGTGATTTGCCTCGGCGCAATCGGTCCTCCGCGTCCGTTCATGGTTGGTTGACAAAGCTCCTCCATTGTGCGTAAGTCGGGTGGGGGAACATTGTTGTTGTTGTTATTGTTATTCAATTTGGGGTGAGGTGGGTTGTTATTATTGTTATGCACACCGGCCATATCTATGTCTCTAAGAGTCTCGGGCTCAGGATAAGACGTAGATCGAGTACGCATACACTAAAAGGAAATAAAATATTTTTGATTTTTTTATCTTTTTTATTGTTTTTGGATTTTTGAAAATTATATATTTTTTAGGATTTTTGAAAATTTTTGTGCTTGAAAATAACGTTCCCAAAAGAACGGATCCCAAAATCTAATTTTTCACACTAAAAACCGTTAATCTTTACGAAAAGAGCCGGCAACGGCGCCATTTAATACATGGTTAAACCTCGTATGAAAAAGATTCGTTTGTTCCAGTCTTTTCGAACTGATTACTAGTTAAAAGTGCGACTCAGTCGTTCTTGGTGGAAAATAAAATGGTTTGATTATCTATTTTAAACTAAAAACAAATATGAAAATGTCGTTGAGTAAAAATAAAAGCT
This sequence comes from Glebionis coronaria, assembly GCA_025667525.1. Classification (NCBI taxonomy): domain Eukaryota; kingdom Viridiplantae; phylum Streptophyta; class Magnoliopsida; order Asterales; family Asteraceae; genus Glebionis; species Glebionis coronaria. Next base: position 68,320,700 of record CM046882.1, on the reverse strand, counting down.
TTAAAAATTAAACTAAAAATTACGAGTTAAAAATAATTGATTTAAAACTTAAAAAATAAATTTAAAACTTAAAACTTAAAACTTAAAACTTTGTAAATATAAAAACTTAGTAAAAAAAATGCTGGAAAAGTTAAATTGGAAATTAAAATAAAAGAAAGTAAATAGAAAATAAAAACTCAATCCGTCGGAATACCCCATTGGAATATGGTCGGAATGAAAGCATTGGAATAATAACCATGAAAAACTATCGGAATAATTCGTCGGAATATGTAAAAGGAAATCCTATCGGAATGTTGAAAATCGAAAGCTATCGGAATGACACTCTGTCAGAAAACAACCTATCGGAATATACCAAAAAAAGAAAACAATCAGAATGTCAAATAACCCTACCGTCGGAATGCTAGTCGGAATATCAATCGGAATCACAAACCCTTTTCCGATACAAAGTATCGGAATAATAATGAAGCTGTCGGAATATTGGTCGGAAAAGGAAACCCCTTTCCGACAGTTTTGAAAAATGTAATAAGCAACCAATAAGCTCCCTTTTCTGATAATAAGCACAATAAAAAACTTAACCAACTCAATTATGAGAGAACCAAATAAGCACTAATAAGAAACTTTCAAACCTTAAATAAGCAAACCTTTTAAAAACAATCTTTAAAAAGACGAAACCTTTTAGAAAACTAAAAAGTAAATAAGCTAAACACAAAATAAGCCAATAAGCATGATAAGCCCAAAGCTTAATCCGTATAAAACTTAGATATGAATAAAAAGATAAACTTTTTAATCACATAAACATCAAGATGAAACAAAATCAAAGATTATCACGAATCAAAGATAAACAAAATCAAGAAAGGTAGAAGAAGATTAAAAATGAAAAGATTAAACTTGAACTTGTAGATTAAAGATTTCTAAATACAAGATTAACTCAAAGATTAAACATGAAAGGAAAGTAAAGATGAAGTTCTAGTGAGAGAAAGTTAAACACTTTCTCTCTCTAAAGATAAAAACTAGAAAAATGAAAAAGTGACTAAAAAAACTAACTAACACCCTCCTAATGACACATTAGGAGGGTATATATCGGAGGTGGGGAGTGCATGTGTTGCTTCCTTCTTTCTTTCTTCTCGTCTCGACTCGATTTAAATTCTTTGTCTTTCTCGACGTCGTCTCGGGATTTGTTGATATAAATTTAACTTGTCTTATAATTTTCTTCTTCTATTAGACTTGAGTTCTTCGACTTCATTAAACTTACGTCTTTAGACTTTTTCTTTGATAAATCTTGAGAATAGGCCTTGGACTTCCGTTCTTTTTACACTCTTGATCTTTTGACTTCGTCTTTTCTCGTTTTCTTCGATAAAAGCCCGTGATAGCCCGTGTTTTCTTCCTTTTTTATATTTTTATCCCGAAACACAATAAAAACACAAACCACGCATAATTCCGACTTTTACGACATAAAATACACGTTTTTGGTCTTGTTATTATTGGAAATAAGTGGTAAAAGGATAAGTGTTTTCACACTTATTAAGTACCCTTTTTATCAAGGTCAACAACAATGCGACGGAACGGAGGATTCTCATAAGAACACCATAAACCGGGCAGAAACAACAAATGCCTATGAGGAGGACGGAGTAATATAGGGTTATCAGCAAGCAACTTCACATGATCAACATTAAAGTGCGTGGGGAAATCGTCATGAACGTCCGTATCTTTATGCCTCCAAGGCATGGCGTAAGGAACCGCCCTCCTATCAAGAAGAAACCACTTATGCTTCCACCCCTTTAAGCTAGAAGTTGTTTCTTGCAAGCATTTACCATACCTAGGAGGCCAGCGACTTTCGAATGAAAACCAATGCCTCTGCTTACATAATCTGTAAAAGACCCGAAACAAATTCACAGTGCATGGTATATTCAAACTTCGGCAGCGTACTTCAAACATGGTAGCACGGTTAACACTCACTGGAATCAATTGAGAAATATGCACACGAAAGTACCGGATTACAACTAAGAAAAAACTAGAGAAAGGTATCCGAAGCCCTCCATGGTTCAAATACTCTTCGTATATCCCAATGAAACGCTCCAGAAGTTTATCCATAGTTAAAAGAGGGTCAGGTAGACGAGGACGAAGATCGTTAGGAATGAGGTACTTCCTAACAATTTGCTTAAGATCATCACCAAACAAAGTGGAAACCCTAATGTGCATGTCACATTTGGGATCACGAAAGGAAGAGGGTCCCACCTCATCATCGGAACCACTAACAGACATAATATAATTATATATATATGAACAAGTAAATCGGAAATGAGAAGAATGAGTGGCACACCTGAAGAAGAAGTGATTCTTGAAGCAAAGAAAACAACAATGGAGTTTGAAAGAAGAAAAGAAAGTGAAGCAAAAAGGGGTGGAGAAAAGTATTTATACATGGTGGCGGGACAACAAAGAGACGTGCATGCTTTCCCACACTCAATCCATACCATTAAAAATTGAAGAGGACTCGTGGAGCAAGATTAGCAACGACGGAACGCAACCCGATGTTGCGAATAGATGATAGCACAGGAACCAAAAGACAAAAGTAATTATGAGGGAGTTAATGCAACTGGTCGCATTTATGAGGCCCAATAAAGAATTACATCGCGTTTGAGTATCACGCCATTAGCTGAGGCTAACACTATGATACTGGGGGGGACATGTTCGCTTATGTCTCCGGCCGAAGGCCTCCGGACACATACACTACCCCAGACTGCAGCCGAAACCCCAACAATTAATAAGGCAAGTATGTGAACAGTGAGCATTTAATGAGCACGCCTAAAGATAAAGGTGAGCCACCCTATTATCAAGCATGAACCGTCCGGGGACTAATGGGTAAAGGGCTACACCGCCGCCCTAGGGAATAAATCCCTCGATTGGTGGGAAAGATCCCACCTCGAGCATAGAGCCTAGTCTAATGACATGACTAGACGTCTAGGTATGCTCTTGAGAGTAGTATAAATACTCCTCACATTTAATACACACACAACTCAGTTAGCTTATTACCATTAACTTATTTCATCTAACCTCCGGTATTCCACATCGGATACCATCCACGTGATTGTTACTTACTCTCACGCTGGAGCTTGGTCTCGGGGTCAAAACTGGGACGAGGCTAACGTGTGTTGTCTTGTGTTCATAGGTCCAATACCAAAATACAAGCCATACGATTACTGTGACCGAAGGGAATTCGCTCGTGTCTACCTAACCGGGGAATTTTGCTTCAACAACCACCACTGATGGATGAAGATCTTAAGAAATTAAACATTTTGATGTTTGATGTAATGTACGAGGAAGAAATGAGGATAATATTGTAAATTTATATAGGTGTGAATATGTATGAATGTCAGGTTGGGGAGACTCTGTAAGTTAGGATATTTTGGTGAATCGTATCTGTATTTCCATCACAACCGTATAGTATATAAGGATTACAAAGAATATTCTAGACTCGGGCTTGAGCCCAATACATAATAATACATATGACAATACAGGCTAACACTCCCCCGCAGTTGGAGCGGGAGGACTTCGGACGCTCAAACTGGTTCTAAATTCTTCAAACAAAGCTGTAGGCAATTCTTTCGTGAAAATATCGGCATACTGATAACGTGAAGGAACATGTAGAACGCGAACCTGGCCAGCCGTAACTAAATCTCGAACAAAATGTATGTCTATCTCTATGTGCTTAGTCCGCTGATGCTGAACTGGATTGCATGATAAATACACAGCACTCACATTATCACAGTACACAAGCGTAGCAGAAGACAAAGGCGTGTGTAACTCACGTAATAAATTTCGCAACCAACAAGCTTCAGCAACAGCATTGGCAACACCACGATACTCCGCCTCAGCGCTAGAACGAGAAAGCGTCGGTTGACGCTTAGATGACCAGGAGAGAAGGTTGTTGCCAAGAAACACACAGTAACCAGAATTCGATCTCCTAGTAGTAGGACATCCAGCCCAATCAGCATCTGAATATGCAACTAATGATGTAGTAGAGGATGCAAACAACTGTAACCCATACTCCAAAGTACCCTGTACATAGCGTAAGATCCGTTTAAGAGCCGAGAAATGAGGCTCCCGAGGATCATGCATATATAAACAGACCTGCTGTACGGCATAAGAAATATCCGGCCTAGTAAATGTAAGATACTGCAGAGAACCGGCAAGACTCCTATATAGAGTCGGATCATCTACCAAAGCACCATCAGACCCTAGCTTAGACTCAGTATCAACAGGAGTCCGACTCGGGTTACAATGAACCATGTGCGCCCGCTCCAGAATCTCAAGAGCATATTTCTTCTGAGATAAGAACATCCCTGAAGAATCTCGTGTAACCGATATACCCAGAAAATAATTAAGTGCTCCCAAATCTGTCATGGAAAACTCTTTGTGTAAAGAGGCTATAAACCTGTGTAATAAAGCCTCAGAAGAAGCGGTAAGCACAATATCATCAACATATAACAACAAATAAGCAGTATCCATCCCCTGTCGATAGATAAATAGAGAGCTATCACAACGACTATGATGAAACCCAATACGAGTAATGTAAGATGCAAATCGCTGAAACCAAGCTCTAGGTGCCTGCTTGAGCCCATATAGAGATCTCTGTAATAAACAGACATAATCAGGATGCTCAGAATCACGAAATCCAGGAGGTTGATGCATATAAACAGTCTCAGATAAATCCCCATGCAAAAAGGCATTCTTGACATCAAGCTGATGAATCGGCCAATCTCTAGAAATCGCCAAACTAAGAACCGTCCGAACCGTACCGGGTTTAACCACCGGACTAAACGTCTCATCAACATCAACCCCCTCAATTTGTGTACTACCATTTGCCACAAGACGTGCCTTGTAGCGACTAAGGGTGCCATCAGCTAAATACTTGTGGCGAAAAAGCCACATGCAACGGACAATGTTTGTGTCCGTAGGTCGAGGTACTAAAACCCAAGTGCAATTCTTAATAAGTGCATTATATTCATCACGCATAGCATTTTGCCAATTTGGATCACTAAACGCAACATTATACGACTTAGGTAAAGGTGAAACAGTCGACACATGACATGTGTATTTTGGATTAGGATGATTAGTCCCGACACGATAACGTGTGACCATAGGGTGAATCGAAACGGGGTTCGGGTTTTGAGGTGGATCAGGAATGATAAGAGGCGAGTGTGTTTCATGGGCAGCGGTGTTGGATGCGTTCGTTGGTACGATAGCATTTTGGGCCAATATTTGTGAAGAATGTTGTTGGGACATGTGGTGTAATGGAGAGGATGGGGGAGTTACTTGGGCCGCGTGAGTGGGTGTTGCAACAGGAGAGTTTGGAGTCTCAGTAGTTGTATTTGGTATGGCAGTAGGTGTAGGTGTAAGAGTATTTGGAATTGGAATGTTTACGTCCGGTTCATCCAAAAACCCATAGTTAGGGGCTACGGTTGGTGTAATGGACCGATAGGGAAATACGGTTTCGTCAAAAGTAACGTGACGAGATATAATTATTTTGTTGGTGTTTAAGTCAAGACAGCGGTAACCACGATGATTATATGCGTGTCCCAAAAAAAGGGAAGGTGTAGCACGAGGTTCAAGTTTATGGTCGGGATATAAGTGAGGATAACATAAACACCCAAAAGTTCTTAAAAGACTATAATCTGGGTTTGTACCAAACACACGAGTGTAAGGTATTTCGTTGGAAATGGCGGTGGAGGGCAAAATATTTAGTAAGTAAACAGCCATATTAAGTGCCTCGACCCAAAATGTTGGTGGGAGTTTGGCTTGAAAAAGTAAGGTTCTAATAAGGTTATTAATAGTGCGAATCATTCGTTCGGATTTACCATTTTGTTGAGAGGTCTTGGCACATGAAAAACGAAACTGGATGCCATTGTCGGCAAATATTTTATGGAACGCACGGTTGTCAAATTCACCACCATGATCACACTGAAAAGACCGAATTTCACACTTAAATTGAGTATGAACATAATTACGAAACAACACAAACTTAGACATCACATCAGATTTATTAAGCAAAGGATAAACCCAAACAAACTGCGAGTAATGATCCAAAAACAAGACATAATATTTAAAACCTGAAAGGCTCGGAATTGGTGAAGTCCACACATCCGAGTGAATAATATCAAAGCAAGAATTAACCACTGTTTCAGAACTAGCAAATGGAAGCCTCACATGTTTGCCAAGCTGACAAGCATGACAAAGAACGGGAGGTTTCTCTTTATTACACGAAATAAAATTACGAGAAACAAGACGACGGAGCACTTCACTTCCTGGATGACCAAGACGTTGGTGCCACGTATGTTGACTCACAAGATAGACTTGAGGAATTGGAGAAGGAGTTGTGACCGGGTAGAGATCCCCCGTGCTATCACATCGGAGTAGTACCCGCCGAGTCATGAAATCCTTAACAGAAAAACCAAATTCGTCAAACTCAATAGTACAGTTATTATCACGAACAAATTGACGAACAGATATTAAATTTTTGACGATATTGGGGGTAACAAGAACGTTATTTAAATGAAGAGACTTAAATGGAGTTGGCAAAATGCTATGGCCCGAATTGGTGACGGGTATAGAGTGACCGTCACCAACCGAGATAGACAGATATATACAAGTATTAAAAACATCACTAAGATTAGCAATCGAATTATTAATGTGAGAACTCGCACCTGTGTCCATATTCCAAGCACCAATGGGATCTTGAAGAGTCCCCGCAGTGAAAGCATGAGGTAAAGTGGTCTCCTGTCCCGATGAAGAAACTGACTGGGTCGGTTGAGTCTGGTGGGCCTGTTGGGCCGTAGGCAAGACAAGATGGCCAGCGGCTTGAATCTGCCGAAGTGGACCTGTTGGTGAATAAGGTTGTTGGGCCACAGGGTAGTAAGCTATATGTGGGCTCACTAACTGAGTGGGTTGGTAACCAAATCCAGGTGGTGGTCCAATGGGTGAGGGATAAGTTATTGGGCCTGATCCAGTAGATGAGTAAAATGCTTGAGGTGTGGACTGATTACCACAAGACGTGGTATTATTACTTTTTGTGTTCACATTTGGTTTGGCAATATTATTGGACATACCTAAGCCATCTAATAATTTAGATAACAAGGCATCAGTAGACATACTTTGTGAGTCACCACCACTAGATCTATGTTTCACATTCGTGTCATGTACATATCGACACAACTCGCCAAAACGACAATTTCCTTTAGCAAAATGAAAGCAAGGTCGCCAAGACTTACCTTGAGCAGTAGGACTTTGAGCAGTAGAACGACGTGAGTTACCCGAATCTGCCATAAGTACCATAGGAGAGGCGGATGAGGAATCAACGGGTGATGCAATTTCCTTGGACTTCAAACGCATCTCTTCGGTGATCAACAATGTACGCGCTGTTTTAAGATCCGGAAAGACCGCTTGATAATGCATATACCCACAAACTTGATTGTACTTGTCCGGTAGACCTGCAAGGGCAGAATTAACCACATCTTCCTCATTCACGGGAGAATCAAGGCTCGTAAGGATGGTGACAAGAGACTCGATCTTTTGAAAATAGGCCTCCATGCTTAGTGTTCCAAGTTTGATGGAGCGTAATTCTGCCTTTAACACGGACGTGCGAGACCGTTTGTTGTCCTTCACTATATTAGTGATAAGACTCCAAGCGTCCTTAGCCGATTTGGGGCGTGCGAGCACTAACCTTTTTTGCAATGCATCCGAGAGGGTGGTGAAGATCCAGGAAAGAATGATTTTGTCAACCTTGAGTTCATCACCTGTGAGAGCAACGTTACTTGAAGTCGTGGCATCGGTGTCATTACGAATAAACTTGATGACATCATAGCTCGAACAAAGCTGTTCAGAATTCCCATGAACTATAGTTCCAGTCTTCGAGATCAAGTTTGACGGGAACCCGTGTAAGGAGGTGATGATGCGTGACTAAGGACAGCTTATCCGAGAGGAGGATAATGGGGTTGTTTCCAGTCATAATGAACAGACGAAGAGGGTTTTCTGTGATTTGGTTGAATGATTTGGAATGATGTATTGGAATGTAAACTGTGATGAATGATGAACGATGAACTGTGACCTTCAAGTAGTAAACTGTATTTGGTTTCTGTGATTTGATTAAAGTAACAAGACTTTGTGACCTTCAAGCACAAAGTACCAACAATTATCTGTGTGGACTGTGACCTTCAAGCACAGAATCATCAACACAGAAATAATGAGGCAAAGAAAATAAAAATTAGGGTTAGGGTTTATTTAGGGATCGGTTGAGGCTTGATACCATGTAAGTTAGGATATTTTGGTGAATCGTATCTGTATTTCCATCACAACCGTATAGTATATAAGGATTACAAAGAATATTCTAGACTCGGGCTTGAGCCCAATACATAATAATACATATGACAATACAGGCTAACAGACTCAACTTTTTTATCCTCTCTCCAGTTAGATGAATAGAAGGATATCCATATGCAAAGAGCAAAAAGAAACGCTCAATTGGTGGACTCAATTTGTTGCTTTAGATTAAAAAAAAACCTATCGCGTGAGGGGTAGTCACGACGCCAGAGCCATGACGCCAACCCACGAAATAGTGCGCTATTCATATATCTCGCGCCGTTGCTTGACGCCAGCCTATAAAACCACGGTTCCAAGTGCTTTTAGGAAAAACTATGATTAGCATAAAAAAAAGACGCATTAAACATTTAAACCAGAGTGTTCTTACCGTACGCCTTTTGGATATAAGGCTAATATGTAAGTGCTTGACCGTTAGGCTCGACCTTAGGGCTATATCTAGCAACTTCCATAAATAACAAGTCCAGCCCAATTTTAAGAAAGTAGCTTAGTATAACTAACAACATGGCCCAACAGCTTAAAGCCCAGAAAGTGACAACACAAATCCTGTTTCATACGCAAAACAAAACCCCAAACTATGTATATCATCAAAAATCCCCCACATCATAAAAACAAATCCATCATCTTTTTTAGGGTTTTGTTTCGTTCACAACAACATTAATTACTTCAAACATGAGTCTCACTCAATTCTCTATGGTAAACCTTTTTTTTTCTTTTTTTTAAGCTAATCATAGAATTGTATGTTGCTTTTTATTACATATTCAAAGTTTAGAATTGTTGGGTTTAGTTTAACATAAGTAAACTGTATTAAATCTGTTGCACATTCATTATTTTAGGATTATTTTGGTTACTTATATCAGTTAGAATCTAGTTCAGCTTTATAACTTAGTCAAGACTCTATGTTCGACAACGGGCTTATCGGGTCTTGAGCTTTTAAATAAGCTAGCTTATTAAATAAGCTTTGTTTGTCACACATGCTTATGGAAGTTTTTATAAGCCTTTAGCATCCATAAGCCCAAGTCAATAGAAAAGGGCTTATGGGGGCTTATTGCTAGTCAAATTACACATTGATTGTGTTAAATTGTTTGGATTATTTTTTGGATACTTATATGAGTCTAGAATCTAGTTCAGCTTTATGACTTGGTCAAGACTTAGGCTATGTTTGGCAACGGGCTTATCGGGGCTTGAGCTTTTAAGATAAGCTAGCTTATTAAATAAGGTTTGTTTGTCACACAGGCTTATGGAAGTTTTTATAAGCCTTTAGCCTCCATAAGCCCAAGTCAATAGAAAACGGCTTATGGGGGCTTATTGCTAGTCAAATTACATAAATATCCTTCAAAAGATAATCAATTGTCACGCAAAAGATGGAAATATATGTGAATTTAATTTGATGTATATTAATGCGATTTTACAGGAATAACAAATTCGCCAAACAGCTTTATAAAAATATAAGCTTCAGCTTTCAGCTTATAATATAAGCTCCAACCCATTGCGCCAAACATACCCTTAATACTTAGATTTTGTTTTCATAATGAATTGCCCCACTAGGGTTAGTTTAACATAAGTAAATTATATTCAAATCTGTTGCACATTCATTATTTTGCGATCTTTACACATTTATTGTATTAATTTGTTAGGATTATTTTCGATACTTACATGAGTCTAGAATCTAGTTCAACTTTATAACTTGGTCAAGACTTGGGCTATGTTCGGCAACAGGCTTATCAGGGTTTGAACTTTTAAGATAAGCTAGCTTATTAAATAAGCTTTGTTTGTCACACATGCTTATGGAAGTTTTTATAAGCCTTTAGCCTCTATAAGCCCAAGTCAATAGAAAATGGCTTATGGGGGCTTATAGCTAGTCAAATTACATAAATACGCTTCAAAAGATCATCAATACGCAAAAGCTGGAATTACATAATAACAAATTCGCCAAACTGCTTTATAAAAATATAAGCTTCAGCTTTTGGCTTATAATATAAGCTCCAACCAATTGCGCCAAACATACCCTTAATACTTAGATTTTGTTTTCATAAGTACTTGCCCCATTATGTTATGCTCTTTATTCATCTTACCATGTTTGGTTACACTACATACTGAGTTAAAGTATTAGTATTGGATGGTTGACTATTTTAATTGGAAACCTAGGTTTTTAATTAAACGAATGTGAAGTTGTAGCATCCTACATGATCCTCTATCTGATCATTATAAGACGAACAGTTGTAGAAGGTTTTTACTGCTTATCACGAAGTTTCGATTCTATTTATTTAGTTAATCCGTTTGTAACCAATAGGCAGTGTTGAGAATGGTACTTATAAAACATAAGATTTTGCGCACGTTGTTATAATTGAACACTTAATTATATTATGCACCTGTTAAATGTTTTATGTTTTCGGGAGGAAGGAGTATCTTTGCTCATTCATGTGAGATTTTATGGAACGGTTTTTGGGTTATAAAAGGTTATGGTGAAAGGTCAAAAACTTTGGTTTAAGTTTTTTTAAATATTCTTCAAAAGATCATCGGTTATCACGCAAAAGCTGGAAATATATGTGAATTTAATTTGATGTATTTTAATGCTATTTTACAACAAATTTGCCAAACTGCTTTATAAAATTTTAAGCTTCAGCTTTCACCTTATTATATAGGCTTCACCCCGTTGCGCCAAACATACCCTTATTACTTAGATTTTGTTTTCATAATGAATTGCCCCATTAGGTTAGTATATTTTATCCATCTTACCATGTTTACATACTGAGTTGAACTATAACCCCCCTCAACCCCCCCCCCCCCCCCCCCCCCCCCCCCCCCCCCCCCACCACCACCACCACCAACACACACACACACACACACACACCTTTTTTTTTTCTCTTCGTATTGCTGTTTGTCTGTCTGTTTGAACTTTATAACTACATGTGCAGGTTGAAGAATTGGCTTTTCTTGTAAAGGATAATCTGCCTTGCAAACACCTTGTTCTATCGATGGAAGATATGCTAGTTGATTTTCTTCAGGACGAAAGAAGGTGGGTGTTTTTCTTCTCTTATTTCTACGTGTACTGATTTAGTAAAAGACGTACATAATTTAATAAAATGTGGAGTATGTTATCTTTATAAACTTGTTATTGTCAGTGATGATTTTGTATACACAGATTCATGCAATTTTTTTGTTCAACTGTTTTTACCATCTGTATGTTTTCTTTGGTATACAAAGAGACGATCATGTTTTAATTTTTATGCTCTTCTGTTCAGCTTAGACGATGTATTGGAACTAGAGCCAATGAATCCTTACAATCGTTTACTTCTACACCGGCTTGCTGATATATTCGGGTATCTTCCTTTGGCAACTTCATATATTTTATTTGTACTGTTTTTCTTCATTTTGTTATGTACCTGTCGCCTATGAAGAGGTGGAAAACTGGCAATATCTGACCAACTTACTTATACATGGGCTGATCTGGGCTATTTTTCATTTCTAACATGTGACTTGTAAATGGGTAAAGTAAAAACATTCACAATAAAGGAATCGGGTCAATTGGGTCGAAAGTATTGCTAATGTCTAAAACCTGCTAAATCACTTTCCTCAAATAATTATATCATCAACGTAAAGTTATACTTTTAGTAATCATTTTCAACACACATATTAGTTATTAAATTATGTTAAAAAGTGTTTCGACACGACTCAAGCCTACATATTCTACTGTAAGTTAACCATGTTCCTTCTTTTGTATGCAAGATTTTCTCATCAGTCTATTGGTGAAGGAGATGAGCGGCGTCTCATTTTAAAACGCTGTGAGGACACATCCATGTATGTCAAAAGACTTTGTACTTAGTATTGTAGTTCTATATTCTTTTATTGTTTTATTAAATCTGATAAAATTGAGTTCTTAAGGATATACTTCTGCTGCTGGTTCTTTTACCATTTAAGATTGTGATCAACACAATAATGTTTTCGCTTTCCAATTTTCAGACCCTCCATTCTCGTTGCGGATATGTTATCGGAGCAGGATGATTACCAGAGGTTTCCGGTGACTTCTCATCTAATATCACGACGAGAGGATGGTGGTTCAGCTGGTATTGTTTTCTATTTCATTTCAAACTTTTTCATCTAAGTTGCAAGTGTTGGGACTTGGGAGTTTGTTTGATATATAGTCAGTAACATGGCGAGTCTGTAAATTATAAACACTTGGCAGTGCTATGGCCGAGTTCTAACTTGTTCTGGCCATTTCCTAGCTGAATAATTTTTATTTACTTGTTTGAGCCAATTGCAATATTAGCTGTTTTGTTACATAAATAGGTTGAAGGCTTAAAGCATTAGGGATTACCTCTTATATTAGCAATTGTATCATTTATGTCTGTCTTCTTTTAAAATGTCTAGAAATAAGACATTGATTATTGCCCTTTTCTCAGGGACAAAGGTAGAGCCGTTTTCTTCCCAAGTTTCTTTAGAAGACAGAGAGGCTGCATACTTGGCAGCCCGGAAACGGATTTTTTCAACAGAAGATGATGACATGGAAACACTTGGAAGAGAGAGGCCTAGACATAATCCTGTCGTTGCTCGTCGTATGATTGCTCATGCACTTGGCCAAAGAATCAAACAATGTAATCAAGAGACTCGTGTCAAAGATGCCATAGGTTATCAGGAACCTGCCAACCAGGTGAAAAAACAGGAAAAAGGTCAAAATGTGAGCCCAGGTCCAGAATCTTGTGCAAAGTCAAATGGTCAACACAGGTTAAATAAGATGGTGCCTCAAAAAGTTGAGATTGAAGGATCAACTAATGTTACTGTCTCAAGGGCAAAGCAGTGCAATACGAGGGTGCCAAAGCAAAATTTAAAAGAGGAACATGTTGGAGCAGCAAAACGGATGTTTGCTAATGCTTTAAGATTGCATCCAGTAAAAGACCCCGTTCTTTTAAAGTGTTGTCAAACAAAGCAAACTGATAAGTCTTAGTAGGCCATTTGTTTGTTTAGGTGTTAATTACGGAAATCAACCAAATCTGACTGCTGGCGTTTGTTACTTCAAGGCACTCGCAAGTTGTAAACCAGCCGGCTAAAGAAAGAGAATTTTTTAATCGAAGATATCTACAATATGAACGGGGTTTTCCATTTATTATATGACCTTATGAACAGATGCTGAAATTTAGCTGTCCAACTCCCTGGAGCTGTATTGGTGTGTGTGAGAAACTTCGCAGTTGGTGTATGAATCATAATGGCGAACTGCAAACCATGATTTATACATGCGTGCTGGATCTCCGGACACAAAATACAATTGCTGGGTATGTTTCCAAGCATGGTCCCACGTCCCCGTCATCAAGAATTTGGCACTTACCAATCCCACTGCAGGCATGTTTATGTTGCAGGTATATTGTGTTATAACTTTATAAATGCTGTTTAAGCTATATATATAAAATGTAGTGTTGTGGACCTAAATGAGTACCATTTCTATGTCTAATATAACTTGGGATTTTTCGTGCGAGTATACGAGTTTGTTCGGCTCCAGTATTGTTGTAGTGTTTTACGTGAGGCTTTTAAAGTTCTGTCTGTGAAGCCTAGATTAATGCTTATTGCCTTTTTTTAAAGCCTAAATTAACGCTGCTTGTGAAACTAGCTTTTCCCTAGATATTTTGTTATTTCTCCTCCTGTAATATAACTAGTTTAGTATTTCCAGCCGGTATGTATTGGAACTGAATCGTTTTCTACTTCACTCACTACCTTCTCCTATTGTCATTTCCATTTGCGAGGGATGTTGGTGCCTAACTTCTTTTGCTGTCGGGCCCCACTATTGCGTTTTCATTCTTTTCTTTTTCTTTTTGGTCTATTAACAATGCAAATTTACATTAAGTTAGAAACAAATTTAAGAATACTTTACATATGGCGACCATAAGACGTCTCACCCTAAAGCCTGAAACATTATATCTGTTACGATGAACGAAATAGTAGAATCAATCACTTGAAAGAATACCACCTTATAAGTTCTAGGATTTAGTTGATTATAAGTTGAAAGTATGGAAGTTTAACACATTTTATCTCAACTAACCTGTATCATACAAGTATGGCACAACCGGACAATTGTACTTTCTGTCACCATCTTTTAAACTCAATAATACATGAAAACAAATTAATTGACTTATAACGTATTTTCTCAACTTTAGAACACATCACGACTTTTACTTTTCTCTTCTAAATTTGAATTTTGATCCTATAGAATCAGAACCAGAAATAGTTCAAAACTTATTATTACAAATTCAAATCCTATTATTACAGTTTGTACATATTCAAATACCGCTCAATCACACTGATCTATAATTTTTACATATGCTGAATGGATAGTTTGTTTTTTCCAATATCATTCGGTATACAACAAAACATCTCTTGGAACCATACCTCATTATGTACACTAAAGATGTATGCACATCAAAAAAAGTTTTATTGCTAGTGAGCACCAAAGAGACTGTCCTGTAAATTTACCAAGAAAACAGTACATGCGCCAACGGTCTTGATTTTGTGCACCTTCACACTTACGATCTCATAATTTCAGAGAGGAATTACTTGCACCTCGAGCGATTTCGCGTTGTGTGTTGCTGTGAATGACTTCATTTCCTTTTTTGCCCGCTGTTATAAACCAAAAGACAAATTTTGGGGAGGTAATTTAGCTACAGCTATAGTTTAGAAGTAGGGTGATATATGAAATTAATCCTAAATTTTAACCACTTTTACCAATAATTTAGTTGACATAGGTTACATTATTTATGATGGGTCAAATGGGTTGGTTTAAAATGTTCAACTTTTCTGGAACTAGGTCAGAGGGGTCAAAGGGAAGCGACTACTAACCACTACGCATTTGACATAAAGTGTTTCGACGATTGACCCAATAAGCCATATGTCTACATATATCTAAAAGGCTCTCGAGACCCTTACCATATCTGCTGCTGTGTTTTGCCATGCTTTATCCATCTCCCCAAACACAACATCTATAGTTGGGCGACCTTTGCTTGATTTTGCAACACATAATACTGCAATTTGCAGTATGGATTCAAAATCTACTGTGTTCAGATTCCCGTCAAGTTTCGGGTCTTCAATATCTGTCAATGGACGTTTTCCCAAGCTCACATCCTTTGCCTACAAAACCAGAAAATTTTGACTATAATGTTGGACACATCATGCTGAACAACTGGTTGAGACCAGAGCATTAGGAAAACTACAAACACAGGAGACAACACATAACAGCCACCTGACATAACTTTTGGAACCCATGTATGGAATGAATCATACCTTTCTTGTAAGTTGGTCTCTGGCTTCAAGGTCAAGCTCTATGACTTTTTGACCTGAAAGAAGTTGAAGAGCAACAATACCAAAACTGTAGATGTCACTAGCACAAGTCAACTTGGCATTGCTCATGTATTCAGGGTCCATATAACCTATTGTTCCCCGAACATCTGTGAAAACTTTGCTCTCTTCCATTCCCAAAACTTTTGCTAATCCAAAGTCTGAGAGCTTCGCTTCTAAGTTCTCCGTAAGAAGGATGTTTGTAAGCTGCAAACGAGATGTTTGATATCATTTTTCTATGTCAATTAAGTGATTTATGATTCATTGTGCTGAACAATGAACAAAATCCCCCTAAAGAATGTAAACAAGAACATTTTAATTACCTTAATATCTCTATGAACAATGCATCCATCTATGTAATGATGGAGAAATCGTATTGCGAGCGCACAGTCTCTCAAAATCTTGACTCGTTTCTCCCATGTCAGAACACTATCCTTTCCTGCAATTTAAATTCAGTCGGCTGTCAGCACGCTATTGTTTCTCCCGTAATTTAACTAAGTTAAATTAAATGATTTAACTAAATAGAAACACATCAATTAGGTTAACTGGTCAAATGGAAAACTTAACAAAGATGGATAGGATGCGTACTTAATAAATGGTGAGCAAGATTTCCAGCAGGACAATACTCGTAAACTAGATACTGTTCGCCATCTTCAGTGCAACAACCGAAAAGACATACAAGATTCGGATGTCGAATCCTAGAAAGACCTTCAACTTCGCGTGTGAAAGAATCCTTGTTATTTTTGTTACTTATTTGTTTAATAGCTACAGCTTGTCCACTCGGTAAGATCCCTTTGTAAACCTCACCGGCACTTCCACGACCAAGACACTTTTTTTCGTCAGAGAAGTTGATAGCATGCTCTATTTCAGCTTTGGAGAAACGATACAGGCCAGACCAGGCTGTTGGAATCTCTTTGGTATGAAACTGAGCCGATTTGTTTTCTTGCTGACGTTTATTTCGTGTCACGTATTTTATTAGCATGATAACAAGCATCAAACCCATGCTAGCGAGAACGACGCCTAGTAGTGTCTGAAAAATGGAATCTGGTAGAAGAATTTACACAATGGCATAAAAAATTGTTACCTTATATCAGAAAGAATATAAATACTTACACAAACAGAATATAAACTATCAGAGGTGGATGACTAGGTGACATGGGCGAGTCCGATAATGAGTTAAAATGGGTCGGGCCAGGTCAGGCTGTGTTAGCCTTTTTTGGTTAAATGATGCACCAGTAAAGAAGCATTAATATAGGAGTAATTGTTTGAATTACTATATGATTATGGAGGGTGCAACTAAAAATAAACTTTTGATGAGTTGCACCTATATGACCACTGCCCAAATCGACCCGTCCATATGTAAATGGCACTAAAGTTCTACTTCTACTTATGATCTATACATATAGAAAAATGAACTTACGTTTGAGTTTGATGTAGCCTGGATCTGTGGCAAAAAAGAAACAGAAACCCAAAATCAATAACAGAATGTTATGATTACTGATGAGAAACACAAGTAAATATTCAAACTCCGTGGATTAGGCGGTAAAAAGGTCGGAAACCATGGTTAATGACAACATGGGGTATGAAAAATTAGAATTTAAGCCCAATAAAAAACAATATTAAAGATCTTATAAAAAATAAACAGTTCACATAAGGACATAAGTTACAGGGTGAAAACACCATTTGATAAACTTTTTTTTAAGGAATAAGTTTCCATTTTGCAAGGACAGTGAACTTGTTTCCTGCAAATTTTCTTTGAAGTAGGATAATTAGATTATGTCGATAAAAAAAATGTTACCATGCACATCCAATATACGCAAACACGCGTAAAGATCATCAACAGAGCCCAAAGAACTCTCGTTCCATCTCTCATAAGCAAGAGCAATGACAGCTGCAATTCCACAAGTCTCACTCTCCTTTTCATTCCCATTCCCATGCAGTCCTTTTACCAATGAATCCCTAGCTTTCAACACCGCATCACTACATTTTCTACATATGTTATCAAAAGAGTCACTAGACTGCCCAAATTGCCCGCAAATCTCACTTGCATCACCGAAAGTCTCATCTTTTTTAATATCGGCGTATTTCAGGTTAGAACAATCATTAGCTCCTCTGTAAAGATGATTAAAGTTGCAATTATCAAAAGTGATGGAATCCTGTTGGGACTGGAATATGGGCGACTGGCTACAGCTTGACCATTGGCTGCCATCTACGAAGACTGAGGGGTTTGAAGTATTTCTGGATAATCTTGCAAGGGATTTGGAGAGTATGGTTAAAGGGGATTGGCAACAAAGAGTTGTTGTAAGGATTCCCCATGATTTTATTTTCAGTTCTTTTTGTGGGTGTATGCAGGCTCCATTTGGTTGGTATGGTAGTGATGTGAAGTTCAATGGACATCCTGCAATAACAAATCCATAGTATCAATACACCTTTGATCCAACTCAGTCTCTAAAATGATATCAAAATCTCATCTATTGGTGAGTAAGAATTAGATCAGGATCGGCAAAATCAAGATACCAAACCAGAATGTGTTTGTATCAATTCTATGTGCTATATATACCGGCACTGGCGGATTTCTTAAGGGACTGGGGAGGGCTCCGGCCCTCCCAAAGTTTTTGACGAGTAGTGTAAAGTTTTTACTTTCCGTCTCAAAGTTATCGTCCACCTTATTATTTTGGTATGTAAAAAACAACCCGGCCCTCCCAAAATAAATGTTTCAGGTCCGCCATTGTTACCGGTTTGGATTTAGTTAGTTTGTGCTCAAAATAATTTCAAAAATTTCGGCTAAATATGGCCAAGTCCGTAACCGTAAGGTAAAACCAAAACCAAAACTAATACCAAAACCAAGCCGGATTTAGTAACTTTCAAACTTGAAACAATGTTTTGTTTAGATTTCTTAAAGTGGAACAAACTTGGTGGTGTATTTAGGTTCGTAGTTGTGTAATTGTGTTCATATACTTAACTGGTTTACATAAGTTTAGAATTTTTGCTTTCATTGTTTTCTAAATTTTTGGTTTGGTCCTAGTTTCAGTTGATCTGGTTTAGTACCAACTTTCTGGACACTAGATATGGTCTAAGGAAAGTTAGGTGCTTCCAACCAGTGTATAGAGTGACCTAGTCGAAAACACTTGCATCAAGAATGTAATATATACCATATAAAAACACCAATAGTCTAATAGCCCGTTGAACATGACGATCATTATTTACCTAGAAGAAGGTTACGGGCAATTGCTTATTATCTTTTGGAGGAAATTGATCATAGTATATGGTTAAGAAAGATTGTCAGAAATAGACTTGTATGAATGGAGTTGGATATGTACCTTGATCATCTCCTTGTGTAGGAAGATAAAACTGGAACAAGAAAATTGATGTGTACAAGAAGAGGAGAGAAAGCCTCTTAAAACATTGCCCTGTTGTATCCATCAAGAGAGAAAAATCAATTCTCTAATGATGAGGTAAAATTGGTTATATATATAGGAGGTACTGATACGGACAGGAGGATATTCTTAGGAACTTTTATATATTAATTTCATGTAATATAGGCGCCGTTTATAAGAGTCCTGCGTTTAGTCTAGTCACGTACTGTCACAATTTTTCTATTCATGTAATGTAGAAAGTTATGTTCACTTTTAAGCATTGTACTTGCATATAGTGTTCTGATTTTATGCTGCATATTTACACATGAGCGAAAAAGTTGTGTCACAAAGTGCAAATCCGGGATGTCTTGAATGAAAGAGGGATGAATCTGTAATGGAGTTAAGATGTTTAATTGTCAACATGTCAAGGGTGAATCAACCTGCATTTTGTACCCTTTTTATTGATGATAGATAACAGTAGCATTACGGCTCTTGTTGATAACTCTACTGGTTAAAAACCGAGACATGATGCTAAAGGATATAACCTTTAGACCATCTCTAGAGCGATGCTAAAAGGACTTTTAATGCAGGCTTTAATCCTTACTGTAATGAAGTTATGCAGTTGGCGCCTTGGCCGTGCATCTTTTTCTGAACGGCAGTTTGGTGCAGCGGAGTATCTTGCGTGCCACCGAGACACCAAGTCTCTCGATCCGAGTTCGAATCATCTCACGAAGAGAATATCAACCCCGTGCATCTATAACAGCGGAGGATGGTGTGACTGTAAGACACACATAAATATGAAAGCTGCAAGTATATATGTGGAAAATATGCAAAGCATATATACTTGGTATTTCAACCGTTTCAAATTGGGAGATGATTTGCACACTCATATAAGTGATTGGGACACTCGCAGTAAATGCTCCAACTTCTTTTTATCGTCTTAGAGTAACCTTGTATCTCAAATGTTAACAAAAGTTTTAAATGAATTTTATTTGTGAAAAGCATGATGGTTTCAGTTTTCTTAAACTGTGCGGATATTAGAGCAAATGTGTCACGAAGAGGTTTACCCTCTTCACTTGTGACACATCACACCAACTAACCAACTAAACACCCCATCACTCACAACTAGTCTCTCTCCTCTTCACTTGAGTCTCAACACTCACCATTTTATTTCTTTTTTTATCTTTCACACAAACTAAAAATTCATTTCATAAAAATAAAAATTACAAATACTTTAAATAAAAATACAAATACTTAAAAAAAATACCGAAAAAAAAACAATACGGAAATAAAAGCATAATAAAAATACGGTCGATTATTCATAGTTGCTCTTGTGCCCAGAGATACTCAATGAGATTCCGTTGAAGGATTGGAATAATCAGACGGTACTCATTTTTTTTGAAAATTTGATAGAAAGTTTTTGTGAAAAGATTTGATTGAAAGTGTTTGTTGTGTGTGTGTGTTTTAAGATAAAAAGAATAGTATTTATAAAAAAAAAAGTTAAAAAAAAAATAATTTTTTTTTTTTTTAATACCCATATCTTGACATTAGATCCACAAGAAGATAATGTTCCATTTGTGGTTCAATCCCGTATTTGTTTCTCATTTTTTCAAACAATTCCATACCTTCCTTTACTAATCCCGCATGTCTACATGCTGAAAGAATAGCTATAAAAGCAATCTTGTCCAGTTCAATACCAATCATCTCCATTTGTTTGAACCTTTCAACAGCCTCTTGTTCGTGTCCATTTGAACCAAGTTCTGAAACCAGAGCTGTCCATGAAACCACATTTCTCTTAATCATTTGTAGGTGGGGCCCACAAGGTTACCTTTTCAGCTTCGTTGAAGAATGACGAATAGCGAGCGACGAAGGAGGGGTAGGTGTCACGGCGAGCACCGGCGAGGGTGCCACCTCAGACCGGCGAGGTGGCCTCGCCGTGACACCGTTTGCTCTTACATTACAGAATACACATTAAATTTAGAAAAATGAAGATATATTTTCTTAAATATCATCGAAAACAATTTCAATTAAGCAGTCAACATTTGACCTGTCAACTTGGTATAATATTTGCTTCTCGCCATCAGTTTATTAGGAGATCGGAACGTGGATGACATACGTGTTAGTTATGTTTTACTTAGCGTTACAGTTCTACTTCATCGTAAAATGAAACAAAAGTGTAATGTTAGGGAAAAATTGTATTAAATCATACACAGGAGTGTTAGAATACTAGATCATGTCGTGAAAAAAGCGTGCATTCATGCTGTTTTAATTAAGGGTGTCAATATTTCCGACCTAATTCGACCCGACAAGTTAGACCAGTTCAAATTATAATTCGGGTTAATCGGATCAATCCGACTAACTCGAATTTGAAATTGGACCAGATATCGGATATAAATTTTATATTGAATTCGTGTTTATGTCAATCCGATTGACCTGAATAAGAATTTTTTTTTTAAAAATTTAAGATAATATAATTTCTATTAAAAAGGAGTAATTTTTTTTTTAATATTTCACCCGAACTTGGGTTAACCAAATTCGACTAAACTCAACCCGATTAGACACAAATCCGAATAACCTGAGTTCAATTTGAGTCAGGTTCAAATATCTTATTTTTAAGCTTCACTTGAAATTGATCTGATCAGATTGACCTAAATCCGACTAATCCGATTTCCACCCCTAGGTCTTATTTGTTGAAACAAAATAACATTCGTTATGTGACATATACGAATATAAAATTATTTGTTTGGCATAGTGATTTGCGACCTTGCTAAATTACAAAATAATTACTTGGACATCGACGACGACTCTTGTGATCATATGCCACCGCATGTTCCCATATAGTTTTCCTCAAACAACCAACTATGATCGACATGACATCATATTTACTTTCGAACAAGTTACTTTCAAGTGTTTTTTATTTGTGTTTTGTTATAAATTTGGTGGTTCACAGTAATTTAAGAGTTGTGTACTTTTACATCAAAATATTTTGATGGTTTTATCAAAATCTCTAATCGGATAAAACTTATATTGCGAACGGTAAATATGCTTTTCTTGTTATGAACAGAACCAGAAAAGACAACATATATGCCCAAACAGTTTTTCAAAATCGGTTGTAACTGCATAGTAGTTATTTCACAACCGGAATAAGAAAAACGGGCAGAATATTAGAGTCCAAAACCCTGCCAGGGTTTGCCACCCCTTGACCCCGTCGGCCCCCGTATGATAAACACCACAACATTATATGTGCGCACTCCGCACAACCCTCGATTTGAACATTTATCACGATTACACATTAATCAACTAAGTCAATCCATTGCAGTTAAATCATACTAGTAACACAAAATCACCAACACCTGGCAGGGTCTGCCGCCCCTTGGACCCCCGCTGGCCCCCGTATGATAATCACAACAACGTTATACAATTGTACACTCCGCACAACCCCGACTTGACGAACATTTATCACGATTACACATTGATAAACTAAGTCAATCTATTACACTTAAACATATTTGTAACACAAAATCACCAACATGTTTTGATAGATGGTAGTCCTACGTAATGTTTTCAGACCCGGGTCTACCCGGCCGGGTCAACCGATTGACCCGATTCCGGCCAAAAAACGAGTCATATTGACCTGCTTCATATTTTCGAAACCCGGATAGATCCGCCGAGTTTGGGATGACCCGGATCAACCCGGTCGGGTTTCGATTTTTTGGGTTTTTTAAAAAAAAAAATGTAAATTTTATGTATTTGCGATGAGATTTTATTTTTACATGTTATATTGGTTGATAAACAATTTATATCTTTAATATACCGAAGTTTTTATATATAATATTTGTTAATTATTAAAATATAAAAAAATTACTTTTTTAGAAAATCAAACTAAGTTGACTCGAACCCGATGACTAGACCAAATCGATTTGAAAATCAGGTTTCAAAACATTGGTTATAGGTCTAGCTGAAACCAAGGTTTATATAAGTCAAATTAAAAATTATATTTTTGTAAATTTATTTGACAAATGTGCTAAAACTATGCTTATTATTACAAAATTGCTTAAAAAACATAATTATTAAATTTTCATATATGTTAGATATTTTTATACGAGCAAGTAAACAAGTGACTTATAATTCATAAGCCTAGACGGGAGCTTTTAACCCCTTTTATAAGATTGGGTATAAAAGCTTATGACTTATAAGTCTCCTTGTTTTAAGCCAGCCTCCAATTTGAAACCAGCACAGTTGCAAAGCCGATTCGTTTTCGTGTTTTACCTTGGATATATCATAAACCTGAAGCTCTTGTTTCGCGATCATTTCTGATTCACAACATTCAAATCTTAACTGATTTAGTAAAAACATATAGAACAATCAAAAAATTAAGCGATTGCAGGGAGTTGCGAGATTTTAATGTGGCCTATAAACCAAATTGGACAACCGTACATACAGTACGCAACCGAAGCTTTTTCTAAGACGATCAACTCTTAAATACAAAACTAAGGACACCGATAAAAGTAGAAGACACAAATGACTACCTAATTTGCCTTTGGCCTAATTTCAATCCCTTGAACGATAAGACCACCCTTCCAGTTCCCTCCTTTCACCTCCATCACTCTCATCTCGAGTTCCCCATCTCGACCCTTCTCGTTATAAAATTCACCCAGTTCAATCTCAAGCCACCCATCTGGCCTCTGTTTTGGCCCATTCAAAGGGGGGCCGTCATTAGAATGACTTCCCAGACGTCTAATACGGTTAATTATCCCCAGTCGTCTACCAGCTAGCCCATGACCATTTCTTTGCCTCTGCCAGGCTTCTGGATCGAGATAAACTGACATGGTTTGAGTCGGGACACCGTTGACACCGATTGAAACTTCAGCAGGTTGGTGATCAAAACCATAAACATCTGGTGATGATTTGTATACAAGGTAAGCTACATAGTGAGTGTCTTTAGAGAGCATGGAAGTATCAATTCTGCCATGAACTTCAAGCCAACATACACTCATAAGTTCAGCCACTTCCGCAAACCTGTTACCGCGGACACAAAACAGCAACTTATTAATCCTTAGTAGACCGACAACAAAGTTAGGTTGACGTGGTTAAATAAAGTTTATCGTCCGGGTCAACATGGGTTGAACCAGGTCGTGCCTACCATTGAAACACTTCTTGATTTTATTAAATATGCAGAGTATAGATAACGAGTGTGTTGGATAAGGATGCAAAACTATACCTATATTATTTATAAAAGTATTTTACGTGTCTCAAATCCTTTGGGGCAACTAATATGAGCCATTGAGATTTGAGATGTATAAGAAAATGAAAAAGAAGATACAAGTTGGCCGGTGTATATAAACTAGCTGAAACTGGCACACTAAGCAACTTTATAAAATGGGAACAAAGAGATGAAATATAACCTTGACTCGGGCACAGAAACCCATCTCCAGTAACGCGGGGTATCACCCCAAACTATTGAGAGGTCTCGGGCAGCCAACATGTAGCATTTTTTCCCACTCCATTTATCCAGCGAGAAGCTCTGGTCAAGAACAGAACACGCCAGAATCATAAGACTATCAAGTAAAAGCATTACACAACAGAAAGAACAAACTTTAGCGACAACGTATAAGCAGTGTCTCCGCCTTTGAGGAAATAGCACATAGTAAGTACTTGCTAGGATTATTTAACAATATCATATGCATATATGGCTTCTTTGACGTGTTTCTAACTATTTTAAAGGTCAGACGAATCAGACATTTGGAGAAGAGTATAAAGGTTGAGGGTGATTACTGTGATTATTGCAGAATTGCCGCACAATCCAACCATTAAGGACTTTGTCATTTGTTTATCTGCATGCGCAACCACCCACCAACTTATTTGTGCAACTAACACACAATGGTTAATTTTCTAACTACATCTACTGTCATTTATAAGGGAATGGAGTTACTAAATCCGTACTTCACTTATAAACGAATCAATTCATATATTTTTTTTATCAAGTATTAAGCAAAACAAACAAAAATATTTATGGTCAAAGTTGGAAGAAAAAGACATAAAATGTCAAATATGGGACAATAATTTTGGGACGGATTTTGGACGGAGGGAGTATAAACTAAAAACTAAAAAGTCGGGTTTGCATCTTAATATCCCTTTAACAGGAAATAGAAAGGAAAGGATGATCAATGGACTAGGGCTATTGACAATATGGATTAGCATGATATCCTCTGACAGCAATGTCGCACGTGGTACGCATACCAAATCCGGGCACGCGATTACTTTTCTATAGTTTGTCTATAGCGCCATAAAACATAACTTACGTTCATCATGAGACAAAAGTTAGTTGACCTTACTCCTGCATTACACACGTAACTATCCTCCATATCAACATGTTTTCCTTTAATTACATTTAAAGGACTTATTATGCATTCCGAATATAAGGTGCCCACATGCTGTATGCAGTATGCACCAATGGTCCTAGAGTTTAGAAGGGGCCGAGGGTCAAGAATAAATACTCTTTCCCTCTTTCTTCTATTTTTGGCTATCACTCGACTATCTTAAACATTCCCCAAGGGTCATCCCCAATCTGCATTCAGATCCCTTGTTGAAGAACCAATATACACCACCAATAAGTACTTGCGGTATAAAGTATCCATTCGAAGCAAATAACGTTTTTTATACATGAAACCAATGTCAATCTAAAATTCATGGTAAGCCCAACTTAGCCGAAACAATTGACACTAGCATTGTTCTTTCTTTAATATACATGGGTTTGCTTCCTACCCTAAAAGTCAACGAACACGTTCTCTTAATTAACCAACTAGCAAACATGTTCTTTTATAATTTAGCAATAACAGATAAGGCATCAAACACTACAACAAGGTCTGAAACTCACAATCTGGGCCAACATAAACTAATGAAAGTCGGTTTAAAATTGGTAGTCCCTATATAAATTATTAATATATTAGCAATAAACTTGGCGCGTGTTTGCTCATTATCACCGTTCATGTATCTGTCACTTAATATTTGTTTATTCTTGTTTGAAATAAAGACTTGCATTTCCCTATTTAAGCTTTTACTAATATTGTAAAAGCACATGTAAAACAACTTTTAAGGGGTGTTTGGGATTCCCTTTTGACAATAGATTATGCTTTTCAATATAGTTTAGTCTTTCCAAATCTTTCACTTTTTCTTCAAAAAAGTTTGCTTATCGACTTATCTGCTTTTTAAATACGCACAGGGCGGGGACCACATGGGGCCATGTCACACTCTATTTCAAGTCTATTTTAAGTCAAAAAAAAAAAAGTTTAATTTTACCTAACGTAAGACAACTTTAATACTAATAATCATAAAAAAAAAAAATTGTGCGAACGCCTTATCAAGTCCGCCTCTGGCTTGGTTTAAAAAAGCGCGCCTTTTTGCGTCTGAGGCGTGAGGCGAGGCAATGGGGTCATCGCCTCGAGACCCTTGATGTGCAGCCGTTACATAAAGTGATTGGAGGCGGTGCTTTTTAACGCCTTAGAGGAACGCTTTTTACCGCCTCAAGTGCTTTTTGAGGCTAAAACTGACATTTAAACTCGAAGGGTTGGAGTGGACTTTTAGACTCGGGGTTTTTTGTTCTAAAAATGACATTTGGACTTCTATTAGTCTAAAATGATATTTAAGCTCAAAGGGGTTTTAACAAAGTCGGCAATTGTTGTGTACAAAGTATGCGCCTCGCCTACGAGAGGCGTGCACTTTTGCCTCATCGTCCGGCGCTTCTCGCTGTGGACCTTAGACCGCTTCTCGGTTTTTAAAACCAAGGCCTGTGCATACACAGTAATCAAATACGCTCCACAACGCAATTTTAAACACCTAAGAACCTATCTACTAACTGTAGAACTCGATCAAAAAGCTTGGTTGCAAATGGGACAAACATAGACTTTAGTTATAAACCTACCAATCAATCCTATATATTTGGGGATCCTAAAAACACCTCTAATTAACCACTACCCAAAAGACAATAAAAAAAACATAAACTAACGAAAAACAACAAATCACCTTATTCCCACCATCAATGATACGAGGACGATCACACAAACTAAGATACATCTCCTTCTTAGTACCAAACACACGACCACCACCTTGATCATCATCAGCCTCCATCAAAATCTTATGATAATCCACCGGCAAAAACTTCTCCCAGACCGCATCCCACTCAGCAGCAGATCGAAACACCGAACAAACCAAAGACAACCTACAAACATCTCTAGGACTCGTAAGTGCCAAAGCATTTGCTACAAACCCTTCTGGCAAATTCTCAAAAAAGTTTCCAACATCATCATCATACTCATTGTTGTTGTTGTCCATTCTTAATAATAACCATCTTCTCATAATGTTTTGGTGGGAGTATATATATAAATGAGATAGCTTAAGGGTGAAGTATGATACGTAATATTTTTGTGAGGGTGTACGTGTATGTTAAGGAAAATAATAAAAAGGTAGTATGACTTTTTATTATTAATGTTGTTGTTGGAAATGGAAAGGTGGCGAGATAAGTATAAAAAAGCGGTCGAGTTTTTGTAGGATATGACATTATGACGTGGTTGGTGTTCTTTTGGTGTTGGATACTTCAAGTGGATAACATGTGGAGTCATGCTTCATATGTTTTTGCTAGTTTTAATGGGGAACAAAGTGACGAATAAAAGAAACGTGAACAATAATATTGAACGAATAAAATATAAAGTATATATGCAGACCGGTAAACAGTTTTGTAAACGAGTAAATAGATGTGGATTTGGAATTGTTCTTTTTAGTGTTATAAAATTCGTAATTGATTTAATTGGTTGAGTCGTGTGATCAAAGATGAAATTTGACAAGTATTATTAGAGGGGCCAAAATATAATGTTTTTGTTTTAAGAGGGTTAATTTATATTTTTTTTAACATTTATACTTATAATGTGCAGCACTATAAAGTATTAGGGTTAAAGTTGTAATTGTTTTTTTTTTGGGAGGGGGGTCGGAACCCTCTCGGCCCCTATTAAGTTCCGTCTATAGTCGTGACTCGGGTAAATTATCGGATTTTGATTTTAAAGAAAAGATTTGATTAAATTATCAGTTAAACTGGTTGAATCGTGACACGATAGTTTTACCAAATCAATTAAAAAATCGTTCTTTAAGACATCGTTCTTCTCTAAGTATAAACTTAATAAAGTTACTTTGAAAGATAATGAATTTTACCATTAATCCATTTGATAATAGTTTGGTCATTGCATTTAAAATACTACAATTGAATTTTAGGTTTTGACTTTTTAAAGATTTATTACTTTAAACAAAAAATTTGATTAAATTGTCGGTTAAATTAGTTGAATTTTGATTGGATAGTTTAATCAGATTAATTAAAAAACCATTTTTTAAGACATGGTTCTTTTTTGATCATTTTAAATGTATAAATTTAATAAAGTTTACTTTGAAAGATAATGAATTTTTCATTAATCCCATATGATAATAGTTTAGTCAGATAGTTTGGTTATTGCATTTAAAATACTAATTAAGCTTTAAATTTGACTTTTAAAGAATGATTTTCTTTTTCTTAAAAGTTTTGACAACAAGTATATACTAATTAAACTAGCAACTCTTAACGACAAAGTAAAGCGCAAGCCCAAATGTAGCAAGTCTTAACAACAAAGTAAAGGGCAAGCCCAAATGTGAGAGGGTCCAAGCAACAATTGAAGTTATGAAGAAGCCTCTAAGGTAGGGGTGTAATTAAGTCGAGTCGAGCTTAAGTTTAGTAGGGTTTGAGCTTAGTTTGATACTAAAATTGTAGGCTTGAGTTTGGCTTGATAGCTTGTCAAACTTTACCAATTCAAGCTTAAGCTTAGCTTAATAAGGCTTGATAAAAGCTTGAGTTTTACTTGAAAAACTTGAATGTGTATAAATTAACTTTTTATTAAAACTCATCAATAAACATATGTATACAATAGAAAAACAAAAATAATTAGTTAAAACAAATTTGATTTATTTAACATCAATAAAACAAATAACAAAATCATCGTACAATATTGGTTTCAAAATGTGTTCTGCACTCCAATACGATTAAGGTCCCAAAGGCCATTGCATGATGTGAATCCAAGCACAATTTAGACACGTTGCGTTTAGTATTAAAAAGAGTACAAAAAATATTTATTCACATATTGTGTTCCACCAAGTACTGAGTAAATGCAATAATTAAATTTACAAAAACAAAGAATCGTTTAAAATACAAAGACTTATAATCAGATTTAAAAGTCCTTTTAAAATATATTATTTATTTATGAAATTGGCCTTTTAAATTAGGTTAATATTCAAATTAACAATTAGTTTCTTATATAATTTATCATAAAAACATATTTTTGATAGAGCTTGAAAAAGCTTGATAAGAACTCGAGTCGAGCTATCAAAAGCTTGAGCTTGAGCTTAATATAGTTTCGAGCTATTTTTTAGGTTTGAGCTTGGGCTTGAACTTGATAAAAGCTTGGCTTGATCGAGCCAAGCTCGAGCTCGAATTCAAGCTCGAGTTGTTTGATAAAAGCTTGACTTGATTACACCCCTACTCTAAGGGCCAATTTTCTTTTGTTATTTATGAATTTCGATCAAGTATTATATGCGAGGGAAAATCACTCAAATATGTAGTAAACTTACCACTTTTTATGGTTGTGTGTAGTAAACTATTTTTTTTCTCATTGTGTGTATTAAACTTTCAAATTCATGTCATTGTGTGTATTTTGTAACCATTTTACCCCTACTTTTTTCAAATTTTGAAGGGTAAAATGGTCATTTTACAACACAAAATCGTCTCAAAATACACACAATGATCGAAATTAAAAAATTTAATTCACACAATGAGAAAAAAAATAATTTAGTACACATAACCATAAAAAGTGGTTAGTTTACTACATTTTTAAGTGATTTTTTGTATATGCGACATGTACTAAGGTTGTCAAAATTGAAATTTTAGTTCAAATCATTTTTAGTTTTACAAGATTGTTATCACATAATCGGATCAGGATCTTAAAACTTTATAAAATATATATAAAAATGTAGGAACATATCATCTTACAATCACAATCGCAGTCTTGACAGCTTTGACATACATTATCACCAAAGATGTGGTATTTTAAGGATATTCGTGTATACGTCGCATATGACATAGTCTTTTACACTGTATAGGAGGTGAGATTAGACTTGTGTTTTTCAGAAACTTGCATTGTCACTCGTTTTCAAGGCTTTGCATATCATTGGACATAAGCAAACTGATACAAATTTGATCCAAATATAATTTAGATCCACTATACATTTAATAAAAGAGGGAGATTTAGGATTTTCAAAGCATTAAAATAATATATTTTGCCCTCTCACGACATACTTTCGATGGGCAAAAGAAAAAAGGAAAAGAAAAATCTGTCTCACATACGAGTTTTAAAAAAATCACTTTTGTGTCTCTGTGTTGTGTGAGTGTGAGATAGGGTTTCTGGCCGTTGATATCATTTGACCATGGTTAGTAACCGTTGATCAGGGTTTGATGAGAAAACTACATCCTCGTCGTTAAATGAAAATTGCTCCCAACCGTTGATGTGCGCACCTTACCACATATACTCCATCTCATCTGTTCACTCCAATAATTTCATCTCATCCCATCTCTCTCTCTCATCTCCACATACCATCTCATTAATCTCACGAGGTATGGTGCCCGCGCTTCGCCGCGGGGGTCTTTATTTTGTGCTGGTTTGGTTGAGTTAACAAAAAATCTACTTGTTGCATTGTCGGTTGGTTTAGAAGCGTAGTCACTGCTTTGTTAGTTTACAGAGTATGTTTACATACGTATGTTTACATACTACTTAGTTACATTTAGCAACTTTATTCAAAAGGAAGCACAAATGTTTGCTTTAGCTGGATGGTTTGTGCAACATATTAGCTACGTAGTTACAAAAGTGGGCACTATATGTTGTTGTTTAGTTGCTTAATCTCCTTTTTTTCCCTTGGTTTCCATCGATAGATGAGTTGCGAGGGATCTGTTTGCAGGTAGTGTATCTGTTGTGGATGCTTCCCTGGTAGGTGTTGGGCTTTCTGTCAATGTTTTCGAATGAAATAGAAAATATTGTCATTTCAAAATTTGACCTGCAAATATTTTAAAGCAAATCTCTATTCTGAATTATCTTTTGAAAGTTACCAAAGCAGGTCACGTATAATTTATTAACCTCAACTCACTGAACCATCAGATCATGATCATATCTGCAAATGAAAAAACTTACTTGGCTAAAAGAAACATATGAAATAAAAATAGTAACCATGATCCCAAGAGAAAACCCCGCAATGACGGAGATTTTGACAGAAAAAGTTGTAAGATAAAGAGTTCCAACATGACCCGCAAGCATTTGAGTAACAACGCCTAGCAGGAGTATCGACACATAAATGTAAAAATAGTTGGACCAGTTATAACTAAACAACTACGTTATCATAAAACAACCTGATTTTTTGAACATGTTCCCGAGGCTAGCATCCCATTCGATTCCGGCATCAAAGTTAACTGGCACATATAAGAATAGATTAAAACCTGAAAAGCAATGAATTAGGAGTTATGAATATTATATCAAACCTATAATCAATCTTTCAAACTGAGTGACCTTTTACTTTTACATATGGTGATCTAGATTGGTGGTGGCGGTAGTGGTGATTGAATAGCAATGGCAGTGATTAAATCCGTGAGTGAGGTTATGGATAATGTATTTCAAGTAAGTCTGGATGGAAGAAGTTTCAAGAAAAGAGGGAGTAAAACACAGGTGGGAAAGTGGAAGGGCACATAACTAACTACCAAAACATTAGTTGCAACAATATTTTTGCGTCGGAAAACTAACCTGATGGTAAAGGCAAGAAACCCACTGACGTATCTTCTCATTCTTGAGCAGCCTATGCGCGTGCGTAGTATTTCACTTGATCCTTTAGACGCACGTAGGTTGCGAAGAACTGTCACACACTACAAATAAGTTGTAGGCTGCGTTTTACTCTATGACCATTGTAGCATCGCACAACATGAACAACGGCAAGGCAAGCAATGGTTTCATAAAAGAAGTTTGAATGTGGTGAGTCACTTGGCCCTATTTTAGACAAAAATAAGTATGCCATAAGTGACTTGCGAGACTCAACAAAGTTTTTGAAGTGAACTGTGATTGTTTAAAAGATATATTGTATTCTTTATTTACCTGTAAGTGGTTGGGTTGGTGTTGCCGGCGTCGTTGTTCCTGCAAGAATAGAAGCTATTAAGAATTTTGCTATCTTTATTTAACTTATTAGGATATGCTTATAAACCATCATCGATATGCTAGCAAGCATGCAATGTCAAACCAAAGATATAGTTTCATTCCATGTTTTCTATTTCTTTTTACAGTATTATATCACTTATTCAGTCTTGGATTTTAATGAATAACAACAATATCAGTTACCTGTTTCCTCGATCTCGACTTTCCGGTGGCTTCTTAATTAAATGCAATGCTTTCGCCTCTCCCTTTTAAGTCATCCTGTAAACCATCAGCAGCATCATCAAATATTATTAAGTTACTACTACACGTACAACATAAGTTGGGAGCTTCAGGTCATCCTTAATATCATCAGATTCGGTCAACAGACTCACCTATACGCATACATCAACAGTTGCAACCTCAGACCACATACATTCCAAGAAATAGACAGTATAAACCAAGAAATATGAAGAAAGAAAAAAACATACAAATCCATCCTCTCAAACATAGATAAGCTGGAAGTCAGTATTCACATGAGGAACCATCCTGTCAATGAAACAAAGAATACCATCAAAAACGTAAAAAACACGTGGTTTAGCAAAAACGTAAAAAACACCGAGTGTAGAAATAGGCAATAACGAACCATAAGGGAAGGTATGGGCACCCAACAATTTGGACGGTCCATAGTAGTGTTTGAGCCATACAATGACTAAACCAATTAGGAGAAAAAATGACCCTTCGGTAACTATAGTGACTATTACACTAACATTAACTACTATTTTCAAGTCGGTATAAACTACTACGATAAGCATTTGATGTCTAAATATTTACATAACCGTATGGCCAAGCAACTAATATAATGGCGATAAGTCGATAACTACGCATATCCTATATCAATTCTAAATCAAAACTTACATGGCTCTAAATACATGAATATGAATACACCTACCCAAACACATTGACCATGCTAAATTACTGATAAGCTTTTGAGTTTTGACTATATGTTGTTATATCAGCATAAGCTCTTTTAATTTAAATGCTTACTGCAATTGCCTAATGTTTGGAGGAACGCTTTGACGGAGATGTATCCCATCATCATTTGATTACCCTCCTCGACGCTTCTTTCCATCCTACTAACATGAAAGCAATAAACACGCTAGTCAGACATACATAACCTGATACAAATATATGGTTTAACATTTGCAGGCACGAAAATAATCACCACGACAGGGTCATTACCTCAATTTTCCTACTAAATCTATCCACCATTCTAGCTCAAAAAGGCATGAACCATCAGTTTCAGTTCAAGGATTAACCCATATTATTGGGCTCAGATTTGCGACTGCGGGACAAGAAAAAGGGTATCGAACCCGTCATGGCTGCAAGCACGATTATGGTGCTGCCTTGCCAAGATACAGGCCGGGTTGACCAACCATGACCCACTAACAAAGCATCAACAAAGGGCATCAACTATCGTGGTGCTGGCTAGCCAACGGAGCTTCCTATCATGGTTGCAAGCACGATTGTCGTGCTGCCTCACCAAGATACATGTCGGTTTGACCCATCACGACCCGCTAACAAAGCATCAACAAAAGGCATCAACTATTATGGTGTTCGCCAGCCAACGGAGCTTCAATGGCCCATTTCAGTGCGCAACAATCATCACAGCCCATTAGTGTCTATGAAATTACTTGCCTCACCCTACCACCATCGTCACCCAACCAGCGCATCGTCGCACGCCATGAAAAGCGGCAACAAAGACCGTGGTGGCATCGAAGGAGCATAAGGCGGCAGTTCCAACGACTGTCATCCGATCCAACACCATAAGAGCCTGAAAACAAAGAAATCAAGATCACACGCCCATATCTCATCATCGCTTGGTTAGTATGTGCATCACATATCATTCAGTTTAAGCCAAATCAAATATGTGTCGTGCAAATAATCATAATCTCAGGCTATACATAACGTGTGACCAAAGATTTAATTCCAAATAAATATCGTTAACTATTTACTCATCCCTAAAACTCAGATTGAAGTCTAAATAATCAGACATTCAGTTCAAAACAGAGTTCTGAAGATTTAATTCCACACTCCCTCTAAGTCGAGTACCTAATTGAATGAGACAAATTAAACACATATATTTAGACACTTTAAGTCTAAATAAGGGGGCTTGAGTTAACCATAAACGATTTTGAGTTAACCCAACCCGCCTCACGCGCCCTTTATTTTCTTTACGACCCATTGTTAACTATCATTTAAATGGGACAGATTAGACACATAAACAACCCGTCTTATCCATTGTTAACTATCAATTGTTAACTATCAATTTCAGACTTCAAATTACCTTCATTTTAATATAAAAGTAGCCAAAAATGTAATTTTTAGATAAACAACCCGTCTTACCTCAAAAATGACAAGCTTCTCCATGACACTTTAAGAATCAAGGCAAAGTGAATCAACTGCAATCCCAGAAAAGAATATTGCATCAATATACATGTCAATAACAATAACCAATAGTTGCATATTTAGTGGTTACGTGTTACCATAACAGAAAAACCATGATCTTCCTCACATAGTCATCTAAGATCATTCGTTGTTGAACTGACCTATTGAATCTAACACCAATCTTGGAAGATCTGTTCTCTTCAAATGGAAATAGAACTTTGCTCTTGTAACCATACGCGGGTCCCTTAAAACAAAAAGCAAAATACAAAGCATAAAAACCAAAAGCCCCAATTTCTTTGTTAAGAGCTTGAGTGAATATTTTTGTTACACAATTCAACTCATTAATTGCACAAATAATCTTCAGTTTCAGCTAATAAAAACATAAAACCAAAACCCCTAATTAATCTTTGCACAGTGTTCTTAATATAAGAATACTCAAAATAGATTATTTAATTAAAGCATACCTTTAATTTGTAATCTCGTGTTAGTGAAACTGCCTCTTTTTGGATGAATAACAGGTGGTGCCAAAAAAAGAAACCCCCAAATCTTCAAAAGATGTGTGATTCTGGATTTCATTTTCTCGATATCCTCATTGCGATCAGATGAAGATAGACTGCCGTCTTTTTGTTTCATAAAAAATGATGTTACTGAGGGTTTTTGGGGGGCGGATTTATGGATGCTGGTTCTAGATTTATGGTTGAGATGTGGGTTTGGATAAAGAAGGTTGAGAGCAATAATTGGGGAGTATAGATACTCTGAATCTCAGTCTACCATAAACCAATGGTTGAGATGGAAACCAATCTAACGGTTATAAAAGAGGTTTCTAAAAATCACATACCTGGTGACTTCATTTTCCACACAACACACGGCTGAGATCTCAATTGACTGAATCCATGGTTGGGAGAAGCTTAAAACAGATGGTGGAGATGAGTTGGAGAAATGGGAGGAGCCAAATGGAGGGATAGATATGTTTTGGTTACTGTTCTTCTCACATACTTTTATTATTGTTTATTCAGGATTTTTCATTCCCCTTAATGTATTAAAGGGGTAATCACATGTTGATTGAATTATAGTGAGTTTGTATGCGATGATGTCTCATCTCATCTTTGATGATTTGGGTAGTTATTTGTGGTCTGGACCGCATACCCAGAACCGACAACCTTTTAGTAAGTTAATGGTATAATTCTAGTTCCGTTTCTTTACTTTTTATAATGTACAATTATGGTTTACTTTTAATTGATTTATTATTATTTCATTTTTGAAACTAGGGTTGTCATGCAATTTTTAAATTAGGGTTGATGTAAAAAATTGGGAGATTTTGTAGTATTTATTTTTAACTAATTAATTGTCTGATTTTCAAGTTTAGATTGTCATGCATTTTTTGAATTAGGGCTTATGTAAGAAATTATGGATTTTCGCAGGTAGCTTACTCATGTTGATATTATAACATTGTCGTATGATGGGCGTTCTAAGTTCATAGTCATGATGTTAGGCCGTTGTAAGGTGGTGTTATTTGCAACGTGGCGGGGCGAGCTCCTTAAGATCGCATCCTTGTCGTAGATATGTACTTTTTTTTTACTCTTTACACACCCGTACTTCATGGTTAAATAGATTGAGATTTGAGCTTGTGATGACTATAAAAGACATTGACAAAGCTAAGATCGTTTGCGTCATGGCAAAGCAACCTTTTATAGTTGCAGCCATGGCAGATATGTCCTCTTTTTTCGATTATTACTTTGTCTAAGCCTTATGTTTGATGTTTCAATACAAGTTGCGTATCATCACTGTTTACTTGCATTCGTATCTTGGCGGGGCAGTCGCTTCATAAATGTGATTGCAGCCATGTCAGTTGCTTTGTGGTGCTTCTAATTTTGCAGCCTTTATCCTAATCTTAATTTTCGTTAAAACCAATGCATGGGTAAACAAATATTTTCCTTCGGTTAATGTGTGTCGAAAAGGCAAGTGACAAATGAAGTGAAGTGAATTTGCATTGTGGCGTTGTGGTCGTTCTAAATTCACAACCATGTTGTTAGGACGCTGTAAGGTGATGCTATTTGTACTTATGCAGACTCTTTTATCTGATGGCCTCTTTATAAATTGAAACTAAAAATGATCTCATATATATGTGATAAATCGGGCTATGATAAGTTTTAACGGCGCACGATAAATATGAGATTATGCGTATCTTGGCAGGGCAAAGCTCTCGAGGTCACAGCCATGGCGTGCCTACCCGGTTTTCCCTAAACAGTGTCTTATCTGAGCCTATAATGCCCTAATCGAATTGGTTTTCGAGATTATCCTCTTTTATAAAAGTTATAATATTGCAAAGCCATGTTAGGTTTCAGATGAATGATATAGAAAAAAATGTAAAACCCGCTTTAAAACCCCTAAGATCATTAAATGGACGAATTTATGGTTAAATTTAAATTTTATAATTAATTAATATACGACATGAATCATGAATATTTAATACGAACAACATGTATATTAATTAATTATCGTAAGTATTACGTATGTAAACACGGTTATAAATGCACGATAAGTATTCACATATAATACTTAAAGTATACAAGTTATAAAACACGAACATTTAACGAACACACATGCTAATATTTTAAGTCACGAAAAATAAATGAATGGTATATGCGTGTGTTAGGCCGGCGTCCAAAGCAAAGAAAGAAGGGGCCCAAAGCCCAAGTCCAATATTAAATCCTTATGTTAACTAATAAGGATTCATGAAACATAAATCACATAGATTTATTAAAATCCTAAAACACTTCTCCTTCCTCCTTTTTCTTTCTTGGTCGCGGCAACCACAAGGATCACAAGGACGATTTATTTTGATTTTTGTTTGACAACGATAACGTGTTCGTGTTCATTCCCTTTTGTCACACATTTGGTATCACTAAAATCCTTCTTTGTTTTTATTTATTTATGTATC
Source organism: Glebionis coronaria (assembly GCA_025667525.1). Classification (NCBI taxonomy): domain Eukaryota; kingdom Viridiplantae; phylum Streptophyta; class Magnoliopsida; order Asterales; family Asteraceae; genus Glebionis; species Glebionis coronaria. The sequence goes on along the minus strand of CM046882.1, from coordinate 68,283,033 downwards.
ATCATTAAAAACAATACATGAACAAGTAAATAAATCATAGATCTAGCAGGAACAAAAACAAATAATGGTTTGGGGGGTTTGGTTGTCTCGATCGCAGCCCAACCGAGACCATTAGGGTCTCGGTGGTGTCGCATGACCAACAGCCGCAAGCCCCGTGGGGGTCGGCGTTGGACTTAGACCACCAGACGCAACCAGTGGGTTGACGGTGGTGGCGTGGTGTTGACAGCCGCAAGGACCAAGACCCACGGTGGGGTTCTTGGCCCAGCAGTGGGAAACCAAGGCCCATGGGGGGGGGGGGGGGGGGGGGGGGGGGGGCTCGGTGGCAATAGTGGTCGCATCAGGGGGTGTTTTGTTCGGGCTCAGCAGCAAGCCGAGAGCCTTTGGCTCTCGGTGAGGTGTTTGTGGCTCGAACGAGTCACGACAGCGAGAGGCCACAACCTTCATCCTATTGTGCTCGGTTGTCGGGTCTCGGGTTTCGGGCTCGGGTACTTGACACTTTTTCAAGAACACGTAATTAAACCGACATGTAAAAATAAGTTATGTTAGGTTTTAATTAATTAATGGTATTAATTAATTTATGATTTAATTAAAATAAAACTTAGGATATGTTTATCTAAATAAAATCATGATATAACATGTATATACATTATTTAAATAAACTTATGTTATAATCATTAATTATTTAATTATTCATGAATATGGATTTAAATAATTAAAACTTAGGTTAATTAATTAATATCTTTAAGGTAAAGTTTAATAACATGAAATATATAATATTATTAATTAATATTCACTTATGATAACATGACATGACATTATTAATTAATAATAATAGGTTAAGTCTAAGTATTTATTATTTATTAAACTATATAATATAATTATACATGATATAAAATAAGCATACGATTAATTATGGAAATATAATAATTATGAAAACATGTTAATTATAGAATTATACTAATTATGGCAACATAATAAATATGGAAACACACTAAATATGGTAACATGCTATTTATGGAAATACATTAAATATGGTAACATGCTATTTATGGAAATACATTAAATATGGTAACATGCTATTTATAGAAACATGCTAAATATGGTAGCTTTCTATTTTTGGAAACTTACTAATTATAGAAACTTTCTATTTAAGGGAACTTATTGTTTTTAGAAAGTTACTATATATGGAAACCTGCTATTTTTGAAAAGTTACTATATATAGAAACCTGCTATTTTAGGAAGTTACTCATTATGTTATAACAAGTACTATAACACTTTAAACATTAAATACATGAATCTAAAACATATGAAACACTAAGAGTTACATGATTAAACATGGAATAATAAAACAAGACAAGAACAAGTATAATTAGTATGAACACGTCAAGTAAACTAAATAACAAGTATGTAGAAGTAAGACCGACTCTTATTCATGTCTCTTTATTATGTAGCTATTGTGAAGTCAGAGTGATCTTCTGCGTTTGTTTTCGTCTTCATTTACTGGACATAAGGTACGGATATTCCGTCCTTCAGTAAGGACATTCTTTCCTATACTTAGGATTTCCCCGTTTGCAGCCATCTGTTTTCCCCAGTAGTTTAAGTGTATTAAACATATCAGTATATGTACGATTATTTTAGATTGCCTGAGCTATATACATGCATGCCAGTTTCACCTAGTTATGGGGGTTCCATAACCATAGCACTGGAGGAAACGGTGTTAAGACTCTTCTGCGGTAAGAGTGATTGCTCGCAGCGTCCCTTTACAGTATTTGGCCTATGTTACTATTATCATGTGGGGCGAATGGATGCATCCTAGGACAAGTTAGTATGATTTTACGATAATTGCGGTGTGTGCCTTGCATCTGTTATAGGAGCTGATCCCTCCACTCATTTTATATATTAATTAGAGGTGGCCCCTCTAATTGCATGATGAGGTCACCCCTCTAAGTATTCATGCACGTTGATATAACATGACCTATATGCGCTCCTGGCATATTTAAAACACAGATTTTCAAGATAAACTAAACATAAGTCTTTTCAGAAACATAAACCAGTTTTATGAACTTAAACCAGGTTTTCCAGGACATACATTTATTCCGCTGCTATTCATTTCATTTCATTACTTGCTTATGTTTATGCTTTATATTCTATGTTATATATCCGCACAATGAGCGTATTGCTCATCCATATTTCTCTTTTCATGTCCCAATACGGCAGGTACTAAAGAACAAAGCTAGGAACCAAGAGTACGTGCATGAAATGAGGCACCAGTCTTCTTTCATTCTTTAATGCATTTACATACTTTTGCTTTGTTAGACATTGTTTAGTCCTTTCCTTTACATTCTTACTTATGCATTTCATATGTGGATCTTATGTTGGATCCGATGGTTGTGTCCGGATTCTTTATGGTCATTTAATGTTTAGACATTTACCTTGCATGCTTTGATGACACGCCATAATTATTCGTAACGGTCCATTTATCCAAATGGGGTGTTACAAAAAACCTTCAAGCCCTTCGATGCCTCCAAACTTTTCATTGTTTCTATACATGTCGTGCGAAGATAGTGATGGTGTGTGACGACGGGGATGCGCCAAGGAGAGGCAAAAGGGTATCATTTGTGTCCTTTCTTGCCTACAGATTATTGCTACCATTTGTGCCATACATTTTCATTTTTGCACGTATGTGAGTGGGAAAACCCTTGAACGGATTGTATTTAGTTCCTTTGGTATAGAAACCATGACGACGATGATGATTTTTTCTCGTATAGTTTGTTGTACACATCTTGGTTGGACAACTTCATCTACACCATGGTTGCAGCCATAACAGGTATATTGTGGTGCCACCGTGGTTGAGGATCTGAGCCTCAAAAATTCGCTAGACCAAAGATCGTTATAAAGGTGGGTGTGCTTCACATATTAGCTTTTCATAATTTTAATACCAGTGGCTAATTTTGCTAGTTGTTTCGGTTTTCTTAGGAAGTAATGCTCATAAAAGTTACATAGTACGAACTCCTTAATTTGATTGGTTTGTAATAGGTCTAAAATTAGATAGATGATGGTAGAACATACTAATAATTCAATTAAAAATTATAACACTTCTGGTTTACTTCTTATGCGATTATATAAAATTTAGAAAGCTCATAAGGTCATTTTTTGGCCATGTGAGCTTATGCACTTAAACAAGCCATAAGCTCGGTTTGATAAACATTTTCTAAAATGGTTTTTTGGACTTAATGTTTTTGAAAAATAGCATGAATCGAGTTACAAAAAAGGGGCGTTATATTTTATTTGTGCTTAACAAAGAGGGATTGGTGTTTTCTATTTTTGTTTCCAAATTTTAGTTTAGTTAAAAGCGGCATGATAAAGACGGATTGTGAAGTGTGACCCAAAAAGGTGAAGCCTTTTGTCCATGTGCATGGTATAAACGTACCCGTTGACATAAAACCACCATGGATCCTGCTAAAAACACTAACTAATTCTCTGCTACTATTCCTAATCGGTCACAGATAACATATTAGAAAAAAAAAGAGTGACAATAGTTTTTGGGAATTTTTAGTTTAGTGTAACTTATATTTATTTGCTGATATCCTAGGTGTCTTCTTTCGTTGGTGCTAGATTTAAGAATGTAGCAACTTTCACCTTATTATATAGCTGTCACACTCCCAAAATATCAGAGTATAATGGCGACAAGGGAGTGGTGACGTCATGATTATCATACACACACAGTCACAAAGAACGACCTCTAAATGAGACGTTCGGAAAATTGATCACTTGTAATTAATAAAATAAGTTGTTTCAACAAAGTGCGGAAGCATAAACTGAATATGGTTACAAAACATAGTTTTCTCAAATGGTACAAATGATCGTTGTTTCAAAGAAATGACGGCAATGTATGAGACCTCATTTAGCATCTTCCTTCTTAATACCTGAGAAAAACATTGCTAAAGTGTCAACATAAAGTTGGTGAGTTCATAGGTTTAGTTAGTTTGAAAGGTTTAATGAACCACAAGATTTTCCCAAATGTGATGACAATATAACATATACAAAGTCATCCCAATAGTATTTATTACAGTCTAAGCTCGTGACACCGAAGCGTTAACAACACCGGCAGTATAATCATATAAATGTAGCCCAAACTAGATGCCTAAACCCACGACATCCTATATCAGATTCAAATGGAACTGTGCCCGCTTGTCCCCTTGTTGGACAAGACAGACAGGGACGTCAATCCCGATAGATCTATCCATAACATTCGCGCTTACACAAAGTAATTAACGGTTCACGATTCACGGGCCAAAGCAACTGGGTTTTTAGTGGGACTTAGACTAATAGATAAATCAGTAAATGCACTTGCGTTCAAACGTTAAAATCAAGCAATGTCTCACCCCAAAAAGCAGTGAAAATAGTAAAGTATGGGGCTATAAACTCACCTCGTAAATTCAGCAAAGAGGACGAAGATAAAATAGCTCGAGGGTACGGTTACGCTAGCCGCGACCTAATTAAATTAAGAATCGAGTTACGATCCGAATACTTGTATGATTAAATGACTCGACACCCTAATTGTGCTTGACGAAACCATACGTTTATGAAAAATACGATTTTACGGAAAAGTACGTTAAATAAAATCGGTTTATTAACGGGTCGGGTTTTACGGGTCAAAACATAACTTAAATTTACTAAATTTCGTTTGGGCTTTAACCAAATCAAATAAACACATAAGGCCCAAAATTGGGGGTCCAAAACATTACACCACAAACCGGCCCAAGGTCAATAGACCCGGCCCGGCCCACCAGGCGGAATAAACAAGGAACGAAAGGAGTATAACACGTGTGTTTACACACACAACCCCATATCTGAGAGTTTATTTCTCTCTCCTCTCTCGATATTACCTCTACCGTCCCAAACTCTCTCTCTCTCTAAACCTAGATCGGTTCTATCCATTTCTAGGGTTATCATCTAATCGGTTTGTGTTATAAGATTAAATATGGGTGGTCTGAGGTTCTTATAACGCGTGAGATGTGGGTTAATCCCCACATCAAACCGTTTGGGTTTTTCTGATGGTGTTCTTCTTGCGGTTCGTGAATCCATAACCAAAATCAAGATAAGTTTATTTTCCTTTATTCCTTTTAAAAGATTAATTGATCTTTGATTTAATGAATATCAGTGGGTTAATTTATTTGTATATACTTGTTATAAATCATATGATTCTCGGATTGAAAGTAAACAAAATTAGGGTTTTGAAATATTTGGGGATTTTCATCAGAATCGGTTTAAAACATAATTAATTGATGTTTTTATTTATAAAATCAAATAAATTTTAATATAAAGTCGATTTATAAAAATTAGGGTTTCGGTCATTTGGGGGTTTTTGTAAAACTCACTTTTAATTAAATTAATTAAGGGGTTTGGGTTTAGATTAGGTTTAATTAGCATTTTAATTAATAAAAGTAAATCTATGGTTTTATGAAAATTGGGGGTTTTTATATAATCGAATGTTACTCGTGTTTAGATGGTGTTTCTGAAATGTGGCAATGTAAATGAGATGTTTAAAAAAGTGTTACATGATTAGGGTTTCGATTGGGGGTTTCTATAAACTCGCGGCATGGTTAAGGTTTTCTGTAAAAGAAAGCTTGATTAATACATTTGGATTTGGTTGATAAGGATTGTTAATAATTTGGCAGAAAGAACTTGGTTGATTTGATTAGGTTCTCGGTTTGGTTGGACATGGGTCTCGGTTTGGTTCTAAATTGGGTCTCGGTTTGGTTCTTGATTGGGTCTCGGTTTGGTTGAACATGGGTCTCGGTTTGGTCTAAATTGGGTCTTGGTTTGGTTTCAAAATCGAGTCTTGGTTTGGTCTCAATCGGGTCTCGGTTTGGTCTAAAATGGGTCTCGGTTTGGTTGACAACAAAATAATAACATAAACATGTTTGCATTTAAAAGTTTAGAAATTTACAGTTTTTGGTTAAAAGTATAAGGCCTTTACAATGACTAACCATGGTTTCTTTTATTCGTAGGTTCGTACAAAGACAAGCACAACTAGACTCCGAAAGAAAGACGAAAGGACAAAAGACTCACAATGGGGATGCTACGTTCGGTTGCAGGTTCGGACAGAATGAAGACCCTTGGTTGTGCAGGTTCGGACGAGACGTGTAGGTTGGCTGGACCAAAACTTCTACCCAGGAGTTGTATTGTGAAGACTTGTGCAGATTTTGATGTTTGTATTTTTGGACTGTGATAACTTGTGATAACTTGTATTTGGACATTGGACATTACTTTGGCCTTGTATATAAACTTGTATAATTAGCCTAGGGTTAGTGTAAATCTGGAAATGTTTGCTTGTGATATACCCAAAAGGGGTAAACTAGGCAAATGTGTTGTCCTTTAGTGGGGCAAATAGACTATAAAGTTTACATGTAGGTTTAGACATGTGACAGATTTTTTTGAGACCCTTGTATGACAAGTTTTGACAATAAAATTGAAGGTTTTATATTCAGTATATACACATGCTGTGATAGTGATAACTCGGCTCGGGTTCAATATGTTTAGGTTTAGACACGGCTGACATAACACGACAGCAAAACCGTTTAGCGTACGATTCCAAAACAAAAGACAATTGTGCGAGACGTCACGAAAAACTTAATAACTAGAACAAATAAAACGTACGGCGAAACATAAGACGCTCACAACTTGCGTATTGCACTCGACTTAAAAATCGCGAAACATAGAGATGTTACATATGCTCTCCCTAAAAAGGGCTTTGTCCGCAAAGCAAAACAATTAACATGTTCATGACGATAACTAGTCGAATAACAGTTAAAATGCTCGTACTACACGAATAATTAAATGATGGAAATTTGACGAATGTCACAGTATTCCCATGTTTTAGAGATTTCGTCACGAAATCAAGACGTTGTTGTAGTAGGTTGGTTAACGAAAAGATGAGGATACTTGCTCTTGAATTGATCTTCACGTTCCCACGTGTATTCTGGACCTCTACGCGCGTTCCATCGGATTTTCACAATCGGTATACGACTTTGCTTGAGTTGTTTAACTTGACGGTCCATGACTTCTACGGGTTCTTCTACGAAGTTGAGTTTGTCGTCGAGCTGAATCTCCTCCAAAGGGATAACGAGTGCTTCGTCGGCTAAGCATTTCTTCAGATTGCAAATGTGGAACACATTATGCACTCGGCTAAGTTCTTGGGGTAATTCCAAACGATAGGCTACGGGGCCAATCCTTTCTATGATCTTGAAGGGTCCAATGTAACGAGGGTTTAACTTTCCACGCTTTCCAAAGCGAATCACACCTTTCCAAGGTGAGACCTTCAACATGACTTTGTCACCAACTTCAAATTCAAGAGGTTTGCGTCTCATATCAGCATAACTCTTCTGTCGATCTCTTGCGGCTTGCATACGGCTCTTAATCTTAAAGATCTTCTCAGTAGTCTCGTGTATGATCTCAGGTCCAGTGAGTTGTGCTTCACCGACCTCTGCCCAACACACGGGTGAACGACACTTCCTACCATACAGTGCCTCGAATGGCGCTGCCTTTATGCTAGTGTGATAACTATTGTTATATGAGAATTCCACCAAAGGTAGGTGTCTATCCCATCTATTTCCAAAGTCAATCACACAGGCTCTCAGCATATCTTCTAAGGTTTGAATGGTCCGTTCACTTTGACCGTCGGTCTGGGGATGATACGCAGTGCTCATATCCAACTGCGTTCCCAATGCCTTCTGCAGTGACTTCCAAAACTGCGAAGTAAATCGGCTGTCTCGGTCGGAGATTATAGACACAGGCACACCATGCTTCGTGACTACTTCCTCCAGGTATGTCCTTGCTAACTTATCCATTCCATCAGTCTCCTTGATGGGTAGGAAATGAGCCGATTTGGTGAGTCGGTCGACGATTACCCAAATCGTGTCGAATCCGGCTGCGGTCTTTGGTAGCTTGGTAATGAAATCCATAGTGATCCTTTCCCACTTCCATTCTGGCAGTTCGGGTTGGACCAATAATCCTGATGGTTTCATATGTTCGGCTTTGACTTTGGCACAAGTCAAACACTTGCTAACGTATGTAGCAATGTCCGCCTTCATGTTCGGCCACCAATACAACATCTTCAGATCATGATACATTTTATCAGATCCCGGGTGTATGGAGTACTTTGACTTATGCGACTCATGCATAATCAAGGGTCGTAGGTCGCCATGGCATGGTAACCAACTCCTATTATCAAGGCATAACGTTCCATCCGAACGTGCTTCCAACTTCTTCATCATTCCTCCAACATCTTCAGTCTTAAGCATTTCTTCCTCGACTGCTTCTTTCTGAGCCTTGAGAATTAAGGATGAAAGGTCTAAGTCAATGGTCATCACTAAAGCCTTCACCCTAAGAACTCTCTCCTTTCGACTCAAAGCGTCGGCCACGACATTTGCCTTGCCTGGGTGATAACGGATCTCGCAATCATAATCACTGAGCAACTCTAGCCAACGTCGTTGTCTCATGTTGAGTTCCTTTTGGTTCAAAATATGTTGTAGACTCTTATGGTCAGTGAATACAACACACTTAGTACCATAAAGGTAGTGTCTCCAAATCTTCAAGGCAAACACCACTGCTCCCAATTCTAGGTCATGAGTTGTGTAGTTCTTCTCGTGCACTTTTAGTTGTCTTGATGCGTAAGCTATGACCTTAGTCCTTTGCATCAGTACTGCACCTAACCCTTTTATGGATGCATCACAATATACCACAAAGTCTTCATTACCCTCAGGTAGGGCTAGTATCGGTGCTTCACACAACATCTGCTTCAACGTCTGGAATGCCAAATCTTGCTCTTCCTTCCACTCAAACTTCTTATCCTTTTGAGTCAATTCCGTCATTGGTTTAGCTATCTTAGAGAAACCTTCAATGAATCTCCTATAGTAACCAACAAGACCTAAGAATTGACGGATCTCCGTGGGTGTTGTTGGAGTCGCCCAATCCTTTACAGCCTCGATCTTAGCAGGATCAACGTGAATACCACTGCTGTCGATCACATGACCAAGGAATTGCACTGTGTTTATCCAAAACTCACATTTGGAAAACTTTGCATATAACTTCTCCTTCCTTAGCAGCTCTAATATGGTCTTCAAATGCTCCTTGTGCTCTTCTTCATTACGAGAATAGATAAGGATGTCATCGATAAATACAATCACAAACTTGTCCAAGTATGGTTTGCAAACTCGGTTCATGAGATCCATGAATACCGCAGGTGCGTTTGTCAAACCAAAAGGCATAACTTGGAACTCGTAGTGTCCGTACCGGGTTCTAAAAGCCGTTTTATGAACGTCTTCCTCTCTAACCCTTAGTTGGTGATATCCTGACCTTAAGTCGATCTTCGAGTATATGCTAGATCCTTGCAATTGGTCGAAAAGATCGTCAATCCTCGGCAATGGGTAGTGGTTCTTTATCGTTAGCTTATTCAATTCTCGGTAATCGATACACATTCTAAAGGATCCATCTTTCTTTTTGACAAATAAGACCGGCGCTCCCCAGGGTGAGGAACTTGGTCTAATGAAACCTTTGTCAGAAAGTTCCTTTATCTGTTCAGCTAACTCTGTCATCTCGGCCGGTGCTAGGCGGTATGGGGCTCTAGCAACAGGCGCGGCTCCTGGTGTAAGCTCGATGTGAAACTCCACTTGCCGTGCTAGTGGTAGTCCGGGTAAATCCTCTGGAAATACGTCCGGAAAGTCTCTAACGATCGGTACATCTTCCACCTTCTTCTCGCGATCTTCTTCTCCTTCCTTTTGTGTTACTTGAACCAAGAATACCGGACATCCCTTCTCAATGTATCTTTGGGTTCTGATACATGAGATGACTTCCAATCTTGATCCATTCTTCACACCACTTCTTTTGCCTTGTATGATGAGTACGTCGTTTCCATAAGGAACACGGACACACTTCTCATGACATACAATCTCTGCGTGATGCTTCGACATCCAATCCATTCCAATGATGACGTCAAAACTTCCCAATTCTATAGGGAGTAGGTCGATACTAAACGAACGACCTTGTAGCCTTACACTACATCCTTTCAGAATAACGTCGGTGGTTACTGACTTCCCATCGGCTAATTCTACATTATACTTAACGTCTAACGCAGTAGGGGTAACATTTAGGCGTTCACTAAATATAGACGACACAAAACTCCTATCCGCACCAGAATCAAATAGTACTGAAGCATAGTTGTTATTGACTAGGAACGTACCAGTCACAACATTGTTGTCTTGCACAGCAGCTTCAGCACAGAGATGATACACTTTGCTAGGTGCCGTGAATCCTCCAGGAGTACTAGTTGTGGCTCGGTTATTCCCTCCTCGGTTCCCTTGATTCTGCTTCTGGTTCCCTTGGTTCTGATTTTGATTCCCTCGAATCTGGTTATTACGACCTTGGTTTCCACCGCTCGGACATTTGTTCTTGTAGTGACCTTTCTCTCCACATCCGAAGCAAGTGACATTTGCTCCTTGGCCACCTTGCGTTCCAGGTCCTCTTTGATTAGTAGCACGAGGTGGTGCTCGGCATTCCTTTGCCTTATGTCCCGCCTTCCCACAATTGTAGCACGTAGGGGGACATGCTCCTTCGTGGTGTCGACCACATTTTCCGCAGAAAGGTAGTCTCCCAGCGTAGTTCCCAGTATTTCCTTGTCCAGCAGTGAACACTCTTGCTACTTCTTGACGCTTGTTCTGGTTGTAGTTACTTGGGTTGTTGTTGTTGGTATTGTTGTTGTAGTGGTTGCCAGACCACTTTCTTTTATCCCCAGTATTTTCTCCCAACTCCTGTACCACTTGGTACATCAGACTCTGAGCCATGTCGATTGCCTCGTGCAAATCAGTCGGCTTGGATGAAGTCACATTCCCTTTGATGCTTAAAGGTAGTCCTTCAATGTAGCGCTCCAACAATCGGTCATCGTTGGGCACCATTTCAGGACATAACAAAATCAGCTCCTGAAAGCGCTGATTGTAAGCAGTAAGAGCAGTACCCTTGACCTTTAGGTTCCACAGCTCAACTTCCATCTGCTTGACTTCATTTCGGGGACAGTATTTCCTCACGAACATAGCTTTAAATTCACTCCAGGGCGTCGCTTGGGCAACGTCAATGGTCACTGCACGAGCATAGACGTTCCACCAAGTCAAAGCACCATCCACTAACGTGCTTGACGCAAACTTCACCTTGTCGGCTTCAGCGACATTGCTAATCCCAAATTGAGATTCTAGCTTCTCAAACCATCTGGTTAATCCTACTGCTCCTTCAGTACCTCGGAAACTTACTTGCGTAACTGCACGAAATTCCTTGTAGGTACAAGTACGTGCAATAGCATTTGTAGCTCCTTGGTTGGTCTCCTCCTGTGTGCTAGCTGTACGGTTTGCTTCAGCGGTCGCGAGTGCCTCGGCCACTCGTTCGGCTATCATTTGGCTTAACAGGGCAGTGTCAATTCCACCGGTAGCGGCTGGCGGATTCTGCGTTTCGGATCTTCTAACTGGCGCCATAATCTAACAAGGTAATAGGATAATAAGTTTTTGCCAGACATAACATGCATGGCACACACAACACAATTATGAAATGCTCCAAGATATAATACACAATATATAATGATCTCTCAATTTGCAACTCATAATATCATTCATGAAATCGTTTGATAATACATCATAGTTTGTCATAACATAATAAGAGAAAATAAAATACCAACTAGCTAAGACAAACTTCAAAGCTTAGTGGTCATACAGGGATAGGTCGATGGTACAAAATAAATCTAACTAGTGCCCTCACGGCGCTGATGAAGCTCCTTCTCCAACTCTGCTAATCTCCTCTCAACCACTAGCTCACGAGCCTGGGAATCTCTCAACCTAACATCGGTGTCATGACAAGCGGCTCTAAACCTCTTATCCAAGTCTGCAACAGGGTCACCCACTGGTGCCTCTAGTCCGCCTGTCTCCACCAATGGCTCTACTCCCCAACGGGTCATCAGGTTCTCAATCTCCTCAAGACGAGTGTTTGGCATGGATTCCATCTGATCAAGAACAGTAAGAAGCTGTCCTCGTAGACGGGTCACACATACTGTCAACACTGTCTCATCCCTGACTGGACTCGTCTTCGTCAGTTTTTCTAACTTATCCTGCACTTCATTGTACTCTTCACCTAAAGCCTCTACAGCATCCTCCAACCTGTTCAACCGTGTCGTCACACAACCATCTGCCGCCCCAAGCATCACCACCGTCGACGTAGCTCTCCTAGGAATAGGAGTCGTAGCTCTCGGTCCTGTAGAGATACCAGCGTCAGTAAGCATCTCCTGGTACACTGCAGGTACAGTCTCTGGTGGTGGTAGTAGTAATGGTGCCTCTGGGACAGAACTGGCAGGTGTGCGGGCTGCATGCCTGTCAGTGGCAGTGAAAGGTATGAGGGGTCTGTAAGGTGAAAGTGGTGGTCGAGCAGCTCTCCCCCGAAGACGTCGTCTCACATAGTAGAAAGGTAGAGTACCAGGTGCTGGAGCAGGAATAGCAGTCCTTTCTCCTTCGTCTTCAGATGAAGATGAGGAGATGTGTGCTAGGGAAACCTCAGGAGTAGCGGCATATGCAGTAGGAGGGTTCTCAGTGTCTATGACCTCCATAGGCTCTCCTTCCCCATCTGTAAACTCCATCCCATCATCCTCTGTCTCCTCTACCGTCTCATCTCCAGTCACTGATGCCTGACCTGGTGACTGCACCACGTCAGTGTCCATGTCATCCTCTCCCCCGCCTTCTAGGCTAAGCACATCGTCAGCTGATGCGTCAGGAATACGAATCGGTGAATGACGAACTTCCTCAACCTCTCTCTCTACATCATCATCTGAAACCATCCGGTACCACGGATATCCTGACGGCGATCCTCTAGGTAGTCCTACTGATGAACTGATGGTCGACTGCGAACTACGGTTGTAGTACGCTCCTGTAGACGTGGACTCATCGGATGAAGACATCGCTGTAATCATAAGCAAAATAAAGGTGTGTAAATATCTCATAAAATTAGTCCGTAAAAAGGACATCAACATAACATAGCAATCATTGTTGAATTCACATGTATCCCATATAACATAATTCAGATTTTGTTGTTGCACATGTAACCCATGTAAATATACCTCGTAATTGTTAATTCACATGTATCCCATTTATTACTTATGTATCTACATATACTTAGTACTTACAATCTGTATGATAATCGATTAAACATAGAGCAGTTATAGTCTAGAATTACTAATGCAACCTAGTTCTCTATAACCAGGCTCTGATACCAATCTGTCACACTCCCAAAATATCAGAGTATAATGGCGACAAGGGAGTGGTGACGTCATGATTATCATACACACACAGTCACAAAGAACGACCTCTAAATGAGACGTTCGGAAAATTGATCACTTGTAATTAATAAAATAAGTTGTTTCAACAAAGTGCGGAAGCATAAACTGAATATGGTTACAAAACATAGTTTTCTCAAATGGTACAAATGATCGTTGTTTCAAAGAAATGACGGCAATGTATGAGACCTCATTTAGCATCTTCCTTCTTAATACCTGAGAAAAACATTGCTAAAGTGTCAACATAAAGTTGGTGAGTTCATAGGTTTAGTTAGTTTGAAAGGTTTAATGAACCACAAGATTTTCCCAAATGTGATGACAATATAACATATACAAAGTCATCCCAATAGTATTTATTACAGTCTAAGCTCGTGACACCGAAGCGTTAACAACACCGGCAGTATAATCATATAAATGTAGCCCAAACTAGATGCCTAAACCCACGACATCCTATATCAGATTCAAATGGAACTGTGCCCGCTTGTCCCCTTGTTGGACAAGACAGACAGGGACGTCAATCCCGATAGATCTATCCATAACATTCGCGCTTACACAAAGTAATTAACGGTTCACGATTCACGGGCCAAAGCAACTGGGTTTTTAGTGGGACTTAGACTAATAGATAAATCAGTAAATGCACTTGCGTTCAAACGTTAAAATCAAGCAATGTCTCACCCCAAAAAGCAGTGAAAATAGTAAAGTATGGGGCTATAAACTCACCTCGTAAATTCAGCAAAGAGGACGAAGATAAAATAGCTCGAGGGTACGGTTACGCTAGCCGCGACCTAATTAAATTAAGAATCGAGTTACGATCCGAATACTTGTATGATTAAATGACTCGACACCCTAATTGTGCTTGACGAAACCATACGTTTATGAAAAATACGATTTTACGGAAAAGTACGTTAAATAAAATCGGTTTATTAACGGGTCGGGTTTTACGGGTCAAAACATAACTTAAATTTACTAAATTTCGTTTGGGCTTTAACCAAATCAAATAAACACATAAGGCCCAAAATTGGGGGTCCAAAACATTACACCACAAACCGGCCCAAGGTCAATAGACCCGGCCCGGCCCACCAGGCGGAATAAACAAGGAACGAAAGGAGTATAACACGTGTGTTTACACACACAACCCCATATCTGAGAGTTTATTTCTCTCTCCTCTCTCGATATTACCTCTACCGTCCCAAACTCTCTCTCTCTCTAAACCTAGATCGGTTCTATCCATTTCTAGGGTTATCATCTAATCGGTTTGTGTTATAAGATTAAATATGGGTGGTCTGAGGTTCTTATAACGCGTGAGATGTGGGTTAATCCCCACATCAAACCGTTTGGGTTTTTCTGATGGTGTTCTTCTTGCGGTTCGTGAATCCATAACCAAAATCAAGATAAGTTTATTTTCCTTTATTCCTTTTAAAAGATTAATTGATCTTTGATTTAATGAATATCAGTGGGTTAATTTATTTGTATATACTTGTTATAAATCATATGATTCTCGGATTGAAAGTAAACAAAATTAGGGTTTTGAAATATTTGGGGATTTTCATCAGAATCGGTTTAAAACATAATTAATTGATGTTTTTATTTATAAAATCAAATAAATTTTAATATAAAGTCGATTTATAAAAATTAGGGTTTCGGTCATTTGGGGGTTTTTGTAAAACTCACTTTTAATTAAATTAATTAAGGGGTTTGGGTTTAGATTAGGTTTAATTAGCATTTTAATTAATAAAAGTAAATCTAGGGTTTTATGAAAATTGGGGGTTTTTATATAATCGAATGTTACTCGTGTTTAGATGGTGTTTCTGAAATGTGGCAATGTAAATGAGATGTTTAAAAAAGTGTTACATGATTAGGGTTTCGATTGGGGGTTTCTATAAACTCGCGGCATGGTTAAGGTTTTCTGTAAAAGAAAGCTTGATTAATACATTTGGATTTGGTTGATAAGGATTGTTAATAATTTGGCAGAAAGAACTTGGTTGATTTGATTAGGTTCTCGGTTTGGTTGGACATGGGTCTCGGTTTGGTTCTAAATTGGGTCTCGGTTTGGTTCTTGATTGGGTCTCGGTTTGGTTGAACATGGGTCTCGGTTTGGTCTAAATTGGGTCTTGGTTTGGTTTCAAAATCGAGTCTTGGTTTGGTCTCAATCGGGTCTCGGTTTGGTCTAAAATGGGTCTCGGTTTGGTTGACAGCAAAATAATAACATAAACATGTTTGCATTTAAAAGTTTAGAAATTTACAGTTTTTGGTTAAAAGTATAAGGCCTTTACAATGACTAACCATGGTTTCTTTTATTCGTAGGTTCGTACAAAGACAAGCACAACTAGACTCCGAAAGAAAGACGAAAGGACAAAAGACTCACAATGGGGATGCTACGTTCGGTTGCAGGTTCGGACAGAATGAAGACCCTTGGTTGTGCAGGTTCGGACGAGACGTGTAGGTTGGCTGGACCAAAACTTCTACCCAGGAGTTGTATTGTGAAGACTTGTGCAGATTTTGATGTTTGTATTTTTGGACTGTGATAACTTGTGATAACTTGTATTTGGACATTGGACATTACTTTGGCCTTGTATATAAACTTGTATAATTAGCCTAGGGTTAGTGTAAATCTGGAAATGTTTGCTTGTGATATACCCAAAAGGGGTAAACTAGGCAAATGTGTTGTCCTTTAGTGGGGCAAATAGACTATAAAGTTTACATGTAGGTTTAGACATGTGACAGATTTTTTTGAGACCCTTGTATGACAAGTTTTGACAATAAAATTGAAGGTTTTATATTCAGTATATACACATGCTGTGATAGTGATAACTCGGCTCGGGTTCAATATGTTTAGGTTTAGACACGGCTGACATAACACGACAGCAAAACCGTTTAGCGTACGATTCCAAAACAAAAGACAATTGTGCGAGACGTCACGAAAAACTTAATAACTAGAACAAATAAAACGTACGGCGAAACATAAGACGCTCACAACTTGCGTATTGCACTCGACTTAAAAATCGCGAAACATAGAGATGTTACATATGCTCTCCCTAAAAAGGGCTTTGTCCGCAAAGCAAAACAATTAACATGTTCATGACGATAACTAGTCGAATAACAGTTAAAATGCTCGTACTACACGAATAATTAAATGATGGAAATTTGACGAATGTCACAATAGCAAACATCATAGTATACGTGTTAGATAAAGAAAGCGAGTGAAAAGTTAATTTGGATGATGTGAAACTATGAATATGTATGAAACGATAATAACTACTATCGTTTCTAATGTATCTATGAATATTTTGTTAAAGAAAGCGAGTGAATATTCGGTTTTGGTATATTATGGAAAGTGTACAAATTTATTTTAACTTTTTGTGTTTCCCTTTGATTATAGGTTCGAAGAAGTCTTGCTATTCACTCTTACGAGATTAAATTTTGTGTTATGGTTATGGAACCGAATACAATGGAGGTTTTATAAGCAAACCCTGTCGTTCTCTATGTCGACATCTTTTTGTGTATCTAAGGAATATCCTTTGATACCCATTCTAGGACCTTCTTAGCTTGTAATATGTCGACATTGCAATCTTAAACCTCTCTTTGTAGACGTTGGATATGAGGGGTGAGCAAGGGAGAACATCACAGCCTTTGATCAGAAGTCCTTCATCTTGTCTTATTCTCTTTCCAGAAAGGGTTTTTTGTTCCTTTGTGTGACATGGAACAAACCATGCGGGTTTGTTCGCCTTTGGGTTCAATTGAAGGATTCAAGGTTCAATTTATAGAACCCCTTTTATTTGACATGTGATGAAGGGTGGTAAGAAGTACGGGTTGAAGACGGTGAATAGTAACAATTCAAATTGTTAGGTTTTTTTTGGTAAAGGGAAATTCCTCGGTAAAATGTATTAATCCAAAAAACAGTTACATACAATGTAGCTAAATGCCATATTAACCTCAAGCTAAAGAGCTTGAACTACAAAATGCCAAGACGAGAAACCGGCCGCATAACAATAGCTACACTTAACCGAAAACAGAAATAGGAAGCAAACATTTGAAACACCAAAACAACCAATAGTCACTCCTCACGTACCAAATCACCATACTATAAATCATATGTTGCCCAAGAGAGAATATGGGAGCTTCAAACGATTGATTAACTCAATACTCGCATTCGACCTCTTAAACCTACATGCCATCAGCATGAATACAATCAACAACTTGAGCTAGCGTTCTTTTCTGATTATGAAAGAGCCGCCAATTCCTTTCCTAACAAATGAAATAACAACAAGCTGCAATTACAAGTTTCGCTATAATGCTCTGAGCTTGCTTTCTCTTGGAAAACGTTATCACATGCGCCATAATATCATCAATAGCATCAATTGTGACAACCCGTTAATTTCAAGTCGATATTCTAATCTCGACTATTAAGTATTATATGATTACTTTAACGAGAATTTTGAATTATCGGCTAACCGAGAAGGTTATAGCTTGAAACTTAACGTAAGAATGTCGTTTAGATGAAAACCGACAAGAAATACGTTAGGTATCGATATTTTTCTTCTCAAATTATGTAAAACCCGCAAAAAAAAACCAGTTCATTACTTAATTCTATCTTTCAAGTATTTTTGAAACATTTAATGGCGTTAAATACAATTATGTTTAACGGATTAAGTTGAAACCGATATTTAACATTTTATTTTTATGTTTTGACGAGTAACGAGGACTATTAGTGATCGTGATGCCGATGGATGCCCAAAATTTTACATTTTATTATCGATAGTTTCGATATTTAATATTTTCTATTGTTCTCGTTTAATTTTTATTTTAAAAGTATATTTTTGTAATTTACGTTAAACTTCTATGTGTCATTCGTTCATCCGACACATTAACTATTTTAAGACATTTATATATATAAAATATAAATGTTCTCTGAATGTCGACATTTATATTTTATATTGAGCGTTTATTTTTCGTGTTTAATACTTATCTTTCAAATCGCGTAACTTTTAAAATATTGAGTTTCGATAATACCCGTTTTTAGAAATTATAAAAAAAAAATAATTAATCATTCCACTATGTAGATTATGGGTGGGCATAAATAAGGACCTATGTGTTATTTGCTTGTTCATTGTTGAACCAAACTTGAACACCTGGCTCACATGTCCTTGTTATGACTTATATGCCAACTTTATAGAGCTTAAAATGTATCTATCTACTAACTTGGAGCCTCAACTTATGCCGTCCTTACCAATAGTACACGATCTTTCCATATTAATGTGTAGATACAAATTATTGATATGCTAGTGAAGGTTGGTTAATAGTAATATTCTTATGATGGGTTCTTCCTCAAGCAAAGATTATCAAAGGTTTTAAGGGATGATATTTTTGAGTTTATAAAAGGATCGACAAGCTTGAGTAAAGTTTATATATTGAACTCATTTATATGGTGACTTGATCAAAGGGTTGAGTGGTTGAAAGTATTGTTGATTTCCTTCATTTCATTGTAAGGTCTATCTTGATTTCTTTTACTTTGACTTGTATATATATCTTTTTATATATTTATACCTCATTTTTATACTGAGATTATGAATTAATATTTTATTAGGGATTCTTGGATATTGTATATGGATTTTAAATAAAAATATGCGAGCTAGACAAGTCTTGGGTTAAGTTGTAATAGCTAACGATTTGGGCAGTGGATAATTCGTGTAGTATAGTTAATATCAGTAGGTTATGAACCTTATGTAATCATATAGATGGATAGATATATGTTTTGTGGCGATTTTTCCGGGTGACTCGTCTCGTGACGATACCCGATGAATTATATATTGCCAAAACTTTAAAAAGTGTCGATTCTGAGCGGCTGAATGAACAGACTGAGAACTCATTTTAGAACCCAGAACCATTGCAAAAGGTAAAGGTCTGGGTTGTAGCTAAACTTATATAGAACACACAAGAATCGGATGGTTTTCTACGGATAAACGGTTTGGAAATGGCGGGCAAAACGGTGGAACTGAAGTTGGCTGCGAAAAACAGCCAACTCTTCTAGGTGATAGAATGGGTAAATGAGCTATGGTTAGTATAAATTAGATGTAATTGGACTTATAATAAGCAAACTAAATAAGTTAAGAATTATTTTGGTAAAAATAACTCATCTAGATTATTTATGGTTTAGGAGAAATGATCTAATCTACGAGACATGTTGGAAAAATTATAATAAATGGACTATTCTTCATTAACGTAAAATGTGATGATTTTTTTATACAAACCGACGTGGTATAACCCACTTGTCGGGAATTATAGACTCATTTGTATACTGATAATTATAGAACCCAAGACCGCACCAATGTGAGATATTAAGTTGATGTCGTTTGAGGCATTTTAGAACCCGAAAACCATATAAAGTGGATTTAGGCCACAAAAGCCCAACTTACACTTGTAATGGCTATTGGGCCATTATTGGGACTAAGATTTATAACTAAACGGGAGTAAAATGCTGATTTTAAAATTGACCTAAGTAATTTAAATGTGTAATGGGCCACTAATGTGCTTAAGATGGGCTAAAAGTGTCATATTGAATATTAGACTAAAATGGTTAAGTTTTCGTCTAAAATTTTTATAAAGAATCATAAAACTTATGCAATGTCCAATAACTTATTAAGATATACTTATTACATATATATGTTCGATTTATTTCTCGTCTCGAGCCTAAGACGCGTCTCGTCATTATAGGTCTCGTTCGGTCATATGACGACCGTTGGGCATCTCGTTCTCGAGCAATGAACGACTAATATCTCGTGAAGTCTTGTATCGACTATTGGATGTTTGTTCCTTGATACATGTGTGATAGCTATATCAGGTGAGTCTATAACCTCGCTCTTAAATTCTTTAATTGTTTTAGAAACCTGCGAGGGGGATAACATGCTTGTTTTATTTAAAAATGAAGAGTACAACTATAAGTTGCGGTAAACCAATTGAATGGTGCAACTAGTAGTTGTGGAAGCTCTGTTTTCTTGAAAATTATTTATTAAAAATGAAGGGTACAACAAGAGTTGCTGTAAACCCATGAATGGGTGCAACCAGAAGTTGTGGTAAACCCTATTTATTTTAAAATAGAACACAAGGGACCCGATTGTATGCTTAGATGAAAGTTATTACATAAGTTAGCTTTAGCCTTAAAGACCCATGGAATCGTGAACGGTTAATCGAAAGAACGCTAATACTATGGATAGATCTATCGGGGTGACGCCCAGTCCGGTCGCGACTAGCTATCGCGTGGTGTAGTGAAGCACTAGTAATGAAACATCAGATGCATACGTATAAGAGAAATATACGTACTTGGCTAGGTGTGTTGGGATGAAATAATATATTTTAACGTTCAATATCATGAGGCTTATGTAATAACACCGATAATTATGTCCGTACAACATAATTGTCTTTCGATGAATTATTAACCATGGAAGGTTATTCTGAATACTTGTGTTCTATTTTTATACTATAAACTCTATAGATTTACTCAACATATTTTGTTGACTTTATAGCATGTTTTATCTCAGGCCCATAGGGAAGGCACTCGAGAAAGGTGGTTTCGTGAAGCTTGCTTAATTGAAATGACTTTGGGCTGCTTTTCTAAAAAAATATCCATTCAAAGAACTTTTATCATTTATTATTATAGTTCGTAAACTTTAAATTATCTGGGACCATGTGTAAAGTTTTATCGTTGAATGAATAAATGGATGTTTTTATCAAAACGACTCGTTTTGAGCCGTTTTCTATGCTTATGAGCTTGAATCATGTAAGTAACACCCAAGGACCTTTCCGCTGCTATGACCGAAATTGGGGGTGTTACATCAATATATCGTGCAAATCATTCTCTATCTTCAAATGATTCCACACCTTCACGGATAATGGGCATTTGAAAACAGGTTGTAAAACCCGCATTAAAATACCTAATAGCATTAAATGCACGAAAACACGATCAAATTTAAACTTCATGATTAATTAATTAATGACACGAATCATGAACGTTTAATACGAATATACAATAAATAACTTTATTTATCCTAGTTATTATGTTTTAACCCAACGTAGGCACCAAATACCCTTATTGAATGGTAGACCTAATATGGAGGAAATTGCATGCCAGTTTTCAAGTTAATGAAAGCATGATAGATAGTCTCTCATTTATATGATAGAAATTCATACACTCTTTATAATACATAAGTAATTGTTACTTATGGGCATTTAAAGCGAGTAGGGAAGTAAATAATCGCTATCTGCTATTTACTGGTGAAGTAACATTTATAATGTTGTCAAACCCAGTAGGAGCGTTGCGAAATACATTAATGTAATGTTGTCTAATTCAGTGGGAGCTACAAGCTTGTTTACCTTCGTAGTAATCCATATTATTTCTAGCTTGCCTTGAAATAATAATTTACTTTCAGAATATGAAGAACCATAGTTTTAAGGATAAATGAATCCTATTTTATATGATTATCACTTTTGAAGTATTTTTCATATAATAATTATGCAGAATTTCTTATAAAAGTATATGGTTGACACTTTACTAGTTATTCAAATATACATGACATGATCATATTGTTCACATAAACTATTGCGTTTCATGGTTGTTTATATTCTTACGTGATGTTGTGTCGTTCACAAGTGGGAGAAATCTTTATTGTGTGCAAGGTACAACACATAACAATATGACAAATGGTTTCTTGACAGCGAGATAAGAATCTAATATTCTATTAAGGCTTATACATTTAATTGTCAATGTATGTTGTCTTGTTTAGAAGATGTCAAGATAAATCACATAACAATATGACAAATGGTTTCTTGACCACGAGATAAGAATCTAATATTCTATTAAGGCTTATACATTTAATTGTCAATGTTTGTTGTCTTGTATAGAAGATGTCAAGATATGAATAACAAGCTACTTCAACTAATTTGTTTATATTTATTGTAATGTTTCTTGGAATGCACAATAATATAAATGAAGTACGCAATTGACTTGAAATAACTATTGAAGTTGTTCATAGTTACTTTATGAATGTTGTGTCTCTTGTAAAGCATAAGCATATAGTCTTTAAATTTTTAAAAGACTTATAAACATAAAGTAAATAGTTTACTTGTTATATCTTCTTGTTAATGAACATGAAGTCTTTGAATTATTCAAAGGATAAACAATGTATACATAGTTATTGAACTATTTAAAGATGTATACATTAGAGCATGCACTAGGTTTTATATATTATATAATTTCAATTTTGTTTTGACACAATTGATAAGTATTTAACCTAAAGAGTCTTAAGTTATTTAGTAATTGTGATATAGTCTCACAATCTCAAATACTCATGGAATATCTTGAGTGATAAATCAAATTCTTTAGAATTATTTGATGTTGATAACTTGAAATACTTTAATTAATTTATTTACTACATGCATTACGTATATTAATATAAATATTAATACATGATAAGTATTTACGTTTAATACTTAAAAACATTACAAAAAATAAAACACGACATTTAAAACACGAACACACGAGAGTAATATTCAAGTACAAAAAAAACGAAATTAAGTTATATGTGTTTGTTTAGGCGGCAAGAAGGAGAGAAGAAAGGGCCTTGGCCCGACCCATTGTCTATCCTAGTTATTAAATAAATAAAACCACAGGAGGTCCAAATTCACTTTACAAATTGAAACCCGAAAATTAGATCACGGTCTCTCTTTCCTTCTCCTTTCTGGCCGTCGGCACCTCAACCCCACTAGGAAGATTTTTGGTTTGTTTGATCTTAAATGATTACCTATTCGTGTTCAAGAATCGTAAACCTTTGGAATTCACGCGATCGGTATCATCAATCTTTTAATCTTTTCACTAATTATGTTCTATGTTCATGATATTTATTATGAAATGATAAAAACATGTTAAACAAGAGTTATCATAATAGAATTAAAGAGCTGCGGGTTTGTTTTAATGTCGGGTTCACGCAAACCGAGACCAATATGGTCTCGGTGGTGTTTCTGCCCAACCAGCCGCAACCTTAATGAGGTCGGTGGTGGTTTTGGTTTGTCAACTGCGACCCTAACTGCCCTAGCATTGGGTGCGTGGCTTGTTCAGTGGGAACCGAGACCTCTAAGGGTATCGGTGGGTAGTCGGTACGCAGCAGGGTAAACATTTAACCATCGGTAGGTAAATACTAAACGACGGCTGGAACTAAATACAGTTGGGGGGTAAGGTTTTGATTAAATAGGGGTAAGGGTTATATATATTGGATGACACTATGTATGACATGTTGGACATAAGTAGTTTAAGGATATTGGACATAACTAAGAACACATGTTGGACAGAACTGAAAATTATATATGGGACAACACTGTTTAGTTAGTTTTGAGTTGTTTGTTTGTTTAGTGCGACCGAGACATGGGAGTCTCGATAGGCTCGGGTAAACACGAATATGTTATGATTAAGTTGTCAATTTAATTATTTAATGCAAATTATAATTAAATTAATCATGTGACTTAGGTTATATTTAGTTAACGGAATTAACCTAAGTATTTACCTACGTAATTAAAATAATAACCGTACCTTAATTTAATTATATTATTATCTAGCTAATGTTAGGTTTATTAAATTATCATGTCATTTTATTAATTAATAATTCTAAGAAAAACCATGCACTTTATTATTAATTAATAATTATTTTTAGCTTAAGGTATTTATTTAATAAACGTTACTATATAATCATGAATTATATATTTTATGCCTATTAACACTATAGCGTATACTTTATACTTGTTAACCAAGCTTATTTCTAATTATGGAAACTTTCTATTTTTAAAAACTTACTAATTTTGGAAACTTTATATTTTTGGAAACTCACAAGTTTTGGAAACCTGCTATTTTTAGGAAGTTACTCATTATAATATAACAATATTAACACATAAGAACATGAAATACACTAATCGGATTACATGAAACATTAAGAAAACACAGGATTTAACATGAATCAGTAATATAAGTAAGAACACTTAAAACAAGACAAGAACAAGTAAAACAAATTAAGAACACATCAAGTAAACTAATAATAAGTTAAGTAGAGGTTAATCAGAAAACTCATACACGTCCCTTTTTATTATGTAGCTATCGTAAAGTCAAAGTGATCTTCCACTTTCTTTTTCATCCTTCACTACTGGACATAAGGTATGGATATTCCGTCCTTTAGTAAGGACCTGTTTCTTCCTATATTAGGATTCCCCCTTTGCAACCATCTGTTTTTCCCAGTAGTTTACGTGTCTTAAACACATCAGTATATGTTATGATTATTTTAGATTGCCTGAGCTATATACATGCATGCCAGTTTCACCTAGTTATGGGGGTTCCATAACCATAGCACTAGAGGCACCGATGTTATGACTCTTCTGCGACGAGAGTGATTGCTTGCAACGTCCCTTTACAGTATTTGGCCTATGTTATTATTATCATGTGGGGTGAATGGGTGCATCCTAGGACAAGTTTAGTTAGCTTACATGGTAATTGCGGTGTGTGCCTTGCATCCGTTACAAGAGCTGATCCCTCCACTCATATTATATATTAATTAGAGGCAGCCCTCTAATGCATGATGAGGTCACCCCTCTATGTATTCATGCACGGTGATACCTCATGATTTATATGGTCTCTTGGGCATATTTAAAATACAGTTTTCAATATAAAAATAAACATAAGTTTTTTTAGAATATAAACCAGTTTATAAAACAACACCAGGTTTTTGTAGGACTTACATTATTCCGCTGCACTATCATTTCATACTTTACTTATGTTTATGCCATTCATGTCATTATCATTATATCCCTTCACTGAGCGTATTGCTCAGTCGTATATTTTCCTTTGCATGACCCAAACGACAGGTACCCAAGGACAGGCTGGAGCATTTGGATGACGTGCATAGGATGGAAGCTGCCTTAGTCTTCTTCTCCTTTTGCCTCATATACTTATGCTTGCTTGGACACTTGTTTTGTCCTTCCTATTCCATTTACTTTATTTATGTTTTGGGCTTATGTATGGGAACCGATGTTTGGTTTTGGTTTTCCCCTTTATGGTCATTTATGTTTTAGCACATTACCTTACATGATTTGATGACACGCCATAATTATCATGTGATAGTATATTTATCAAAATGGGTTGTTACAATTATGGTATTAGAGCCAAGGTTTCAACCTGTAGGCTCTTAAAATCGACCTGTGACTAGTGGGTAGTCACCAGCGTCTTCCTAAATTGATAGTTGATTTTCATTTGTTCATTTCATGTATCATTGTTTTATGCTAAGTTTTTGACTAAGTAGTGGTTGGTACAGGACTGGCCATATTTAGTCGCATGTGCTTTTCTTTCGAATTTTATTTTGTGAACCGACCCATAGGCGTTCACCTTTGCTCATGTCAATTTTGTTATGTGGACCGACCCATAGGCGTGCACTATTGCCAATGGCTTTTTTCATTGGCTATGCCTTCATAAACTATTTCATGCATTTCTTATGTTTATCCTATGTTTCTAACAGATTAATCATTTTACGTTGTTCCCCATTTAAACTGTCAGATGGCTGTATAATAGCCATATTCCATTGAAGTTTTGACTAGTATGGATTGGAACCCAACCATCCATATTTAGTCCTATGTTGTTTAATTCTATCCATGATATTTTCCCTTTGAAATTTGACAAGTATGGATTGAACCATAATCATCCATACTTAGTCACATGTCTTTTCTTCAAATCTTGTGGGTGGAACCATACCCATCCATACCAGTCTATGTTTAATCTCCATTGATTACGTTTTTTATGTTCCTTATGACGACGATGTATTCATACTCTCATGTTGATTTCGTCTTCATGTTGATTATGTCTTACGTCTCTTTATGTGATTACGTTTTCATCATGCTGATTACGCTTTCATGCTTGACATTGATGGATTTCATTTAATCCTGCTTTTATGATAATCATGGTTGGTTTTCATTAATCATGCTTTCATGCTGGCCATCATTCGACTTTGTTAATCGTGTTTTTGTGCTTCTTATGCAGCCATAATTATGTCTAAGCCAGAATGGCTAGGCTATCATGTTTCTTGCTTCAGTTCGGTTTCTAAACGTTTAATTAATTATTTCTTTTAAAATCATGTCAGATGGTTGACACTCATACCGGTCATATCAAGTGCATTCCACGTGTACTCCATGTACCGTATTTCATGTGTAGTCCATGTACCATACTCCATATGTACTCCATTTACCGTATTCCACGTGCACTGCACGTACCGTAAAACATGTATATTTCACTTACAATACTCCATGAGTATTCGCTAGTCGATTCTCAATCATCTCAAGCGTATTCCACTTGTTGATATTCTACTAGATGCTGATGCTGCTCATAATTTGGAGAATTTACAAGATGATGATGCTGCTCATAAGTTGGAGATTCTACAAGATGCTGATGCTGCTCACAACCTGGAGATCCTATAAGACGAAGACAAAGGCGTTATATCGAAACGATCGGACAAGAAAGATTCTTCACCACCAGACGATTTCCATCACAATCCATGTCCTTAACTTTTAGTTAAATGACACACGTCATTCAGATTGTCTTTTCAGTCATATGAGTGGGAACCAGTACCAGCCTACTACTCCGCTGAATAGTTATATGAATCACAGTCATGAGAATGACCGTCATGGAACTGACAGACGAGACGATAGCCACTATGGTGACAGCAACCATTTTGGTAATCACAACAGAAACTCCGGTAACGGACGTGACCAAGAATACAAAGTTCAGCGGTCCAACCGATCCGCCAATTCTGACATTTTAACCAAAGTTTTCAACTTTATTCATTTTCACATCTGAAGACACATGTCAAGATATCCGTCAAGACACATGCCTCATGTAAATTTTGAAGACACATGTCTCACGTATGCTTTCTCAATGCACATGTCAAGACACCAGTCAAGACACATGTCACACGTATATCAATCTAAGCACGAGTCAAGACACACGGCTCATGAATAACTTCTGAAATGGACCTCAGTAGTTCAAGGTACCCTCCAAGGGGTATACCCATTATGTTGTGCCATATACGAATCAGGCCACAAAAATTTCAGTACCATCTCCGGTGTATTTTTTCAAGTTTGGACACGCATTGTTCGTTCTGGTGAGGCGGACGAAACACATTCAGTGAGATCTGTCACGTTTACTTCGTGTATTGACATAAAACTTTCATTTCTCGCTCACACTTACATACATTCCACGTCCATAGAAGACTCCGTTGTATCACCCATGTGTACAAAGACTTTCGTTTCAAATTGACGACAAGATCCTTTTTGCTAACGCACTCCTTTGGACAGACGCGAATTCGATATGATTCTGATTATGGACCGATTAGCAGCATGTTACGCTACGATTAATTTCCATGCATGTCGGATTATATTCAGCAATGTTCAGGATCCTAAATGCATCCATCATGGTGTTATTACCAATAAAATCTGTACAAATTATTTTCTGCCTTACAAACGCATGCTTTATTATTCCATGGCTAAGAAGACCTTCTAGCTATCATTGATGACGCCACTTCTAAAGTTACTTCTATTCATAACCAGTCAATGGTTTCAGTATTTCCAGATGCATTCCCAAAAGAAATACCAAATATACCACCCATTTGTAAAGTAAAGCTTGGCATCGAGCTCAGGAAGTTGTAAGAACAACTTTAAGAAGCGCTGGAACGAGGTCTTATTCGCCGAGTGTATCACCTTAGGGTGTACCAGCTCTGTTCATCAAAGAAGAAGGACGGTAGCATGTGATTTATATCGATAACCGTCAAAATCTAAACAAATCACCATTCATAACCATTATCCTACTCCACATATTGATGACGCGTTTAATCAACTACCAGACTCTAAATAGTTTCCAAGACCGGGTTACGATCAGAATACCAATAGTTGCAAGGGAAAGAGCAGGACATTTCCATGATTGCTCTTCGCACACGTATGGTCACTATGAATTCATTGTTGTGCCTTTTGGCCTCACGAATGCCCAGCTGTGATTATGGATTTGATAAATCGAATTTTCATGAAATCTAGACAAGTTCGTCATTTTGTTCATCGCTAACATCCTGACCTTATCTAAGTCTAGAGAAGAGCACGAAGACCATCTTCGCGTTATGTTACAAATTCTACGACAGAAGAAATTTCACACTGAAATTTTTCACAGTACGAATTTTATTTGACCTTAGTAACATTCTGAATCGCATTGCTCCTCACGGTTA
Organism: Glebionis coronaria; assembly: GCA_025667525.1. NCBI lineage: Eukaryota > Viridiplantae > Streptophyta > Magnoliopsida > Asterales > Asteraceae > Glebionis > Glebionis coronaria. Next base: position 68,254,383 of record CM046882.1, on the reverse strand, counting down.
AGTTTTATCATGACTAAGCTTACGCGTAAAGAAGAAAATCCTACACTAAAGTACGTGTTCCAGAGGATTCTACGCTAAGAGAGGTCTAATTTACCGACACTCATAGTTTCATAAACTTCTATGTATCCAGTTTCTACAAAATGTGTCATAATCTCAAACCACATTTTGGTGGAGCGACATGAAACAAGATGCAGTTACGTTCATATCTAAATGCTTGACTTACCAGAAGATTAAGATAGAACGCCACCATGCTAGCAACTTTTTTCAACCCTTAGAAATTTCTGAACAAAAAGGGACAAGATCTCTATAGATTTTGTTACCGACTGCCGCATGCTCAGAAGAAGCATATTGCTATTTGGGACGTGGTTCGACCATTTAACCTAGCCTACACGTTTTCTTTCATCCGAAAGGATTACGCAGTTAGCAGATTTTCAGACATCTTCCAGCTAAAGATCATACGACTATACGACATTCTTTCTGCTATCAGATCAGATAAAGGTTCGCGTTCACGTTCATTATGTACGTTCACGTCCTTATTTCATTTAATGATTTGCTTTTCACTTCCACATTCATGACATTTTTCACGTTCATGATCGTCTTCTATCTCATGTTGTACGTTTCATATTTCATTTTGGAAAGATTTGCAAAAGCTTGGAAGACCAGACTCAAGCTTAGTATGACTTTCCATCCTTAGACCAACGTTTCACGTCACATTTCACCTCTCATCTCATATCGTTTGATGTTACTTCCTCAAGTTACTGCACGTTCACGATATGTTTCACATATCATGTTCACCCTACGTTTCTCAGATCACGTTAACGATATGTTACACGTACCACGTTCACCATATGCTCCCATATTTTTTTCACCACGTCTCTACGTATCACGTTCACAATTGTTCACGTACTACGTTTCAATACGTCTCGCGCATCACTGCCCAGAGGTTACAAATGGCATAATTTCAGGTTATCTCGCATCATAACGTTTCATTTTACCATTGCACGTTATCTCTTATCCACTCGATCGGATTGACGAGAATCTATCTCACGTTGATGAACCAGAAACTTTTACGTATCGTCAATTCAAGGTCATGAAGACCAAGGTTATTACCTTAATCAAGATCTTTTAGAGGAACCATTCCGAGCGGGAAGCTACTTGAAACGGAAGGGTCCATCCGGACTTTTATCCTCTTTTCCGTCCATAAGTCAGATATGTTCCCTTCAGTCACATCACGTTCCAGGCTCTTATCAGCCGCGTCACGTCCATGTCCCTTTTCAGCCATATCGTATCTCTAATTCGATGACGAATTATTCTTTTAGAGGGGAAGAGTTGTAAAACCCGCATTAAAATACCTAATAGCATTAAATGCACGAAAACACGGTCAAATTTAAACTTCATGATTAATTAATTTACGACACGAATTATGAACGTTTAATACGAATATTACGTATATTAATTTATTTACTACAAGCATTACGTATATTAATATAAATATTAATACATGATAAGTATTTACGTTTAATACTTAAAAACATTACAAGAAATAAAACACGACATTTAAAACACGAACACACGTGAGTAACATTGAAGTACAAAAAAGTAAAACACAGTTAGGTTATATGTGTGTGTTTAGGCGGCAAGAAGGAGAGAAGAAAGGGCATTGACCCGACCCATTATCTATCCTGGTTATTAAATAAATAAAACCACATGAGGTCCAAATTCACTTTACAAATTGAAACCTTAAAATTAGATCACGATCTCTCTCTCCTTCTCCTTTCTGGCCGTCGGCACTTCAACCCCACAAGGAAGATTTTTTTTTGATCTTAAATAATTACGGGTTCGTGTTCATGAATCATAAACCTTTGGTATTCACGCGATCGGTATCATCAATCTTTTAATCTTTTCATTAATTATGTTCTATGTTCCTGATCTTTATTATGAAATCATAAAAACATGTTAAAAGAGAGTTATCACAATATAATTAAATGGTTGCAGGTTTGTTTTTATGTCGGGTTCACGCAAACCGAGACCAATATGGTCTCGGTGGTGTTTCTGCCCAACCAACCGCAACCTTAATGAGGTCGGTGGTGGTTTTGGTTTGTCAACCGCAACCCTAACTGCCCTAGCATTGGGTGCGTGGCTTGTTCAGTGGGAACCGAGACCTCTAAGGGTCTCGGTGGGTAGTCGGTACACAACAGGGTAAACATTTAACCATCGGTGGGTAAATACTAAACGACGGCTGGAACTGAATACAGTCAGGGGGTAAGGTTTTGATTAAACAGGGGCAAGGGTTATATATATTGGATGACACTATGTATGACATGTTGGACAGAACTAGTTTAAGGATATTGGACAGAACTAAGCACACATGTTGGACATAACTGAAAATTATATATGGGACAACACTGTTTTGCTAGTTTTGAGTTGTTTGTTTGTTTAGTGCGACCGAGACATGGGAGTCTCGATAGGCTTGCATACACTCGAATATTTTATGATTAAGTTGTCAATTTAATTATTCAATGCATATTTTAATTAAATTAATCATGTGACTTACGTTATATTTAGTTAACAGAATTAACCTATGTATTTATCTACTTAATTAAATTAATAACCGTACGTTAATTTAATTATATTATCATCTAGCTAATGTTAAGTTTATTAAATTATCATGTCATTTTATTAATTAATCATTCTAAGAAAAACCATGCACTTTATTATTAATTAGTAATTATTTTAGCTTAAAGTATTTATTTAATAAACTTTACTATATAATCATGAATTATATATTTTATGCCTAGTAACGCTATAGCTTATATTTTATACTTGTTAACCAAGCTTATTTATAATTATGGAAACTTTCTGTTTTTGGAAACTTACTAATTTTGGAAACTTTCTATTTTTGGAAACTTACTAGTTTTGGAAACCTACTATTTTTAGGAAGTTACTCATTATAATATAACAAGTACATTAACACATAAGAACATGAAATACACTAATCAGAATACATGAAACATTAAGAAAACACAGGATTTAACATGAATCAATAATATAAGTAAGAACACTTAAAACAAGACAAGAACAAGTAAAACAAATTAAGAAAACATCAAGTAAACTAATAATAAGTTAAGTATAGGTTAATCAGACAACTCATACACGTCCACTTTTATTATGTAGCTATCATAAAGTCAGAGTGATCTTCCACTTTCGTTTTCATCCTTCACTATCGGACATAAGGTACGGATATTCTGTCCTTCAGTAAGGACATCTTTCTTCCTATATTAGGATTCCTGTTTGTAGCCATCTGTTTTTTCTAATAGTTTACGTGTCTTAAACACATCAGTATATGTTATGATTATTTTAGATTGCCTGAGCTATATACAAGCATGCCAGTTTCACCTAATTATGGGGGTTCCATAACCATAGCACTAGAGGCACTAGTGTTATGACTCTTCTCCGGTAAGAGTGATTGCTCTCAACGTCCCTTTATAGTATTTGGCCTATTTTCTTATTATCATGTGGGGCGAATGGGTGCATCCTAGGACAAGTTTAGTAAGATTACATGGTAACTGCGGTGTGTGCCTTGCATCCGTTACAGGAGCTGATCCCTCCACTCATATTATATATTAATTAGAGGCAGTCCCTCTAATTGCATGACGAGGTCACCCCTCTATGTATTCATGCACGGTGATACCGAATGATCTATATGGGCTCTTGGGCATATTTAAAATACAGTTTTCAGCATAAAAATAAACATAAGTCTTTTCAGAATATAAACCAGTTTATAAAACAACACCAGGTTTTTCCAGGACTTACATTATTCCGCTGCACTTTCATTTCATTCTTTCATTTCATACTTTACTTATGTTTATTCCATTCATATTATTGTCATTATATCCGTTCACTGAGCGTATTGCTCAGCCATATATTTTCCTTTCCATGACCCAAATGACAGGTACCCAAGGACAAACTGAAGCATTTCAATGACGTGCATAGGATGGAAGTTGCCTTAGACTTCTTCTCCTTTTACCTCATATACTTATGCTTGCTTGGACACTTGTTTTGTACTTCCAATTCCATTTACTTTATTTATGTTTTGGCTTATGTATGCGAACCGGTGTTTGATTCCGGTTTTCCCCTTTATGGTCATTTATGTTTTAGGACATTACCTTGCATGCTTTGATGACACGCCATAATTATCCTGTGATATTCCATTTATCAAAATGGGGTGTTACACAGGTGCTCATGAAAATCCATTTGGCCTTCACATAAAGAACATAAGAATATTGGGTTTAAGATGAACAACCGATCTTGAGTCTTCAAGCATTTCCTAATTACCAGCCATAGGTGAAACGCATGGCGTGGAATACAATTAGAGAACCATACAACAGGGTATCATGGCACTTCATCATTACGAGCCATAATACAATCCCATACCGTATGGACAATAACATCATCTTCCCTCCATTCGGATCGCACCACTCCAAACAATCACTCTCCTAATTTAAAATAGGAGCATGATACATAGTAAGGTCATGATCAACCCATTAAATAGGCCATTTCTACACTCCATTAGAAACAATATCCCAAACCATATCAACCATCAGAAAGCCAGCCATATGGATGTCCCTAGTAGATACAATCTGATTCAATGGACCAAGGTGGCTCCACCTACCAAACCATGTCGAGGACTTAGCACCATCACCAAGCTTATACAACACATAATTACGGAGAAATGGACGGAGGTGTAAAATTTTCCTCCATCCTTGTGTCATGTTACCATGCATAGGGATATCCCATAATCCCTAATCTTATATGAATGTATCCATTTAACCTAATGCTCTTTACAAATAAGAAGATTCCAAACATGGGTCGAAAGTAAGGCTCTGTTGAAACATTTAAGACACCTCACACCAAGCCCTCCTTTATTTTTTGGAACACATACCACCTCTAACGCCACTTTAGATCTGCCCTACACACATTACCATTGTGTTAATGCAATGATGCCTAAAAATGTTACTTGCATTTTTTGGTCTCACTTTGTTTTGATTACGACAATATATAAAATAAGCATTTATAAAAATAATGAAAAACGAATTCTTGAGTTATGATTGGTGTATTTTGCATACACTTAATAGCATGTTAATTTAGCATAATTATATATATATATTTTTTATTACATATGTACTTTTAGTGTGTTTTGTGATTATGTAGGTTACGAGCGGAATGGAATAAAATGGCCGTTTTATTGATTTTTTTTGGAGAAAAGACATTGTGAGCGCCGATAAATGAAGAAGAAATATTGAAGAAAAAGGTTTGAGCGCGTCGTAATATTTTTGATCATCTTTTATTTGTCCGGGCTTCGTTTGAGCAATTCATGGCGTTGGGTTATTTTTTTTTGGGCCAAAGTTATTATATGTCGAAAAGAATAAAAGAAAAAAAAATGTTAGCCCAATGCCTATTAACAGCCGACACATGTATATGGAGTATATATATTCGACAAAGGAAGACACAAAAAGGGAAGACTTTTGGGAGCATTAATAACAGCCGATTGAAAGAAGAATTAAAAAAAATCGATTGAAGGTGTTGGCAGGTGGGTTCCGAATATCAAAGAGGATTAAAAAAACAATTTACAAAAGGTGGGGCTGCATGTGGATCGACACATTATTAAGCAAGAGAAGAAGAAAAAAGATTCTCCTTTGTTTTATTACGATAAACAGTAGATCGTGGCCCGGGTACACCGCGATGTCCGGCTAATTTTGTTGTAATTCCTTCCGGTAACTTTATTTATGATTTGATCCTTACTTTTGGATTATCAAATTTTTATTACATTGATTTATAATTTATTTATAATTTATTTTTATCGATTTAATATTATGTTTAATTATTTGTGCGAGACAATTTATTGTTGGTTAACGATTCATACTTATTTTATTTAGTTTAAGAAAAAGATGGTCGTATAATCAATATAAGTTGTACCTAAATAAATTATTAAAGCATAATTATTGGTGGGTTTAATATAAGATTTATTATTGCGAGTCATTGATAAACATAATAAATGCCAACATTAATTCATTGATATTAAGTCGAAATAATCTTTGTAAATAAACTAAAAAGTTTCGATAATCCATAAGTGTGACCAACCATAAATATTAGGAGCTGGAAGGGATTGTATTTTTTTTTCTTTTAATTGTTTACATCTTTATTATATTTTTCTATCTTTATTATTAGTTTAATAGTTATTTTAATTTTTAATCAGCATTTTTATTATCAAAAGTATTTTAGTCGTTAGATTTCAAAACCAAAACTTTTATTGATCAGTGATCACCCTAAAATTTAAACTAAAGCCAAATATTCCTCGTGAATTCGATACCCGCTTACCCTATCTAGTATAAGGTAATTAGGTTATTTTTGACCGGCACTTCGACGTTGATAAAAAATTGGCGCCGCTGCCGGGTAATAGTGAGCATTTTTGTTTAAGTTTTTGTTAATATATTTCTTAAATAAAATACAAAAATAGAAAAAGATTTTACTTTTCTTGTGTGTTTGTTTGTTTGTTTTGTTTCTTGTGAGTGTGCATGTTAGTGTATGCGCACACGTAGATCGAGACGTACATCACCGTTAGCTTACGATCCCGAGGTTGAGAAAAGTGCAAGGTTGAGAAGGAAAACTTTTCAAAAGTTTTCTACTAATCTTGATTTTACAGGTTTAGTAGAGCTTTTCACTGAAATGCCAGCCGATGACGATGTTGGCGGAGATGCTAGTGGAGGTAGTAGTGGAGAAGAATCCCCACCACGGGGTGTTGATTCTTATTACAGGCCGGGGATCTTCGAGGATCCCTCGCCTATCGTTTATCCGGATCCGGTTAAAGGGGTTACAAGTAACTTCAAGATCCAACCGAACCTCATAGCAATCTTGCCAGTGTTTAGAGGTCGTGAGAAGCCATATGCACATCTGCGAGAATTCTTCTCAATTGCTGACACACATCAGGTTAATAACATTACCAAGGACAAGGTAAGACTTCACCTTTTTCCTTTTTCTCTAAAAGATCAAGCTAAGGACTGGTTCTCATCTCTTGAGCCAGGTAGTATTAACTCATGGTCTGAAATGCAATATGCTTTTCTTGAGGAAATTTATTCTATAAGTGACAAGCATAAAAAAAGCACCTAAGATCGGGGGGTCGGGGATGATCAAAGAACATATTAGACATTGATTGTTCTAGTGAGAGAAAGTTAGAGAGAGGTGAAGGAATGTTGTGTGTTTTATTTCAAGTGAAAGAAAACAAAGGAAAAATGAACAAACTTCCACACCCCCATGGAGAGTCATGAGGGTATTTATAGGCCTAACATAACTAGACTATTCATACTTTACATATTAAGTCCCTGCGTGTAGCAAAGTATATAAATCTAGTCCAACTCACGTGAAAGGCGCCAGCTTACCAAAAAGTAAGTCTAACAATCTCCCTCCAAGATGGTGACTCACGTGAGTTGGTTACAATGATTCCTACAAGTAGAAATAAAGAAAAATGATAAGCTTGAATTCCAGCATTCCTTGAGACAGTCTTCAATGACCTTCATCTTCTTGAATACCCCAGCTCTATTTCTTCAGCTTTGTAGAATCTAGTTGAGTTTTACTCCCTCCCAACTAGAAGGCCTTTCATAAAACAAGCAGTAAAGACTGCTCCCTCCCAAATAGATCCTTTAGAGGAAATCTGGGGGAGGTGATAATGTCATCAACATTTTCTCACAAATTGAAGCAATCCTAGTCTTGATTCTATGAGAGAATAACAGAAGTACACACTCTATCCCGAACAAGAAGTCAAATTGTAGCACCAGAGTCAATTAAGTCCCGGAAATGCACATTTCTCCTGACAGGACAGTGATGATAAAAAGTTACCACATCAAAGTCAATTAAGTCCCGAATGTAGTCAACTTATCCCTTTATGTAGAAACAGTAACACCAAAGTCAAGTGACCCCGCATGTACACATTTCTCCCTCCAGGATGATACCTATTAAGGGAATCATCCTTCATGTGTGTACGTGGTATGCCAACTGGAACCGCTTACTTAGTAACCATTACTATGTGAGAAGATGTCAACAATATCTCTCTAAACAAAATTCTCTCAAGATCACCCCGAACTGAATCCCCTTATCAATTCTGTTGGCAATTGATAGTGACCACTGATGAATATAACCCGATAATCCAAACTTGAAACTGAAGTAGAATTCCTCAAACTTGAACTTAAGCTTGCACTATTGTAGAATGAAGAGCGATGCAGTGAAGTCTTAAACGTACCTATACCAAAAGGCTGTATTAAAAAGGTACAACTCCTCAAAAGTACCCTATACCAAAACAGGCGGTATAAGAAAAGGTACTACATCTCTTGAAGAAATCCACAACTGCAAGTGCGTGCAACACTGAGAACCGCAACGAAGCTCCCAAAAAATGATAGTTATCCATGTCGTCGTCCATCCTCCCCTTGACAATAGAAACTAGATACTTCAAGTCGTATTCATAACCGTATATGCCTGAACAAGTTATCTTATAAAGTCGTAAGTACTCCTTTGAAGATAAAATAAGAACGCCTCTGAAAAATCTCACTTCAACCTCAAATAAGTAGCATCGAATCATCTTCGTAATCACATAAACCGTAATAGCCGTTAGGAATTTAGGTGAATTTTTGATAAGGATCGTTTTAGTGTAATGTATCATGTTTGTTGTGTTTGTTGTTCGTGAAGAAGTGTTATGATCGAAAACGGACACCCGGCCTTGATTGACACAGTTTAAAAGGCCCGCCAAAGTAGTAAAATCCTGTCACATAAGATTTAACCCGACAAAATTCTTACCACTCGGTTCTTTCAAAATATCTTGCTCAATCCAATAACCCCGTAACTCAAATCCGACATGATTAATTTTGAAATATTCGGATATATAATCGGTCATCCCGAATACAATTGCAAAACTAATCGGCCCACTATATGCCTTCGATAAGAGTAGTGAGCGGCCCGATAACAAATTATCCATATAATTTATTTAAATTTTGGCCACATTTAGCAATGATTCGGCCTAATTTAAAATGCAACCAATACCAAATCCAGATATAAAATTCCAAGAAACCAAAGTTGGCATGGCCCAATTGTTTCTTGAACATTCGCTAATAAGAAATGATGTTGCCTTGTAATGTTTTACCAGGCCCAATAATGCTGTACACGGTTCAATAAAACCAATCCAATACCCGGATATAACATGGGAACCAAAGGGATTTAAGTAACTTAACCCTAAAAAATCTCACAATAATCCCAACCCTAGACACTTTCACACAACACGCAACCATTCCACCAAATCACCTCATTTGACTCTTCTCTCTTCCCATCTAAAAATCATCGCCCCAATCTCTACAATCCAAATCCTATCTTCTCAAAACCAACACATATCAATCCAAATCCTATCTCTACAATCTAAACTGCTCCCATCTCAATAATCAATCTAACTCAAAAACATCTTTCTCAAAACATAGAAATCATCGCCATAACTCATACTCCAATAACCCAAGAAGTAACTTACACCATCATAAGATTGTCATCTTGGGCCGAACCCTATACATGCAGTGAATGAAGCAGCAACAGGATCAATTCGATTGATCTCAGGTAGGTTATTGGTGATGTTACTTTAGGAGATTGATTTGTGAATTAAAAACAACATAATCATGGGTGAAAAAAACTTGTCGAGATCTATGAAGATTTATTGTTAAACGCAAAAAAAAATATTTTTAAAGATTGGGGAAAAACGTTTAACATAAACTGAGATCAGGATAGTGTGATTTTCGAGTCTATGATTAGAAGGGTTTAGGGGACGATGGGATTAGGATTAGATATGAGTGGTGTTGAGGAGATAAAAGGTTGTGATTGAAAAAAACAGTGTGTATGAGTCACGGTTTTGGTCAGGGTTTAGGTTTGTTTGAGCCTGAGTCGGTTGAAAGTTACTGGTTTGTATATTGATAAAATTTTTCGTTTTGGATTACTGGATGTGTTAAAAAATGTTGTGATTGTAGGGTTAACATGAGTCTAAATCTGATATGTTAAATTAACTGATATAGACTCACTGTTTTGACATTAATAGTTCACCATCGCAATATATTTTCAGTTAATCGCAATGTGTCTTCATCCATCGCAATATATTTTTTTCACTACAATCCATCGCAATAATGCATGAACCCATCGCAATAACTCACTATCCATCGCAATGTTGGAAAAATTTTGGCAGCATGACGACTTAAAAACCATTGCGATGAATCAGGCCGCCCATCGCAATAAGGACAGCCCAACCCATCGGAATGTTTCAAAAAAAACCCCATCGGATCCGAAAAACAAGCCGTCGCAATGTGTCCAACTGAATAAGCATCGTAATGTCCATCTGAAAGTACCATCACAATAGGTTTTGGCCAAGTTTTTAGAAACCCCGATAAAAATGGTTGGACCATAATTTTTTTGTCCATATCCCCAAAAAGCAAAACAGATAAATAAAGGGACAAACACACAAAAAAACGGGTACAAAAAAAAAACAAAGGACATAAACAATTTTGATACGAGGCATGACTTAGACACAGATTCGGACAATAATTTCATGACTTTTAACAGAATCAAAAGACGTTTAACAGAATCAAAAGATATAATTGCAAGACATGTTAAAATTTGATCAAGAATTGCATCCAAAAAAGTACGAACCGTGAAACTTGATAACACAACACGAAACAGAAGACACGACACAAACACAAATCACATGGATACAAAACACCCCCGGTTAGCTCTGATACCAATTGACAAGCATAAAAAAAGCACCTAAGATCGGGGGGTCGGGGATGATCAAAGAACATATTAGACATTGATTGTTCTAGTGAGAGAAAGTTAGCGAGAGGTGAAGGAATGTTGTGTGTTTTATTTCAAGTGAAAGAAAACAAAGGAAAAATGAACAAACTTCCACACCCCCATGGAGAGTCATGAGGGTATTCATAAACCTAACATAACTAGACTATTCATACTTTACATATTAAGTCCCTGCGTGTAGAAAAGTATATAAATCTAGTCCAACTCACGTGAAAGGCGCCAGCTTACCAAAAAGTAAGTCTAACAATAAGTAAAACTGCTGCCATTAGGAATAAGATTAAATCCTTTCGTCAAATCCCAGGCGAGCAGTTTCATGAAGCATTTAGTAGACTTAAGGAGTTATTAAGAACTTTCCCTCATCATGATGTTCCAAAATGGGAGCTTGTCAAGGTCTTCTATGATGGGTTGGATTATAACAACCAAAAATTTGTGATGGCTACTAGTGGGGGTATGTTTTCTCGCGACCTATAGAGGAAGAATGTGAGTTTTTTGAAAAACTAAGCAAGGGTTCTAACACCCAAGCTTCATTGGATCGAAACAGCCACCCATATTCCGCCAATTCTATGTCTAACTAACGTGGCACAAATTCTGAAATTAGCGAGTTAAGTAAGAAAGTTGATCTTTTATTGAAAAATCTAGGAAAAGGTGTTCCAAATGTGTCTAATGTGTCGCATAGTGGGTGTTCAATATATGGTGATTGTTGGAAACTCACTTTATGTGACGACATTTAAGAATTCCCATTAGTTATCATAGTAACACACGTTTAGACTAGACTAGGTTCGTTGTATAGTTTATGTAGTGTGTGTGACTATATATACCCCTCCTTAGCTTCCAAGGAGGGGTGTTGCTTGTGTCATTTTTCACTTTTAATATATTTTTCCTTTCTTTCACACAACCCCTCTTCTCTCTCTCTTTCAACAATGGCTACCACCACCATATTCCACCATGTTAGACCACCAGATCTTAAATAGAAAATCCACAATTGGCATCAGAGCCTCGGTTCCATCCTTGGATCGTTCTTGTTTTCGATTTTGGCGGTCTTAGAATTTTTTTTGGGTCCAAATCTATCATTTTTTTGTCACGTCATGTTATTATTTGGTCCAAATCTGTCCAAATTGTCACGTCTTGTTATCATTTTTGTCACATATCTGATGTTTACAAACCCATATCACAAGTTATGTCCAAATTCTTTATCTTTCATTTGTCATAATTTTTGTGTCATTGGTTTTGTCACAACCCACATATCCAATCTCTTGTCTCATATCTGGGTTCACAATTGGTGGTGTTAAGTCCCTGGTCTCATGTTTTTACACTTGGTCAATGTCCACTATTTCTGGTCTTATTGTTTGATATGATATCATTGTTTCTGGGTTTGTAGTTACCTAGAAAAATATTCAGTTTCACATGTTCCTGAATATTAGTAAAAAGTACGATAAGATTTCAGATTTTCAGATCGGAATATTGCGATCGCAAAAACCATTGGTTTCTACATTGCGATCAAATATTCCGATGGAACACTTTCGGTGCATTCCGATGGAACGCATTCCGATGGAACGCATTCCGATAGGGTGTAGAGGACTTATTGCGATGGAAAAACAAAAACATTCCGATGGACTGAAATTCAGAAACATTGCGATGCAAGTTTTTTTTGCCTTTGCGATGGGTTTTAAAAACCATTGCGATAGCTATCTAAAAACATTGCGATGGGTAAAAGTTTTTGAGGACTCCACATGTGAACCAAAGATTTGACCAAAAAAAAATAACATTTCACAGTCAACCTTTTAACTCCTCAAACTCCAAATCTAATCCTATTCCCGTCGACACCTATTCCCCCATCAAATCTAGACTCCATTGACTCGACCCTAATTAAAATAGATCTCAGTTTACTCTTAATCGTGTGATATATCAATATCATAGATCTGTTGAGATCTAAACACGAAAGAGTCATGCATCACAGATCCATGTTGGGTATGAACCCATATTTTATTTTCGAAATATCAAGAATGATTTATAACAAGTTTTTTACAATCATGTCTTTTATTCGATTTGAACAATTATACCAACATGCAATTTATTACAACCTACCCGAGACTCTTAATTATAAGAACCTTGAAGCCGAAAATAAATGTGGTTCTTCATTTGAATGGTTTTTCAGACCGTGGATCAGTCAGATATTCGAAAATGAATGTGTTCTCATTTGGTGGCTGCATCGAATATCGAAAAGGGGATAGGGTGAGAGATGAGTTATTTTTGGTTTTAGATGGTTGTGGTTGGGATTGAGAAAGGATTTTAGATGAGATCTATGTTTTGAGTTTCAGTTGAGATGGGGCGGTGAAAACTAAGAATGAGATTAGGTATGTTATGACCTAAAGATTAGGTAGCGACTAATATATGTATCCCAAATGGTCATCCGGTTTTTCAACTTTGTTAATTTGAGATATATAGCATTCTCGTTTATATGTTGGAAGACACGTGGTTATGTGACAGTGACTATCACAATTGATGTGCCTAGTTTTGTCATTCTCACTTCTCGAATGCTTTGAAATCAAATAGGGGCATGATTTTTTTTATTATTCAAATGATGAAGCTAAAGAGGGCCACGTGATACTTGGCCAATTTGGTCTACATGGTTATGGTAAAATACCGTGTGTTATTTTTAGTACTATATTTAAGTAGTATTAAAATGTCAATGTGCTTTATGCCGTAACCATGGGCTAATTATTTGGTGTAGACTAAATAAAAGAATTATGGCTAAGTCTTCGCCGTTTAATTGGACTGAGCCAGAAATTTGAAAAAGACGAGATAAAAGTGATAAGACTTGTAGACAAAAATGACGAGACTAAGTGACAAGATTTATTTGACACGGGACCAAGAAAAAATTAGCGAATTTTTAGTGACTACAAATTTTTTTTGGATCTGGTATTAATTATTTGAAGACGGAGACGAATTTCTTCGAAGGCGTGTACTTATTTTATCCTTGAACAGATAACTTGCTCATGCTTAATCTTAGAATGAAGACTTGTTTATCTAGTTTCCGGGTTCGGGGTGGTTGGTTGATGACTCAGATAACTATCACTTAAAGGGGTTACATTGTTGTACTCAGTGTCACGCGCTTAGTTGATAGGTGTCTAAACACCCATCCTTTTACCACTTAATTCGGGCTAAAACGAGACCAAAACACGTATTTAATATCATTTGTTTGGAATTATGCGTGGTTTTTGTGTTTATTGTGTTTTCAGAGACAACCGGATAAATATTGAAGAAAACATGGGATTGCACGGGTTTTACTGAAGAAAAAGACTCAAGATAAAGTCTATTGTCCAAGAGATGCAAAAGATTTGAAGTCGCTGGGCCTATTCGAAGATTTATCAAAGAAAAGGACCAAAGATGGAAGATTTATATAAGTCGAAGAAACTCAAGTCTATTAAACGAAGAAATTAAAAGACGAGTTGAATTTAATCGACAACAAATCCCGAATCAGAATCGAAAACGGAAACTTTTCTGAAAAGACGAAAAGACACGAAGAACGGGAGAAAGCCCACTCACCAACCAAAGGAAACACCTATAAATAGGCCATCCCACACACATTTTAGCTAGCTAGTTTTTTCTTTCTTCCTCCCTTTTTCTTTCTTCCTGGGTTCGTAGCTTCACCATCACCACTAGGGTGATTGGTGATTTTCATCTTTCATTCTTTAAGCTTGTAATTTTAATCTTTGTTTTATCTTGTCAAAACATTAATCAATCAATTCAAGTTCTTGTTTAATCTTTCATTTCATCTTGTTCATCTCCATTTTTATCTTCAAGTTCTTAAGTTTTATTTTTCTTGATTTTATCTTTAAAAGTTGATGGGATTTGTGTTTTTATTAGTGGGATTTGTTGCTTGTATTGTCTAAATGATTTGTGTTTAATTTGGTAAATCCTTTTTAAGTATCCGATTTGATTTTGATAAAAATTTGTATCCCGTGTTCTTCGTAAACTGCAACTGTATCTGGGTTTCATAATCTTCCGAACCAAGCAAAAAGTTCCGAATGAAGCATTCATTCGGAATCTTCCGAACCAAACATTAAGTTCCGGATCAGTTACTTCCGCATCAGAAGTTCCGAATCAACCTATTCATCCGGAAAGTTCCGGATCAGTCATAAAGTTCCGAACCAGTGACTTCCGGACGAAGCAAAAGTTCCGGATCAAGCTCAGACTTCCGAACCAAGAACCTTCATCCGGAAGGTTCCGAATCAACCATTAAGTTCCGGATGAGTAAGTTCCGGATGGGAAAGTTCCGGATGAGTGAATAGTGTCTTCCGAATCAGATAGTTCCGAATCAAGGTTTAAGGTTCCGAATCAGTTATTTTTGAATATTTTTAAGTCACTGTTTTACTGTTGTTGATTTACTGTTTCTTCACTCATATTTCACAATTTACATGTTAACTTTAAATTTTAATTTGAACTTTAAATTTTCAACCAAGTTTTTGCTAATCTTAATTAAAGTAATTGCCTTTGATTTAAACTTTCATTTCCACTTTTTATTAGACTAGAAAACCCAACCCCTTTATTTAGTAACCAAGAACAATCATTCCACTTAAGACCTAGATCAATTCGAGAGGATATCGAGACATAAAATTAGAACCCATTGAAAATACGTGTATCAAATGGCGCCGCTGCCGGCTCTTCTCGTTAAGATCAAAATTTTTTTGTGAGAAATTGGATTTTGGATCCGTTCCCCGTGAACGTTACTTTTTCAAGAAAATTTTCAAAAACAACTAAAAAAATACAAAATTTTCAAAAATCCTAAAAAGTAAAAAACAATAAAAACCAAAAATATTTGTGCTTTGCTTTTCTTTGTTCGTTCTTTTGCAGGTGTATGCGCACTCGATCCACGTCTTATCAAGAGCCCGAGCCTCTCGATAACTTAGACATGGCTGGTGTACAAAACAACAATAACATACCACCTCCGAACAACAATAATAACAACAACAACCCGCCTTTCAACAACATGAATAACAACAACAATGAGCACCTTCCGGATAATCGCCCAATGATTGAATTGCTGCAAGCTCATGTTGATGGCAACACGGATCCAATTGTTATACCACCAATTGCCGCCAACAATTTCGAGCTCAAGTCAGGCTTTATCCAGATGGTCTCAGCTCAACCGTTCTTGGGACGCACCATTGATGATCCACACGACCACATCAAGAGATTTCTACAACTCACTAACACGGTCAAGTTCAATGGAGTTTCACAAGAAGTGATAAGGTTACAACTTTTTCCTTTTTCTCTAGAGGGACAAGCCCGGCATTGGCTTGCTAAGGAACCGCCACAGAGTATTCTCTCGTGGACGGATTTGGAAACAAAGTTTATCAACTACTTTTTTCCACCCTCTCGTACTACCGCTTTGCGGAATGAAATCATCAATTTCGAACAAAAGTACGATGAGTCATTCAGTGAATCTTGGGATCGTTTCAAAGATCTTTTAAGAAAATGCCCACAACATGGTTTCACCAAAGTTCATCAAATAAATACTTTTTACAATGGTTTAAGCATGAGTGACCAAGATTCACTGAATAGTGCCTCAGGGGGTAATTTATTGGCTAAGACTTCCAATGCTGCTTGGGACATCATTGAGAACAAATCTCGTGTGCAAACCAAGAGCGTTAGGACCAATGTTGCTAGTGCTAGCACTAATGACAGCGACAAGCGACTTGACAAAATTACCACGCTTCTTGAATCGCTTGTCACCCACACCGTCAGCAACAACAACAGCAACAACGCCAAAAATGCACAAGTGAACGCTGTCAGCCAACCTTGTGAGATATGCGGTGGTCCCCACTCTTACACAACTTGTACCGCAACCCAAGATTACCCTGCTGAGAATGTAAATGCGGCATATGGCACCTACCAACAACCTGCTTATCAAGCTAGACCTCAAGGTGACCGTAACTTGCTTAGCTACCGCAGCAACAACTATCTTTCACCACCTGGCTTTCCTCCAACCAACCCAAACCAACAACAAAACCTTAACCGCCCTACTCAACAACAACAACAACCTCGACAACCATATATCCCACCTCACAAGCAGCAACAACCACCTCAACGTAACAATCAGATCTACCAACAACCTGCTTACCAACCACCTGCATACAATGCTCCTTCCAACCAAACCACCACTGCTTTACACCAAGAGGTCGCCACCTATATGAGGACCAATGATGTGATAGTGGGAAATCTCCAAGAAGAAGTGCGCAACTTGAAGGCAGATCTGGTCAAGCAAGGAAATGATTTGAGAGCTGACATGAGAAACACGTTGGATAGCCAGACTAATGATCTGAGGAACATGATGGCTAGTTTCTTCCAAAGTAGTCAACCCTCTTCTTCGGGTACTCTTCCGAGTAACACCGTTGCGAACCCAAGAGGGGAGATGAAAGTAATCACTACTAGAAGTGGTAAAGGTACCAAGGAACCCGAGCTTCCTATACCCCCACCGGTGGTTGTGACTAAGGAGAACGAGTCACCTGCTCCCATTCCTCATCCTTCTCCTTCCCCAATTTCTCCACCTCTTCTTTCTACCCCTCCTCCACCTGTGGTTGTGAGTGACCCTATTCCCCTAAAGCCTTCCTCTTCTTCCAATATACCTTATCCTTCTAGGTTGAGGAAAGAGAAGCAAAAGAGCAAGGATGATATTCAGGTTTCTAACTTTCTTAAAATGTTTAAACAACTGAATTTCAATATCTCCTTCGCTGAGGCTCTCGCTCACATGCCCAAATACGCCAAAATGTTTAAAGACCTTCTGAGCGACAAGGAAAAGCTCCTCGACATTGCCAACACCCAACTTAATGAGAACTGCTCTGCAGTGCTCTTAAGGAAATTGCCAACCAAGCTTGGTGATCCGGGTCGTTTTCTTATCCCTTGCAATTTCCCGGGAGTAGAGAATTGCATGGCCCTAGCCGATCTAGGTGCCAGTATTAATCTCATGCCTCTAAGTGTTTGGAAGCAATTATCTCTCCCAGAGCTAGTCCCCACTAAAATGACTTTGGAATTGGCCAACCGTACGGTTGCTTATCCAGTGGGGATAGCCGAAGATGTCATCGTAGGAGTCGACAAATTCACCTTCCCTGCTGATTTTGTTGTCGTCGACTACGAAATGGACCCCCGTGTGCCACTTATTGTTGGTCGTCCATTCTTGAGGACCGGTCGCACTCTCATTGATGTTGAAGCCGATGAGCTTATCATGAGAGTGGGTGACGACAAAGTAGTCTTCAACATGGGAAAGTTGTCTAAACAGCCTTATTCATATGAGAGCGTTAATTGTATTGACGTTCTTGATGAGGCTTGTGAAGAACACTTTAATGATGCTTGCAAAAGTATTCCTACCTCTCTTCCCACTGTTGAGACCGTGTCCTCCATTGATTCCTCGTTGTCTCTATTTGGAGATAGTGATTTATTCTGGAACAATCTTGAAGATGCCATGGGAGATGCGAATTTAGCTACTAATGATTCTCCCACCGAGGGGGATGAAGATATGAGTTTCTTTGACAATCTTCTCACCGAAGACAATCCTTCGCCTCCATCTCCCACGGTTATTGCTATCGATGCCACGACTTTGAAAACGCCTCCCGTCGAAAATCCTCCGGATTTGGAACTTAAGAAGTTGCCGCCACATCTCGAGTACGTGTTCCTTGACGACAACAAGAAGTCGCCCGTCATTATTGCAAAGGATTTGAAAGATGAAGAGAAGACTCGCCTTGTTGCTGTGTTGAAAGCTCACAAGAAGGCTATTGCGTGGAAAATCTCGGATATTCGTGGAATTGATCCTCACTTCTGCACGCACAAAATTCTCATGGAAGACGACTATAAGCCCACTATTCAAAGCCAACGAAGGGTGAATCCAAAAATACATGAAGTCATCAAAACAGAGGTTATCAAACTTCTTGATGCGGGTATGATTTACCCTATTTCGGATTCACCATGGGTTAGTCCAATCCATTGTGTGCCAAAGAAGGGCGGAATAACCGTTGTTCCCAATGAACACAACGAGTTGATTCCCACTCGTCTCGTTACTGGGTGGAGAGTTTGTATAGACTACCGCAAACTCAATGATGCCACGAGAAAGGATCATTTCCCCCTACCTTTCATGGACCAAATGCTTGAACGATTAGCCGGTAATGAATATTACTGCTTTCTTGATGGTTTCTCGGGTTATTTTCAAATACCCATCGATCCCCAAGATCAAGAGAAGACTACATTCACTTGTCCCTATGGCACTTTCGCTTACAAAAGAATGCCTTTTGGCTTATGTAATGCGCCCGGGACTTTCCAAAGGTGTATGTTAGCTATCTTCCATGACATGGTTGAACAAACCATGGAAGTCTTTATGGATGATTTCTCGGTCTTCGGGGATTCCTTCTCTGCTTGCCTTGCCAATTTAGAACGTATGCTAAAGCGGTGCGAAGACACTCGCCTGGTTCTAAATTGGGAAAAATGCCATTTTATGGTAAAAGAAGGCGTCGTGCTTGGACATAAGATTTCGAAAGCCGGTCTTGAAGTAGACCGTGCTAAAGTTGATGTTATAGCAAAGTTGCCTCCACCTTCCACTGTGAAGGGTGTGAGAAGTTTCTTGGGTCATGCGGGTTTCTACCGTCGATTTATCAAAGACTTTTCTCAAATCGCTCGCCCGATGACCCACCTCTTGGAAAAAGATACTCCTTTTATCTTCTCCAAAGAGTGCCTTGATGCCTTCAACTCGCTTAAGGATAAGCTAACTAAGGCACCCGTCTTGGTTACCCCTAATTGGGAGCTTCCCTTTGAGTTGATGTGCGATGCTAGCGATTTTGCTATTGGAGCGGTTCTTGGACAACGAGTGAACAAACACTTCCAACCGATCCATTACGCTAGCAAGACAATGACAGGGGCACAATTGCATTATACGACAACCGAAAAAGAGCTTTTAGCTGTTGTCTATGCTTTTGAAAAATTCCGCCCCTATCTTGTCCTTTCTACCACCATCGTGTATACCGATCATTCCGCGTTGAAGTACTTGTTGACAAAACAAGATTCCAAACCGAGACTTCTTCGCTGGGTTTTGCTGCTCCAGGAATTTAAAATCGACATCCGCGATAAAAAAGGAGCAGAAAACTTAGCCGCGGACCATCTTAGTAGACTTGAGGATCCATACCAAGGGGATCATCCGACCAAAGAAATCAATGATTCTTTTCCCTTGGAGACCTTAATGTCTATAAACTCGAAGCCGAATGAAACCCCGTGGTTTGCGGACTTTGCAAACTACTTGGCGGGTGGAATTCTCAAGGAAGGGTTGACGTCCCAGCAAAAGAAGAAGTTCTTTACCGACATCAAGACTTACTTTTGGGACGACCCTTACCTATTCAAACAATGTGCTGATCTGATAATTCGCCGATGTGTTGATGGACCGGCAGCGTCGGACATCCTTGATGCTTGCCACAAAGGACCCACCGGTGGTCACTTTGGTCCCAACTATACCGCAAAGAAAGTGTTTGATTCGGGATTTTATTGGACCTCCATATACCGTGACGCTCATGATATGGTTAAGCGATGTGATGTTTGCCAAAAGCAAGGCAAAATCACACATAAAGACGAGATGCCTCAGAATTTCATTCAAGAGTGTGAAATTTTTGATGTATGGGGTATCGACTTTATGGGGCCATTCCCTTCGTCTAAAGGAAACAAATACATCCTTGTAGCCGTTGACTACGTTTCAAAGTGGGTTGAAGCCAAAGCTTTGCCTACTAATGACGCAAGGGTGGTTTGTAACTTTTTGAAGGCTCTATTCGCTAGATTCGGTGTGCCTCGCGCCATTATTAGTGATCGTGGGACTCATTTCTGCAATGACCAATTTGCTCGAGTCATGGCTAAGTATGGTGTAAATCATCGTCTTTCCACAGCCTACCACCCACAAACTAATGGCCAGGCTGAAATATCCAACCGAGGGCTGAAGCGAATTCTTGAAAGAACTGTGGGAGAGCATCGCGCCTCATGGGCTGATAAACTTGATGATGCTTTGTGGGCTTTCCGTACTGCTTACAAGACCCCGATCGGCTGTACGCCTTATCGTCTTGTGTACGGGAAAGCGTGCCACCTCCCCATTGAGTTGGAGCACAAGGCTTATTGGGCCTTGAAGTGGGCCAATTTTGATATAAACAAAGCCGGTGACCTACGCAAGATCCAACTCAATGAGCTCAATGAACTTCGGAATGAGGCTTATGAAAATTCTTTGATCTATAAGGAAAGAACTAAGCTCATTCACGACTCTAAGATCAAAAACCGAGAGTTCCATGTTGGAGACAAAGTCTTACTTTTTAACTCTCGGTTGAAAATCTTTTCGGGAAAGCTCAAATCTCGTTGGTCCGGCCCATTCACCATTGCCCAAATTTTTCCATATGGTACTCTCGAGCTCGCTCAACCTAATGGACCAAATTTTAAGGTGAATGGCCAACGAGTAAAGTTGTACTTTGGTGAGGACACCTCTAAGGAGGTGATTCCATCCCTCACCACGTTCCCCATGAACTAACTTTGGGTCGAGTCAGGCTCGTGACTCGGTTATCCAAAACAAGCGCTCCTCGGGAGGCAACCCGAGTATCTATCCTTGTATGTTTTAATCCCCTAAGTGTAGGGGGGACTTCTATATGTGTTTGCCTTTTTGTGGTGATGTGATTACAGGGATAAGTGCACTCTTGGAATCTTTGAAGAACCGTGCTCCCGTGTTTATCCGAAATCCGGTTCTATCTCTCAACTAATTCCTTAACTTGAGTTAACCAACGTGCACAATGTCATAAGTGTAGGGGAGACTTCTCCCACATGCTTAAACATTGAGGACAATGTTTATCTTAAGTGTAGGGGGGACTTCTATCGAAAGTTTTGAGTGGACTTTTCCATGAAAATGCCTTCAATTAACCGGAAAATCCTATTTTTCAGCATTTTTCAAATTTTTTATTAACTTTGGCCATTTATTCGTAATTTTTAAATTTTTATCGTTGCTTTCATATGTATATATCCCGCAATAAAGTCAAAAATATTAATAAAGTGGTGTAGCTAGTTTAGAAGTCTTTGACATATTAGGCCCGTTGCGTTTATTTTGACTCAACCCGAATAGACTTATCCAAGTTTATTCTAGCTAGTATCCTTAACCATATAGACCTTAATTGGTTTATTAGGCTAAGTGTCCACGAGTCTCATTACTTGAGATTTTAAATTGTGGAGGACGAGAAATGATAGAGTCAATTATAAGTCGGTATTCTTGCACAAGCTCACTTGGTGTAATTATTTGCCTATTCTCCCATCACTTGCTAATAATTTATCTGCAATAAGTAAGGTCGTACGATTTGAAAAGTTACTTAGCTTCTAGCCCAAGATCGTTTAAAAGTTGCTCGGTAATGATAAGAGTTCATAGCCAAGGCATAACTTATGAAGCGGGGCGCGAAGATTGGCGAGTCCGAAAAGGCCCTAACAAGGCATGAGGATTTAATTTTATTGCTGAAGATCCAAAGTGATGTGAAAAGCATTATTCCTAAAGTCAATATGAAGGATCAAGACTCACGACGAAAAGCAATCAACTCCCATAAAGATCATGGAGAAGTCTATCCGAAAAGACCCTAACAAGGTATGAGGATAAATAGATCCAAGTCCGAAAAGGAGGCGGATCGTTGTATCTCAAAATCCCAATTAGAGATTGAAGAAATAATCATGAAGTCGTGGTCAACAAAGTTAGAGTACCCCTCAAAAGTCTCCAAGTGAAGAAACTCTATTATGATGAGAAGACCATTATCTCAAGAACGTCTCTCGAAGATATGAAGTATGAAGTACATGCCAAATATCGGCCCGAGAAAGGTCTCAAATCGTGAACCAAGTTATGCCAAGATATGAACTTTTTGATATCCCGAGAAGCAGTTTTAAGAGATTTTGTCCTTTAGCTAACTATTGATCAAATCATCCTACTTTGCTTTCAGCCCTAATAAACTATCGAAATAAGTCCAAAAATGCATCTTCATGATCATTCTAAGACAAAAATAAAATATAAGAGATACACCTAGGAATAAGGGAGTTTAAGCATTTAATTAAGCCATGTGTGTAAGTGTTTGAATTGCTAACTTATAATAACAATGATCTCGTTTTTAAGCTTAGTTTGGGGAACGTGAAACTTGAGGGTGATAAATCTTCGCAGCACCAAAGCCCTAATGTAAGTCATCAATTTCTCTACAAGTTATTTCCATGTAGCTATTTTCAAGTGAAAATGGGTTTCTATCCCTTTGTTATCTTTGAAGTTTAATTTCTTTAAATTTTGTGTAGTAGAATTTTAAATAAGGCCAAGGTTGATTAATTATGAGAAAAGTGTAAACTTGCTTTATCACTAAGCATTGCATGAGGGCATGGCAATGGTTAAGTGTAGGGGATTTGATAGGTGTCTAAACACCCATCCTTTTACCACTTAATTCGGGCTAAAACGAGACCAAAACACGTATTTAATATCATTTGTTTGGAATTATGCGTGGTTTTTGTGTTTATTGTGTTTTCAGAGACAACCGGATAAATATTGAAGAAAACATGGGATTGCACGGGTTTTACTGAAGAAAAAGACTCAAGATAAAGTCTATTGTCCAAGAGATGCAAAAGATTTGAAGTCGCTGGGCCTATTCGAAGATTTATCAAAGAAAAGGACCAAAGATGGAAGATTTATATAAGTCGAAGAAACTCAAGTCTATTAAACGAAGAAATTAAAAGACGAGTTGAATTTAATCGACAACAAATCCCGAATCAAAATCGAAAACGGAAACTTTTCTGAAAAGACGAAAAGACACGAAGAACGGGAGAAAGCCCACTCACCAACCAAAGGAAACACCTATAAATAGGCCATCCCACACACATTTTAGCTAGCTAGTTTTTTCTTTCTTCCTCCCTTTTTCTTTCTTCCTGGGTTCGTAGCTTCACCATCACCACTAGGGTGATTGGTGATTTTCATCTTTCATTCTTTAAGCTTGTAATTTTAATCTTTGTTTTATCTTGTCAAAACATTAATCAATCAATTCAAGTTCTTGTTTAATCTTTCATTTCATCTTGTTCATCTCCATTTTTATCTTCAAGTTCTTAAGTTTTATTTTTCTTGATTTTATCTTTAAAAGTTGATGGGATTTGTGTTTTTATTAGTGGGATTTGTTGCTTGTATTGTCTAAATGATTTGTGTTTAATTTGGTAAATCCTTTTTAAGTATCCGATTTGATTTTGATAAAAATTTGTATCCCGTGTTCTTCGTAAACTGCAACTGTATCTGGGTTTCATAATCTTCCGAACCAAGCAAAAAGTTCCGAATGAAGCATTCATTCGGAATCTTCCAAACCAAACATTAAGTTCCGGATCAGTTACTTCCGCATCAGAAGTTCCGAATCAACCTATTCATCCGGAAAGTTCCGGATCAGTCATAAAGTTCCGAACCAGTGACTTCCGGACGAAGCAAAAGTTCCGGATCAAGCTCAGACTTCCGAACCAAGAACCTTCATCCGGAAGGTTCCGAATCAACCATTAAGTTCCGGATGAGTAAGTTCCGGATGGGAAAGTTCCGGATGAGTGAATAGTGTCTTCCGAATCAGATAGTTCCGAATCAAGGTTTAAGGTTCCGAATCAGTTATTTTTGAATATTTTTAAGTCACTGTTTTACTGTTGTTGATTTACTGTTTCTTCACTCATATTTCACAATTTACATGTTAACTTTAAATTTTAATTTGAACTTTAAATTTTCAACCAAGTTTTTGCTAATCTTAATTAAAGTAATTGCCTTTGATTTAAACTTTCATTTCCATTTTTTATTAGACTAGAAAACCCAACCCCTTTATTTAGTAACCAAGAACAATCATTCCACTTAAGACCTAGATCAATTCGAGAGGATATCGAGACATAAAATTAGAACCCATTGAAAATGCGTGTATCATTAGTCGACGTGGATAATTTCAAGAGGTGTTGTGCTTATAGACTTCTTCAGTGATGCATTGAGTACTTAGAGATTTCTCCACTGTTCTTCATTCAACAATAGTGCAAGCTTAAGTCACAAGATCGAAGGATTCTTATTCAGCTTCATGTTTGATATATATGGTTCATTCTATCAGTGGTCACTTCAAATTGCTTACAAGTGGGTTGGTAAAGGTGGCCATGGAGAGTTTATGAGAAGAGATTTTTGATCAATAGCTGATTCTCACCGAATATAATTAAGCCTATTTATTATTCTCTCGAGATTTTCAGGTTCATGTGCTTACGATTTATTGATGGTTCCGAGTTTCGAAACCATCAAGGAGGAAGAAGAAGACACATTGAACGCACAACGAGTACACGTGATGAACTTCATACCTTCTTTTGATTTGAAGACATTCCGGGATGACATTTGTCATAGCCGCAGAGAAAATCAGTGTTTTAACTCGTGGCATTATCAATCTCTAAACGGTACACTACTGATTCGAGGTTTAATTGTTTGATTGTTGCAATTATTCATCATCATTATCCTATATGCATTCCCGGGACTTAATTGACTCTGGTGCATCTCCGGAAGAAGATACGTGCATTTCCGGGACTTAATTGACTCTGGTGTTACGATGTCAACTTCATGAATGGGATAAAGTGTCCACTTCAGTATTTGAGCTTCATAATTGGGATTGATTTACTTTCTTCAACTATGTGGGGGAAGAAATGTCTTGATTCTTTCTGGTATGCATAACTTGATTTCTCAGGGGGAAGAAAAATTTAGAAGAATTATTCAAGCGTGAGAAGAGAAGTTGTTGATCTACTTGGTGTGCCCCAAACTTTCAATCCCTCTTAGCAACGTTATCATGTTATATGATGGGATTTGCTTGTTAGATTCCGCTGTGCGCTTAATCATTGAAAGCTTTGAAGTTGCTTACGAGGATTGTCGTTTTAGGGGGAAGCTATTTAAGAGCTTCTACATCAAGTTTATGTGGCATGAATTAGGGGGAAGTTAATTCAGAAGCTTCTCCTTATCCAGAAGTATATGGGTTACTTAGCTCGTGCCGTTACAGTATTTCTACTACAAGTTACTTTAAAGATGAGTCGTTTTGAAGTCAAAGGCCTCAGAAGACATCATCAGCATTGGACGCTTCATGAAAGCTCTTGTTCTTAATCATTATGTACTTGTTAGGAAAAATATTGTAAGGAATTCTACACATCGTCCCATGGGGGAAGATTTTTGGAAACTCACTTTATGTGACGACATTTAAGAATTCCCATTAGTTATCATAGTCACACACGTTTAGACTAGACTAGGTTCGTTGTATAGTTTATGTAGTGTGTGTGACTATATATACCCCTCCTTAGCTTCCAAGGAGGGGTGTTGCTTGTGTCATTTTTCACTTTTAATATATTTTTTCTTTCTTTCACACAACCCCTCTTCTCTCTCTCTTTCAACAATGGCTACCACCACCATATTCCACCATGTTAGACCACCGGATCTTAAATAGCAAATCCACAGTGATCCAATTCATTCAGTCGATAATTGTCAAAGTTGGGGGGCGCCACCAAATGAGGAGGTGAATAGAGTCTATGGAGGTCGTCCACGAAATGACCCATTCTCTGAAAGTTACAATCTTGGATGGCGCAATCACCCCAACTTCTGTTGGAAAGATGAAGACAATCGCCCTAATAATACCCAACCACAACACTATGGTTATAAACCAAGGTATGAGGGTGGCGATTCATCTAACTTCCAATAAAATTCTTATTAACATAAGCCACAACAGCAATATCCAAATCAGGGCCAAGGGCAAGATGACAACCGTCTCTTGAACCTTGGCCGAAAGTTTGATAGGCTTATGGATTCATTGTCTACCAACAATCAAGAGATCAATAGAAAATTTGAGGTCACCAATCAAAGACACGAGACCACTACCAAATCTATTGTAGCTCTTGAGAGACAAGTTGGTCAATTGGCGGATCAATTAAGCAAAATAGATGAAGGAAAGCTACCAAGCTACCCCACCATGAATCCCGCACACAAGAAAAATGGAAATGAGCACGTGAATATGGTAACATCTCTTCGAAATGGGAAAATCTACAACAATGACAAGGGAATTCCAAATTCTCCTGATGTCAAGGATTTCGTTACTGATGACGAAATTATTGTTGAAGGTAAAAATTCTGACAATGTTAAGTCCGGTTCTGAGTTGGTAAATGATTTGTTAAATGATTTTCCTAAACCAACAACACCGAATCCTAAAGCTACTGAATCTCCCGAAGTTGAGGAGGGTGGTGTGGCCAGCACACCTTAGCCCACAGCTTTGGAAAAATCGACATCTGCAAGGTTAGCTAAAAAGGGTCCTCATGTTGAGGATATGTGGGAGACTTTCAAGAAAGTTAAGATCAATCTACCCCTTATTGATGATATCAAGCAAATTCCTGCTTATGCCAAGTTTTTGAAGGACTTATGTACCCAGAAAAGGAAGCTGAAGGCGTCTTTGCCTAAAAAGATTGACCTAACTGAGCATGTTAGTGCGGTCTTATCTAGCTCTCTTTCTCCTAAGTTCAAAGATCCTGGAGCACCGTTGATTTCAGTTGTAGTGGGAAATATTGCCATTAAGAAGGCGCTCCTTGATCTTGGTGCCAATATCAACATCCTTCATGCTAGTTTGGTCGATAAGTATGACTTAGGAACTCTTCGTAAGACAAACACCATTATTTCCTTAGCCGATCGATCTACCAAAATTCCTAGAGGTATCTTAGAGGATGTTATTGTGAAAGTTGATGACTTCTATTACCCAGTTGACTTCTTTGTTATGGACACCGAGTCACAGTATAAGGATGTTCAACCAACTATTATCCTTGGGCGCCCATTCTTAGCCACGATAGATGCTAGGATTAATATTCGGACTAGCGCCATGGATATTGCATTCGGTAATAAGAAAATAAGATTGAATGTGTTTAACTCTATGAATTCTCCTACGATGAATGAACGTTACCAAGTAGATATGATCGACGAGGAAGTTCAAAAGCATGCATCCCGTATGATTAAGGATGATCCTTTAGAATTATATCTAACTGGTGAGAATGAGGAGATTCTTGATGTTGCTGAAGTTCAAGAGATTCAAGAGTGTTTGGTCAGTTCTTTGGACCATCAAAAACCACCTTGGTCTTATAAAGTGGAGCCCTTGCCTTCTACTTTTTATACAGCCACGAAGCCGTCTCTAGAGGTGCCTCCAACTCTTGAGCTAAAACCTTTGCCATCCAATCTCAAATATGCTTTTCTAGGTCCTAATAATACTTTACCCGTTATTATTGATTCTGATCTTTCTCAATCACAATAGGAAGCACTTCTAAAAGTGCTTTACAAGTACAAAGCAGCAGTGGGATGGACAATTGCAGACTTGAAAGGGATAAGCCCTTCATTATGTATGCATCGAATTATTACGGACCCAGATATTAAGCCAGCAAGGGATGCACAAAGGCGTTTGAATCCTAATATGAAAGAGGTAGTGAAGACGAAAGTTCTTAAATGGTTAGATGCTGGTATCATATATACCATCTCGGATAGTAAATGGGTAAGTCCTAGTCAAACGGTGCCTAAAAAGGCCAGAATCACCGTTGTGGAAACCGAGAGTGGGGAAAAACTCACCACCCGACCAGTTACTGGGTAGAGAGTGTGTATAGATTATCATAAGCTGAATAATGCGACATCTAAAGATCATTTCCCACTACCGTTCATTGATCAAATAGTTGAGAAGCTTTCTGGTAAGAAGTTCTATTGCTTCCTGGATGGGTACTCCGGTTGTAATTAAATACCCATCCATCCTGACGACCAGGCCAAAACTACGTTTACGTGTCCATATGGGACGTTTACATTTCGAAGAATGCCATTTGGCCTGTGTAATGCACCCGCTACCTTTCAGCGATGCATGATGAGTATCTTTTCTGACATGGTTGGAGAATCTGTAGAGATATTTATGGATGATTTCTCCATCTTTGGTCAATCCTTTGAAAGTTGCTTTGATCAGCTTGAAAGTGTGTTAAAAAGATGCACCGAAACTAATCTGGTGCTTAGTTGGGAGAAGAGCCATTTCATGGTTCGAGAGGGAATTGTATTAGGGCATGTTATGTCTGAAAAAGGATTTGAGGTTGACCGTGCCAAAGTTCAAGTCATTTCAACCCTTCCTCCTCCCACTACCATCAAAGGTGTGTGATCTTTTCTTGGTCATGACGAGTTCTATAGGCGATTTATTAAAGATTTTAGTGCAATATCAAAGCCTCTTTGTAATCTACTCTTAAAAGATGCACGATTTTACTTTGATGAATCATGTCTTAAAGCATTCAATATGCTTAAGCAAAAGCTTGTAGAAGCCCCTATTCTACAATCACCTGATTGGTCGAAGCCTTTCGAGATCATGTGTGATGTGAGTGATTATGCCGCTAGGGCGGTTTTGGGACAGCGGGTCGATAAGAAACCCGTTGTAATCTTTTATGCTAGTAAGACTTTTTCAGAAGCTCAAATGAATTACACCACCACTGAAAAGAGTTGTTAGCCGTGGGTTTTGCTGTTGATAAGTTTAGATCATATATTTGAGGGCATTCTAAGGTGATAGTATTTTCAGATCATAGTGCCTTAAGACATTTGTTGACTAAGAAAGAGACAAAACCGAGGTTGCTTAGGTGGATTTTGCTTTTACAGGAATTTAATCTAGAAATCCGGGATAATAAGGGGTCAGAAAATGTAGTTGCCGACCATTTGTCTAGAATTATCCCTCTGTCGTTCAACCCTTCTGACATGATTAAGGAAAGCTTTCTGGATGAAAGTTTATTTGAGGTTTCTAAGGTTTCTTGGAACGCAAATATAGTAAATTACCTAGCTGTTAAAAAGCTTCCGGTTTTTTGGTCCAAGCAACAAAGAAAATACTTCTTCTCTTAGTTGAAGCATTATTTTTGGGAGGATCCGGAGCTCTATAAAGTGTGTGCTGACCAAGTTGTTAGGAGATGTGTTCCCGACCATGAGCATATGGACATATTGGCTCATTGCCATTCTTATGCATGCGGTGGACACTTTGGTGCTACGAAAACTGGGCATAAAATCCTACAAAGCGGTTTCTTTTGGCCGATTGTATTCAAGGATGCCCAGTCTTTTGTAAAAGCATGTTCTCGTTGCCAATAAGTTGGTGGGATTTCAAGGCGTGATCAAATGCCTATGAATCCGATACTTGTTGTTGAGATCTTTGACGTATGAGGTATTGAATTTATGGGCCATTCCCCACTTCCCATGGCAATGTGTACATTTTAGTGGCAGTGGATTATGTGTCTAAGTGGGTAGAGGCTGAGGCTACTAGAACAAATGACCATAGTGTAGTTCTTAAGTTTGTTAAAAATAATATCTTTGCTAGACATGGAATTCCTAAGGCTATCATTAGTGATGAGGGTTCCCACTTTAAGAACTTTAGATTTGGGAAATTATTGAAACACTGTGGAGTTAATCATAGGATAGCTACCCCTTATCACCCACAGACTAGTGGACAGGTTGAAGTATCTAATAGGGAGATTAAGCGAATTTTAGAAAAGACCGTTTGTAGTGATAGGAAAGATTGGTCCTTGAGGTTAGATGATGCTTTGTGGGCATATAGGACGACTTTTAAGACACCTATTGGTATGTCACCGTATAAGTTGGTATATGGCAATGAATGGGTAATTAAGACCGTTAATCTAGATTTAGAGAGAGCGGGTAGTTCTAGGAAACTTCAATTTTCTGAATTGGATGAGATTAGACGTGATGCTTATGAAATTTATAGTATTTATACGAAGAAAACCAAAGCTTTTCATGATCGACACATTACCAACAAAGCGTTCTTGGTTAGTTAAAAAGTTTGGTTATTCAATGCTAGACTTAAGCTTTTTCCTGGAAAGTTGAGAAGTAAATGGACGGGTCCATACATTGTGACTCAAGTCTCTGCACATAGAGCCATTGAAATAAAAAATATGATGGTGGAGAGCCTTTTAAAGTTAATGGACACCGGTTGAAGCCGTATGTTGAGTTGGAGAGTGATCAGATGGAAACGGTTGATGTGGTTTACTTGGAACCACTACAACTGTCTTAATAGCTCATATGAGTTATGTCTGGCTGAAGACGATAAACTTTGCGCTTAGCGGGAGGCAACCCGTGGTTTGTGGTTTGTAGTGTGTGTATTTTCTCTTGCAATTTATTATCTTATTTTTGTGTGTGTTTAAAACTTTGTGGGTGTGTTCACTACAAACCCTCACGAGACAAAACTCATCCAGTCGGGATACCGAAGTGGTTTAAAGGCTTGTTGCATACGCTAAATGTAACCGTGATTCCTACGAAAGTGAGTTAGGTTTTTGTTATTGTGTGAGTTTGTCAAAGTGGTTTTTAACTAAAATTTCAATTTAATGTTTTTGCATTAGGGACAATGCAATGCTTTAAGTGGAGGGGAGTGGCACATGTGTTACATGTATTTGTGTGAAATTTTGGTCAAAATGGGCTAAGATATGATTTCTGGGAAAAATTGAAATTTTTTAAAGAATATTAAATCGCATTATAAGAGTCTTGTGCTAATAGATGTGAAAGTTTCTTCTACATATATGTTTTTTGAGTGTTTGCAGATTCTGAAGATTAGCTTGTGGATGATTTATTGGAGCAAGCTAGAGGATTTGGCCATAATTATCAGGTGCACCCGATTCCATTATATAATTTGGTTATTAAATTGATTTGATTGTTTGCATGTAGTTAGGCATATGTATAATTTAGATGATCAAACAATACCGATTGAATTTCCCTCTACTTACCTTTACTTAGATCGAGTAGAAAGTTTGAATAAAATAATATGAAATATAGTAATATAATAGTTGGGTTAGGACACTTGAAATTTATCTTATTCGGCTCGCCGCCCGCGCATGGTAGCCTTAGAAAAGAGTTGGAAAACTGTCATAATTATTGGTGGTAGTCATATGCTGGGCTTGCCTATCTGATTCGTAACCCGCGCAAGGTGATACTTTAGTTGTTAGCATGGGTCAGACGCCAATATTTATGATGGATAGCATTGCACTTAGCTGAGACAATTTTATGTGAAATAACCCTATCCTTGTATTGTTGTAATCAAATTAGGAAGATTAATTTAATTTAGTGCATTGATTAATTAGACTATGTGGTAGATAACTTCATCATATGATGTACCAATAGGCACGGATTATAATTGTTCCCATTTAATTAAAACGGATTAAAATAACCGGTTTCCATGTGCCAATGTGTCTTAGTATGCACCTATAGGATAGATATTCATTTTTCTAAATGATTGGTCTTTATATCAACCTTAAAAGGAGTGTATAAAGCGTTTGGGATGACTTGTATAAGAAACGGTCTCGGATGGCAAAAAGAAAAGAGCTTATGTACGATGTGAAAAAAAGTGAAAAAAGAGTAAAAAAAATAAAATGATGAAAAACGGTGAAAAAAAGAAAAAGAAAGAAGGTGAAAGTATATAAGCTAAAGTATGATGGCTTATGATGTGCTCTTATGGTATAAAAACTCCAATGTTATAAAAGGTGTATAATATTCTCACCTCTTGTTTTAGATTAATGTTTAGATTGATTATAGGTGTGTATTAGGTATGTTGGACACATGGTTAATGTGGGTTTTCTATATATGGTACGGTGGTTTTGGTGGGTGGTGGAAAGTGGTGGCTGCCATGGTGGAGAGAGAGATAGAGGGTTGTGTGTGTAAAAGAGAAAGGAAAATGTTTATGGAATGAAAAGTGAAAAACACAAACAACGACCCCCTCCTTGGAAGCCTTGGAGGGGTATATATAGTCACACGACACCTAAACTATACATCGTTACCTAGTCTAGTATATGCGTGTGTGACTATGATAACTAATGGGAATTCTTAAATGTCGTCACATAAAGTGAATTTCCAACAATCTTCCCCCATGGGACGACATGTATAATTCCTTGCAATATTCTTCCTAACAAGTACATAATGATTAAGAACAAAAGCTTCCATGAATCGTCCAATGCTGATGATGTCTTCTTAGGCCTTTGACTTCAAGTCTTCACTTCAAAACGACTCATCTTTAAAGTAACTTGTAGTAGAAATACTGTAACGACACGATCTAAGTAATCCATATACTTCTGGTTAAGGAGAAGCTTCTGAATTAACTTCCCCCTAATTCATGCCACATAAACTTGATGTAGAAGCTTTTTAATAGCTTCCCCCTAAACCGACAATCCTCATAAGCAACTTCAAAGCTTTCAATAAAGCTTAGAATGATTAAGCGCACAACGGAATTTAACAAGCAAACCCCATCATATGAAATGATAATGTTGCTAAGAGTGATTGAAAGTTTGGGGCACACCAAGTAGATCAACAACTTCTCTTCTCACGCTTGAATAATTCTTCTGAATTTTTCTTCCCCTAGAGAGTTCAAGTTATGCATACTAGAAAGAATCAAGATATTTCTTCCCCCACGTAGTTGAAGAAAGTAAACCAATCCCAAGTATGAAGCTCAAATACTATAGTAGACACTTTATCCCATTCATGAAGTTGACATCATAACACCAGAGTCAATTAAGTCCCGGAAATGCACATATCTTCTTTCGGAGATGCACCAGAGTCAATTAAGTCCCGGAAGTGCATATCTCTCCATATAGGATAATGATGATGAATAATTGCAACATCAAAACAATTAAACATCGAATCAGTAGTGTACCGTTTAGAGATTGATAACGCCACGAGTTAAAACACTGATTTTCTCTACGGTTATGACAAATGAAGGCCTACTAAATCTAAGGATTTGTTAAATGATGGATTAGATCTATGGATTTGGTGGAAGAGATGGGGAAGATGGAGATTAGGTGTAGAGAGAGAAAGGAGAGGGAAGGAAAGTAGAGAGAGAAAGTAATTAGATAAAATGATTAAGTGTTAAAATGAATGACCAACCCCCTCCTAACATGCTAGGAGGGGTATATATATAGCCCACCCTACATGTGGGCTATATGGACTATATACTTACAAAGTGGATCACGAGCCCATTACATAATTATCGTTGGAGCGACCGATCCTTCACAAATACGTAAAACGTATTTCCAACAATCTCCCCCTAAGGGAGGTCGCTCCAAGTTACAAAGTTCTAAATATACTATGGCTCGTGATCTATGCTAATAATGATGTGACCGAGACTTTCTTTGGGAAAACACATTTCCAACAATCTCCCCCTAAGGGAGGTCACACCATTTTACAAAATCTTAAACCTAGCATCTATGCTTGAGTCTTCGATCTTGTTCTTGTGAATATGCTTGAAGTGATCTTTGACTTTAGTTCTTGAGCATGTTTCCTTGCCTTGACCTTGTGCATTCATCACTTGTGAAATTTGCCTAGTTGTGACTTCATGTTCCACATACTTATACCTTTAAATTCTTGAAAGCTTCAGAGTTTGATACAGCGGAAGACTTGACCTTCAGACTTTCTTGAATTTGTTGAAGTACTAATTGTATGTAGTATAAGCATGTGGTAACGACTTCTTCTGGATTGTACACCGCAATGCCACCTTTTTGTTACACTGCATAAGACAGTTAGCAACAAAACATATACACGGATGAAATGGCCTTGAACATTTCATTCTAATTTGGTAGCATTTTACCTCCGGCCGGTGAAGACCGTTGGACGATATTAAATATCGTACTTGTGGCAGGTAGTTTCAATTAAGAACCTCCTTGACAAGATTTCGCGGGTAAACCCGTTCTCTTTACTCGACCGTCCAAAGCTGACTGCGAACGTAAAGAGTGAATCATTTGGATAATATTATCCGCATGATTTGAAGCCGTCAATTCATGTTCCTGGAACAAGTGAAATTCAATTAAGAACCGCACCATCGTTGCTTTCCAGTTGTCACTAGCTTGATTCATATAGAATCTTGCAAGTTACCTACCAAGTGCTGTTTGATGTTAACACTAGAAGGATTTCCACTCGTCACTGTGATCAATAAAGAGTCACTCTGAGTGTTCTGGCAAGATCATATGATAATGCGTAGAGGCCTGGAACGTGTTTAAATTCATTTAAGAATTAAACCACTGTTGCTTTCCAGTTATCACAAGTTTGATTCATAAAGAATCGCACAAGTCACCTACCATGAGCTTTTTGATATTCGCTCAAGAAGGATTTCCATCTTCATTGTAAATACTTTCGTATTACTCAGATGTTCAGGCAAGATCATGAAGATTTTGCGTAGGACTCTTAAGAACTTTCTTACTTTTCACAGTGTGTGAAGAAGCAAGGAATAATGAAAGTGTGTCCTAATGAGATATTTGATGATCTCAAATGGCTCTAGACTCGATCGTGCATTTTGGATTTTTAGTGATCGGAGGCTGGAGAGGAGTGCCACCTTTTCAATACCAATTTATTCGGAGTGAATAAACCAGTAGATAATGTGTTGATCTCCGTGTGATTAAAACAAATACCTTTTGAGAGATATTTGAGTTAGCTGGGAAGGGTTGTGCATTGCATCACTGGGTCCATGATGTCTTTCTTCAATACCGAGAATCATTAGCAAAAATGATCTCAATAGCATATGAATTGACCCGGTTTCTGCCTAAGGTTGTAAGGAGGGCTTCTTTCTTTACACCCTTTATCTTTACAATTCTTTTTCATTCTTCAACCCCTTCAATGCTTACCAATACGTCATCACTAGCACCTTGTTGTGATTATTCCAGTGCTAACTTAAGTACTTGGTCGGCATTCAGCTACGTTCACAATCTTTCTCCATCTTTCCTAAGGACTACTATTTCTAGCTATGGAATGTCCTTGGGAAGATTCCTCCGGTTCTAGAGAAATCATTGGACTTTAACCTATCCTACCATCCTTATGTCACCACAATCTTCATCGTCGTGAAAAGAGATGTTTTGGGTAAGTGTATGTCACCATGAAATCCATTTTGAAGTGCAAATCCATTTTGCTCCCCCTTAACATATGCTACGATATTCGAAAACATTTCGCACATGTCGGGATGAGCTAACACGTTAAGTCAAACCATTTGTGATTGATCATATCCCATATTAAATCACATTTTCTCCCCCATATTAAAAATATTAACCCAATCGATGTTTTTAATATCAATTGATTTAATAGTATTTTAAGAAAATTTGGGAAGAAAAATGCAAATCCAATTATCTTCATGATTTGAACAAGCTCCCCCTCAAATTAATGAGGGTGTACTTGAAACGTAAATTAAATACCTTTTAAACACAAGTGTAAGGTATTTATTACGTGCAAAGATCAGATATAATAATGAATTCATAAGATTAGCAATGTACGAGGTTGGACCTGAATAATGGAGAACAGCATATGAAAGAAGCACATGGTTCTTGTTCACGAATGTTGGTCGCCTCGTCACGTCCCCGAGAAAATTAATTCTCGTTGTTGAGTCAAAGCTTTCCGGTGAAATGCTTGACTTGATTATGAAAAGCGGGTTGCTATCTGAAATAATAGCAAACCATTTTGAGCATGTTTTAAATGTTTTAAACTTCTGCTCGAACTTTATTTACAACCCCGTGTCATTATTGAATGACATTTCTAGGTTCGTAAATATTATCGATTCCAGAAGACATGCTCGTTTTATCAAAACATTTTTGAACACACAATTTTGAAAGATTTAGAAAAACCTTTTGAGAAATTCTCGAAAAATTGTGTTCAAAGTTTTGAAAAAAACAATTACTTGAGCTTAAGATGTTGAATATCTTATAAAAACGAGCTCAAGTCCGAGAAGTTGTAAACTTCCCGTTGTTAAGGATAAGTTTATCATCGGCGATAAACTTTCCTTTTATCTGAAGAACGAGTCCTAAGCTGACATTTACTTAGAAGTCGTGTACACGAGCTTAAAACCTTTGAATGGTTTTAAATGTAAGCTCGTGTCCGAGAAAATTTACTTTCTCGTTGTAAGGATAAGTTTATCATCGGCGATAAACTTTCCTTTATTTGAAGCACGGGTTACCATCTGATATTTAATGATAAACCATAATGCATGAGCTTAAAAACGTGGAATGTTTTT
Source organism: Glebionis coronaria (assembly GCA_025667525.1). Lineage (NCBI taxonomy): Eukaryota > Viridiplantae > Streptophyta > Magnoliopsida > Asterales > Asteraceae > Glebionis > Glebionis coronaria. Next base: position 68,217,457 of record CM046882.1, on the reverse strand, counting down.
GATATAAGCTCATGCCCGAGAAAAATGAATTTCTCGTTTTTAGGATAAGTTTATCATCGGCGATAAACTTTCCTTTCTTTGATGATCGAGTTATAGTCTGTGATATGACTATAAGTCCTTGTTTGCAGCTTAACCATGAATCCCCTGAGACATTTGTTTCTCTGATATCTGCTTCTTCAGCAACCAAACTCTAAGAGTATCCTTAGTTGAACGGTATACAACGATTTGACCGCTTCGTTCTTTTGGAACATCAACTTTGGTACCTGCATTCTCATTAGAAGTTTGTATACTTTTGCATGGGTTAGAGATATCTATTTTTGAAGCACGTGGGGGTTCACAGTTGACTTTACTTGTGTCAGAGGTGGCCTGAGGGAATGATTCACTTGTCTTAGTTTGCAAACGTTTCCTTTTATAGAAAATCTTAAGTTCAGGCTTAAGTGATGTATCATCCTTTGCAATTTCCTCCCTAGTAGTCGTCGTAGAGTCAGAGACTATCCTAGTTAAAGGGCACTCGTTTCCTACAAGAGTAAAAGTTCTACCAGTGGGGCGCCAAACTTTACCAAAGGGTTTGATTTTAGCTATCCACCGGGACTTAATTCTAGCACGGGAGTTTACCTCATCAAGTAATTTCTTGACACAAGCATCATGATTTGCCGTAAAGACACATTTTCTACATGTTTTACAAGTAGCATATTTAATGTCTGAATAATTCCTAGATGATTGATCGATGCTCCTAGAAGATGGCATGCTACGGTTAGCAGTGTTGGGTAAACTAGAAGGCATCTGACTAGGTTGGACATTGCTATCTCTTACATGTGTCTTTTGAATAGCTTCCCTTTGACCAGATTTATGGCAAACATCATTTGAACTAGTTCTAGACGTGGTCTTGGTATTTTTAGGGAAACTAGAGGCAATCATCTGATTTGGTCTTGCTAAAGCTGGAGTGATCACATTGGGCCTAGTTGCTGGAGTGACTGGTCTAAAAAGATGAACCAAATCAACTTGGGAGGCAAACCACGGTCTCGAGGATTGTGGTCGCTCGGATCTAAATGCAGTAGGTTGTCTGACAATCGGTTGTCTGACGAACTGATTTGTAGGCGGTTTCCCCAAGATTGATGGTTTTTCAAGCTTAGTGTCCACACTAGATCCTTTAGTTTTCCTTAACTCGTTTTTCAACGCAGCTATAGCAAAGACCTTTTCCTGTACTTGGGCCTTTAAAGTCTCATTTTCTTTGAGCAAGTTATCTTGGGATGCCAACTTAGATTCAAGCAGTTGAATTTGTTTCAAAAGATTATCCTTTTCAGCTTTAGAATCTAAAACAGTTTGATCCAATTTTCTTTCAAGAACAACGTTTGATTTTTCAAGTTTTTCAAAGTATGTTTCAAATTTGACCGTTTTCTTAGAAAATTCAAGTTTGGCATCCTCAAAATCTTTTGATTGTTGAGCTACAATTGTTTCGAGCTCTCTAATCTTGGAATCAGAAGCAATCAATGAAGCAGTTATAGGATAATTATCATGATGTTTAGCATTCTGAACAATCTCTCCCCCATTATGACGTACATCGGATGAATCAGAAGTGGTATTGCTATCACTCGTTTCCATCCCATGTTTGTCATAATTAGGTTCAGAATTCTCAATATGCGGCATATCATCAGCATATACATTATAAACCACATTACATTGTACCATGTTTGCAGGCTCTGCGTCATAAATGGGTAAGGTGTCATCAAGAGAAATCTCGTGAACATTCCCTGACGTGCCACTGGTATCATGTTGTCCTCCTGATTCCGTGCTCTTGGCATTGATAGGCTCCAAGTTGTCAACCGTATGACCATTCTCTTGCATCGAAGAGTCTTGCACTCCATTATCATACCCTTGCTGAAGTCGAGATCTTTCATAAATTGAAGACGAGACCGATGACATGAGTTTCAAAATCGTATCACGGAAAACTCGAAGCTCGGTATGTGTATCTCGAAGAAACGATTGGCAAATCACTAAACTTTCAGGCATGATTATATTGAATTGGAGGAAAGGCGTGAGTTGTGTCACAAGAGTCTTGTATGCAAGTGCCGATGCAGAGTGATTAAAGTTGTCACGGTTGAGTTGCTCGGCGAGTTCGGTCAAAGTGGTGAAAAGTGAGTCGAGGAATATATGACGATCTTGTCCAAAGATTGTCACAAATTCGCTCCTTCCTTGAATCCTCGAAAGAGTGACCAGATGATACTGAAGCATTTGAAATGAAGTGATGCCACTTTTTCTAGCGTTGACTTGCACTTGATGCAATTCTCCCTTGTTCGATTTGACCGAATCCATTGAAAATCGAGGAAAGATAAACGTGGTAAATGTCGAAAGACCAATACGATACTTGACAAATCGTGGAGAAACCAAGAAAAATGAAATTCACAGGATTTATCCACGTTAACTTTCAGAATAACCGCCTCAACAATTTTTCAAAATATCATAAAATTTTTCAAAATAAAAATTTGAATAAAAATAAAAATATGAATTGATAATCAAAATTAAAAAATATAATATCCAAAATAGAAATTTCAAAATAAAAAAGAAAAAGAAATAAAATTTAAAAGATAATAATAAAAAGGATAAAACTAAAAAAAATACTGATTTGATTTAGAAAATATAGAAAAAAAAATCGGATTTTGTTTTTGTAAAAGGAATTTGAAAATTACGTTAACTAAAAAAATTACTTAAAATAAAAATGTAAAAACTATAACAAATCTTTTAAATTTGTTTTGACTTTTAAACAAATCAACAAAGCGTTTTAAAACACGTCTGATATATTGGAATGTGGAAATAAAACGTGTAACAAAATAACACAGATATTAAAAATGCTCCCTTGTTTTCTCCGTCCACTTAAAACACGTGGCCCAAGCATATAAGGTCCACCGCCCCACTTGCTATTCTTTGTTATATCCGCCCGTTTATTTCTCTTTCTTTGACTAAATCACACAAAGCAAAAACACATTTATCTCTCTCTCGCTCAAACCTAGGTTTCTCCGCTTGATAAACAGATCCTCCAAAAACGCAGCCGCAAACTCCCTGATGTTACTCCTCCCAATCACAGCCACCAAGCATGCACATAGAAGCCTCCGCCTGTCTTCTTGATCCAAATACCACCTCAAATCCTCCCAAATATGATCTTTAATCCAGAGTACTCCCCAACCGAATCAATCTTCACACGAATCAAGAACTTACGAAACAAATAAGGCTTCAAGATCAATTAAATGGTCTCAGGTAGGTTCTTTCTTTTAATATTATGTTTTCGAGTCTCTCTCTTCTACTGTTGAGTCTTTCTGAGTCTTTGAGTTGTGTCTTTTTGGTTTGGTTTGAAATCAAGTGAAAAAGGTTGAGTCTTGATAAAAAAAATGGAGTCTGGGTTGTCGAGTCGAAGGGTGTTTTTCGTGAGTCAAGTGAGGTTGGATGTTGGTTTTGTTCGAGAGATGAGAGTGGTGTAATTTGGGAGACGAGGGTGGGTAAAAATGAGTCGAGGGTTGGGGCTTGGTCGAGTCTGTGAGGGTGAGGGGTGTATGTTGAGTTAAAGAGAGTTGTGACGAGGGTGAAGTGAGGTCGAGGGTGTTGTGAAAGAGGGTGAGAGGGTCTGGTCGTAGGTTTGTGAGGGTGTGGGGATACGAGAGGTGAGGAAGTCGACGGAGATCAGTGGTTTAGAGTTTGGTTTTTAGTCTATGTTGTTGAATGTGGGTTTGGGTGTTTGTGGGGTTTATCTGAGTCGAGAGATTGTGAGTCCTGTGAGGGTCGTGGGACGAGGTGAGAGAGTGAGGGGTGTCTGTCGAGAGTGAGGGGTGTCTGTCGAGAGGTGTGGGTTTGAGTCTATGCGGAACTTTTTTCCCTAGTCGGAACTTTTGACCATTCGGAAAACTTTGTCCATTCGGAAAGTTTTGACCATGCGGAAAGTTTTGACCATTCGGAAAGTTTGGTCTATTCGGAAGTTTTTCCTATTCGGAAGTTTTTTCCTATTCGGAAGTTTTTTCTTATTCGGAATTTTTCGGTCTATTCGGAACTTTTTGGCTATTCGGAACTTTTTGGCTATTCGGAACTTTTTGGCTATTCGGAACTTTTTGGCCTATTCGGAATTTTTGGTAAATTTGGTCTATTCGGAAAATAAATCGCTCGATCTCAAAACTGGATGAAAAAATACTGATCTTTTGATAATTTTTGGACTGTTTGGACTGTTTGGACTGTAGACAAATATGACAGATTGACTAATGGACGAGTTAATCAGATTGGACTTTTTGACTGTGTTGGACTGTTAAAAAAATGAAAACGAAAACTGAGAAAAAAAATACTGAGTAAAAAAAAAAATTGATTAAAAGATGAAAAAAGAACAACTGAATAAAACTTGACTGCATAAAAAATAGATAAACTTGACTTGATTAAAAAAAATAAAAAATGTGATTATAAAAAACTTATTATTGAAAAAGAAAAAACTGATTATACGAAAAAAAATAGAACTGATAAAAAATAAAAAATTGATAAAAAGATGATAGAATGATGAAAAAATTGATAAAAAATTGGAAAAGAAGGGATTTTTACCACCAAATCAAAAGATAAAAAATGCAAATCCTAAGATTCAACCATGGCTCTTGATACCAATTGAAGGCCTACTAAATCTAAGGATTTGTTAAATGATGGATTAGATCTATGGATTTGGTGGAAGAGATGGGGAAGATGGAGATTAGGTGTAGAGAGAGAAAGGAGAGGGAAGGAAAGTAGAGAGAGAAAGTAATTAGATAAAATGAAATGTGTTCCTGAATGAATGACCAACCCCCTCCTAACATGCTAGGAGGGGTATATATATAGCCCACCCTACATGTGGGCTATATGGACTATATACTTACAAAGTGGATCACGAGCCCATTACATAATTATCGTTGGAGCGACCGATCCTTCACAAATACGTAAAACGTATTTCCAACAACAAATGTCTTCCCGGAATGTCTTCAAATCAAAAGAAGGTATGAAGTTCAACACGTGTACTCGTTGTGCGTTTAATATGTCTTCTTCTTCCCCCTTGATGGTTTCGAAACTCGGAACCAGCAATAAATCGTACGCACATGAACCTGAAAATCTCGTGAGAATAATAAATAAGCTGAATTATATATTTTGTGAGAATCAGCTGCTGATCGAAAATCTCTGCTCATAAACTCTCCATGGCCATCTTTACCAACCCCCTTGTAGACAGTTTGAAGTGACCAATGATAGAATGATCCAGATACATCAAACATGAAGCTGAATAAAATTCCTTCGATCTTGTGACTTAAGCTTGCACTATTGTTGAATGAGGAACGGTGGAGAAATCTCTAAGTACCCAATACATTACTGAAGAAGTATAAAAGCACAACATCTCTTGAAATTATCCACGTCGAATATGCGCGTGACACAGAGTACAATAATGTAACTCATTAATGTGATAGTTATCTGAGTCATCAACCAACCACCCCAAACCCGGAAACTAGATAAACAAGTCTTCAGCCTAAGATAAAGCACGATCAAGTTATCTTTGAAAGATAAAATAAGTACACGCCTGCGAAAAATCCGTCTTCAACTTCAAATAAGAATACCCGATCAAAAAATCCGTAACCACTAAAAATATAGCCATTTTCTCGGTCTCGTCCAAATAATTTTGTCACTTTTTCTCGTCATTTTTATCACTTTGTGTCGTCACTATGTCACTTTTAAATCTCGACAATATGACTGATGGCTAAAGAAACAATATTACTAATTACTAGTAAAACTCCATAACCCATCACATGAAATACGCATTCTTGTGGAGTCCATGTCATTCGGCCCAACATGACAAAAGTGATACCCGGTCCATACAACACATAGCCCATTTGAGTATATAATCCACTACCCCACACCAATATGGAAACAAATTCCTTGATATTAGAATATTATGCCAAATGTTACAACACTTTAATATCAACGAAATATTGTTATCATCATTAAACCATGTGGCCCAGATATTAGAAACGTGTCAATACCAACCTACCTTTAAACACATACACCAATGTACAACTAACCCATGATACTCCATTACTTGGATAAAACCCGATCCACCAGCCAAGATTAGAACCTGGTCAATCATACTTGGAGTATAATGACACTTAACCCTAATCTTCATAAACTAACCTAACCCTCATCGTTTTTCACATCCGCCTCCAAACTTTCTCTCATCATTTCCCAACAAATATCAAAACACTGATTTGTCATAACAAAACTCATCCAAGTCAAATCACATATCAAATCAAGCACTACCTACGAATCACTACTCTCCCATCCTCTTTTAAACACAATCAAGTTCTACAAACGAAGCTGATTAAGCAAAGTGAATCACCAAAATTGTAAACTGCTACAAGATCTGTGGAGGTCTCGGGTAGGTAGTTGATTGCATGTGGTTTTGTTTTGAAACGAATGAATGAATTGATTATAACAAAAAATGTTATTAATCCTTCATTATTTTTGTAAATCAAAAGAGGAATTTCCTTCTATATAGATTTATGATGAGATTATAATTCGTGGGTTTAGATCTTAACTGATCTAGGCATGCATGTGAAAAACACGAAATATAAAACTGAAATCTTAAAGTTTTATGTTTTAATTTCGAGTTTTGTTTAAAGATGTGTTTGTAGATGCCACTAGGAGACGAAGGGAATTAGATCGAGTCGGAGTTGTTTTTGATTGAAGATGTAGGCTGTTATGTATGGCATAGGTCTCAGTCATTTTTGATGCAACGTATCATAATGTTTTCAGAAAACTGCATCACAATATTTTAAAAAATAAAGCCATCGCAATATTTTCTTTAAACCCATCGCAATGATTTTACCAAGCCATCTCAATGTTCGCAACGCAAAGCCATCGCAATGCTTGCATCGCAAAGCCATCGCAATGCTTTGACAGTCTCCATCGCAATGTCAAAATCTTATCCACAACAGTCCTTTTTCCGGATTTTCTGGATCTTGCTTTTTCTGGATTTGATCTAATCTTCATCTTCATAAAAAATACCAGAAAAACCCAGAAAACTTGTAACAACCAGATCCGAATTCCCATGTTAAAGTATTAGAACTTTTTAAACAGAAAAGTTTGGACAGACTTAGATATAAAAAAAAATCGACCATGAGAAAACTCAAACTTTGACCATAGATGATATACTTTTTGACCAGAGACCAGAGAAACCATGGACTTATGATACTTGGACTTATGATACCGTGACCAGATCCGGCAAAATGATAAAACCAGATATGACAAAATGATAAACCATGACAAAAAGAACCGTGACAAAAAAATTATACCAGATTCGAACTAGAAAAAAAATTTAGACCACTAAAATAAACAATAAAAAACACTAACGATCCAAGGATTGAACCGTCGGCTCTGATGCCAATTGTGGGTTTGCTATATATGGTCCGGTGGTTTTGGTGGGTGGTGGAAAGTGGTGGCTGCCATGGTGAAGAGAGAGATAGAGGGTTGTGTGTGTAAAAGAGAAAGGAAAATGTTTATGGAATGAAAAGTGAAAAACACAAACAACAACCCCCTCCTTGGAAGCCTTGGAGGGGTATATATAGTCACACGACACCTAAACTATACATCGTTACCTATTCTAGTATATGCGTGTGTGACTATGATAACTAATGGGAATTCTTAAATGTCGTCACATAAATTGAATTTCCAACAGTTAATTATATGAAATGTAAAGTAAATGGAATCAATGGGAATGGTTATGCTAAGTGTTTAAAAAGGAGAAAATATTGGTAATCATTTTGAATTATTTTTCATGTAGGGTGGTTATTAGTGTACTAGGTTGAATTTGATCTTTTTGATAGAATTCCAATAGTATGATTAAAAATTATGAAATTAACATGCTTGTATATTTTTATTTTATTTTTACTCTACGACAGAGTAAAGGTTAAGTTTGAGGGGACTTGATTGGTGTATTTTGCATACACCTAATAGCATGTTAATTTAGCATAATTATATATTTATTTTTGTTATATATGTACTTTTAGTGTGTTTTGTGATTATGTAGGTTACGAGCGAAATGGAATAAAATGGCCGCTTTATTGATTTTTTTGGAGAAAAGAGATTGTAAGCGCTGATAAATGAAGAAAAAATATTGAAGAAAAAGATTTGAGCGCTTCGCAATATTTTTGGTCATCTTTTATTTATCCGGGCTTCGTTTGAGCAATTCTTGGCGTTGGGTTATTTTTTTATTTGGCCAAAGTTACTATATGTCGAAAAGAATAAAAAAAAAAAATAATGTTGGCCTAATGCCTATTAACAGCCGACACATGTATATGGAGTATATATATTCGACAAAGGAAGACACAAAAAGGGAAGACTTTTGGGAGCATTAATAACAGCCGATTGAAAGAAGAATTAAAAAAAATCGATTGAAGGTGTTGGCATGCGGGTCTGAATATCAAAGAGGATTAAAAAAAAAATTTACAAAAGGTGGGGCTGCATGTGGATCGACACATTATTAAGCAAGAAAAGAAGAAAAAAGATTCTCCTTTGTTTTATTATGATAAACAGTAGATCGTGGCCCGGGTACACCGCGATGTCCGACTAATTTTATTGTAATTCCTTCCGGTAACTTTATTTATGGTTTGATCATTACTTTTGGATTATCATATTTTTACTACATTGATTTATAATTTATTTATAAATTAGCTTTATCGATTTAATATTATGTTTAATTATTTGTGCGAGACAATTTATTGTTAGTTAACGATTCATACTTATTCTATTTAGTTTAAGAAAAAGATGGTCGTATAATCAACATAAGTTGTACCTAAATAAATTATTAAAGCATAATTATTGGTTGGATTAATATAAGATTTATTATCGCGAGTCATTGATAAACATAATAAATGCCGACATTAATTCATTCATATTAAGTCGAAATAATCTTTGTAAACGAACTAAAAAGTTTCGATAATCTATAAGTGTGACCAACCATAAATATTAGGAGCTGGAAGGGATTGCATTTTTCTTTTAATTGTTTACATCTTTATTATATTTTTCTAGCTTTATTATTAGTTTAATAATTATTTTAATTTTTAATCAGCATTTTTATTATCAAAAGTATTTTAGTCGTTAGATTTCAAAACTAAAACATTTATTGATCAGTGATCACCCCAAAACTTAAACTAAAACCACATATTCCTCGTGGATTCGATACCCGCTTACCCTATCTAGTATAAGGTAATTAGGTTATTTTTTACCGGCACTTCGACGTTGATAAAAAATTTGGCGCCGCTGTGTGGGAATAGTGAGCGTTTTCGTTTAAGTTTTTGTTAATATATTTCTTAAATAAAATACAAAAATACAAAAAGATTTTACTTTTCTTGTGTGTTTGTTTGTTTTGTTTCTTGTGAGTGTGCAAGTTAGTTTATGCGCACACGTAGATCGGGACGTACATCACCGTTAGCTTACGATCCTGAGGTTGAGAAAAGTGCAAGGTTGAGAAGGAAAACATTTCAACAGTTTTCTACTAATCTTGATTTTACAGGTTTAGCAGAGCTTTTTGCTGAAATGCCAGGCGATGCCGATGTTGGCGGAGATGCTAGCGGAGGTAGTAGCGGGGAAGAATTCCCACCACGGGGTGTTGATTCTTATTACAGGTCGGGGATCTTCGAGGATCCCTCGCCTATAGTTTATCCGGATCCGGTTAAAGGGGTTACAAGTAACTTCAAGATCCAACCGAACCTCATAGCAATCTTGCCAGTGTTTAGAGGTCGTGAGGAGCCATATGCACATCTGCGAGAATTCTTCTCAATTGCTGACACACATCAGGTTAATAACATTATCAAGGATGAGGTAAGACTTCACTTTTTTCCTTTTTCTTTTAAAGATCGAGCTAAGGACTGGTTCTCATCTCTTGAGCCAGGTAGTATTAACTCATGGTCTGAAATGCAATCTGCTTTTCTCGAGGAATTTTATTCTATAAGTAAAACTACTGCCATTAGGAATAAGATTACTCCTTTCATCAAATCCCAGGCGAGCAGTTTCATGAAGCATTTAGTAGACTTAAGGAGTTATTAAGAACTTGCCCTCATCATGATGTTCCAAAATCATTTAGTAGACTTGTTAGTGAACTCTCGAGTAAGGAGTACTCGAGGAGTAGAGTAGGAACGAGGAGTGAGCTTCGTTGCCGAACCACTATAAATCCTTGGTGTTTGGTTTGATCTTTCCTTCCCTTATCTCTTTACATTCATTATTCTTTATACTTGTGATTATTAGTTTAGTTGCACTATACATTCATTATTCTTTATACTTGTGATTATTAGTTTAGAAACTATTCAAACCCCCCCCCCCCCCCCCCTTCTAGTTTCTACAATTGGTATCAGAGCGTGGTTGCTCAAGACTTTTTAAAATATATTGTATTTTGAAACTTGAATCGATCTATGGATTCCAACAAGTATCTAGAAGGGCAGTCCATGCAAAGACCACCTCTTTTTGAAACCGATAGTTTTATTTATTGAAAACAGGTTTGAGACTTATTTGAAATCAAAAGATTTAGATATTTGGCATGTTATTACCAATGGTGATTTTTTGCCATTTTAATATAATGAAGTTTTCTAAAAGTAAGAAGATAGTCACTTTTGACAAAGCTAATGATGATACTAAAAGGAAACTTGCTTAAAATAATGAGGCTAAAATGGTGATTTATAATGCTTTACCAAAGAAAGAGTACGAAAGGATTTTTATGTGTGAAACCGCTAAAGATATTTGGAATACTCTTTTAGTAACCCACCAAGGTAATAGCCAAGTCAAAGAAAGTAAAATCGATCTTCTTGTTCAACAATATGAACAATTTGTCATCTTAGAAGATAAAACCATAGATAGTGCATTTGCTAGATCTAACACTATTATTGCTAGTCTAAAAGCACTTGATGAATATTTTTCTAGCAAGAACAATGTTAGGAAGTTTCTTAGGGTGTTGCATCCCAAATGGAGAGCTAAAGTCATGGCTATTGAAGAATCAAAGGATCTCGCCAAATTATCACTCGATGAACTCATTGGTAACTTGAAGGTTCATGAGATGATAATTTTGAAGGACTCAGAAATGGTGAAAACTAAGAGTGAAAGAAAGTCTCTTGCAATCAAAGCCAAGAAGGCACAAAGTGACCATGAAAGCTCCTCGGATAGTGATGATGATGAATATGCCTTGGCGGTTAGAGACTTTATGAAGTTCTTCAAAAGACGAGGTCAATATGTGAGGAAACAAAACAACGACAAGAAACCCTTCTCCAAAAACCGATTTGCCAAAGATGATAAAGGTGATAGGAAATGCTTTAGATGTGGTGATCCAAATCATTTCATCGGTGATTGTCCTAAGCCTTCACGCGACAAGAACCACACGGCGTTTGTTGGAGGTTCATGGAGCGATAACGGTAAAGATGTTGATGACAACCCAAAGATGAGAAGTGTCTCATGGCTCACACTTCTAAAGAGGTACTTTCCGAAACTGAGTATTATAGCAATAATATTTCTTCTCAATATGATAGTGAATTAGAAGGTCAATACAATAACTTGAATAAGCTTAGTCTAAAATTCATTAAAAAGAATAAAGTGCTAAAATCAACTAAAACTAAGCTTGAAAACGAGATTAGTGAGCTAAAAGAGAAATTAGCTAAGCTTGATACAAATAAAGAAATAGATCTAGGATGCTTAAAATGTGAAAACCTTAGACAAGAAAATGAAAACCTTAAGAGCGCCTCCATTAGACTTTAAAAGTTTATGAGAGGTACTAATGCTCTTGATGATATGTTAAAAAAACAAATTCATTCTAAGGAAAGACTTGGGTTAGGATATGACACTAACGAAGCATCGACTAGTGAACCAAAACAAGTTAGGTTTTCAGAAAAACACTCCCCTGTACGCGGTGCTCCAATATATGGGGCGGTTCCTTATTGCTATGGAACCGCAGATGGAGCTAAGGAACCGTGTCCAGAAGAAGATTTTTGTGAAAATCCTGAACTTTCTGAAAAGTCAATTTTAGGTGAAAGACCAAAACATATTCTTATTAACAAGGTCAAAGTACCTATAATTGAAAAGTCTACTCTAGATAAATTCTACAAGCCCTTGAGTAAACCTCTAATGGGAACTAGAAACTTATCTAGACAAACATCTACTCCTCCAATAGTACGAAATGAATCTAAACCTAGAAGTAGAACACCTACACCAAAAAGAGATGATCAAGCTAAACCACGACCTAGAAGTAAAACTCCAACACCTAGGAGGAATAATAATAATACTAGATCAAGATTAAAGACACCTAGGAGAAACTATGGACAACAAAATGGCCATATGAATTGAAATAATTTTCAACAACAATACTTTTCCCCATGGGAAATGTCTCCTTCATTCATGCATCCCAACCAAATGCAAGGGATGTTTGGAACTAACAATTTTGGACCCATGAGATATTGGGGATCAAATGCTTGATCTTGTGTGTTGTTACCTAGATATGCTTGGGAATCGATCTAGAGCCCGACGAGTGGATTAAGGATAGTGGTTGTTCTAAACACATGACGGGTAATCGAAGTTTGTTCTCACACTACAAAGAATTTGATAGAGGTAACGTTACATTCGCAAGTAATCGACGTGGTAATATCATTGGCAAAGGTACGGTCTCTCTTGACTCTATGACTATAGAAAACGTAGAGCACGTAGATAACTTAGGTTTTAACCTTCAAGTATAGGTCAAATTTATGACAATAAGTGTAAGGTCATCTTTTCGGAATATGAAAGTGAAATCGTAAAAGATGGAAAAGTCATTGGAAAAGGTGTTAGAAAGCATGGAATTTATGTCATGAAGGTTAATAGGAAGTCAAAGGACAACTTATGTCTAGCGACTTTAGATGATAGTTCTACTCTTTGACATAGGATACTAGGTCACGTTAATGTGCGTTTAATTCAATCTTTAGTCTCTAAGGAGTTGGTAAGACATCTCCCCAAGATGAAGTTTGATAGTCACTTTTGTGATGCTTGCAAAATTGGGAAGCAAGTTCACTCAAGTCACACAGCCAAGAATTTGGTTTCGACCTCTCGGTGCTTAGAGCTCCTACATATGTATCTCTTTGGACCTTCCGCCATACGGAGTTATGGAGGTAACCTTTATACCCTAGTTATAGTTGACGACTACTCTAGATTCACTTGGACTAGATTTTTGGCGTCTAAGAATGAAGCTTTCGATCACTTCTAAACCTTTAGTCGAAGAATTCAAAATCAACTAGGATGTTCAATTGTCTCTATTAGGACGGATCATGGTAGGGAATTTGATAATGAAGTGCAATTTGGTGCCTTTTGTGAAGCTCATGGTATTACCCATAACTTCTCGGCTCCTCGCACTCCACAATCAAATGGGGTAGTTGAAAGAAATAATAGGACCATCCAAGAGATGAGTAGGAAGATGTTAAATGAGCAATCTTTTCCTCAAAAGTTTTGGTCCAATGCCGTGGACACATCGACTTACATTCTCAACCGAATTCTTGTTCGACCTTTTCTAGGAATGACCCCCTATGTGATTCTTAAAGGTAAGAAGCTCTCATTGGAATACTTTAGGGTGTTTGGAAGCAAGTGCTTCATTCTCAACACCAAATATTACCTTATAAAGTTTGACCCAAAGTCTTACGAAGGTATCGTTTTAGGTTATTCTCAAACTAGCAAAGCCTACATAGTACTTAATAGAACCTCGGGTGTAATTGAAGAATCACTTAACGTGACATTTGATGAAACCCCGACTTCATCTAATACACCACCTTTGGTAGATGATGACTTAGATGAAATAGACATAGTTAATGCCAAAGATGTTAGAAACATAGGAGTTGAAAACCTTAGTGTTGAAAAGGCAGTAAACATTAAGGAGTCTAAGGATCATGCTCTCGATAATGTCATAGGCGAATTAAATCAAAGGACCCTAAGATATCAAGTCCAAAATCAAAGTAACTTCTTTTGTTTCGTCTCCTTGATTGAACCAAAGAATGTTAAAGAAGCTTTGATGGATGAGAGTTGGGTCATCGCTATGCAAGAAGAATTGAATCAATTCATTGCTAATGACGTTTGGGAAACTTTTTCCTCCACCTAGAAGTTCGACCATCATAGGAACCAAATGGATATATAGGAATAAGTTATATGAGAATGGTGTTGTGTCTCGTAACAAGGCTAGACTTGTAGCTCAAGGCTATAATCAACAAGAAGGTATTGATTATGACGAGACATACGCACCCGTAGCTAGATTAGAATCCATTAGAATCCTCTTAGCTTACACTTGTGCTTTAGACTTTAAGCTTCAACAAATGGATGTAAAAAGTGTATTTTTTAACGGTTTGATCAATGAGGAGGTATATGTGGCTCAACCTCCTGGCTTCATTGATTTTGAGAAACCGGATCATGTTTACAAGCTTAAGAAAGCTCTTTATGGTCTCAAACAAGCACCCAAAGCTTGGTATGATAGACTTAAAGCATTTCTTGTAAAACATGAGTATGCCATGGAGATGGTAGACAATACACTCCTTACAAATAAGAAAGGTTCTCACCTCATTATCGTACAAATATATGTTGATGACATTATATTTGGTTCAACTTGTCAATCATTGTGTGATGATTTTGCCAAAATCAGGCATGACGAGTTTGAAATGAGTATGATGGGAGAACTTAACTTCTTTTTAGGACTCTAAATTAAACAAATAGACTATGGTATTTTCTTTAATCAATCCAAGTATGTTAAAGAAATGCTAAATAAATTTGGATTAGAAGACTCTAGGCCAATGAAGACCCCTATGGCCTCGGATACTAAACTCACCGTAGAAGATGATTGTGAGTCGGTAGAAAACACCAAATATAGAGGTATGATTGGTAGTTTGTTGTACCTAACGGCAAGTCGACCGGATATAATGTTTAGTGTTTGCCTTTGTGCTCGCTTCCAAGAGGCTCCCAAAACCTCTCACCTTGAAGCGGTTAAGCGTATCTTCCGATACATTAAGGGCACTATACATTTAGGATTACGGTATCTTAAAGGGGCCGACGTAGAAACCATTGTCTACGCGGACTCGGATCATGCAGGAGACTATGTGGACCGGAAAAGCACTAGTGGAGTTTGTACCTTCATGGGTTGTTGTTTAACTTCTTGGTTCTCCAAGAAACAAACCGCTCTTGTTATATCCACCACGAAAGCCGAGTATGTGAGTGCCGGTAAAGCTTGTCAACAATCTCTATGGATGAAGCAAGCGCTTGTTGATTACGAGATTTCTCTTGATAATGTTCCCATCATGTGCGACAACAAGGGTGCAATAGACCTTAGCAAGAATCCCGTGCAACATTCGCGAACTAAGCACATAGAGATTCGCCACCATTTTCTTAGGGGATAATGTTCAAAAGGGGAACATTTTGATAGAGAAGGTACCCTCGATAGAAAACTTAGCCGATATATTCACTAAGCCACTTAAGAGGGAACCTTTTAATTACTTGTGTCTAGGTCTAGGTATAATGGAACATATTCCTTAATTATGCATTCTAATTTATCAATTATCTTTTATCTTTTGAGTCTTTTCTTTCTTTGAGCTTTAAAGTATAATAAACTCTTTTTGGAAAACTTCTCTTCCCTTTTTCAAAATTCTTAAAGTTCTTTCGAAAACGGTCGAGAAATGTTTTTGCATTGTTAATTCAATCTAAAAAACGTTTTTCATAGCTTCTTGCTATTCATAATGAGCTTACATAATTCATATGTATGGGTCTCTCAAATATAGCAAGAACAAAAGAGAACTATGGAGGATCATTGTGTCATGACCTTGTGTCTAGTTCTACACACCTCCTACATTGATTTTATTAAAAATCTATGTATTTTGGTCTAAACCTTGTTTGGTGAGCTCTTGTGTGTTTTCTTTGTCTATATTTGCTTCTTGGCATATCCCCATGATTAGTTAGACTAAAAAAATAGGATTTGCTGAATTGGAAAATCCTCCCTCATCACCAAACTCAACCCAAAAGTGGGCGGTTCTTTATTGATACCGCGGTTCCCCATTGATAAGGAACCGCCGACTGAGGTAAGGAACCGCGCCCAGTACTCTACTTTTTGGGTATTCCTAAAACTCCAAATTTGTTCCAACACTTTTTGGAATCTTTGTTTCAACTCTTTGACCACCCCTAAATTTTTCTTAAGCTTTCTCTATTTAACCTTAAGCATTTTGCATTCTTTCTCAAATCAAAATGTCTTATTCCCCAAATGAAAGCTTTGATTCTCCTCCATTCTCTCTAATTGATTTCAACCCCAATTCACCCAAGAACACTCAAAATCACATATCTTCTCCTTCTAAGAATGTTGATTGTGGAACTTCTTATCTTCCACCACTAGCCTTTAGTGTTCTACCTTCTTCACATGATAATGTCATGCATCATGGAACATATTGTCAATGTTGTCAATATCAACATCTTGCTATGGCTCACATCTATGAAGAGTTGAATTACATCAAGAGTCTGTTAGTCAAACCTCCTCTTCACTATAACTATGAGATCTCTATCAAGCCACCACCACCTCCTTCCGCCACTATCTTGTCTTTTATCTAAGCATTGGTTGTTTATCTTCAAGACATCTAGTTCAAGTAAATCTTAGGGTTCTAGCTTAACTATGATTAGATTTATGCTTTTTATTTTGGCTTGTGATTGTGTCTCATACATCTTTTTATGATTTATTTCCTTGTATCTTTTATCATGTTTTCTTTTATCATGTTTTCTTTTAACATAACTTATCTTGGATCTTTTGTTTCTTATTTTTTTGTGATCTTTGATATATCTTGTTGGATGTCTCTTCTCTACTACTGACCCTTCTATTTAGCTTGTCACTATATATCAATTCCTTGGTGCCCCAAGCAAGGGGGAGTAAGCACCAAGGGGGAGCATTTGCAAAGTCTGGTTCTTTTCTTCTTCAAAGACTTTTGCAACCTTTTTGCTTCGACAAAGGGGAGAAATGATAAACTCGTCTTCGGAAATCTTGTTTTATTAGATGATTGAGTTTATGGATTGTCGGAATCAAAAAGGGGGAGATTGTTAATGCAATGATGCCTAAAAACTTTACTTGCATTTTTTGGTCTCACTTTGTTTTGATTACGACAATATGTAAAAACAAGCATTTACGAAAACAATGAAAAACGAATTCTTGAGTTCAAGTATTTTTCATTTCAACCATTATCACTTAAGGTATGAACAAACAAATAATTATCCTAATTAAGTGATCAAGGATTTAATCTTTTCTTAAAACTCACTTTTTATTAAGTGTGACAAAGTTTAATTATTAAACTTTCTTTTTAAGAAAATGTTTTATTAAATTAATTATTTGAAAATTTAAAATTTGAAAATGGCATATTCTATCTTGGTTTGGAATATCCTTTCAGGATATTTTAATCCCCAAATTCAAACCAATCAATTAAAAGACAAAAGGGAGCAGACTCTACCCCGGCGGTTCCTTAGCGTCTATGGCAGTTCCTTATCGATATGGAACCACGGGCTCCAATAAGGAACCGCGGGTAGATATAGCCGTTGGATGTTTGTCTTATAAATAGTGGACCATTCTCAGACTTTCAAACCACCTCTTTTGCCCATACATTTCTAGATTCTTTCATACTTCTTAAATCACTCAAATCCTTGATCATTTGTTTGATTACTACTTGTTTATAAGTGAATCTTTCTCCTCTCATCTTTTCCTCTCAAAGTGCAAAGAGAAGAACACTATCATTCTTGAAGTGTTGTGTCTACCTCAAAGATCCAAACTTGTTTATTCATTGTTGTGTCATTATTGTGAAGATCCAAGTAGTTATGTCTATTTGGAAGTTGTGTATGTATTAATGTTAATACTTAGTACTCAAAGTATATTGGTGTAGATTGGTCCTAGCTAAGATTAGGGCTCGAATTTTAGCTTAGAGTGGAAATTGGTTAGGCGACGTTGTGTACGGTTTCTCCACCTTAAGGAGATTTTTGATTAGTGAACTCTCGAGTAAGGAGTACTCGAGGAGTGGAGTAGGAACGAGGAGTGAGCTTCGTTGCCGAACCACTATAAATCCTTGGTGTTTGGTTTGATCTTTCCTTCCCTTATCTCTTTACATTCATTATTCTTTATACTTGTGATTATTAGTTTAGTTGCACTATACATTCATTATTCTTTATACTTGTGATTATTAGTTTAGTTGCACTATTCCTTGTTCATATCGTGTATAAGAAGGTTTCACATAAATACTCAAGCTTAAGTTTTTGAAAAAGAATTTTTTTAAACCAACCTTTAACAAGTAAATTTAAGAAACTATTCAACCCCCCCTTCTAGTTTCTACACCATTGCACCATAAGAAACCCCGCATTAGTTGCTCAATGTCAAGTAAGATACGGGTAGGAATCATGAACACCGAAGCCCAATAAACATGCATAGAGCTAATAACTGATTGAACCAATTGCAACCTTCCTGCTGTTAAAAGAGACTTGATTTTCTAGTCTTGAACCGGATTCTAAACCTTCCAATAAACAATAGATGTTTAAACGTATTAGATTTCCGAACCTTCCTTTGTAAATGAGAGTAAGAACTTCCATTACAAGCATGAACAAATAAAGAGATATCGGATCACCTTGACGTAATCCTCTATTTCCCTTCAAGTACCCGTGTAGCACTCCATTAATGCACAAAGAAAAAGAAGTCGTAGAAACCCACTCCATGATCCAATTAATCATACGAGTATGGAAACCAAACTCAATCAGAATACTTTTAAAAAAAAAACTGTCCACCTTGTCATATGCTTTCTGGATATCAATCTTAAAAGAAAATTTAGGAATACCTCGATCAAGATGGTAGTTATGCATAAGCTCATGAGTAAGGAGAATATTATCCGAGATGCGACGACCCAGAACAAAGGCAGATTAGTTACAACTAACCAAGAACTTCAAGCTCTCCTTACTACACTTTCATATAACCTTGCTATAACACTTAAAGAGAACACTGCAGTACGAGATCGGTCTAAAATCCGTCACTCTAGATGGAGAACTCACCTTAGAAATCAGCGCTATAATAGTATGGTTAAGATCCTTAAGAAGCTTACCATTGACGAAGAATTCACAGACCGCATTCATAATATCACCATCAACAATATCCTATGCCTCCTTAAAAAGGCATTCGTGAACCCCATCCAGCCCAAGAGCCTTATCATTTCCCAAAGAGAAAAGTGCGTCCTTAATTTCATCATCCGAAACATAACGCACCATATGATCAGCCACCCTACATCAAGCTTCCTAACAAACAAATCATTAGTATTAAGAGCAGAAGTTGTACCACATACGTCAAGAAAGTTTTCATAATGCGATATAAAATCACAAGGAACATCCGAATCCGAGCACAAGGAACATTCGAATCCGAGCACAAGACACCATCCGAATTCATCACAACATCAATGGGGTTTCGACTAACACGACCCTTAACAACCTTATGGAAGTAGGCAGTGTTCGAGTCACCTTCTTTCAACCATTCGACCTTCTCCTTTTGTTTGAGGAATCGTTCATGCATAAGGAGAGAAGTGCTATAAGCTTGAACGTAAACAACCTCTTCCTCCCGAAGAACGCGATTAGTAGGATCCAAATCTAAGTCTCACTGCATTATATCAAGCTCAATCCACAACATCTCCACTATGTTATGAAGGTTACCTTGATCAAAATCAAGTTTCCTCAAAGGCTTTTTAAGACCCTTTAATTTTTGAACAACTACATACATATAGATCCCGCTCACATGATGATACCAGCCCAGAGACACCACCTCTTTAAACCTGCCATGTGAAGTAATTAGTTTGGCAAACTTGAACGATCATGGATTCAACACATTATCAATAGGAATACGAAGAACTGCAGGTGCATGATTCGACGTGCGGTACGGTTGGAAAATCGCATGAGCTCCCACATATGAATCCGGGAATCCTGATTAGCTAAGACCCGATCTAATTTTTTTAACACACCATCATAACCCTTAGGTTTCTGACTCCACGTGAAGTTAAGACCAGACCGAGCAACATCAACAACCTCTATATTCTCCACACAATCTTTAAATTCCCACATTGATATATCGATAGAACATGACCCCATCGATTTATCTTCAAGATTCAAGGCAACACTAAAATCGCCAAGAAGACACCAAGGGCGATTCCAAACATACACATTGTGCATACCAAAATTAATCCATAGAGGCCGCCTATGAGTATATCGATTATGAGCATATATAAATGAAAAAATAACTCTTTCTTGACAGCTCTAATCCATATATGAACATGCATAACCTGATCATCTTGAGAAATGACATCAACATCCACCATATTTGAATTCCAACCCAAAATTATTAGAGTAGCTATGGAGCACCACGCACCATTAGAAGCCTAATTATGATTACGAAACAAATGAGAACGAATAAAATCAAGTCGTGAGCTATTCACTTGGGACTCAAGAATAACACACACCAAAAGATTGTTTTCATATAGCATATGTCTAACCTCACATTGTTTAGGGATGAGATTGAGACCCCGTGTATTCTATGAGCCTATATTAATCATGAGGAACTCGAACATAAGGGAGTGCTTGCCCTCTGATTGTCCCCCACCCTGTAGCAGGACGAGAATTAGGCTTCCCAATGATAATGTGTTCATCAACTTCGCTATCACTTTCATTAATAACTTCTAAATCACTCTTCGCATTTGCCCAAGTATCATCATCGCCCTAAACCTTAACATCGTCATCAGACAAAGCCTTAAAAGAATTAGAAGTATCATCATGTGGCTCCTTGGAAGTACTAGGCTTATTAGTATTAATCTTCTCTTTCAGTGTGCTCTCTTTACCCCACCTCAGTGAAGCTTTAGAATTTGGAAGTTTAACGCCTTCAAACTGCCTAGGATTGCTTTTAGCCTTTTTCTTCTTATTCGTTACCAAAGTGAAGCCATCTGATGCGGCCACACTCACATCACTACTCTTGCTTTCAACAGGATTAGGTCGCTTAGGACAAGACACATCCGTATGACAAAAAACATGACACTCATTACACATTGAAGGCTTCCAATCATACTCCAAAGGCATACTCACTTTAGTGTGTCTAGGACCATCAACAAAGGGAATCACCATTGTAACAACATCCTTAAGGGCCTTATCAGTCGTGACTTCCACAAGCGCACACGCATACCCAATTATTTCCCAAGCCTCGTCACATATTTAGTTCGTAAATGCATCAAGTATGGTTGGTTTACCAATTTGTTAGGTTCATATAGTGTTGACTATTTAGTCAAACTACCAATAAGGTCGGGTTTGGTCCTTTCGTTTTGGTTTGTTGTTAATTTTGGACTCATATGAATGTTACTATTCATATAATGAATGTTAACATCCGCTAAGGTCATGGACTAACAAGGTTAGTCCTTAAAAGACCAAACTTGTAATTTTTGATACATTAAGATTCCTTTAGGATATTTGGGATATTTGAAGTACCTTTTGAGTATTTTGGATTATTGGGAGGGTATTTTGGGTATTTTAAGGGACTTAGGGTTTTAATACTCCGTTAAGTGCAATCTCGGCTTCGGTCTTGTGCCATTCTTCGTTTCTCGTGTCCGTTTTTCCATTTCTTGATTGTTGTCTTTTGTTTTCTTGATATATGTACCTACACACATTCAAACAACAAACACACACACATAAATGCAAAATTTTGATGATATTAACCGTTTTAAAACCGTTTTACGAGAAGTAAAGATGTGTAATTACGTTCATATCATTTTGGTTTTTCAGTTATTCAATAATAGTTGTATCTCACGACATCATCCCGTCGGTATTAAAATTATGAAATTTTAATTCCAATTAAGAACCTTCAATTCCTCGAATTTTTTTGAGTTGCCATAAAATCCATTTTTTAGCATGCTCTTGTGGTACCTCTTCTTAGACCATATACATGAAAGCTTCTTTGCCATTTAAAGATGATCTCACCAATTTCGAAGAGTCAGAATTTTTATTCTTAGAAGGCTTTGGTTTTACGAAGGATGTGGTATTATTTCGTCTTGAAATAGCTAATTCGATTCTTCTACTTCATCATTCATGTGACCTCCCATGCCTCATAATGGGCAAATGCAAACCCCCCAAGGGTTAGCGAATTTCTTATAACAACGAGCTAGCGACATTGAATCATTTTCACCACTAAATCTTTCATGTTAGACAACGATCCCTACGAACTTGTTGAAATCATCTGTTAGAGTTGTCCACTTTCTCGTGATCATATCATTGGTACGTTTGGTAGATGAAATGCGGTGTATTCATTTTGAAATTTTTGTCAAAATACTTTTGTATTTCGGTCCAAACGAAGTAGTGGGTCCTCGGATATTTGTATGTAAGTTTCAGCCGAAAGTTTTCTTTTGCTTGTATCGAACGGGTATGTATGATGATGGTCCTCCATGTGCTAGGATTTTTTTCGTTTTCATTTTTGATGAGAGACGACTCGGTTTATGAAGCTTGTGATATAAAGTGTGATGGTGACGGTGGTGGTGAGTCGTGTAAAGCGCGTGTGGGTGTTGGTCGTAAAAACTTATCGAGATTCATTTTATTAAAGTATTTTTATTGTTGTTGGTTCATAGTTGTAAATATAGGTAGTATATTAAAGACGAGGCAACGATTTAGGAAAACCGTTAATTGAATTTAAAAGACCACGAATTCGTTGTACAAGGTGAGGTAAGGTATCAATTAAACACTATTTGGATTAGTTACGGATTTGAGAATCAAAGGTTTTAAAAGTAAAAGACGAAGCTACACTACGACGGCTAAAAACTAAATCAAATTACGCGAACATGCAAAACGAGGAAAAATAATATTAAAATAATCCAAAAAAAGAAATTTTTTAAAAACTTCAAAACTTATTAATTTTTACCTAAATAAAACAAAAATGAAATTAAAAATAGCTAAAAAAAGTCTTATTGGGCCTGAAATAGCCTTAATAAAACAAACAATGGACCTTAATGGGCTTTTGGCCCATTAAGAAAACTTTTGAAAAATGAAAAAGTAAACTGCTATCTAGACTAAAAACACAAATTTAAACAAGATTTTCTTGGTTCAAAAGCTGAATATGTGTCAAAAAGCTAGAAATAAGATATAAGCTAGCTTATTGGCCCCCCCTAAGCTTAAAACTTAAGCTGATAAGCTAATTTTTTGCACGCTTCACTCTTTTGGGATAATTAAAACAGTGCAAAAATAAAATTTTGAAAACTTTTGTAATAAACTCAAATCAAATGGTTTAAGTTTATCAAAAAAACGACAAAATGGTCGTTTTTGTGAATTACTTGACCAAATGACTTGAGACCAGTTGCAAAAGCTTGGAAATGAAAAGTTAAGCACAACGAAACTTTGAAATAGGAAATAAGCAATAATAATAAGGCAGAAAAAGCAAATAAGTTATTTATAAAAAGCTAATAAGTTTGAATCCTAGTTAAACCTTAACCAAATGAAACAAAAAGATGGAAAATAGAAAATAAGATAGGAAAAGTGATTATGCGTACAAAAGAAATGTTGTTGCACGACTTGATTAACCGAAATAAGTAAATAAGCCAAAACTGTCTTATTGACCTGCTTTGACCAAGATAAGTCAAAAGTAAAAGAAAAATAAAAGTAACTAGAAGATCATTTAGTACAGATGGTATGTGGAATGAGATGTGAGTGAGAGGTCCAGGGTTCAATCCCCTTGGATCTCTTTTTGCTTGGCAGAATACTTTTTTGTACTTTTAATGGACAAAATAAGCAGTTGGCTTATTTTTGGTGTTAAGACGGTTACAAAGTCTAAAAACACACAATAAACACTACACCACCCACACAGAAGCAATTAAAACATATATGAACAAAAATTCAACAAAATGCAAAGGTGGAAACCAATCTACCTTGTTCTAGGTCACAAGCTGATTTTTGGCTTATTATATAAGCTTCAAATTAGCTCTAAATTCAAGAACAACAACAAACATATAAAGATATACTCTTACACTAGCAATAAACTGAAAATCAAACTTGGAAGTGTAAAAACAAAGCCTTTGATTGATCTGATATGTTTGACAGTTTAAATAGCAAGATTTTGTAATGTGGTGAGCTCAAATCTAGTCCTAAGTGAAAACTATTACTCCTAGACCTATCAGACATATAAGAATATATCACACAACATATAACTATAACAAATCAGACAAACATACATAGATAAAACAAGGATCTATCATATATGATATATTCTAACACAAAAAACAAATAAGAGGCAAGATTAAATTTTTACTCTAAAACTTTTGAATTAACAATTGATTTTAATTAACCTAAACCTAATGAATTAAACAACAAACCCCTAAACCCTAAAGAGCTTGTTTGACCTAGACTGACCCTAGTCCCAAACACCCCTTACACTAGCATAAGCAAAAATTATATAGTAAAAATAAGATTTAAGTTGAAATAAAGTAAATTACAAGTATGAACATCAACAATATCAACAAACAACCGAATTAAGCCAACTAAGCACGAAAAAAGCACGCTAATAAGCATCCACATAAGAGTTCAAATAAAGACAGATTAAGCATCAAGGGGAGTTCAAAGTTACCTTATCTTGACCTACATCCAGACCAAGGTTAAACTGATGCAACTAGCTTAAAGGCTTAACTGAGCTTATGAACAGCTTTTGAGAAGCTTAAATCTACACCAACCAACAAACCACATCTACAAGGATAACATCTACAAACTTCTATCTTTGATTCTTTAGCCTGAAACAACACAACAAAGGAATTCAAGTACCAAGAGCTGA
This sequence comes from Glebionis coronaria, assembly GCA_025667525.1. Classification (NCBI taxonomy): domain Eukaryota; kingdom Viridiplantae; phylum Streptophyta; class Magnoliopsida; order Asterales; family Asteraceae; genus Glebionis; species Glebionis coronaria. The sequence goes on along the minus strand of CM046882.1, from coordinate 68,192,616 downwards.
ATAATAAGCTCTTTATTAGAAGAGCTTATTATGAGTTTTTGGTACAGTGAGAGTAAGCAAAAATCAAAAGGAATGGTTTTCTAAAAAACCTTTAAAAAGGACTTAACAAGTGAACAAAGGGACACAAATGTTAACAAGCTTCAACAAGCAAACTAACGTCAATTGTCAGTTGAAGCTTAGTTAAACTTATTCAAGTTTAGATCTCAAAATACTTTAAACAAAATTCTTGAAAAAGCTTTTGATAAGAACTGAATATTAAAAAGACTTGAAATTAAAATGTGCAGTAATTTACATGACTGATAATTAAAAACAAGAATTTAAAAGGAACTCAGATCTTATATTGCAAAAAAAGTTCACTACAGTTATAAGAAATTTGAAAAATATAAAATCTGGAACATCTGCTGCAATGATATACTACCACTGTATATACTACATGAAAGAAGATTGTACTAAACCCTAATACGAATATGAATTTGCCACAAATACCCTCTAAGAATCTTGGAATATGCTCGCTTGCCTTGTTTGAACTTCGTCTTGGTAAATCTTGTGACTGATGCAGAGGTAACATGATGATCTTGAGCCTTGCTTTTGGTTTGGGAAACACAAAAACGAATCCTAGTCATCCAATTGGTCTCTCTTGTCACCATCCATGGGGAAAAACTTGATGAGTCCTTGTCTTGTAGCATTCTTGGGATGAGCTGGCACAAAATTGCACATGGTATATGGATGTGGTGGGGTTGAATAGCAGAAGCCCTAACCTGATTTGAATTAACTTTTTATTCTTTGGGCAATTAAATCTGGAAAGGCTAGGGTTAGTTTTTGGAGGATTAGTAAAATTAATCCCAAAAAGGAATAAAAAACATGTTACCCGCCTTAATCTTTTATTTAAACTCTAGGCTATTACTAAACGGGTATAATGAAATGGGTTATGTGGTGTTGGGCTATTGTTGGGTTTGGGTTAAAACCGGGTAAAAACTTTGATGTAGTAGCAACTTTGGTCCATTTATTTCATGAAAATATAACCAACCAATTTTCCTTTGTAATTAAGTTTAGAAATGACTGGTTACTCCCTCAAAGTTTTATTAAGCTGATTTGTTGAAGTTCTATGACTTGGCAAAAATGGTCCATCCTTGCATCTTTGGCATAATGACCCAATGGTCCCTCTTTTTGGGTTAACATTCATCAAGGCTTCTTAACTTTGATGAATGACACTTTTAGTCCCTAAACTTTATAAAACCAATTCAAGGACTTGTTTTGTCATTTTTGCATTCTTCAAATACTAAACTTATACTTTCTTCAAACTTGAGGGACCTTAATGTACTTTGTGATATTTGAGAGGTATAAAGTGATAACTTTTGAAACTTGAGAGAACATTCTTGTAATTATTCAAGGGTATTTTGGTAATTGTACATCCGACTTCGATTCTTTTGTACGACTTTGTTTTCCGTGTTTGTCTTTGTTTGATTTTATGATTTCCAAGTGAATTCCCGATATTCGTGCCTGCAAACACACAAATAGAGAAACAAGGATATTTGGCACATATTTGATGATATTTTATGTATTTTAAGTCCGATTTAGAATACGAAAAATGTATAGTTAGAGTCTCATCATTGGTATTGTAGAAACTCCTGATCTTGGTTGATTTGTGTTGCGAGAGGGGATTTTGAAAAATATGGCATCAGGTTTTGAGAATATGATGGCATTGGATTTTGGTTTGCATATTGCGAAAACGATGGTATCGGGTTTTATCGGTGTTGGGAAGAATGGGTTTCATGTGGTGTAGTGGTGACGGGCGAAAATTTTAGTGCGTTGTGCACTCTAAGCCTAGTTACATTAATTAGTTTAAAAAAATATGAATATGAGGTTTTCGTGCATGTAAGATTACATTAAAAATTATTTAAAATAATTATTATTTTAACAAAAAAAACGTAAAATCTGCCTCGTTTGTATCATGAACAATATTAGTGTTTTTTATGATTGCATAACAATTATATATGTACACAACATGCATTTATTTCCCTACACTTTTCCACACCAAAAATCTGTTTTTTTTAACATACACACCAAAATCTGTTGAAGTTAAAGAAAATGTTCAGGGTGCGTTTGGTTGGAAAACATTTTCCATCATTTTCTATTTTTTATTTTGTAGAAAAAGAAAAGGGATTTCTTTTTCCACAAAACGCTTGGGTGTGTTTAGTTGTGGAAAATTTTTCATATTTTTCTGTTTCCAAATTTCTAGAAAAGAGGGGAGTTTTCTTTTTTAAGAAAAAAGTTGAAAATTTAGAAAAGGGTAATATGAGGTTTTCCAATTTTCTATATAAATTTGGAAAATGAAAATTTTGAAATTGTAGAAATTTTTTAGAAAATGATGCTACTAAACAACTTTTCTGTGTTTTAGTTTTCAAATGAAAAATTTTCTAGAAAAATGGAAAACTTTTCACCAACTAAACAGGGCCTTAAAAATTTAGAAAACGTGTTTAGTTGGAGAAATTTGTGTTTTCCATTTTCTAAAATTATAAAGGAAACAAAGGGGGAAATGAATTTTATATGTCTAAAGGAAAACTTAAAAAACAAAAAATGAGTTTTTTTGTTTTGTGTGCAAAATGGTAAAACAGGGATTTTGCATTTTCTAGAAAATATTTTTAGAAAATGATGATTTGAACGCGTTTTCTATTTTTCTTATTTTCTAGAAAACATTTTGTAGAAAACAGGGTTTTTTCTATCCAAAAAATTGCGGAGTAGCTTCCTTTTCCTTCTCCATTGACGTGGGACAAAGAGTGAAGAGATATCGATTTTCCGTGTTAGTCGCTTCCTTAACTTCTTGTTATTAATTATGTTGTTGTTATGATCAAGTTCTTAACTTGCTATGATTATTTACGTACATATAGTCAAACATCAATGAACCAAAAAGTATCCATCGCAAATGCTTTTTATAGCTTTAGTATGTAATGTTACGATAAATGAGGAATGGAGGATGGATACCCTTTATAGCAAAGGATACGTTGTTTCTTGTAAAATATGACTTTGAGCTTATCGATGACATGAATGATTAAATCGAATGAATTCAGCGGTTAGTAATACTTACCACAAATCTATACATGTTTGATATATTGATATATCAATGCAATTTGTTAAAACGAAACCTAGCTAGACCGAATGAAAATTGTCCATGCAGTTGGTTGTTAATTGGCTATCGTATTTTCCGACTTGACTAAATTAAGGAACCACCTTGGTTTATTTGCTTCGCAACTGTGAGAAAGGAACAGGTATACACACAAGCATACATGAAACGGATACATATACAGAAAAAGGCCCTTTGATATATATTTAGTTCTCATTACCTTATTCTTTTGCGCATAGTTAAGTTTCTCAGCTCCGATCCACTGCCGTTGATTAGTTGATTTTTTTTGTATAACGTATATTGAGGTTTGAGATGACATTTAGGACCGATCAAAACTGCACAGTATTTTTCTACACGAAGTTATGTTTTTCAAAAAAGATTGGTTGTATATATAGACTGCAAATAAGCAAGAATGATTGAATCTTTTATTATATCAGCTTTGAAAACCATATGCTTGTGCATGCATATAAAGTACGGATATGTACTGTAACTCTCTAAGTACTAGGAAAATATAATGTCCATGGAAATTTGCTTTGCAATAATAGTACATATATATTCATAATGAAAAAGGAAGGATATATATGTAAGAGAATGTCCACACAATCTCCACAAATTTCTCCATCCAAAAAGCATTGTCAAAGCCATGGCACTATGATCTCCTCTCAATATCTTCCCATTTTCTAGACTTATACGCTTCTGTTTGGTAAATTTCGGGTCCTTCAAGTCCCTGTTCGGAGCCTGGGGGACCCTTTTCAACCCCCTTTCTTCCATCCTATCCCCTCACCTATCAGGAATTATTACGTTGCTTTTTTTCTGCATTTTCTTTCAAAATCTTCGGTTTTGTCTCCCTGTAAAACTTCCCCGAAACAAATTATGTATCGAGGAAGTTATACAGGTGTGGATAAAACGGTAATATTGTTCATGCTTTGAAGAACATCTAAATCAAAAATATTCTAATTTCATTTCCATTTTGGCTGCGTGAGATTATTTGTTTCTTTTCGTTTTCTTTTATCCTTTTCTCAAGAAAAGTTATAGACCGTGGATAAATTATAGCATATAGAATGAATTGTTTGCCATGCCTTAGGAAAAAGAAATCCGACGAAAAGAAATCCGAAGAAAATAAATCAGATAATAAGGAAGAGGGTGAGGGTGAGGAGTTGCCTGTTGCACAACCTAAAGAAGACCCCCTTTCAAAACAACCAACCGGTCCGTTTTTTCTGTCGAAAAGATTATATAATTATAGTTCAAATTTAATTTGAATACATTGTATTTCGTACTATCTATTTTGATTGACATGAAGGATAAACAAAAACCTGATATATTGAGGAAATTCATATGAAAAGTTATTTAGCGAGTATTAGAGACTTGCATTTCTAGGTTGTGAATGAGGAATAATATACTTATAGACTTACCTCACTTGACGTGTTAACCAATCCACAACCACCCTATCTGCCTGTTGCAACAAACTCTATGGTAAATAACATTCAATTCACTTGGATACAGTGAAAAATGCAGATAAAAAGAAACAAGGCAAGGACACTCACGATAGTGACATTGAGAGTGGTGGGGGTGGTGGTGGTGTAGGTGGCAAAGATGTTGTAGCTGCTCCTGTTTCTGTCGTGGTTGATGCTTCTGCCGCTGCAACTACTACGGATGAACCCCCGACATGTTCAAGCCGCACATTCAAATTCAGACAGTTGGCCTCAGCCACCAACAACTTTAAGCGAGAAAATCTATTAGGCGAAAGTGGATTTGGAAAAGTTTATAAGGGAACTCTGGCTGATGGCAAGGTTGTTAATATACTTTAGTACTTAATGATATAATTTGTTTTTTCATCTATAATTCCGTTGATGTAGCTCAAGCGCTCTTAAATAATGATATGATATAAATAATCATATGTTTATACGATTTTATGAGTATGAATCCATATAGGTTGTGGCGGTGAAGCGACTGGATAAACTTGGAACAAAAGCAAACAAGGAGTTCATAGAAGAAGTCATTAAGCTGAGTAATCTTCAACATCCAAATCTTGTTGAACTTATTGGATACTGCGCTGATGGTGAACAAAGACTTTTGGTCTATGAGTACATGCCAATGGGTTCGATTAAAGATCTTTTACATGGTACTTTCTATTCTCTCTTGTCACCGAGTGTTAGTAAATCAACAACACAAACCCTACTAGTACTACTAGAAAGCAATCCAATTTCTTCTTCTATTAGTTCTTTACGTGCTAGCAAATTATGTTTAATAAAAAAAGATATTATGTTAAAGAAAATGCCTGACGCTACACTTCAACTTGAATGACAGACCTTTCTCCAGGGAAAAAGCCATTAGATTGGATTACAAGGATGAAAGCTGCAGCAGGAGCTGCACAAGCCATGGAGTATTTACATGAGAAGGTTAATCCACCTGTTCTATGTCGCAACGTCAAGTCTACAAATGTTTTGTTGGACGAAAAGTTTGAACCAAAGGTCTCAGATTATGGGCTGGTCAATCTAGAAAGTTCTTCTGGTAGTAGTGTGCAGCAAAGAGTCGTGGGAACAGTTGCTTGTGCGCCAGAATATGAATCTACTGGTGAGCTCACACTTAAGTCCGACGTATATAGCTTTGGAGTTGTTCTATTGGAGATTATCACTGGGAGGAAAGCATTAGACACCTCTCGCCCTACAGAGGAACAAAATCTTGTTTCATGGGTAATAATCCTGTTGATCTTTATTAACTTAGAAGTTAACTCTTCAGTTTATAATGTTCTTATTTGAAGCTAATTTTGCTACTTTGTTTAATACAGGCACAACCATACTTTAAAGATCCGAAGAGATTCCAAGAATTGGCTGATCCTATGTTCAAAGGAGTAATCCCAGAAAAGATTTTAAATCAAGCGGTTGGTGTCGCAGCTATGTGTCTACAAGAGGAATCAAGTGTACGTCCATTAATATCTGACATTAGTGGAGCTCTTAGCTTTCTCACGGTAGCTCCAACAGAAGGGTTTACGCCACAACCAGTCCAAGCCGATGCCACCAGCGCGCCACCTAAAAAATACCAATCATCATCGTCGTCAACATCTGATTCAGACTCTGGGTCGGATCAAGAGCTAGACTTAAAGATAGAGCCCTTTAACCGGCCGGATCCTGATTCCTTGCCGGAACCAGAGCCTGAGTCGGAGCATGAGCAAGAGCAGGAGTGGGAAATCGAGCCAGATTGCGAATCAGATCCCGAGACCGAGTCTGACCCTGAACCCGAGCCAGAGCCAGAGCCAGAGCCCGAGCCAACACCTGATGTCACAGACACCGATTCAAGTTCAGACTCAGACTTCGAGCCAGAGCCATTTTCCAAGCCTGAACCAGTCCCCGAGCCAGTGTCTGAGCCTGAACCGGTGCCAGAGCCAATATTCAAGCCAGAACCTGAGCCAGTGTCCAAAACTGAACCTGTGCCCGAGCATGTTTCCAAGCTTGAACCAGTGCCTGAGCCAGAACCATTAACTAGTAATAAAGATCAGCCTGATTCGGACCATGGCTCAATCAGTTCATCTGGAAGCATATATGATGAAGATGCATACAGTGAAGAGGATTTCTCAGATGAAGAAAAACCAAACACATCAGTTCTGGTAAACTCGAAATCAAAAGCAAGAATGAGAGCGAAATCAACCAAAAAGAGAGTCATGTTCAAAACAGAAGGAACGGATTCGATAAAGCCAAGCATGAACAGGGTAAATTCCAAATATAGTAAGAAAAGCGTTAAGAAATCTAAAGATGATTATCAAAGCAGCAGCAACCCAGAAAAGACCAAAAGCATGCGTAAGTCTGATTCGAGGGGAGATGATGATTCAAGTGATATAGAGTTTACAGATGGAAGTGAAGATGAGTTTGATCCTCGAAGGTTTAAAAGTACAATTTCGAGGTTCAATTCACGATCAAGAAGTTACAGTCTCCAGGATTCAAGTTCAGGGGACGAAAAATAACATTTGAACCCAATTATTCTTAGTTTTCATTGATCAAATGGAGTTCAGATTCCGTCTATCACGTTGATCACAAATTTATAATAGACATACGATATTTCCCTCGTACTTTATCTTTGCTATAGTTTGTATTATAGATGTTTGCACGTATTTAAGTAGTTCCTTCTAGCTGTTTGTTGTACAAATTTATATAGTAAAAACACACCAACTTTTACGCCCACATATAGTAATAACCCTTCACCCTCGGCCTACATGGTGCTCGAGTGACGCACATCCAAGCAGCAAAGATGATCATGTGGGGAAATGCACCGCAACGGTAAGCAAAAAAAAAAAAACAGAATTAAACATCTGGCAAAGCTTTTTAAGCATGTAATACCTCTAAAAACAATTACGTACATAGTAACGTTGCTTGAAAGTTGAAACAAAACTCACGCAAACATGTCTCAACCACAGTAATTCTTTCAGCAGTATATCGTTGCCACGCTTTTTCATTAGTTTCGATCTATATTTGATGACATATAGTCCCCAACCGGGTCATGAACCCGGCCCACGGGTACTACCGGCATCCGGCCCATCACGGATGGGTTGGATTAATGTCACTTAAGCTTATGGGCTTGAATGAATAGTGGCCGCATAAGATGTATGCGGCCCACGACCCGGCACGGCCAGAACAGGGTTAGACAGAATTACAATCCTATCCGGATTGGGATTTGTCTCAGAATATGATATACACTCACCATAATTAGAAGATAACAATCAAGCTAATTATGGTGATTATCTTATGCTTGGGGCCGAAGTAACAGTGACAGCCCATTAGGGTTTCACTGCCTATATAAAGACCCCAAGGGTTCCACCAAGGTATTACATTTTCTATATTCTCAACTCACAACCGATTTCTAACCCTAGCCGATTACTTACTCTCACGCCGGAGTCTAATCGTGGGATACGCTCCCACGGTAAGTCTAACGCGTGTTGCTTTAGTGTGCAGGATCTCAGCAAGTTATTCACTTGGTGCAAGAGCCGGAGCCCAGCCTACCCGAATTAAGCCTAATTCGGGTAAAGCAACGATCATCCAACTTTTGTATCAACAAGTTGGCGCCATCCGTGGGACCCAAACACTAAGCTAAAATCAACATCAACGATCTCTTCTAATGACGAAGGGACATCCGCAAGGGAATCCGAGGAACACGAATCCTGGGAACCGAAAGTCCACGGGGGACGTGATACTTATCTCTACCCAATCCCCTGGCAGCCAAACAGGCGGACTGAATAACCGAAACATTTTCCAGTCTTTTGGTGGGGCAGGTACATCCGGCAATACCCCACCACCAACCATCACCATGGATAATCCTGATCCGGGGAGTGCGCCAAAGGCCCCTAACAAGGAGCCGCAAAGGCCACCAATCGAGACAGAATTAGAAGTGGAATCACTCGGCGACGAAGACCTCGAGCGTGTTATCACGCAGAACTTTGATAGGATCGTGCCGGGTATCGCGTCAAGGCTAAACCTAGGGAGGAACTTCCAATCTAGGCTCAACTTTGGCAATACCGCGCCTGACACCTCCCCTCAAACTCAAAAGAGGAGGAGGAGGGCGCGCCCACAAGAACGAACTCCCCTTGAGGAAAACCCTCAACCTCGGAACGTGTTCGAGCGCATAGGGGATCGCATCATGCAGGAATTACTACAATCCCGTGAGGAAGGGGATAGGTCTGACGGCTCTACCGTACGCCCGGTGCTGGAAACGACCGGGAACAATCGCCGCACTAGCATGTGGGATAGCGTGAATGGTGGAAAGAAATCTCCCAGCTCTTCTCACAGAAGTGGTCATCAGCCGAGAAGTGGGGTACCGCCCCTCCTCCCGGCCCTTCGAGGTCTGATTCAGATGACCATCCTCCCAAGCGTCGCCGACCTAGGTATACACCCCCGCCACCATCGGACGATGAGGGATACTATGATGAGCCCTACTATCGGAACGAAGAGGAGGATCTCTCCCGTCCATGGTGCGACGACAGAGAAGATGCCTTCACTCTTCGCATACGGAACTACTCTGAGGATAAGAAGCGCCGTATGACGGCGTGCGTGAAAACCTATGATGGGTTTGGTGATCCTGATGATCACCTAAAGATATTTGATACACAGGCAAAAATTGAACGATGGCCGATGCCTATATGGTGTCAGATGTTCAATTCTACCTTGATTGGCAATGCTCGTGATTGGTTTGAAAGCCTCCCTCCACGAAGTATTGATAGCTTCGGCGAGCTGCGCACTGCGTTAAAAAACAATTATACTCAGCGAAAGAAGTATAACAGGGATCCGGTCTCGTTAGCGACCGTCAAACAACGGCCCGGAGAATCTACGGAGGACTTCACGGAAAGTTTCAATGACGAGTGCACGCGCACAAAAACGTGCCCCGAGCTCCTAAAAATTTCTGACTACATGCATGTCATAACAGACAGGGAGCTAATTAGGCGTCTCAAAGACAAACGACCGGAGAGGTACGACGACCTCATGGAAAGGGTTAGAAACTTTGTAGAAGGAGAAACCTCAGTAGGTGCGGCGTATCCTACAAAGGGAAGCCATAACTATCAATCGAACGACCAGCCCAAGAGGCAATCAAGGGGTCAAAGCACCCAAGGCAACGGAAGGAGCTCGGATTACAAGAGCCAGAATAAAGGAGGGCGGTCGGACGACAAGTTCACCCCTCTAAAGATGACTTACCGAGATATCTTGTTGACAGAAGGGGTGAACTTCCCAAGGCCTCCTCTAATGACAACTCCAGTCGGCCGCCGTCAAGAAAATCGCTTCTGCGAATTCCACAATGAAAATGGCCACGGCACGGAGGAGTGCATCCAGCTCAAAAAGCATATAGAGTCGCTGATTAAATCAGGCAAACTCAAACACCTGGTCAAGGATTGGAAGGATGGGAAGGATAACAAAAAGTACGACAAGAAGGACCCCCAAAAGGACAAGCCTTCAACCATATATATGATCCAATCTTGGCAGCGCCGCACAAAGCAGAAAGTTAGTCAAAGATTTTCACGCGGCAGAGAGATCTCATTCCCTCCCATTACGGCAAGCAACGTACCCGATGCACCTCTCACGATTGAGGTAAGCGTTGGAACACACAACGTTCGTCGTATGTATGTGGACGGAGGATCATCAGCGGAATTACTCTACGAACACTGCTTCGTACAGCAACGACCAGAGATAAAAAGCCAATTAGTACCGGCCACGTCGCCGCTCATTGGCTTTAGTGGAGATACTATCTGGCCAATAGGAGAGCTGCGTCTACTGGTAACCATTGGGGATAAAGAGCATTCCACTACGGCGTGGATGAACTTTATGGTGATACGTTCACACTCCCCATATAATGGTATTATCGGAAGACCAGGGATCCTAGCCATACGGGTTGTCCCATCCACGACTCATAGTATGATTAAATTCCCAATCGAAGGGGAAATTGTTACAATTTACAATTCGATCGTACCGGCATCCAAATGTCACGCCGTGACGACACCGGTCCAGCCTGTTCCCATTAGTGAAGGTTCACCACCCCCCAATTGGAAGGTGGTAATCCACCCCGACTACCCGGAGCAAGAGGTGGCCATAGGGGGAACACTATCAGATAACGGGAAGAAGGCCATGTGCTTTCTCCTAAAAGCAAACCTTGATATATTCGCATGGGAGCCTAAGCATATGCAGGTGTGCCGCGTTCGATAGTTGAACATAAACTTCAAATCCGCCAGGGATATCCCCCGGTTAAGCAAAAGAAGTGTGGTCAAGCACCAGAACGCAGCCAGGTAATACTAGATGAGGTACGGAAATTGGTGGACGCAGGAATTATGCGGGAGGTATATTACCATGAATGGTTATCCATTACGGTCATGGTAAAGAAGCATGATGGGAGCTGGCGCATGTGTGTGGACTTTACGGACTTGAACAAAGCTTGTCCGCAAGACTACTATCCTTTACCAGAAATTGATTGGAAGGTGGAATCCTTATGCGGATACCCTTTCAAATGTTTTTTAGATGCATACCAAGGATACCATCAGATACAGATGGCGGAAGAGGACGAGGAAAAGACGGAGTTTCACACTAGTCAGGGCGTGTATTGTTACACAAAAATGTCGTTCGGACTAAAGAACGCCGGAGCGACATATCAGCGAATCATCGATAAAGCCTTCGACTCCCAGATAGGCCGTAACCTTGAGGTCTATGTTGATGATCTGGTCAACAAGAGCCATACGGAGGAGGTACTTCTCCGTGATATCCAAGAGACGTTCGACACGTTGAGGAGAATCAACATGAAACTGAATCCAAAAAAGTGCACGTTTGGGGAAACTGAAGGGATGTTCCTTCGGTATATGATTAATCCAAACGGCATTAAGCCTTGTCCGGAGAAGACAGACGCCGTAATACAGTTACCGTCCCCTCGGAAACTCAAGGAGGTACAATCACTCAATGAAAAGCTGGTCGGGCTCAATAGGTTCTTGTCAAAGTCCGCGGAGAAGTCACTACCTCTATTTAAAACACTCAAGAAGTGCTTGAAGAAAGGAGATTTCTGCTGGACAAAAGAAGCATAGGAAGCCTTTGGGCAGCTTAAACAGCATCTCGCGGCTCTTCCTATGCTAGTTGCACCCCGACCTAAGGAGGAGCTCATCATGTACCTATCCGCTACATATGGAGAAATAAGCGTAGTCGTTATGACTGATCGGGACTCAGTCCAAACACCGGTTTACATTATAAGCAGAGCATTGCAAGGGCCGAAGCTAAACTATTCATCAATGGAGAAGTTGGTTTTGTCACAGGTGTACGCCGCGAAAAGGCTGCGCCGGTATTTCCAGGCGCACCCAATTGTGGTCATCACTGATCAACCAATAAAACAGATCATCTCTAAACCGGACGTGGCCGGGAGGCTACAGAAGTGGAGCGTCCTACTAGGAGAACATAACATCTCCTATAGACCAAGGACAGCGGTTAAGGGCCAAATTTTGGCATATTTCCTAATTGAGAAACCTGAGGAGGACGAACCAATGGTGTAAAAAGAGGAAATTCCAGCGGAACCATGGGTTTTGTTTACTGAAGGATCTTCGTGCACGGATGGATCAGGGACCGGCCTCATTCTCACGAATCCGAAAGGAATGGAGTTTACATACGCCTTGCGTTTTGAGTTCACAGCCACGAATAATGAAGCAGAATATGAAGCATTGATTACGGGTTTAAAAATCGCCGCTAGGATGGGAGTCCGCAACCTTGATGCCTACGTGGACTCACGGCTTGTCGCGAATCACATCCTAGGAGGGTACGTGGTCAAGGAGGATAAAATGATCCAATACTTGGAGAAAGTCAAGTCACTCATCGCCACCTTTAGGAAGTTTTCCATCAAGCAGGTACCAAGAGGTGAGAACAAGAAGGCGGATGCTCTTAGCAAGATTGCGTCTACAAGCTTCGCCCATTTATCTAAACAAGTATTGGTGGAAATACTCAAGGAAAAATCCATTACAGGAGGGGAAATCGCAACTATAGTTGAGGAAGAGGGACCTACATGGATGACCCCGATCATCAGCTATTTAACTGATTAAACCCTTCCGGGGGATGAAAAGGCGGCACAACGTATCAAAAGGAAGTCGCAGCATTTCGAACTTCGAGATGGTATTTTATACAAGCGTTCCTTCCTACAGCCGTGGTTGCGATACATCGGGCCGCGCCAGGCTAGCTATGTAATTAGTGAAATACATGAAGGGTCATGCGGCATGCACGCAGGCCCCAGATCAGTAGTTGCACGAGCTTTACGCACAGGGTACTATTGGCCGACCATGCATGGGGATGCACGAGATATGATTCGTAAATGAAGCGATTGCCAAGTACACAGGCCAGTACCGCGACATCCACAACAAGAACTAACACCCATCACATCCCCATGGCCATTCTATAAGTAGGGGATCGATATTGCAGGACCTTTTCCTGTTTCCGCAGGAGGCATTAAGTTCTTGATCGTTGCAATGGACTATTTTACACGCTGGATAGAAGCTAAGGCGGTTAAAACGATTACGGGCAAACAGGTAAAAAAGTTTGTTTGGGAAAATATTGTGTGACGTTTTGGTTTGCCAGGCGAGATTATCTCGGATAACGGAAAGCGGTTCACGGATAATCCATTCAAGGATTGGTGTGCGGCGTTGAACATTACACGGCGTTTCGCATCGGTTAAACACCCACACACTAATGGTCTTGTGGATCGGGCAAACGGAAGCCTAGGTGAAGGTATCAAAGCACGCCTAGATGAACGAAGTGCTAAGTGGGTAGACGAACTGCCGCATGTCCTATGGGCGCATAGGACAATGATCAAAACAACCAATGGGGACATTCCATTCGCGCTGGCCTACGGAACCGAGGCCGTTATCCCAACAGAAATTGGGATGCCAACAATCCGCACTGTGGAGGTTAACGTCGTCACGAACGATGAGCAGCTCTGGGTCAATCTATACTTGTTAGAGGAGAAACGAGAGATAGCGGCCATCAATGAGGCCAAGTCCAAGGCACGTATGAAAGCTTATTACGATTTCAGAGTCAAGGGTGTTTCCTTCCGACCGGGGGATTTTGTTTATCGTGCTAATGAGGCAAGTCGCGCGGAGAACACAGGGAAGCTTGGTCCAAAGTGGGAAGGGCCGTATGAGGTCACGGAAGCCTTGGGACTAGGTGCGTACAAGTTGCGTGATATGGATGGCCGTGACTTGGATCGTACGTGGAATATTTGCAACCTTAAACGATGCTACCTCTGAGAGGGCTACGACCTCCTCATGGACACTTCACCGTGGTCGGCTTCAATGAAGATCCATGTATTTTTTGTTTTCATGCTTTCTAGGTTGTGTTTGTCTTAGGATTTTAATTCTGTCAAAAAATCGTAAACGTTCTAATAAAATGTCCTGGTGCCTAGCTAGCTCCACGGCCTGTTCTTGTGCAAATTATTGTCTTATGTATTTCAGATTTGTTTGTTATTTCCATAATGTGCTATTCTTATTCATATGCATTCATTCAAACCGTACATGTACTATTCGCTCCCAGGCGGGGTAAGAGGATTAAGTGAACCTAGTAATTCAACTTGTCGCATAAGAGGGATGCAACCCCAGTGGCGCGGATCATGTATCCTTACTAGACACCTTATTTACAAGACGTTGTAATAAGTTTCCACATGACGTACTTACGTAGTGCCGGACATGATAAAGACACACGTTGCACGTCTAGTAAAATATAGACTAAGTTTTATTCTTGATAAGCCGTGACATGTCATGCGAATGGATACATGATATCTAACGAATATAAACAAGTTTCAATTTTGGATAAACAAAATTTTCGTGATCACCACGGACTTATACATATGATATTCTAACAATGTTTACACATAGTTGTGAATTACAGCCGTTTACATACACGGACGAATAAATACAAGATGTAAATATTTACAAGTTAAACTACAAAGGAGGCAGAAACTCTCCTATTTCCTTCTTCCCTTCAGCAATCATGGCACGGAGGGCCTCGCCACGAGCATCCTTTCCACTCCGCGCCCTGGCCAGATTAGCTTCTAACGCCTCCGCCAAGAGCTTCTCACCCTTCATGACCTTTAAACTGGCATCATATGTTGGCAAGGTAAGCTGGATTGGGTATGGGGTGAGCTTGGCCATGACTTCCTCGTTGGAGGCATCCTTTAAAGCTTCAAGGTCATCTAGGAAGGGGTGCTGAATTTCCCCAAGGGCGGCCATAGAGGTTGATAGTTGTAATTTTACACACCTTTGACTTTAGGAAAAATCAAAAGAGGTAATTAGTGGTAAGTACGACGGTTTAGGAAAACCGTGCACAAATGACCCAAGTAGTTGTGAGTTCGTTCTCAAGGAGGCTAGTGTGTTGTGTAAACAAATGATTAATGTTTATGATTATTATTATGAGAAAATAAATAAGAAAAGGATGACGGTTACGATTATGAATTAAACTAAGACGAAATGTCGTGCACGTAAAACCGTAAAATATGACGAAATTTAAAAATTAACCTAAAAATTCCTAGAAAATTGCAATAAATCCTAAAAAATGTAATTAGAGTTTACAAAAAATTAAATTCACTTAAACCTTTTATTTAATTAAATACTAATTTTTTAATGCTAATTAAAGCCCAAAAAATCAATTTAATTAACAAAAAGCCCAAAATGAGATTTTTTACTTTGTAAACCTCTAAAATAACTTAACTAAATTAAAAACTATTTTTGAAAAATTTAAAAATAATTAAAACTATTTAAAATGATTAAAAACTATAAAAACCTTAAAATAATTCTAAAAATTAATTAAATGACAACAAAATTAATTAAAAAATTTAAAATTCCTAACTTAATGTATTTAAACTAGGAAAAATGAAAAACTTGCAAAAATCTTAAAATTAATTTTTAATAATAAAATAATATTAAAAATCCAAAAATTATAAAAAATTTTAAAGAGTTGCAAACTAGTTTATATTAACCTAATTAACATAGAAATGGACTTGAAGTTACAAAATACCCCTAATGGGTCTCCAAATGGGCTAAAATGAAAAACAGTCCACCTAAAATGAAAAACATTCCTTGTCTAGCTTTAAACAAGGAATGCACGGTTCGAGACTGCTGGAATAATGGCTGGACTTTAAGTTGGATCAGACCTATCTTGGGAGGTACTAACGCTGCTCATATTTCCACTTTTTACCATACCTTGTCTATTTATAGTTTAAATGATTCGGAAGATAAGTGGACGTGGAACATTGATGATACTTTTACGGTTAAATCCACTCGTATGCACATTGATCACCTCTATCTCCTATCGGATGAGTTGGCTACCAGGTGGAATCATTTTATTCCCAAGAAGATCAATATTTTCATATGGAGGGTTCGTCGTGATCGCATCCCCACCAGGTGGAATCTTAGCAGAAAAGGGATCGACATTGACTCTCTTAACTGCCCGATTTGTGACTCTGGCATTGAGAACCATAATCACGTGTTGTGGTTCTGCTCCCTTGCTACCGAGGTTTGGAATAAAATCTTCGATTGGATTGGCATAGCTCCTCCGAGTCCCTCTAACATTCAAGACATCTTCATATGGATTGACGAGCTTCACGTCTCTGCTCCTTGCAAAAGTATCGTGGATACGATCTGTAGCGTCGTCCTTTGGTCCTTGTGGAGCTTCCGAAATGATCTGCTCTTTGGTACCAATCCTCCTAAACGGAGTAATTTACTTGATAAGATAGTCGATTCTTCTTATAGGTGGTATTCAACTAGAAACAAAAGTTCTTCTATTTCTTGGAACAATTGGTTACGAAATCCTTTAGAGATTTCTTCTTTGTAATTGTTTTTCTAGCTTCTTGCTAGTTTTTAATTCAATCTTTGCCGTTCGAAAAAAAATTGGGCTTTTTGGCCCAATAAGCAAAACGTTGTCCAAATAAGCCCAAAATCACCTATCTTACTCAAAATTTAATTTTAAGAACAAAAGTCTAAAGGCCCAAAAGCTGAAAATGTGCTTATCACAGCTTAATAATCAACAACTTATTCTTAATGGGTTTTTTGGCCCATTAAGCCATAAGCTAATGCCATAAGCTCTAATTTGACACACAAGCTTCTTTTGGGATACTTAAGAGATCTGTGGAAAGAAATTTTGAAAAAGCCCAAGAAATAAGCCTGAAATAAGCAAAAGCTCTCTACAAAAAACGACAAAAAGTCATTTTTGAGTTATAGGCCACCTCAAGTGCTGATTCTTGTTGCAAAAGGTTTTAAATGACTTAATTAAGCAAAATCAACAAAAAGTTTTCAAATAAGCACAAAGAGTAAGCTGGAATAAGCAAATAAGCACTTATGAAAAAGTCAAGTCAATTGGTTTTTTAGTCAAACCTAAAAGTCAAACCCTAATATGCTCCAGATTAGTCAAATGGGTCAAATGATGAAGATTGATTACAAAAACTAAGTTGTTGCAAGTCTGGATAAGCTAGAATAGCTTATGAATAAGCTGACTAAGAATTAACACTAGCAGTGGCTAGTTTAGTGGGAAAAGTTGCCACTGCTTGACTTCTTTGACTTTTAATCTTTTGTGGATTTTTGTTGGATTCAAGGCACAAAAAGGCACCCTATTAACCAGTGGGTTATAAGGAGTCAATCACAATCAAACAAACACAAATCCTAACAACGAATTAATACAGTTAATTCAAAAGATCACCAGACATTGCACAGACATGTTCATAAGAAGTTTTCAAACAAATAAGCAGATTTAGCAAGATTAAGCCAACCAAATTGAACCAAATGCACACAACAGCTATGATAAATTCCAATGAACATAAATTAACTAGTTTCATACACTGATTCAAGGTTTAGAACAAGATTCAAGCCAAAGAAAGTCACTAATGAACAAAATGAAGAACACAAATGAGGTTGCTGATATACTTGACCACGGATCCAATTTCAAACACTCAAATCTTTCAAACAGGTTATATAAACTTTGTTTAATCACTTTTTATCCCTAACCATGCATACACTTTATGTGTTTCCAAATTTTTAGGTCAAAACAGTCAAAATCAAACAAGTTATTAGATTTGATGTTTTAAAGAGCAAACTTGGCAAATATCAGAACACAAACACTTGTATAGTAGATATAAACACAAACTAACACTTAGAACTTACTCAAAATCAAACAAGCACCTTAAATTAGTAGACCCAAACACCTCTTTCACTTTTTAATCCAAGATTTAACAAAGCAATTGTGAATTTCAGGTTTACCAAAGCCTAATCTAGCATCATAACATCATTATCATGCAATATTAAGCAGATTCAAGCATAAAAAACAACACATACACCATCAGATCACAAAATCACACAAATCAAGTATTTTTAACAGATTTTGGGTAAGAAGGCTCAAACCTCATGAATGTACATCCACACTCACGAAATTTTGAGCTTATGTGCCTAGCTTAACAAGGCACAAGCTTCCTCAAAGCTTCTAAGAGTAACAAGGTTAGAACAAGCAATATATAAAACTAAAAAATGAAAATGAAAAGCTGATTAATGCAAGCTCACAACACCTTGATAGTCTTCTTATTAGGGTGCTATGATCACTTGTAACCCAAATATTCCAAGGATGTACCAAAGAACTTAGCAAAATATCAGATTTTGGGAAATAGCAATTTCTTGCACAATGTTTAAAAACAGGGTTTAAGACTTAACAATCACCAACATATAACAATAACAAGCGAAGATTAAAGATGGCACTTGGATTTCTTCAACAATTCAAACACGTTTTCATTAAACTTGAAAAGGGATTTACAGAAAGTTGAACAAGGAAAAACCAAGAGCAAATGTGAATGTTGCAGTCTAAGGCCTTTATATATGCTACAATGATATTAATAAAGCTAAAAATAAAGTGTAAACCCTAATGGTGAAGTCCCTGAAATGCCCTTGCAGTTTGAATTTTGGTTGATCATGTGAAGTATCTTGGCTGTTTATGAGGGTGTAAAGGTGGTGAGAATTTGATCAAGGGTCCCAAGTGAGCTTAAGTTTGAAGCAGCTTTGTGGGACGTTGGATGGCTGGCACTATTTTGGCTTCTTCCTCACAAACGTATGCATGGGGTTAATCATGTGACTTGTGTAGTGATGTGGCATAATGTTTAGGAGTTAGGTTATGATTAGGGATAGGTTAATCATAAATCTGGATCTTTATAGGGTTTAATTACAAGTATTTAACAAATCCCCAAAAGTGATTAAGAACACCAAAAAACACTTGTTTGATCCGTTTTGGTTTTTAAATAAGGTGTTAGGCGCCTTAATTGTAACTAATTAATAAATTAGTTAAAACCGGCCAAGTGGAATGCTGATGTGGGTGAATGGTGAGTGGTGATTGGTGGGATGGAGTTAGTGGGGCACGTGGCAGCCCATGACTGGTTAAGGTAAGTATGATGTTTTGGCAGAAATCATCCCTTGTCTTTCTTTCCCCTTTCATTCTTTGTTTAATAGCTAAAAAACTGAAAAACCTTTATATTTGAAGTTTCAGTTTTTAGACTTTTGCCCCAAAAAGTTTCCAAAAGTATTTTCAAGGGTATTTCTTGTAATTTGATGATTCTTCAAGGGTTTTTTTGGCATTTCTTCATTCTTCATGGTCTTGACTTGTATGATTGACTTTGTGGAGGACTAAAAATTACAAGTCTTCATAAATGAGGGACCATTCTTGTCAATTCTTCAAAGTAGAGGGTCCTTTTTGCAATTTAACAAACTTTAAAGACCAAACATATAATTATGAATATACAAGGGTTTAAAGTGTCAATTCTTAAATATTGGAGGACCCTTCTTGTACAATCTTCAATTCTTCAAGGGTTATTTTTGGAAAATCAACACTAGGGCTTGGTTCCTTGTGCGGCTTCATTTCCCGTGTTTGTTTTTGCTTGTTTCTTGTGATCTTTTTCCATTTTCTCAATATTCGTACCTAAAATACACATGGAACAAACACAAGCATATATTTGGCATATTTCATGATATTTAATGCATTTTAAGCCCATTTTGGACGATGAGACTATGTATAAAAGCAGTCTCATCACTTCCCTATACTAAACCATTGTCGTGCCCTCACACAATGCTAGAATAAAGTATCTTAGCATCTCCAAAATTCATTTTTATGCACTTTTATTGAATGATAAACTTGCTACACTACTACTATTACTACTACTTGCGTTTTAGACATAATGTTTGATTTTCATCGCAAAATGGGACGTTTAGGTTCATAGAACAAGAACACGTGAATGTTTCGTTAGAAATAATTTCATCTTCTTCGATTTTCACCCAATTCCATGCCAAGCGTGCAACGAGATCATTGTCATTATAAGTTAGTAATTCTAACACTACTCATATGCCCTAATCACGTACTTATACTCCCATTTTCCTAAGTGGCATCTCTTATATTTTATTTTTGTCTTGAATGTTCACGAGGATACATTTTTTACTTATGCGATGATAGAGATTTAGGTCTAAAAATAGAGTCAAAACGGTGTAACCAAGACCATCGAATAAATAACCCCCCCCCTAATAGACAACGATGTCAAAAAATTAAGTCAACAAGAAGGATCGATAAACACGGTTTTATAACGGTTTTGAACATGAGACTTATTACCAAGACTTTTATACGTCCCCTAACGGATGGGCCTTATTATCATAGGTTTACCTCTATCTTTTATTCAACTTCGCCATGAAGCTTTTATTATGACTTCGGTCTTGCCTTACCTTTTATTTAACCTCGACATGAGGTGTTTATTATGGCCAAAGACGTATATCCTCATGCTAAAAGCGAATTTTGGATCTTTAAAGCTTCAAAGATTAAGGCATAATTCACTTTCAATTTCGCATAGATTTTTCGGCCTTGTAAGCTTCAAATTGTTTGCTTGATTTAGGTGAGCACTTGAAATCTTATTATTAGGTGAAGCTTTCGATTATTCGGGTTGCCAATACTTCAAAACCGTGACGCTGGCGATACCTTAATGTCTTCCCAATTTAATTACATGGAAGATACTAGAAAAGACTAGAAACCAACAATCAAGACTAAACCGCTAAGACAATACTTATTAAGCAAAATTTATATACAAGCGAAGGGAGAATAAGCAAACAACGAGAACACATGAGTTTTTGAAAGAATACGAGTACTCTACGTTTAGCATAGTAACTTATAATTAACTCTATCATTTCTCGTCCTCATTTAAGAGACTTAGCCTGATATAAAGTTAAGGAATCGAAGCTAAGTGCTCAACACGTACGGTCGAGTCAAAAATTACTCTTATTCTCGCCATCGGAAAATCTACATTCGTGTCTTCAGACACTTACAAAACATGAGAAAATTATTAAAATTTGGCCATTTTTAGCCTTATTTTGAAACAAAACGATAAACAAAAAGATAAACTTTGGAAAGCGTGAAGGTTTGGCAAGGCAAGTATCTATTCATCCCTCCATACTAAAGTTAAACATTGTCCTCAATGTTTCGAGTCTAAGGGTAGGATACCCCCATACTAGAGACGTAGTCGAATGCATAATCTAGCTTGGAAAGGGTGTAACCGTTAAATTAATAGCCGTTTATGAAGTGTGCTAAAAACCTAAGGTTAGAACATATAAGGATATATCATGGATATTGAGAAATTCTTCAAAGTAAACGATCGAGTGCTCCCATAAAACGAACACGAGAGGCTCCAATCGTAAAGATCATGATCATCTAAAAACCACAATGCACAAACAACCACGAAACAAAGGTTGGAAGGACACAAATCCCCTCACGTTACTACATTAGAAAGCGATAATATGTAAATGGATAAGCATGGGACTTCCCCCACGAGGCACCTCGTTTTTGATTACCGAGTCATGAGCTCGACTCGATCCCCTCAATACTAATTATCTTTGGGGAAGGTGACTTGGTTGAGGTAGTTCAAAGAGGGAACTTCTCCGCCAAAGTAGTGCTTCAACCTATGTCCATTCACCTTGAAATTGGGGCCATCATTTTGAGCTAGCTCGATGGTCCCATAAGGAAAAACTTGGCTAACGGTGAATGGACCCGACCAACAGGATTTCAACTTGCCGGAAAAGATTTTCAAACGTGAGTTAAAAAGCAATACTTGATCTCCAATGTTAAAAACCCGGTTTTTAATTTTAGAATCATGAAACTTTTTAGTTTTTTCTTTGTAAATCAATGAATTTTCATAAGCAATATCCCTCAATTCATCTGATTCATTCAATTGCATTTTCCGGTGTTTTCCCGCGGTCTCAATATCATCATTACAACGCTTTAGGGCCCAATAAGCTTTGTGTTCGAGTTCAATTGGAAAATGACAATTCTTCCCATACACAAGCTTATAAGGAGTGCACCCGATGGGCGTCTTATGAGCGGTAGGAAAGGCCCATAAAGCATCGTCTAACTTATCCGACCACGATTGTCGGTTCTCTCCAATCGATCTCTCCAAGATCCTCTTCAACGCTCGGTTTGAAACCTCGACTTGCCCACTCGTTTGTGGGTGATAAGCCGTAGAAAGCCGATGTGTAACCCCATATTTCCTTAGGACCCTTTCGAATTGGTCATTACAAAAATGGGTTCCACGATCTCTTATGATCGTACGAGGGGTTCCAAACCGAGAAAACAAGCTTTTCAAACACTTTACTACCACACGAGCATCGTTCGTGGGCAAAGACTTAGCTTCCACCCACTTAGATAGGTAGTCAACGACGACAAGGATGTACTTATTACCACGAGATGATGGGAACAGCCCCATAAAATCAATTCCACAAACGTCAAAGATCTCACACACTTGATGATGTTTTGTGGCATTTCATCGTTTTGTAAGGCTTTTCCTTGTCGTTGGCATGAGTCACATGACTTCACAAGTGCGTGTGCATCTCGGTAAATAGTAGGCCAAAAGAAACCGACATCAAAGACCTTCTTCGCCGTGAGATTAGCACCATGGTGACCACCCGTGGGTCCCTCTTGACAAGCTCTAAGGATATTAGAAACTTCGTTGCCAAATACACAACATTGAATAATTTTATCCGCACAAGTTCGAAATAGATAAGGGTCGTTCCAAAAGTAGAACTTGACGTCACGAAAGAATTTTCGTTTTTGTTGAGTCGTCATACCCTTAATGATGAAGTTCCCCGCATGGTAATTTGCGATGTCCGCAAACCATGGGGTAAATGAATCAAGTTTAGAATTCACTACACCAAGTGTCTCGAAAGGAAATGTTTCGGTGATTTCCTTGTTCTCGTACACATTTTGGTGAGGATCTTCCAAACGAGAAAGATGATTGGCCGCTAGATTCTCGGCTCCTTTTTTGTCAAGGATTTCAGATTCTTGTAGGAGGAGAATCCAACAAAGCAATCTCGTCTTTGCATCTTGTTTAGCCATGAGATACTTGATTGCCGAGTGATCCGTATACACTATGCATTGGGTCAAGACGAGGTAAGTTCATAATTTCTCAAATGCATACACCACGACAAGGAATTCCTTTTCCGTTGTAGTGTATTTAAGTTGAGCCACGGTCATCATCTTGCTAGCATAGTGAATAGGCAAGAAATGCTTATCATGACGTTGCCCCAAAACGGCCCCAATAGCGCAATCACTTGCATCACACATGAGCTCAAAGGGGAGGTTCTGTTGTCCCTAATATGTGATGATTCTAGCACGAATTTAAAGAAAGAAAGGTAGAAATAAGATGAATTTTGGAGAGAGAAACTAGAGAGAGAAAAGAGAGAGAAGTGTGTGAACTTGTGAATGTTAGATTAAGAAGAAAATGAATCACCAACCCTCCTAACATTCTAGGAGGGTAGTATATATAGTCCACCCACATGCAGGCTTCTTTATGGACTATATGGTTTGGGCCGGGATTTCCTTTTGGGATTTATTTACTTATTAATGAACTTTAGCCTAAAGTTAAGCCCGTATAACACGACTAATATACTACCTATTACAACGTTCTATAATACGATACATAATAAACATATGACCGAGCATTCTTTTTTGGCTCAATATGTTGAGGCTAACAATCTCCCCCAATGAGAGGTCATAAACCTAGGTCATTTAGGAAATTTGTAGAGATTACTAATCTCGCCATAAATGAGTCTTGAACGTGTAATAGTAGTCTTGTTCCTTCATGCTGTGATCTTTGAGCCTTTGTCGTTGTCTTTCGACTTTGTCTTTAAGCTTGAGATCTTCAAATCATCCTTGACTTGTCTTTGCCATCTTGCGATCTTGTGTCTTCATCCACATACTCATACTATTAATTGTTGAATATGTCTTTAGGCATGAGTATGTGGTTTCTGAATCATTGACTTTGCTGTGTACACCGTGACGCCACCTTCTCGAGACAAAACATAGACACGGACTGAATGGCTTTGACATTCGTCCTAAATCGGTAGCGTTTTACCTCCGGTCGGTGAAGACCGTTATACGATATTAAATATCGTACCTGTGATCAGGTAGATTCAAATAAGAATCTCCTTGACAGGGTTTCGCGGCTGTACTAGCCGTTCTCTTTATTCGACCGTCTCAAAGCAAGACTGCGAACATAAAGAGTGAATCAATTGGATAGATATCCGCTTGATTAAAGTCGTCAATTCAAATTCCTGGAACAAGTTTGATTCATTAAGAATCTTACCATTGTTGCTTTCCAGTTGACACAAGCTTGATTCGTAAGAATCTCGCAAGTTACCTACCGTAGCGCTGTTTGATGTTGACGCTAGAAGGATTTCCATTCGTCACTGTGAATATTAATGAATATCACTCTGAATGTTCTGACAAGACCATAAAGATATTGCGTAGAAACCTGAAACGAGTTTGAATCAATTCAGAATCAAACCACCGTTGCTTTTCAGTTTTACATATGTTCAATTCATAAAGAATCTTGCATATGACCTACCGCAGTGCTGTTTGATGTTGACACTGGAAGGATTTCCACTCATCATTGCGAATACTAAGTAGTATCACTCTGAGTGTTCTAGCAATATCACAAGGATATAGCGTAGGACTCTCTTGATCTTCATCCGTGTGTCCTAACGAGATTTGATTGATCTCTTGGCTCTAGACTCGATTTGTGCACTTTTAGTGGTCGGAGGCTGGAGCAGATGCCACCTATTCAATATCAACTATCTCGGAGTGAGAAAGTCAATAGAAGTCGTGTTGATCTCCATGACAATGAAACAAACTTCTTTTAAGAGGAGCCTGAGTAGCTAGGAAAGGGTTGTGCTACACATCACTGGGTCCATGATGAGTTTGTCTTCATGATGAGTTGACCCAGTTTCTGCCTAATTTGTATGGAGGACTTCTTTCTTTACACCCTTTATCCTTACATTTCTTTTTCATTCTTCAACCCCTTCAATGCTTACCAAGACATCATTAATAGCACCTTGTTGTGATTGTTCCAGTGCTATTATCAATACTTAGTCGGCATTCAGCTACGTTCACATTCTACTCCATCTTTCCTAAGGACTTCTAATAATCTATTGGATTGTCCCTGGGAAGATCCCTCCGGTTCTGGTTGAGTAGTATCACTCTGAGTGTTCTAGCAATATCACAAGGATATAGCGTAGGACTCTCTTGATCTTCATCCGTGTGTCCTAACGAGATTTGATTGATCTCTTGGCTCTAGACTCGATTTGTGCACTTTTAGTGGTCGGAGGCTGGAGCAGATGCCACCTATTCAATATCAACTATCTCGGAGTGAGAAAGTCAATAGAAGTCGTGTTGATCTCCGTGACAATAAAACAAACTTCTTTTGAGAGGAGCCTGAGTAGCTAGGAAAGGGTTGTGCTACACATCACTGGGTCCATGATGAGTTTGTCTTCATGATGAGTTGACCTGGTTTCTGCCTAATTTGTATGGAGGACTTCTTTCTTTACACCCTTTATCCTTACATTTCTTTTTCATTCTTCAACCCCTTCAATGCTTACCAAGACATCATTAATAGCACCTTGTTGTGATTGTTCCAGTGCTATTATCAGTACTTAGTCGGCATTCAGCTACGTTCACATTCTACTCCATCTTTCCTAAGGACTTCTAATAATCTATTGGATTGTCCCTGGGAAGATCCCTCCGGTTCTGGTTGGATCATAGGACTTAAACCTAACCACCCTTTTGACACCAATAACGTCGTGAATTAAAGATGTTGTGGGTATTTGATCGTAACCATGAAAACCACTTTAAATTCTAACAAAGTATTTGAAAAACATTTAACACCTTGCTAGTTTTGTCGTTTCAGAAATGCTCCCCCTTCACATGTGCATCGATAATCGAAAATGTTTCGCACATGTAGGTAAGAGTTAAAGTGCTTGAGTCTTATATTAGATCACATTTTAATCACATTTTCTCCCCCTATCTCTAATATATAAAATCTTTTGATATTAGAGATACCAAATTTGATTAAAATATATTTTGAAAAAATAGTCTTGAAATCTCCAGGAGAAAGATGTGTTAATCTATTGCATGAAGTTAAAATGCTCCCCCTCAAAAATTGATCCAATTGAATTGTCATTGTGAGGATATGATCCACATTTCGCTTTTTGAGGATGGGAGTTGTTGAACACACAATTTTTGAAAGATTTTGAATATCATTGAAAAATTCTTGAAAAAATTGTGTTCAACGCTTTTTGAAAAATCAATTCTTTTTGACGAAATGTTTTTCTAAAGCATTAACTTGAGTTCATAGACTTTGAATGTCTTGACGAATCCACTCAAGTGTAAGAAGATTTCTCTTCTTTTGCTGAGGGTAAGGGTACTAAATCGTACACTCCCCCGTGAATATCGATCCGGGTTGCAATCTGAAAGTGATTACAAGCCATTGTGTTGAGCTCAAAACGTTGAATGTTTTGTGACAAGCTCAACCCGTGATAGATTGCTCTACCCGTTGTTTGGAAATATTTGTCCAAAATAGACAATTTCCTTTATTAAAAGAAGAAATGACATGTTTTGAAAAATATTTACAACTTTCATTCGAGCTTTATGTACACACCCGTGTCGTTATTGAGCGACATTTCTAGGCACGTCCATATTATCGATACTGAAAGACATGTCGAGAAGAATATTTTTGGATTTTGAAAGATTTTTAATTTTGTGTTTTGCTTTTATGTGTTTTATATTTTTGTATTTTGCTTTTTCAAAGATATTTACAAGTTGATGTTTGATATATAAATCAAGCAGGCACCTTTGCTAGAATCTCCAGGTCTGCTGGAGTCAAACATCTCATACCAATTTGCCTAACGAGGTACTCAAACCTATCTTTCGACAGAGCTTTCGTAAACAAGTCGGCTAATTGGTAATCCGTTCCAACAAAGTATAATTCAACGATACCTCTTTCAACTTGTTCCTTTATGAAGTGGTATCTGACATCAATGTGTTTCGTGCGGGAATGCTGTACCGGATTGCAGGAGATGGCTATGGCGGACTTTGAGTCACAGTACATAGGTACTTTATCAAAGTGGAAGCCATAATCCGTGAGTTGTGTTCTCATCCAAAGAACTTGAGCACAACACGCAGATAGAGACACATACTCCACTTCGGCTGATGAAAGTGACGTGCAATCCTGCTTCTTGGAAGACCATCCCACAAGCTTATCTTGACCTAGAAATTGTGCACCACCAGAAGTACTTTTTCGTGTATCAAGACACCCTGCATGATCAGAATCTGAATAGGCCGTTAGAAAGAAACCGGTTTCCCTCGGATACCAGAGTCCCAAATGAATGGTATTCTTGAGGTATCGAGAGATCCGTTTAACCTCCTTGAGGTGCTTTTCAGTGGGTCGTGCTTGATATCATGCACAATAACATGTATCATGATGAATAGCAGGTCTGCTTGCTGTCAAGTACATAAGGGAACCAATCATGGAACGATATCTCGTTTGATCGATGGCATTTCCCTCCAAGTCAGCATCTAGCGATGTGGTTGATAATGGTGTCCCAACGGGGTCACATGAAGTCATACCATGCTTTTTGATTATCTATTGACAATACTTAGCTTGGTTTATAAAGATACCACTTGGGGATTGGTGAACTTGAATTCCTAGAAAGAATTTTAGTTCGCCCATCATAGACATTTCAAATCTGTTGTGCATTACTTTTTCAAACCATTTTGAAAGTTTTGGGTTTGTAGACCCGAAAATAATGTCATCAACATAAATTTGCACAAGCAGAATGTCATCCCCATATTTATAAGTGAACAAAGTTAAATCAATGGAACCTTTTGAGAAACCTTTGGAGACCAGAAATTTCGAGAGCTCGTCGTACCACGCCCTTGGAGCTTGCTTGAGTCCATAAAGTGCTTTGTGGAGACGATACACCTTGTCAGGATAATGAGGATCGACGAATCCTTCCGGCTGCGTGACATAGACTTCTTCCTTCAAAGGACCGTTAAGAAACGCCGTCTTTACGTCCATTTGATATACAATGAATCCCTTATGTGCAGCATAGGCAAGGAAAATCCTGACCGCTTCCATTCGAGCAACTGGTGCAAATGATTCTTCAAAATCAATACCCTCTTTCTGTCCATACCCTTTAGCCACTAGCCTAGATTTATTCTTGATGATCGTGTTCTCTTCATCCATCTTGTTTTTCCAGATCCATCGAAGATTTAATGGTGTTACATCGTATGGTCTGTCAACAAGTTCCCAGACATTAAGTCTTTCAAACTGTTGAAGTTCATCCGTCATCGAGTCAATCCAAGCATGATCAGCCATGGCTTCTTTGATGTTTTTCGGTTCAGCAGTACTCACGGCGAGTGCGAACATACAAACATCGCCATCGGTTTCAAGTTGTCGTCTTGTACGAACGGGTTGTGAAGGGTTTCCAATTACGTGAACCAAAGGATGATCTCGGGTCCAATGATGTGTTGAAGGATGTCGTTGATAGAACGTATGCATATTTGACGGATCAACATGGCGAGTAGAAGACTCTCCAGTTTCATGTACCGGTGTACCGAATGGGTTGATAAATTCGTCTTCGTCAGATAATGCATCGTCTGCTTGATGTGTGTTCTCTGGAGCAATGACAGTAGTTGTGGAGGTTGTAGGATCGATTGTTGAAGTGATATTCTGAGGAGGTAAATCTGCAACAACCCGTGTTGAAGTAGATAAAGTTGTATCCTTTTGTTGACGATGAACGGTATCATCATTCTTATCATGAGTGACAGCGGAAGACTTCGATGCAACTTGTTTCTCCCCCGTGAAATATTCATCATACATTGGTCCATATAACATTTCCAACTCTTCAAGTGTCATGTCCACTGTCATATCTGCTCTAGGAACATGTTCAGGAACCAGCTTTGAACTTGACGGTTCATTGCTGTGGTCTTGAGTTTCGAGTTCCGTGCGGTTGTGAACGGAAGTCGTTTGTCGTTGTGGATCGGGACTTAAACTGCTTTGTTCAAGTGCCATTTCTTGCAATTCATCAAATCTGATATGAATAGTCTCGACTATCAATTTTGTTCTCTTGTTGTACACTCTGTATCCCTTAGACTGAGTTGCATATCCCACTAAAATGCATGCATCACCTTTCTCTTTCATCTTGTCTAGATTTTCACCATCTCGAATAATGTAGCACGTACATCCAAAAACGTGAAGGTGTTTGAGTGAAGGTTTGCGATCATTAATTATGTGATATGGTGTCTTTTCGTGTCTTGGGATAACTAAGGAGCGGTTTTGTGTGTAGCATGCTGTTGACACGGCTTCGGCCCAAAAGTATAGTGGAAGTTTTGAAGCGGATAATAATGTTCGAGCAGCCTCAACTAAAGTACGGTTTCGTCTTTCAACAACGCCGTTTTGTTCGGATGTTCGAGCAATAGATGTTTCATGTTCAATTCCTTCAGCTTCAAAATAGTCTCTCAGTTTTGAATTCAAAAATTCAGTACCTCTGTCAGTACGAACCACTTTAACTTGAG
This sequence comes from Glebionis coronaria, assembly GCA_025667525.1. Lineage (NCBI taxonomy): Eukaryota > Viridiplantae > Streptophyta > Magnoliopsida > Asterales > Asteraceae > Glebionis > Glebionis coronaria. Next base: position 68,163,108 of record CM046882.1, on the reverse strand, counting down.
CTTGAAGACCACGTTGTATCACTTTAAGGAAGCTGATGAGAACATCGGGTGTTTCATCCTTGGATCTCAAGAAGTGAGTCCATGTGTACCTTGAGTAGTCATCGACAATTACCATAACGTATTTCTTCCCATTGATACTTTGAACACGCATGGGACCACACAAATCTATATGAAGAAGATCTAACCGTCCTTTAGAGCTAGGTGTAGTCTTTGTCTTGAAACTACTCCGTTTAGCTTTACAAAGCTCACAAGAAGAACAAAGATGATCTTTGATGAATTTCAAGTTAGGAAGGCCTCGCACAATATCTTTCTTGGAAAGCAAGTTGATGGTATCAAAGTTAAGATGAGATAAACGTTGATGCCATAACCAAGCTTGAGTCGTTGAAGCTTTAGCCATGAAACAGATTGGAGTTGAAGATGTGGAGTCTTGTAGTGAAATAGTGTAGAGATTAGTACCCCGTGTTCCGGTAAGTAAGTCATTCCCATCATAATCACGAACAAAACATGTCTTCTTTCTAAAAGCAACCTCCAAATCCGCATCACAGAATTGACCAACCGAGAAAAGATTATGATTGAGCCCTTCGACGTAGTAAACCCTTTTGATAGTGATATTCACCTGAACCAAGTCTCCATATCTTAGGATCGGTGCAAATTGATCATTTCCGAATCGGACCGTACCCAGGAACTTCTCCACGAAGTTAATTAGAATCTTGAGATTCCCCGTCATGTGCTTCGTGCATCCGGAGTCCATTATGAAGAGAATTACTTCGATCACCTGCAGAAGAATTAGAATACGATGGAGCATTTGCTAAATTGGATTCCATGTTAGTTGTGATTTCCGATTCATTAGTTTCCCTAGTATCATCACTTAGAGGCACACTAACGCTCGTAGTCACATTTTCTGTCCTACCCTTAGGCATCCATTTATATCCTGGAGGACATTGATTAGCAAACCACCATTTCCAAGGCTTGCTAGCAGATTCATATAATTCCCTAATTCTGCTTCTAGGGTTCTTAGTGGTGGAGTATGATGCAATACTTTTCTTAGGGGGGGTTGCACCAGAATGGTTCACTTTGCGTTTGGGTTTTCTAGCACTAATAGGCATCACAGTTTGATTCTTAGTTCTAGTTTCTACGCTTTGACATTATTCGAAACACACATAGCATGATTAGCATTAGCACACTTTCCACATTTCACACAAACAAACTTAACTTTCATAGCATTCAAAGTCGAATCATTCAAATCGTCATTACACGCGATTATAGACGTTTTATTCTTATAAACATTGAAAATCCTAGGGTGGTCTTCTACTTCCTTCATCTTCCCTTGACTTTTGTTTTGCCAGACCTTTTCATTCATGTGAGTGCTCTTAAGCTGGGGCCGGCTAACACTAGCAGTGGGGACTACTCCTGTAGTAAAAGACACACGTCTATTAGTGTTTCTAGAAGTCTGAGGTGATTGACTTTCTTTGTTTTGTGTGGGTTTAGTGGCCAATCCATACATCCCTGGTTTAACCACATTTGTGTTCTTAATGCTTTGTGATCAAATATGTGTTTTGAGAGTGTTTTGTGGTAACCTATCCTTCCCATCCGTCTTGGGGGAAAACGCAGGTTTTGCAAATGCAGAATTAGAGAAAACAGATGGTTTTCCCAAGACAGAGGGTATAGTCACTTTTTGAGCATTGGGTTGTCTTACAACAGGTTTCTTAACACTAGGTTCCACAATCTTCCCACCCATCTTAGCAATGAGTTTCTGCAACTCTGCTATCGCTCTGTCCCTGTCTTGTAACTGAGCTTTCAACCCTTTAATTTCCAAATTCTGTTCGTTCATTTCTCGAAACGTTTGGGAAAGTTTTTCTTGCAATTTATTATTATGTGGAAAACTACCAACGTCTTTTTGCAAAGCAAGTTCAAGAGAATGACAATGTTTTTGAAGGAAATCAGTTTTGTGTTGAAGTAACTCAAAAACCTTTTTATCAACATTTTCTTTATGTTTCTAAAGCTCAAGTTCAAGACGCTCACACTCTTTGATTTTATCAAGATATTTGCATGCAACATCAGAATATTCATCGATATCAACACAATATTGAAGAGTAGCACACAAAATATCTTTGGAGAGACATTCTTCTAAGAGTAGATCATATTCGTTTGAAAATTCTAATTTGTCATTTTGAAGGTCATCAATTTCTTTTTCAAGAGACTCAAAATATTTCAAATCATCAAACATTTCAGACTGAATTAAATTTTCAAACTCAAGAACATGTTCTTTTATTATTTTTGTATTTGGTATTAAAAGTTCTTTCACAAGCACAGTTATGTCGTGAGAAATCTCGGTTTTCCACTTATCCTTTTGACGTTTCTCCCAATCGCTTTCAACAATTGATTGAACATTATTAACGTGGTGTTTAAGAAAACCAAGTATTTTTCTACTTTTGCTTTTAGAAGCATCTAGAGGCAAATAGTTAATATATTTAAAAACATTAGTTTTCCTCTTAGTGGCAAAAGCTTTTTTCCATTGAATTCTTTTTTGTTTGCATTCTAAAAATAATTCCTCATGAGATTTCTGTTTTTGTGGAGTGAAAAGACCATAAAGACTGTTTTCATAAGCATAGTTATATGGTTTCACAAAATCTTTATTGACCGGTGATCTACTCTCCTCATCCCAAGGGGACGTCTCTTCACTATCAATGTTAGCTACAGGGCAGTCATTATCAGTCCTTTCGGACTCATCAAGATATAAGTGAGGGTTCGCAGCTTGAGCTTGTTCGAGGTACTTGGGGGTGGCAAAGCTAGGTTGACCCTTGAAAAACGACCGAGGTGCTATCATTCTTACGGTTTGAATAGAGTCATGTGTATTATAAACAACTTTTTTCAAAAAATCGACTTGTTCTTCGAGATCCTTTACTTTTTCAGTATCTTTGCTTTGTCTATTTTTGAAATCTTGTTTTAATGTTTCAACCTCTTGTTTCTTCTCGTCAAGAATTTTAGCAGAATCGGTGGTGTTCATAGAAAGCCTCTGTTCAAGTTCATTAACTTTTGTTGTGGCAAGGTACATTTTTTGACGTTCATCACTTAATAAAACATTAAATTGACGTTTTTCTTTAGTTAACAAAGCAAGAGCTTCATTGTATTTATTTTCAAAATCGTCCTTTTTAACGTTGATGACACGACTTTTGTACCCCTCAAGCTCGTTGGTCTTTTGAAGAAGCTCAGCCCTATAACTATCAATAGTCTCACTAGATTTTATAAGAGCGGCTTTGCATTCTTCAAAGTTTTGAGTGAGCGCTGCGTTTGCCTTCTTAAATTGCTTTTGATTCTTTCTATTTTCATTGACATCTTTTTGTAAACTAGCAATTAAATTAGCAAGCGCGACACGCTCCTCGTCATCATACTCATTTGCATGTTGATCATCCTCAAACTCATTATTGCACATGTCTGATGAATCGGGTGTGGTATTGCTATCAACCGTTTCCATCATACACGTGTCAGTAATTGTTGTTGGTAGCTCACTATGCTCATGTGTATCACCAAACACATTATATTCAGCATCATCTTGTACCTTATCAATTAGCTCGGTATCAAAGATAGGACCATTGTCATCTTCAGTGACGTTAAGGACCTCATGAATCTTTGCCATGTATGAATAATGTGCCTCGAGTTCTTGGTCGGAGAGTTCATCATCTGTGTCGTCAAGCATTTCTCCTTCCTCAGCTGATAACTTGATTCCAGCTTCCATTTTCTTGCACAACAACATCTTTTCCTTATGATAACCATAATCTTTAACCCTCTTTGGCTGCCTACATTCCTTAGCCAAATGCCCAAAACCTCTACAGTTAAAACACTGAATCCCACTTTGTTGCACAACTTGAGTACCAACAGTTTCCCTATTTCCAACAACAGTAGCCACCCTCTGATTATCATACTTAGGTTGTCGATCATACTTTGGAGGACTCTCAACACGTCTTCGTGTGTCATACCTTGGAGGACTCGGTGCATGGGTGTTCCTCGTGTTTGAAGATGTTCGAAGGTTGTTGTTGGTGGGTTTGTAGATTTTCTTATATTGCTTCATAACGAAAGCCATTTGTTGCTTGAATTCCCTATCCCTTTGAGCTACTTCTTCATCACTGTCTTCTTCGGATGATTGCTCAGGTATGGGTGATGGTGCTCTTGCAACTTCTTTGCCTCGGGATCGTGTTGGAGCATGTGACTTAGAGACAATGGATGATCGTGGTGATGATGATTGAGTAGAGTAGGTCTTTGAAGTACGGGAGTGATAATCTGGGTAATGTTGAGTGGTAGACACCAAAGCAAGTGGATTGGAAATCTTTGCAACTCGTTCAGATCGAAGTTCATTTGCCTCATTTTGAAATTGTTTCAAGATGTCAAAGAGCTTGTGATATGAAACTTCGTCTAACTTTTGTTGTTGTTTCACCAAGGTGACAAACCGTGTCCACTCTGGTTGAAGTTGCTGTAGAAATTGGACATTGACTTGCATGGTGGAAACTTGCAAGTTGTTTCGGGTCATATCATTCATCATCTTGTAGAATCGGGAGTAATAAGAATCAATTGATTCCCCATCCTTTGATGTAAACTTGCCAAAGTTCCAAAACATCTTAGTTTTCACATCTTTTTTGTTAAGTGATTCACCTTGTTGCAATCTTTCAATGGCCGTCCACATTTCTTGAGCAGTAGGACATGCGTCAACCGTAGAGTAAATTTCATCTCCAATGCCACTGAGAATTAAGTAGATTGCTTCCTTCTCTGCATCAAACCACGCACGGTTCTCTGGTGTGAGGTCGGTCCTCTTTTCATCACGTTCATATGCGGGTTGTGCGTCACTTGTGTCTGTGGCTGGTACTGCAGGAACTTGAATCCTTGAGAGTTTATAGGGTCCTTCCAAGATACATTGCCTTAAAGCATCACCGTTAGGTTTTGTGTCAAGGTAACGTATAAAACGGGATTGCCATTGATCATATCGACCCGACATAAACATTGGTGGTCTTTCTTTGTTACCTGCCACCATTATGTTGTTGTTCGTCACACGATATTCAGCGGTAGAATCCATCTCAATAAACTCAATATTCTCTGAATGATGAATCGAATGTGGATCTTAAGTAGTTGTGTTGTGATTGTTTGGTTGTTGAAATTCCGAAAATTGCGGATTTTTCTCAGCCCGACAATAAATTCCTCAGTCCGACAAAACGGTAGACCTAAAAAATTTGTAATCACCAAATTTTGAAATCGAGCTAGAAATAGCCTAAAACTAGTATGGAAAAAATTTGATTTTACTTGACCTAAAAATTTTAACTCTTTTTTTTTTTTTTTTTTTTTTTTTTTTTTTAATCTTCGTGTAACCTACGTTCCGAGACTAGTCTAGATAGTGGCTAAATCTAAAAAATACTCGAACAAAATTTAGATGTCCATCGCAGTGAGACCCATCTCACTCAGATCGCACTCCTTGATCGCAGTTGGATCGTACTCTGATCGTGGTCTGATCGTACTCCTCGATCGCAGTTAGATCGTACTCTGATCGTAGTTTGATCGTACTTACCTATCGTACTCCAGATCGCACTCTGATCGCAGTCTTGGATCGTACTCAAGTGATCGTACTCTTGGATCGTACTGGGTGATCGTACTCACAGATCGTGGTGAGGGATCGTACTCACAGATCGTACTTAGTGATCGCAGTAAGATCGTAGAACTAGATCGTGACTATGGATCGCAAGTAGAAACCCCCAGGGTTTATGCAACCACAAAATCAGATCGTACTCCTAAAATTCAGCCGAGACTTAGAACAACAAAAAAAGTATGGATTTTTACCTTGGATTTCGTGTTTCAATCCAAACCAAAGTAACCAAAATCTTACCACACGTATGAAAGATGTAGAGATTAAAGGAGGAAGATTTAGAGTACGAAAAACATAAGAAAACACTTGAATCCGAGTAGATTTTATGGTAAAATCACACGAATTAAGTAGTAAATCAACAACGAATCACAAAAACTACCCCATGGCGATTGATACCAATTGTTGTCCCTAATATGTGATGATTCTAGCACGAATTTAAAGAAAGAAAGGTAGAAATGAGATGAATTTTAGAGAGAGAAACTAGAGAGAGAAAAGAGAGAGAAGTGTGTGAACTTGTGAATGTTAGATTAAGAAGAAAATGAATCACCAACCCTCCTAACATGCTAGGAGGGTAGTATATATAGTCCACCCACATGCAGGCTTCTTTATGGACTATATGGTTTGGGCCGGGCTTTCCTTTTGGGCTTTAGTTACTTATTAATGAACTTTAGCCTAAAGTTAAGCCCGTATAACACGACTAATATACTACCTATTACAACGTTCTATAATACGATATATAATAAACATATGACCGAGCATTCTTGTTTGGCTCAATATTTTGAGGCTAACAGGTTCCAATTGGGAGCAACAAGAATGGGAGATTCGATAAGTTTCCTCTTAAGGATTCAAAGGCTCGTACACAATCTTCGTTAAAGATAAAAGGAGCATCTTTTTCGAGGAGATGTGTAATGGTCGAGAAATCTTTGAAAAATCCTTGATGAGTCGACGATAAAAGCCCGCGTGGCCTAGGAAACTCCTAACTCCCTTAACGGTTTTAGGATGAGGTAATTTGGCGATGACGTCTACCTTAGCTTTGTCTACCTCAATCCCCGCTTTCGAGACCTTGTGCCCTAAGACGATTCCTTCCTTAACCATGAAATGACATTTTTCCCAATTGAGCACAAGGTTGGATTCCTCACAACGTTTTAACATTCTCTTAAGATTCGACAAACACGAATTGAACGAACAACCAAACACGGAAAAATCATCCATAAACACTTCCATCGTCTTCTTGATCATATCATGAAAAATAGCCATCATGCACCTTTGAAAGGTTCCCGGTGCATTGCAAAGTCCGAATGGCATTCTACGATAGGTAAACGTTCCATATGGACACGTAAACGTAGTTTTTTCTTGATCACGAGGATCGATGGGGATTTGAAAGTAACCGGAAAAACCATCTAAAAAGCAATAGAAATCGTTTCCCGCAAGACGCTCCAACATTTGGTCCATGAAGGCATGGGAAAGTGGTCTTTACGAGTGGCGTCATTCAACTTATGATAGTCGATACACACCCTCCAACCGGTCACGATTCGAGTTGGAATTAACTCGTTGGCATCGTTTGGCACAATGGTCATTCCTCCCTTATTAGGGATACAATGAATAGGACTCACCCAAGGGCTATCGGAAATAGGGTAAATCATTCCCGCGTCAAGGAGTTTAAGGACTTCCTTTTTGATGACGTCGTGAATTTTGGGGTTCACCCTCCTTTGACATTGGATTGCGGGTTTGTAGTCCTCCTCCATTAAGATTTTGTGGGTACAAAATTTGGGATCGATCCCCTTAATGTCAGATAATTTCCACGCAATTGCCCCTTTGTGATCCTTTAGAACATCGTTAAGTGCGGTTTTTCCATCATTCGAAAGATCCTTCGCAATAATTACCGGAAACTTATCGTCTCCTTCCAAGAATACGTATTCAAGATGAGGAGGTAAATCTTTCAACTAGAGGATTGGTGGTTCCTCAATTGAAGATTTGGGCTCGATACTCATAACCTCCTCGGGTGGAGGAAATGGGAAATCGTTAAGAAAATCCTTGATAATCGAGAAGTCCTCATCGTTGTCGAGGTCTTCGTTACAAGTACGAGGAACATCAAATTCTTCCAACGTAAAACCACCACCTTCAAATGGAGTGAAAGATGGTGTCGAATTATCAAGAATGGGATCAAGCATAGTGGGATTGCCACTATTTTCATCGTCACCAAAACCTAAAACTTCTTGTGAAAATTCCTCGCAAACAACGTCGATCATATCAACGAGGTTTATGGTCACGACAGAATAAACATGAGAAATTGGAGAGTTTTGTTTTTCGTTTATAACAAGTTCCTCGTCGTTGAAACGTAAGGTGATTTTTCTAGCATGCACATCAATCAACGCCATCGACGTATCCAAAAACGAACGACCTAAAATAAGAGGAACTTGAGGATCCATGGGAATATCGACAACGATAAAGTCTACCGGATAATAGAACTTTCCCACTTTCACAAAAATGTCTCCGGCCAATCCACATGCGTGAATAGTGGAATGATCGGCCAATTCGATAGACATTAGTGAAGGAGTAAGATTAGGAAGATTGAGCGACTTAAAGATTACAAGTGGCATCAAGTTAATACTAGCACCAAGATCGGCCAAGGCATAGCATTCTTCCATATCTTGAATTACACATGGAATCAAGAATTTACCGGGATCACCGACTTTTTGAGGTATGCGGTTAAGATAAACCGAGGAACAACTAGACAATTGTTGCAATTTCTCCTTGTTGTTTAACATATTCTTAAAGTTAGCGGCAAATCGAGGCATCATGACCAAAGCGTCGGCAAAACTTATATTGAAATGCAAATCACGAAACATTTTCATAAAAATCTCAAATTGGTAATTGTCGCGCTCTTGACGTTTCTCCTTTCTAATTCACGATGGGTAGGGCAAAGGTGGTGTGGGTTGAGGAATAGGCATAGCCTTTGGAATCTCGGGTTCCAATTGTGGTAATGGGTCAACCGTAGGTGTGGCATGAGCGGTACTTCGTGGGATTGGGATATGCTCCTCTTCGACCACCACCTCGGATTCTTCCTCAATTTCCTCCACTGTTGGAGTAATTGGTTGAGGAGTCGGTTCCTTAAGTGTCTTACCACTTCGTGTGGTAATCACTTTCATCTCTCCCGTAGGGTTCGATATGGTGTTGCTAGGAAGACTACTCGAAGACGGTTTACACATTATAGCCTCAAACATGGATGAAATTTTATCCTCGAACATAGATTGCCTCTTATCGGCCTTAAGCATCTCTTGTTTTATTTCATGTTTCCTTTGTTCCATCTTTTGTTGGTTTTGTTGTAACCTAGTTACATTACCCTCCATTTTCTTGGTGTGGATCTTAAGCTCATTTGCTAACTCATTTTTCAACTCCTTTTTCAAGTCATTCTTAAACTCGGATCTTAGGCTAATGATCTATCTTTGAATATTATCAAACCTAGCAGCGTTTCCATTAGCGTATTCAACAAATTCATTTGGAAGATCTTTCAAGTTTTGCAAACTCTTGTTGTTGTTTTGAAAATCATTGTTTTGATTTTTGTTTGAAACTTGGTTGTTATTAGCCCCTTGATTCCCATAGTTGTTACCTTTGTAATTGTTTTTGTAACCAACTTGATTGTTTCGATAGTTGTTAGCATTTTGATTGGGAGCAAAAACCGGTGGAGTCATTTGATTAGATCGGGTAACTTGACCGTTTTGGTTATAAGTTCCCGTGGCCGTGTAGGCACTCGAAGTGTTACCACCGTTGGTAATGCACTCGGAGAAATCATGACCTCCACCATAATACATGCAAGAAACCTCAACCGCTTTAGCCGTAGTGGGAGCACTTTGTTCACCAACCTTAAACTCAATCAAAAGACCTTTAAGTTTATCAAAGATTTTGTTCTCCAAATTTGCCTCAATTTGGCAAGCATCGACGGTATTGGACAATGAAGGTGAAGCCGAAGACGAAGCCTTACGAACACTCGACGTGCTACGAGGACTATAGACCTTAGACCTATTCTCAATAATTAACAACGCTTCCTCGACCGTTTTAGACAAAAAAATTACCACCCGCGACGGCATTAAGATAATCCCTCTCATGATCGTTCAATCCATTGTAAAACGTGTCAATTTGATGCAAGTCGGAAAAACCATGATGAGGACACTCGTGCAACATTTTCTTAAATCGATTCCAAGCCGTAGAAAAACTCTCATTAAATTCTTGTGAAAACTTTGAAATCTCGTTTTTCAAATGCGTAGTCTTAGAGGGCGGGAAAAATTGGTTCACAAACTTCGAAACGAGATCCTTCCACGTCAATATAGAATTGGGTGGCTCTTTCTCTAACCAAATTTTAGCGGGCCCCGCTAAGGAATACGTAAAAAGCATCATCTTAATCGATTCATTAGCAACGTCCTTAAACTTGCAAGTGGCGGTAAGACGATTGACTTGGCGGATATGGTTGTGCGGGTTGTCCTTTTCATCACCACGGAATTTGTTGTTTTGGATCATCGACAACAAACTCGTCTTAACTTCAAAATTCTCCGCAAGGATGGAGGGAATCATAATAGCTTCTCCATAACCCTCGGTTGGTGCTTGAAGTAACTCCATCATAGTTCGATTAGCCATGGTTGCTTCTTGTTCTACGATAGGTTTGTCAATAGGAGACTCCTCACTTGAAAGGTTAGGTGTAGTTTCCTTTCGGTTTCTTCGTTTACGTGCACGTCTTGCTTGGTTGCGAGTTTGTTGATCCCAACCTTAGATCGATTTAGCTTTATGTATACGAGATTAGATCAAGTACTACACTTAGAGAAACCTTTGTATATGTATATGACAATCTAAGTGTTATGCGGAATTAACACTTAAACAAGAACACACAAGATGTAAACAAACTTTCACTTTGATTAATGATATCAAACTTGCTTACAATGAAAGTAGTTTGCGTATGAAAACCTATATGAATAATAACCTAAAGGTCTTCTTTTATAGACATAAGAAGCCTTGTACAATAATCTACGTATCAACTATTCTAGGTAAAGATAAATATAGAAAATACATTGTTGTTCCTATCTTTACTAGAATTAATCTAGAATATAATAAACGCGTAGAGTATATCCTTCCATCAGTGCTTGTCTTCAATGTATCAACGCTTGACTTTATCTTGTCAACGCTTGATCTGTCAGCGTTTGTTTTCTTCCTATCAACACTTGATTAACTCTTGTCAGCGCTCAAGTAGACTGACTATAATTTATTCCCACCAATCCTCCCCTAAACTTGATATCTACTCTAGTGATCAAGTTTCTGAATAAACATTAAAAACTAGGAGGAATCTTACAAACCTTCTCATATTGGTAATAAATAAATCTGATCAAATCTTTTGCCACGTCACTTGAATAATCAATTTCCAGCTGTGTATTCTTCATCTTCTCCAAGACTTCCTTGGACATGAAATACTAACCATCTACAAGTAGATACTCAACAAACTTTGTAGAACTCAAATAATAAACACCAGCAGTTGAATACAATCTCCATTGAAGAACACTGAGATCATCTTCAAGATCCTTCCAAATAGCAGGATCCTCATCTTTTGATCCACACATTCTCTTGAATGTGGACCACAGTTTTATTCCACTGACTGAAGTTGGTGCTTCAGTCACATACTTGGCCTCTAATAACCTCCATAGGTCTACCAAGTCTTCTCTGTCAAAACTTGCAAACAAAGATATAAGGGTGGTAAAAGTGTGAACCTCTTTTCCATACCTACCAATCTTCCAAAACCCACATTCATCTTCTTCATAGCTTACAATTAGGTTTCTGGAATCAAGTGGTAACACTTGCATCATATTTGAAGCTTCTAATGGTGAGAGCTTGAGGCTCTTTCTTATAACAGCTTCATTTGGATAATGGATACATATCTTTGGGAAACTCAAGAGGAACTCCCTTTTTCACTGGTCTGGGAACAAACATTGCCTTCTTAAGCTCCATTTCCTCTGCAAGTTCTTCTTTTCTTTCATCAGAAAGAAGTCTTAGAGTGTTTGCTTCGTGCACTCTAACCCAAATGGGATAAGCTCTACATTCTAACTCTTCAAATGTCAACCCAGTTAATTTCTTATAAGTCCACCCTTTTCCATGACATCTGAGCAGCATGAAGTACAACTCCTTTCTATCCCTTTTCAAATTTGAGAGAACATTGCTTGCTTTGTGTTTCAGAATGACCTTGCAATCCTTTTGTACTCTGAGAAGAATCTCCAAACCCCATATCTGATCTGAAATGGTCAAGTGTGGATTCTCCATACACCTATCTTCCCAAGCATGGTACATCTGAACCACCTTTGGCATATCAAAATCAACCTGCAATTTCAACTCATTCAGTTTCTCCTTGGCCAGCTCATCACCATACTCAAGTCTTTCTGGTTGTTCTATGATCATAACACTTGAGTCTGAACTAGCTTTATCACTTCCTTCTTGCTCTTCTGAAGTGACAACAAAAGGTGACTCTCCCACCTCCTTTCTTTCTTGTTCCACAATTTGTGCAGCTAACTTTCTATCAAACTCAATTTGTGCTGCATTCTTTGGAACAACCTCTTCTACCATGATACCCTTACCCTTATCTAATGGATCAATTGTTGGTAAGGTAGATGGTAATACCCGTGAAGAAACCTCTTTGATGATGGATGATGACTGGAATACATCAACCTCATTTGCAGGTCTGTCAACGCTCACTTCTGCTTTGTCAGCGCCCAAAATACTCATGTCAGCGTTCAAATCTGTCTTGTCAATGGCCAAAGTACCTGTCTCAGCGCCTCTTGCAATTTCCTTCAACATGGCTGTAAATGACAAATTTAAGTTGGTAGGAGTAACTAGAGACACATCAAAACCTGTCTATTTCTTCAAACCAGTAAGGGCTTCAGCTACACCCAAAGATTCTTCATCATATGAATCTTTTCCACTCTCAACAAAAGGTTCTGTAGCAGCTTCATGTGAGCCTTTATCACTCAAATTAACAGGCTCTGTAGCAGCTTCCTCCCCTTTGTAAGAATCCTCCTCAGATAAAAGGACCCTTGTCTGCCTTCTCCTTGACTCAGCTGTCTCCAAAATAACAATCCTCTCCCTCAATTGCTTGAGTTCAAGGCCTTGTGTGCTGACAACTTGTACCAAGTCTGCATTTTGCTTTTGCAAGCTCATGCAGACTGCCGTCAATTCCATCAAAGTCATTGGTTCCAATCTACCCTCTTCTAAAACGGGTATTTAACCTCCCAAGTCAGATTCATTGGGCATGGAGGAGGTCTTAATTATGGTAGGACTGCCTTGGCCAGCTTCTAAGCCAGAACCAATAGTCCCAGCCTCATCCATAACACCAACCACACTTGTGGTGGTGGTTCTCTCTGCTACATGGCTAGGACCACTAGAGGAGAACACTCCAGTAGTCCTTTGGCGTTTTTGTAACCTATATTGTGTTGGGGGAGAAGAAGATGTGGATTGGGTGGATGTGGGTTGGTTAAGGGGTGTTTGGGTCTGTGAAGGATTTGTGTCAACGTTTGAAATAGGCACATCAATGCCAACATTTAATGTGTCAGCGTCGAAGGGTTCTTGGTCAATTTGCATATGTTGTGGTGAAGGTAAAGGTTCAGGTATTGGGTCAATTTGGGGTTCGGGATCTGGTTAGGGTTGAGCTGCTTCAATGACAGCAAGCATAGCTGGGGTTATGGGTAGGTCACGATGTGGGGGTGAGTTCATCTTCATAAAAATGGCTTTCTTTTGCACAGGGATTTCATAAAAATCATCATGATCCCATGTGCAGTAATGTTGCATCTCAAAAATCATTTGTAAAAATCTGGGATAAGCTAAAGTCATTTTGTTCCCTTTATTTTTACACATGCCCTCAAAAATCATTTGGAATAATTAAATTTTTGCCCAGTAGCAATGCACACAATAGCACTTGCAATAGACCTATTGATCTCATTGTGTGCAGTACACTTGGGACTCAAACATTGTAAAAAGACATGTATTAGGTACTTCCAGGCTGGGGGAAACTCTTGTTTATGATATTTATTTAAAGTTCCTTCAGCTAGAAAAGGATAACCCAAAACCCTTAGTCCTTGTTCTATTTCACTAATGGGAAGGGTGGTTATACCATCAGCATCATCAAGATGCAAATCTTGGCGTACCAAAGCTTCAATAACCACCCATGTTCTCCCATGAACAATAGAAGATAATGTAGTCACTTTATTAACTGTTGAGGAACTAACAGTGTTCCAAAACTGTTTAATATGTGTGACAGGAATGAGTGGAGCATGAGAAAGAGCATACCTAAGAGGGGATGCGTTCAAATACGCCACTATTTGTGTGTATTGGGGAAACAAAGTATCATCAGCTTCAAGATATGCGACCATGTTGTGTTGACTTTTGAACCCCAATTCCAAATCAGATGGTTTAAACTTTGGTGCCATTGTTGAAAGCTTTTAGAATGATTGATAAAGATGAAGTTTATAGGAGAAAATTGTGTTAGACAAGAATAATAGGTACCCTGTTTAAAATAGGAGCCAAATATATAGGAGAAGAAAATGCATGTGATTGGCCCAAAAATAGACAAGTATTTTCAAAATGCAATCATGAAAATATTGAAAAAGAATAAGTTTATCTCATGCATTAAATGAGGGTTATCTGCTCCCAAAATTACGGCCTAAAAATATGTCAAAAAGTAACAACTAGGTAGGTCCCATTGAGTGTCAACGATCAAAATTAACCCATCAACGCCCAACGGCTATATTCTTGTCAATGTTTGCCAAAGCCATGTCAGCGTCTAAATTGGTCACAACAACGCTTGGAAAAATACTTGTCAGCGTCCAAAAAATAAAAATTTATAAAAATGAAAAATGACCTTAACAAAGTAATTTATCCTAGAGAAGATAACCAAAAGTTGATAATTATTATAGGGCGGCGAGCACTGTCCAGTTATGAACACTTGCTTATGCAAGATAGACATAACAGTCCTCTAGTGTCCCTTGCTAACCAAAATTCTTAATGTAACACCCCCAAATTTACACAATTCAATACAGCGGAAGACTCGTTGGTGTTACGGGATAACACATTACTCACATCATAGACAACGCATAAAAATCACGTTGTTTAATAATAAAAGCATTTCCATTCATAAATATCAAAGTTACATAGGCCCCAAGTCATATTATTTCATAAAATTTTACAAAGCATTTGAATGGAAATTATTGTTTAAGTGCGGGCCATGAATTCTTGTTGTCTTCCCGAGAATTACCTTCAAGTACCTGAGATAAAACATGGTAAAAGAAAAGGTCAATGATAACACCGAGTGAATTCATAGAGTTTAATGAAAACCATTAATATATCATCGGTATATATTTATTACCAAAAATCATTTTGTACAAATCTTCGTAGTAGGCCATAAAATAGCCAAAGTCATTTTATACAAATCCTTATCAAAATCATAATATAGGCTTTCGCCTTCAAAATCATTATACGAACCAATGTCGTAAAAATATCATACAACACGTTTTATAACGTTGTATAGAGTTAAATAAAAACCGTTATATGAATATGGTTATGAAAACCAAAACACGAACATAATATAAATAGTAAGACCTCGTATTGCTAGTCAGGCAATATATCGTAATTTAGTGCGTATAGCAGTATTTCGTTACTTGGATTATTATAAGCCGCATGACATTGTTACCTTACTACAACAAACAACGGGTAGCTAGCCCGAAACTCAATTTGCCCATCTAAGTTAGCGTGTCGTCACAATAATCACGCTTGTGTAAATCTTCTCATACGTAAATTTGCTTACCAATCAATGTGGCACGACGGGGATCAACCGTCAAGGCGCGAACTGGGGTGATCGTCCCCAAATAGTACTATTATATGCATAAGGGTCTACCAAATCCCGGTAGTTCACAATTCATGCTAATGGTACTTTTAGTGACATAACCTAACTTTAATAATCCATTTTATTTCATCTATCGGGTCATTTAATCATTCATCGGGTCATACAATCATTCGGGTCCAAATCAACAAACAAACAATCGGGACTAGTGTCCTATTTCATAAAAACTAACATGTTATCTCCCTCGCGGGTTTATAAAACATTTCATAAAAACATTTAAAAGAGTGCGAGGCTATGAACTCACGTTGATGTGGGAAGACGGGTTATCGGCAATTCAGATGTACGGTACGTGCTTCAATCATGGAAACCTAGACAAATAATACTCGTCTTAGACTCTTGTCCAATGACTTTATAAAAATAACAATTATGTATACATATGATGATTTTATATATATATGATGATCAAGTGGGTTTATATATTCTCATTTACTCATTTTAGTGTTATGTGTTGGAAATTTTCAAGACTAGTTACACTAGTTCAACTTGTTTACCTTTTGAGGTCCAGTGGGCCCATTACAAGCCCAATATATTATATTAGCCCAATTATAATTTTATTATCAGTATTATACTTTACATGTTGGGCCCAAATGGGTTGAGCCCAATAAGTAAGTTTATAAGTGTTTTACTAACTAGTCGGGTTTATAGTCCAATAATGCTAACTTAACTCGTTAATGTCCGTATGTCATATAGTTTAGGTTTTATCGGTTTTTACTTGTATTAGGTACTTATATATCAATATATGACTTTTAAAAACTTTACATTAGACGGGTTTGATCGTCTAAGTTTTAATTGGCGAAAAACGTTAATTTTACGGTAATAGCCGAAAAGACGTAAAAATCATGTTTATAGTTTTTATAAATTATAAATCTTATTCAACTACCATTTTTATAAAGTGTCCATTTATTTAACCTTATACATATTTATATAAATGAAATTTATAAGTTAGTGGGTTTTAATTCACATTCTATACTATATTAGTTTGAGTGCTTATATAATACTATTAAACATTAATTCTTCAAAATCTGATTTTTAGTTTCATCTTCACCATTTTTATCATATCTTGAGTTCTATAAGGAGATAGAAGCTCGTTTTTGGATGTCATAAACTTCATATTATGTGCTAGAAATAAGTTAGTTATAGATACTGCTCATTCCTTGTCTAACTATCCTTAACAGTCCCTACAAAACAGACTATTCAGATTGGCACACTCATCTTGTTTTGATCATATCTCACTCATTTTGATGATTCTATTGCATGGCCAACTCTCACATGTGTATGACATCTAACACTTACTGTAAATGGATTCTACCATGAAATTTTATCAGTTTATGAATTGGTTACTTACTGTTTTTATACAGCCAACAATTTAAGCAAAATTTTAGCATTGTTTCCTATGGTTTTTCATCTCTTTAATCATATTTATCAACACTTGATCCCCACACAACATTTTTATCATCAAATATTCATCATATAAATATACAATAAGAAAGAAAATACATGATTACATAATCAAAATAACAAGAGGATGGGAAGAACAATCTTTATACCACCAAGATTGTGTAGGTATTCATCAAGGTTTGGATTTTTGATGGAAGAACTTGTGATAGATCAACACCAATCTTCATGGCCACCAATACTTGTAAAGTTCATGTAGAAATCAGCCTTGAACATCACCAAATCTTCTCCTTGGATGTTAAAATCACCACCAATCAATAGAGCTTCAAAAAGGCTTCATCATATGTGTGAATAACATATGATTCCATAGTTAAATTTGATCAAATGAGGGTTGTTTTGGGTGAATATGGGACGAAATAGAGAGAGTGAGGGAGGAGATTATGAGTGGTTTGCATGAGATGGGATGTGAGAAATGGTTTAGGAAAAGTGGTTTCAAGAATTATAAGACAAGTGATAAACTTCTTTAGGTAGTTTTGACACATATGGTGTGTGTTGTAGCTTATTTAGAAGCCACATGTATGGGGGTGGGCAAGTGTAAACTTGTCCCATCCCCATTAATTTACGGGTACTCCTCGATTCTAGTTTCCTCGATTTTCGTACCCTCGGGTCGTTTTACGAAAAACTTTTTATAAATTATGAATCAACGGCACAAAAGAATCTAATAAAAATTGTCTCATAAAAAACGGAGTTCGAAAACGTAAATACGTAATCCTAAGGTTTCCGTTTTAGTCGTAAAGGACGTTAAATTAAATCGTAGGTCCTAATCTCTTCTCGTAAATTTGTGAGTTTATGAACCAACTCAAAATTAAAATCCCAAAATAATATTCACGGATAAATTTATTTCCTGAAATGTCGGACTGTCACCAAAGACGGTGTATGTAAACGTAAGCACGTAACGTAGAATCCTCCGGTTTAGACGTAGTCGATGCTACTTCCAGACGTAAATCTAAATTTCTTCCCAAAAATAAGTGAGTTCATAATATAACATTAAAATAATGTTTTTAAATAATATTTGAGAATAAAATATAAACCATAAATTGACGGATTGTCACAGCATTTACCCCTAAACAGGATCTTTGTCCTCAAAGATCATTTTATATTACTACTCGCTTCTTATAGAGTTAAAGCCATGTGGGTATTTCCTCCACGTTCGGTCTTTTCTCACAAGTGTAATCCATTACAATACGCGAGTTTCATCAAACATAACTATGGGAATAAGATCAGGCTTAATGTTGACTTACTTTCTCTATCCATGATGTTCACGGGTTTTTGATGAATGCAACTTTTCGCCGATCTAAACTTTACTAAGAAACAATCAGATTCTCACTTGATAGATATTTCATCAAGTTAGATATACGAATCATAATTTACGCAGCCCTTGAAGTCCTAGGGTAGATCCAGCTTATATGCCTTTCATACCATCTTTTACATCATCTCTATGGTCCCATACAACGGGGACTTATATCCCATGATCTTCCAGATCACCAATTCATTTTTCCATGGTTAAAATTTTTGGCATAACTTCGCTACCCATCTGGAACTTCAAGATCTATATTTCATATTCACATAACCTCCTGCCCACTACCGGCAGTCAATAATTAGATCCTAATTTCAACAATCATTTCAGGTCTCGCGGGTCGAGTATTTTGTAAGGTTAGGTTCGCCATCATAGGAAACCTTAAACCTAAAAGACATGTCCAACTCATAATGGGTGTATGTCGGGTGTCTTCCTCCCAACTCATGGTTACATATGCTCTCACATTTAGATCCTCATAAGATTCAGTCTCGATCCTAACACGATAATTATCAATGATAATCTCTCCAAAGGAAAACAATTTTTCAGTTTATTACCAAAGGTCAATCATTCAAACATAGAACATCACTTATAGTATTTTGTATCGTTACTTTACCTCGTCCCTTCGATTGGGGTGGTACACAGTACTCTCATCAAGATTCGTTCTTAATGACTTCTGAGCAAATCTCTAGAAATTCAATGCGAAGCGAGGATCTTGATAGAGATGATCGATACAGGCACACCATGTTTACACAACTCCTTTAAATACAAAAGAGTCAATTTCTTTATCAAGAATCTATCATTAACAGGAATGATATTAGTAGATTTGGTCAGTCTGTCGACGATGACCTAAATCGAATCAAATTCAGATGATGACCTTTGCAATAGCTAGACGTTTACTAATGTATGAGGCAATGTCTGCCTTCATAATTTGCCATCAGTACTACTTCTTCAGATAAAGATACGTTAAATCGGAAGTGACAGGAATAGAATACTTATACTTACGGGATTCCAACATAACTAAATCTCAAATTCCTCCATATTCAGGCAACCATAAACGACCTTTTATACATTTAACGCCATCGGCTTCTCAATTCTAATGGTTAACATTAGCCGCGAACCCCTTTTTTTATCTATATTATCCTTTTTACATAATGCGTCAGTATTTACATTCATCTTTCTTGATGAAATAATTATCATGTCTACAATTTACTCAGAAATTCTTTCTTCATATTTTCTAAGTTTTAGTTTCTTCTCAACTATCATGTTTATCTGTTTTACTCAATCCAACGTCTAAAGCGGCGATAACTATTACAACTAATTAAATAATAAATATTTAATTTTTATTAAACGTAAACGTAAAAATTTTAAATTTCTTAGATCGACCAATTATATAAAAATATTCAAAATAAATTTGAATTTTAATTAACAAGATTTTTGTTGATTTATCCAAAATATTTAATAAGATCCGTAATTGTTCGAAAATCTTTGTTTATACTTTGGTCAAAGTTTTCTTAGTTGAAAAGCAAAAATTATTGCTTCAAATTTCAAGTCATGGTTTAAATGTTTTCCTCAATCCTTCTTAAGTTGTCTTGAGGTATACACAAACATTTACCCCTAAACAGGAGTTTAGTTAAATGATTTGTGTATAAGGGAATAATCCCTTAAAAATCCTTTGTTAAAACATTTGTCAAAACATATTTCCATTTTCTTTTTGGTAAAACCCAAAGCCTTAATGGTTCCAATTTTTGAAGAGTCAATATATTCCATTTTCTATTAATCACACGGTCAAATAATGTAAAGGATTAAGTCTTTCATCACATGTTAAATATTCAAGGTACAAGTTTTCACTACTCGGCCGACTCAGGGCATTCTACAAATAATTATTAACTCATTCTTATTCTTATAAATAAACAAATGGTCCTTAATGATCACAAGCATGAATTTATCAAATCACAGTCTACACACATGATTCACCAAATTTATGAATCCTACATGTGTATTAGTCAATCCAAACAACATCACGTGAAACTCATAATGTCCATTACTAGTTCTGGATGTAGTGATTGGAATAAATAATCTTTTTCGCGGACACGAAATTGATGATAACCATGTCGTTGATCAAATCTTGAATATACGCTAGAACCTTGTAAATGATCGAACAAATCTATCATCTTGGGTAGTGGATATAGATTCTTAATTGTCAATTTACTTAGTTCACGATAATCGATAAATATAAGAAGTAATAACACCATAGCTCTTCATGATGACGAGCTTGGTAGAATAAAAGCTTTCTCCGACAACTCTCTCAGTTGTACGGTAATTCTTTTAATTCAGATGGTGCTGACGTACAGTGCACAAGCCACAGGTGCAGCACCGGGAATATAATCAATACCAATTTCAACTTGCCTTAATGGCGAATGTCTAGGTAATTCATCAACAAATACTTCCTAAAGTTTCAGATAACAGAAACATCTTTTAATAAATTCATATTAGGTTCTTTCTAGATTATAATATCTTTGACTATTCACAACCATTCACAATATAATTTCAAGTCTAAATGCAGGATATGGTCATCCATCAAGAATTATTTAGATCACTTTTGATAATCAACATCTTATCTTTTAGGGGATTTCTACTCGAGTTCCCATCAATTAAGATAATGTCGTCATGTCATAATCAATCAATCCATTCTACTGGCACTATCAACTTTTTAGTTTTATTGCCGTCGATAAGATGTGAACTTCTCAAAAGACTAATAATAACTCATAATCCTTCACAATTTCAAGGATATCAGGAGATATCTTTAACCTTAAAAGAGTAAGGTCAACGCATAATCTACGCGAGAGAATTTCAAATTAGATACAGACGAAAACATTTAACGAATATGAATATATCCCATGTTTTCATAATTTGAGTACGCATTCGAAAGCTCCTCGGATCGTTACCCAGGTCATTCAAATGAAATCAAATCAAAAGAAATGATAGGAACGTCGATACATCCAGTCGGGTATCAACACTCGGTAATCAATACTTTTCCTAAGAATCTCACTACGGGAGGATTGGACAAGAAAGAATTGTCAATTGTCAAATAAGACACTTTTGACAGATGAGTGAATTCGACTCAGAAAAATAGATGCTACAGGCACATATGTAGGTGTCCCTAACACTATGTCCCTATTTTTCACTTCTTGCAGATCTCATAAAATTTAATCTTTCACAATCTTTAAAGAAAATTTAGTGTTTATTCATTAGTTTTATGGTGACTACTAATCAGTCTTGCATGGTCCATTCCAAATTGTATGTAGGCGCGCAACTATATACAATTTCAAGATTAACGAAGCAATACTCAGTTCGTCAAAATTTTATCATCATGTTTATAATAAAAACATTTTCATGCTTAATTCTTAAATAAGAATCAAAAATAAATTTACAAAGATTTTCTTTGTTATGAAAACAAATAAGTTTTCCAAGGTATTTCATAATCAACTTTATTTCAATAATGATTATTTATAAGTCTCACTTTAAATAATTCATATAGTGATGAAAATTCAATTTTCTCAAAGGATACTGTTTTATCTTATAAAAACAATGAGTGATCTACAAAAGAGTGATGAAAAGTTGTTTACCAAGAACTAACCACAATATAATAGGAAATGAGTTTAGCCAATTAATCACGAGGTTCATGACCTCGATGGCACTCAAAAAGAATAATGCACAACGTAACTCAAATCGAGATGAGTACTTGTTCAATGGTTGCATCACTAATGCGAGCATTAGGAAGAAGCAAGAAAAGATAGATATCATCGATACATGTAGAATTTAACAATCAAAGGTAGTCTTTTCATTAATCACAAACAAGTCAAAATTGTACCGTAACACATTACGTGTCACTATGTCATACAATTCCAAGAACTCATCCTACCAACTGATGTCTCAGTTAAGTTAGGGATTATTTTTAAAAGATACCACAATGAATACTAATATACAAGAGTCATTAGGTGTTCCACTTGTCCTAGAAGATCCATCGGTCTCAATTCAGAAGGAGATTTCTTCAATTTATTTCTTGGACACTAGGCATCCTCGTTAGTGGACAATGGCCTAGGAACAACACTTAACACAAACTAACAATCATTTAAAACCTTATAATTCAATCACAGGACTTAACGACTTCCTCTTATCAATCTCATATTTCATACGGGTTAAATTTTACTTTATTCAAGTTTCAATCAATCTTATACTCAATTCGATATCCTACCTCATTTTCCAATACTTCACCTTTATTATTTTTTTTAAACCTTAAAAGGGAAATAAAATCTTGATATGATCAACACTTAATTTCCAATCCTATAGATCTTACAACAACAATTATCAAATGAGTCTCTAGTATGAAATGACTCATACATTCAATTAGACTTCTTAGAAAGGTACTAGTGGCATGAGGCTTTTGGGTAATGGTTCCAATGACAGCCTCAAGTGCAACATTCACCCTTTCGATTTCAAATTTTAAGAATTGGGTGACACCGAATCACATGGCATCTTTCTAGGTGGTAACGTTTTGTCAAACTCCACTCTATAAGGAAAGATCGTCATGACATCGATATCAGTTTTAATCTCGCCAATTCTTCTTCAATATCACAATCAACTAATATCTACATTTCTACGAATATCAACCATTTTGTTGGGATCATAAATATCCAGAACTTGGTTTAGATCTAGGATAGCTAGAATTCCTATGAGAATAGCTTCGATTAATTTACTAGGGGATTTAGGGTTCCTTGTGACAATCTACGTCGTATAAATACCTCGTATAAATATCAAAATAATCATCAAACAATCATGTAATCAAACTACACCATATGTATATCTATAATCCAAGTTATATATATATATATATTAAAATAACACTTCTCAGTCTGGCCTTGTCGGTAACTCGGGAATTCTTCGGCACCGTTATAGTCAAAAGATTTTTAGACATTTTAATAAAAATGTTTATAGTTAAAAGATTTTGAAATGTTTTATTCAAAACCTTGATTTTAAAAATCTTTCGTTCTCTATAACGAGAGCTCTGGTACCAAACTGTAACACCCCCAAATTTACACAATTCAATACAGCGGAAGACTCGTTGGTGTTATAGGATAACACATTACTCACATCATAGACAACGCATAAAAATCACGTTGTTTAATAATAAAAGCATTTCCATTCATAAATATCAAAGTTACATAGGTCCCAAGTCATATTATTTCATAAAATTTTACAAAGCATTTGAATGGAAATTATTGTTTAAGGGCGGGCCATGAATTCTTGTTGTCTTCCCGAGAATTACCTTCAAGTACCTGAGATAATACATGTTAAAAGAAAAGGTCAGCGATAACACCGAGTGAATTCATAGAGTTTAATGAAAACCATTAATATATCATCGGTATATATTTATTACCGAAAATCATTTTGTACAAATCTTCGTAGTAGGCCATAAAATAGCCAAAGTCATTTATACAAACCCTTATCAAAATCATAATATAGGCTTTCGCCTTCAAAATCATTATACGAACCAATGTCGTAAAAATATCATACAACACGTTTTATAACGTTGTATAGAGTTAAATAAAAACCGTTATATGAATATGGTTATGAAAACCAAAACACGAACATAATATCAATAGTTAGACCTCGTATTGCTAGTCAGCAATATATCGTAATTTAGTGCGTATAACAGTATTTCGTTACTTGGATTATTATAAGCCGCATGACATTGTTACCTTACTACAACAAACAACGGGTAGCTAGCCCGAAACTCCATTTGCCCATCTAAGTTAGCGTGTCGTCACAATAATCACGCTTGTGTAAATCTTCTCATACATAAATTCGCTTACCAATCAATGTGGCACGACGGGGATCAACCGTCAAGGCGCGAACTGGGGTGATCGTCCCCAAATAGTACTATTATATGCATAAGCGTCTACCAAATCCCGGTAGTTCACAATTCATGCTAATGGTACATTTAGTGACATAACCTAACTTTAATAATCCATTTTATTTCATCTATCGGGTCATTTAATCATTCATCGTGCCATACAATCATTCGGGTCCAAATCAACAAACAAACAATCGGGACAACTAGTGTCCTATTTCATAAAAACTAACATGTTATCTCCCTTGCGGGTTTATAAAACATTTCATAAAAACATTTAAAAGAGTGTGAGGCTATGAACTCACGTTAATGTGGGAAGGCGGGTTATCGGCAATTCGGATGTACGGTACGTGCTTCAATCACGGAAACCTAGACAAATAATACTCGTCTTAGACTCTTGTCCAATGACTTTTTAAAAATAACAATTATGTATACATATCATGATATTACATATATATGATGATCAAGTGGGTTTATATATTCTCATTTACTCATTTTAGTGTTATGTGTTGGAAATTTTCAAGACTACTTACACTAGTTCAACTTGTTTACCTTTTGAGGCCCAATGGGCCCATTAAAAGCCCAATATATTATATTAGTCCAATTATAATTTTATTATCAGTATTATACTTTAGATTTGGGCCCAATAAGTAAGTTTATAAGTGTTTTACTAACTAGTCGGGTTTATAGTCTAATAATGCTAACTTAACTCGTTAATGTCCGTATGTCATATAGTTCGGGTTTTATCAGTTTTTACTTGTATTAGGTACTTATATATCAGTATATGACTTTTAAAAACTTTACATTAGACGGGTTTGATCGTCTAAGTTTTAATTTGCAAAAAACGTTAATTTTATGGTAATAGCCGAAAAGACGTAAAAATCATGTTTATAGTTTTTATAACTTATAAATCTTATTCAACTACCATTTTTATAAAGTTTCCATTTATTTAACCTTATACATATTTATATAATTGAAATTTATAAGTTGGTGGGTTTTAATTCACATTCTATACTATATTAGTTTGAGTGATTATATAATACTATTAAACATTAATTCTTCAAAATCTGATTTTTAGTTTCATCTTCACCATTTTTATCATATCTTGAGTTCTATAAGGAGATAGAAGCTTATTTTTAGATGTCATAAACTTCATATTATTTGCTACAAATAAGTTAGGTATAGCTACTGCTCATTCCATGTCTAACTATCTATAACAGTACCTACAAAACAGACTATACAGATTGGCACACTCATCTTGTTTTGATCATATCTCACTCATTTTGATGATTCCATTGCATGGCCAACTCTCACATGTGTATGACATCTAACACTTACTGTAAATGGATTCCACCATGCAATTTTATCAGTTTATGAATTGGTTACTTACTGTTTTTATACAGCCAACAATTTAAGCAAAATTTTAGCATTGTTTCCTATGGTTTTTCATCTCTTTAATCATATTTATCAACACTTGATCCCCACACAACATTTTTATCATCATATATTCATCATATACATATACAATAAGAAAGAAAATACATGACTACATAATCAAAATAACAAGAGGATAGGAAGAACAATCTTTATACCACCAAGATTATGTAGGTATTCATCAAGGCTTGGATTTTTGATGGAAGAACTTGTGATAGATCAACAACAATATTCATGGCCACCAATACTTGTAAACTTCATGTAGAAATCAGCCCTTGAACATCACCAAATCTTCTCCTTGGATGTTAAAATCACCACCAATCAATAGAGCTTCAAAAAGGCTTAATCATATGTGTGAATAACATATGATTCCATGGTTAAATTTGATCAAATGAGGGTTGTTTTGGGTGAATATGGGACGAAATAGAGAGAGTGAGGGAGGAGAGTATGAGTGGTTTGCATGAGATGGGATGTGAGAAATGGTTTAAGAAAAGTGGTTTCAAGGAATTATAAGACAAGTGGTAAACTTCTTTAGGAAGTTTTGACACATATGGTGTGTGTTGTAGCTTATTTAGAAGCCACATGTATGGGGGTGGGCAAGTGTAAACTTGTCCCATCCCCATTAATTTACGGGTACTCCTCGATTCTAGTTTCCTCGATTTGCGTGCCCCCGGGTCGTTTTACGAAAAACGTTTTTATAAATTATGAATCAACGGCACAAAAGAATCTAATAAAAATTGTCTCATAAAAAACGGAGTTCGAAAACGTAAATACGTAATCCTAAGGTTTCCGGTTTAGTCGTAAAGGACGTTAAATTAAAATCGTAAGTCCTAATCTCTTCTCGTAAATTTGTGAGTTTATGAACCAACTCAAAATTAAAATCCCAAAATAATATTCACGGATAAATTTATTTCCTGAAATGTCAGACTGTCACCAAAGACGGTGTATGTAAACGTAAGCACGTAACGTAGAATCCTCTGGTTTAGACGTAGTCGATGCTACTTCCAGACGTAAATCCAAATTTCTTCCCAAAAATAAGTGAGTTCATAATATAACATTAAAATAATGTTTTTAAATAATATTTGAGAATAAAATATAAACCATAAATTGACGGATTGTCACACTTAACAACTAAGTTACCTTATAAAATTCATTGTTACTCCCAGGTAAAACCCATGACAAAATCATTCCCAAGTCTCCCAGCAGACCACAACCAATTCTAGGCCAAAAATGTCTTGGCACCATGCATAGTATATCAACTTTGCATGCTACAGTGCCTCATGATTTAGTAAAACTAACTCATACTCACCTGTGGACACAATCTAGAATTGTGATAAGAGTATCATATGGATACCCAAACATCCTAAAGGTTCCTAAAACCTCCCCTTAAACTATGATACATATGTTGCTGAAAATATGCATGAACATAAAAAAAATTTATGTCAAGATAGGAATTAAAAATTCCAACCATCATCCATAAATAAAAACATGTTCAAATGCTTCTCCAATGATTCATAAGCAACTCGGTATCCAATGGTATACTGCTAACACCACCTGCACATTTAGATTGAAAACCACAAAACTAACATTGTTGCTGACAACGCCCCGATAACACTTGACAGCGTTGAGGGAAGCTTTGTCAGCGTTAGACTAATATATTGCTGACAACGTCACAAAAACACTTACCAGCGTTCAAGCAAACTTTGTCAGTGTTAGAAAGATATAGTGGAAAACCTAAATCCTCAAAAAGACCAATAACAATGCATTATCCTATACATACTTTTTACAAAAAGACTCCAAAACACATATTATGTGAGATTGATCATCCCAATACTTGTTACCAAGTATTGAAACCTCCCAGTATCAAAAGGTTTAGTTAGTAAATCTGACACATTCTCTTCTGTGTCAACCCTATCTGGTTGTATTAAACCCTTTTCAAAACAATCTCTTATAAAATGGTGTCTAATTTCTATGTGTTTAGTTTTAGAATGATGTAAAGGATTCTTAATAATGCACAAAGTGCTATTATTATCAACAAATATCTTGGTATGCATGAAATTATACCCATAGTCCAACAGCTGGTTCTGAATCCAACAAGCAACTACAGCCACATACTCTGCTTCAGTTGTAGAATTAGCCACCACTGTTTGTTTCTTGCATTGCCAAGATATCAACCTGCTCCCAAGAAACTGACATCCACCAGTTGTGGATTTCCTATCAAACTTATCACCTCCATAGTCACTGTCTGAATATGCAATCACCTCCAATGGTGAATCCTTTGGATACCACAAACCAAGATTAGGATAGCATCTTAGGTACCTAAAGATCCTCTTCACAGCATAAAGGTGACATTTTTTGGGAGTCACTTGATGGCGTGCACAAGCACACACAGCAAACATGATGTCAGGTCTAGAGGCTGTGAGATACATCAATGAACCAATCATTGATCTATAGTGCCTGACATCAACATCCTTTTCATCTCCAATCTTTCTCCAAGGGTGTTCTCTATCCATAGGAGTAGTAGCCCTCTTTTCATGTGGAGAAAAGCCAAACTTCTTCAAGATCTCAGCCACATATTTATCCTGGGAGATGAAGATACCATCTTCTTTCTGCTGAACTTGTAACCCAAGAAAGAAGTTCATCTCCCCCATAGCACTCATCTTGAATTTGTCTGTCATAAGCTTGGAGAAATCCTCACTCATCTTTGGATCTGTGGATCCAAAAATGATGTCATCAACATAGACCTGAACAAGCAACACATCTTTACCTTTCTTCTTTGTAAACTGTGTCTGATCTATGGTGCCCCTCTTGAATCCATTATCCACCAAATAAGTAGACAAAGTACCATACCATGCTCTTGGGGCTTGATGAAGTCCATACATAGCCTTCTTGACTCTATACACCTTGTCTGGATTCTCTGGATCCTCAAAACCAGGAGGCTGCATCACATATACCTCCTCAACAATTTTTCCATAGAGGAAGGCACTCTTGACATCCATTTGATAGAAAGTGAAGCCCATGCAGGATGCATAGGCTAGAAAGATCCTTATAGCTTCAATCCTTGCCACTAGTGCAAAGACTTCCTCATAGTCTATCCCCTCCTCTTGTGTATATCCCTGAGCCACTAATCTTGCCTTGTTTCTGACCACAATACCTCTTTCATCTCTCTTGTTTCATAGAAGTCATCTTGTCCCTATAGGTCTGACATATCTGGGACAATCAACCAGCTCCCAAACATCCTGAATTGCAAATTGGTGAAGCTCATCCTGCATTGCTTCCACCCAACTTGGTTCTTTGAGAGCGTCAAATATCTTCTTGGGTTCCTGTTGTGACAGAAAACAGGCAAACAAACATGCTTGCACAAGAGGGGTATCAACCTTCTTGTGAATATTGGCAATAAATCCACCAAGACCTTGATGAGATCTTCTAGTCCGAACAGGAGTCATAATATCACCAATGATTTGAGAAGTGGGGTGATTCTTCATAGTAGAAGTGAGAACTCCTCCTTCAAAAAGTCTGGTGTCTTCAATCTCATTATCCATGTTGCCAATATCTTCTTCGTCAGACTCTCTTTCATCAATATGAGGATGAACCTCTTCATATAAATTAGAAGGTTCACCTTGTTCAAATGTAGAAGAGAAAAGATGCGCAAAAGTGTTGTCAACGTCTGAACCTTGGTTGTCAGCATGTGGGCTAACAACGCTTGAACTGTTGTTGTCAACGTCTGAGCCATCAACGTCTGAATTGGTCTTGTCAGCGCTAGATTTGCCTTTGTCAGCGTCTGAAGGACCATGCATGTTGTTATCTGGTGGTACTTGGGGACCACCATTATCTTTTCCAGCAGCAGCAGCAGCAGCAAAAGCATCTGTCCATATGGGAATTGTGACATACTCTTGTATAGGAGATGACTTTTCTGCTTGTGATCCAATCTTTTCATGAACCTGTGTACCTGAAACATCAACAACTTGTTCTTCCACAACATTTGAAGTTACCTTCACAATGTCTGGATTAGTGACAGGCATATAATTTAAAGTCCTAGATAAAGGTTCCAAGTCAAACAACCAATTTGGACCACTTTCAGGATCACCAGGATTACTTTCTAAAAACCTAACATGTACTCTTTCAAGTATACGTTTTTCCCTTTTAAGATAAACCCTATATCCCTTGCTCTGCACTGAATACCCCATGAAATAGCCTTCATCACCTTTTGCACTAAATTTACCTAAGGCATCACTAGTATCTAAAACAAGTACATGACAACCAAAAAGTCTGAGAAAACCAATATTAGGTTTTCTTCCCCAAAGTAACTCATAAGATGTTTTGTTCTGTATTTTGTTGACCAATGCTCTATTTTGAACATAGTAAGCTGTATTAACAGCCTCAGCCCAAAAGGCTATAGGGAGATGAGCATCAGCCAACATGGTTCTGGCTGCTTCAATTAGGGTTCTATTTTTCCTCTCAGCAACCCCATTTTGCTGTGGGGTTCTGGCAACACTAAATTGCCTAGTAATTCCTTTCCTGGCACAAAACTCATCTAACACTTTATTTCTAAATTCACCACCATTATCACTCCTAAGAATTTTTACTTCATTACCAGTCTTCTTCTCAATCTGAGTGATAAAATCAATCAAAGTGTCAGCTGTATCACTCTTCATAGCTAAAAAGAAAGTCCAAGTAAACCTAGAAAAGTCATCTGTGATGACACAGCAGTATGATTTACCATTCAAACTTTCTATATTGGTTGGACCAAATAGGTCCATATGAAGCAAGTGAAGAGGTCTAGTACTAGAATGCACCTGTTTAGACTTGAATGAAACCTTGTGCTGCTTGCCTTTAAGACATGCAACACAAGAGTGGTCATTGTGGAAGGCCTTTTCAGGCAAACCATCAACCAAACCAAGTCTCACAAGCCTGTTTTTATTTTTAAAGTTTATGTGCCCTAGTCTCTTGTGCCATAAATTACTCTCATCTACTGAAGCTTTATCATAAAAGCATGACATATTGCTATTCATTCTAATCCCATTCAGATTCACATTATATATGTCTTTATGTCTAGGTGTTCTATAGTCAATAAATTTCTCATCAGGGATCTTATAATCCTTGCTTAATACCAAACATTCAGTATCAGTAAACAGAACTTTATTTTTGTTATCACAAACTTGTGATACACTAAAAAGATTGTAATCAGTTCCTTTACCAAAAATACGTTTTCAAAACGCAAGTTCTTGGTGAGAAGTGTTCCTTTGCCTGTGATAATACCATATCCGCCTCCAAAGTAAACCTTATCACCATCCTTGATAGGAGTGAAGTTAGTTAGATAATCTTCCTTCCCTGTCATGTGCCTTGAGCATCCACTGTCCCAATATCCATAATCATTGACCTGTTTTTGAATGCCCTGTACATAAAGAAAACAAGTTAGTTTTCTTTGGGAACCCAAGCCTTAGCAGACTTGGATTCATCTGGTTGTTCAATAAGAACAGACTTAGTTCTCATAACAACCCCATGTTCATCCCTCTTTGGATGAAATACCCAATTAACCCCAATAGGTTTTGTAATGACCTTTGAAATGTAATTAAATCTGTTGCAGGTCATTGAAATCCTATTATCATTAGGTTTTTGATCTTTCTTTGGTCTCCATGTCAAACTTGAAGAAGCTTTAGACCCCTTACCCTGTGGTTGCAAATATTTAGGTCTGGTCACGTTTCTGTCAGCGTTGGAATTGGTCTTGTCAACGCTGAAATTACCTTTGTCAGCGTTGAACCTAGGGTTTGCTACAGAAACCCATTGCCTATTAGACCAAGTATTTGTCTTTTGAAATGGTCTTTGTCCATGAGTGTTAGACCCTCTAGTGAAGAATGGGGCAGGTCTAACAACTTGTGAACTTTGCTGCACACAAGGTTTGGGTCTGAAAACTTTTGACTTTCTAACAACGTTGACTTTGGGAGCGTTGACACACTTATATGCTAAATGTGAAAAGCTACCACAAGTGTAACAGGCTTTTCTAGACTCAACCCTAGGTCTAGAAGAGAAGAAACCTGTTCCATCATTACTAACTTGGCTTTTAGGTGACCTAGTATTCCTATACATTTTAGCATACTTGACACTAGGTTTTCTAACAGTGTTTGAGCCAAGGTCAACAGCCTTACCAGTGATTGGGTTTGTAACCTTAATAGGGGTTGACTCATTAGGGCTTTCACATAATAATCCACCCTTAACAAATAAGGTAGGATTGGCTTTCTTCCATTCATTCAAGTCAGTCAACTTCTGTTGATACTTTTCAACTGGGGTAACAACTCTTGGTGGAGGAATGAATTCCTCCTCTTGGAGTTCTGGTAAACCAGTCCAAGATAGGTCCTTTTGTTGGACACCATAGAAGTCACCAGCTGGTGGTGGAACCACAGAGTAGTCTTTCATCCCAATCCCAGTCATGTCCTTGGGATCCCTTTGTTTATTAACGCATTCTCCTAGGGTTTGAGTGGCCCTATCAAATCTCTGAATTTTAAGGCCAACATTATCTTTATTCTTAATGGCCTCATCTAACTTAGCCTGTAGATCGCTATTAACCCTTTCCATGATGTTCCTAACATCATTACTAGCATCTAATTCATGTTTTAAGATATTTATTTTGTCTTTTAAATCAAAATCCATTTTCTTGTATTCAGAAACTGTTTTCTCAGTTTGAGTGAGAGCTAATTGATAGTTAGACAGTTTGCATCTCTCAGTACTCACATCATCTAATAACCTTAACACCTCTTTGTTAAGTTTCTCAGTATTTAACCTACAGCCCTTACTACAAAAAGCATCATCGTATACCTCATTATCTGATGAAGAGGAGGAGTGAGCCATGAGAGCATATTGAACATGCTCTTCTTCTTCAATTTCAGCAACCAAAGCTTTATCCTCTTCCACATCCTTAGCCAAATAGCTCTAGTCCCATCTCATACCATCAATTCCTTGAACTACAACCATGGCCTTAGGATCCTGAGCCTTAACAATTTGGCTAGAGGGTTTACCAGCATCATATCTTCTAGGAGATCTGCATTCCCTCATGAAGTGCCCCATACGATGACAGTTGTAGCACTCAACTTTGGATTTATCAAATCCAGCTGTGTCCTTTGCATTGAAGGTCATCTTCTTCTTAAACCTTCTATTCCACCTGTTTGCTCTTATACTAGCAAGAGCCATGTTCCACTTGATATCCATCTCTTCCAAGTGCTCATCACTTATCTGCTCAAGGTCCTCATATGTAATCACTGAACAATTGGGCAAAGAAGCAATATAAGCACATACAGTATCTAGGTCCAAACCAGCAGGTTCAACTCTTGGTGAGTCACTTTTGTATGTGTCAGCGTCTGAATAGGAGGCGTTGACAGGACATGTTCCAGCGTTGACACATGATGATCCAGTGACTGGATGCATGTAAGAGTCCTTCTGGTCAAATTGGCCTTCACTATGTGAGAAGAAAGCCATGTTACTATTAGTAGACTTACTTCCATGCTCCAAAAGGGTTTCATTCTCCAACAGCCTTAGTTTGTTGTAGATATCATCAAACATTGAACTTTTGTGAGTGTTATTGGCAAGAATAGATCTTGCCTCAATCTTCCACGCATCACCAAGACTTTTAAGAAACGTAGCATTAATGTCAACATCACCAAGCCGTGTCCCCATAAAGGACAGCTTGCTTGTAATGTCAAGCAGTCTGCTTCTCACACTACTGAGCTTCTCATTAGATTGAGCCTTGAAAACATCATAATCATGCATGAGTTGTTTCTTCTTTTCTTCCCTAGTATCTTCATTGCCACCATATGCAACTTCAAGAGCTGCCCAAAGGTCTTTAGCAGAATCATAACCTCTGTATTTATGCTGGTTCTCTTGTCCCAAAGAGACTTTCAGAATATTTAGGGTTTTCATATCAACCCTTCTCTTTGCTATGTCTTCAGCAGACACAGCTCTACCATCATCAGGTTTTTCTTTCTTATCTACTTCTGGACATCCAGCAACAGCAGTTCTTGTAGCAATAGCAGCAGCAACCTTTTCAGCTCTATTGAATGTGTTTCCATATTCAATGATCTCCCAGAGTGTGTAGTCATAGATCCCTAGATATTGCTCAAAGTTGAATTTCTACAATTCAAAGTTGGTTGCATCAAGCATGGGGATCTTGATGTTTGGCAAAGGTGAGGAGGAGGAGGTTATTTCTGGATTTGACATGATGTTGTTAGGGTTTTGAGAAAATTAGGGTTTTGGTGATTTTTAGGGTTCTTGTGTTCTTTAAGATCAAAAGTTCCTCAACAAGCTCTGATACCACTTGTTGATCCCAACCTTAGATCGATTTAGCTTTATGTATACGAGATTAGATCAAGTACTACACTTAGAGAAACCTTTGTATATGTATATGACAATCTAAGTGTTATGCGGAATTAACACTTAAACAAGAACACACAAGATGTAAACAAACTTTCACTTTGATTAATGATATCAAACTTGCTTACAATGAAAGTAGTTTACGTATGAAAACTTATATGAATAATAACCTAAAGGTCTTCTTTTATAGACATAAGAAGCCTTGTACAATAATCTACGTATCAACTATTCTAGGTAAAGATAAATATAGAAAATACATTGTTGTTCCTATCTTTACTAGAATTAATCTAGAATACAATAAACGCATAGAGTATATCCTTCCATCAGTGCTTGTCTTCAATGTATCAACGCTTGACTTTATCTTGTCAACGCTTGATCTGTCAGCATTTGTTTTCTTCCTATCAACGCTTGATTAACTCTTGTCAGCGCTCAAGTAGAATGACTATAATTTATTCCCAACAGAGTTTGCATAAACGTCACGTACAACGTGGGGACGAGCAAAGAAGATTCTTTTTGGTGTTTTTGACTTTTTCAATTTTTTTTGAGGTTTTTGATTGTTTTTACTTTTTTTTTGGATTTTGGTGATGTATTACGTAGATAAAAATTTACAAATCTCTCCTCAAATCAAATCTCTCGATTAAAGGAGCCTCAAGGAATGAAAACGATCACGTGAAGTGAATGTCTTCGATGACTTTAGAACGTTGGTGGAACACCAAAACGTTCAAGAAGGTTTAATCAATTGAAACCAAGAAAATATAAATGATATGTAGATAATACTTTTGTTGGCAAACCCTCGATTAGCCCTTTTTATCTAAACACGCACAAGCAAGCGGAGAAACCAGGCGGCGCGAAGCACTTAAGATCCTTTTTCTTTAAGGTATATTTTATAATACCCGCCTTATACCCACCTTATAGTTTGTGTTTTTCAAAATTAAGCTTCACGAAAGTAATTATCTATTTTGCCTTTTTTCTTTGTTTGAGATTCGAATACAATGATCGAGTGATGAAATCCCGAATTAAGGTTGTGTTTTCACACTTTTGGAGTACTTGTGAATTTATTTTTCTACGTATACAATATAGTAATATTCACACAAAAAACAAAAACCAATAATACGTATTAGTAGAGTTCTACTAATACAATTATATTTATGGATAATATAAAAACAACAATTGTTCAAATCAAAACACAACACGCCTCCCTGGCAGTGGCGCCAAAATGATAGTTGTAATTTTACACACCTTTGACTTTAGAAAAAATCAAAAGAGGTAATTAGTGGTAAGTACGACGGTTTACGGAAACCGTGCACAAATGACCCAAGTAGTTGTGAGTTCGCTCTCAAGGAGGCTAGTGTGTTGTGTAAAGAAATGATTAATGTTTGTGATTATGATTATGAGAAAAGAAATAAGAAAAGGATTATGGTTACGATTATGAATTAAACTAAGACGAAAAGTCGCCGTAAAACCGTAAAATATGACGAAATTTAAAAATTAACCTAAAAATTCCTAGAAAATTGCAGTAAATCCTAAAAAAATGTAATTAGAGTTTACAAAAAATCAAAATTCACTCAAACCTTTTATTTAATTAAATATTAATTTTTTAATACTAATTAAAGCCCAAAAAATCAATTTAATTACCAAAAAGCCCAAAATGAGATTTTTCACTTTGTAAACCTCTAAAATAACTTAAATAAATTAAAAACTATTTTTGAAAAATTTAAAATTAGTTAAAACTATTTAAAAATGATTAAAAACTATAAAAATCTAAAAATTAATTAAATGACAACAAAATTAATCCAAAAATTTTAAAATTCCTCACTTAATGTATTTAAAATAGGAAAAATGAAAAACTTGCAAAAAATTTAAATTTAATTTTTAATAATAAAATAATATTAAAAATACAAAATTTATAAACCCCAAGAGATAAGCCTGAAATAAGCAAAAGCTAATGCCATAAGCTGTAATTTCACAGACATGCTTCTTTTGGGATACTTAAGAGATCTATAAAAAGAAATTTTGAAAAAGCCCAAGAAATAAGCCTGAAATAAGCAAAAGCTCTTTATAGAAAACGACAAAATAGTCGTTTTTGAGTTCTAGGCCACCTCAAGTGCTGATTCTTGTTGAAAAAGGTCTTAAATGACTTAATTAAGCAAAATCAACAAAAAGTTTTCAAATAAGCACAAAGGATAAGCTGGAATAAGCAAATAAGCACTTATGAAAAAGTCAAGTCATTTGGTTTTCTTGTCAAACCCTAATATGCTCCAGATTAGTCAAATGGGTCAAATGATGAAGATTGATTACAAAAAATAAGTTGTTGCAAGTCTGGATAAGCTAGAGTAGCTTATGAATAAGCTGATTAAGAATTAACACTAGCAGTGGCTAGTTTTGGGTGTCCAGCAGTGGGAAAAGTTGCCACTTCTTGACTTCTTTGACTTTTTGTCTTTTATGGATTTTTGTTGGATTCAAGGCACAAAAAGGCACCCTTATAACCAGTGGGTTATAAGGAGTAAATCACAATCAAACAAACACAAATCCTAACAGCCAATTAATACAGGTAATTCAAAAGATCACCAGACATTGCACAGACATGTTCATAAGCAGTTTTCAAACAAATAAGTAGATTTAGCAAGATTAAGCCAACCAAATTAAACCAAATGCACATAACAGCTATAATAAATTCAAATGAACATAAATTAACTAGTTTCATGCACTGATTCAAGGTTTAGAACAAGATTCAAGCCAAAGAAAGTCATTGATGAACAAAATGAAGAACACAAATGAGGTTGCTGATATACTTGACCACAGATCCAATTTCAAACAATCAAATCTTTCAAATAGGTTATATAAACTTTGTTTAATCACTTTTTATCCCTAAACATGCATACACTCTATGTGTTTCCAAATTTTTAGGTCAAACAGTCAAAATCAAACAAGTTATAGCACAATCCTAGATTTGATGTTTTAAAGAGCAAACATGGCAAATATCATAACACAAGCACTTATATAACAGATATAAACACAAACTAACACTTAACACTTACTCAAAATCAAACAAGCACCTTAAATCAGTAGACCCAAACACCCCTTTCACTTTTTAATCCAAGATTTAACAAAGCAATTGTGTATTTCAGGTTTACCAAAGCTTAATCTAGCATCATAACATCATTATCATGCAGTATTAAGCAGATTCAAGCATAAAAAACAACACATACACCAGCAGATCACAAAATCACACAAATCAAGTATTTTTAACAGGTTTTGGGTAAGAAGGCTCAAAACTCATGAATGTACATCCACACTCACGAATTTTTGAGCTTATGTGCCAAGCTTAACAAGGCACAAGCTTCCACAAAGCTGCTAAGAGTAACAAGGTTAGAACAAGCAATATATAAAACTGAAAAATGAAAATGAAAAGCTTATTAATGCAACCTTTGTACCCACTCCTTGATTATCCCCAAACCACAAGCTCACAACACCTTGATAATCTTCTTATCAGGGTGCTATGATCACTTGTAATCCAAAATTTCCAAGGATGTACCAAAGAACTTAGCAAAATATCAGATTTTGGGAAATTATGCAATTTCTTGCACAATGTTTAAAAACAGGTTTTAAGACTTAACAATCACCAACATATAACAAAAACAAGAAAAGATTAAAGATGGCACTTGGATTTCTTCAACAATTCAAATACGTTTTCATTAAACTTGAAAAGGGATTTACAGAAAGTTGAACAAGGAAAAACCAAGAGTAAATGTAAATGTTGCAGTCTAAGGCCTTTATATAGGCTAAAATGATACTAATAAAGCTAAAAATAAAGTGTAAACCCTAATGGTGAAGTCCCTGAAATGCCCTTGTAGTTTGAATTCTGGTTGATCATGTGAAGTATCTTGGCTGTTTGTGAGGGTGTAAAGGTGGTGAGAATTTGATCAAGGGTCCCAAGTGAGCTTAAGTTTGAAGCAGCTTTGTGGGACATTGGATGGCTGGCACTATTTGGCTTCTTCCTCACAAACGTATGCATGAGGTTTATCATGTGACTTATGTGGTGATGTGGCATAATGTTTAGGAGTTGGGTTATGATTAGGGTTGGGTTAATCATAAATCTGGATGTTTATAGGGTTTAATTACAAGTACTTAACAAATCCCCAAAAGTGATTAAGAACACCAAGAACACTTGTTTGATCCGTTTTGGGTTTTAAATAAGGTGTTAGGCGCCTTAATTGTAACTAATTAATAAATTAGTGAAAACCGGCCAAGTGGAATGCTGATGTGGGTGAATGGTGAGTGGTGATTAGTGGGATGGAGTTAGTGGGGCATGTGGCAGCCCATGACTGGTTAAGGTAAGTATGATGTTTTGGCAGAAATCATCCCTTTTCTTTCTTTCCCCTTTCATTCTTTGTTTAATAGCTCAAAAACTGAAAACCCTTTGTATTTGAAGTTTTAGTTTTTAGACTTTTGCCCCAAAAAGTTTCCAAAAGTATTTTCAGGGGTATTTCTTGTAATTTGGTGATTCTTCAAGGGTTGTTTTTGGCATTTATTCATTCTTCATGGTCTTGACTTGTATGATTGACTTTGTAGAGGACTAAAAATGACAAGTCTTCATAAATGAGGGACCATTCTTGCCAATTCTTCAAAGTGGAGGGTCTTTTTTGCAATTTGACAAACTTTAAGGACCAAACTTGTAATTATGAATATACAAGGGTTTAAAGTGTTAATTCTTCAATATTGGAGGACCCTTCTTGTACAATCTTCAATTCTTCAAGGGTTATTCTTGGAAAATCAACACTAGGGCTTGGTTCATTGTGCGGCTTCGTTTCCCGTGTTCGTTTTTGCTTGTTTCTTGTGATCTTTTGCCATTTTCTCAATATCCGTACCTAAAATATACATGGAACAAACACAAGCATATATTTGGCATATTTCATGATATTTAATGCATTTTAAGCCTATTTTGGACGATGAGACTATGTATAAAAGCAGTCTCATCAGAGGCGGTCATTTTTTCCTCTGCTTCGGGGTTATGATAGGCATGCATGGAGATGTCCTCTTTTTTGCTTATTAGTTCCGTAGCCTTGGTCAACCCCTCATGCCTGCCACGATCAATACCGTCTGATACAACATCCGCAAAGGCCTGCACAAACTGAGGAGCCTCCGTTATCCTTGTCAAGGCTAGGCGCATCCCTTGGCCCACCATCCACCTACGACCAGCTATGGCTATAAGCAGTGGAGGGCACAACACTTCGGCACACTCTGTCTCCAGCACGTTCAGTTCTCCCTCTACCGCCGCTGTGCGCTCCTCATAACGGCCCGTTCCTTGGTAAGTTCTTCCTTTAGCTTGTTGCGCTCTTCTGCCAAGGCGGAGGATTGGTCCGTTGCGGTTCTGGCGGCGGCTTCGGCTGCGGATACCTGTGGAAAACACTTGGGGTCACTACAAGGAAAGATAGGGATTATTTGAACAATGGGCATAAATAGGTAACGTTGCTTGAAAGTTGAAACAAAACTCACGCAAACATGTCTCAACCACAGTAGTTCTTTCAGCAGTATATCGTTGCCACGCTTTTTCATTAGTTTCGATCTATATCGTATATAACTAGGAAAGTCTTAGTTTTCCTTTTCAAATGTTTGTCAACAACACATTTACCACAAGCTAAAAGACCAATAAAAGCCAAGATTGTTATGGGCTTATTATGGCTATCAGCCTATCACCAAGCTGGAACACAATGTCATGGGGCCTCGCTCACTTGGGATGAAATACTTAAAGATATCTTAACCACCACCAAACCATGACAAAACCTATTCATAGGTGTTGTTCACTTTTTTATAGAGTTTAGATCCCTATGGACACTAAATGTAACATATACTAAATGAAACAATCTGGATCATTCATTCATTTTATATTCAATGGTCAAGATCACACCCACTTTTTACACTTAGGGCAAAAATGTAACAAATAAATAATTTTTTAACACACAATACTTTATTTTTGGGGAAAAACGGAGTATTCTTTCTTGTCTCTCTCTCTAACTGGCGACCTCCAACTAACCACCATACTTTCTGGCGACCTCCAACTAACCACCATTCTAATCTACCAATCAACCACCACAACTAACCACCATTTTCTGGCGATATATCACCCGCCTAGAGTCTCTACCAACAACAACCACTGATGAGACTGCTTTTATACATAGTCTCATCGTCCAAATCGGGCTTAAAATGCATTAAATATCATTGAATATGCCAAATATATGCTCGTGTTTGTTGCTTGTGTATTTTAGGTACGGATATTGAGGAAATGACAAAAAGATCACAAGAATCATTCAAAAACGAACACGGGAAACGAAGCCGCACAATGAACCGGGCCCAAATCTGGAATTTCCAAAATGGTCCTTGAAGAATTGAAGATTGTCAACATTGGTCCCTCATCTTTTGAAGACTTGGTATTTTATACCCTTGCAAAACTCATAAAATGCATTGAGGTCCCTAAATTATCAAGATGTTACAAGAACAGCCCTTGAAGATTGAAGAAATTACATTTCAAGTCCTTGTTTAATTGTCTTGCCAAATTTGACAAGTTGGTGAAACTTATTATAAAGGGAAATGGAGTATTGTTGCTGTTTATACAAAGTGAAGAAAGTAAGAAACATGGGGGGGTTATTCTGCCCAGACAACAAAACCCACACTTCCAATCATACCATGCCACCTCACCAAAACCCGACCCTACCCATTTACCCTACCCATTTACCCTACCCAAACCCGTAACCCAAAGCCCACAACCCAGGTTTATTAAATAAACCTGGTCAACAAACACCTAGTCAACCCCTCCTAATCTTTTCCCACCAAACATGTTTTTTAAATAAACCCCTACCCAAAACAGATTAAACCCACACTAAACACCCCATAAACCCTAGTATCCCCCAGTAACAATCATGGTGAAAACAAAGGGGTTTTACCCCTAATTATCCAGATGGGTAATTCATCCCATCCACATCAAAATCCACTCACAATACTCCACCCCCGTGACCTCCAAGTGGCCCCCCCATGTCCCCTGCTTTTCTAAAAATAGCAAAATTGGAATCCTACAGAAATCAAACGACCCAAATGCATTCCTTGGTCGCAAAGGAGTTCATGAACGTTTGAGATTGCTTCATCACAACTGGCATATCACATGAGAGCATATTGACCAAGATTTCAAATTCAAGACCAAGGGCAAGACTGGAATTTCATCCATTAGGGTTTTAGTTTATGATTTTTTTATTGAGATAGACTAGAAACTTCTGTTAGTTGTATAAATATGGGACGTGTGTGTCCCATATGTTTTGTTCCAGTTTTTAGCTCTCAACATTTGTAATTCCTTTTTATAAAATTTATAAAGTTGGTATTTTTATTAAATTGTAATTCCTTTTATGGTTTTTAAAAGTTGGTGTGTGATTGAAAGCTAAAGCTGAGTTCTATCATTTTACAAAACATTTTGTGTTTTGAATTTTCAGAAATAAAGTTTCTGAAAAAGGGTAATTTGTGGTGAAAATCTTGTTTCAAGGTTTGATTTTTCAGGATTGAAAGTTAATTGGTGTAAGTATTTTGAAAGAAAAACGTTTAAGAAATTTGTGAGAAAGGTTTTAAAAAGAGAAAGACAAAACAAATTGCTTGTTATTGTGTTTGTTTATTGTTCTTGGCAGGTTTCATTGGAGCTTGTTTTGTCCAAGAGTTCTGCACAGACCCGGGTCTGTTAGGAGATTGCTAGAAGCCATTGTTGGGCCTAGATGTAGGTCCAACAAGGTACCACCTTGTCCCTTTTTTCAGTTTTATAAATTTTCAGTTTTATGTGATTTTTCATGAAAATTGGTTATGTGTTTGTAAGCTGTTGGATATTGCTTATTTTAGGTTATTAAGCATGTTTAGATTGATTAGGATCAATTTGGTTTGATATTGTTTGAATTTGGTTTGAAAAAGTGAGTTTCTGAATTTTAAAGGAGTGTTTGGTTTAGTGGATTAAAAGTTGTTATGTGATAGAATCTTGGCTTAAAACTAGTTAGACACTCTCACTAGGTTGTTATTAGGTGGTAAGTATATTTGGTTTTCAGTTTGGACAGGTTTTAAAGCAATTTGCATGTCAAAACTTTGGAAAAGAGGTCTAAAATCCAGTAACTGCTTTTGTGCATGATTTTTTGTGAATTTTGCCTTCAAATCTGGTAAACTGTTAGGAGATAGGTCATTTAAGGATTGTGAACCAGTTATATGCTATTTGGTGAGCTTATGTGCAAGTTATGAGCTTCTAAAATCCACTTTTGTGCAAGTAAACTAGGCCTACTGTTCATCAGACCTTCATAAGCTTAATCAGAAACTTTTGGTGCTAATTTTGTGAAATTTTGTGAAGTAACTTGGTTGTTTTTGTGTTGCTATTGACTCCCTATACTCAACTGAGTATAGGGGTGCCCTTTGTGCCAAAAGAAACCCAATCAAAAGCTTTCCTAAGCTCATTTGGTCAACTGACCTTATAATTACACTAGCAGTGGGAACTCCTTTCCCACTGGTAGCACAATTTTTACCACTGCTAAGCAAACAGACAAAAGTCTGTCACATGTCACTATCACATTTCTATTTTTTTGTCTTTAGTGGGCAAATTTTAGAGTTAGGACTTCGATCTAATTC
This sequence comes from Glebionis coronaria, assembly GCA_025667525.1. NCBI lineage: Eukaryota > Viridiplantae > Streptophyta > Magnoliopsida > Asterales > Asteraceae > Glebionis > Glebionis coronaria. The sequence goes on along the minus strand of CM046882.1, from coordinate 68,120,462 downwards.
CATTATTTTTCTTATTTAATTTCTGATTTTTTAGTTTAATTAGATTTTTTATTACTGTTCATTTGCTATTTTTTAGGTTTTATTGCTATTTTAATTACTTTTAATGTTTCTGTTTTTGGCATTTAGTGCCAAAAATACATATTTTTCAGTTTCAACATTTTTCTTTTATTAATAAAAACATTTTAAGATATTTGGTATAAAAAGTTTTACTGTTCATCTTTTAATTATTTTTTAGAATTAATTTAGTTTAATTAGGGTTTTATTTAAAACTGTTTTTGTCTTTTAGTGGTAAATTTAATATTTTTCAAACTTTTTCATTTTTCTTTTGTTCATTAGAGTAAATTAGGATTTTTAAAATTGTTAAATTATTTTTGGCATTATTTTATTAATTTTTATAATTATTTTAGTTTAAAAATAGTTTTTAGTGATTTAAAAAATAGAAAAATAGTTTTTAAAATTTAGGAAAAATACTTTTTAGTCTTTAGATAATATAAGTAAGTTATTTGTTCAATAAAATAATATTTTGGATATTTTGATTAATTATATTTAATTTTAGGGCTTTAATTAGCATTTAAAATTGAATATTTAATTAATAAAAGGTTTTAAAATATTTTTATTGGATTTTTATTCTTATTTATATTATTTTAGACTAATTTTAGCTTTTAATTAATTTTTAGGTTTTAAAATTTTTAATTTTGTAGTTTTTACGGTTTTACGTGAACGCCTTTTCGTCTTAGCTCGATCCGTCTTCGTAACCGTCTTTCTCTTCTCATCTCATTTCTATTTTCTCTTCTCATAACAATAAAATCATCATTAATCATTTCTTAACACAACACACGTGCCTCCTTGAGAACGATCCCCACTTTGGGTCATAACTTGTGGTTTTCCTAAACTACTCGTTAATACTTACCACTTTTACCTCGTTTTCCTAAACGAGTGTGATTTTACAACTATCATTTTTGGTGCCGCTGCCGGGGAGGCGTGTTGTGTTTTGATTGAACAATTGTTGTTTTTATACTAACCATAAATAGTATTTGTATTAGTAGCACTCTACTAATACGTATTATCGTTTTTCGGTTTTTGTGTGAATACTATTAATATATTGTATACGTAGAACAATAAATTCACAAGTACTCCAAATACGTGAGAAATCACAACCTTGACTTGGGAGGTCATTACCCAATCATTTTATTCGAATCTCAAACCAAAGAAAAAGGCAAAAATAGATAAATACTTTCGAGAAGCTCGATTTTGAAAAATACAAACTATAAGGTGGGTATAAGGCGGTTGTATTTCATGACCTAAAGGAAAAAGGCTCTTAAGTGCTTCGTGCCGCCTCGTTTCCTCCGCTTGCTTGTGAGTATTTGATTTTGAGAGCTAATCGAGGGTTTTGCCGCCCAAAGTATTATTACATATCATATATATTTTCTTGGTTTCATTTGATTAAACCCTCTTGAACGATTTGGTGTTCCATCATCGTTCTAAAGTCATCGAAGGCGTTCACTTCACGTGATCGTTTTCATTCCTTGAGGCTTCTTTAATCGAGAGATTTGATTAAAGAGGAGACTTGTAGATTTGTGTCTACCTAATACATTCACCAATTTCCAAAAAGGTTAATACAATTAAAAACCACAAAAAAAATTGAAAAAATACAAAACACCAAAAAGAATCTTCTTTGCTCGTCTCCACATTGTACGTAACGTTTATGCTAACTGGTAATCAAGCAAAACGTGCACGTAGACGAAAGAACAAAACTCCCACTCCAACTCATTCTAGTGAGGAGTCTCCTGTTGACGAACCCATTGTACGAGAAGCACCAACCATGGCGAATCGAACTATGATGGAGTTACTTCAAGCACCCACCGAGGGTTATGGAGAAGCAATTGTGATTCCCGCTATCCTTGCGGAGAATTTTGAGGTGAAAACGGGTTTGTTGTCGATGATCCAAAACAACAAATTCCTTGGTGATGAGAAGGACAATCCCCACAACCATATCCGCCAATTCAATCGTCTTACCGCCACTTGTAAATTTAAGGATGTCTCGAATGACTCGATTAAGATGATGCTTTTTCCGTATTCCTTAGCGGGGCCCGCTAAAATTTGGTTAGAGAAAGAGCCACCCAATTCTATATTCACGTGGAAGGATCTCGTTTCAAAATTCGTGAACCAATTTTTTCCGCCCTCTAAGACTACGCATTTGAAAAATGAGATTTCTAAATTTTCACAAGAATCAAATGAAAGTTTTTCAACGGCTTGGAATAGGTTTAAGGAGATGTTACATGAATGTCCTCATCACGGTTTTTCCGACTTGCATCAAATTGACACGTTTTACAATGGACTTAATGATCATGAAAGAGATTATTTAAATGTCGCCGCGGGTGGTAATTTTTTGTGTAAAACGGTCGAGGAAGCTTTGTTCATAATTGAGAATAGGTCTAAGGTTTACAGCCCTCGTAACACACCGAGTGTTGCCAAATTGGGCTCGTCGTCATCGTCTCGTAGCATTAATGCTTTACATGATGAAGCAAATGAAGAAAATCGGTTTTTTGATAGATTTGCTAACCTTATGAACCATTGGAAAAATCAAGAAGCTTCAAATTCCGCTTCGGTTAAAGCGGTTTCTAAAAGTTGTTTGTCGTGTGGTGGAGCTCATGATCTTTCCGAGTGCATTACCGCGGATGGTAACACTTCGAGTGCTTATGTAGCCACGGGAACTTATAACCAAAAAGGCCAAGGTTCCCGCAAAAATCAAGCTCCACCAAATCAAAATGCTAATAACTATCGAAACAACAACCAAGGTGGTAATTATCAAGGCAATCAACGAAATTACAACAAGGGTAATTATCAAAGTGGAAATGGGCAAATTTCAAACCAAAACCAAAACCGTGATTTTCAAACTACCACACAAGGTTTTCAAAATGATCACACCAAAAATCTTCAAGGAGAGTTTTGAATTATGCTAAGGCAAACGATGCTAAGTTTGACAATATGCAACGTGAAATGGTTAGCTTAAGATCCGAGTTGAAAAACGAGCTTAAAAACGAACTTGCTAATGAACTTAAAACTCATGCTAATAAAATGGAAGGAAATGTCCAACGACTCCAACAAAATCAAAAAAAAATGGAGCAAGGTCAACATGAGATTAAGCAAGAGTTGTTAAAAGCGGATGCTAGGCAATCTAAATTTGAAGACCGAATGGGAAAAATGTTTGAAGCTATCATGTGTAAGCCCTCTTCTTCGGGTGGTCTTCCTAGTGATACCATCGTGAACCCGAAAGGAGAGTTGAATGTTATTACTACTCGTAGTGGTAAAACTTTCAAAGAACCCATTTCTCGTCCAAGTACTTCTATGGAGAAGGAAAAAGAGAAAGAACCCGAGGTGGTGGTAGAAAAGGAGCAAATTCCAAGCCCACGAAGTAACGCTCAAACCACACCTACGGTTGAACCAATACCAATCATGGAACCCGAGATTCCAATGCCTATGCCTATGCCCCAACCCACACCACCCTTACCCTACCCTTCAAGACGAGATAAGGAAAAGGCACAAGAACGAAATAATTATCAATTTGAACTTTTTATGAAAATGTTTCGTGACTTGCATTTCAATATAAGTTTTGCCGACGCCTTAGTCATGATGCCTCGATTTGCCGCGAACTTCAAAAGTATGTTGAATAACAAAGAGAAATTGCAAAAATCGTCTAGTTGTTCATTGTTTTTTCTAAGCCGCATACCTCAAAAAGTCAGTGATCCCGACAAGTTTTTAATCCCATGTGCTATACAAGACATGGAAGAATGCTACCCCTTGGCCGATCTTGGTGCTAGTATTAATTTGATGCCTCTTGAGATTTTTAAATCGCTCAATCTTCCCAATCTCACTCCTTCAAGAATGTCAATCGAGATGGCCGATCATTCTACGATTTTAGCTTGTGGAGTAGCCGAGGACGTCTTTGTGAAAGTTGGAAAGTTCTACTATCCCGTAGACTTTATTGTTGTTGATATTCCCATCGATCCTAAAGTTCCTTTAATTTTAGGTCGATCATTTTTGGATACCTCGAGAGCACTTATCAATGTGCATGCTAGAAAAATCACTCTTCGTTTCAATGAGGAAGAACTCGTCATTAACGCAACTCAAAACTCCACACTTTCTCATGTGTATTCTATCACGTCTTTGTACAATGTCAATCCCATCAAAAACATTTGCAAAAAGATTTCCAAAAGAGTTTTAGAAGTTGTCGATAAAAATGAAGTTCCGTCCCCTCCGCCGGTGGAGGTTAAGAGTGTTAAGCCTACGATTCCAATTGTGAACGATTCTTCGGATGATGAATATGTCGATCCCGATGGGGAAGTTTTCTTTGTTGACAAACGTTTTGAAAACTTACCACCACCTTTACCAAAACACTTTTCAAATTTGAGAATTTATAGTGTGACTAACATTGCTTTAGAAACACCAAATATTTTTGACATAATCAAATCGGGTTTTCACAAGGAGAGTTTAAAAGATGAAAAAGGAAAAGATTTTAATTTAAATTTAAAATATTTTTCTACAATTCTAACTCCGTCATCACCACGTGTATTGAGTACTACAAGCTCGTCTTCTCCTTTTGACGATGCTTTGTGTGGGCTTAGTGTGGGGGAACCCCCTTATGTTCCCCCCCCTTTCTCCACCGAGGACGAGATATTTGATCCCGGAATTGCTTATAAAGGGAAATCTCGGTCTTCCACCGATGCAATAAATGGAAAATCTTTCTATTTGATTGGTGCGAGTCTACCTCGAGTAGCTCAATGTTTTTATGACTTACCCATTGTCCCACCCTTCTATTTCTTCTCATCTATTTTCTTGAAACTCTTTGAGTTTGTGTTGGCACACAATGAAGTGGCGTTGATTTGTTTTTCCAATGAAAACAAGAACGCCATCTTCGATCCCGGTATTTTGCATCATCAAAGGACTTAGTCCTTAATACTGGTTGTTTTTGGGCCTTGTTTATCATGTAAGCCCCACCAAAAATTGACCATACCATGATTATCCCTAAATGATCACATTTATGGGGATTCGAGTCGAGCTTTTGACTCGGTTATCAAAAACAAGGTGCCTCGTGGGGGAGACCCATGCTTATCCATGTACATATTATTGCTTTCTAATTAGTTTAATGTGAGGGGATTTGTGCCCTTCCAACCTTTGTTTCGTGATTGTTTGTGCATTGTGGTTTTTAGATCATGATCTTCACGATTGGAGCCTCTCGTGTTCGTTTTATGAGAGCACTCGATCGTTTGCTTTGAAGACTTTCTCAATATCCAAATGATATATCCTTTGATGTTCTAACCTTAGGTTTTTAGCACACTTCATAAACGGCTATTAATTTATTGGTTACACCCTTTTCATGCTAGATTAGGCATTCGACTACGTCTCTAGTATGGGGGTGTTTTGCACCCCTAGACTCGAAACATTGAGGACAATGTTTAACTTTAGTATGGGGGGGTGATAGATACTTGCCTTGCCAAACCTTCACGCTTTCCAAAATTTATCTTTTTGTTTATCGTTTTGTTGCAAAATAAGGCTAAAAATGGCCAAATTTTAAAATTTTTCTCATGTTTTATAAGTGTTTGAAGACACGAATGTAGGTTTTCCGATGGCGAGAATAAGAGTAATTTTTTACTCGACCGTGCGTGTTGAGCACTTAGCTTTGATTCCTTAACTACACATTAGGCTAAGTCTCTTAAATGAGGACGAGAAATGATAGAGTTAATTATAAGTTACTATACTAAACGTAGAGTACTCGTATTCTTTCAAAAACTCATGTTTTCTCGTTGTTTGCTTATTCTCCCTTCGCATGTAAATATTTTTTGCTTAATAAATATTGACTTAGCGGTTTAGTTAGGATTGTTGGGTTTCTAGTCTTTTCTAGTAGCTTCCGTGTAATTAAAGTGGGAAGTCATTAAGGTATCACCAGCGTCAGGGTTTTGAAGTATTGGCACCCCAATAATCGAAAGCATCACCCAATAATAAGATTTCAAGTGCTCACCTAAATCTAGCAAATAATTTGAAGCCCCACAAGGCCGAAAAATCTATGGAAAATTGAAAGTGAATCAAGCCTTAATCTTCGAAGCTTTAAAGATCCAAAATTCGCTTTAGCATGAGGATATACGTCTTTGGCTAATAAAACCACCGATGAGGCGGATAATAAAAGGCAAGGCAAGACCGAAGTCATAATAAAAGCTTCATGGCGAAGTTGAATAAAAGATTGAGGTAAACCAAAGATAATAAGGCCCTTCCGTTAGGGGGCGTATAAAAGTCTTGGTAATATGTCTCATGTTCAAAACCGTTATAAAACCGTGTTTATCGATCTTCTTGTCAACTTAATTTTTTGACATCGTTGTCTATTGGGAGGGGTTATTGATTTGATGGTCTTAGTTACACCGTTAGGACTCTATTTTTAGACCTAAATCTCTATTATCGCATAAGTCAAACAATGTATCCTCGTGAAACATTCAAGACATAATAAAATATAAGAGATACAACTTAGGAATAATGGGAGAATAAGTACGTGATTAGGGCATATGAGTAGTGTTAGCATTACTAACTTATAATGACAATGATCTCGTTGCACGCTTGGCATGGAATTAAGGTAAAAATCGAGGACGACGAAATTATTTCTAACGAAGCATTCACGTGTTCTTATTCTATGAACCTAAACGTCCCATTTTGCGATGAAAATCATACATTATGTCTAAAACACAAGTAGTAGCAATAGTAGTAGTGTAGCTAGTTTATCATTCAATAAATTGAATAAAATGAATTTTGGAGGTGCTATGATACTTTATTCTAGCATTGCGTGAGGGCACGGCAATGGTTTAGTATGGGGGAGTGATGAGACTGCTTTTAGACATAGTCTCATCGTCCAAATCGGGCTTAAAATGCATTAAATATCATTGAATATGCCAAATATATGCTCGTGTTTGTTGCTTGTGTATTTTAGGTACAGATATTGAGGAAATGACAAAAAGATCACAAGAATCATTCAAAAACGAACACGGGAAACGAAGCCGCACAATGAACCGGGCCCAAATCTGGAATTTCCAAAATGGTCCTTGAAGAATTGAAGATTGTCAACATTGGTCCCTCATCTTTTGAAGACTTGGCATTTTATACCCTTGCAAAACTCATAAAATGCATTGAGGTCCCTAAATTATCAAGATGTTACAAGAACAGCCCTTGAAGATTGAAGAAATTACATTTCAAGTCCTTGTTTAAAGTTTGAAAACTTGTCTTGCCAAATTTGACAAGTTGGTGAAACTTATTATAAAGGGAAATGGAGTATTGTTGTTGTTTATACAAAGTGAAGAAAGTAAGAAACATGGGGGGGTTATTCTGCCCAGACAACAAAACCCACACTTCCATTCATACCATGCCACCTCACCAAAACCCGACCCTACCCATTGACCCTACTCATTTACCCTACCCAAACCCGTAACCCAAAGCCCACAACCCAGGTTTATTAAATAAACCTGGTCAACAAACACCCAGTCAACCCCTCCTAATCTTTTCCCACCAAACATGTTTTTTAAATAAACCCCCACCTAAAACAGATTAAACCCACACTAAACACCCCATAAACCCTAGTATCCCCCAGTAACAATCATGGTGAAAACAAAGGGGTTTTACCCCTAATTATCCAGATGGGTAATTCATCCCATCCACATCAAAACCCACTCACAATACTCCACCCCCGTGACCTCCAAGTGGCCCCCCCATGTCCCCTGCTTCTCTAAAAATAGCAAAATTGGAATCCTACAGAAATCAAACGACCCAAATGCATTCCTTGGTCGCAAAGGAGTTCATGAACGTTTGAGATTGCTTCATCACAACTGGCATATCACATGAGAGCATATTGACCAAGATTTCAAATTCAAGACCAAGGGCAAGACTGGAATTTCATCCATTAGGGTTTTAGATTATGATTTTTTTATTGAGATAGACTAGAAGCTTTTGTTACTTGTATAAATATGGGGCGTGTGTGTCCCATATGTTTTGTTCCAGTTTTTAGCTCTCAACATTTGTAATTCCGTTTTATAAAATTTATAAAGTTGGTATTTTTATTAAATTGTAATTCCTTTTATGGTTTTTAAAAGTTGGTGTGTGATTGAAAGCTAAAGCTGAGTTCCATTTATCATTTTACAAAACATTTTGTGTTTTGAATTTTCAGAAATAAAGTTTCTGAAAAAGGGTAATTTGTGGTGAAAATCTTGTTTCAAGGTTTGATTTTTCAGGATTGAAAGTTAATTGGTGTAAGTATTTTGAAAGAAAAACGTTTAAGAAATTTGTGAGAAAGGTTTTAAAAAGAGAAAGACAAAACAGATTGCTTGTTATTGTGTTTGTTTATTGTTCTTGGCATGTTTCATTGGAGCTTGTTTTGTCCAAGAGTTCTGCACAGACCCGGGTCTGTTAGGAGATGGCTAGCAGCCATTGTTGGGCCTGGATGTAGGTCCAACAAGGTACCACCTTGTCCCTTTTCAGTTTTATAAATTTTCAGTTTTATGTGATTTTTCATGAAAATTGGTTATGTGTTTGTAAGCTGTTGGATATTGCTTATTTTAGGTTATTAAGCATGTTTAGATTGATTAGGATCAATTTGGTTTGATATTGTTTGAATTTGGTTTGAAAAAGTGAGTTTTTGAATTTTAAAGGAGTGTTTGGTTTAGTGGATTAAAAGTTGTTAGGTGATAGAATCTTGGCTTAAAACTAGTTAGACACTCTCACTAGGTTGTTATTAGGTGGTAAGTATATTTGGTTTTCAGTTTGGACAGGTTTTAAAGCAATTTGCATGTCAAAACTTTGGAAAAGAGGTCTAAAATCCAGTAACTACTTTTGTGCATGATTTTTTTTGAATTTTGCCTTCAAATCTGGTAAACTGTTAGGAGATAGGTCATTTAAGGATTGTGAACCAGTTATATGCTATTTGGTGAGCTTATGTGCAAATTATGAGCTTCTAAAATCCACTTTTGTGCAAGTAAACTAGGCCTACTGTTCATCAGACCTTCATAAGCTTAATCAGAAACTTTTGGTGCTAATTGTGTGAAATTTTGTGAAGTAACTTGGTTGTTTTTGTGTTGCTATTGACTCCCTATACTCAACTGAGTATAGGGGTGTCCTTTGTGCCAAAAGAAACCCAATCAAAAGCTTTCCTAAGCTCATTTGGTCAACTGACCTTATAATTACACTAGCAGTGGGAACTCCTTTCCCACTGGTAGCACAATTTTTACCACTGCTAAGCAAACAGACAAAAGTCTGTCACATGTCACTATCACATTTCTGATTTTTTTTGTCTTTAGTGGGCAAATTTTAGAGTTAGGAATTCAATCTAATTCCATTATTTTTCTTATTTAATTTCTGATTTTTTAGTTTAATTAGATTTTTTATTACTGTTCATTTGCTATTTTTTAGGTTTTATTGCTATTTTAATTACTTTTAATGTTTCTGCTTTTGGCATTTAGTGCCAAAAATACATATTTTTCAGTTTCAACATTTTTCTTTTATTAAGAAAAACATTTTAAGATATTTGGTATAAAAAGTTTTTACTGTTCATATTTTAATTATTTTTTAGAATTAATTTAGTTTAATTAGGGTTTTATTTAAAACTGTTTTTGTCTTTTAGTGGTAAATTTAATATTTTTCAAACTTTTTCATTTTTCTTCTGTTTATTAGAGTAAATTAGGATTTTTAAAATTGTTAAATTATTTTTGGCATTATTTTATTAATTTTTATAATTATTTTAGTTTAAAAATAGTTTTTAGTGATTTAAAAAAAAGAAAAATAGTTTTAAAACTTAGGAAAAATACTTTTTAGTCTTTAGATAATATAAGCAAGTTATTTGTTCAATAAAATAATATTTTGGACATTTTGATTAATTATATTTAATTTTAGGGCTTTAATTAGCATTTAAAATTGAATATTTAATTAATAAAAGGTTTTAAAATATTTTTATTGGATTTTTATTCTTATTTATATTATTTTAGACTACTTTTAGCTTTTAATTATTTTTTAGGTTTTAAAATTTTTAATTTTGTAGTTTTTACGGTTTTACGTGAACGCCTTTTCGTCTTAGCTCGATCCGTCTTCGTAACCGTCTTTCTCTTCTCATCTCATTTCTATTTTCTCTTCTCATAACTATAAAATCATCATTAATCATTTCTTAACACAACACACGTGCCTCCTCGAGAACGAACTCACTCACTTTTAGGGTCATTCAAACACGGTTTTCCTAAATCGTCGTGCCAACTTGCCCTATTTTGTCATCCTTTTCCTAAAGGGTACAAAAACTATACATCAACCACAAATAACACATCTCAACAACTTTTTCCGGCGAGATCTCAACAAACCCTAACTTTTTCTGGCGAGATCTGCAAAATATGGCTGATGACGATGTAATTGAAGCAGATTTAGGTATCGTTCAACACGAAGTAGATGAAAACCCTATGACTTAGAATCAAAACGAAGATTCAAATGTTGAATCGAATTACATTCAAACTCCAAGTAAATCATATATGATTCATTCATTATTAAAAAAATATTGTCCTTGTTGAAGAATCATATATGTTTCATTCAATATACAAAAAAGTGAATACAATGAATCATAAGTTGGATGAATCGTATGTGACGAATCATATGAATGAATCACATATGTTTCATCCTGAATCACATATGTTTCATATAAAAACAATATTAGTATTGTGGAAGAATCATATATGATTCATTCTTTATAAAAGCAATGAATATATATGATTCTATGATTCTGTTAAAATAGTTATTGTTTAAGACACTATAATTGGTAAAAACTTCAAAAGCAAGTTGGATGGATCATGTATGATTCATGATGGATCATGTATGATTCATGATGGATCATGATGACGTATAGTCCCTAGTCGGACCGATTAGTCCGACTCGTGGGTACTACCCATATCTATCAGGAAAGGACTAATACTTATGCGATGCGCGCATAGCCCAGGAGGCCTAGTAAGTCGCTGTCGCATATACGGTTTATTACTTAACTGTGTCCTTGTCGCACTGCGACAGGATCAGACAAGAATATAATTTATCATATAGATATATTCGCCTAAAGGGAAGAGATATACACTTGCCTTGGTTATGCGATAAAGATCAAGCTATTCTGGGTCACTATCTCTTCCCTTGGCCGCAAGAGTAGGAGAGCCCAGCCAGGACTCTCTTGGGTATAAAAGGAACCCCATAGGTTCCACAAAGGTATGATACACACAATACTCCAAACCCTCACATAATACTTAAACCGATTAGTTACTCTCACGCCAGAGTCTAATCGTGGGACAAGCGCCCACGGTAAGCCTAACAGTGTCTCTTTAGTGTGTAGGGTCTTCAAACAAGTTTCACTTGGTGAAAGAGTCAGAGTCCACAAAGCCCCGAATTAAGCCTAATTTGGGTCTAGCTCGGTCCATCCAACTTTTGTATCAACAGATCATGCATGATTCATGATGGATCATGTATGATTCATGTTGAATCATATATGATTCAACATGAATCATATATGATTCAATGTAAAATAATTTACTAAAACAAAACCTAAATGTTATTATTTTATAGTTCCAAGGAGCACGCCAACTTTGTTCCCAGAGGGCGAGACACCTAGAGGAACGATATACTGCGAACCAAATGTTGAAAAGTTGTACCTACCTTTTGAGGGGCAAACTTTTGATATAATGGAGCAAGGCGACGATTTTTATAACACTTACGCTGAAAAGGGAGGGTTTGAAGTTAAGATGACATGTCAAAAGAAAACAAAAAGTGGTTTGGTGAAATCAAAGTATGTCATGTGTAATCGAGAAGGGAATCCAAAGGAGATAAATATTAACACATTGGATCCTCAACACAATGATAAGCAAGTTAGAAATACAAGGCATAGACTAACGGGTTGCCAAGCAAGAATTAAGGTTGTTTTGATAGTCGTACCGAAAAGTATGAAATAGTTAAATTCATTCCGAGACACAACCACAGAATGATTCCGAAATAATTTGAGCATCTTACAAAGAAACAACGAAAGATGACTCAAGCGGAAAAAATGTTTGTTGTAACATCTTCAACAATGAAACTTGGTGGAACAAAGGCGCACCACTTGTATTCTACGATGAATGGGGGTTCTCAGTATGTTCATGGCACGACTGACAATTTTAAGAATCATGTCAGAGACGTTAATGAGGTTATAGGAGAAAGCGATGCACATATGCTGATAGAAAAGATGGAAAACAGGAAGTTGTTTGCGCCAAACTTTACATTTCAGTTAAGGTTGAAAACAACGTGTTAGTTGCACTTTTTGGGCATATGAAGTTGATAAATGCAACTATAATGAGTTTGGTGATGTAATATCATTTGACGCAACATTCAGAACGAATAAGTAAGTTGTTGAATAAAAACTTTGTATGTCCTCTATATATGCATATATGATGAATCATATCTGATTTACTTAATGTTTTTAATAGTTATTCTTCATTTGTAGGTAAGACATGGTTTTTGTTCCATTCATTGACATAGATAATCACAAAATGTCAGTGACAGTCGACGCGGGATTGTTGTTATGTGAAGACACAAATGCTTATATATGGCTATTAACTTTTTTCTTGACTGCTCACCCAAAGCAACCTGATATGGTTGTAACAGATCAAGATAGGGTAATGAAGAGACCAATTGAAGCAGTGTTTACGTAGTCTAAACATAGATTATGCATGTGGCACATCATGTAAAAAATTCCATCAAAGGTGAATTTCATTACAATAATTCTGTATTTTTCTTGTAGAATCATATATGTTTCATCATGAATCATATATGATTCATGATGAATCATATATGATTCATGATGAATCATATATGATTCATGATGAAACATATATGATTCATTATGAATCATAAATGATTCATGGTGAATCATATATGATTCATGATGAACCATGTATCTAATCATTCTCGTCTGATTATTTTTACAGATATGCAAAGAAACATATGAAGAAACAAATTTCAAAGAACGTTTCAACAAACTTGTGTGGAATATGTTCATAGAGCCTAAGGTTATTGAAGAAAGGTGGAATAAATTAATTGAAGACTTCGAATTGCAAGACCAAAAGTGGATGAGGAAGATGTTTACCCTTCGAGAAATATAGTTACCGACATACTTTATTACCTCTCCTTTGTTTGGCTTAATGAGAACCACTTCAAGATCCGAGAGTGAAAAATCATTTTTCAAATGTTTCACGAATCACGAGTCAACATTACTCAATTTCATGATGTGCTAGGAAGCGTCCATGGAAAGGTAAAGACACAGGCAAAAGTTTTTAGACTTTAAAGCATTTGAAGGAGCTTCAAAAACTTATACAAGGTTAGGGATGGAAACACATGCAGCTAAGATATATACTAGGACAATATTTCTACTTCTTCAAAAGGAAATAATGGAGTCGATTTGGGATTGTCAAATAGTAGATCTTAAAATGGAAGAGGGAGTTGAGACGGTTAAGGTTAAAGACACGAGGGAAGGGGAGTACCGGACAATTTATACCGAGGAAGGCAAATAGATGGTAATACAAGAAGAAGAAAAGGTTGCTACCTACAAGTTTAGTGAGTGAACCAATTGTAATTTTTTTTATACATAATTAATTATTGTTACTGTTACCAAAATAATATATGTTTCATCATGAATCATATATGTTTCATGATGAATCATACATGCTTCATGATGAATCATACATGTTTCATGATGAAACATACATGATTCATCATGAAACGTATATGATTCATGATGAAACATGTTGGAAATACGTTTTTACGTATTTAGAAAGGATCGGTCACTCCAATGATATTGGGCTCGTGATCCAATATAGCCCACATGTAGGGTGGGCTATATAAACCCCCTCCTAGCATGTTGGGAGGGGTTGCTCACTTTGTGTTTACACACACATTCATTCAATCAACCATTTTCTCTCATTCTCTCTCTCTCTCTCTACCTTTCTCTCTCTAAGTTCTTTCATTTCCATCCATCTCAATAGATTAACCACAACATGATTAATCCTTAGAAAATGTAGACCTACAATTGGTATCAAGAGCTTTGGTTGATTCTTCGGATTAGCGTATCTTTATCTATTGATTTGGTGGTAAAGTTTCCTTCTTTCACAATTTTTCTCTTTCGTCTATTTTTTTCTCTTTAAGCTTACGTTGTTAGAATTTACTTTTATAAAATCTTTGATAAAAATTTTATCAAATCTTTCTACAAAAAAATTCTTTTACTTTTATCTACTATCAAAATTCTAACACTAATTTTTATCAATTTTTTCACATTTTTTCCTTTTAATCCATTTGTATCCATTTTCAAAATTAACTATCCATTTTTAATCCATCTTTATCCATTTTTCACACTTAACTATCCATTTTTATCAGTTTTTTTTATAATTTTCTGTTTTATCTTTCTTTTTATCCAAGTTTTTATAGCTTTCCGTTTTGTTTTTGTTTTTTTCTTAATCCAAGTTTTGTATCGGAAAAGTTTTTCCCACATTCAGATGGTTATTCAGATGGATTCCTTTTTTGTCATATTCCGATAGATTGTTGCCTTATTCCGATCCGTATTCCGATCGTAACGTCACCAGGTTTCTATTCCGATCGCAATAACCATTGGTTCTACTTTGCGATCAAATTATTCCGACACCCTTATTCCGAAAGTGGGTTGCGATTGCACTTTGCGATCGTGATTGCGACGGGATTAAGGTTCTTTGAGACGAAACTGTGCCGAAATTTTTATCGAGACATTCTGATGGTTTATTGACATTGCGATGGTAAGTTTTTAAATATTGCGATGGTGAGTTTTTGATATTGCGATGGATTAAGTATAAGATATTGCGATGGAGTTTAGGTGTTGCGATGGGAAACGATATATATTGCGATGGATGTATGTTAGTGTTGCGATGGGATGTGAACTCAACATTTATGACTTGACTCTCTAATTAGAATTTGACCAAAAATTTGACTCAAAACCAAAACAGACTTACTGCACTCCAACAACATATCAGCACTCGGCTCAACCAGGACTCAGACATATTCCTACGACTCTCGACCAAAAACAAACCTAGACTCTCAAAACAACTCACACAGCCTCTTGAACCAACAAAACCCCAAACCTCGAAAACATCGACTCATCCTACAACGACTCAAAACCCTTACTGATACGAACCAGACCCGGACAACACAACCTCTCGACCTCTTTCCCTCGACTAGTACAACACAACACCCTCACCCTCGTCCCCTCACCCACAGCCTCGAACACCCTCACAAACCTTGGACCCAAACACAACAAACTATCCCTCACCTTATTCCCTCGACTCCATCGACTCCCTCGAACTCATTCCCTCGACTCCCTCGTCACGAAGAATCGACTCATTCCCTCGACTCCCTCGAACTCATTCCCTCGACTCCCTCGTCACGAACTCATTCTCACTAACCTCACAAACTTCATAAAAACAGTTTACACCTCATCGACTAAAAAAACTCTCTCGACACAACCAACTGTCCAAAACAAACGACTCTCTATTTTAACAAAAACACCCTCGACTCCAAAAACCACACCCTCGACGTGACTCTCAACTCACTTCTCTCTCGACCACAACGTCAAGCATCGACACTCCTAGACATCACGACCTAGACTCACACTCAACCATTAAACCTGACTCAATCATTACTCACGATCTCCGCAACAAAACATCATCGATCAAAAATAAAACGACAATCTAAAATACCTACCCGAGATCCTTACAGATCTTGAAGTCACAATTATGTTCATCGTTTCTTGAAGAGTGGATCTTATGTTCGATTCAACAACAACAAAAAGGATGGGTTTGAAGTTTTCGGTTTGAAAGATGATCACTGTTTGATGAGTTAAGATGAGATAAACGATTCGTGTTTTTGTTTTTGAAGGCTGTGAGATCTGCACAAAGAAAGAGAAAAGGACGGAGAAAACTATATTAGTGAGAAGATTTGTGTTAGTTTTGTGAGATTTTTTTGTTTTTGAGATTTATATAAAGAAAAGAAGACGGAGAAACCAAAGATACTACCACGTTTCAAAATTGTGGTTACTACTACTGCCACGATATCAAAGAAAACGTTTTCAGATTTTTTAATTAAGTTAATTTTTTTAATATATCAGATTTTTTTTAAAATATCAAATATATCAAAATATATATCAGATTTTTGGCATATCACGTTTGGGACACGTTTTTGGCATATCCAAGAAGACGTTTTCTTTCAAAATATATAAGAGTTTTTATTTTGGATTTTTAGTTAAGTTAAATTTTCTTTTAGTTAAGTTAACTTTCTATATTTATATATTTTAAAGTTAATATTTTAGTTTAGTTAATTTTGTATTTTTGTCAATCGATATATTTGGATTTGGTACATCGTGTTGAGGCGGGTATTTTGAAAGAACCAAAGTGGTAAAATATTTGACGGGTAAAAAGTTTGTATGTCCGGATTTGAAGACAAAAGTGACGAGACAAAGGTGTCAAGATTTGTAGACAAAAAGACGAGTCAAAGTGACGGGATCCATTTTTAGTGGCTACGGATTTTTTGATTGGGTGTTATTATTTGAAAGTAAAGACAAATTCTTTCATCGCTAAGTAATCCTTACTTTCAATAAGTAATCCTTCCTTATTTTTTATCAAATCTCAATGGATTCGTTGAATTCGAAATATTAAGAGGGAGACTTGCATCACATGCAAGACACAGCTAGAAAAAGTGGTATAATTTCATGTCAACTACTTCAGTCACATCTTATGACCATTGCATGGATTCAAGGAGGAAGCGAATTTGTGACGCTCTTTGGTCAAAATCATTATACATTCATCGATTCACTATTTCTCAACTTGCACCAACTTGCTGATCAACTTCAAAAAGAAGACTTCAATCACTCTGCATGCATATCAGGCGCTTGTGACACAACTCACGCCTTTCTTCCAATTCAATATCATCAAGTCTGACAATTCAAGGATATGCCGGTCATTTTTTCAATACACACAGAACGAGGTTAAAGACTTCCGTGATAAACTGTTGAAACTAATGTCATCAGTTTCGTCTTTGATTTATGAAAGATCCCGACTTCAGCGAGCGTATGATAATGGAGTGCAAGAATCTATGATGCAAATGCAAGAAGAGAATGGTCATACGGTTGACAACTTAGAGCCTAACGATGGCAAGAGCACGGAATCAGGAGGACAACTTGATACCAGTGGCACGTCAGGGAATGGTCACGAGATCTCTTTTGATGACCCTTACCCGTTTATGACGAAGAGCATACGAACATGGTATAATGTAATGTTGTTTATGATGTATACGCTGATGAAATGTCGCATATTGAGCATTCTGAACCTAATTATGACAAACATGGGATGGAAAAGAGTGATAGAAATACCACTTCTGATTCATCCGACGTGAGTCATAATGGGGGAGAGATTGTTCAGAATGATTTAGTACATCATGATAAATGCTTTATGACTGCTTTATTAACTGATTCCGATTCCAAGATAAAAGAGCTCGAAACAATTTTAGCTCAGCAATCCAAAGAGCTTGAGGATGCCAAAACTGAATTTTCAAATAAAACAGGGAAATTTGAAACTTATTTTGAAAAACTTGAAAAGTCAAACGTTGTTCTTGAACGAAAATTGGATCAAACTGTTCTAGATTCTAAAGCTAATAAGGATAATCTTTTGAAACAGATTAAGTTGCTTGAATCTAAATTGGCATCCCAAGATAAATTAGTCAAAGAGAATGAGACTTTAAAGGCTCAGGTTCAAGAAAAGGTTTTTGCTATAGCTGCTTTGAGAAATGAATTAAGGAAAACTAAAAGAACTAGTGTGGAAATTAAGCTTGAAAAACCATCAATTTTGGGGAAACCGCCTACAAATCAGTTCGTTAGACAACCGACTGCATTTAGATCCAAGCGACCAAAATCCTCGAGACCGCGGTGTGCCTCCCAAGTTGATATGGTTCATCTTTCTAGACCAGTCACTCCACTATCTAGGCCCAATGTGACTAAAACAGCTTATGCAAGACCTAATCACATGATTGCCTCTAGTCTCCCTAGACATAGTCCAAAGAATACGTCTCAAACTAGTTCAAATGACGTTCGCCATACTTTTGGTCTAAGGGAAGCTAAGCTAAAAACACAAGTAAGAGATAGGAATTTCAAACCTAGTCAGATGCCTTCTAGTTTACCCAACACTGCTAACCGTAGCATGTCACTTCCTAGGAGCATCAATCAATCATCTAGGAATTCTAGATCTTACTCGGACATTAAATATGCTACTTGTAAAACATGTAGGAAATGTGTCTTTAAAGCCAATCATGATTCTTGTATCAAGAAATTACTTAATGAAGTGAACTCCCGTGCTAGATTTAAATCCCAGTGGGTGGCTAAAATCAAACCTATTGGTAAAATGCGGCGCCCCACTGGTAGAACTTTCACTCTTATGGGAAATGAGTGCCCTTTAACTAGGATTGTCTCCGATTTTACTAAGACTACTAGGGGGAAATTGCAAAGGATGATACATCACTTAAGCCTGATCTTAAGGTTTTCTATAAAAGGAAACGTTTGCCAACTAAGACAAGTGAATCATCCCCTCAGGCCACCTCTGGCACCAGAAAAGAAAACTGTAAATCCCCGCATGGTTCTAAAACTGATATCGCTAACCATATCAAAGCATGCAAATTCCTAATGAGAATGCAGGTACCAAAGTTGATGTTCCAAAAGAACGAAGCGGTCCAATCATTGTATACCGTTCAACTAAGTATACTCTTAGAGTTTGGTTGCTGAAGAAGCAGCTATCAGAGAAACAAGTGTCTCAGGGGATTCATGGTTAAGCTTATCAACAAAGGACTTACAGTCACATATGAGACTGTAACTCGTTCATCAAATAAAGGAAAGTTTATCACTGATGATAAACTTATCCTCAAAAACGAGAAATTAATTTTTCTCGGACACGAGCTTACATTAAAACTATTCAAAGGTTTTAAGCTCGTGTATAGGACTTACAGTCACATATCAGACTGTAACTCGTTCATAAAATAAAGGAAAGTTTATCGCGGATGATAAACTTATCCTCAAAAACGAGAAATTAATTTTTCTCAGACACGAGCTTACATTAAAACTATTCAAAGGTTTTAAGCTCGTGTATATGACTTACAGTCAAATTACAGTCTGTAACTCAATCTCAAACGAAAGGAAAGTTCATCCCAATGATGACTTATCTTCAAAACGAGAAATTAAATTTTCTCGGACACGAGCTTACATTAAAACTATTCCAAGGTTTTAAGCTCGTGTATAGGACTTATATTCACATCACAGACTGTAACTCGCTCATCAAAGAAAGGAAAGTTTATCGCCGATGATAAACTTATCCTTACAACGAGAACTTAATTTTTCTCGGGCATGAGCTTATATCAAAAACATTCCAAGTTTTTAAGCTCATGCACAATGGCTCATCATTAAATTTCAGATGATGACTCGATCTTCACATAAAGGAAAGTTTATCGCTGATGATAAACTTATCCTCAAAAACGGGAAATTAATTTTTCTCGGACACGAGCTTACACTAAAATCATTCAAAGGTTTTAAGCTCGTGTATATGGTTCATTGTTAAATGTCAGACAATGACCGGTTCTTCAAATAAAGGAAAGTTTATCGCCAATGATAAACTTATCGTCACAACGAGAAATTAATTTTTCTCGAGCATGAGCTTATATTAAAAACATTCAAAGTTTTTAAGCTCATGCACCATGGTGTATAATTATATTTCAGATTATGCCTCAGACTTCAATTAAAGGAAAGCTTATCTTTAAAGATAGCTTATCCTTGTAACGAGAAATTAGTTTTTCCCGGTCATGAGCTTGTATTAAAACATTCCAAGTTTTAAGCTCATAAAGAAAATTGTATCTTTTAAATAAGAGAACTTTTCTTCTTAACGAGAAATTCATCTTTCTCGGTCATGAGCTTTACGTTAAAACATTCAAAGTTTTTCAAGCTCATGAAAACGACTTCTAAGTAAATGTCAACTTAGAACTCGTTCTTCAAATAAAGGAAAGTTTATTGCCGATGATAAACTTATCCTTACAACGAGAAATTAATTTTTCTCGGGTATGAGCTAATATTAAAAACATTCAAAGTTTTTAAGCTCATGCACAATGACTTACAGTTAAATATCAGACTGTAACTCGGAGTTTAATTTTAGGAAAGCTTATCTTTAAAGATAACTTATCCTCGTAACGGGAAATTAAATTTTCTCGGTCATGAGCTTGTATTAAAACATTCCAAGTTTTAAGCTCATAAAGTAAAGTGTATCTTTTAAATAAGAGAACTTTTCTTCATAACGAGAAATTCATCTTTCTCGGTCATGAGCTTTCCGTTAAAACATTCAAAAGTTTTCAAGCTCATGAACACGACTTCTAAGTAAATGTCAACTTAGGACTCGTTCTTCAGTTAAAAGGAAAGTTTATCGCCGATGATAAACTTATCCTCACAACGGGAAGTTTACAACTTCTCGGACTTGAGCTCGTTTTGTAAGATATTCAACATCTTAAGCTCAAGTAATTGGTTTTCAAAACATTGAACACAATTTATCGAGAATTTCTCAAAAAGGTTTTCTAAATCTTTCAAAATTATATGTTCAAAAAATGTTTTGATAACAAGAGCATGTCTTCTGGAATCGATAATATTTACTATACTAGAAATGTCATTCAATAATGACACGGTGTTGTAAATAAAGTTCGAGCAGAAGTTCAAATGTTTTTAAAACATGCTCAAAATGGTTTGCTATTATTTCAGATAGTAACCCGTTTTTAATACTCAAGTCAAGCATTTCACCGGAAAGCTTTGACTCAACAACGGGAATTAATTTTCTCGGGCATGGTTTATTTTATAACCATGTAAAGGATTGTGTTTATGGAATAACATAATCTAACACAAATTTATGTACGTGTCAGTGCATTTATTTGTTAAAACAAGAGAAATCTTGTTTTTTATGAAGTTATCATCTCCACCAACCGTAGCAATTTACAATTGATATCTACATACTCGACGATGTGACTACTCAAACGGCGACTACAGCTCTTTCAATAGAACACGAGTCAACAATTGAGGGGGAGCAATTGTCCAGCATTCATAATCTTTGACGCCGAAAGTGCCAAGTTCACATATTGGTGTCAAGACAACGATATCAATCGTACACATGGAGTCAAGAGATAACTTCAGACGTGATGAGCGACCAACATTCGTGAACAAGAACCATGTGCTTCTTTCATATGATGTTCTCCATCATTCAGGTCCAACCTCATAAATTGCTAATCTTGTGAATTCATTATCATATATGATCTTTGCACGTGATAAATACCTTACACTTGTCTTTAAAAGGTATTTAATTTATGTTTCAACACACCTAATTAATTTAAGGGGGCGCTTGTGTAATTTATGAAGATAATTGGATTTGCATTTTTCTTCCCAAATTTTCTTAAAATGCTATTAAATCAATTGATATTAAAAACATCGATTGGGTTAATATTTTTAATATGGGGGAGAAAATGTGATTTAATATTGAGATCAATAATGGTTTGACTTAATGTGTTGGCCCATCCCGACATGTGCGAAATGTTTTCGAATATCGTGGCATATGTTAAAGGGGAGCAAAATGGATTTGGATATAAAATGGATTTCATGGTGATTTATACTTACCCGCAACCCATTTATTTCACGACGATGAAGATTGTGGTGACATAAGGATGGTAGGATAGGTTAAAGTCCAATGATTCCTCTAGAACCGGAGGAATCTTCCCAAGGACATTCCATAGCTAGAAATAGTAGTCCTTAGGAAAGATGGAGAAAGATTGTGAACGTAGCTGAATACCGACCAAGTACTTAAGTTAGCACTGGAACAATCACAACAATGTGCTAGTGATGACGTATTGGTAAGCATTGAAGGGGTTGAAGAATGAAAAAGAATTGTAAAGATAAAGGGTGTAAAGAAAGAAGCCCTCCTTACAACTTAGACAGAAATCGGGTCAATACATATGCTATTAAGATCATTGTTTAATGATTCTTGATATTGAAGACAGACATCATGGACCCAGTGATGCAAGGCACAACCTATCCCAGCTAACTCAGATATCTCTTAAAAGATATTTGTTTTAATAACACGGAGACAACACATTATCTATTGATTTATTCACTCCGAATAAATTGGTATTGAAATGGTGGCACTCCTCTCCAGCCTCCGATCACTAAAAATCCAAAATGCACGATTGAGTCTAGAGCCATTTGAGATCATCAAATATCTCATTAGGACACACTTTCATATTTCCTTGCTTCCTCACACACTGTGAAAAGTAAGAAAGATCTTAAGAGTCCTACGCAAAATCTTCATGATCTTGCCTGGACATCCGAGTAATACGAAAGTATTTACAATGAAGATGGAAATCCTTCTTGAGAGAATATCAAAAAGCTCATGGTAGGTGACTTGTGCGATTCTTTATGAATCAAACTTATGATAACTGGAAAGCAACAGTGGTTTAATTCTTAAATGAATTTAAACACGTTCCAGGCCTCTATGCAATATCTTAGTGATCTTGCCAGAACACTCAGAGTGATACCTTAGTGTTCACAGTGATGAGTGGAAATCCTTCTAGTGTTAACCTCAAACAGCACTTAGTAGGTAACTTGCAAGATTATATACGAATCAAGCTCGTGACAACTGGAGAGCAACGATGGTGCGGTTCTTAATTGAATTTCACTTGTTCCAGGAAAATGAATTGACGGCTTAAAATCATGCGGATATTATTATCCAAATGATTCACTCTTTATGTTCGTAGTCAGCTTTGGACGGTCGAATAAAGAGAACGGGTGTACCCGCGAAATCTTGTCAAGGAGGTTCTTAATTGAAACTACCTGTCACAAGTACGATATTTTATATCATCCAACGGTCTTCATCGACCGGAGGTAAAATGCTACCGAATTAGAATGAAATGTTCAAGGCCATTTCATCCGTGTATATGTTTTGTTGCTAACTGTCTTATGCAGCGTAACAAGAAGGTGGCATTGCAATGTACAATCCAGAAGAAGTTGTCACCACATGCTTATACTGTATGCACTTAATACTTCAACAAATTCAAGAAAGTCTAAAAGTCAAGTCTTCTGCTGTATCAAACTCTGAAGCTTTCAAGAATTTATAAAAGTATAAGTATGTGGAACATGAAGTCACGAGGAGGCAAATATCACAAGTGATGAATGCACAAGGTCAAAGCAAGGACACATGTTCAAGACCAAAGTCAAAGATCTCATCAGCATATTCACAAGAACAAGATCGAAGACTCAAGAATAGTTTGCTAGGTTTAAGATTTTGTAAAATGGTGTGACCTCCCCTTGGGGGAGATTGTTGGAAATACGTTTTTCCAAGGAAAGTCTCAGTCACATCATTGTTAGCATAGATCACGAGCTATAGACTATTTAGGACATTGTAACTTGGAGTGACCTCCCTTTGGGGGAGATTGTTGGAAATACGTTTTTACGTATTTAGAAAGGACCGGTCACTCCAATGATATTGGGCTCGTGATCCAATATAGCCCATATATCCCACATGTAGGGTGGGCTATATAAACCCCCTCCTAGCATGTTAGGAGGGGTTGGTCACTTTGTGTTTACACACACATTCATTCAATCAACCATTTTCTCTCATTCTCTCTCTCTCTCTCTCTACCCTTCTCTCTCTAAGTTCTTTCATTTCCATCCATCTCAATAGATTAACCACAACATGATTAATCCTTAGAAAACGTAGAACTACAAAACATATATGAATCTTGGTAAATCATATATTATTTTGGTAAATGCCCAAGTATTAATTTTGTTTTTAATGTTTTATAATAAGGTTTTGCGTTATCTAGAAGACGGTTCAGTTAATTTTACTTATAGACATTTCACTCAATATGGTTTTCTGTTTCGACACATATTTCTTGTTTTGAAGAACCATGATATTGAAAAGATTCCAGAAAAATAAATTATAAGGCGTTGGAGAAGGGATTTAATACCACTTGGATTGAGAAGAAAGACAAACATATATGGAGAAAAGAACGAAACCATTGAAAGGTTAACTAATGACGCCAACAACGTGGTCGATGAATGCTTGTTTTGGTTGAGTAAAGATAAAGCAAAGTTGGTAGAATTTGTGCAAACGTTGGAAAAAATTAAGAAGGAAATACAAGTTCAAGTTCCTCAGCCACCTACACAAAAAACGAGTGATGTAATTCTAGATATATATGCAATTGGAAAGTCGGTTGTTGATAAACCAATCATAGGAAATCCAGAAAGGGCTCGAAACAAAGGCGGTCTTAAAGGAGAAGGTAAAGCAGAACGTAAAAGAGAACGTATAAAAAGTGCAAGAGAAATAGCTATAAAAGCTAAGAAAAAGCAGGCTAGGGTATGTTTATGTTGTGGAGTGAAGACAAATCAACATACAAAGAACACATGTACAAGAAATCCAAAGTATATTGAAAAGTTGACGCGTATGGAAGCTGCTCAAGCAGAAGCTGGAAACATTGTTGCTACAGAAGCTGGAAATGCTGCTACAAAACAAACAACAAACACAGCTTGTTGATCATTCTATGTTTTTGTTGGAAATACGTTTTACGTATTTAGGAAGATTCGGTCACTCCGACAATATATTAAGTAGTAGCTCGTAGTTTTGTTGTTTTACATTAAGTAAACATGGAAAGGCCGAGTCCATGGAATGTATGGACGACCCAATATGTAAGCCCAAGCCCATCACAAGGCTGGGTATATAAACCCTCTCCTTAGATGGAGAGGGTGTGGTTTCATTCATATTTTCACGTAGTTTCTTACTTTCTCTCTAGAAGTGTGTGTGAAATCTACCATCTTTCTATCTCTTTCTCTCACTAGATTATACATAGATTTACAATATCCTACAAATGGTATCAAGAGCCATGGGATGATTGTATTGTTTATGTGTTTGTGTTCTTGATTTTTTATGCCTATTTTGATCTATTTCATACGAACCAAAAAAATATTTTGGGTTATTTTTTGGTTTTTTCATGATACAAATCTTCTACATAGTTGTGGTAGAGATTTGGTATATTTACTTTGGCTAAAAACAAAAAGATTTTGGGTGTTTTGATCATTTTGGCTTAAAATCTCGAATTGGTTGAGTTTTGTCCGAGAAAAGTGGGTATTATTCCGACAGAATCGATCGGAAAAGGGTTTAGATATTCCGACAACTTCCATCGAAAAAGGGTTTACATATTCCGATCATTTTTCCGATAGTGATTCCGATAGTGATATTCCGACAGTTCATTCTGACAGGGGTATTCCGACAGTTTATTCCGACAGGTCATTCCGATTGGTTATTCCGATAGATTATTCCGACAGAGTATTCCGACAGTTTATTTCGACAGGGGTATTCCGACAGATTATTCCGACAGTTTATTCCGACAGGGTATTCCGATAGATTATTCCGACAGGGTATTCTGATCAGATATTCTAATCAATATTCCGACGATCCCAAAATTATTCCTTAAAAAAAATTCGTTTTGGAATTTTTTGGTCATTGAGAACATATTTTAGGGGATTTCAACATTATTTCTCGACTTCTACACACAACAACAAACACATTTACTTTCTCATTGTTTGATCAACTTTTGTAAATCTTAACTTATCGAAATGGAGTACAGATCTCTTACGGATAAGTCCATCCTCTCGGGTACGGATAATCGTCCACCAATGTTGGTGAAGACTATGTACGAGGATTGGGCTTCCCGAATGGAACTTTATATGTTGAACAAAGAGAATGGACATCTCATTTGGGCATCGGTGCTCAATGGACCATTGGTATATGAGACTGTGACGGAAGGTGCTGTTACTCGTCCTCACACAACGGGTGAGTTAACTAGAGATGCCAAGATTCAAGACAAGTGTGATAAATAAGCAACAAACATCATTCTTCAAGCCCTTCCTCCAGATGTCTACAAACTTGTGAGTAAACATAAAGTTGCCAAAGAGTTATAGGATAGAATTCGTGTTCTGATGCAAGGCACCTCGTTAACTAAACAAGAATGAGAGTGTAAGCTATATGATACGTTTGATAAGTTCGCCTATGTCCCCGAGGAGACTCTCAATGATTACTATTTGAGATTCACTCTTTTGATGAATGAGCTTAACATCTATGGCCTGGAAATTCCTACGTTTCAATTAAACACCAAGTATTTGAACACTCTCCCTTCTGAATGGAGCAAGTACGTGACGGCTGTTAAATTGGCTAAGGATTTGCATCAAACCAACGTGGATCAACTTCAAGCTTTTCTTCAACAACACGAATGCCATGTGATCGAGGCTCGTTTGTCTACACCTTAAGTTCGTGATCCACTTGCCATGTATGCTTCTCAACAAATGATCCCCCAAACAAACATGGCTTATGCTTATCAACAACCATCATACTTGCAGCAGTCACCACAACACACCTATCAGCAACCACAGCAACCATCTTATCAACCACTAATGATGCCTCAGCAAGCATTTCAACAAAGTGTTCTTCAACAGCCTTATCTATAGCAACCAACACATCAGGCTTCACCCTCACAAGCTAACACTTCTCCAATGGGCTATACTCCTCAACAAGGATATTTTCCAATTGAAGCACCACCAGCACAAGCCTTCTACTCCAATGAACTTCCACCAATTCAAGCACCGGTCTTTACTCCAAATGATACACCTACTGATGTCTTAAACCATCTCACTGCCTACTTGTCAAAACTTGTTGCAACTAGAGGATTTCCGCCAACGAACAATCAGCTCCGCACTTCTTCAAATCCTCGACAACAAGCCACTATTCAAGATGGTCAAGTGACGGTGCAAACCATTCAGGGAAGGCAAAATTCATATGGACCTCCTACAAGGACCGTGAATGCTCAAGCTGTGAATTCTCAAGCTAGTGGAAATGGAAGCACTTTTGGACCTCAAAAGGTTGTGACTTGCTACAATTGTCGAGGACAAGGTCATATGGCGATGGAATGCACTCAGTAAAAAGGAGAAGGGATGTAACATTGTTTCGTGTGAAGATGTATTTGGTCGATGCTCAATCAAAGGGAAAGATCTTAGATTCAGAGGAATTAGCATTTCTTGCAGACCCAGGGGCAGCAGATAATGAAGGCATTGCAGTCGTCTCTACTTCTAATGCAACATATCAAGTAGATGATCTTGATGCATATGATTCAAATTGTGATGACATTCACTCAGCCCAAGCTGCACTTGTTGCTAATCTCTCTCACTACGGTTCTGATGTCTTCAGTTAGGTATCAACCACATCTATTAATGTTCATGATAATCCACCTCATGTTGAGCATGAAAATGACAACCTCGAACAGCATTCGGGAACTAGTAACTCAAATGATGTGGTATCCAATCCAACACATTTGAGCGAACCTCAACCAAATGCTACGACGGGTATGGAATCTTATGATCAACGTGATTTGGTAATGGTGCCTAAACATATTATTGATAACATGATTATGGTTGTTCGACAAACCGTATATATGAATGCCAATCTAACCGTTGAGCTTGCGTTGTATAAGCAAAAGGTCAAAACTTTTGAAATGGTCCCTCAAGCAGAAAAAATAACTTATTCTGAATTCGACCAATTTTGTTTTGAAAAGATTGAACACTTAAAAGAAATAGAATCATAAAAAGCTAATCTTTCCAATGAATTAAAAGAAAAAGAGTCGGTTGTCAATGATTTTCAAAAACTTAAAATGGATTTCGAAACTCTCGAGTCTAAAAAGTTTGAATCGGAAATTAATGCTACCAAACTTCTTAAATTCAAAGAACAACAGCTTTTAAAACAACACGCTTCCACAGAAAAGGTTCATCTTTTAACTAAATCATTTAAAGAACTCGAACTTAAGCGTCTTTAAGATTTACCACCTAATCCCGGTTATGCAAAACAAGCTTAGGAATATATTCCTTGTCTTTATGATGTGACCCTAATTGGCAAATCGAAAGAAGCACCTTATGTTCATAGTACTGAGGAGACAATGTCACTTGCGGAAGAAACTCAATCTAAAATGCTTTCAAAATTCCATAAGATTGATTATGATAAGCATAATAAAGATCAATTTTCTAAAAAGACATGTATTCGTTTATAAAAGGAATTAGCTCAATTATCAGTTTTTGTGCCCTAAAGTTTGTCAACGGAAAACCTTCCTAGTACGTCTCCTACACTTGTCAAAAAGGATTTAACTAAGTTAATTCCACCGGTAAGTAAGGTGTCAGATAGCTTAAATGCGGTGCACCAACACTTTGCCGATTTTGACAAGGTCATTACGGAACGTATGACGGCTACGGCCATAGCGGAAGGTGAATGGAATTTTGAGCACACTAGAGCTGCGTTACGAGACGAAATTGTTCCGTTTGTAAACAATGTTAAAGCTTGTCTTAGTAATATTGATCAAGATTTGCTTTTGGAAATAGAAGAAGTTAGACGTGTTTTCAATGAAATGGATGATTCTTATGAAAACAGTTTACTTGAAATAGAACGAGTTTCACGCCAAAATGATCAGCTTTTGAAGCAAGTGATGTCTCATGATATTGTTTCCGTCTGTGTGAATAAAAGTGTTGATAATGATTCTATTGTGCATAATGTCGAATCTGTGGATAATGTGGTAGATAGTACTTGTCATAAATCTGACGCTGAATTTTTAAAGCTTCAAGATTCGTATTCTTCGCTTTCAAAACGTTTTGATGAGATTCAAAAACATTGTATTTCACTTGAATGTAAACAACAATTTATTCAAGAGCTTTTTGAAACGTCTTTCGAAGGTGTTAATATAGATGATGCAAATTTTCAAAATAATTTTCGATTGGATTTACAATCAAAACAGCGTCAGCCAAGTGACAAGCTTGCTAAATCTTTGCCGATAGACATAGAGAAATATAAGGAGCTTAATTGTGTGAACGTACTTGAGGCCGCTGAGAATATTAAATTTGATCTAGATAATCGAGTTTCCAAGATTTTGTCCAAAGTTGATAACTTAAAACAGAAAAATACACAACTCTTCGATTCAGTAAAGTCCGCATGTGCTAATACCACTGCACAGAATCAATCATTGATTGAACGATTGAATCGAAAGTCGATGGAAATATCTGATTTGAGGGAACAAATTTGTGATAAAAATCTGGCTTTGACTGAGTTAAAGGAAACACTTCGTACCCTAAAAGGTAAGAATGGTGTGGATAACGCAGCTACTGTCTCAGCATCGTCCTCTAGTGAAATAAAAAAGAACATTATCGCTGTCACACCACTTAACAAGGGCCCTAGGACTAAACCATCTCAACCATTGGTCACTAAAGATAAGAAAAATCAAAACCAGCTTCTAATATTCCCGTGTTTCCTTCTACAGGAGTAAGCACCACTACTAAGGCTCAAAGATATAAGCTTAAAAGAAACAAGAAGAATGATAGGATCTTGCCCCCATCTAGTAGTCAAGTGAAGAAGAAAGTAGAAGTCCATCCTAGGAATGTTATTTCTGTTTTGAATAAAAAGAATCATGTAGCTAAACCTAAAGGCTCTGCGGTTGTGCAGCTTTCTAAGCCTACTTGGAATTCTTACTTGAAATGTTGGAATTGCAATGAACATATGTTTTCTAGTCGTCATGATTTTTGCCTTATTGACCATGTAAATGAGATGAATGCCCGGAAAAATGGATTAGAATGGAAACCGACTGGGAAAGTGTTAACCCAAGTTGGTTGGATGCGGCGCCCTACTGGTAGAACTTTCACTATAGTAGGAAATGTGTGCCCTTTAACTAGGATCACTCCCACTAAAGCGAAGAAAGTGTGCCCTTTAACTAGGAGTACCAAGGCTACCAAAACACAAACGTGTCCTTTAACTAGGAACACCAACATTATCGTAGGAACCAAGTGCCCTTTAAATTGGTCTACTCCCACTGTAGTCCCCGCCAATACTCCAAAACCTCAGAAAGTTGGAACAATAAAACCTGTTACTGGTAAAACTCACATTAGAAAGCGCAGGAAATCTAAGGATAACAAAAATGTTTGCAATTCTGATAATATTATATTTGAATCTGCTAACACTCCAAAACCAATAGTTTTTGATGCATTGTCTACTGTTGTCATTGAAAAGAGGTGGTCCAAATTGTTCTCTGGTATTTGGACTCCGGTTGCTCCAAGGATATGACCGAAGATCCCTCTCAGCTCAGAAATTTTGTCAGCAAGTTTCTTGGTATGGTTCGATTTGGAAATGATCATATTGCATGGGTTATGGTGAATATCATATTGGGAATGTTATAATTTCAAGAGTGTATTATGTGGAAGGTCTCGGTCACAACTTATTTTCTGTGGGACAATTTTGTGATGCAAACCTAGAAGTTGCTTTTCGAGAGCATACATGCTTCATTCGTAATTTGGAAGGGGTTGATTTATTGAAAGGTACTCGAGGGAATAATTTGTACACTTTGTCTCTACAAGATATGATGGCCGCTTCTCCCGTATGTCTTCTCTCCAAAGCATTGAAGACTAAATCATGGTTATGGCATCGACGGTTATCTCATCTTAACTTTGACGCTATTAATCACTTGGCGAAAAACGAACTTGTTCGTGGTCTTCCTAAACTTACATTTCACAAGGACCATTTGTGTTCCACGTGTACAATGGGAAAGAGCACTAAGAAATCATACAAACGTAAGACTGAAGACACCAACCAAGAGAAACTTTATTTGTTGCATATGGATCTATGTGGGCCAATGCGTGTTGAAAGTCTTAGTGGCAAAAAGTATATCCTAGTCATTGTTGGTGATTACTCTCGGTTTACATAGGTGAAATTTCTTACAACAAAAAATGAGGCACCTAATTTCATCATCGGATTTCTCAAGATGATTCAAGTGCGTCTCAACACTACTGTCCGACGCATTCGTACAGATAATGGAACCGAATTTGTGAATCAAATCTTGCGTGATTATTATAAAGAAGTTGGCATATCTCATGAAACATCCATTGCTCGCACTCCACAACAAAACGGTGTCGTTGAAAGGCGAAATCGCACACTTATGGAAGCTGCTCGAACAATGTTAATTTACGCAAAGGATCCATTGTTTTTATGGGTAGAAGCAGTATCTACAGCAGTTTTTACCCAAAACCGGTCACTAATTCGAAAACGCCATGGTAAAACACCTTATGAGCTTCTCTATGGAAAAGTACCAGATTTATCATATCTTCATGTATTTGGTTCTCTTTGCTATCCAAATAATGATGGTGACAATTTGGGAAAACTTCAACCAAAGGCTGATATTGGTATTTTCATTGGTTATGCACCCACAAAGAAGGCATACCGAATCTACAATCATAATTCTCGTAAGATCCTCGAAACTATGAATGTCGATTTTGATGAACTGACAGCAATGGCTTCTGAGCAAAGCAGCTCTGAACCCGCACTTCATGAAATGGGACCCAGTAACATTAGCTCTGGTCTTGTCCCAAACAACCCCACTTCATCATCATTTACACCACCTTCTAGGAATGAATGGGATACATTGATTCAACCGTTCTTTGATGAATTATTTACTCCTCCAAGTATTGTTGCTAGAGAACCTAAGGTAATAGCTCCGGTAACCGAAGTTGTCGCTCCAGCAAACGAAGCACAATCAGATACGTCTGCACCTACAATTGGTCAAGATATACCTTCAACGCGTAATTCTTAACCAACACATGTTTCAACTACCCGTGTCACGCCTATTGATGGTGAAGAGGATGATGATGATCACGACTTGAAATTCGCTCAAATGCGTGAACTTCCATTCTTTCCCCGACCCTAATCAAGCCGGGGTCGTCCACCTCAGAGGAAGCTCCTACTACGGTCTACTCCAATCCATGGATTCGTGAACATGACAGCAAGTGGACAAAGGATCATCCTATAGATTCTATTATTGGTGAACCTAATCGTCCGGTATCCACACGAAGTCAGTTACAAGAAAGTGCAATGTTTTGTCATTTTGATGCTTTTCTCAGTGAAGTTGAACCTAAGACGTGGCAACAAGCATTTACCCAATCTTGTTAGATATAAGCTATGCAAGAAGAACTTAATGAATTTATACGTCTTGATGTATGGGAACTTGTCCCATGCCCGGCTAAAGTGCAGTTACTCACTTTGAAATGGGTTTACAAGGTGAAACTCGACAAGTTAGGCGGAATATTGAAGAACAAAGCTCGACTAGTAGCTCGTGGATACAAGCAATTATAGGCATCGACTTTATGGAATTCTTTGCACCTGTTGCCCGTTTGGAAGCTATTAGACTATTCCTTGCCTATGCAGCCCACATAAATATGATCGTCTATCAAATGGATGTGAAGACGGCAATTCTTAATGGTGAAATCAAGGAAGAGGTCTATGTTCAACAGCCGGATGGTTTTTTGAATTCTAAATATCCTAACCACGTGTACAAGCTTAAGAAGGCTCTCTATGGGTTGAAACAAGCTCCACGAGCGTGGTATGATATATTGTCACAATTCCTCATCACGTAAGGCTTCGCTAAAGGAAAGGTGGATCCCACGCTGTTCATTCAGAAACGAGGTAAAGATATAATTATGGTACAAATATATGTTGATGATATTATATTTGCTTCCTCGACCCAAACCTTATCGGATGAGTTTGGGACACTCATGTCTTCCAAGTTTAAGATGTCAATGATAGGCAAGGTATCATTCTTCTTAGGTCTTCAGATATCTCAGAGTCCCAGAGGCATCTTTATCAATCAATCCAAGTATGCCCTTGAATCGCGTAAGAAATATAAGATGGAATCTTGTGACCCCGTCGATACTCCAATGGTGGAACGAACTAAGCTTGATGCAGATCCACATGGAGTTGTCGTTGATCCAACACTTTATCTTGGAATGATCGGTACCCTTCTGTATATCACAGCCAGTCGACATGATCTTCAGTTTGCTATATGTATGTGTGCTCGGTATCAAACTCGCCCTATTGAGTTACACTTAGCTACTGTTAAACGGATCTTTCGGTACCTTAAAGGAACCATCAATCGGGGACTTTGGTATTCGAAGGACTCTTCTATTGCACTAATGGCATATGCAGATGCGGATCACGCGGTTTGTCAAGATACAAGGTGTAGCACGAGTGGAACTTTGCAACTACTAGGAGATCGACTAATCAGTTGGGCATCGAAAAGGCAAAAAAACGCTGCAATTTCAAGTACGGAAGCAGAATACATAGCTATGTCCGGTTGCTGTGCTCAAATTCTTTGGATGAGATCGCAATTCACCGACTATGGTCTAGGTTTCAATAAAAGTGCAATTGCCTTATGCTGCAACAATGTTCAATTCTCCCAGTCGAAGCATATTGATATTCGCTACCACTTTATCAAGGAGCAAGTGGAAAATGGAGTGATAGAGATTTACTTTGTCTGATCTGAGTATCAATTGGCGGATATTTTCACGAAGGCTTTAGATCGCGCTCGAATTGAATGTATGGCCGACAAGCTAGGATTGAGAACTTTCTCGCCCGAGACTCTTAAGGAACTGGCAGATGAAGCGAAATAATAGTGGTGGTAAACTATTCTCCGTATCCTTGGTGATCATCTGTATATTTTGCTTATATTTTTATCCATAAAAGCAAAATACAAAAATATAAAACCATATAAAAACAATAAAAATTGAAAATTTCAGAAAAATCCAAAAATATTTTTTAATTTATTTTTCAAAGGCATGTATTTTGGTACGATAATATTTACGGCCTTAGAAATGTCAATTAATATTGACACGGCGCTGTAAATAGAGTTCGTACAAAAGTTGTAAATATTTCATAAAACATGCTTATATGGCTTGTAGTTATTTCAGACTGCAACCCGCTTTTCATATTAAAGTCAAGTATATCTTATGAAAGTTTTGGCTCACAACGGAAATTAATTTTCTCGGGCATGGTTTACTTTATAACCATGTAAGGGATTGTGTTTACGTTATAACACAATCTAACACGGATATATGTACGCATCAGTGCATTTATTTGTTAAAATAAGAGAAATCTTGTTTTTATGAAGTTATTATCTCTAAAACCATAGCAATTTACAATTGGTATCTACATACTGGACGATGCGACCACTCAACCGACGACTACAGCTCTTTCAATAGAACATGTTGGAGCATAATTTGGCTAGGCCGGTCTGACGACTCTCCTGGGCCGTTCGTCGTCTTCCCGAGTCCTGAGTAATGCTGCAAACAAAGGTAAACCGGTTAGACGTGGACCCGAGGCCGGAGCCCCGGGGTCCACCTCCGACGGTCAAGTTAGTATTGATCGATATATGGTATAAGAGGTGTGGTTGAGAGAGAGAGAACCTGTTTATAATGAGACCCCTACCCCTGTTTATATAGGCTTAGGGTTTCTTGAAGGATAAGTTAGGTTTGTGTGGGCCGCGGGCCTGTTGGGTCGGGCCTAATACCGACTGTACGTCGACATGTCCCCCAGTCTAGTATGATATGGTCCATGATCATGTTAGACTAGACTCATTCGTGTATCATGCCCACTAAACAACCGCGTGCGGCTTGTTGCTAGGACATCCTCGTGGGTCGTCCGTAACACATAGCTCCACTCGTAATGGGCTTCTTTTAGCAAAAGATGATGGGCTGGGATTGCGAATAGTGAGCATAGCCACTATACGTCATCATGTCCCCCCAGTCTAGTATGCGAGGTTGTCACCGAGGTTACTAGACTTTACACCATATCCGTTACCTGTAAGCATATCCACGTCGAAAGAATTGGGAAAACATGTATACGTAAGACGGGTGGTTGTGCTCGAATGCTTGGTTTCCCGTGATTAGACGGTAAGGACCCCATAAGAAGAAAGCGTGTTCTATAGCCGGGGTAACACTGGCATCGGCAAGGTATCATTCTTATTCATCTCTAACGTGAGGATGATAAGAAGGTTTTGTGAAGGTGAAGGTGGAACCCGTATGCTGCATCATGAACACTTGAAGGCGTACTTCTTATACCCACTAATGATGCAACATAATGCGAATGTGTCATTCGTCTTAAAGCCAACAGAAGACGTACCTCTGTGGAAAGGTGATGCGGATATTACATCCGTCTTACGGCCATGACATCCGATAATGACTTCCAAAATTTGTCACAGTTTTTCCTAGATTAAACATAGTTGATCAGGCTCCATCTAATTAAGTATAAACGATGTAAATTTTGGAAATTCACTTTTAGCCGGGCCAAGTAATTCATCACGGAAGACGTACTTCCGTAACAAAGATATGAACCAACAGAAGACGTACTTCTGTGGTAGAATGAGCCAGTGGAAGGCGTACTACCACGGCCAAAGATAATGATGCGCCGTGGAAGAATACTTCCACGGCGAAAATAATGATGCGCCGTGGAAGAACACTTCCACGGCGAAAATAATGAGCACGTGGAAGAGATACTTCCACGGTGAAAATAATGATGTGCCGTGGAAGAATACTTCCACGGCGAAAATAATGAGCACGTGGAAGAGATACTTCCACGGCGAAAATAATGAGCACGTGGAAGAGATACTTCCACGGCGAAAATAATGAGCACGTGGAAGAGATACTCCCATGGCGAAGATAATGATGCGCCGTGGAAGAATACTTCCACGGCGAAAATAATGAGCACGTGGAAGAGATACTTTCACGGCGAAAATAATGAGCACGTGGAAGAGATACTTCCACGGCGAAGATAATAAGCACGCGGAAGAGATACTTCCACGGCGAAAATAATGAGCCCGTGGAAGGATTACTTCCACGGCGAAGATAAGAAGCACGTGGAAGAGATACTTCCACGGTGAAGATAATAAGCACGTGGAAGAGATACTTCCACGGCGAAAATAATGAGCCCGTGGAAGGATTACTTCCACGGCGAAGATAAGAAGCACGTGGAAGAGATACTTCCACGGTGAAGATAATAAGCACGTGGAAGAGATACTTCCACGGCGAAAATAATGAGCCCGTGGAAGGATTACTTCCACGGCGAAGATAAGAAGCACGTGGAAGAGATACTTCCACGGTGAAGATAATAAGCACGTGGAAGAGATACTTCCACGGCGAAAATAATGAGCACGTGGAAGAGATACTTCCACGGCGAAAGATAATGAGCACGTGGAAGAGATACTTCCACGGCGAAAGATAATAAGCACGCGGAAGAGATACTTCCACGGCGAAAATAATGAGCCCGTGGAAGGATTACTTCCACGGCGAAGATAAGAAGCACGTGGAAGAGATACTTCCACGGTGAAGATAATAAGCACGTGGAAGAGATACTTCCACGGCGAATATAATGAGCACATAGAAGAGATACTTCCACGGCGAAAGATAATGAGCCCATGGAAGGATTACTTCCACGGCGAAGATAAGAAGCACGTGGAAGAGATACTTCCACGGCGAAGATAATAAGCACGTGGAAGAATACTTCCACGGCGCATGAATAAGCCAACGGAAGAGATACTTCCGTGGAAAAAGGACAAGCGCACGGAAGGAGGACATCCGCGGCGAAGGAATATATCCAAAGATATTTGCGTGTCATGCACGGAAATAGTGGTATTATTATACCCTAGTAGCCCCCCCAAGTTTAATGGTGCTAAACTCGATTAGTAATATTAAACTTAATCAAGTATTCAAAAAATTACGGTCGCGTAGACCAACGCGAATGGACGTACCACAGCCGCGTACAAAAGATATAGATTAGGTTCGAACATGCAAACCAACGCGGATGGATCTTGCCATAACCGCAAAATGTCACATAGTATAAGACGTATCTTAACTAACTTATGGGATGCGTTATGCTATTACGTGCGGCGTACCGTTACTACCATAAGGACGGTCAAAATTTTGACAAAATTTTGTTAGACGTGCACAGTGTGTCTTTTGCAAGTCCATCATGAGTCATGTGGTTTGCGTAACTTACTACAACGTCTTGATAGTAAGGTGTCTAACAAGGATACATGATCCATGGTCGTTGGGGTTGCATCCCTCTTACACGACAAGTTGAATTATTAGGTTCACTCAATCCTCTTATTCCGCCTGGGAACGATGTGTACATGTACGCCCGTAGGCAGAAGGTGACCGAATGTACGAGCTAGCGCGGATGGACGTACCATAACCGCGGATAAAAGAAAATATATTATTCAAATTACAATATGTATGTAATAATAGATGAATGTGCAGACGAATGCGGATGGACGAGCCATGACCGCGAATATCAGAAAAAAAATAAGAAAGTATTTGATGACGAGTAATGCATCAAACATAATTTTAGCGTCAAATATTTTATTCGCATATATGCACCAAATAAGATAATGACAAATATTCTGAAGTTTTATTCATATATGACTATCAAATCTTTTAAACATGATATATATATATTCTCCGCATTCACGGCAAATATATCTTGAGTTTTACTCTAGTATGTACACAAATATCGCACCGTGATGTGTAAGATATTTAAATGAAATATTTGTTGCAAATACTATTTTCGTATTACAACTATCACTTAATGCAACCTAAAGTAATACCAACTTGATGCATAACACCCGAATGTTTAATATTGAATACCAGTATGTATAGCAGAATGCTTATTATTTTAACTCGGGTAATTTTTATTATGGACAAAAAACAGAAAGATTTAAAAGTTACCGATATCATTGACAAAATATATGCATGCAGGTGTTTGTAAACCGCAAATATAAATGTTCGTAATTTTTATATGTGATCTGAAAATATGTAACCGAATATTATACGTGCATCGACAAATCATAAGATCTAATTTAGTGAGCAAATATATGCGCAAGAAAGAATATGATTAACGAAAACCAAAAATACCAAGTTTCAGGGTTACCGATTTTCAACATTGAATCCTGCGAACATGTGAATCGCCAAAGAAGAACGGGGCTTGTGACCGCGGACAAAAAAAATGCTCGAGTGTGCGAACTACCAACGCCCATATAACCGCGGAAGGATGGGGTCCATGACCACATAAAGAATATATATATATATTTATTCACCATGACAAAAAAACCGTTTCAAGAATATTACGTATCCCAAATATTACGTATCGTTAAAACAAATTTTTGCTCCGTTTTATAATAACACAAATATTCTACGCATATTTATTAGTTCGATTGATCATATCCGTAAATATGAATATTTGTTGCGCCATTTATAAAACATATCTTAAAGATATTTTGACAGAACATATATCTTCATCAAATATGTTCTTTATTCAAGTTATATCATCGAAGGTGTCATCATGGTAAAAGAATGCGCCGAATGCGCCGATTCACCGATTCATGATAAAACGTTTTACCAAATTTTCAAAAACAATATTATAGCGTGCGCTTATAGTAATTAGCCAAAGCATGCTTATGTATCAATAGCATCTTTTTGCAATTCCTTTTAAAATTGCATTTGATAGAACGTATCTTCATCAAATAAGCTATTCAGTATATAAAAAAAAGTAAACGAAAAAAAATGGCTAACCGATTGACCATGACCCCGAGTAGTTTTGGTGCTTTTCGGTAATAGGAGAACACGAATCATAGTTTATTCAGTGTCCCACGGATGGCGCCAACTTGTTGGAGCATAATTTGGCTGGGCCGGTTCGACGACTCTCCTGGGCCGTTCGTCGTCTTTCCGGGTCCTGAGTAATGCTGCAAACAAAGGTAAACCGGTTAGACGTGGACCCGAGGCCGGAGCCCCGGGGTCCACCTCCGACGGTCAAGTTAGTATCGGATGAATATGTGGTATAAGAGGTGTGGTTGAGAGAGAGAGAACCTGTTTATAATGAGACCCCTACCCCTGTTTATATAGGCTTAGGGTTTCTTGAAGGATAAGTTAGGTTTGTGTGGGCCGCGGGCCTGTTGGGTCGGGCCTAATACCGACTGTACGTCGACAGAACACGGGTCAACAATTGAGGGGAAGCAATTGTCATGCATTCATAATCTTCGATGCCGAAAGTGCCAAGTTCACTAATTGGTGTTAAGACAACAATACCAATCGTACATGTGGTGTCAAGAGATGACTTCAGACGTGATGAGGCGACCAACATTTGCCGACAAGAACCATTTGATCTTATCATATGATATTCTCATCAATCAGGTCCAACCTTGTCAATTCATTCTTATATGGTGAATATGTGATCATGTTACAAATCGGTATCATATCTCACAAATTGGTCTCATGAAGATTAAATGGACTTGCATTTTTCTTCCCAAAACCTTTGTTAAAACTTCATTAAATCAATTGATATCAAAAATATCGTTTGGGTTAATATTTTTAATATGGGGGAGAAAATATGATTAAATATGGTAAATTATCA
Organism: Glebionis coronaria; assembly: GCA_025667525.1. Taxonomy (NCBI): domain Eukaryota; kingdom Viridiplantae; phylum Streptophyta; class Magnoliopsida; order Asterales; family Asteraceae; genus Glebionis; species Glebionis coronaria. The sequence continues at coordinate 68,081,016 of CM046882.1, read as the reverse complement.
CAAATGGTTTGACTTAACGTGATAGCTCATCCCGACATGTGCGAAATGTTTTCGAATATCGTGGCATATGTTAAGGGGGAGCAAAATGGATTTTCATGGTGACATATACTTACCCTAAACCCATTTATTCCACGACGATGAAGATTGTGGTGACATAAGGATGGTAGGATAGGTTAAGTCCAATGATTCTTCTAGAACCGGAGGAATCTTCCCAAGGACATTCCATAGCTAGAAATTATAGTCCTTAGGAAAGATGGGGAAGATTGTGAATGTAGTTGAATGCCTACCAAGTACTTAAGTTAGCACTGGAACAATCACAACCAAGGTGCTAGTTATGACGTATCGGTAAGCATTGAAGGGGTTGAAGAATGAAAAAGAATTGTAAAGATAAAGGGTCTAAAGAAAGAAGCCCTCCTTACAACCTTAGGCAGAAACTGGGTCAACACATATGCTATTGAGATCATTTTAATGATGCTCGATATTGAAGATAGACATCTTAGATCCATTGATGCAATGCACAACCCATCCCAGCTAACTCAGATATCTCTCAAAAGATATTTGTTTTAATCACACGGAGACAACGCATTATCTATCGATTTATTCACTCCGAATATATTGATATCGAAATGGTGGCACTCCTCTCCAACCTCCGATCACTAAAATCCAAATTGCACGATCGAGTCTAGATCCATTTGAGATCATCAAAAGTCTCATTAGGACACACTTTCATAATTCCTTGCTTCTTCACACACTGTGAAAAGTAAGAAAGATCTTAAGAGTCCTACGCAATATCTTCATGATCTTGCCTGAACATTCGAGTAATACGTAAGTATTTACAATGAAGATGGAAATCCTTCTTGAGCGAATATCAAAAAGCTCATGGTAGGTGACTTGTGAGATTCTTTATGAATCAAACTTGTGATAACTGGAAAGCAACAGTTGTTTAGTTCTTAATTGAACTTAAACACGTTCCAGGCCTCTACGCAATATCTCAGTGATCTTGCCAGAACACTCAGAGTGACACTTTCAAGTTTTACGGTGATGAGTGGAAATCCTTCTAGTGTTAACCACAAACAGCACTTGGTAGGTAACTTGCAAAATTCAATATGAATCAAGCTCGTGACAACTGGAAAGCAACGATGGTGCGATTCTTTAATGAATCAAACTTGTTCCAGGAATTAGAATTGACGGTTTCAATCATGCGGATAATTTTATCCAAATGATTCACTCTTTACGTTCGCAGTCAGCTTTGGACGGTCGAGTAAAGAGAACGGGTTTACCCGCAAAATCTTGTCAAGGAGATTTTCAATTAAATCTACCTGCCACAAGTACGATATTTTATATCGTCCAACGGTCTTCACCGACCGTAGGTAAAATGCTACCGAATTAGAATGAAATGTTCAAAGGCATTTCGTTCGTGTCTACTTATGTTGCGGCATTTTAAGACGGTGGCGTTGCGGAATCCGAGAAGAAGTCGTCCTCGCATGCTTATACTTTATGAACTTAATACTTCATCTAATTCTAGAAAGCTTAAAAGACAAGTCTTCCGTTGTATCGATCTCTGAAGCTTTCAAGAATTACGAAGGTATAAGTATGTGGGACATGAAGTCACGAGGAGGCGGATATCACAAGTGATGGATGCACAAGATCAAGGAAAGAGACTAATGCTAAATATTGATATCAAAGATCACATCAGCATGTTCACCAGAAAAGAAAAAGAAAAGAAAGACGAAGACTACGAGCTCAAGACAAGCATAGAATGCTAGGTTTATTTTATTATTGTAACTTGGGTAACGCCCTTGTTTGGAGTGACCTCCTGATAGGTGTGAAAACACCCATCCTTTTACCACTTAATTACAATAATAACCAAGCCAAAACGTGTATTTTATGTCGTAAATGTCGGAATTATGTGTGGTTTGTGCTTTTGTTGTGATTTAGGACGAAAATGTGAAAAGGGGAGAAAACACGGGTATTCACGGGCTTTTATCGAAGAAAAAGACAAAAGACGAAGTCAAGAAATCAAGAGTGCAAAAAGAACGGAAGTCGAAGACCAATTCTGAAGATTTATCGAAGAAAAAGTCAAAAGACGGAAGTTTACTAAAAGCCAAAGAACTCAAGTCTAATTTATTGAAGAAATTACAAGACGAGTTTATTAATCCTGAGACAAAGTCAAAAGTCGAAGTATTAAGAAGATTAAGGACTAAAGGATAATTAGAGAAAGAAGAAAGAGGGAGGAAGCTTCCACTAAGCACCTCCCTAATCCACTAAAAATAGGGTTCTTAGGCTTTCATTTTTCTTGTTGGCTAGTTTGACAATCTAGTTCTTCCATTTTCATTTCTTGCAACTTTTTTTAATTAATTGTCTTGCACTTTAATTCCTTAATTCAAGTAAGTGTTTTTAATTTTGTTGTTGAATCTTCACTTTTAATTAAGCTTTTCTTTATCATTCTCATCCTACTTTTCTTGTTTTTGATTTGTTACAAATTCGGATTAAGCAATCTTTTGCTTAATCCCATTGCTTATTTGATTAAAAAGTTCATCTTTTTATTTCCATCTAGGCTTGTATACGAATTAAGCTATTAGTTTGACAATCTTATTGGCTTATTTTGTATTTAGCTTATTTGATTTTAAAATTTTCTAAAAAGTTTTATCTTTTTAAAGTTCCTTTTATAAAGTTTATGAATTTCATATTTCACAAGTTGTCAAATTTATGCTTAGTGAGTTGTTTTAGATTTGGTTAAGTGAGCTTATTGAAAGTGCTTATTGAGATTTTTGCTTATCTCCATTTTCGGATTTGTTGGTGTTCATCGCAATATCGAGGGTAATACACATTCCGATGGATTGCTTATTTGTATCGCAATAACCAATTGTGGTTCTACTTTGCGATCTAGAGTAACTTCCCCCTTATTCCGATCGGGATTGTGATCGCTCATTGCGATCGCATATTCCGACGGAGTTTAAGGTTTATTGCGAAGAAGTGCTGCCCAAATTTTGACAGCCACATTCGGATAGATTTTGGCATTTTAGTTATTCCGACAGCTTTTATTTTTAGACATTCCGACAGGTTTTTGTTTCACATTACGATAGTTCTTTTTTTAAAACATTCCGACGGTTTTTTTAATATTAGTATTCCGATACATTTCTTTAGTTTACATTCCGATAGTTTAAAAAAATAATAAAAAATAAAAAAATAAAAAAACATTCCGATAGCTTTTTATCACAACATTTCGATACAAATGAAATAAACATTCCGATGGATCAACTTTAACATTGCGACACTTGTTATTTACAACATAACATTCCGATAGAATGTCATGCCTACTTGCATGCTTTCTATTTCTTCCCGCCCAAATGAGCAGCTAGGCTGGCTGCTTCCAGCAGCTAGCCTGTCTGCTTGCTTATTTATTAGTATTGTTCTGTAATTGTCTAGTTTTATCTGAAAGTTGTTCCGATTTTATTTTTGAAAGTTACGTATTTTTAGTTGAATTTTTTTCCTCCAATTTTAAAATTAATATTTTTACGTAAAGTTCAAGTTTTATCTTTTTTTAATACCCGCTTTAGGTTTTCCCTCGTTTAGCTTTAAAGTACCATTTTAGTTTTATTCACTCCTTTTTCATTTAGTGAACATTATTTTCGAGTCGATAGTTAATTTCTTCGTTTAGTTTTATTTTTATTAATTGTTTCGCTTTAATTTACGTTTTATTATTTATATTGTTTTGTTCTTTTTAGTTAATTGTTTTTTAGCTTATTTTTATTACTTTTCGCTTTTACTTTTCAAATAGAAATAGATAACCAAACTTTTCTTTTATTTACCAAAAACGACTGAGTCGCACTTTGAACCGGAAATCAATTCGATCAGACACCGAGAAAAACGAACTTTTTCAACTAGCAAAATCATAATTTCAAATGGCGCCGCTGCCGGCTCTTTTCGTGAAGATTAACGGTTTTTTGTGAGAGACGCGTTGGCTTTTGGGATCCGTTCACTCGTGAACGTTATTTTACGTATCAAAAATTTTCAAAAAATCCCAAAAACATTTGAAAAATCTTAAAACGCATTTCTTTTTCAAAGTTTTGCACCAAAAATATTCTTCTTGCTTCTCTATTTTTCTTTATGGATTCTTATGTCCATTGCGTCGGGTATGGGAGACGATTATATGGGAACGACTCATGTCACTGGTGTACATGTGAGCAGTGCGGAAATGATATCGACAATACACAATTCGGATTTTGTCCATCGTGCAACTTGACTAATTCGTCCTTTTATAATCCACCTCCTGTTCCCCCGTGCATCTATTGTGGAAGCGATTCTCATTGGCATGTTTTGTGCCCGGTTCGATACCCGTATGATCACGGGCAAGAACCGGGTTACAATTATGACAATGGTAATAGCTTTCCACATGACGCACCCGGTTTTTCTCCATACCCATGTTGCCAAAATTGTGGGGGGCCTCACGATAGTTCTTATTGTCAGCCAATGAATTAATATGAGCCAAATCCGTGTCCTCATTTTTCTTCACCGATGGATTATTATGAACCAAATCCGTGTTATAATTCTTCTCAACCGATGACTTACTATGAGCCACATCCGTGCTATAATTCTGGTTTTCATAACTGTGAGCCCCCACACCCCAACCTCAATCATCAATCCTCTCAGAGAATTCATATTGCCCAACAACTCACTACTCTGAATAAAGAGAGACAAGCCATTCTTTGGAAACTTCATGACGGCTTAATTCAACTGACCGAGGCATTGAAGGAACAAAAGCGACAACAACAAGAGCAAGTATCTAATCTTAGTGATTATACCCCTCCTCTTGTGCGTCAATACTATTATGATGATGATGACGACGATGATGTCTACGCTCTTGACCCATCTTCTGAAGTTGCTACTCCTACTCTCGATATTCCTAATGCGTCTAAGGCTGATGATTCATTGAGTGAGATTAGTGATTTTGGCCTCGATAAATTCTTTGATGATGAGGTTTGTGACATGCCTACTGCTATGGAGTCTGAGGACGACGTTGCTCTTACGGACGGGGTCGATCCTAATGATGACAATTTTTCTCCACGCTATGAGAATTTCACTTTTGAAATTTCTCAATCTCCACCGGGAGATGCGGGCGATGACGATTTATTCTCTCCGGCTTACGAGAAGTTCACCGATGAACTTGCTCTTGAAGATGAGGTGGAAGACGTGATTCTCCGCGACAGATTACGGAAAGTGCATCTTCTTATTGCTCAAATCGAAGAGCTGACTTCTCCTCCTCTTTCCGAGTCTTTACCTCCATCTATTCCTCTCGTTGAAGATAATGACCCATTGCTGGAAGAAATCGACATTCACTCAATACCTCCGGGTATTGATGATGATGACACGGAGGGGGATATTATTTTTGATAATTTGCTGCAAGAAGGTATTGTCCCAAGTCCCCCTCCCGAGCACCTTTCATCCTCCCCTTTAGCCACTATTACGGAGGATGAGTGCTTTGACCCGGGAGGTGACATTCACTATTTCATTATTGATAACATTACGGCTTTGCCGAGTGCTCAACATCCATTGTCTTTGGGGGATGACAATGTGCTTACTTTACCCACCCCACCTCCCGTAGATCTCGATTTCACATACTTTTCGTATGTTGAAAGAACCTTTCTCCCATTTAAGACTTATCCCCCCGCCTCCCCTTTGTTGATGTCAACCTGGAACGAGGACAAGGTCTTTGATCCCGGTATTACATGTGAGGCTTCCCCATGGACCATTTAATTCAGGGACGAGTCAGGCTCGTGACTCGGTTAATATAAACAAGCGCTTTTTGGGAGGCAACCCAATTATCTATCTATCTTTACTTGTTTTCACCATAAGTGTAGGGGGAGCCCCGTTGGTGTTTCTTGTTTTCTTTCTTATCATGTGCAGGGATTAGAGCTTCACATACACACTCTTGATGACTTTTGACGAACCGTGATTCCGTGTTCCCTTCTTCCCGGTTCTATCCTAAACTCTTTTCGATTCACTATTTTATATTTCTCAATTTTAAAATAGGAATCTCGTTAGTTGTCTCTTCCTTAGCAAGATTTAAACAAAGTGCACAATGTCCTAAGTGTAGGGGAGTTCACTCCCACATGCTTAAACATTGAGGACAATGTTTATATCAAGTGTAGGGGGACTTCTATCGAAGTTAAGTGATCTTTTCCTTGTATTTGTCCTCATTTTAACCGGAAAATCAATTTTTCGACATTTTTCAAAAATTTTGATCTATTTTGGCCTTGTAGTTTTCCTTTGTTATCGTTATTTACTTTCTTTGCTAGAATAAATTTTCAATAAAGTGGTTTTAAATTTTTCAAAGTCATGAATATTTTGACTCAACCCGAGTTTACTTGTCTAAGTTTACTCTAGCTAGTATCCTTAACGCGTTTAAGTCAAGTTTTGCTAGGCTTTTATTTAGGGAACTTTAAAATGCGAAAGTCTTAACTCTCACGGGTTAAGAACAATAACTTTTCGCAAGTTCCTATAATTGATCCTAGAGAGTTGTTTATCAAGGTAACTTTAAAATGCGATTTCTAAACTTGAAAAAGTCTAAGAATTTGCAAGATCCTATAGATGACTCGAAAACCCAAAACTTTGATTTAATAGGCTAAGCATCCACGAGTCTCATTCCTTGAGATTTTAAACTGTGGAGGACGAGAGATGATAGAGTCAATTATAAGTTTGGTATTCTTTCGTGAATTTATGTGAGTTAATTATGAGCCTATTCTCCCATCGCTTGTTAATAAATTTATCTACAATAAATAAGGTTGTACGATTTGAAAAGTTACTTAGCTTCTAGCCCAAGATCGTTTAAAAGTTTCTTGGTATTAATTAGAGTTCATAGCCAAGGCATAACTTATTGAAGCGGGATGCGAAGATTGGCGAGTCCGAAAAGGCCCTAACAAGGCATGAGGGCTACATTTTGTTGCTAAGTATCCAAAAGCGATGTGAAGAATCATTTATCGAAAATCAATATGAAGGATCGAGACACACGACGAAAAGCAAAAACTTCCCAAAAGATCATGGAGAAATCTATCCAAAAAGGCCCTAACAAGGTATGAGGATAAATAGATCCAAGTCCTAAAAGGAGGCGGATCGTTGTATATCAAAGTCCAAAATAAAGATTGGAGAAAAATGAAGAAGTCGTGGTCCAAAGATGAAGAATCTCTCAAAACTTCAAGTGAAGAAATTCCTATTATGAAGAGAAGACCATAATTTCAAGAACGTTTCTCAAAGATTTGAAGTATGAAGTCGCTGCCAAATATCGGTCCGAGAAAGGTCTCAAATCGTGAAGCGAGTTATGCCAAGATATGAACCTTATGAGGTCCCGAGAAGCAGTTTTAAAAGATTTTGTCCTTTAGCTAACTATTGATTAAATTGTCCCACTTTATTTTCAGCCTTAATAACTATCGAAATAAGTCAACAATACATCCTCGTGATCATTCAAGATAATAATAAAATATAATAGATACACCTAGGAATAAGGGAGTCTTAGTAAATAATTGGCCCACATGAGTTCGTGTTAGTTTGCTAACTTATAATAACAATGATCTCGTTTTTAAGCTTGGTTTGGAGAATGTGAAAACTTGAGGATGATGATCATTCATGACATCTTTCAAAACCCTAAGGTATGTTTTTTATTTCTTTACTTAGTTTCTTCCTTTGAATGTTTATAATTTTCTATCTCTTTAATAAAGGCCAATATAAATTGATTATGATGAAAAATGTAAAACGTGCTTTATAACTAATGCATTGCATGAGGACATTGCAATGGTCAAGTGTAGGGGATTTGATAGGTGTGAAAACACCCATCCTTTTACCACTTAATTACAATAATAACCATGCTAAAACGTGTATTTTATGTCGTAAATGTCGGAATTATACGTGGTTTGTGTTTTTGTTGTGATTTAGGACGAAAATGTGAAAAAGGGAGAAAACACGGGTATTCACGGGCTTTTATCGAAGAAAAAGACAAAAGACGAAGTCAAGAAATCAAGAGTGCAAAAAGAACGGAAGTCCAAGACTAATTCTGAAGATTTATCGAAGAAAAAGTCAAAAGACGGAAGTTTACTAAAAGCCGAAGAACTCAAGTCTAATTTATTGAAGAAATTACAAGACGAGTTTATTAATCCCGAGACAAAGTCAAAAGTCGAAGTATTAAGAAGATTAAGGACTAAAGGATAATTAGAGAAAGAAGAAAGAGGGAGGAAGCTTCCACTAAGCACCTCCCTAATCCACTATAAATAGGGTCCTTATGCTTTCATTTTTCTTGTTGGCTAGTTTGACAATCTAGTTCTTCCATTTTCATTTCTTGCAACTTTTTTTAATTAATTGTCTTGCACTTTAATTCCTTTAATTCAAGTAAGTGTTTTTAATTTTGTTGTTGAATCTTCACTTTTAATTAAGCTTTTCTTTATCATTCTCATCCTACTTTTCTTGTTTTTGATTTGTTACAAATTCGGATTAAGCAATCTTTTGCTTAATCCTATTGCTTATTTGATTAAAAAGTTCATCTTTTTATTTCCATCTAGGCTTGTATACGAATTAAGCTATAAGTTTGACAATCTTATTGGCTTATTTTCTATTTAGCTTATTTGATTTTAAAGTTTTCTAAAAAGTTTTATCTTTTTAAAGTTCCTTTTATAAAGTTTATGAATTTCATATTTCACAAGTTGTCAAATTTATGCTTAGTGAGTTGTTTTAGATTTGGTTAAGTGAGCTTATTGAAAGTGCTTATTGAGATTTTTGCTTATCTCCATTTTTGGATTTGTTGGTGTTCATCGCAATATTGAGGGTAATATACATTCCGATGGATTGCTTATTTGTATCGCAATAACCAATTGTGGTTCTACTTTGCGATCTAGAGTAACTTCCCCCTTATTCCGATCGGGATTGCGATCGCTCATTGCGATTGCATATTCCGACGGAGTTTAAGGTTTATTGCGACGAAGTGCTGCCCAAATTTTGACAGCCACATTCGGATAGATTTTGGCATTTTAGTTATTTCGACAGCTTTTATTTTTAGACATTCCGACAGTTTTTTGTTTCACATTACGATAGTTCTTTTTTTAAAACATTCCGACAGTTTTTTTAATATTAGTATTCCGATACATTTCTTTAGTTTACATTCCGATAGTTTAAAAAAATAAAAAATAATAAAAAATAATAAAACATTCCGATAGCTTTTTATCACAACATTCCGATACAAATGAAATAAACATTCCGATGGATCAACTTTAACATTGCGACACTTGTTATTTACAACATAACATTCCGATAGAATGTCATGCCTACTTGCATGCTTTCTATTTCTTCCCGCCCGAATGAGCAGCTAGCCTGCCTGCTTGCTTATTTATTAGTATTGTTCCGTAATTGTCTAGTTTTATCTGAAAGTTGTTCCGATTTTATTTTTGAAAGTTACATATTTTTAGTTGAATTTTTCCTCCAACTTTAAAATTAATATTTTTACGTAAAGTTCAAGTTTTATCTTTTTTTTAATACCCGCTTTAGGTTTTCCCTCGTTTATCTTTAAAGTACCATTTTAGATTTATTCTCTCCTTTTTCATTTAGTAAACTTTATTTTCGAGTTAATAGTTAATTTCTTCGTTTAGTTTTATTTTTATTAATTGTTTCGCTTTAATTTACGTTTTATTATTTATATTGTTTCGTTCTTTTTAGTTAATTGTTTTTAGCTTCTTTTTATTACTTTTCGCTTTTACTTTTCAAATAGAAATAGATAACCAAACTTTTCTTTTATTCACCAAAAACGACTGAGTCACACTTTGAACCGGAAATCAATTCGATCAGACACCGAGAAAAAGAACTTTTTCAACTAGCAAAATCATAATTTCACCTCCCTTAGGGGGAGATTGTTGGAAATATGTTTTACGTATTTAGGAAGATTCGGTCACTCCGACAATATATTAAGTAGTAGCTCGTAGTTTAGTTGTTTTACATTAAGTAAACATGGAAAGGCCTAGTCCATGGAATATATGGACGGCCCAATATGTAAGCCCAAGCCCATCACAAGGCTTGGGTATATAAACCCTCTCCTTAGATGGAGAGGGTGTGGTTTCATTCATATTTTCACATAGTTTCTTACTTTCTCTCTCTAGAAGTGTGTGTGAAATCTACCATCTTTCTATCTCTTTCTCTCACTAGATTATACATAGATTTACAATATCCTACAGTTTTTTCAAGTCATATTTACTTTCAATATGTTTTTCAATTAATACTTTGTTTCATACTTAGTTTTATACTTGGTGGTTATGAGGATCTAATTTGAATCAACTTTGTTTCAATATCTAGTTCAATTAATACTTGATTATTTCTGCATAATCATTTTAATTTGAAGTGTTTGGGGATGAAACATACATGATTCATAATGAAACATACATGATTCATAATGAAACATACATGATTCATAATGAAACATACATGATTCATAATGAATCATACATGATTCATAATGAATCATACATGTTTCATGATGAAACATACATGATTCATAACGAATCATATATGATTCATGATGGATTCATCAAGAGTCATATATTATTATTGGTAAAAAAACTCTAATTGTACAAAGTTCAAAAGCAAGTGTGATGATTCATACATGTGTCTTGATGAATGATACATGTGTCTTGTTGAATCATGTATGATTCATGATAATCATATATGATTTATCATGAATCATAATGATTCATCAAGACACATGTATCATTCTTTGTGCACAAAGTGAAACCCGGTAATAATCAAAGATTTGAACACATATAAAATACCAACATGTAATTCATACTACCTTGTACACACTACATTGTTAAGACTACCTTGTTCAAAATACAATGATTACCACGAATTAGAAACATCAGGGGGGCCAACAGCTAGATCTACCAAAAGAGACCCATATTAGTGTTTTTTCCTATCCTTCTACCATTCACAATCATGGAATACCTATATTAGTTAGAAAAGTCATTGTTCATTTCCCTTTGATGTATCAGCCTCTCCTTTCTGAGCCATATTACCCTCTTCACTATGGGCTGAAGCCTTCTCTGGATCACGCTCACTTCTATTTCTGAACGCTTGAACAATTATTTTTATTCTTGTTTCTTTATCAACCTTCGTCTCAAAATCATAGGCTAGCTTGAACATTTTGGCTCTTTCCTTCTTGAAATCATGAAGTAGAATCTTTCCAACTATCTTGAACCTCATACACATCAACAAGGTTATTTGTTTATCAGATTCTTCGCAAAGACCAACATCCCAGCTCTTCTTACTGTCGTCGGTGTAGTTCTCCAAATGGATCATAGCAAATACCTCGTAGTCTTCATGATTTTATTTAGTACTCCATCTCAACTTTGGAACATAACTTATCAATTTTGAAACTTTGGAGTGACTTGGATGCTTATGCTCATACAAATACCTTGCAAAGAACTTTTCCTACAAAAAGATAAAGAAAAACACGAAAACAAATTAAGTAAAAAAGATGCATCTGTAACGAAATACAATCATAATCTGAAATTATATATAATCCCCATAAAAAACTTACCAAAATATCGCAAGATCCCTTGTATTTTGCTGAATAGGTATATCCATAAGCATTATCAAGAATCAACATTGTAGTTGGCATTTTGAGGTTGAAAACAACCACATAAAAATGATTTGATGCACATATAGGGAAAAAAATCCAACTCAACGCGTGAGAGAGACGCAGAAGCTTCATCATCTTTAAAGTGAGCCAATATTGCTTCCTTAAACAGTTTGTATGATGCTTCCTCACCAAGAACTCCGCTAATCATATTTGGTTTCTGTATAAGAAAAAAAAATCTTAAGAGAAAACACGGAACTAATAGAACCACTCGAAAAATAGTCAAATGACAACTTACAATACAACCAGTCGAAAAATAGTGAAATTTCGTCTCTAGAAGTTTGGAATCATGCTCAACATTAAGGATGGCGACAAAACAATCTATGACACTAGCATCTAACCATACCCTTGGTGTCAAAGTCTCCAAATTGACACGTACGGCTGATAGATGATATCCGGATACAGTTTGAAAAATAGTTTCACTACAAAATAAGAAAATAAATGGTGTTATCCAGTAATTTACCCAAAAAGTTATGGATGAAACATACATGATTCATCATGAATCATGTATGTTTCATCATGGATCATGTATGTTTCATCATGGATTATATTTATGATTCATAACAGTTAACAAAAAAAGTATAAAAGATATGACAAACAGAGCTTACTATTTGTCGCCTTGCATAGAAAACAAGTTGTTTCCCATGATAAACTCAACTCTGTTAATCAAAGACGCAACATTGATTCTCTTATACTAATAAACAGAAGTTATTGGAGAATCTGGCTGGACGATAGTCACTTTCTTGATATCCAGTGGAGGAGTCGCAGAAAGCACAGCAGCAGGCAGCGGTGGAGCAGTCCCGGCAGGCACAGCACCAGGAAGTGGATGATCCAAAGGCCAAGCCCAATACTCCTCCTGAAACATTGAACCTTTTTTTAATTAGAACAATTCATAATATCATAAGGTAAAAATATGAATAAATAATGAAAGGTTAACTAACTACTTTATGGCCAAAAGATTCGACAGTCATATCAATCACATCTCCAAACCAAACGATGTTCGTTTCAATCCACTGAGTAAAGGTTTCCTCATCTAATTCAGCAACACACCCCTCTTTCTCAGCAACAACATTCTCATCAACAACTTTATCAGGACCAACATCAGGAGCCGACTCGTCTCCTTTTCCAGTCGCATCAGTAGCTGGCTCGTCTCTCCTCCCAGCCGCATCAGCAGCCGGCTCATCTCTCTTCTCATTCGATGGCTTGTCTTTATTCTCATCATCTTTCTTAGGATTAACATCAGGAAAATCATCAAGATGAGGTGACTTTTCTTGCAGCCACAAAGTATCTCTAAACAATCCAACATATTTATGGTACAAATCATCAACTTCAACATCATTCGGGAAGTCATTGTTAGCTCTTCTCAAGAGAGTTTCTAACTCAGCCTTCTCCTTCAACACTCTCGACAGCTTCTCTTCAATAACTTTGCACATACTCTATAACAAAATGTAAATATACTCAACTTATAATCAAGTACAGTTAATGGTGGTGAATCATATATAGTATTATAAACATGTAATTACAAATATAAAAACAATTAAAAATATTGATTCATACCTTTTTGTCCTTAGGAGGTACATCTGAAGCTTTCTTCTTCTTTTTAACATCAGTGGCCCCAAAGAAACCCTCTGTTTGCATTGCCTCGGACGCACTCCATACTTCATGAAGCTCCAGTTTACCAAAAACTTGATCTTCAAACTCAAGTTCTTGCCGCTTATGCATGTCACTAGAACTCCAGTCCCTGATGGTTGGTCTTGATCGAACGACTGTATATCGGTCATACTTTGTAGAATCAAGATAAAGGAGCTGCACACAATGTAGAAAAAACATATATGTTTAGTGTTACAAGCATATATGAATCATATATGTTTCATCATGAAACATATATGATTCATGATGAAACATACATGATTCACGATGAAACATACATGATTCATGATGAAACATATATCATTCATGATGAAACATATATGATTCATGATGAAACATATATGATTCATCAAGAATGTTAAAATTAGTTAAAAATGTATAACATAAAAGTTAATAAAAAAAGATAGGAGACTTACAATCAGAAAATACAAGGGACATGTGTAAAAGTCGTCGAGAGTGTTAGGTAATACACCTTCTTGAAGACAACAAGAATGAATGAAACGAGACCAATCTACTTTAGCAATATCCGTTTCTTCATAAATATGGCGAACCATATTAAGCCTTGGAACTGCTTTCATGGTGTCCGCGTCACCCATCATAGTTGCAAAAAGTGTCAGGAAGTTGATTTTAAACATAAAGTTAATTTCCGTCGCCTCCATCAACTTCTGACTAATGTCCTTAGCCGTGATTTTTTTCGGAATCTTTGGCGCAAACTGTTGTAGCCATGACTTCACAACACTTTCCTTTGAAGATCTCTTCGGCAAATCAAACAAGGGAATTCCACCAATAGGAAGTCCTAGGATTTCATGGATCTTCTGGGGCGTGACTTGAAAGCTGCATGTGTCAACCTTAAATTCGTATGTGGACTTATTGAAAGCTTTCACAGCAGCCCTCATTAAACGATTTGGCAATTGATCAACCTTAAGACCCCACCAGTCAGAAAAACCAATCTCATTCAAAAATTATTCCATGTCAACATGAGAAGCATCTTTTATGACATCCAAAAGCGACTTCGGTACAGTTCTAGACAAAATAGGCAGAAACTCATTCGAGTACGCAACCTTCTTAGCCTGTTCCACAGTAAGAGGTTTCTTCTTCTTCACCCTCTGCTTCTTAGATGGTGATTCATAGCAAACCATGGTGGATTCTATCTTCCGTTTGCTCTCACCCTCTTTTTTCACAGCGACCTCTTTCTTCACAACGCCCTCTTTTTTCATAGCGCCCTCTTTCTTCACAACCTTTGCTTTTTTTCCCCGAACCAACTTTTCCAGCTACATTCCCAACACGTTTCTTAGGCGCTTTCTGACTCGCCTTTTTAGATTTAACTTCTTCTTCTTCAACCTCTTTGTCTGTCTCAAGCAGCTCATCATCTGTCTTAACCATCTCATTAGTTTCTTCACTCCCGCTATCGGCCCCATACTCACTACCACTCTCAGCCGGCTCAGACCCATCTTCACCACCCTTTCCCTTAGAACCGTCATTACCTCTCCTCAATCAGATGCCTCAACAACATTCGCTTTACCAGTTTTAGGTTTCCGAGAGAATACAATGTTAACTTTAGTAGGATATTTGGGTATGTCAGTGATTGGAGGAGGTGTATGTGTTACTTTTTGGGCAACATCAGGTTCCACACCAAGTGGAGGTGGTTCAGGATTATCTGTGCTAGATTGTCTAGTTCGCATAGTGGTTTTAGGGAGCGGGGATGTTTTAACAGCTTTACTTTTAGGGGGCGTGGTTGTTTTGACAGGTTTAGCTTTAAGAGGCGTGGTTGTTTTTGTATCTTTAGTTTTAGTAATTGCAAAAAAAACACAAAACACATTAAACAAAATAATACAAAGTTACAATTATATATGTTGCTCATACAAAAATAGTAACAATCATGTATGTTTTTATCGTGAAACATATATGATTCATAGTGAATCATGTATGTTTCATGGTGAAACATGTATGATTCACTATGAATCATATATGTTTCACGATAAAAATATACATGATTCGTCAGGATTCGAAATAAAACACTTGCAGAATACAAATGGCTACCATCATAATCTTAAAAAACAATAACAAAGCTATTTCCCTTTCATGTATGTATCATTGTGAAACATATATGATTCACTATGAATCATATATGTTTCACGATGAAACATACATGATTCGTCATATTCAAAATAAAATAATCAAACGGCTACCATCATAATCTTAAAAAACAAATACAAAGCTATTTCCCTTTCGTAAATCAAATATAAGTTACCAAATAAGCGTAATAAGCATAAAACCCAGATAAGTTACCAGATAAGCATAATAAGCATAATCAAAAGCATAAAAATTAAAAAAAACATGATTAACAGGATAACTTGACCATTACCAGCTTCTCCATACGGGTTAGCTGATGATTTGAGCTAAGCCTTGTTAGCAGCAGCATACTCATCTCGTATATCCATATAGATGTAAAAATTAGGGTTAGGGTTACGATTATATGTAGATTATATGATTTCGGTTACGATTAGATGATTCTGAATAGATCGGATCTATAACAGAGGTGGTTGGGATGGTGAAGGTACTGTGGTTAAGGTGGTTGCGGTGGTGGTTGGTGTAGAGAGGGAAATGGGTGATCCGGGGTGTGTGTGTAAAAGTCCAAAGGGTAACGAGTTTTTTTTCTTTTTAGTTAAATGAAATGAAAAAACCCCAACCGTCCAAATGTATTAAAATGGAGGGCCAGGATTATCGCACTTGGTCTATGATAAATTTGGGGTATATGGGGAACTTTTTCCCTTGTTTATAAAGTAGTACAAATATTACCATCAACAATGCATGTAGAAATAGTTTTGTGAAAAAAATGAAACAATAGTAGAATCTTAAAATCCTGGTCGAACATTTGACAGGTAACGTATAATGGGTCACAACAGAATAAACACAAATGCGTGGAGGTAAACTTTCATTTGACCGCACTTACCCAAAATTTTGAATGTAACTATGAGAAAGTAACCAAATAAGTCAAAGTTAAAGATACTCTAATCAGCCCCTAAGTAATAACAAATCAACCAATTAGCAGATAGTAAAGATAATCAACACACAACAAGAACACTAACCTTTTAGTGTGAAAAACCCAAAAATAGGTAAAAACCACGGGACGACTAGTGCCGCTTAAATCCACTATGAACCAAGAGAGGTATACAAGTCTTCTCTAGTTTGCACTAGAGGCATACAACCATCAATATGGTATAAACAAGAACAAAAAAAGATAAATATCACCAAATAACTTGGAATATGATGTGAGCTGCATGGGCACGAGAACAGGACTTCCATGTCTCCAAATCAAGATTCAAACGGTCAAATTCTTCATTTATACGTAAGGAAGCTACAGCCCAAAAGTCGTGATTATTCGACGATGAAAACTTCGGGGATCGACGAAACACTTCTATTGTTGCTGTTGGATGATAAAGTACTCCTAAAATCTTATCTCTTTTTCTTGAGTTTCCTCACTTCTCTCTTGGATAACCTTATCTTCTTAAAATGTGAAGATATATACTGAAAAGGTTTAAATGACCCAAGATGGGCCTCAAAGTTTTTAGGCTCTCAAATAGCTAGTATCCACAAAGTACCCCAGCATGGAGAAGTACTCCAGTTTCCAGCTTTGAAGAACTACTCCAGTTTCCATAATAGCAACACTTAATCCTCGTGGACTAAGAAAATAACCCAACAAATCTCCCCCTTTTTATGTCTATAAGGATGAGTTCGCCATCCTGTGAACGAGCAACATACCTTCAACTTTTCCCTTGCTACAACCTTCGCCAACATATCGGAAGCATTATCATCCGTATGAACTTTATTAAGTTTAAACATATCATCTTTAATGGCATCTCTTACCTAATGATACCGAACATCAATATGTTTTGTTCTTTTATGAAACACCGAATTTTAGCAAGGTGAATAGCACTTTGGTTGTCATAAAGAACTGCATATCGTTGTTGCTTGAAACCAAGTTCTTGCAAAAACCTTTTCAACCACAATAGTTATTTGCACGCTTCCGTTTCTGCCACATACTCAGACTCTGTTGTAGACAAGGACACACACTTTTGCAATCTTGATTGCCACGAAACAGTTCCCCTGTAAAGGTCATCAAATATCCAGAAGTGGACTTCATGTTGTCCTTATTTCTGGCCAAATCTGAGTTTGTGTAACCAACAAGCATGGGCTTCCCATTTCCAAAAGTAATACCCAATTTGGAAGTACCTCCTAGATATCTAAATATCCACTTAACCGCTTCCCAATGCTTGTTACCATGATTTGACAGGAACCGACTGACAACACCAACCGCGTGAGCTAAATCCGGCCTTGTACACACCATAGCATACATCAAGCTACCAATCGTTGAGGCATATGGAACTCTATCCATATCTTCAATACTCTTCTTGGAACAAGGACAATCCGTCTCAGTAAGCTTAAAGTTGGGAGTTAGAGGGGAACTAACCACTTTAGGTTTATCCATGTTGAACCTGCGCAACACCTTCTCAATATATTGCTCTTGTGATATATGTGACGTCTTGGAACCTCTATCACGGAAAACGAAAGCCAAGGATATGTTTTACTGGCCCTAAGTCTTTCATAGGAAAAAGACTTGCTCAAATCTCGCTTCAATTGGGCAATTCTTCCAATGTTCTTGCCAACAATCAACATATCATCAACATATAGCAACAAGATGATGAAATCATCATCACCAAATTTCTAATAGAATACACAATGGTCTGAAAAAGGTCTTTATGTAGCCTTGTTTCCCTATAACTGACTTAAATTTCTTGTACCACTGTGTCGGTGCTTGCTTCAACCCATACAAACTTTTTTGAAGTCTACACACGTAATCTTCCTTCCCCTTAACCTCAAACCCTTCAGGTTACTCCATGTAGATTTCTTTATCTAGATCGCAATGAAGGAAAGTTGTCTTGACATCTTGCTCGACGTCAAGGTCGAGGGAAGCCGTCAAACCAAGAACAACTCTAATAGAACCCATCTTCACGACTGGAGAGAAAATCTCATCGAAATCAATACCTCTTTTCTGGCTGAACCATTTAACCACCAATATGGCCTTATACCTTGGTCTCAAAGTATACTCTTCAGTCTTCAATTTGCAAACCCACTTGTTTTTCAAAGCTTTCTTACCCTAAGGCAATTTCACCAACTCAAAGGTATTGTTTTCATGCATGGAAGTCATCTCATCGTGCATATCATCAAACCACTCTTTCTTGTGGTCATCTTCCATAGCTTCTGCATAACACCCGGACTCTCCCCCATCAGTGAGAAAAACATACTCATTTGCAGAATAGTGTGTAGAAGGGTGACGATCTCTATTGGACCGCCTAAGCGAAACGAATGGTGGCATTGGCACTGGTAACTCAGGATGAACGTCTTCATCTAACTTCTCTTCAGCATCAACATCATCAGCACCCTGTTCTTCATCATTCTGAATATCATGTAACACCCCGCCTTGGTGGAAACGCAAGGTGTAACTTTATGAATATCATCATAACACAATGGCGTTACTGTAGAGAATACACTAATTGAAAAGTAAAGACAAAGACAACAAAGTGTCATGACAATACCTCAAACAAACCAAGAGGTTTCTTACATTGAAATGAAACTCTTAATTTAATATGAAGACCTAAAGCCAAACCAGTTCCGGTTAGAGGTTAAAAAAACCGATTTTTTGTCAAAGACTAAAAAACCGGTTGAACCGGTTACAAACCGGTCCAAGTCTTAAAAACCCTCAACCGGGGTTTTTTTGGGTTTTCGTTTTGGAGTGTATGATGAACCGTATGGAAGCGTATGGTGAACCGTATGGAGCGTATGGTGAAACGAGGCTTGACCCGCTTTCGAAGTGGTTTAGAGTGCCTTACAATACTTTTCTCAATATGATACCTCAACGTCGAGTTTGCACCAGCCCCATGCATTTAAAGCAATGCAAACATTGAGTCTTAAACAAACCGTCCGTCATCTTCACGTATTGACAATGTTGCCAAATTTCAGCGGTTCGGTTATGAGTAAGCACTTCTGCAACCGTTGCTTCATCCTTCGTCGGTTTGGAAGTTGTAGAACCAACACTGGTGGTACTTGAACTAGCTTTGCCCTTGCATTTACCTCGTGCCACTAGTGATTAGTGAAACAAGTTCGATTTTGATTTAGAGTGTTTTTTTTTTCGCTAAAATGAAAGTAAGAATTGTTGTGAAGATTGTATGATCCCTATTTATAGTAAATGTAAAAGGAAAAAATGATACTTTTAAAAGATTTAAATTCAAATACACGCTTCACCTACTAGCTATAAAAATCAAAATTTGAATATTTAAAAAAAAAATTCGCTCCTAACCGGTTAACCAGTTATTCCAACCTGTAGGAAAAAAACTGGTTGTAACATGTCCAAACACTCGAATTTCCCAACCGGTTACTAAACGCCAGTTGAGAAAATACCCTAACAGGTTGGAAAAAACCTAGTTATGACCGGTTACGGTTTTCGGTTGGTAACTGATTCTCGGTTGCCCAACCGGTTTTTTTAGCATCTCTAAGGTAAGTTGGTTAAAAACTCTAATGTAATTTTATAATGTTTTTCTAGTTTTTTTTTAATAACAAATCTTCGCCGTTTAAAAAAAAAAAAGATATACTGTAGTATAACTTTTTTTTTTAAACATCAATAATATAACTGAAATTTGATAGCACAACGGTACAAAATTTTCAAGTAATCGGTTACCCTAATGAACCGACCTTAAGCCAACATGCTTGGGCCGACTAATATTATTCATAAGTATGCAAATATTTCCTTAATTATAGCGTATGTCGATTTCGTGGTGTTTATAAAAGGGTTTTTAAAAAGCCGCCTAAAACATAAAACAATCGACAAACATAATCCCTGAACCTCCTCAATCATAAACTAGTAAAATTATGGAAGAAGATAAAGAGTACAGTGTTGAATCACTTGCTAATCAAGCGTTGAGATTGCCGATATCCGATGCAGTTCCTGTTTACGAGCACCTTTTGGCTACTTTTGATCCTAGCTACTGCTGCTAAATATTGGAAACAATATGTAGAAGCACATATGGCTGTCAACAACCATGATGCAACTAAGCAGATATTTAGCCGATGCTTGTTGAATTGCCTGCATTTACCTCTATGGCGGTCTTATATCGATTTTATCAGGAAATCCAATGACAAGAAAGGCTCAGAGGGTCAAGAAGAAACCAAGAAAGCTTATGATTTTATGCTCGGTTACGTTGGATCCGACATTGCATCTGGCCCTGTGTGGACTGAGTATATTAACTTTTTAAAATCGTTACCGGCTCATAATCCGCAACAAGACTCGCAGAGGATGCTTGCTGTACGTAAAGTATACCAAAGAGCTATTCTTACCCCTACACATCATGTTGAGCAACACTGGAGAGACTATCAGAATTTTGAATATTCAGTTAGCCGTGCTCTGGCTAAAGGACTGGTATCCGAGTATCAACCAAAATATAACAGTGCAAGGGCTGTCTATATAGAGCGAAAGAATTATGTTGATGAAATTGACTGGAACTTGCTTGCTGTTCCACCATCTGCAGGTTCTGTTAAGGAACAACTGCAATGGACTGCGTGGAAGAAATTGTTAGCCTTTGAGAAGGAGAACCCTCAAAGGATAGATGCAGTGTCCGCTAACAAGCGCGTCTCATTTACTTACGAGCAGAGCCTGATGTATTTATATCATTACCCTGATATATGGTTTGACTATGCTACATGGCATGCGAAAAGTGGCTCTATAGAATCTGCTATCAAAGTATATCAACGCTCATTAAAGGCGCTCCCTGATTGTGCATTGCTAAGGTATGCTTATGCTGAGCCGGAGGAATCCCGAGGGGCAATTCAGTCAGCCAAAAAGGTATATGAAGGCCTTTTAGGAGATGGTGTCAATGCTACTGCATTGTCACATATACAGTATATTCGATTCTTAAGAAGGACAGAAGGTGTTGAAGCTGCTCGCAAGTATTTCATTGACGCACGGAAATTGCCAAATTTTAGTTACCATGTTTATGTTGCTTATGCGAAAATGGCATTTTGTATGGACAAGGACACAAAGTATGCTCACAATGTGTTTGAAGTAGGTTTGAAAACATTTATGCATGAGCCTGGATACATTCTTGAATATGCGGATTTTCTGTCACGCTTGAATGACGATAGAAATATAAGAGCTTTATTTGAACGTTCATTGAGCTCCTTTCCACCCGAAGACTCTGTTGAGGTTTGGAACAGGTTTGTTCAGTTTGAGCAGACATATGGGGATCTTGCTAGCATGTTAAAGGTGGAACAAAGAAGGAAAGAAGCCCTTGCTGGAATGAGCCAAGGGGGAGCATCTGCGTTAGATAATTCTTTGCAATATGTTATATCAAGATATAGTTTTATGGAACTATGGCCATGCTCGTCAAAAGAACTCGATCATTTATCTAGTCAAGATTGGCTTTCGAGTAAAGCAAACAAGAAAGTTGAGAAGTTAACTCCGGAAAATGAATCAGATAAAAGTCCAGGACAAATTGTATCAAACGTATCTACTAAAGTTGTTTATCCAGATACCTCGAGAATGGTGGTTTATGAACCGAGACAAAATCCTGGTTCAAACACTCCTGTTCCTCCTACTACTACTACTCCGTTGCCTACTTCAAGTGCACCATTAGTAGTCACCGGTGGAGTGCCAAACGCATCGAATGTTGTTCCAATAGCATTGCCACCCGCCTTGGCTGCATTTCTAGCAAGTTTACCTCCAGTAGAGGGTCCTTTGCCTGATGTGGATTACGTCATCTCACAATGTTTACAAAGCACGTTAACTATCATGGAACCAATGAAATTACCAACTCAGCCCCAAGCGAGACCCGCTTCGAGTGATGTTTCTGGATCGAGCAATTCCCATTTGTTCAAACCAAGAGACCGACAACATGGGAAGAGAAAAACTGCAGACAGGCAACACGAGGATGACACAACCACTGTTCAAAGTCAGCCATTGCCGAAAGATGCTTTTAAGATACGGAAAATGAGAAAAGCTCAAGCTGCTAAAACACCAAGTGGAGCTGCATCATTTGGGAGTGTACAAACTGGTTCATCTTCATATGGTAGTGGGTTTTCAGGGGAGCATTCCGGTAGCTTTTAGCAGTGGCTCAATGTTTCTATTTCTTTGCTCCATGAGGCGAGTTAGTATACCATTTTTGGTCTGTAGATTAGTATTAATTGTAGCTACTAGATCAAAGCTGTAACATATAATTTGACCCAGAAAAATGGGTCATGTAAAAATTCAGAAACTCGTAATGACAGACTAATTACGTCGTCTGATTTAATCAAAATTTAAGAGTTTGAGAAAGTACGTTTCTAATATATAGACTTTAACTCTTCTTATTTCATACAGTAGTATATATAGTTTAGATCATTTCATTTGTAATCATTCACTAAAACCTTGTACTCCGTAATTCAATTTTCTTTCAACTTCTAATTACATTTGTGAATCACTGATCAATATACGTACGAGTTCTTGTTAATTCCTGTTTATTAGTAATCTTCATTACATTTTGCAAGTAGCAAATACCACCCCTTTCATCCGCCATTTCCAACGCTACTATAGTGGCGTGCGTGACTTTGAGCTTTTTGTGTAATTGGCGTTTGTGTATGTATATTCTAGTGTCTATACACACAAACGCCAATTATATTTTAGTCTCTTTAGAAAGAAAAGAAAAACTTACTTTTGAAAATCATTTTACAAGTATATAACCTTTTTAAGAGGCTAAAAATATGGAATCCAACCAAACAAACTTATATTGTTGTCGTGTGCCGTTTAATGACTCATTCAAATATGAAATACCAACGTCACTATCCATGTTTAACATGAGTCACAAAGTCAACCATCTCACACAAATTTTGAATTATTTCCTTATTCTGATATGATGGTGCAGGACTGCTGTATAGAATAAGTCAAATATAGACCACTAAACAATTTCATTTTTTTTTATTTTTTTTTTTATTCTATATATTTTTTAGAGTTTTATTGCTGGAAAACAAGCATGAAACAGTCCATGAGTTAAAAAACAAGCATTCTCTCATTCATACAGCTTTTTGTGCCATTTGTCTTAAAGAATGAACATGATAAAGACAGAAAAGATAAAGAAAATGTGACAAGATATGATCAAAATGAGCAAGATAAGTATAGTTAGTATTATCGGAGACCTTGTACGTGTTTCATGAGGAGACACTAAAGAATATACGTGTGAAAAAGTTGTTAAAATGGTTGGTCAGGTGATATTAGTGAGCATTGAGGCTGGTTTAGAGGTCACGGATTATGCACTTGAATGGGCGGTTCAAAACGTGATCAAGCCTATGGATACACTAATCCTACTTGCGATTATACCTTCTCCTGATTACTGCCTGCTTCCTGTCAAGAACGCGCAGGCCCGTGACACTTCCAAAGGATTATTTTCTCGTAAGATGGCTATATGATAAGTAAGCTTTTTATATCTAATGTTTGAGTCGATTAGGTGTTTTTAACATTTTTTGCTGCTGTTAAAAAAGGGTTGTTGAGGAAAAGGAGTACAGCTGGAAAAAATGATGTGTCTGATAAGGTTGGATTTGTAGATGAAGGACGTGACATACCACAACGCGTTAATGATGTGTGTGTGCAGATGATACACCATCTCTTTTCCCTTCACAAAGTAGTAAAGGTACGCATTCTTTGATGTAGACGGCCTTATTAGTCATTCAGAAGTGATAATCTAATGCTTTCAGAATGATGAATCCAGGTTCATACTGAAGTAAAAGTCGTAGCTTATGCCCCCGTCGGGTCAGTTGCTATGGTAGCAACAGAAATGCGTGCAAAATGGGTAATTCTTGATCAGTAAGTACCCTGATCTAAATCCATAAATGTGTGTAAGGGGGTGTTTGGACATGTAATTCAAAATGATTATTGTGACTTGAAACTTTATAAATAGTTACGTTAATCGTTTAACTACATAATCAAGTGTATTAGAGTTAGGAATAGCTCGTTAAATTTTCACACGCATAGTACTCAATCTCTGATTATATCGACCTAAATAGTCAGAAAATTATAATCAGCATTCAGTTCTTGTCAAACGCACGTCCAAACACCCGTATATGGGACAAATTATAATAGTTTTATGTGAATTTGGTAGACGCTTGAAGGAGGAAGCAGATTGTTGCATAAAGCAGTACTTAAATTGCAATGTCGTACACGTAGACGGTTCTTATCACACGATTCTTAGATCAGTAAACTTCCCATTTACAGTGACGACTGATCAAGAGCAAGTCCCAACTATGGGTGATAGGCCGGCTCAAGATCTCACTCCAGGCTCATTTAACACTCAAAATACTTCATCATTTTATTCAACTTCATCATCCACGACAATCGAAGTAGCTCTCCGAAAGACTCGCTCTGCAGTTATGAAACACACACCTCCTCGCCCAAAGCAGTATTCAGAATCACAACTGAACATGATCCCTGCATTTGAGATTATGGGACCTCGCAGATCGATATCTGGACTGATAGAAGAAAAATCATATGGGACTGTAAATCGTACGGGTAATAAAGATGGTGAGATAGCTAAACATACATTGTTTTCAATCTATATGTTTCATGGTTTTCTTATATTTATTTTTATCTAGAACAGATATGAAGAAAGAAACCAAACCAGTGCCATTTGCAGCAAGGCGGTCAGTTGATCTTAGACGATTACGCCAACAAGACAGGGACTATCAGAAGCAGTCAGGTCAACAAACTTTAAGACGGGTATCGTTCAGCCACGCAAATCCCCCAACAATAGACCGAACCTCGAGCATAAGAAGGGACATGTCTCTTTCTCGAAAAAAGCCACCTACACCACCTCCTCTTTGCTCCATCTGTAAGCATAGTGTTCCTGTTATAGGTAGATCACCACGAAGGTTCGGACATGAAGAGATTGAGAAAGCAACCGATGGGTTTTCAACAAAAAACTTCTTGGCAGAAGGTGGTTATGGTCATGTATATAGAGGCGTTTTGAGTGATGGACTGGTTGTTGCAGTCAAAAAACGCAAGATGGTAAGTGCACAAGGTGCAGCTGAGTTTTGTTCTGAAGTTGAAGTGTTGAAAAGTGCACAACACAAGAATTTGGTCATGTTGATTGGTTATTGCATTGAGAAGGAATGGCTACTTGTATACGAGTTTGCTTGTAATGGATCCTTAGATCAACACTTATATGGTAAGATTACATAAATTTCTCTTTTTTGCGAAACGAGTAATTTAGAGGAAGGTCGGAATTTATTGAAATGATTTGATGGGACAGGAACGGAGGAAGGTGAAGTGATGACATGGAAGAACAGAATGAAGGTGGCATGTGGTTCAGCAAGAGCTCTGAGGTATCTTCATGAAGATTGCAGGGTCGGTTGCATAGTTCATAGAGACTTTAGGCCTAATAATATACTCTTGACACACGATTTTGAGCCATTGGTAAGTCATGAAATGTCTTGTAAATCCTTCCGGTTATTTTTTGGGTTTTTTCTTTATAGATAAAAATTAAGTCTAATTTAAACAAAGGTTGGAGACTTTGGACTGGCTCGTTGGCAAGCAGACGGACAACAGGAAGAAGAAACACGTGTTGTTGGCGCATTCGGGTAAAGATATTACAATCTGTTCTTATTCTTCTATCCTATGAGACAACTTCTCATGATGCTCGTGTGTCTTTAAACATAATCTGCATAAAGGGTCCTGTGTTCTAGACTATAAGTTCGTTACTAGTTTCATATTGTCATCCACCAACTAACAAGTTGATTATCCATTTGTACGTAGAAAAGGCACTCTGTTGCTGATGATTGTTAGAAGCCCTTTTAAGTACTCTGTTAGTAATGCTTGTCGTAGTTTCGGAAGTAACTGTAGTCAAGCAACTTAAGTCATTAGATTGACATAAAAATAAAAGAAACACAGACTAAACCATTATATAAAATCCATTTCAGTTACTTGGCTCCTGAGTATACACAGTCTGGCTTAATAACTGAGAAAGCTGATGTATATGCATTTGGAGTTGTCCTTTTGGAAATTTTAACTGGGATCAAAGCTATCGAGTTCTCAAGAACCTCAAGGCAGCAGTACTTTCCTGATTGGGTAAGAAATTTTTTAACTGTGCACTGTCAATCACTAAAGTATGCCAAGAACAACAATGTTCTCATGATCATGCCTATTATAGTATTGATTAATTTGGAATCTTGTACTTTTCAGGGCCGTGGTTTACTTGAAGACGGAAAGGTATGCGCCGAAATTATCGATCCAAAACTAGGAAACAAGTATGATGCGAAAGAAGTCGAGTACATGATGCATGCAGCGAGCTTATGTATATCACCTCACCCTGAACAAAGGCCAAGGATGTCTAAGGTTAGTCAGGCATTCATAACAGATTTAGAATTAGTATTTACAAACTGTAAACCAACACTTCTTCATTTTAACTTGTCATGTTTAGTCCATAATAACTTCTAGTTCGAACCTAATCGATTTGACCTCAAAAGTCAAAGACTAGATATCTTCATATGTTATTCTGTGAGTTTAACAATTTATCATCTTTGCAGGTTCTGAGAATATTGGAAGGTAACTTTTTAGTCGAAAAGCGTGATTATCAAGAACAATCCGCCGCAATCGTTCGAAAACCAAATTTACAAAGCTATGAATCAAGCAAGGATATATTATTATCAAAGAAGCAAGAAAAATATCATCATCAGAAGCCGATAGCAGTAACAAAATTAAGCTCAGTTGCACTCAAATTGGAGAATAGCCAAGATACCATATTCAAACCAAAAACACCTCCGCAAAAACATTCCGTAAGCATCGAATATCAAGAATACTTGCAAGGGTCACTCCACAAACATATTCAGAGCTTCAGCAAGCATGTAAATTTGTAGAACTCATTGACCATCATTTGCTCTTCTTTATATCCATAAATAAAATTCATTCTTTTTTATCTACTCTTCATGAGCTACAAGAAATCTGTCAAATACCCACAGACCAAATTTGTAGGTAAACGGTCTAAATCCGTGGGTAATTGACGTATGCCCACGGATGGACTAACATGGGTGTATCACTCTATTGGTAATTAACTACAAAACCGAACAACTACTGTACTAAACATATGTAATGGCAATTGGACAGATTAGAGATTTTATAATGTCAATATATTCATGTATATTCGTATCCTACAAAGTATTTGTGTAATCTCACAACATTTTTTATGCCGTCTAAGAATATAGGCTTTTTCGACATATACTGTATTATGTATTTACCATGCGAGATTTTGCAGGCTTGACTGTTCCAAACCATTATTTCGGATGTTTGAGTTTATGTTTGTGTGTGTCTAATATATAGACATGTCTATTTTTATACATGCAGATCAAAAACTTTCCTAACCCTTCCATGGTAGTTACCAAGCAAACCAGATCATGAGGATTATAGTGTCGATAAGGGAGTGTCGAGAAAAAACAGTCTCTTAAAATTCAGTAAAATCCGTCTCACAGCCGTTATTATCTTCTTCATCTGCAGGTAACGTGAATCTTACCCTTGGGCCCTGCTGTGAACGTGGTTTATTGTTGCGTTGCTTTTTCAAGATTGGCTTCAAACACGTCATAAGACCATTTCTAGGAGCAGTGTCCTTGTTGGCTTCTTCTACGTTGCCAGCTTTTCTTCGTATAGGAAAACAACCAGCCGCAGCATCAAGAGAATCATCAGAATCATAAGCACCATCTTTCAAAACACGGCTATCCCTCTTTACCTCCACAGGAAGATTGGCATCTTGCAGATTACTACCTTGTTTCTTGTTTTTAATCTTTTCAACACTGATGATTTCATCGTAGAAAGAAGGATCTATCTCCTCTTTTGGACGAATAATTTCAGGTGTTCGACTGTTAATGGCCTTATAGTGATCTGGGACACTGTACTGACTGTGCGGACGGTAACCTTTAGACTGAAGCAAACGGTAGATAGTATGATAAGGAACAATGTAAAATACGTGACCCGGTTTCAAAACTGACTCAGGCTTAACCACGATGTTTGGGTTCTTGAAAACATCTGGCCGGGTGACAAAGTGTCTCGGGTATCTTTCCATAACTTGAGCTGCTTTAATCGGATATTTGTATAGTTCAACTATACCACCCGGGCGTACAAGTTTTATCACCGCGTTATCCTTGATAGCTTTCCTCATTAATCTTTTTTGTTGCTATGCCACAAGACTAGAAGTAGAAAAGCAAGAAGAAGAATGAGAGGTAGAATTCATAACCATTTTAATGTTGAAGTTGTCTTATAAAGACAAACTTAGGTGACGGGTTTTACAATGTTGATGATCATTGAATCAATCGAACGTTGTTCTGTTTTAAACATTGGTTATAGTGTTTTGTCGTGTAAACCCTGGCGCTGAGTAGATATTGATATCAGGTAGCAACTAGCAAAGTTAGGCTCCAAGAAAAGGTTGCCTAACAGCATAAACCACTAAAACAGATAAACCTGCAGACACTCTTTATCCTCTAGTCTTTCTGTAAGTTTATTTATTTTTTACAGTATAGTTAAGCTATGTTTTCATGTATTCAAATAAACTTTAGACACCTTTTAACTGATTCGGCATACTTTAATATGTTTTTTTTGTAGTTAAGCATTATAGGTACACTCAAGTGACCCATTAAGAACCAGTACTACATGGTAATCCGCCGAACCAAGACAACAATAGTTTGACCTTGTTTCCGGTTTATGAAGAAACCTTTACGACCAATTTTTGTGGTATCTGGTGTTGTTGAGGCATATGTGTTTGAATTAGTTGTGATTAACAATGACAATGATGTTTGTTATATAACAAATCAATGCAAGGTTGGGATAATCAACAGATTATGAAACAACCCTTCCAATTACAATACTACAAGGGTTCATATACTAGATTTTGTTTTGTTGGCTATAGAAGGATTCTTGTTCTTGTAAATCTGTAACCGAGTGTCCAAAAATGATTCGTAAAATTTTAGCCGCCTGTTACAAGATACAATAGATTTCATAACTTTCTGTGTACAACTGTTTACGTCCTTCATTTAGGCTACTACCATGCTAATGAGACGAGTCAAACGGTAAAACTGCAGCTTAACTAAAAGGGAAAGTGTTCAAACATATATGCCAGGTTAAAAGCAGGCATTAGATAGTCGGTTGCCTCTAAACCGTCATTAAAAACCTGATAATTAGTATACTGTAGTAAGATAATCTTTCACATTTTTGACGAAAAGAAAAAAGGCATACAAAGTTACAGGTACTCTGTTAACCCATTTTATCGCCCTACAGGGTTCAAGAACTATCATAATATGGACAATTAATATAATGTCCAA
This sequence comes from Glebionis coronaria, assembly GCA_025667525.1. Taxonomy (NCBI): domain Eukaryota; kingdom Viridiplantae; phylum Streptophyta; class Magnoliopsida; order Asterales; family Asteraceae; genus Glebionis; species Glebionis coronaria. Next base: position 68,051,324 of record CM046882.1, on the reverse strand, counting down.
CCTAATGCTGTCTTAGTTGTTGCTTACTAGCTAGGACGAGTGCGTCCAGTGATTATTTGACTCTTAAGTTTGCTGGCCATGAAGTCGATTCTCATAGACAAGACTTGGTGTTTCAAAAATACATTCAGATGACCAATTTGATCTGCCTTTCTTTTTAGACTATCTTTTCAACTTATTTCTGATGCTATCTACGCAAAACAGTGGAGTGCTTCAACTAAATCTACGTGCAAAACTCCCAATAACGCCTGCTTGATATTCAGATAACCGGGATTAAAGTAATAAAAAATATTTAACTGTGGCTCATGATTTCAAACAAGAAAATTAAAGACTTGAGGACTTGGAAATTATCGATAAATTTCTGAGGTTTCCCAGCACCTGTATCATTACTGCAGTATTAAGAAAACATTAAACTACTAGAAAATTAGCTGTTTACAAAACCAGCGATACTTGAGTATATACTGAATACAAGTGACATGGTTCTCCCAAAATCTCGATGCTGAAAACCATGTATGGTAAATACTTCTAGTAGTAAAATACCCGTTCAATCAAACATATTTGGAAGTGGTCTTACTGCCATGAATGCATCAACCATCTGCAACAAAACATTAATGTCAGCAGGCGTACATATCCATTCTATGAAAAATAGCATGCATTTGTGTTTGATGAGTACAAACATTGGCCGGAATCTTGTTCAAAGAAGTAAATACAAACTCATGTAATATTACAATAAATTTTCAAATATAACTAAGGTGGTGTTTTCATATTTCTGCTTCTATATTATCTAGACATTATTTGATAGTTGTATAATATGCTGCTCTACGTATTCAATTTGATACTGGCTTAAAAAAAAAGTATGAAAAAGAAGAGTAGATTACTTACACCCTTATTTCGACTATTATTTTCATTTTCATACTGTATCAATTTGCAAACAATCACTACCAGCAACAGTGATTATTACAACTTTAAGCAGTTCATGCACGTTCTACATGTTTTTATCAAGTTAATTGTATAAACTCATTATTCAAGGTAATTTTGAAACCCGACATCTAAAAAGTTATTTTTTCAAAATGACCCCATCGGGATGTGAAACTCAAACTAACTCTTGAAAAAAAGGCAATCATGTATATGATATGGAGTGTTGTAAGACCGGTTTATATAAAGTGAAAAGATTTCACATGTAAATACCTCATCTGTCACCAATGCCCTAGCTGCTTGGTGTCTTTCCACCAATTCTGATAAAACTTCAACTAATCTCCCTTTGATGTCACCTGTAAGCATGCGTCCGGAACCATATTCCTAAAAAGGTATATAAAGGAGCATTATACTTCTGCAAGATTAGACTGGCAGAATTTGCATCTTTAGCAATTATAAGGTATAAATTTTGATAGTTCTTACCTCCCCAATACGCTTAAGTTCATCATCATCATCCAAAAAGAAACTAAGATATTTGTAGGGTATATCCACCTGCAAAACAGCCACCAAACAAGTTAAATGGCGTTCATTATTTTAATAATTCACAAAAAATCTCGACTTTGCACTTGTTCATTATTTTAATAATTCACAAAAACATTTTCAAGTAATTACGCCAACGACTATAGTGGCAAATGTGTAACATAGTTTCAAAAAAGAATAACATGTTACAATGATTCATGATCATCCCAAAGTCGCTATTTAGAATGTTTAGAAAATAAAGGAGAATAATCGCAGCACTAGTTTTGGCTGGAAATCAAAGATGTACCTCAAGATTGGCACCTAACTCCCTATGTTTCTCAACAGTTTCTTGTCCTCCCGAGAAAGCGTATCTGTTTACCTGCACAACAAATTTTCTATCACGTTACCATTACCAGAAAGTAAATAAAAGAGATAAAATAGAGACATTCTAACTGTACGCAGATGCTAAAGTATCAGAGGACGCCTTAAACATTTGACATTCACATTCCATAATATATAGCTTGAGCAAACCTATAGCAAAATGGAAGTTAAAGTACGCGGAAATACAAAAGCAAATTAAAAAACCTTGGTTTTTATGTCTTTTTTAGAGTCTGTCACGTAGATTGCAGAATTAGCATCACTGGCAGACATTTTGCCTGTCTCTCCCTGCAACATTTAGCAAATACGATAAGACGTTTATGGGCAAATGCTGTTAAAAGCTGAACAGAAGCTCAGAAAATCTATAAATGCAAACAATTTGCAAATCTACATCAGCTACAATATGAACTAAATGTAGGTGAAGTAAAAAGGCACTGATCAGTGCATATAAGTCACCTGAAGGGCTGGAAAGAACAAGGATTCAATTAGCGCAGGCTTCATATAACCTAACCGAGGAGCAACATCCCGTGTCATCCTGAAGTATGGATCCTGAAGCAATAACCAAACTGATATTAGAGGGACTAGCAGCACATAAGTGGAATGAGAAAAGGTGGGTAAATCAGAGAGAAGATTTTGCAATCACATATTTTCACATTGTGAACGTCGATATACAATATCAACATGGTCACAAAAACGGGACTATCACGGTGAGGTCGGTGGCGCGTGGTAGGTAGCGGGTCAAAACCAAGTACACTTTGGTCCAGAAAAATCAACTTAGTACGAATAACTAGATTTGCCAAACATGTTAAGTTATACTGTATCCTTTGTATAACAAACTAGTAATTTGTAGTATAAATTATTACGAATATTTTATGCATTAAAATGTAATTTTAGTGACTTTTGACCCATTGGACCCATTTAAACTGTTTCTTTTTAAGGCACATTTTAACCGCTAAAGATTTAAAACAACACGCACTGACACATTCATAAGTAACGGGTCAACTTGCAGTTTGCCAACCTATAATCGAATACTAACAGATGATAGTAAAATCTCCCCATCTCTAACTTTTAACAATCACTGACCACCAAGTTTTTTCCAATAAAATAATCTAAATACATTGCATCTAGGTTCACAATAAAAAGACTGTTTTTAGTGTTTTCAATCACCTATGACCACCCATGTACCAATCATCTAACTTGTTTGTATATCATAGGAGAGTACAAAAGCCAAGCTTGAAACAAAGAAAGAAGTTCCTAAAACTCGTACAATTTTTCATTTACTTATAAGCATTCTACTATCCAATTATGCACCTGTTTCCTTAGTTTTTCTCATATTAAGGACTAAGCATATAACCTCTATGAAAATAACGTTTACGCAATGATGAATATATAGTCTAGAGGATACAAGAACATGCAAGAAAGTCGTTGAAATATTAAATGATGTAAAAAGCCCATATCGTATATGCATATAACTCCAACCTGATCAATAGCACATGGAACAAGACACCGAAGCTTATCTTGTCCAGGAAACAAGTGTGGAAATGAACTGGGGAATGATGGAACAGCCTGCAGAAACATTATGTTAGCTTATTACAACATAACTTGAATAGCTACTCTGTAAATCAAGAAAAAGAAATATTATAACTAGAATAGCTACTAAATAAATCAAGAAAAAGAAATAATTAACAGGGAAATAATAAGAAGATGATCACTATAAAAACCACTTTCTTTAGTGAAACACAAGTTTAATGTTGGGAGCTGTAAGAAGCATCCTAACCTGGACGGGTGGAAAACTAACTTTCCCTATATGGTCTTCCCCAGTGAAGCCAAATATACCGACAACCTGCATAACATCAGCAAAAAACCTTCTTAGGATCGAAGACTTATATAAGTATGAAAAACGGTAAAGTTGAAAAAATAATATGTAGCAACTGATTCACTAATAATACCTTGTTGTAGGTTACACATTTGGAAACCTTCACCATGTTCTCATAGAAAGCACTGCGCAAAGTAATTTCACATAAGAAGCATAATTGAATACAGCATGTCAAAATGAGATAAAAAAAAAGCATTTAAAGTCGCAAAACATTGTATTTTTCTATCAAACAGTTGAAATATAAACACCTCCCTTTTTAATCTAACTGTATCATGTTTCTTACTATTTCCATTAAATTAAAGGGTATCGCACAACAGAAACATTTTAATCACAATGCCCTCATTTTAGTATGTAAATAAGATATAATGATAGGCAACATGATGCACACATTACTTACCCGCCAACATAATCAAAATCTGAGAAAATGAAGGTCCTCGAGACATCAAACCCGCATGCAATTATATCTTTCGCATTCTCACGAGCAAGTCTCTTACTTTCTTCTACAGAAAGGTTCTTCCACATGCACTTTTCATCATCTGTCAATTGTATGACTAGGGGAACCTTAAAGGCGTCCTGCAAATATCTGCAATAAAAAAGTTCATGTAAAGAAATAAGAATATCATGAAAATTGCAGTTGAATTTGCAAAATGAAGATGCAGTTAAGTTATAACTAAAAGAAGTTACTTGGTGAACATAAAAGGAACAAGATGTCCTAAGTGTAATGCTTCAGAAGAAGGTCCTCTTCCTGTGTACAGATAGAACTTTTCCCCACGTTCATACGCATCCAAAATTTCATTAAAGTCCCTGTTGCATAATACCAAAAGACACATAAATCAAGTTCTAATACTTTTATGAGTTTATCACATCCTATATACCTATATCATAGATTTCAATTGACTCTAAAGCAGGGGCGGAGCCACAAAGTTCGGCTTGGGGGGTCAAAGTTTGATATTTTTTATAAACTACATTACAAAATGGTTCTTAGGGGGTCAAATTTAAAAAAAAAAAAAAAACTCAACACCAAAAACCCGATAAACACACATTGTTATCGTAACCTAATACAATCAACAAAACTCCAATAAACGAGCATTATCATTACAATACACAAACAAAATCACTAAACTAATAACAAAGCAACATAATTCGAGATGGGTATGTTGTAAAAGCAACAACATGTGTCCAAAAAAGATGTAACAGCGTAAAAAGATGTAAGGTTCTCGATTGGTGAGTTTAAAAACACGGTTAACTAAAGATAAGCTCACTTTTACAGCTTATGGGTGACCTACAAGCTCAAACAGCCCCTAAACACCTTAAACCAATTATACCCTTATCCAACAAACCAAACCAAACAAATTTCCGATAAATCATTAATACTTTTATAAATCCATGTTCTCTCATTACCACATTTAATATATTCCAACACATTCCAATTCTATATGTGTATTTGTAGAACTAACTAAAACGCGCATATGGGTAGTACACATTCCAATTCTACAAGCTCAAACAGCCCCTAAACACCTTAAAATGCTTGTACATCGAGTGTCCCAATCAAATTTTTGAGTGTGCAAAAATCACATCCCATTCGAGATGGATATTTAGTAAAAGTAACTACTTGTGTGCGAAAACCCTTATAAACACACATTGTTACCATAACCTAATACAACTAACAAAAGCCCGATAAACACGCATTATCATTACAATATACAAACCAAAACAGTAAATCAATAACAAACAAACATATTTATTCGAGATGGGTATTTACTATTTAGTAAAAGTAGTGCGAAAACCCTTATAAACACACATTGTTATCATAACCTAATACAACTAACAAAAGCCCGATAAACACGCATTGTCATTACAATACACAAACCAAACAGTAACTTAATACTAAAGCACGATAATTGGAGATGGGTATTTTGGTAAAAGTAAGAACATGTGCGTGAAAACCCTTATAAACACACATTGTTACCATAAGCTAATACAATTAACAAAAGGCCGATAAACGCGCATTATCATTACAATATACAAACCAAACAGAAAGATAATTGGAGATGGGTATTGAGTAAAAGTAAGAACCCGTGCGCGACAACCCTTATAAACACACATTGTTACCATAAGCTAATATACTAAACAAAACTCCAATAAACGCGCATTATCATTACAATAGACAAATATAATTGGAGATGGGTATTTAGTAAAAGTAAGTACCTGTGCGCGAAAACCTTATAAACACACATTGCTATGATTTAATACAATCAACAAAAGCACGCGCATTATCATTACAATACACAAACCAAACAGTAAAGTAAGTAATACTAGATAATTGGAGATGGGTAAAAGTAAGAGCCTGTGCGTGAAAACCTTATAAACACACATTGTTACCACAAACTAATATAATCAACAAAATCCCGATAAACGAAATATTATTATTACAATACACAAACCAAAACAGTAAATCAATAACAAACAAACATATTTATTCGAGATGGGTATTTGTGAAAACCCTTATAACCATAAGCTAATATAATAAACAAAACCCCTATACTACACGCATTATCATTACAATACACAAACCAAAACAGTAAACTAATAACAATGATTGTCATCTGAAGTAGCCATTCCCCTGGGCATTTAGTAAAAGTAAGAACCTGTGCGCGAAAACCTTATAAACACACATTGCTATGATTAACTAATAGAATCAACAAAAGCACGATAAACGCGCATTACCATTACAATATACAAACCAAACAGTAAGATAATTGGAGATGGGTAACTGGTAAAAGTAAGAACCTGTGGGCGAAAAAGACGTTACGGCGTAAGAAGATATGAGGATCCCGATTGGTGAGTCTGCGAACACGGTCAACATAAGATTGGTCGAGTCTTTGACAACCAAATTGGTCAACCAATTTGTCGTAATCAATCTTTCCTTTCGAAGACACTTCCCATGGATTCACCACCTGCTCTTCTTCTTCCTCTGTTTTTGTTACTGTTACTGTTTCTTTGTCGTTGGTGAGGTCCATTTTTGTTATTTTTTGTTTTGGTAATTACGGCTGGTTTTGTGGGTTGTGGGATTTTGATGATGATGATGAAGATGAGAAAAACCCTTTGTAGGTTTTGGAGTAGGCGGAGCACCGGTTCAAAACCGAACCGAACAGGAAAAATTAGACCGAAAACCGATTTTGAATAAATTACGAGCGGAAAATCGAACCGAATTAAAACGACTAAAATTGAAAACGAACCGAATAAAAAAGACCGAACCGAATATATACTTTACGCGTATTTCTCGTGTTTTTAACCCAAAATCGAACCGAGCAAAACCGATATAATTATACAAAACCGAAAACCAAATAAAAAATGTTTGGTTCAGTTTGTTTGGTTTCGGTTTGGTTTCGTTTGGTTTTGTTCGACTCGATTTGTCGATTCGATTCGATTTTCAAATAATTTTGCTCAGCCCTTGCTATGGACTTTCCTTCATTCTGGTCCTATTTGTAAGTCGCAAAAGTAGCCATTTGGTTACAACCCTTAGGCAGGTGGGAGTGGGTCTTAACCCACGAGCGACTATACCCAAGTCGCGAGTGGGTATCATTCCTATCCTAAAAACTCGCGCGCAACTTACTTCCACCAAGGAAAAAACAGGGGCAAACTCACCTGGGTGAGTTGTAATGTTGTGGGCCTGAGTGATTTTGTTTTTCTGGTTAAGTTTATTATTGGGTGTTTTTTGTGAGTCGGGTGTGTTTAAATAATAAAAAAACAGGTATGAAAGGTGAGTTTGGGTGAGTGTCATTACCTCCCGTGGAGAGATTTTGTGAGTTTGTTAAAAGCTGATGTGGCGGTGACGTGACGGTGAGTAGGTTTCTAACCACTCCCACCAGCCTTATACTTTGAAATTGCAAAGTGCAAAAAGAACCTCAATTAAACTCAAACTCTAACGTATTTAAATAATCGAGTTAATTATGTCAATTATAAATTGTTTATACATAGTTCGAATCTGACCCATTTAACCCGTATATATGTATACTTAGGTTGGCGGGTTAAATAGGTCACACGGATTTGAACAGGTTAAACGAGTTATGAGTTGGCCTATTTGATTCTATTTATATACAAAAGTGGGCATATTACATAGATTAAACATGTTTTTAGATAAGGGTAAGCATGGTAGACCCAAAACCGATCTGGACCGGACCGATCGAACTGGAGCGGACAATTTCGGTCTGGTCCTCGATCCAGAATTTTAGACCATTCCGATCCTCGGTTCGGTTCGATTTTATAAAGAAAACTCGTCGATTATGTCTAATAGAACCGGACGGTACCAATTTGGTCCAGTCTGCGAGTAGTCCTCCAATTTATTACCTAAACCCATTATTACAATAGATAATAGATGATATTTGTTACTTTTGTAAACATAACAACCCACGGAGAATATCAAATCCATCCAACATGAGATGGAAATTGCATCACTAAAATTAACACTATGAAGAATTTGAAAGGAGAACTAATTCTCCGTCTTTTTTTCCTCAGCATACCAAACAAAGGAAATCTTAACATTTTCATTTCTTTGTCACCTTTTCTCTTTACCAAACATAGCCGGGGTTTTGTTGCGATTCTTCAATTTAAATGTAAATAGGGCCAGTTTGTTCTTAAATTGCATCTTCCTTTTAGTTTTTGTGATTTAATTTGAATGTTCATACTATAAAGAAAATGTAACTGATATTTTGTATTATTCTTTACATAATTCTGAAGTTATACCCTTCCGCTTCTATTATGTTCTCTATAACAACTCTTCTGATATATGCTACCACTATACTAATATAACCTTCTTGAGAAATCGCTTTCAAAAGCTACTTTTTTATGATCTTCAGTTATTGAGATAGAGAATGTACTAGCCCACCCATTTCGGTGCATAGTGACTTGTTGATGTGGTACACTTCTCACGGTCTGTCAATAAGAAAGAAGGTGAAACCGATCTCTGAGTACAAATCCTAGATGTCGGTGAACCCCCAGCTAAAAGCTCACAAGGCTGTTGATGGTGAAAAGTAGAAAGTTAATAGGAGTATAGTGGTCTGATAACTCTGGACTGACTCCCATTAGTAACCTCTGCACAAGGACTTATGTTAAGTTGTTAACCAAAGTTGTTTTATAAAGTGTTTGTGATCGTGTGTGATGAAAGGGGTGGGTTGTAGACATTAAATGAAGAAAAAAGAATGAAAGGACAAGAGTCCCCATCACCCACACGACTTAACGATAAAAACAAACGTCCATCCAAAATAGGGATTAACATTGTTACTAGTTTCAAAAATAGGGAGCTCCAGTGTATTTAAATTACAATAGGGACGAAACTTGATGTTTGGTATAAACCATAAGGACGAAACGTGTAATTATTTCTAATAAAAATAACATAACCATCTCTTGTATTGATCGCCATTGGCATAGCACCATAGTGTGAAGCCTTTGGCGCCGGTGACGGTGTCGTAGCACGGTAGCACCAGTTTGGCGCGCGCCACATCAACATAGTGCAGGGGATGGAGTGATGATACCGTGTTCTCTGATGATTAATCAATGTAAGTTTTGCTCGGTTAATACGAGTTCATCCGCTTTGTCTTACCGTGTGTTCTCTCTTTCACACGCTCATATCATTCACAACCAGCATCATGGTCATTTGATGTAAATGTCATGTCTACTCGACTTCGACCAGCTTGTGGAGCCACATAGACCATCCCTCGTAGCGTGGTTCATCAGTCATCACTTGACCCGAATCTTCACTAACTTGGGCGTCGAATAAGGCTCCCACAGGGGTGTTCTATACATTTTATTGCCTCAGTCATGCATGCCTTCTCTCTAAATGACTTTTGCTTTTGGCCTTTAAGTTTTTATCTGCATCTCCTGCATACTCGGCTCCAACCAGTATGTGGAGTCAGATACCCCCCTCCCCTGCCCCCACCCCGACTGTGGTTCCTCTTCAGATACACAGTAAATAAGGAAATTGTTTTACCGGAATCAACATCAGAGTTCAGAAAGTCAGGCTAGACATGCAAAGTGAACATACATCATACAATCTAAGGGAAAAAATGAATACAACCAACCTTAACCATTAAATTTGTCACCAGTGTCTATGAGCATGTAAATAACGCTCTACATGTTAAATACATTTGGGGATAAATTGTTACATATATTGTAGCGCATACATAAACTTTAAAAACAGAAAATCGATCTCCACTCACCCATCACAAGCAAACCATTCTACTGCAATATGTACTAACCTCCGCGGCGCTATGAACCTGGAATTGATCAACAGCCACTAGCATTGTGCATTACTATATTTTTCATTTTCTTCTTGTTGTATTGTATCATATACTTTAATTGTAAAGAATGAGACTGAAAAAACATTTTTTGTTAAGTGACTACTGGATCAGCTTCAGGAATGGTTACGGGAGATTCCGTATTTCCCAAATTTTGTGTCTCGAGGGTAGGAACAATTGGCGCCTTCATTCTTCGTGTTACTGTCATGTTTAGACCTTCTGTTGTGTGTATGGTCGCTCCTGTTGTCATTTTCACCTGGAAAAAACAGTTTCTTGCTTCGGTAAGGTCTATATAAACTTATGCATTGGTTAATTTGAGTTTGTATTTCCCAAATTTTGTGTCTCGAGGGTAGGAACAATGACCCATATTAGCCAGTTTTAACAACCCGTCCATCTTGCCAGTTGCCACATATTCATCTACCCACAAGGTCCAAGAGATAACTTGGGCACACTCACGATTTACCAAATAACTTTAAAAACTATGTAATTTAAAACCATAACTTCTGGCTGCAATTAACTAACGTTGCATGTTGCTTGTGGTTTCACTCTTAAGTCTCGTTTACCACCTATTTCTTTTTTCCTTTTTGATCCTGGTGTCAACTTTGTAACAAAATTTACACGTTATTTATCCAAGACTATCCCATCTAACGTCAATATCAAACTTTATATCTTACAATGACATGACCCATTTGTAGCATTATATTTCTCACTGATAAAATAAAAACTAATAAAATATAGGAAAATTACTTACAGGAGGAGCTCCTAGTGCCATCTGAAAGTTGAATCTACGAACAAGCATCGCGACTGCGACTATTGCCTGTGAGTATTATTATAATTGAAGAACTTAGTTTCTCTTACCCACGTCATAACTTTTAAATCATAATGATTGCTTTTCAGGAACAGAATCGTATACACAACGATTACCTCAAATGAAGCAAACATGTCACCAACACATTTCCTTGGTCCTCCACCAAAAGGCAAGTAACTGAAATGGTTCAATAAAATTTGAATGACATCTTTAGCTAATAAATGGAGATATTTCAAGCATTTGATAAGGTCATCACCACCTTAAGAACAGAATTTATGATGACAAGAGTACCTGAAGTTTTGGTTTGTTTCATTGGGGTTTGGTCCGTCTAAAGGCCATCTTTCGGGATTAAACTTTTCTGCATCTGCCCAATGGGTAGGAGAGCGATGAAGATTCCAAACAGATATGAACAAGTCTTCACCCCTATTCAACAAACAAATAATGGCTCAAATAATTTACTGATATGATCACCCCAAAAAGTGTGGCACGGTGCCAAACAGAAAAGATGCAAAATTTACAAATATTGTACTAGTTAACAATTCAAGTATAACATAATAAACTGAGTCATATTTACTCCTAAAAAGCAGAATTGTGATTCAATTGTTAGCTTTGGTCCTCTTTCATAGAACTTTTGATCTCGCTATTGGTAGAGATTACAGTTTTTTGATACGGGAGAACAGGAGAAAGAAAACTGAACTGATGACCACAAACTCCATGGACCATGGTCAAATAACGGTTTATCTACAGCAGGTCAATTCTTTGTAATAGACAATAACTTTTTGTTACGTTTTATAAATCTAATGAACAAAGTAATATAACTTGATATTGCAAAACTTAAGTATGGACCTTTTTATTGGATATTTGTCAAGGACGTCATCTTCAATGGACCGACGAATCAAAACAGGTGGTTGTGGGTAAAGCCTCAAAGACTGCAAATGATAGAATGAATAATATTGAGCATGCATTTTACGGCGTTAGAAACATAAAGATGGTTATTTCTTACTTCATTGATCACTCGAGTTGTATATTTAAGTTTCTTCATGTCTTCAATAGTTGGAAACCTATCACCTAGAACCGCATCAACCTGACAAGGACATCATACCGAAATTTTCATATTGATCTATGGTCACTGAAATAAGTTGCAGATGTATATGTATATCCACCAGGGAAGGAAAGTGGATAAGAGATCTCTTTTTCAACTAACCTCATTTTGAAGCTTGGACATGACACTGGGTTCCTGCAACATTATCAAAGTACGATGACATTTTAGAGATTGGTATAAGACTTGTCCCACGCATTATTACCGTGTGGATTATTATATAGTGAATAATGTGCAGGCAAAAGTGGAATTGAGGTACCTTGGAAAGAAGATAAAAGGTCCATGTCAATACTGCAGCAGTTGTCTCATGTCCTGCAATAAGCATTGTCATCAGATCATCACGGAGTTGTTTGCTCGACACCTACACATGACAAATATATATGAGGTATAATAGTCTTATCAAGATATCCATCAAGACATAATAAATATCGCTCATACATTGTCTCCTGATGCCAACAGAAAATGGAGAATACTTGGATCGTTTTCATTCATGTATTCCTCATTGAAATCTACATCTTCTTCGTCAACCATCCTCTGCATGCATATAAACGGTATGATTAAGATTAGTTATGCCAAGTGGGCAGGTCACAGGGGTTTGTAACAGGTCAAAACGGTATGACTAAGATTAGTTACTTGGTTTACAATGTTGATACTTTGTAGCAAGGAATCTGAGGCCCTCTAATATAGGAATGAGCTAATGGTTAACAGTCAAATATACGGAGTAATAGCTAAACAGAGAAGTAGTCCAACAATTTTAAAGGTCGCCCCTAGTATATCCAAATGTTTACAACCTCCTGCGTTGCTAACTATCTAAAAAATAAAATATATAAGGCACAAGTGTTGGCAGGAAAAGAACCACTTCACCTATTCGACTCCAATATGTTACCCGTCTTAACCCAAGCCCATTTAAACAAAAACTAAATTTTTTTGAAAGCTTCACCTTGCATATAGCAATGAGATCATCCAATGTCGTGTTGATTAGCTTAAGAGCACCATTGACCTTCTTCTGCCTTGGTGAGATATCTTTCCATATCGGGATCTCCCATGTCGGTATAGGTGATATGCTTCGATCTTCTGCTTCTCTCAAAACCGTGTATACTGCCTGGTCTAAGACAATCACATGACATTAGGGAAATAAAAAAATAATGGATTATCATGCGCATCTACCCAAGTGAGACTTTAACATACCTCCACGATCCCATTATCCGTTGTTAATGAATCAAAGTCATAATTAAACACTGCTTTCCCAATAATATCTAATGTCAAACGTGAAAAAAGTGATTCCATTTCCACATCCTCGCCGTTGTATGCAGCAGCATCAAGTTTTTTGCATAGGCGATCAGTAGCTTCTCCAAACAAGGCAATCATCGCTGCAACATACTACATATGAAAAATATAGATATGAAGTAATGTCTGAGGTAGAATATCGAAGGAGGAAAGTTTAAACTATTTATGTCACGAGTAACAATAAAAATACGAGACTGTCATACCTTCAGATGTAATGCTGGGACTATAACCCGTCGTCTAACTCGCCAGACCTCCCCATCAGCTGGAATTAGTCCCGTGCCCATTACAAATTCTAATATTTCGGCTAATATACCCTACACATTAGTTATCAAGTTTAGACAAGTTAAGATCATAAATCACCAACTTGCTTTTCTTTTTATCAACAAGATACACTGGCCTGTGTATGCCAGAAACATATGAAGAAATAAATGCTTACTTTTGAATACGCCTTTGCATTGTCTTTCAATATGCGTTTGGCAATGCTGGGATCAGACACTATCAGAAAAGACTGCAACAGAAGCAGTTCAATTAACATTTGCACGCCTTTACTATATATGGTAATTCCGGCCCAATTACACATGCATGAGTCAATTCAGGTTATGTTTAAAGGGTCAAGCGGATCAAATAAATAAAAGGTACTAAGGAAACAAGTCGATCAGCCCCTAAGTCACTTTGTTCCATAAAAAAAAAATTGGTAACCATGATTTCCGACACATTGGCTGACTAATCCACGGGATTTGAACCAACCGCCACAGACTCAAACCAGGTAAAGCCCTCCGTTTTCAGGATGTTGGCGTGGCCACTTCAAGGTTGTTTGCACCTAGCAGGAATTGAACTTGAGACAACGCACACTTTGGAGTGATAGCCACAAACCCTTTTGCCACTAACCCACCCTTGAGTGGTTTTGTTCAGTGTAGTCAAAAGCGAGAAAAGCGAGCGCTTAAGCGAAGAAGCGAAGCGAAGCGCCCTAAAGCGCTTTAATTCCAGAGAAGCGAGGCGTTTTACTAGAGCGAGAAAAAGCGTTGCCAGGCGACCAAAATGCGACCGAAAAGCGCTCGCTTTTATGTAAAATGGCTAAATTTTAATTTTTTTGCAAATTTTTAGACGTTAGGCTTTAAGTATTTTAATAAAGTTCTCTTTTGTGGTCATTTTATATTAAAAATGAAGATTTTAAGATAATAATATTTTTATTTAATCACTGTTTTCATACTAGAAACTATTATATGTACAAAGGGTAAAAGGTTAACTCAAGCGCTCGCTTTTTTCGCTTCTCGTTTCTCGCTTTAGGGAAAGGCATGTCGCTTTGAGGTCGCTTTCGCTTTTAACTACCTTGGTTTTGTTCCATAAAAAGTTAAATTAGGACCCAAAAAAAAATTTGCAATCATATCTGACACCATAGTTTTTAATAAAAAGAGCTGAACTAATGGACAAATATTATTTTGGGTTGAATACTGTTACTGTATGACCGGCGACCCTCTGTTGTGCCTGAACTGCTCACTTTTCTACTTATCTTTTACAGTCTGGTGAAAGGAGCAAGCAAATAGAAAGTCAAACCTTGGGACCAAACGTCAACCTGAATATTCCACCATATGTAATAAAAAGCTCATACAAGGGGATGAAAAACGCCTCACTACGAATAGCACTAATTGCTCCTTTTGCCTCTGGAATCTTTGGATAACTTTCGCTAGAATTTATCAATCTTGATAAAGGTTCAAGAAAATCTGACGGCACGCCCAATTTGGTCAAATTACTCACCAACAATGATCCAATACTGCGCTCCCATGAAAAAAGAAGAATAACCATTAATACCTATATATCCAAGAATTTGCGGGTAATACGATATGCAGACAGCTATTTATTGACGCTTTATTGCATACTTGTCGATGTTAAGACTGCCTTTTCCGTTTAGTTCTTAGCACAAATTTCATCTTGGTCAATCGCTAACCATTATTTGGAACTATGACTTTAGTCTGCTCGTTTTTATCTAGGGGTTTCAATGGCATTGTAAATATTTACTGAAAGTTATACCTTTTCATGGAACCTATAAAATCACAGGGTGAATCAGTTTGGACCGGGACATAAAAAGTAGATAACTGAGGCATAACCCGAAATATACAATAGAAATCAGATTAGTCTTATTGATTTAGCTAGTCTTTGACTTCTAATCATACTTAGAATATATGTAAATTTTGTGATAAATGTAACACCAAGATTGTTTCATACTCGCATTTGCTATATTGTTCACTATCTTCAATGCAAATTTTATTTTTTTCTACAAGCGTTCCCGCGTATAACTATAGTAAGTAGATAATTTGACCAAAAGCCTTGTTCCTAAAGAGGCCGTACATCAATTGGCTAATCGTTTTCCCTTTTCCATTTTTATCTTGTAATAAAGAATTCAATGTTCCTCTAACGGACCATACCATAAGACAAAACCAAACATTATATTTGATTCCGACCACCAATTAGGGAGTGTTTGGAATTGTCATTGTGCTTCTATGCACAAACAACAAAATAGACAAGGATATCGAGCTAACTTTACAGTTTGTCACAAATTAGCTTTCTTTCTGCAACTACAATGTCAAATACCCCATCAAGTTTATCTTAATACTATATTTAGAATATTACAAGCATACTATGCTTAAGTATAGCTAGGTAGTTTAATATAATACTATCGTAACACGTTTAAACATTTTTTCCAATTCCAATAATACTAATATAATCACGCTACCAAACTTGTTATCATAGCTTAAAAAGGCAATTCAATAACCGCTTTAAACACAAATCCAAACACCCGGAAAAATCTAAATTACCTAGGCTTCTCAACCGTAAACGCTCCAGAAGCAATTCGAGCCGACAACTCAGCTCGCCGTTTCTCTTCCTGTGACATCCCTGAACTCTTTCCACTTTTTTCCTCACTAGAATTCGGCTTCCTCCCATTCGAACTCGCACATTTAATCCCACAACTCCTTGAAACCCCTGACAAAATAAACAAAAACAAAACCATGTTCCATAATCAAAATTCAACTTCCAAACACCAAAAAAAAAAAAAAAAAAAAAAAAATCCATTAACATACTAAGAAACTAAACCTTAAAAAAAACAAAAAAAATAACCATGTTACAAAATTAAATTCTAAGTTGCATAACACAATAAAGATTAAATCTTTCAAACAAAAAACTAATAAAAATTTAGTCTTTTTAGCAAAAACATAATAAAGATTGATGACCCACCATTGAAATGATGAAATGAAGGTGATTTAAGGTTAAATTTGTTGTGAGTTTGAAGATATGAAGAGGGAAATTGAAGGGTTGGTAAATTAGTAGCCATTTTTTTTTTTTGGTTACATAGAAAAACAAACAGATATTATGTATATATAGATGATGGATGACACAAAATAATAAAATGTGAAGTTGTAGTATTTTGTTTTTATAACGCTATGTTCTCGAGTTGTTTTATTAAAGGAAGGTAAAGGAAATGAAATGAAATAAAAAAGATGTTGTGTTCTTGAGTTATTCAACAAAGAAAAGGAAAGGAAAAGGAAGGAAAAACTAGTGTAATTTGAATGATTTTGGAAGGAAAGTGTTTCCTCCCAAAAGTGGGATGAAACCATTTACTTCCATTTCCTTTCCTTTCGTTTAATGAAAGAACTCAAGAACACAGCGTAAGTGTTTGTGAGTTTTTATAAGTTGTAAAAAGATACAGTACAAAGTACAAACATCAACAATGGAATCTTTAAGTCTTGGAGAGAGATAGATACTTTATTGTCCTAGTCTTTTTAGAGTTGAACATAACATGTTTGGCTGACATATTTGTTTAAGGTATTTAATAGCGATAACTTCATTAAGAGCATAATGGGCGGCTGGTGGTAAAAAATACTGGTGTAATTTTTTTTAAAAGTAAATAATGGTTAGCGAGTCTAGTCGTACAATGACATTTAAGCGAAAAAATGTTTTCTTCGAACATTTGTTTAGTTATATTAGACTCTTTATCCGTTTCGCCTGAGAGACTTTTGCCAGATCTTGAACCCAAAACGTCCAAAAAACTTTCTTTTAAAAGTTTATTTAGTGGAACCTTCGCATAAAAAAAAAAAAAAAAAAAAAAACTGTCGCATAAATTATGACTGTCTTAAAAATGTTTTTTGAAAGAATGTATGAAAAAATAGCGTTTATAATAAATGTTACAAATGTTGTTAATTATGTTAAATGTTACTAATACCTTACTCAAAAATGCTTTTATATGTGGTTTATCAAGCACACTCACATTCTATGAGATGCTCTCTATGTGTTACAACCAGTTGCGGGTCAATGAGGTCACTTGAAAGCTTGTCAAACTAGTCAATGGTTTAATATCGCAAGAAAAATAATTGTTGTGTCTAATGCCTACAAATATACCTAATGATTTAATTGATTGAATTTGAATAATGATTAATGTGAATTTGGAGAAAGAAAATACATATTTTAAATATACAATATATTTAGGCATGTTATTTAGGCATAGTGCAAAGTGACCAGTTTAACCATCAACGTGGATTGGCCTATGACCCAACGTGACTTGCTTGTTTCGCATTAAAGTACTATGTATAAGTTGCTCTCTTGGAGAAAAATTTGCTAGGCATGGGCAAGTGCAAAGAAGTGTCATGTACACTTAGTGTTATTTTTGAAAGTTTATATACTTATATTTAATACTCATGTGTTAGGATCGAACTTAAAATTATAAAATTGCACATAATATATATAGAGTTAATTTATTTAATAAATATATTTATATGAGATGCTCTCTTTGTGTTACAACCATATTTTCTAAAATTCGATATATTTGTATGTAGTGTTTTTAGTAGGTTTATTTTAATTTGATTTTTCAAAATTTTAACATGAATACATAAAGTAACATTTGTTCGCTTCAAAATTTGTTACCGGGTACATATCGTCGCATTACGCGGATATTATGCTAGTATATTTTTTTTTTTTTGAAAGGCAATTTATTTCAAGCAAAAACAATAGAATACAAACAAAAGCATCCACTATATAACCAAGATGGTTAATAAAGGGACCCAAAAATCCAAAACAGCAACAATAGATACAAAGACACAAACTTTACTAACAAAACAATACTAAGAAAATATGATGGCCAAACATAGGCAATGCCTTAAACACTTAACACCAGCTTGAAAGGTGAAGACCAAACCAACCCAGTGGGGCATGAGGAGCAGATACTGTTGTAGACACATTGCAGATTGCTGCATGTTCTCAGCCGGCAGAAGAAGAACAACCTGCAGACCGCTATGCATACACTCAGCTGGGATTGCCAATTCACCACACCATAAATACTACAGCTAAAAAGAATTAAACTCGACATTTAACCGGATCAAAAAGCCAATGTTGCCAATTCATCTCACTTTTCTTTCCGGACCTTCTCACAATCCACTCGAAACTTTTAAGTTGTATATCTTGAACAATTTTGATTAGACTTGACGCTTTCCCTTTAAATACACGCTCATTTCTCTCTTTCCAAATAAAGTACCCCGATGTCCAAATCACCGCTTGCCATACTCTAGATGAATGACTAGGGATGTTGGCGTTTCCATTAAAAGAAAAGAATTCCTCAATGGAAAAAGCGTTAACAACCTCAATCTTCCACCAACTATAAATTTTTTCCCACACACTCATAGCAAAATTGCACATGACCAAACAATGAGAGCATGATTCCACCATGTCACCACACGAAGGGCATAATAAGGAATCTAAATCAATGCCCCTCTTATCCAACTCTTCACGAACCGGAAGCCTACCTTGAAGCGCCCTCCACACGAATATATTGACTTTATTTGGTACCCATTTGTTCCATATTGTCGCCTCGTCCACACTATCTACGTTAAGAATCTTTTCTTCCACCAACTTTGTTAATACTTTAACCGTGAACTCACCATGCTAGTATATTAAGAATAAGCAATAATAAAGCACTAAAAGTATTTTTCATTAATTTCTATTAAAAAGTTATTTTTATCAATTTATACTCTTAAAAAAAATAAACATAACTTTTTTTTTTTTGGTAATCGTGATTTCCGACTCATTGGCCGACTAATCCACGGGGTTTGAGCCCGCCGCCACACAGACTCAAACCAGGTAAAGCCCCCCCTTTTTCAGGAAATAACTATAAATCTTGTTAGTAAGCAAAACTTTTAGTGAGTAAATGTCATTTATTTTGTAGTGAACAGTATAAAAATTTGTACATGTATCAAGTCCATTTTGATACATACAGGCCGAGCATCGAGTCAAAATGACTTGTCGGTTTCGTGTCAATCGAGTCTATTCGGTTTAGACGATTTAGGTTTGTTTTTCTGGTTTTTAACCTAAACGGAACCGTGAAAACCATAAATTTACAAAACCGAAAACGAAATCGAATATAGTCGGTTTGGTTCTGTTAGACTGCTTCGGCTCAATGTTTTTAGTTCAACTTGCTTTTCTTAGGGGGTGTTTGGTTAAGCTTATGAGTGGGGTTTAGGCTTATTTTATATAAGTCATTTATGACTTATATATTATAAGCATATAAGCCTATGTTAAGTGTTTGGTTAGGCTTATTAAAATTAATAAAGTAAAATGATAGAAAAACACATGAATGTTAAATTATGTAGTTATTAAATAGGGGTATAAAGGTCTTTTTATATGTAATAGTTATATAAGCCTATCTTTTGTTATAAAAGCCTCAAATGTTTGGCTTACCAAAAGCCCCTTATATAAATTTATAAGCCTACTTATATAAGCTTAACCAAACACTTGGTTTCGACTTATAAGCTTATATAAGCTAATAAGCTTATAAGCCCACTATATAAGCTAAAACAAACACCCCCTTTAGTTGGTTTGTTTTTTAATCGGTTAGAAATTGGTCCATTCGGTTTCTTATGTCGCCTGTATATTTCCATGAGGTTGTCGCATAATGTGTTAAAATGGGTTGAGATTCAAACAGCTCGCGTAGGTTGCTTGAAAAATTGGTTGGGTACTTGGGTGCTTCTTAGGTTCGTTGAAAATGGGGTTTAAATGGTCATTTTGACCCTGGATAAGTTTTGACCATGACCCTTCTGATTTGCCTGTTTTGCAACCAAGTGATATTACAAAGGTTTGTGATAAATATCTTTAGATTTTAAAAAATACTTTGAGACAACAGAGGCAACTTAGCACCATATATTAACATGTGTCTCGAGGCAAATAAGGTAACTATTGATACAAAAGTTGGATGATCCTAGCTTGACCCGAATTAGGCTTAATTCGGGTGCTTGGGCTCCGGCTCTTGCACCAAGTAAACTTCAAGTTGGGATCCTGCACACTAAAAGTAGCACGCTGTTAGGCTTACCGTGGGAACGTATCCCACGATTAGACTCTGGCGTGAGAGTAAGTAATCGGTTTAGGGTTAGAAATTGGTTGTAGTATGAGAGTATGGAGAATGTGATACCTTTGTGGAACCCTTGGGGGTTCCATATATAGGCGGTGAAACCCTAGTGGGCTTTCACCGATACTTCGGCCCCAAGTATAAGATAATCACCATAATTAGCTTGATTGTTATATTCTAATTATGGTTAGTGTATATCCTATATTTTAGGGTAAATCACAATCCCAGTTAAGTTTTGATTATGTCTAACCCTGTACCGGCTACGTCGGGCCGTGAGCCGCACACATCTATGCGGCCACTATTCATTCGAAGCCCATAAGCTTAAATGACATTAATCTAACCCATCCGTGATGGGCCGGATGCGGGTAGTACCCGTGGGTCGGGTCCATGGCCCGGTTGGGGACTATACGTCATCATGTCCCCCCAGTCTAGTTGTTACAACCATAGGCGTAACCTCTAGACTAACTAGTGTCCCTTATTCTTTCGTTACGAAAAACGGTCGTACACACAATACTGTTGACCGGGACAACATTAATGAATGCATTAATGGTAGGCGAGGTCGAGAGGACGGTTCGGATATATCTCTGCAAAAGTGCACCACATGGGCCCACCCTCGAGTTACGCAAAACTGTTTAAAAGGTGACCCGTGGGCCCCTATGACGTTTCAACTGTGTCAGTAACCCCATCCGTTAGATGGGCGTAGTGGATTACACGTGGCAATCATCCAGACCACCTCGTAAAATGAGGCAACCCTATAAAAAGCCTGTGTGTGTGACTGTACACACACACAGTTCATACCTTCTACCACCATTGTTGCACTTTCCTTCATTCCTTCTACTTTCTTTCCACGGAAATCCGTCGTACCAGGTTAGATCACCGCGCCCTTCTCCACATATTTATAAATCATGGTGAAACACAACCCCACAATCACGACCGTACTCAATGTGATGTCCGCGGAGAAATTTATGGATTTCCTGTCTGACTATTACATTCCTGAAAGCGTACACCCCACCTATCCGGGTGACGGTGAAGCTATCACGGATGCTCCGACTGAGAAGATAGGTGTGTATACATGCCTATATGACTCGGCCAACTACCGTATCTCATTATCTAGGTTCCTTGTAGACATTCTAAACTATTTTGATTTTCACATAACCTAACTACATTGCATAGGTGCGTGTAAGATTAATCAATTTGAGATCACATGTCATACCTGTGATGTAGCCCCCACCGTGAGTTTATTTAGGGTCTTTTACGCCCCTCCAAATGGTAAATGGGTGGTTGTCATTCGAAAAACGATCCGCGAGCGCCCCAATGTGTTATAGGAAGCCTCTAGACTCGCTTAAGAATTGGTATGACCATTATTTCTTTGTAGATGCCAAAGTTTTCCCCACACCTTTTGTCCTTAAAACCAGGGTGCGACACGATTACCCACCCCCACAAGCGAGTATAGTAGTCGGGATGTGAGAACTTTAGATACCAATCGTAATGACTTCTATAAGGACCTGCCGGAGAATTTCCTATGCTTGGTAGGGATTAGCGGTAACTACTTTAGCAGGGAGGACAGATATATGTGCTTCCTGAACGACCGTAGACAGGGTGGGTATATTTAACGAACACATTTGCATGCATTGTGAACATGCTTTATATGTAACTAACACATTTGTATGCATTTATCGACAGAAATGAGGCTATTCGGTTTGCTACGCCAAGGAGACCCTAAAAAGGTCGTCGAAGGCTCACGACCACTGCGACAGGACGAGCCACCGCTTCTTGCTGCTACCCAAAATATGACCATGCCCCTGGAAGATGTGCCGGAGCCCCACTTAGACATGGTCGAAGGAATAGAGAAGTCGCCGTTGGATTTACTAATGAAGACAACGACAACCTCTTGCTGGAAGGCGGTGAGGGCACGGTGAAAAACACCACGACCCCTCACCCAGAGAACCAAGGTGACAATCAAGACCAATTGTCTGAGGAATTCGACCGGATGCTTGAATCCGAGGAAGAAGAAGTAGGGGACCAACCAGACTCCACCACACAACCAAAACCTGCTAGAAAAAGGCACACGCTCAAGAGGAGAGTTGTGAAGACAACGGAGGAAGAAGTGGGCGCGTCGAATGCGCCTGTCAAGAGGTTGCGCAAGGACCACCCTCAATACAAAGAGGGTAGTAGCTCTACCAAGCCAGAAATCAACCCACTGCCTCCCCTTGTCGTGACAAGCAGCCAATCAGAGAAGATTGTGTGGAAGGCGACCCCCGTCAACACTATGGCCCCTATCATTACTGAGCCTACAATAGCTTCAACGTAAGTATCCCTCTCAACTCCTTTATATTCTTTGTGTGTTTTTTTTTCTTTTAAGTAAAAACTCCAAAAAGACTTATAAGTTTATTGAAATAACAGAGTGGATACTACGGTCGTGCCACATGAGGAAGATGCTATCAGGGAGCCATCGCCCATGATAACAGTCACTCCCTCCTCTCCTTCTCCCACCCATGTGAAAGAACCTCAATCAGAAGGCCCAGCGCCCCGCCTTTGCCCGCCATGGAACCTATCCGAGCTAACTAAGCTAGAGACAGATGAGGAGTGCAAGGAGTTTGTGGATCACTTGACTCCTCTCAGCCTGGCTCAGGATCTCAACGAGCTTACCGATGGAGTTCTGCTCGATCAGTTCAATATGGCCACGGCGCACCAGATGACTGTCAGTGTGGCTTTGCGACACCGCTTTGAGATGGCCTTGGGTCATGTACGAAGTGCCGACAAAAAAATTGCCCGCGGGGAAAAGCTGGTAGACAAACATGAGCAAACCATATCTACTTTGCAGGCGGATTTGACCATGGTCGAGGCAACCATCAAGGAGCAGGCCAGCCATGCCGCCGTCCGTGAAAGTTGTATTGCGGAATTAGAGGCTGAGGCTCAAGCTTTAAAGGACAAGTTATGCCCCCCATTCTTCACATGTTCTCAACATAAAATTGAACTTGCAAAATAACCATTTACTTGTTATATCAACAGGTAGCAGCCGCAGAAGCATCGGCCCATTCGTTGACAAAGGACGTGGCTGACCTCACCAAGGAGCGCGATGATCTACGCCAAATGGTAAAGGGTGAGGAACATCTGGCGTCGGCCTTTGTGGACTATAGGGTTGAACATGAAAAGGTCGTAAATGGGCGTCTGGGAGACATGGACACACGCGTAGATGCCATAGCCATCGATTTTGATGAAGAACTCTACCCGCACCTACTGACAACGATTGTAGGCCGCAGATGGGTAATAGGATCTGGCCTTCGGTTGGCCATGACCAAGGTTACGAACTCTCCTGAAGTAGCCCAGTCATTTACGGATGTCGTATCTGATGGCATAGACCGTGGTAGGTACGAGGGGTTGTAGTTGTGGCTGAGTGGATAGGTCAAGGCAAAGAGGTTAAGGACCATGCTTACCATAAGCCAGATTCTGAAGCGAAGATGACTGCGTCCATGACAGCTTTGGACGAAGTGGAGTATCCGTTGCTGAATAAGATCGAAGCTTTGAAGGACGCGCCCATCGACATGGTCATGGAGCAGCTTTGTGTAGAGGCGGACTTCAATTCGCAGCTGACCATTCCCCTTTATGCAGATAATCCCCCACCAGAGGACCCATGGGCCATTAAGGGGGAAAAGAGCTTGGTAGAGGCCATCAAGGCGAATGTAGATCGTGCCTTAATGAAGAAAGGGTGTCGCGCTACATGCCGCACCCCTACTGCTGGATCTGCCCATCTTCCACGGTCTGATGGAATGCCTGTGACAGCCCCAACCATGCATGGTGCGACGTCTCTAGCAGGGATATTTTCCACGCCAGAAAGATCTACAATCGAGTCTTTGGCGCAGCATAGGAAAGAGCTTGGGGATTCCATGTTACCCCATTAATTTGTCATTGCTTGTGATAAACAATAACTTGTTGTTGTGTAATATTCGTCCGTGGATGTCCACGGCACTGAAAAACTTGATTTTTTGTGAAACAGTTTGTATTTAGACCGTAAATGTTCACGGTATTATGATGTGTGTGTTGGAAACTTGTCTTTTTATTTAGATAATTGTATTGAATATCCATGCATGACGTATCACGGCATTACAATAAAAAAACCAAGTCTATAATTTACTAGACGTGCATTGTGTGTCTTTATCATGTCTGACACTTTATAAGTACGTGATAACGCCTAAATCCAACATGTTTTATTGAGCGTTATCCGTATATTTTGCATGGTTTTTGGTTATACTAACGGGCTTTATAGCTCATATATGTGTAAAGTTGTGTTTTGTGTTGTTAGTTAGACATGATCAAGGAAAAAGAAGAAAAGAAAGAATAAACGACGATTCATGCATATACGAAGGAATCCCGACTAGCTACAAGCCTTTGAAGATCTATATCATGTACAAGAACAAGTGTTTCCAAGGAGTATACAAGTCACTCAGCATGAAGTTGGCACCAGCAGAATCAAAGTTGACACCAGCAAAACGCATTTGATTTGCCACCAGCAGAATTCAAGTTGCCACCCACATTTGTGTTGGCAGATTTTATGTCTACATTCATGCAACTTTGAAAGACACGAGAGAACTCCTTTGGCTCCAAGTGTTATTCTTTGGCTCCAAGACAAACATTGATGACCAAGGCTTGAATTCAACTATAAATAAGACCCTTGGGGTCATTGAAACACATCAATTCACATCCCTTGAAGGTAATTCATTACCAACTTCATTATTCACCAAAGAAACTCTCCCAACCTTGGTGAAGAACCCCATTCCCGGATTTAATATTGGAGTGCCAAAAAGTGACGTTTTTGAAGCTCCAATCATCAAAATAACCTTGCCAAACTCTAAGGGATCATTACCCTTATCATTGGTAGTGTTTCTTGATACTTAAATCACCACCAACCTTCACCAAACCTCTCCTAAACCTGCCTCAAATCTCAAATACGAATTTCATTTGCATAACCCGAAAGACCACAAAACTTGTAGTCAATTGGAGGCCTAAGGATTGCTCTAGTTCCTTTCATTTACTTATTGTATTCATACTTTGGGTAAACTCTTATTATTTTTATTATGTTGAACTCTATGTCATATGTTGAATGTTTGTTGATTAATATGATAATGGAGTAGTTTTATTTACACTTGTTTGAATGATGTTGTGACATGAGGATTGTTTATGTTTTATCATTGTTTTGATCAATTTCAAGTTATGTTTGAAATTCAATTGTGCTTAAGTTCCATTTCATTTGCTTATCATACTTGATTAGGTGTTGATGATTTCATAGGTCGAAAGGGTTATCATTCACCAACTAGTTATAATCGTTTTGTCTATAGATGATTATCTATTGTATTGACCATTTCTTTAGTGGTATGATTATGCAAAGGAAGTTAAGTGTGATTTTTAATGATTTTGTGAAACGACCGTGAATCAAACTTGTTAAACTAAGCATAGTCTTGAATTGGTTTATTTGTCTTCATGCTTGATTTGATTGTGTTATGATCATACGCGTTGGTTATATACTTTAAAATCAAAGATTATAATTTGTGACCATCATCTTGTTTACTTGTAATCAATTTATCAAAAACATCCTCATATGAACAATCCAAATGTTATGAATTAATCCAATCAAGTGTTATCTTTATTATTATTTGTTATCTCATTTTAGTTGCTTAATCATCATCTTAAGTGTTACTTGTTATTTATTTGCTTAGTTGTTACTTATATGGTAATTGTGGGAGTGACAACCATTTTTATCACTAACTTTACATTGTTACAAAGATCCTTTACAACTGAAAACACCCAAATCCTAGTGAACGACCTCGACTTACCACAACAAGCTAGCTACAAACGAAAGGGTCATACTTGCCCGTGTGTTCTTAGCTTATTTGGATATCCGTGTTATAAATTTAAACTTGTGTAATCACAAGAGAACGCATCAAGTATTTGGCGTCGTTGCCGGGGATTTGTGTTTTGTGCTTTTCATGTTTTGAATCTTTGTTGCATATCGTGTATCGTTTAATCTCCTTAGTGCTTATTTCTTTTGTGCTTATTTGGTTTAAAATTAAAGTGTGTTTAGATTCATCTTTTTAGTCTTTATTTCATAAACCCGACAATTTTATTTTTAAGTGTTCTTAGTTTTTAGTTGCCAAAATCCAAAGAAAAAAAAATCATTTTTGCAGCAGAAATTGGTTTTGCCACCGGCAACAACACAACAGAAGGCATTTTGCCGCCCGACAGAACCTTCCCGACCGGCAAAGTACCCCAATCCCATTTTGCCGCCGACTGACTCAAAGTTGCCGCCGACGACTTTTCCCACTTTTTCAAAAACTCGCTTTTGCCGCCCCGGCAAACCCCTTTTGCCGACCGGCAACTCTAATATATATATATATATAAATATATATATATATATATATATATATATATAACTCTTTTTATCTTTAACTGAGCCTTCCTCAAACCCGTTACTAATTGTGTTTTCCACTCGTTTAACGTTCGTTCTTCGAGTTAATAACCAATTATCCTTATTTTTTCATAACCCACCCAACCACCTCGTTCTAATATTTTGTGCCTCATTCGTATTTCTATTCGCTCTGGTTTATTTCCAAACCCTGTGTTTAGAACACTAAGTCATTTGAACCATCCGATTTGATTGATTTGGTACAATAATTCATTTACGCTTTCATTCTTATTTTCTATTGTTTCTCTATTTGTTTCCTTTAGTTAACATATATATAAAAAAATGCAAAAATATTGTCTATTTGAGTTCCTTTATATTTTATTTATCTTTTCGTTTTTATTTTTAGTTATTAATAAATTTTTTGAAGTATTTATATTTTTCATAAACCCACGTCTTAGAGGTAAAAGCCTCGTTAATACATTCTATGAGCTTAAACGTAAGTTCAAGAAGAAGACTCGTGAACCCGATAAAACCATATTTGATGTCGAGTCACCCAAACCGTTCACCGAGGAACGTGTTGTCATTATCGACATACTTGAGTCAAAATTCGAAAATCCATTCCATACCGAAGGAATCTTCACCTATGAAACCGAATCAATTTCCTCAACCATTATTATCGTTGATCCCGATGATCAACCGATGTGGTCAAACACTAGGATCGCTGCTCCAACACCTAGTTCCTCTATTGTTCAAATCCCTATTTTGAACAATTTCACTATCAAAAGTAACCACATACAAATGATTCGGGGAAACCAATTTGATGGAGAATCCCTATCCGATCCTCACCAACATGTATTTGATTTTCTTGAGATTAGTAGCCTTTTCCAATATGGTGAAAATCAAGAGGAAGTGATTAACTTGAGGACGTTCCTATTCTCATTAACCGGAGAAGCTAAGATTTGGTTGAATGAACTTGACGAAGGAACAATCACTTCATGGGACGAATTAAGAGAAGCTTTCATAAGCCGATTCTTTTCACCCGCAAATTTTAAGCGTCTCCTAAACGACATTCATAACTTTCACCAACTCAATGACGAGACTCTCGTTGAAGCTTGGCTCCGAATGAAAGAAATGCTTCGCGCTTGTTATTGACATGATCTAACCAAGAGAGCGATAATTGAAACATTTTATCGTGGTTTAGATTATCCAACTCAAGTATCTCTCGACGCCGGAGGAATCTTCTTCTATTATACTCCTAACAAAGGTTTCCAAATCCTCGAGGACAAGGTCCTTCTCAAGTTCGATTATTCGAAGGATTCTAATGTCGAACCTTATCCGAAAACCGTTGTTTCCGCCAGTGGAAACAACCTCATCTCCAATCACACCGCGTTAATGGAGAAATTCAAAGCTCTCGTTAGGCTTATCGATTCCCAATTCCTAATCATAGGAATGAACTAAAAGATATGCGAGACGATCGTAGAAACGATCACAATTCACAAACCACCATGAAGGATGACACGCCAATGTGTGAACCTCATGAAGCGAATTATGTCGAAGAATATCATGAAGGATATCACGAACAAAATTCGAGGAATTCACATTCCTATCTTACCTTAAACCCGAACCGTCCCCTTCCTTAATCTCGATCGCGAGATGTGACGCCATACTCAACACAATATCACCAAAAACCCGAAGCCTCAACGAAGGAGATGATGAGATAATTTATGGCTCGGCAAACGGAAGAAAATGAACGTGTTAAGAACAATTTGGTTGACTTAGATTTTCAAATCAATCTAAGGTTCTGAAACCACACAGCCATGATCGATGACTTGGAGAGAATATTCGATCGTCTCGAAAATAAAATCCAACGTACAAAGTCCCTTCCTCAAATCACCAACACCAAAACGAGAGATAAACTACATTCTATCTGGAACGAGAGTGATAAGGGTGATGTTGCATTTATTGAGTAAGAATAAGTTGAACCTATTACAACCGTGCCAAAACTGAAATCCATCGTTTCTAACTCACCTTTTCCCAAGGATTGCACCGTGCATATCCCATACAAAAAGGAGAAAACGTTCGAACATGATGTAATGTCAATTCATGACGTGGAGTTGAATCAATGAATGGCATTGGAAGTAGAGGAATCATAAAGAAGGACGGCAATGATGTGCCGAAGAAGCCTTTCAAAGTTTGGACTATAAATGGAGAATTGATTTCGTTCAGTGTTGATTATTATCAAAATCAATGGCACCCAACCAAAGTTCCCCATCTTAACCGTATCATCAAAGAATCCTAACACCGAGGGAAAGAGTCTAGCTAACGACTAAATAATAAATTAAACACTTCTCGGGAGGCAACCCGTGCTTTAATTGTTTAATTTTGTGTGTTTTAAATAAATATGTACACCCCAAAAATATTTTTCTAACTCGGAAAATCTTAAGTGTGAGGGGGTGTACATGCTTGTAGTGTGTTTTATATATCTATGGGTGCTTGCATGTTTGTAAAACCCGCATGCTTTTACCATGAATAGTACCATTAAGATCGTACTAACTAGATTAAAACTTTCCTATTATAGCATGATTACGATTACGTGTTAGGATTTTACGTATTACGTACGTGTTAGAACACGATAAGTATTTACTACGCACGAGCACGCAATAATTATTTGACAATAATTAATCACGAACATGCGATCATGAAATCATGAACGTAATTAAATCACGAACTACTATTAATTACGTATATATATTTATTACAAGCGTAAATAAATATATTAGGTCACGGTAATTATTTAACGAGAACACATTAAACGCGAACACAAATAATCACGAACGAGTAATTAATCAACGAGACACGGAAAACGGTACGGGTACCCCATGTGGGGCCCCTACCCGCGACTACAAGGGAAAGATGGGCCAAGCCCATCTCAATTTTTACTAAAGAGGGTAAAAGGAAAAACCACTACTCATTTTTCGCTTTTACAAAAGAATTTTACAAAACCTAAAAAGGCTCTTCCTTCTCCTTTTTCTTTCTTTTGGCGGCCACCCATAAACACACCAAAGGAGGTGTTATTTGATCTTTGATCTTGGTTTTGGTGCTCGTGTTCGTGTTTGTTCATCGTTGTTTAGATCCATGCATTCGGTAATTCTTTTAACCCTTTTCTTTTGATTTAATCTTTTAAATAATTAAGAACATGATATGTTTTTCTTAAAAACCTAATTAAATCATAGATCTAACATGAAATTGGTTTTGGAATAATCAAAAGGGATGTTTTAGGGGTGTTTGTTCTTGGCCGCCGCCTAAACCGAACCCGAGGGGTCTCGGTTTGGCTATTCGACCACCACCGAGACCATATGGTCCCGGTTGGTTGGTGTGGGTCCCACGGCAGCAACAAGACAAGGGTAACCCCGAATTGGTTCGGGGTATGATGTCGATTTCATGTCCGGTTCATGGTTCTTAGTCAAGATCCAGTTCACGGTGTATGTTAAGATTATTATTTTTATAGTCTTATGTTAAAATTAAATTAATAAACATGACATGATTAATTTAATAACATGACTTAGGTTATTATAATTATTAAAATCATGAAATTATTAACCTAAGTATTTTATATGTTTAGACTTATAAATTAATTAATTATTTAAAAACCATGGTTATAATTAATTAATTAACATGACTTAGGTTATATTATTAATAAATAATAATACATGTTTTAACCTATGTATTTAACTTTATTTAATTAAAAACATGATATGCTTTAATTAAATATTTTAACCTATAGTTATTTTAATTACATGAAATAATTAATAAACTATACATTATATCATATGACTTAGAAAATAATCATGAAAACATTTAGGCTTATATACTTAGCTTATTTAACCAGCTTATATCTAATTATGGAAACGTTCTATTTTTAGAAACTTATTTAAATAAGGCAGCAAATCTATTTATGGAAACCTTCTATTTTTAGAAACTTATTTATTTCAGGCAGCTAATCTATTTATGGAAACTTATTTAAATAAGGCAGCTAATCTATTTATGGAAACTTTCTATTTTTAGAAACTTATCTATTTTAAGCAGTAATTCTATTTTTGGAAACTTTCTATTTTTGGAAACTTTTTATTTTTGGAAACTTTCTATTTTTGGAAACTTTTTATTTTTGGAAACTTTCTATTTTTGGTAACTTTCTATTTTTGGAAACTTTTTTTTTTGGAAACTTTCTATTTTAGGAAACTGCTATTTTTGGAAAGTTACTTATTATTACACAGTAAGTATAATAATTCATGAAATACCAGAAATACTTTATCAGAGTAAACAGAATATAAGGTAAACACAGTTTAAGGCTTAAAACAGTAAAACATGATAAGAACATAATAAGCTAAGACATGACATAAAATCAGTTACGTATTAGTAAGCACATACTTATTCATGTATGTATTTATGTAGCATTAGTGATACGGAAGTAGGATTCCTCTCAGTTCGCCTTCTTCGTTCACTGGACATAAGGTACGGATTCCCGTCCTTTCGGTATGGACATTCTTTCCTTATTAGGATTCCCCGTATGCAGCCAAATGTTTTCCCGTAGTATAAGTATGTGTTTGAATTGCTTATGTTTAATTTAGAATACCTATAGCCATATACATGCATGACCAGTTTCACCTAGTTATGGAGGTACCATAACTATAACATTAAAGGCACTGATGTTATGACTTCACCACGGCCGAGTGATTGCTCGTGGCGTCCCTTCAGCTTTTGGCCATTTATATTATATTTATCATGTGGGGCGTATGAGTGCATCCTAGTTACATGTTTTCAGTCAGGGTTTCATGGTGAATGTGGTGTGTGCCTTGCATCCTTCACAAGGAGCTGATCCCTCCTACCCAAAAACCAGTATATTAAATTAGAGGCAGCCTCTCTAATTTGCATGATGAGGTCACCCCTCCAAGTATTCATGCACGATGGATTTTCATGACCTATATTGGCTAATGGTAAAATATGATAAACAGTTTTTACAAGATAAACATAAGGCTTTTCAAACTATAAAACCAGTTTTATCAAGACTTAATCAGATTACTCGGGATTTAGTTTCTTCCGCTGTTATATGTTATATGCTTATCCTATTCATGCTTTATTGTACATCCGTGCACTGAGCGTATTGCTCAGCCGTTTTCCTTTTCTATGTTCCCAAAACGGCAGGTACTCAGGGACGCTCGTAGACTTTAAGCATACGTGCATATGGACTGGAAGCTTTCTAGCCTTTCTTTACTTTATGCATTTCCTTTCTTTTGATACATTGCTATGGACATTGTTTAGTCCTTTCCTTTATTATACTTATCTTTGTGTGTGATGAGCTTTACTTTTGGACTACCGATGTTTGATTCCGGTATTTTCCTTTTATGGTCATGAAATGTTTAGACATTTTTTCTGATATGCTTTGATGACACGCCATAATTACATGTGACATTTCCATTATCAAAATGGTGTGTTACAATTATGGTATCAGAGCCAAGGCTTCGACCTGTAGGCTCTCAAAATATGACCTGTGATTAGTGGGTAGTCACTATGGTCTTCCTAGAACTGACAGTTGTTTTTATGCATACATATATATGTCATTGTCGCAGATTTATGACTAAGTAATGGTTGGTACAGGACTGGCCCTATTTAGTCGCATGTGTTTTATCGAAAATTTTAAATTTGGGACCGACCCATAGGCGTCCCCTCGCCATGTCTTTTGTTTTGGGTGAACTGACCATAGGCGTTCACACTCGAGCATACAAAAGTTTTCATAAAACTGCATCATGCATTCATACACAAAATTTTCTTGCATAAAGTTTTTCTCTTGAAATGTTGGTATAAATTTTTTTCATGTATATATATTTTATGTTTTGATCTGTTTAATCATATGTTTTATGTTATACTGTCAGATGGTTCTCACACGCGAACATGAACAGCTCAATGCTGCGATTCAAGCTGCTATGCAAGCTTTACTTCCTCAATTGAGGAACGACATCAGGGCTGAAGTTCAAGCTGCCAACAATCAGCAGCATAATCAGGCACCTCCTCCTCCTCCTCCAGTGACATTAGCAGTATGGCTGGAGAGATTCAACAAGCTCCGCCCTCGAGCTTTTGAGAAGACAGATAGCTCCAGTGATGCTGAAAGCTGGTTGGCTCACATCGAGAAGATTTTCAATGCTATGGGCTGTGACCCCGCATACAAGGCGAGGTTGGCATGCTATCGGTTCGAAGGCGATGTGCTAAATTGGTGGTTAGCATTGATGCAGTCTGAGGGTGGTGACGAGTGGGTTGCTGGTTTGACTTGGGCTCAGTTCAAGGACAGGGTGATGGAGCAGTTCTTTCCCAAGGCTGAGCAGAACAAGCTCAAGAGAGAGTACCATGGGATCCGACAGAGAGATGGGGAGAATAGCAACGAGTTTATGCAGCGCTTTCTTCGCTTAGCTGGTTTCCTTGGTGCGGCTTCAGGTACTCCTGAAGAGCAGGCACACCACTTTAGGTGGGCTCTTCGCACATCGGTCGCGAACAATCTGGTGTGTGCTACGTTCAATACTGTAGCACAAGTGGCCGATGCAACACGTAAGCTGGAGATGCTGCAAGAGAGAGATGAGTTCGGGGAAGCTGAGAGACCCGACAAGAGGTAAACATTCGTATTCAAGCGGTGATCAATCCGTATACTTTCCATATATGTCAATTATTCATCTCTTTAAATGTATCTTCCAGGCAGAAAACTGGGGACCGGTCTCAGCCGGCTACTCAGCAGCAGCCTCATCAGCCCAAGGGAAACGGTCAGACTAACGACCGTTCTGCTACGGATAGGCGTGGCGGTAATGACAATTACCGTAACAACGCTGGACACTCCAACAGCAGCAGGTCCTAATACTTACGCATTTCATTATGATTTCATGTTATAACTTATATTCTGATACTTTAGCAAAACTTCTACCAGGAACCATGGAAACGGTAGGGACCAGAACTAGAGAGGTTCACAGCCTAGCCGTCCAGCTATCACTGGTATTCAATCTTACGATTTCCACATTGTCCTTTGTACCCTATTATCATGTCTCATGTAACATGTTTTATCAGGTTCCCAGCCATCCAGAGCACCTGCTGGAGGATTTACTCATCCTCTTTGCTCTACTTGCCACCGTAGGTACCCAGGGCCATGTCGTCGTAACACTGACGCATGCTTCAAGTGTGGTCTTCCTGGCCATATCATGAAGGATTGTCGTAAGGGCGAGATGGAGGGTACATCGGGACATGCTGATTCCAAGCCGCCTCCTACTACCGGGCGTGTCTACACGACATCTCGAGACTAGGCTAACAAGTCTACAGGTACCATCACTGGAATCCTGTATATGTATGGTTAAGCTGCATGTGTTCTTTTTGATACGGGTGCTACTCACTCGGTTATTTCTACTGCTTATACTAAGAACATTAAGATGCTCCCCATGCCACTAGAAAATAGGCTTACTATTTCCACGCCTTTGAGGGACTCTGTATTAATCACCCATGTATACAAAGAGTCTTCCCCTAGAATTTGAGGATAAGGTTTCACCTGTTGACGCACTTCTGTTGGACATGAATGACTTCGACATGATTTTGGGCATGGATTGGCTATCCAAGCATCATGCTACCATAAACTGCCATTCATATCGAGTTATCTTCGGTGATGTTAATGCACCAGAGTACATTCATAACGGGTTCATACCCGGACGGTATGTATAAGTCATATCTACCCTGCAAGCGCGTGCACTACTGTCACATGGTTGCGAGGGTTACCTAGCTACGGTTCACGACATGGATACTGAATCTCCATCAATTCAGGATCAACCAATAGTGTTGGAATTCCAAGATGTTTTTCCAGCAGAACTTCCGGGCATACCACTTGTACGAGAAGTGGAATTCAGTATCGAGCTTATTCCAGGAGCTGAACCGATCTCCAAGGCTCCTTATCGCATGGATCCCATAGAGCTGAAGGAGTTGAAGGATCAACTACAAGAAATTCTTGAACGAGGTTTCGTTCGACCGAGCGCACCTCCATGGGGCGCACCGGTCTTGTTCGTTAAGAAGAAGGACGACAGTATGCGTGTTTGCATAGACTATCGCGAGCTCAACAAGATTACTATCCGGAATAGATATCCACTGCCACGTATTGAAGATCTGTTTGACCAACTCCAAGGGGCCAAACACTTCTCCAAGATTGATCTTAGGTCAGGCTATCATCAGCTACGGGTCAAGGAGCAGGATATAGCTAAGACTACCTTTCGTACTCGCTATGGCCACTACGAGTTTGTAGTTATGCCATTTGGCCTGACCAATGCTCCAGCAGTGTTCATGGATCTGATGAACAGAATCTTCCATGAATTTCTGGACAAGTTCGTCATTGTTTTCATCGATGACATCCTGATTTTCTCAAAGTCCAAGGAGGAACACGAAGAACATCTTCGTACAGTACTACAGATTCTTCGCCAGAAGCAGTTGTATGCTAAATTCTCTAAGTGTGAGTTCTGGTTAGACAAGGTGGCATTCTTAGGTCACATTGTATCAGCAGAAGGAATCACTATGGATCCAGCGAAGGTTGAGGCCATTAATAAGTGGCCAAGGCCGACATCAACGACGGAAGTCCGCAGTTTCTTAGGCTTAGTTGTCTATTACCGTAGGTTCGTGGAGAACTTTTCCCGCTTAGCACTACCATTAACCAAACTGATGCGGAAAGGGGATAAATTCGTCTGGACTGAAGATCAAGATCAGAGCTTTGAAGACCTGAAGCAGAAGCTAGTATCTGCACCTATTCTTACTCTCCCATCTGGTACTGGTGGATTTCAAATCTACAGCGGTGCATCGGGGAAGGGACTTGGCTGTGTTCTCATGCAACATGGGAAAGTGATCGCGTACGCTTCACGACAGCATAAGACTTATGAAGAAAATTACCCCACGCATGACTTGGAACTTGCTGCAGTGGTGTTTGCATTGAAGATATGGAGGCACTACTTATATGGAGAATCATGTGACATTTTCATGGACCACAAGAGCTTGAAGTATATCTTCACTCAACGTGAATTGAACATGAGGCAGAGGAGATGGTTAGAGCTGTTGAAGGATTATGACATTAATCTACAGTATCATCCCAGAAAGGCAAATGTAGTAGCAGATGCTCTTAGCAAGAAGTCCGGAATGATCAACGAC
This sequence comes from Glebionis coronaria, assembly GCA_025667525.1. Taxonomy (NCBI): domain Eukaryota; kingdom Viridiplantae; phylum Streptophyta; class Magnoliopsida; order Asterales; family Asteraceae; genus Glebionis; species Glebionis coronaria. Next base: position 68,015,158 of record CM046882.1, on the reverse strand, counting down.
ATTAAAATCAAAGAGGAAATCATAAGAGATTTGGAGCGACTAGACATCAAGATCATGCTACGTGGACAACACGGTTACTGGGCTAATCTTAGAGTAGAACCCGAGTTACTCTCTAAGATCAAGGAAGCTCAGAAGGATGACGGAGAAATCTGGGCGATAGTACAGAATTTGGAGAAACAGACAGAATTCAGAGTAGATGCAGATGGTATCGTATGGCAGGGCACGAGACTTTGTGTTCCTGATAACCAAGAACTCCGGGAAGCCTTGTTAGCTGAAGCTCATAGCTCCCCATTCTCTATACATCATGGTTCGACTAAGATGTACCATGACATCAAGCAGTACTTTTGGTGGAGTGGTATGAAACAGGATGTGGCTACTTACGTCTCCAAATGTCTTACCTACCAGCAGGTTAAGATCGAGCATCAGCGATCTGGCGGTCTCCTTCAACCGTTAGATATTTCTGAGTGGAAGTGGGACAAAATTACCATGTATTTTGTTACTGGTCTTCCGCCTACTAAGAGGAAGCACGATGCAATCTAGGTTATCGTTGATCGACTTACCAAATCAGCTCATTTCTTACCGATCCGCAAGGAAGATCCGGTAAGTAAACTAGCCGATACGTACAGAAGAGAGATCATGAGACTTCACGGTGCACCATCCAGCATCGTCTCAGACAAAGATCCTCGATTCACTTCGCGCTTTTGGAAGAGTCTACAGAAAGCTTGGGGTACACAACTTAAGCTTAGCACGGCCTTTCATCCTCAAACGGACGGACAGTCGGAACGAACGATTCAGACATTGGAAGACATGTTGAGGTCATGTGTGTTGGAATGGACGGGTGATTGGGACGATTACATCTGTTTGGTGGAATTTGCATACAACAATAGTTGGCACGCGAGTATCAAGTGTGCTCCTTTCGAGATGTTGTATGGCAGAAAGTGTCGCGCTCTAATCTGCTGGGATGAGGTTGGCGAGCGAACACTTGAAGGACCAGAAATCATAGAGATGACCAATGAAAAGATCGCAGTAGCTAAGCAGAAAATTCAAGAAGCACGGGCACGTCAGAAAAGTTACGCCGATAAGCATCATAGGGACATACATTTTAACGTAGGAGATCACGTCTTCCTTAAGGTTTCGCCGGCACGTGGTGTAAGACGCTTCGGGATTAAAGGGAAGCTCAGTCCTCGTTTCATCGGACCGTTTGATATCATTGAACGAGTCGGTGAAGTATCTTACCGATTGGCGTTACCTCTGCAGCATGTGCACAATGTGTTTCATGTGTCCTTACTCAGAGGGTACTAGTATCATCCCCTTCACATGGTTCAGTATCCACTGGAACAAATACGTGAAGATCTCACTTTCATAGAAGAGCCCGAACGAGTTATTGACAGACAAGAACGAGTCATGAGAAGGAAGACGATTCCATTCATCAAAATCCTATGGAGGGATCATACCGAGCGGGAAGCCACTTGGGAAACAGAATAGTCTATCCGGGCTTCTTACCCTCATTTCATATTTTGAATTCGGGTATGTTCTTCTTTTCCAGTTTACTTTATCTATAATTCGGGAACGAATTATTCTTTTTAGGGGGGAAGAGTTGTAAAACCCGCATGCTTTTACCATGAATAGTACCCTTAAGATCGTACGTACTAGATTAAAACTTTCCTATTATAGCATGATTACGATTACGTGTTAGGATTTTACGTATTACGTACGTGTTAGAACACGATAAGTATTTACTACGCACGAGCACACAATAATTATTTGACAATAATTAATCACGAACATGCGATCATGAAATCATGAACGTTTAAATCACGAACTACTATTAATTACGTATATATATTTATTACGAGCGTAAATAAATATATTAGGTCACGGTAATTATTTAACGAGAACACATTAAACGCGGACACAAATAACCATGTGGGGCCCCTACCCTCGGCTACAAGGGAAAGATGGGCCAAGCCCATCTCAATTTTTACTAAGGAGGGTAAAAGGAAAAACCACTACTCATTTTTCACTTTTACAGAAGAATTTTACAAAACCTAAAAAGGCTCTTCCTTCTCCTTTTTCTTTCTTTTGGCCGCCACCCATAAACACACCAAAGGAGGTGTTATTTGATCTTTGATCTTGGTTTTGGTGCTAGTGTTCGTGTTTGTTCATCGTTGTTTAGATCCACGCATTCGGTAATTCTTTTAACCCTTTTCTTTTGATTTAATCTTTTAAATAATTAAGAACATGATATGTTTTTCTTAAAAACCTAATTAAATCATAGATCTAACATGAAATTGGTTTTGGAATAAATCAAAAGGGATGTTTTAGAGGTGTTTGTTCTTGGCCGCCGCCTAAACCGAACCCGAGGGGGTCTCGGTTTGGCTATTCGACCACCACCGAGACCATATAGTCCTGGTTGGTTGGTGTGGGTCCCACGGCAGCAACAAGACAAGGGTAACCCCGAATTGGTTCGGGGTATGGTGTCGATTTCATGTCCGGTTCATGGTTCTTAGTCAAGATCCAGTTCACGGTGTATGTTAAGATTATTATTTTTATAGTCTTATGTTAAAATTAAATTAAATAAACATGACATGATTAATTTAATAACATGACTTACGTTATTATAATTATTAAAATCATGAAATTATTAACCTAAGTATTTTATATTTTTAGACTTATAAATTAATTAATTATTTAAAAACCATGGTTATAATTAATTAATTAACATGACTTAGGTTATATTATTAATAAATACATGTTTTAACCTAAGTATTCAACTTTATTTAATTAAAAACATGATATGCTTTAATTAAATATTTTAACCTATAGTTATTTTAATTACATGAAATAATTAATAAACTATACATTATATCATATGACTTAGAAAATAATCATGAAAACATTTAGGCTTATATACTTAGCTTATTTAACCAGCTTATATCTAATTATGGAAACGTTCTATTTTTAGAAACTTATTTAAATAAGGCAGCAAATCTATTTATGGAAACCTTCTATTTTTAGAAACTTATTTATTTCAGGCAGCTAATCTATTTATGGAAACTTATTTAAATAAGGCAGCTAATCTATTTGTGGAAACTTTCTATTTTTAGAAACTTATCTATTTTAAGCAGTCATTCTATTTTTGGAAACTTTCTATTTTTGGAAACTTTTTATTTTTGGAAACTTTCTATTTTTGGAAACTTTTTATTTTTGAAAACTTTCTATTTTTGGTAACTTTTTATTTTTGGAAACTTTCTATTTTTTGAACTTTTTATTTTAGGAAACCTGCTATTTTTAGAAAGTTACTTATTATTACACAGTAAGTATAATAATACATGAAATACCAGAAATACTTTATCAAAGTAAACAGAATATAAGGTAAACACAATTTAAGGCTTAAAACAGTAAAACATGATAAGAACATAATAAGCTAAGACATGACATAAAATCAGTTACGTATTAGTAAGCAGATACTTATTCATGTATGTATTTATGTAGCATTAGTGATATGGAAGTAGGATTCCTCTCAGTTCACCTTCTTCGTTCACTGGACATAAGGTACGGATTCCCGTTCTTTCAGTATGGACATTCTTTCCTTATTAGGATTCTCCGTATGCAGCCAAATGTTTTCCCGTAGTATAAGTATGTGTTTGAATTGCTTATGTTTAATTTAGAATACCTATAGCCATATACATGCATGACCAGTTTCACCTAGTTATGGAGGTACCATAACCATAACATTAAAGGCACTGATGTTATGACTTCACCACGGCGGAGTGATTGCTCGTGGCGTCCTGATATGTGTGTAAACACACATCTTTTCTACCACTTAATTACAATAATAACCGGACCAAAACGTGTATTTTATGTCTTTTATGTCGGAATTATGCGTGGTTTGTGTTTTTGTTGTGATTTAGGACGAAAAGGTGAAAAATGGAGAAAACACGGGAATTCACGGGCATTTACGGACTTTTATTAAAGAAAAAGATGAAAGACGAAGTCAAGAAGTCAAGAGTGCAAAAAGAACGGAAGTCCAAGACCGATTCTGAAGATTTATCAAAGAAAAAGTCAAAAGACGGAAGTTTATCAAAAGCCGAGGAACTCAAGTCTTATTTATCGAAGAATTAAAAGACGAGTCCAAAGAAATCCCGAGCCAAAAGTCATCAAAATCCAAGATTAACAAAGAGATTTAGAAGGAAGGACTTAAGGGCGCAATTAAGAAGAAAGGAAGGAGGGGAGGAAGCTTCCTCTAACCACTCCCCTAATCTCCTATATATACCCCTCTTATTCATTTCACTAGTTTTTGTTGGCTAAGTGTGACAATTAGTCTTCCACCATTTACTTACCTTGCACCTTTAATTCATGTCATTTAAATACTTATCAATTTAAATACCTTGTCTTGCACATTAAATTCCTTTAATTCCAAGTAAGTTTTCATTTAATTCTTGTCAATCTTTACTTTATCTTGTTAATCTCCTATCTACCTTTCTTGATCTTTGATTTCTATGTTTATGTTTGTGTTCATGTTCATGTCTTTATTTTGATCAAGTGGGTTTTTGATTATTGTGATTAAATTTGTTTGTTTTATTGATATAGATTGTTTGTTTATGATTATTAGTTGTTTCGTTATTAGTTTGGTTGAAACTTTTATTTTGATTTTGATTAATTTGTGTTAGATTGATTATTTTTGTGATCCCTTGTTCTTCGGGAGTGTTTGTTTGTGTTTCTGTATTCCCAGGAGAGTTCCGAGCCAAAACAAGAAAAGCTGCTCATTCGGAACTTTCAAAGTTCCGAACCAGTGGGTTTCATCCGGAACATTCAGAGTTCCGACTCAAGGGGCTTCATCCGGAACATTAAAAGTTCCGGACGAAAACTTCCGAAAGAACTTCCGAAGGAAAGTTCCGGACGAAAAGTTCCGGATCAACACTTCAGAACCAAAGTTCCGACTCAAGCTAGGTTCATCCGGAAGTCTAAAAGTTCCGGATCAACTCAAAAGTTCCGAACCAAGGGCAAAGTTCCGGATCAACTCAAAAGTTCCGAACAAAGGGCAAAGTTCCGGATCAAGAAGGCTTCATCCGGAAGTCTTCCGAATCAAGGAGTTCCGACTCAATTGTGCTCATTCAGAACTCAAGAAGTTCCGAATCAAATCAGTTCATTCGGAAGTTTTGAACTTCCGAATCAAGGTTTCTTTCTGGTTCTTTTTAGTCTTTCTTTTTATATTTTTGTTCTTTATTTTTAAGCTTTATTTTTCCCGCCTTTTATTTTAGTTGCACTCTAAGTTTAATTGCCTTAGTTTTATTTTATCCTTCCCTTAGTTTAGGTTATAGTTGCGTTTTAAGATTGCCTTAGTTGGTTTTAAATTTGCGTCATTTACTTTAGCGCCCTTTAATTTTGAGTCACGTTTTTAAATACTTGCACCATTTATTTTTAATTAGACTTAGCTTTAAATTAACGCACTTTTACTTTAATTGATTTGCACTGTTATTTTAATATACTACAACGACATATTTTTGTTTCACCAAAATAAAACTGAGTCACACATTAAACACAAGTTTTTTAATTCGAAGAGATTGGTACAACGAATCTTTTTAACCAGAGTAAAATCGAGTTATCAAATGGCGCCGCTGCCGGCTCTTTTCGTTAAGATTAACGATTTTCTGTGAGAGACGCGTTGCTTTTTGGGATCCGTTCACTTGTGAGCGTTATTTTTCTTGCATAAAAAATTCAAAAAAATCATAAAAAATTAAAAATTGATAAAAATCCATAAAAATTAAAAATTTCGAAAATCCAAAAAGATTTTATCTTTATTGTGTGTATATATTGTCTTTGTTTTTGGTTTCTTTTTCTTTTGCATTTTCAGATGTATGCGTACTAGATCTTCTAATTATCAAGAGCCCGAGACTCAAGAAGATTTAAGTATGTCAGGTGTCAACAACAACATTCCACCGCACCTCAATAATAACAACAATGTTCTTCTATAGCCCGATCTTCAGACAATGGAGGAGCTTTGTCAACCTACCATGTTTGGACGATGAGGACCGATTGCGCCGATGCAAATCAACGCTCCTGAGTTTTCGTTGAAGCACCACATGATTCAGCAAGTGCAAACAAACCCATTCCGTGGATTGCCTGATGATGATGCCAACAAACACCTCGACAAGTTCATTACAATCACCCAAAGCATGAAGTTGCCTGGTGCCACAATGGATGTTCTCCGCCTACAACTCTTCCCACATACTTTATCACATCACGCCGAGAAATGGTTTGATCGTCTCCCGAAGAATTCTATTCACACTTGGGATGACATGACTCAACGCTTTTTGTCGCGCTACTTTCCACCATCCATGGTCACAAGCCTTCGCAATCAAATCAGCGTTTTCATGCAAGACCCTGATGAATCTCTTTTTGATGCTTGGGAGAGATATAATGTCTTGATTGATCGATGTCCAAACCACAACATGCTCCCTGTGACCTTAATTGATACTTTCTACAACGGTTTGACTTTTCGAGATCGTGATACGATTAATGCAACCGCCGGTGGCACATTCATGAAAAGGCGACCCGATGAGTGTAGAGAGTTAATTGAGAACATGACTACTCACCACAAAAACTGGGATTCCTCTGCTTCTTCTAGGAACAACCCGAGAGTCAATGTTTCCTCCACCTCAGCAAACCCTGATATGACCGAACTCACCCGTATGATGACTGAAATGAGCAAAAGTATTACGCTTCTCGCTTCAAACCAACAACAACAACAAGTTAAAGCGGTTGCTAATCCTTGTGAAACATGCGGAGGTCCTCACTCATACACCGATTGGCCTTCTACACAAGGAAATCCGGAAAATGTGTATGCCGCTTATGGTAATTATTCACCGGAAAATTACCAAGCTAGACAACAAGGGGATAGAAATTTGCTGAGTTACCGATCCAACAATTACCTTTCACCCGGTTTTTCTCCTCAAAACGAAAACCCCGCCAACAACTACAATAGAAGCAACCAAATCCCACCAAGAGCTTCTAATCCTTATCACCCACCCGCTCAACAAACCCCACCCATTAACCCCGATGTTGAAGCCATCATGAGAACACAAGGTGAGTAAATCAAGAATCTATAGAGCCAAATAATCAATTTGAAAGGAGATATCATGAAACAAGGACATGAGATAAGATTCGAAGTTCGCGATAATATTCAATCCTCCTTCAGCACTCAAACAAATGAATTAAAGAATATGTTGGCTAGTTTCTTGCCCTCCACTCAACCTTCTACTTCAAGTTCTCTACCTTCAAACACCGTCACCAATCCGCGAGCCAATGTGAGTGCTATTACTACTCGTAGTGGAGTTACCATCGTAGGACCACCAATCCCACCCCCATCATCTACACCTCCTCCACCACCATTTATCCCTACTCCTCCTACACCTAGTATTAGTGCACCATTACCGTCTCCGCCTCGTCATGACGATGTATCTCGGAAGGACCCTTCAACATCTCAACCTTTACCGACTACACCTTCACCTTCCACCTATAAACCCAATATCCCATACCCTTCTCGCTTAGGCAAGACCAACGATCTAACAAAGGAGGACTCTCAAGTGACAAACTATATCAAGATGATTTCTCAAATGAACTTCAGCATTAGTTTTCTTGAAGCACTTGTCCACATGCCCAAATTTGTTAAAGCATTTAAGGAATTGCTTAACAAGAATAAGAAGCTGATTGAACTCGCCAACACACGCTTAAATGAAAACTGCTCTGCAGTTCTTCTTAGAGAACTTCCGGAAAAGCTTGGAGATCCCGGTCGTTTTGTGTTGCCTTGCGTGTTCAACAAAACTGAAGAATTTACTGCCCTTGCTGATCTCGGGGCTAGTATTAATCTTATGCCTTTGAGTGTTTGGAAAACACTATCATTACCCGACCTCACTCCAACAAAGATGACTCTTGAACTTGCAAATCGCACTCTCGCTTACCCTGTTGGTATAGCCGAAGACGTGTTCATTAAAGTTGGCGCATTTACTTTCCCGGTCGATTTTATCGTAGTTGATTATGAAATGGACCCTCGTATTCCTTTAATACTTGGTCGGCCATTCTTGAGAACCGGACGTGCTTTAGTGGATGTTGCCGAAGGTGAGTTAATCTTAAGAGTCGAGAATGACTCACAAATTTTCAAAATGGGGAAGCTTACAGGCAAATACTATGGACGAGAATCAGTGAATATGATTAATGTGCTTGATGACTTTACCGTCTATGACAATCCTCTATTCGATTCTTCCATCGATAATCCACTCTTTGACGATGATGTGGATGATTCTCGGTCCACTTTGGAACCTTCTCCCATTTATGATTCGCCACCGATCTTTGATGCTTATGATGACGATTCTAGCTCAGATTCGGATGATTATGATGACCTTACTTCTGAGTATCCCGAGCTGCCCACATATGATGATTTTGATGAGGCTGATACTCTTTCGAGCGATTCTTCACATGCTGAAGATCCTCCGCCATCACTCGATCCTACTTTGGACGATTACTCATTTGAGGAAGACTTCTCTGAATTTCTCAACACTTACTTCCCTCATGAGAGTGATGCTCCTCCTTATGACTTTGACGATTATCGTCTTGATCCTACCTTGGATTTGAAGCATATTCTTTCTAAGGAAAAGAAACCGGTCGACACCAAAATCCGCAGCACGTATGAGTTAACACCTCTTTGTCCCACTTCTGAGGACGAGGTTGTGCTTCTTCGCGGATCTTCTTCACACTCTGCTGAGCCTGAGTGCTATTTTCCCCTAAAGGAAAAGGTGTTCGACCCCGGTATTGATATCTTGCAGCCATCTCAGTATCCACCTGATGAAATAAAAGGAAATATCTTTGGAACTTCTGGAAATCTGCTTGCACCACCTCACCCTTGCTTCCACCGTGCTCCATCACTGCTTAAGGGAACATTGCCTACTCTTCTTTGGCTTGCCTTATTCGCCTTAAGCCTCTGCTATCTGATGGACGAAAACTATATCTTTGATCCTGGTGGATATGTTTCATGCTTCTTCCGTGATGATAAAGGTCGAGTCAGGCTAATGACTCGGTTAACAAAAACCAAGCGCTTCTTGGGAGGCAACCCATGCATCTATATTTTCGCTTTCTTTATCATAAGTATAGGGGAGACCCGTGGTTTGCTATTTCCTCCCCTCTTCTTCTAATCAGGGATTCGAGCTTCAAAGATCCACTCTTGATGATTCTTGACGACCCGTGATTCCGTGTTCCATTATCCGGGTTCTATCCTAAACTCTTTTCGATTCACTATTTTATATTTGCTCAATATTAAAATAGGAATCTCTTTAGTTGTCTTTTCCTTAGCAAGATTTACACAAAGTGCACAATGTCCTAAGTGTAGGGGAGTTTACTCCCACATGCTTAAACATTGAGGACAATGTTTACGTTAAGTGTAGGGGGACTTCTATCGAAGTTAAGTGGCCTTTTCCTTGTATTTGCCCTCATTTTAACCGGAAAATCTATTTTTCGACATTTTTCAAAATTTTTGATCTATTTTGGCCTATTAGTTTTACCTTTGTATAGTTATTTTCTTTCCTTGCTAGAGTAAATCTTTAATAAAGTGGTTTTAATTTTCAAACGTTGTGAATCTTTTGACTTAACCCGAGTTTACTTATCTAAGTTACTCTATCTAGTATCCTTAACGTGTTTAAGTCAAGTTTTGCTAGGCTATTATATAGGGAGCTATAAAACGCGAAAGTCTTAACTCTCACGGGTTAAGAACAAGAACTTTTCGCAAGTTCCTATAATTGCTCCTAGAGAGTCGTTTATCAAGGGAACTTTAAAACGCGATTTCTAAACTTGAAAAAGTCTAAGAGTTTGCAAGATCCTATAGGCGACTCGAAAACCCAAAACTTTGATTTAATAGGCTAAGCATCCACGAGTCTCATTCCTTGAGATTTTAAACTGTGAAGAACGAGAGATGATAGAGCCAATTATAAGTCCGGTATTCTTTCGTGAATTTATGTGAGTTAATTATGTGCCTATTCTCCCATCGCTTGCTAAATAATTTATCTGCTAATAAATAAGGTTGTACGATTTGAAAAGTTACTTAGCTTCTAGCCCAAGATCGTTTAAAAGTTGCTCGGTATGGATTAGAGTTCATAGCCAAGGCATAACTTATTGAAGCGGGACGCGAAGATTGGCGAGTCCGAAAAGGCCCTAACAAGGCATGAGGGCTATATTTTGTTGCTAAAGATCCAAAGTGATGTGAAGAATCATTTATCGAAAATCAATATGAAGGATCGAGACACACGACGAAAAGCAAGTACTCCCAAAAGATCATGGAGAAGTCTATCCAAAAAGGCCCTAACAAGGTATGAGGATAAATAGATCCAAGTCCTAAAAGGATGCGGATCGTTGTATATCAAAGTCCAAAATAAAGATTGGAGAAAAATGAAGAAGTCGTGGTCCATATATGAAGAACCTCTCAAAATTTCAAGTGAAGAAATTCCTATTATGAAGAGAAGACCATTATTTCATGAACGTCTCTCAAGATTTGAAGTATGAAGTCGCTGCCAAATATCGGTCCGAGAAAGGTCTCAAATCGCGAAGCGAGTTATGCCAAGATATGAACTTTATGAGGTCCCGAGAAGCAGTTTTAAAAGATTCTGTCCTTTAGCTAACTATTGATTAAATCGTTCACTTGATTTTCAGACTTAATAACTATCGAAATAAGTCAAAAATGCATCCTCGTGATCATTCAGGACAATAATAAAATATAAGAGATACACCTAGGAATAAGGGAGTCTAAGTGAGTAATTGGCCCACATGATTTCGTGTTAGTTTACTAACTTATAATAACAATGATCTCGTTTTTAAGCTTGGTTTGGAGAAAGTGAAAACTTGAGGATGATGATCATTCACAACATTTCCAAAACCCAAGGTATGTTTTTGATTTCTTTATTTTGAATGTTTATATTTTTTCTATCTCTTTAATAAAGGCCAACGTGGATTAATTATGATGAATAATGTAAACTTGTTTTGTAACTAATGCATTGCATGAGGGCATTGCAATGATCAAGTGTAGGGGATTTGATATGTGTGTAAACACACATCTTTTATACCACTTAATTACAATAATAACCGGACCAAAACGTGTATTTTATGTCTTTTATGTCGGAATTATGCGTGGTTTGTGTTTTTGTTGTGATTTAGGACGAAAAGGTGAAAAATGGAGAAAAAACGGGAATTCACGGGCATTTACGGACTTTTATTAAAGAAAAAGATGAAAGACGAAGTCAAGAAGTCAAGAGTGCAAAAAGAACGGAAGTCCAAGACCGATTCTGAAGATTTATCGAAGAAAAAGTCAAAAGACGGAAGTTTATCAAAAGCCGAGGAACTCAAGTCTTATTTATCGAAGAATTAAAAGACGAGTCCAAAGAAATCCCGATCAAAATCCAAGATTAACAAAGAGATTAAGAAGGAAGGACTTAAGGGCGCAATTAAGAAGAAAGGAAGAAGGGTAGGAAGCTTCCTATAACCACTCCCCTAATCTCCTATATATACCCCTCTTATTCATTTCACTAGTTTTTGTTGGCTAAGTGTGACAATTAGTCTTCCACCATTTACTTACCTTGCACCTTTAATTCATGTCATTTAAATACTTATCAATTTAAATACCTTGTCTTGCACATTAAATTCCTTTAATTCCAAGTAAGTTTTCATTTAATTCTTGTCAATCTTTACTTTATCTTGTTAATCTCCTATCTACCTTTCTTGATCTTTGATTTCTATGTTTATGTTTGTGTTCATGTTCATGTTCATGTCTTTATTTTGATCAAGTGGGTTTTTGATTATTGTGATTAAATTTGTTAGTTTTATTGATATAGATTGTTTGTTTATGATTATTAGTTGTTTCGTTATTAGTTTGGTTGAAACTTTTGTTTTGATTTTGATTAATCTGTGTTAGATTGATTATTTCTGTGATCCCTTGTTCTTCGGGAGTGTTTGTTTGTGTTTCTGTATTCCCAGGAGAGTTCCGAGCCAAAACAAGAAAAGCTGCTCATTCGGAACTTTCAAAGTTCCGAACCAGTGGGTTTCATCCTGAACATTCAGAGTTCCGACTCAAGGGGCTTCATCCGGAACATTAAAAGTTCCGGACGAAAACTTCCGAAAGAACTTCCGAAGGAAAGTTCCGGACGAAAAGTTCCGGATCAACACTTCAGAACCAAAGTTCCGACTCAAGCTAGGTTCATCCGGAAGTCTAAAAGTTCCAGATCAACTCAAAATTTCCGAACCAAGGGCAAAGTTCCGGATCAACTCAAAAGTTCCGAACCAAGGGCAAAGTTCCGGATCAAGAAGGCTTCATCCGGAAGTCTTCCGAATCAAGGAGTTCCGACTCAATTGTGCTCATTCGGAACTCAAGAAGTTCCGAATCAAATCAGTTCATTCGGAAGTTTTGAACTTCCGAATCAAGGTTTCTTTCAGGTTCTTTTTAGTCTTTCTTTTTAAATTTCTGTTCTTTATTTTCAAGCTTTATTTTTCCCGCCTTTTATTTTAGTTGCACTCTAAGTTTAATTGCCTTAGTTTTATTTTATCCTTGCCTTAGTTTAGGTTTTAGTTGCGTTTTAAGATTGCCTTAGTTAGTTTTAAATTTGCGTCATTTACTTTAGCGCCCTTTAATTTCAGTCACGTTTTTAAATACTTGCACCATTTATTTTTAATTAGACTTAGCTTTAAATTAACGCACTTTTACTTTAATTGATTTGCACTGTTATTTTAATATACTACAACGACATATTTTTGTTTCACCAAAATAAAACTGAGTCACACATTAAACACAAGTTTTTCAATTCGAAGAGATTGGTACAACGAATCTTTTTAACCTGAGTAAAATCGAGTTATCACGTCCCTTTAGCTTTTGGCCATTTATATTATATTTATCATGTGGGGCGTATGGGTGCATCCTAGTTACATGTTTTCAGTGAGGATTTCATGGTGAATGTGGTGTGTGCCTTGCATCCTTCACAAGGAGCTGATCCCTCCTACCCAAAAACCAGTATATTAAATTAGAGGCAGCCCCTCTAATTTGCATGATGAGGTCACCCCTCCAATTATTCATGCACGGTGGTTTTTCATGACCTATATTGGCTAATGGTAAAATATGATAAACAGTTTTTACAAGATAAACATAAGGCTTTTCAAACTATAAAACCAGTTTTATCAAGACTTAATCAGATTACTCGGGATTTAGTTTCTTCCGCTGTTATATGTTATATGCTTATCCTATTCATGCTTTATTGTACATCCGTGCACTGAGCGTATTGCTCAGCCGTTTTCCTTTTCTATGTTCCCAAAACGGCAGGTACTCAGGGACGCTCGTAGACTTTAAGCGTACGTGCATATGGACTGGAAGCTTTCTAACCTTTCTTTACTTTATGCATTTCCTTTCTTTTGATACATTGCTACGGACATTGTTTAGTCCTTTCCTTTATTATACTTATGTTTGTGTGTGATGAGCTTTACTTTTGGTCTACCGATGTTTGGTTACGGTATTTTCCTTTTATGGTCATGAAATGTTTAGACATTTTTCCTTGTATGCTTTGATGACACACCATAATTACATGTGACATTTCCATTATCAAAATGGGGTGTTACAATGTTTGTTTGTTTGTTTTGTTTTGTGTGTTTTGTTTGAATAAATGCAGTAATAGGTAATGGAGGATGCATGCATGGAGAAGGAATAAAGTATCAAGAACTGATTGATCTCACAAGCTTATGGTGTAGCATTGTATCACATGGAGATCAATTGCAAATTCATATATCGGGAAGTTTCGTTTCTCTTGGACTATTTATTTATTTTTCTCACTTTTCATGCTTTGAAGTTTATTTTTAACATTGAGTCCAATCCAAAACTTAAGTGTGAGGGAAATAAATGGGAAACAACCAATTTTTGTTATTAAAAAAATTTTAATTAATAAAAGAAAAAAAGGAGAGTTTGTATACTTGTTTGCCCTTAGGGTCTAATTGTTTTCACACGCTTGTCGTAAATATATTTCAATAATTGTCCACATGGTAAAAATATATATATAAAAATATAAAATAAAATAAAAACATAGTAAGATCACACTTGTGTGATAAAAGTTTAAATGCGTGACAAAGAAGCAACCTTAGGAATAAAACCTAAATCGCCTTTTCTGTTTACATCTCTTTAGCTAGTTGCATCCATTAGCTAACCATCCAAATCAACCCTTTTGTTAGCACTCTCGTTAGGGCTAGATACCCTTAGAACACCCATTGAGCCATTCTTTTCTTTTTTGTTCAATCCACTAAAAAGAAAAAAAATATATATATATAACCTTAAATCTTAGCCTAACCCATGTCGAAGTCTAAATGGTGGGTTGCTAGTTGCATGGTATGGTGGATCGTTTTTGATGATTATTAGTTATGCGACACTTCGCATGTGTATGTGCTATTCCAACAAAGATGGAGATGGCCGCTTCTATTTGTATCTTTTTTTTTCAAGAGGTGGCAGGATATTGCCTATACTTTTTTAATATGCTAAAAGATATTTTCCATATCTTTTATATTCAAAAAAAATCATGATATTTATATTAATAAGATATTACGTATATCTCTTAACTTATTAACAAGATATTATTTATATCTTTCAGCTTTGTGCGACTTTCTTTTATCACGATAAATGTTCACATCTTTCAATACATATCTAGATTAATATTTGTATGTTTAGTATTAAGTGATTACTTATTATACTTCTATGTATGCTAGTCCGTACACTCGGATATCTTCTGCCTACGGGCGTACATGTACTTATCGTTCCCAAGCGGAATAAGAGGATTGAGTGAACCTAATAATTCAACTTGTCGTGTAAGAGGGTTGCAAACCCAACGACCATGGATCATGTATCCTTGTTAGACACCTTGCTATCAAGACGTTGTAGTAAGTTACGCAAACCACATGACTCATGATGGACTTGCAAAAGACACACTGTGCACGTCTAACAAAATTTTGTCAAAACTTTGACCGTCCTTATGGTAATAGCGGTACGCCGCACGTAATGGCATAGCTCATCCAATAAGTTAGTTAAGATACGTCTTATACTATGTGACAATTCGCGGTTATGGCAAGACCCATCCGTGTTGGTTCACACGTTCGAACCCAATTTCTATCTTTCGTACGCGGCTAAGGTACGTCCATTCGCGCTGGTCTACGTGATCGTAATTTTTTGAATACTTGATTAAGTTTAATATTACTAATCGAGTTTAGCACCATTAAACTTGGGGGGCTACCAGGGTATAATAATACCACTATTTCTGTGCATGACACGCAAATATCTTTGGATATATTTCTTTGCCGCAAAAGTCCGCCTTCTGCCGGGTTATCCCTTTGCCATGGAAGTATCTCTTCCATTGGCTTATTCCTTCGCCGCGGAAGTACTCCTTCCGTGCGCTTCTTTTCCATGGAAGTATCTCTTCCATTGGCTTATTCCTTTGCCGCGGAAGTACTCCTTCCGCGCGCTTCTTCCTTTGCCATGGAAGTATCTCTTCCATTGGCTTATTCCTTCGCCACGGAAGTACTCCTACCGCGCACTTATTTCTGTGCCATGGAAGTATTTATTCCATTGGCTTATGCCTTCGCCACGGGAGTATCTCTTCCGTGGGCTTATTCATGCGCCGTGGGAGTATTCTTCCACGTGCTCGTTATCTTCGTTGTGGATGTACTCTTCCACGTACTTCTTATCTTCGCCGTGGAAGTATCTCTTCCACGTGCTTCTTATCTTCGCCGTGGAAGTATCTCTTCCACGTGCTTCTTATCTTCGCCGTGGAAGTATCTCTTCCACGTGCTTCTTATCTTCGCCGTGGAAGTATCTCTTCCACGTCCTTATTATCTTCACCGTGGAAGTATCTCTTCCACGTGCTTATTATCTTCGCCGTGGAAATATCTCTTCCACGTGCTTATTATCTTCGCCGTGGAAGTATCTCTTCCACGTGCTTATTATCTTCGCCGTGGAAGTATCTCTTCCACGTGCTTATTATCTTCGCCATGGAAGTATCTCTTCCACGTCCTTATTATCTTCGCCGTGGAAGTATCTCTTCCACGTGCTTATTATCTTCGCAGTGGAAGTATTTCTTCCACGTGCTTATTATCTTCGCCGTGGAAGTATCTCTTCCACGTGCTCATTATCTTCGCCGTGGAAGTACCTCTTCCACGTGCTCATTATCTTCGCCGTGGAAGTATCTCTTCCACGTGCTTGTTATCTTTCATCGTGGAAGTACTCTTCCACGTGCTTCTTATCTTTGCCGTGTAAGTATCTCTTCCACGTGCTCATTATTTTCGCCGTGGAAGTATCTCTTCCACGTGCTTGTTATCTTCGCCGTGGAAGTATCTCTTCCACGTGCTCATTATTTTCGCTGTGGAAGTATCTCTTCCACGTGCTTGTTATCTTCGCCGTGGAAGTATCTCTTACACGTGCTCAATATTCTCGTCGTGGGAGTATCTCTTCCACGTGCTCATTATTTTCGCCGTGGAAGTATCTCTTCCACGTGCTTATTATCTTTGCCGTGGAAATATCTCTTCCACGTGCTCCTTATCTTTCGCCGTGGAAGTACTCTTCCACGTGCTGCTTATCTTCGTCGTAGTAGTATCTCTTCCACGTGCTCATTATCTTTCGTCGTGGAAGTATTTCTTCCACGTGCTCATTATCTTCTTCGTGGAAGTATCTCTTCCACGTGCTCATTATCTTCGCCGTGGAAGTATCACTTCCACGTGCTCGTTATCTTTCATCGTTGAAGTACTCTTCCACGTGCTTATTATCTTTGTCGTGGAAGTATCTCTTCCACGTGCTCATTATTTTCGCCGTGGAAGTATCTCTTCCACGTGCTTGTTATCTTCGCCGTGGAAGTATCTCTTCCACGTACTCATTATTTTCGCCGTGGAAGTATCTCTTCCACGTGCTTGTTATCTTCGCCGTGGAAGTATCTCTTCCACGTGCTCAAGTTTCTCATCGTGGAAGTATCTCTTCCACGTGCTCATTATTTTTGCCGTGGAAGTATCTCTTCCACGTGCTTATTATCTTTGCTGTGGAAATATCTCTTCCACGTGCTCCTTATCTTTCGCCGTGGAAGTACTCTTCCACGTGCTGCTTATCTTCGTCGTAGTAGTATCTCTTCCACGTGCTCATTATCTTTCGCCGAGGAAGTATTCCTTCCACGTGCTCATTATCTTTCGTCGTGGAAG
Organism: Glebionis coronaria; assembly: GCA_025667525.1. Lineage (NCBI taxonomy): Eukaryota > Viridiplantae > Streptophyta > Magnoliopsida > Asterales > Asteraceae > Glebionis > Glebionis coronaria. The sequence continues at coordinate 67,997,917 of CM046882.1, read as the reverse complement.
TATTCCTTCCACGTGCTCATTATCTTTCGATGTGGAAGTACTCTTCCACGTTCTTGTTATTTTCTCCGTGGAAGTATCTCTTCCACGAGCTCCTTATCTTTCGTCGTGGAAGTATTCTCCCACGTGTTATCTTCGCCATGGAAGTACTCCTTCCACTGGTTCATTCTTTTCACCATGGAAGTACTCCTTCCGTTTGCTCATTACTTCGCCACGGAAGTACGTCTTCCGCTGGCTTATTGTTTTCACCACGGAAGTACATCTTCCGTTGTCTCATCGTTTGCCATGGAAGCAGGTCTTCCACTGGCTCATACTTTTTGCCACGGAAGTACGTCTTCCGTTGGTTCATATCTTTGTTGTGGAAGTACGCCTTCCACGATAAATTACTTTGCCCGACTATGGAATGATTTTTCAAAAATTTACATTTTTTGACCTTAATTGGACGGGGCCTGATCAACCGTGTTTAGTGCAGGAAAAATCGTGAAAATTTTTATGTCATTATCTAAGTCGTGGTCATAAGACAGATGTAAATATCCGCATCAACTTGCCATAGAGGTACGCCTTCTGTTGTCCTTAAGCCGAATAAAATATTCGCATTATGCTGCATCATTAGTGGGTATAAAAGGTACGCCTTTAAATAGTCACGATGCAGCATACGGGTTCCACTTCCACATTCACAAAACCTTCTTATCATCCTCACGTTAGGGATGAATAAGAATGACACCTTGCCAATGCCAGTGTTACCCCGTCTATAGAACACGCTTTCTTCTTACGGGGTCCTTACCGTCTAATCACGGGAAACTAAGCATTCGAGCACATCCACCCGTCTTACGTACACGGGTTCCCATTTATTTCGACATGGATACGCTTACAGGTAGCGGATATGGAGTAAAGTCTAGTAACCTTGGTGACAACCACACATACTAGACTAGGGGGACATGATGACGTATAGTGGCTTCGCTCACTATTCGCAACCCCAATCCATCATCTTTTTGCTAAAGGTAGCCCATTTACGAGTGGAGCCATATGTTACGGACGACCCACGAGGATGTCCTAAGCAACAAGCCGCACGCGGTTGTTAGTGAGCGTGATACACGAATGAGTCTAGCATAACACGATCATGGACCATATCATACTAGACTGGGGGACATGTCGACGTACAGTCGGTAATGGGCTCGGCCCGCCAGGCCTACGGCCCATACACACCTTACTTATCCTACAAGAAACCCTGAGCCTATATAAACAGGGTAGGGGTCTCATTATAAAACAGGTTCTCTCTCAACCACACTTCATATACAACATATCGATCAAATACTAACTTGACCGTCGGAGGTGGACCCCGAGGCTCCGGCCTCGGGTCCACGTCTAACCGGTTTACCTTTGTTTGCAGCATTACTCAGCACCCGGGAAGACGACGAACGACCCAGGAGAGTCGTCGAACCGGCCCAACCAAACTATGCTCCAACATTAAAAAAAAATAAAAAAAAGAGGAGGATGAGAAAAAAAAGAGAAAAAGAAAATAAGTCATCGAAAACAAAGTAAAAAAGAAGTTGATGATGACAAAAATAGCCAATGAGCTATATGTTTATGAAGATGAAGGAAGACGAAGTATATTTGGATATCGATTAGCCAATGTGCTAAGACGTGATATATATTTGTGTTGATCGATATGTGTTGAATAAAGCTCGTAGCTATGATCATTTTTGGGCTTGTAATTTGTTCGGTAACTAGAAACATGGGACTTAGACTTTTAATTTGTATATTTGTGACACCTCTCATAAAATATCCCACGTCTTATCCATACCTATAAACCCGAAGCCTTAACCTTAAAATCTAATAAAAGTCCTCTTTAGATGTGTACACTTGATACTCACGCCATTTGGTTTAGTCTTGTTTGTACTTGGTAGATTCTTATTTTTTTCTAAACCATTTTCATGCACCATGTGGGAAGTATTTTCTTTTACTTTCTTGAGGACAAGCAAACTCTTAAGTGTGAGGAGGTTTGCACCTTTAGCCATTTTCTATAAAAACCAAAAAAATATTTTTCAATTTTTCATAGAATTTTAAATTTTTCATAAAATTTTAAAAAATAATTTCTTTTCTTTTTGAACATAGGTATTTAGTTTCTAACTTTATTTTTCTTTTATTTTCTTGAGGGCAAACAAAGTTTTTCTTTTCCTTGCTCGAGGACGAGCAAAACTTATGTGTGAGGGGATTTGATAACGCCCAAATCCAACATGTTTTATTGAGCGTTATCTGTATATTTTGCATGGTTTTTGGTTATACTAACGGGCTTTATAGCTCATATTTGTGTAAAGTTATGTTTTGTGTTGTTAGTTAGCCAAGGTCAAGGAAAGAGAAGGAAAGAAAGAATAAACGACGATTCATGCATATACGAAGGAATCCCGACTAGCTACAAGCCTTTGAAGATCTATATCGGGTACAAGAACAAGTGTTTTCAAGGAGCATACAAATCACTCAGCATGAAGTTGCCACCAGCATAATCAAAGTTTCCACCAGCAAAACGCAGCTGATTTGCCACCAGCAAAATTCAAGTTGCCACCCACATTTGTGTTGCCAGATTTTATGTCTACATTCATGCAACTTTGAAAGACACAAGAGAACTCCTTTGGCTCCAAGAATTATTCTTTGGCTCCAAGACAAACATTGATGACCAAGGTTTGAATTCAACTATAAATAAGACCCTTGGGGTCATTGTAACACATCAATTCACATCACTTGAAGGTAATTCATTACCAACTTCATTATTCACCAAAGAAACTCTCCCAACCTTGGTGAAGAACCCCATTCCCGGATTTAATATTGGAGTGCCAAAAATTGACGTTTTTGAAGCTCCAATCATCATAATAACCTTGCTAAACTCTAAGGGATCATTACCCTTATCATTGGTAGTGTTTCTTGATACTTAAATCACCACCAACCTTCACCAAACCTCTCCTAAACCTGCCTCAAATCTCAAATACGAATTTCATTTGCATAACCCGAAAGACCACAAAACTTGTAGTCAATCGGAGGCCTAAGGATTGCTCTAATTCCTTTCATTTACTTATTGTATACATACTTTGGGTAAACTCTTGTTATTTTTATTATGTTGAACTCTATGTCATATGTTGAATGTTTGTTGATTAATATGATCATGGAGTAGTTTTCTTTACACTTGTTTGGATGATGTTGTGACATGAGGATTGTTTATGTTTTATCATTGTTTTGATCAATTTCATGTTATGTTTGAAATCCAATTGTGCTTAAGTTCATTTCTATTTGCTTATCATACTTGATTAGTTGTTGATGATTTCATAGGTCGAAAGGGTTATCATTCACCAACTAGTTAGAATCGTTTTGTCTATGGATGATTATCTATTGTATTGACCATTTCTTTAGTGGTATGATTATACAAAGGAACTTAAGTGTGATTGTTAATGATTTTGTGAAACGACCGTGAATCAAACTTGTTAAACTAAACATAGTCTTGATTTGGTTGATTTGTCTTAATGCTTGATTTGATTGTGTTATGATCATATGCGTTGGTTATATCCTTTAAAATCAAAGATTGGAATTTGTGACCATCATCTTGTTGACTTGTAATCAATTTATCAAAACCATCCTCATATGAACAATCCAAATGTTATGAATTAATCCAATCAAGTGTTATCTTTATTATTATTTGTTATCTCATTTTAGTTGCTTAATCATCATCTTAAGTGTTACTTGTTATTTATTTGCTTAATTGTTACTTATATGGTAATTGTGGGAGTGACAACCATTTTTACCACTAACTTTACATTGTTACAAAGATCCTTTACAGCCGAAAACACCCAAATCCTAGTGAAGGACCTCGACTTACCACAACAAGCTAGCTACAAACGAAAGGGTCATACTTGATCGTGTATTCTTAGCTTATTTGGAAATCCGTGTTATAAATTTAAAACTTGTGTAATCGCAAGAGAACGCATCAGTACGCCATGTGGAAACTTATTACAACGTCTTGTGAATAAGGTGTCTAGTAAGGATTCATGATCCGCGTCGTAGGGGTTGCATCCCTCTTATGCGACAAGTTGAATTAGTAGGTTCACTTAATCCTCTTGCTCCACATGGAAACGAATAGTACATGTACGGTTGGATGAATGCATATGAACAAGAGATAACACTTAAGAATATAAACAAAAAATAATCCTAAGTACACAAATGACATAATTTGCACAAGAACAAGCCGTGGAGCTAGCTAGGCACCACGGCGTTTTATTATTACGGTTGCGATTTTGTGACAAAATGATAAAATCCTAAGACAAATAGAACCTAGAAAACATAAAAGCAAAAATACATGGATCTTTATTAAAGCTGTCAACAGCGAAGTGTCCATGCGGAGGCCGTAGCCTTCTAGAGATAACACCTTTTGAGGTTGCAAATATTCCATGTACGATCCAAGTCACGGCCCTCCGTGTCATGTAACTTGCACGCACCTAGCCCCAAAGCTTCCGTGACCTCGTACGACCCTTCCCACTTTGATCCAAGTTTTCCCGTGTTCTCTGCGCGACTTGCCTCGTTAGCACGATAGACAAAATCCCCCGGTCAGAAGGAAACACCCTTGACTTTGGAATCGTAGTAAGCTTTCATCCATGCCGTACGACCCTTCATGAATTTCACTAATCACATAATTAGCTTGGCGTGGCCCAACACATCGCAACCACGGATGTAAGAATGAACGTTTTTATAAGACACCATCACGGAGTTCAAACTGTTGTGACTTCCTTTTAATGCGACGTGCCTCTGTTTCATCCTCAGGAAGGATTTCGTCTGTCAAATAGCTTATGATCGGGGTCATCCACGTAGGCCCCTCCTCGTCAACTATTGTTGCGATCTCCTCTCCTGTAATGGATTTATCCTTGAGTATTTCTACCAACACTTGTTTGGACAAATGGGCGAAGCTCGTAGATGCGATTATGCTAAGGGCGTCCGCCTTCTTATTCTCGCCTCTTGGTACCTGCTTGATAGAGAACTTGGCAAAACCAGCTATGAGTGACTTGCCTCTCTCTAGATATTGGATCATGTTTTCCTCCTTGGCTTCGTACCCTCCTAGGATGTGATTTGCGACTAGCCGCGAGTCCACGTAGGCTTTCAGGTTGCGTACCCCCATCCTAGCGGTGATTTTTAAACCCGCAATCAATGCTTCGTATTCTGCCTCATTATTCGTAGCCGTGAATTCAAAACGCAAGGCATAGGTGAACTCCATACCTTCCGGATTTGTGAGTATGAGGACCGCTCCTGATCCGTCCGTGTAAGAAGATCCATCAGTAAACAAGACCTATGGTTCCGTTGTAATTTCTTCCTTTAGCACCATTGGCTCGTCCTCCTCGGGTTTCTCAATTATGAAATGCCAAGATTTGGCCCTTGACGGCTGTCCTTGGTCTATAGGAGATGTTGTGTTCATCGAGTAGGACACTCCACTTCTGTAGTCTCACTGCCACGTCCGGTTTAGAGATAATCTGTTTTATTGGTTGATCAGTGATAACCACAATTGGGTGCGCCTGGAAGTAACGGCGTAACCTTTTCGCGGCGTAGACCAATGATAAGACTAATTTCTCCATTGGTGAATAATTCAGCTTTGTCCCTTCCAACGCTCTACTTATGAAGTAGACTAGAGTCTGGAATAAATCCCGATCAGTCATAAGGACTGCGCTTATTGCTCCGTACGTAGCGGATAAGTACATGATTAACTCCTCCTTAGGTCGTGGGGCGACTAGCATGGGAAGAGCCGCTAGATGTTGCTTGAGCTGTCCAAACGCTTCCTCCGCCTCTCTTGTCCAGCGAAAGTCTCCTTTCTTCAAGCACTTCTTGAGTGTTTTGAATAAAGGGAGTGACTTCTCTACCGAATTTGATAAGAACCTATTAAGCCCGGCCAACTTTCCATTAAGTGATTGTACCTCTTTAAGTGTTTGAGGGGATGGTAGCTGTATCACGGCGTCCGTCTTCTCCGGACAAGGCTTGATGCCGTTTGGATTAATCATATACCCAAGGAACATTCCTTCGGTTGATCCAAACGTGCACTTTTTAGGATTCAATTCATGTTGATTTTCCTCAATGTGCCAAATGTCTCCTGGATATCGCAGAGGAGTTCATCCTCCGTATGGCTTTTGATAACCAAGTCGTCATTATAGACTTCAAGGTTACGGCCTATCTACGAGTCAAAGGATTTATCAACAAGTCGTTGATATGTCACGCCTGCGTTCTTAAGTCCGAACGACATTTTTGTGTAACAATACACGCCCTGACTGGTATGGAACGCCGTCTTCTACTCGTCTTCCTCCGCCATCTGGATCTGATGGTATCCTTTATATGCGTCCAAGAAACATTTAAAAGAGTACCCGCATAAGGATTCCACCTTCCAATTGATTTCTGGTAACGGATAGCAATCTTGTGGGCAAGCTTTGTTCAAGTCCGTGAAATCCACACACATGCGCCAGCTTCCATCATGCTTTTTGACCATGACCGTATTGGAGAGCCACTAATGGTAATAGACCTAGCGCATAATTCCTGCATCTACCAGTTTCTTTACCTCGTCCAGGATTACCTGGTTGCGTTCTGGCGCTTGACCGCGCTTCTTTTGCTTGACATGGGGGTATCCAGGGCGTATTTGAAGCTTATGTTTTGCGATCGAACGCGGTACGCCTGTCATATGCCTTGGTTCCCATGCGAATATATCATGGTTTGCTTTTAGGAGAGAGCACATGGCCATCTTTCCTTTCTCGGGGAGGGTTCCCCCGATAGCTACCTCCTGTTCCGGATATTCATGGTGGATTACCACTTTCCAATTAGGGGGTGGTGATCCTTCCTTTATAGGAGCTGGCTGGATTGGTGTTGTCACGTCATGACACTCCGATACCGGTACGACTGAATTGTAAATAGTGACAATTCCCCCATCCACTGGGAATTTAATCATGCCGTTTGTCGCGGACGAGACTGCCCGTATGGCTAGGATTCCTGGTCTTCTGATAATACCATTATACGGAGAATGTGAACGTATCACCATAAAGTTCATCCATGCCGTAGTTGAATGCTCTTTTTTCCAATGGTTACCAGCAAGCGTAATTACCCTATCGGCCAGATAGTGTCTCCACTAAAGCCAATAAGCGGCGACGTGGCCGACACCAATTGGCTTTTAATTTTTGGTCGTAGCTGCACGAAGCAGTGTTCGTAGAGTACTTCCACAGATGATCCTCCATCCACATGCATACGGTGAACGTTATGAGTTCCAATGCTTACCTCAATCATGAGAGGTGCGTCCGCCACGTTGCTCGCCGTGATAGGAGGGAATGAGATTTCCTTGCCGCGTGAAAATTTTTGACTAACTTTTGTTGGAAATATAGTTCAGTTGAAGGTTCAGTTCATACTGGTGAATGGGTAAGGAGGTACGGAGTGTACACCCATAAGTCCCTGAACACCTTGACTCTTGTAGTGGTTACTATGTTGTTCAGTATTGCTGATAATGTTCAGTGAGTTAACTCTCCAGAGAGTATAATTCTGGACTGAAGGTACTCTTCAGCAAGCCCTCTTCAGTGCTGAAGGCTTCAGTAGGAACACCCTTCAAGGGTTTACTGATGCTTCAGTGGTACTGAAGGATATACTCATACTGGAGCTGAACATGAATGCTTGTAACGGTCTTTGACCAATTCAAGTGTTTTAAAGACCACGTTTAATTGGTCTTGTAACCAATATGTCCTGGTATTATGGAGCATATTAAGAGGAGTTAATGGGCCGTTAATTTCTCTTAATACGATTGACTAGGGTTTGAGTACTACACCTATATAAATGTGATCATAGCTGCATGAAAAGATATACATAAAACAAGAAACACATAGCAACGAAAGGGTTAAAGATTTGTGCCTGATACAAGGCTTTTGGCCAGGTAAAAAGATTCGTTTAAGTATGTCTCTTCGAATTGAAAAACTGCGTTAATTGTGCGACTCAGCTGTCTTTGGTGAAACAAAAATGTGTCGTTGTAGTATTTAAAAGTGCAAAACAATTAAAAGTAAAAGGCTTTAAATTAAATCTAATTCTAACTTAAAGTAAAAGCGCAAGTATTTAAAACGTGACGAGAAATTAAAAGGGCACTTAAAGTAAATGACGCAAACTTACAACTATCTAAGGCAATCTTAAAATGCAACTAAAACTTAAACTAAGGCAAGGCTAAAATAAAGCTAAGGCAAATAAACTTAAAGTGCGAGTAAGGAAAAAGGCGGGAAAAATAAAGCTTGAAAGTAGAAATCAAAGACAAAAACTAAAATGAACCTGAATACAGCTCATTCGGAATAATCCTTCGTTCGGAACAATCACTCATCCGGAATGTCACCTTCGTTTGGAATTATTCTTCTTCGCTCAGAATATTACCAAAATCCTTGATCCGGAACAAATTATTCTGAATATGTCACTTATCAAAACAATCCTACGTTCGGAACTTCTGCTGATTCAAACCCCCTTGGTTCGGAAGTTCCTGGTTAGCCCTTGGTTCGGAACTTCTTTATTCGGAACTCTTCCGAGTGAATCAAGAAGTCTTGATCCGGAACTTTTCCGAGTGAGCTTGTCTTGATTCGGAAGTTTTTTCTTGATCCGGAAGTTTTCTGTTCGGAACTTCTTTGGTGTTGACCCTTGATTCGGAACTTATTGATCCGAAAGATTGGTTCGGAATACTTCTGAATGAACAAGAAACCTTGACTCGGAAGTTCTTGGTTCGGAAGATGTTGATTCGGAACTCTTCCGAATGAGTTGGCTTGATTCGGAAGTTTCTGCTTAACCCTTGATCCGGAACTTGTTGATCCGGAAGTCTTGATCCGGAACTTTCGTTCGGAAGTTTGGATGTTCCGAATGAAATAGCTTGGTTCGGAACTTCTGGGAAGAACCCCTTGATTCGGAACTTAGAATGTTCCGAATGAAGCACTTAGCCTTGCTGGTTCAGAAGTTTCCTGGGAATCACAGTAACAGAAACAAACACCCCCGAAGAACAGGGAAATACAGTAACACGAATCTAACCATAATTCAACCAAAATCAAACACAAGATTAAACCAAACTAATAACAAAACATCCAATAATCATAAACAAACTTTCCAAATCAATAAAACTAACAAAACTAACCACAATAATCAAAACCCACTTTGATCAAAATAAGAACATGAACATAAACATAAACATAAAAATCAAAGATTAAGAAAGGTAGATAGGAAATTAACAAGATAAAATAAAGATTGACAATAATTAAATGGAAACTTACTGAAATTAAAGGAATTTAAGGTGCAAGACAAGGTAATTAAATTTGACAAGTATTTAATTGACAAGGTAATTAAAAGTGGAAGACTAATTGTCACACTTAGCCAACAAAGAAAAATGATTAACTAGCCCAATCTATATATAAGGGAGGATTAGGAAGCTTCCTCCCCTCTTTCCTTTTCTCTTAATTGCATCATTAGGCCCTTCCTTCTTAATCTCTTTGTTAATTGCATGCTTAGTCCTTTTCTTCTTATCTTCTTTAATCTTGGACTTTTAATGACTTTTGGCTCGGGATTTCTTTGAACTCGTTTTTTAATTCTTTGGTACAATAGACTTGAGTTCTTCGGCTTAAAGTAAACTTCCGTCTTTCGACTTTTTCTTCGATAAATCTTCAGAATTGGTCTTGGACTTCCGTTCTTTTTGCACTCTTGACTTCTCGACTTCATCTTTCATCTTTTCCTTCAATAAAAGCCAGTAAATGCCCGTGTTTTCTCCACTTTTCACCTTTTCGTCCTAAATCACAACAAAAACACAAACCACACATAATTCTGACATAAACGACATAAAATACACGTTTTGGCTTGGTAATTATTGTAATTAAGTGGTAAAAAGGATGGGTGTTTACACACCTATCAGTGCCTAAATCTCTAACTGCATTTGGTCTTATCCCAAGTAGGTATTCGTGATACCCATGCATTAGGGTCGAATAGTTTACTTTGGAAAGTGATTACACGATTCCAAGTGATATCTGGTAACCATTGTTTTGGTACGTAGCTAGGTTTTGATTATCTATACCCTTTTGAGACGAAGTAAACGCCAACAATCAAAGTAAATTATTTTGTGATAATCAATGGCGGCTGCTATGAAGCATATGGTGGCTAACTTCTCCAAGCTGGTTAAGTTTGAAGGGGTGGATTTCAGAAGATGGCAAAAGAAGATGCACTTTCTTCTTTCTACCATGAGCGTGGTGTATGTGCTGACTACTCCCATTCCTGATGGTGGTGATGATGCTACTTTGAGGGAACTGAGGAAAAGGAGCAAATGGGAGAATGACGACTATGTGTGTCGTGGTATTATTCTTAACGGTATGTCTGATTCCTTATTTGATATCTACCAAAATTCTGAATTTGGTAAAGAACTATGGGATTCCTTGGAAGCCAAATATATGTCTAAGGATGCATCAAGTAAGAAGTTCCTTGTGAGTGATTTCACAAAGTACAAAATGACTGATTCAAGACCAGTCATGGAACAATACAATGAACTTCTTAGAATCCTTGGTAGATTTACACAACATAAAATGAACATGGATGAGACCATTCAGGTCTCTTGTGTCATTGACAAATTACCTCCTTCTTGGAAAGATTTCAAGCATACCTTGAAACATAAAAAGGAGGAATTAACTCTTGTTTTGAGTTGGGCAGTCATTTGTGCATTGAGGAATCCCTCAGAGTGCATGAAAGTGACAAGCCAAAGAGCAACAATGTTGTTGGTTCATCAGTTGTCAACATGGTGGAGCATAACAACTCCATCAGGTACAATGACAACAAGGGCAAACGTAAGCATCAGGATAACACCAAAGCAAATCCTAACAAGAAGTCATCAGTGGCTTGTTGGAAGTATGGGAAACCTGGACACTTAAAAAGGGATTGCAAAGGTGTTGGTACTGGCAGCAAAGCTAGTAGATGAGGCACAAATGGTTCAGTGATTGGTTCTAACAACACAACACTGAAAGGTCAGAATATGTTTAATGTATCTCTCCAGATTTATTATGTTACATATGTATATGAAGCTTATTTTGTGCAGGATGATGATGTTGCGTGGTGGGTTGATTCTGGAGCAACTATTCATGTGTGTAAAGATAGATGTTGGTTTAAGACTTATGAGTCACTGAATGATGGATCTATTCTTTACATGGGAAATGAATCAACAACCCTAATGCGTGGACGTGGTTGTGTAGATCTTAAGTTTAGTTCTAGAAATACTGTTTCCTTGTTTAATGTTTTGCATCTTCCTAATATTAGGAAGAACTTGGTTTCTAGTAGTGTTTTGAATAATTGTGGTTATAAACATGTGATTGAATCTAATAAATTTGTTTTATCCAAATATGGTGTGTTTATTGGTTTTGGTTATTTGAGCAATCAAATGTTCAGGCTTAATATTGTGTATGAAACAACCACCAGCATTAACTCATTGAGTGCTGGTAGTTTATTGTTCAGCCTCAGTGTCCATCAGTAAATGAAGGATTCTTCACTATGGCATGTTAGGCTGGGCCATGTCCACTTTAAGAGGATGCAAGATATGTCTAAGGATGGGTTAATCCCAGCATTTGACATGGACACTGAAAAGTATCAGACTTGCATGCTGAACAAAATAACTAAGAAACTATTTCAAAATGTAAAACGTGAAACTGAAGTTTTGGAGTTAATCCATAGTGGCCTATGTGATTTGCATGCTACTCCCTCATTAGGGAATAAGAAATACTTGGTAAATTTTATTGATGATGCTTCTAGGTTTTGATATGTTTACTTGTTACATACTAAGGATGAAGCATTAGATAAATTTAAAGTATTTAAAACTAAAGTTGAATTACAACAAGGAGTCCAAATCAAAAGATTTAGGACTGATAGGGGAGGTGAGTACATGGATACTCAGTATTTTCAGTATGTTGGAATAATCCATGAAACGACTGCCCCTTACACCCCACAACAAAATGGAATATCTAAAAGGAAGAATAGAGTACTGAAGGAAATGGTTAATTCCATGTTGTCCTATTTTGGACTGAGTCAAGGGTTTTGGGGTGAAGCTATGTTGACATCTTGCTATTTATTAAATAGGATTCCCAACAAAAGGAACAAGATTACCCCTTATGAACTCTGGACTATAAGGAAACCAAACTTGAACTACCTCAAGGTTTGGGGTTGTAGGGCAGTTGTAAGACTCCCTGATCCAAAGGTGAAAACCTTGGGTGAAAGTGGCATTGAAAGCATCTTTGTTAGATATGCTGAGCATTCCAAGGCTTACAGGTTCTATGTTATTTAACATAATGATTCAGTTTCTATAAACTCAATCATTGAATCAAGGGATGTTAACTTTGATGAGGATAGATTCTCATCAGTCCCTAGACCAAGTCTGAGGACTCCTACTGAAGCTGAGGACATTGGTGCTTCAGTGGAACCTAAAAGGGTCACTGATGAGGTTGTAGTTCAACAACCTAAGCCCGAGCTTAGAAGAAGCACAAGGCATAGGACTCCAAGGAATTTTGGGCCTGAGTTTCAACTATACTTGGTTGAAGGTACAAGGGATGAGGTCTCAAACCAATACTCCTATTGATTTAATGTTGAGGATGATCCCAAAACATTTGCTGAAGCAATGAAGTCCCAAGATGTTGCTTTCTAGAAAGAAACAATAAATGATGAGATGGATTCCATCATGGGCAACAACACTTGGGTGTTGGTTGATCTACCTCCTGGTTGCAATCCACTTGGTAACAAATAGATTTTCAAAAGGAAAATGAAGGTAGATGAAACTGTTGAAAAGTTCAAGCAAGACTAGTCATTCAAGGCTTTAAACAAAAGTCAGGGATAGACTATTTTGATACCTATGCTCCAGTAGCGCGTATCAGTACCATAATAATGCTAATTGCTCTAGCAAGTATTCACAATCTGATTATTCATCAGATGGATGTGAAGACAGCATTCTTGAATGGTGATTTGGATGAGGAGGTTTATATGAACCAACCTCAAGGCTTTATCATGCATGGTCATGAAGGCAAGGTGTGTAAATTGATTAAGTCTCTATATGGACTGAAGCAGGCACCTAAGCAATGGCACCAGAATTTTAATGAAGTGGTTTTGTCTAATGATTATTCACTTAATCAAGATGACAAATGTGTATATAGCAAATTTGATGAATCTGGTAAAGGAGTCATCATTTGCCTATATGTTGATGACATGTTAATCTTGGCACTGACCAAGTTAAGGTTGATCAGACAAAGGATTTTTTGTCATCAAAGTTATCCATGAAAGACATGGGGGAGGCTGATGTTATCCTTGGCATAAGGATTAAACATGAAAGTGGTGGTATTATAATTTCTCAGTCTCATTACATTGAGAAGGTGCTGAAGAAATTCAATCACTTTGATTGTACTCCAGTGAGTACACCAATGGATAAAAGTGAGAAACTGATGCCTAACAATGGTCAGGCTGTCTCCCAGCTTGAGTATTATAGGGTTATTGGTTGCTTGATGTATGCCATGACGAGTACTAGGCCTGACATTGCATTTGTTGTGGGTAAACTGAGTAGGTACACTAGTAATCCTAGTACTCAGCATTGGCAAGCAATTCAAAGAGTACTAAAGTATTTGAAAGGAACAATGGATTATTGTTTGTCTTATACTGGATATCCTTCAGTGTTGGAAGGTTACACTGATTCAAGTTGGATCAGCAATACTGAGGATAATTCATCCACTAGTGGCTGGGTATTCTTACTTGGTGGTGGTGCAATTTCTTGGGCATCCAAGAAGCAAACTTGCATTACTAGCTCTACTATGGAATCTGAGTTTGTGGCTCTAGCAGCTGCTGGCAAAAAAGCTGAATGGTTGAGAAACTTGCTTCTTGAGATTCCATTGTGGGTGAAACCTATGGTACCCATTTCTATCCGTTCTGATAGTGCAGCTACATTGGCTAAGGCATATAGCCAGATGTACAATGGTAAGTCTAGACACCTAGGTGTTAAACATAGCATGATTCGTGAACTAATCATGAATGGGGTGATTTCAATAGAGTTTGTGAGGTCTCAACAAAATTTAGCTGATCACTTGACGAAGGGATTGGCTAGATACTTGGTTATAAAGTCTGCTGAAGGTGTGAGACCCCCAAAATCAGACAAGGAAACACGTAGGCAGCAAGGGGGTTCCATGTCATGGTACAAGAAACAATGGAATACTGTTGACACCAAGTTGACGTAATAAAAACATATACATTACATCATAAACATCAGAGTTTTTAAACAAAGGTCCCAGAGTTTTGTAATGTAGAAAAATATATTATTTAAACATGACTTTGTAACATATAGTTACCAAGAATATAGGATAAACTTCTGACAGTTTTTACCAAAACCAAAGTTTAAATATAATACAAAAATCTCTAAGCTGCGATAATATCCTGCGGGCTCCCATCCAAGCAAAATTAAGTATTATTACCTGAGATTAAACATGTAAAATCGTCAACACAAAGTTGAGTGATATTCATAGGCTTAGTAGTAAAGTTGTGGAACACAATCATTCATTTGTAAAATAAGAAATAGAGAAAATGGTTACGTACGATAACCATAGTCCGAAACCATTATTATTGCTATATAGTTCATGAACCGAAACTTAACTCAATGTAAGTTCCTCTAGTGAGTATTCAGCCTAAATACTCAAGTAATAAAACAAATGTAATGCGACAAGGGTTAAACAACCGCAACATGGAACGGGGATTGTCAGTCCCGATGGATCCACCCACAACATTCGCGCTTAGCAACACAAGTAAATTAACGGTTCATGATCAGGAGAGGAAACTTAAGGGCTATAGACTAAAAGCAATAATAATAATGAAAAACTGTTGGAAATCATCAAGTTCTATAAAGCATACAATATCTGGATAGCATACAAGTTCTGGATAGCATACAAGTTCTGGATAGCATACAGTTTTAAATAAATGTGTTCCACCATGTAAAATCTCACCCCGCGTTTAGAAACAATGTATAAGTAGTAAAAAGGGGCTATGAACTGACCTGGTGTAGCTATTACACCTAGATCAAGGAACAAACGTCCAATAGTTGATACACGACTTCACGAGATACCAATCGCTCGTTGATCGAGAGCAAGATGCCCAACGGTCAACATATGACCGTACGAGACCTAAAATGACGAGACGCGTCTTAGGCTCGATACTATACATAAGTCAAACAAATATGTAAATAGTTCGCGTTAGTAGGTTTAGACATTGCATAAGTTTCATAAAACTTTTTTATAAAACCCTTGATAACAATTTGTCATCTATTATCCCATTTTAAAAATTAAACTCATTATAGTCCATTATAAGTGTACGTTGGGCTTTTATGGCCCAATTCTACCTTCTATACATTAGGGTTCTAAAACTCCTCAAAAAGACATCAGCTTAATATTGTTCGATGGTCAAGTGTCGGGTCACATAATCATCAGTATATAAATTAGTCCATGCTTCCCGATAAGTGGTTCCTACCACTTGGGTTTTTATAAAAATCAACGCGTTTTACATTAATTCAATATGAGCAAATTCTTATAATTTATCGACATGCCTCGTAGATTAGATCGTTTCTCTTAAACCATAAATAATCAATATGAGTTATTTTTACCAAAATCATACTTAACTTATGTAGTTTTCTTATTATAAGTCCAATTACTCCTAATTTATACTTATCATAGCTCATTTACCCATTCTATCACTTAGAAGAGTTGGCTGTTTTTCGTAGACAACTTTAGTTCCACCGTTTTGCCCGCAATTTCCAAACCGTTTATCCGTAGAAAACCATCCAATTCGTGTGTGTTATACATAAGTTTAGCTACAACCCATAGTTTTACCTTTTGCAATGGTTATGGGTTCTAAAATGAGTTCTCAGTCTGTTCATTCAGCATGTTCAGAATCGACACTTTTTACGGTTTTGGTCATATATAATTCATCGGGTATCGTCATGAGACGAGACACCCGGGAAAATAATCACAAGACATCTATTTATCCATAAATGACTTTAAACAACCATTAAACTGTACTGATATTGCCACGAAATACAGTTTGCTACTGTTCTACAATTGTAACCATCACAACTCTACCTAAGGCTTGTTGTAACTTGAATTTATGTCTTCAAATCCATATACAATGTCCAAAGTAAACCAAATAATACATGATTCATATAATTTTAGAGATTAAATGAAAGTATACATGATCAATATGTAAAAGGATTACATAATGATGAAAATACAAAGTAGACAAGGTGGTTCTTACATTGGGGATGACGAAAACACAAGTACTAAAAATCACCACTTTAAGCCAAATCAAAAACCTCCAATACCCAAATGTTTCTTTGTAGAATCCTTTAAAATACTTCAAAAATATCATCCCAACAATCTTCAAGTGATGATTATATTGATGGTGTTGTCGTAGTTTAAAACCTCAAAAATAAGTGTTATTAACCAATGACCTTTAAGCTTAACCAAAATAATTAGCAATGATTTTAAACATGCTATATTTGGTGGCACCATGATGTACGGCAGAAAGAGGGATCAAAAAGAGGGATGAGATTGAATTTAAACTTATCTTGTTATCAAAATGGGAAGTAAACTTTGTTAAAAATGAATTGTGTTGATATGTATGTGAAAGACACATGTTGTCTATGTTCTATAAAAGTGACACGCCGCTCCTTAGTGGCTAGTCTGTTTTATAAATTTTTACTTTGTTTCATAATTTGTTAAAGCGGAAATTATTGGAGTCCAATATTTTAAAAGTTACGCGATTTGAAAGATACGTGTAAAACACGAAAAATAGACGATCGATATGAAATAAACACGTCGGCATTCGGAGAACATTTATATTTCAATATATAAATGAGGGCTTATAATTTAATACACGTTAACGCGTCGTATAAACGAATAACGCCTAAAATCTTAACGTAAATTATGAAGAATGCTTGTAAAACAAGAAATTAAAATGATGACAATAGAATATATTCATATGTCATAACGAGAATTTTCACGGTCGATGGCGGACATAAGATTTGTTGATAAATTATAATTGACATATATTCGATTAGCTAATGTTCTAACCTTGTTGGCAAGAATTTCATATTATTCATAGAACGAACATGACAATTAAAAGCCGAATAATAAATATTGGTCCGAATATTAGAAATAAGAATTAAAGCTCGGTCTAAATATTGATTTTAAATTTCGAGTTACTACAGTAAATAAATATGGAATAATAAAAATAAAATTTTATAATTCTGAATAAAATATTATCAATGATCAAAAAAATATTCAAAATATATTAATTAAAATTCTCGAGACCTCAGGATTTACGCATGAAAAGGTAAATAGAACAAGCAAAACATTGTAAAATCGTGAAGTATGAATAAAAGAATAACTTAATTACCGAGAAAAATACGAGTTCTCGCAGTCGGCCTCCCTAAAAGAACTCTGGTCCCTCAGAGTTCAACTGAAGACATAAAGAGACGGGAACAAATACGGATACTTTGCTTTGAACTGGTCTTTAAATATGAGAGGGTAATTAGAGATAGAATAAACATGATAAACGCTTAAACGGACAAGATGTAGTAAAACGGATTTAGATTAATGATCGACGAGGAACTGCGAATCGCGTAAACAGTAAAACACGATAATTCAATTTACTAAGAAAAATGAGGGTTTTAACTATGTTATATAGAGATTGAGACGAAAATGTATATTTAATGGGTAAACAATCGCTAAGTCTTTCTTGATCAAAGATGATGTTCAAAATAGAAGTAAACTAGGTTCAAGTTTTATTTTTATCGTCTTAAGAAACCTTGGGATGGTTGTATGAAATTATTGTTAAAACTTGGGTTTAAGGTTACGATTAGAGAAAATCTATTCTCCAAATTATTTAAAATCCTTAATAGGAATGAAGTTTAAGACGGTGATATTATTAAACTGGAATTAAAATATGATGGAAAATCAAAACAGTTCAAAAGGTAATGCATGATCTCATTTATAACATAAGTTAAATTTTTACAAAGAAAATTTATAAATCTAACATTTTAGCTTGATACAGTTATTTTGGTAATTTAAATGTTTGGTAAAATATGTAAGACTTTTCTTAAAATTTTATACTAATATATAAGAATCCACAAAAGTGTTTAATGTATCAAATGGTAAATAGGAGACATATTCGGTTTTTAAAAGATGACAAGATAGCAACGAATATGAAGCAACTAATAGTCAAAATAATATGCAAGCAATGACATAAGGGAATAAAACGAAAGTCGTAAAGATTAATAAAGAACAAGATAGAATAGAGGCATCAGCGATAAGACAATAAGAAACAACGAATTTTGCAGCTCATCACTTCTTGAATGCAGTAGGTGTACCAACACCGGCTTATTAATTTCTCGATAATCGATACACGATTAAAAGATAAAAGCCTCACAGAAAATTTCGAATCAAAGAAAAATTCTTAATTAGTCACTTGTGTATGATTCAAGTAAAATGAACAACATTGACAATTAGAGAGCCAAATCAACACATGGTTTACACGAGCGAATTTCGAGGCAATAGAGTCTGACACACATCATGACGAACATACGATATCACTATTCATGTACAGTCATAAATCGTTATTCTCGTCCGAAGACATTTCGAAGGTATACCAAAATTTATTCAAACAAAGTTGGTCGAGGAGAAAGTAAAAAAAAACTAGAACTTCCAAGTACGATATCAATAGTCAGTAACTAGACGAGCGGCAAATAAAATTGTATCATGAGAGAAAATAAGGTAACAAGTAGAGCAAAGCTCGTTGAGTAAAGAAAAAAAGATTGTACTCGCAGACACGTAATTCGTTAAAAATAAAATTAAAAAAAACATATGCATTTGTCATGAACTTCTACTACTTGCATAACGCATAAAAGTTTTCATAATTTTATTTTAACAAGATTTTATGGTTACTATTATTCAGCCTGTCATGGCTCCTTCTAAATTACGCATAGGTGATCAGGCCATGCATAATTTAGGACTAGCAATGCGATGCTCAGTTTTCGTCCAACTAGTATTGTGTGTCATAAATTTAAAAAAATAGATAATATATAATACTGTTTGTATAAATAGGAATCGAAATAACTTATGAAACTTTTTGCAAATAAGTAATTCGCTAGATATTTAAATCAGCAACTTTAATGTTCCAAGAATTCTTTATAAGACCAATGTAAAAAAAATTGTGAAAATACATCGTAAAACAATGTCAATTAGTTTTATAAGGTAACATCCAAGTATTTAATAAGGCCCAAGTAGAACATTTTGTAAAATGATTCACAAACAATACCGATTTAAGTTTATATGGGGACATGATGATATCTTCTAAAATAGCGAGTGATTTACACGAGGGTAGTAAAGAGTAATTAACTAGGAAATCGGTAAAATGCTAACAACATGATAGAATTTCAAAAGGTTTAGCTGGAATCGTCATGAGACACTGGTTATCAATGATGATGAAAGATGTGAAAACAAGAACTTCAAACCTCGACTCAAATCAGTGGTACGATAGAAGAAAAGAAAGACAAAATAAAATGACAAATAAGTCACGTATAAAAGAAAGGATAAAGGAATCCATATGTGTTCACATCGTAATTTATTCGACACAATTATACTTTTAAGAAAGTAGAATATCAGTTTTCGAATGATACAACTACCCTGAAAAGTTTCTATTTTTGGAAAGTTTCTATATTAGGAAAGTTTTCGATTTTAGAAAGTTCAGGAATTTAGCACGTTAATAGTGACGCGTAAAAATGTACACTTTCAAGACTCGAAGTCTAAATCAATTTTGTGTAAAAAATGTTTTGGACAACTTTCTAGTTTTAACAAGACCTGAAACCTAATATAAAATGACCAAAATACCACTGTAAGATTCTGCATCAGCAGTAAATTTCCATATACGCAGAAAATAAGTTCTTAAATTTTACAAATTTCAACTGAGCGTAACTTGCTCGTTTTTAAGAGTTATGGTTCGAATTTTATGTCTAAATGAACGTCTCAACAAGTAGGAACATATTTTTAAGTCTAAAGCTTATAAAAATATTTTCTCGACACCGTTAAATTACATGTAAATCTTCTGCACAAAGTATATTTTTTGACACACCTTGAAATTAAATCAAACTTCACCATAACCCAGAATTAATGTACATACATGACTTGTGGATTCTATAAAGACGAAATTAGATTGTATAATTAAGCATATAAGGAAAAACATAGTATAGAAATGGTTTAAGAATACCAATGGTGATCTAAGACACCAAAATCGATGCATAACATCCATGTCTTAGATTTCAAGATGGAAGGTAGGAAGGTCTCTTGGCGGCGTGATTTTCCAAAAACACAAAACATACCGAGAAGAAATGGAACATTAACAAGTCGCACTCCCATGAGGATGAGGTTTAATGAAAGGGGAGGATATAATTTTTATAGAAGTAGAATCGTATTCCAAACAAGCACCACATTATCATAGGATATGAATTACAAGATGACTGTGATGTTTCCAAGGTACAACGAACGTTGTAATTCGAAGTCAAAACGTAAAATGGTCAATGAAGTAATATTAATCGATATACAAGTGTCGCGTAGAACGATGACGTAAAGGTCAATCAAGGTTACGAAAACCCGCGATATTATTTAACACTCATTCAAGGAATGCTTCGAGATGTGTGACTAACACGATGTCCTTTGGTCATTTTCGGAGACACATTGAGCTACATAATGGTCGATAGACTAATTTTCAAGGCATCCAATCATAGATGATCAGAAATTAATCTGTATATCTAAATAGATATTTTAAAGACGTTTAACAATAAAAGTAACACGCACGGTAGTAAAATGAAAATCAAAAGTTTCTTTGAAAGCAACACTTATTTAATCCCGAACAATGGTATCACGAGAATACGACAACATGTAACAGTGAGTTGAGAAAAACAGACGGTTCAAAACAAACGAGTATATGAGGTCAGTCGTATCACACATAAACAAGATAGCAATAGTACTCAGAAAATTGAGTATGGAAAGTCGGTAGCATACGCGCTCCAAATACAAGTATGAAATGTCATAACAATATCAAATTATTGTAATAAGATCAATTCACAAGAACAAGAATTTTAGAAATGCAGTAAGGGCATATGTAATCAAGTAATATCCAATTATAATTCATTAAGCACGAAGGCTTTGAAAAGACATAGTAATTATCATCATTAGGGTAATGTAATATTTCAAAATGTAATCAAGAGATGAAATACTACAACGATAATTAAAAGTACATAATAAGGATTAGAGAGTTACCCGCGCAGATATCGAACAACCATGGCAGATTCTGTGTTTGACACTTAGAAACATGAAATATTTGAACTTTCAGTTATAGACTAAGTTTTAAAAACGACTCAGTTCCCTATAACCATCGCTTTGATACCAATCTGTGAGACCCCCAAAATCAGATAAGGAAACACGTAGGCGGCAAGGGGGTTCTACGTCATGGTACAAGAAACAATGAAATATTGTTGACACCAAGTTGACGTAATAAAAACATATACATTACATCATAAACATCAGAGTTTTTAAACAAAGGTCCCAGAGTTTTGTAAAGCAGAAAAATCTATTATTTAAACATGACTTTGTAACATATAGTTACCAAGAATATAGGATAAACTTCTAACACTTTGTACCAAAACCAAAGTTTAAATATAACACAAAAATCTCCAAGCTGCGATAATATCCTGCGGGCTCCCATCCAAGCAAAATTAAGTATTATTACCTGAGATTAAACATGTAAAATCGTCAACACAAAGTTGAGTGATATTCATAGGTTTAGTAGTAAAGTTGTGGAACACAAGCATAAATTTGTAAAATAAGAAATAGAGAAAACGGTTACGTACGATAACCATAGTCCGAAACCATTATTATTGCTATTTAGTTTATGAACCGAAGCTTAACTCAATGTAAGTTCCTCTAGTGAGTATTCGGCCTAAATACTCAAGTAGTAAAACAAATGTAATGCGTCAATGGTTAAACAACCGCAACATGGGATGGGGATTGTCAGTCTCGATGGATCCACCTACAACATTCGCGCTTAGAAACACAAGTAAATTAACGGTTCATGATCAAGAGAGGAAACTTAAGGGCTATAGACTAAAAGGAATAATAATAATAAAAACTGTTGGAAATCATCAAGTTCTGGAAAGCATACAAGATCTGGATAGCATACAAGTTCTGGATAGCATACATGTTCTGGATAGCATACAAGTTCTGGATAGCATACAATTTTAAATGAATGTGTTCTACCATGTAAAATCTCACCCCGCGTTTAGAAACAATGTATAAGTAGTAAAAGGGGCTATGAACTCACATGATATAGCTATTACACGTAGATCAATGAACAAATGTCTAATAGTTGATACACGACTTCACGAGATACCAATCGCTCATTGATCGAGAGCAAGATGCCCAACGGTCAACATATGACCGAACGAGACCTAAAATGACGAGACGCATCTTAGGCTCGAGACTATACATAAGTCAAACAAATATATAAATAGTTCACTTTAGTAGGTTTGGACATTGCATAAGTTTTATAAAACTCTTTATAAAATCTTTGATAACAATTTGTCATCTATTATTCTATTTTGAAAATTAAGCCCATTATAGTCCATTATAAGTGTACGTTGGGCTTTTATGGCCCAATTCTACCTTCTATACATTAGGGTACTAAAACTCCTCAAAAAGACATCAGCTTAATATTGTTTGATGGTCAAGTGTCAGATCACATAATCTTAGTATATAAATGATTCCATTCTTCCCGATAAATGGGTCCTACCACTTCGGTTTTTATAAAAATCAACGCGTTTTACATAAATTCAATATGATCAAATTCTTATAATTTATCGACATGCCTCGTAGATTAGATCATTTCTCTTAAACCATAAATAATCAATATGAGTTATTTTTACCAAAATCATACTTAACTTACGTAGTTTACTTATTATAAGTCCAATTACTCCTAATTTATACTTATCATAGCTCATTTACCCATTCTATCACTTAGAAGAGTTGGCTGTTTTTCGCAGCCAACTTCATTTCCATCGTTTTGTCCGCCATTTCCAAACCGTTTATCCGTAGAAAATCATGCAATTCATGTGTGTTCTACATAAGTTTAAATACAACCCATAGTTTTACCTTTTGCAATGGTTCTGGGTTCTAAAATGAGTTCTCAGTCTGTTCATTCAGCATGTTCAGAATCGACACTTTTTACGGTTTTGGCCATATCTAATTCATCGGGTATCGTCATGAGACGAGACACCCGGGAAAATAATCACAAGACATCTATTTATCCATAAATGACTTTAAACAACCATTAAACTATACTGATATTGCCAAGAAATACAATTTGCTACTGTTTTACAATTGTAACCATCACAACTCTACCTAAGGCTTGTTGTAACTTGATTTTATGTCTTCAAATCCATATAAAATGTCCAAAGTAAACCAAATAATACATGATTCATATAATTTTAGAGATTAAATGAAAGTATACATGATCAATATGTAAAAGGATTACATAATGATGAAAATACAAAGTAGACAAGGTGGTTCATACATTGGGGATGACGAAAACACAAGTACTAAACATCACCACTTTAAGCCAAATCAAAAACCTCTAATACCCAAATGTTTCTTTGTAGAATCCTTTAAAATACTTCAAAAATCTCAGCCCAACAATCTTCAAGTGATGATTATATTGATGGTGTTGTCGTAGTTTAAAACCTCAAAAATAAGTATTATTAACCAATGACCTTTAAGCTTAACCAAAATAATTAGCAATGATTTTAAACATGCTATATTTGGTGGCACCATGGTGTACGGCAGAAAGAGGGACCAAAAAGAGGGATGATATTGGATTTAAACTTATCTTGTTATCAAAATGGGAAGTAAACTTTGTTAAAAACAAGGACTTAAGCCCGGGCTTCGCCCCGGGTTAAACGTTCATTTGAATGAAGAAAGCCAATCTAGTACATCAATTCAGATTTTATAAAGAACACATATAACTACTTCCACACTGGATGTTGTAATAACAACATTCTAACATAACAATGTCATAGTGATATATCAGTATTAATTGTGCAACAAAGCCATGACATCGGAAGGCACAATTTGACAACATGAGTAGATCACAAATTGCAAACTCTATGCCTACACTTTCGCGATTTCATATGGTATGATACAACTTGTGAGATCATGTTTTGTCCGATCATATTGTAAGTTTCTTCGTCCATTTAAGTGGGTGTAAATCTACATCCATCAAAATGGTTTCATCTCATTAATTTCTCGTGTACTTTCGAACAAAATTAGCCACCATTTAGGCAACCATAAAAAAAGTAAAGATAAAAAGTGATACCTCTCTAAGTGGACATTTTGGTTACCAGTAGACGAATTTTTGAAAGAGCAGCTTCTCCCCTTTTCCAATTACGACAAATCATATAAACAATTGCTCCTGTGGTGTCAAACATATGGTCATCCAACGATCATTCGAAAATACTTCCTCAAATAAAAGACAGACTTTGAACTCCAAATCATGCTTTAGTACTTAACAATTCAAATTTGAAGGTTTTTTTTTATATAAACCATTCAAACAGGTAGCAACTATACCATTCAATGTCTCAGTCTCATAATATCTTTCCTAATTTTTAACTTCTTATTCGCTATACTTTCCTGAAGTACTTGATAAAAAAGTTAATAAGATAAGGGTTAAAGAATGACATGTTACCTGCTACTCAATTGTTATGTGTACACCAGAAGCTACAAACACATAAGAAAGTTTAATTAGTAATCCTAAACACAGCCGTTCGTCATATTCTGATTATATACGGATTTGAGGTATAAAAAAATACCGCAAGTGATCACATATTTAAAATCAGTTCCTGGTTCACATATCACATATTCACCATGACCAAATCCGATTGAGCATGTCCAAACAGTAAATAAATTGTTATGGAAAGTTAAATTATGGCTCAGTGGAAAATGTGAGATAAGAAGTGGCCGATGATTATAAGAGATGAGTACCTGGCTTACTAACCTTTTCATTTCGTACGTGTCGCACGCGATTCGAGTCCGCAACAATTTCTACAGCCACGTGAGAACTGCGTAAGCTCATAGTTATGCTACCTTCATGCGCTATTTAGCTTTACCATAATGCATAGTAATCGTGAAAAGAGTTGATTACTCATAATGCGAAGCACAACCATTACCTTTTCTTGATAACAGAGAAAATATGACCAACATTAAGATCGTATGATCGTGGGTAAGAGTTGAATGGCTGACACCAATGAGAACCCATGCATAAGCTGATGCCTGCAGCAAACAATATCTTAATGATAAATAACAGAAGTAGGTTGAGGTCAATATTAAGTTATAACTCCTAATGGGGCGTATCTATATACCATATTAATACTATTCTGCTGGCAAGAATGTCCGAACGGATGGTCATACACTATGCGTGCACACTTGCATCTGTATAAAAGTTCTGCATTTATGGTGTTGTTCATGTAATCGTTCTAGATTGCTTATTTTGGAAGTGGTGAGCCATAGTCAGCTTAAGCAGTGATCATATGTTTCCAAAATGCAGCCTATATCTAGAGGCGTCTACAATCATTAGCATAACCGTGTACATTCTGATCGTTCAACTTTTTGCCATTTTGATCACCTGCTCATGTAGAGCAAAACCCAATTCAACAGTATAATTCACAATAAAGAATTATACTCCACAATCTTTATTAAAAATAAAACATTTTTCAGAGTTATTTAGTCACCTGCTCATGTAAAGCAAAACCCAATTCAACAGTATAATTCACAATAAAGAATTATACTCCTCGATCTTTATTAAAAGTAAAACATTTTTCAGAGTTATTTAAATGTAGATATTTTTTTCTTCTTTTTTAAAACATTAATGTTCACATAAGTGATAATAGAAAGTATGCTTACCCAGACATGTTTCTGATAATACTTGTAGCTTTTTCACCCTCACTGTCATCATCAAATGGTCGCGCTGATCCTTTTTGTGGGCGATGCTTCTGGTCTGCTCTAACTGATGTCTAGCTGAGTGTTGCTTTATCTACAATTTACAAACAATTGATTAGATATTGCATCAGAAAACTTTTACACACCAAATAGGGAGATGTGTGAGCCATACAGATTAGATAGGTAAGTGGGTAGAGTAGATCAAAATTGATTGCACTTAAAAAACCTGGAAACAGTTCATCAAAAATTCGAAATTGTAAAACACTTGATGTACCAGATTTGACAATAGGTATGCATCCTTTTTTAATCAAGTGAGCAACATATATTCCTAATCAGTGTTTACCTTATTGAGAATATTCATGGTGAAATACACCAGACTAAATTATCCTAAATGAACACTAAAGCACAACCCGCGTACCGTCGAATGACACCACTAAACCATAACCGAGGACACATATAATCAAGTGATTCATCAAAATGATCCGCCTAGGTTAAATTTTATATCAGAGCCCATTTGACCCATAATAACCACAAAGAAACATATACTTGAGGCTTAGAAGACAACATGGGCCTTCTATCCATGTTTGGTTTGACATAACCCCAATCGTCCATATCCCTCCTTTAATTGCTTCTGTGATGAAATGGACGAAATGATGCCAATTGTACTCTTTATAAACCTCAATTAATATACATGTATTATGATAAGTGACCAGAAGACCAAAAGCAAGTGTCTGCTAATTTAATAAGTTGTTAACGGTATGAAAATGATATGAGCCAAACACCCCATTATGTAACAGGATGTAACTGATGTTTTGTAAACACCCATGATTACTTGGCTTCATCGGATTTTTCTTAAAAGGAAGCAGTTTGATGAAGTGGTGGAATGAGTATAACACATACAAAGGAGCTTTTTGTGATTATAAGTTCTCTCAGTACATGAAAAGTGGGAGTTATGAATTTTACCAGTGAATAGCCTGAATGTGCGTCAATAAATTAAGTTTTGTCTTGGTTTTATTAATAATGTATACATAACAAAATTTTCTTTTAATTTTGCTTATTTAAGGCTTGTACTATACGGTGTATTCGATACCTAAGAGCTCATTAAGTTCGTACTTCATGTCCGTTAAGCGTAAGCCTGTCATTCATTACAAAGCCCAAACCAGGCCTATTTCATTGTCAGGGACTGGGTGATATTAGCCAATTTATATATTTAGAGTGTATTTGCGGCTGTGTGTTTAAGCTTAATTTTGAGCTTATCCATTATCTATATATCACATCTTAGAAGCAAAAAACATCTAGCTGATTTAAGTTACATCACCTTGCTTGCAAGTAGTTGAAGTCGAACGCCTGTCATCCAATGCACTCCTATACGTGGCCGTTTCACACTGAAAAAAATGAACACAATCGAACGGAAGTATAAGTGGAGTACACATAATCAACATAGTATGAAATAAAACTAAACTAAAGCTCATTACTCATCTATAATAAGTCCTGAATGAGAAGCCTCCCATACATTCTAAAAGCAAAAGTACCCCTATTATTTTTATTATCCTGACTACAAAATTTGGAATTCATCGAAACTTAAAGTTATGAAGTACCATAATTAATCCTAACATATTATTCAAATCCAAATAACCTCAAACCTAATTCAAAACAATACTATGAACAAAATCAACACTCCAACAACAAAAAAAAACGCAACAGGAATACGAAGATATACGAAGCAACAAACCTAAAATCGATTTCTTCTTCTCATGTTTTGAATAATCTACTCCATCTTTATTCCTTCATAACCAAACCTGCCAAATAGAAAAAACCCCAATTCGTTACTCAAATATTTTTAAAAAATTAAGTGCTTTTAAAAAAAAAATTTAAAATAGTTACATATAATCAAGCTTACCCAAAACTTATAACATCATTAATTCTGATGGTGATGTTCTTCGTTACCTGGGCAAAAAATTTAAAAACAAAATTATTAGATACTGTATAATCAAACTTACCCAAAACTTATATAGCTTTACTAAACCCAAAACTATGAAATCCCTTAAACTAAATCCTTAAAAACAACACTACCCCAAACCGATGTTTGAACACAAAAAAGTGAAGACACCCTTACCAAAATTTATGTGTTGGATCTTGTTTAATCAAAATCAATTGATTCCTCATCAGAATCTTATAAAACCACTATCTTGAATTCGAATGAATCTGGGGGAATTTTTTATGCATCGGTTTTTCGGTGGATTTAGAACTTTTAGGTGAAAAAATGGCGGTGAAAAGGGATTGTCTAGTATCTTATAAAGAAAATGAGACACTTGTGCAGATGATAGATATGGTGGGTTTAAAACAAAACACGTATCTTGCTTATGAGACATCTGTGAGGTGATTTTTTTTATCATTTGAGGGGGCGAGTGAAGAAGATGAATAAATCATCAGTCGCACTTGTGAGGTGAGCCGGTTTTTTTACATTTTCCTTGTAACACACAATCAGAAGAAAGCGCGTGGGACTGTTGGGTTTGTGAGGCATAGAAACTAATGGTACAGTAACCCACGATTATTTAACTACTATACTGCCTTATATATAGGATTCGAATGAATCTGGGGGAATTTTTTATGCATCGGTTTTTCGGTGAATTTAGAACTTTTAGGTGAAAAAATGGCGGTGAAAAGGGATTGTCTAGTATCTTATAAAGAAAATGAGACACTTGTGCAGATGATAGACATGGTGGGTTTAAAACAAAACACGTATCTTGCTTATGAGACATCTGTGAGGTGATTTTTTTTTATCATTTGAGGGGGCGAGTGAAGAAGATGAATAAATCATCAGTCGCACTTGTGAGGTGAGCCGGTTTTTTTACATTTTCCTTGTAACACACAATCAGAAGAAAGCGCGTGGGACTGTTGGGTTTGTGAGGCATAGAAACTAATGGTACAGTAACCCACGATTATTTAACTACTATACTGCCTTATATATAGGATGTATAATGAATTGTGTTGATATGTATGCGAAAGACACATGTTCTCTATGTTCTATAAAAGTGACACGCCATTCCTTAGTGGCTAGTTTGTTTTATAAATTTTTACTTTGTTTCACAATTTGTTAAAGCGGATATTATTGGAGTCCAATATTTTAAAAATTACGCGATTTGAAAGATACGTGTAAAACACGAAAAATAAAGGATCGATATGAAATAAAAACGTCGGCATTCGGAGAACATTTATATTTCAATATATAAATGAGGGCTTATAATTTAATACACGTTAACACGTCGTATAAACGAATGACGCCTAAAAGCTTAACGTAAATTATGAAGAATGTTTGTAAAACAAGAAATTAAAATGATGACAATAGAATATATTTATATGTCATAACAAGAATTTTCACGGTCGATGGCGGACATAGGCTTTGTTGATAAATTATAATTGACACATATTCGATAGGCTAATGTTCTAACCTTGCTGGCAAGAATTTCATATTATTCATAGAACGAACATGACAATTAAAAGTCGAATAATAAATATTGGTCCGAATATTAGAAATAAGAATTAGAGCTCGGTCTAAATATTGATTTTAAATTTTGAGTTACTACAGTAAATAAATATGGAATAATAAAAATAAAATTTTATAATTTTGAATAAAATATTATCAATGATCATAAAAATATTTAAAATATATTAATTAAAATTCTCGAGATCTCAGGATTTATGCATGAAAAAGTAAATAGAACAAGCAAAATAATGTAAAATCGAGAAGTATGAATAAAAGAATAATTTAATTACCGGGAAAAATACGAGTTCAGAAGGGATGGGTTTAAAAGTCTACTCTAGTCACTGAATGCTAGGACACCCAACTCCCTCCTAAGGAAACTTAGGAGCTGAGTTCAATGTGGAAAGCTGAACAATCAAGGGACTGAAGCACATGTATATCATCCCAAGGATGTGCTTGTACCTGTTGAAGGAGGATAAAGTTATAAACTTCTCAATGGTTAAAGTCTTTGTAAAAGTGCTGAAGCAGGAGCATGATCTAAAGAGGAACCACCTATGTAAATGTTGAGGTTTCGCCGCCTCAGGGAGCATGGACTTGGCTCTTACAACATTTATAAATTTGGATTTGGACACATGGCTAGTAGTGTCAGGAGTTGTTATGTTTTTGAAAACTTGTGTGTATTTTATCATCAGGTATTCAAAGTAGTTGAAGGGTTCAATTCTTAGAACACCCTGATTCTTGAATATTTGAAGTGATGTACTAAGATCGAAATTCATTCTTTAGGATATTTTCATTTATGCACTAGTTTTGTTAGTTTTCATGCAAAAGGAATTGTACTATATTGGGGAGGATTGTTGGAAATATCGTTCAATTGAAGGTTCAGTTCATACTGGTGAATGGGTAAGGAGGTACGAAGTATACACCCATAAGTCCCTGAACACCTTGACTCTTGTAGTGGTTACTATGTTGTTCAGTATTGTTGATAATGTTCAGTGAGTTAACTCTTTAGAGAGTATAATTCTGGACTGAAGGTACTCTTCAGCAAGCCCTCTTCAGTGCCGAAGGCTTCAACAGGAACACCCTTCAAGGGTTTACTGATGATTCAGTGGGACTGAAGGATAGACTCATACTGGAGCTGAACACGAATGCTTGTAACGGTCTTTGACCAATTCAAGTGTTTTAAAGACCACGTTTAAATGGTCTTGTAACCACTATGTCCTAGTATTGTGGAGCATATTAAGAGGAGTTAATGAGCCGTTAATTTCTCTTAATACCATTGACTAGGGTTTGAGTACTACACCTATATAAAGGTGATCATAGCTGCATGAAAATATATACATGAAACAAGAAACACATAGCAACGAAAGGGTTAAAGATTTGTGCCTAAATCTCTAACTGCATTTGGTCTTATCCCAAGTAGGTATTCGTGATACCCAGGCATTAGGGTCGAATAATTTACTTTGGAAAGTGATTGCACGATTCTAATCGATATCAGGTAATCATTGTTTTGGTACGTAGCTAGGTTTTGATTATCTATACCCTGGTTGGGATGAAGTAAACGCCAACAACTTTCTGCTTCATCCGGCGCTGCCATGATTGAACCATGTATATGGTCGTAGGCTTATCTTTTTGGGAATCTTTTTTGTCATGCTTTTTGTTATCCTTCCCATCCTTCCAATCCTTAACTAGATGTTTGAGCTTGCCTGATTTGATCAGCGACTCTAAATGCTTCTTGAGTTGAATGCACTCCTATGTGCCGTGACCTTTGTCATTATAGAACTCGCAGAAGCGAGTGCCTTGACGACGATCAACTAGAGTTGTCATTGGGGGAGGTATTGGAAAATTTACTCCTTCTGTCAATAAGATATCTTGATAAGTCATCTTTAGAGGGGTGAACTTGTCATCCGACCGTCCTCCTTTTGCCTGATTTTTGTAATCTAAGCTCCTCCCATTGCTGTGGTTGCCTTGGCCACCCGATTGCCTTCTGGGCTGACCGTTTGATCGATAGTCGTGGTTCCCCTTTGTGGGGTAAGCTGTAGCGACAACGGTCTCTTCTTCCACAAAATTTCGGACCCTTTCCATGAGTTCTTCAAACTTCTCCAGACGTTTATCATTGAGGCGCCTATTTAGCTCCTTGTCCGTTATGGCGTGCATATAGTCGGAGATTTTGAGGAGCTCTGGGCACGCGTTTGTGCGCGTACATTCGTCATTGAAACGCTCTGTGAAGTCTTCTGTAGACTCTCTGGGCCTTTGTTTGACTGTTGCTAATGAGACCGGATCTCTATTATACTTCTTTCGCTGAGTATAATTGTTTTGGAACGCTGTGCATAGTTTATCGAAGTTGTTGATGCTTCAATGGGGGAGTTTTTCAAACCAGTCGCGTGTGTTGCCAATCAGAGTTGAATTAAACATCTGGCATCATATGGGCATCAGCCATCGTTAAATTTTAGCATGTGTGTCAAACACCTTTAGGTGATCCTCCGGATCACCGGATCCGTCATTGGTTTTGACACTCGCCGGCATGCGACGCTTCTTTTCCTCGGAGTAGTTTTGTATACGAAGAGTGAAAGCATCCTCCCTCTCGCTACACCATGGAAGGGAGAGGTCTTCCTCCTCCTCATCACGATAGTAGGTGTCGTCGTAGCGTCCTTCGTCATCCGATGGTTCAGGAGGGGAATACCTAGGCCGGTGACCTCTGGGGTGATGATCCTCCGAGTCAGACCCCGAAGGGTCGTGATAGGGGGGTTGTGCCCCGCCTTTCGATTGACTATGATAACCACTTTTGTGAGAAGGGGTAGGAACTTTATTCCCACCAGAGTTTATCCTACGCCACACACTGGTGCGGCGGTTGTCCATAGGAGGAGTTTCCAACACCGCGCGTCCAGTGGATCCGTCGAAGTTATCCTCATCCCCTTGGGCTTCTTGCAATTCTTGCATGATGCGGTCTCCTATGCGCTCGAACACATTCCATGGTTGAGGTGGTTCCTCCAAGGGAGGCTGTTCCTGGGCCCGGGTCTTCCTCCCTCTTTTTCGAGCTTGAAAGAGAGTACCGCGCGCGGCGCTGCTGAAGTTAAGTCTGGATTGGAGGTTCCTCCCCAGATTCAACCTTGCCGTGATGACCGTGATGATTCTCTCGAAGTTTTGCGTAAGTACTCATTCGAGATCCTCATCATCGAGTGAACCAACTTCCAAGTCCGCCTCGACCACATGTGGCTTTTGCGGCTCCTTAGTGGGAGTCTTTGGCGCAGATCCCGGATCGGGATTATTCAGAGTGATGGTTGGTGGTGGGGTATTAGTGGACGTGCCTGCCCCACCGGGAGATTGGAACAATGTGTTTCGGTTATTCTGCCCTCCTGTTTGGCCACTGGGAAACGGGGTTGGGGTAACTATCACGTCACCCGGAGACTTCCGATTTCCAGGATTCGTGTTTCTTAGGTTTCCCTGAGGGTTTCCCTTCGTCATTGGTAGATATTGAGTTTAGTGTAGGGTCCCAAGGATGGCGCCAACTTGTTGATACAAAAGTTGGATGATCCTAGCTTGACCCGAATTAGGCTTAATTCAGGTACTTGGGCTCCGGCTCCCGCACCAAGTAAACTTCGGGGATCCTACACACTAAAAGTAGCACGCTGTTAGGCTTACCGTGGGAACGTATCCCACGATTAGACTCCGGCGTGACAGTAAGTAATTGGTTTAGGGTTAGAAATTGGTTGTAGTATGAGAGTATGGAGAATGTGATACCTTTGTGGAACCCTTGGGGGTTCCTTATATAGGCGGTGAAACCCTAGTGGGCTTCCACCGATACTTCGGCCCCAAGTATAAGATAATCACCATAATTAGCTTGATTGTTATCTTCTAACTATGGTTAGTGTATATCTTATATTTTAGGGTAAATCACAATCCCAATTAGGTTGTGATTCTGTCTAACCCTGTACCGGTTACATCGGGTCGTGGGCCGCACACATCTATGCGGCCACTATTCATTAGAAGCCCATAAGCTTAAATGACATTAATATAACCCATCCGTGATGGGCCGGATGCGGGTAGTACCCATGACCCGAGTTCATGACCTGATTGGGGACTATACGTCATTAGTAACCGAGACAACCCGAGACTACTTGTACTTATGTTAGACACGTGCTAACATATGGTACAAAGTTGCTTTGGTTGTCTTAATTGCTTTGAGATATTTTAAAAAAATTTAAAACTTAAGAATATTTGTCACAAACACCTCTTAGTAAAAAAAGTCGTATTCAGAAATTCCCCGATATTATAAGTTGAAGTACTAGCAAAAGAAATTTAACCTTAAATCACTGTGTACGATATAGTGACTTTTATCATATAGTGATAGATAATTTTTATTCCACGTGTACTAGTCAATTTGTAATGTAAAATCCATTTATTTTTCAAAATTGCTATATCCTTCTAAAAAATAACCTACAAATCTTCTTACTCACAGGATCCTGACAAGTATTAGAACGGACGGTTTAGATGCGGAGAGAGAATTAATGGAAAAAAATATTTAATATTATTGTGTGTAGTAGGATATGTAGGCATATCTTGTAAGAAGATATAGAAATGCTCTTTATTTTTGGGTAACTTAAAAGGGAAAGTGTTTTTTTTTTAAATTATATGGTAATAGTTAATGGGTCAAGTCATATAGCGATATTCAAGCGGACAGTATGTCTTCTTCAAACTTTCACTTAGTATCTGTCTCGCTTAGTATCCGTTTCGCCTAAAAAAACTCTTAGTAAGTCTTAAACTCTAAGACCTTAAAAAAAACAATCTCCCAAAAAAAACCACATACGGAAATTGATAATAGATGCGTGTGGGTAAAAAAATAAAATTACGCCGTTAGGCAGGTAGATTAAATGATGGAACATTTACTCTGCATGCATTGATTATTCCATTCATCTATTGTCTCTACTATACTAACGATAGTGCTTAAATTTGCATGTATATGAATCTTATATTATCTCTATACAGCATAATGTTAGGTATTTACAACTCGTAATCAATCATTTGTGTATCAAATACCAAAGTATTTGGTGGATCATATTAACATTAAACTTCACTATTGGAAATATCTTTCATGGTTGAGAAATTATGGATAAGTACCTAAAAACATGAAAAAGGGACACGTTTCTGAAAGACCTACCAAACAATAGTTCTAAATACACCTGGTCACTTTTTGCCCTAGCTCCGTCTGCGCGAACAATAGTTCTTTAATACGAAATGCAGAGCTCTCGAGTCACTTTTTGTCCTGATTCCGTCTGTGAGAACAATAGTTCTTAAATACAAAATGCAGAGCTCTAGAATCTAGTCACGATCTTTGATAAAAGTAATCACATACATCTTAAAAATCCGTAGACCCCTTAAAATGAACCAGCTAGAGTGCGATAAGCAATAAGATTATATGAACTCCAACAAAAGATACATCCAGATAGAGTAAGAAATTTATTTAGCTCATCATGTGAAAACACTATGTTCCATTTGCTAACAGTCTAGAACCGTAGTTTCAAACAGACAAAAACTCACGAATCTAACTTACTTGACAAAACAAGAGAAGAAGCCGAGAAGGTGACCATCATATCAGATATTACCAGCAAATAACTAATAGATACATTTTCTCAAAACATCAATTTAAATTACAACAATAAAAAAAGTTAGCGAAAAGTACACTATTTCCTGACTGACCCTATTGTTTCATTTTTATGCGTAAAACAGATGACAGCAATCAAAAGTAGTTCAACCCAAAACCCGACACTCGACTTCCTTCCAAATCTTTACCCATTCCACCATATTACCAGCAAACCCAGGATGAGACCAATTTCTCCCATTCTTTAATTCAGCAGCCATTTCAGTCACACGAGCCTCTGTTGTAATCGCATTAGAAGACAATTTCAATGTTTGGAAAAGCGGAACCAATTTTTCCATAAGCCTAACCCCTTCCCGTTCTTGTTCCAAACTATCAAATCGCACTCCCTCTCTCATTCCTCCAAACATTGTCCAGTTTTAACACCCAATTTAAATGATCACAAACCACCTTCACCATGAGCCCACACCGTACATCTACCATTGTTTCCCATCTAAACTTCCCTTCTTTTGCCAGCTTCAAAGCAGGTAAGATCGCAGGTCCCACTACTCCACGGGCAAACGCTATATTGATCCATTTATTGGCATCACTGAGTTCTTAGGTAGTCATAACAGCATCAACATATCGTGCGTTTCTCATTTCTGGTTTTAATCCTTGTGTTGGTGCATCGTAGTCTGATAAATTAAGCCAAAGTCCACAGGAAAGTATACAAGGGACTCCACTACGTATGCTAAAAGGATATCCACAAACGAAGTCTGCTCCCTTTCTATATGAATCATATAGCTTGTTACAAAACAAAGGTGTGGCGGGAGTTTTAAGGTTAGTCATGTGCTGGGTGACTATGTCTACTATATCACCATCGTTGTCTTTAGCGGGACTGCAGTCATCATCAATTGATATTATGTACATTCTTTTGGATACAAGATAGGCAAATTAACAACACGAGTATCCAGAAAACATGGCAACATTGTAAGAAGAACCAAGGAAATTTTCAACATCCGACTTGGCGTAGACATTAACGTTTAATCCTTTGGGAATTTTGAGTTCTTTGAGGTCAGGATCTTGAACAATTATCAAATGGAATTGGGAAAATACGGGCCTCCATTCTTCCAGGAAGGATGTTAGGTCAGAATGGAAAGCAGCAATCATGATATCTACTTCATTGGGGTCAATGGTTACTTAAGACATATTATGTTTATACAGGAAGCAATCAGCTGGACAAGCTTAAGCTTTGTTCAACTTTAGAACTTGTCCGAGCATCCTGTCATACATATTTCAAACATAAGAAAGATATAGCATCTATCATATAATGAGGAAAACTGGATCATCGAAGCATGACTTACTAGTGGGAATAACAGGGGTCCACACAAGCTGAATATTAAGTGCTTTAATCATAGTGATAATTTCTTCATCTCCCGTTGCCACAAAAATCTTTAAGATCCTCGGTGTTAGTTTCCCAGCATTGAGAGTTCTCTGAAAAATAATAAGGCAATACCACATATCAGATCTCAAATTCACATGAGATTAGCAGTAAAATTTTATTAAAAGAAAAAAAGACGGGCAGTATTCGACGGTCAAGTTATCATCAGCTCTACACTCCTAAAACATTGCAATAGTAGGATGTCTCTTAAAACTTACAATGATTCCCATTTCTCGGAAACTTTCATACTCATAAACTTACTCATCTGCCTAATATCACCATTATATAGATAACCAACAAATAGTTTTACCGTGCTTATGATATTATGAGTAAATTTAAACGCTGGTATGTTCATACAACACTGGTGTGTAACTTCTAAAATCCACATGCATCCAGACATTTAAGTGACAGTTATACATAATTATCAACATTGCAAGCAAATACAGTCACCAGCCCAATCTGCCTTCTTATAATACAGATCATGCTTCAATATCTGTTTACCTCACAGGCTAACACTTAGGGGAGTCAGAAGGGTCGAATTGACCCAAGCAAACCTGAACCGGATATTACCTCAGATGTGGCACCCATTTAACCACAAAATATAATAGCATTGAATTAAGGTTAATTTTGTCCTTAATCGGGTCATCAGATCAACCCAATGAGGAACAAAAGTTGCTAGATAGTATACAAAACCAAAACCATAGAAAGTGTATGGAATAATGGTCATCAAATGACTAGCTTAAAGAGTTTCCAGGCAAATTTCATTACTCCTGAAGATTAAAGTTTGTTTTTGAATTTTACCCCGCTGATAAAAGCTCACAAAAACTTAACAACATGGGAATATTAAGACAGGTCGCATTATGGTCATATTCTGTGATATCAAAAGCCGGCCCAACAAACATGAACCTATAGCATGTTGGTGAATTTAGTGTTATCAATCTTTTTATGTAATTGTGATTTACCTGAAGACCAAAGGGATTTCACGTCAAACTATAATATGGGTTAGGGGGTGCAGAGTGCACACTCATATAAGTTGTGGCTTTTCACTTTGTGTATATATAAACACCAAGGTTGCAAAATCGTGAATCGCTAGTCGGCCGGTCGGCCACCTTGTAGCTTGTAATCGTTCTAGGCGGGATTAATCGGATCTACATTTTTAGCAAATTGTGGGTATTTCTGGAAAGTTTTAGGTAATTCAAACGAGTTTTAGGTCTTTTTGCCAATATTATTGTTAAACCAACTTATCATCATATAAATAGTTATTATAAGTGATAAAGACAAGTTTATAGTGACTTTTGGTATTTTTGGCAAGATTTGCAGGTTTCCAATTTGCAACACTGATAAACACTATTTTTGTAATTCATATCATATGAACACTCATAACAACAAACAAGGACGGAACTTATATAGGGACAGGGGGTTGTGGCCCCCCAAAAATTTCGATCCTATGTACATTTTATACCCTTTTTCGATATGGTTTTAGTCATTTTTAATAAATAAAAAAATTAAGTGTAATGTAAATCGCCCTCCTAAATTAAATACTTTTCGAATTAGCCCCTCCGCAAAAAGCGCTCAAGTTCTCAATGTCTTTGCCCTCTGTGTTGTACATAGAATTTAAGTTTGTTCTTGTCCTATCTCAATAGGAATTTCGTGTAACCCAAGGCACCAAATAAGGTCGAAAAAATGTATTAGGAAAGTGATAACACTATTCAAGATATCAAGACCACTACATAGCACCCTTAGTCCCTTACTTACAATTAGAGGTGGCAAATCTTGTCCATTTTACTAAGTTTAGGCACTTTTGACACTTTCTTAAAAAAATGGGGGCACTTTTCGCCTATCCATTATTATTGAGGGGATAAATGGGCGCACATGTAAGACACTAAATGGGCGTATGCAAAATACTAAGTAGGATACCCGGCGAATCTTTTATATTTAATTTTTTTATCATCTGGCTTTCAAAGAAGTATTATTATTTTTTAAGTTCTACGTTTTTATATGTTTTTTGCCCCGTTTAAACATGCGCCCGTTTGGCCTGCCCGTTTAGCCCGCCCCCCGCCCGACCCGCCCGTTTTGCAATACTGATTAAAATCAGATTACGTGCTTAACTAATAAGCCTGTAATATAAGGGGTTTGAAAAAGAAAAACTAGTTTTGACGTATTAATCGAGTATGGAAACAAGGAGTATAATCAGACCGGATGCAATTAGAAATTATTTAATCATAATATTTTACTCCCTAATATTAACAAAAATGATAGACAAGACAAAAAAAAACATAGAAATAGGATTATATAACAAAAACATAAAAAGAAGAAAAAAAGGAAATATAAAAGAAAAAGGGGGAAATAAGAATAATAATACCAGAAAGAGATCGGTGAGGATATGAGTTGGGAGAAAAGAAAGATCAGAAGAGATGTTATGAATATTTGAAATTGTTGAATCGATTGCCAGTGATAGCAGCGAAGGCGGAGGAGACTTCATTCCTGATGAATTGATGATTATGCCTTTTTTTTTTTTTTTTAATTCTTCCCACCCACTCTTCTTCTTCTTTATATTTGATTGATTTGTTTCCCAAGCCAACCTCACTGACTGACTTTTCAATGGATTATCTTATCTTACCACCCCGATTTGACCCGAGACCAATGTTCAAAGAAAAAGAAATTTTGACCCGAGAGACCCATAAAAAAAGGAAATTGATTGGCTGGGTGGGACATTCCAATATACAATCTGTTAAAGTTATAGTATAATTATTCGATGTATAAATTAAAGTGTTTCAATAAATTCAAAAAATATGCAAATCATTAGCTATAAAAACAAGAAAATCTTTTGTAAATAATTTTTTTAAGGAAAAGAAACAAATTTTTGATAAAGAAAAATTAGTGCATATAATTGCATTAATTCGCCATCTTGTGTACAAAATTCGTTTTTTATAATCTAATTTCTTTTGACATCTTACATCAAAAATTTCGTTTTTTGTGCATTAAAACGTATGAAAACTAAAAAAAATTGTGTTTTCATACGTTTTTATATATAAATAAATTTTTTTATCTTTATATAAATTTCGTTTTTTTGTCTTTAAATTTTTAGTTTTCATACGTCTTTAAATAAATTTTTAGTTTTCATACTTTTTTAAATACATTTTTTTGTCTTTATATAAATTTTTGTGCATTAATACGTACTTTAATTTTGTGTTTTTATATAAATATTTTTTTTTTACTTTTTATAGGTTGGGATGACAAAACCCTTCATACTAATTACATGAATCATCTTTATTACACGAATCACAAAACGTATTACTTAAATAAACAAACACACATCTTTTACCAGTGACCTACAACTTTAATCAATACACAAAACACATCTTAGTAACATGTCTTGAATCATAAACAGACCTCTTAACTTACAACAACATCAAAATACAAACATCATGTATTATAAACTTAAACCAAATTAACAAGACAACCATTTATAATCGACTACCTTCCAACACTGTTCATAAGTTGTTTAACAAAGTCCCAAATTGTTTTGACATCCGTGTATACCTACCAACTAACCAGCTTGCCAAAAGATTCACAAAAGAGTTAACTACATCTTTTGTTCTAACGGTTTGCCGGGTGTAACGATTTTGATCCTATTGTTTGAAAGTTAACGGATACAATCCTGTTTTGCGTGGCCGGTGGCCCTAACACTTTTAGTCCATTTTCACTAACACCGTCATACTGATTTATAATAACTGTTAAAAGTAAGGGTATATTTGTCTTTTCATCCACCATCACTAAAATGAACATATATATCTTTTTCTCATCTTATTATCCCTGAAACATATAAATCCTTGATAATGATTAAAATACACAAATAATATATATAAGTAAATCGACAAATTATTCTTAGGAAAGAATAATAAGCTTGAAAGTCCCTAATATACGACTGAAACTATAAGTAAGGATTAATAACTGTTGGTCCCTTTTAACACGATCCTACTTATCAGCCTTAAGTAATATCTTGTATATCGGATTCAAGTGAGTTGTTTTAATAAAGCAATAACAAAGTAAATAATTAAAACAACAATATCAAATTACTTTTCAACGTATAGAGATTTTATTAAAACTTAATAAAGAATATATGACACACTTTGCTTGCGGAATAGTAAAGTGGTTGAATGACAATAGTAGGTGATCTCCTCTACTTAAACTATAAACCAAGGTTGTGAGTTTAAGTCTCAACCTTAACGTTCATCAGCTAGTAGTCGTATGGTTAGGTTGATGTTAGGAGAGATTTGGCTTCTAGGAAGAGTTCAATCTTTTAAGTACTAGAAGATTAACCAATTCTCTCATTGATTTGTTCCTTTTATAGGCAACACATATTAGGGTTTACATATGCACAAGTAACCATGCACTGTTTATCCAGTGGGTGGTTGAATATCCCACGTGATAAACAGTACAAAGTTTGAATATACTAACTAGGAAAAGAATAAAGGTTTTACTTTATATCTAACTTTACAAGCAACCTTATTCCCAATGAGATCTGTTTTCTTGTTTGACTTAAAGCATATCTTTTCCTGCCCAATATAAACTTTTAGGATGACGGAAGTGCCTTCGGTATTCTAGAGGAGATCTACATCATTTAGTATGGTATTGTCATATCATACTGGACTGAAAGCTCTTCTTCACGACTTGTTCTTCATCAACTAGACCGCCTAGATGTTGAAGCAAAGACTCCTTGTCTTCTAGTTCTCTGGAAGAGAAAATGTTGGACTTTTTTCAATTACTATTTCTTCAGTAGGAATCTTGTTCCTCTGGGCATACTTCAGCAGAGCCACCTTTCTGCTGAACAAGAAATACTTAGGGGTTTTTATTTTTAAATCCCAGAGTTGCTTCAGTGTCAGTAAATAATAACCCAATAATCTCCCTTATTTGGATATACAAATAGCCTAAATTAAAGTCAGCAGTAAGTGAGCATAACAACTTCTTCTTACTTGCATTGAACCTAAAGATACTATAAACATGTTGATAATCATTCAATAAGAATTACAAAGTACAAAATAAAATTACAAATGATTATCTTAATCCTTCTTAGCTCTAAGTTCTTCAAACACTGGGGTTTGTACTAAAGGATTTATGTTCCTTATATCAAGAACTCCCAATAGGCACATGCTAAAAGTTCTAGCAGCTTTAGTCAACCCTGGACCTCTGTGATGTAGAAAGAAGACTCTTTGGACATTCTATAGAAGTTCATTGTTCATATCATCTAGGTCACTGACCCCACAAAGTCTTATCTTTTAGGGTGATTAAACAAGATCGACCTCAGTTCTATTTTTTCAAGGACATGGCCAGGAAGATTATCCTGAAATTGAACAAATCTTTATACTTCTTTGTGGTGACAAAGATATCACCAACTTCTGGTCTAACTTCATTCGCCAATCTGTTCAGCTCCAGGATTTGTTCTTGTTCCTCCAATGGTTTTTCAACATCAATTATGAGGAACTCACCAATCTTGTCATGGTTTCTTTTGGAGTGAGAAAACCTTGTCAAAACTTCTTCCCATCTTTTTGAAGTTCTTTTGGCTGCTTCTTTTCAAGCTCCAGCCATTCAGTCAGAGAAAGTTCATTTGCCTGGAAGTCCTCTAGAATCGCATCAGTATTATCCGCCATGTATAACTTTAGATCAATTGACCCTTTGATGGTGAGCATGTCTACATTTGTGATCTATGATGGGCTTCGCCTGTTCAGTCTTGTTAAGAAGAACTTCTCATATAATATCTTCCTGTTGTAGATGTTCACTGGTTTCCTAATTTCATGGTACATATCTTGCTTTAGCTTCTTAATTTTTCAGCTTCATCAATTCTGACCAACTT
The DNA here is from genome assembly GCA_025667525.1 of Glebionis coronaria. Lineage (NCBI taxonomy): Eukaryota > Viridiplantae > Streptophyta > Magnoliopsida > Asterales > Asteraceae > Glebionis > Glebionis coronaria. The sequence goes on along the minus strand of CM046882.1, from coordinate 67,955,476 downwards.
GTTAATCTCTTCTTGTGTGACAACTCTAGATTTGATTAGTCTTGCATGGAGTGTATCATCATACTTGTGCTTGGGTTGGATGACTAGTGAACCTTCATCAGATGATTCATCAGTGGTGGTTAGCCCATCTAAATGGTGATCCTTTATTGAAGACTCCCCCTTAGTTAGTAGGGATATCTTTAGTCGTTTGTGATGCTGGCTGTTTTTGGGCCTTCTTCCTAACATGTTGTTGGAAGAGGTCTTTGATAGTATGGATTGAGGTGGCTTTCTCCCCCTCATCAGGAGAGTGCCCAACAACTCCTATTGATGCACCACCAGAAATTAAAGCAGATAATGAGTCCAGTGGAGAGTATACCTTTGTTAGTATGGCTGGAACCTCATTAAGCATAACAAGCTTGTTTTGAATGTATTCAGAGACATCCAATTTATGTTGCTCTAGTTTAACCACTTTGTCCTTTATCTTGGATACTGAATCACATAGCTCATTAATTTGGTCAGGAATTGGAATAAACTCTGTTGGGAGCTCTAAGGTGGCATTGGCGAGAGACTCCTTCAGTGAATCAAGAGACATCTGAAGAGATGAATGAGTCACGAGCTCTTGGATTTTGGGTTTAAGTGCAACCATAATTTTTTTAGTGATGGCTTCAGCAGTTGGTGGTGTTGGCTTAGCATTCAACCTAATGACTTCAGCTTCAGCAATTTGCTCCTTCTTGAAGCCTTGTCATATGTGCCTGAATAACTAACACTTTATTGGTTAATTCTTTACCTGAAGAGACTTGGGAGATGGTAGATTTGGAACTTGATTAGCAGTCATGTCATCGTTCCCAACAACTTCTTCTTTAGGTTCACTTTCATCAAGATCAATAGGTGATCTTTCATCCAGGCTAAAATCCTTAGCAATGTCCGTTTAATACACTTTCATCATAAATGGAGGCAAGTGTACTACCTTAGCTCCAGTGGTAGGAGGCACTTCCTGAGTAAATTTTGTGGCTTCATCACCCTCCAAGTTGAGATCAGTTTCAAATTCTTCACCACCATGCTTGGTTTGACATGATGGATCCTGAGAAAAAATCCCTGGTGAGTTAAGATCAATAATACATAGGTTTTCCAAGTATCAAAGTTCGTTGTTCCAAATCTCTTCGAATTGATTATTGGTAGAAAGTGCGACTCAATTGTTCTTGGTGGAAGATAATTTTGGGTTGTTTATCTATTTTAAACTAATGGTAAAATGAAAGTGTCGTTGAGTAAAGTAAAAACTTTAAAGGTTAACCTAAAATGACGAGTTAAAAATAAATGCTAAAAACTTAAAGACAAAATTAGAAAATTACTTGAAAACTTAATAAGTCTAAAACTTGAAAATTTTATAAAACAAGAAACTAATCCATTGGAATGCCAAATCGGAATCTGATCGGAATGCTTGGTCGGAAAGTATGATCGGAATGTTGGAAATAATCACTAATCGGAATACCAAAAATAACACCACAGATCGGAATATCAATAAGTCCTTCAGTCGGAATGATAGTGCAATCGGAATCCTGTCGGAATATTGTGAAACAGTCTCAATCGGAATGTCTTAAAATCAAGCTATCGGAATAAGGCAAAATTACTCCAGTCGGAATATCGAATAATCCCACAGTCGGAATGATAAAACCCCTTTCTGATCTTAGTGATCGGAATACTAATGATCAAATCGGAATGTTTAAAACCCCTTTCCGATCTAGTGATCGGAATAAAGAGGGCCAATCGGAATGCCTAATCGGAAAAGGGTTTACCCTTTTCCGATTAATTTGGGATTCGAAAATAAGCAAAGTGATAAGCTATTTTTGATAAGCTAACACCAAAACTTCACCAAATCAGAAATGAAATAAACTAAATAAGCTCGAATAACAACTTTTCCAACTTAAAATAAGCAATCTTTTAAATCAAACCATAAAAACATGAAACTTTTTAAGAAAACTTTCAAAAAGTAAATAAGCTAAACATACAAGTAAGCCAATAAGCACAAAGATCTTAAAGCTTAACCGTTTGAAAGCTTATGTAGGAATATAAAGATCAACTTTTTAATCACGAAAACATCAAGATCAACACGGATCATAAATATTTCGCACCAAAAGTAAACTAAAATCAAGAAAGGTAGAAGGAGATTAATGAACAAAAAGCTTAACTTGAACTTGATTAATGAAATCAAAAATACAAAAAACTTAATCTTGAAAGATTAAAAGCAAGAAAAGATGAAAATTTAGTGAGAGAAAGTTTGGAACTTTCTCTCTCTAAAAACTAGAAAAAAAATGAAAAATAAAAAACTAGCTAACTCCCCTCCTAATGTGATTAGGAGGGTATTTATAGGGAAAATGGGAAGTGCATGTGTGGTGTGCTTCCTTCTTTCTTTTCTTCTCGACTCGATTTAATTCTTTGTCTTTTCTCGACGTCGTCTCGGGATTTGAACTTGTCTTAATAATTTTCTTCTTTAATTTAGACTTGAGTTATTCGACTTCATTAGGCTTTTTCTTCGATAATTCTTCAGAATAGGTCTTGGACATCCGTTCTTTAAGCACTCTTGATCTCTTGACTTCGTCTTTTCTCGTTTTCTTCGATAAAAGTCCGTGAAAGCCCGTGTTTTCTTCCTTTTTCATCTTTTGGTCCTAAAACACAATAAAAACACAAACCACGCATAATTCCGACTTTTACGACATAAATCACACGTTTTGGTCTTGTTAATATTGGAAATAAGTGGTAAAAGGATAAGTGTTTTCACACTTATTAAATCCCCTGCACTTGACCATTGCAATGCCCTCATGCAATGCATTAATTTTAAAGCACGGTTTACATTTTCCATCATAAATAACCCACCTTGGCCTTTATTAAATACTAAACATAAAAAGATAGAAACAAGTAAAGAAATTAAAGACTTACATTGGGTTTTGGCTGCCATGGACGTTTATCGTCCTCAAGTTTCACGTTTCCCATACCAAGCTTAAAAACGATATCATTGTTATTATAAGTTAGCAAACTAACTCGAATTCATGTGGGCCAATTATTCACTTAGACTCCCTTATTCCTAGGTGTATCTCTTATATTTTATTTTTGTCTTGAATGATCACGAGGATGCATTGTTTGACTTATTTCGATAGTTATTTAGGCCGAAAATAAAGCAGACGATTTAATCAATAGTTAGCTAAAGGACAAAATCTCTTAAAACTGCTTCTCGGGACCTCATAAAGTTCATATCTTGGCATAACTCGCTTCACGATTTGAGACCTCTCTCGGACCGATATTTGGCAGCGACTTCATACTTCAAATCTTGAGAGACGTTCTTGAAATTATGGTCCTCTCTTCATAATAGGAATTTCTTCACTTGAAGTTTTTGAGAGATTCTTCATATTTGGACCACGACTTCTTCTTTTTTCTCCAATCTTTATTTTGGACTTTGATATACAACGATCTGCCTCCTTTTAGGACTTGGATCTATTTATCCTCATACCTTGTTAGGGCCTTTTTGGATAGACTTCTCCGTGATCTTTAGGGGAGTATTTGCTTTTCGGCGTGTGTCTCGATCCTTCATATTGATTTTTGATAAATGATTCTTCACATCACTTTTGGATCTTTAACAACAAAATGTAGCCCTCATGCCTTGTTAGGGCCTTTTCGGACTCGCCAATCTTCGCATCCCGCTTCAATAAGTTATGCCTTGGCTATGAACTCTAATTAATACCGAGTAACTTTTAAACGATCTTGGGCTAGAAGCTAAGTAACTTTTCAAATCGTACAACCTTATTTATTGCAGATAAATTTATTAACAAGCGATGGGAGAATAGGCTCATAATTAACTCACATAAATTCACGAAAGAATACCAAACTTATAATTGACTCTATCATCTCTCATCATCCACAGTTTAAAATCTCAAGGAATGAGACTCGTGGATGCTTAGCCTATTAAATCAAAGTTTTGGGTTTTCGAGTCATCTATAGGATCTTGCAAATTCTTAGACTTTTTCAAGTTTAGAAATCGCATTTTAAAGTTCCCTTGATAAACAACTCTTTAGGATCAATTATAGGAACTTGCGAAAAGTTCTTGTTCTTAACCCGTGAGAGTTAAGACTTTCGCGTTTTAAAGCTCCCTATATAAAAGCCTAGCAAAACTTGACTTAAACACGTTAAGGATACTAGCTAGAGTAAACTTAGATAAGTGAACTCGGGTTGAGTCAAAATATTCACGACTTTGAAAAATTTTAAAACCACTTTATTGAAAATTTATTATAGTAAGGAAAGAAAATAACCATAACAACGGAAAAACTAATAGGCCAAAAATAGATTAAAAATTTTGAAAAATGTCGAAAAATCAAGTTTTCTGGTTAAAATGAGGGCAAATTCATGGAAAAGACCACTTACTTCGATAGAAGTCCCCCTACACTTGATATAAACATTGTCCTCAATGTTTAAGCATGTGGGAGTAAACTCCCCTACACTTATGACATTGTGCACTTTGTTTAAATTTTTCTAAGGAAAGGACAACTAAAGTGAATTCAATGTGAACATATAAGATATGAAATATTGAATCACAAGAGTTTAGGATAGAACCAGGAAGATAGGAACACGGTTCGTCAAAAGTCATCGAGGTGCTCTTTGAAGCTTGAATCCCTGTAGAGAATAAGAAACAAGACAACAAACACATACGGGGCTCCCCCTACACTTATTATGAAAGCGGTAAATGATAGATCACGGGTTGCCTCCCGAGAAGCGCTTGTTTTTGTTCACCGAGTCACGAGCCTGACTCGACTCAAAATTAGTTCATGGGAAACGTGGTGAGGAATGAAATCATCTCATGAGAGATGTCCTCACCAAAGTACAGCTTCAAACGCTGGCCATTCACCTTGAAATTGGGCCCATGTGGCTGAGAAAGCTCAATGGTGCCATATGGAAAGACTTTGGCGATGGTGAATGGACCAGACCAGCGGCTCTTCAACTTGCCAGAGAAGATCTTCAACCGAGAGTTTAAAAGTAAGACTTGATCACCAACGTGGAACTCTCGGTTCTTAATTCTTGCATCATGGATGATCTTGGTCTTCTCTTTGTATATCAATGAGTTCTCGTAAGCTTCATTCCTCAGTTCATTAAGCTCGTTGAGTTGAATCTTGCGGAGATCACCGGCTTTGTTGATGTCGAAGTTAGCCCACTTCAAGGCCTAGTATGCCTTTTGTTCCAGCTCGATAGGGAGGTGGCATGCTTTCCCGTACACAAGACGATAAGGTGTACAACCAATCGGGGTCTTATAAGCAGTACGGAAAGCCCACAAAGCATCATCTAACTTATCGGCCCACGCGGCACGATGCTCTCCCACAGTACGCTCCAGAATTCGCTTCAATCTACGGTTAGAAATCTCTGCTTGACCATTGGTTTGAGGATGATAAGCGGTGGAAAGACGGTGATTGACACCGTACTTAGCCATGACTCTTGCGAATTGATCATTGCAAAAATGAGTCTCGCCGGTCACTGATAATAGCACGAGGAACGCCGAATCGAGCAAAGAGCTGCTTCAAAAAGTTCACAACCGCCCTCGCATCGTTCGTAGGGAGAGCCTTAGCTTCAACCCATTTAGAAACGTAGTCAACGGCTACGAGGATGTACTTGTTCCCTTTAGATGATGGAAATGGCCCTATAAAGTCGATGCCCCATACATCAAAGATTTCACTTTCTTGTATGAAATTTTGAGGCATCTCATCTTTATGTGTGATCTTGCCTTGTCTTTGGCAAGCATCACAATGTTTAACCATGTCGTGAGCGTCACGATAAATGGTGGGCCAATAGAATCCAGAGTCGAATACTTTCTTTGCGATGTAATTGGGACCAAAGTGACCACCGGTGGGTCCTTTATGGCAAGCATCAAGGATTTGTACCGCTGCCGGCCCATCAACACATCGACGAATGACAAGATCTACACATTGTTTGAAGAGGAAAGGGTCGTCCCAGAAATAATGTTCAATATCTTTAAAGAACTTTTTCTTTTGTTGGGACGTGAGCCCTTCCTTGAGAATCCCACCCGCTAAGTAGTTTGCAATGTCCGCAAACCACGGGGTGTCATCGAGATTTGGATTGATAGACATTAAGGCCTCAAGGGGAAAAGAGTCATTGATCTCTTTGTTCGGATGATCCCCTTGATAAGGATCCTCAAGTCTACTGAGATGATCCGCAGCTAGGTTTTCAGCTCCCTTTTTGTCACGAATTTCAATGTTGAATTCTTGAAGGAGCAAAACCCAACGAAGAAGTCTTGGCTTAGAATCTTGCTTAGTCATCAAGTACTTCAACACGGAATGATCGGTATACACGATGGTGGTAGAAAGGACAAGATAGGGGCGAAACTTTTCAAAAGCATACACTACAGCTAAAAGCTCTTTTTCGGTAGTGGTATAATGCAATTGAGCCCCCGTCATTGTCTTGCTAGCGTAATGGATTGGTTGGAAGTGTTTGTTCACTCTTTGGCCCAAAACCGCTCCAATAGCAAAGTTGCTAGCATCACACATCAACTCAAAAGGTAGCTCCAAATTAGGGGTAACCAAGACCGGTGCCTTAGTTAGCTTATCCTTAAGAAGATTGAAGGATTCAAGACACTCTTTGGAAAAGATGAAAGGGGTATCTTTTTCCAAGAGGTGGGTCATCGGGCGAGCGATTTTAGAGAAATCCTGAATGAAACGACGATAGAAGCCCGCATGACCGAGGAAACTTCTCACACCCTTCACGGTTGAAGGTGGAGGCAATTTTGCAATAACATCGACTTTAGCACGGTCCACTTCAAGACCGGCTTTGGAGATTTTGTGTCCTAGCACGATGCCTTCTTTTACCATGAAATGGCATTTTTCCCAATTTAGAACAAGGCGAGTGTCTTCACACCGCTTAAGCATGCGTTCCAAATTGGCAAGGCAAGAAGAGAAAGAATCACCATAAACCGAGAAATCATCCATGAAGACTTCCATAGTTTCTTCAACCATGTCATGGAAGATAGCCATCATGTACCTTTGGAATGTCCCAGGAGCATTGCATAAGCCGAAAGGCATTCTTTTGTAGGCAAATGTTCCATAAGGACAAGTGAATGTGGTTTTCTCTTGGTCTTTGGGATCGATGGGAATTTGAAAATACCCGGAGAAACCGTCTAAAAAGCAGTAATAGTCATTACCCGCTAGACGTTCAAGCATTTGGTCCATGAAAGGAAAGGGAAAATGATCCTTTCTCGTAGCATCATTGAGTTTGCGATAGTCTATACAAACTCTCCACCCTGTAACGAGACGAGTAGGAATCAACTCGTTGTTTTCATTTGGAACAACGGTGATTCCGCCTTTCTTAGGCACACAATGGACGGGACTAACCCACGGTGAATCCGAGATAGGATAGATCATGCCCGCATCAAGAAGTTTGATAACCTCTTTTTTGATAACGTCATGGATCTTAGGATTCACCCTTCGTTGGCTTTGAATATTGGGTTTAAAGTCGTCCTCCATGAGAATTTTATGTGTGCAAAAGTGAGGATCAATTCCACGAATATCGGAGATCTTCCAAGCAATAGCTTTCTTGTGATTCTTTAGCACGACGATAAGTAGGGATTTTTCTTCTTCTTTCAAGTCCTTAGCGATGATGACGAGTGACTTCTTGTTGTCTTCAAGGAAAACGTACTCGAGATGAGACGGTAGGTCCTTAAGCTCTAAATCTAAAGGAGTTTCGATGGAAGGCGTAGTCAAATTCGGTTCATCGATAGAGATATCCTTAGGAGATGGTGGAGAGGTATGGTCCTCATTGAGAAGTTTCTCAATGGTACGAATGTCTTCATCCCAATTGGAGGGAGAATCGTCATATTTTAAGTCCACATCTTCCAAAGTTGCTTCAAATCCTTTCAAGATGAAATCACTTTCTCCAAATGGAGTTAGTGATGGAGCAATAGAGGCAACAGTCTCAACATTGGGTAGAGAAGAAGAACCACTTTTACAAGCGTCTTTGAAATGTTCTTCACAGGCCTCATCAAGAACGTCAATGAAATTAACACTCTCGTTTTCCGAAGGCTGCTTAGAAAGTTTACCCTTGTTGAAGACGATTTTATTGTCACCAACTCTCATGATTATTCGCTTGCGGCTACATCGATGAGAGTGCGACCGGTCCTCAAGAACGGACGTCCAACGATTAATGGAACACGGGGATCCATCTCGTAGTCAACGACAACAAAATCCACCGGGAAGGTGAATTTTTCAACGCCAACGAAGACGTCTTCGGCTATCCCCACTGGATAAGCAACCATACGGTTGGCTAATTCCAAATTCATTCGTGTGGGGACTAGCTCGGGGAGAGATAATTGCTTCCAAACACTTAATGGCATTAAGTTAATACTAGCACCTAGATCGGCTAGGGCCATGCAATTCTCTACTCCCAGGAAGTTACAAGGAATCAAGAAACGACCCGGATCACCAAGTTTGGTTGGTAATTTCCTTAAGAGCACTGCGGAGCAATTCTCATTAAGTTGGGTCTGAGCAATATCGAGAAGTTTCTCCTTATCACTGAGAAGATCTTTAAACATTTTAACATATTTGGGCATGTGAGCGAGAGCCTCAGCAAAAGAGATATTGAAATTCAATTGTTTAAACATTTTGAGAAAGTTAGAAACCTGAATATCATCCTTGTTCTTCAATTTCTCTTTCCGCGACCTAGAAGGATAAGGTATATTGGGTTGAGATGAAGGCTTTGGGATAGAATTCGCACTCACATCCGTGGGTGGTGGAGGGGTAGAAGTAGAAGGTGGTGGAATTGGAGAAGTAGAAATTGGAGGAATAGAAGATGGAGGATTCGGAGAAGGAGACTCGTTTTCCTTTATCACAATCACCGGTGTAGGTGTAAGAAGCTCGGGTTCCTTTAAACCTTTTCCACTGCGAGTGGTGATTGCTTTCATCTCCCCTCTTGGATTAGCAACGGTGTTACTCGGAAGAGAACCCGATCCAGAGGCTTGATTACTAGGGAAGAAACTAGCCATCATATTCCTCAAGTCATTCATTTGACTTGCCAAAGTGTTTCGCATATCAGCTCGAAGATCATTCCCTTGCTTCACCATATCTGCTTTCATGTTGGCCATTTCCCGCTGAAGATTTTGCACGATCACATCATTAGTCCTCATGTAGGTTTCAACATCTTGATGTAATGCGATGGGTTGGTTGGGAGGAGCATTGTAGGCGGGTGGTTGATAAGCAGGTTGTTGGTAAACTTGGTTATTTCTTTGAGGTGGATATGGGTTTCTTTGGTTTTGATATTGATTTGGAGCACGTGGTTGGTTTTGATTGTTGCGATTGAGGTTGTTCGGGTTTTGTGGGGAAAACCAGGTGGTGAAAGAAAGTTGTTTGAGCGATAGCTGAGCAAGTTGCGGTCACCTTGAGGACGTGTTTGATAGCCTCCCGTAGAATAGGTACCATTGGCGGCATACACATTTTCCGGATTGTCGTGAGTCAAAGGACAATCGGTGTATGAGTGAGATCCCCCGCATATATCACAAGATTGAGTCATAGAATTGGCTTGGGCAGTGATAGCTTTAGTGTTATTGGCGGCTTGGAGAGCAAGTGATTCAACAAGCGAAGTAAGCTTATCATGTCTCTTGTCGCTCTTATTAGTGCTAGCACTAGCCACATTGGTCCGAACACTCTTGGTTTGCACTCTAGACTTGTTCTCAATAATATCCCAAGCGGCATTAGAAGACTTAACCAAACGATTACCCCCCGAGGCACTATTTAGTGAATCTTGATCATTCATGCTTAAACCATTATAAAAAGTATTAATTTGGTGCACTTTGGTAAAACCATGTTGTGGGCACTTTCTTAAAAGTTCTTTAAAACGGTCCCAAGATTCACTAAAAGTCTCATCGTACTTTTGTTCAAAAGTAATGATTTCATTCCGCAAAGCGGTAGTACGAGAGGGTGGGAAAAAGTAGTTTATGAATTTGGTCTCTAAGTCCGTCCATGTAATAATACTTTGTGGCGGTTCCTTATCAAGCCAATGTCGGGCTTGTCCCTCTAAGGAGAAAGGAAAAAGTTGCAAGCGAATTACCTCTTGTGAAACCCCATTGAATTTGACCGTATTCGTGAGTTGAAGGAACCTTTTGATGTGGTCATGAGGAACATCAATGGTACGTCCCAAGAATGGTTGAGCATAGACCATTTGAATAAAGCCGGATTTGAGCTCAAAGTTGTTGGCTCCAATCGCGGGCATGACAATAGCATCGTGGTTGCCCTCTACATGTGCTTGCAAAAGTTCGATCATAGGACGATTGTCCGGTAGAGGTTCATTGTTGTTATTATTCATGTTGTTTTGAGGTGGATTATTATTATTGTTGTGTACACCGGCCATGTCTAAGTTATCGAGAGTCTCGGGCTCTTGATAAGACGTTGATCGAGTGCGCATACACCTGCAAATGAACTAACAAAGCAAGAAATATTTTTGGTTTTTTTTATGTTTTTTAATTTTTTTGTATATTTGAAATTTTATATTTTTTAGGATTTTTGAAAATTTTAAAGCAAGGAAAATAACGTTCAAAGATGAAAGGATCCCAAAATCCAACGCGTCTCTCACTTAAACCCTTTAATCTTAACGAAAAGAGCCGGCAGCGGCGCCATTTAATACTTGGGTTTTCTAAGTATCAAAGTTCGTTGTTCCAAATCTCTTCGAATTGATTATTGGTAGAAAGTGCGACTCAATTGTTCTTGGTGGAAGATAATTTTGGGTTGTTTATCTATTTTAAACTAATGGTAAAATGAAAGTGTCGTTGAGTAAAGTAAAAGCTTTAAAGGTTAATCTAAAATGACGAGTTAAAAATAAATGCTAAAAACTTAAAGACAAAATTAGAAAACTACTTGAAAACTTAATAAGTCTAAAACTTGAAAATTTTATAATACAAGAAATTAATCCATCGGAATCTGATCGGAATGCTTGGTCGGAAAGTATGATCGGAATGTTGGAAAATATCACTAATCGGAATACCAAAAATAACACCACAGATCGGAATATCAATAAGTCCTTCAGTCGGAATGATAGTGCAATCGGAATCCTGTCTGAATATTGTGAAACAGTCTCAATCGGAATGTCTTAAAATCAAGCTATCAGAATAAGGCAAAATTACTCCAGTCGGAATATCAAATAATCCCACGGTCGGAATGATAAAACCCCTTTCCGATCTTAGTGATCGGAATACTAATGATCAAATCGGAATGTTTAAAACCCCTTTCCGATCTAGTGATCGGAATAAAGAGGGCCAATCGGAATGCCTAATAGGAAAAGGGTTTACCCTTTTCCGATTAATTTGGGATTCGAAAATAAGCAAAGTGATAAGCTATTTTTGATAAGCTAACACCAAAACTTCACCAAATCAGAAATGAAATAAACTAAATAAGCTCGAATAACAACTTTTCCAACTTAAAATAAGCAATCTTTTAAATCAAACCATAAAAAGATGAAATTTTTTAAGAAAACTTTCAAAAAGTAAATAAGCTAAACATACAAGTAAGCCAATAAGCACAAAGATCTTAAAGCTTAACCGTTTGAAAGCTTATGTAGGAATATAAAGATCAACTTTTTAATCACGAAAACATCAAGATCAACACGGATCATATATATTTCGCACCAAAAGTAAACTAAAATCAAAAAAGGTAGAAGGAGATTAATGAACAAAAAGCTTAACTTGAACTTGATTAATGAAATCAAAAATACAAAAAACTTAATCTTGAAAGATTAAAAGAAAGAAAAGATGAAAATTTAGTAAGAGAAAGTTTGGAACTTTCTCTCTCTAAAAACTAGAAAAAAATGAAAAATAAAAAACTAGCTAACTCCCCTCCTAATGTGATTAGGAGGGTATTTATAGGGAAAATGGGAAGTGCATGTGTGGTGTGCTTCCTTCTTTCTTTTCTTCTCGACTCGATTTAATTCTTTGTCTTTTCTCGACGTCGTCTCGGGATTGAACTTGTCTTAATAATTTTCTTCTTAAATTTAGACTTGAGTTCTTCGACTTTATTAAACTTCCGTCTTTAGGCTTTTTCTTCGATAATTCTTCAGAATAGGTCTTGGACATCCGTTCTTTAAGCACTCTTGATCTCTTGACTTCGTCTTTTCTCGTTTTCTTTGATAAAAGTCCGTGAAAGCCCGTGTTTTCTTACTTTTTCATCTTTTGGTCCTAAAACACAATAAAAACACAAACCACGCATAATTCCGAATTTTACGACATAAGTCACACGTTTTGGTCTTGTTAATATTAGAAATAAGGGGTAAAAGGATAAGTGTTTTCACACTTATTAATCAATGAGCATGATATTGGTTCCTTCAGCAATACCCTATTGTTCGGGTACCACATCACTAAGAACATATAGTCCAGGGTCAACTTCAACTGTTAAATTTGTTGAAGCATCACACCCTGATGCAGACTTAGAGTGAAAAATGAAAGAATTTGGTAATGAATTTAAACTTAATGAACATGCCAATGCTGACTCCACACTACTGAGTTGAGGGTGGGCTCGTTCTTCGCCCTTATCCCCTAAAGAGGTTGGGACATGGGTTGCCTGCGGGGCCTCTTTATGCATACCAGATTCTGTTGGAGTATAATCTGATGGCTGGTTAGGGTTCTTGTCCTTGGCCTTGGAGGACTTCAACTTCTTAGAAACATGGCCTTGGGAGGCATCAAATACATCCTTTGAGGTATTATATGTGTTAAGTGCCCTCGTTCTAGATTCAATCTTGGATTGTAATGTATTTGTTGATAATAACTTCTTCCTTGATCCAGTTTTAGCTCTAGGTGTTTTGCCTTTGGAATCCATTTTCTAGTTGGAGAAGTGTTCTTGTAAGCTTTGAACACCACTTTCCCTTCAACTGAGCAAATGGCCATCATGGGTGGTGTGAAAGAGGGGTCAACAGTACTAACCAGAATTGTCTATTGCTTAACCCTAAAAATTGGTACTGATAGTCTAGTACCCTGGTGCTGGAGGTGTAAATCCTAGAGGTGGTCAGCAGACAAGAGAGAGAGAAATCTTGTATAAACAATATTTTTCTCTCTTGTGCATTTCTCCAGCTTTCCAAGGTGATCCTTGTAATTGTGAATTAATATTGGACACCCAAACACATGTAAGAATTTTATGTTTGTAATTCTCCCCGTGAAGACTTTATAGGGAGTCTTCATGTGTCTATTCATAGTGATGGACCTATTTTGAGTGTTGCGAGCAGTGGCTACGACAACAGTAAAAAATTCTTAGAGAGGGCTGATCCAGCAAGCATTGTTCTTGTTGCTTCAATCAGAGTTATGTACCTTCTTTCAGCTACACCATTTTGTTCAAGTGTGTAAGGAGATGCGAAATTTTTTGAAATTCCTTTGTCATCACAGAACTTGATTAGTGAGTGATTTCTTTATTCAGTACCATTGTCAGTCCTGAGTTGCTTGACATGAGTGTCATTTTGATTTTCAACTCTTTTGATGAAAGACATGATGGTTTTTGGTGCATGACTTTTCTTCTTCAGAAAATATACCCAGGTATATCTTGAGAAACTCATCAACAATGACAAGTGTATATTTTTCATGTCAAATATCCCTCAGTGATACTGGGCCAAATAAATCAATGTGAAGAAGATGAAGACTTTCTTTAATTGAGAAAGTTTGTTTTGTTTTGAAGTTGGCCTTATGATGCTTCCCTTTCTCACATGCTGAACATGGTTTATCTTTTGAATATACAAGAGAATGGAGACCAAAAACAAGATTTTGTTTTACCAGTTGATTGATTGTTTTGAAGTTGAGATGTGAAAGTCTCTTGTGCCAGAGCCAGTTAGTGATATCTAGTGATATCTGAAGCTTTAGCAAAGAAACATGTTTCCTAAGTAGAGCTCATGTCCATGACATAAACATATTTGAATCTAGAAGAAATCATCACAACTTCATGATTGGAATTGAAGATTGTACCTTTTTGTAATCTAACAGAACTAAGTATTTGGCATCACAAAGTTTACTGATGTTGATGAGGTTGTGCTTCAATCCATTCACATGTGTCACCCTTATAAAAGTTATACCATTGCATTATACTGTACCATATCCTTCAGTAATGATGAGTTATCACCAAACACTACTTTAGGACCTTGTCCCTTCTTATACTTGTGCAAATAACTTTTAGTACCAATCATATGCCTTGAGCAGCCACTGTCCAGGTACCAAATTGGCTTCCTGAGGTCACTATGAACAAGTTAAGGAAATGGTCAGTTTTGTTTAGAAACCAACCTTTGTTAGGTGGGAGTATTAGATCTTACAGGTGTTCTAGATATGATGATGGTCCTTGATGAGGATAATGGAAAGGAATGTTCACCTCTTCTGAACCACTCTATGACATTGTGGTCAGATGTAGTGTGGACATTGCTTCCACAAGTTCCACAAGTTTCACAACATTTAGGAAAGTGATAACAGGATTTAAGAATTTATCCGGGCAAATCTTTCATTATCATAATATTTTACTACCTAATATTAACAAAATGATAAGACTAAGGGGGTGTTTGGGATTGCTTATTGAAAAAAGATTATGTGTTTTGAAAATGAATAATCAGATAATCAACAATTAAAAAACATAATTTTGAGAAATAGTGTTTGGATTTGATTATGTTATTTCAAATCTCAAAAATCAGATTAACATTTTTTTAGTGTTTGGCAAAGATTATTTGTTTAATTGATAAGTAAAAATATAAAACGATTGAAATAGACTTATTTTGCTTTTCTTCATTTTAAAAATGAAATAAGTATATAATCTAGTTCCAAACGCAATCCCAAACACCCTTAAAGACAAAAAAAAACCATAGAAATCGGATTATATAACAAAAACATAAAAAGAAGAAAAAAGGAAATATAAAAGAGAAAGGGGGAAATAAGAATAATAATACCATAAAGAGATCGGTGAGGATATGAGTGGGGAGAAAAGAAAGATCAGAAGAGATGTTTTGAATATTTGAAACTGTTGAATCGATTGCTAGTGAAAGCAGAGAAGGCGGAGGAGACTTCATTCCAAATTATGATGATTATGCTTCTTTTTTTATTTCTTCCCACCCACTATTCTTCTTGTTTATATTTCCTCTCCCTTTGATTGATTTGTTAAGCCAACCTGACTGACTTTCAATGGATTTTGATTTATCTTATCTTACCACCCCGATTTGACCAGAGACAAATGTTCAGAAAAAAAATTAGAAAATATAATTTTGACCCGAGAGACCCATCAAAGAAACAAACTTTTGTAATTCGTTTTTGAGTTAAGTATATTTTTGTTTTTTTATGGTTTGTCGGATATAACGGTTTTGGTATAAAAGTTTGAAAAGTAACGGATCTAGTCCTAATTCATTGACCTGTAACACTTTTAGTCCCACATGTTAATTGACTAACATTTGACTTGTTTGTAAGAGGGTAAACTGGTCTTTTCACTTTAATATGAACATCTAACAAATAATGGGGTTTGTCAACACATAATCACAACCCATTTTACTTTCATTTATGAACTCACCAAAATCATCCCTATACAAACAAAAGCTATAACTCTCTTATCTTTCCCAACCGCCGGCCACCACTCTACCAATAACCTCTGACCACCACTCTACCAATAACCTCCAACCATCACTCTACTGATACCACTCTACCAATAACCTCCGATCATCACTTACCAGTAATCTCCGGTTACCTCTCCATCATGAACATCAATCACAATTAACTAAAAAAAACTTTAGTTTTAGAAAATAAATAAACTAACATCATACTCTCAAATCTCAGTCAACTCCCTTCACTTCTGTCAACCTTCATTTCATTCCACTAACTCCATATTATAACTCCATCGGATAAATCCACTAACATCTTGATCGAACTTTGATTTTATTAAAATCTGACGTCACCACTCACCACATATCTGGTAACCGACGTCACAACACACTACTACAAGATCTCCATCACAAATACTCACTGCAATTTAGGTGTCACGATGATCACGAATCTGACTTTGATTATGCGTGTGAACTTTTGTTTAAAAGTTATCTTGAGGCGGGGTAGTTGATGAAGAATGTGATTGTTTAATGGGTTTGTTAAGGTTTTGAAAATGCTTCATGGATCTGATGGGGTTTATCACTTCGTATAAATGTTGTTTTACATTATGTTCTTAAGATCTATCATTAAAAGAAAAGGAAGAAAATGAAAGTAAATGATTTCACTCCAAAGTGGGAGGAAATCATTTACTTTCAAACTTATCCAAAATACACTAATTTTTCATTCATTTTCATTCATTTTTCTTTATTAAACAACTCAAGAACACAACTTTTTTTAGTTTCACTTCTTTTCTTTTCCTTTTCTTTACTATTTATTTATTTATTATATTATATATATTATAACGAAAGTAGGGTATTTTACCCATCATACATCATTATCCGATGGTATTTTAGTTAGTTTGTGTAAATTTAACAGTTAAAGTTAATCAAACTAACGTTTGAGAACAAAAGTGTTACGGGTCAATCGAAATATAACTGAATCAGTTATTTTTTAAATGTTTAGATCAAAACCGTTATATCTGGCAAACCACAAAGACCAAAAATATAGTTAACTCTTTATTTTTTCTAAATTTTAAGTTTTTTATAAGGTTTTCCTAATGCAAAGAAACAAATTTTGATGAAAAAGAAAATAGTGCATATAATTGCATTAAATCGCTATTTTATGCATAAAAATGCGTTTTTTATAGCCAACTTTTTATTGTGCACTAAACTATAACAAGTTAGAAGAATGTTAATGTTTCTATGCTTTTCTTCAGATTTTCTATAAAAGTTGATAAATACTGCTCCTTCCGTCCTAAATTTATAATCCTTTCCCTTTTTGGATATTTCAAAATTATTGTCCTTTACCAAAAATAGATAAAGATGTTTGGTTACGTTTACTATATTACTCTTACTTGAAATTATTATTGCAAATTATAAGAAGACTTTAATTAATTAGTTAAGGGTAAAATTGTTATTTTGTCAAAAAGTAAGAGATAAAATTGTAAAAAGACACTTTTTTTAAACTGTGTTTTTTTTATCGGAGGACAATAATATTAGAACGAAAGGACTATGCTTTTAAAGAATAAAATAAAATTTTAAAATTGTTTGAACATATTTATACATATTTACCTTTTCTTAAGATAAAAGTAACTTTTTAAAAGTAAACAAAAAAATAAATTTTTTTCCTTAAATTTTAATTTTGGTAAAATTGAAACTTTTATTTTTTATCTTTAGAAAGCGTAAAAATGTTTAAAATATCTCTAAAACTTTTTCGTGCTTTTGAAAAAAGTATAGTTTTTATTAACATTTTTAAAAAACGAAACATAAAATTTTCAACTTTGAAACTATTTTTGAGAAAAAATGCAAGTTGAATTTTTTACAATTTTTTTCGAAAATATGATTTTTTAAACAGAAATTTGACAGTCGCTAGTATAAAGAACTAACGTTGTAATAATAAAACAAATGTTCGTGACTTTAACATGTGCCACGTAGGACTAACAGGTGATGTTAGTAATATTGACGAGTAACCAATAAGTTTGGATGGTGAAAATGGTATTTTATCCACCATATTAGTAACTTGTAAAAATTTTGTAAACCACGTTGATAATTTGTGGCTTTAAGCAAAAAAATACACTAATAGGATCCCTGTGTGCAATGGCGAACTTAAGAGTTTTTCATAGGGTGTATACATACTTGATCTTTTCGGGTTGGAATTTTTTTATTGAGTTCTTTTGTATTTCGTATTTTCTTGATTGGTTTGATTTATGTTTGTAGTTAGAATCAAAATATAGCTATTAGAAGTACATCATTGTTTCTAACGAGGTGATCAGGCTCGTGCGTTGCACACGATTTGTTGATACAAAAGTTGGATTATACCGTGATAACCCATATTAAGGGAAATTCGGGTATTTAGGGCTCTGGCTCCCGCACCAAATGAAATTTTTTGAGGACCCTGCACAATGAAAAAACATCATTTTGCTTACTGTAGGATTGTCTCCCACGATTAACCTTCCGCGTGAGAGTAAGTAATCGGTTTGATTTAGTAATCGGTTAAGGTTTAGAGATTGTGAGAATCGTACCTTTGAAGGAACCATGGGGTTCTTTTTATAACCCATAAAGCCCAAGTAGGGCTTCCTAAAACTTGCGGCCCAAGATAAGTAGATATACTCAGGATCCTTATCACTTAAATAAAGAGAGTATATATTCCCTAATCTTGGGTAATTCATAGTCCTATTTAGACCATGATTATTCTGACCACAACCGTGTGCCGCCAGGCCACGGTCCACTCGAAACTGTGTGCGTCTACCTTCCATCAGGCCCTTTGGGCTGATGTCGGTGCCCCAACCCATTCATGATTGGTAGGTTACAAGAAGTGACCGCGGGTCGGGCTATATGGCTCGACTAGGCACTATAAATCATCATGTCCCCCCAGTCTAGTAGTCATTGTCGTAGCCGTGACTACTAGACTATCGGAAGTGAAAAAATTCATACGGACGTACCGCATGACAAGGTATCATATAGATGCATAGAAAGAACACATAGTCGTCGTGTAGTCAGATAGTAGCATCACATAGGTGCAACCATAAACAAGTAGCAATGACCAACCGTACCCACGTAGAAACATGTGTAACTTCGTAGGTAAAAGGTCTGTAAAAGGAACAAAGTAGGGCCCGTTCTAGAGCCACACAGGAAAACTGGCCAATAAGACACGTGGGTCTGTTCAACTACCCACACAACCCTATATGTTGGATCGAGATAGTGGTTACACATGTCATCCATCAGACGGTACACATGAATCGAGGCAACACTATATATACACTCAGTCGTCACCGTTTAACTTTCACAATATAAACCATTTCCACCACTGTTGAAAAACACAACCTCCGCACCTTCCACTCTTTCCACGGGTCTACCTTTCTCCAAGTTAGCACACCACGCCCTTAACATATTAGTTATAAAAATGGTTAGGGATATCGTCACTATTTATTCTGCCCTCTAGGAAGTAGATGATCAACGGCTCATGGAACTTTGCTCTGAATACTATATATTCGATGATCTTCATCCCTAAATCCCGGACGAATTATAAGCAATCATTGATTGTTCAGAGGGTCAAATATGTTTACATTCTAGGCTATTTGATACGTATAATTACTATATTACTTTCTCTAGGTTCTTAGTAAACCTTTTAGATTACTACGACCCCACTTTGATAAGTGGACTGTTATGTAACACTCCCAGATTGGTCAAAATGCAGCGGAATAGTACTTGGGATGTTACTTGGTGGATCGATAGCAAATAGTATACATAGCATGATCATAAAGTATCATTTAAATATATTACACGAATCAAATGTGCAAATTAAATAAATTGTTTGAAAGTCAACATTTATTATTTTCCCAAATAGTAACCCTGCCCTGATGGTAAATATGATGCCTCCTATATGATGTTGGAGGTACAAGTGCACATAAACCTGTTTAGTTACCTGATAAAACATATAAAGAAAAATGTGAAGGTTAACACGAGGTTGGTGATTTCACAGGTTTAATTTAAAAGTATTTATATGCAAAACACCACGAAGATAGTAGAGCAATAAGGTACATACTATAGTAGTTCCTATTGCCTGTAATAAAAGCTAGACAGTAGTAACCAGTGCCTATAGGGTCATCTGGCAAGTAGCCCTAAAAATCTGACAATGTTACAAGTCTGTTGGCGTGGCCGAGGCACAGTGAGCGCTACTCACGCAGACGGGGACAGTGAATCCCAAATAGATCTATCTATAACATTTCACGCTTCCATAGTTAACTATTATAGTCCACGGGTAATGGGTGAACACAATAGGCAGGAATAAAGTTGTTGTCTTGATAACGCTCGAATCTAACATGTTTATATGAGCGTATTTGTGGTGTTTATGCATATATATATGTGATTATTATGAACATATGATACTTAATGATGCTTATTTGTTATTGTAGGTTCATCAATGGTTACATCACGATAAATGAAGAAAAGACGTGAATTAGAGGTGAAAAGATGAACGAGACATGAAAGTGTAGCTCTCGTATGATAAATAATACAATGATAAGGAGTCTCAGAAAGTTTGGAAGAAAGAAAGGTGGAAGAAACAAAGAAGAAGGACTAGAAGGGAAAAGTAGGAAAGTTGGCCCAGTTGCCACCGACAACATGATTGCTGCCGCCGACAAATCTACATCCATTTGCCACTACCGGCAAATCAATGCCCAGTTTCCACCGACAACACTTCTGCTGCCGCCGGCAAGTTGCTCAGACAGATTTAGGAAAAGTCACATTAAACATATCTTCCACTTCTCCAAGTTACCTTAAACACTCCAATTAAAGTCCATAACATCAAAAGACCGATCATTTTCTCTTCATTACTCCATTCCCTGGAACATTACTCACCTTTAGCTCCAAGAAAAGTGCTTAGTGGCCAAGCATAATTCAATTATAAATAAGACCCATGGGGTAGTCTTTATAATCATCTCATCTTTTGTAGCCTCAAACCATTCCTATATTTCTGTGATTTTGATATCACCTCTCACCCAAGTGGTGCGGGTGGATTTAGTAGCCATGTAAATGTAATAAACCATTGGTGATGTAGAGAAGAAAACCATACACCATAAACAATTCAATCTCCAACAATCCTCATTCCCAAACACCCCTAAAAGGCTCTATTCTCTCACCAAGAGGTTGATGTCCAAGAAGGTTATGGGTAGGAAAAATTGTATATTGGTTGTTCTATTGGTTAGAATCATTTGGATACTTGGTAACTATGGATTCTAATGTTGGGTAACTTCTTCTTTATTATTCAATGTAGTTTATGTTCATGTTCATAGTGATTCTTGTGTTTGTGATATTGTGAATGTTGTGATACTTGTATTGTTTATATGATAACTTGTGATAAATGGATGTTTGGATTTTATTAGTGCTTGTCATTAAATTGTGGTGATAACATTATATTTGGTTGAATTAGAACTTGTTCTTGTTTGTCAATTTGGTTAATCATTGTTGAGTCTATATGTCGAAATTATTCTTAACATGGTTGATGTCAATTCATTAATCGATAAATGATTTGGTCTTGTGCTTGTGAAGATTGTGCAAGAGACTTAATAAACATAACAAGTAATGGTTTAATCTAGATTATAGGTCGAAAGGAGTCTTTTGAATATATTGTTCTAATCATCTTTCAAGTAAATGGAACTTATCAAATTGATAACACCAAGTCTATGGGCCGAAAGAATTCTTGTTGTTATTGTTTTAGGCATAAGGCTCATGAGTGACCACTTGATTGAGACTTATGTATACTTGCTTTATAAAGCACTAGTGTCTTATTATTGGTTCTATAGGTCGAAAGGATTACCTTTAATATGTGTTCCAAACTAATCATCCTATTGTCCATGTGATCATTTGACTATACTTGTATGTTCTTTGTGTGCTAGTGCCTTTAACAATTCTCATGGTGGTGTGATCGTGACAATCATACTTACCATTGTTACAAACAACTACACTTGAGTATAACCAAGTCCCATGGGACGACCTTGACTTCCCAACCTAATTGCAACATGACTAGAGTATACTTGCTCGAATTTGTGTTCCTAATTATGTCGGTAATTCTTGTTATAAATTTAAAACCCAATGCGTGGAAAGATTGCATATCAAGTTTTTGGCTTCTTGTCGGGGGTTTGTAATTGCATTCTTTTAATATACCCGTATGAGCATATCATGTCTGTAAATGTTTGCATATTCAAAATGTGACATGTTTTCTCCCCCAGTTTAGTATAAAAGCAGTAAAGTATGGGGCCATGAACTCACCTCAGTAGTAATGTAGTAGTGGTATAATCACTGAATAACTGGCCATAATATGATCACGAAGCAATAGAATTACCTAAGTAATTTAAGTGGGTCTCAGTAAATGCACAACAAAAAGTACATATAAATGCAGCTGATGAAAATGCATGACAATAGATTTTATTAATTTGTTAACCATAATAAGTATTTAACTTATAGTGAGTTATCGAAACAAGTACACCTTTTATTTAATAAAGTATGTTTACCTTATTTTTAATCGTAAGAAGTAAAATGAATCAAATAAAATGATTTCTATTTAATTAAGACTTATAAAAATATAATGTTTCATAAAAGTCCTTGTAGTTTCAAATGTTTAATATTAGTCCTCCGGGTTACACAATTTTCTGTATAAACCTTTTAGTTTATTAATTAAATAAATATTAATAAAACTTTAGTTAAATTGCACTTATATCAAAGAAATAAAAGTTTCCAGACAGGCCCTAGGGCTTATAACACATTCAACAAATGGCAGAAAATACCCCTAGTTTTTGTCCGTTAAGTTTAATTGCAAGTTTAGTCCTTATTCGTTATATATAATTTCAAAACCGCCCCTAGGGCTTACTAATCTTTCGGCTAATGACATAAAACATCCCTAGGGTTATTAAGTTTCGGATAGTGACTAAACAAGTCCCCAGGGCTTGTTTAAGATTCGGCTAATGTCACAGTTAGTCCTTAGGGTTTATTAAGTTATAACAAGTTACAAAATAAGTTTCTAGCGCTCGTTTGATTTTTATGAAATGACAAGAATGGTCCTTGGGTTTATTTAGGTTTCGGTTAGACTTAAAACACCCCTTTAACTTATGAATGATTACAAAACAACCCTTATACTTTATAATAACTCACGAAAATAATTAATAAGTTTGTGACTTACAAAATGAGCTTATACTTTCACCATATGACATATTTGGCACAAAAAGTAACCAAATAGTGTTGTGAGGGTTTAATGGGCTCGGCTTGGCCCATTAATGGTCCGGTTTGTCTTGGGCTCATATGAGCTTATTCTTTAGGCTTAACTAAGTCTAAGGAAATTATATAAACATCTAATCTAAGCCAAATTAGCTAAATAAGTCATTGGGCCTAGTGGGCTTCTTATTTAGGCTCGACTTATAAATAAGCTGTAGGTTTGGGCTTATGGGTTTCGTGGCTTATGAGATTACTTCTAAGGCTTATCTCACTAGAGCTTCTAAGGCTATAATCTATCCATGTTTACTAGTTTATTTAGGATTTAGGCAAACTATGTTTTATAGTTTTCTAGGTACCATTTTAGATCTAAGAAAGGATATATAATAGCATAACTTAGATTCAAAATGAACATGATACCTACTCAAACAAAATAAGTTGTGGGTTTATAGCTCTTCCTAGGGTTTGATTTATCAAGTTTTTACGTATGCATGATGTTTTCTTTAAGGTTTCCATAGATGCACTAGTTTACACGTGACATGGTTTACATTTCTCATGTTTTATAAAGATGTATGAATGAAGATAAGGGTGATGTTACTTACTTGTAAACTAGGGTGATGAAATAGGGAAGAAATGAAATAGTAGCCTTGAAATCACAATGATCTATGCGAATGGAGTCTATCACCATAACCTAGGACCTCTTAACTTGCCTTGATGATCAAGATTGATGTAGTAGAAGTGAATGCTAGCACATATGGTGCTGACAAAGATCTTGGGTATTGAATGAGGATTGAATGTGTTGTATGTGTGTGTTTAATGTAATTCGAGAGTGAGAAAGTGATATGAGGGATTGTGTTTGTGTGTTATGTTTATATCCGAGTGAGACAGAGTGAGAGGTCTTGTGGTTCGGTTTTGTACACGCCAAGAGGGAAGAGAGGAGGATCAAGGTTAGATTTACTATGTACTTCCATATCCTAGGTTAGATTATGAAGGTACCATTCCTTAATTGCTCAAACATGTACATTTTGCCTTTGGTATATGTTTAGCCGTCGCATAAGGGTCAAGAAGGGACAAGATGTATGCTAATAGTGGAGACCTTAAATGGTTATGTTGTACATGGTTGAATATGGCATGAGTTGGTAAATTAAGTTTCTAGAAGACTAAGTATGGTGCACATATGGTATTCTGCTAGGATTTGTATATAGGGTAGATTTGTGTTTGCTTTTGGTGAACTTATAAGGTTACTAATGATCTAGGTAAGTTCATGTAAGTCTAGGTTTAAATCTAAGGTGATTAAGTCAAGGTTTAAGGTTTATAGTGAAAGTATAAGTAGTATACATAGAATATATAGTTTTAGTAAAACAAAATGTATGAATCTTATTAAAATGTATAAAAATTGATAAGTGTGAAGTTGAAATGTACAAATGTGGCTTTTGTTGACTTGTAGAATTATTTATAGTGTAATGAGAATATATATACATATATCTTGTAATGAATTTAGGTACTTGGTAAATTTAATTAACTGTGATCATGGTTTTAGATATATAAAATCTAAAATAGTATAATGTAATGCTCATGAGTTCCATGTGGCTTAAAAGTCGTCAAAGTGATCAGTGGAATTCTTGTATGCTAATATTTATATAAAAATAATATAGAGAGTTCTTGTGATCAAATATGTGAAATGGTACTTAGATAAAGTATGATGTGAATGTTAGATAAAAATATCTAATGCAAAGGTGGTGATATATATTAAAATCATGAGGTGACGTGTATAGTGATGTCATCCTAAAAATAAAAATAAGGGGTTTTACACGTTACATGATAATTATAGCGTGTCATCAAAGCATGCAAGGTAAATGTCCTAAAACATAAATGACCATAAGGAAAGCCAGAATCAAACATCGACCCCCAAACATAAACTCAAAAGATGCATAAAGTAAATGAAGTGCAAAGGGATAAGAGTGTAAGGCGGCTCCCATCCTACACGTCCTCTCCATGCTCGAGTCTGTTCTTGGGTACCTGTCGTTTGGGTCATGGAAAGAAAACATACGGGTGAACAATACGCTCAGTGAACGGATATATTACAATGAAATGAATAGCATAAACTTAAGCAAAGTATGAAGTGAAAGTATGAGTGATAGTGCAGCGGAATAATGTAAGTCCTGGAAAACCTGGTGTATGGTTTATAGATTGGTTTATATTCTAAAAATACTATGTTTATATCATAAAAACTGTATTTTAAATATGCCTGGAGCCCATATTGGTCATGAATTATCAACGTGCATTAATACTTAGAGGGGTGACCTCATTATGCAATTAGAGGGGTTGCCTCTAATTTAAAATAGTCTGGGTGGAGGGATCAGCTCCATGTAACGGATGCAAGGCACACACCACAATTACCATGTAATCTTGCTAAACTTGTCCTAGGTTGCACCCATTCGCCCCACATGATAATAATAATGGCCAATAATTTAAAGGGACGTCGCGAGCAATCACTCTCGACGCAGAAGAGTGATAACACCGGTGCCTCAAGTGTTATGGTTATGGTACCTCCATAACTAGGTGGAACATGGTCATGCATGTATATAGCTCAGGCAGTTTAAAATGATAACATATAAATTACTGAAAAGTTTTATGTAAATACCGGGGAAAACATATGGAAGCAAACGGGGAATCCTAATCATAGAAAGAGAATACCCATACTAAAGGACGGAATATCCGTACCTTGTGTCCAGTAATGAGGATGAAAACGAATGTGGATGGATTACTCCGACTTCACGATAGCTACATAATAAAAGGGGCATGAATGAGTTGTCTGTTTAACTTGTACTTACGGATTATTAGTTTACTTGACGTGTTCTTAACTTGTTTTACGTGTTCTTGTTTTATCATGTGATTCTTAGTGTTTCATGTTTTATTGATTAGTTTATTTCATGTTTTAAGTGTTATAGTTCTTGTTATAACATAATAAGAAACTTTCTAAAAATAGCAGGTTTATATATATAGTAACTTTCAAAAAATAGCAGGTTTCCTTAAATAGTAAGTTTCCAAAAATAGAAAGTTTCCATAATTAGTATGTTTTCATATTTAATATGTTTCAATATTTAGTATGTTTCCATAAATAGTAATAAGCTTATTAAATAAGTAAATGATATAAGCTATAGTTTTAATAAGCATATTATAAGCCATGATTATTATATAGTAAAGTTTATTAATATTAAATACTTAGTCTTAACATATGATTATTAGTTAATAATAATAATACATGATATTATAAGTAATTATTAATTAATAATATTACATGATTTATTAATTAAAATTTACTTTAAAAAGATTACTGTATAATTAAATTAAAGCATGTTATTAATTTAATTAAACCTTAGTTATAATATAATTAATTTATTAAGCTAAGTTCTCAATTAAATTAGTTAATGTAAATGTACTTATAACATGAATAATTATTTTTAATAATTATTATAACATATAGTTTATTTAAAATGGCCATGTAATTTATATCATGATAATTATATTTAATAATTATATCTTAAGTTTCATGAATTATTTTATTAAAATAATTTTAACATAGGTCCATGGTAATTTAATTAATAATACATGTTAAATTAATTAAATTAATAGAAAGGGTAATTTAATAAAATCATCCGCGTGTACCCGAGCCCTAAATCCTGAGTTATCGAGATACCCGTCTCGATTGCACTTAAACAAAACAAACCGAACACCAAAACCAACACCACAGCCGGCGAATATGGTTTTTAACCGACGGCGAAGCAGCCCTTGGCTGCAGCTGGTTGCCACTGATGGCTCAGGGTACCCACCGCCTGAGTTGGGTTTCCCCTTCCGTGACCAAACTTCCCATCGAGAGCCTTAAGACTCTCAGTTCTCGCTGTTATTAACCAACAACCCCTGTTGAGGTGTTGGTGCTTGTGGCTGCCAAAGGAAAACCACCATCGACCCAATAAGGGTGCGACTGGTTGGATAAAAATACCACCGAGAGTCTTGGGACTCTCAGTTTGTGTGCACAACTGAACCAAAACCAACCAACCCGAATTCATTCATGGCTTAATCTTTTACTTAACATGTATTCATAAGATTTAATAAATGGATTCATAAATAAGAAAAATGAATTAAAGATTAAGGATTAATTCATTACCAATGCGTAGTGATTAAAGGTTTTAGATACGAACACGAACTCGTAACCAAATCAAAATCAACCAAAAATCTTTCTCTCCCTCTTCTTGATATAACCCGGCGGCAAGAGACAAAGGGTGGCTAGGGTTTTCTTAATTTTATTAAAAAGTGGTAAATTAAATAAAATGGTTAATTCCGTGACATGTAAAATTGATAAATGGGCTGGGCCTAAGCCCTTTTTCTCTTTTCTTGCCGCGGCCAAACACACACACACACATGTGGTTTCGGTTTTTCGTGTTTTAAATAATTTATCAATTATGTTCGTATTTAATTCTCGTGTTTTAATCTTGTCGTGTTATAAACATTATACGTAAATACTTATTAATAATATACGTAGTACTTGTCGTAATTAATTAATATACGTAATACTTGTATTAAATGTTCGTGATACGTGTCATATATTAATTAATAATTATAAAGTTTTAATTTAATCGAGTTTTCATGTATTTAATGTTCATGAGTATTTTATGCGGGTTTTACAACTACATCTTTCTCATTTCCCAACTGTTGATCCCTTTGAATAGATCTATATCATGCTAAGGATTGCACAATAGCTTGTAAACAAACTAGATCACTTGAGAGACTCTTACTAAACTCTAATAAGTTATGCGGAATCTAACTTATAAAAGCAAAGAAGAACAACAGTATACTCTAACTATTCGATCATTTATTAATCGATTGTGGCAAAGGTACATGTAACTCATCGTACCTATGTTCCTTTTATAGTGCAAGGAACCCTAGAATAATCTATTTAGATAGATATATCACATACGATATATTCTCAATATTCTACTATGATAAGTATATCACACACGTTATACTCTCTATATAATCAGAACATATCTTTACTAAAGATATACTCATACTTATCCTATTAGGAGTACTTACATTAACACTAACAGTACTTAGCATGTACCACGTTAATACTAACAGTACTTAATATAACTAACGGTACTTGGTACTTGAACTAACGGTACTTGGTACTTTACAATAATTCCCAAAAATCATTTCCTAAACAAGAATGATAACTTGTTGTCTTCTTCTTTCTTTGTGTGTTTAATGTATAAGAATACATGTCTTTAAACTTCACTTCAAACTTGTATTTAACTTGGTAATCTTGACCTTGTGTACCAACTGGATGTATCAAAACACTTCTTGTAGATCTTCTTCTGATATAATGAACTTCAAATCTTCATATTTGTCTTTCAAAATGTGATCATCTGTGTCTTGAACATTCTTCACAGCAACTATGTTGTCTTCATATGTGAAACTCTGTCATCTTTTAAGCTTTCAGCCCAATAGTCTTTCCCTATTTGATGATGACAAAACTTCCTTGTAATCTTCTTGATCTTGAACATACATGAATCTCCTTGAACATGTTGTTTATGAATCAACATTCTTGCTTGTGTCTTCTCACCTGAAATAAAACAGTTAACAACAAACCAATCTGTATTGGCATCATGATTTTTAGCAAATCATCAGCTATCAACGGATTTGATTTATTCTTTACCATTTAGCCGTACACTCTGGAATAGCCAATACTTTATTCATCAAGAATAAGGTGTACTGATAACCCTACAATTTTTGGTAAACTGTCAACCATTTAACGGATTTGATAGAGTCTTTACCTAGAACCGTTTGCTAGGACTAGCTAACTCTTTTCATTTAAGCATGGCGAGTTAATGACCATGTAGTTTTTAGAAAACTACCAGCTATCAACGGATTTGAGAAGTCTTTACCACAAAACGTTTGCTTATGGACTAGCCAGTTCTTATGTTTGTTAGACATGGTGAACTGAGAACCATTTGTGAAGTGTGAGTGAAAGTCAAACACTTAAGACTCTTTTTCAGCTTCCTCATCTTCCTCCGAATCCTTAATTTGTTGTTTGGTCATTCTGATCAACTCTAAGGCAGCATTGGACTCCTCTGAAACTTCTAGTTGCAGATCCAACATTCTCTCTAGCATTCTCCTTCCAAAAGGATGTCTCTTTTCTTGAAGCATGTAGTAGGTAACATCATCCACATCCAGTGTATGTATCCCACATGATCTATAATATCCCCAATAAGTAGGAACCTGATTCTCTAAATCTTTTAATATTCCTTGATCACAGTTGTGTAGCTCATACATAAACATAAACTCATGTAGCAACAGTGAAACATCATCTCTTCCTTCACTGCCTCCTTGGATATACCTGTGAAAATCTTGAATATCTTGTCTATCAAGTACATAAAGAATGTCTTCCAATAACCTAAACATCCTAAATGTTCCATCTGACCGGGTTATTCCATGAGCTTCCAGTCCTTGATTTGTAGCACATGTCCATCTTGTAATGTATGATCTCTTTCCAAAGATTTATGTATATATGCATTGATCCTCAAATTTAACTACCTTCAAGTACTTTCTGCAGCTCTCATCACTATCACTATCTTCAGTTGTAGTTTTACCTTTCTTCTTTGCTAGTTGCCTTCTCCTAGTTGATCTTTTTCTTCTAGTACCTCTAGAGGTTCCTTCTATTTCAACAGATCCTTCCTCCAAGTCAATATGTACTATTGACTGTGTTTGTACCGTTGATACATCTTCAGTCTTTTCAACACTTTGAGCTTTATCCCCTTCATCCAATTCTTGAGTCTTTGCTTTCTTTGAAGTCTCCTTAGCCTTTTTGTTCTTCCTAGCATAGGTGGTGTTGATAGGTAAAGAACTTCCTTTTTTTCTAGCAGTACTTGCATCATCAAGCTTGGGGGTACTTCCAAATTGTCTTTGTTGTTGCAAATGTTTCTTGGATTCTTCAATGGCTTTCTTATCTGCCTCTGATCCAATCTCAACAAAGTTTAATTTGCTCTTTTTGTGTTGTTCATACAAAGTCTTGATTTCATCAAAATTATTCCTGACTAGATGTACATGAGTGAAATGCTTCACTTTCTTGAGGTAGGCCATCATTTGATTCCTTAATTGATTAGTAGTTGGAGGCTTTACTATTTCTTTTCTTCTTTTCTCAACAAAGAATCTATGTTGCTCCCTGACTAAGTCATCAGTCAACTTTGCTTTTGATCCTCATCATAAGCATCTGTCTCTTCAGCTATTAGAGATTCAACTAGACGTTTACTTGCCTTAAGTTCAGCTTGAATCCTGTCATATTCTTCAATATTCCAGTCTTGCTGTATTCTTTGTGCTTCAAGAAATGCTTGCTTAGCTGCAAGTTCTTCTTGTTGTTGTTCTTCATGGAGTCTTGCTTGTAGGCTATAAGCTACTTCCTCATCATGCTCCATTTGATGAAACTTTTTCATGGCTGTGTTGATATCATCTGAATCACTTTCATTCTCTTATTTTGATTCAGACTGTAGCTTCTTTTCCCCTTTATCCTTTAGGTCAATCTTAGGTTGTTACTTTGTAAACCTTGAAGATCTTCTATCTTCTTCCTCACTTGGTTGTTGACCTGGTATGATAATACCTTTTGTAGCAGGCTTTAGAGTTTGCACCTTCTTGCCTTTATCTTGAACTTTACTGGCAAGGTTTGATTATTTCGCAGATTGATCTTTTTGTACTTGTGGATCATCAATCTTTTTTTGTTGTGGCTCTGTCATTGAAGTTTCTTGAGATTTCATAACTTTTTCTTCTTGCGCCTTCTTTTCGACTTCAGCTAGTCTATCCTTTTCAGCTGAACTTTTCTCCTTGAGACCAAGCAAAAGGTTTGCTAAGGTCTCATCTTCTCTGAATGATGGAGTAGAACTCTCCTCAGAAGATGGTAGTGAAGATCTTTGACCAATAGTACCTGCACCTGAAGCGGTACTTGCACTTGGCTTGACGGTACTTGGGTCATCAGTAGTACTTGGATCACCAGCATTACTTACTTCACCAATAGTAGACACATTTCTATCATCAATTACCAAAGTTTTTTCAGATACCTTATCCTCTTCTAAAGCTCTCCTTTCAATATCCAACTCTTTTGTATTGTCAGACCCATCATCCTTCTTTGAAGTTGGCAGTACTTGGGTTGACTATGTCTTTTGTAGTTGTGGAGTTGTAGTAACAGGAAATGTTTGATCTATCTCCTCAAGCTTCTCATAGAACTTACTCTAATTGGCTTCTTGGAACTTATGTTCTTGTGGTGGTGGTGATTATGGTTGTGGTTACACTATAACCACATCTTCTTCATCTGTTGATGGATTCTGTGATTGATCCTCCATGTTGATATCATCCACATAATGTTCAAAACCATCATTAGCATCAAAAGTTTGTCCCTCAACTGGAATATCAGAAGAAGGTCCTGCTTCCTCTAAATTCCTCCCCTGTTTGGTTATATTAAGTTGTTTTCTCCTGAAGGGCTTTTGCTTTTGCTTATTTATCTAAGCTTTTTGAATTACCCTGTGTTGCCTGATCCAAGGAGTTGCCATGATCCTATGCTTTTTGAGCTTGGCTTCCAGGTCTGCAATTATTTGATCTTGTACAAGCTTTGCCTCTTGCAAATCCTTAACCTGTTTAGATAAGCTTGTACACAAAGTATTTAAATTTGTAACATCCAACACCTCTTTTGCCCTTGCTTGTGGAGAACCACTAGCAGCATGTGAAGTAGCAGGTGTGTGGATCATCTCATCAGAGATGGGTTCATCATCATTATGATGAGAATAAGAAGTTTAAACTTCTGTAGAGGGTTGGGGACTGTGATGAGAGGGAGTTTGTTGAGGTTCACTAGCTTGACTAGGATCCTCACCCTCTGTGTTAGCCTCTTCTACTAACATGTAGCAAACAATGGTGTTATAGTCCTTGTGAATGTACTACCTTTCTTTGATAAGAAAGAAAATGTTCTCTTAGAGAAAGTAGGGACATCCCATGTGTCTAATAAGGTAGGCAGGTTAGGGATTTGGTCTTGAATTAGTGCCTGAATAAATCTAGGATACATCAAAAATTTCTTAGAGGCATCTAAATTCCTATTCATACCTTCAAAAATCAATTTTGAAAAGTTAAAAACTTTGTTATTGGCCAAACAAATACCAGCTGATGCCAAAGCAACAGGAATATGATCAAAAGATGTGCTTTTAGAGCTTAAACAGTGAATAATGGTATGAAAAAGCAATCTCCATAGTGGTGAAAATAAACCTCTAAAGAAAGTAAGACTCTCCCTACCACCCTCATACCCCATGGCTGCAAGACCATCATGTATTTCTGTGTTAGTCAACATACTAGTTCCATTAGCATCACTAAGCCTTAAAGATGCTTTTAACAGTACTTCTGTAACATAAATATTTCTACCATTAACCCTAGCTCTAATACAGGGTTGATTATGACGTGTACCAGCAACAACAGTATTCCAAAATCGTTCAATAAGAGGAATAGAGACAGTAGGACTTACAGTAAGTGCATATTGTATTCGACTTTGAAATAAAAAGTCAAGAATCTCATGAAAACCATGTGAATCAGTGTTCTGAATAAGCTTAGCAACCTGATTATGTTTTCAGATCACTTGAAGAGCAGCCATTGTTGTTTTTTATGAACGAAGATGAGGATTAGAGTTATAGAATCGAGGTGTAAAAATAAAAGATTAGGTGAATCAATTATGTAATTGGGGTTGGTATATATATGGGAAGCAAACCTACGCGCGAAGAAACCGCCAATTTTACAAAAGAGACCCTTAACGGTACAATGGTTATATAGCGGTACATGGAACATGAACGGTACTTCAATTTAGCCTAGCGGTACTTGGTTTCCAAATGGTACCTGAAAGATAAGACTGATACATGTAATCCACTATCATTGTAACCTCTTTTACCTTGATCTAATAACATGTAATCACACCAAAAACAAATACAAACACTATACAATAGAAATATCATAATAATTGTATAGTTATTACCTCCCCTTAACATATGCATCAGTTATTGGTTAAGCATACCAATATGTGTTACCAAGAACTCAAATCTCTTAGTTTCAAACGCCTTGGTCAATAAATCAGCTACATTGTTATCTGTATGGATCTTCAAAACCTGAATAAGCTTTTTGTCATTATCATCCCTTATAAAGTGATGTCTTATTTCAATATGCTTGATTTTGGAGTGAAAGACTGGATTTTTAACAATGCAGATAGTACTTTCATTATCAATGTGGATTTTGGTATTCATAAAGTTGAAATCGTAGTCTAACAGCTGGTTCTGAATCCAAAGTACTTGTCCACATCAATGAGCAGAAACTACATATTCAACTTCAGTTGTAGAAGTAGCAACAATAGTTTGCTTTTTACACTGCCAAGATATGAGTCTTCTGCCTAGGAATTGACAACCTCCTGTTGTGGATTTCCTATCATGATTAGCTCCAACATAATCACTATCTAAGTAAGCTTACAAATCAAATGTAGAATCTCTAGGATACCATAAACCTAAGTTAGGTTGTCCTTTGAGATACTTGAAAATCCTTTTCACAGCATGTAGATGTGAAACCTTTGGATTGACTTGAAACCTTGAACAAGCCAACACAACAAACATTGTATCCGGCCTAGAAGCAGTAACATACATCAATGACCCAATCATTGATCTATATAGGTGAATATCCACATCTACACCATATTCATCTTTTGACAAAGACTTCATGGCTTCAAAAGGTGTACTTGTACTCCTTGTATCCATACTTGAAAATTTCTTCAAGATTTCAGCAACATACTTACCTTGATTGATAAATATTCCATCTTTCCTTTGTTTGACTTGAATTCCTAAAAAGAAACTAAGTTCTCCCATAGAACTCATCTGAAACCTTCCTTTCATTAAAGCTTCAAACTCTTCACACCATGACTTCTTGGTTGAGCCAAAAATATTGTCATCTACATATACTTAGACTAAGAGAATGTCTTTAACATTTTTCTTGATGAAAGGAGTCTTATCAATGGCCCCTCTCCTATATCCATGTTCCAAAAGAAAATTGGAAAGAGTTGCATACCAAGCCCTAGGGGCTT
Organism: Glebionis coronaria; assembly: GCA_025667525.1. NCBI lineage: Eukaryota > Viridiplantae > Streptophyta > Magnoliopsida > Asterales > Asteraceae > Glebionis > Glebionis coronaria. Next base: position 67,921,539 of record CM046882.1, on the reverse strand, counting down.
GATGATGACCATAAAGAGCATTAATAATTTTGTAGACTCTGTTAGGGAACTTAGGATTTACAAAACCTGAAGGTTGTGAACAATATACCTCCTGAGAAATAGCGCCATAAAGAAAAGCACTTTTCACATCCATTTGATTGACTATAAATCCCATATATGATGCAAAGTCTAAAAACAACCTAATGGCTTATATCCTTGCCACTGGTGCAAACTCATTTTAGTCTATCCATTCTTCCTGTCTATAGCCTTGAGCAACAAGTCTAGCCTTGTTCCTCACAACAAAACCTCTTTCATCCTTATTATTTTTGAACACCCACCTAGTACCAATTACTCTTTTTACAGAAGGGAGATCCACAAGAATCCAAACCTTTTGTAGTTCAAATTGCATAAGTTCTTGCTTGACATCTACCTAACTTTCTTCATCAAGAGCTTGAGAAATATTTTTAGGCTCTACTTGTGATAAGAAACAAGCAAACAAACAATATTGAGTCTCTTTTTGATTTGTTCTTTGTTGTTGCTTGACATAACTCACAAGTGCATGAGTTTCAGCATTAACTTTAACTTGTCTCCTGGTTTGTACAGCAGACTTTGGGTATCCAATGATTTGAGTTATATGATGATTGTTGTTGACTCTATGAGTGGGAATAGGACCGACTGGTATCTCAGTTTCCATATTATTAAAATCAGTCACTGCACCCTGCTCATCATAGGAAGCATTTGAGAAGATTCCTTCCTTTGGACTAGTTTAAGCATCTTCATTATCCATAGCTTGAAGAATGTCTTCTAGTGAATTAACACTCTTTGTAGAAATTGTGTCAGCAGTACTTGTATATGAAGTACCGCTGGTTTACAAATGTACTGCTAAGCTTTGTGATTCCAAGGGTTCTTCTCTTGAGTTCTTAGCATTTGCTATAGCATTCTTTTCTTGATCCATAAGCCTCTGAAGTTCATCATGTGAAGCTTGATAATCATTTGGAATCACTAGTTGCTTCTGTTGTGGGCTAACAAATGTAGGTGAGACAGTAGGCAGATTTGATACATAGATATGTGCATCATCATCAGCATCTTGAGTGTCTGATGAAGAAGGACTCTCCTTATGAGTACCTGTGCTTGTTGTACTAGTCTCTTTACATGCATTGTTAGTTTGACATTCTTGTTGCACAAAATAATAATTCATGGAGTTAGTTAGATAATCCAAATCAAACATCCAAACATAACCTATTCCTGGGACATTGGGCTTGTTCTCTAAGAAGTTGACATGGGCATTTTCCTCAAGCCTACCTGATGCCAAATTAAAAACCCTATATGCCCTACTTTACAAAGAATGTCCTAATAGATATCCTGGATCAGACTTTCCATCAAACTTGTCCAACTGATCAAGAGTGTTTAGTATAGAAACATGACACCCAAAAGATCTTAAGTGACTTATGGTTGGCTTAATGCCAGTCAAAAGTTCATAAGGTGTTTTGTTATGAGGCTTAGTTACCAAAACTCTATTAAGCATATAACATGTAGTATTGATTGCTTCTGCCCAAAAGGTATCTGGCAAAAGGGAATCAGCCAGCATAGTCCTAGCAGCCTCAATTAGTGTCCTATTTTTCCTCTCAGCTACTCTAGTTTTTTTGTGGAGTCCCGGATTACTAAATTGTCTCATGATTCCTTGAGACCTACATAATTCATCAAACTTGGCATTCTTAAATTATGTCCCATTATTTGTCCTAATGATTAAGACTTGCTTAGTGAATTGTTTCTCAACTAAGGTAACAAAGTCTTTAAGTAATTCATTGGTTTCATTCTTATGCAACAAAAAGAAAACCTAACTAAATCTACTATAATCATCAGTTATAACTAGTCAAAAGGTCTTGTGACTAATACTCCTAACAGAAACTAGACCAAACAAATCTAAATGTAAGACTTGCAAAGGCTTAGTCACTGAATTGACAGTCTTGGTCTTACAAGAGGTTCTATGTTGTTTAACTTTTTGACAAGCAGTACATGTGAGATCATTTTAAAAAGATTTGGTGGGTAACCCTCTAACCAAATTTCCCTTAACAAGTTTGTTTAGGTTCTTAAAGTTCACATGTTCTAACCTCCTATGCCATAAATTAGACTCATCATTAGAAGCTTTAGCTAACAAACATGTAATACCACATGTTGGAGTAATAGTATGAAGATTAAAGGTATACATATTCTCTTGCCTGGGTACTTTAAGTAGTACTTGAGATTCCTTAGGTATCTCAAAATGTTTAGACAGCACCAAGCAGTCTGTATCTATGAAAATAACCTTGTTCTTTTTATCACACATTTGTGATACTGAGAATAGATTGAATTCATTCAATTCTTTAACAAAGAACACATCTTCAAACTCCAACCTTCCTGTGTTGATTTTTCCTTTGCCAGTAATCCTGCCTTTACTTCCACCAAATTCTACTGGTCTACCTCTGAATTCTTCAAATTCAGCAAGGAAATCTTTTTTCTCTTTCATGTGCCTTGAGCATCCACTATCTACTATACCTTTGTCTTTTAGTTCATTAATCAGATGCTCCTGCATATACACAAAACACATTAGTTTTTAACAGGGACCCTAAGGCCCAAGCCACATTTGGCTCGGATCTTGTGGGACCTACATACTTAAGTGTTTTGTAAGTAGTTTCACCAGTAAGATTACAAACACTCTTATATTTCATGGTTCCAGTTATATGGTCAAAAACATAAGGTGATTTTATGTTTCTAGGTTTTCTTGACTTAAGTACTGTTTTAGCAGTACTTGGCTGAACACGTGATTTTTGTCCTTTAGGAACCCACATTTGCACTGGTTTTTCATAAGGCACATTTCTAGGTGACTTAACAATCTCAAATAAACTCCTAGAAGGTTTGTGGGACTGTTGTTTTCTAGATTTTTGACCAACGATACTTGTTTTAGTTCTAGCAGTACTTGCAGGTTTTGGTCTGCCGGGACTTGAAGAACTTGAATTTAAAGGTACTAGACCTTGTTTCATAAGTACTGCTCTAGGTACAAAGTCTTTTTTGGTTTGAGGATGACTAACTCTATTGGTCTTATTTTGCTTATTTACACTCTGAGCATGACCCCACATAGGTTTGTCATCTCTTGGTCCCATTTGCCTTTTACCCTGTGCATTTTTTCTCATGACCTTTCACTGTGACCTTATTAACAACCTTTTGTTTAGAAATTTTATCTTCATGCACAGTATAATCTTTGATAAAATGACTTAAGCTACCACACACATAACATCCTCTTCTTTTCAAAGAAGACCAAAAGGTAATTCTGACTTAGTGTTTTCAAAACCTAGCCCACCCCTTTTGATATTACCATGATGTTTCACATTGCTATCCACTGCCTTACTATAAGGTTTCACCTGCTTGGGAGCAGAACTAGTTGTTGGCATATGTCCCTCAGGCACAAAGGTTCTCATCAGAGGTGGATAGACAACCTTTTTGGTCACAACAGGTTCATCTTGGGTCAACGTACTAGAGTTTGACTCTGAATCATTAGACTTTTTACCATAAACAACTTTTGACTCATCTAACTCTATAATTTTATCCTTATTATAGGGCATGTGAATTCCTGATAAAGATGGAGGAACTGCCTTCATTCCTTCATAATGCCTATCATTTTCAGGAGTATCTTCTGAACCACAAGAACTATCAAAAATCCTCTTGGATAAGTCCTTGTCAGTTAGAGTTATCCCAAGTTGGTCCTCTATATAACCTAGGCCTGTTTTGTCATAATACCCCATTTGAGAATTAATCAGCTTACCCATACCTTTTGAAGATTTTTGCCAGTGATGAATTACTTCTCTTTCATTATACGAACTAGCTTTTAAAACTTCATTTTCTGTTGTAACTTTCACAAGCTATTTTTCAAAAGCTTTGATAGTCACATATTTTTCTCTCATTTGAAGAGTCAAAAATCCTAATTTTCTTTTCATAGTTTTGCTGACCCTTTTGATACAAAACTATATTTTCTTCTAACTTAGCAACACCTTGTTTAAAAGCATTTACTTCTATAGTACATGTGTTTACTTTTTGATATTGTTCTTCTAGTTCTACTTTAAGACTATTAAATTTAAGAACACAATCTTTAGAAGAGGGATGTACCTCAGTATCTTCATGAGAGAGAGCCATTAGACCATTCTCTTCTTCTTCTTCATGTGCTTGAGCCAGTTGACCACTCCATCTACTATAACAAAGCTTTAGTTCCTTTTGGGCTCCATGGATTTCTGCTATCTCCTTTTGGAAGACTTTTAGTGACTCTTGGGCTGGTCCAATTGTTGTTTTTGGACTTCTGGCTGCTACCTTAAGCCTTTTCTCTCTTGCACTCCCTGGCAAAATGTCCAAGCGTTCCACAGTTGTAGCATTCAACTTTTGACTTGTCATATCCTAATGGTTCATAAGGATCAACATTCATCTTCCTTCCAGTCCTTTTTAGAGTCTATTGTATCTAACAGAGACCATGGCAGCATCATCCATCTGAAACAGATCATTAAGACTCAATCTTGGTCTGTTGTCTTGTCCAACAAAGAATGATAAGGTATCATTCTCATTGAATAATGATGGAGATATTCCCTGTGAATTCTTGGTCATTGATGGACTATATTAAGTACTTTGATGGTAAGTACTGTTAGTTGGTCCCCCAGCAGTACTTTGAAAGTAAGTACCGCTACTTGTTCCACCAACGGTACTTTGAGAGTATGTACCACTGCTTCCTTCTGACACAAAAGCCAAGTTAGGCTTTGGTACATATACTTTAGCTGGCTTAATTCCTTTAACATCCATCTCATATACTTTGAGATTGTTATAAAGATGATCAAAGGGAGTAACATCCAAATCATCTCATATGATGAAGTGCATAGCCATTACCTTCCACTCTGGTGGAACTCTTCTTAAGAATTTTTTTATTAGCTTCTTCATGAGGGATTATTAGTCCATGAACTGCCAGTTGAATAAGCAGTTTACTGAACCTTCCATATCCACTATGGATCCCTTCTGAACTAGAAATTGAGAAGTTATCAAATTCTTGTTTTAGAACACATCTTCTTAGATTTGTCATTACCTCCAAATTTAAGCTTGATAGCCTCCCACATAACTTTTGCATCTTTGTAGTGATGAAAGCTAGGTAGAATGTCTTATGAAAGTGCCATAGCTAATGCAGTTCTGGCCTTTCTTTCTCTGATCTTAGCTTGTACCTCTTTAGTAGTGAATGCAGGCAAAGCACAAAATGTACCATCAGGCAGCCAATGCAGCTTTTGGGAGTGTTCTCTTTCTTAATGACTTTCCACAGAGTATGATCTGTGTGATTTATGTAATGTTCCATCTGCATAGCCCATGTCTCATAGTTATCACTTTTAAGAATAGGGAGTTTTACAACAGACAGAGTATGGGGAGAAGGTGTAGCTGATTGCATAGCTACAACTTGTGTAGTTTGTGCAACCGGTGGAGGTGGAACCACTCGTGCAGGCTGCACAACTTGAGGTTGTTCCTTTGGTACTGGACCAGGGATTGGAATTTCTTCTAAATGAGGATTTTCACAGTTTGAGACATTGTGTGAGTTTATTTTTGTGAGTGGAGGTTTAGGGTTTTGTTCTTCTTATTCATAGTTTCTCAACAAGCTCTGATACCACTTGTTAATCCCTTTGAATAGATCTATATCCTGTTAAGGATTGCACAATAGCTTGTAAACAAACTAGAGCACTTGAGAGACTCTTACTAAACTCTAATAAGTTATGCGTAATCTAACTTATAAAATCAAAGAAGAACAACAATATACTCTAACTATTCGATGTCTATTAATCGACTGTGGCAAAGTTACAATCGTACCTATGTTCCTTTTATAGTGCAAGGAACCCTAGAATAATCTATTTAGATAAATATATCACATACGATATATTCTTAATATTCAACTATGATAAGTATATCACACACGATATACTCTCTACATAATCAGAACATATCTTTACTAAAGATATACTCATACTTATCCTATTAGCAGTGCTTACATTAACACTAACAGTACTTAGCATGTACCGCGTTAATACTAACAGTACTTACTATAACTAACGATACTTGGTACTTGAACTAACGGTACTTGGTACTTTACAATAATTCCCAACACCAACTACATTGTATAGGAGCGTACAAAATAGGTCAGACTGATTGTCGTTTCTTGAACATAATTCGTTCTTTCACTATTTTTCGTGTCTTCTACACCCCGTCCATGGTAAACGGGTGGGTGTTATTTAGTAAACGCACCGAAAACACCCCCTAATGTTATACAAAAGCCATGGATTCACTAAAAAAATGGAACAACCAGTTTTTCTTCATAGATTAACACTTGTTCCTGCGCCCTTTTGTCTTATTAAACCGTGTCGCCAAAGACCATGCTCCGAAAGTAGGCACATATTGCGCAATAGATGTACAGAAATCAGATAGCTGTAATATTTTCAACAAGCTTTCTGAATCATTCATATGACTAATTGGCATTGCAATTACTCTGACGAACAAGATCAATACCACATACCCCATTAGTCGCAATTAATTTGACATGCTAGATCCTTGGGCGTTAAAAGATGAAATACCATTTAAATATTCCTTGCTGCAAACAAGGCACACACCAAGATCAAGAGGCTAGCCGTATTGTATGCCAAACTCCCATAGCGGGCTCTGCTCACCTTCTACGGTCTGACGCGTTTCTGGTGTCTGCTCCGAATCGATCGGGATTGGCACACCTTCTACATTAAGATGGCACCTATGTTCCAGACCCTTCATGTTCCATGATGAAAAGACTCGAGCATGCATTGTCTGCTCCACCGTACTTACCTAGGTCGCACCGCATGTAGAGTGTTATTTATTTGTAATCTTGTACACTGCTATTCGTTTTAGGCAATGTAATTTATCTATCAGTACCGGTATGTTGTACTTAGGACAAATGTTTGTAAACTAACATTTTTGTGCGGATTTCCGTTGTCACACCCCCAAATTCACTGCATCGGAAGACTTGCTTTGGGGACTTGTGACATCATGAGTATTCGAGAGCTTGATCTGAAAACGACCTCTACATGCCAAAAACCACAAAGAAGACTCCAAATAATCCACATAGTCAAGTACCTGAAATACATGCTTTAAAATGTCAACATAAAGTTGGTGAGTTCATAAGTTTTATTTTAAGGTGTTTATGAAAAGTTAGAGTTTATATCGACCACTGCACCTTGCAGTAAAAATATAAGAGTTAAAAAAATCATACTTTCCTAGTAAAATGTGTTTCTTGATGAAAACAGACTTTGTTAATAATAAAAGAGTTATGATAAAAATAGAGTTCATTGATAATAACAAAGATTAATAATAGAGGCAAAGTTTATGGATGAAAATATTGTGTATTTATATAAGCGGGATTTCTGATAATAATAGATGTTCTCGTTAATAGTTAATTCCTTGATAATAAAAGAAGTGTTTGATGAACCACAAGATTTTCTAACCATTGGTGACAATATAAAAAATATAATGTCACCATAAAAATCATTTATTATTTTCTAAGCTCATGACACCGAAATATTAACAACACCGGTAGTATAATCACATAATGCAGCCCTTACGGATGCTTAGCCCACGACATCCGTCCACAGACTCAAATGAAATTGTGCCCGCTTGTCCTCTGTTGGACCAAACGGGACATGGATGTGAACCCCGGTAGATCTATCCATAACATTCGCACTTTCGACCGGTCATCCAGTCCAAAATTAACGATTCATGATAATAGGCTAAAGTAATTGGGTTAAAGCGGGCTTAGACCAATACATAAGCGAGTATATGCACTTGTGTTCATTTTTACAACCATTGTCTCTACCCGAGAACCAGTGAAAAGCAGATAAAGTTTTGGGCTATGAAACCCACAATAGGAATTTTAGTATCAATATTCATAAGTATAACAATTAATGGAGTTGACCACTCAACACGTAACAATTAAATTAATTTATGACCAGCCAATCAAGTTTATTAATAGTTTGTGACCAAGCATGTACCTCCCCAAAATGATTATAAAACATTTATAAATCAATTTAAAAACAAAAAAGACGAGGTATGAACTCACCTCGACGTTGCAGAGCAATCAGCAGAATATAAACATTAAGAGCAGCGTAAACGTAAGCTGGAACGGTTTGACACTATAAGTCACGATCTATCTTAACGGCTAATCCTCATTAATTCATATCAGTGCATCTAATCTTTACCCAATAAATAGTTTCTTCAATACCACCGGTTGATAACGGTTTAAATATCATGTCGTATTCGATCGGTAATCGGTTGAGAAAGATGAAGCAAAAGATACCACTAAATATGTAATATATATGCCTAATATATATTGCATACGAAAGAATAGAACATGTATATAATTCATACCTTGAATTATATAACAGGGACAACATCGCACGAATAACTCGGAAGGTTTATACGACACACACACATAAAAATGTGACAAGCTAATATAAGATGGTTTAATCATGTAATATTTCCCAATTTCTTATATAAGAAAGATGATAAAAATAAATAAAAGCAATTAATTTGACACACACCCAAAAATCTCTAAATAAATTATTAAAAAGTTCATTCATAAAAATAAATGTACGCTTTTAATTTATGGATTAAATAAGTGAGGTTTCCATAAGTATTTAAGCGAAAATCCCTTTTGGGCCAGCTACAATTAAATTGTGAGGCCCTTGTCCGGTGTCCGCTTGAATGGGTCAAAAGTTTGGTTAAAGTCAATGGGACACGACATATACGATTAACACCACAAAGTTTGTGTATTTTATCTCGAAGCATGCGTTAATCCCACAGTCAATGGGACTCGACATTTACTATTAACACCACAAAGTTGTGTGTTTTATCTCGAGGCATGCTTTAATCCCACGCTTCAAACGCGAACGTGACTCCACATTAATCCGTATTAAATTACAAGGTCCATAAAATAATATTTTATAAATAACTATTAATTTACCTAAATAACATTTATGAAAATTATAAGTATAAGATATATATATATTTTTCGACATGATCTTTACGTTTATAGAAGGTTTCCCTTTTTAAAAAATATAATATTTTCTTTATCAATAATCCACGTTTTCAATATTCATTACTTTCAATAATTAATCACTATTACTAATCACCACCACTTTTTAATAATCATTCACTTTCGATAACTATACACGTTTATGTCATTTGTTAACCATAAATTCAAACGCCTATTAGGCTCTTAAAACTCAAAACCAAACACTCATTAAAACTTATTAGACTCAATCCCAAACACGCCCTTATGACAAGTTAAACACAGAAACAAACACACCCTTAAGGATTGTTAAACCCGAATCCAAACACCCTATTTTGACAGATTATACACACAAACAAACACCCATTTTAACAGTTTTTTGGTCTAAATCTAAACACCCTTTAGACAGTTTTAAAACACAAATCCAAACACATCCTAAATTCTCAGATCTAAACCAAAATCACCAAAACAACATAAGTTTATGAACTATATCACCACCACAAACCCGACACGTCCGTCGGTGGGCTGTGGTGGTCAGAAACCACACATGAACACCACTTTTGTGGTGGTGTCGTGGCTGAGACAAATTGGTGATGGATCTATATGGTAGGAGTGGAGTAGGAACAAAGATAGATCTTCGTTTCCTAACCACTATAAATCTTGGTGTCTTCCTATTAGGTTGTTTTTTTTCTTACTCTTTACTTACTTTCATTATTACATCACATACAACAACTACTTGTCATTGTTAATGCATTAGAATTGAACCTAATCATTATGCAACTAGCTTTCAAGTAAAATGTAGTTTTGAGACACACCTAATTGAAAAGAATTTTAATTAGGATATAAACTGAAGAGAAACTATTCAACCCCCCCTTCTAGTTTCTACAATTAGTATCAAAGCGTGGTCACTCAAGATCTTTGAAGTATATTGTACTTTAAAACTTGGATCGATCCATTGTCTCCTCAAATTAGAAGGTTTCGTTGTACTAAAGTTTCTCTTTGTCCAAAACTATTTTTTTATTGAAAATAGGCCTTTTAATTGGTAATATAGCATCTCATCTAGATTATTAGTATTTATACAATTTTTTATTTAACCTTGAAATGTATCTACTAGTTTGTATCTTGCTATGTGTAGGTACTCAGGAAGATTAATCATTAAATTGATTGTGGATTGAGTTACTTACGCTTGTTATAGACTCATCTTCTTTGATTTTGAACATCATTGAATGATGATATCAAGATGGATGAGAGTGATACTAGTCCTTGAATAATTAGTAGTCACTTTAGTCATGTTTGGGCATTACATTGGTTCCTTGAAGACTTGGAATGCATTTTGCGGCTAAGGAACGTTCTCGTCCTTCCACACGCCCTATTGATAATTCTTTTGATCATTACTTGACTATGTGCTTGTTCTTGGCATCCTTGCCTTGACATTTATTTGTGGTATGTGAGTCTATTCTTATACCCTCTCAAACTTTCATTGCTTAGATACTTGACTCCCTTCGAAGATGTAGAGTGAGTTAGTAGTATCTTAAAGTATCAAGCATGATTTTCATGGTTTGCACCCATACGGTTAGTAGGGCCTATATCATGTGTAATATGTGCAATTGATCTCATCTCTAGGATGATTGATTAATCCATTGAGATACCAAACTAATCCATAAGTTGTAGTTAGGATATCACACATTTTGAATTGAAATATTCCAAGGATATTGTTATTGTAAACCCTAGCAATAATAATTGTCCGAAGATGTGGGAGAGAAAGTGAATCTATACTTTGCTCATATTTTGAAATAGAATTAAGACTACTTTTGAAACTGATCTTAATATATTTTACAAAATTTCTTGGTATGGTCCATTACCAAAGCCGTTTAGACTTTCGCCGGAAAGACACGTCTTAAACCACTATAAATGACACAAGCTATTCGTGACTACAACTTGAATATTGTCACTTGTCTCTTGAGCATTGAACTTGGTCTTGATTCACTCCCCTTGGTTTCTCTCTTCTTTTCTTCTTTGCTACCAGTAGTCATTTTCCCGTTTCGGTCCTATTCGGTCTTTTTCGATTTCGATTTAACTCGTAATCCTTCATTAAGGCATTATCATCTAGTATTGAAGTGGTCCAATGATTTCCAAAAGGCTTAAGATATATTCTAATTATTTTTTGAAAAACCTGGTTTTGAAAATTTCTTTGATTTTCTTTGTTAAAAACCTCCCACTGTGCGCGGTTCTTTATTTGTCACGATCAAGCCACGGTTCTATATCGATAAGGAACCGCGGCCCCACTAGGTGAGTAAAATAAACAGTTTTATTAAACAACATTATTTCAAAACAAACACACCCTTTCTTCTCCATATAGGCGACGGGTTTGCCCTTTTCCACCATTGTTGATTCATCAAAAGCTTCAATCACTCAAGATTAATTGATTCCAAGTTGTGGGTTTCACTCATCCCTCTTCCAACATCAATTAATTGTAAGTACATTTATTCAATTTCAACTAATTTGTTCTAGGGTTCTTAATTTCATAATTGGGGTTTTTTTTAAATTAATATTGAATTAGAACCTTTCTAGGAATGTGGGTTGACATAGTTATTTTACTATGATTCCTTAGGTTCGAATACATTGCGATTTCACTAAAACCCACTTGTAGAACAATCCGAATTTTGACTAAGTATTTTTGGTTAAATGATGGAATTGATATGAACCCATGAACAAATTGGTAATTGCATTGTTAATACTTACCTAAAACCGAATTTTTCTAAAACCTTTGTTCAAAATTCATGGTTGATTTTACATTGTTCATATGTTATAGTCAATGATGAATTTTGTTCATTGTGAAAATGAGAATGATAAGGATTAATCCTTTGTTTGTCAAGCAATTGATCAAACACATTCTAACGATTTTGATTTTTGGTCATTATGTAGCATATGAGTGATTGGGGAAATATTTTTTGTTGTTTATAGGTGATTAATCATGCCTTTGGAATATCAAAAAGGCCACCAACGTAATTAAACTTACATGCCTAATCTTGTCAACTTTTGTCCTTCACCAACCCTTGTTAATACCTTTCGTTCACTTCAACACCGTTTCTTTCATGAGGGTAGAGTTTTGGAAGAGGACATTGAGGGTTATGACTACATCAAAGTCATGTTTGCTCAAATTGGAGGGGAGGAATATTTCTGAGGAATAAAACAGAGATGATGGATTTGAATAGTTTGTTGATATGGGAGCTCAACCTCAACTTCAACAACAAACACAATCATCATTTATTCAATAAGTGGTTACAACACATGTTCCATCTCCACAACCAGAACCAGAATCTATGGAGACTGCTACAGAACAACCACAACAACAACAATCACCACCACCACAAGAAGCTCAAGAGACAGATATGGAAAGGTTTGAAAAAAAGCTTCAGGATATTGATCAAACTTTTGGAATCAATAATCCTCAAAAGACTCAATCATTTGAAAAAGATACTGTAAGAGAGGGTAATGAGTCACGCAAAACTGAGGAGCTAAATGTTGGAGATTCAGTCTTAGTTGGACATAAGGTATCTGGTGATACCATGGTGATGAGTGATAAAGGAAGCAATGTGTCTAGTGCAAGTATTGCAAGTACTGCTAGACCAAGTACCATCAAGCCAAGTATAAGTACCGTTCCAGGTGCAGGTACCGTTGTTCCAGAATCTTCTAAGCCTGTCTCTGAAGAGAGTGCAACTCCATCTTTTGGAGAAGATGAGACCTTAACTAGCTTATTTCTTGAATTAAAAGAGAAGACATTAGCAGAAAAAGCTAAACAAGCAGAGGTGGTTAAGAGGGCACAAGTTGATGAAGGTGTGACTCAAATAAGCTGATGAAGAGTCACAACAACAGGTTGAAGAGCCATAAATTCAACAAGAACATCTAGTGGAACAACCTACAATAATTGCCACTGGAGTCTAAGACAAAGGGAAGCAAGTAATGACTTCACAACCTATTACAAAAGGTATTGTCATACCAGGTCAACAACCTCAAGAAAGTGAAGAAGAAAGACCTTTCAGATAATAAGGAGGTTACCAAAATTGACCCCAATGGACAAAGGCAAAAAGAAGCTTGAGTCTGAATTTGAAGAAGAAGACAATGAATCAGACAGTGTAGAAGATGCCTTAAATAAATTTCATCTACTTAAGCGTGATGTAGAAGTAGCCTAGAGGTTACAAGATCATCTTCGTGAAGAGCAAGAAAAAGAAAAACTTGCAGCACAACAAGCAATGATTGAAGCACAAAGGTTACAATAAGAATGGTATATTCCGGAATATGATAGGATTCAATCTGAACTAAGAGCAAGTGAGATACTAGCTGAGTCATTGATAGCAGAAGAAAGAAATGCTTATGATGAAGAGACAAAGGAAAAGTTGATTGATGATTTGGTCAGAGAACAAGCAAGGTTCTTTATACAAAAGAGGAGATTAGAAAGGATTAAGCCTGCTACCACAAATAAACTAAGGACTCAGATGATGGCATATCTGAAGAAGGTCAAGCATTTCACTCATGCTCAGCTTGTAAGAAAGAATTATGAAGAAATAAAGGCTCTCCATGAACAACATAAAAGAGGTGTCTTAAATTTTTTTGTTGTTGGTTCTGAAGAAGATAGAAGAGCTATTGAAGAATCTAAGAAGCGTTTGCAACAACAAAGACAATTTGTAAGTACCCCCAGACTTTGTGATACAAGTACTATCAGACCTGAAAGAAGCTCTCCACTAATAAAGAGAACTTATGTCAGGAAGAATAAGAAAGCCAAGGAGACTCCAAAGGAAGCTCAGACACAAGGACTGGATGAGGGTAACAAACCTCAAAATGCCGAAGAGACTAAAAATGTACAGGCGGTACATAGACAATCAATGGTACATAATGAAACAATACATGAGGTGAAGATACCAAAGGAAGGTACTGTGACAGGTGAAGAAATACATGAGGAAGGAACCTCAAGAGGTATTAAAAGAAAGAAATCAACCAAGAGACATTATCCAACAAGGAATAAGTTGAAGATGGTTATTGATGAAAAAAGTGACACGGATGAGAATAACAAGAAGCACTTAAAGATTGTAAAATTTGAAGATCATTACATGGATACATAAGTAATGGGTAAAAAGTCATTCATTACAAATTGGAGAAGTGCTACAGAACAAAGATTAGAAGTCCATGGTATATACAGACCAGATGGATCTTATAGGATATTTAGACTATTGGAAGATTGAAAGTAGGATTTTGCTAGGTTAAAAGTTCGTTGTTCACGGTCTAATCGAATTCATCACAGATTAAAGTGTGACTCAGTTGTTCTTGGTGAAAAGAAAGAATAGTCGTTGATTATCTATTTTTAAACTAAACGTGAAAATGTCGTTGAGTAAAGATAAAAAAATAAAGTAAAAACAAAAGCTTTAAAATTTAAACTAAAAGTTAAGACTTTAAAAATAAATGACGAAAAATTAAAACTCGACAAAAAGTAAAATTTGCAAGATCCTGTTAATCTCTAAATCTTATAACAATGCTGGTTTCTCAATTAATCTTTGATTAATCTTGAGTTAACATAGTTGTTATTTGATTGAAAGTTTTTCTAGGGTTTCTTAATCGTTTTTTATTATTCTGCTTGCGTTTTTTTGTTGCGATTGTTTTTGTTAATCTAGGTCGGTTCGTGTTTTGTTTTAAGCTGTGTGTCCTCCTTGATTACCTACACGATTGTTTCCTTTGTGTCTTTGTTTTTTCCCGTCGTTGCTGTATTAGGGTTTGGGTATAATTATTTTTTAGGGTTTGGTTACTGTTCGACTGCTTAGGGTTTCATTCTTCGGGATGATTCTATTGATTATGCGAGTTTAGATTCAAGAGGCAAGGCTGCTGCTATCAACAGTATGCAGACCTGTAACATGGATGTGATTAGGAAGGTGTTTGGGGTGCAACTGGGAACTGCTAGCGACGTTCATAATTTTATGCGCAGCTTGAAGATGAATGAATATGACTTATGGTCCTTGGTGTCTAGTGCTCGATCGCAAGAAGTATTTAATATGTTGTGCTCTTATGAATTCTCTTTGCTTGCGAAGGAGGGGATTGATCATTCTAGGGTTTCCTCAAACACTCAACCGGTTAGGGTCTCATACCCGTCATTCGGTGTGCAGCAAGATGAGTTTGTTAAATTTCTTCTCTTATGGTTTCTCAATTCCTAGATGGGGATGTTGGTTTGCCGCAGATGGATGGAAACCCTATTATGGGTTTGCATGATTGTGAGGGACCATCGTTTGCTGGTGAGGGCTTTGTGGTTTGAAAGGAGCATGATGGGATTGGTTCGCAACAAAAAGATGAGTTTGTTAGTATGTTTGTGTCTATATCTAGTGAAGAAGGTGTCAGTGTGAGTAAGAATGTCCTGTCGAAGGTTGATGATGTGCCTATTGGCCTGACTCTGGATGGTGCAAGTATACAGTCGATTGAGGATATTACCGCTGATTTTTCTAATAAAATGGATACGCTTGCTTCTATTTGCAGTCATGATACTAGTGCAAAAGAAAAGGAGCAGTCCGGTGATACTGGTAGTTTCCGTCACTTGGTGTCAAAAGATGTTTTTAAAGGTGTAAATGTCTCTATTCCTTGTAAAGTAGTTCAGAAGGTCAGTAATCGTCTTGAACATACTCTATATGGTTACTTTATTGGAAAGAGAATGGATTTCCCGGTGGTGGATTATTTTGTTAGAAACAACTGGGTGAAACATGGGTTGACACGGATCATGATGAATTCTAAGGGTTTTTTCTTTTTCAAATTCAAGTCACTTGCTGGGTTGGAAGCTGTGTTAGAAGAGGGCCCGTGGTTGATTCGTAAATCTCCGATCATTCTCAAAAAATAGTCGATGGATACTAGGTTGATCAAAGAAGAATTGACTCGTATTCCTGTTTGGGTAAAATTACATGATGTGCCTATTCAAGTTTTTGAAGAAGATGGAATTAGTTTGATTGCTTCTTTCATTGGTAAACCTATAATGCTAGATTCCTATACTAGTTCTATGTGTAAGGAGTCATGGGGTCGGATTAGTTTTGCCAGATGCTTAATGGAGGTTAATGATGAGGCTGATTTTGTGGATGTTGTTACCATTGGTGTCCCTTCTCTTTCGGGGGAGGGTTTTACAAAGGAAACTATCCGTATTGAATATGAATGGAGACCTCCTAGATGTGCTGAGTGTAAGACTTTTGGTCACTCTCTTGATAAATGCTCTAATAAGGTGGTTGTTTCTCCTATAGTTCCTACTGCTAGTACTGGTCCATCTACTTCTGTTGCTATTCCTGTTGTTGAGAATAATGATGGTTTCCAAACGGTGACCAAAAGAAAGAAAAAGACGAATATGCTGAATTCTATTAAGGGTGGTAAGTTTAATGGTCCATCGGTTCAACCGAATGTCAATGCCTAAAGCTACAATTAGTAACCCAAAGAAGGGGGTGACTAGTGCGAAGACTGGTTCTCTGCCCAAGTTGAAGTCTATTGTTACGTCATCGTCAGGTGCTGGTTTATCTACATCAAATCCTTACTCTGTTTTGGATCATGACGATGAAGATGATGAGGTTGAAATGGTATATGATGAAACAACCAATTTATTCTCTAAGACAAATGCAGGTGGAAATTCCTTCACGGAAACTGTTAGCTAGTCTGGTTTGTTTCGTTGTGTACTAGGTGTTTTGTAAGTGTTTATGGCTTGTCATAAGCACTAGATTTAGGTGTTTATCAAGTTGTTTTTAGCTTGAGGTTAATGTGGTACTTTAGCCACATTCCATTTGTACTTCGATGTTTTTTTGGTTAATCTATTTATCGGGGAAACCCATTACCAAAAAAAAATAAAATTTGCAAACTTAAAAATAAAACTAAGACAAAGCAAGTTTAAAATAATTCTAAGTAAAAATGGCGGGAAAAGCATAATTTGAAAACTTAAAATAAAAATAGAAAATAAAATAAGTACTCTTGGATCGTACTCAGTGACCGCATTCAGTCATCGCACTTAGTCATCGCACTCAGTCATCGCATTCAGTCATCGCGCAGTCATCGCACTCAGTCATCGCACTCATTCATCACACTCAGTCATCGCACTCAGTCATCGCACTCAGTCATCGCACTCAGTCATCGCACTCAGTCATCGCACTCATTCATCACACTCAGTCATCACACTTAGTGATCTTACTCAGTGATATTACTCAGTGATCTTACTCAGTGATCTTACTCAGTGATCTTACTCAGTAATCTTACTCAGTGATCTTAATGAGTGATCGTAGTTTGGATCGCAAGTAGAAAACCCAGGGTTGATGCGATCACGAAACTAGATCGGAACAAGTAAACCCTTAGAATATAACGACGGTACACAATAAAGCAAATAAGCAATAACCGAATAAGCACTTTAACAATAAGCAATTAAAAAAAACTTAATTAAAACAATAATAAGAAGAACTAAATAAACACAAATTTAAAAACTTTTAAAACACTAAATAAACAAGATTAATAAAATAACTTTAAAAAGATTAAACTTTTGAAAACACTTAAAAGAAAATAAGCTAAACACGAAATAAGCTAAAAACACAATAAGGAAAGAACGTAAATTGCATGAAAATGATAAAAATAATGGAAAAATAAGAACTCTTATCAAATAAACATCAAGATTAAACAAAACTTCAAGATTAATCAAACAAAACAAGATATTGAAAATCAAGAAAGGAAGAATGAGATGATTATGAAAAGCTTAAAATTAAAGATAAAGATTTAACAAACTTACATAAATTACTTGAAAGGAAAGACAATTAAAGTAAATGACAAGTATGAAAAGGTGCATGAAAAATAAAGTGGAAAGACTAATTTGTCAAATTAGCTAACACCTCCTAATGTGTCATTAGGAGGGTATTTCTAGGAGTGGAGTGTATCGTTGGTTGGAAGCTTCCTTCTTTCTTTATTTCTTTCTCGTCTTTCGTCTTTGACAATAAACTCGTCATTCTCGACTTTGTCTCGGGATTTGTCGATAAATAAAATGAACTCGTCTTCTAATTTCTTCATTAATTAGATTTGGTTCTTCGACTTTGTTAAACTTCCGTCCTTAGACTTTTTCTTTGATAAATCTTCTGAATAGGCCTTGGACTTCCGTTCTTTTTGCACTCTTGATCTTTTGACTTCGTCTTTTGTCTTTTTCTTCGATAAAAGCCCGTGAAAGCCCGTGTTTTCTTCCCTTTCACATTTTGATCCTAAATCACAACAAAAACACAAACCACGCATAATTCCGACATTTACGACATAAAATACACGTTTTGGCTTGGTTAATATTACACTTATTAAATCCCCTACACTTGACCATTGCAATGCCCTCATGCAATGCATTAATTACAAAGCAAGACTTATATTTTCCATAATAATTAACCTACCTTGGCCTTTATTAAACATAAGACATTAAGGAAACTTAAAGAGATAGAAAATTACAAAATATTAGAAGGAAGAAAACAAGTAAAGAAATCAGAGACTTACATTAGGGCTTTGGTTTGTCATGAATGTTTATCACCCTCAAGTTTCATGTTCCCCAAACCAAGCTTAAAAACGAGATCATTGTTATTACAAGTTAGCACAACTAACACTTATTCATGCGGTTTAATTAATCACTTAGACTCCCTTATTCCTAGGTGTATCTCTTATATTTTATTTTTGTCTTTGAATGATCACGAGGATTCATTATTTGACTTATTTCGATAGTTTATTTAGACCGAAAATAAAGTAGGACGATTTAATCAATAGTTAACTAAAGGACAAAATCTTTTAAGACTGCTTCTCGAAACCTCATAAAGTTCATATCTTGGCATAACTTGCTTCACGATTTGAGACCTTTCTCGGATCGATATTTGGCATTGACTTCATACTTAAAATCTTGAGAGACGTTCATGAAATAATGGTCTTCTCTTCATAATAGGAATTTCTTCACTTGAAGTTTTTGAGAGATTCTTCATACTTGGACCACGACTTCTTCATTTTTTTCCAATCTTTATTTTCGATTTTGATATACAACGATCCGCCTCCTTTTAGGACTTGGATCTATTTATCCTCATACCTTGCTAGGGTCTTTTCGGGTAGACTTATCCATGATCTTTAGGGGAGTATTTTCTTTTCATCGTGTGTCTCGATCCTTCATATTGATTTTTGATAAATGATTCTTCACATCACTTTGGGTCTTTAGCAACAAAATGTAGCCCTCATGCCTTGTTAGGGCCTTTTTGGACTCGCCAATCTTCGCATTCCGCTTCAATAAGTTATGCCTTGGCTATGAACTCTAACTAATACCGAACAACTTTTAATCGATCTTGGGCTAGAAGCTAAGTAAGTTTTCAAATCGCACAACCTTACTTATTGCAATTAAATTTATTAGCAAGCGATGGGAGAAAAAGATCATAATTAACTCACATAAATTCATGAAAGAATACCAAACTTATAATTGACTTTATCATCTCTCGTTCTCCACAATTTAAAATCTCAAGGAATGAGACTCGTGGATGCTTAGCCTATTAAATCAAAGTTTTGGGTTTTCAAGTCATCTATAGGATCTTGCAACTTCTTAGACTTTTTCAAGTTTACAATTCGCATTTTAAAGTTCCCTTGATAAACGACTTTCTAGGATCAATTATAGGAACTTGCGAAAAGTTCATGTTCTTAACCCGTAAGAGTTAAGACTTTCGCGTCTTAAAGTTCCCTATATAAAAGCCTAGCAAAACATGACTTTAACACGTTAAGGATACTAGCTAGAGTACACTTAGATAAGTAAACTCGGGTTGAGTCATAAGATTCATGACGTTTGAAAAAATTAAAACAATTTTATTAAACTTTATTCCAATGAAAGAAAATAACGATAACAAAGGAAAAACTACTAGGCCAAACAAGATTAAAATTTTTGAAAAATGTGGAAAAATCAGATTTCCGGTTAAAATGTGGACAAATTCATGGAAAAGCCCACTTAACTTCGATAGAAGTCTCCCCTACACTTGATATAAACATTGTCCTCAATGTGTAAGCATGTGGGAGTAAACTCCCCTACACTTAGGACATTGTGTACGTGGTTTAAATCTTGCTAAGGAAAGGACAACTATAGTAATTTCAATGTGAACATATAATATATTAAATATTGAATCACGACAGTTTTAGGATAGAACCGGGAAGACGGGTACACGAAATCACGACAGTTTGAAAGTATGATTTTTCTAGTTAAAAAGTTCGTTGTTCGCGACGTCTAATCGAATTGATTACCGGTTAAAAGTGTGACTCAGTCGTTCTTGGTGAATAAAGTAAAAGGTTGTCGTTGTCTATAACTAATTAAAAAGTAAATGCGGAAAGTATTTAAAATAAGCCAAAAACAATAACTAATAATAAAGGAGCAAAACAAATAATAAAACGTAAATTTAAACAAAACAATTAATAAAAATAAAACTAAAAGAGGAAATAAACTTTCGACTTGAAAATAAAATTTACTTAATGAAAAAGGAGAAAATAAAACTATGAGGGTACTTTAAAACTAAACGAGAAAAAAACTAAAGCGGGCACTAAATAAAAGTCAAAACTTAAACTTTACGAAAAAATACTAATACTAAAATTTGATGAAAAATATAACTAAAAATAGTGACTTTCAGAATAAAAATCGGTACAACTTTCAGATAAAACTAAACGATTACGGAACAATATTAATTAATAAGCAAGCTACCAAGCAAGTAGCTCAAGCACCCAGGCACACACCTTAAA
The DNA here is from genome assembly GCA_025667525.1 of Glebionis coronaria. Taxonomy (NCBI): domain Eukaryota; kingdom Viridiplantae; phylum Streptophyta; class Magnoliopsida; order Asterales; family Asteraceae; genus Glebionis; species Glebionis coronaria. The sequence continues at coordinate 67,900,721 of CM046882.1, read as the reverse complement.
ATTGGCGGGAAATAATACCAAGATAGCAAGTAGGCAACTCAAAAAAAAATAAGTGTTCCGAGTCCATGTTTGATTGTTCGGAATCCAGGATTTTCTTTTGGCGGGAAAAATAAAGCAACCAAGCAAGCTAGTAGGTGACTTATATATAGTTCAGAATGAAGTCAGATATGTAGTTCGGAATAAGAGTCCAAGTCCTAGTTCGGAATAGTCATCCCACATGTAGTTCGAAATATGGGGTTCAGAACACAATTCGGGAAAGCACAATCCTTCACTCAATTCGGGAAAAGGCTTCACAACTAATTCGGGAAAAAGGGCAAACTACACCTAGTTCGGATTACTAGGGTTTTGAAACATTCCGGATTAGATAAAAAATAAGCAAAGACTAAAATAAGCTAAAAATCAAATAAGCACTTATCTAAAAACTTAACCAAATCAATTTTAAGAAAAAGAAATTAAACCAAAATTTAATAAGAACTAAATAATTAAAATATTTAAAATCAACTTTTTATAAAATAACTTTTAAAAACACTTAATTAAAATTAAGAAAAGCACACAATACTATAAGAACAATAGGCTAACACAATCAAACACATAAAAACATAACAAACAATCTAATAAGCATGACAATTAGCAAATAAGCATAAAGATTAAGCAAAACAAGAAAGGTAGAATGAGAGATTAATTAAAAACTTGATTAAAATTAAAGATCCAACAACAAAATTAAAACTTACTTGAAATTAAAGACAAGAAATTAAGATGACAATATGAAAGTGCAAGTAATTAAAATGGAAAAACTAATTTTTCAAATTAGCTAACACCTCACAAATGAGGTTAAGGATTCTATTTATAGGGGAGAGGAGTGTTGTGCTTCTTTCTTTCTTTCTTCCTCTTGTCTTTTCGTCTTTCGTCTTTGACAATAAACTCGTCATTTTCGACTTTGTCTCGGGATTTGTCGATAAATAAAATGAATGCGTCTTCTAATTTCTTCATTAATTAGACTTGGTTCTTCGACTTCGTTAAACTTCCGTCTTTAGACTTTTTCTTCGATAAATCTTTAAAATAGGCCTTGGACTTCCGTTCTTTTTGCACTCTTGATCTTTTGACTTCGTCTTTTATCTGTTTCTTCGATAAAAGCCCACGAAAGACCGTATTTTCTTCCCTTTTCACATTTTGGTCCTAAATCACAACAAAAACACAAACCACGCATAATTCTGACATTTACGACATAAAATACACGTTTTGGCTTGGTTATTATTATAATTAAGTGGTAAAAGGATAAGTGTTTTCACACTTATTAAATCCCCTACAGTTGAGCATTGCAATGCCCTCATGCAATGCATTAGTTACAAAGCAAGATTTACATTTTCCATCATAATTAACCCACCTTGGCCTTTATTAAACACAAGACATTAAGGAAACTTAAAAAGATAGAAAATCACAAAAATATTCAAAGGAAGAAAACAAGTTAAGAGATCGAAGACTTACATTAGCGCTTTGGTTGTCATGAATGTTTATCACCCTCAAGTTTCACGTTCCCCATGCCAAGCTTAGAAACGAGATCATTGTTATTACAAGTTAGCACAACTAACACTTATTCATGCGGTTTAATTAATCACTTAGACTTCCTTATTCCTAGGTGTATCTCTTATATTTTATTTTTATCTTTGAATGATCACGAGGATTCATTGTTTGACTTATTTTGATAGTTTATTTAGGCCGAAAAAAAGTAGGACGATTTAATCAATAGTTAACTAAAGGACAAAATCTTTTAAAACTGCTTCTCGAAACCTCATAAAGTTCATATCTTGGCATAACTCACTTCACGATTTGAGACCTTTCTCGGATCGATATTTGGCATTGACTTCATACTTCAAATCTTGAGAGACGTTCATGAAATAATGGTCTTCTCTTCATAATAGGAATTTCTTCACTTGAAGTTTTTGAGAGATTCTTCATACTTGGACCACGACTTCCTCATTTTTATCCAATCTTTATTTGGGATTTTGATATACAACGATCCGCCTCATTTTAGGACTTGGATCTATTTATCCTCATACCTTGCTAGGGTCTTTTCGGATAGACTTCTCCATGATCTTTAGGGGAGTATTTGCTTTTCGTCGTGTGTCTCGATCCTTCATATTGACTTTTCATAACTGATTCTTCACATCACTTGGATCTTTAGCAACAAAATGTAGCCCTCATACCTTGTTAGGGCCTTTTCGGACTCGCCAATCTTCGCATCCCGTTTCAATAAGTTATGCCTTGGCTATGAACTCTAATTAATACCGAGCAACTTTTAAACGATCTTGTGCTAGAAGCTAAGTAACATTTCAAATCGTACAACCTTACTTATTGCAACTAATTTTATTAACAAGCGATGGGAGAAGAAGCTCATAATTAACTCACATAAATTCATGAAAGAATACCAAACTTATAATTGACTCTAACATCTCTCATTCTCCACAGTTTAAAATCTCAAGGAAAGAGACTCGTGGATGCTTAGCCTATTAAATCAAAGTTTTGGATTTTCAAGTCATCTATAGGATCTTGCAACTTCTTAGACTCTTTCAAGTTTAGAATTCGCATTTTAAAGTTCCCTTGATAAACGACGTTCTAGGATCAATTATAGGAACTTGTGAAAAGTTCTTGTTCTTAACCCGTAAGAGTTAAGACTTTCGCGTTTTAAAGTTCCCTATATAAAAGCCTAGCAAAACTTGACTTAAACACGTTAAGGATACTAGCTAGAGTAAACTTGGATGAGTAAACTTGGGTTGAGTCAAAAGATTCATGACGGGCCTAATATATCAAAGATATCTAAACTCATTAAAAACATTTTATTTAAAATTTATTCTAATGAAATAAAATTACGATAACAAAGGAAAATACAACTAGGCCAAAATAGATTAAAATTTTTGAAAAATGTAGAAAAATCAATTTTCCGGTTAAAATGAGGACACATTCAAGGAAAAGCCCACTTAACTTCGATAATGTTTAAGCATGTGGGAGTAAACTCCCCTAAACTTAGGACATTGTGCACTTTGTTTAAATCTTGCTAAGGAAGAGACAACTAAAATGATTTCTATTTTTAATATTGAAGAATATAAAATAGTGAATCAAAAGAGTTTAGGATAAAATCGGGAAGACGGGTACACGGGATCACGGGTCGTCAAATATCATCAAAAGTGCTCTTTGAAGCTTTAATCCATGCATATCATAAGAAAGAAGACAACAAACACATACGAGGGTCTCCCCTACACTTATTATAAAAAGCGGATAAAAAGGATAGATACTCGGGTTGCCTCCCGAGAAGCGCTTGTTTTTGTTCACCGAGTCACGAGCCTGACTCGTCCCCGAATTAAATGGTCCATGGGGAAGCCTCAAATGTAATATCGGGATCAAAGACCTTGTCCTCGTTCCCGGAGGAAAATAATAAAGGAGAGGCCGGAGGATACGTCTTGAACGGCAGAAAAGTCGTCTCAACATACAAAAAGTATGTGAAATCATGATCCACGGGAGGTGGGGTGGGTAAAGGAATCAAAATGTCATCCCCAAAAGACATATGAGTATCACTGAGCGACAAAGCCGTAAGGTGTTAATCATGGAATGGTCAATGTCACCGCCCGAGTCAAAGCACTCATCCTCCGTAATGGTTTCCAAATATGGGATAAGAGGTGCCCGGGAGGGGAACTTGGGACAATATCTTCATGCATCAAAGTATCAAAAAGAATATTCTCCTCCGTGTCATCATCATCAATACCCGAAGGTATTGAGTGAATGTCGATTTCTTCCATAGATGTGTCATTATTCTCGACGGGAGTAATAAATGGAGGTAAAGACTCGGAAAGAGGAGGATAATTCAACGCTTCAATTTTAGCAATAAGAAGATGAACTTTCAATAATTTGTCGCGAAGAATAACGTCTTCCACCTCATCTAAAGGACCAAGTTCAGTGGTGAACTTCTCGTAAGTTGGAGAAAATAAATCAACATCGTCCTCGTCTCCCTAAGGAAATGGGGTAGGATGAGAAATTTCGAAAGTGAAATTCTCATAGCGTGGAGAAAAATCATCATCATTAAGAGCGACCTCGTCCGTAAGCTCAGCAAAAGTCGGTACATCACAAACCTCCTCAAATAAGTTGTCGAGACCAAATTCACTAAGCTCACTTGTCACACCCCAACATGGCGGAATATGAGGCGCGACGTATGGATATCATCACAACAACATCGTGTCTATAGAGAGAACTATATGTATTAGAAATGTCATAAAAGGTGACACAAATGTCATGACAATATCTCAACAATGCAGGAGTCTAGGTAAGTAGGTAACAATCCTACCTCTTACCCAAGACAAACAAATAACACAAACAAATCAACATATAGGTTCATAGTATCACTTATTGAAACAAACATAAAAATAAACTAAGAAGAAACAGGGTTCTCCTTCTAAATGCAATCCTAATGCCTCCAAAGCTAGCCACTCCTATTCTCAAGCTTAACCACATTCTCTCCTGAAAGAGACACTAAAACACGTCAACATAATGTTGGTGAGAGTCATAGGTTTATACTCCAACCGAAAATAGATTATAATAAGCTGTGAACAACCATAAACCACTACACATATGGACAATGTGCTACAAATATGCATTAACAACTAACATTCAAGATCAATCATTCCAAACAAAATCCAAGGCTCCTAGCCTTACCAAACACCATGGTACCATAGGCGCCCATACACCTATGTACCAATCCCAAGGCCCCGCCTTTGTGGATCCCATTGATCGTTAGACTCAATGGTTATGAACCATTATATCTAGGTTGATCATCGTTCATATGATAACATAGCGGAAAAGAACAATGATCATGAACAAGGTGTTTAGGCACAAAGAACACGAATTAAAACAAATGGGTTGCTCATTATATTAATAATAAACAACCACTAGACGTGTATACATTGAATCCCACGTCTAGTGCGACACACACTTTAGGTTTACATTGTGAATGAATTATATGAATAAAACCTAAGACTCTTGTTCCTTTTATAGTGGAAGGAACAGAATCTACAAGAGATAAAATCAAATAAACATCTAAATCTTCTATTTAGATAAACTATATATTGTGTATATCATAAATAATATACTCAATATATTCCCTAAATAGAATTCTCCATCAACGTGTAAACATCTGTCAGCGTCTCAACACTTTCCGTCAGCGTCTCAACTAGCCGTGTCAGCGGCTTTGACAAACGTCTTGATGTTTTCTTCGTTTTGAGTTTCTGCCACATCAACTCATATAATTTTAGACCCAACAATCTTCCCCTAGTTGATGTCGGCAAAACTCTTTGTATATCTCTTGTAAGTTGTACATGATCTTCAAATTGCTTCCCCTCAAGTGTAGCATGCGTATCTTCCCATTTTTGTCACATCAACAGGGAAGTAAACAATGTAGGCAATCTTGAAGATTCTCCAAATGTAGGCTCTGTGTAATGATCTTGAAGAACAATTAATAAAGTATCCTTGATGTAGAAGTAGAGTAACCCAAACCTATGTTCCATATCTTGTTGAATGTAATGAAGTGTGTTATGCATACAAAAATCCTCATCCTTTGTGAGACACTGAGCACGATAATGTAACTCCTTCAAGTGATAGAAAATATGTGCATAGAGAACCATAAGAAAAATCACATATTCCTAGATCTTGTATCACTTCATCAGTAACCATGTAAGCATGAACAAGTTACCTTAAAAGTCAGTGGCTGGAAGTCCATGACTTTAAGATATGATAGAACACAAACTCGCGAAAAATCTTCTTCAATCATCAATCTTACCATAAGAATTCTTCCCCTTAAGCTAACACCTCTTCATGACGAATTTTAATGGAATAACATGTTCATACCATATGTAAAAGTCTTGTGATGGATAACTCTTTCTCAAGGCTATCCCGATTACATAGTTTAAAATATCCATCAAATCCCACGAATAATTGCTAACTCGCGTTAAAATCATTAATCCATTTAAATATATCCGAGCCATAAATATCTCCATGATATTCTGAATAAAAACGGAGATTCCATGTACCTTTTGTGTGTAAATAACTCCTTTTTGTGTGCTTAAAAGGTACCAGTTTTCTCAAACAGCAGCTATTCCGTTTGTTATCCGAGAACCCTTACTGTCCAATATCCACATTCATTACCCGATATCGGACAAGGCGTATCAGCGTTTGAAGAACATATCTCGGACAACACTGTCAACTCCATCAGTGTTGACTTATTCTGTCAGCGTCAAACTTCTTCCTGTCAGCGTCTACGTAAGCTTTATCAGCGTCCACATCTTTTCAGCGTCAAAACGTACTCTGTCAACGTTGAAACAAATGAATTTGTTTTCATGTTCTATGTCCCACGAATAATCTATGACGTATAATCCCCATAATGAATGTTTCCAAGCCGTAACCTTTAGACCAATCACATTCATCACATCGTGTGAACACACGATACATATCTTTCTTTAAATCGTGTGAACGCATTCTTTTCCTCCAATCAAAATCGAGCAACCGTGTGAACATAGAAACTTCCTCCAATAAGAATCGCATGATTTGTATCATGACTTATCCTCACGTGAACAAACCTAGACCAGCATGTAGAGGATCAAAATTTATATAGCGAATATCATATGGCCGTGTGAATGCAATGTATAACCAATTAGGATTGAGTGACCGTGTGAACACTCTTCATATGTATATATCAACGTTGTAGCACAAATGAGCCACAATCTGCTTGTAACAGCATTAACCAAACGGATCTTGTATCATACAGCCTTTTCTCGTTCCTATCATGCAGCCTTTTCTTTGACAGTAGTAACATCATTCTAGGGTTTCGAAACCCTAAAAACGAATCTTAGATCTAGGGTTTTGGATGAAACCCTAAAACTTTATCACCTCCAATTCGTCATAAAACATCAGATCTTCTGTTATATGTAATGATCTAGGGTTTTCAGAAACCCTAAATCATGATTTCATGTGAATATAAAAATCTGAAAATCACCTCTGCTGCCTACTTTGACGCCTAATAACTTTTGCCTGGGGATAAAACTCGACAATCCCTCCGGTGGATGTTTAGATCTATGTATGTAGAACACACATAAAAAATTTCGTGACGGTCCAACGGTTCAATCAAAAGTTATGACCTTCTGAATACTACTGCGCACACAAAAACGTCCAGAAAAATCCATACGAATTTTTCTTTTCTTCACCATACACGAACACCTCGTCGGACCTAGATATCAAGAGCCTTAGGCTCTGATACCACTTGTTGATCCCAAACTTAGATCGATTAAGCTTTGTGTATACGAGATTAGATCAAGTACTACACGTAGAGAAACCTTTGCTTATGAATAAAGTAACAAAGTGTTATGCGGAATTAACACTTGATCTAAAACACAAAGATGTTAAACAAACTTTCACTTGTATTAGAATAATCGTACTTGATTACAATGAAAGAGATTTAACTTGCGAATACTTATGAAAACTGAATAATAACTTTAACCTAAAAGACCTTCTTTTATAGATCAAGAAGTCTTGTACAATAAGCTACGAATCAACTATTCTAGGTAAAGATAATAATGGAAAATACAATGTCGAGCTTATCTTTACCATACACAAATAAAGAAACAAATAAACAAAAAGATTCGTATGAAGATATTCCATCAGTGTCAATCTTCAAGGCTGTCAGCGTTGACTTCTTCAATGTCAACGCTTGGCTGTCAGCGTCCAATGTCAACTTATCAGCGTTGACATTCTTCTTATCAGCGTCTAGTGAACTGACCCATAATTTATTCCCAACAATCCTCCCCTAAACTTGATATCTATTCCAATGATCAAGTTTCTGAATAAAAACTTAAGGCTTAGGAGGAATCTTGCAAAAACTTCTTATGTTGGTGATAAACATATCTAATCAAGTCCTCTGACTGGAAATATTTGATACATGTCCTTCTCCAATTCTTAAGTCCAAAATGTACTTCTTTTAATGAAATAAACGTGTAGCTCACATCTTCCATCAGTGCTTGTATTCAATCTGTCAACGCTTGACTTTAACTTGTCAACGCTTATGCTGTCAGCGCTCACTTTACTCTTGTCAACGCTTGACTTTAACCCCATTTTGCTGTGGGGTTCTAGCTATGCTAAACTGCCTAGTAATTCCTTTCTTGGCACAAAAATCATCTAACAACTGATTTCTAAACTCACCCCCATTGTCACTTCTAATAATTTTGACCTCATTACCATTCTTCTTTTCAATCTGGGTAATGAAATTAATCAGACTTTGGGCAGTTTCACTTTTCTTGGCTAAAAAGAAAGTCCATGTAAACCTGGAAAAATCATCAGTGATGACAAAACAATATGATTTACCCTTTAAACTTTCTATATTAGTTGGACCAAAGAGGTCCATATGCAATAAGTGAAGTGGTTTAGAACTAGAGTGCACCTGTTTAGACCTGAATGAGACCTTGTGCTGCTTGCCCTTAAGACATGCAACACAAGTGTGGTCATTATGGAAAGCCTTTTCAGGCAAACCATCAACTAAACCAAGCCTCACAAGTCTATTGATATTCTTAAAGTTTATGTGCCCTAATCTCCTGTGCCAAAGATTACTTTCATCTACTGAGGCTTTAGCATAAAGACATGACATCATTTTATTATTTATCTTAATTCCATTAAGATTCACATTATATATGTCTTTATGCCTTGGTGTTCTAAATTCTATGTATTTCTCCTCAGGGAGCTTGTAATCTTTGCTTAACACCAAGCACTCAGTATCTGTGAAAAGAACCTTATTTTTGTTATCACACACTTGTGATACACTAAACAAATTATAATCCAGTTCTTTTACCAGGAAGACATTCTCAAACCGTAGATTGTTGGTGACAAGGGTTCCTTTTCCTGTGATGGTGCCATAGCCTCCTCCAAAGTATACCTTATCACCATCTTGAATAGGAGTGAAGTTTGTCAGATAGTCTTCCTTTCCTGTCATGTGCCTTGAGCATCCACTATCCCAGTATCCATAATCATTGATCTTCTTCTGAATGCCCTGCACATAAAGAAAACACATTAGTTTTCTTTGGGAACCCAAGCCTTTGAAGACTTGGATTCATCTGGTTGTTCAACAAGAACAGACCTGGTTCTCATAACAACCCCATTTTCATCCCTTTTTGAATGAAATTCCCAGTTAACCCCAATTGGTGTTGACATTGCTTTTGAAATATAATGAAACCTGTTGCATGTCATAGAAACACCAGTAGTATTAGAGTTTTGGTCTTGTTTTGGTCTCCATGTTAAGCTAGTAGAAGCTTTAGACCTATTTCCCTGTGGCTGCAAATACCTAGGTTTGGTAGTGTGTCTGTCAGCGCTGAAATTGCTCTTGTCAGCGCCCCGATTGCCTTTATCAGCGTTGAACCTAGGGTTTGCTACAGGAACCCATTGCCTATTGGACCAAGTGTTTGACTTTTGGAAAGGTCTTAGGCCTTGTGTATTAGACCCTCTAGAAAAGAATGGGGCTGGTCTAACAACTTGTGAACTTTTGTTCACAAAGGTATTGGGTCTGACAGTGTTTGACCTATGTTGACTTTTGTCAGCGCTGAACTGATTCCTATCAGCGTTGACATTGGAAGCGTTGACACATTTGTATGCCAAATGTGAGAAGCTACCACATGTGTAACAAGCTTTTCTAGACATAGTCTTAGGTCTAGAAGCAAAGAAGCCTGTTCCATGATTACTAACTTGGCTTTTTGGTGACCTAGTATTCCTATACATCTCTGCATACTTAACACTAGGTTTTCTAACAGTTTGTGGGCCAAGGTCAACAGCTTTGCCAGTGGTAGGGTGTGTGATCTTAATAGGTTTAGGATCATTGGACTCCACAATATTATGGCTCATGATTGGTGTGGGCTCATTTGGACTTTCACACAACAACCCTCCCTTAACAAACAAGGTGTGATTAGCTTTCTTCCACTCATCTAGGTCAGTCAGTTTTTGCTTGTATTCCTCAACTGGGGAAGTCACTCTAGGTGGAGGAATGAATTCCTTCTCTTGAAGTTCTGGCAAGCCAGTCCAAGATAAGTCCTTTGATTGGACACCATAGAAATCCCCAGCTGGTGGTGGAACACCAGTATAATCTTTCATCCCAATCCCACTCATATCCTTAGAGTCTCTTTGTTTACTAACACACTCTCCTAGGGATTGTGTGGCCTTATCAAATCTCTGGATTTTAAGACTCACATTATCTTTATTTTTGTTAGCCTCCTCTAACTGAGCTATCAAATCAAGATTAACCCTATTTACTATATCTTGAATATCTTTACTCTGATGTAACTCATGTTTTAAGATATTTATTTGATCCTTTAAATCAAACTCCATTTTCTTATACTCAGCTACTGTCTTTTCTGTTTGGGTAAGAGCAATTTGATAATTAGATACTTTGCATCTTTCAGTACTTGCCTCATCTAATAATTTTACTATCTCTTGATTTAGTTTTTCAGTATTTAAACGACAACCCTTAGAACAGAAAGCATCATCATATACCTCATTATCTGATGAAGAGGAGGAGTGTGCCATGAGAGCATATTCAACATGCTCTTCTTTAACTTCAGCAATCAAAGCTCTGTCCTCTTCCTCATCCTTAGCCATAAATTTCCAGCTCCAGTCCCATCCTCCAACACCATCAATTTGTTGAACAGCAACCATGGCCTTTGGATCTTGGCTCTTAACCATTTGGCTTGAAGGCTTACCAGCATCAGATCTTCTTGGAGATCTACATTCCCTCATAAAGTGCCCCATCCTATGACAGTTGTAGCACTCAACCTTGGACTTGTCAAAGCCAGCAACATCCTTAGCATTAAAGGTCATCTTCTTCTTGAACCTTTTATTAAACCTGTTTGCTCTTAAACTTACAAGAGCCATAGTCCACTTGATGTCCATCTTGACTGCTCTTATCACTCAGATTTCTTTAAGTAACGCAAGAACCCTAAAACACTTTCCGTCAGCGTATACGCATCTATGTACCTACCTAAGGCTATGTTATCTTGACTGCTCTTGGGGCTTGATGAAGTCCATACATAGCTTTCTTCACTCTATAAACCTTGTCTGGATTCTCAGGATCTTCAAAACCAGGAGGTTGCATGACATATACTTCCTCAACAATTGTTCCATAGAGGAAAGCACTCTTCACATCCATTTGATAAACAGTGAAGTTCATGCAAGAGGCATAAGCTAAGAAAATTCTGATAGCTTCAATTCTTGCAACAGGAGCAAAAACTTCTTCATAATCTATGCCTTCCTCTTGTGTATATCCCTGAGCTACCAAACGTGCCTTGTTTCTGACCACAATTCCCCTTTCATCTTTCTTGTTCCTTAGAACCCATCTTGTCCCAATTGGTCTCACATATCTAGGACAATCAACCAGCTCCCAAACATCTTGTATAGCAAATTGGTGAAGCTCATCCTGCATTGCTTCCACCCAACTAGGTTCTTTGAGAGCATCAAAAATCTTCTTGGGTTCTTCCTGTGACAGAAAACATGCAAACAAACATGCTTGTACAAGAGGGGTATCAACCTTCTTGTGTATATTGGCAATAAATCCACCAAGACTTTGATGGGATCTTCTTGTCTGAACTGGAGCCATAACATCACCAATGATCTGAGATGTGGGGTGATCCTTTGCTGTGGAAGTGAGAACTCCTCCTTCAAGAAGTCTGGTGTCCTCAACTTCACGCTCCATGTTGCCAATATCTTCTTCATCAGACTCTCTTTGATCAACATGAATCTCTTCATGGACATTGGAAGGTCCACCTTGTTCAAAATGTGAAGAGAAAAGATGTGCAAATGTGTTGTCAAAGTCTGAACCTTGTCTGTCAACGCTTGACTTTAACTTGTCAACGCTTATGCTGTCAGCACTCACTTTACTCTTGTCAACGCTTGAGTTGTTCTTGTCAGCGTTCAAGTGATCTGGCCTTAATTTATTCCCAACAATCCTCCCCTAAACTTGATATCCACTCTTATGATCAAGTTTCTGAATAAACACTAAGAACTTGGAGGAGTCTGACAAACCTTATCATATTGGTAATAAATAAATCTGATTAAATTCTTTGCCACGTCACTTGTATAGTCTATCTCCAACTGGGTGTCCTTCATCTTTTCCAAAACAGCCTTGGATATGAAATACTGAGCATCTACAAGTAAATACTCAGCAAACTTTGTAGAACTCAAATGGTATACACCAGCAGCTGAATATAACCTCCATTGAAGACCACTGAGGTCATCTTCAAGATCCTTCCATATTTCAGGATCTTCTTCTTTTGTCCCACACATTCTTTTGAATGTGGTCCAAAGTTTTATTCCATTGACTGAAGTTGGTGCTTCAGCCTCATACTTGGTCTCTAGCAACCTCCAAAGGTCCACCAAGTCTTCTCTATCACAACTTGCAAATAAAGATATGAGAGTGGTAAAAGTGTGTACCTCTTTGCCAAATCTTCCAATTTTCCAGAATCCACATTCATCTTCATCATAACTCACAATTGGATTCCTGGAATCTAGTGGTAACACATGCACCATATCTGAAGCTTCTAATGGGGAGAGCTTAAGGCTCTTTCTAATAACTGCTTCACTTGGATATAGTTGATTCATATCTTTTGGAAACTCAAGTGTAAATCCCTTCTTCACTGGTCTGGGAACTATCATAGCTTTCTTGATTTCCATCTCTTCTGCAAGTTGCTCCTTTCTTTCATCTGAAAGAAGTCTGAAAGTGTTTTCTTCCTGCACTTTCACCCAAATAGGATAAGCCCTATGTTCCAACTCATCAAATGTCAAAGCCTTCAGCTTCTGATGTGTCCATCCAACTCCATGACATTTGAGCAACATAAAGTAGAGCTTCCTTCTATCCCTTTTCAACTCAGAGAGAATGTTGCTTGCCTTGTGCTTCAAAATCACCTTACAATCCTTCTGAACTCTAAGAAGAATTTCCAAACCCCATATCTGATCTGAAATGGTCAAGTCTGGATTATCCATACAGCTTTCTTCCCAAGAATTGTACATCTGAACCACCTCTGGCATATCAAAATCAATCTGCAACTTTAAATCTCTCAGCTTTTCCCTAGCAAGCTCATCACCATACTCAAGTCTTTCTGGTTCAACAATCATCACACTTGAATCTGAGCTAGCTCCATCACTTTCTTCTTCAGAAGTCACAACAAATGGTGACTTTTCCTTTTCACCTTGTTCCATCATTTGCTCAGCCAATCTTCTATCAAATTCAACCTGAGCTGCATTCTTTGGAACAATTTCTTCTACCAACTTACCCTTACCCTTATCTGTTGGTGCAATTGTTGGTAGGGTAGATGATAATACCTGAGTAGGAACATCTTTGATGATAGATGATGACTGGGATCTGTCAACGCCCAAATTTCCTCTATCAGCGCCCAAAATACTTCTATCAGCGTCCAAACTTGTCTTGTCAACGCTCAAATATTTTCCCTCAGCGCCTTGTGTAACCTCTCTCAACATATCTGTAAATGATAAATTTAAATTGGTTGGAGAGATCAAGGACGTATCAAAACCTGTTTGTTCCTTCAAAGTAGTAAGAGCTTCAGCAACATCCAATGATTGACCATCTTGACTGCTCTTATCACTCAGATTTCTTTGATCTTCCTCCCCTTTGGAAGACTCCTCCATACCTCCCTTTGCATGAACACTTTCCTATAGCCTTTTGGGCTGAAGCTGTTAACACAGCTTGTTATGTTCAAAATAGGGCATTGGTCAACAAAATACATAATAAGACACCTTATGAGTTACTTTGGGGAAGGAAGCCAAATATTGGCTTTCTCAAGCCTTTTGGTTGTCATGTAGTTGTTTTAGAAACTAGTGAAGCCCTAGGTAAATTTGATTCAAAAGGTAATGAAGGCTACTTCATGGGTTATTCAGTGCAGAGCAAAGGATATAGGGTTTACATTAAAAAGGAAAAACGTATACTTGAAAAAGTACATGTTAGGTTTTTAGAAAGTAAACCTAGTGATCCTGAAAGTGGTCCAAATTGGTTGTTTGACTTAGAACCTTTATCTAGAGATTTAAATTATATGCCTGTTACTGATCCAGACATTGTGAAGGTAACTTCAAGTGTTTTGGAAAAGAGAATTGGTAATGTTTCAGGTATACAGGTTGCTAAGGAGGGTGGACCACCAGCAGTTGAATCATCTCCCACACAAGAATATGTTACACTTCCTATATGGACAGATGAGTATTATGCTGCTGCTGCTGCTAGAAAAGATAATGGTGGTTTCCAAATACCACCAAATACAAACATGCATGGTTCTTCAGGCGCTGACAAAGGAAAATCAAGCGCTGACAAGAGCAATTCAGACGCTGATGGATCAGACGCTGACACCAACAGTTCAAGCGTTGTTAGCCCTAGCGCTGACAAACAAGGTTCAGACTTTGACAACACCTTTGCACATCTTTTCTCTTCACATTTTGAACAAGGTGGACCTTCCAATGTCCATGAAGAGATTCATGTTGATCAAAGAGAGTCTGATGAAGAAGATATTGGCAACATGGAGCGTGAAGTTGAGGACACCAGACTTCTTGAAGGAGGAGTTCTCACTTCCACAGCAAAGGATCACCCCACATCTCAGATCATTGGTGATGTTATGGCTCCAGTTCAGACAAGAAGATCCCATCAAAGTCTTGGTGGATTTATTGCCAATATACACAAGAAGGTTGATACCCCTCTTGTACAAGCATGTTTGTTTGCATGTTTTCTGTCACAGGAAGAACCCAAGAAGATTTTTGATGCTATCAAAGAACCTAGTTGGGTGGAAGCAATGCAGGATGAGCTTCACCAATTTGCTATACAAGATGTTTGGGAGCTGGTTGATTGTCCTAGATATGTGAGACCAATTGGGACAAGATGGGTTCTAAGGAACAAGAAAGATGAAAGGGGAATTGTGGTCAGAAACAAGGCACGTTTGGTAGCTCAGGGATATACACAAGAGGAAGGCATAGATTATGAAGAAGTTTTTGCTCCTGTTGCAAGAATTGAAGCTATCAGAATTTTCTTAGCTTATGCCTCTTGCATGAACTTCACTGTTTATCAAATGGATGTGAAGAGTGCTTTCCTCTATGGAACAATTGTTGAGGAAGTATATGTCATGCAACCTCCTGGTTTTGAAGATCCTGAGAATCCAAACAAGGTTTATAGAGTGAAGAAAGCTATGTATGGACTTCATCAAGCCCCAAGAGCATGGTATGGTACCTTGTCTACATATTTGGTGGACAATGGATTCAAGAGGGGCACCATAGATCAGACACTATTTACAAAGAAGAAAGGAAAACATGTGTTGCTTGTGCAGGTCTATGTTGATGACATCATTTTTGGGTCTACTGATCCAAAAATGAGTGAGGACTTTTCCAAGCTCATGACAGATAAATTCAAGATGAGTGCAATGGGTGAGATGAACTTCTTTCTAGGTTTACAGGTTCAGCAGAAAGAAGATGGTATCTTCATCTCCCAAGACAAGTATGTAGCTGAAATCTTGAAGAAATATGGTTTTTCTCCACATGAAAAGGATGCTTCCACTCCTATGGATAGGGAACACCCTTGGGGAAAAATTGGAGCTGGAAAGGATGTGGATGTTAGGCACTATAGATCAATGATTGGTTCATTGATGTATCTTACAGCCTCAAGACCTGACATCATGTTTGCTGTGTGTGCTTGTGCACGCCATCAAGTGACTCCCAAAGAATGTCACCTTTTTGCTGTGAAAAGAATTTTTAGGTACCTAAGATGTTATCCAGATCTTGGCTTGTGGTACCCAAAAGATTCTCCATTGGACCTTATTGCATATTCAGACAGTGACTATGGTGGTGACAAGTTTGATAGGAAATCCACAACTGGTGGATGCCAATTTCTTGGGAGTAGATTGATATCTTGGCAATGCAAGAAACAAACAGTGGTGGAAAACTCTACAACTGAAGCAGAATATGTTGCTGCAGCTGCTTGTTGTGGACAAGTCTTATGGATTCAGAACCAGCTGTTGGATTATGGGTATAATTTTATGCATACCAAGATTTTTGTAGACAATAACAGTACTTTATGCATTATTAAAAATCCTGTACATCATTCTAAAACCAAACACATAGAAATTAGACATCATTTTATAAGAGATTGCTTTGAGAAAGGTTTAATACAACCAGATAGGGTAGCCACAGAAGATAATGTGGCTGATTTATTAACTAAACCTTTTGATGCTGGAAGATTTCAATATTTGGTAACAAATATTGGAATGGTTAATCTCACTTAATATGTGTTTTGGAACCTTTTTGTAAAAGTATGTACAGGATAATGCATTGTTATTAGTCTTTGTGATGATTTAGATTTTTCCACTTTATTTTTCTAACACTGACAAAGGTGAATGTAACACTGTCAAGTGTTATTTTGCCGTTGTTAGAGATATTATTGTCTAACGCTGACAAGAGTTCCTTCAACGCTGACAAGTGTTGTCGGGGCGCTGTCAGCAACAACTGTTAGTTTTGTGGTTTTCAATCTAAATGTGTAGGTGGTGGTAGCTTTATGCCATTGGATACAGAGTTGCTTATGGATCTTTGAAGAGCTATTTGGACATGTTTTTGTTTATGGGTGATGGTTGGAATATTTATATTCCTATCTTGACATAAATTTTTAATGTTCATATATATTTTAAGAAACTCATGTATCATAGTTTAAGGGGAGGTTTTAGGAACCTTTAGGATTTTTGGGTATCCATATGATACTCTTATCACAATTCTAGATTGTGTCCACAGGTGAGTATGGGTTAGTTTTACTAAACCATGAGGCACTGTAGCATGCATAGTATATCAACTTTGCATGCTGCCAAGACATTTTTGGCCTAGAATTGGTTGTGGTCTGTTGGGAGACATGGGAATCATTTTGATATGGGTTTTACCTGGGAGTAACAAGGATTTTATAAGGTAACTTGGTTGTTAAGAATTTTGGTTAGCAAGGGACACTAGAGGACTGTTATGTCTATCTTGCTTATGCAAGTGTGCATAACTGGACAGTGCTTGCCGCCCTATGATAATTATCAGCTTTTGGTTATCTTCTCTAGGATAAATTACTTGTTAAGGTCATTTTTCACTTTTTAAAACAATTTTATTTTTGGACGCTGACAAGATTTTTCCAAGCGTTGTTGTGACCAAAATGGACGCTGACATGGCTTTAGGCGAACGTTGACAAGATTATAGCCGTTCGGCGTTGATGGGTTATATTTGACCGTTGACAATCAATGGGACCTACCCAGTTGTTACTTTTTGACATATTTTCAAGCCGTAATTTTAGGAGTTGTTACTTTCATTAAATGCATGAGATAACTTATAACTTTTTCAATATTTTCATGATTAGTTTTTGAAAATCTTTGCCTATTTTTGGGCCAATCACATGCATTCATCCACTCCTATAAATTTGGCTCTTATTTTTAAACAGGGTATCTATAATTCTTGTCTAACACTTTTCTCTTATCAACCTTCATCTTTTATACTTCAAATTAACCGCTTTCATCAATGGCACCAAGATTTAACTCAGCAGAATTGGATTTGGGGTTCAAGTCTCAACACAACATGATTGCTTATCTTGTTGCTGATAATACTTTGTTTCCTCAATACACAAAGATGGTGGAGTATTTGAACGCATCCCCATTAAGGTATGCTCTTTCTCATGCACCACTCATTCCAGTCACACACATTAAACAGTTTTGGAACACTGTTAGTTCCTCAACAGTTAATGGAGTGACCACATTAACTTCTATTGTTCATGGGAGATCTTGGGTGGTTACTGAGGCCTTGGTACGCCAGGCCTTGCATCTTAATGATGATGATGGTATAACCATTCTTCCCATATCTGAAATAGAACAAGGGCTTAGGGCTTTGGGATACCCTATTCCTGATGAAGGTACTCTTAATAAGTACCATAAGCAGGAATTTCCCCCAGCCTGGAAGTACCTCATTCACATTCTCCTTCAATGTTTGAGTCCCAAATGTACTGCACACAATGAGATCAATAGATCCATTGCAACTGCTATTGTGTGTATTGCAACAAGGCAAAAATATAACTGGTCTAAAATGATTTTTGAAGGAATGTGTAAAAACAAGGGGACAAAAATGACTTTAGCTTATCCCCGTTTTCTGCAAATGATTTTTGATGCTCAAAGATATTGTTCAAGGGATCACAATGATTTTTATAAAATCCCTGAACAAAAGAAAGCTATTTTTACCAAGATGAATTCACCACCTCATAGAGACCTACCTTTAACCCCAGCCATGCTTGCTGTTATTGCAGCAGCACAACCCCAACCAGAACCCCAACCTCATATTGACCCTCAACCACAACTTGAACCTATCCCTGAACCTTTACCCTCACCTGACCAAATGCAAATAGACCAAAATCCCTTTGACGCTGACACATTTAATGTGGGCGTTGATGTGCCTATTTCCAACACTGACACCCAACCATCACAATCCCAAACACCCCTTAACCAACCCACATCTACACCTTCTTCCACACCATCTTCCACACCACCTGAATATAGGTTGTTTAAACGCCAAAGGACTGCTTGAGTGTTCTCCTCTGGTGGTCCTAGCCATGAAGCAGAGAGAACCACTACCACAAGTGTGGCTGGTGACCTGGATGAGGCTGGGACTATTGGTTCTGGCTTAGAAGCTGGCCAAGGCAGTCCCACCATAATTAAGTCCTCATCCATGCCCAATGAATCTGACTTGGGAGGTCAAATCCCCATTTCAGAAGAGGGCAGACTGGAACCAATGACTCTTTTGGAATTGACGGCTGTCTGCATTAGCTTGCAAAAGCAGAATGCAGACTTGGTACAAATTGTCAGTAACCAAGGCCTTGAACTCAAGGAATTGAGGGAGAGGATTGTTGTTTTGGAAAGTGTAGCATGCGTATACACTTTCCGTCAGCGTCTCAACACTTTCCGTCAGCGTCTCAACTAGCCGTGTCAGCGGCTTTGACAAACGTCTTGATGTTTTCTTCGTTTTGAGTTTCTGCCACATCAACTCATATAATTTTAGACCCAACAGCCTTGTCATTATCCATTGGTCCCATAGATTCTCACACATCTATGTACCTACCTAAGGCCTCGCCTTGTCAACATCCCCTTGGTACCAAGTCAAAACACAATAACTGGGACGGTACGTGTCCCCCCGATCTAAATCATAAACACAATCAAGAATCACATATCAGTTAATCACATAAATGTACACATAAGTCCATCATAAACCATAAAAACATTCATAGCATTCTTTACAAAACCATACAGTGTCTCTTCCATCCCATCTGGAAGTGAAAATCATTAAAAGATATGGGACTATGAAACTCACCTGATTGAGCTTCTCCAAAATCCGCGCACTAGCAAAAAGCTAACAAACAAAAGCACACAATCAAAACATGAACCAAACACTAAGATGGCTCATCAACCCATGATGGACATCTAGCCTTCTCCCATATATGTTCCTCATTCATATGTTCTAAACACCCCATTACCCTTCCCTAACAAGTCCTTAACTTGGTTAAGTTTGATACTTATCCCGTTCATATTTTACACAAAACAGCCCCAACTTTTAGATCTCCAAACTATAAGTCAAACGCCCACCTAAACATACCCATGACCTCTGTAAAGGAAACCCTATGCCCTTACATATGTTAGCTAACTCCTCCCCTTTTCCCCAACCTTAAAGCTACTGTCAAGGCCCCGATATATATATATATATATATATATATATATATATATATATATATATATATATATATATATATATATATATATATATATATATATATATATATATATATATATATACTTTTGTCTATCCGGATTTTACTGATTTTGAACATACAAAAACTTTGTTATGATTAGGGGGTCTTACCCTAACCCATTTGCATAGCCACCCTTCATGACTCTTATTTAATATATAAACCAACTCCCATGCCCATTAGAGGGTTCAAATGTACATCTAAGTACCTCAATCACCTTAAAACATTAAATTAAACCCGACTGATTTCAAAACTGTTTTGACCTCTGACTGTTGTAACCTGTTTTTGACCCACCTCCTGACCTCCAATTTAGTTCTAGTTTCTTGTATTTGAAAGCCAACTCAATTACCTTTCGAGGGGTACTTGGATCGCAAAATAAGAGTTTGTAGAACTCTAGATATGATCAAAATAATTGACCTAAAATTCTGCCCAGTTTTTAAAAACGAATTTAACATAATTAGTCTAATTAATTACCCATAACTTGTTTAATTATAAACCCTATTTAATATAATCATTATTATATCATTAAAACTCAGATTTTAATTTAGACCTAATCATAGATCCATCATGTATTGATTTACAAATGCATAAAAACAATTTAATTAAAAAGGGATTGAAGATTTTACCTTAAAAATAATGGAAGATCTTTATCTTTGAAACCCTAATTGGCCACCATTGTTAAATTTCGACTATGAGATGTTATGGGAGGGAAAAATCTGATTATTTTGGTTATGAGATGAGTTTAATGTAATCCTAAAGGCTTCCTAACCCAATTAGAAGTCCATTAGGCCTGTTTTTGGGCTTTTTGGTTATTTTCTTTATTCCTTTTCTTTTGGCTGCCCAAACCAAGCCCAAAGCACCTAAGGATCTGGTTTTTAACCTTATTTGATAACTTATATCATTCTTAAACAAAACCTCACATTCGGGTTACTTCCGGGCCAAAACCCGAAAGCCTTACATTGATTTTTCGACTTTCTACGCGATTTCCGAACTAACCGTCATTTCCAAAAGTTTCTAATTACGGAAGGTATCTCTAAAACTTATCCTAACCATATAATATATACTTAATACGTACATACAACATACGATACGTACACGAAACCTTGTAAAATCGATATCCGAACTTTCCCGCAGTTCATTTCTGAACTCATTTCATTTCATTTTATTTCCAACCCGTACCATGATTTACAAATCATGTACCTCATTTCGTACATTCTCATCCCCAAAAACACACATATAAACACATGAATCACATAAAACACATAGTCACACAAAATACCCCAAAAATAAAACTAAGTGACGAACCTCAAAAACTAGGGTTGTCACATCACTCCCTCCTAATAGAAATCTCGTCCTGGGATTTACTCCTTAGGATCGTCATTATCAAATAGCTGTGGATACTTGCTCCTCATAAATCCTTCCCGTTACAACGTGAATCATAGTCCATGTTCCAAATTTTATCTCACCATAACTACGGTATATTACCCTTTTTATCCAACGTCCTAGCTTCACGACCCAAAATCTCTACCGGCTCTTCGATGAAACGAAGACTCGTATCCATACTAATATCATCTAACGGTACTTGCAAGTCGGTTCTTGCTAAGCATTTCCTCAGGTTTGATACATGAAATACATTATGCACACTACCCAATTCCTTCGGTAATCTCAACCTATACGCCACTATCCCAATCCTTTCAAGGATTTCAAATGGACCCACAAATCTAGGTGCTAACTTCCCTTTTTCCCAAACCACATCACTCCTTTCCATGGTGAAACCTATAGCATAACCTTACCTCCAATCTTAAATCCCAACGGCTTATGCCTCTCGTCCGCACAGCTCTCTTGTCGGTTCTTTGCCATTTTCAACCTCTACTTAAGCACTGCCACCACCTCCATAGTTTTCCGATCCACCTCCGGTCCAATACGATGTCCCCTTCTAACTTCAGCCCTCTGTAACGGTGATCCACCTCATCTCCTATGAATTAACTCCAACAGTTTCTACTACAATTCCTATCACTAGACCTAATGGCTTCTCCTCTACAGATTTTCCGACATTCGGAAGTTCTCCCAACCTTAATCACATCCAATGGTATCTACAAGATTGCATATCCAAAAGCTTCCCATAACATTCACATGAAACATGTCATAACCACCACCTCATCCTTGCTTTCCCATGCTCGACACTAAGTAACTAACCATCTTTCATACTAACATATGTTACACCTTTTCTTTAGGTGAACGGTCCATTGTTCGTTACTACCAACATCTTTATCTAACGGATTTCCCTTCCTTATCACTCCACTATCTTGACAACCTCTTGCTCCCTCTAATCATTCTTCCTCCATACTACTTTTCGCTTGTCTTTCCACAATTTTAATTTCCATAACATCTTATATCCCGTCTTCAGCCTATAATTTAGGTGTTTCCTCCTTTATTCCCTACATCCTCATCAATGAGGAATATGCCCCTCTCACTGGTGACTCTCTTTTTGTAAAAGAATTCTTCCTAATATAACGCATTCTCCAACTATCTCCAAATCTCACGCCAATGCTCTAGGCGTCGTTCTCAGTCACCCCTATAGTATGCTCATACCAACCAATAGTCTATCAACGGTATACTACGCTTGCTTCCCATCGTTTCTTCCCTTGCCATAATCCTTCATAAGGCATTCCATACCTATTAGGTTAACTTTTACACAAAACCTCCTATTCTATCGCATCTGTACGTAATCCTTTCAACTTCTCAACTACGTGACTTCTCATTCCTCTTGAAATATAGGATGAATTAGTCATTCTATCGACTATCACCCACTCTCATCGTACTTATACATCCACCGCATTATGTATCCCATCCACCAACTTCGTCCTTACATCGCCCTTTCTAAGCTACTCCTATCTATGTAGGAAGTATAGTCTACGTCCATTTTCTCCATATGATTGTCCAAGCCACGCAACATAAATGTTGACGCGTTCTCGGCTTTTGACCACTCAACTCGTGCAACCTACATCCTTCCTCCAAACCACCCTAATACGTCATCCATATAGTTCAAGTTCGTCTTAGCTTCACTTCATTCTTCTTATTCCATGTCTCATGAACCATGCTTGCCTTTCCCAGATGGTACTTGGCCTTGCAATTTTTTTTCATCACTTAACTCCACCCATCACCTTTACCAAATGTTCAATCAAGATGATTGAATATGTGTTGGATACATTTATGATCCGTATAGATCATTCTCTATGTCTCGTACCCCAAATGCTTCTAGCATTCTAGGCAGATATAACAATCCAACTCCACTAACTAAGTCTTATCCCGTTCTTCCAATCTTCAGTTCCTGCATCGTATAAGCAATCGCCTTTCTTTGTCGTTCTCGTACACCTCCAAATCCTTGCTCCACGTATCGTCATGCTTCGCGAATTCATCCAGTCCTTTCGATAATGCCAAAATCGGCTCATTATCCAATCCACCTATTCAGCCTCCAAAACGCTTCCTTATCCTTCTTTACCTCGCCCCTTTCTGGTTCCATGATATACCATCATCTCTAACTACTCATCCTGGTCAACTTAATCCTAAAACTCACACTTGAAAATCTCACGTATAATTTCCTTTCCTAACAACTCCAAAACCAACTCATAATTCGCCTGACTCTCCTTCTTAGACTTTGAGTAGATCAAGATGTCGTCGATACTCCCGATGACAACTCGTTTATATATGTTCATGCACACTCGGTTCATTGACTCCATGAAAACCGCTAGTGCTTTGGCGAAGCTAAATGCATAACCGTAACCCAAAGCGTTCATACAACATCCTTAGCAGTTTTTAACTACGTCCTACTTGCACCCTCTCTTAGTGGCAATACGAATAAATTCCTACCTCGTTCTACTCCCAAAATTCTACACGCATTCTAAAAGACCAATACTTCCTCTTATCAAGCTATTCAACCGCTTTCCACATCCAATCTACAACTAAGCAACTAAACTTTTATCTTGCATTCCTTGCTATTTCTAACAACTCCTGTTTTTAAATCATTCCATCAACGATTGCCTTGGAAAGGCACTAACTACAACTCCTCTCACTTCTCCTACTTGCTCTATTCATGGTTCTACCTCATAGTAATAGGTAAACCTACTAAATCTCAGGAAATTTTTGGAAAACTTACATGCCTTACGAACAATCATAAATACCTTTGAGGTATTATATCCCCTTCCAACACTCTCTATGGCGCGTTATTTGTGCCAATATCCATACATTATACAAATCTCTATTCATCTCCCTTGGCACTCCTAAGAGACCTCATGACCACATTAGTTCGTCTACGAACTTTTAACTCTTTCATCCCCACTAAGGGCATTACGACTGTTAGGAACATTGTAATAGTTAAATGTAATAGGTAGACTAGGAGGTATGTAGTTCCTCCTGGTCCTAGTAGTAGTAGGAGCAAGTCGTGCTCCTGGTCCTAGTCGAAGTCAAACTTTATTATTTATTTATTATTCTGTTAGGATATGCATGAGATATGTTAGGAAAGGATATGCATATCAGTTTTACACGTTTTGTTTAATGCTGTATTAGGGTTTCCTTGTAGTATAAAAGGAACCTTAGGCAGAAGGGTTAAGTACACCTTCACCAAACGTAGTTCTAGTGATTATCAATATTAGAAATCCTTAGAAAGGATTAAGTCTTTATAGTTATTCTGTTCTTCTTTATTATATTTGTATTCTACATTCATATTGTGTATAGAGTCTCTCTGTGAATTGACTTGTGATTACAGAAGTCATTCACAGTTCCTGACAGGCTGCAAGATCTACATCTAGTAGACCCAACAAGTGGTATCAGAGCCTGGGAGGGTCTCTATACAAGAAGATTCAAGTTTTCTTATTATTGACAATTTTGTTTTATCATGTCTGCCTTAACTTCTACTCAAACAGGAGAAGATAGCACTCCTAAAATTGTGCAACCTCAGCAGATCGTTGCTACGGTTTCCAACACAAATGGTAAATTCCCTCTTTTGAAGAAGGATGAATATGATAACTGGGCAATGAAGATGGAATGGTGGATCACCAATACTGATCAAGATCTTTGGAAGATCATTCTGAATGGGAACAGCAGGAAGCTAACTGGAAGAGACAAGAATGGTAATATTACTCTTCTTGACCCTAAATCTCATGAAGAAATCATAGCTATTCAGAAGGAGGTCAAAGCAAAAACGATTTTGCTTCAATCTCTTCCTGAAGATCACATGGGTGACTTCTACCATTTGGATGATGCCAGAGAGATCTGGAATGGCATAAAAGCAAGGTTTGGTGGGAATGAGGAGTCAAAGATAATGCAAAGATCCATGCTGAGAGATGAATTCACAGAATTCAAAATCTCAGAAACTGAAGGTTTACATCAAGGGTATGACAGGTTTCAGAAGATATTGAGCCAATTGAATCAACTACGGTCAAAGCCTGATGATGGTGATATTAATGCAAGGTTTCTTAAAGCCTTACCCTACTCATGGAATCAGGTGGTGATCTCTCTCAAAGCCAAAGGTGGGCTTGACTATCTCAACTTTGATGATCTGTTTCATAAGCTCAGAACTTTTGAACCTCATGTGAGAGGATTTTCAAGTGACTCTTTTCCCACTCCTGCTAATTCTGCCTTTGTGAGTTCTATGGCATCCAGTCCCATGTCATATGCTAGTAGCCCAAGCAATACTGTGTCCTCTCAACATACTTTTTAGCATACTTCTGCTCCTGATCCTACTGCCAAGTCTGGTAGTATGGTAGAAGCTGTTCTCCATTCTTTTGTGGCTGATGTTGATGCTCAACAACAACTTGCTTTTGATGACTTCAAACAGGTCGATAAACTTGACCTGGATGAAATGGATCTTAAATGGCAGATGGCCATGCTCACTCTTAGGGTTCACAAGTTTGAGAAGAAAGCAAGACGGAAATTTAATTACAACCCTCGGGAGCCAGCAAGATTCGACAGAAGCAAAGTTCGATGCTATAACTGCCAGCAACAAGGTCACTTTGCAAGGGAATGTCCAAGCAAGAATGACCAAGAGAAGAGCAGGTACTCAGCCTTTAAGGTTCAGGAGATAAAAGATGACAAGAAGGCATTGGTATCTGTTGACTCTATGGTCAACTGGAATGATCATCAGGCTTCTACTCTGGAATCAGCTGAGTCCTCGACTGACGTGTTTGCAATGATTGTTGGAAATCTCTCTGATGTAGAAGAAGCAGACGAGTTTTCTCTTATGGGCATCTCACCTCAGGTACAACATTGTCCTCTTGGTTGTCATGATAAATACTCTAAATTGTTGTCCAAATTTAATGAAGTGAATGATCAAAATGATAAATACTTTTTAGAGGTTCAAGCCTATAAGGCTTCTTTAAACACATTGGAACAACAAAAGAGGTGGTTACAAGATACTCAACGTGAGTATGAGAATAAAATCCGGATACTAAGCATCGATTTAGAAAACACAACGAATATGCTTAAATATACATAAACAGTAAGATATGCCAGTATCAAAGAAAAAGAGGAGATGCAAGAAAAATTAGATGCTACAATGTTGAGATTTGAAAAATGGCAAAAGGCACCTAAAAATCTTTCAAAATTAATTGATAGTAGCATGTCTAGGAGAACTAAAAGAGGCTTAGGATTTGAAAAATATATTGATTCAGAAGATGTGTTTGATTTATCTTTTTCAAGTGTCTTTGATGCCGACAAAGAGGACGAGGGAAAACCTAGTTACAATAGGTTTAAACCAGCAGCAGATATGCATGCTGTCCCTCCTCCTCTTACTGGAACTTTTATGCCCACTTCATGGCATAATGACTTGGATGGATCACAGATGCATGAGTCCCCAAAAAGTTCTACTATTTCTAATGACTTTGTCTCGTGTACTTTCAGTGACAAAGCCAGTGACTCTGTATCTCGTGGTTCAAGTGAAGAGTCAAGACCTACAAGTTCCAAGTTGAATGATCATGCTGCTACTGGTGCTAGGAAGTGTGAAGAAAGATTTGCTGCTAAGTCGAGTGTGTCTGGTCCTAGTTTATTGAGTCCTAGGAAGAATGTTACTCCTAGAATTATGTGTAATAATGTGGGAAGTATGAAACAATCTCATTCTAATAAAAGGTCTTTTAAAACATGTTTTGTTTGTGGAAGTGCATTTCATTTAATTAAAGATTGTGATTTTTATGACACACATGCTTCTGTTAATCATGTTTTCCCTCCTCCTGGTCCACCAAGAGCTGCCCCATATACTTCTAGAAGACTTAATCCTAGTGCTCAATCGTTTTCTTCCTCTAGAAGGTCCTCTCCTTTAGTTTCTGATCATTGGAGAAACATTGGATTACAAACCGCCAGTAATTATTTTCAAAATTTTAATCTAGTTTATCCACATAATTTGGACCACACGTATTTTGGTTTGGGAAGTTTGGGAACTGCTGTTAAGCCCTCAGCAGGTTGTTCTTGGTCAAATAATAATACCCATAGGATGCACTGGCAACCAAGGAACAATGGTGGATCTCATCAATCTTCTTGGCACTCTTCTAAAGATCCACAAGGTAGGCTTAAACCTGAAAAGGTTTGGGTCCCCTTAAGACACTAACTCTTGCATTTTTATTATCTTGTTGTTGTAGGTTACTCCATACCAAGATCCTAGTCTAGGCATTGTTGATAGTGGTTGCTCCAGGAGCATGACAGGAAATAAAAGTCTTCTCTCTAACTTTGTACCATTTCATGGAGGCAAGGTCTATTTTGGTGGGGGTGAAGGCAGGATCACTGGCAAAGGAACAATTAAGACGCCAAATCTAAATTTTGAGCAGGTCTACTATGTGGAAGCACTTCAGCACTTCAACTTGATATCTGTCTCTCAGATTTGTGACAAGAAGCAGTTTGTTCTCTTCACCGATACTGATGCACTTGTGCTCTCCAAAGACTTTCAGCTTCCGGATGACTCACAAGTTCTCCTCAGAATCCCTAGAAGACACAATCTCTATAGCATCAAGCTGAATGAAGTCAATCCTACTGGTCAGCTATCATGTCTAGTTGCTAAACCCTCAGAAGATGAAGCCACTCAATGGCACCGAAGGATGGGGCATGTGAACTTCAAGACCATTCACAAACTTGCAAATCTGAATCTGGTCTCTGGTTTACCTCCCAAGTCGTTTCGAAGTGATATAAATTGTATTGCTTGCAGCAAAGGCAAACATCACAAAGCATCCTTCAAGGCCATTACTGCTCTTAGTCTTATTACTGAACCATTGCAGCTACTACACATGGATTTATTTGGTCCTACTTCCATTAGAAGCATTGACCATAAACAATTCTGTCTGGTAGTAACTGATGGATATAGCAGGTTTTCGTGGGTGTTCTTCATGGCTGCCAAGAGTGAGACCTACTCAATTCTTAGAGATTTTCTTACTCTTATTGAGAACCAGTTGACCAAGAAGGTTAAAGGTATTCGTTGCGACAATGGAACCGAGTTCAAAAATAAAGACCTCATAGCACTTTGTAATGCTAAGGGCATCAAAAGAGATTATAGTGCAGCAAGGACTCCTCAACAGAATGGCGTGGCAGAGAGAAAGAACAGGACACTAATAGAAGCAGCAAGAACTATGCTTGCCGATTCCAAGCTTCCAACCATGTTCTGGACAGAAGCTGTTAATACTGCAAGTTATGTTTTGAATAGGGTTTCTATTACCAATCCTCACAAGAAGACTCCTTATGAGCTTCTCATGGGCAAAGTTCCTAATATTGCTCATTTGAAGCCTTTTGGGTGTCCAGTCACCATTCTGAATACTAGTGACTATTTGGGGAAGTTTGATGGCAAGGCAGATGAAGGATACATTATGGGATATTCAACTCACTCTCGGGCCTATCGTGTCTACAATCTCCAAGCCAAGCGGATCATTGAAACTATAAATCTCAGGTATTTTGAAGAGAAGTCAAACATCCAAGGCAAGGGTCCTGAATGGTATTTTGATCTTGATTATCTTAGTGATTCGTTAGGATATTTTCGCTTCAAAACTAACCATGATGCAGGCCCACAAGTGTTTGCAACTTCTAGTACTTGTGTTCCTTCTAGTCTTTCTGATTCAGATGACGAGGATGACATTTTTGTGGTTCCATCCTACTCCACCACTGTCTCTCCTACTCCTCCTAGTGATGCAACTCCATTGGATGTACCGGATTCCCAAGTAGCTCTTGACACTCTACTCAAACAGCAACAAGAAGCTACTACAGCAGCTGCTCAAGGTGGTTTTGAGTTCCCCTTGGCTGAGCCTACTGACAAAGCTGCTCCTGGTACTCCAGCTTCTGCTCCTAGTGCTAGCTTATCACCTACTGGTACTCCAGCTAGTGAGTCTGCTTCCAATACTCGTTTCTCCAGTCCTTCTGATTTGGGGAACCATCAAAAGAAGTCTTCTACCAAGCTGGATGATATTCATAAACAACCAATAGATGGGATTTTCACCACTGCTTCATATGATGCTGACTTTGTTGGTGATCTCAATAACTTGGCACCAGAAGTGGAGGTCTCTTCCAATCCAGTCTTGCAATCACACAAAGATCATCCTACCACTCAAATCATTGGAGATCCTGGTTCTACTGTCAAGACACGCAGAATGCAGCAGAAGGCCTCGTCTGATCATCATGCTCTTGTGAGCTATATTGAAGATCAAAAGCGTAATAATCATACGGACTTTCAACACTGTTTGTTTGCTTGTTTTCTTTCGCAGGTGGAACCTAGTTCTGTTTCTCATGCTCTTGAGGATCAAAGTTGGGTGGAGGCTATGCAGGAGGAAATGCAGCAATTCTTGTTTCAGAATGTTTGGGTTCTGATTGACTTACCAGATGGAAAGACAACAATCAATACCAAATGGATTCTCAAGAACACAAAGGATGCACGGGGTATTATCGTAAGGAATAAAGCGAGGCTTGTCGCACAAGGCCACACTCAAATTGAGGGCATTGACTACACTGAGGTTTTTGCTCCGGTTGCAAGGATTGAGGCCATTCGTCTGTTTTTGGCTTTTGCTTCTTATGTGGGCTTTACGGTGTTTTAGATGGATGTCAAGAGTGCGTTTCTCTATGGCAAAATTGACGAGGAGGTATATGTCACTCAACCTAAGGGCTTTGTAGATCCACTTCATCCCAAGAAAGTTTACAAGGTGGTCAAGGCTCTTTATGGATTACATCAGGCTCCTTGAGCTTGGTATGAGCGTCTTTCAACTTTCTTGTTAAAGAATGGCTATAGAAGGGGTACTATTGACAAAACACTATTTCTTCGGAGAAATACCAAGGACATTATCCTTGTTCAGGTTTATGTGGACGACATTATCTTTGGTTCTACTAAGAAGGAATGGTGTGATGAGTTTGAACACTTGATGCAAGGCGAGATGAGTGCGATGGGAGAGCTTTCTTTCTTCCTTGGTCTTCAGGTCAAGCAACAATACGATGGGATTTTCATCAGTCAAGATAAATATGTCCATGAGATTCTTCAGAAGTTTGACATGGATCCTCTTAGACCAGCAGCGACTCCTTATGAAGTTGCTAAAATCAAACTTAAGAATGAGCCAGACCCCCCGGTCAATGTTCACATGTACAGGTCTATGATTGGCTCCCTCATGTATTTGACCGCATCACGTCCGGATATCACGTTTGCAGTAAGTTCTTGTTCTAGACACCAGGTGACTCCAACGGTTTCAAACTTAAATGCGGTGAAGAAGATTTTCAAGTATATCAAGGCTCAACCTAAACTGGGCTTATGGTATCCTAGAGAATCACCTTTTGTTCTAGAAGCATATAGTGATAGTGACTATGCTGGTGCTAATAATGACAGGAAGTCTACTACTGGTGGTTGTCAATTTTTGGGTCGTCGCCTTATTTCATGGCAATGAAACAGACAATAGTAGCTACTTCTTCAACAGAAGCTGAATATGTTGCTGCTGCTAGTTGTTGTGGACAGGTGTTGTGGATCCAAAATCAGATGTTGGATTATGGTTTCAATTTTATGAACACCAAAATTTTTATTGACAATCAAAGCACTATCTGCATTGTGAAGAATCCTGTTTTTCATCAGCGAACGAAGCATATTGAAATTCGGCATCATTTTATACGGGATGCCAATGAGAAGAAGCTGATTCAGGTTCTTAAAGTTCATACGGATGATAATGTTGCTGATTTGCTGACTAAAGCATTTGATGGTCCTCGGTTTAACCACTTGGTGGTTCACATTGGGATGGTCAATCCTTGAGGTCTAGGATTGAGGGGAGGCTAAGCCTAAGGGGAGGCTTTGTGTACATATTCTTAGGACAGACTAACGTATTGATAGATTTTAACAACATATTATATTGGTTCTGGTGATGTGTGTTACTTCTGGTGGAGGATTTTGTCACTTCTGGTGGTTATGGTCTTACATGACTGGCTTCTGGTCCTCATTGGTCAGCTTCTAGTCATAATTGGTTGGCTTATGGTGGTTCAAAATCCTTCCTTGTCAAGTGGTGATTGGCTTCTGGTACTGGTCTGGGACACTGTTCATTCCTTTTGTCCTTTGTTGACCATATTTTGCTTCTGGTCTGACCATTGTGTGCTTTGACTTTTGGTCAACGCTCCCAATCCTGGTATTTACATTTTTTAATTAACTATGGTAAATTGGGAGTTGGTAATTATGTTAAAAGGGGCAAGTGGTTACTATGCAATTATGTCTAATTTGAAAGGGCAACCCCCCATTAATAGGGGTCAATGAACAGTTACTATTTTCCTTATTAATGGTCAACTTAACCTCCTTGACTCCATCATTCCATTCATCACACACACAAAACCGATCCTACTGTCTCAACCCTAACCAAGATCTTCCTTTATCCAAATCATCAAGATCCATGGCTGCCCTTGTCTACCAACCTGCTCACAACAGAATTGCCTATCTGGATGATGGTCCACATCGTGATCATTTTGCTGACATTCTAGATTTCATTAAAGCTTCCAACCTAAGGTATGAGTTCACTGTATGTCCCACTATTTATGATAGTGTTATTCGTCAATTTTGGGCATCTGCTCGTCTTGTGGATGTGGTTGGTCGTCCACGTGAACTCCATGCTACCATAGATGGACGTTCATACGTGGTGACTGAGGCTTCTATTCGATCTTCCTTTCATCTTCAAGATGAGGGTGGTGTTGAGTCCATCCCCAATTCAGAGGTATTGGAGGGGATGGCTGCTATAGGGTACAATCATGGGGGGAAGTTTAACTTCCAGAAAAATAGGTTTTCCCCCCAATGGAAGCTTCTGGTGCATTTTCTAATTCATTGTATGAGTCCCAAGTCTGGGAGTTGGGATGCTTTCCCTACTCCCTTGGCTACTGGTCTTATTTGCTTAGCCCAGGGTAGGGTATTTAACTTTTCTCATTATCTATTTGAGGGGATGGTTAGTAGTCTATCTAATGCTGGTTCTAGAAAGAAGTTTCTTATGTATCCTAGGTTTTTACAACAAATACTGGTTTGCATTCCTCGTGATAGGACTGAACATGTACCGTCTAAGATTACTGCAAAAGTGTATTATAATATGGTCCATGGGTTTACCGGGGAGTGGAGGCCCCTGACTGAGGCCATGTTGGGACTGGCTCAGGGTCTTATGGGTGAGGAGGAGGAGGCTCCTGAGTTTGTTGTGATTGATGATGACCCTATGGAGGAGGAGGCTCCTACTGGTGGTGCTTCTCATGTGGTTGAGGAGGAGCTGGTTGAGGAGGTGGTGGTTGAAAAACCATCCCCTTCCAAGGCTGGTCCTTCTTCAGTACCACAAAAGTCTCCATTTGTGGAGACTCCACCTCCTAGTCCTGCTCCACACTCTTTTGATAAGCCTTTTGGTGCTAGTACTCCACATGTTGACCCATCTGTTGCTTCGGGCTCCAATGACGCCTTCCCTGACCCGAGTTCTCTTGGTGGGCAGGCGGAGGAGCCTACTACACTTATGTCTTTACTTGATCTTATGCGCAGGTATCATGAGCGGATTATTTCATTGGAAGCTGATTTGAACCAACACCGGAAACTTACTACCGGTTCCTGGCACTCAACCTATTTCTACTTCTAGTGCAGCTCCTATTGATCCCTTGGGTGGGCAAACTAATGAGTCTACTTCTCCTGCTCCCACTGCTGCTGCTGGGGTAAAGGTAAAGGTTGAACCCACACCTAGTGATCCCACACCTCGACGTTCGGTTCGCCAGAAACAAGCTCGACGTGTTCGACGTGGCAAGACGGTCCCTTATGAGAAGCGTGATCCTGAGAATTTGATTGATGCCGCTTTTGACAGTGATTCTGATTTCCCTTTGGGAAATGGAAATATTACTGGTTGGACGGTTGAGCGTTCCACAACTCTTCCTGGTATGGTATCCCATAGAATTACTCTGAGTGATGGGTCTGTGAGGTTAGCTTCGGGTTTGCCGGGTGTGTTGTCTTGGGCTGATCGTATGGATCTTATGGCTTTATATGGATTTGTGGATTCTGGCATGCCTTTTGATCCCATGGCTGTGTCTTCCTAGCCTGGTCTGCGCATTTGGGCTGATCTTAAGCTGATGCTTGATGCACCTCCTCATGCTCCTGTTTCTGGCATATGGAAGGATCAGATGCAATGGGTGATTCAGCGCTGGAAGTTATATGCGGGATGTGGTGTGCATATGTTGGAGTTGGAATCTGGTCATATGGTTTTTATGCTCACAGACGTGGATTATCCTTTGACGATTTCTTCGATGGAGGCTATGTTGGCTAGTCACTTGTAAATTTCCAATGCTCCATCAGGGAATGAGTCCTCTATGGCGACTGCGTTGGTGGAAGGAATTCAGGCTCGTTTGATAGCAGATAAGAAGGCTGCTTCTGGTTTGTGATTTGGTTGGGTTGTAAGTGTTTCTGTTTTGTATTTTTTGTTCATTTGTTCTTATTTTCATTCTTTTCACCAATATGTACAGTGATTGGTGAATTTCATTATTTATAGTTAAAAAAAAAATCAAAAAAAAAATCAAAAATAATAATAACAATATTTTAAAAAAAAACAAAACAAATACTTTTTATATAACATCTGCTTATACTTTTAACACATCTTGGATTTTATACTTGTGAATATGATACCATTTGCTGCTTCACACTATGGGTTCTGGTTACTGAATTGTGCTTGTGCTGGTTACTAGTTTCACCTGGTGTTGGACTTGGTCCTCACAACAAATGGTCCTCAACTCACCATGTCTAATCGACAAGAAAGAGTTGACTCACCTGGAGGGTACGGCTCCTGGTGCGATTCTCAAATCCGTTGATGGTTGTCAGGTTACCCAAAACTGGATGGTTTTCACTTGCCATGGTCCTAGACTGAAAAGTGGCTAATCCAAGGGGGTACGGCTCTTGGTAAAGATCTTATCAAATCCGTTGATAGCTGTAATAGCTTGCTTAAAGCTATAGGGTTTTCAACTCACCGATGCTTCATTGCTAAGAGTTGGCGAGTCCAGAGGGGTACGGCTTCTGGTAAAGACATGTCAAATCCGTTGACGGCTGTGATGGTTTGCCTAAAATCATCAGGGTACTCCCACTCACCATTGATTCACGTTCTAAGAGTTGGGTTGGGTTCTAGTCTCCCAGGGTGATGCTTATTCCACCAGAAAGACTGGCTAGCCCAAGAGCGAGCAACTACTTGGTAAAGGCTCCTCAAATCTGCTCATGTTGCTGAAAAGATTCAACACGATGCTGATTTGTTTCAAGCTTTGAAGAAGCTTCTAGTGTTTCATGTTGCGGCGGTTACTCTGATTCTTATCTTTTGGATGCTGCTATTCGTTTTGCTGATTCAATCCTCGGGCTTTATTTGCACGTTTTCCAGGAAACTTGAACTCAACAGGTCAAATTCAAGTTTAGGGGAGGATTGTTAGGAACATTGTAATAGTTAAATGTAATAGGTAGACTAGGAGGTATGTAGTTCCTCCTTGTCCTAGTAGTAGTAGGAGCAAGTCGTGCTCCTGGTCCTAGTCGAAGTCAAACTTTATTATTTATTTATTATTCTGTTAAGATATGCATGAGATATGTTAGGAAAGGATATGCATATCAGTTTTACACGTTTTGTTTAATGCTGTATTAGGGTTTCCTTGTAGTATAAAAGGAACCTTAGGCAGAAGGGTTAAGTACACCTTCACCAAACGTAGTTCTAGTGATTATCAATATTATAAATCCTTAGAAAGGATCAAGTCTTTATAGTTATTCTGTTCTTCTTTATTATATTTGTATTCTACATTCATATTGTGTATAGAGTCTCCCTGTGAATTGACTTGTGATTACAGAAGTCATTCACAGTTCCTGACAGGCTGCAAGATCTACATCTAGTAGACCCAACAACGACCATTCTCTCAGGGACACCTACTTAATCGTGTAGGCGCGACCAAGTCTTTCACATGTCTACCTCAACGCTCCCAATCAATACGAACCCAAAACTACATCCTGAATCCACTAGATACGATCAACATATCAAACCCACGGATAACTAACGACATTTCACGTGTAGAAGTTAAAACAGACCAAAACCACGAAAACTCAAAAAGAAAACTTAAACCCAAAACATGTATCGATTCAAAGTGACTCGTGACAACGAAAAAAAAATGATCCTAGAAACACTTAATGGCAACCAGAACATCCTACGCCCCGTGACATATTATTTAAACCGTGCACAACATCGATTTTTCCAAAAGAATATTTTTTTTGTCTTTACCTCCCCACATCTATGTGACTCAAACAATCTACAAACAACCCTCTAGACGATCTAAAAACTCAACTCAAAGACTAGGTATCCCGAGCATCCCAAATCATTAAAAAACTACCATTCAAACCTCAACCTTGAACCCGACACTTGTACAACAATTTCGATCAAGCTACTGACACCCTATGACTATACATACCAAATATTTGAAAAGTACATTCCGAGTACAAAATTTTAGGCTTTAGAATCACCCAAAAAGCTTTTAAAAACGAACAAGTTATGACCAAAACAGTTTTATACTAGTTTTTTTTTAAAAAAACTAAAGAATCCTCTTAGTAATTAACGTAATCCTTTTTAAATGAAAAGAAATAAATGTATGTGAAATTTTCATGAACTTTGTTTAGTCTTGCATAAATAATTCTAAATGACGTATATTGATTAAGCTCACTTATATAAACTATTTAAGTAGAAAGAAATTTTATTTCGCTTTATTTTAAAGAAAGTCTTTTAGAATTTGAAATAAATAAGTGTTGATTAAAAAAATAAAAAAATCTTATGCTACATCTTGTTTCAAACACGACTCCAACACCTTACCCTTATTTTACCGAATACAACCAACTATCTAACTCTATAGTAGATTTCTAAGTCCATTTTTTTTCAATATATACCGACCAAAAGAGATGTAAGACCCAACACAAAAGATTTCATTATCTCAAAAGAAATCTCAAGTTATTTCAATAGACTTAAAACCAAGAACACCATTTTAAAACGTACACGTGAAATACGAAACTCAAAGAATACGCTACAACGGAGGTTTAATATAAAAAAAAGCGAGCTAGCCACCCTCCTAAGGATACAATCGATAATTGCAAGGGATCATACATATGTAGGCATATCGGGATACATATACTTAAATCCGTCCAATATCTACTATACAAGCATGTATTAACCTTTTTTCATGCAATCATACTTAGGAATCAATTGAAGTTGTGGTACTTGTATAACTATGTTGGCCACCATACTTATACAATTACCCTTTCCCCAATGCACTCCCTCCTATGATGACACTTATAAGAATTAATACAACACATAACACATATATCCATCTACTCACATAAGCTCATAACCACATAACCAAAAAAAGTCCAAAACTCCATCCATTAAAATAACATAGTCAAACTCTTAAAATACATAAATCCATAGTCTAGATAAAACAGCATAGACTAAATCCAAAACGAAAACATAATCAGTTATAAGTCATGTCGCCCATAAGAGTGGAAACAGCTTAAAATCCTTAATATCCACCTACTCCTATTAACTCGAACCACCACATGATTCTTAGGGAACATGACTTAAACATCAAAAGAAAAATACTATACCTCAGGTACATAAAATAACCCAACAAAAGATAGAAACTACCATGTACCAAATTATGTACTATAATGTACAATTTAAGCAAAATACGACAATGACTAGCGTGGATGATTATGGTTCAACCTACATTAGTCACAACCGAAAGAAAATAACATGTGGCTAAGTATGAACTACTATGGTTCAACCCATACTAATCAAAACTTAACAAACATCGCAAGTAAAAACCAATAACATCCAGAAACCTTTAATTAATATAAAAGGCACACATACTCCTATGACGCCTATATACGTGGACCCTTAAGCTATAGACTAGGCTACTAGTGTAAAACCCGCATGCTTTTACCATGAATAGTACCCTTAAGATCGTACGAACTAGATTAAAACCTTCCTATTATAGCATGATTACGATTACGTGTTAGGATTTTACGTATTACGTACGTGTTAGAACACGATAAGTATTTAATACGCACGAGCACGCAATAATTATTTGACAATAATTAATCACGAACATACGATCATGAAATCATGAACGTAATTAAATCATGAACTATTATTAATTACGTATATATATTTATTACGAGCGTAAATAAATATATTAGGTCACGGTAATTATTTAATGAGAACACATTAAACGCGAACACAAATAATCACGAACGAGTAATTAAACAACGAGGCACGGAAAACGGTACGGGTACCCCATGTGGGGCCCCTACCCGCGTCAACAAGGGTGAGATGGGCCAAGCCCATCTCAAAATTTACTAAGAAGGGTAAAAGGAAAAGATCACTACTCATTTTTTACTTTACAGAGGATTTTTACAAAACCTAAAAAAGTTCTTCCTCCTCCTTTTTTTTCTTTTTGGCTGCCACCCATAAACACACCAAAGGGGTGTTTATTTGATCTTTGATCTTGGTTTTGGTGCAAGTGTTCGTGTTTGTTCATCCTTGTTTAGATCCACGCATTCGGTAATTCTTCTAACCCTTTTCTTTTGATTTGATCTTTTAAATAATTAAGAACATGATGTGTTTTTTTTAAAAAAACCTAATTAAAACATAGATCTAACATGAAATTGGTTTTGGAACAAATCAAAAAGGGTGTTTTAGGGGTGTTTGTTTTTGGTCGGCGCCTAAACCGAACCCAAGGGGGTCTCGGTTTGGCTACTCGACCACCACCGAGACCATATGGTCCCGGTTGGTTGGTGTGGGTCCCACGGAAGCAACAAGACAAGGGGAACCCCGAAGTGGTTCGGGGTATGGTGTCGATTTCATGTCTGGTTCATGGTTCTTAATCAAGATCCGGTTCACGGTGTATGTTAAAATTATTTTTTGTTATATCTTATGTTAAAATTAAATTAATAAACATGACATGATTAATTTAATAACATGACTTAGGTTATTTTAATTATTAAAATCATGAAATTATTAACCTAAGTATTTTATATTTTTAGACTTATAATTAATTAATTATTTAAAAACCATGGTTATAAATAATTAATTAACATGACTTAGGTTATATTATTAATAAATAATAATACGTGTTTTAACCTAAGTATTTAACTTTATTTAATTAAAAACATGATATACTTTAATTAAATATTTTAACCTATAGTTTATTTTAATTACATGAAATAATTAATAAACTATACATTATATCCTATGACTTAGAAAATAATCATGAAAACACTTAGGCTTATATACTTAGCTTATTTAACCAGCTTATATCTAATTATGGAAACGTTCTATTTTTAGAAACTTATTTAAATAAGGCAGCTAATCTATTTATGGAAACTTTCTATTTTTAGAAACTTATTTATTTCAGGCAGCTAATCTACTTATGGAAACTTATTTAAATAAGGCAGCTAATCTATTTTTGGAAACTTTCTATTTTTGGAAACTTTCTATTTTTGGAAACTTTCTATTTTTGGTAACTTTCTATTTTTGGAAACTTTCTATTTTTGGAAACTTTCTATTTTAGGAAACCTGCTATTTTTGGAAAGTTACTTATTATTACACAGTAAGTATAATAATACATGAATTACCAGAAATACTTAATCAGAATAAATGGAATATAAGATAAACACAGTTTAATGCTTAAAACAGTAAAACATGATAAGAACATGTAAAATAAGCTAAGACATGACATAAAATCAGTTACGTATTAGTAAGCAGATACTCATTCATGTATGTATTTATGTAGCATTAGTGATACGGAAGTAGGATTCCTCTCAGTTCGTCTTCTTCGTTCACTGGACATAAGGTACGGATTCCCGTCCTTTTAGTATGGACATTCTTTCCTTATTAGGATTCCCCATATGCTGCCAAATGTTTTCCCGTAGTATAAGTTATGTGTTTGAATTGCTTATGTTTAATTTAGAATACCTATAGCCATATACATGCATGACCAGTTTCACCTAGTTATGGAGGTACCATAACCATAACATTAGAGGCACTGATGTTATGACTTCACCACGGCGGAGTGATTGCTCGTGGCGTCCCTTCAGCTTTTGGCCATTTATATTATATTTATCATGTGGGGCGTATGGGTGTATCCTAGTTACATGTTTTCAGTCAGGATTTCATGGTGAATGTGGTGTGTGCCTTGCATCCTTCACAAGGAGCTGATCCCTCCTACCCAAAATTTGTTTATTAAATTAGAGGCAGCCCCTCTAATTTGCATGACGAGGTCACCCCTCCAAGTATTCATGCACGGTGGATTTTCATGACCTATATTGGCTAATGGTAAAATATGATAAACAGTTTTTACAAGCTAAACATAAGGCTTTTCAAACTATAAAACCAGTTTTATCAAGACATAACCAGGTTACTCGGGACTTAGTTTCTTCCGCTGTTATATGTTATATGCTTATCCTATTCATGCTTTATTGTACATCCGTGCACTGAGCGTATTGCTCAGTCGTTTTCTTTTCTATGTTCCCAAAACGGCAGGTACTCAGGGACGCTCGTAGATTTTAAGCGTACGTGCATATGGACTGGAAGCTTTTTAGCCTTTCTTTACTTTATGCATTACCTTTCTTTTGATACATTTGCTATGGACATTGTTTAGTCCTTTCCTTTACTATACTATGTTTGTGTGTGATGATATTTACTTTTGGACTACCGATGTTTGATTCCGGTATTTTCCTTTTATGGTCATGTAATGTTTAGACATTTTTCCTTGTATGCTTTGATGACACGCCATAATTACGTGTGACATTTCCATTATCAAAATGGGGTGTTACAATTATGGTATCAGAGCCAAGGCTTCGACCTGTAGGCTCTCAAATATGACCTGTGATTAGTGGGTAGTCACTACGGTCTTCCTAGAACTGACAGTTGTTTTCATACATTCATCATTTTTACGCATACATATATATGTCGTTGTCACAGATTTATGACTAAGTAATGGTTGGTACAGGACTGGCCCTACTTAGTCGCATGTGTTTTATCGAAACTTTTAAATTTGGGACCGACCCATAGGCGTCCCCTCGCCATGTCTTTTGTTTTGGGTGAACTGACCATAGGCGTTCACTCTCGAGCATACAAAAGTTTTCATAAAACTGCATCATGCATTCATACACAAAATTTTCTTGCATAAAATTTTTCTCTTGAAATTTTGATATAATTTTTTTTTTCATGTATATATATATTTTATGTTTTGATCTGTTTAATCATATGTTTTATGGTATACTGTCAGATGGCAAACACAGACAATCTCTGGGATATGTTTGCAACTGCTGAGGCAGAAATGCAAGACATCCTTCATCAGAACGACGGCTATCCTCCCCCGCCTAACATCTTTCCCATGGAAGGAAGAAATCGGCTCATGAGGGAATACAATACCATTAGACAGCGACCTGACGAAGACAGCAATGACTTCATGCAGCGTTTTCTTTGTTATGCCGGTGTCCTTAGAGCATCTGTGGGCACCACTGAAGAGCAGGCATTACATTTTCGTTGGGCTCTTATACTAGGATCACCAATAACTTATCAGGTGCTCCGTTGGGTACGGTAGCACAAGTGGCCGATGCAGCACGTAAGTTGGAGATGCTGCAAGAGAGAGATGAGTTCGGGGAACCTGAGAGACCCAACAAGAGGTAAACATTCGTATTCAAGCGGTGATCAATCCATATTCTTTCCATATATGTCAATTATTCATCTCTTTAAATGTATCTTCCAGGCAGAAAACTAGGGACCGGTCTCAGCCGGCTACTCAGCAGCAGCCTCATCAGCCCAAGGGAAACGGTCAGACTAACGACCGTTCTGCTATGGATAGGCGTGGCGGTAATGATAATTACCGTAACAACGCTGGACACTCCAACAGCAGCAGGTCCTAATACTTACGCATTTTCCTTATGATGCCATGTTATAACTCATATTCTGACACTTTAACAAAACTTCTACCAGGAACCATGGAAACGGTAGGGACCAGAACCAGAGAGGTTCACAGCCTAGCCGTCCAGCTATCACTGGTATTCAATCTTACGATATTCCACATTGTTCTTTGTACCATATTATCATGTCTTATGTAAAATGTTTTATCAGGTTCCCAGCCAGCCAGAGCACCTGCTGGAGGATTTACTCATCTTCTTTGCTCTACTTGCCACCGTAGGCACCCAGGGCCATGTCGCCGTAACATTGACGCATGCTTCAAGTATGGTCTTCCTGGCTATATCAAGAAGGATTGCCGTAAGGGCGAGATGGAGGGTACATCGGGACATGCTGATTCCAAGCCGCCTCCTACTACCGGGCGTGTCTACACGACATCTCGAGACCAGGCCAACAAGTCTACAGGTACCATCACTGGAATCTTGTATATGTATGGTCAAGTTGCATGTGTTCTGTTCGATACGGGTGCTACTCACTCGGTTACTTCTACTGCTTATGCTAAGAACATTAGGATGCTCCCCATGCCATTAGAAAATAGGCTTACTATTTCCACGCCTTTGAGGGACTCTGTATTAATCACCCATGTATACAAGAGTCTTCCCCTAGAATTTGACGATAAGGTTTGACCTGTTGATGCACTTCTGCTGGACATGAATGACTTCGACATGATTTTGGGCATGGATTGGCTATCCAAGCATCATGCTACCATAGATTGCCATTCATATCGAGTTATCTTCGGTGATGTTAATGCACCAGAGTACATTCATAACGGGTTCATACCCAGACGGTCTGTACAAATCATATCTACCCTGCAAGCGCGTGCACTACTGTCACATGGCTGCGAGGGTTATCTAGCTACGGTTCACGACATGGATGCTGAATCCCCATCAATTCAGGATCAACCTATAGTGTCGGAATTCCAAGATGTTTTTTCAGCAGAACTTCCGGGCATACCACCTGCACGAGAAGTGGAATTCAGTATCGAGCTTATTCCAGGAGCTGAACCAATCTCCAAGGCTCCTTATCACATGGCTCCCATAGTGCTGAAGGAGTTGAAGGATCAACTACAAGAACTTCTTGAATGAGGTTTCATTCGACCGAGCGCATCTCCATGGGGTGCACCGGTCTTGTTTGTTAAGAAGAAGGACGACAATATGCGTCTTTGCATAGACTATCGCGAGCTCAATAAGATTACTATCCGGAATAGATATCACTGCCACGTATTGACGATCTGTTTGACCAACTCCAAGGGGCCAAACACTTCTCCAAGATTGATCTTAGGTCAGGCTATCATCAGCTACGGGTCAAGGAGCAGGACATCGCTAAGACTGCCTTTCGTACCCGCTATGGCCACTACGAGTTTGTAGTTATGCCATTTGGCCTGACAAATGCTCCCCAGCAGTGTTCATGGATTTGATGAACAGAATCTTCCATGAATTTCTGGACAAGTTCGTCATTGTCTTCATCGATGACATCCTGATTTTCTCAATGTCCAAAGAGGAACATGAAGACCATCTTCGTACAATACTACAGATCCTTCGCCAGAAGCAGCTGTATGCTAAATTCTCCAAGTGTGAGTTCTGGTTAGACAAGGTGGCATTCTTAGGTCACATTGTATCAGCAAAAGGAATCACTAGGGATCCATCGAAGGTTGAGGTCATTACCAATTGGCCAAGGCCAACATCAACGACGGAAGTCCGCAGTTTCTTAGGCTTAGCTGGCTATTACCGTAGGTTCATGGAGAACTTTTCCCGCTTAGCACTACCATTGACCAAACTGACGCGGAAAGGGGAGAAATTCGTCTGGACTGAAGAACGAGAGAAGATCTTTGAAGACCTGAAGCAGAAGCTAGTATCTGCACCTATTCTTACTCTCCCATCTGGTACGAGTGGATTTCAAATCTACAGCGATGCATCAGGGAAGGGACTTGGTTGTGTTCTCATGCAACATGGGAAAGTGATCGCGTACGCTTCACGACAGCTTAAGCCTTATGAAGAAATTTACCCCACGCGTGACTTGGAACTTGCTGCAGTCGTGTTTGCGTTGAAGATATGGAGGCACTACTTATATGGAGAATCATGTGACATTTTCACGGACTACAAGAGCTTGAAGTATATCTTCACTCAACGTGAATTGAACATGAGGCAGAGGAGATGGTTAGAGCTGTTAAAGGATTATGACATTAATCTACAGTATCATCCCGGAAAGGCAAATGTAGTAGCAGATGCTCTTAGCAGGAAGTCTGGAATGATCAACGACATTAAAATTGAAGAGGAAATCATAAGAGACTTGGAGCGACTTGACATCGAGATCA
Source organism: Glebionis coronaria (assembly GCA_025667525.1). Classification (NCBI taxonomy): domain Eukaryota; kingdom Viridiplantae; phylum Streptophyta; class Magnoliopsida; order Asterales; family Asteraceae; genus Glebionis; species Glebionis coronaria. The sequence goes on along the minus strand of CM046882.1, from coordinate 67,857,088 downwards.
TGCTACGTGGACAGCACGGTTACTGGGCTAATCTTAGAGTAGAACCCGAGTTACTCTCTAAGATCAAGGAAGCTCAGAAAGATGACGGAGAAATCTGGGCGATAGTGCAGAATTTGGAGAAACAGACAGAATTCAGAGTAGATGCAGATGGTATCGTATGGCAGGGCACGAGACTTTGTGTTCCTGATAACCAAGAACTCCGGGAAGCCTTGTTAGCTGAAGCTCATATCTCCCCATTCTCTATACATCCTGGTTCGACTAAGATGTACCATGACATCAAGCAGTATTTTTGGTGGAGTGGTATGAAACAGGATGTGGCCACTTACGTCTCCAAATGTCTTACCTGCCAGCAGGTTAAGATCGAGCATCAGCGATCTGGCGGTCTCCTTCAACCGTTAGATATTCCAGAGTGGAAGTGGGACAAAATCACCATGGATTTTGTTACTGGTCTTTCGCGTACCAAGAGGAAGCACGATGCAATTGGGTTATCGTTGATCGACTTACCAAATCAGCTCATTTCTTACCGATCCGCAAGGAAAATCCGGTAAGTAAACCCGCCGATACGTACAGAAGAGAGATCATGAGACTCCATGGTGCACCATCCAGCATCGTCTCAGACAGAGATCCTCGATTCACTTCGCGCTTTTGGAAGAGTCTGCAGAAAGCTTGGGGTACACAAATTAAGCTTAGCACGGCTTTTCACCCTCAAACAGACGGACAGTCGGAACGCACCATTCAGACATTGGAAGATATGTTGAGGTTATGTGCGTTGGAATGGACGGGTGATTGGGACGATTACATCTATTTGGTGGAGTTTGCATACAACAACAGTTGGCACGCAAGTATCAAGTGTGCTCCTTTCGAGATGTTGTATGACAGAAAGTGTCGTGCCCCAATCTGCTGGGATCAGGTTGGTGAGCGAACACTTGAAGGACCAGAAATCATAGAGATGACCAATGAAAAGATCGCAGTAGCTAAGCAGAAAATTCAGGAAGCACGGTCACGTCAGATAAGCATCGTAGGGACATACATTTTAACGTAGGAGATCACGTCTTCCTTAAGGTTTCGCCAGCACATGGTGTTAGACGCTTCGGGATTAAAGGGAAGCTCAGTCCTCGTTTCATCGGACCGTTTGATATCATTGAACGAGTCAGTGAAGTATCTTACCGGTTGGCGTTACCTCCGCAGCTTTCGCATGTGCACAATGTGTTTCATGTGTTCTTACTCAGAAGGTACCAGTTCATCCCCTTCACATGGTTCAGTATCCACTGGAACAGATACGTGAAGATCTCACTTTTATAGAAGAACCCGAACGAGTTCTTGACAGACAAGAACGAGTCATGAGAAGGAAGATGATCCCATTCGTCAAAATCCTATGGAGGGATCATACCGAGCGGGAAGCCACTTGGGAAACAGAGGAGTCTATCCGGGCTTCTTACCCTCATTTCGTATTTTGAATTCGGGTATGTTCTTCTTTTCCAGTTTACTTTATCTATAATTCGGGGACGAATTATTCTTTTTAGGGGGGAAGAGTTGTAAAACCCGCATGATTTTACCATGAATAGTACCCTTAAGATCGTACGTACTAGATTAAAACCTTCCTATTATAGCATGATTACGATTACGTGTTAGGATTTTACGTATTACGTACGTGTTAGAACACGATAAGTATTTACTACGCACGAGCACGCAATAATTATTTGACAATAATTAATCACGAACATACGATCATGAAATCATAAACGTAATTAAATCACGAACTATTATTAATTACGTATATATATTTATTACGAGCGTAAATAAATATATTAGGTCACGGTAATTATTTAACGAGATCACATTAAACGCGAACACAAATAATCACGAACGAGTAATTAAACAACGAGGCACGGAAAACGGTACGGGTACCCCATGTGGGGCCCTTACCCGCGGCAACAAGGGTGAGATGGGCCAAGCCCATCTCAAAATTTACTAAGAAGGGTAAAAGGAAAAGATCACTACTCATTTTTCACTTTACAGAGGATTTTTACAAAACCTAAAAAAGTTCTTCCTTCTCCTTTTTTTTTTCTTTTTGGCCGCCACCCATAAACACACCAAAGGGGTGTTTATTTGATCTTTGATCTTGGTTTGGTGCAAGTGTTCGTGTTTGTTCATCCTTGTTTAGATCCACGCATTCGGTAATTCTTTTAACCCTTTTCTTTTGATTTGATCTTTTAAATAATTAAGAACATGATGTGTTTTTTTTAAAACCTAATTAAAACATAGATCTAACATGAAATTGGTTTTGGAATAAATCAAAAAGGGTGTTTTAGGGGTGTTTGTTTTTGGCCGGCGCCTAAACCGAACCCAAGGGGGTCTCGGTTTGGCTACTCGACCACCACCGAGACCATATGGTCCCGGTTGGTTGGTGTGGGTCCCACGACAGTAACAAGACAAGGGGAACCCCGAAGTGGTTCGGGGTATGGTGTCGATTTCATGTCTGGTTTATGGTTCTTAATCAAGATCCGGTTCACGGTGTATGTTAAGATTATTTTTTGTTATAATCTTATGTTAAAATTAAATTAATAAACATGACATGATTAATTTAATAACATGACTTAGGTTATTTTAATTATTAAAATCATGAAATTATTAACCTAAGTATTTTATATTTTTAGACTTATAATTAATTAATTATTTAAAAACTATGGTTATAATTAATTAATTAACATGACTTAGGTTATATTATTAATAAATAATAATACGTGTTTTAACCTAAGTATTTAAATTTATTTAATTAAAAACATGATATACTTTAATTAAATATTTTAACCTATAGTTTATTTTAATTACATGAAATAATTAATAAACTATACATTATATCCTATGACTTAGAAAATAATCATAAAAACACTTAGGCTTATATACTTAGCTTATTTAACCAGCTTATATCTAATTATGGAAACGTTCTATTTTTAGAAACTTATTTAAATAAGGCAGCTAATCTATTTATGGAAACTTTCTATTTTTAGAAACTTATTTATTTCAGGCAGCTAATCTATTTATGGAAACTTATTTAAATAAGGCAGCTAATCTATTTTTGGAAACTTTCTACTTTTGGAAACTTTCTATTTTTGGTAACTTTCTATTTCTGGAAACTTTCTATTTTTGGAAACTTTCTATTTTAGGAAACCTTCTATTTTTGGAAAGTTACTTATTATTACACAGTAAGTATAATAATACATGAATTACCATAAATACTTAATCAGAATAAATGAAATTTAAGATAAACACAGTTTAAGGCTTAAAACAGTAAAACATGATAAGAACATGTAAAATAAGCTAAGACATGACATAAAATCAGTTACGTATTAGTAAGCAGATACTCATTCATGTATGTATTTATGTAGCATTAGTGATACGGAAGTAGGATTCCTCTCAGTTCGTCTTCTTCGTTCACTGGACATAAGGTACGGATTCCCGTCCTTTCAGTATGGACATTCTTTCCTTATTAGGATTCCCCTTATGCAGCCAAATGTTTTCCCGTAGTATAAGTTATGTGTTTGAATTGCTTATGTTTAATTTAGAATACCTATAGCCATATACATGCATGACCAGTTTCACCTAGTTATGGAGGTACCATAACCATAACATTAGAGGCACTGATGTTATGACTTCACCACGGCGGAGTGATTGCTCGTGGCGTCCCTTCAACTTTTGGTCATTTATATTATATTTATCATGTGGGGCGTATGGGTGCATCCTAGTTACATGTTTTAAGTCAGGATTTCATGGTGAATGTGGTGTGTGCCTTGCATCCTTCACAAGGAGCTGATCCCTCCTACCCAAAATTTATATATTAAATTAGAGGCAGCCCCTCTAATTTGCATGATGAGGTCACCCCTCCAAGTATTCATGCACGGTGGATTCTCATGACCTATATTGGCTAATGGTAAAATATGATAAACAATTTTTACAAGATAAACATAAGGCTTTTCAAACTATAAAACCAGTTTTATCAAGACATAACCAGGTTACTCGGGACTTAGTTTCTTCCGCTGTTATATGTTATATGCTTATCCTATTCATTCTTTATTGTACATCCGTGCACTGAGCGTATTGCTCAGCCGTTTTCCTTTTCTATGTTCCCAAAACGGCAGGTACTCAGGGACCCTCGTAGATTTTAAGCGTACGTGCATATGGACTTGAAGCTTTCTAGCCTTTCTTTACTTTATGCATTACCTTTCTTTTGATACATTTGCTATGGACATTGTTTAGTCCTTTCCTTTACAATGTCCATAGCAACTGTATTAAAGTAAAGGAAATGCATAAAGTAAAGAAAGACAGTAAAGCTTCCAATCCATATGCACCTACGTTTGAGATCTACGAGCGTCCCTGAGTACCTGCCGTTTTGGGAACATGAAAAGGAAAACGGCTGAGCAAGACGCTCAGTGCACGGATGTACAATATAGCATGAAATAGGATAAGCATGTAACATATAACAGCGGAAGACTAAGTACTGAGTAAACTGGTTAAGTATCAAGAAAACTGGTTTTATAGTTTGAAAAGCCTTATGTTTATCTTGTGAAAACTGTTTTAACATATATATACCATAGCCCATATAGGTCATGAAAAGGTCACGTGCATGAATACTTGGAGGGGTGACCTCATCATGCTGATTAGAGGGGATGCCTCTAATCAATATACTGGTTTGGGTAGGAGGGATCAACTCCTTGTGAAGGGTGCAAGGCACACACCACATTCACCATGATAAACTGAATAAAACATGTAACTAGGATGCACCCATACGCCCCACCTGATATAATAATATGGCCAAAACTGAAAAGGGACGCCACGAGCAATCACTCCGCCGTGGGGAAGTCATAACATCGGTGCCTCCAATGCTATGGTTATGGTACCTCCATAACTAGGTGAAACTGGTCATGCTTGTATATGGCTATAGATTATGCTAATTAAACATAAGCAGTTCAAAACAATAAAACAAATACTGGGGAAAACAGTTGGCTGCATACGGGGAAATCCTAATAAGGAAAGAATGTCCATACTGAAAGGACGGGAATCCGTACCTCAAGTCCAGTGAATGAACGGAAGAAAGACTCATACTTCTGGATCACTAACGCTACATGAATACACACGTGTATAAGTATCGGTTCACTGATTACGTATTGGGTTTTATGTCTCATTTTAGCTGACTTGGTATGTTTTAGGTCATGGTTCACTGTTTAAAGCCTTAAACTGTGTTTATCTTGTATTCTGATTAATCCGTTTAAGTATTACTGGTGTTTCATGTATTAATATACTTACTATGTAATAATAAGTAACTTTCCAAAAATAGCAGGTTTCCAAAAATAGAAAGTTTCCAAAAATAGAAAGTTTCCAAAAATAGAAAGTTTCCAAAAATAGAAAGTTACCAAAAATAGAAAGTTTCCAAAAATAGAAAGTTTCCAAAAATAGGAAGTTTCCAAAAATAGAAAGTTTCCAAAAATAGAAAGTTTCCAAAAATAGAAAGTTTCCTAAAATAGAATTTACTGCTTAAAATAGATTAGTTTCTAAAAATAGAAAGTTTCCAAAAATAGATCAGCTGCCTTAATTAAATAAGTTTCCATATATAGAAGGTTTCCATGATTAGATTAGCTGCCTGAAATAGATAGATTTCCATGTATAGAAGGTTTCCATAATTAGATTAGTTGCCTTATTTAATTAAGTTTCTATAAATAGAAGTTTCCATATTTAGAATTAAGCTGGTTACATAAGCTAACATATAAGTCTAAGTGTTTATAAGCTTGTTTCTTAAGTCATATGATATAGTATATAGTTTAATTATTATTTCATGTATTTTAATTAAACTATAGGTTAAGCATTTTAATTAAAGTATAACATGTTTTAATTAAAATGAAATGAATTACTTAGGTTAAAATGTGTATTATTACTATTAATAATATACCCTAAGTCATGTCTAAATTAATTAATTATAGGCATGTTTTAATAATTAATTAATTATAACTTATAACATAAAATACTTAGGTTAAATTAATGTCATGTTAAACTAATAATTAAAATAACCTAAGTCATGATTTAATTAATATTTCATGTTATTAATTAATTATATCCTAAGTTCATGATTCATAAAAATTAACATGTAACATAGATCATGATTTTAACCAACGAACCATGAATCGGGCATGAATTCGACACCGTACCCCGAGCCAAACCCGGGGCACATGTGTCTCCTTGCTGCCGTGGGTCCCACATGAGCCAACCAAGACCAAAAATGGTCTTGGTGGTGGCGGCAATAGCAAACCAAACCCCCCTCGGGTTTGTTTGCTAGGCGGCCAAAACAAACATCCCTTTTAAATCATTCTTTGATTTTGTTTAATACCAAAACATGTTAGATCAATGATTAATTATCATGTTTAAATAAAAAAAATAATAACATGTTCATGAAAATAATCAAAGATTAAAAGAATTTAAAAGAATTAAAAAGAAGGGTTAGAAAGGTATACCACTATGTAGCTTGGAAAAAAGATGAACAAACACGGTTTCTAACACTTGTTTTTAAGATCAAAATCAAACAATCACCCTCCAATGGTGGTGTTTAGGTGGCGGCACAAAAGGAGAAAAAGGAGGAGGAGAAAACTCTTTTTAGGGTTTTTGTGTTTATTTCTTGAAAGTGAAAAATGAAAACATGTTTTTACTCTTACCCCCCTTTACTTGTAAAGTCCATGGGCTAGGCCTATTTCTTGTTGTGTGTCGTGGGTATGGGGGCCCCACATGGGGTACCCGTACCTTTCTCGTGTCCCGATGTTTCGTGTTCGTTCGTGGTTAAACGTGCTCGTGTTTAAAGTGTTTCTGTTTATTTTATCATGTCGTTTATCGTAAACTTAACGCTCGTAATTATATTATAAGTATTTACGTAATTATTCTAGTTCGTATTTTAATGGTGATCATGATTTAATTATGTTCACGTGATATATTTATTAACAGTTTATCATGAGTTCGTACGTAATCGATACTTGTCATGTCATACACGTATGCACTTGCTTGATTACTAGCACATGAATGTGATCAATACTAACTGAGGTAAGTTTTAATCTAGGACGTACGATCTTAAGGGCACTATTCATGGTAAAAGCATGCGGGTTTTACAATTCTTCCCCCCTAAAAAGAATAATTCGTCCCCGAATTATAGATAAAGTAAGCTGAAAAGAAGTAACATACCCGAACTCAAAATATGAAGTGAGGGTAAGAAGCCCGGATAGACTCCTCTGTTTCCCAAGTGGCTTCCCGCTCGGTATGGTCCCTCCAAAGGATTTTGACGAAAGGAATCGTCTTCCTTCTCATGACTCGTTCTTGCCTGTCGAGTACTCGTTCGGGTTCTTCTATAAAAGTGAGATCTTCACGTATCTGTTCCAGTGGATACTGAACCATGTGAAGGGGATGATAATTGTACCCTCTGAGTAAGGACACATGGAACACGTTATGCACGTGCGAAAGCTGAGGAGGTAACGCCAATCGGTAAGATACTTCACCGATTCGTTCAACGATATCAAAAGGTCCGATGAAACGAGGACTGAGTTTCCCTTTGATCCCGAAGCGTTTAACACCACGTGCCGGCGAAACCTTGAGGAAGACGTGATCTCCCACATTAAAATGTATGTCCCTACGATGCTTATCAGCGTAACTCTTCTGACGTGACCGTGCTTCTTGCAACTTCTGCTTAGCTACCTCAATCTTCTCATTGGTCATTTCTATAATCTCTGGTCCTTCGAGTGTTCGCTCTCCCACTTGATCCCAGCAAGTTGGAGCGCGACACTTTCTGCCATACAACATTTCGAAAGGAGCACATTTGATACTTGCGTGCCAGCTGTTGTTGTATGCAAACTCGACCAAACAGATGTAATCGTCCCAATCACCTGTCCATTCCAACGCACACGACCTTAAAATATCTTCCAATGTCTGAATTGTTCGCTCCGATTGTCCGTCCGTTTGAGGATGAAAGGCTGTGCTCAGCTTAAGTTGTGTACCCCAAGCTTTTTGCAGACCTTTCCAGAATCGCGACGTGAAACGAGGATCTCTGTCTGAGACGATGCTGGAGGGAGTGCCGTGGAGTCTCATGATCTCCCTTCTGTACGTATCTGCGAGTTTACTTACCGGATCTTCCTTGCGTATCGGTAAGAAATGAGCTGATTTGGTGAGTCGATCAACAATGACCCAAATAGCATCGTGCTTCTTCTTGGTAGGCGGAAGACCGGTAACAAAATCCATGGTGATTTTGTCCCACTTCCACTCTGGAATATCCAACGGTTGAAGGAGACCGCCAGATCGCTGATGTTCAATCTTAACCTGCTGGCAGGTAAGACATTTGGAGACATGCGTGGCTACATCCTGTTTCATACCACTCCACCAAAAGTGCTGTCTGATGTCATGGTACATTTTTGTCGACCCAGGATGTATAGAAAATGGGGAGCTGTGAGCTTCAGCTAACAATGCTTCCCGGAGTTCTGGATTGTCAGGAACATAAAGTCTCGTGCCCTGCCAAATGATACCGTCTGCGTCCATTCGGAATTCTGTCTGCTTCTCCAAATTCTGAATTATCGCCCAAATCTCTCCATCATCCTTCTGCGCTTCCTTAATCCTAGTCAGTAACTCAGGTTCTACTCTAAGATTCGCCCAGTATCCGTGCTGCCCACGTACCATGATTTCGATGTCTAGCCGCTCCAAGTCCCTTATGTTTTGTTCCTTGATCTCCATGCCGTTGATCATTCCGGACTTTCTGCTGAGTGCATCTGCTACTACATTAGCTTTCCCGGGATGATACTGTAGGTTAATATCATAATCCTTCAACAGTTCCAACCATCTCCTTTGTCTCATGTTCAATTCTCGCTGTGTGAAGATATACTTCAAGCTCTTGTGATCAGTGAAAATGTCGCATGATTCTCCGTATAAGTAATGCCTCCATATCTTCAATGCGAACACCACTGCAGCAAGTTCCAGGTCATGCGTAGGGTAGTTTTCTTCATAGGGCTTAAGCTGCCGTGAAGCATACGCGATCACTTTCCCATGTTGCATGAGAACACAGCCCAGTCCCTTCCCCGATGCATCGCTATAGATCTGAAATCCACCTGTACCAGATGGGAGAGTAAGAATAGGTGCAGATACTAACTTCTGCTTTAGGTCTTCGAAGCTCTTCTCTCGTTCTTCCGTCCAGACGAATTTCTCTCCTTTTCGCATCAGCTTGGTGAGAGGCAATGCCAGGCGGGAAAAGTTCTCCACGAATCTTCGATAATATCCAGCTAAGCCTAAGAAACTGCGGACTTCTGTCGCTGATGTTGGTCTTGGCCATTTAGTGATAGCCTCAACCTTCGCTGGGTCCATAGTGATCCCTTCTGCTGATACAATGTGACCTAAGAATGCCACCTTGTTTAACCAGAACTCACACTTGGAGAATTTCGCATACAGCTGCTTCTGACGAAGAATCTGTAGTACAGTACGGAGATGATCTTCGTGTTCCTCCGTGGACTTTGAGAAAATCAAGATGTCATCGATGAATACAATGACAAATTTATCAAGGAATTCATGAAAGATTCTGTTCATCAGATCCATGAATACTGCTGGAGCGTTAGTCAGGCCGAATGGCATGACCACAAACTCATAATGGCCATAGCGGGTACGAAAAGCAGTCTTGGCAATATCCTGCTCTTTAACCCTTAGCTGATGGTAGCCTGACCTTAGATCGATCTTTGAGATGTGTTTGGCTCCTTGAAGTTGGTCAAACAGATCGTCTATACGTGGCAGTGGATATCTATTGCGGATGGTAATCTTATTAAGTTCACGGTAGTCAATGCAAAGTCGCATGCTGCCATCCTTCTTCTTAACGAACAAGACCGGTGCGCCCCATGGAGAAGCGCTTGGTCTAATGAATCCTCGTTCAAGAAGTTCCTGCAGTTGGTCCTTCAGTTCTTTTAGCTCTATGGGAGCCATACGATACGGAGCCTTAGAGATTGGCTCAGCTCCTGGAACAAGGTCGATGTTGAACTCCACTTCTCTTGCAGGTGGTATGCCTGGAAGTTCATCTGGAAAGACGTCTTGAAATTCTGAGACTACCGGTTGATCCTGAATCGATGGGGATTCAGCATCCATGTCATGAACCGTAGCTAGATAACCTTCGCAGCCATGTGACAGTAATGCACGTGCTTGCAAGGTAGATATGACTTGTACAGACCGCCCGGGTATGAACCCGTTATGAATGTACTCTGGTGCATTAATGTCGCCGAAGATCACCTGATATGAGTGGCAGTCTATGGTAGCATGGTGCCTGGATAGCCAGTCCATGCCAAGAATCATATCGAACTCAATCATGTTTAGGGGAAGTGCATCTACTGCACGAACTTTATCATCAAACTCTAGAGGAAGACTCTTGTATACATGAGTTATTAATACCGAGTCCCTCAGAGGCGTGGAAATGGTAAGCTTATTTTCTAATGGCAAGGGAAGTGTCCTGATGTTCTTAGCATAAGTAGTGGAAACAACTGAATGAGTGGCACCCGTGTCGAAAAGAACACATGCAGCCTGGCCGTACATATACAAAATTCCAGTAATGGTACCTGTAGATTTGTTTGCCTGATCGCGCGATGTCGTGTAGACACGCCCAGTGGTAGGAGGCGGTTTAGTATCAGCATGACCCGAAGTACCCTCCATTTCACCCTTACGGCAATCTCTCATACGATGACCAGGGAGGCCGCACTTGTAGCACGCGTCGGAATCACGACGACATGGGCCAGGGTGTCTGCGATGGCAAGTGCTGCAAAGAGGATGAGTGAATCCTCCAGCAGGAGTCCTTGCTTGCTGAGGGCCTGCTGATGACAAAACGTGATAAGAATAAGTATATGCACGAGTATAGGACGTAAGCGTCATAAGATGTTTACCAGTGTTAGCTGAACGGTTAGGCTGAGAACCCCTGTGGTTCTGGTCCCTTTCGTTACCATGGTTCCTGGTAGAGATTAATATAGTGTCAGCATGAGAGATATAACATGAAATCATAAGAAGATGCGTAAATAGTAGGACCTGCTGTTGTTGGATTGTCCCGCATTGTTACGGTAATTATCATTACCGTTGCGCCTTTCCACAACAGAACGGTCGTTAGAGTGACCGTTTCCTTTGGGCTGATTGGGCTGCTGCTGAGTAGCCGGCTGAGACCGGTCCCCAGTTTTCTGCCTGGAAGATACAGTTTAAGAGATGATTATAGAACATATAATGATAGGATGCGATCTGGTTAACGCTAGAACACGAATTGTTTTACCTCTTGTCGGGTCTTTCAGCTTCCCCGAACTCATCGCGTTCCTGCAACATCTCAAGCTTCCTTGCTGCGTCGGCCACTTGTGCTACTGTATTGAACGTAGCACATACCAGATTGTTCGCGACCGAGGTGCGAAGTGCCCACCTAAAATGGTGTGCCTGCTCCTCAGGAGTACCAGCCGCTGCTCCCAGAAAACCAGCTAGGCGAAGAAAGCGCTGCATAAATTCGTTGCTATTCTCGCCCGCTCTCTGACGTATCCCATGGTATTCTCGCTTGAGTTTGTCCTGCTCTGCCTTAGGAAAGAACTGCTCCATCACTCTCTCCTTGAATTGGGCCCATGTCAAACCAGCGACCCATTCATCACCTCCTTCTGACTGCGTCAAAGCTAGCCACCAGTTGAGTACATCGCCTTCAAACCTGTAGCATGCCAATCTTGCCTTGAAGGCGGGGTCACATCCCATAGCATTGAAGATTTTCTCAATGTGAGTCAGCCAGCTTTCAGCATCGCTGGGGCTATCAGTCTTTTCAAAAGCTCTAGGACGGAGCTTGTTAAATCTTTCCAACCATACCGCTAGTGTCACTGGGGGAGGAGGAGGAGGAGGTGCCTGATTCTGCTGCTGCTGATTGTTTGCAGCTTGGACTTCAGTATGAATGTCATTCCTCAGTTGAGGAAGTAAGGCTTGCATGGCAGCCTGAATTGCAGCATTGAGCTGCTCTTGCTCGCGTGTGAGAACCATCTGACAGTATAACATAAAACATATGATTGACAGTTCAACATAAAAAAAAAAATTTATGCCAAAAATTTCACGAGAAAAATTTTATGCAAGAAAATCTTTGTATGAATGCATGATGCAGTTTTATGAAAACTTTGATGCTCGAGAGTGAACGCCTCCGGTCAGTTCACTCAAAATAAAAGACATATCGAGGGGACGCCTATGGGTCGGTCCCAAATCTAAAAGTTTCGATAAAACACATGCGACTAAATAGGGCCAGTCCTGTACCAACCATTACTTAGTCAAAAACCCTGTAACAATGACATGTATATGTATGCTTAAAAATGATGAATGCATGAAAACAACTGTCAGTTCTAGGAAGACCGTAGTGACTACCCACTAATCACAGGTCATATTTGAGAGCCTACAGGTCGAAACCTTGGCTCTGATACCATAATTGTAACACCCCATTTTGGAAATGGAATATTACGCATAATCATGGCGTGTCATCAAAGCATACAAGGATAAATGTCTAAGCATTATTCAACCATAAAAGGGAAATACCGGAATCAAACATCGGTACCCCCAAAGTAAAGCTCATCACACACAAACATAAATACTGTAAAAGGAAAGGACGAAACAATGTCCATAGCAACTGTATTAAAGTAAAGGAAATGCATAAAGTAAAGAAAGACAGTAAAGCTTCCAATCCATATGCACCTACGTTTGAGATCTACGAGCGTCCCTGAGTACCTGCCGTTTTGGGAACATGAAAAGGAAAACGGCTGAGCAAGACGCTCAGTGCACGGATGTACAATATAGCATGAAATAGGATAAGCATGTAACATATAACAGCGGAAGACTAAGTACTGAGTAAACTGGTTAAGTATCAAGAAAACTGGTTTTATAGTTTGAAAAGCCTTATGTTTATCTTGTGAAAACTGTTTTAACATATATATACCATAGCCCATATAGGTCATGAAAAGGTCACGTGCATGAATACTTGGAGGGGTGACCTCATCATGCTGATTAGAGGGGATGCCTCTAATCAATATACTGGTTTGGGTAGGAGGGATCAACTCCTTGTGAAGGGTGCAAGGCACACACCACATTCACCATGATAAACTGAATAAAACATGTAACTAGGATGCACCCATACGCCCCACCTGATATAATAATATGGCCAAAACTGAAAAGGGACGCCACGAGCAATCACTCCGCCGTGGGGAAGTCATAACATCGGTGCCTCCAATGCTATGGTTATGGTACCTCCATAACTAGGTGAAACTGGTCATGCTTGTATATGGCTATAGATTATGCTAATTAAACATAAGCAGTTCAAAACAATAAAACAAATACTGGGGAAAACAGTTGGCTGCATACGGGGAAATCCTAATAAGGAAAGAATGTCCATACTGAAAGGACGGAAATCCGTACCTCAAGTCCAGTGAATGAACGGAAGAAAGACTCCTACTTCTGGATCACTAACGCTACATGAATACACACGTGTATAAGTATCGATTCACTGATTACGTACTGGGTTTTATGTCTCATTTTAGCTGACTTGGTATGTTTTAGGTCATGGTTCACTGTTTAAAGCCTTAAACTGTGTTTATCTTGTATTCTGATTAATCCGTTTAAGTATTACTGGTGTTTCATGTATTAATATACTTACTGTGTAATAATAAGTAACTTTCCAAAAATAGCAGGTTTCCAAAAATAGAAAGTTTCCAAAAATAGAAAGTTTCCAAAAATAGAAAGTTTCCAAAAATAGAAAGTTACCAAAAATAGAAAGTTTCCAAAAATAGAAAGTTTCCAAAAATAGAAAGTTTCCAAAAATAGAAAGTTTCCAAAAATAGAAAGTTTCCAATAATAGAAAGTTTCCTAAAATAGAATTTACTGCTTAAAATAGATTAGTTTCTAAAAATAGAAAGTTTCCAAAAATAGATCAGCTGCCTTAATTAAATAAGTTTCCATATATAGAAGGTTTCCATGATTAGATTAGCTGCCTGAAATAGATAGATTTCCATATATAGAAGGTTTCCATAATTAGATTAGTTGCCTTATTTAATTAAGTTTCTATAAATAGAAGTTTCCATATTTAGAATTAAGCTGGTTACATAAGCTAACATATAAGTCTAAGTGTTTATAAGCTTGTTTCTTAAGTCATATGATATAGTATATAGTTTAATTATTATTTCATGTATTTTAATTAAACTATAGGTTAAGCATTTTAATTAAAGTATAACATGTTTTAATTAAAATGAAATGAATTACTTAGGTTAAAATGTGTATTATTACTATTAATAATATACCCTAAGTCATGTCTAAATTAATTAATTATAGGCATGTTTTAATAATTAATTAATTATAACTTATAACATAAAATACTTAGGTTAAATTAATGTCATGTTAAACTAATAATTAAAATAACCTAAGTCATGATTTAATTAATTTTTCATGTTATTAATTAATTATATCCTAAGTTCATGATTCATAAAAATTAACATGTAACATAGATCATGATTTTAACCAACGAACCATGAATCGGGCATGAATTCGACACCGTACCCCGAGCCAAACCCGGGGCACATGTGTCTCCTTGCTGCCGTGGGTCCCACATGAGCCAACCAAGACCAAAAATGGTCTTGGTGGTGGCGGCAATAGCAAACCAAACCCCCCTCGGGTTTGTTTGCTAGGCGGCCAAAACAAACATCCCTTTTAAATCATTCTTTGATTTTGTTTAATACCAAAACATGTTAGATCAATGATTAATTATCATGTTTAAATAAAAAAAATAATAACATGTTCATGAAAATAATCAAAGATTAAAAGAATTAAAAAGAATTAAAAAGAAGGGTTAGAAAGGTATACCACTATGTAGCTTGGAAAAAAGATGAACAAACACGGTTTCTAACACTTGTTTTTAAGATCAAAATCAAACAATCACCCTCCAATGGTGGTGTTTAGGTGGCGGCACAAAAGGAGAAAAAGGAGGAGGAGAAAACTCTTTTTAAGGTTTTTGTGTTTATTTCTTGAAAGTGAAAAATGAAAACATGTTTTTACTCTTACCCCCCTTTACTTGTAAAGTCCATGGGCTAGGCCCATTTCTTGTTGTGTGCCGTGGGTATGGGGGCCCCACATGGGGTACCCGTACCTTTCTCGTGTCCCGATGTTTCGTGTTCGTTCGTGGTTAAACGTGCTCGTGTTTAAAGTGTTTCTGTTTATTTTATCATGTCGTTTATCGTAAACTTAACGCTCGTAATTATATTATAAGTATTTACGTAATTATTCTAGTTCGTATTTTAATGGTGATCATGATTTAATTATGTTCACGTGATATATTTATTAACTGTTTATCATGAGTTCGTACGTAATCGATACTTGTCATGTCATACACGTATGCACTTGCTTGATTACTAGCACATGAATGTGATCAATACTAACTGAGGTAAGTTTTAATCTAGGACGTACGATCTTAAGGGCACTATTCATGGTAAAAGCATGCGGGTTTTACAGCCCCGCCTTGTCAACATCCCCTTGGTACCAAGTCAAAACACAATAACTGGGACGGTACGTGTCCCCTCGATCCAAATCATAAACACAATCAAGAATCACATAGCAGTTAATCACATAAATGTACACACAAGTCCATCACAAACCATAAAAACATTCACAACATTCTTTACAAAACCATACAGTGTCTCTTCCATCCCATCTGGAAGTGAAAATCGTTAAAAGTTATGGGACTATGAAACTCACCTGATTGAGCTTCTCCAAAAATCCACGCACTAGCAAAAAGCTAACAAACAAAAGCACACAATCAAAACATGAACCAAACACTAAGACGGCTCATCAACCCATGATGGACATCTAGCCTTCTCCCATATATGTTCCTCATTCATATGTTATAAACACCCCATTACCCTTCCCTAACAAGTCCTTAACTTGGTTAAGTTTGATACCTATCCCGTTCATATTTTACAGAAAACAGTCCCAACTTTTAGGTCTCCAAACTATAAGTCAAACGCCCACCTAACCATACCCATGTCCTCTGTAAAGGAAACCCTATTCCCTTAAATATGTTAGCTAACTCCTCCCCTTTGCCCCAACCTTAAAGCTACTGTTAAGGCCCCTATATATATATATATATATATATATATATATATATATATATATATATATATATATATATATATATATATATATATATATATATATATATATATATATATATATATATATACTATTGTCTATCCGGATTTTACTGATTTTGAACATACAAAAAGTTTATTATGATTAGGGGGTCTTACCCTAACCCATTTACTTAGCCACCCTTCAGGTCTCTTATTTAATATATAAAACAAATCTCATGCCCATTAGAGGGTTCAAATGTACATCTAAGTACCTCAATCACCTTAAAACATTAAATTAAACCCGACTGATTTCAAAACTGTTTTGACCTCCGACTGTTGTAAATTGTTTTTGACCCACCTCCCTACCTCTAATTTAGTTCTAGTTTATTGAATTTGAAAGCCAACTCAATTACCTTTCCAGGGGTACTTGGATCGCAAAATAAGAGTTTGTAGAACTCTAGATATGATCAAAACAATTGACCTAAAATTCTGCCTAGTTTTTAAAAACGAATTTAACATAATTAGTCTAATTAGTTACCCATAACTTGTTTAATTATAAACCCTAATTAATCTAATCATTATTATATCATTAAAAATCAGATTTTAATTTAGACCTAATCATAGATCCATCATGTATTGATTTACAAATGCATAAAAATATTTTAATTAAAAAGGGATTGAAGATTTTACCTTAAAAATAATGGAAGATCTTTATATTTGAAACCCTAATTGGCCACCATTGTTAAATTTCGACTATGAGATGTTATGGGAGTGAAAAATCTGATTATTTTGGTTATGGGATGGGTTTAATGTAATCCTAAAGGCCTCCTAACCCAATTAGAAGTCCATTGGGCCTGTTTTTGGGCTTTTTGGTTATTTTCTTCCTTCCTTTTCTTTTGGCTGCCCAAACCAAGCCCAAAGCACCTAAGGATCTGGTTTTTAACCTTATTTGATAACCTATATCATTATTAAACAAAACCTCACTTTTGGGTTACTTCCGGGCCAAAACCCGAAAGCCTTACATTGATTTTTTTGACTTTCTACGCGATTTCCGAACTAACCGTCATTTCCAAAAGTTTCTAATTACAGAAAGTATCTCTAAAACTTATCCTAACCATATAATATATACTTAATACGTACATACAACATATGATACATACACGAAACCTTGTAAAATCGATATCCGAACTTTCCCGCAGTTTATTTCTGAACTCATTTCATTTCATTTCATTTCAAACCCGTACCATGATTTACAATCATGTACCTCATTTCGTACATTCTCATCCCCAAAAACACACATATAAACACATGAATCACATAAAACACATAGTCACATAAAATACCCCAAAAATAAAACTAAGTGACGAACCTCAAAAACCAGGGCTGCACGTGATTAGCACTTGTAGCCTTTTATTTTTCTTAATCTGTTTTGTTTGATCAAATCTTGTTTAATCTCTGAAAAATGTTTTAGGAACTCTTGAATCATGTTTTTCTACATGGTATCAGAGCCAAGTTTATAAAAATTGTTGAATTTTTTTTAGGGTTTGATAAAATTTGGGGGTTTTTGTTTATACACACTTTTTTGGATATATCTGCTATTGAGATAGCTGGATCTGTTAATATTACTTTTGGATCTTCAGTTTTGGTACCTTAATTGTTTTGAAAAAATTAGGGTTTCCGAGATCTGATTCTTCTTGGCATACTTGTTACTAATTCGTCATATTGGCTCTCTTTTCGTTCCATTTGAGTGATTTTCCCTAGTTTTCCTTGAGAAAAAAATTAGGGTTTCACTTTTTTGGAGAATTGATTGATTAGTGGTGGTTACTGTGGTGTTTTGATTGATTGGTTCGTTGATCTATTCGATTGGGTCATTTTCCCTAATTTTTCCCGAGAAGAAAAATTAGGGTTTGTGGCTAGGAGCTTCTGTTACTTCCTAGACTAAGTGAATCTAGGAGTAACAGTTCGATTGTGCTTGCTGGGCTCACTGTAACACCTCTTATACTCTCTCTTTTGATTGCCAAGTGTTTTTTTGTGTTTTTTTCTGTTCTTGTTTATCTCTTGGGTTGGTTGTCTTTACTTTTTTACCCTTTATATTGGACCCTCACGCATTGTCTTGCCCTTGACCGGCCACCCTTGAGTGGTTTGGAAGCGTGGAAACTTAGTTGAGAGTGCTGTGAGTTCTTTTTTGACCCTTGTGACTTTTTCACCATGTCTGACCATGAGCAGTCTGTACATGGTGATGATGAGACTGAGTGTGACTGATCCAGTCACACTTATTAGTAAACTTGACTTGAGTGAACCTTTGCATTTACACCCTAATGAAATAGCTGTGTTGACTGTTGTCTCTATTAAATTAAAAGGAACTGCAAATTATCAAGTGTGGGCTAATGCTATGTTACTTGCTTTGGAAGGTAAAAAAATAGTTTTATTTATGGGTCTTGTAAAAGATCCATAACTAATGAGGTTTTGGGGAAACAGTGGTGTAGAAACTAGAAGGGGGGGGGGGGGGGGGTTGAATAGTTTCTTATTGATTTATCTCCTAATTAAAATTCCTTTCAATTAGGTGAGTGTCAAAACTATCTTTTACTTGAAAGCTAGTTGCATAATGATTAAGTTTAATTCTAATGCATTAACAATAAGTAATAAGTGTAATGATGTTGAATGAAAGTAATGAGTAAGGAAAGAAACAACCTAGTAGGAAGACACCAAGATTTATAGTGGTTCGGCAACGAGGTTTTATCCTCGTTCCTACTCCACTCCTCGAGTACACCTTACTCGAGATTTCCACTATATCCACAAGCTCCCTTCTTGGGAGAGAAAACCTTACAACGTCGCTTACATTATTTTCCGACACTAAGCTAAATGTCGAGACCTAATCTTAGCTAGGAGCAATCTACACAACGTCGCCCACTTCACCATTTTACGACACAAGGCTAGATGTCGAGTCCTAATCCAAAGCTAGAACCAATCTTCACAACGTTGCCCACTTCACCATTTTACGACACAAGGCTAGATGTCGAGTTCTAATCCAAAGCTAGAACCAATCTTCACGACTCTTCACTTTGAAGCTAAGTGAGAACTTCACACAACACGACTACATATCACTTTATAGTTTAGTGAGAACTCACAAGACACAACCACATCACTTTATAGTTTAGTGAGAACTAACACAACTTATTACAACTCAACTAAACATATCCAAGTACACACATGTAGCTTGGATCTACACAACACAAATCCAAGCACACACATGTGCAAAGTATTTACACAACTCCAATCCAAGTATTCACAAATAGCTTGGATGAACACAACTAGTCCAAGTATTCACAAATACATTGGATCTACACAAGACACAAATAAACAAATGATGAACATGACTAGATCTTTAGGAGAAGATGATCTTCATCAATGCTTCATCTTTAATCACATCACAAGTGTGCGAGTGATCTTCTCTTTGAACAAGGTAAAGAAGGAGATCAAGAGGATAATCATAAGTAAACATACTTAACACATTAAGTGATCATTTACAAATGACTAGGATTAGATAGGAGAAAGAAGGCTGAAAGAGATGTCCAAAAAGGGGTGATGAAAATGTAGATTTGATCCACTATATATAGAAGACAAATGCCAACGGCTATCTGGGGGCGGTTCCTTAACTACTCAGGCGGTTCCTTATCGACAGGGAACCGCATAGGCGCTTAAGGAACCGCAGAGAGTAGACTCCGCTCCTTTTTGTGTTTTAGCGAATTTGAAATATCTGAGGTTGTTTAAACCTTCAAAGGATATTCTTATGGCATTTGGGATATGCCATATTCAAATTTACATTTTCATTTTAATAAAACATTTTCTTAAAAATAAAGTTTATTAAAAATCTTTTGTTACATTTGACAAAAGTGAGTTTTAAGGCTGATCACTTTTATGATCACTAAGCATGATTAAGATATGCTAGTGTAATGATTATTACCTTGATGATAGTGTTTGTTAGATAATTCGTTTTATGATTGTGTTTTACACTAAATGTCTTGTAATTTGTTGTGATCAAAACTAAGAAAGATTAATTAATACTAACAATATTTTTAGGCATTGCTTTGCATTAACAATCTCCCCCTTTTTGATTACGACAAACTATAAACTCATTTACGTAAAATACAAGTTTATTCGAATTATTAACGAGTTTATCACTATCATTTCTCCCCCTTTGTCGAAGCAAAAAGGTTAGCACATGTCTTTGAAAAAGAAAAGAATCAGACTTTGCTAGTAGCTCCCCCTTGGTGCTTACTCCCCCTTGCTTGGGGCACCAAGTAAATGAGCTAAGGTGACATGCTACACAAAGATTAGAAGAAAGAAAAGAAACACCAATGTATGTATGTGCACTACCTACTAACTAACTTGAGAGGGAGAAACAAAAGAAATCTCAAATTAGAAGCAAGCATTTGCTAAGTATGTCCAAAGAGTGTGTATTGACAACATCATAGTTTAATTGGTGGAATAAAGGAAGAAAAGAAACATCCAAACCAATCAAAGATGATTAAAATGTCAAGGGGTTAAAATTTAGAATTTATGGAATCACCTATAATTAATTGTAAGTTTTAACCATGATCAACCCTTTAATAAAAGTGTGAAATAGAATTAGCGAGAAAGATAACACACATAACATTCATATTACACAAATATGAAATAACATACAAGAGAAACATTCATACACACAATATGAATATTTAAAGCAAAAAAAATATGGAAAATAAACCACAAAGAATAAACTACTCTAATAGTGATAATCTTTCAAGATTGCTTAAGTTTTATTGACTCAAACAACTAAAGCGCAAAATGTGCCTTAGTTGGAAAAGAAAGACGACGAAGCATCATTCGAAGTTTTGTTCACGGGAACGAAAACTTTGAGAGGAGTTAGAGTGAGGAGGAATTCAAGGAAATTTAGCTTGTCATAGATATGAGCAAGTTCAATTTGTTGAAAACGACAACAAGCACATGAGGAACCATGATGCAAAACAAAGTCGTTAGATGGGGGAGGTCCATCAAAATTAGAGTTTGGTGGAGAGGGAGATAATGGATAAGAGATGTTTTCATAAAGACTAGTGAGATTAGGGAAAGAAGAAAGGTCATTGAGTTGAGGAGAGTTGAAAAGTTTATGTGGTGGTGGAAGAATTTCTTTTTCTCCGGTAATTAGATTTATAGAGTAAGTCTCATTCCAATATTGAATCGGAGAGAAAGAGGAATTCTTGGAGGATTTTGGAGAAGAAGAATCATGAGGATTCTTGTTCTGTTTGATCCAAATGGGTCGAACCGAGATTTTCGGTTTCTTTGAAAGCTTAGAAGAAGAAGCTTTAGGTTGAGAAGATTGTGACAAGGAGATGTCAAGGTTAGGAATGGAAGAATTAGGCATTATGAGGGATGAAGAGAAGAACTCCCAAAAGAGAAGAATTTAAAGAAAATAGACAAGGCAAAGATTTGAAATGAAAATTAAAAGGTTTTAGGGAATGTTTAGCCAAATTGGGTAAACAAAGAATCTTAACTAAGATAGTGGTCAAAGAAGAAAGACAAAAAATAAGCTAAAAGTAGCTTTCCTGTACGCGGTTCCTTACGGGAACCCGCGGTTCCATATCGATATGGAGCCTCCTAAGGGCTAAGGATCCGCGTCCAGTGGACCAGAGACCATGATTTTCAAAAGTTTTGGAGAAAAATAAGACTTTTTCAAAATTTTGCAAATCTTGGATTTTTACCTCTTTTAGCACTAGATTATGCTAGGGTTGCATAAAGGCAACACATTCACAAAGAATGTCTTTGCAAAAGGTGACAAAATATTTAGATAACATTTTGATCCAATTTTAAGTCAAGTTTTTAGAGGTTGTGATAGATTGTGATTACATAGGTTAAAACACATAAAACTAAATCCATAGATCATCCACATGAGAAAATCATGAGGGAAAAGAAAAAAATACAAGAAATAAAATAAAAACTAACTAATACAAAGTTAACTAAGACTAGGTCTTGAATTCATAGTCCTCTTTGGCTTGTCCTTCTTTAAAAAGTAATTGATTTAAAAAAAATCATTCATCTCCTAGGAGGAGGAGGATTAGCAAATAGGTTCAACAAGAAGCTTTGCAACTTTATGTGAGCCACAATCATCTCCAACCTAAGGATATCACTAAGGTGAAATTTGTTCAAGCAACAAGGACAATTGGTTCCATTGTGCATGAAAAAGTTAAACAAGTGTGGATCACCCAAGAAACAGGAAATGGGAACACCCAAGAGTAGAGCGTTGGAGGGAGGAGGATGAGGAGAAGGCATGGTATCTGTAGAAACTAGAAGGGGGGGGTTGAATAGTTTCTAGTTAGTTTTTCAAAACATTTCGGCTTAATCCACTGTGCACGGTTCCTTATGTGTACCCGCGGTCCTTTATCAATAAAGAACCGCCAGTCCATTTAGGGAACCGCCGACAGTGAACTTAACCTTTTGTTGCATGTTAAACTTTGACAATCCTTTGTATCAAATTATCGATCAAGCTTGACTAGATATGAGATGTGTTTGATTGAAAGATAAATACTATAAGTAAGTAAACACACAAACACATCAAATTAAGAGTACATCAAGCAATAGTCTAAACACTAAGCACACACGTACTAAGCATAAGCTTTTCCGCAACTAGGATGTTTAGACTAAGTGATGTACACTTGATCATAATCTAAACACGAAGCACACACGTACTAAGCCTTAGCTTTTCCGCAACTTAGATGTTTAGATTATGAGATGCACACAACACACAACATATAAATACATCTATAATAGTAAAGACATAAATGTAAAGGAAAGTACCGACACGATGATTTATAGTGGTTCGGTCACGAAGCTCCTCTTCGCCCTACTCCACTCCTCGAGTACACCTTACTCGAGAGTTACTTCACTAGTCAACAAACTCCTTAAGGTGGAGAAACCATACACAACGTCGCTTATCCAATTTCCGACTCTAAGCTAAAAGTCGAGTCCTAATCTTAGGTAGGACCAATCTACACAACGTTGCCCACTTCACCATTTAACGACACAAGGCTAGATGTCGACTTCTAATCGAAAGCTAGAACCAATCTTCACGACTCTTCACTTTGAAGCTAAGTGAGAACTTCACACAACACAACTACTAATCACTTTAAGGTTTAGTGAGAACTCACAAGACACAACCACATCACTTTATAGTTTAGTGAGAACTACCTAGACACAACCACATCACTTTAGAGTTTAGTGAGAACTACCAAGAGACAACCTAATCTACCCACTAGTTATGTTTTATGGCCCAACATAAAAACCTTGTGTTTTATGGCCTAAACACATAAACCATATAGATCTAAGCACACAACACTTAGATCTATAACTCTAACACTATATCCAAGTACTAACAAGACTTGGATCTACACAACTAACACCTAATCCAAGGATACCCATCACTTGGATATTCTACCCTTACAAACACATCCAAGTGTACCCACAACTTGGATCTTCTACATATACATAGTAGGAAGACAATAATCATGACTTGATCTAGAGAGATCTTCATCATGTTATGACTCAAGACACTAGCACTTCACAAGGGTGAAAGTGTTCTTCTCATTGCTCTTGATGAGGCAAATGAGGAATGGGATATTGGAAGGTTTTTGTGTGTTTTTTGTGCAAGTAAAATGGAAGAGAATAGTCTTCTATTTATAGCCAACTCTTGCCTTGGAGAGCACCTTTTTATCCAATTGATAAAAGAGTGGACTACCCATTGGATAAAAGAGTGGACTACCCATTGGATAAAAGGATGCACCTTATATTCTTGGAGCCCAAATTCAAAATTTGAATTTTGAATTTATTAGTTTCCCTCCATCTTCTAGAAGCTTCCAGAAATCTTGAGTAAGCCTAAACTGGCTTGACTACCCACGGTTCTATATCTTCCCGCGGTTCGGTATCACTAAGGAACCGCGTGTTCTATAAGAGAACCGCACATCCTTCTTGTCTTTCATGACGAATGTAATCTTCAAGGTGTCAAGAGAAGTATACATAAGTATGCTTGAGTGATTACGAGTACCTTACACATTTTACATTATGTATTGCGAGTTATACGTTTGTCATCACCAAAACATAAAGGGATCATCTTGATTAAACATCGTAATGTTTGCACTAACAATCTCCCCCTTTTTGATGATGACAAACAAGTAAACCGTAACGCATTGTAAAATGTGAAACGTACTCGTTTACACTTCCTTCTCCCCCTTTTGTCGAATCAAAAAGGTAGTCGTCATTTGAGGAAGAGTAGAATCCATATCATTTGAGGAAGATCACGCATCCAAAGGTAGTCGTCGTTTGTAGAAGAGAAGAATCAAATTTGAGATAGCTTGCATCCAAAAGATATTCGGTTGAGAGGCGAGAATCCGAACCGTAATCCCATCATCCAAAGATATTGTGCTTGCGTCATCCTAGTGAAGTCTTCAATCACCATAGGTTAACCACCTCCATGTCTTCGAGATCCCATAATTCATTACTTGCAAGATGTTCAATGAATGTAATTTAAGTGAGTGAACGATCGCAAATGTAATGAGTTGAACTCTTGAAAATGCTCCCCCTTGATATGAGCTCCCCCTTGCTTGAGGCACCAACAAAGCAAGAATAGTGACGAGCTACAAAAATGGGTTAGAAGTGTCCCACAAAACAAGGTTAGTAGACAAGAGCATATATAAAAAGAGATGTCACCCAAACGGGGATGATAAACAAGTCGTTTGCACAAACAATGACAAGCAAAGAAGTGTGCATGCGATGCTATCAATCCAGAAACAAATCAAAGGAGAGGATCTTGACAAGATCAATTAACAATTATTGGAATCACCCAGTTGTAATGATAATATGTCAAAGGGTAAAAAGCTTAGAATTTTTGGAATCACCCAAGAAAATTCAAGATTTAACCCTCAACTCTCAAAAAACAAGGAGAGGATTTTGAGGAAATCAATTTAAAATTGTTGGAGTAGAGGTAGAAAAGAAACATCCAAGAATTTGAAGATATCATCTCAAGGGTTTAAAAACTTAGAATTGATGGAATCACCATACCAATTGTAAATTTTAACCGCAATCAAATCTCAAAAAGAGGAACAAAAATATCTCAACCTAGAGACATTTTTAACCAAAAAAAATAAAGGAAAACCAAAAGCGGATAAATCGACGCTTTAAGAAAAATTCGGGATATAGGACATTATAGGAAAAAATGCGTATGAATGTCGACACCAAATGGTGTTAGCATACGATAAACTACATGCTCAAAGTTTCGTAGCTCTTCTCATTCATTAGGGATGTTCAAAGAACAATTACATGATGAGGAAAGGGTAAGGCTCGACTCAACTTAGTTTAGAAAGGCTAGAAGAAAGAGACTCGACTTAGAAGAGCATGATTAAAATGAATTGAGAGAGACTCAACAAAGAATTTAAGGATAACTTCACAACTTGATTCATGAATACTAAACCTTAGAAGGTGATAGTGAAATCTCGAAAGAAAATGAGAGAAGAAACTCAAAAGAAGCTCAAGAAGACATGAAGAGTTAGTACAAAATCTAACACATAATCAAGTAAGAACATATGATAATTCATGCAATGCCTTATGAAGTCTACAATAAACCAATGTAGAGAAGGTGCGCAATTAACACATATGGCATGCAAGAAACAAGATTACTTAAAAAGAAAAGACTAAGTAAAACATGTTAGCACGTAGCATTTAAGGACATGCATGAGTTAGACACGTCTAAGAGATATTATATCGGAATTACTTGACAAAGACAAAACCTTTATAATAAGCATGCATTCATTAACTAATCAATTAAGCATATAACATATGGATAAGCAAGAAGATATATAAGCAAGTAGCATACAAGCAAGTCATCTATCTAGATATCACAAATCAAGCTACATGTAATGCAAATCTCCAAGAAGATTCTTAATTCTTATTAGTTTAAGAAAAGGACTCAAAATGAGAGAAAAAAACATAATAACAACAAGATCCAAGACTCAAAGAAAAATCATGTTGAAAAACATGAAAGGAAATACAAGAGAATAAAGATCATACAAAGATGTATAAAAAAACAAGCCTAAAACTTAAGCATAATTTTAATCTTAGTTACACTAGAATCCTAAGATTTGCTTAAATTAGATGTCTTAGCAATAAGCAATCCACATGCTTAAATGAAAGACAAGGGTGGTGGCGGAATTTGGTGGGGTGAAAGGTGAAGTCACCAAGGGTTCAACAAAGTCATTCACAATGGGAATGCTTTGGATGGGTGGAGGTTGGGTAGACACATCCAAGAGAGTACTTGGAGTGAAGGGTTAGGTTAGCTCATTCATTCTAGATTGGAATGAAGAGGAGGTAGAACCATGAGAATGGTTGGTACCATGGGTTGAGGTAGTCTTGCATGGAGCAAGAGGTGGTGAGGGTGATGAAGAGATGAGAATTGGAACAATCTCATTCTTGGGTGTGTGAAAGGGTAAAGAGTTAAGTTTGGGTAACTTAATCTTAATTTGAGGTGCCTCTTTGAAGAGGAGGTTTTGGATGAATTGGAGGTTCTTATAGAAACCATGGTAGCAATGGGTGGTTTAAGGGGTAAGGATGAATGGTTTGAGGTTTGAATAACATGGCTAACAAGGTGGGTTTAAAAGGGTGAGGGGATGATCCAAACTAGTAATGGGTTAAAAAGGGAAAGCCCAAGATATTTTAGGAGTGATCAAAGATTTGAAAAAAAGATTCCAAAGGGTGTTGGAACAATTGGGAAGTTTCAGAAAATCCGAATTTGAGAGCTTCTGCCCGCGGTTCTTTATCCCCACCGGCGGTTCCATATTGATATGGAGCCGCGGTCTATTTAAAGAACCGCCTACATAGGCTAGGTTTAGGTGGTGAAGGAGGATTTTCTAATTCAGCAAATCCTAATGTTCTAGTCTAACTTATCATAAAGTCATGCTTAAGAGCAATAAAAACTAGAACACACACAAAGGAAAGACACATAGGTTCAATTAGCACGTAAGAGGAAAGCTAAGAAAAACCTAATGGCTACAAAAGAAAAAGACTCCTAATGACATACAAAGTTCATCAAAGTAAACTATCATTAGTCATATATAGGAAGAGCCATTTAGCCAATTTAGAGAATGAGTATGAGACTATCACTAGAGGTGCTCAATTAAGGTTAAACACGACCATTTTTACGAGTTATACACCAACTCAACTTCCCACATGGAAGTAATTCAACCGTTAGGTCAAAATAAGATCCTAGTGCATAAATTCTCTAGTAGTCATTCTCAAGTTAGACAAAATGTAATTCCAACATTTGCCTAATAAAGTTTTGCAAGGATGAAACTTGCATGGCGACACAATGCATGACCTAATGAGGGTTAAGAATGCACCATTGCATATCTTGTCAAACAAGTATAGTTAAGGTTATTTACCTTAATAGAACTTGAGGCCAATAACTTTGAAGTGTATAAACAAAGTTTACATAAAACAAAGGAACACTCTTGATTGGTCTTTCGGAAATGACACATTTATAAATTGCATAGCAATGTAAATTACTTGAGTATTTCGGATGAAACATCCAAGTTATCAAACCGACTCTATTGTGCATTATAAGTAATTATTAAACAAAATATGTCTAACAACTTGAACAAGTAGATTCAATATAACACCATCAACACAAGTGTGAGTTATGATCCGATGTATATTATTAATAAACCACATTCATGTCTACACTAAAAAACATGTCAGTTAGATTCGATAATGATACCAATCATAGTTTGAATAATGCATTGATATTTAATCGAAATCTTTCTTGATTCCCACAAACACTCTTTCAAGAGAAAATAACTAAGATTTTCAAAGGGTGTTTCATGTTTTATAGTGAGACATTTATCTACTTGAACTAATAACACAATGATCGAGTAAGACGACCTAAATCAATAGATTTGACAAGCTCCCAAAGATTTCAAACCTAAAAGTGTTAAAGAACATCCCGAGGTGTACAAGATGTTTATGTAACATTTGTAAACTAAGAGATGTTAATCCTATATGCAATGCACATATAATGTTGCAACTAAAATGCAAGAAATCTAGCATACATCCTAATAAGGAAAAACTAGATACTAACAAATACCAAGCAAGGCACAAGAGACTAGACATATAAGCAATACTACTACAAATAGCAAGGAACACTTAATAATGTCTACATATAATAATAACACACAAGGAAACACATACAAACAATTAGCTTAACACATAAAAGCATTCGTCCATGTTTTGAGTGTTAGATACAACAAAGTATTCATAGCTTGATTTTATTTGAAAATAGTCTTTGACCCATTTAAGATTTAATTAAGTTCAACACTTTGTAAATATATCAATTTTCAAAGATATATCACCAAGAGATGTCAAACTTAATAGAAAAGAGTAAAACACAAGTTTTACGACAAACCGACGCTCAATACTTTGGACAAAGTATGGAACTTAGAAACCATCCAAATTTTAAAGTTTTAATAAAGGTTTGGAAGCATTTTTAATTGAAAGAAAATTCAATTACGTTCGAAATGACGGGTGGCACGACTTCTACAGACTTACGGTTGATTTTATATGATTTTTTAAAGTTTTCAAAAATCTGAGTCAGACTGACTGCGGTTCCTTATTGATAACGATCCGCGGGGAACAATAAAGAACCGCTGTCAGAGGACAAAAAATGTGTTTTTGGCCAAAATCATTTGGTAACTTTTTGGAAGGACTTAGGACTCTACAAAAATCATTTTAGACACATAGAACTCGTATTTTAGAGTTAATTATGGCACAAAAGATTTTTATACTTCCAAACATGAAAAGATTTAATTCAAGCTATTATACAAAGTTTATTTAACACCAAAACTTGTATGAATAAAACAACAAAACACATTTCATAAGTAATCACTCTTTATGAACAATTTGATACAAAGATCGTCTCTATTTTTAAAAACCGTTTTCATTTTTAAAAACCATTTGTTTTGAAAAAGAGAGCAAAGATCGATCCAAGCTTTAAAGTACAATATACTTCAAAGATCTTGAGTAACCTCGCTCTGATACCAATTGTAGAAACTATAAGGGGGGGTTGAATAGTTTCTAGTTAGTTTTTCAAAACATTTCGGCTTAATCCACTGTGCGCGGTTCCTTATGTGTACCCGCGGTTCTTTATCAATAAAGAACCGCCGGTCCATTTAGGGAACCGCCGACAGTGAACTTAACCTTTTGTTGCATGTTAAACTTTGACAATCCTTTGTGTCAAATTATCGATCAAGCTTGACTAGATATGAGATGTGTTTGATTGAAAGATAAATACTACAAGTAAGTAAACACACAAACACATCAAATCAAGAGTACATCAAGCAATAGTCTAAACACTAAGCACACACGTACTAAGCATAAGCTTTTCCGCAACTAAGATGTTTAGACTAAGTGACGTACACTTGAATAATCTAAACACGAAGCACACACGTACTAAGCCTTAGCTTTTCCGCAACTTAGATGTTTAGATTATGAGATGCACACAACACACAACATATAAATACATCTATAATAGTAAAGACATAAATGTAAAGGAAAGTACCGACACGATGATTTATAGTGGTTCGGTCACGAAGCTCCTCTTCGCCCTAATCCACTCCTCGAGTACACCTTACTCGAGAGTTACTTCACTAGTCAACAAACTCCTTAAGGTGGAGAAACCATACACAACGTCGCTTATCATATTTCCGACTCTAAGCTAAAAGTCGAGTCCTAATCTTAGGTAGGACCAATCTACACAACGTTGCCCACTTCACCATTTAACGACACAAGGCTAGATGTCGAGTTCTAATCGAAAGCTAGAACCAATCTTCACGACTCTTCACTTTGAAGCTAAGTGAGAACTTCACACAACACAACTACTAATCACTTTAAAGTTTAGTGAGAACTCACAAGACACAACCACATCACTTTATAGTTTAGTGAGAACTACCTAGACACAACCACATCACTTTAGAGTTTAGTGAGAACTACCAAGAGACAACCTAATCTACCCAGTAGTTATGTTTTATGGCCCAACATAACAAACCTTGTGTTTTATGGCCTAAACACATAAACCATATAGATATAAGCACACAACACTTAGATCTATAACTCTAACACTATATCCAAGTACTAACAAGACTTGGATCTACACAACTAACACCTAATCCAAGGATACCCATCACTTGGATATTCTACCCTTACAAACACATCCAAGTGTACCCACAACTTGGATCTTCTACATATACATAGTAGGAAGACAATAATCATGACTTGATCTAGAAAGATCTCCATCATGTTATGACTCAAGAAACTAACACTTCACAAGGGTGAAAGTGTTCTTCTCATTGCTCTTGATGAGGAAATGAGGAATGGGATATTGGAAGGTTTTTGTGTGTTTTTTGTGCAAGTAAAATGGAAGAGAATAGTCTTCTATTTATAGCCAACTCTTGCTTTGGAGAGCACCTTTTTACCCAATTAATAAAAGAGTGGACTACCCATTGGATAAAAGAGTGGACTACCCATTGGATAAAAGGATGCACCTTATATTCTTGGAGCCCAAATTCAAAATTTGAATTTTGAATTTATTAGTTTCCCTCCATCTTCTAGAAGCTTCCAGAAATCTTGAGTAAGCCTAAACCGGCTTGACTGCCCGCGGTTCTATATCTTCCCGCGGTTCGATATCACTAAGGAACCGCGTGTTCTATAAGAGAACCACGCGTCCTTCTTGTCTTTCATGACGAATGTAATCTTCAAGGTGTCAAGAGAAGTATACATAAGTATGCTTGAGTGATTACGAGTACCTTACACATTTTACATTATGTATTGCGAGTTATACGTTTGTCCTCACCAAAACATAAAGGGACCATCTTGATTAAACATCGTAATGTTTGCACTAACAGTATCCAAGGGTGATATGGGTAAGATGGGTGAATTTGGTGGAGTGAAAGGAAAAGGCTCAAAAACAAAGGGAATTTTTTTGATGAGGTTGAGGTTGAGCATTCACATTTAGAGGAGGAGTAGAAGTGAATGGTGAGGAAAACTCATTCATTCTTGATTGGAATGAAGAGAAGGTAGAACCACGTGAATGGTTAGTAACATGAGTTGAGTTTGTTTTCCAAGAAGCAAGTGGTGGTGAAAGTCATGAAGAGATGAAAATAGGTGAGGCTTCACTTTTTGGTTTGTGAGAAGATGGGGATCCAAGTTTAGGAAACTTAAATTTCATCTTAAGGTTTCTTTTGGATGATGAAGTTTTGGAAGAATGGGATGTTCTTGTGGATACCATGGTTGTGTGTTAAGGTTTAGAGAAGAGTTTAAGGGATGAGGAACACAATCAACAAGAAAGTGTTTAAGAAGAGGAAGGGATGATCCAAACTAGCAATGGGTTAAAAGTGTTTTAAGTGAACAATGAAATTATGTAGCCTAGTTTAGGAAAGTGTAGGTTTTTGCAAAAGTTTTATCAATGTTTACATAGATCAAGGAAGAATAGTGTAAAAAAACATATTCTTCTCAGAATAGACAAAGGCGGCTCCTTATAGAGAGGCGCGGTTCTTTATCACTAAGGAACCGCGACCTAGATAAGGATCCGCCCCCAGTGGGTTTGATAAAAGGCACTTCCAGTAACTATAGCTAGCCTAGATTTAATATAAATGTTTATCAAGCCAAAATGGACTATAAATTAAGGTCTAGGAAGCTAACAAACACACAAGATGCACAGAGCCATGCAAAATGAAAGATCAAAAGCATGGATAATTAGGATTAAAATACTAGATAATCCAAACAAAAAGTATTAATTAATGAATACATAACATCCTCAGAATAAAGATAAAGGAGATGAAGTTCAATAATCCAAACATGTTTACACACATGTTAATCATTCAAGAGTGACATATATCATTCATCTATGAGCATTTCCTCCTTGCCTTTGTTCACTTCTTATTCGATCTTGAAGATGAAGATTGAGACAATACTGATAGTCTGAATCAATGTTTAGTGAAGACAACTGAGAGATAGATGATGACAAGTCATAACAAGGATTGAGAGAATTGTCTTGAGAGATATTTTCATCTTTATTTGAATTATGCGTGGGTATAGAAGAGACATTCCCTTCAATGGGAAGCATGACTCGATACACGGAGTGAAATGATGAAGGATATGGAGGTGGAAAGTCAAGAAGAAGTCTCTTAAGAAGCCGCGAGAGAATCATGGCGTATGGAAGAGTAGAACAAGATCCATTGAGAACAAATCTTATTCTTCTAGCTATGAAAAATGCAAGGTTATATGGAGTGGTGGTAGCAACACAATACAACATATGTGCAAGACAAGCGGGCACATGGTTGCGGTTACCATCCAAACACATTGCATTTTCCCTAATGATTTAGGCCTAAGGGATCATAAAATCACTAAGATCTCTAGTTAGTAATTCCCACGGAGTTAGAGCACGAAATTCTCCTTCAAAATTACCAAGAATAGGATGTTCACGAGGTTTATCAATGGCACGAGAGATGGCCGAAGCCGAAGGAATCTCGGTCACATAATGCACATCAATAGGGGCCGATTATAAGTGGTTTAAACCCCAAGCATCGGTGAACCTACATTGACCTTCGTATGGAACTCTGAGAATCTTACCAAATTCCTTAAGAGTGTACACAAAGGTTTTCCCCTTGATGGAAAATCTTATATATAGACCATTGTTGATGCACATTAGTTTGTACGAGTTAAATAATTCCATGAGGAAAGAAGGAAAGATTGGCTCATCTATATCAAGCAAACAATCAAAGCCAATGGTATTGAACATGAATCGAATGAAGTCAAGTACAAGAAAGTTAGAAGGAACAATACGTCTTTCATGGAAACAAGGAGATTCAAGACTATGATAAGTGTTTTGAGTAGAGAGAGTTTGATTTAACAAAGAAAGATTAGGCATGTATCTTCTAGTAAGTAGGTGGTCATTTTGATATCCTGAAGTCATGACAGTACCTAAAAATAACATACAAACATATTTCCCCAATTACTCATATGTTACATATAAACCAAAAATCAAAGAAAATGAGAATGTGTTTCATCAATCTCTTGACAAACCAAGGTTTAATCCTTATCATTCTCATATTCACAATGTACCAAGTTCATCATCAATTATGACACATTGACCATGTAAGATCAATAATGAACTTGAACATTGGTTTTTTAAAACAAGGTTTTTAGGTAAGCATTTAACAATGCCATTACCAACTCGTTCATGGGTTCATATCAATTCCATCAATTAACCAAAATTATTTAGTCAAAATTTGGATTTGTTCTACAAGTGGGTTTTAGTGAAATCTTAATGAATGTGAACCTAAGGAATCATAGTAACAATACTATGTCAACTCTTATTCCTAGTAAGGTTCTAATTCAATGTCAATTTTAAAAATCCCTAATTATGAATGTATGGACCCTAGAACAAAATAGATGTAATTGAAAGAAATGACTTACAAATAATTGATCTTGGATGAATGATGAGTGAAACCCACAACTTGGAATCAATTAATCTTGAGTAATTGAAGATTTTGGAAAAACAATAATGGTGGAAAACTGGGTATTCTCGTCACTATGTTGAAGAAGAGAGAGAAGGAGTTTTTGAAAACGTGATATTTAATGAAAACTGACACTTTAGTCACGGGCACTGGACGCGGTTCCTTATCGATAAGGAACCGCCGGTTTGAACCGCGTCGATAAGGAACCGCCTACAGTGGCGTGTTTTTAACAAAGAAAATCAAAGAAATTTCTAAAACCAAATTTTTCTAAAAACCTTAAAATATGTCTTATGCCTTTAGGAAATCATTTGACCACCACAACACTAGGTAATAATGCTTTATTGAAGGATTACGAGTTGAATCGAGATAGGAAAAGACCGAAACAGACAAACGACTACTCGTAGCAAAGAAGCAAAGGGGAGAGGAGTTAAGGGAAGTGAATCAAGACCAAGAACATTGCTCAAAGATACAAATGACATTCTTCAAATCGAGGAGACGAAGAGCTTGTGTCATATATAGTAGTTTAAGACGTGCCTTTCCAGCGAAAGTCTAAACGGCTTTGGTAATGAAATATACCAAGAAATTTTGATGCATAGAATAAGATCATTTTCAAGAGTAGTCTTATTCTATTTCAAAACATGATCAAAGTATAGATTCACTTTCTCTCCCACGTGATCGGATAATTATTGCTAGGATTAACAATAACAATATCCTTGGAATATTTCAATTCCAAATGTGTAAAATCCACCTACAACTTAATGAAGTAGTTTGGTATCTCAAGGGATTCACCAATCATCCTAGAGATGAGCTTAATTGCACAAGTTACACATGATACTGGGCCTACTAACCGTAAGGATGCAAACCATGGAAATCATGCTTGATACTTTAAGTTTCTACTAACTCACTCTACATCTCCATAGTGAGTCAAGTATCCAAGCAATGAAGGTTTGAGAAGGAAAAAGTAAAGAATCACAAACCACAAACAAATGTCAAGGCAAGGATGCCAAGAACAAGCATTTAGTCAATTAATGATCAAAAGAATGATCAGTAGGGCGTACGGAAGAACGAAAGCGTACCTTGGCCACAAATTGCATTCCAAGCTTTCGAGGAACCAATGCAAAGCCCAACTATGACTAATAGTGACTACTAAGTCTTTAAGGACTAGTATCACTCCTATCCCTTGATATCATCATTCAATGATGTTGGAAATCAAAGAAGATGAGTCTTCTACAAGTATAAGTAACTCAATCCACAATCATATGAATGATTTATCTTCATGAGTACCTACACATAAACAGATGCAAACTAGTAGATACATTTCAAGAGGAAATCTAAAATGCATTAATACTACTAATCTAAATGAGATGCAATATTATCACTTTAAAGGGCTTATTTTCAACAAAAAATAGTTTTGACCAAAGAAAAACTTTAGTACAACTTAACCTTCTAATTTGCGGAGACAATGGATCGATCCAAGTTTTAAAGTACAATATACTTCAAAGATCTTGTGTCACCATCGCTCTGATACCAATTGTAGAAACTAGAAGGGGGGTTGAATAGTTTCTTATTGATTTATCTCCTAATTAAAATTCCTTTCAATTAGGTGAGTTCCAAAACTATCTTTTACTTGAAATCTAGTTGCATAATGATTAAGTTTAATTCTAATGCATTAACAATAACTAATAAGTGTAATGTTAACCTTAAGATTCAAAGCTATTTAGGGGTGATCCGGAGGTTGGGGAGGATAAAACAAGTGTTTAGACATTTTAGAGAGAGAAAGATTACAAGGTGAAAGGAGTGTGTGTATTTAGAGAGAGAAAGTAAAATACACAAAATGGAAAATCTCACCCCTCCATGGAAGTATGGAGGGGAATATAGGCTAAACAAGGAGTAACTTTGACAACATGTCAATAGTAGTCCCTCCATGTTTTTGCCAATCTGAATCTAATGTAATTCCGTAAATGGCGCTCACATTTTAGGGCTAACAATCTTCCCCCAATGTGGAGACATACGGAATTATTTACAATGTTCCTAACAAGTAAAAATACAACAAATTAAAGTCTTCCAAGGCGCTTCTAATGCTGAGGATGTCTTCTAAGTCTTCTTGTCTTCATAACTTGTACCTCAGCTTGAATCCTCTTTGTCTTTGCTTGTTGTGGACAATTGTAATATGCATGATTTGGATTAACTTCCCCCTAATTCATGCAGCATGTATTAAAAAACTTTCTTCATATACTTCTTTTTGACGAATTTTCTGAATCAGCTTCCCCCCAAACCAATGTCTATATCTTAAGCAGATTCTGAAACTTTGATGTAGTTTGAACAATCTTCTAGCTAATCGGTTTAAGTGCACAGCGAAAATTTGTAGAAGAACTACACCAAATAACACTGCTTCTATACTGTTTCATGTCGTTTAGGTTTTGGCGATAATCCATTTGGGGTAACATGCAGAAAATCAGCAACAATTCTTCTCACGCCTACAAAATACTTCATAAAAATAATATAAAGTAAGTAGATACCATTCCATGTACACTACTTCCACCTGAAAGTTGATCCGATTACTTCAAAGTAAACGATATTCCCCCATGATGATTTCGAACTCTCAGAAGCATCATTATCGTGGACGTCCATATACTCGAGAAGTTCTTAGTCTTAAGCAAATGTCTTGAAAAGTTTTGAAAGTCATTGAGAAACTTTGAAAATTTTTGCTTAGACTATGAAGTACCATTGTCGTTGTGTAGCTCATAAATATCCCGTGAGAATTGATTGCTGATTCTATCTCTCTCTGTCTAACTTACCAACCTCGAATTCAATCGGCTATTTGTTGTGACCACATGTGAAGTAAACCTGATATTCCAAACTTGAAACTGAAGTACAATCCCCCAAATTTGTTACTTAAGCTTGCACTTATGTCGACTGAAGAACGGTGCAGAAACAAGACTCTTATACCTCTTGAAGTTACCCACACGAGCAACTGCGTGTGACACCCAAAAATGATAGTTATCCATATCGTCGACCATCCACCCCTTAAAGTGGAAACTAGATAATTCAAGTCTCAATCATAAATTTTATCGCCCAAGCAAGTCATCAATCGATAGACTGGGTTTGAAGAAAAGGGGTAGAAAAATAGAAGGAAGGCTCGATGATGATATAAGTAGACGCCTTCATGAAATCCCACTTCAACTTCAAATAAAGAATATTAAATCCACTTCGTGATCACTTGTCTTTGTAGAATCAAAACTAGCCGTTTGTCATTTGAGTGAATCTTATATCGGGTCGTTTTAGCGTTAAGTGTTTTGTTTGCTTTGGTGTTGTGTATGAATGTAGTTAACTAGAACAAATTATAAAATATCATTAAAGAATAATTTGTCTAGATAACTTGTCGTTAAAGCCCCAACGTCAGTCATATGCCCAATTGATGCGCGGATCAACCTCCGCGGTGAGGTCGTCGAAAAAATATTTCGAAAATATTAGGTTTAAAACCTAGAATTTTCTTTGTCGTTAAAGCACTTTCGATCGAAACATATCGAATATCCGGCTTTGACAATAATGTCATGATAGCCCAACTAATACTCTAGCCGGATAACTTCTATCGGCCCAACATCAAAATGAGCTACAATTAACCACCATAACCAAATGTACCATTCTCGGGCAAAAAATAAAGTAAAATATAGTCACGTTCATAATGACATGTACACTATATTCTAAACTGACATTTGAGTGTGACGGTGGTATTACTTGGCCCATAATCAGTTATCACCATATCTAAAGCACAAATTATACCCTGCTCGGCCCAACAACAAACCCACAACCACACAATATTCAACCCATAAACTTAGAATCCAAAACCTGGTGTCACATTGGAGTATATAAGATGAACTTAACTCTAGAAATTAGGTATCTTAACCCTCATCTTATCATATCACCTCTGCCCGAATCTCACATTATCTCTCTAACCGTCACATACACCTCTCAGCCTTCAAACTTTATCAAATCCCACTAGACCCGATCTGCCAACATCTTCATCTAAATAAATCTGTTCATTACACTAATCATCACCAAGCATCAAAATCAATCTGATCTCATCAGATCCCCCATCTCAAATGAAATCTTCAAGCCTAGACACTACCACAACACTAGGTAAGGCGTCTAAAAGATCATCTAACATTGGTCTCGGGTAGGTTAATCTAAATGATGCATGATTGATATTTCGTTTTTTTATATAAAGGAAATATACAAGGGATGAAACATACTTGTTTTAGGCCTTTGTATAAATTCGTATATCAACTTGATGGTGTACATCTACCCAAGATTGATGATGATAGTATTATTCGTGTACAAGATCTAAATAGATCAGGACATGCATGTCAGCCACGAATATGAATCTGAGATTTTATAAGTGACTTGAGTTTTGATTTTGTGAAGGTTTGTTCGATGATGTATGTGACGAAGGGATAAAGCTAGACCGAGTCAGAATTTTTTGTTGATAATTCTCGGTTTTCTCTGGTTTGGTCATTATGTCGCAATGTTTTTCAAGATACACATCTGTCGCAATGTTTTCTATAAAATTAGTCATCGCAATGTTTTCAGAAAAATTACACCATCGCAATGTTTCAATATTTTTTCCATCGGAATGTATTACACATCCATCAGAATGTTACAAAAAAAATTCATCAGCATTTTGCCTTAATACTCCATTGCAATGAGTCAAACCACTCATCGCAATGAGTCCCATCGGAATGAGTCCCATCGTAATAAGTACAGTCGAACCCATCGCAATGTATCAAAAATAATCCATCGCAATGTAGCCTGCTGAATATGCCATTGGAATGTAGCCATCTGAAAAACCATCCGAATATGCATCGGAATATGACCATCAGAATATATCTATCGGAAAGAGGTTTTGACTTTTTCTTGATATCCCCGAAAATGGTGGATATGGTGATTTTTCAGATCTGACATTGTTAGAAAATAGATTAATAGAGAGAGAAATAGAGATGACACATAAACCATGATAAAACCACCAACACCATTAAAAAAAAGAGACATATGGACTGTTATCAGATCGAGACACATGAAGACATGTATTGGACAAAACAAACCTTACGTGACCCAACAAATTTTCATAAAAAAGAAACTTCTATAAGCCATGAACACCAAAAAAATAATCAAACACAAACACAAAACACCCCCGGTTAGCTCTGATACCAATTGTTAACCATAAGATTCAAAGCTATTTAGGGGTGATCCGGAGGTCGGGGAGGATAAAACAAGTGTTTAGACATTTTAGAGAGAGAAAGATTACAAGGTGAAAGGAGTGTGTGTATTTAGAGAGAGAAAGTGAAATACACAAAATGGAAAACCTCACCCCTCCATGGAAGTATGGAGGGGTATATATAGGCTAAACAAGGAGTAACTTTGACAACATGTCAATAGTAGTCCCTCCATGTTTTTGCCTATCTGAATCTAATGTAATTCCGTAAATGGCGCTCATATTTTAGGGCTAACATGTAATGATGTTGAATGCAAGTAATGAGTAAGGAAAGAAACAACCTAGTAGGAAGACACCAAGATTTATAGTGGTTCGGCAATGAGGGTCTATCCTCGTTCATACTCTACTCCTCGAGTACACCTTACTCGAGATTTCCACTATATCCACAAGCTCCCTTCTTGGCGGAGAAAACCTTACAATGTCGCTTACATTATTTTCCGACACTAAGCTAAATGTCGAGACCTAATCTTAGCTAGGACCAATCTACACAACGTCGCCCACTTCACCATTTTACGACACAAGGATAGATGTCGAGTTCTAATCCAAAGCTAGAACCAATCTTCACAACGTTGCCAACTTCACCATTTTACGACACAAGGCTAGATGTCGAGATCTAATCCAAAGCTAGAACCAATCTTCACGACTCTTCACTTTGAAGCTAAGTGAGAACTTCACACAACACGACTACATATCACTTTATAGTTTAGTGAGAACTCACAAGACACAACCACTTCACTTTATAGTTTAGTGAGAACTAACACAACTTATTACAACTCAACTAAACATATCCAAGTACACATATGTATCTTGGATCTACACAACACAAATCCAAGAACACACATGTGCAAAGGATTTACACAACTCTAATACAAGTATTCACAAATAGCTTGGATGAACACAATTAGTCCAAGTATTCACAAATACATTGTGTTAGGACCTTTGAAATAGTTATTTGTAATAGGTAGACTAGGAGGTATGTATCCTCCTGGTCCTAGTAGTAGTAGGAGCAACACGTGCTCCTGGTCTTATAGAAAGTCAAACTTTATTATTTAAGAGTATTCTGTTAGGATATGCATGAGATATGTTAGGAAAGGATATGCATATCAGTTTTACACGTTTTGGTTTAATGATGTATTAGGGTTTCCTTGTAGTATAAAAGGAACCTTAGGCAGAAGGGTTATACACACTTTCATCAAACATTATTCTAGTTTATATTAATATTAGAAATCCTTAGTAAAGGATCAAGTCGTTATAGTTATTCTGTTCTTCTTGTTCATAATATTTGTATTCCGTACTTATATTGTGTGATTTATCTAGAGTCTCTCTATGAATAGACTTGTGATTACATAAGTCGTTCACCGTTCCTAACAGGCTGCAAGATCCACATCTAGTGGACCCAACAAGTGGTATCAGAGACTCGGAGAGTCTCTGTACAAGAAGAATCAATTTTTCTTATTACTAACATCTGTGTTTAATCATGTCTGCCTCGAGTTCTACCCAAACAGGAGAAGATAGCACCCCTAAAACACAGCAACCTCAGCAGAGCATTGCTACGGTTTCCAACACAAATGGTAAGTTTCCTATTCTGAAAAAGGATGAGTATGATAGCTGGGCAATGAAGATAGGATGTTGAATCACCAACAGTGATCAAGATCTTTGGAAGATTATTCTGAATGGAAACAACAAAAGGTTTACTAGAAGAGACAAGAATGGTAATATTATTCTTCTTGACCCTAAAACTCTTGAAGAAATCACAACTGTTCAGAAGGAAATCAAAGCAAAAACTATTTTGATTCAGTCTCTTCCTGATGATCACATGGGTGACTTTTATCACCTGGATGATGCTAGAGAGATCTATAACGGGATAAAAGCAAGGTTTGGTGGGAATGAGGAGTCAAAGAAAATGCGCAGATCCATGCTGAGACATGAATTCACAGACTTCAAGATCTCAGAAACTGAAGGTATTCATCAAGGGTATGACAGGTTCCAAAAGATACTGAGCCAGTTGAATCAACTTAGGTCGAAACCTGACAATGGAGATATCAATGCAAGGTTTCTTAGAGCCTTACCCTACACATGGAATAAGGTGGTAATGTCTCTTAAAGCAAAAGGTAGCCTTGACTATCTTAATTTTGATGATCTGTTTCATAAGCTCAAAACCTTTGAGCCTCATGTGAGAGGATACTAAAGTGATTCTTTTCCCACTCCTGCTAACTCTGCCTTTGTGGGTTCCATGGGATCTAGTGCCATATCTTATGCTAGTAGCCTAAGCTATACTGTGTCTTCTCAGCATACTTCTCAGCATACTTCTACTCCTGAACCGAAAGTCAAGT
Organism: Glebionis coronaria; assembly: GCA_025667525.1. Classification (NCBI taxonomy): domain Eukaryota; kingdom Viridiplantae; phylum Streptophyta; class Magnoliopsida; order Asterales; family Asteraceae; genus Glebionis; species Glebionis coronaria. The sequence continues at coordinate 67,815,753 of CM046882.1, read as the reverse complement.
CTGGTAGCATGGTAGAAGCTGTTCTTCACTCTTTTGTTACGGATGTTGATCCACAACAGCAACTTGCTTTTGATGACTTCAAACAGGTCGATAAACTTGACCTGGAAGAAATGGATCTCAAATGGCAGATGTCCATGCTCACTCTCCGGGTTCACAAGTTTGAGAAGAAAGCTGGTCGAAAGTTTAACTACAACCCAAGAGAGCCAACAAGGTTTGATAGAAACAATGTTAGATGCTATAACTGCCAGCAGCAAGGTCACTTTGCTAGGGAATGCCCTAACAAGAATGACCAGGAGAAGAACAAGTACTCAGCCTTCAAAATTCAGGAGGTGAAGGATGACAAAAAAGCTTTGGTGTTTGTTGACTCTATGGTCAACTAGAGTGATCATCAAAATGCTACCCTGGAAACAGCGGAACCTTCTACTGACGTGTTTGCAATGATATCTGGGAATCTGTCTGATGCCGAGGAAGCAGAAGAATTTGCTCTTATGGGAATTTCACCTCAGGTACAACACTGTCTTCTTGGTTGTCATGATAAATATTCAGAATTGTTGTCTCAATACAATGAATAAATGAACAAAAGGATAAGTATTTTTTACAGGTTCAAGCATATAAGAGTTCTTTAAAAACATTGGAACAACAAAAGAGGTGGCTTCAAGATACTCAACGAGAGTATGAGGATAAAATTAGAATTATGAACATTGATTTAGAAAACACCACAAATATGCTTAAATACACTGAAAAGGTAAAAGATGACAGTATCAAGGATAAGTAAGACATGAAGAAAAAATTGGATGCTACACTTTTAAGATTTGAAAAATGGCAAAATGCACCTAAGAATCTTTCAAAGTTAATTGATAGTAGCATGTCTGGTAGGACTAAAAGAGGGTTAGGATTTGATAAATATATTGATTCAGAAGATGTGTTTGATTTATCTTTTTCAAGTGTCTTTGATCCTGACAAGGAGGAAGAGGGAAAACCTAGCTACAATAGGTTTCAACCAGCTGCAGCAATCCGTGCTGTCTCTTCACCTCTTACCGGAACTTTTATGCCCATTTCTAGGCATAATGACTTGGATGGATTACAAATGTATGAGTCCCTAAACAGTTCTACTAATACTAATGACTTTGTCTCTTTTACTTTCAGTGACAAAGCCAATGACTCTGCATCATGTGGTTCAAGTGAAGAGTCGAGACCTACAAGCTCCAAGACAAATGACCATGCTGCTACTAGTACTAGGAAGAGTGAAGAGAGAGTTGCTACTACTTCAACTATTTCTAGTTCTGGTTTATTGAGTCCTAGGAACAATGTTTCTCCTAGAGTTGTGTGTAATAAAGTTAGCAGTATGAAACAATGTCATTTGAATAAAAGGTCGTTTAAAACATGTTTTGTTTGTGGAAGTAAATTTCATTTGATTAAAGATTGTGATTTTTATGACCAACATACTTCTGTTTATCAAGCATTTCCTGCTCCTGGTCCACCAGGAGTTGCTCCATATTCTTCTAGAAGACTAAACCCATGTGCCCAATCTTTTTCTTCTTCTAGAAGGACATCTCCTTTAGCTTCTGATCATTGGAGAAACAATGGCTTAATCTCTAATAGACCAACCAGCAACTACTTTTAGAACTTTAATCAGAATTATGCATTTAATTCAGGCCAAATGTATTTTGGGTTGGGAAATTTGGGTGCTGCTGTTAAGCCCTCAGCAGGTTGTTCTTGGTCAGACAATAACACCCATATGATGAATAGGCAACCTAAGAACAACAATGGATCTCATCAATCTTCTTGGCTATCTACTAAAGATCCACAAGGCAGGCTCAAACCTGAAAAGGTTTGGGTCAACTTACGACACTAACTTTTGCATATATATTTTCTTGTTGTTGTAGGTTACTCTATACCAAGATCCTACTCTAGGGATAGTTGATAGTGGATGCTCTAGGAGCATGACAGGGAATAAAGGACTTCTATCTAACTTTGTACCATTTCAAGGCGGAAAGGTCTACTTTGGAGGTGGTGAAGGAAGGATCACTGGCAAAGGAACAATTCAGACGCCTAACCTTAATTTTGAGCAGGTCTACTATGTGGAAGCACTTCAACACTTCAACTTGATCTTTGTCTCTCAGATCTATGACAAGAAGCAGTTTGTCCTCTTTACGGATACTGATGCACTAGTGTTATCCAAAGACTTTAAACTCCTGGATGACTCACAAGTTCTACTCAGAATCCCTAGAAGACACAACCTCTATAGTATCAAGCTGAATGAAGTCAATCCTACTGGTCAACTAGCATGTTTGGTTGCTAAAGCCTTAGAAGATGAAGCCACTAAATGGTACAGAAGGATGGGACATGTGAACTTCAAAACCATTCACAAATTAGAAAATATGAACTTGGTCTCTGGTTTACCTCCCAAAACTTTCAGAAATGACATCAATTGCCTTGCTTGCAGCAAAGGCAAACAACATAAAGCATCCTTCAAGACCATTACTGCTCTTAGCCTTATAACTGAACCATTGCAGCTGCTACACATGGATTTATTTGGTCCTACCTCCATTAGGAGCATTGACCACAAACAATACTGTCTTGTGGTAACTGATGGGTATAGCAGGTTCACGTGGGTTTTCTTCTTGGCTACAAAAAGCAAGACCTACTCAATACTCAAGGACTTTATTACACTAATTGAGAATCAGTTTTCCAAGAAGGTTAAAGGCATCCGATGTGATAATGGAACATAATTCAAAAATGCAGACCTCATAGCACTTTGTAATTCTAAAGGTATAAAACAAGATTATAGTGCAACAAGAACTCCTCAGCAGAATGGTGTTGCAGAAAGGAAGAACAGGACTCTAATAGAAGCTGCGAGAACAATGCTTGCCGATTCCAAGCTTCCAACTATGTTTTGGACAGAAGCTGTCAATACTGCAAGTTATGTCTTGAATAGAGTTTCTATTACCAATCCTCACAAGAAGACTCCCTATGAGCTACTCACAGCTAAAGTTCCTAGCATTGCTCATTTGAAGCCATTTGCGTGTTCTGTCACCATTCTGAATACTAGTGACTATTTGGGGAAATTTGATGGCAAGGCAGATGAAGGATACATAGTGGGATATTCAGCTCACTCTCGGGCTTATCGTGTCTACAATCTCTAAGCCAAGCGAGTAATTGAAACTATTAATCTCAGGTATTTTGAGGAGAAGTCAAACATACAAGGCAAGGGTCCTGAATGGTATTTTGATCTTGATTATCTTAGTGATTCATTGGGATACTTTTGTTTCAAAACTAACCATGATGCAAGTCCACAAGTGTTTGCAACTTCTAGTGCAGGTGCTCATTCTAGTTTTTCGGAATCAGATGAGGAGGATGATATTTTTGTTGTTCCATCCTATTCCACCATAGTCTCTCCTAATGGCAATGCTACTCCTAGTAATGCTACTCCATCAGACATTTTGGACTCGCAAGGAGCTCTTGATACATTGCTCAAGCAACAACAAGATGCTACTACAGCAGCTGCTCAAGGAGGTTTTGAGTTTCCTTTGAGTACCTCTGCTGACAAAGCTACTCCTAGTACTCCTAATGTTACTCCTAGTGCTAGTTTAACACCTATATGTAGTCCGGCTAGTGATCCCACTTCCTCTACTAGATTCTCTGGTCCTTCTGACCTGGGAAACTATCAAAAGAAGTCTTCTACTAAGCTGGATGATATTCATAAGCAACCAATAGATGGCATTTTCGACTCTACTTCATATGATGATGACTTTGTTGGGGATCTTAATAACTTGGCACCAGAAGTGGATGTAGCTTCTAATCAAGTTCTGTAGTCGCATAAAGACCATCCTACTACTCAAATCTTTGGAGATCCTGGTTCTACTGTCAAGACTCGCAGAATGCATAAGAAAGCAACGTCTGATCATCATGCTCTTGTGAGATATATTGAGGACCAAAAGCGTAATAATCACACGGACTTTTAACACTGTTTGTTTGCTTGTTTTCTTTCACAAGTGGAACCTAGATCAGTCTCTCATGCTCTTGAGGATCAAAGTTGGGTGGAGGCTATGCAGGAGGAGATGCATCAGTTCTTGTTTCAGAATGTTTGGATCCTAGTAGATTTGCCAGATGGAAAGACAGCAATTGGTACCAAATGGATTCTCAAAAACAAGAAAGATGCAAGGGGTATTGTGGTGAGAAATAAGGCTAGGTTGGTTGCACAAGGTCACACACAACTTGAAGGGCATTGACTATACTGAAGTTTGTGCTCCTATTGCTAGGATTGAGGCAATTCGTCTATTTTTGGCTTTTGCTTCTTATGTTGTCTTTACGGTTTTTAAGATGGATGTCAAGAGTGCATTTCTCTATGGAAAGATTGATGAGGAAGTTTATGTCACTCAACCTAAGAGCTTTGTGGATCCACTTCATCCCAAGAAAGTTTACAAGGTGGTCAAAGCTCTATATGGACTTCATCAGGATCCTAGAGCTTGGTTTGAGCGTCTTTCCACTTTCTTGTTGAAACATGGCTATAGAAGAGGCACAATTGACAAAACACTATTTCTTAAGAGGAATACCAAGGACATCATTCTTGTTCAAGTGTATGTGGACGATATTATCTTTGGTTCTACTAAGAAGGAATGGTGTGATAAGTTTGAACAACTGATGAAGGGTGAATTCCAAATGAGTGCTATGGGAGAACTTGCATTTTTTCTTGGTCTTCAAGTCAAGCAACAGTCGGATGGAATCTTCATAAGTCAAGACAAATATGTTTATGAGATCCTTCAGAAGTTTGATAGGACCCTCTTAGACCTGCAGCAACACCTTATGAAGTAACTAAAGTCAAACTCAAGAATGAGCCAGATCCTCCGGTAAATGTTCACATGTACAGGTCAATGATTGGCTCACTCATGTATTTGACTACATCACGTCCAGATATTATGTTTGTAGTAAGTGCTTGCTCTAGACATCAGGTGGCTCTAACTGTTTCTAATTTGAATGCAGTCAAGAAAATTTTCAAGTACATCAAGGCTCAATCCAAGCTAGGCTTGTGGTATCCTAGAGAATCACCTTTTGTTCTTGAAGCCTATAGTGATAGTGACTATGCAGGTGCTAATAATGACAGAAAGTCTACTACTGGTGGTTGTCAGTTTTTGGGTCGAAGACTTATCTCATGATAATGTAAGAAACATGCGATAGTAGCTACTTCTTCAACAGAAGCTGAATACGTAGCTGCTGCTAGTTGTTGTGGACAAGTCTTGTGGATACAAAATCAGATGCTGGATTATGGGTTAAACTTCATGAACACCAAAATTTTCATTGACAATCAAAGCACTATCTGCATTGTGAAGAATCCTGTTTTTCATCAACGTACAAAACATATTGAAATTAGGCACCACTTTATAAGGGATGCCAATGAGAAGAAGTTGATACAGGTTCTTAAGGTTCATACGGATGATAATGTTGCTGATTTATTGACTAAAGCCTTTGATGGTCCTCGGTTCAACCACTTGGTGGTTCACATTGGAATGGTCAATCCTTGAGACCTAGGATTGAGGGGAGGCTAAGCCTAAGGGGAGGCTTAGTGTACATATTTTCTTGCACATGCTAACATATTGGTAGTTTATAACAATAGAGTTCTTGGGTATTTGCGGTGTGTGCTACTTCTAGTGGAGGATTTTGGTCACTTCTGGTGGTAGTTTTCAGTTTCTAGTGGGTATAATTACTTCAATGTCATTGATGGTTGGCTTCTAGTCTTGGTTTGGGTCACTGTTCACTTAGTTGACTTTCATTGACCACATTGTGCTTCTAGTGTTGACCCTTACGCGTTTTGACTTTTAGTCAACGCAAGTTACTTCTGGTATATATCCTATTATTTAACTTTGGTAACTGGGATTTGCAAATAAAGGTAAAAGGGGCAAGTGGTTACTTTTGCATTAACTGCTTAATTTGAAAGGGCAACCCACATTATTAGGGGTCAATGAACAGTTACAAGACTACTATTTATGGTCAAATCCCACACTTGACTCATTCATCCCAACCATAACACACACACATACGCTCCTAATCTTTCAATCTCCAATCAATCATCTTTCATCACTTCCAATCATCATCCATGGCTGCTCTGCTATACAAACCCGATCATAATAAGGTGGCATATCTTGGAGATGGTCCTAAACGCGACGAGTTCACAGACATCATCAATTTATTGAGGCTTCTAACCTCAGGTATGATTTTACGGTTTGCCCGACTGTCTATGATAGTGTTATTCGCCAATTTTAGGCCACTGCCCACCTTGTGGATGTTTTAGGACGCCCACTTGAACTCCATGCTACCATAGATGGACGTTCATATGTGGTGTCTGAAGCTTCTATTAGGTATGCTCTTCATCTTCAGGATGAAGGTGGTGTTGTCTCCATCCCCAATTATGAGGTATTGGATGGGATGGCTGATCTTGGTTATAATCATGGGGGGAAGTTTAACTTCCAGAAAAATAGGTTTTCCCCCCAATGGAAGCTTCTAGTGCACTTTTTGATTCATTGCTTAAGTCTAAAGTCTGGGAGTTGGGATGCATTTCCCATTCCTTTGGCTATTGGTTTGATTTGCATAGCACAGGGTCGTGTGTTTAATTTTTCTTGCTACTTGTTTGATGGGATGGTTTGCAATCTTAGTAGTACTGGCTCTAGGAAGAAGTTTTTAATGTACCCTAGGTTCTTGCAGCAGGTTCTTATGTGCATACCTAGAGATAGGGAGGAGTATGAGACCCCCAAGCTTAGTTCTAAAGTGTATTCAAATATGGCACTTGGTTTTAAGGGGGCTTGGGCCTCTTACTGATGTTATGCTGGGCCTTGCCAAGGTGCTCCTAAGAGGGCTGGGAACCGTCGCGCCGTGGGGTGCCAAACCCACGGCGCCGATGGCGTGATGACTCCCAACGGAGCCAAAACTCACGGCGTGAGACCCCGGCGCGGGTATACTCACGCCGCGTGAGAGATTTTTAAAAAAAAAAAAAATTTCATTTTACCCCCCCCCCCAAACGGCTAGATTTTTAAAAAATTTTCATTTAACCACCCCCCCCAAACGGCTAGTATTTTAAAAATTTCCATTTCACCCCCCCAACGGCTAGTTTTTTGAAATTCGAATTATAACGGCTATATTTTTCGATCCGTCTATAAATATACCTCAAAATCAACCATTTCTTACACACCAAAACATAAACACTCTCTACAAACAAATATGAATCCCAATCACGTTCCGTCAGTTTTTGAAATCGATGAGGAATTCGATGCTTACTTCTTGCCAATAGCACACAATCATTATCAACGGTTGCTTGAAGAAGAGAATCGTCCAAGACTAACTCGGATCCCAGTCAACCGTGACCGAGAAGGTGCTGAGGAACGGCTCATGAACGATTTTTTCGTTGAGAATTGCAGGTATCCTTTGGTTAAGTTTCGTGAAAGATTTCGAATGAGCCGAAGACTATTTTTAAAAATAGTTAACGGCATAAAAAATTATCAGGCCGATCCTCTTCCTGAGCATTTTAATTATTTTACTTCTCGACCCGATGCTACGGGTCGAATGAGTATTAGTGCTATTATGAAGTGCACAATGGCTATACGTCAATTGGCATACGGCAACACGCCGGATGCATTTGATGAATATTTACAAATTGCTAATCGAACCGGACGTGAGTGTCTAATGTATTTTAATATGTGTGTTATTGACTTGTATATGGCCAAGTATTTAAGAAAACCAACTCCGGCCGATGTTGATCAAATATATGATCTACATCTTACGAAACATGGTTTTCCGGGGATGCTTGGCAGCATTGATTATATGCACTGGGAATGGAAAAATTGTCCAGTTGCGTGGCATGGGCAATACGCTGGTGGTTATAAAAGATACCCTACTTTGATGCTTGAAGCTGTTGCTTCGCAAGATCTGTGGATTTGGCATGCGTTTTTTGGGATGGCAGGTGCGAATAACGATATTAATGTTTTAGATAATTCTCCGTTATTTGATGACCTTCTGAATGACGAAGCACCGGTAAAACCGTATACGGTTAACGGAGTTGAGTATCAAAATGGGTATTACTTAGCGGATGGTATTTACCCACAATGGGCGAGTTTCGTGAAATCTTTCACGGTTGCAACTGACGCAAAACATGCTCACTTCAAAAGGCGTCAAGAAGCTGCACGGAAAGATGTTGAACGTGCATTTGGTGTTCTCCAAGGACGTTGGGGAATACTACGTCAACCAGCACGCGCGTATGAAGTAAACACCTTACGACGACTCATGTATACGTGCATCATACTTCATAACATGATTTTGAAAGATCAAGGTATGCAGGTGTTAGATTGGAACCAAAATTACGTTAACCCGTCAAGAAATATGCAACGAACATGGCTTGAGCGGTGTGAAGTTTACCGCCGAAAAAACAAAGAACTACGTGACCGAGAAACCCATCAAAGTCTTCAACAAAACCTTATGGATCATATGTGGAATCAAATTGACCACGGAGATGAAGATGCATATGAAGATGAAGAAAACTAAACGGCGGGTCGTATGATTTTTAATTTTCGTATGTTTTTTTAATTTTCGTATGTCTTTTTTATTATGTTCGTTTTATTTTAAAAGTATTGTAATGTTGCTTATGTTTAATGAAATATTTAAGTTTGTTTAGGGGGTGTTTTGTAAAATTCTGAAAAACTGGATTTCACTTGGAGTGATCACTCCCCTGTTTTTTCTGAGTGAGTGAGTGAGTGAGTTTTGCTGACGTGGCACCCAAAAACCCACTCACTCGGAGTGATGACTCCCAGTGCTCTAATGTTATTCCTCCGGCTGATGAAGCTGAGGAGGAACTTCCATTAGGGGATGATCCTATGAAGGAGGAGCATCCTGCTAGTGGTGAGCCACATGTGGAGGTGGATGAGCCAGCTAAAGAAGTGGTGGTTGAAATGCCATCCACTTCCAAGGCTGTCCCCTCTTCTCTGCCACATAAGTCCCCATTTGTTGATACTCCCCCTTCCAGTCCAGTACCACATTCTGCTGTGGTGCCGTCTAGCTCTCATGCTCATAATGCTGACCCCTTTGTTGCTTCTGGTTCCAATGATGCTTTTCCCGATCCAAGTCCTCTTGGTGGGTAAGCGGAGGAACCTGCTTCACTAACTTCTTTGCTAGATCTCATGCACAGGTATTATGCAAGGATTGTTTCTTTGGAGACTGATCTGAATCAGCATCGCAAGCTCACCCAGGAATTTGTCCTTCCATTGGCGGACAGTATTAAGGATTTGGAGTCGCAGCAGAGGAGACAAAAGAAGAAATTTTTTCTTTCTGATTCTGATGAGGATATTGAGGAGGATGGGTTGACTTTGTTAGCAAAGGCTGCTTTTGCTAATAAGTTGTATGCTGATTTGCCTGTTCCTCCTAGTCCATCAAGCATTCCTACTGCTGCTGCTAGTCCTAGACCAATGGAGGATATTGCTGGTTCTTCTGCTGGTACTTCTGCTGGTCCATCTGCTTCTGTCTCATGATCCTAAGGGGAAAGCCCCTATGACTGATGCACCCTCACCTCCAAGGAAGCGTACTCGCAGATAACTTGAGGAGGAACGGTCGGGGGAGGAGGCTGCACAGCGACTGCAGGCAGAGATTGATCAAGCAGCTAGGGCTGAGGAAGAAGCCCTTCAACAGCAGAGGCGTGAACAGTTGAGGCATGATGCCATTCATTGGGATGATAATGATTGGATGCGGGTGCTTACTATTCTTACTTCTGATTACTCGCAGTTTACTGATCTTTTGGGAGCTGATGTGAATCAAAATAACTGTATCCCACAGGCAATGGCCTTAATGCGTAAACAACAATTATCTCTTGCTGCTCAGCTCCGTGAAAAGCGTCGTAACAGACCTTTGTCAAGAACCGAGGAGAGGACATTAATGCAACAATATGTCAAATATCAGTCGGCTGCTTACTTTAATGTTGGATGGACTTGGGAACGGGTTAGAGGATTGTCTTTTGACGAGCTTAAGGATCTGTACCAGAAGATGATCAAGCGTCAAAACACACCGGTTCCTGAGCGCTTCATCTATCGCCCTCCTCCAAGAGTTCTTCCCACTTCTCAACCTGCTGTTGTTCGTGCTTCTTCATCTGATGTTCCTCCTGTTTCTACTGGTGTTCCATCTGTTGCTGCCACTTCTACTGCTGGTCCTACAATCACACCTTCGGTTATTCATCCCACTTCATCTCCGGTTCCTACCACCACCGCCAATGCTACTACTTCCACCCCTGCTACTCCTGCTGTGGAGCAATCATCACCACCGGTACCTGACCTGCACCCTACCTGTGACAATCTAACATTTTCAGGTAGTAAAATATTTTCTCGTATAATATTTTGAAACTTATTTTTGTGTTGGTTGACGAACTCACAATTTACGGATTTAAATTTGGGCTTACGTGCATAATTTGGCGTCTTTTACGACTAAACCGGAAACCTTAGGATTACGTATTTACGTTTTTGAACTCCGTTTTTGATGAGACAATTTTTATTGGATTCGTTTTGTGACGTTGATTCATAATTTATAAAAACGTTTTTCGTAAAACGACCTGAGGGCACGCAAATCGAGAAAACTAGAATCGAGAAATACCCGTAAACTAGTGAGATGGGACAAAACACATTGTCCCACCCCACTAGCTATATGGGACGGCCAACTTGACACCACAACACTAAGGTGGCATCAAGTTTAGCTAACACCTTCCATGTGTAAGCCTTAGCTTACCCTTTAAGCTTTACCATACCACTAACACACCAAAACTAGCTACTTGTTTCATTTCCATCTTTCTCACATGCATTCAACACCAAAAACTCTCTCAACTTCATCCTTGTGCCGTCCACTATTAACCAACAAACACCCCATTTGATCTTTTCTAGCCATAAACCACATGTTTACTAGTTCTATTAAGGTGTTCTCTTGAAGCCTTGATCATTTGGTGGCCATATCAATACCTTTGGAGGTGATTTGCTTGTGTCCTAGGGCTGATTTTCCAACCTATGTTCTTGATATTTGATGGTCTTGGAGATACTTGTTGTGTTCATCAAGTTCTTGTCTTCCTAAAACAAGAAATCCACTTGGATTGGTAAAGAAGATCATCCTCTCCATTTTTCTCTTGTTATTTTGTAAAGAACAAATGTATTTTATTTCATTTTGTATATGTATATGATGTATATATGATGACAAAAATGTTTTATGGGGATCAAGTGTTGATAAATATGCTTAAAAATGATGATAACTATAAGAAATGAAGCTAGAATCTTGACTATTTAGTTGGCTGTATAAAAACAGTAGATAACTAAAAGATGAAGTGATAAAATTGCATGGTTTGATCCATTTACAGTAATTAGATGATGTTATACACATGTGAGAGTTGTCCATGCAATGGAATCAAAATAATGAGTGAGATATGATCAAAACAAGTTAGGTGGTGTAATCTGAATAAGCAGTTTTGTAGGGACTGTTAAGGCAACTTAAACTCAAAATGGGAAGTAGCTATATCTAAGTTAAATGTAGCACATATTATGAAGATCATGCCATCCAAAAATGAGCTTCTAATTCATTATAGAACAATAGATATGTTAAAAATGGTGAACATGAAGTTAAAAATCAGATTTTTGGAAATAATGTTTATTATTATTATATAAGCACTCACATTATAATGTATAAAATGTAAAAATATAAACCCACTAACTTATAAAACTTATTTATATAAATGTATAAAAGGTTAATTAAATGGGTAAATTATATAAATGGTGGTAAAATAATATTTATAAGTAATAAAAACTATAAACTTGATTTTTACGACTTTTTCGGCTATTGCCGTAAAATTAACGTTTTTCGCCAAATAAAACTTAGACGACCAAACCCGTCTAATGTAAAGTTTATAAAAGTCATATACTGATATATATAGGTAACTAAGACAAGTAAAAACTGATAAAACCCGAACTATAAGAAATACGAACATTTACGAGCTAACTAAACATATTGGACTAATAATTGGACTTAATAAGATAAAAACTTGTAAAAAGAACTTATTGGGCTTAACCCATTTGGGCCCAACATGAAAAGTATATATATACTGATACTATAGGTATAAAAGGGATAAAAACAAGTTAAAGAACTTATAAAAGACTTAATGGACTTAAAATAGGTAAATAGGTAAAACTAGCAAACTAGTAAGACGTTACCAAAACGTAAACACTAAATTGAGTAAACAAGGATGTATAAACCCACTTGATCATCATCATATGTACAAAATCATCATATGTATATTGTTATTTTGATAAAAGTCATTGGACCGAGTCTAAGACCGATTATTATTTATATAGGTTTCCGTGACCGAAGCACGCCCGTAGCCGATAAGCCGCCATTCATTAACAACGTGAGTTCATAGCCTCGCACTCTTTTAAATGTTTTATAAAATGATTTGTAAACCCGCGAGGGAGATAACATGCTAGATTTTTATAAAAATAGAACACAAGTAGTCCCGATTGTATGCTTAATGAAATGGACCCGAATGATGCTATGACCCTATATTCGAGACTAAAAGGATTATTAGTAGTTAGGTTATGTCACTTGAAGTCCCATTAGCATGAATTGTGAACTACTGGGATTGGGTAGACGCTTATGCATTTGATAGTACTATTGGGGGACGATCACCCCAGTTCGCGTCTTGACGGTTGATCCCCGTCGTACCACATTGATTGGTAAGCGAATTTATGTATGAGAAGATTCCAAAGCGTGATTTTTGTGACGACACGCTAACTTAGATGGGAAAATTGTTTGTCGGGTTCGCGGCCCGCTGTTTTCATAGTAAGGTAACAATGTCATGCGGCTAATAATAATCCTAAAATGTATCCTACAATATAAAATATAAATACAAAACGATAACGACGCTATTACGATGAATATATTACCTATCATGGTAATATAGAGACTACGGTCTCATGGACGGTTTCAGATGTATGCTTGATTTATGTATTGCCTGACTAGCAATATGAGGACTTACTTCCGATATTATACTTGTGTTCTGATTTTAAATGATTGTAAATGATTGTTTTATATAACGGTTTTTATTAAACTCTATGAATTCACTCGGCATTCGCTGATATGATTTTTTGCATGTTTTTATCTCAGGTGCTTGAAGGTAATCCGGATGGAGATCGACCCTGATGGCCCACACTTAATATTAAAAATGTTCATTCGATCTGTGTTTTGTAAACTTAAAGACCTGTATAATTTGGGACCTGTTGTACGCTTTTGAAACTTTTTATCGAATGAATGTTTATTAAACCTTGTACAACCATTTTTATGCGTTGTCTATGATTGGAGTTATTGTGCTATCCCGTAACACTCTGAAAGACCCTTCCGCTGTACCAATACGAAAAATGAGAGTGTTACAGTTTGGTACCAGAGCTCTCGTTGTAGAGAACAAAAGATTTTAAAAACCAAGGTTTTGAACAAAACTTTTCAAAATCTTTTGACGATGAACATTTGAGAAAATATTTGAAAAATCTTTTGACTATAATGGTGCCAGAGATCTCCGACGTTACCAACAAGCCCTATTGAGAAGATATATATTTTGATATATATAATTTAATTTATATATATATATGTATATATCGTGATTTCATTATGTAATTGTTTAACTAGTATGTTATCCTAATACGAGATATATATATAAATGCATATTGTCATGGCTGACCCTAATATTCCTGTAGAAAACCATGCTATTCCCGAACCTAATATAGAAGATGATCCTTATTTAGACTTAGTAGATTATGATATCGATGATGAGGATGAACCATTTGAGGATCCCGAGCCCGAGTTAGGACTAGGAGAGCAGATTGCCCCTCAGGTTGACTTAGTAGAGAATGATATTGAGAATGTGGATATTGAGAATGTGGATAATGAGAATGTGGAGATTGAGAATGTGGATATTGAGAATGCTGATATAGAGAATGATGATGAGATTGGGTTAGATAATTTAGATGACGAGATTGACGACGAGGATGTCGAGGAGGATGTAGGTATAGATGTTGAGGTTGATGACGATGAGGAAGCCGAGCTTATTTATCCGTATGATGTTCCAGAGGGCGAGCCTTTGCCCCCACCAGTTTGTTTGTCTGATTCTGAGGATGAGTTACCTAGGGATGAAATGTCTGAATCGTCTGAATCTGATTCTGAATCAGAGGAGGATGAGGATGATGATGCACCTGACGGTACGAATGGTATTGCTACTCGTAGATGTGAGATAGGAGAGTCGTCTAGTGCTCGAGAGGCTACTCATATTGATGGTCTTGCACCATGGGCCTTGAGACGTGATCTAGATGCTTCCCGTGTTAAGAGTTGTGTGACAGAGGTTGGATTAGGTGTTGTTCAGACTCAGGTTGCTTATTTGGAGTCGAAGATAAAGGTTGGCGAGAAAGAGCGAGAATTGCTTAGTTTGGATTTGAGTGATGTAGAACGTGGTTTGAATGAGGCTTTTAGGAGGTTATCGGTGTTGGAAAGTGGTGAGTATGCTGCTATGAAGAGAAAGGTGAATTCTATGGAGATTCAGTTGAGTGTGGCTCGTGCGATGCGTGAGAAAGCTGAAAAGGAGTTGAATATATCCGTGGGATGGAACAGTAGATTTTATGCTGACATGGTTGAAAGAGGAGTAATCTGTAAGCGCCCAGCTGAAGATGTGTCTAGTGATCGTCCGACGAAGATACAGAAGACGATGGATGATGGACCATCTCTGGCGGTTCTCAGTAGACCAGTCTGTATTTAGTAGTGACCTTGTATCTTTTGTGCTTGTAGCTTTGACTGAACCGACTTGTTAGTAATAGACTTGGCACGAATTTTGAGTGTATATAGTGTTAGAACTTTGATATGGGATGTACTAAGACAATACTTTTGTTTCAAATCGAATGAAATATGTATCTTGTCTTGAATTCCATATTGTGCCTTATTTGTATCTTGATTATGAATTCGATCCATATTATATGAATCCTTTGTTGGATGAATGCTTAATGCTTTGAAATTGTGAAATTATAGAACTATGCCGCCCAAGAAGGCTGTGACTGAGGATGATGTACGTAGGATTATTACGGAGCAAGTTACCGCATCTATGACTGAATTTATGGCAATTGCTAGAAATAAAGCTGGCGGTAGTGGAGCTGGCGGTAGTGGAGCTGGCGGTAGTGAAGCTGGCGGTAGTGGAGCTGGCGGTAGTGGAGCTGGCGGTAGTGGAGCTGGCGGTAGTGGAATTGGCGGTACTAATGTGAATGTGAATGCTAATAATGTGAATGCTAATGCTGGAGGAAATGTAGGAGGACTTGGAACTAATGCACCAGAAGTTGGTGGCTGTACTTATGTGACGTTCATGAAGTGTGAACCTCTACCTTTTAATGAAACTGAAGGTGCTGTAGGATTAAGCCAGTGGATTGAGAAGATTGAATCGGTGTTTCGGATTAGTAAGTGTAAGGAGGAAGATAAGGTGACTTTTGCTATGGCTACTCTTAAAGGTCGTGCGTTGACTTGGTGGAACGGGAGAATTGCTTTCATGGGTCTTGATGCTGCTAATGCTACTCCTTGGGCTGAAATTAAGAAGTGGATGACTTTGGAGTTTTGTCCTCGTAGTGTGATTATTAGGTTAGAACAAGAGTTGATTCATCTGAGAATGAAAGGTGTGGACATTGATAGTTACACGAACCGATTCCATGAGTTGGCCTTGCTATGTCCTCGATTGGTTGAACCCGAAGAGATCCGAATTGAGCAATATATGAAAGGGTTAACCAGGAATATCCGGGGGGACGTGACATCATCTAAACCACTGACCATTGATGATGTTGTTCGAATGGCTTACCGACTCATTGGACAGATAATTCAAGATAAGGAAGATGAAGCCCGTGTAGGTGAGAAAAGAAAGGGAGACGGTGATCATGTAGATAGAGGTGATAATAGGAAGAATTTCAATCGCCGTCAGAACCAGAGAAAGGGGAATGCAAATGCTCTTACCAATAATGCACCGCGCAACGATGATAGATGTCCTAAGTGTGGCAACAAGAGGCATGCTGGCGACTGCTGGAAGTGCCGAAATTGCGGAAAGCTTGGACACAAGGTTGAAAGGTGTAAGAAGGGAACCATTTGCTTCAACTGTAATGAAGAAGGTCATAGGAAATCGGAATGCCCCAAGTGGAAAGCGATTGTACCTGGAAGAAACCCCCAGGGTGGTATCTACCAACTTGGAACAATTGAGGTAAAGAAAGAGGATCCGAATGTCGTTACCGGTACGTTTTTACTCAACAATCATTATGATGTTGCTTTATTCGATTCGGGTGCCGATAGGAGCTTTGTATCCACTAAATTTAGTGCCCTTATTGATATTGAACCTGTTTGAGATAAGTACCAGTTACGAGGTGGAATTGGCTGATGGTAAATTAGTGAAAACTAATAAGCTATTAGAAGGATGCTCTCTAAATCTCTTGAACCATTCCTTTCCGATTGATTTGATGTTGATAGAATTAGGTAGTTTTGATATTATTATTGGTATGGATTGGTTTTCGTTGAACAATGCTACTATTTTATGTGGAGAGAAGAAGGTTAAGATTCCTCTTAGGAATAGGACGTTAGTAATTGATGGTAGTCGAGGTGAATCCCGTTTGAAAATCGTTTCATGTATTAAAATCCGAAAGTACATCAGGAACGGTTGTGAGTTATTCTTAGCTCAAGTGACCGGGAATGAGTCTAGGGAGAAACGATTGGAAGATGTACCTATTATTTGTGAATTTCCTGAGGTATTTCCTAAAGATTTACCAGGACTTCCACCGATAAGGCAAGTAGAGTTTCGAATCGATTTAATTCCTGGTGCTGCACCGGTGGCACGTGCGCCTTACCGATTAGCCCCTTCTGAATTAAAGGAGTTATCTGAGCAACTTAAAGAGTTGTCTGATAAAGGTTTTATTCGACTGAGCTCGTCGCCTTGGGGAGCTCCAGTCTTGTTCGTTAAGAAGAAGGATGGATCTTTTCGTATGTGCATTGATTATAGGGAACTGAATAAGTTGACAATCAAAAATCGATATCCTTTACCTAGGATTGATGATTTGTTTGATCAACTGCAAGGATCTAGTGTGTATTCTAAGATAGATTTACGGTCAGGATATCACCAACTTCGCGTCCGTGAAGAAGATATTCCTATAACTGCATTTAGAACTCGTTATGGACACTATGAATTTCAAGTAATGCCATTTGGGTTAACTAGCGCACCTGCGGTTTTCATGGATTTAATGAATCGAGTGTGCAAGCCCTACTTGGATAAATTTGTGATTGTGTTTATTGACGATATTCTAATCTATTCTAAGAATGAAGATGAGCATAGAGAACATTTGAGGATTGTTTTGAATTTGTTGAAGGATGAAAGGTTGTATGCTAAGTTTTCGAAGTGTGATTTCTGGTTAGATTCTGTGCAATTTCTTGGTCATGTGATTAACAGAGATGGAATTCATGTTGATCCTGCAAAGGTTGAAGCTATTAAGAATTGGTCTGCACCGACAACGCCAACGGAAGTGCGACAGTTCTTAGGATTGGCTGGCTATTATAGGCGATTCATTAAAGAATTCTCTTTGATAGTTAAACCCTTGACTAAGCTTACTCAGAAGAATAAACCTTTCGTTTGGGGAAGTGATGAAGATGGAGCATTTCAGACATTGAAGCAAAAATTATGTAGTGCGCCAATCTTATCATTACCCGACGGGAGTGAAGATTTTGTAGTGTATTGTGATGCATCTCTTAGAGGTTATGGAGTTGTTTTGATGCAGAGAGAGAAAGTGATAGCTTATGCTTCTAGGCAATTAAGGAAGAGTGAGGAGAATTATACTACTCATGATCTTGAGTTAGGAGCTGTAGTCTTTGCTCTTAGGTTGTGGAGACATTATCTGTATGGCACCAAGTGTACGGTATTCACCGATCACAAAAGCCTACAGTATATTCTCGACCAGAAGGAATTGAACATGAGGCAACGAAGATGGATAGAGTTGTTAAGTGATTATGATTGTGATATAAAATATCACCCAGGAAAAGCCAATGTTGTTGCCGATGCGTTAAGTAGGAAAGATAGAGAGCCTATCAGGGTGCGTTCTCTAGTCTTGACTGTGCACAATAAATTACCTGAGCAAATTAGAAATGCGCAAATAGAAGCTTGTAAGAAGGAGAATTTTGTTAATGAAGGGTTCCGAGGAGAAGGAGATCCTTTAGAGGTTAGAGCTGATGGAGTGAAATGCTTAAGAGGTCGTATGTGGATACCTAAGTTTGGAGGCTTAAGAGATTTGATTATGTTAGAATCCATAAATCTAAGTATTCCATTCATCCGGGATCTGATAAGATGTACCATGATTTGAAGAAGTTGTACTGGTGGCCGAATATGAAAGCTGACATAGCTATGTATGTTCTTCAATGCTTGACTTGTGCTAGAGTCAAAGCCGAACATCAAAAGCCATCAGGACTACTTCAACTGTAACACCCCATTTTGGAAATGGAATATTACGCATAATCATGGCGTGTCATAAAAGCATACAAGGATAAATGTCTAAGCATTATTCAACCATAAAAGGGAAATACCGGAATCAAACATCGGTAACCCCAAAGTAAAGCTCATCACACACAAACATAAATACTGTAAAAGGAAAGGACGAAACAATGTCCATAGCAACTGTATCAAAGTGAAGGAAATGCATAAAGTAAAGAAAGACAGTAAAGCTTCCAATCCATATGCACGTACGTTTGAGATCTACGAGCGTCCCTGAGTACCTGCCGTTTTGGGAACATGAAAAGGAAAACGGCTGAGCAAGACGCTCAGTGCACGGATGTACAATATAGCATGAAATAGGATAAGCATGTAACATATAACAGCGGAAGACTAAGTACTGAGTAAACTGGTTAAGTATCAAGAAAACTGGTTTTATAGTTTGAAAAGCCTTATGTTTATCTTGTGAAAACTGTTTTAACATATATATACCATAGCCCATATAGGTCATGAAAAGGTCACGTGCATGAATACTTGGAGGGGTGACCTCATCATGCTGATTAGAGGGGATGCCTCTAATCAATATACTGGTTTGGGTAGGAGGGATCAACTCCTTGTGAAGGGTGCAAGGCACACACCACATTCACCATGATAAACTGAATAAAACATGTAACTAGGATGCACCCATACGCCCCACCTGATATAATAATATGGCTAAAACTGAAAGGGACGCCACGAGCAATCACTCCGCCGTGGGGAAGTCATAACATTGGTGCCTCCAATGCTATGGTTATGGTACCTCCATAACTAGGTGAAACTGGTCATGCTTGTATATGGCTATAGATTATGCTAATTAAACATAAGCAGTTCAAAACAATAAAACAAATACTAGGGAAAACAGTTGGCTGCATACGGGGTAATCCTAATAAGGAAAGAATGTCCATACTGAAAGGACGGAAATCCGTACCTCAAGTCCAGTGAATGAACGGAAGAAAGACTCCTACTTCTGGATCACTAACGCTACATGAATACACACGTGTATAAGTATCGATTCACTGATTACGTACTGGGTTTTGTGTCTCATTATAGCTGATTTGGTATGTTTTAGGTCATGGTTCACTGTTTAAAGCCTTAAACTGTGTTTATCTAGTATTCTGATTAATCTGATTAAGTATTACTGGTGTCTCATGTATTAATATACTTACTGTGTAATAATAAGTAACTTTCCAAAAATAGCAGGTTTCCAAAAATAGAAAGTTTCCAAAAATAGAAAGTTTCCAAAATAGAAAGTTTCCAAAAATAGAAAGTTACCAAAAATAGAAAGTTTCCAAAAATAGAAAGTTTCCAAAAATAGAAAGTTTCCAAAAATAGAAAGTTTCCAAAAATAGAAAGTTTCCTAAAATAGAATTTACTGCTTAAAATAGATTAGTTTCTAAAAATAGAAAGTTTCCAAAAATAGATCAGCTGCCTTAATTAAATAAGTTTCCATATATAGAAGGTTTCCATGATTAGATTAGCTGCCTGAAATAGATAGATTTCCATATATAGAAGGTTTCCATAATTAGATTAGTTGCCTTATTTAATTAAGTTTCTATAAATAGAAGTTTCCATATTTAGAATTAAGCTGGTTACATAAGCTAACATATAAGTCTAAGTGTTTATAAGCTTGTTTCTTAAGTCATATGATATAGTATATAGTTTAATTATTATTTCATGTATTTTAATTAAACTATAGGTTAAGCATTTTAATTAAAGTATAACATGTTTTAATTAAAATGAAATGAAAATACTTAGGTTAAAATGTGTATTATTATTATTAATAATATAACCTAAGTCATGACTAAATTAATTAATTATAGGCATGTTTTAATAATTAATTAATTATAACTTATAACATAAAATACTTAGGTTAAATTAATGTCATGTTAAACTAATAATTAAAATAAACTAAGTCATGATTTAATTAATATTTCATGTTATTAATTAATTATATCCTAAGTTCATGATTTATAAAAATTAACATGTAACATAGATCATGATTTAACCAACGAACCATGAATCGGGCATGAATTCGACACCGTACCCCGAGCCAAACCCGGGGCACATGTGTCTCCTTGCTTCCGTGGGTCCCACATGAGCCAACCAAGACCAAAATGGTCTTGGTGGTGGCGGCAATAGCAAACCAAACCCCCCTCGGGTTTGTTTGCTAGGCGGCCAAAACAAACATCCCTTTTAAATCGTTCTTTGATTTTATTTAATACCAAAACATGTTAGATCAATGATTAATTATCATGTTTAAATAAAAAATAATAATAACATGTTCATGAAAATAATCAAAGATTAAAAGAATTAAAAAGAATTAAAAAGAAGGGTTAGAAAGGTATACCACTATGTAGCTTGGAAAAAGGATGAACAAACACTGATTATACAATAGTTTTTGATATCAAAATCAACCAATCACCCTCCAATGGTGGTGTTAAGGTGGCGGCACAAAGAGAGCAAAAGGAGGAGGAGAAAACTCTTTTTAGGGTTTTTGTGTTTATTTCTTGAAAATGAAAAATGAAAACATGTTTAACTCTTTACCCCCCTTTACTTGTAAAGTCCATGGGCTAAGCCCATTTCTTGTATATGTGCCGTGGGTATGGGGGCCCCACATGGGGTACCCGTACCTTTCTCGTGTCCCGATGTTTCGTGTTCGTTCGTGGTTAAACGTGTTCGTGTTTAAAGTGTTTCTGTTTAATCTAACGTGTCGCTTATCGTAAACTTAACGCTCGTAATTATATTATAAGTATTTACGTAATCATTCTAGTTCGTATTTTAAATAGTGATCATGATTTAATTATGTTCAAGTGATATATTTATTTACTGTTTATCATGAGTTCGTACGTAATCGATACTTGTCATGTCATACACGTATGCACTTGCTTGATTATTAGCACATGAATGTGATCAATACTAAATGAGGTAAGTTTTAATCTAGGACGTACGATCTTAAGGGCACTATTCATGGTAAAAGCATGCGGGTTTTACAATTCTTCCCCCCTAAAAAGAATAATTCGTCCCCGAATTATAGATAAAGTAAGCTGAAAAGAAGTGACATACCCGAACTCAAAATATGAAGTGAGGGTAAGAAGCCCGGATAGACTCCTCTGTTTCCCAAGTGGCTTCCCGCTCGGTATGGTCCCTCCAAAGAATTTTGACGAATGGAATCGTCTTCCTTCTCATGACTCGTTCTTGCCTGTCGAGTACTCGTTCGGGTTCTTCTATAAAAGTGAGATCTTCACGTATCTGTTCTAGTGGATACTGAACCATGTGAAGGGGATGATAATTGTACCCTCTGAGTAAGGACACATGAAACACGTTATGCACGTGCGAAAGCTGAGGAGGTAACGCCAATCGGTAAGATACTTCGCCGATTCGTTCAACGATATCGAATGGTCCGATGAACCGAGGACTGAGTTTCCCTTTGATCCCGAAGCGTTTAACACCACGTGCCGGCGAAACCTTGAGGAAGACGTGATCTCCCACATTAAAATGTATGTCCCTACGATGCTTATCGGCGTAACTCTTCTGACGTGACCGTGCTTCTTGCAACTTCTGTTTAGCTACCTCAATCTTCTCATTGGTCATTTCTATAATCTCTGGTCCTTCGAGTGTTCGCTCTCCCACTTGATCCCAGCAAGTTGGAGCGCGACACTTTCTGCCATACAACATTTCGAAAGGAGCACATTTGATACTTGCGTGCCAGCTGTTGTTGTATGCAAACTCGACCAAACAGATGTAATCGTCCCAATCACCTGTCCATTCCAACGCACACGACCTTAACATATCTTCCAATGTCTGAATTTTTCGCTCCGATTGTCCGTCCGTTTGAGGATGAAAGGCTGTGCTCAGCTTAAGTTGTGTACCCCAAGCTTTTTGCAGACCTTTCCAGAATCGCGACGTGAAACGAGGATCTCTGTCTGAGACGATGCTGGAGGGAGTGCCGTGGAGTCTCATGATCTCCCTTCTGTACGTATCTGCGAGTTTACTTACCGGATCTTCCTTGCGTATCGGTAAGAAATGAGCTGATTTGGTGAGTCGATCAACAATGAACCAAATAGCATCGTGCTTCTTCTTGGTAGGCGGAAGACCGGTAACAAAATCCATGGTGATTTTGTCCCACTTCCACTCTGGAATATCCAACGGTTGAAGGAGACCGTCAGATCGCTGATGTTCAATCTTAACCTGCTGGCAGGTAAGACATTTGGAGACATGCGTGGCTACATCCTGTTTCATACCACTCCACCAAAAGTGCTGTCTGATGTCATGGTACATTTTTGTCGACCCAGGATGTATAGAAAATGGGGAGCTGTGAGCTTCAGCTAACAATGCTTCCCGGAGTTCTGGATTGTCAGGAACACAAAGTCTCGTGCCCTGCCAAATGATACCGTCTGCGTCCATTCGGAATTCTGTCTGGTTCTCCAAATTCTGAATTATCGCCCAAATCTCTCCATCATCCTTCTGCGCTTCCTTAATCCTAGTCAGTAACTCAGGTTCTACTCTAAGATTCGCCCAGTATCCGTGCTGCCCACGTACCATGATTTCGATGTCTAGCCGCTCCAAGTCCCTTATGTTTTGTTCCTTGATCTCAATGCCGTTGATCATTCCGGACTTTCTGCTGAGTGCATCTGCTACTACATTAGCTTTCCCGGGATGATACTGTAGGTTAATATCATAATCCTTCAACAGTTCCAACCATCTCCTTTGTCTCATGTTCAATTCTCGCTGTGTGAAGATATACTTCAAGCTCTTGTGATCCGTGAAAATGTCGCATGATTCTCCGTATAAGTAATGCCTCCATATCTTCAATGCGAACACCACTGCAGCAAGTTCCAGGTCATGCGTAGGGTAGTTTTCTTCATAGGGCTTAAGCTGCCGTGAAGCATACGCGATCACTTTCCCATGTTGCATGAGAACACAACCCAGTCCCTTCCCCGATGCATCGCTATAGATCTGAAATCCACCTGTACCAGATGGGAGAGTAAGAATAGGTGCAGATACTAACTTCTGCTTTAGGTCTTCGAAGCTCTTCTCTCGTTCTTCCGTCCAGACGAATTTCTCTCCTTTTCGCATCAGCATGGTGAGAGGCGATGCCAGGCGGGAAAAGTTCTCCACGAATCTTCGATAATATCCAGCTAAGCCTAAGAAACTGCGGACTTCTGTCGCTGACGTTGGTCTTGGCCATTTAGTGATAGCCTCAACCTTCGCTGGGTCCATAGTGATCCCTTCTGCTGATACAATGTGACCTAAGAATGCCACCTTGTTTAACCAGAACTCACACTTGGAGAATTTCGCATACAACTGCTTCTGACGAAGAATCTGTAGTACAGTACGAAGATGATCTTCGTGTTCCTCCGTGGACTTTGAGAAAATCAAGATGTCATCGATGAATACAATGACAAATTTATCAAGGAATTCATGAAAGATTTTGTTCATCATATCCATGAATACTGCTGGAGCGTTAGTCAGGCCGAATGGCATGACCACAAACTCATAATGGCCATAGCGGGTACGAAAAGCAGTCTTGGCAATATCCTGCTCTTTAACCCTTAGCTGATGGTAGCCTGACCTTAGATCGATCTTTGAGAAGTGTTTGGCTCCTTGAAGTTGGTCAAACAGATCGTCTATACGTGGCAGTGGATATCTATTGCGGATGGTAATCTTATTAAGTTCACGGTAGTCAATGCAAAGTCGCATGCTGCCGTCCTTCTTCTTAACGAACAAGACCGGTGCGCCCCATGGAGATGCGCTTGGTCTAATGAATCCTCGTTCAAGAAGTTCCTGCAGTTGGTCCTTCAGTTCTTTTAGCTCTATGGGAGCCATACGATACGGAGCCTTAGAGATTGGCTCAGCTCCTGGAACAAGGTCGATGTTGAACTCCACTTCTCTTGCAGGTGGTATGCCTGGAAGTTCATCTGGGAAGACGTCTTGAAATTCCGAAACTACTGGTTGATCCTGAATCGATGGGGATTCAGCATCCATGTCATGAACCGTAGCGAGATAACCTTCGCAGCCATGTGAAAGTAATGCACGTGCTTGCAAGGTAGATATGACTTGTACAGACCGCCCGGGTATGAACCCGTTATGAATGTACTCTGGTGCATTAATGTCGCCGAAGATCACCCGATATGAGTGGCAGTCTATGGTAGCATGGTGCCTGGATAGCCAGTCCATGCCAAGAATCATATTGAACTCAATCATGTCTAGGGGGAGTGCATCTACTGCACGAACTTTATCGTCAAACTCTAGAGGAAGACTCTTGTATACATGAGTTATTAATACAGAGTCCCTCAGAGGCGTGGAAATGGTAAGCTTATTTTCTAATGGCAAGGGAAGTGTCCTGATGTTCTTAGCATAAGTAGTGGAAATAACTGAATGAGTGGCACCCGTGTCGAAAAGAACACATGCAGCCTGGCCGTACATATACAAAATTCCAGTAATGGTACCTGTAGATTTGTTTGCCTGATCGCGCGATATCGTGTAGACACGCCCAGTGGTAGGAGGCGGTTTAGTATCAGCATGACCCGAAGTACCCTCCATTTCACCCTTACGGCAATCTCTCATACGATGGCCAGGGAGGCCGCACTTGTAGCACGCGTCGGAATTACGACGACATGGGCCAGGGTGTCTGCGATGGCAAGTGCTGCAAAGAGGATGAGTGAATCCTCCAGCAGGAGTCCTTGCTTGCTGAGGGCCTGCTGATGACAAAACGTGTTAAGAATAAAGTATATGCACGAGTATAGGACGTAGGCGTCATAAGATGTTTACCAGTGTTAGCTGAACGGTTAGGCTGAGAACCCCTGTGGTTCTGGTCCCTTCCGTTACCGTGGTTCCTGGTAGAGATTAATATAGTGTCAGCATGGGAAAATATAACATGAAATCATAAGAAGATGCGTAAATAGTAGGACCTGCTGTTGTTGGAGTGTCCCGCATTGTTACGGTAATTATCATTACCGTTGCGCCTTTCCACAACAGAACGGTCGTTAGAGTGACCGTTTCCTTTGGGCTGATTGGGCTGCTGCTGAGTAGCCGGCTGAGACCGGTCCCCAGTTTTCTGCCTGGAAGATACAGTTTAAGAGATGATTATAGAACATATAATGATAGGATGCGATCTGGTTAACGCTAGAACACGAATTGTTTTACCTCTTGTCGGGTCTTTCAGCTTCCCCGAACTCATCGCGTTCCTGCAACATCTCAAGCTTCCTTGCTGCGTAAGCCACCTGTGCCACAGTATCCAACGGGGCACCCGATAAATCATTGGCAATCCTTGGGTTAAGGCCCCAACGAAAATGTAGTGCTTGCTCTTCAGTGGTGCCTGCGGATGCCCTCAGTACAGCTGTGTACCCGAGGAACCTCTGCATGAACTGTCCACAATTCTCGTCGGGTCTCTGTCTCATGGCGTAGTATTCCCTCATGAGTCGATTCCTTCCCTCCATGGGAAAAATGATAGGTGGGGGAGGATATTCGTCGTCATGAAGAATGGCGTCTTGCCTTTCTGCCTCCATGTTTTCAAATAACTCCCAGAGTTTGTCTGTGTTTGCCATCTGACAGTATAACATAAAACATATGACCGACAGTTCAACATAAAATATAAAAAAAAAATTATGCAAAATTTCATGAGAAAAATTTTATGCAAGAAAAATCTTTGTATTAATGCATGATGCAGTTTTATGAAAACTTTTGATGCTCGAGAGTGAACGCCTACGGTCAGTTCACTCAAAATAAAAGACATATCGAGGGGACGTCTATGGGTCGGTCCCAAATCTAAAAGTTTCGATAAAACACATTCGACTAAATAGGGCCAGTCCTGTACCAACCATTACTTAGTCAAAAACCCTGTAACAATGACATGTATATGTATGCTTAAAAATGATGAATGCATGAAAACAACTGTCAGTTCTAGGAAGACCGTAGTGACTACCCACTAATCACAGGTCATATTTGAGAGCCTACAGGTCGAAACCTTGGCTCTGATACCATAATTGTAACACCCCATTTTGGAAATGGAATATTACGCATAATCATGGCGTGTCATCAAAGCATACAAGGATAAATGTCTAAGCATTATTCAACCATAAAAGGGAAATACCGGAATCAAACATCGGTAACCCCAAAGTAAAGCTCATCACACACAAACATAAATACTGTAAAAGGAAAGGATGAAACAATGTCCATAGCAACTGTATCAAAGTGAAGGAAATGCATAAAGTAAAGAAAGACAGTAAAGCTTCCAATCCATATGCACGTACGTTTGAGATCTACGAGCGTCCCTGAGTACCTGCCGTTTTGGGAACATGAAAAGGAAAACGGCTGAGCAAGACGCTCAGTGCACGGATGTACAATATAGCATGAAATAGGATAAGCATGTAACATATAACAGCGGAAGACTAAGTACTGAGTAAACTGGTTAAGTATCAAGAAAACTGGTTTTATAGTTTGAAAAGCCTTATGTTTATCTTGTGAAAACTGTTTTAACATATATATACCATAGCCCATATAGGTCATGAAAAGGTCACGTGCATGAATACTTGGAGGGGTGACCTCATCATGCTGATTAGAGGGGATGCCTCTAATCAATATACTGGTTTGGGTAGGAGGGATCAACTCCTTGTGAAGGGTGCAAGGCACACACCACATTCACCATGATAAACTGAATAAAACATGTAACTAGGATGCACCCATACGCCCCACCTGATATAATAATATGGCCAAAACTGAAAGGGACGCCACGAGCAATCACTCCGCCGTGGGGAAGTCATAACATTGGTGCCTCCAATGCTATGGTTATGGTACCTCCATAACTAGGTGAAACTGGTCATGCTTGTATATGGCTATAGATTATGCTAATTAAACATAAGCAGTTCAAAACAATAAAACAAATACTGGGGAAAACAGTTGGCTGCATACGGGGAAATCCTAATAAGGAAAGAATGTCCATACTGAAAGGACGGAAATCCGTACCTCAAGTCCAGTGAATGAACGGAAGAAAGACTCCTACTTCTGGATCACTAACGCTACATGAATACACACGTGTATAAGTATCGATTCACTGATTACGTACTGGGTTTTGTGTCTCATTATAGCTGATTTGGTATGTTTTAGGTCATGGTTCACTGTTTAAAGCCTTAAACTGTGTTTATCTAGTATTCTGATTAATCTGATTAAGTATTACTGGTGTCTCATGTATTAATATACTTACTGTGTAATAATAAGTAACTTTCCAAAAATAGCAGGTTTCCAAAAATAGAAAGTTTCCAAAAATAGAAAGTTTCCAAAATAGAAAGTTTCCAAAAATAGAAAGTTACCAAAAATAGAAAGTTTCCAAAAATAGAAAGTTTCCAAAAATAGAAAGTTTCCAAAAATAGAAAGTTTCCAAAAATAGAAAGTTTCCTAAAATAGAATTTACTGCTTAAAATAGATTAGTTTCTAAAAATAGAAAGTTTCCAAAAATAGATCAGCTGCCTTAATTATATAAGTTTCCATATATAGAAGGTTTCCATGATTAGATTAGCTGCCTGAAATAGATAGATTTCCATATATAGAAGGTTTCCATAATTAGATTAGTTGCCTTATTTAATTAAGTTTCTATAAATAGAAGTTTCCATATTTAGAATTAAGCTGGTTACATAAGCTAACATATAAGTCTAAGTGTTTATAAGCTTGTTTCTTAAGTCATATGATATAGTATATAGTTTAATTATTATTTCATGTATTTTAATTAAACTATAGGTTAAGCATTTTAATTAAAGTATAACATGTTTTAATTAAAATGAAATGAAAATACTTAGGTTAAAATGTGTATTATTATTATTAATAATATAACCTAAGTCATGACTAAATTAATTAATTATAGGCATGTTTTAATAATTAATTAATTATAACTTATAACATAAAATACTTAGGTTAAATTAATGTCATGTTAAACTAATAATTAAAATAACCTAAGTCATGATTTAATTAATATTTCATGTTATTAATTAATTATATCCTAAGTTCATGATTTATAAAAATTAACATGTAACATAGATCATGATTTAACCAACGAACCATGAATCAGGCATGAATTCGACACCGTACCCCGAGCCAAACCCGGGGCACATGTGTCTCCTTGCTGCCGTGGGTCCCACATGAGCCAACCAAGACCAAAATGGTCTTGGTGGTGGCGGCAATAGCAAACCAAACCCCCCTCGGGTTTGTTTGCTAGGCGGCCAAAACAAACATCCCTTTTAAATCGTTCTTTGATTTTATTTAATACCAAAACATGTTAGATCAATGATTAATTATCATGTTTAAATAAAAAAAAATAATAACATGTTCATGAAAATAATCAAAGATTAAAAGAATTAAAAAGAATTAAAAAGAAGGGTTAGAAAGGTATACCACTATGTAGCTTGGAAAAAGGATGAACAAACACTGATTATACAATAGTTTTTGATATCAAAATCAACCAATCACCCTCCAATGGTGGTGTTAAGGTGGCGGCACAAAGAGAGCAAAAGGAGGAGGAGAAAACTCTTTTTAGGGTTTTTGTGTTTATTTCTTGAAAATGAAAAATGAAAACATGTTTAACTCTTTACCCCCCTTTACTTGTAAAGTCCATGGGCTAAGCCCATTTCTTGTATATGTGCCGTGGGTATGGGGGCCCCACATGGGGTACCCGTACCTTTCTCGTGTCCCGATGTTTCGTGTTCGTTCGTGGTTAAACGTGTTCGTGTTTAAAGTGTTTCTGTTTAATCTAACGTGTCGCTTATCGTAAACTTAACGCTCGTAATTATATTATAAGTATTTACGTAATCATTCTAGTTCGTATTTTAAATAGTGATCATGATTTAATTATGTTCACGTGATATATTTATTTACTGTTTATCATGAGTTCGTACGTAATCGATACTTGTCATGTCATACACGTATGCACTTGCTTGATTATTAGCACATGAATGTGATCAATACTAAATGAGGTAAGTTTTAATCTAGGACGTACGATCTTAAGGGCACTATTCATGGTAAAAGCATGCGGGTTTTACATCAACAACCAAAGATTCCTGAATGGAAGTGGGAGCGAATTACGATGGACTTTATCACCAAGATTCCTAGAACATCATCTAGAAACAATTCGATTTGGGTTATTGTCGATAGACTGACCAAATCAGCACACTTCATTCCGGTTAAGGAGCAGTTCTCACTAGAGAAGCTGACTCGAATATACCTTGATAATGTTGTATGCAAGCATGGAGTGCCTGTATCGATCATTTCAGATCGAGATCCTAGATTCGCATCGAATTTTTGGAAATCTCTCCAAAGATCTTTGGGAACGAATCTCGACATGAGCACTGCTTATCACCCCCAGACTGATGGGCAGAGTGAAAGGACGATACAAACACTTGAAGATATGTTGAGAGCTTGTGTGTTAGACTTTGGTAAGAATTGGGATAAACATTTGTCGTTAGCAGAGTTTTCGTATAACAATAGTTACCATTCTAGTATTAAGGCTGCACCGTTTGAAGCTTTGTATGGTAGGAAGTGTAGAACTCCTGTATGTTGGAGTGAAGTTGGGGATACCCAGCTCACGGGACCGAAATTGATCCGGGAGACTACGGAGATGATAGTTCAGATTAAGAAGATGTTGTTGACTGCCCGTAGTAGACAGAAAAGTTACGCGGATGTGCGGCGGAAGCCAATGGAGTTTGAAGTGGGTGACCGAGTAATGTTGAAAGTATCGCCATGGAAAGGCGTTATAAGATTTGGAAAGCGAGGAAAATTGAATCCCCGTTATATTGGACCCATTAAGATTTTATCTAGAGTAGGTCCAGTGGCTTACAAACTAGAGTTACCCCCAGAACTTCATGGTGTTCACAACACATTCCATGTATCTAATCTGAAGAAATGTCTAGAAGTGAGTGATGAGAAAATTCCGTTAGGTAAGGTTCGAATAGATGGGAAGTTGCATTTATCGAAGAGCCCGTAGAAGTTATGGACCGTGAGGTAAAGCAACTGAAACAAAGTCGGATACCTATTGTCAAGATCCGATGGAATTAAAAGCATGGACCGGAGTATACTTGGGAACGAGAGGATGAAATGTGGAAGAAATATCCGCACCTCTTCGATTTCAATAAGAAACGGACATCCAAATGAAATGGATCACGAGGACATTGATCCCTTTTAGGAGGAAAAGCTGTGACAATCTAACATTTTCAGGTAGTAAAATATTTTCTCGTATAATATTTTGAAACTTATTTTTGTGTTGGTTGACGAACTCACAATTTACGAATTTAAATTTGGGCTTACGTGCATAATTTGGCGTCTTTTACGACTAAACCGGAAACCTTAGGATTACGTATTTATGTTTTTGAACTCCGTTTTTGATGAGACAATTTTTATTGGATTCGTTTTGTGACGTTGATTCATAATTTATAAAAACGTTTTTCGTAAAACGACCCGAGGGCACGCAAATCGAGAAAACTAGAATCGAGAAATACCCGTAAACTAGTGAGATGGGACAAAACACATTGTCCCACCCCACTAGCTATATGGGACGGCCAACTTGACACCACAACACTAAGGTGGCATCAAGTTTAGCTAACACCTTCCATGTGTAAGCCTTAGCTTACCTTTTAAGCTTTACCATACCACTAACATACCAAAACTAGCTACTTGTTTCATTTCCATCTTTCTCACATGCATTCAACACCAAAAACTCTCTCAACTTCATCCTTGTGCCGTCCACTATAAACCAACAAACACCCCATTTGATATTTTCTAGCCATAAACCACATGTTTACTAGTTCTATTAAGGTGTTCTCTTGAAGCCTTGATCATTTGGTGGCCATATAAACAACTTTGGAGGTGATTTGCTTGTGTCCTAGGGCTGATTTTCCAACC
Source organism: Glebionis coronaria (assembly GCA_025667525.1). Classification (NCBI taxonomy): domain Eukaryota; kingdom Viridiplantae; phylum Streptophyta; class Magnoliopsida; order Asterales; family Asteraceae; genus Glebionis; species Glebionis coronaria. The sequence goes on along the minus strand of CM046882.1, from coordinate 67,784,303 downwards.
TATGTTCTTGATATTTGATGGTCTTGGAGATACTTGTTGTGTTCATCAAGTTCTTGTCTTCCTAAAACAAGAAATCCACTTAGATTGGTAAAGAAGATCATCCTCTCCATTTTTCTCTTGTTATTTTGTAAAGAACAAATGTATTTTCTTTCATTTTGTATATGTATATGATGTATATATGATGATAAAAATGTTGTGTGGGGATCAAGTGTTGATAAATATGCTTAAAAATGATGATAACTATAAGAAATGAAGCTAAAATCTTGACTATTTAGTTGGCTGTATAAAAACAGTAGATAACTAAAAGATGAACTGATAAAATTGCATGGTTTGATCCATTTACAGTAAGTAGATGATGTTATACACATGTGAGAGTTGGCCATGCAATGGAATCAAAATAATGAGTGAGATATGATCAAAACAAGTTAGGTGGTGTAATCTGAATAAGCAGTTTTGTAGGGACTGTTAAGGCAACTTAAACTCAAAATGGGCAGTAGCTATAACTAAGTTAAATGTAGCACATATTATGAAGATCATGCCATCCAAAAATGAGCTTCTAATTCATTATAGAACTCTAGATATGTTAAAAATGGTGAACATGAAGTTAAAAATCAGATTTTTGGAAATAATGTTTATTATTATTATATAAGCACTCACATTATAATGTATAAAATGTAAAAATATAAACCCACTAACTTATAAAACTTATTTATATAAATGTATAAAAGGTTAATTAAATGGGTAAATTATATAAATGGTGGTAAAATAATATTTATAAGTAATAAAAACTATAAACTTGATTTTTACGACTTTTTCGGCTATTGCCGTAAAATTAACGTTTTTCGCCAAATAAAACTTAGACGACCAAACCCGTCTAATGTAAAGTTTATAAAAGTCATATACTGATATATATATATAGGTAACTAAGACAAGTAAAAACCGATAAAACCCGAACTATAAGAAATACGAACATTTACGAGCTAACTAAACATATTGGACTAATAATTGGACTTAATAAGATAAAAACTTGTAAAAAGAACTTATTGGGCTTAACCCATTTGGGCCCAACATGAAAAGTATATATATACTGATAATATAGGTATAAAAGGGATAAAAACAAGTTAAAGAACTTATAAAAGACTTAATGGACTTAAAATAGGTAAATAGGTAAAACTAGCAAACTAGTAAGACGTTACCAAAACGTAAACACTAAATTGAGTAAACAAGGATGTATAAACCCACTTGATCATCATCATATGTACAAAATCATCATATGTATATTGTTATTTTGATAAAAGTCATTGGACCGAGTCTAAGACCGATTATTATTTATATAGGTTTCCGTGACCGAAGCACGCCCGTAGCCGATAAGCCGCCATTCATTAACAACGTGAGTTCATAGCCTCGCACTCTTTTAAATGTTTTATAAAATGATTTGTAAACCCGCGAGGGAGATAACATGCTAGATTTTTATAAAAATAGAACACAAGTAGTCCCGATTGTATGCTTAATGAAATGGACCCGAATGATGCTATGACCCTATATTCGAGACTAAAAGGATTATTAGTAGTTAGGTTATGTCACTTGAAGTCCCATTAGCATGAATTGTGAACTACCGGGATTGGGTAGACGCTTATGCATTTGATAGTACTATTTGGGGACGATCACCCCAGTTCGCGCCTTGACGGTTGATCCCCGTCGTACCACATTGATTGGTAAGCGAATTTATGTATGAGAAGATTCCATAGCGTGATTTTTGTGACGACACGCTAACTTAGATGGGCAAATTGTTTGTCGGGTTCGCGGCCCGCTGTTTTCATAGTAAGGTAACAATGTCATGCGGCTAATAATAATCCTAAAATGTATCGTACAATATAAAATATAAATACAAAACGATAACGACGCTATTACGATGAATATATTACCTATCATTGTAATATAGAGACTACGGTCTCATGGACGGTTTCAGATGTATGCTTGATTTATATATTGCCTGACTAGCAATATGAGGACTTACTTCCGATATTATACTTGTGTTCTGATTTTAAATGATTGTAAATGATTGTTTTATATAACGGTTTTTATTAAACTCTATGAATTCACTCGGCATTCGCTGATATGATTTTTTGCATGTTTTTATCTCAGGTGCTTGAAGGTAATCCGGATAGAGATCGACCCTGATGGCCCACACTTAATATTAAAAATGTTCATTCGATCTGTGTTTTGTAAACTTAAAGACCTGTATAATTTGGGACCTGTTGTACGCTTTTGAAACTTTTTATCGAATGAATGTTTATTAAACCTTGTACAACCATTTTTATGCGTTGTCTATGATTGGAGTTATTGTGCTATCCCGTAACACTCTGAAAGACCCTTCCGCTGTACCAATACGAAAAATGAGAGTGTTACACTACCTCATCTACTGGTGCAGCAGACTTTGATCCTATGGTTGGTCAAGGTTTTGAATCTACTCATGCTGATACTACTGCTGCTGGGAAGGTAAAGGTTGAATCTTTTTCTGGTGTTCCTGCACCTCGTCGTTCCATTAGAAAGAAGAAGGCTAGACGTGGTAAGTCTGTTCCTTTTGAGAAGCGTGATCCTGAAAACCTTATTGATGCGGCTTCGGATAGTGAGACAGAGTTGCCAATGGGTAAGGGTTACATTGTTGCTTGGACGGTTAAGCCATCCCCGATTGTTGATGGTACTTTCACACATAGGATTTAAACCAGTGATGGTTATGTTCGCTATGTTTCAGGACTGCAAAGTGGTTTGACATGGGCAGACCGTCGCGATCCTATGCCGTTATATGGGTTTGTGGATGCTGGTATTCCTTCCTCTCCGAGTGAGGTGGCCAACTGGCCTGGTTTGACAATGTGGAGTGACTTGAAGATGATGCTTGATTCTCCTCCTGATGCTCCTCATTCTGGTGTCTGGAGAGATCAGCCTCGCTGGGTGATCCAGAGGTGGAAGCTTTATGCTGGTTGTGGGGTTCATATATTGGAGTTGGAGACTGGTGCCATAGTGTTCATGCTTACGGATATGGAATATCCTTTGACGATTGCTACTATGGAGGCCATCTTGGAATGTCATTTGTAGATCTCCAATGCCCCTTCAGGGAATGAGTCTACCATGTCTACTACTTTGGTGGAAGGAATTCAAGCCCGGTTGCAAGCTGACAAGGTTGCAGCATCTGGTGTGTGATGGGTATGTTTTTCTGTTTTTGTGATTATACTAACATTCTTTTCACCAATCTGTATAGTGATTGGTGACTTACATTATAGAAGTTAAAAAAAACTAAAAAAAAGTAATACTTTTTATATAATATCTTCTTATACTTTAAACATATGATGGATTTCACACTTGTACATAATATAATATCTGCTTATACTTTTCCATCATAACATTGGTTTTCATTTGACTGTTTCGCACTTGTGCTATTATGGAGTTATTTCTGGTGTTGGGCCTGGTCCACACAACAAATGGTGCTCAACTCACCATGTCTAACAGACAAGAAAGAGTTGATTTACCATGAGGGTACGGCTCTGGTGTGATAGTCAAATCCGTTGATGGTTGCCAGGTTACCCAAAACTGGATGGGTTTCACTTGCCATGGTCCTAGACTGAAAAGTGGCTAATCCAAGGGGGTACGGCTCTTGGCAAAGATCTTATCAAATCCGTTAGCTATAGGGTTTTCAGCTCACCGATTCTTAATTGCTAAGAGTTGGCGAGTCCAAAAGTTTGGTAAAGACATATCAAATCCGTTCACGGCTGTGATGGTTTGCCTATAATCATCAGGGTACCTCCACTCACCATTGATTCACGTTTTAAGAGTTGGGCTGGGTTCTGGTCTCCCAGGGTGATGCTTATTCCACCATAAAGATTGGCTAGCCCAAGAGCGAGCAGCTACTTGGTAAAGGCTCATAAAATCTGCTCATGTTGCTGTGAAGATTCAACAGGATGCAGATTTGTTTCAAGCTTTCAAGAAGCTTCTAGGTGTTCCTTGTTACAGCAGTCTTTATGTTCTTTATGTTGATGGTTATGATGCTGCTATTTCATTTGCTGTTCCAATCCTCAAGCTGTTTTGCACGATTTACCAGGAAACTTGACTCAACAGGTCAACTTCAAGTTTAGGGTAGGATTGTTAGGACCTTTGGAATAGTTATTTGTAATAGGTAGACTAGGAGGTATGTAGTGCCTCCTCGTCCTAGTAGTAGTAGGAGCAACACGTGCTCCTGGTCTTATCGAAAGTCAAACTTTATTATTTAAGAGTAGTCTGTTAGGATATGCATGAGATATATTAGGAAAGGATATGCATATCAGTTTTACATATTTTGGTTTAATGATGTATTAGGGTTTCCTTATAGTATAAAAGAAACCTTAGGCAGAAGGGTTATACACACCTTCATCAAACATTATTCTAGTTTATATTAATATTATAAATCCTTAGTAAAGGATCAAGTCGTTATAGTTATTCAGTTCTTCTTGTTCATAATATTTGTATTCCGCACTTATATTGTGTGATTTATCTAGAGTCTCTCTGTGAATAGACTTGTGATTACAGAAGTCGTTCACCGTTCCTAACAGGCTGCAAGATCCACATCTAGTGGACCCAACACATTGGATCTACACAAGAGACAAATAAACAAATGATGAACATGACTAGATCTTTAGAAGAAGGTGATCTTCATCAATGCTTCATCTTTAATCACATCACAAGTGTGTGAGTGATCTTCTCTTTGGACAAGGTAAATAAGGAGATCAAGAGGATAATCATAAGTAAACATACTTAACACATTAAGTGATCATTTACAAATGACTAAGATTAGATAGGAGAAATAAGTCTAAAAGAGATGTCCAAAAAGGGTTGATGAAAATGCAGATTTGATCCACTATTTACAGAAGACAAATGCCAACGGCTATCTGGGGGCGGTTCCTTAACTACCCAGGCGGTTACTTATCGATAGGGAACTGCGGAGAGTAGAATCCGCTCTTTTTTGTCTTGTAGTGAATTTGAAATATCTGAGGCTGTTTAAACCTTCAAAGGATATTCTTATGGCATTTGGAATATGCCATATTCAAATTTACGTTTTCATTTTAATAAAACATTTTCTTAAAAATAAAGTTTATTAAAAATATTTTGTTACATTTGACAAAAGTGAGTTTTAAGGCTAATCACTTTATGATCACTAAGCATGATTAAGATATGTTAGTGTAATGTTTATTAACTTGATGATAGTGTTTGTTAGATAAATCATTTTATTATTGTGTTTGACAATAAATGTCTTTGTAATTTAATTAATTAATACTAACAATGTTTTTAGACATTGCTTTGCATTAACAAGTGGGATAGGGTGAATGCTGTTGTTCTTGGTTTGGATCTCGAATTTCATCTTTGAGGAATTATTCCTTGGTCAATTTTTTTCAAAAAAAAAGCTGAATATGTTTGGAATGAACTTAAAGAAACTTATCACAAAGTTGATGGGTCAGTGATTTTCAATCTTCATCATAAAATCAATACTCTTAAACAGAATGGATCTAATATGTCTGATTACTATCACAAATTTAATGCTTATTGGAAACAGTATGATGCTATGATTGAATTTCCTAATTGTTTGTGTACTACTGTTGGTGATTTTATGAAACATAATCAATTGTTGAAACTTAAGAAATTTTTGATAGGTCTTGATGATTCTTATATGAGTATTAGGAGTTCTATTCTCTCTAGGGAGACTTTGCCAGATGTCAAGGGTGCTTATGCTATCATCTCTAGTGAGGAATCTCACCACGTTGCTTTTGGCACTCTTACTGGTTCCTCCCAAAGGACGCAGACGTCTGCTTTTCTTTCTAATGGGCCTGCTAGAAACAATGTTCAAAGAACTCAGAATACTAACAATAGTAACTTTAGACCTAATTATGGTAACAATGACAACTTTAGACCTAGTTCTAGCACCACTGAATTTAGACCTAATACTCCAAATAGTAATGTGTTTAAACCTTATGGTAATTCTAATGCTGAAGTTGTTTGTGAAAATTGTGGTTATAAGGGTCATACTATTGATAGATGCTTTAAAATCATTGGGTACCCTAATGACTTTGGGAAGAAAAAAAAAGGGGGGGGGGGGGGGGGGGGGCAGAACTTTAAAGGGAAAAGTATGTCCAACAATTCTGTTGGCACATCTTCCTCTTCTGGCTTTACTGATGAACAATTGGCTACTTTTCTCTCTCTTATAAAGGATAACAAGGGTACTTGTAGTGATTTTGGAAAAGGGGTTCATGCCAATATGGCAGGTATTTATTTTAACAATAGCAAGGCTTTTAATGATAATTTTGAGAAACTGTTTTGTTCCAACACCAACATCAAATCAAAACTTGGGTATAATGGGAAGGTTGTTGATTCTAGGGCAAATCAACATATGACCAATAATGATACTGAATTGGATAACGTGTTTGATATTTCTCACCTTAACATTAGAGTGGCTCATCCTAATGGGACTGAAGCCATCATATCTAAAATTGGCAACCTTAAACTTTCAAATGGTTTGGTTTTGCTTGATGTTCTTGTTATACCTGATTATTGTGTTACTTTGATATTGTTGGGAATAAAATGAGCCAAGTCACTTAGACGCTGACAAGAGTAAATTGGACGCTGACAGGAAGAAATCAAGCGCTGACAGATCAAGTATTGACAAGAGATATCCAAGCGCTGACAAGAAGAAGTCCAACCACTGATAGGAAAACGTAGTCAACACGTTTTTATTTGAAGAAAAGATATACTCAATATTGTATTTTCTATATTTATCTTTTCCTAGAATAGTTGATAGGTTATCCATTGTACACGACTTCTTATGTTATAAAAGGAGGTCGTAGGGTTTGTAGTATATACATTATTCAGTATTGGACTTTCATTGTACCCAAGTTCGATTATCAATCAAAAGTGAAAGTTTGATTTATTTGTTTTACTTGTTTTTTAATCTAAGTGTTAATTCCGCATAACACTTGGATTGTTCATATAATAACAAAGTTTGTCTACGTGTTAAACTTGATTTAATCTCGTTAACACAAAGCTAATCGATCTAAGTTTGGGATCAACAAGTGGTATCAGAGCTTGTTGAGGAACTTTAATCTAGAAGAACAGTAAACCCTAAAAAAACCAAAACCCTAAAACCAGAAAAGATGTATACTACAAAATCTTCTTCCTCATCAAACCACAACCTAAAAATCCCCATGCTCGATCCTAACAACTTTGAACAATGGAAGTTCAATTTTGAACAATACCTTCAAATTCATGATCATACTCTCTGGGAAATTATTGAATATGGAAGTCAATTCGATAAAGCAGCTAAGATTGCTACTGCTATTGCAGCAAGGTCTACCACTAGTTCTACTGCTGAAGAGTGTAGAGAAAGACATGAGGATGGAAGAGCTGTCTCAACTGCTGATATAGCCAAAAGAAGGAATGACATGAAGACCTTAAGCATTCTCAAACTCTCTATGGGTCCAAACAATCAGCATAAGTATAGAAGCTTTGAGTCTACCAAAGAACTTTAGGCAGCTCTTCAAGTCAACGATGGTAGTGATGATGATGAGAGCTCTGGATCCAGTGTAGTGATAATAGAGGATCTAGTGTAGTGATAATTTGGATTTTGATGAAGACCAAGTATGAGGCTGAAGCACCTACTTCAGTCAATGGAATAAAGATCTAGACATCTTTCAAAAGGATGATTCAACCAGATGAAGCAGATCCAATATGGTTGGATCTGGATGATCTCAATGGGCTACAATGGCGTCTACATTCAGCAGCTGGTGTTTACCATTTAAGCACAATCAAGTTTTCAGAATATCTTCTTGTGGATGCTCAATATCTTATGTACAAGGAAGTTTTAAAGAAGACGGTGTCTACACAGCTGGAAATGGATTATACCAGTGATGTTGGCAAAGACTTAATTAGATTTATTTATTAATATAATTAAAAAGTAATTTGTGTTTGTAAGAATCCTCCTTGTACTTAGTTTTTATTCAGAAACTTGATCACTAGAGTAGATATCAAGTTTAGGGGAGGATTGTTGGGAATAAAATGAGCCAAGTCACTCAGACGTTAACAAGAGTAAATTGGACGCTGACAGGAAGAAATCAAGCGCTAACAGATCAAGTATTGATAAGAGATATCCAAGCGCTGACAAGAAAAAGTCCAACCACTGATAGGAAAACTTAGTCAACACGTTTGTTATTTGAAGAAAAGATATACTCAATATTGTATTTTCTATATTTATCTTTTCCTAGAATAGTTGATAGGTTATCCATTATACACGACTTCTTATGTTATAAAAGGAGGTCGTAGGGTTTGTAGTATATACATTACTCAGTATTCGACTTTCATTGTACCCAAGTTTGATTATCAATCAAAAGTGAAAGTTTGATTTATTTGTTTTACTTGTTCTTTAATTTAAGTGTTAATTCCACATAACACTTGGATTGTTCATATAACAACAAAGTTCCTCTACGTGTTAAACTTGATTTAATCTTGTTAACACAAAGCTAATTGATCTAAGTTTGGGATCAACAGATATCTGTTCACAAACTTGCTAAGTAATAAAATCTTGGTTGTTTTTTTATGAGAATAAATGTTTCTTTTTGAATCCCAAAAATGTGTTAGGGACTGGTAGGCAGTGTGGTGGTCTTTACTATTTAGATATAGAAGGTACTAAATGTGTGAATCATTCTCATATGCTTACTTGCTCTTTGTCTAAACATGATTGGCATGTTAGATTAGGTCACCCAGCTGACCTTGCTCTGAATGCTCTTAAAAATCATTTATACATTGCTAGTTCTGATCAAACAAATTTTTATGAAATATGTCAAAGAGTTAAACAAACTAGAGAACCATTTCCTTTGAGTGAACATAAAACTAAATCTCTTGGTGACATTGTGAATTTAGATCTGTGGGGTCCCTATAGGGTGACCAGTCACACTGGTCATAGGTATTTTCTAACTATTGTGGATGATTTCACAAGAGTTGTTTGGGTGTATTTTATTAAAAGTAAAGATGAGGTTAGTTCTTCAATTGAGATATTTTACAACCTTTTAAAAAATCAAATTAAAAGAAATGTTAAAATTTTCAGGAGTGACAATGGAACTGAGTTTGTAAATCACAACTTTCAAAATTTTTGTCATGAAAAAGGTATTGTACACCAGACCTCTTGTCCTTATACTCCACAACAAAATGGGGTTGTTGAAAGGAACCATAGGCACCTGCTTAATGTCACTAGATGCCTTATGTTTCAAGGGGGAATACCTTTGAAATTTTTTTGGACTGAATGCATTGTAACTGCTTCTTATCTTATCAACAGATTGCCCTCCTCTATGCTAAATGGTATATCTCCTTATGAGATGATTTACAATTCATCCCCTAATCTCTCTCATATTAGGACTTTGGGTGTCTTTGTTTTGACACTATTTTGAATAGTCATGATAAACTCACCAGTAGGTTTGAAAAATGTGTTATGATCGATTTTTCCAATTCTCAAAAAGGTTATAAGCATTACAGTCTTGACAGGCATCATTTTTTTGTTTCTAGAGATGTTAAATTTTTTGAATCTATATTCCCTTTTAAGAATGCTGCCTTGAATAAGAAAAGTAATAACCAAAACAGTGATGTTTTTCAAAGTGATAAAGTTTTGACATCTTTTGACTTGGAAAACCCTGAGATTTCTGATGATGATGAGAGAGTAGTTAAAGATCATAATGATGACCTTGGGTCACCTAGTGCTAGCAGCCCACCATTGAGTCTAGGTGACAGTGGAAACCTTGCCTCAGGCAATGATACCACAGAAGCCAGCTCAAATAGGATTGAGGCTGCCACACATGATGAAAATCAACTTTCTGAGGGAACTCTAGAGTTTAATCCAAGTCTTCCCTTTCATGGACAGAACATGTGAGAAAACTTGGGTGAAACATCTAGTATTAATGTTTAGGGGGACCAAGTCTTGAGAAGATCTTCTAGACCTTCTGTCTTTCCTAAAAACTATAATGATTTTGTTGTTAACTCAAAAGTTAAATATGGGATTGAAATATTGGTTGGGTATTCTAGACTCAAGGGGGATGTTTTGTGCTTTGTCACTGAATTGAGAAATTGTGAACCTCGGAATTTTTTTAAAGCATCTCAAAGCCCATATTGGGTGGATGCTATGAACTTGGAATTTGCTGCCTTACTTGAGAATGATACGTGGGACTTAGTTGAGTTACCTGCTGGTAGGACTGCTTTGAATTCTAAGTGGGTTTGGAAACTTAAGTTTAAGTCCAGTGGTGAAAAGAAAGCTATAAAGCTAGGCTTGTTGCTATGGGTTGTGGTCAAAAGGAAGGTATTGATTATGAAGAAACTTTTTTTCCTGTTATTAAAATGGTTATCGTTAGATGCTTAATTAATTTAGCTGTTAACCAGTCTTGGCCTATTTACCAACTTGATATCAACAATGTTTTTTTGTATGGTGAGTTGGATGAAACTGTCTTCATGAAACCTCCTCAAGGTTTCTATACTGGAAATAAAAATCTAGTTTGCAGATTAAAGAAGTCCATTTGTAGACTTAAACAATCTCCAAGACAATGGAATTCTAAACTTACTTCTGTGCTTGTAGAAAATGGATTTGTTCAAAGAAAATCTAGCTACTCTCTTTACACAAAGTCTAATGAAAGGTTGTTTATTGCTGTCCTTGTTTATGTTGATAATATAATTGTTACTGGTAATGATCAAAAGGAAATTGAGAGTTTTAAAAGTTTTTTGAGAGGAAAATTCAAAATTAAAGATTTGGGAAAGTTGCAATATTTTTTGGGAATTGAGGTTATTAAAACTAATTCTGGAATCTGTTTGAATCAAAGAAAGTATGTGTTGGACCTCTTGTCTGAATATGGAATGCTTGCCTGCAAACCATCTAAGACTCCTCTTATGTCTAAGCTATCCATTTCTAATGAGGCTTTAGAGATTGACCCCTTGCTTGAAAACATTGTTGACTACCAGAAACTTATGGGCAAACTTATTTACTTGACCAATACTAGGCCTGACATTTCATATGCTGTACATTGTTTAAGTCAGTTTATGCACTCTCACTTGAAGTCTCACCTCAAAATTGCCTTTAGAATTTTGAGATACTTGAAGGGATCTCTAGGTCTGGGTATTCATGTTGCCAAAAATTCTGGTATGTCTCTCAAAGCTTATTCTGATGCAGATTGGGCTAAGTGTATTGTCACAAGGAGGCCTGTGACTTGTTACTGTGTCTTTGTGAATGATAATTTAGTTTCTTGGAAAAGAAAGAAGCAACATACTCTCTCTAAATCCTTTGCTGAAGCAGAGTATAGGGCTCTGGCTTCAGTCACTAGTGAGGTCATTTGGATCCTAAAATTTTTGGGTGATTTGAAATTCCATAATCTTTTACCTGTGGATCTACATTGTGATAGTAATTCTGCTATTAAGATAGCAGCCAACTCTGTTTTTCATGAAAGAACTAAACACTTTGAATTAGATCTTTACTTTGTTAGAGAAATTTTTTTAAATAGTGTGGTTAAGACTTTTAAAGTGCACTCTGCAAATCAAATTACAGATGTCCTAACTAAAGGGTTGGACATTGGTATGCACCAAAAGTTTGTAAAAAAACTTGGCATGATAAACCTATATGGGTTATCAGATTAAGGGGGGATGTTAAAATGATTGGTCCTAATCTGCTAACCCAGCTAAACATGAGGGACTTATTTTGTGATGTTTGTTTCTTTCAGTTATGCATTGGACTTCACATGACAGAAGTTATGGATGCCAGGGACTGTTGCTGTCATTGTTTGATTCTTCTGTTGGACTCAAGTCCATATAGAAGCCCACCAGCCAACGGCTAGTATAGCCCACTCCTTTTGCTTATCTAGGAGGAGCGTCTCCTCTCTTGTTATTATCGCTCATTCCATAAGTGTGTTTTTAACACACATACTCTCTCTATGTTCTTGATCTCTATAACCTTAGTTAATTTCTTTCTTTTTGTTATTTGATTTGTAAGACTAGTATCATGTAGAAAATAGGGTTGCACATGATTAGCATTGGTAGCCTTTTATTTTTCTTAATCTGTTTTGTTTGATCAAATCTTGTTTAATCTATGAAAAGTGTTTTGAGAACTTTTAAATCATGTTTTTCTACATAAATCGTTCGAGCTTACGCTCGAGTTTATAAAGTTACAAAAGTTTGAAGTTTAATTTTTTTATTTAAAAATTTAAACCATTCAACCCATTTAATTATAATTTTTTTTAAATATATAATATTTCATTGAAACAAAAAACAAATATGGTAAAAATGGGGTTTATATATCCATTAAAAAAGAGGACAAATGACATAAAAAGGCACTTAATTTAAGGTTTGTTTCTAATGAAGGTACTCAACTTTTTTTTTTGCACAAAAAGGTACTTAACTTTTTCTTTTTATCGATTTACGTTTTTCTGTCACCTTCAGTTAAAAAACTAACGGCGATTTTTGTTGTTTCTTTAAATGAATCTTTTGTAAAATACAAAGGGCTTTTTTTAACATTAATTCACTAAATATCGGAGGTTTTGCCTAACATGCATGATATACAGAACATCCATACGCATACTACAAATGAGACATATTGTATTTTCCAGGTAATTATATTATAATTATAACTATAATAAAAAATGGGAAATTTCGTAATTAAAAAAAATAAAAAATAAAATAAACCTCCCCTCACATATCATTTCGACGGTTTCTTTCCAGCGGTTGACGGTTCCTTCCACGTGTATGGGAAATTACGGAATTAAAAAAAAACGGCGCCCCTCACATATTACTTTTGACGGTTAAAAAGGGAAAAATTAAAAACCGACATGCATGCCAAGATCTTGGGATCCAAGACGAATTCATCATCACAGATCTGTCAAGGCATGTACTATTTTTACACCTTACCCGAGACCCTTTATAAAAACGAATCCTAACAACTATGTTAGATTCGAATTTGGTTTCGTTTTTAATTGAAACAACACCTCACAAAACGCATGTACTATTTTTACACCTTACCCGAGACCCTTTATAAAAAGATCTTGAAGACATGACTAGGCTATTCTTGGTAAGCTTCAAAGTAAAAATATGAAGATTTGTAAGTCTTTGGTATTGGTCCATTGAATCTGGATAATCATTTTCAATTAACAGATTTTAATATCATAAGAAAAGTTTGTGAAAGGTGGTGTGTGTCGGATTAAAGAAGAAAGATTAATTGGTTTGATTGTCTTAGATAAATTGAGTAGAGATGAGTTTCATTTCTTAGTGCCAATTTGGGAGTATTGTAAGAAAGAATCGGAGAGTATGATAAGTTTGGTGAGAAGTGGATGTGGATAGAAAAGTGACGGCGAGTGTTTTGTTTAGGGTTAGGGATTATAGTGCTTAACTTAGGTAAACTATGATATTTATGTCACGGTGTACCTTTGAAAGTTATGGATCCGATCAGATGACTATTTTGTGGGCCAAAGTATTATAAACCTTGGTGGACCGATATATGTGGCTCAACACAAAGTGGGGAAAGTCTATTAGCACAATTTTATATTACGTCAAGTGGAACAGTTGGTAGGCATGTATTTTTCAAAGTTTATTAAATTTGGAATTTAAACATGTAGCGCTACGTAGTATTTCATTTGATAATAAAAAATGTATATTAGTTTATTGTAGTGCTACTTAAATATATTTTATACTTTATTGGGTTACGAATTAGATCATCGAGTCAACTCGGTCAAGACACCAGGTCATGGTATCAATCATCGAATCAACCGAGTCTCGGATTTGACCATCGGATCAACTCGGTCGAGTTATCAGTCCACTGATTTAACCACCGGGTTAATCCGATCGAGTCACCGCGTCATTGATTCGACCACCTGATCATTTAATCGAGTCACCAAGTTATCGGTTTGACCACCGATTCAATTAATGTATCGTTATTAATCGACGGATATCCTATTCAATTAATGTATCGTTATTTATTTGTCAACCCGGTCAAGTTATCGTGTTACGGGTTCGGCTACGGAGTCAATCCGGTCAAGTCACCGTTTTGCGGGTTCGCTCACCAGCTCAACTGATTGAACCACCGAGTCACGAGTTCGACCAGCAGATCAACCTAATCGAGTTACTAAGTTATCGGTTCGACTACCGAATTAATTAAAATATCGTAAACTATAAACCACTATGCACAAGTACACATCTAATTTAAGATTATCTAATTAATTTTAAAAAAAGTGAATACCAAACTCGTAAGAAAGAAACGTAACAACATGCATGTGGAAAAAAAAACTTTCGCATAGTAACTTACTCCGTATTAAAGAAGAAAAGAGAAACTGATTAAAATGATTAAATATATAAATATGTCAAGTTAAGTTGTCAGATGATTTATCAATTAAGATTTTAATGTAGTGCATATAACAGCACCCCACAAAGTGTGGATAGAAAAGTGACGACAAGTGTGATCACAAAGTCATTTGTTGGACCCAGTATAATTATATTGTTTCATAGCTAGGGTGATTGGTTATTATTTTTGTAGCTGCTACATCCATACGTGATCACAAAGTCATTTGTCGTTAGCTAGATGATGTTTATGTCAATTTTACATACTTACATATTAGTTTTATGATTTAATTATCATTATACATCTCATATAAGAAGCAATATCTTTATAAAAAAATGAATGCATACATTTACGTTGTTCCCCGTACCTCACACACTTCCTTCTTCACGCGCCTTTCTCTCTAAAAGGTTATCATAAAAAATGAAAGGCTCTCTTGCCTGCGAAGATGTCTTCCGTCATTCGCTTATTACGTGTCTTCACTGCTGTATCTTCGCGACACATGTTCTCCACCTGTAAATCATTGTATACACGTTATGTTAGTTGAATAACAACAAAAATAAAAAGAACAATATTAGTTGATGTTTATATTTTAGATGAAATGAAACAATTGGATGATTTTCAGTTCTATACCCACGTGTTTAACTTTAGGTGAAATAAGGAGCATGATTATGTTGACATAAGTTGTTTTCTTTATCTTCAATGGTATTAGCTGTTTTAAAATTTCTATTCTTTCCTATCTTACATCTCCACTGCTGATGTTATTGAAGCATCTGATGTCATATCGAAAGTGCTTGATGCTCGAGATCCAAAAGGTATTTACAGTAACATATATGGTATGATTTTAAATATTTTTTAGGTTGACTAAAAGATTAGTTTGTGGCTTGGATACACTTGATGCCTTGAATGCCTATAGACATGACATATAAAATACGTTTTCTCTTAATTTGGCAAAGTATACTAAAACCATTTGTTGCGTATTTTCCTTTTTGGAGCTTAAGTTGACTATCATATTAAAATATCAACTTTGTTACGGTCGAAAATAAGAACAGAATAGTTGATAAAGTTGTTACCTTGCAAAAACATAGTATTGGGAATAAGCATCCCTTTTGCGCAGAAGATAGCAACAGAATAGTTGATAATGTTACATCAGTCATGATATAGAATTATAACAAAAAAATCTTGTGCGCAAACAGTGACTTGCATCGCGAATAAGGCATAGCATACTAACTAATAATGCGAGTCTAACTGAATATGAATCCCTTCAAAATATACTCAAGTTCTTCTGCTTAACTCTGTGTTAAGATACTCAAGACATGGCTGGGACGTCATCCTATTCTTGGCCACTTGGATTCAAACACTCCAATGCTCGAAAGAGATACACTTGCTTCTGGATGAACTCATTGATCCATGGTACGAATCAGGTTAGAAGTGTCATTACAAATCATATGTTTCCACCTGGTGCTCATAAGGGAAGTGATTGTTCACATAGAGTCCGGACTATATGAGGCGTTAGAGTCATGCATTGACTGATGAGCTGTTGCCATTAAGTCCAAGTGAGGATCTTGCGAGAAGTTTATAACTAAATGGCAACCTGCTGCATTTATCGACTTTGTACTTTGTATTCATCAGTTTTGCTGAACTGTGTATCGACTTTGTATCGTGTGTATCCTGATGCGTTAACTCAAATGAGTTCCTCTATTAAATACATTATTACTTTATGTTCTTCATACATGCGCTGCAATTAACGACATCTAAACATCCGCGGCAAAGCGCGGGCACCTCAATTAGTGCATCCTAAAATTGTGGCAACATAAGCATACTCTAATACTCAGAAATTATCATCAAAAAGTGTGGCAACATAACAGATCTCTAATATCAAAACCTTATATAGCGTTATTCAATTTGGAGAATACTAAAAGTTTAGCAACCCAATAACTGATAATGTTTATACCTATAACTCATCCAAAATGAAAATAAGATACCAACATGTCTATTTTACAATTCTATATAACTAATAAAACAAGTAACGTCCACAGTGGATAACGATTTGAGTTGCCGCCAGTATGTAATGAAACAAAAAAAGTGGTTATTTTCCATGACAACTGAAAGCAGTTTGAACTTGCAGCAACTAATATATGAACATTATTAGGAAATAAGAACAGACTAATAGGGTCTCACACATCCTTAAAAAGACTCGCATAAAACGCAATGGACGTTAGTGAATAAATGTTACAGTATAAAATCTTCTTCAATTTTCATAAAATATTCATTTAAAGAAATAATTAAACGAACGTTAGTTTTTTAACAAAATGTGACAAAAAAAACCTAAATCGGCCAAAAAATAACTTGAATACCTTTTTGTGCAAGAAAAAAACTATAGTACCTTGATTGAAAACAAACCCTTAGTTAAGTACTTTTTTATGCTATTTTTTCAGAAAAAGAATTTTTGAAGCTTGCATATTGTTTAATTAGATGTTATGGTGTTCGAATCACTAACTAATTTTTTTTATTATATATGTAAATTTTTCAGATTAACAATTTTATTATTTATGTGATTTTTTATTATTTATGTAATGTTTTTAATTATTATGTCATATTTTTTATTATTTACTCCCTCCGTCCCAAAATTATTGTCACCAGACAAGAATCACACAAAAAATACATTTATTACAGATTTCTCTCTCTTACTTTTTAGCATAATGACAGTTTTACCCTTAACTAATTAATTAGTTCTTTTTAAAATTTTGTAATAATAATTTTAATCAAGGATAATATAGTAATTTATCAAAGTTTCCTATCTATTTTTAGTATTGGACAATAATTTTGGGACAACCCAAAATAGAAAGATGGACAATAATTATGGGACGGAGGGAGTATGTAATTTTTTTATTTTATAAATAAATTGAATTTAATAAAAGATGATCGTTTTGATATGAGAAGAAAAACCATGTGAGTTGTCGGAAAAAGAAATTTAAAATGACAAGTGATTTGCGAAAACGAAAACGACCGTATAACGAATGTGGGTGGCCTTAACAAGAGTGTATACTCAGAATTTTTTGTTTGAAAACGCAACATTAATATCGGCAAATGAATTTTATACGTATTATTACACCTGCTTTGCTAAATGAAATACACGTCGTTAGGTCTGGTAACTAAAACAAAATATACCTTCGGTTACTCTTTTTCAGGTTACTAATTTATATTAAAATATAGATAAAAATTAAGGGTAATTAATTACTAGAGTACTAATGATTAGCCTATGCTTATGGGTATTGTTAGCAAATTATATGTGTACATTTAGAAGCACTTTTTCCAATGCATTAAACACTAATGGTTGTTTATTATTTTAAAAAAATTTGTAATTGTTTTTGGCTTTTTTTTAACGACGAGTTAGTCGCTAGTGATTCGAACTTACAGTGATATCCAATTAGGTAGTATGCAAGATTTGAACCTTCTTCTTTTAGGGATAAACCCCACTACTGTTTCCATTTATTTCGGACCCCTGAAAGTCGTTAATGAGACTCGAACTTATGATCTCTCCAACAATACCTCTCCAAAGTTAACTTTTGAAAAATCTTTTTTTTGAAAGAATTGTTAAACTAAAAGTCTTTTCTCAAAATCTTTAGTTATAAATGTGATATGTACTTAATGTATTTAATGAAAAAAATCACTGAAGACTTTTTATCCCTAACCCCCATATTGAAGAAGCACCAACTTCTAGTACATGTATATCAATTTGTGAGAGAAGGTATATATTCTCA
This sequence comes from Glebionis coronaria, assembly GCA_025667525.1. Classification (NCBI taxonomy): domain Eukaryota; kingdom Viridiplantae; phylum Streptophyta; class Magnoliopsida; order Asterales; family Asteraceae; genus Glebionis; species Glebionis coronaria. The sequence goes on along the minus strand of CM046882.1, from coordinate 67,766,177 downwards.
AACGCACTGAAAAGATGACCAATAATATATTGAGTCTCAATCATCGATATACGTTTAAATAGTGGATGAGCTTTCTGGGTTTAACTAGTTATTATCAAAAATTTGGAAAGGGGTATGGGGTTATCAGTGAGCAACTAACCAATTTACTGAATAAAGATAGATTCGCTTAGAATGAAGAAGCAATTACAAATGTTCTGATTATCTATAATGCTCTAAATTTTTAATAATTGGAGCATTTATGACCATAAATGTTATACTTGTTAAATCTAATGCAAACATTTTGTATCAAATACTTAGCACTAGCTAAGTCTTTCTACTAAAATTGTTTGAAAAATGTTTGTATCCAATGATAAAAAGTTTTTTAAAAACTTCTTAAAATAACAAAAAGTCATTCTTCAACTTAACCATTGCATATACTATATATGACTCCATTAAAGAACAAAAACTTTATTTTCCTTAACCACTGATATATGATTCCATCAAAACTATATAGATTTCTGATTTCTAACTCCAAATTGAGTGTAATATTTTCAAAGAGCTAGTAATTTCAAACGAAATTACATTTCATACGCTAAAACCATATATGACACGTGTCACAAGTAGCCACCACTTAAATCCGCCCCTGCCCCAAAAGATGCATGCTTATGCTGTTTCTAGAACTCGAAGAATGTTTATCAAGGTTCGATAAATGTATAGAAATTTCTTACACACATGTACATATCAGTGAAAAGTTCTACCAATTTCCCCCAATTATTAGAACGCCCAATTAAACTTAGGGTGTGCTTGGTTAAGAGTATTAGAGGGTAAGAAATAGGAAAGAGAATGATTAATACTGCTTGGTAATAAAAATATAGGTAATCATTACCCTGTAATGGGTAATGAACCATTCCCCTGTAAATTGGGGGGAATGGATTCAAGGTAATAAAAAAACGTATGTATATGTGTGCCTCCACCTACCACCACCATCACTGACCACCACTATTGTCGCTACTACCACCCTCCTAACGTCACCACAAGACTTTGACACCACCACTCTCCGAAGCCACCACCACCACTGACCACCACCATTGTCGCTACCACCACCCTCCTAACGCCACCACCACTCTCCGACACTACCACTCTACGACGCCACCACCACTCTGCGACGCCACCACTACCATTGTCACTACCACCACCCTTCTAACACCACCACCACTCTCTGGCGCCACCACCACCACTGACCACCACCATTGTCGCTACCACCACCCTCTAAAAGCCACCACCACTCTCCAACGCCACCACAACTACAAACCACCACCATTATCGCTACCACCACCCTCCTCACGCCACAACCACTCTCCAACGCTACCACTCTCCGACGCCACCACCACTAATGTCGCTTCCACCACCCTCCTAACGCCACCACCACTTTCCGACACCACCAATCTTCGACGCCACCACCACCATTGTCGCTACAACAACCCTCCTAACGCTACCACCACTCTCTGACACCACCACTCTCTGACACCACCACTCTCCGACGCCACCACCACTATTTTCGATATCACCACCCTCCTAACACCACCACCACTCTCCGACACCACCACTCTCTGACGCCACCACCACCATTGTCGCTACCACCACCCTCTAACGCCACCACCACTCTCTGACACCACCACTCTTTGACGCCATCACCACGTACCACCACCATTGTCACTACCACCATCCTCCTAACGCCACCACCACTCTCCGACACCACCACTCTCAGACGCTACCACCACCACCACCACTGACCACCACCATTGTTGCTACCACCATCCTCCTAAATTCACCACTACTCTCTGACACCACCACCCTCCGACGCCACCACCACCCCCGACACCACATTTTATATAAACCAAGCACCAACAATGGTAATGATAATACTAAGAAATGTTCATTGCATTCGTTTGTATTACTTTACCCTTACCCATTCCCATTCCCCTCAAGTTAACCAAGTGCCCCCACTAATGAGGTATTTTGCTTATCGTTACTAATGTGTATTGAAATATATTATTAACTGAGCTCAGTTGGCCACCAAGGATGACGTTAGGGAGGTATTCTTGGAGAGGTCTCAAGTTCGAGTCTCACTAAAGACCTTTAGGAGCTCGAAATAAACAGAAGCAAAAGTATGGTTTATCCCCTAAAGAGAAGGTTCGATGCTTGTATACTACTCAACTGGATGTCACTGTAAGCTCGAATCACTAACTACTAACTCGCCGTTCAAAAAAATGTGTATTGAAATACGTTTAAAAACATGTACAACTAGTTAATATGTCGTGAAATGGATATGCAACTTAAGTGTTAGTGACGTGAAGTCATAAGGCATGGTTTCGTGTTAAACTTATGTCATAAGGCATAGTATAAAGAGAATTTGCATTCGCTCTCCAATTACAGTTGCTATAATATTGGAGGAGTGGTGTAAAACTCACTCATCTTCATGTCAGTGTCACATCAGCGTTTTAACAGCTCACTACAACTTACTCACACTCAATTTTGGAGGGTAATGATGCGAGACCCCCAGAATCAGGCAAGGAAACAACAAGGCAACAAGGGGGTTCCACGTCATGATACAAGAAATAATGAAAAACTGTTGACACAAAGTTGACGTAATAAAAACAGATACATTACATGATATACATCAGAGTTTTTAAGCAAAAGGTCCGAGAGTTTTATAAGCGGAAAAAAATCTATTATTTAAAAATTATGGTTTTGTAACTTATAGTTACCAAGATACATGAGAAACTTCTGACCGTTTTTAGATAAAACTAAAGTTTAAATACACACAGAAATCTCCAGCTGCGATAATATTATGCGGGCTCCCATCCAAGCAAAGCTAAGTAATAATATCTGAGATTAAACATGTAAAATCGTCAACATAAAGTTGAGTGATATTCATAGGTTTAGCAGTAAAGGTGTGGAACACAAGCATTCGTTTGTAAACAAGAAATAGGGGAAATGGTTATGATCATTAACCATAGTCCGAAACATCATTATTGCTGTTTAGTTCATGAACCAAAGCTTAACTCATGTAAGTTCCTCTAGTGAGTATTCAACCTAAATACTCAAGTAACAAATCAAATGTTAAATGCGTCGGAACGGGGATTGTCAATCCCGATGGATCCACCCACAACATTCGCACTTAGCAACACAAGTAAATTAACGGTTCATGATCAAGAGAGGCAACTTAAGGCTATACTAAAAGCAATAATATCAATGAAAACTGTTTGAAAAGCATACAAGTTCTGGATAGCATACAACTTTTAAATGGATATGTTCCACCATGTAAAATATCACCCCGTGTTTAGAAACAATGTGCAAGTAAAAAGGGGCTATGAACTCACCTTAGCCACGAGGTAAGTGAATCATTGTACTTAGAATCTGAGTAGAAACAATAGGGGTAAGACAATCGCCAACGATATGGATGCCTGGTAAACACGAAAGCCGCAACCTATCAAATAAGGCACACTCGTTAATAATTGACTCAAGTATAACCCATACTTAACAACATAAACTCAAAATTACAAGACCACGACAAATCCGAAAGAACAACAATGCAAGTGTTACTACAATACCCTTCTAGATGTTTACTTTATTAGCTAATTCATCGATAAAAATCTGCCGGTACATATCAAATGTACAAGCTCATTTCCCTTACTTAGACAACTCGGATTTTTATGAAACTTGGTGAAAAACTCAATTATAACCTGAATAAAACTCAGTTTAAATTTCATTCAATGATTTACATTTTATAACCACCTGCTCGACACATTTCTAAATTTAAAAAACCGGACAGATTTGAACACTCGACTCGTGAAACTATTTTGACCATCCAAAACCGACCATTGACTTTGAAAATAGACTCAAAATGCTAAGTATAGGGCCAGAGAACAACCCTTTACCATTTGTAAAACTCATTTATAGTCCCCAAGATTCGATCCAAATATCGACAACAAATTCGGATTGTGTCGATACTCGTCTCCCGATACACGAATAATCAAACTAGCGTAACTTCTTCCTCGTTTTGAGTTAGAAGGCCTACTTTATATAAAAACGAAGCTATTGAAAAACTCTACAACAAAATCAAATAATCTCAACCTATATCCAAACTTGAACCCACGAAAATCTGCTCTAAACCTACTGTCCAAAATACACTTTAGGATATCATAAGAAAACATCATTTTGACTCAAAATCCACCATGTTTATGTATCTACTAACAACCTAAAATCATCGAAATAAATTTTTAATTATTCAAAACACTGGCTTGTCACTTTTAAACAAAACCCTCATCAAAATTTTAGGCTTTACCATCAAAACTTCATGATTATAGTAAGATCATCACATGCATAACTATAAATCATTCCACCAACACTTGTTCATATGAAAAACTAAAACTTGTTGCATGTGAAAAATTTTAGTACCAAAAGATTCACAATAAGATTTTAGGAAGGGGTCTTGTTTTATATTTGGGTAACTCATAACCAAGATCAAGTATAAATTGTATTTGTGTGTTGATGGTGTTTCGGCAAAAACAAGAAGAAAGAGGGAGATGGGATTATTTCTTAAGTGTGTGTTTTTGTGATGAATAAATGAGTGGTAGTTAGGTAAAAAAATGTATATATAGTGGTATTAGGGTAGAAATTGCAATTATATATATGTGGGCTAAAATGAAATTAAATAGTTTAAAGGGTAGAAAATGATTATTAGTAAATTTTAAAAATATTTACGAAACTCGAGTTTCGTAAAAATACTTTTCAAAAGTTAAAATGCATCAAAAGTATGATATTATAGCCTCCCGACTCGATTTAACACGTCATTTAAAGAAAACATCGAAAACACCGAACGTTGAAACAATAGACAATGAAATGTAAAATATCGGGCATCCGTCGATATCGCGATCATTAGTAGTTCTTGTTGTTCATCGATTTTGAGTAAACTCATTATAAAATGCACGCGGGTGTTTTTAAATCAAAAACCTTGATTTAAATGAATATGGAAAAATAAAATAAAATTTTATAATTCCAAGTAAAGTATTATCAATGATCAGAAAATACTTAAAAGTAATCGTATAATTTATTAAAATTATCATGATCTCAGGATTTACATATAAGAATACAAGAAAATGTAATACGTTGGAAAATTAAAGAAGCACGAATAAAAGAATAAAATAATACCGGGAAAAATACGAGTTCTTACAATCTACCCCTAAAGGAACTATGGTCCCTCAGAGTTCTACCGGAGACATAAGAAGATGCAAACAAAAGGAGGTACATAGTTTAGAACTGATTAGTTGCTTCCCACGTAATTACTGCACCACATCGACCTTAACAATTTGAATTCACTATGCTTCAGTTTCTTAACTACTTTTCGAATAAATTTCAAACTTGCATTAGAATAATGACCTTTCAATGCTAGAAAATATTAAGGGTAAAATGAACGCAATGATGGCTTGCACGAACAAAGTGCGCTAAAATGAGTTAAGATTGATAATCGAAAAGGAATCGCAAATCGCGCAAAGTGTAAAACATGGCAATCTTAACACGTAACAATCTAATTACAAGAGAAATAGAAGGGAAAAATGAATTACATATGAACTTTTAAAATACAGTTTGTCACAATTATTTGTCTAGGATTTGGTATTACTTTAAAATCTAGCTTAAGTATTTTCTTGATTAAAAGAAATTTTACAGGGTTTAGTGATGTAAAATCAAACTATATATATTTAGTGAGTAAGCAGTTGCTAAATCTTTTTCTTGATCAAGATTTCCAAGCTAAAAAGTAGAACAGTTCAAAATAGTTATCTTGATCGGCTTCAGAACCTTTGGATGACCATATGAATTTATTGTTAAAAACTCTGGTTTATCGTTACCGTTAGAAAAAAATCAAAATTTCCAAATTATTTAGAATCATTGTTAGAAATTATAAATTAAATTGATAATTTCATTAGAATGGAAGTAAAGTATGTTATGATCAAATACTTTAAAAGATAAAGCATGCCATCATTTTAAACACTATTTATAAATCTATCAGAGAGGATGCATAGATCTGACATTTATCTTGAAATGGGTATTTTGGTAATTTAAACACTTGATAAAGTGTGTAAAACGTTATTAAAATTTATAATAATTTTTAGAAATCCAAGAAGTTGATTAAGGTATCACATGGTAAACATAGAACATATTCGGATTTTTTAAAAGGTGATAAGATAGCAACCGAATATGAAACACATAGTAGATAACAATTAGTGTGCAATCAATAGCAGGAGGGAATGAAACGATATTCGTACCGATTCTCAACAAACGTGATAGAATAGACGCGTCGATGATAAAAGTAATAAGAAACAAAGGATTTAGCAAGTGACTAATTCACGAGTGTGGTTGGGGTCACCAACAATGGCTTATTAAGTTCTCAGTGGTCGATACACGATCGAAAGAGAAAAGCCACACAATAAATTTTCGAATCAAAGAAATTTTTTATTTTTTTAGAAGTCACTTGAGAGTAATTCCAGTAAAATGAACAACATTAGCAATGAGAGGCGAAATCAACACGTGATTCACACGAATGAATGTCAAAACGATAAAGTCTAAGACACATCATGACAAGTACACAAAATCATTGTTCACTTCCAGTCATAAATCACTATTCGCGTCCGGAGATGTTTTGAAGGTCTACCAAAATAGATAGAGAAGGTTGATCGATGTAGAAGCATAACAACCTTGAAACTTTCAAGTCTAATATCAATGGTAAGAAATTAGACAAATGGTAATCGAGAATTATGTCAAGAAGGAAGATGAGGTAACAAGTAAAACAAAGATCGTTGAGTAAGGATATATGTGCTTGAGGCATGTACTTCTTTCAAGAAGAGATAAGGGATCATATGTGTATGTCACGAACTGAGCTACTCGCATAAGATGTAAAAGTTTTCAAAATTTAATTTTATTTAACTTTTTAAGGAACATAATTAAAAAGTTGATTCTGGTCAAATATTTAAGGTGATTACTATTTGGCCGCGCATGGCTCCTAAATTACGCATAGGTGATCAGGCCATGCATAATTTAGGACTAGCAATGTGATGCTCAGCTTCATCAAACCAATATTACATGTCATATGATTTAAATATATATATATGCCATTTATAAAAGCAGAAATCAAAATAATTTGTGAAACTCTTCGCCAGTAATTAATTAGTTAGATGTTTAAATCAACCATTTTATTGTTACAAGAATTCTTTACAAGGCCAATTGTTGAACAATTTGTGAAAATACATTGTAAAATTAATATAAATTAGTTTTATAAGATAACATTCAAGTATTTAATAAGGCCCAAGTGGAATATTTTGTAAAATGATTCGCAAACAATACCAGTTCGAGTTTATATGGTAACTTATAAATAGCGAGTGGGTTACACGAGAGTAGTAAAGAGTACCCGATAAGAAAATCTGCAACATGGTTACAAGGTGATAAGGTTTCAAAAGGTTTAGCCAGAATCATCATGAGACACGAGTCAAAATGATAACGAAAGATATGAAAACAAGAACTTCAAAACTCGGCCCAAATCAGTGTTACGTTAGAAGTAGAAGAAGATAAGATAAATTGACAAATAAGTCATTTACGAAAGAGAAGATAAAGGAATCCATATGCGCTCATGTCGTGATTTATTTGACATAAATATGCTTTTAAGAAAGTAGGGCATCAGTTCCCAAATAGTACAACTACTCCAAAAAGTTTCCATTTTAGGAAAGTTTGGGAATTTAACAAGAAAATAGTGACGCATAAAAATGTACACATTTTTTGAAACATATAGTTCATCATCAGTTTATCAAATCACTTGGTCCCAAAGGTTCAAGATATATGTATGACCGAACTCAAAGTTACTATTCTTATACGTTTTCAAACGCAATCAATGTTTGGTAGTTGTAAAATCTCATTTGTTAAAGTTTTATGAGCTCAAACGAACTAAAAAACGCTTCAAACCATATTATTAAGTTCTATTAGCTCTGACTTGTAAGTTTGACTTTTGGGGTATGCCCAAACCAAATGACTCACTAAATGACATTGTCAAGACTCAGACTCTAAAGCAATTTGATGTAACACGATGTTTTGAAAAACTTTCTAGTTTTACTCGAGACTTGAAACGGATAAAAAATGGACGGAAATACCCTTGCATCAAATCTGTCAACAAAATGATATTTTAGAATATACAGAAAATAAGTTCTTAAATTTTACAATTTCAAATGAGCGTAACTTGCTCGTCTTTAAGATTTACAGGTCAAATTTTGTGTCCTATACGAATGTCTCAACAAGTAGAAACATATTTTTATGGCTAAAGTTTATAAAAATATTTTCTAGACATCGTTAAATTACATGTAACATTTCTGCAGAAAGTATATTTTTCGACACCTTGAAATTTAAATCAAACTTCATAGCGACCCGGAATTAATGTACACACATGACTTGTGGATTCCATAAAGACGGAAGAGAATAGATTGTAAAATCAAGCATTTAAAGAAAAACATAGTATAAAATTGGTTTAAGAATACCAACGATAATCTAAGAAATCAAAAACAGCGCATGACATTCATGTCTTACATTTCAAGCTGCAATGTAGGAAGGTCTCTTGCCAGTGTGATTTTCCAAAATCACAAGACATATCGAGAAAGAAACAGGACATTAACAAGTCGCACTCCTGGAGCGAGGAGGTTTAATGAAAAGGGAGTATACAAGTTTATAGAAGTAGAATGGTATTCCAAACAATCGCCACATAACATAGGATGACTTACAAGATGACGATGGTGTTTTCTAAGTACAAACGAACGTTGTAATCCGAAGTCGAAATGTAGAATGGTCAATGAAATAATATTTAATCAATATACAAGTGTCGTGTAAAACGGCGACGTAAAGGTCAATCAAATTTATGAAACTCACGATATTATTCAACACGGATTCAAGGGATTCTTCGAGATGTGTGACTCACACGATGTCCTTTAGTCTTTTTCGGAGACACATTGAGCTACACAATGGTCGATAGACTATTTTTTCAAGACATCCAATAACAAATGATCGGAAAGAAATCTGTATATCTAAATAGATATTTTAAAGAGGTTTAACAATGAAAGTAACACGCACGGTAGTAAAATGAAAATCGGAAGTTTTAGTGAAAGCAACACTTCTTAATCCCAAACAATGGTATCACGAGAATACACAGAACATGTAACAGTGAGTCGAGAAAACAAGCGGTTCAAAACGGACGAGTATATGAGGTCAGTCGTATCACGCATAAACAAGATAGCAATAGTACTCAGAAAAGTGAGTATGAAAAGTCGGCAACATACGCGCTCCGAATACAAGTATGAAATGTCATAACAATATACCATTATTGCAACAAGATCAATTCACACAAGAATTCAAGAAATACAGTAAGGTCAGATGTAATCACAGTAATATCCAATGATAATTCATGAAACACAAAGGATTTGGAAAGAGATAGTAGTTATCATCATTAGGGTAATGTAATATTTCAAAATGTAGTCAAGAGATGAAATACTAGAACGATAATTAAAAGTAAATAATAAGGATTAGAGAGTCACCCGCGCAGATATCGGACAACAATGGCAGATTCTGTGTTTGACACTTAGGAACATGAAATATTTGAACTTTCGGTTATAGACTAAGTTTTGAAAAATGACTCAGTTCCCTGTAACCATCGCTCTGATACCAATCTGAGAGACCCTCAGAATCAGGCAAGGAAAAAACTAGGCAGCAAGGGGGTTCCACGTCATGATACAAAAAACAATAAAATATTGTTGACACAGAGTTGAAGTAATAAAAACAGATACCTTACATCATATACATCAGAGTTTTTAAACAAAAGGTCCCAGAGTTTTATAAGTGGAAACAAATCTATTATTTATTTATGGTTTTCTAACTTATAGTTACCAAGATACATGATAAACTTCTGACAGTTTTTAGATAAAACCAAAGTTTAAATACACACAGAAATCTCCAAGCTGCGATAATATCATGCGGGCTCCCATCCAAGCAAAGCTAAGTAATAATACCTGAGATTAAACATGTAAAATCGTCAACATAAAGTTGAGTCATATTCATAGGTTTAGCAGTAAAGGTGTGGAACACAAGCATTCATTTGTAAACAATAAATATGGGAAATGGTTATGATCATTAACCATAGTCCGAAACATTATTATTGCTGTATAGTTCATGGACCGAAGCTTAACACATGTAAGTTCCTCTAGTGAGTATTCAGCCTAAATACTCAAGTAACAATCAAATGTTAAATGCGTCAAGGTAATCGGGACGAGGATTTTCAATCCCGATGGATCCACCCACAACATTCACGCTTAGCAACACAAGTAAATTAATGATTCATGATCAAGAGAGGCAACTTAAGGCTATAGACTAAAAGCAATAATATCAATGAAAATAGTTTGAAAAGCATATAAGTCTGGATAGCATACAAGTTTTGGATAGCATACAGTTTTTAAATGGATGTGTTCCACCATATAAAATCTCACCCCGTGTTTAGAAACAATGTGCAAGTAAAAAGGGGCTATGAAATCACCTTAGCCACGAGGTAAGTGAATCATTATACTCAGAAGCTGAGTGGAAAAAGTAGTGGTAAGACGATCACCAACGATATGGATGCCCGGTAAACACGAAAGTCGCAACCTATCAAATAGGGCGCACTCGTTAATAATTGACTCAAGTATAACCCATACTTAACAACATAAACTCAGATTACAAGATTACGGCAAATCCGAAAGAACAACAATGCAAGTGATACTACAATACCCTTCTAGATGTTTACTTTATTAACTACTTCCTCGATAAAAATCTGCCGGTACATACCAAATGTACAAGCTCATTTCCCATACTTAGACAACTCGGATTTTTATGAAACTTGGAGAAAAACTCAATCATAACCTGAATAAAACTCAGTTTAAATTTCATTCAACATTTTAGTACCACCTGCTCGACACATTTCTAAATTAAAAAAATTGGACAGATTTGAACACTCGACTCGTGAAACTATTTTGACCATCCTAACATTTACCATTAGCAAACTGACCATTGACTTTAAAAATAGACTCAAAAGGCTAAGTTTAGGGCCCGAGAACAGCCCTTTACCATTTGTAAAACTTATTTTATAGTCCCCGTGATTCGATCCAAATATCGACAACAAATTCGAATTGTGTCGATACTCGTCTTCCGGTACACGAATAATCAAACTAGCGTAACCTCTTCCTCGTTTTGAGTTAGAAGGCCTACTTTATATCAAAACGAAGCTATCAAAAAATTCTACAACAAAATCAAATAATATCAACCTATATCCAAACTTGAACCTACGAAAATCTGCTCTAAACCTGCTGTCCAAAATACACTTTAGAAAATCATAAGAAAACATCATTTTGACTCAAAATCTACCATGTTTATGTATCTACTAACAACCTAAAATCATCCAAATAAATTTTTAATCATTCAAAACACTTTCTTGTCACTTTTAAACAAAATCCTCATCAAAATTTTAGGCTTTACCATCAAAACTTCATGATTATAGTAAGATCATCACATGCATAACTATAAAATCATTCCACCAACACTTGTTCATATGAAAAACTAAAACTTGTTGCATGTGGAAAATTTTAGTACCAAAAGATTCACAAGAAGATTTTAGGAAGGGGTCTTGTTTTATATTTGGCTAAATCATAACCAAGATCAAGCAAAAATTGTGTTTGTGTGTTGATGGTGTTACGACAAAAACAAGAAGAAAGAGGGAGAGAGGATTTTTTTCTTAAGTGTGTGTTTTTGTGATGAATAAATGAGTGGTATTTAGGTAAAAAAATGTATATATAGTGGCGTTACGGTAGAAATTGCAATTATTGAATAGTTGTGGGCTAAAATGAAATTAAATAGTTTAAAGGGTAGAAAATGACTATTAGTAAATTTTGAAAATATTTACGAGACTCGAGTTTCGTAAAAATACTTCTCAAAATTTAAAATGTATCAAAAGTATGATATTATAGTCTCCCGACTCGACTTAGCTCGTCATTTAAAGAAAACATCGAAAACATCGAACGTTGAAACAATCGACAATGAAATGTAACATATCGGGCATCCGTCGATATCGCGATTGTTAGTAGTTCTCGTTGTTCATCGATTTTGAGTAAAATCATTGTAAAATGCACGCGGGTGTTTTTAAATTAAAAACCTTGATTTAAATGAATATGGAAAAATAAAATAAATTTTTTATAATTCCATGTAAAGTATTATCAATGATTAGAATATACTTAAAAATTATAATTTATTAAAATTATCATGATCTCATGATTTACACATAAGAATACAAGAAAATGTAATACGTTGGAAAATTCAAGAAGCACGAATAAAAGAATAAAATAATGCCAGAAAAAATACGAGTTCTTACAAATGACACTCACTACAACTCATTACACATCACTCCCACTTATTTATTAACTATTTTTTATTCATACATTTTAAAATAACATTTAAAAAACAAATTAAAAAGCTAAATCATACACGCGGGTAAATGAAAATGATACACGGGTAAATAAAAACATTAAAAGGATATTAAAAACAACACATGGATATATAAAAACGATACACGGATAATTTAAGGAAAAATCACGAATAAGTTTTCAAACCTCCCAACAATGAAGGTACTTAAACCGGCACATATGCTGAGCTTCATAGTAATGATGGGCGTTATTCATTACATCCTCGTCAGTTGCTCCAATTACCCGTGTACGATTTGCGTTGTTGTAACATTCAACAAACTTACGCACATTGATCATTAGGGACTTTCATTTCCCGTTTATGCAATCGTACGTTTGTTTCCTTGGATCATCTAAACGGCCCTCCATCATTTGCAAAACCTCAGCCAAAAAACTACGAGAATCTCTTGTGTTACCTGGCACGGCGTTTTTAACAACAAAGTTACAAGCGCGACACAACGCTATTTCTTCCTCGGGAGACCATAGTAGCGATGCCATTAGAAATGTTAAAAAAAGATGATTTTTGGGTGTTTGAGGAAAAAGATGCGAAGAAATTGTGAGTAAAAAGAGGATTTTATAGGAAACAATGAGGATAAAAATTAAGTTTTCGTCAAAAAAACATGTGGGTCCGGTTTGTTTACAAATTCACGCTGGTGAGTTTGCCCCAAATATCTGATTAAAGCAACCAAGTCGCGCATGAGTAGGTTGCCGAGAGGATGGAAGTCGCGCACGACTTTATCCAAATCACTGGTGACTTTTGGCCCACTCCTCTCATCCTAATGTACTATAAAATTACTCATCCACCATATTTGTTCAGAATATAAACCAAAGAAGATACAAACAATAGCTTAAATAATGCAAGTTGCAAAATTACTTCAAATAAGAAAAAAAGGCGATGCATCAACAAGTACATAATTAATACTTATATATGTTTATGGTAAGTCTGGCCTCTCACAATATATAGAGTACCGGGTTTTATATTATTTTTTCTTTTCTTTTTGTGGGAGAAAACTTCACACATGTGTCCTTTAACGTGTGTTGGCCTAATAGTTCTTAGTTATTATTGTCACTTTTCTTCTAAAAGATGGAAACTGGATCTGGAAAACACATATACCTATCTCATTGACACTCATCTGTCACTGTAGAATGTTGGTAATCAATAACCTAGAGTGAGGTTGATGTTTCTAGAGAGAGAAAGTAGAGAGAACTATGTATAATATTAAGTGAAAATGTGAAACAACCAACACCCTATCCATCAAAGGAGAGGGTTTATATACCCAAGTCCAAAGTGGACTTGGGCCTCCGGCCCATGGACAAGCCCATGGGTCGGGTTATAATAGTCAAGTAACAAACTTTCTAACTACGATCTAGTAACGTTTAATGATATCGTTGGATCCTTCTAATATACGTTAAAAACCAACAATCTCCTCCTAAGGGAGGTCACTCCAAATTACGAAGTCCTAAACCTAGCATACTATACTAGATCTTCGTTCTTGAGCTCGTAGTCTTTTCTTTTTTCTTCTTTTCTTTTTCTTCTTGTGAATATGTTGTGATAATCTTTAGGCTTTGTCTTGAAGCATGTTCTTTTGACCTTTGACTTGTCATGTGACTTGAGATAATCTTCACGTGCGATCTTCTCCTTTCTTGTGATTACTTGCCTCCTCGTGACTTCATGTCCCACATACTCATACTTTGTTGAAATCTTGAAAGCTTTAGAGTTTGATACAGCGGAAGACTTTATGTTGAACTGATGAGACTACAATTATACATAGTCTCATCGTCCAAATAGAGCTTAAAACGCTTAAAATATCATTAAAATACCCAAAAATATGCTTGTGTTTGTTCATTGTGTATTTTAGGTACGGATATCGTGAATTCACCAAAAGATCACAAGAATCAAGCAAAAACGAACACGGGAAACGAAGCCACACAAAGAACCGGTCCCAAGTATGGATTTTCCAAAAATACCCTTGAAGTTTTGAAGATTTTCAACTTTGGTCCCTCATCTTTGAAGATTTGGCAAGAAAGGCCCTTGGAAAAATCATTTGTATAAGTTTAATCCTTGAAGTTTGAAGACATGTCAAAAGAACCCCTTAAAGAATGCATAATATGTATATAAATCCCTTGAAACAAGTATTCATAAATTCTTGTGGCCAAAGTATAAAAAAGCAAACTTCATTAACAAAGGATAATAGTTTATGGGCTGTTTAAACTTAATGTGACAACAATTGGGGAGTGCAAGGACCATTTGGGGGAGACAGCAATACTTCCTCCCACCATTCACATCCCTCCACATCACCCCCTCACCCAATCACCACCCTCTACTTCATCTCACCACGCCACCCCACACCCTCCACGTTGGAATCCCACTACCAGCTTTTTATGGATTAATAACATTTATATAAATGTTATTTAAAATCCTAAACTGGCGCTAATCATTCCCTATTCACATCATAAACCTATTTCTTCCCCCTAAATCCCCAGACAAAAACAAAGAACCTTAATCCCTAAATCCTTCTAATCAAAGGGTTTTCGTTTAATCACCTCTAGAATGTTGATTAACTATCAACTCATCACAACCCACTCATAAATCCCTTTCCCCTTCACCCAAATGGTCCCACCATGGGTCCCCTGTTCCTCCATATTTGGCAAAGTTAGCATCTTGCCAGTTCATCAACGACCAAAAGCTTTCTACTTGTCCCCAAAGCAAACTTGGACGTCCAAGATCAATCAAGGACAACTCAACATCACATGTGAGCCACAAGACCAACGAATTTGACCAAGACTCAAGGGCAATTTAGGATTTCATTTTCTAGGGTTTTCAGTAGTTTGCAATTGTAGAATCTTCATAGGCCTCTATAAAAGGAGCATGCGACATGTGCATTTCCCTTTGTTCCAGAATTTTGGCTTTGTAAAATTTTTATTCATAAATAGTTAAAGTTGATAAAAACCTTGCAAAGTTCATTATCTGTGTTCCATTTTCTTTTTAATGCAATCTTATTTTATGTAAATGTTAGTCTTTTGATTTTCATAACAAAAGTTTTGGTTCAAGTTTGGCAGAAATTCATTTTTTTTATTTGAGATCCAAGAGGTTAAGCTTGATTGTGTGAGCCTGGTCTGACAAGCCAAGCTCAAGCAAGATCTTATCTACTTGTTACTTTTTCTGTTTATTTCTAAGGTTTCAAGTGTTAGAAGTTGATTTCAAAAAAGTTTGGTTTTTAGTTTGGTTTTCAAAGTTTTTCATCAAAAGAGGGATTTCTTTTCTGATTTTTATCTTTGTTTGGTACTCACTGTCCACAAATACTCCACCAAAACCAACTGACAACTGGTTTTGGTTGAAGCTTTGTGGGTATTATTTGTTCATCTTAGAAGGTTTCACTTGTGAAGACATATTGGGGTGTGTTTGGACTGCTGTAGTCCCCAACCATCATCTTTCTTGCACAAAACAACAACCTTTCATAAGCTCATCACCTTTAAGCTAACTTGGAGATGGCCTCAGCCATGGTGGGGCCCGGATGTGGGTCCCACAAGGTATAAAAACTAAGGCTTGAACCCTTCTTTTTGGTTTAAAAGTGAATGCATATGTGATTGTATGAAACTACTTGTTTGATTGCTTAAGAGTTTTGATTAAGTTGATTAGTTGTTTAATGCATGATAGATTAGGATTGTTAGTTTGTAAGTTAGATTTGTGAGTAAAATCTTTGTTAATCTGTTATAAGTTAGATATAAAGGGGTGTTTGGTTTAACTGGTGTGAGCTTTAAGTAATACTAGACTTAGGGTAAAAACTAGTCAAACACATTCTAAAAGATAGTAAAAGGTTCTCTCAGTTGTTTACTTTGAGTTTTATTAGAGTGTAAAGAAGTTTGAATGTTAGTTTTTGGATAGAATCTGCTTATTAATCAGTAGGCTTAAAACAGGCTTTGATTTTGAGTTTTAAGACCTCAAATCTTGTTAACTGTTAGGTTTTATGTTAATGTAGGACTGTATGTTGTTGGTTTTTGATTTGGTAGGATTGGGTGTTAATTTTGGTTGCTTGAAATTCGTCTAGAAGACCAAATAGATCAGCAAAGTAATCCAGACCCCACCAGACCATATCAGTAATATTAGATTGCTTAATTGTGTGTTATTGTTTGCTTGTAGCTTGTGTTTTTCTTGCTTAAACTGACTCCCTACACTCAACTGAGTGTAGGGGTGCCTCTTGTTCCAAAAGAAACCAAGTAACAAGCCCTAAAAATCGTCTTTGTTTGTTTTCTGTGACCAAGCAGTGGGAAAAAGTTCCCACTGCTAGTGCAAGTGTAGCCACTGCTACACTACAAGACAAAGACCACCAGACCTCTCACTATCAGTTTCATTGGTTTTTGTCTCTAGTGGGCAAATTTTGTTATTTTTCATCCATTTCAATTTTCTTGGTTTTGTTTATTTATTTTAGTATTTTAGAGAAATGAAGTTTTATTTTACTGTTCACTTAATATTTTTCGGAATTAATTTAGTTTTAAATAGTTTTATTAAATCTATCTTTTGTCTTTTAGTGGAAAAAAGTATTATTTTTCAGTTTTAAATTTTTTTTTTAGTTTCAGTATTTTATTTTAAGATTTTTAAAATAAAAAGTTCACTATTCACTTTATTTAATTAATTTTTAGATTTAATTTAAGGTTTGAATAGGATTTTATTAAAACTGTTTTGTCTTTTAATGGTAAAAATTACTTTTTTCAAACTCTTTTCATTTTTCTACTGTTTAGTTATATAATTTAGGATTTTTAAAAATGTCAAATTAATTTTAGCAATATTTTAAATCATTATTTTACTTTAAAAAGTGTTTTTAGTGTTTTAAAAATAGAAAAATAGTTTCTAAAATTTAGGAAAAATACTTTTTAGTGTTTAAATAATATAAGTGAGATAATTGTTTGATAAAATAATATTTTAGGCTTTTTCTTAATTATATTTAATTTTAGAACTTTAATTAGCATTTAAAATTGAATATTTAATTAATAAAAGGTTTTAAAATTTATTTATTAAATTTTTATTCTTATTTATATTATTTTAGGTTTAGTTTTCATTCTTAATTAATTTTTAGCTTTAGTTTTTAATTTAGTCGCGTTTTACGTATTTACGTCATCGTTTTTACGTTTTACGTCGTAGTGTAATCGTAGTGTAACTCGTCTTTAATTTTCTCTCTTCAAAACCAAAAACGACACTAATCCAAAATTGATTTTATTATATTGGCTCACATCATACACACCTCCGCCGAGAACGAACTCGCATTTATCGGTTTTATGGTTTTCCTAAATCGTAAGACTTAATACTTGCCACATACGCGTTTTTCCTAAAACGTGTACGATTTACCTACATCAATTTTGGCCCCGCTGCCGGGGAGGTGTTTTGTGTTGCCATTATACATATCATGTTTGTTTAAGTAGTGCGTTTTTGGTTTTCAATTTTTGGAAAGCGTAAATAACGTACATACTCATTTTTGTTATTTTTCTCTAATATATTATAGTATCCAAATAAATCGTGTTTAGTTTTCCTAAACTAAACACAAAACAATCATTTACTATATTGTAGATATCCCATTATCGTTTTCGTTTGTTTTTGTGAATATTATTAATATATTGTATTTATGTATCACAATAAATTTACAATATCTCCAAAAGCGTGAAAACACAACCTTAGTTGGGATTTCATCACTCAATTATTGTATTCGAATCCAAAGCAAAAGTTTAAAGGCAAAATAGATAAATACTTTCGTGAGGCTTAATTTTGATTAATACCAACTATAAGGTGGGTATAAGGCGGTTGTATTTCACGACCTAAGGGGAAAAGGCTTTTAAGTGCTTAGCGCCACCTCGTTTCCCCCGCTTGCTTGTGCGTGTTTTGAGAAAGAGGGATAATCGAGGGTTTGCCACCCAAGTATTATCTATGTATCATATATATTTGCTTGTTTTCAAGATTAAACCCTCTTGAACGTTTTGGTGTTCCACCAACGTTCTAAAGTCATCGAAGGCGTTCCCTCCACGTGATCATTTTCATCCCTTGAGTCTCCTTTAATCGAGAAATTGATTCGAGGAGAGATTTGTAGATTTGAGTCTACGTAATACAAAAAAAAATCCAAAAAAAATTAAAAAACAATCAAAAACAAAAAAAAAATTTGAAAAAACAAAAAACCGCAAAAAGAATCTTCTTTGCTACCCCCATTATACGCTTAGTACATGCGCACTCGGTTGAAGGATTATTCTAATTCTAGCGACGCTTCGAATCGACGCAATCGAAATCGAAGGAATCGACGACGTAGACGAGAATTAGAAACCGACGTTCCTAATATCGTTGTTGAAGAGACCGTAGACGAGATGGCCGACAATCGTTTGATGATGGAATTGCTCCAAGCACCCACCGAGGGTTATGGAGACGTGATCGTAATTCTCGCTATCGAAGCGGAGAATTTTGAGATTAAGAGAGGAGTGCTTTCGTTGATTCAAGCTACGAAGTTTCGGGGTCGTGAGACGGATAATCCTCACGATCACATTCGAAATTTTGATCGTCTTTTGGCCACGAGCAAGTTTAAGAACGTCGACACCGATGTCGTCAAGCTTATGAGTTTTCCATACTCGCTCGATGGTGCCGCCAAGGATTGGTACGAGAAAGAGCCACCTAATTCCATAATTATGGGGAAGGATCTCGTTTCCAAGTTCGTTAATCATTTTTTCCCACCGTCGAAGACGACGTTTTTCAAAAACGAGATTACAAGATTTGAGCAAAAACGGAATGAATCATTTAGAGACGTGATATGAGTAAAATATCATATCAATAAGTCAACAAATCACCCTAAAACACATAGCAAATACCCAACTTTTATGCCATAAAGCAGTTTATGTGGTATGTTTTGTGTTTGTGCTTATTTAGGTAACAAGGATACAAATTTGAAGCAAACAAGTGAAATCAAGCTCATTTATGAAGAAAAGACAAGAGAAGGATCAAAGATGACAAGCCATTTGAAGATTAAGGACCTATCTTGACAATGTTCAAAAGTTGAGGGACTTAAGTGCTATTTTGGAAAAAGTCAGGATCAAAGTCAAACCTGGTCAGCTCTCAAGTCAACCAAGTCAAAGGACTCAAGTAATCAAGAATGAAGGTCAAAGGACTAAATTTGCCAAAGAAATGAAGAAAAGAGCTCAAATGATCAATCTGCTAAAGTAGAGGGGCTGAAAGTGACAAAACTATACCATATTTTTAATCCGTGTATCAACATATCAACCAATGAGAATGCTTGAAAAGTGATACAAGGATCACCAACTCGCTTTCCAGCTGGGCCACTAACTTAACTTCTCATTTAATGACCGAATCAGCACAGTAGTCCCACTATCTCTCTTTTCAGCCAATAACATTTAGCCATGCAACATTCACATTATCCACTTTTGGATAATGATCCGTGTGACCAAATGAGAACAAATCAAAAGCTGCCACGTGTCATCTTTAACAAATACGAGCCCAGAACGAATAAAGAGCTACAATGAATTTCAGAACAAGTGCAAAACATGAAAAAGACTGCAAATCAAGAAACGAAGCTATCCCAATTGGTTAATTAGACTGAAATTGATCCAAGAAAAAAATCCCTCATTGTGTTCTTGAGCCGAATTATGCAATAATCAACAAGAAGCCACGTGGAGCTCTGAGATTGGACGACACACGTCATCAAACCCAACTTACCTTCATCTCAGCTCTATAAATAGGATAAGATAGCTCATTTGTTGTGTGTAGCCTAGAGTGTAAAAAACACACACTTCAATTTTCCTTTCATTTCTAGTTCTTCCCTTTCAGTTACAACAACTCTTAGCTGTTTGACACACAC
This sequence comes from Glebionis coronaria, assembly GCA_025667525.1. Lineage (NCBI taxonomy): Eukaryota > Viridiplantae > Streptophyta > Magnoliopsida > Asterales > Asteraceae > Glebionis > Glebionis coronaria. Next base: position 67,745,785 of record CM046882.1, on the reverse strand, counting down.
ATAAGAGTTTGTTAGTTAGACTGTAACACCCCATTTTGATAAATGGAATGTCACGCGTAATTATGGCGTGTCATCAAAGCATGCAAGGTAATATGTAGTAAAACATACATGACCATAGGGAAAACCGGAATCAAACATCGGTTCCCAAACATAAGCCCAAAACATAACAAAGTAAATGAACTGAATGAAAGACTAAACAAGCATAAATATATGAAGGAAACAGGAGAAGAAGTCTATGGCAGCTTCCATCCTATGCATGTCCTCCAAATGCTCGAGTCTTGGGTACCTGCCGTTTTGGGACATGGAAAGGAAAGTAACGGCTGAGCAAAACGCTCAGTGCACGGATATACAATATAGCATGAAATAGGATAAGCATGTAACATATAACAGCGGAAGACTAAGTACCGAGTAAACTGGTTAAGTATCAAGAAAACTGGTTTTATAGTTTGAAAAGCCTTATGTTTATCTTGTGAAAACTGTTTTAACATATATATACCATAGCCCATATAGGTCATGAAAAGGTCACGTGCATGAATACTTGGAGGGGTGACCTCATCATGCTGATTAGAGGGGATGCCTCTAATCAATATACTGATTTGGGTAGGAGGGATCAACTCCTTGTGAAGGGTGCAAGGCACACACCACATTCACCATGATAAACTGAATAAAACATGTAACTAGGATGCACCCATACGCCCCACCTGATATAATAATATGGCCAAACTGAAAAGGGACGCCACGAGCAATCACTCCGCCGTGAGGAAGTCATAACATTGGTGCCGCCAATGTTATGGTTATGGTACCTCCATAACTAGGTGAAACTGGTCATGCTTGTATATGGCTATAGATTATGCTAATTAAACATAAGCAGTTCAAAACAATAAAACAAATACTGGGGAAAACAGTTGGCTGCATACGGGGAAATCCTAATAAGGAAAGAATGTCCATACTGAAAGGACGGGAATCCGTACCTCAAGTCCAGTGAATGAACGGAAGAAAGACTCCTACTTCTGGATCACTAACGCTACATGAATACACACGTGTATAAGTATCGATTCACTGATTACGTACTGGGTTTTGTGTCTCATTATAGCTGATTTGGTATGTTTTAGGTCATGGTTCACTGTTTAAAGCCTTAAACTGTGTTTATCTTGTATTCTGATTTATCTGATTAAGTATTACTGGTGTTTCATGTATTATTATACTTACTGTGTAATAATAAGTAACTTTCCAAAAAAATAGCAGGTTTCCAAAAATAGAAAGTTTCCAAAAATAGAAAGTTTCCAAAAATAGAAAGTTTCCAAAAATAGAAAGTTACCAAAAATAGAAAGTTTCCAAAAATAGAAAGTTTCCAAAAATAGAAAGTTTCCAAAAATAGAAAGTTTCCAAAAATAGAAAGTTTCCTAAAATAGAATTTACTGCTTAAAATAGATTAGTTTCTAAAAATAGAACGTTTCCAAAAATAGATCAGTTGCCTTAATTAAATAAGTTTCCATATATAGAAGGTTTCCATGATTAGATTAGCTGCCGGAAATAGATAGATTTCCATATATAGAAGGTTTCCATAATTAGATTAGTTGCCTTATTTAATTAAGTTTCTATAAATAGAAGTTTCCATAATTAGAATTAAGCTGATTACATAAGCTAACATATAAGTCTAAGTGTTATAAGCTTATTTCTTAAGTCATATGATATAGTGTATAGTTTAATTATTATTTCATGTATTTTAATTAAACTATAGGTTAAGCATTTTAATTAAAGTATAACATGTTTTAATTAAAATGAAATGAATTACTTAGGTTAAAATGTGTATTATTATTAATAATATAACCTAAGTCATGTCTAAATTAATTAATTATAGGCATGTTTTAATAATTAATTAATTATAACTTATAACATAAAATACTTAGGTTAAATTAATGTCATGTTAAACTAATAATTAAAATAACCTAAGTCATGATTTAATTAATATTTCATGTTATTAATTAATTATATCCTAAGTTCATAATTCATAAAAATTAACATGTAGCATGAATCATGAATTAACCAACGAACCATGAATCGGGCATGAATTCGACACCGTACCCCGAGCCAAACCCGGGGCACATGTGTCTCCTTGCTGCCGTGGGTCCCACATGAGCCAACCAAGACCAAAAATTGTCTTGGTGGTGGCGGCTAAAAAGAAACCGAACCCTCCCCCGGGTTGATTAAACTAGGCGGCCAAAAACAAACACCCTCTTTTAACAACCTTTGATTTTAATTAACCCCAAAACATGTTAGATCTATGATTAATTACCATGTTTTAATAAGAAAAACAATAACATGTTCATGAACATAAACAAAGATTCAAAAGAATTAAAAAGAAGGGTTTAAAAAGGTATACCACTATGTAGCTTGGAAAAGGATGAACAAACACTGATTATAGCAATAGTTTTTAAGATCAAAATCAACCAATCACCCTCCTATGGTGTTGTAGAAGTGGCGGCCAAAAATGGGGAGGAAGAAGGAGAGGAGAAACTTTTTAGGGTTTTATCTTTTTTCTAGGTTTTGTCAAAATGAACAAGTTTTTCCAAATTTTTCATGTTAGTTAATTTTGCATGGGCTAAGCCCATTTCTTCTTCCAATTTCGTGGATATGGGGCCCACAAGGGGTAACCCAAATGTTTTTCGTGTCCCGATGTTTCGTGTTCGTTCGTGGTTAAACGTGTTCGTGTCTGAAGCGTTTCTGTTTATTTTATCATGTAGTTTATCGTAATCTTAACGCTCGTAATTATATTATATGTATTTACGTAATTATTCTAGTTCGTATTTTAAATGGTGATCATGATTTAATTACGTTCACGTGACATATTTATTAATTGTTTATCATGGGTTCGTACGTAATCGATACTTATCATGTCATACACGTATGCACTTGCTTGATTATTAGCACATGAATGTGATCATACTAAATGAGGTAAGTTTTAATCTAGGACGTACGATCTTAAGGGCACTATTCATGGTAAAAGCATGCGGGTTTTACAATTCTTCCCCCCTAAAAAGAATAATTCGTCCCCGAATTATAGATAAAGTAACTGGAAGCGAAACATACCCGAATCAAACTGGAAAGGTATGCAAAATGAAGGAAATGAAGGTGACATGGTAGAAGGGAACGTGGGACGTGACATGTCTTGAAAAGACATGGAACGTGACGTGACTGAAAGGACATATCTAATCGATAAAAGAAAAATGGATAAGAAGTCCGGATGAACTTGTCCGTTTCCAAGTGGCCTCCCTCCTGGAACGGTTCCTTCAGAAGATCCTGACACTAATGATAAATCTTGGTCCTCCTGACCTTGACTTGGAATACGAAGAAATTCTTGGTTATCAACGGAAGGTAGATCCCCTAAATTCGATCGAGGAAAATAAGAGTTAACGTTCAAGGGTAACTGAAACGTTACGATACAAGACCATCTGACTTAACTGATAATTAGAAACGATGCGCGAGACATAAAGAAACGTAGTACGTGAAAATTTTTGAACGTGATACGTGAAAAATTTTGAACGTGCTACGTGGAGATATGGCGAGTGTAGTATGAGTAAACATATCGTGATCCATGATACGTGTAACATATCTTGTTCATGATATGAGGAACGTGGAATGAACATGACATGTGAGACATATCGTGATCATACGCTTGAGATGATTTAGAATCGACTAGCGAATACTCGTGAAGTATTGCAAGTGGGATACACATGGATTAAGGTACATGTAATACACATGAAATACGGTACGTGGAGTACACATGGAATGCACATGAAATAATCGGTATGGGCTCGATTATTTTTCATGATTTAAGGAAAGTAAACCGGTTAAACGGTTAGGAAAAACATCATGATAACCTGGCAGTATTAGCATAGACATCATTCTGGTTGCATAGAGAAACGCTAAAGTGTGGTTACACAAAATTCAACGATGATTTGCCTGACAGTATGATCCATGGAAACCAACCATGACTATCATGAAAGCATGATTCAATGAAATCTAACAATGTCTTGCAGGACAACGTAAATGACAAAAGAGGCGTGAAACATAATCAACATGAAGACGGAATTATCATGAGGAAACATGAAACCATCTATTACGAAGAAGTGTATAACAAAATCAGCATGAACTGAAGTTAACCATGACAGTATGAAGGCATACTTGACATAAAAACATAATAACTTATGATGGGACATGAAAAAAAAATTTATGCCAATTTAAATCATGAGAAAAATTTTATGCAAGAAAAACAGTGCATGAATGCGTAATGTAGTTTATAAAATCTTTATATGTGCGAGGGAACGCCTATGGGTCGGTTCCAAAACAAAAGACATGGCGAGGGGACGCCTATGGGTCGGTCCCAAAGTTAAAAGTTTCGATAAAAGCACATGCGACTAAATAGGGCCAGTCCTGTACCAACCATTACTTAGTCAAAATTCCTGCAACAGATGACATATGGTATAAATGCCTGAATGCATGAAACATAATAATTAAAAGTCATTGTCAAAACTTAACAGAAAAAATTTTATGTGAAAATTATGAACTACTGGGGTCAGTCCACATCGTCACAGTTCACGAGGAACATCATGCATAGACAATGACACATAACTAAGTATGGATGACGGTTGTTCATTCCATATTAGTAAGACAATACTGGTGAAAACATCATGGTGAAAACAACAAGGTGCTGAAAACGTCATGGCTAAAACAAAAAGGTGCTGAAACATAATGGTTAAAACAACAAGGCGCTGAAACATCAATACGTGGAATAACAATCGTTGGCTTAGGAAGCTCCTGGTGACTACCCACTAGTCACAGGTCGAGTTTTAGAGCCTACAGGTCGAAGCCTTGGCTCTGATACCATAATTGTAACACCCCATTTTGATAAATGGAATGTCACGCGTAATTATGGCGTGTCATCAAAGCATGCAAGGTAATATGTAGTAAAACATACATGACCATAGGGAAAACCGGAATCAAACATCGGTTCCCAAACATAAGCCCAAAACATAACAAAGTAAATGAACTGAATGAAAGACTAAACAAGCATAAATATATGAAGGAAACAGGAGAAGAAGTCTATGGCAGCTTCCATCCTATGCATGTCCTCCAAATGCTCGAGTCTTGGGTACCTGCCGTTTTGGGACATGGAAAGGAAAGTAACGGCTGAGCAAAACGCTCAGTGCACGGATATACAATATAGCATGAAATAGGATAAGCATGTAACATATAACAGCGGAAGACTAAGTACTGAGTAAACTGGTTAAGTATCAAGAAAACTGGTTTTATAGTTTTAAAAGCCTTATGTTTATCTTGTGAAAACTGTTTTAACATATATATACCATAGCCCATATAGGTCATGAAAAGGTCACGTGCATGAATACTTGGAGGGGTGACCTCATCATGCTGATTAGAGGGGATGCCTCTAATCAATATACTGATTTGGGTAGGAGGGATCAACTTCTTGTGAAGGGTGCAAGGCACACACCACATTCACCATGATAAACTGAATAAAACATGTAACTAGGATGCACCCATACGCCCCACCTGATATAATAATATGGCCAAACTGAAAAGGGACGCCACGAGCAATCACTCCGCCGTGGGGAAGTCATAACATTGGTGCCTCCAATGTTATGGTTATGGTACCTCCATAACTAGGTGAAACTGGTCATGCTTGTATATGGCTATAGATTATGCTAATTAAACATAAGCAGTTCAAAACAATAAAACAAATACTGGGGAAAACAGTTGGCTGCATACGGGGAAATCCTAATAAGGAAAGAATGTCCATACTGAAAGGACGGGAATCCGTACCTCAAGTCCAGTGAATGAACGGAAGAAAGACTCCTACTTCTGGATCACTAACGCTACATGAATACACACGTGTATAAGTATCGATTCACTGATTACGTACTGGGTTTTGTGTCTCATTATAGCTGATTTGGTATGTTTTAGGTCATGGTTCACTGTTTAAAGCCTTAAACTGTGTTTATCTTGTATTCTGATTTATCTGATTAAGTATTACTGGTGTTTCATGTATTATTATACTTACTGTGTAATAATAAGTAACTTTCCAAAAAATAGCAGGTTTCCAAAAATAGAAAGTTTCCAAAAATAGAAAGTTTCCAAAAATAGAAAGTTTCCAAAAATAGAAAGTTACCAAAAATAGAAAGTTTCCAAAAATAGAAAGTTTCCAAAAATAGAAAGTTTCCAAAAATAGAAAGTTTCCAAAAATAGAAAGTTTCCAAAAATAGAATTTACTGCTTAAAATAGATTAGTTTCTAAAAATAGAAAGTTTCCAAAAATAGATCAGCTGCCTTAATTAAATAAGTTTCCATATATAGAAGGTTTCCATGATTAGATTAGCTGCCTGAAATAGATAGATTTCCATATATAGAAGGTTTCCATAATTAGATTAGTTGCCTTATTTAATTAAGTTTCTATAAATAGAAGTTTCCATAATTAGAATTAAGCTGATTACATAAGCAAACATATAAGTCTAAGTGTTATAAGCTTATTTCTTAAGTCATATGATATAGTGTATAGTTTAATTATTATTTCATGTATTTTAATTAAACTATAGGTTAAGCATTTTAATTAAAGTATAACATGTTTTAATTAAAATGAAATGAATTACTTAGGTTAAAATGTGTATTATTATTATTAATAATATAACCTAAGTCATGTCTAAATTAATTAATTATAGGCATGTTTTAATAATTAATTAATTATAACTTATAACATAAAATACTTAGGTTAAATTAATGTCATGTTAAACTAATAATTAAAATAACCTAAGTCATGATTTAATTAATATTTCATGTTATTAATTAATTATATCCTAAGTTCATAATTCATAAAAATTAACATGTAGCATGAATCATGAATTAACCAACGAACCATGAATCGGGCATGAATTCGACACCGTACCCCGAGCCAAACCCGGGGCACATGTGTCTCCTTGCTGCCGTGGGTCCCACATGAGCCAACCAAGACCAAAAATGGTCTTGGTGGTGGCGGCTAAAAAGAAACCGAACCCTCCCCCGGGTTGATTAAACTAGGCGGCCAAAAACAAACAACCTCTTTTAACAACCTTTGATTTTAATTAACCCCAAAACATGTTAGATCTATGATTAATTACCATGTTTTAATAAGAAAAACAATAACATGTTCATGAACATAAACAAAGATTCAAAAGAATTAAAAAGAAGGGTTTAAAAAGGTATACCACTATGTAGCTTGGAAAAGGATGAACAAACACTGATTATAGCAATAGTTTTTAAGATCAAAATCAACCAATCACCCTCCTATGGTGTTGTAGAAGTGGCGGCCAAAAATGGGGAGGAAGAAGGAGAGGAGAAACTTTTTAGGGTTTTATCTTTTTTCTAGGTTTTGTCAAAATGAACAAGTTTTTCCAAATTTTTCATGTTAGTTAATTTTGCATGGGCTAAGCCCATTTCTTCTTCCAATTTCGTGGATATGGGGCCCACAAGGGGTAACCCAAATGTTTTCCGTGTCCCGATGTTTCGTGTTCGTTCGTGGTTAAACGTGTTCGTGTCTGAAGCGTTTCTGTTTATTTTATCATGTAGTTTATCGTAATCTTAACGCTCGTAATTATATTATATGTATTTACGTAATTATTCTAGTTCGTATTTTAAATGGTGATCATGATTTAATTACGTTCACGTGACATATTTATTAATTGTTTATCATGGGTTCGTACGTAATCGATACTTATCATGTCATACACGTATGCACTTGCTTGATTATTAGCACATGAATGTGATCATACTAAATGAGGTAAGTTTTAATCTAGGACGTACGATCTTAAGGGCACTATTCATGGTAAAAGCATGCGGGTTTTACATAGACAGTTATCACTTGTAACAAACTTTCCCTCCAATTAATACAAATTCAAATTCAGTTCACTTTACATTCATACTACTTCGCTCATTCTCAAATCCTATTGATACTGTGTGTTGCTATTGATCTTAATTGATCAAAAGATGCCTTGTTGATGTTTTGGAGCACTATTAGCGGTTCAGTTTCATTTGGAGTTCAATTGGAGTCCATTTTCAGCCATTTGTAGAAGCTTGTAGCAGGGGTGGATTATAGCTGAATTTGATGATGATAATGGTTAATTCTAGTTGATTACTGGTGTATAAGTGTTTTCTAGAGAGCTCAGCGCTCCTCTACTCCATCAGAGGAGGCCTTTAGCTAAAAGGTTCTAAAAATCCTGTTTTTGGTTCCTCTCAAGTGTACTTGCATGCTACATTTCTTAGAATAACTACTATGTGTTGATCTGATATGTGTTTAGCTTGTTTGTTGCATAATTGAGTTAGTCTGATTGATTACTAGTTGATTTGCAGCCTTGATCTTAGTTTTACTTGATTTCATTAGGTAATTTTCATTAGTCACTCATCATAAGTTTCATATTGTGGTGTAGTCTATTTTCATGCTTAGTTTTGGTTCATCCAAACTTCAATTTGCCTTTTAAACAAGTTCTAATAAGAGTTTGAACCAGCAAATCACTTGTGCTTAAATTCTCTTTGAAAAAGTTCTATAACTGATTTTAAAGTGGTGTTTGGTTTAAGTCAGTTTTGGTGATTCAAGTTTGTTAAATCCTTTGTTAAGTGTTCATTTACATCAGGTAAACTAGTGTAAACATTTTAGTAGAGTTTTGTGGTCAAAATAGTTTTAAAAAAGGCAATTGGTATTGAAAAAGTATGGGTCAAGATTTTTAAGTAGATAATCAGTAAAACTTGCTCATTTTGATTCATTCTCATATCTTCATTACTTGACCAAATCATCTCAAACTTGTTTCAAAGTATAGCTTAACATCTGAACTTTCATAGTCTAAGTGGAAATAATACAGTTTCAAGATTTGAAAGAGAAATCAGCTTTTTAGTCAGCTTCTGAGCATATGCAAGTTTCTTAGACAAAGTGCTAACTGTTTTACTAGATCTCTATTTCCACTTCATAAACTTGTCGTTTTTCTTTCACCAATCAGTTTTCCAACATGTCTTGAGTAGAATTTGAGATTTTCAGCTTTTTGGAATTTTGGTCAAAGTTGGTCAAATAAGCTCATTTTTTCTTAATTCTAGATTCTGGCTTATTCAGTGAATCATTTTCAATTTTAAAAGGCATTCCTAGCTTTTTGTTAGTTGATTAATTAGTTTCATCAATAAAATTGGATTGTAGAAGGCTGGATTTCATTTTAGTTTATTCTTGGCTTATTGAGATAAGTAATCTTGAGAATTATAAGTTTTTAAGCTGATTCCTGTTACAAGCCTAGTTAATTTTCCATTTTAAGCAGTTTAAAACAAACCAGACTTAATTTGGTTCATTAATAAGCTCTAGCCAGCTTATTGTATCCACTAGACCCGTTTTTAACAAAACTTTCATTTAAATTGCACTTTGGTCCTTGTTGTTTGCTATAGTTTGTATTCAGTGTTAATTGTCAAGTTTTTAGGGTTTGCAAATACTTAGTCCTTTCAATTTCAGGTTTTAACAAATTCAGTTAGGCAGTTTTGTAAACTTGTTAAATTTGTTACTAGTTTGTTACATTTTACATATTTGGTCCTTATAGTTTCTGATTTTTACATTTTAGTCCTTACACTTACATTTAGTTTACATTTCAAGCAATTTACTTTTTATGCATTTAAAATTTGTACTTTGTGAATAGTAATTGGTATTTGCACTGTGTTTTACGGATACGTAACCTTAATATTTTCCTCTTTTTACGTGTTGATTGAATTAGACATAGAATTCCAAACATACTTAACAACCAAGAACAATTTAAAGCTCGATATTTTTAGGCCTTTCAATTTGTCAAGAATCAAGAATAAACGAACTTACAAATACTCAATTTCAAATGGCGCCGCTGCCGGTTCTTTTCGTGAAGATTAACGGTTTCGAGTGAGACGATTGGATTTTGGGATCCGTTCACTTTGTGAACGTTATTTTTACGTATTATAAATCAAAAACATAAAAAAATAAAAAAGATAGAAATATAAAAATAAAAAAACAACAAAATCAATTCTTTTCCTAAAGAATTGAACAAAAAAAAAATCCAAAAAGTAATATTTTTCCTAAAAGATTACACCCAAAAATATATATTATATCGGTTTTCATCGTTTTTACGTACATATAGTATTTTTCTTAAAAATCAAATAAATACAAAAATATTTTTGATATATTATTATATGTAGATACATATACGTAGATACGAACAACCAAGTTACTTACTTCCATAAGTATTGCTTTTGCAATACACCGTGTTCGGGAGCGTTCCGGTCCTTGACACGTGTATCGATCAAATTTAATTAAGCAAGAATAGATAAATACTTCCAATAGGCAAGAATTCGAAGTATACAAACTACAAAGTGAATAGAAAGGCGACGTGCTATAAAATGACGTCTAAGGGTTAATAGGTACTTAAGTGCTTCGCGCCTCCTAACCCCCCGTTCACTAGTGCGTATTCTAAGAAGGAAAGCTTGATTGGGGGTCTTGCACCCAAGTATTACTTACATATACTATACTTTCTTGTGGATATTACTTATTGAACCTCGGAAAGGATAATCCCTTCTTTTCCAAAGTCGAACAAGAGCTTCTCTCTCACTCCTTGATTTGATTTGCATGCTCACCCGCGGGCGTGCACAATTACCATTTGGTGTACAACCCCTTCTGTTGATCCCAAACTTAGATCGATTAAGCTTTGTGTATACGAGATTAAATCAAGTACTACACGTAGAGAAACCTTTGCTTATGAATAAAGTAACAAAGTGTTATGCGGAATTAACACTTGATCTAAAACACAAAGATGTTAAACAAACTTTCACTTGTATTAGAATGATCGTACTTGGTTACAATGAAAGAGTTTAACTTGCGAATACTTATGAAAACTGATATATGACTTTAACCTAAAAGACCTTCTTTTATAGAACAAGAAGTCTTGTACAATAAGCTACGAATCAACTATTCTAGGTAAAGATAATAATAGAAAATACAATGTTGTACTTATCTTTACCATACATAAATAAAGAAACAAATAAACAAAAGATACGTATGAAGATATTCCATCAGTGTCAATCTTCAAGGCTGTCAGCGTTGACTTCTTCAATGTCAATGCTTGGCTGTCAGCGTCCAATGTCATCCTATCAGCGTTGACATTCTTCTTATCAGCGTCTAGTGAACTGACCCATATTTTATTCCCAACGATCCTCCCCTAAACTTGATATCCATTCCAATGATCAAGTTTCTGAATAAAAACTTAAGACTTAGGAGGAATCTTGCAAAAACTTCTTATGTTGGTGATAAACATATCTGATCAAGTCCTTGGCCACGTCACTAGTATAATCAATCTCCAAGGGTGTCTCTAGCATCTTCTCCAACACTTCTTTGGACAAGAAATAGTCAGCATCCACAAGTAAATACTCTGAAAACTTTGTAGAGCTCATATGAAATACACCACAAGTAGAATAAAGCCTCCAATGAAGATTACTGAGATCATCTTCAAGATCCTTCCATATGGCAGGATCTGCTTCTTTTGGACCACACAAAGTCATAAATGTGTTCCAAAGTCTTATTCCATTTGCTGAAGTAGGTGCTTCAGCTGTATACTTGGCCTCTATTAATCTCCATAGATGCACCAAGTCTTCTCTGTCTATGCTTGCAAATATAGAAATAACTGAAGTGAAAGTATGTACCTCCTTTCCAAATCTGCCAATCTTCCAAAATCCACACTCATCTTCATCAAAACTGATGATTGGATTTCTGTCATCTAGAGGTACTACATTTACCAAATCTGAAGCTTCCAATGGAGAAAGCTTGAGATGCTTCCTTATAACACCTTCAGTTGGAAAATACACATCCATGTCTTTAGGAAATTGGAAAGGATCTCCTTTCTTCACTGGTCTTTGAGAAATCCTCATTTCCTTTTGAATCTGCATTTCCTCAGCAAGCTCTTGTTTCCTTTCTTCTGAAAGAAACTTGTAGACATTCTGTTCTTGCACCTTCCTCCAAATAGGATGTGCCCTATACTCTAGCTCCTCAAAAGATAAGGCCAGCAACTTCTTTGATGTCCAATTAGGCTGATGACATCTAAGCAACTTATAGTACAACTGCCTTCTATCTCTTTTGAGCCAGGTCTTGACCTCTTGTGCATTAAACCTCATAATCACCTTTATGTCATCTTGTACCCTGAGAAGTACTTCCAATCCCCAAATTTGATCTGACAAGCTCATCCCTGGGTTGTCCATAACCTTGTCTTCCCAAGCATGGTACATTCTGGTGATTTCTGGTAGGTCCCAATCAATCTGATTCTTCAACTCACTCAACCTTTCCTTTGCAAGCTCATCCCCATATTCAAGCCTTTCTGGATCTTCAATAATTTGAATACTTGAATCTGAGCTATCACCTTCTTTATCATCACCACTTTCTTCCTCACTCTCAGAAACAACAAATGGTGATCTTCTACTCCTCTTCAAATCTCTTTCCACAAGTTGTGCAGCCAACTGTTCATCAAATGCAATTTGTGCTGCATCTTTCTTTGGAACATCTTCTTCAATCAGAATCCCTTTACCTTTGTCTTTTGGATCAATAATTGGTAAAGTAGAAGAAGAAACCTGTGTGGACACATCTTTGATGATTGTTGATGGCTGGAATACATCAACACCACCTGCAACTTTATCAGCGTTCAAGTTACTCCTATCAGCGCCACGATTACCTTTGTCAGCGCTGGATGTGTCAGCGTTCAAACCTGTATCAGCGCCCAATGTTTCTTTGAAAGTTCCTTCCAAGTTTAATGGTGTCACCTTGGATGTATCAATAACTGGGTGCTTCTTCAAGTTGGTGAGAGCTTCAGCAACCTGTAAAGACTCACTAAATTGTGAACTCTTCTCTGAACTCTTCTCACTAGCTGTATGAATCAGCTCATCCTCCTCATCCTCTTCATCCTCCCCTTTGGAAGATTCCTCCATTAGACTCCTGCTACTTGGATTCTCCAAAACAGTCACACGCTCCCTCAAAACTTGGAGTTCACGTCCCTGTTTGTTGACAATTTGTACAAGGCTGACATTTTGCTTTTGCAAGCTAATGACAGCAGCCGTCAATTCAATTATTGTCATAGGTTCCAATCTGCCCTCAGCTAGAATGGGAATTTGACCTCCCAAAATAGAATCATCGGGCATGGATGAGGTCTTAATGATGTTGGGACTGTCTTGACCAGCATCTAAGCCTGTGTCAATAGCCCCAGCCTCACCCATGTCACCAACCACACTTGTGGAGGTGGTTCTCTCTGCTACAAGGCTAGGATCACTAGAGGAGAACACTCCAGTAACCCTTTGGCGTTTATTCAACCTAGATTGTAATGGGGTGGAAGATGAAGTAGATTGTGTGGGTGTAGGTTGGTTAAGGGGTGTTTGGGATTGTTCAGGGATTGTATCAGTGTTGGGATCGGCTGTGTCAGCGCCCACATTGTGAGTGTCAGCGCTGGGTTGGTCAATGTCCATGTGGTCTGGTGAAGGTAATGGTTCATGAATAGGCTCAAGTTGGGGTTCAGGGTTTGGTTGTGGTTGTGGTTGAGCAGCCTGAATTACTTCAAGCATGGGTTGGGTAAGAGGTATGGATTCATTTGTGGAGCTCATTTTAGCAAAAATGGTTTTCTGTTGTTTAGGGATATCATAAAAAGTGTCATGATCCCTAGAACAATATTCTTGTAAATCAAAGACCATTTGCAAAAATCGAGGGTAAGCCAAAGTCATTTTACTTCCCTTGTTTTTACACATCCCTTCAAAAATCATTTTTGAAAAATTATACTTAAGCCCACGTGTTATACAAACCAAAGAACTTGCAATTGACCTGTTTATTTCATTAAAAGAAGTACATTTTGGACTTAAGCATTGTAAAAGGACATGTATCAAATATTTCCAGTCAGAGGGAAATTCCTGCTTATGATATTTATTTAAAGTGACATCAGCAGGAATAGGATAACCCAATTCCCTAAGACCTTGTTCTATTGTTGCAATGGCAAGAGTAGTCACACCATCAGCGTCATCAAGACGCAAAGCTTGGCGAACCAAAGCTTCAGTGACCACCCATGTTCTTCCATGAACAATAGATGTTAATGTGGTCACTCCATTAGCTGTTGTGGAACTAGCAGTGTTCCAAAACTGTCTAATGTGTGCGACAGGGACTAATGGTGTATGAGAAAGTGCATACCTCAATGAAGATGCATTTAAAAATGCCACCATCTGTGAATACTGAGGAAACAAATCATCATCAGCAGTCAAGTAAGCTACCATATTGTGTTGGCTCTTGAACTCCAATGTTAAATTCTTTGAGTTGAATTTGGGTGCCATGTTTGAAAGCTGTTTAGGTTATGTGAGATGGAAAAAAAGCTAGGAGAAAAATGTTAGACAAGAAAATATGAATACCCAGAATAAAAAGATTAGCCAAATTTATAGGAGAGATGCATGATTTTGATTGGTCAAAAATGAGGCAGTTATATTCAAAGAATAATGATGAAAATATTGAATCAAATATAACTTATCTCATGCATTAATTAAAAGTAACTTCTCCCCAAAATTACGGCCAAAGATTAGTCAAAAATAACAACTGGGTAGGGCCCACTAGGTGTCAACGGTCAAAAATAGCCCATCAGCGCCCAACGGCTATATTTTCTTGTCAGCGTTTGCCTAAAGCCTTGTCAGCGTCACGATTGGACGTAACAGCGTTTGGAGAAAAACTTGTCAGCGTCTAAAAATAAAAATATTTAAAAAGAAAAAGACCTTAACAAAGTAATTTATCCTAAGGGAAATATCTTACAAGTTGATAATAATTACTGGGCGGCAAGCACTGTCCATTTATGCACACTTGCATAAGCAAGATAGACACAAATGTCCTCTAGAGTCCCTTGCTAACCAAAATACTTACCAACAAAGTTATTTCACAAAATTCTTTGTAACTCCCAGGTAAACCCATAACCAAAGTATTCCCAAGTCTCCCATCAGACCACAACCAATTCTAGGCCAAAGATGTCTTGGCAGCATGCAAAGTTGATATACTATGCATGCTACAGTGCCTCATGGTTTAGTAAAACTAACCCATACTCACCTGTGGACACAATCTAGAATTGTGATGAGAGTATTGTAAGAATACCCAAGAGTCCTAAAGGTTCCTTAAACCTCCCCTCAAACTATGATACATGAGTTCTCAAAATATATATGAACATTAAAAATTTATGTCAAGATAGGAATATAAATATTCCAACCATCATCCATAAACAAAAACATGTCCAAATAGCTCTTCAAAGATCCATAAGCAACTCTGTATCCAATGGCAGAAAGCTACCATCACCTGCATATTTAGATGAAAACCACAAAACTAACATTTGTTGCTGACAGCGTCCTGACAACACTTATCAGCGTTGAAGAAACTCTTGTCAGCGTTAGACAATAATATCTCTAACAACGGCAAAATAACACTTGACAGCGTTACATTTACCTTTGTCAGTGTTAGAAAAATAAAGTGGAAAATCTAAATCATCACAAAGACCAATAACAATGCATTATCCTGTACATACTTTTACAAAAAGGTTCCAAAACACATATTAAGTGAGATTAACCATCCCAATATTTGTTACCAAATATTGAAATCTTCCAGCATCAAAAGGTTTAGTTAATAAATCAGCCACATTGTCTTCTGTGGCTACCCTATCTGGTTGTATTAAACCTTTCTCAAAGCAATCTCTTATAAAATGATGTCTAATTTCTATGTGTTTGGTTTTAGAATGATGTACAGGATTTTTAATAATGCATAAAGTACTGTTATTGTCTACAAAAATCTTGGTATGCATAAAATTATACCCATAATCCAACAGCTGGTTCTGAATCCATAAGACTTGTCCACAACAAGCAGCTGCTGCAACATATTCTGCTTCAGTTGTAGAGTTTGCCACCACTGTTTGTTTCTTGCATTGCCAAGATATCAATCTACTCCCAAGAAATTGGCATCCACCAGTTGTGGATTTCCGATCAAACTTGTCACCACCATAGTCACTGTCTGAATATGCAATAAGGTCCAATGGAGAATCTTTTGGGTACCACAAGCCAAGATCTGGATAACATCTTAGGTACCTAAAAATTCTCTTCACAGCAAAAAGGTGACATTCTTTGGGAGTCACTTGATGGCGTGCACATGCACACACAGCAAACATGATGTCAAGTCTTGAGGCTGTAAGATACATCAATGATCCAATCATTGATCTATAGTGCCTAACATCCACATCCTTTCCAGCTCCAATTTTTCCCCAAGGGTGTTGCCTATCCATAGGAGTGGAAGCCTCCTTCTCATGTGGAGAAAAACCATATTTCTTCAAGATTTCAGCTACATACTTGTCTTGGGAGATGAAGATACCATCTTCTTTCTGCTGAACTTGTAAACCCAGAAAGAAGTTCATCTCACCCATTGCACTCATCTTGAATTTATCTATCATGAGCTTGGAAAAGTCCTCACTCATTTTTGGATCAGTAGACCCAAAAATGATGTCATCAACATAGACCTGCACAAGCAACACATGTTTTCCTTTCTTCTTTGTAAATAGTGTCTGATCTATGGTGCCCCTTTTGAAACCATTGTCCACCAGATATGTAGACAAGGTACCATACCATGCTCTTGGGGCCTGATGAAGTCCATACATAGCTTTCTTCACTCTATAAACCTTTTCTGGATTCTCAAGATCTTCAAAACCAGGAGGTTGCATGACATATACCTCCTCAACAATTGTCCCATAGAGGAAAGCACTCTTCACATCCATTTGATAAACAGTGAAGTTCATGCAAGAGGCATAAGCTAAGAAAATTCTTATAGCTTCAATTCTTGCAACAGGAGCAAAAACTTCTTCATAATCTATGCCTTCCTCTTGTGTATATCCCTGAGCTACCAAACGTGCCTTGTTTCTGACCACAATACCTCTTTCATCTTTCTTGTTCCTTAGAACCCATCTTGTCCCAATTGGTCTCACATATCTAGGACAATCAACCAGCTCCCAAACATCCTGTATAGCAAATTGGTGAAGCTCATCCTGCATTGCTTCCACCCAACTTGGTTCCTTGAGAGCATCAAAAATTTTCTTGGGTTCTTCCTGTGACAGAAAACAGGCAAACAAACATGCTTGTACAAGAGGGGTATCAACCTTCTTGTGTATATTGGCAATAAATCCACCAAGACTTTGATGGGATCTTCTTGTCTGAACTGGAGCCATAACATCACCAATGATCTGAGATGTGGGGTGATCCTTTGCTGTGGAAGTAAGAACTCCTCCTTTAAAAAGTCTGGTGTCCTCAACTTCACGCTCCATGTTGCCAATATCTTCTTCAGATTCTTCTTGACCAACATAAATCTCTTCATGGACATTGGAAGGTCCACCCTGTTCAAAATGGGAAGAGAAAAGCTGTGTAAAGGTGTCACCAAAGTCTGAACCTTGTTTGTCAGCGCTTGGGCTAACAACGCTTGAACTGTTGTTGTCAGCGTTTGAGCCATCAGCGTCTGAATTGGTCGTGTCAGCGCTTGATTTCCCTTTGTCAGCGCCCGAAGAATCATGCATGTTTGTATTTGGTGGTATTTGAATACCACCATTATCTTTCCTAGCAGCAGTAGCAGCAGCATAATACTCATCTGTCCATATAGGAAGTGTAACATATTCTTGTGTGGGAGATGACTCAGCTGCTGGTGGTCCATTCTTCTTAGCAACCTGTATACCTGAAACATTACCAATTCTCTTTTCCAAAACACTTGAAGTTTCCTTCACAATGTCTGGATCAGTAACAGGCATATAATTTAAAGCTCTAGATAAAGGTTCTAAGTCAAACAACCAATTTGGACCACTTTCAGGATCACTAGGTTTACTTTCTAAAAACCTAACATGTACTTTTTCAAGTATACGTTTTTCCTTTTTAATGTAAACCCTATATCCTTTACTCTGCACTGAATAACCCATAAAGTAGCCTTCATCACCTTTTGAATCAAATTTACCTAGGGCCTCACTAGTTTCTAAAACAACTACATGACATCCAAAAGGCTTGAGAAAGCCAATATTTGGCTTCCTTCCCCAAAGTAACTCATAAGGTGTCTTATTATGTATTTTGTTGACCAATGCCCTATTTTGAACATAACAAGCTGTGTTAACAGCTTCAGCCCAAAAGGCTATAGGAAAGTGGGCATCAGCCAACATGGTTCTGGCTGCTTCAATAAGGGTCCTATTCTTCCTTTCAGCAACCCCATTTTGCTGTGGGGTTCTAGCTATGCTAAATTGCCTAGTAATCCCTTTCTTGGCACAAAAATCATCTAACAACTGATTTCTGAACTCACCCCCATTGTCACTTCTAATAATTTTGACCTCATTACCATTTTTCTTCTCAATTTGAGTAATGAAATTAATCAGACTTTGGGCAGTTTCACTTTTCTTGGCTAAAAAGAAAGTCCATGTAAACCTGGAATAATCATCAGTGATAACAAAACAATATGATTTACCCTTCAAGCTTTCTATATTAGTTGGACCAAAGAGGTCCATATGCAATAAGTGAAGTGGTTTAGAACTAGAGTGCACCTGTTTAGACCTGAATGAGACCTTGTGCTGCTTGCCCTTAAGACATGCAACACAAGAGTGGTCATTGTGGAAAGCCTTTTTAGGCAAACCATCAACTAAACCAAGCCTCACAAGTCTATTGATATTCTTAAAGTTTATGTGCCCTAGTCTCCTGTGCCAAAGATTACTTTCATCTACTGAGGCTTTAGCATACAGACATGACATTTTATTATTTACCTTAATTCCATTAAGATTCACATTATATATGTCTTTATGCCTTGGTGTTCTAAAATCTATGTATTTTTCCTCAGGGAGCTTATAATCTTTGCTTAACACCAAGCACTCAGTATCTGTGAAAAGAACCTTATTTTTGTTATCACACACTTGTGATACACTAAACAAATTATAATCTAGTTCTTTTACCAAGAAGACATTCTCAAACCGTAGATTGTTGGTGACAAGGGTTCCTTTTCCTGTGATTGTTCCATAGCCCCCTCCAAAGTATACCTTATCACCATCTTGAATAGGAGAGAAATTGGTCAGATAGTCTTCCTTCCCTGTCATGTGCCTTGAGCATCCACTATCCCAGTATCCATAATCATTGATCTTCTTCTGAATGCCCTGCACATAAAGAAAACACATTAGTTTTCTTTGGGAACCCAAGCCTTGGAAGACTTGGATTCATTTGGTTGTTCAACAAGAACAGACTTGGTTCTTATAACAACCCCATTTTCATCCCTGTTTGAATGAAATTCCCAGTTAACCCCAATTGGTGTTGACAATGCCTTTGAAATATAATGAAACCTGTTGCATGTCATAGAAATACCAGTAGAATTAGGGTTTTGGTCTTGTTTTGGTCTCCATGTTAAGCTAGTAGAAGCTTTAGACCTATTTCCCTGTGGTTGCAAATACCTAGGTTTAGCAGTGTGTCTGTCAGCGCTGAAATTTCTCTTGTCAGCGCCCCGATTGCTCTTATCAGCGTTGAACCTAGGGTTTGCTACAGGAACCCATTGCCTATTTGACCAAGTGTTTGACTTTTGAAAAGGTCTTAGGCCTTGTGTGTTAGACCCTCTAGAAAAGAATGGGGCTGGTCTAACAACTTGTGAACTTTTGTTCACAAAAGTATTGAGTCTGACAGTGTTTGACCTATGTTGACTTTTGTCAGCGCTGAAATGGTTCCTATCAGTGTTGACATTGGAAGCGTTGACACATTTGTAGGCCAAATGTGAAAAGGTACCACATGTGTAACAAGCTTTTCTAGACATAGTCTTAGGTCTAGAAGCAAAGAAGCCTGTTCCATGGTTACTAACTTGGCTTTTTGGTGACCTAGTATTTCTATACATCTCTGCATATTTAACACTAGGTTTTCTAACAGTTTGTGGGCCAAGGTCAACAGCTTTGCCAGTGGTAGGGTGTGTGATCTTAATAGGTTTAGGATCATAGGACTCCACAATTGGTATCATGTTTGGTGTGGGCTCATTTGGACTTTCACACAACAACCCTCCCTTAACAAACAAGGTGTGGTTAGCTTTCTTCCACCCATCTAGGTCAGTCAGTTTTTGCTTGTATTCCTCAACTGGGGAAGTCACTCTAGGTGGAGGAATGAATTCCTCCTCTTGGCATTCTGGCAAGCCAGTCCAAGATAAGTCCTTTGATTGGACACCATAGAAATCCCCAGCTGGTGGTGGAACACCAGTATAGTTATTCATCCCAATCCCACTCATATCCTTAGAGTCTCTTTGTTTACTAACACACTCTCCTAGGGATTGTGTGGCCTTATCAAATCTCTGGATTTTAAGACTCACATTATCTTTATTTTTGTTAGCCTCCTCTAACTGAGCTATCAAATCAAGATTAACCCTGTTCACTATATCTTGAACATCTTTACTCTGATGTAACTCATGTTTTAAGATATTTATTTGATCCTTTAAATCAAACTCCATTTTCTTATACTCAGCTACTGTCTTTTCTGTTTGGGTGAGAGCAATTTGATAATTAGATACTTTGCATCTTTCAGTACTTGCCTCATCTAATAATTTTACTATCTCTTGTTTTAATTTTTCAGTATTTAAACGACAACCCTTAGAACAGAAAGCATCATCATATACCTCATTATCTGATGAAGAGGAGGAGTGTGCCATGAGAGCATATTCAGCATGCTCTTCTTTAACTTCAGCAACCAAAGCTCTGTCCTCTTCCTCATTCTTAGCCATCCAGCTCCAGTCCCATTCTCCAACACCATCAATTTGTTGAACAGCAACCATGGCCTTGGGATCTGGGCTCTTAATCATTTGGCTTGAAGGCTTCCCAGCATCAGATCTTCTTGGAGATCTACATTCCCTCATAAAGTGCCCCATCCTATGACAGTTGTAGCACTCAACCTTGGACTTGTCAAATCCAGCAACATCCTTAGCATTAAAGGTCATCTTCTTTTTGAACCTTTTATTGAACCTGTTTGCTCTTAAACTTACAAGAGCCATAGTCCACTTGATGTCCATTTCTTCCAATTGTTCATCACTTATCTGCTCAAGATCTTCATATGTAATTCTTGAATCACTGGGCAAAGAAGCAATGAATGCACACACAGTATCTAGATCAAAACCAGCAAGTTTAATTCTATCAGCGCCATGATTGTGTGTGTCAGCGCTTGAGTATAAAGCGTTGACAGGATATGATCCAGCACTGACAGGCTGAGATCCAGCGTTGACACATTGAGATCCAGTGGCTGGATGTCCATAGAAGTTCATGGAATCAAATTGACCTTCACTTTGTGAGAAGAAGGCCATGTTGCTACTGGAAGATTTATTATCACTATCCAATTGCCATTCATTCTCCAACAGTCTTAGTTTGTTGAAGATGTCATCAAACCTGGAAGTCTTGTGGGTATTATTGACAAGAATGGATCTTGTCTCAATCTTCCATACATCACCAAGGCTTTTGAGAAAAGTAGCATTCAATTCAGGGTCATCAATCTGTGTTCCCATGAAGGAAAGTTGACTTGTGATGTCAAGAAGTCTACTTCTCACACTGCTGAGATTTTCATTGGGTTGAGCTTTAAAGACAGCATACTCATGCAAGAGTTGCTTCTTCTTTTCTTCTTTTGTGTCAGCATTGCCACCATGTGCTACTTCAAGAGCTTCCCAAAGCTCTTTTGCAGACTCAAAGCGTTTGTACTTGTGCTGATTCTCATGACCTAGGGCATGTTTCAAGATGTTCAAGATTTTCATGTCCACCCTCTTCTTGGCTATATCTTCAACAGCTACAGCTCTCCCATCTCCAGGCTTTTCCACCTTATCAGCTTCAGGACAATTAGGAACAGCTGTCCTTGTGGCAATTGCAGCAGTAATCTTTGCTGCTTTGTCGAATGTGTTCCCATATTCGATAATCTCCCAAAGAGTGTAGTCATGAATAGCTATGTATTGCTCAAAATTAGACTTCCAAAGCTCAAAGTTCCTGGCATCAAACATGGGAATTTTGATACTAGGGTTTGAGGAGTTGTTTTGTAGCAAAGAAGCAGGTTGATCTGTGCCAGACATGATATTTTTAGGGTTTTGAGAATTTTAGGGTTTTTAGGGTTTTTGGTGTTTTAGGGTTCTTGCGTTACTTAAAGATCAAAAGTTTCTCAACAAGCTCTGATACCACTTGTTGATCCCAAACTTAGATCGATTAAGCTTTGTGTATACGAGATTAAATCAAGTACTACACGTAGAGAAACCTTTGCTTATGAATAAAGTAACAAAGTGTTATGCGGAATTAACACTTGATCTAAAACACAAAGATGTTAAACAAACTTTCACTTGTATTAGAATGATCGTACTTGGTTACAATGAAAGAGTTTAACTTGCGAATACTTATGAAAACTGATATATGACTTTAACCTAAAAGACCTTCTTTTATAGAACAAGAAGTCTTGTACAATAAGCTACGAATCAACTATTCTAGGTAAAGATAATAATAGAAAATACAATGTTGTACTTATCTTTACCATACATAAATAAAGAAACAAATAAACAAAAGATACGTATGAAGATATTCCATCAGTGTCAATCTTCAAGGCTATCAGCGTTGACTTCTTCAATGTCAACGCTTGGCTGTCAGCGTCCAATGTCATCCTATCAGCGTTGACATTCTTCTTATCAGCGTCTAGTGAACTGACCCATATTTTATTCCCAACACCTTCCTCCGAAAAGGAAGAAAAAGAGAAAGAGTAAAAACAACACCGCCCATTAAGCCAATCCCGAGAATCATGCTTTGAACATCACACAAGAAGCCATGGCCGCCGTTGACAATCGACCTTTGATGGAACACCTTCAATCCAATGTGCAAGGATATGCCGATGCTATTGTTATACCCGAGATACCCGCAAACTCCTTTGAGCTTAAGACATCTATGATTAGCTTGGTTTCAAACACACCATTTTTTGGGAGACCTAGTGATAATCCACACGATCATATCAAGAAGTTTCTATCTCTTTGTAATACCATTAAGTACAATGGAGTTCCCCATGATGCCATTAAGTTGATCTTGATCCAATTTTCCTTAGAGGGCAATGCCAAGTATTGTCTAGATACACAACCACCTAAGAGCATTACTACTTGGGATGACTTTACTAAGAAGTTTTTGAACAAGTTCTTTCCTCCATCTAAGACCACGACTTTGAGAAACCTAATTATTGGATTTCAACAAAAACCTAGCCAAACCTTTAGTGATGTTTGGGAAGAGTTCAAGGAGTTATTGAGAAAATGCCCCAATCATGGATTCAATGAAGTTCACCAAATCAATACTTTCTATAATGGATTAAGACCACATCATCAAGATTCCCTTAACTCCTCCGCGGGTGGAAATATTCTTTCCAAATCTATTCAAGAGGCATGGGACATTATTGAGACTAAATCCATGGTACAAACTAACACACAATTTGATGAGAGAGTCCATGTTATTCAAGAGGGCGTTTCCAAACCATTTGAGAGTCAAATCCTTTCAAAAATGCAAGAATAGACCCAAGACCAAAAGGAAAATCAAGCACTTTTGCAAAATACCCAAAAGATGCAACAAACAATGATGCAAGACTTTATGAAAGTTTCCTTGGGCAACAATTCCACCAATGATGTGAATGACATTGCTATTTCATGTGAGACTTGTGGAGTTCCTCATTCTTACTTACAATGTGATAAGGTTCAAGATTATCAAGTTGAGTGTTATGCTTATCAAGAAGAACATAGAGAGAATTTCAAACCTAACATCAATCTAAACAATCTCTCTTACAAGTCAAATAACTACCTTGCTCCACCCGGCTTTCCACCCCATCCACCCACCCAAAATCAACCCAATCCTCCTCAATTGCTACAAAGAAATCAAGGGCCTAGGCCAAACTACCAAGGGAACAACTATAGAGCACCCAAGAACTTTCAACATCAAGGAAATAACTTTCATACACCCAATCAAGGATTTAACCAACCACCTCCACCTCAATATCCAAACCAAGGTTTTTATCAAGGAAATGTGCAACCTAATCCCATGGATTTGATTCTTCAAAAGCTTACTTCTTATGAAAGACAAATGAAAGAGGCTCAAGAGGAAAACAACAAGAAATTTGCTCTCCTACACAACCAAATTATGCATACTCAAAGGCCACACGGGGACCTACCTTCAAACACACAAAAAAACCCAAAGGTTAATGTCAATGCTATCACAACAAGAAGTGGAAAAACAACTAATGATCCTTTACCTCCTACATCTCCTATGGTTAAGCCTACTATGGTTCCACCTTGTGATAAGCCTTATACATCTTCTTCACCACCTTCAAGCTCTACCACTTCAACACCTACACCTTCTCAACCTACACCCACTTCTCCTTTACCTTCCACACCTCCTAATGAAGAAACCAACAAAGAGAAACCTTCCACAACAACAACTACTCAACCTACACCAAAACCAAGCCTTCCTTACCCATCAAGATTAAGAAAGGAGAAATTGAAAAACAAGGATGATATACAAGTCTCTAATTTTTTGAGGATGTTCAAGCAACTTAACATAAACATCTCCTTTGCGGAAGCTCTTGCGTATATGCCAAAGTTTGCTAAAATGTTCAAAGATCTCCTATCCAACAAGGAAAAATTGGTGGATTTGCCTAACACATCACTTAATGAGAATTGCTCCGCCGCGTTGCTCAAAACCTTACCTACAAAACTTGGAGATCCGGGGCGATTTTTGATTCCTTGTAATTTTCCCGGGGTAGAAAATTGCATGGCATTAGCGGACTTAGGGGCAAGCATTAATCTCATTCCTTTATCGGTGTGGAAAATACTCTCTCTTCCCGAGCTCACTCCAACTAGGATGACCCTTGAGTTAGCAAATCGTACAATAGCTTATCCGGTAGGTATTGCGGAGGATGTGTTTGTAGGTGTGGATAAATTTACCTTTCTGGCGGACTTTGTAGTGGTTGATTATGATATGGACCCGAGAGTTCCTCTAATTGTTGGTAGACCATTGTTGAGGACGGGTCGTACTCTTATAGACGTGGCGGATAGAGAATTAATTATGAGAGTTGAGGATGAGAAAGTGGTGTTTAAGCTAGGAAAAGTGACTAAGAAGTCTCAAGGTTGTGAAACGATTAACATAGTGGATGTTCTTGATGAGGTGTGATATGAGCATTTTCATGAAGCTTGTAAGAATGATAGTGAAGATGTAAAACCCGCATGCTTTTACCATGAATAGTACGCTTAAGATCGTACGTACTAGATTAAAACTTTCCTTTTATAGTATGATTACGTTCATGTGTCAGAATTTTACGTATTACGTACGTGTTAGAACACGATAAGTATTTATTACGTATGAACACGCAATAATTATTTAACAATAATTAATCACGAACATGCGATCATGAAATCATGAACGTAATTAAATCACGAACTATTATTAATTACGTATATATATTTATTACGAGCACGAATAAATATATTAGGTCACAGTTAATATTTAACAAGAACACATAAAACACGAACACAAATAAACACGAACGAACACTTAAATAACGAGACACGGAAAACGGTACGGGTACCCCATGTGGGGCCCCCTACCCGCGGAAACATCAAGGAGATGGGCCAAGCCCATCTAAAATTTTACTAAGAAGGGGTTAAGGTAAATTTTGCTAGTCATTTTCACATTACAGTAAACTTAAACAAAAACCTAAAAGATTTTTCTCCTTATCCTTCTTCCTCTCTTGTGGCCGTCGCATATAACACACCAAAGGGGGGGGGGGGGGGTGTTCATTTGATTTTGATCTTGGTTTTTGTACGTGTGTTCGTGTGTGTTCATCCTCATTAGATCCACGCATCCGGTATACCTTTCTAAATCCTTTTTCTTTTGTTTTGATTTAATAATTAAATAAGAACATGATGTTTTTAATAACCTAATTAAAAACATAAACTAAACATGTAATTGGTTATGGGGTAAATCAAAACGGAGGTTTTTAGGGGTGTTTGTTTGGCCGGCGCCTAAACCGAACCCCAAGGGGGTCTCGGTTTGGCTATTAGACCATCACCGAGACCATATGGTCCCGGTTTGGTGGTGTGGGTCCCACGGCAGCAACAAACCAAAGGGAACCCCGAAGTGGTTCGGGGTATGGTTTCTAGTCAAGATCCGGTTCATGGTTTATGTTAACATAATGTTTTTTAATCATAGGTTAAAATTAAATTAATAAATATGACATGATTAATTTAATAAAACATGACTTAGGTTATAATTTAATTATTAGATCATGGAATTATTAACCTAAGTATTTATATTTTTCTAGACTTATAATTAATTAATTATTTAAAAACCATGGTTATAATTAATTAATTAACATGACTTAGGTTATTTTATTAATAGATAATAATACATGTTTTAACCTAAGTAGTTAACTTTATTTAATTAAAAGCATGATATATTTAATTAAAATTTTAACCTATAGTTTATTTAAATTACATGTAATAATTAATAAACTATACATTATATCATTATGACTTAGAAAATAATCAGAAAAACACTTAAGCTTATATACTTAGCTTATTTAACCAGCTTATATCTAATTATGGAAACTTTCTATTTTTAGAAACTTATTTAATTAAGGCATCTAATCTATTTATGGAAACTTTCTATTTTTAGAAACTTATCTATTTTAAGCAGTAATTCTATTTTTGGAAACTTTCTATTTTTGGAAACTTTCTATTTTTGGAAACTTTCTATTTTTGGTAACTTTCTATTTTTGGAAACTTTCTATTTTAGGAAACCTGCTATTTTTAGAAAGTTACTTATTATTACACAGTAAGTATAATAATACATGGAATACAAGAAATACTTAATCAGAATAGACAAAATATAAGATAAACACAGTTTAAGGCTTAAAACAGTAAAACATGATATGCACATATAAATAAGCTAAGACATGATATAAAACCAGTTACGTATTTAGTAATCAGATACTTATTCACGTATGTATTTATGTAGCATTAGTGATACCGAAGTAGGATTCTCCTCAGTTCGTCTTCTTCGTTCACTGGACATAAGGTAGGGATTCCCGTCCTTTTAGTATGGGCATTCTTTCCTTATTAGGATTCCCCGTATGCAGCCAAATGTTTTCCCGTAGTATAATTTTATATGTTTGACTTGCTTATGTTTAATTTAGAATACCTATAGCCATATACATGCATGACCAGTTTCACCTAGTTATGGAGGTACCATAACCATAACATTAGAGGCACTGATGTTATGACTTCACCACGGCGGAGTGATTGCTCGTGACGTCCCTTCAGCTTTTGGCCACATTATTATATTTATCATGTGGGGCGTATGGGTGCATCCTAGTTACATGTTTTTCAGCAGATTACTCAGTGTAAATGTGGTGTGTGCCTTGCATCCTTCACAAGGAGCTGATCCCTCCTACCCAAAACCAGTATATTAAATTAGAGGCAGCCCCTCTAATTTGCATGATGAGGTCACCCCTCCAAGTATTCATGCACGGTGGATTTTCATGACCTATATTGGCTAATGGTAGAATATGCTAAACAGTTTTTATAAGATAAACATAAGGCTTTTCAAACTATAAAACCAGTTTTACCAAGACTTAACCAGGTTATTCGGGACTTAGGTTCTTCCGCTGTTATATGTTATATGCTTATCCTATTCATGCTTTATTGTACATCCGTGCACTGAGCGTATTGCTCAGCCGTTTTCCTTTTCTATGTTCCCAAAACGGCAGGTACTCAGGGACGCTCGTAGACTTTAAGCGTACGTGCATATGGACTGGAAGCTTCCTAGCCTTTCTTTACTTTATGCATTATCTTTACTTTGATACTCTTGCTATGGACATTGTTTAGTCCTTTCCTTGACAGTACTTATGTTTGTGTGTGATGAGCTTTACTTTTGGACTACCGATGTTTGATTCCGGTATTTTCCTTTTATGGTCATGTAATGTTTAGACATTTTTTCTTGTATGCTTTGATGACACGCCATAATTACGCGTGACATTCCATTATCAAAATGGGGTGTTACAGAAGACATGCCTCATGTAGAGACCGTTGCCTCAATTGCTCCCTCCTTAACACCTTTTGGAGAGAGTGATTTCCTCTTGGAGGAATTTGAGTCCAACTTCCTTGTTAATGATGATTCTCCCATCAATTGGGAAGAAGACATCCTCACTATCTAAAAGTTGCTCAATGAGGATCCCATTCCTTCACCAATTCCACAAGAAGTTACCATAGATGATCCATCAATAGTGAAACCTTCCATAGAGAGTCCACCTACCCTTGAACTTAAGGATCTTCCATCACACCTTGAATATGCTTTCTTAGAGGGGAAAGACCAATTACCCGTGATCATTGCTAAAGACTTGAAAGATGATGAGAAGGAAAAACTCATAGAGGTCCTTAAGAAACATAAGCAAGCCATAGCATGGAAAATATCCGACATAAGGGGAATTGATCCAAATTTTTGTACACACAAAATCCTTATGGAGGATGATTACAAACCCGCCATTTAAAGCCAAAGAAGGGTTAACCCTAAAATCTATGAGGTCATTAAGAAGGAAGTTATCAAACTCCTTGATGCGGGCATGATTTGCCCCATCTCCGACTCTCCATGGGTTAGCCCGGTATATTGTGTTCCTAAGAAGGTTGGAATCACCGTAGTGCCTACTGAGAACAATGAGCTTATTCCTACTAGACTTGTCACGGGTTGGAGAGTTTGTATTAATTATAGGAAGCTCAATGATGCTACTAGGAAAGATCATTTCCCATTGCCTTTTATGGACCAAATGCTTGAACGCTTAACGGGAAATGAGTACTATTGCTTTCTAGATGGATTTTCGGGTTATTTTCAAACACACATTGACCCTAAGGATCAAGAAAAGACCACATTGACTTGTCCCTATGGTACATTTGCTTACAAGAGAATGTCTTTTGGCTTGTACAATGCACCAGGGACATTTCAAAGGTGTATGATGGCAATCTTTCATGATATGATTGAGCACACGATGGAAGTTTTCATGGATGATTTCTTGGTTTTTGGAGATTTATTCACTTCTTTCCTCTCCCATTTAGAATGTATGCTTAAGAGGTGTAAAGAAACACGTCTTGTTCTTAATTGGGAGAAGTACCATTTCATGGTCAAAGAGGGGATAGTCTTGGGACATAAGATATCCAATAAGGGTTTAGAAGTGGATCGTGCTAAAATAGATGTTATTTCTAAGCTTCCCCCACCTACCACGATGAAAGGAGTTAGAAGTTTTTTGGGTCATGCGGGATTCTATAGACGTTTCATACAAGATTTCTCTAGGATCGTAAGACCGATGACCCACCTCCTGGAAAAAGAGGCTCCTTTCATTTTCACCCAAGAGTGTTTAGACTCTTTTGAAATACTTAAGGAAAAGTTGACTAAGGCTCTCGTTTTGGTGTCTCCAAATTGGGATTTGCCTTTTGAGCTTATGTGTGACGCTAGTGATTGGCCGTGTTAGGACAAAGAGTGAATAAGCATTTTCAACCTATACACTATTCTAGTAAAACCATGACGGGTGCTCAACTTCATTATACCATCACGGAAAAAGAGTTGCTTGCTATAGTCTATGCCTTTGAGAAATTTAAACCCTATCTTGTGCTCTCCAAAACCATAGTGTATACGGATCATTCTGCTCTCAAGTACCTCATGACAAAGCAAGATGATAAGCCTAGACTTTTGAGATGGGTTTTGTTGCTACAAGAGTTTTCGATTGAGATTCATGATAAGAAAGGAGCCGCTAATTTAGCGGCAGATCACTTTAGTAGACTTGAGCATCCTTTTCAAGGTGAATTGCCTCATAAGGAAATTAATGAATCCTTTCCATTAGAGGAGCTCATGTCTATCTCTTCTCAAGAGGATGCTACCCCTTGGTTTGCGGATATTGCAAACTATCTTGTGGGGGATGTGCTAATAGAGGGCCTCACTTCATAACAAAAGAAGAAATTTCTTAAGGAAGTAAAATACTACTTTTGGGATGACCCTTACCTCTTTAGGCAATATGCGGACCAAATCATTAGACGGTGTGTAGATGGGCCCGAGGCATTTAAGATCTTAGAAGCTTGTCATATGGGACCTACGGGTGGACATTTTGGGCCAAACTACACCGCCAAGAAAGTCTTTGATTCGGGTTATTATTGGCCTTCCATTTACAAAGATGCCCAAGAGATGGTGAAATTTTGTGATGTATGTCAAAGACAAGGAAAAATTACTCAACGAGATGAGATGCCACAAAACTTCATACAAGAGTGAGATTTTTGATGTATGGGAATAGATTTCATGGGACCTTTTCCATCATCTAAGGGAAATATGTACATACTCGTAGCCGTGGACTATGTGTCAAAGTGGGTTGAGGCTAAAGCCTTGCCTACTAAAGATGCTCAAGTTTTAGTGAAATTTTTGAAGCAATTATCTGCTAGATTTGGTGTACCCCGGGCCATCATAAGTGATCGTGGTACTCATTTTTGTAATGATAAATTTACAAGAGTTATGAAGAAGTATGGTGTTAACCATAGACTTTCTACCGCGTATCACCCTCAAACCAATGGTCAAACCGAGGTCACAAATCATGGTTTAAAGAGAATTTTAGAAAGAACGGTGGGGGAGCATCGAGCTTCTTGGTCGGATAAGATTGATGATGCTTTGTGGGCTTTTAGGACGGCTTTGAAGACACCAATTGGTTGTACTCCATATACGTTTGTCTATGGAAAAGCATGCCACCTCCCATTCGAGTTAGAGCATAAGGCTTCTTGGGCTCTCAAGTGGGTAAATTTTGATTTCAACCAAGCCGGTTCATATAGAAAGGACCAACTCAATGAAATGGATGAATTGAGAGCTAATGCTTATGAGAACTCATTGCTTTACAAGGAAAAGACTAAGCAATTGCATGATGCTAAGATCAAGAACCGTGAATTCAAAGTTGGAGAGCGGGTTCTCCTCTTTAACTCAAGGTTGAAACTCTTTGCGGGCAAGCTTAAGTGGAGATGGTCCGGTCCAATCACTATTGCTCAAGTGTTTCCATATGGAACTATTGAGTTGTCACAACCCGATGGTCCAAATTTCAAAGTGAATGGTCACCGTGTTAAGCACTATTTTGGGGAGGACATTTCCGTGGAAATGGTCCAAGAGATCCCCATTTTCCTCATGAATTAATTCATTGTGGGACGAGTCGAGCTAGAGACTCCATAAATCAAGCTTGAATAACTAGGCTTAGAGTTTTTATACTTATAGTGTGGTAGGATAGGAATAAGGGTATAGAGTTGAGGATAAGTGTAGGGGGAGACCTGACTTTTATCTTCATTTTATTTGTAGAGTTGCTCTCTCATCACGTGCTTTGGATCTTATGTAGGAGGCCCTTGTATCCGGTTCACTTTGTTACTATTGTGATTTTTCATAGAGACATTGTGCTTAAAAATGAATTCACTATAGTTGATCTTTCCTTAGCTTGGGTTAAACAACCTTGTCAATGTCTTAAGTGTAGGGGAGTTTACTCCCATGCTCTTAAACGTTGAGGACAATATTTAGCTTAAGTGTAGGGGGTCTTCTATCGAAGTGACCCTACCTAGACTTTGTCATTGACCTTCATGATAACTTGGAAGTTAATTTTTCAAACAGTTTTCGAATTTTTAATCTACTTTGGCCACCAAAAATATGCATTCATAATTTTTGCATCAATCATTTTTCATTTGCATAACACATTTGCATTGTGTATATTTTCTTTTATTTTTCATCAAAATATATAAAAAGGGAAAAAAATATAATAAAGGACATGGTTTAACAAATTTATATTTCTTTGACATATTAGGCCCACCATGGATACTTTGAGTCAACCCGAGCTTGCTTATCTAAGCATTCTCTAGCTAGTATCCTTAACCATGTAGTCCTTCATTGGTCTATTAGGCTAAGCATCCAGTAGTCTCATTCTTTGAGATTTTAAATTTGTGGAGAATGGGAAATGATAGAGTTGAGGCAAGTGTAAAAGGGCTAGATAAACTTCATGAAAATTACTTGTGGCTAAACCTTTCTCTTTCTTTGCCTCTAATTTCTTCGCATGTATATATGTTAATAAATAATCAAGAACAGTTTTAATTGGTTTGTAGTCTCTTATGCATTTTTGACTAATCATTCGTGGTTGGTATAAGTACGTCTTAAGATTCTAAGTTAGAACGTTTTATGTGTACTAGACTTATGCCATGCTTAATACTTAGCGGGTGTTTTTCTTTTTATTCTTTTCTACTTTCTTTGTGAGGAATAAAGAAAAATAAGAGCGGCTTATAAAGAAAAAAATGAGTGGCTAGAAAAAAAAGAAAAGAAAAAAATAATTATACAAGACTCCCAAGAGGGGCAGTGAACTGTTAATTATAGTAAATATTGAATTCCAATATTACCTTGACGGGTTGTGGGGATTTGATAGTTGCTCCAATCCAGTATTACCTTGATGGGTTGCGGGATTGAAGATCCAAAGTCTCAAAAAGGCGACGGATGTAAATTATTGTGTGAGTTTTATTTTTCTTTCCTTAGCGAGTGTGTAGCTACTTATTAATGCATGACATAAGGATTTTACACAAAAGGCGAACGAATTATTATTCTTGAGTCGGACTTATATTAATTGTGAGCGGTTTTTCGAGTAATGGACGAGAGGATTACTTAGGATTAAAACCGTGCTTCCTTATTTTTGGATTTTACATTTGTTATACTTGACGCTTCAAATAATGACAAATTTGCTTTCAAGCAATTTGCTCAAATAATAACCGGTTCCACATTTAATTATCATGAATAAGTTGATGCACTTTTTACTTGTGAATACAATGATCTCATTTTTAAGCTTGGTATGGGGAAAGTGAAACTTGAGGGTGATAAGTGTTCATGGTACCAAAAGCCCTAATCTAAGTCATTGATTTCTTTATGAGTTTTTCCATCAAAACCATTTATAAAAAATCTAAAAATATATAAATAGAATTATTCTTCTTTGCATTGCATTGTATAAAATCAAAATCATGCATCATATAGTGTAGGGTAGTGTAAAAGCGTTTCATATTGGCCAAGGTGGGTTAATTATGAGAAAAATGTATATTTTTGTTTTAAAACATGGAATTGCATGAGGTCATGGCAATGATCAAGTGTAGGGGATTTGATATAAGAAAAATATCATATCAATAAGTCAACAAATCACCTAAAATACATAGCAAATACCCAACTTTTATGCCATAAAGTAGTATTATGTGGTATGTTTTGTGTTTTACTTATTTAGGTAACGAGGATACAAATTTGAACCAAACAAGTGAAATCAAGATCATTTATGACGAAAAGACAAGAGAAGGATCAAATATGACAAGCCATTTAAAGATTAAGGACCTATCTTGACAATGTTCAAAAGTTGAGGGACTTAAGTGCAATTTTGGAAAAAGTCAAGATCAAAGTCAAACCTGGTCAACTCTCAAGCCAACCAAGTCAAAGGACTCAAATAATCAAGAATGAAGGTCAAAGGCCTGAATTTGCCAAAGAAATGAAGAAAAGAGCTCAAATGATCAATCTGCTAAAGTAGAGGGGCTGAAAGTGACAAAACTATACCATATTTTAGTCTTAATCCGTGTATCAACATATCAACCAATGAGAATGCTTGAAAAGTGATACAAGGATCATCAGCTCACTTGCCAGCTGGGCCACTAACTTAACTTCTCATTTAATGACCAAATCAACACCGTAGTCCCACTATCTCTCTTTTCAGCCAATAGCATTTAGCCATGCAATATTCACATTATCCACTTTTGGATAATGATCTGTGTGACCAAATGAGAACAAATCAAAAGCCGCTACGTGTCATCTTTAACAAAAACGAGCCCATAACGGATAAAGAACTACAATGAATTTTAGAACAAGTGCAAAACATGAAAAAGACTCCAAATCAAGAAACGAAGCTATCCTAATTGGTCAATTAGACTGAATTTGATCTAAGCAAAAATCCCTCTTTGTGTTCTTGAGCCGAATTATGCAATAATCAACAAGAAGCCACGTGGAGCTCTGAGATTGGACGACACACGTCATCAACCCCAACTCACCTTCATCTTAGCTCTATAAATAGGATAGGATAGCTCATTTGTTGTGTGTAGCCTAGAGCATGAAAAACACACACTTCAATTTTCCTTTCATTTCTAGTTCTTCCCTTTTAGTTACAACAACTCTTAGGTGTTTGACACACACCTAAGAGTTTGTTAGTTAGACACTTATCACTTGTAACAAACTTTCCCTCCAATTAATACAAATTTAAATTCAGTTCACTTTACATTCATTCTACTTCTCTCATTCTCAAATCCTGTTGATACTGTGTGTTGCTGTTGATCTTAATTGATCAAAAGATGCCTTGTTGATGTTTTGGAGTACTGTTAGCTGTTAAGTTTCATTTGGAGTTCAATTGGAGTCCATTTTCAGCCATTTACAGAAGCTTGTAGCAGGGGTGGATTATAGCTGAATTTGATGATGATGATGGTTAATTCTAGTTGATTACTGGTGTATAAGTGTTTTCTAAAGAGCTCAGCGCTCCTCTACTCCATCAGAGGAGGCCTTTAGCTAAAAGGTTCTAAAAGTCCTGTTTTTGGTTCCTCTCAAGTGTACTTGCATGCTACATTTCCTAGAATAACTACTATGTGTTGATCTGATATGTGTTTAGCTTGTTTGTAGCATAATTGAGTTAGTCTGATTGATTACTAGTTGATTTGCAACCTTGATCTTAGCTTTACTTGATTTCATTAGGTAGTTTTCATCAGTCACTCATCATAAGTTTCATATTTTCGTGTACTCTATTTTCATGCTTAATTTTGGTTCATTCATACTTCAATTTGCCTTTTAAACAAGTTCTAATAAGAGTTTGAACCAGCAAATCACTTGTGCTTAAATTCTATTTGAAAAAGTTCTATTACTGATTTTAAAGTGGTGTTTGGTTTAAGTCAGTTTTTGTGGTTCAAGTTTGTTAAATCCTTTGTTAAGTGTTCATTTACATCAGGTAAACTAGTGTAAACATTTTAGTAGAGTTTTATGTTCAAAATAGTTTTCAAAAAGGCAATTGGTATTGAAAAAGTACGGGTCAAGATTTTTAAGTAGATAATCAGTAAAACTTTCTCATTTTGATTCATTATCATATCTTCATTACTTGACTAAATCAGCTCAAACTTGTTTCAAAGTATAGCTTAACATCTGAACTTTCATAGTCTAAGTGGAAATAATACAGTTTCAAGATTTGAAAGAGAAATCAGCTTTTTAGTCAGCTTATGAGCATATGCAAGTTTCTGAGACAAAGTGCTAACTGTTTTACTAGATCTCCATTTCCACTTCAAAAACTTGTCATTTTTCTTTCACCAATTAGTTTGCCAACATGTCTTGAGTAGAATTTAAGATTTTCAGCTTTTTGGAATTTTGGTCAAAGTTGGTCAAATAAGCTCATTTTTGCTTAATTCTAGATTCTGGCTTATTCAGTGAATCATTTTCAAATTTAAAAGACATTCCTAGCTTCTTGTTAGTTGATTAATCAGTTTCATCAATAAAATTGGATTGTGGAAGTCTGGATTTCATTTTAGCTTATTCTTGGCTTATTAAGATAAGTAATCTTGAGATTTATAAGCTTTTAAGCTGATTCCTGTTACAAGCCTAGTTAATTTTCTATTTTAAGCAGTTTAAAACAAACCAGACTTAATTTGGTTCATTAATAATCTCTAGCCAGCTTATTGTATCCACTAGACCCGTTTTTAACAAAACTTTCATTTAAATTGCACTTTGGTCCTTGTAGTTTGCTATAGTTTGTATTCAGTGTTAATTGTCAAGTTTTTAGGGTTTGCAAATACTTAGT
The DNA here is from genome assembly GCA_025667525.1 of Glebionis coronaria. NCBI lineage: Eukaryota > Viridiplantae > Streptophyta > Magnoliopsida > Asterales > Asteraceae > Glebionis > Glebionis coronaria. The sequence goes on along the minus strand of CM046882.1, from coordinate 67,709,801 downwards.
GCTTTCAATTTCAGGTTTTAACAAATTCAGTTAGGAAGTTTTGTAAACTTGTTCAATTTGTTACTAGTTTGTTACATTTTACATATTTGGTCCTTCTAGTTTTTGATTTTTACATTTTAGTCCTTACACTTACATTAAGTTTACATTTCGAGCAATTTACTTTTTATGCATTTAAAATTTGTACTTTGTGAATAGTAATTGGTATTTGCACTGTGTTTTACGGATACGTAGCCCTAATATTTTCCTCTTTTTACGTGTTGATTGAATTAGACATAAGATTCCAAACATCTTTAACAACCAAGAACAATTTAAAGCTCGATATTTTTAGGCCTTTTAAATTTGTCAAGAATCGAGAATAGACGAACTTACAAATACTCAATTTCAAGACGCGTGGGGATCGTTTTAAGGAATTTATTAGGCAATGTCCTCACCATGGATTTTCCGAGTTGCACCAAATCGACACGTTTTATAACAGTCTTAGTTTTCAAGAACAAGATTCGTTGAATTCCTCCGCTGGTGGCAACTTTTTTTGTAAAACTCCGAAAGATGCATTAAAGATTATCGAAAATAGATCCAAGGTTTACCAACTCCGCAACGCACCGAGTGTTGCCAATGTCGCCAATGTTAGTAATTCTAATCGCGACATTGAGAGATTTGATGCGAAAGTCGATAAGTTGACGAATGTGTTTACGTCGTTCTTAATCGAAATGCAAAAGAAAGACGCTCCTACTACGGTGAAAGTGGTTGAGGTTTCGTGTACGTTTTGCGTTGGACCACATAATTATTATGAGTGTGCAGCTAGGGATGGCCAAACGTCGAGTGTTAACGCGTTAAACAACAATTTTTCAAATCAAAATCAAAATAATGCCGGTCCATCGCAACAAACGAACAACAACAATCAAGGCAATAATTTTAATAGTGTAAATGATTTTTTGAATCAAAACCGAAATAATTTTCAAGGAAATAATCAACAAGGGAATTTTCAAAATCAAGGATATAATCAAGGTCAAAATTTGAATCGGCAAAATCGAGGTTTTAACAACAACAATCAAAACCAGAATTTTAACAATGGGAAAAATTCAAATTTTTCAAAAAACGCTAATCAAGGGAACAATTTTCAAGGGAATCAAAACCAAGCTTTCAATTAAAACTTTAATGGCTCAAATGATTTTCAAAATTGTGTTAAATCAAATGACGCTAATATGAAGAGATTAGAAACGCAAATTGGTGATATGAAAAACGAATTTTCCAACACGTTGAGAGGACAAAACAACAAAATTGAACAAGGAAACATCGACATAAAAAAGATGTTTTCGGCTATTATGAACAAGCCCTCGGGTGCGTCATCGAGTTCGTTACCTAGTGACACCGTTGCAAATCCGAAGGAACAGTGTAAAGCCGCCTCGTATCATGAGAAAAGTCGTGTGATTACCCCTAACCTTGATGGATTTCGAGTTGTTCCTTCTTCTCAACCCTCGACTTCTAAGACGCCTTCATGTTCTAAAGTCGATGGGGTGAACGTGGCGACCAAGGAAAAGAGTGCACACCCTCGTGTACCTCAAATTCCATCCACGGTTCAAAAAGAGAGCTTTATCAACCTTACCGAAGTAACCCTTGAAGAAACTTGTGTTTCGAAACTTCTTAAAAAACCCAAAAGGAAAATATCGAGAAAGGAAGAGGATCCGGGCCAATTTCTACTACCTAATGATTTTTCCGAGATTGAGGGATGTTTAGCCCTTGCCGATTTAGGTGCTAGCGTCAATCTTATACCTCATTCTCTATGGAAATTGATGAGATCGCCTAGACTTACCCCCACGAACATGACAATCGAGCTAGCAAATTGTATGCCTTTAATACCAATTGGGATAGCCGAGGATGTCTATGTTAGAGTTGGAAAGTTTGTTATTCCCTCGGACTTTGTTATTTCCGATTACGAGTGTGATCCTAAATGTACCATTATTTTAGGTTGACCCTTTTTATCGACGGCTCGAGCCGTAATCGACGTCCACGATTGAAGACTTACTATGAGATATGGGGAGGAACAAATGGACTTTTTCGCGAGTAAATCCCAAGTTTCAAATGATCATGATAAAACCGAGGTATTAAAACCCAATGTTCCCGAATATGATTTCAAAATGTTAACATTAGCAGAAAATATGAGGCTTAATGCATATTTTTAAAGAATTAAAAAGAACGGTTTTAAAGATGACGATTTTAATGATAAAGAATACGTTTACTTAATTCAAAAGGGTACTCATAGATTTATGGATGAAAAATCATGTTGGGATTTATTTGGTGAAACAAGTGAACAACCAATTCCGAAGGGCGGTGTTAGTGCCATCACAACAATGACCAATATGGACTCGTCTTCACCACCTTCGAAGGACCACGTCTTTGAGGCTTCAACTTCTAACTCCATCGAAGTGCCTCCATTTCCTAGCCCAACACCCGTTAAGGCTAAAGGTTTTATCGACATCGATCCTGCCATCATTGAAAAGTCACAAGCATAGCCCTAGGGCTTGTAAGACCATGGTTGTGAGTGCTCACATCGACTCTTTCTTTGACGATGACGATGTTGATCACGTACTTCAAAATCCACGTGCAATTTTTGAGGATTCTCCTAAAAATACCTCGTTACATGTGAAGTATGATGATTATGAGTTTGATCCCGAGATTGAGGAAATTATCGAATGAGAGCTAGCTCTTTTGTCTCCACTCCCATCTATGAGTGAGGTTAATTTTCCAAATTCGACGATGAACTTGATGAGTTGGAACGTCTTATTTTCGATGACGAACTAACTCACGTGACCAAAAATCCCATTCTCGAGGAGTTACCTAATCAACACTCCTCATTTGAGAATGACGTTTACCACATTCGTGAGGATTTAACTTATCAACGATCCCCACAAAAGAATGATGGTTTTGTGCTTGATCGTGATCTCTTCGAAAGAGTTTCTAAAATCCTCAATGAGGGGAATGAAAAACCTTGGTTTGACAAACCCATCTATGATGAAGAAATCGAAGATATTCACGGTCATGAGGATGACGAATAGGTTGACCCTGAGGGGGCGGTGTTCTTTGTTGACAAATGTTTTGAGAACTTATACAATCCATCACCCCCTAACCCCGACATAAATGTGAGAATTTTTAGTGTGCCTAACATCGTCTTAGAAACGCCAAATATTTTCGACATAATTCAACCGGGTTTTCATAAAGAGTTTTTGAACGATGGAAAAGGAAAAGATTTTAAAATTGATTTAAAAGATTTTTCTACATGTCTAACTCCGTCATCACATCGTTATTTGAGTGCTACCACCTCGTCAACTCCTTTTGACGAGTGTGTGTGTGGTTTTAGTGTGGGGGAATCCTCTTATGTTCCCTCACATTTCTCCACCGAGGACGAGATATTCGATCCCGGAATTGCTTGTAAAGGGAAATCTCGGTCTTCCACCGATGCAATAAATGGAAAATTATCTATTTGCTTGGTGTGAGTCTACCTCGAGTAGCTCATGGTTTTAGTGCCCAACCCATTGTCCCACCCTTCTACTTCTCATCTATTTTCTTCGACCTCTTTGAGGTTTTGGATTCGGTTGAAGTAGCGTTGCTTCGTCTTTCATCCGAAAACGAAGACGCTATCTTTGATCCCGGTATACGTATATCAGGTTTTTAAAGTACTCCATGTACTTTTGGGCATTGTTTATCATGTAAGCCCCACCAAAAATGACCATACCATGATTATCCCTAAATGATCATATTTATGGGGATTCGAGTCGAGCTTTTGACTCGGTTATCAAAAACAAGGTGCCTCGTGGGGGATTCTCATGCTTATCCTTGTAAATATTATTGCTTTCTAATTAGTTAATGCAAGGGGACTTGTGCTCTTCCAACCTTTTTTTCGTGGTTGTTTGTGATTGTGATTCATTAGGTTCATCGTCATCATTGAAGCCTCTCGTGTTCGTTTTACGGATCACTCGAGCTTCGATCGTTGCCTTTGGAGAGTCCGATATCCGATGATATCCTTTTATGTTCTAACGTTTATCTTATTAGCATAATTCATAAACGGCTTTTAGGTTATTCGTTTTACCCTTTCCATGCTCGAGATTAAGCATTCGACTTCGTCTCTAGTATGGGGGTGTTTCAACCCTATACTCGAAACATTGAGGATAATCTTTAGTTTTAGTATGGGGGTGAGTAGATACTTCACCTTGGTTACGTCAACACGCAATCCAATTTTCATCTTTTGTTATCGTTTTGTTGCAAAATAGGCTAAAAATGGCCAAAGTTTAAATTTTTTCTTGTTTTTCGTAAGTGTTTAAGACATGAATGTAGGTTTTCTGATGGTGAGAATAAGAGTAATTTTTGACTCGACCGTGCGTGTTGAGCACTTAGCTTCGATTCCTTAATTACTTTTAGGATAAGTCTCTTAAATGAGGACGAGAAATGATAGAGTTAATTATAAGTTACGTAATCTTTCACGGCTCATGTGTAGTAAATATTAGCTTATTCTCCCCACGCTTTTTTTTAAATAAATGCAATAAGTAAGGTCGTACGATTTAAAAGGTTACTTAGCTTCTAGCCCAAGATCGTTTAAAAGTTGCTCGTGTTCGAATAAAGTTCATAGCCAAGGCATAACTTATTGAAGCGGGATGCGAAGATTGGCAAAGTTCCAAAAAGGTCCTAACAAGGCATGAGGAACTCTATTTTATTGCGAAAGATCCAAGATGATGTGAAGTATCATTATTCCAAAATCAATATGAAGGATCGAGACACACGACGAGAAGCAATACTCCCCTAAAGATCATGAAGAAGTCTATCCAAAAAGACCCTAACAAGGTATGAGGATAAATACATCCAAGTCCGAAAAGGAGGCGGATCGTTGTATATCAAAATCCCAAATAAAGATTGAAGAAAAATGATGAAGTCGTGGTCCAAGTTTGAAGAAATTCCATATATGAAGAAAAGACCATTATTTCAAGAACGTCTTCCAAGATTTGAAGTTCGAAGCACATGCCAAATATCGGTCCGAGAAAGGTCTTAAATCGTGAAACGAGTTATGCCAAGATATGAACTTAAGGAGATTACGAGAAGCTGTTTTAAAAGATCGTGTCCTTTAGCTAACTATCAATTAAATCGTGCTACTTTATTTTCGGCCTTAATAAATTATCGAAATAAGTCAAATGCATCCTCTTGATTATTAAGACAAAAATAAAATATAAGAGATACCAGTTAGGAATAAGGGAGTCTAAGTACGTAACTAACACTCATGAGTAATGTTTGTGTTGCTAACTTATAATAACAATGATCTCGTTACACGCTTAACATGTAATTCGGTGAAAATCGAGGATGACGAACTTATCTCTATGAGGCATTCACGTGTTCTTATTCTTTGACCCTAAAAGTCACTTGATCGTGATGAAAACAATACATTATGTCTAAAATACATGTAGTAGTTTATTTAAGTTTACGTTTTCAATAAATGTCACATAAAAATGAATTTTGGAAGTGCTATGATACTTAATTCTAGCATTGCATGGGGACTCGACAATGGTTTAGTATGGGGGAGTGATGAGACTGCAATTATACATAGTCTCATCGTTCAAATCGGGCTTAAAACGCTTAAAATATCATTAAAATACCCAAAAATATGCTTGTGTTTGTTTATTGTGTATTTTAGGTACGGATATCGTGAATTCACCAAAAGATCACAAGAATCAAGAAAAAACGAACACGGGAAACGAAGCCGCACAAAGAATCGGACCCGAGTATGGATTTTCCAAAAATACCCTTGAAGTTTTGAAGATTGTCAACTTTGCTCCCTCATCTTTGAAGATTTGGTAAGAAAGGCCCGTGGATAATTCATTTGTACAAGTTTAATCCTTGAAGTTTGAAGACATGTCAAAAGAACCCCTTGAAGAATGCATAATATGCATATAAAGCCCTTGAAACAAGTATTCATAAATTCTTGTGGCCAAAGTATAAAAATGCAAATTTCATTAACAAAGGATAATAGTTTATGGGCTGTTTAAACTTAATGTGACAACAATTGGGGAGTGCAAGGACCATTTAGGGCAGACATCAATACTTCCTCCCACCATTCACATCCCTCTACGTCACCCCCTCACCCAATCACCACCCTCCACTTCATCTCACCACGCCACCTCACACTTGGAATCCCACTACCAGCTTTTTATGGATTATATACATTTATATAAATGTTATTTAAAATCCTAAACTGGCGCTAATCATTCCCTATTCACATCATAAACCTATTTCTTCCCCCTAAATCCTCATACAAAAACAAATAACCCTAATCCCTAATTCCTTCTAATCAAAGGGTTTTCGTTTAATCACCACCATAATGTTGATTAACTATCGACTCATCACAACCCCACTCGTAACTCCCCTTCCCCTTCACCCAAATGGTCACACCATGGGTCCCCTGTTCCTCCATATTTGGCAAAGTTGGCATCTTGCCAGTTCATGAACGACCAAAAGCCTTCTACTTGTCCCCAAAGAAAACTTGGACGTCCAAGATCAATCATGGACAACTCAGCATCACATGTGAGCCACAAGACCAACGAATTTGACCAAGACTCAAGGGTAATTTGGGATTTTCATTTGCTAGGGTTTTCAGTAGTTTGCAATACTAAAATCCTCATAGGCCTCTATAGAAGGAGCATGCGACATGTGCATTGCCCTTTGTTCCAGAATTTTGGCTTTGTAAACTTTTTATTCTAAAATAGTTAAAGTTGATAAAAACCTTACAAAGTTCATTATCTGTGTTCCATTTTCTTTTTAATGAAGTAAATGTTAGTGTTTTGATTTTCATAAAAAAAGTTTTGGTTCAAGGTTGGCAGAAATTGGTTTTTTTATTTGAGATCCAAGAGGTTGAGCTTGATTGTGTGAGTCTGGTCTGACAAGCCAAGCTCAAGCAAGAGCTTAGCTCCTTGTTACTTTTTTTGTTTATTTCTACGATTTCAAGTGCTAGAAGTTGATTTAAAAAAAGTTTGGTTTTTATTTTGGTTTTTAATGTTTTTCATCAAAAAAGGGATTTATTTTCTGATTTTATCTTTGTTTGGTACTCACTATCCACAAATACTCCACCAAAGTTAACTGACAACTGGTTTTGGTTGAAGCTTTGTGGGCATTATTTGTTCATCTTAGCAGGTTTCACTTGTGAAGACATATTGGGGTGTGTTTGGACTGCCGTAGTCCCCACCCATCATCATTCTTGCATAAAACAATAGCCTTTCATAAGCTCATCACCTTTAAGCTAACTTGGAGATGGCCTCAGCCATGGTGGGCCCGGATGTGGGTCCTACAAGGTATAAAACCTAGGGCTTGAACCCTTATTTCTGGTTTAAAAGTGAATGCATATGTGATTGCGTGAAACTGCTTGTTTGATTGCTTAAGAGTTTTGATTAAGCTGATTAGTTGTTTAATGCATGATAGATTAGGATTGTTAGTTTGTAAGTTGGATTTGTGAGTAAAATCCTTGTTAATCTGTTATAAGTTAGATATAAAGGGGTGTTTGGTTTAACTGGTGTGAGCTTTAAGTAATACTAGACTTAGGGTAAAAACTAGTCAAACACACTCTAAAAGATAGTAAAAGGTTCTCTCAGTTGTTTACTTTGAGTTTTATTAGAGTGTAGAGAAGTTTGAATGTCAGTTTTTGGATAAAATTTGCTTATGATTCAGTAGGCTTAAAACAGGCTTTGATTTTGAGTTTTAAGACCTCAAATCTTGTTAACTGTTAGGTTTTATGTTAATGTAGGACTGTATGTTGTTGGTTTTTGATTTGGTAGGCATGGGTGTTAATTTTGGTTGCTTGAAATTCGTCTAGAAGACCAAATAGATCAGCAAAGTCATCCAGACCCCACCAGACCATATCAGTAACATTAGATTGCTTAATTGTGTGTTATTGTTTGCTTGTAGCTTGTGTTTTTCTTGCTTAAACTGACTCCCTACACTCAACTGAGTGTAGGGGCGCCTCTTGTTCCAAAAGAAACCAAGTAACAAGCCCTAAAAATCGTCTTTGTTTGTTTTCTGTGACCAAACAGTGGGAAAAAGTTTCCACTGCTAGTGCAAGTGTAGCCACTGCTAAACTACAAGACAAAGACCACCAGACCTATCACTATTAGTTTCATTGGTTTTTGTCTTTAATGGGCAAATTTTGTTATTTTTCATCCATTTTAATTTTCTTGGTTTTGTTTATTCATTTTAGTATTTTTAGAGAAGTTAAATTTTATATTACTGTTCATTTAATATTTTTTAGAATCAATTTAGTTTTAAATAGTTTTATTAAATATGTCTTTTGTCTTTTAGTGGAAAAAAGTATTATTTTTCAGTTTTAAATTTTTTCTTAGTTTCAGTATTTTATTTTAAGATTTTTAAAATAAAAAGTTCACTGTTCACTTTATTTAATTAATTTTTTAGCTTTAAATTAAGGTTTAAATAGGATTTTATTAAAACTGTTTTGTCTTTTAGTGGTAAAAATTACTTTGTTCAAACTTTTTTCATTTTCTTACTGTTTAGTTATATAATTTAGGATTTTTTAAAAAGTTAAATTAATTTTAGCGTTATTTTACTATTTTTAATCATTATTTTAGTTTAAAAAGTGTTTTTAGTGTTTTAAAAATTGAAAAATAGTTTCTAAGATTTAGGAAAAGTAATTTTTAGTGTTTAAATAATATAAGTGAGATAATTGTTTGATAAAATAATATTTTAGGCTTTTTCTTAATTATATTTAATTTTAGGGATTTAATTAGCATTTAAAATTGAATATTTAATTAATAAAAGGTTTTAAAATTTATTATTGAATTTTTATTCTTATTTATATTATTTTAGTTTTAGTTTTCATTTTTAATTAATTTTTAGCTTTAATTTTTAATTTCTTCACGTTTTCTGTATTTTTTTAGAACGACAAATGTTAGTGGTTAGTGGGTCGAGTCGTGCAATAACATCCAAGTGGAAGAATGTCTTATTCGAACCCTCGCCTAGTTATGTTAGACTCCTTATCCGCTTCGCCTGAAAGGCCCTTGTCAGGTCTTGAACCCAAGACCTCCAGGAATCCTCCCTCAATGAAACCACTTAGTGGAACATTGGTGGCCAACTGAGTTAACGTCATCGTTTTTACATTTTACGTCGTAGTGTAATCGTAATGTAACTCGTCTTTAATTTTCTCTCTTCAAAACCAAAAAATGACACTAATCCAAACTTGATTTTATTATATTAGCTCACATCATACACACCTCCGCCGAGAGCGAACTCGCGTTTATCGGTTTTACGGTTTTCCTAAATCGTAAGACTTAATACTTGCCACATACGTGTTTTTCCTAAAGCATGTACGATTTACCTACATCATGAACTTTCTTAAATTTGCTTAAGTATTTGGTGCAGAAGGCATAAGTATGTGAGGACGACTTCTTCTGGTACACCGTAACGCCCCATGAAATGGCTTTGACATTTCGTTCTAATTCGGTAGCATTTTACCTTCGGCCGGTTAAGACCGTTGGACGATATTAGATATCGTACTCGTGACAGGTAGATTTAATTAAAAATCTCCTTGACAAGATTTCGCGGGTAAATCCGTTCTCTTTATTCGACCGTCCAAAGCTGACTGCGAACATAAAGAGTGAATCATTTAGATAAGAGTTATCCTTACGATTGAAGCCGTCAATTCATAAACCTGGAACAAGTGAAATTCAATTAAGAGCTTCACCATCGTTGCTTTCTAGTTGTCACGAGTTTGATTCTAATAAAATCTTTCTTGTCACATACCACAGTGCTGTTTAATATTAACACTAGAAGGATTTCCACTCATCACTGTATACACTAAAAGTGTCACTCTGAGTATTCTGGCAATATCATTTAGATTTTGCGTAGAGGCCTAGAACAAGTTTGAGTTCAATTAAGAGTCTAACCATCGTTTCTTTCTAGTTATCACAAGATTGGTTCTTAAAGAACCGCACGTGTCACCTACCATGAGCTCGTTTGATGTTGGCTCTAGCAGGATTTCCATCTTCATTGTAATACTTATGTATCTCTCGGATGTTCTGGCAATATTACAAGAATATTGCGTAGGACTCATAAAAATCTTTCTTACTTTTCACAGTGTTTGAAGAAGCAAGGAGTAATTGGAAAGTGTCCTAATGACACTTTTAATGATCTCGTGGCTCTAGAATCAATAGTGCGTTTTGATTTAGTGAGCGATGGCTGGAGAGGATTTCCACCTATTCAATATCAATTTATTCGGAGTGAATAAACCAATAGATAGCGTGTTGATCTCCGTGACATTAAAACAAATATCTTTTGAGAGATATTTGAGTTAGTTGGGGGGGGGGGGGGGGTTGGGCCCGACATCACTCGGTCCATGACGTCTTGTCGTCAATATTGAGAATCATTAAAAATGATCCCAATAAGCAAATGTGTTGACCCGGTTTTTGTCCTAAGTTGTAAGGAGAGCTTCTTTCTTTACACCCTTTATCTTTACATTTCTTTTTCATTCTTCAACCCCTTCAATAGTTACCAATACATCATTACTAGCACCTTGTTGTGATTGTTCCAATGCTAGCATTAGTACTTGGTCGGTATTCTGCTACGTTCATAATCATTGCCCATCTTTCCTAAGGACTACTAATTCTAACTATGGAATTGTCCTTGGGAAAATTCCAACGGTTTTGGAGGAATCATTGGACTTATACCTAATCCTACCACCCTTTTGTCACCACAACTGTCGTGAATTGAGTGTGTTTTAGGTAAGTACTTGTCACCATGAAAATTCCTTGAAAAATCACTTAAGACACTTGTGATATAAATATCATAGTTTTTGTGCCTTAAGTGTTTTTGTTCATAAAAAATGCTCTCACTTAATATGTGCATAACACATATTAAGTTGGTTTATACTTTAAGTCTTTATAACCTTACGCAGATATATTTACAAGTCTCATTAATCCCCTTTTCTCTCATTATCCAAAATGTTAAGCATTGATATTTTGGATACCAATGGATTAACCGGTTTTAGGTTTAAAATGAAATTATTATGGCCATAGAACATTTTAATGCTCCCCCTTATATTAATGAGGATTATTTTTTGTGCTTAAGTACGATATATTTTGAAATATTTTGGATCTCGTGAGAAATTTTGAAAAATTTCATACTCTTTCACTACACCATGCCACAAAAGCCTATTATTCATAATATTTGCATGAAGTTGACCTGAAATGATACGAGCAGCACGTCAAATGTCTCGTTCAAGTAGTCTGTGGTGAACTTCATATCTTCTGCCACCCACGAACCGTTCCAAACTTCGTATCAACCGTCTTTCTCGCATCTTTGCCTCGATCTTCTTTATCATGTATGCAGCACTCCGTTGGTATCCGGCGTGCCAAACTACTCCGACATCTGGTAGCCTCTTCTTAGCATTAAGGTGCAACAATTTGTCCCGAACATGTTTAAGATTCCTGTCACTGAATTTGTGAAGTTCTACGATTCTCATAAATTTCTTCTTATTGGAAGCGTTCAAGTAGAATGTGCTTGGAACCGGGTCTTTTGTACTTGTGTAGGGATATTTGTCGGAATGCTGAGAAAGAACTTTGGTGTATGGTGAGGTGAGATTCAACTTCCTTTGGTAGCTTTCCACACCAAGTTGCAAGTCTTCAACCTGTTTCTTGATCACAACCTGGCGTGTGTACATTCTAACAGCTGAATTTAAAGCAATGATAACTTAGGAATCCAAATGTGTTAGCTTTTGTTGAGTCATCAGAAGCAATAGATCTTCGATGTCTTCAAGATTAAGTCTTGAGAAGTCTCCTTCCATGATGATGTAGGTTTTGTCGTCTCTTTTGAGTTTGATCTCCGATAAGTGAGGATAACCACGCTTAGGCTCAATCTTCACTCCTAGGATACTTTTAATGCGGAGGTTGGAATAGACATTGTCACTGGATATAGCCCAATAGGCAAAGTTGTAAGCTCGTTGCATGTTTGGGCCGCGGTGCGACACTCCCAATTCGGCATATGGATCATATTTAAGAACTATTTGTTGTCTCTAGATTAGACCAACCTTTTCTTTAATCCATGGTATGTTATCCCAAAGTGCATCTTTGACCAAGGTTAAGGAAGTAGCGTATGTTGTTACACCTTGGGTTAAGTATTAAAAATCACGACTGACAAAGAATTCAATTGGGATGGTTGTGTTACCTTCTACGTCTTCTGCAGTCGGTAAAAGGAGCTTTGTCGGTCTTGTGAATACATTCCATCGAGGTGTTCATTGCTTTTAGGATTTCATTTGAATGATACTCACATTCAAATTTGTTGATCTTCCTACTAGCAAAGAAGTTGGGATCTTTGGATGCTTTCAAGACTAGTGCAGGGGTTATGTGAGAAGTCCCATAGTTATACATCAAGAAACTTGAGAAATTGATAGGATTGTTGAGAAGGTGAGTGAAATCATCTTCATGTTTATCGGTGATCGGACAAAGAAGTGCAGCTTCCATGATCCAAGGTTGCTCGGGTGCGTTTTCATCTACAGTGATAGTATCAGCCCACTCCGGATCAGGTGTTGTACTAGGATATAGTCCACTACAAGTAGCAACTTCGGTTGGTGTAGAAGTTGTTGGAGTCGAAGCCTGAATTGGTTCAGACTCGGGAATATCTTGAGGTATAGGCTGATCGGGTTCTGGGAGGGGTGCATGTTGTTCTACTATTACAGATGGGTTGCCTTCTTAAACCTGTTCAGAGTGTTGAGAAGAATCTGGAACAGTTTGGTGTTTAGGAGACGAACCTTTCTCAATAGACGTGGTTGCTGGAGTTGATGTGACTGCTGGAGTGATGACTTTGTCATGGAGCTTTTTGCTACGGATCTCCCTATTTCTTTGTATCACCGGAGTGGTAGTAGCATCTTTAGCAGCATCATCCTTTTGTGCTTCATCTCTTTTATCAGTATCATCTCTAGCATCGTCTTTCTTTTTGGAATCATCATCAGCATTCTCTTCCTCATCGTCATCATCATCCCCTTCCGCATCGTCATCCTCACTTTCTTCCTCATCGTCATCATCATTCTTTTTCTCATCATCATCATCATCCTCTTCCTCATCGTCATCATCATCCTCTTCCTCATCGTCATCATTTTTCTCTTCAACATCGTCATTATCCTTCTTTTCTTCATCGTCATCATGATCAGAATCTTCGTCACCATCAGATTCATCTTCACATGATTCATCATCCTCATCGTCTTCATTATCAGGATTCACTCGTTTTATTTTGTAACTTTTGTAGGGAACAACGGTGCCATACTCTTTGAATGTTTCATTGTCTTCATCCATAGCTTTTTGGAGAATCTTGTGAAGTTTCCGTTGAGTTGGAGCTTTGTTGTATGACCCTATGTATATCATTCGAGAGTGAAAAAGCTTTTTTAACTCATAGTTTGTGAGTCTTCTAGCAATTGAATATTCTGAATCTGGAGTATTGGATGACTTGATCAAGTATTTGCTGGCAGTTAACTCTTTCATCTCTTTTCGCAAGGCTAGTCGTTGCTTGTTAAGAGTTTCCTGGACTTTATCGTTGATGGTGTTTTGCATGTGATCATTGATTGATTCGAGGAAGGTTTTATTGTCTTTTGCGAGACGCTTTTTCTCCTTCTTGTATTTCTTTTTCATCTCTCGAAGGCGATCTAACTTCTTTTCATTTCAACTAATTCGTCTTCTTGATTCTTCTTCGATGACTCTTCAATCTTTTGACGATGAGCTAACTCTTCTTTGACTCTTTCTGTTTCATCTTATTAGGCTTTCATGCGTTGTTCAATCCTTAGCATGAAATCCACATCATCGAAGAGTTTGAAAGTTGGTTGGGAGGTGGATGGTGTGGGTTGTTCGGTTGATGGTTGATTAGTGGAAACGGTTGTTGTAGTACCAATCAAAGGAGTTGTAGAGGGTGGGATCACACTTGTTTGATCTACATTAGGAGTGACAGTCAAATGAGCATCATCCAGAACAATTAGTGTGCTGCTGAGAGTTGGTAGCGGGTTGTTGATGTTGACATCTTCATAAAGTTCATCATGATCTTTATCCATATTTTCAAGTCCATCACCTTCCTCATTTAGCTTCTTGTCTTGATTATCGAACTCAGTATCTTCCTGTACAATATCATCAAAGTTGGTTTCTTTTTTATATTCATCGTCTTCATCATCTTTTTTTGACGTCTCAGAAGGGGTGTTAATTAACTCAGTCTCAATTTCTTCTTCATCTTCTTCATCAAGTGCTTTATCTTTGTGAGAATCGGGATCTCCAAATACGTCAATGTCAGACTCTTTAGTGTCTTTTGAGGGATGACCAGAACTGCTGCCAAGATTTTCCTTCTTGCTTCTCTTGAGAACTATCTTCATTTTTTGTTCTTTAGTCAGAATAGCTGGTTCATCCTCATCTGCATCAACAAGTAGCGTCTTCTTGGCCTTTCCAGCCTTGGTAGCCTTTGAAGTTGTTGTCTTTTGACGCGTAGCTTCCCGTTTCTTTCTTTTACCTTTGCTTTTTGTAGGAGGGGATTCATCTTCAGGTTGTTCAGATTCTGCTTGTTTTGCTTGTCTTGCAATGGCTCTCAGTAAACTCTTGTATGCTCTGCTATGCTTGATTCCCTTATTGATCATAGTATTTGGAAATGGAGCTGGAGCCACTTTGGATTTAATATTTGGTACTCCGGTTTTCATGTGGTCTAGAATGTAATCATCTTTTTCGGTATGATAGAAAAACTGTCCACGTCTATCAATTAAGTTATCTTCATTCATAAAGTGATTGCTGGTGAGTTTTGTGAATCATGGAAATCGGAGATGATGAGACTTCTTCTTGGTGTTTTTGACACCTTGAGAATAATTTTTTTCCCAAATAAGCGAAGCATAATCCAATCGTTTAGCATTGTAAAGACCCCAAAAGATTTGAGCTTGAGGAAGTCTTAGAGTGTCTGTACCACTTGATTTTCCTGTAAGACACCGGATAATAATGCTGAACAATGCTTTCCATGGTTGCCCCAACTTGGTTGTGTGAAACTGAGATAGAGTACGAATTTGTTCAGCATAACATAAAGTTTTGATCAACTCTACAAGTTGGGTTTTGTTAGGGAGTTTATCATATTTCTCCCTTGAGCCAGAGGATTGAATCCAAAGATAGATCTAAAGTGACTGAAATTAAGATTTTGCTAGTTAAAAAAGTTCGTTTTCTCGGTGTCTAATCGAATTGATTTCCGGTTAAATGTGTGACTCAGTTGTTTTTAGGTGAAAACAAATGTTGTGTCGTTGTAGTAAAATTAAAAAGTGCAAAGACTTTAAAGTAAAAGGTGGGTAATTAAATCTAAAACTAATTAAAACTTAAATGGTGCAAAATTAAAACTTTTTAAAAGAAAATTAATTAAAAGACTTAAAATTAAAGCGTGACGAAAAAATAAATTTGACAAAGTATTAAAAATGTAACTTAAAAATCAAATAAAGCAAAATATAATTCCAAGCTCAAACCATCGGAATGTTACTCAGATCGGAATGCTGTCACCACACCCATCGGAATCGAGATCGAAATGTGCCATCGGAATCTATCTATCGGAATAATTGAAAATGCTATCTATTGGAATAACGAAACTGTAATCTGTCGGAATGACAAAATTGTAATCTATCGGAATGACACTTCAGATCGGAATGTTGCTCATTAAATTTGGGCAGCACTTCGACTTAAAATACCTCAAGAGCCATCGCAATCCCGATCGCAATGTGCGATCGGAATCTTGATTGGAATGAGGGGGTTGTTTCAGATCGCAAAGCCAGATCAGAATAGGCCGTCGCAATGTGATATCCCTTGATCCAGTTCTGTCACAATCGGAATGTGGAGAAGTCGAGTTGTCGCAATGTGCCAAATCCCTCACTTTCCGATGGATGAGTATATTCGCAATAAGCACAAGCTAAACAAGCTACACTAATAAGCTGAATTCAAAGACTTGAATAAAACGGAAATAAAATGAGACAATAAGCAACAAAGTTAAAAGCTTTTTCAAAACACGAGATTAAAAAAATTAAATAAGCAAACTTGTAGAAAGATTGAAACTTTTTAGAAAACTTAGAAAAACAAATAAGCTAAGTACAAAACAAGCCAATAAGATTGTCAAACTTATAGCTTATCTCATACGAAAACTTAGATAAAAGTAAAAAGGTGAACTTTTTAATAAAATAAGCAAAGAGATTAAGAAATTTCTTGCTTAATCCGAATTTAAACAAACCGAAAACAAGAGAAAGGTAGAACGAGAATGATAAAATGAAACTTGATCAAAGGTAAATGAAGATTGAACACAAAATTAAGGAAACTTACTTGTAATTAAAGGTATTAAAAGTGCAAGAAAATTAAGTAAAAGACATGAATTTAAATTGCAAGTAATTAAATGGTGGAAGAACTAATTGTCACTATTAGCCAACAAGAATGAAATTAACACTAATGATCTATTTATAGGGGAGGAGGAGGATTAGTGGAAGCTTCTTCCTCTCTTTCTTCTTTCTTTAATTATCATTTAGTCTTTGTCTTCTTAATTCTTCGACTTTTGTCTCGGGATTAATAAACTTGTCTTTGTAATTTCTTCAGTAAATTAGACTTGAGTTCTTCGGCTTTTAGTAAACTTCTGTCTTTTGGCTTTTTCTTCGATAAATCTTCAGAATTGGTCTTGGACTTTCGTTCTTTTTGCACTCTTGATTTTTTGACTTCGTCTTTTGTCTTTTTTCTTCGATAAAAGCCCGTGAAAGCCGTGTTTTCTTCCCTTTTAACATTTTGATCCTAAAATCACAACAAAAACACAAACCACGCATAATTCCGACATTTACGACATAGAATACACGTTTTGCCCTGGTTATTATTGTAATTAAGTGGTAAAAGGATGGGTGTTTCCACACCTATCAAATCCCCTACACTTGACCATTGCAATGTCCTCATGCAATGCATTAGTTAAAAAGCACGTTTTACATTTTCCATCATAATCAATCCATATTGGCCTTTATTAAAGAGATATAAAATTATAAACATTCAAAGGAAGAAAGAAAGTAAAGAAATCAAAGACATACCTTAGGGTTTTAGAAATGTCATGAATGATCATCATCCTCAAGTTTTCACATTCTCCAAACCAAGCTTAAAAACGAGATCATTGTTATTATAAGTTAGCAAACTAACATGAACTCATGTGGGCCAATTATTCACTTAGACTCCCTTATTCCTAGGTGTATCTCTTATATTTTATTGTTGTCTTGAATGATCACGAGGATGCATTGTTGACTTATTTCGATAGTTATTAAGGCTGAAAATAAAGTGGGACGATTTAATCAATAGTTAGCTAAAGGACAAAATCTTTTAAAACTGCTTCTCGGGATCTCATAAAGTTCATATCTTGGCATAACTCGCTTCACGATTTGAGACCTTTCTCGGACCGATATTTGGCAGCGAATTCATACTTCAAATCTTGAGAGACGTTCTTGAAATTATGATCTTCTCTTCATAATAGGAATTTCTTCACTTGAAGTTTTGAGAGATTCTTCATACTTGGACCACGACTTCTTCATTTTTCTCCAATCTTTATTTTGGACTTTGATATACAACGATCCGCCTCCTTTCAGGACTTGGATCTATTTATCCTCATACCTTGTTAGGGCCTTTTTGGATGAACTTCTCCATGATCTTTTGGGGAGTTTTTGCTTTTCGTCGTGTGTCTCGATCCTTCATATAGATTTTTGATAAATGATTCTTCACATCACTTTTGGATCTTTAGCAACAAAATGTAGCCCTCATGCCTTGTTAGGGCCTTTTCGGACTCGCCAATCTTCGCATCCCGCTTAAATAAGTTATGCCTTGGCTATGAACTCTAATCATTACCGAGCAACTTTTAAACGATCTTGGGCTAGAAGCTAAGTAACTTTTCAAATCGTACAACCTTATTTATTGCAGATAAAATTTATTAGCAAGCGATGGGAGAATAGGTTTATAATTCACTCACATAAATTCACGAAAGAATACTAAACTTATAATTGACTCTATCATCTCTCGTTCTCCATAATTTAAAATCTCAAGGAATGAGCCTCGTGGATGCTTAGCCTATTAAATCAAAGTTTTGGGTTTTCGAGTCATCTATAGGATCTTGCAAACTCTTAGACTTTTTCAAGTTTAGAAATCGCATTTTAAAGTTCCCTTGATAAACGACTCTCTAGGATCAATTATAGGAACTTGCGAAAAGTTTGTTGGGTTTAACAGATACAGATCTTGCAGCCTGTCTGGACCGGTGAATGACTTCTGTAATCACAAGTCAAATCACAAAGAGACTCTATACACAATATGAATGTAGAATATAAATATAAACAAGAGAAACAGAATAACTATGAAGACTTGATCCTTTCTCAGGATTTCTAATATTAATAAAGACTAGAACTACGTTTTGTGAATGAATGTCTAACCCTTCTGCCTAAGGTTCCTTTTATACTACAAGGAAACCCTAATACAGCTTACAAGAAAACGTGTAAAACTGATATGCATATCTTCTCCTAATATAACTCATGCATATCCTAACAGAATATTAAGAAAATAACAATGTTTGACTTTGACTAGGACCAGGAGCAGGACTTGCTCCTACTACGACTAGGACCAGGAGGAACTACATACCTCCTAGTCTACCTATTACATATAACTATTACAATGGTCCTAACAATCCTCCCCTAAACTTGAATTTGACCTGTTGAGTTCAAGTTTCCTGGAAAACGTGCAAATAAAGCCCGAGGATTGTAGCAGCAAAACAAACAGCAACATCAATAAGATAAGAATCAGAAGAACATCCGCACGAACTACTAAAAGCTTCTCCAAAGCTTGGAACAAATCAGTATCGTGTTGAATCTTTACAGCAACATGAGCAGATTTGATGAGCCTTTACCAAGTAGCTGCTCGCTCTTGGGCTAGCGAGTCATTCTGGTGGAATAAGCATCACCCTGGGAGACTAGAACCCAGCCCAACTCTTAGAACGTGAATCAATGGTGAGTTGGAGTACCCTGATGATTTTTGGCAAACCATCACAGCCATCAACGGATTTGATATGTCTTTACCAGAAGCCGTACCCTTCTGGACTCGCCAACTCTTAGCAATGAAGCATCGGTGAGTTGAAAACCCTATAGCTTTGAGCAAGCTATTATAGCTATCAACGGATTTGATAAAATCTTTACCAAGAGCCGTACCCCCTTGGATTAGCCACTTTTCAGTCCAATACTATGGCAAGTGAAAACCATCCAGTTTTAGGTAACCTGGCAACCATCAACGGATTTGATAATCGCACCAGGAGCCGTACCCTCAAGGTGAATCAACTTTTTCTTGTCGATGAGACATGGTAAGTTGAGAACCATTTGTTGTGTGGACCACGTCCAACACCAAGTGAAACCAAGGACCAGAACAAACTCAAACCAGGAACCACAAGTCAAACCATCCAAGGGATATTATGTACAAGTATAAAAGCTAAACTGTGTTAAAGTATAAGCAGATATTATATAAAATGTATATATATTTTTTTTTTTTTTTTTTTTTTTTAAGATTGTTTTTTTTTTTTTTTTTTTTTTTTTTTTTTTTTTTTTTGTTTAACTATAAAGAATAAAAATCACCAAACACTATACACATTGGTGAAAAGAATCAAAATAAGAATAAAGTAAAAACACTTACAACCCAATCACCTTAGATACCAGAAGCTGCCCGCTTATCCGCTAGCAGCCGTGCTTGAATACCCTCCACCAAAGACGTAGCCATACTCGACTCATTCCCTGTAGGAGCAGTAGAAATCTGCAAATGACTTGCCAGCATTGCTTCCATGGAAGAAATAGTCAAAGGATACACAACATCAGTCAACATAAACACCACAAGACCAGAACCTAACTCCAACACATGGACTCCACAACCAGCATAAAGCTTCCAGCGAACAATCTCCCATTGCATTTGATCCTTCCATACGCCCAAAGGAGTAGCGGATGGAGGAGGATCCAACATCAGTTTGAGATCAGCCCAAAGACGCATACCAGGCCAGGAAGACACCGCCATAGGATTAAACGGCATACTAGAATCCACAAGCCCAAACAAGGTCATAAGATCCATACGGTCAACCCATGATAACACACCCTGCAAACCCGTTACCAATCGCACAGTCCCATCACTCAAAGTGATCCGATGGGAGACACCACCAGGAAGTGTTGTAGACCGCTCAGCCGCATAACCCGCAATGCTACCATTGCCTAAAGGTAAGTCAGAATCACTATCCGAAGCTGCATCAATTAAGTTTTCAGGATCACGCTTCTCAAAAGGAACTGATTTACCGCGACGAACACGACGAGTAAGTTTCTGGCGAGTGGAACGACGAGGCGTGGGAGCCGAAGAAGTGGATTCAACCTTCACCCGAACTTCATCAACAGCAGGGGAAGCAGTAGGAGTAGACTCAGGAACATGTCCACCCAAAGAACCACTAGGAGCTGCATCAGAAGTGGGAGTAGGTTGTGTTGCAGAAACTGGTGGTGATGAAGATGGCACATCAGATGGAGCAGCAGCAGGGATGGTGGAATCAACAGAAGTGCTTGCAGGAACAGGAGTGGTGGAAGTACCAGGTGTGGTGGGGGAAGCATGAGTGGTTGTGGTGGTCACAAAGATAGTAGTAGCAGGACCAGTAGTAGAACCAATAGGCGCAACCAATGGTGTAGTAGAAGGACCAACAGAAACAGCACCAGAACCAGAAGAACTACCATTGGAACCAGGAATGGGCAAGGATGAAGAAACAGGAGAAGTAGCAGGCATCGAAGCTGTCACACCACGAGGATGGTAAACAAATTTTTCCGGTATAGGTTGACTCGCACGCCTCACCATGTTCTCATAAAGTTTCTTGAGCTCATCAAAAGTCAAAGCCCGTACCCGTGCCCAAGACCAAGGAGCATTGAAATGAGCAGCAGATTGAAATTTGACATAACGTTGCATCTGCTGGCGCTGCTCAGCCTTAGAAAGAGGTCTGTTCCTACGCTGTTTCTTTAGTTCCTCAGCAAGAGTCAACTGATGCTTACGCATCATTACCATAGCACGCGGAATGCAGTTGTGTTCATCAACATCATCACCCAACAAATCTTTAAACTGAGCATAATCCCGAGTGAGAACAGTTAACACTTGCATCCATTCGCCATCAGTCCAGTGCATAGCATCATGCTGAATTTGCGCACGCCTTCTTTCACGGAGCTCTTCCTCAGCAGCAATGTCCTCCGCATCAAGCTCAGCCTGAACCCGACGAGCAGCCTCTTCACCAAGTCTGTCTTCTTCAAGCTGGCGATGAGAGCGCTTGCGGGTTGGAGATGGAGGATCAGTCATTGGAGCTTTGCCCTTAGGATCATGTGAGGGATCAGCATGAGAACCAGCAGCAGCATCAGAAGCACCACCCATAGAAGGGGGAACAGTACTTGAAGAAGGAGCATGGGAGGACATTGGAGGACCAGGCAGATCATCATAAACTTTATCAGCAAAGGCAGCCTTTGCCAGCAACGTCAAGCCATCCTCAACATTCTCCGAAGCCTCATCCTCAGACTCAGAAAGAACCACATGCTTCTTTCGACGACGCTGTTGATTCTCCAAGACCTTAATACGATCGGCCAGAGGAAGAACAAATTCCCGTGTGAGCTTCCGATGTTGGTTCAAGTCAGCTTCCAAGCAAATCATCCTCTCATGGTACCTGTGCATAAGATCGAGCAAAGATGTCAGAGTAGTAGGCTCCTCTGCCTGCCCACCAAGAGAACTTGGATCAGGGAAAGCATCACGGGAGCCCGAAGCAACATTGGGGTCAACATGTGGAGTACTAGCAGCAAAGGGGAAATCTGTCGAGTGTGGGGCAGGACTAGGAGGTGGAGTCTCCACAAATGGAGACCTTTGTGGAGCCGAGGAAGGACCAGCCTTGGGAGGGGATGGTTGTTCAACCACCACCTCCTCAACTAGCTCCTCCTCTACCACAGGAGTGGCATTACCAGCAGGAGCCTCCTCCTCCTCCATGGGGTCATCATCTAACACTACCAACTCAGGAGCCTCCTCCTCCTGACCTATGGGACCCTGAGCCAAACCCATCATGGCTTCAGTCAGGGGCCTCCAATCCCCAGGAAACCCATTCATCATGTTATAATACACTTTCGCTGTTAGTTTAGAAGGTACATGCTCAGTCCTATCACGTGGAATGCAAACAAGCATTTCCTGAATAAACCTAGGGTACATAAGGAACTTTTTCCTAGAACCAGCAGTTGACAAATTACTAGCCATCCCCTCAAAGATATAATGTGAAAAGTTAAACAATCTACCCTGGGCTAAACATATAAGACCAGTAGCCAAAGGAGTAGGGAACGCATCCCAACTCCCCGACTTGGGACTCAGACAATGGATTAAATAGTGAACCAGAAGCTTCCACTGAGGGGAAAACCTATTCTTTTGGAAGTTAAACCTCCCCCCATGTTCATAACCTATGGCAGCCATACCCTCTAAAACTTCCGAATTTGGAAGTGATACAACACCCCCCTCATCTTGAAAATGAAGAGAAGAGCGAATAGATGCTTCAGTGACCACATAAGTACGTCCATCAATGGTAGCATGGAGTGCTTGTGGACGTCCAGCCACATTTACAAGTTCAGCAGACGCCCAAAATTGACGTACCACGCTATCATATATGGTAGGACAAACAGTAAATGCAAACCTTAAGTTTGAAGCTTCAATAAACTCCAAGATATCAGCAAAATGTTCACTATTAGGACCATCACCCAGATAAGCAACACGATTATGAGCAGGTTGATAAACAAGAGCAGCCATGGATCTTGATGAATGGATTGAAGAAGGATTTGGATTGGGATGAGATGAGTAGAAGCGGTTTTTGTGTGTGTTTTAATTGTAATGAGTGTATGTTGACCATATAGGAAGAAAATAGTAACTGTTCATTGACCCCTATTAATGGGGGGTTGCCCTTTCAAATTATACCATAATGACATACTAACCACTTGCCCTTTTTAACATAATAACTTACCCCCAATTGATTTGGTGAATTCAAACTTGTAAAAATCAGTATTGGAAGCGTTGACCAAAAGTCAAAGTGCACAATAATCAGACCAGGAGCAAAACGTGATTAATAAAGGACAAAAGGAATGAACAGTAGCCAGACCAGTACCAGCACCCATAGCCAAACACCACTAGACTGGGAAGGATTTGAGACCACCAGAAGGCATCCAAGCATAACTAGAAGCTGACCAACGAGGACCAGAAGCCAGACATGTAAGGCCATATCCATCAGAAGCAAGCAAAAATCCTTCATCAGAAACACCACACACCACCAGAACCAAGAAAGTATGTTGTTAAATACTACGAATACGTTAGACTAAACTAATATGTACACAAAGCCTCCCCTTAGGCTTTGCCTCCCCTCAATCCTAGACTTCAAGGATTGACCATCCCAATATGAACCACCAGGTGGTTAAACCGAGGACCATCAAAAGCTTTAGTCAGCAGATCAGCAACATTGTCATCCGTATGAACTTTAAGAACCTGTATCAACTTCTTCTCATTGGCATCGCGTATAAAATGATGCCGAATCTCAATATGTTTCGTCCGCTGATGAAATACAGGATTCTTCACAATACAAATAGTGCTTTGATTGTCAATAAAAATTTTGGTGTTCATAAAATTGAACCCATAGTCCAACATCTGATTTTGGATCCATAAAACTTGACCACAGCAACTAGCAGCAGCCACATATTCAGCTTCCGTTGAAGAAGTAGCTACTATTGTCTGTTTCTTACATTGCCATGAAATAAGCCGACGACCCAAAAATTGACAACCACCAGTAGTTGACTTCCTATCATTATTAGCACCAGCATAATCACTATCACTGTATGCTTCAAGTACAAATGGGGATTCTCTAGGATACCATAGACCCAAGTTAGGTTGAGCCTTGATATACTTGAAAATCTTCTTAACTGCATTTAAGTTCGAAACCGTTGGAGTCACCTGGTGTCTAGAACAAGCACTTACTACAAACATAATATCCGGACGTGATGCAGTCAAGTACATGAGAGAGCCAATCATAGACCTGTACATATGAACATTTACGGGTGGATCTGGCTCATTCTTAAGTTTGATTTTAGTAACTTCATAAGGAGTTGCTGCTGGACGAAGAGGATCCATGTCAAACTTTTGAAGAATCTCATGAACATACTTATCTTGACTGATGAAAATCCCATCCGATTGTTGCTTGACCTGAAGACCAAGGAAAAACGACAGTTCTCCCATGGCACTCATCTGAAATTCGCCTTTCATCAAGTGTTCAAACTCATCACACCACTCCTTCCTAGTAGAACCAAAGATAATATCGTCCACATAAACCTGAACAAGGATAATATCCTTGGAATTCCGCCGAAGAAATAGTGTTTTGTCAATAGTACCTCTTCTATAGCCATTCTTTAACAAGAAAGTGGAGAGACGCTCATACCAAGCTCTAGGAGCCTGATGTAACCCATAAAGAGTCTTGACCACTTTGTAGACTTTCTTTGGATGACGTGGATCAACAAACCCCTTAGGTTGAGTAACATACACTTCTTCGTCAATTTTTCCATAGAGAAATGCACTCTTGACATCCATCTGGAACACCGTAAAGCCAACATACGAAGCAAAGGCCAAAAACAGACGAATGGCCTCAATCCTTGCAACAGGCGCAAAGACTTCAGTATAATCAATTCCCTCAATTTGAGTGTGTCCTTGTGCGACAAGCCTAGCTTTATTCCTGACCACAATTCCCCGTGCATCCTTCTTGTTTTTGAGAATCCATTTGGTATTGATAGCTGTCTTCCCATCCGGTAGGTCAACCAGAACCCAAACATTCTGAAACAAGAATTGCTGCATTTCCTCCTGCATAGCCTCCACCCAACTTTGATCCTCAAGAGCATGAGAAACAGACCTAGGTTCCACCTGTGAAAGAAAACAAGCAAACAAACAGTGTTGAAAGTCCGTATGATTATTACGCTTTTGATCCTCAATATAGCCCACAAGAGCATGATGATCAGACGAGGCCTTCTGCTGCATTCTGCGTGTCTTTACAGTAGAACCAGGATCTCCAATAATTTGAGTGGTGGGATGGTCTTTATGTGATTGCACGACTGGATTGGAGGTAACCTCCACTTCTGGTGCCATGTTACCGAGATCACCAACGAAATCAGCATCATATGAAGCATTTTGGAAAATCCCGTCTACTGGTTGTTTATGAATATCATCCAGCTTGGTAGAAGACTTCTTTTCATGATTCCCCAAATCAGAAGGACTGGAGAAACGTGTATTTGAAGCAGACTCACTAGCCGGAGTACCAGTAGGTGAGTGACTAGCACTAGGATCCTGGTATGGAGTAACCTACAACAACAAGATAATCACAATGCAAAAGTTAGTGTCTTAAGGGGACCCAAACCTTTTCAGGTTTGAGCCTGCCTTGTGGATCATTAGTAGAATGCCACGAAGATTGATGAGATCCACTATTGTTCCTTGGTTGCCTATTCATCATAAGGGTATTATTATTTGACCAGGAACAACCTGCTGAGGGCTTAACAGCAGTTCCCAAATCTCCCAAACCAAAATACGTGTGGTCAAAATGATGCGCATAGTTTGGATTATAATTTGGAAAATAATTACTAGTTGTCTGGTATCCATTTTCTCTCCAATAATCAGACATGTAAGGAGAGGATACTCTAGAAGTATGAAACATTGGAGCACAAGAATTAAGTCTTCTAGTAGTATATGGAGCAGCTCCTGGTGATCCAGGAGCAAGTAAAGCATGATTAACAGATGCATGTGTGTCATAATAATCACAATCTTTAATTAAATGAAAGGGACTGCCACAAACAAAACATGTTTTGAAAGACCTTTTATTAGAATGAGACTGTTTCATACTGCCTACTTTATTACACACAGTTCTAGAAAAAACATTCTTCCTAGGACTCAATAAACAAGGACCAGACACACTTGACTTGACAGCGACTTTTTCTTCACACTTCCTAGCACCAGTAGCAGCATGTTCATCCGACTTGGAACTCGTAGGTCTTGACTCTTCACTTGAACCATTAGATGCAGAGTCGCCGGCTTTGTCACTGAAAGTACATGAGACAAAGTCGTTAGAATTAGTAGAACTTGTTGGGGACTCAAGCATCTGTGATCCATCCGAGTCATTATTCCATGAGGTAGGCATGAAAGTTCCAGTAAGAGGAGGAGGAACAGCATGCATTTCTGCTGCTGGTTTAAACCTATTGTAACTAGGTTTGCCCTCATCCTCTTTGTCGGCATCAAAGACGCTTGAGAAAGATAAATCAAATACATCTTCAGAATCAATATATTTTTCAAATCCTAAGCCTCTTTTAGTTCTGCCGGACATGCTACTATCAATTAATTTTGAAAGATTTTTAGGTGCCTTTTGCCATTTGTCAAATCTTAACATTGTAGTATCTAATTTAGCTTGCATCTCCTCTTTTTCTTTGATACTAGCATCTCTTTCAGTTTCTGTATATTTAAGCATATTTGTAGTGTTTTCTAAATCAATGCTTAGTATCCTGATTTTATCCTCATAAGCACGTTGTGTATCTTGTAACCACTTCTTTTGTTGTTCCAATGTGTTTAATGAAGCTTTATAGGCTTGTACCTCTAAGTAATACTTATCATTTTGTTCATTTACTTCATTAAATTGGGACAACAGTTCTGTGTATTTATCATGACAACCAAGGGGACAATGTTGTACCTGTGGTGAGATGCCCATAAGAGCAAACTCTTCTGCTTCTTCTGCATCAGAGAGATTCCCAGCAATCATTGCCAACACATCAGTCGTTGATTCCGCTGATTCCAGAGTAGAAGCCTGATGATCATTCCAGTTGACCATGGAGTCAACAGATACCAATGCTTTCTTGTCATCTTTAACCTCCTGAACTTTGAAAGCGGAGTACCTGCTCTTCTCCTGATCATTCTTGCTAGGGCACTCTCTAGCAAAGTGACCCTGTTGCTGACAGTTATAGCACCGTACCTTGCTTCTATCGAATCTTGCTGGCTCCCGAGGGTTGTAATTAAACTTCCTTCCTGCTTTCTTCTCAAACTTGTGAACCCTCAGAGTAAGCATGGCCATTTGCCATTTAAGATCTATCTCATCCAGATCCAGCTTATCGATCTGTTTGAAGTCATCAAACGCAAGTTGTTGTTCAGCAGTAACATCAGCAACAAAAGAATGAAGAATAGCCTCTACCATACTACCAGACTTGGCAGGGGGATCAGAAGCAGAAGACATGGGACTAGATGCATATGACATGGGACTAGTATGCTGAATAGTATGCTGGACAGTATGCCGGGGAGACACATTATTGCTCTGGCTACTTGCATATGCCATGGGACTAGACGCCATAGAGCTCACAAAGGCTGAATTAGCAGGAGTGGGAAAAGAGTCACTCGGATATCCTCTCACATGAGGTTCGAATGTTCTGAGCCTATGAAACAAATCATCAAAACTGAGATAATCAAGCCCACCTTTGGCTTTAAGAGAGATTACCACCTGGTTCCAAGAGTAGGGTAGGGCTTTAAGAAACCTTGCATTAACATCACCATCATCAGGCTTGGATCGAAGTTGATTCAACTGGCTCAATATCTTCTGGAACCTATCATACCCTTGATTCAGGCCTTCAGTTTCTGAGATTTTGAACTCTGTGAATTCATCTCTCAGCATGGACCTTCGCATTTTCTTTGACTCCTCATTTCCGCCAAACCTTGCTTTTATGCCGTTCCAGATCTCTCTGGCATCATCCAAATGGTAGAAGTCACCCATGTGATCTTCAGGAAGAGATTGAAGCAAAATTGTTTTTGCTTTTACCTCCTTCTGAATAGCGATAATTTCCTCATGAGATTTTGGGTCAAGAAGAGTAATATTACCGTTCTTGTCTCGTCCAGTAAGCTTTCTGCTGTTTCCATTCAGAATGATCTTCCAAAGATCTTGATCAGTGTTGGTGATCCACCATTCCATCTTCATTGCCCAGTTGTCATATTCACCTTTCTTCAGAAGAGGGAATTTTCCATTCGTGTTGGAAACCGTAGCCAGGATCTGCTGAGGTTGCACAATTTTAGGAGTACCTTCTTCTCCTGTTTGAGTAGAAGTTGAGGCAGACATGATAAACAGATTGTTAATAATAAGAGAACTTGATTCTTGTTGTATAGAGACCCTCCCAGTCTCTGATACCACTTGTTGGGTTTAACAGATACAGATCTTGCAGCCTGTCTGGACCGGTGAATGACTTCTGTAATCACAAGTCAAATCACAAAGATACTCTATACACAATATGAATGTAGAATATAAATATAAACAAGAGAAACAGAATAACTATGAAGACTTGATCCTTTCTCAGGATTTCTAATATTAATAAAGACTAGAACTACGTTTTGTGAATGAATGTCTAACCCTTCTGCCTAAGGTTCCTTTTATACTACAAGGAAACCCTAATACAGCTTACAAGAAAACGTGTAAAACTGATATGCATATCTTCTCCTAATATAACTCATGCATATCCTAACAGAATATTAAGAAAATAACAATGTTTGACTTTGACTAGGACCAGGAGCAGGACTTGCTCCTACTACGACTAGGACCAGGAGGAACTACATACCTCCTAGTCTACCTATTACATATAACTATTACAATGGTCCTAACAAAGTTCTTGTTCTTAACCCGTTAGAATTAAGACTTTCGCGTTTTAAAGCTCCATATATAAAAGCCTAGCAAAACTTGACTTAAACACGTTAAGGATACTAGCTAGAGTAAACTTAGATAAGTAAACTCGGGTTGAGTCAAAAGATTCACAACGTTGAAAATTAAAACCACTTTATTAAAAATTTATTCTAGCAAAGACAGAAAATAACTATACAAAGGTAAAAACTAATAGGCCAAAATAGATAAAAAAATTTGAAAAATGTCGAAAAATTGATTTTCCGGTTAAAATGAGGACAAATGCAAGAAAAGGCCACTTAACTTTGTTGGAAATACGTTTCTCCAATAAAGTGTCGGTCACATCTTAGTTAGCATAGATAACGAGATATAGAATATTTAGAACTTTGTTTCTTGGAGCGACCTCCCTTAGGGGGAGATTGTTGGAAATACGTTTTATATATTTATGAAGGATCAGTCGCTCCAACGATATATTAATGTATTGGGCTCGTGATCTACTTATTTATCATATAGTCCATATAGCCCACATGTAGGGTGGGCTATATATACCCCCTCCTAGCATGTTAGAAGGGGTTGGTGATTACATTTTACATTCAATCGATCTTTACTTTCTCTCTCTACTTTTCTCCCTTCTCTCCTTTCTCTCTCTACACCCTCATCTCTTCATCTATCTTCTTCTTCTTATCTTTTATTATTATTAATTAATCCATACATCAAATCCATCTAATCAATCATGTAGAATAGGCCAATATTAACGTAGACCTTCAATTGGTATCAAGAGCTAAGGTTAGATTGGTTTATTCTTGTTTTTATTTTGATTGATTTTGGTGAGTTTTGATTTAATCTAGCTTAAATCTTTCAAAGTTTGTGTTTTTATGCTTTAAATCATAGTAAAATCTTTTGATTGACTTATTTTATATAAAATCACAAATTTTTTTTATATAAAAATCACGAATTTTTTATATATATATTCAAATCTTTTAAAAAAAAGTTTGTGTTTTTATAAAATGTTTGTGTTTTATCTTTTTAATTTGATATTTTTGATTGAAAAAACAAACACGTTTTATTTTTCTTTTAATGAATTTTTGATTTAATTTTTTTTTATTTTTATTGAACTTTTAATTTCATCTTTTCCATTTTTAAATTGATAGTCTATTTTCAAGTATTTCATTTTTTTTAATTTTACTTTTTTAACCTTATTGATAGTCAAATCTTTTGTCTTTTTGCATTTATCCAAAATTCATATCTGTATCTTCGCCAGATTTTTGTTTTTCCAACTTTTTATCTGTGTCGTTGCCAGCCAACACCACCCTCGACTCCATCGAACAAGTCAAATTTTTTTTCTTTTTTCTTTTTTCTTACTCAACACTTTTTTTCCGAATCAACATTTTTTTTCAGCATCAAGCTTATTCCGCATCAAGCTTATTCCGCATCAACCGTTATTCCGAATCAAGGTTATTCCGCATCAACCATTATTCAGAATGAACACTTTATTCCGAGTGAACGGTTATTCCGAGTGAACGGTTATTCCGCATGAACGGTTATTCCGCATGAACGGTTATTCCGCATGAACGATTATTCCGCATGAACGGTTATTCCGCATGAACGGTTATTCCGCATGAACGGTTATTCCGCATGAACGTTTATTCCGCATGAACGTTTATTCCACATGAACGGTTATTCCGCATGAACGGTTATTCCGCATGAACGTTATTCCGCATGAACATGTATTCCGACTGAGTGAAGATTCAAACATAACGGTACTCAACGAGCCTCGACTCAAAATACACTCACACAACGTCAACATCACCTCGACTCACACACCCTCGGACACACAACCACATCAGACTGACTTGACCAAAGAACATCACTCCCATTTTCAACCAACAGACTCGACACACCCTCTTTCCCTCACCTACAACCCACAATACCTTAGACTCGATAACTCGACTCACAGACTCGACCTGAACAAACTCAACATACAACCACACCACTCAAACAAGACTCAAACAATTTCTTAGAAGACTCCCTCTCCCTGACCCTCGCACATCAACCACGACTCGAAACACAAAACCACTACACACCACAAACAATTTTCTTTCGATTCAAAACACACTGACACCATTCACTCACCCCAAGACTCGTCTCACCAAGAACCGTCTCAACATCTCATACCCTAATCGGACTCGAACCCACAGACTCCTTTTTTTTTACATAATCAACCCAAACCTCTCGACACTTACTCAGTTCGACTCGACACAAACACACCCACAAACACTCGAACCCACACGACTTTAAAATCGATCTCAGTTTACTCCAAAACCCTCATCGATCTACAACACGAACATAAAAAAGAAAGACCTACCTGCGATCCTCTTTAAAGGATCTTGACGATCTTGTTTTTACGTTGCGGTTCTTCTTCAAGATAATTGACGGTTTCATGAAATCGATTCTGATTTTCGAAGTTTAGTGGAGATTAGGTTTTTTTTGTTGTGAGATATATTATCAGGTTTGAGGAGAGACGGAGGAGTTTTCTATTGAGAGAGAGAATTTTGGTTTTTGGAGTGATAAAGTCAATGGGAAGGTTTTAATATTGTGAGTGGGACGAAGATTACAAGGGTGCGTGTGTAGTTACGTGTCACATATACAGGTATTGAGAGTAAATAAGTGGGCGGAGGTTACAATGTTTTGCTCATCTGCCACGTGTTGTGGTTCTAATTGTTCACATCCTTTTTTTTAGCTTGACCTCTAAATCTTTCACGTTACGATATTTTAGCAAAGATATTAATAGTTTATATAAACGTATTTCCCAATTTTAACAGTTTCTTAAACTTTTTTTTATTGGGCTCGAAAGGAGTAAATTTTAAGGGGTCGAGGTTCATGGTTTGTTTTTAGATATAATTCATCGGGTCGATTATTATATTCACCGAAAGTTGGATATATTTGTTGACGGGCTTTATTTTTAGAGTGAACTGAGTTTGATTTGGACTCTGGTTTATTTTATCATCGTTTGAGCCGACAACAATTTTTGAGCCGAGTAAAGAGTTATACCATCAAACGAGGATTGTGACGAAGTTTTACGGTTTTGGTTGGGGTGTAAAATCTCGTAAAATCGACTTCACGATTCCTTCACGAATTGTAAAATCCAGAAAACAACCTCATCCACATCATTTTTCATCGATATTCAATGGATTCGTTCGATTCGACATGTCAAAAGGGAGAAGCGCATAAAATGCAAGACAAAGTTAGTGATAATGGCATCACTTCATTTCAAATGCTTTAGTATCATCTAGTTACTCTTTCACGGATTCAAGGAGGGAGCGAATTTGTGACAATCTTTGGTCAAGATTGTCATATATTTATGGAATCGATGTTCACCATCTTGACCCAACTAGCAGAGCAACTCCACAATAAAGACTTTAATCACTCTGCATCGGCACTTGCATATAAGGCTCTTGTGACACAACTCACGCCTTTCCTCCAATTCAGTATCGTCAAGCTTGAAAGTTCATTGATTTGCCAATCATTTCTTCGAGATACACATATCGAGCTTCGAGTTTTCCGTGATACAATATTGAAACTCATGACATCGGTTTCATCTTCGATTTATGCAAGATCTCGACTTCAGCAAGCGTATGATAATGGAGTGCAAGAATCTATGATGCATATGCTAGAGGAGAATGGTCATACGGTTTGTTGGGAATAAATCTATGCATACTTGTTACCCCTGCTAGTTGATTATCTGTACCCCTGCTAGAGTAAGTTCCCCCTTCCAAATAACAAAGGCAGGGGGATTGGTTCCCCTGCTGAAGTCAAAGGCCCTGCCGTCAGAGATAAACTTGGAATAGATTTTTACGCGTTTCTGTTACTACTCCTTAATACTTTCCAAGTTTGTTAGTAGTGATTTTGTACGTGAGTCCTTATGCCTATAAAAGGACTCACTAGGTTAGCATGCAAAGTGTGTCTTTCTCTATTGTCTTTCATTATCATACTTTAAGGTTTTGTAAACCCTAATACCATTTTAGGGTATTCGTATATCATTCATATATTAAAGTTCAACGTTTGCTTCAATCATATTGTTCTTGTGCTAAACATTATATTCCGCATCTTGTTTAGTTACTTTGCTTTGCAAAGTTTCTCTAGTGTTAGATTGAATACCTTCTTTCTATCACAACCCTTAAACAAGTTATTAAGGTTTAAGATTGAGTTTGGGATCAACAAGTGGTATCAGAGCGGGTGGCTCTTGATATCTAGGAGAATTAAGGTGTTTAATTTAGTTGCTATGAAGATCTAGGGTTTGTGCTAAAACCCTAGATAATTATTTTTTTTTTCTGCCGTGGGGAAGTAATATGTGCTGCCGCTGGGTTTACACTTTCAGATATGTGCAAGCAGCCATAAATTCATGGGAAATAATATTGAAGTGTGCAAAAAGACATGAGCATTTGGCAAACATATGGACATCGTTTTTTTTATTCATGCTTGCTGTAGTCCAAATGTGGACAAAGCGTTTATGAATCTCAAAAGAAAAGGTGGGTCACGAGGTATTGGATATTCATTGTTTCACTTCATTATTGCTTGATTAAATGTGATACACATGTATCACGTGACCACTATGGTCCCAAGATATTGGTATTGAGCAATTTATACATTCATACGATGCATTTGGGGTTTGGATGCATAATTGCGTTCACACGGATGAATATTTGCATTGGGAAGGTTATGAGTTCACACGAATGAACACACTTATAGTCAAATTCCAAAGATATAGAAGGGAAAAAGACGTGGGGTTCATTAAACAAATGGTGATATGGCTGCAACATATGACAAAGTCAATTGGTTAATTGTGATACGGTCCCACATGTGAAAACATGTTACTGTATGTGTTTCGGTGCAGGTATTGGTTTAATTGAGAAACTTTGTCTAAACCAAGAACAAAACCCTCATAACAACCATGTCTTCAGACTCTTCCTCAAACAGCAACAACCACAATAACCTCAAATTACCCATGTTAGATCCTGAAAACTTTGAATTATGGGAATTCAGAATCCAACAATACCTAAAAATGAAACACTATGTTCTCTGGGAGATCATAGAGTTTGGTGATCAATTCAACAAAATGGTGGCAGTTGAAGAGGGCAAGGAAGAAGAGAAAGGTGAAAGTTCCAAAGTTAATGACAAGAAGAAATCGGATGCTCTTTGTGATAAGGAAATACTGGCCAGAAGGCATGATGTCAGGGCTCACAGCTCATTGCTGTTGGCTCTACCTGATAGACATCAACTAAGATTCAGAAAATACAAAACAGCTAAGGAATTATAGGAAGCCATAGGCACAACTTTTGGAGGAAATGAAGCCACAAAGAAGAAGAAGAAGAATCAAATGCTTGACGACTTTGCTTTTTTCAAAGCAATTGGTGATGAATCAATTGGAGCTATTTACAATAGGCTTCAAGATATGGTTGCCCAGCTGGAGTTCTTTGATATTGAGGTGATAAGAGAGCAGGTGAATACCAGGTTCCTTAACAGCCTCCAGAAAGAATGGTTTGTCTACAAGGCAATCTGGCAGAACAAGGACGACTTGGATAACAAGAACATTAATGACATATATAATAACTTGAAAGTTTTTGAACCTGTCGTCAATGAGATGAAGTCAAAAGGAACTATTCCCACCAACTCAAGTGGATCTACTGATTCCCCTGCCAACATGGCATTCATATCCCAAAGCAGTGGGAT
Organism: Glebionis coronaria; assembly: GCA_025667525.1. Taxonomy (NCBI): domain Eukaryota; kingdom Viridiplantae; phylum Streptophyta; class Magnoliopsida; order Asterales; family Asteraceae; genus Glebionis; species Glebionis coronaria. The sequence continues at coordinate 67,675,316 of CM046882.1, read as the reverse complement.
CACCAAAAGAAGTGGAATTGAAGTAGGCCCTGCTACTTATTCCCCTGCTACCAGGTCTGGATCATCTTATGATGAAGAAAGGCCTGCAACATTCAGTCTTGACACTGCTTGTGCTTTTATAGCATCCTAAGGACCACAAGGATCTACTGTGTTGCATGAGGATCTAAGTCAAATCAGTAAGCAAGGACTGGAGGAGATGGATATCAAGTGGAACATGGCTCTGCTTAGCATGAGAGCCAACAGGTTTTACAAAAAGTATGGAAAGAAGATCTCAATCAATCCCTCTGATGTGGCTGGGTTTGACAAAACAAAGGTTGAATGCTACAACTGTGGCAAGAAGGGTCATTTTGCTAGGGAATGCAGAGGACCTAAGATGGGAACAACTATAGGAAGGAAACCAGAGATGATGATTCTGGTGCTAAAGCCATGGTATCCATGCAGGGGATAGATGGAGCAGGTGGATGGGATTGGAGTGCCATGACAGAGAATGTGGAAAGAAATCAAGCATTGGTTGCTGAGGAAAAAGAAGAAGATTTTGCACTTATGGTCATGTCAAGTTCCAACTCTAACAATGAGGTATATGACGATTCATATTGTACTGAAGCTTGTAGGAAAAATACTGATTCATTGAATGATCAAATCATAAAGGTAAAAGCTGACTATATCAATTGTGACAATGACCTTGATAATTATAGACGTGCTTTAGAACAATTAGAGTCTACCATAAGAGAGTTTAAACAAAGAGAAAGTGATTATAGGGATCACATTTTGATTCTAGAAAGAGATGCTAAGGATAATAATAACTCCATTAAGGAGTTGACTGCTGAACTTGAAATTTTTAAATCTAACAAAAAGATTGATGATGAAACTGTTGAAAAATTTGGAAAAGCTTCAAAAGATTTTACTAAAGCAGTTGAAATTGGTCAATCTCCTAGGGACAAAACAGGGTTTGGGATTAAAAATGAGCATGCTACCATACCACCACCCCCTGCCAACATTCATGCACCTTTTCCTAGAAAAGACCTGTCTTGGACTGGTCTCCCTTGTTTTCAAAAACAGGATGATATTGAGTTTGAATTGAGTGCTTACATACCTAATAGTCTTGATACTGAAGAGCCACTAGTGAAAACTAGTGTTATTAGGGACTTTGAAAAGGAACAAATTGCTTTAAAACAATGGAAAATTGATAACCGTGTTCTATTTTCAAGAGGAGGACTTTTTGGCAGTGATTCTAGTTCTAAGAGTAGTTCACCCAAATCTAAAACCAGATCACAGTCCCCTAAGTCCACCATTAAATATGCTGGTATGTACAGACCTGTCAGAGGTAATCAAAGAAATTGGAATGACCAAAAGTCTCATCAATTAGGAGAAGACTTTGTGATAAATACAAAGCCCTGCTTCACATGTGGCAGTTTTGATCACACTTATCAAGAGTGTAAGGCACCAATGGAAGTGGTGGCTGCAAATCTTTTAAAGGATATGCAACCTAAAGCCATTCTTCTAAATGCTGGGGCAAAATCCTTTTCCCCTGCCAAATATGTTGCCCATGCCTTGAGAAATAGGGTGACTGACAAATATGTTGTTCCTGCACTTAGAAAGGTGAATGATGTTCATACTAAGCCCAACACTTCTGTGACCAACCCAACACCTTATAATGCATATAGATCTGGCCCTAGACCTTACCAACACATGAATAAAGGCCAAAACAAAAGATGGGTTCCCTCTGCTAAGCATAGGGATTCCCCTGCTAAATCCGGGGTATCCCCTGCCAACAAAGTTTTGCCTTCTAGGAACATGGGTAGATGGGGAAAAGCTGTGAAAGCCTCAGCTCGTTGGGTTTGGGTACCCAAAAGGGGTACTCAGTCTAATGGTGTATCTTTAGTTTTTGATAAGCTATCCTACATTGATACACGAGGTAGATCCAAGTCTGTAATGGCTTGGGTCCCCAAGAAAAACTAATTTGTTTTTCTTTTTGCAGGTGAAAAAGAAGACAAGGGATGATAGAGCATATTGGGATAGTGGATGCTCAAGAAGCATGACTGGACAAAAATCTTATATGTCTAACTTTGTGCCCCTGCATGACAATGATGGTGTTTCTTTTGGAGATGGGCATGGAACAATAACAGGTAAAGGAACTATTGTCACCAATGGGATGACCTTTGACAATGTCTACTTGGTGAAAGAACTCAAGTACAACCTCTTCAGTGTGTCACAAATGACTGATAACAAGATTTTTGTCTTGTTTACTGACACTGAATGTCTGGTGTTAGGAAAGGAGTTTGTCTTACCACCAGACACTCCTATTGTAATCAGAACACCAAGACAAAAGAACATGTACACAATTGATCTCAAAGACATCTCTCTTCAAGATAATGAAACCTGTTTCATTGCCAAAGCCTCAGTTGATGAGTGTAAGAAATGGCATAAAAGATTTGGTCATCTTAATTTCAAGAACATGAACAAACTAGTGAAATATAATCTGGTTCATGGTCTTCCTTCCAAGTCTTTTGTCAATGATCATACTTGTGCTGCCTGTCTGAAAGGGAAGCAACAAAGAGCATCTTGCAAATAAAAAACAAGTATGTCCACCACCAAGCCATTGGAACTACTGCATATGGATCTTTTTGGTCCTACTTCTGTGGCAAGCATAAAGAAGAAATGGTACTGCCTAGTGATTATTGATGATTTTTCAAGGTTCACATGGACATTCTTTCTATTTGAGAAGAGTGACACAGCTGATGTACTCATTGGGTTCATCAATCAGATTGAACTATCAAAAAGCATGAAGGTAGTAACCATAAGATCGGATAATGGTGGTGAGTTCAGAAATCAGAAACTGGATTCTTTCTGCATCAACAAAGGAATCAAGAGGAAATTCGGCATTGCAAGAACACCTCAACAGAATGGAGTTGCAGAAAGAAGGAATAGGACACTCATTGAAGCTGCAAGAACCATGCTGTCTGATTCCAAACTTCCAGTTATCTTTTGGGATGAGGCTGTATCCACTGCTTGTTATGTACAAAACAGGGCCTTGGTGGTTAAGGCACACAACAAGACTCCTTATCAGCTGTTTAATGGAAGACCTCCTTTAATTGACTTCTTTAGACCCTTTGGATGTCATGTGATCATTTTGAACACTACTGACAATCTGGGCAAGTTCAGTGAAAAGGGAGATGATGGATATTTTGTGGGTTATTCATTGAACAGCAAGGGATATAGGGTCTTCAACAAGAAGACAAGCAAAATAACAGAAAATCTTCATGTAGATTTTCTTGAAGACAACCCTGAAGATGTTCAAACAGGTCCTGATTGGTTCTTTGATATAGAAGTTCTTTCGAAATCTATGAATTATGTACCTGTTGCATTGCAGAATACTAACATTTCAGGTACACAAGAACCAACTGGTGTAGAGAAGTCACCCCTGAGGTACATGAATGTACCCTCACTATTCCCTATTGAAGCTGCTGGTGAAGAAGATGATCTTTCTCTAGGAAAAGAACAGCCAACCTTATCCCCTGCTATGTCACCTTCTGAAAGCAGCGGAATGGCTGAAGGCAGTGGAATCCAGGATTCCCCTACTAGATCAACTGCTTCCCCTGTCACCAAGGATCCTGTTGCTAATGATACTAATGATGAAGAAAGAGAATCTCCACTCATTTCATCATCTACACCCATATCTGATGGTCCTATTATATCCAGCAGTGGAAGCAGAATAATTAAGAGTAGAGGTCCAAGTTACTCAGAGCTACATTCAGCTCATCAGCACCCATCTCTAGGTCATGCTGTATCTTTTGGAAGTTCCTTTGAGGACTTTTTTCCCAATCAAAATAGCCCCATCAATTCTGATTTGGAAGAAGATGAAACAGAAGTAATCATGCAGCCTACCTACAGAATCAATAAGGATCACCCTATCTCTCAAATCATTAGTGATCCTGAAGCCCCTAGACATACAAGGTATACAGCAAAGGAGCACAGCTTCATTGCTAACATCACCATGAAGTTTAATCATGACAACATGCAGTGTTGTCTGTTTACTGCATTTTTGTCACAAGAAGAGCCAAAGAAGATTTTTCAGGCTTTAAATGACCCAAGCTGGGTTGAAGCCATGCAAGAGGAGCTCTTACAGTTTGACATACAAGAGGTTTGGATTCTAGTAGATTGTCCCAAATGGGCAAGGCCCATTGGGACAAAGTGGGTACTCAGGAACAAAAAGGATGAAAGGGGGATAGTTGTCAGGAACAAAGCAAGACTGGTGGCACAAGGGTATACTCAGGAAGAAGGAATTGACTATGAGGAGGTATTTGCTCCAGTTGCCAGGATTGAAGCCATTAGATTATTCCTTGCTTATGCTTCATTTATGGATTTCACTGTTTTTCAAATGGATGTAAAAAGTGCCTTTCTATATGGAACCATTGATGAAGAAGTCTATGTTATGCAACCTCCAGGGTTTGAAGACCCAGAACATCCAGACAAAGTTTACAAGGTAAAAAAGGCTATGTATGGACTTCACCAAGCTCCCAGGGCCTGGTATGGTACTCTCTCTAAATATCTCTTAGATAATGGCTTTAGCAGGGGGAAGATTGATCAGACCCTGTTCACCAAGAAACAAAAGGGTGACCTTCTGCTAGTACAAGTCTATGTTGATGACATCATCCTTGGATCCACTAACTCTATGCTTAGTAAAGAGTTTGCCAAATTGATGCAGGATAAATTTCAAATGATTGCCATGGGAGAGCTAAACTTCTTTTTGGGGTTACAAGTTCAGCAGCGGAAAGATGGGATATTTATCTCACAAGACAAATATGTGGCTGAGATTGTGAAGAAGTTTGGCATGTCTGATGGAAAGAAGGTGTCCACACCAATGGACAAGGATCATCCATGGGGTAGAGATGGTCCTGGAAAGCTTATAGATGTCAGGAACTACAGGTCTATGATTGGGTCTCTCATGTATCTCACAGCTTCAAGACCTGACATCATGTTTGCAGTTTGCTTATGTGCAAGATACCAGGTGGCACCAACAGAGTGTCACTTATTTGCTGTAAAAAGAATTTTTAGGTATCTAAAGTGCCATCCAACCTTAGGACTTTGGTATCCCAAAGAGTCACCATTTGAGTTGATATCTTACTCAGATAGTGACTATGCTGGTGACAACAATGATAGGAAGTCTACAACAGGGGGATGCCAATTTTTGGGAAGCAGACTTATATCTTGGCAATGTAAGAAGCAGACTATTATGGCCACATACACAACTGAAGCTGAGTATGTAGCAGCTGCTGCATGCTGTGGTCAAGTACTTTGGGTTCAAAATCAACTGCTTGATTATGGGTATAACTTTCTTAAAACCAAGATATTTATTGACAACAACAACACCATTTGCATTATTAAGAACCCTGTTTTTCATAGCAAAACAAAACATATTGAAATAAGACATCACTTTATCAGAGATTGTTTTGAGAAAGGACTAATTGTCCCTGAGAAAATTGATACAGAACTTAATGTTTCTGATCTTTTAACAAAAGCTTTTGAAGTGGGGAGGTTTCAGTACTTGGTTGCAGGTATTGGCATGGTTACTCCCTAAAAATTGATGTCTATTATGTCATGTATATTCAGTGTTGCTTTACTGCTGTTGTTGTATAGCTGTTAGTCAATTTTTCCATCACTTTTTATTCCACTGCTTTTGAACACAGATTCCCCTGCTGGGGGTTCATTCCCCTGCTAAGAGAGTTTTTCTCTTTAAACTGGGTTTGTTCTTTTTAAAAGTGGTTATATGTGGTTTTAGACTAACAATGCAGAGTTCCATATGGTGCATACTATTCTCATTGGTGAATCAGGTATATGCTCTATGTTTAAGGGGAGGTTAGGTCACACCTTTAGGACTCAGGGTATCCTTAGGATGCTCATATATGATCTTAGATCATATCCATTGGTGAGTAAGGGTTCAGGGTGATGAGGACTTGCTGCAAAGCTTGTTAGAACTCTGAAACCTTGAGGCACTGTAATGGGCACTTGCACTTCTCTATCAAAACAGCTTGCTGTTCAGGTACAGATGTGTGGTACACATTGCCAAGACTAACTGACCATAGGTAAGGGAAAAGGTAGGGATGGTGACTAGGGTATGCATATTTTCTTGGGTTGACCAGGTGCAGTGTGACTTATGTGTTGACTTTTTGTGCTTAGACCTTGCTGAATAGAGGACTCTTGAGTTTCTATGTATCTATCTTGTGTATACGAGTGTGTGCATTAGAGCAGAGCTAGTTAGCATTGGTCTCTCCATGACTAGTCTAATACCCCTAAGAAAGTTTCCCCTGCTTTCACCTTTTGCTTCCCCTTCTTTCATATCATTCCCCTGTTTGACCATTGACCGACAATACCGTTACCCTGTTCATAGCCGTTGGGCCCGCTTGCACAAATTTTGGTTACGGAATATTCTATTTTTTTTAAAAGATATTTAAGGCGCTTTCTTCGTTGATTGGTAATCTTTACTTCATTATTTCAAATAAATTACTTTTTATCAAGATTTATCTTTGATATTTTTGCAATTTGAAAATTTGGTCCAATCACAACTCTTCAATTCGCCTATAAAAACTTAATTCCCTTCACAAGCAGGTCCATCTCTCTCTCTCGACTTAATCCCACCTACCTCACACCTTTATAAACCTTCAAAATATTTTCAAACTTTATCATGCCTCTCAAAATTGCTGCTAATCATAATCAAATCGCTTTATTACATGATGAACCAATAGAGTTTGTTGATGCTGTGGCCTTTCTAAAGTCCTCGTATTTTAGAGTGGCCCTTCTCATCAACCCTAGAATTTATACCTCACACATTCAGCAGTTCTGGTCTAAATCCATGACCAAAACAGTGAATGGAGAGGTTACAATTCAAAGCACTATAGACGGTCATCCCAAGGTGATTACACTTGCCTCCATCAGGGACAATCTTCTTCTTGATGATGAGGATGGGATAACCAACCCATCTGAGGATGAAATCTTTGAGGGTCTTGTTAAATTGGGGTACACTCTTTCTAAAGACCAAAAATGTAAGTTTGCTAAAGGTCAGTTTGCCCCTAATTGGAAGTATTTGATTCATACAATTTTGCAATGTTTGTCACCAAAAACCACTGCTTTCAATGAATTTGGTAGTGAGATGGCTTCTGCCCTGATCTGCTTAGCAACAGGGAGGAAGTATTGTTTTTCTCAAATGATTTTCAAGGGGATGGTTAAAAATGTTTCAAGCAATTCAAAGTTTTGTATGTACCTAAGGTTTATAGAACTTCTGCTGAATATGAGTGATCATGGTCCAATTAAACACAAAAACTATTTTTCAGCAACCAAGCATACCACCAAACTATTCACCACCCTTCTTGCACCATCACCATAGTTTTCTGGCAGGTCCATTCCACTCACTTCAATTATGATGCAACAAATCAGACAGGAAGAAGCCAAGAATCAAACAGCTAAACACAAACCTTCTGATTCCCTTGCCAAGAAACTACACCCTTCCAGTTCTCTACCCCCTGCTGATCCACAACATGAAAGGCAATCTAAATCCAGGTTTGCCAGGTCTCCCTTGTCTGGTGAATCTTCACAAGCAGCAGAGAGGAGAGTCTCCAAGGGTTTGGAGCAAACTAAGGGTTTGGCTGCCACTACTGTTTCATCCTCAAGGGGTGAGCAAGATAGTGACACCATCAGTAAGTCCTCTCCCTCACTCCATGATATCCAAAAAGGGGAGAAATCCCCTTCTAGGGTTGAGAGCAGCATGAAACCTATGACTAATTTGGAATTGACGAATATGTGCATGAGTCTGAAAAGGCAGAATGCACAACTTGTACAAAATGTCAAAAAGCAAGGTCTGGTTATCAATAACTTGGAAACCAGACTTGCTACTCTTGAGGGGAGGAGAAAGCCCAGACTTATCATATCCACAGATGCGGATGCTTCTAAAGAGGAGGAAGTTCTAAATATAGAAGAGTCTACTCAGTACTATTCATATCCTGGTGGTGTACATGGAAAGATAACAAGTGCTGAGAAAGGGATTGAGAAAGGAAGTGCTAATAAGGGAAGTGATAAAGGGAGTGCAACTAAAGAGATTGCTCAAACATTGCTAACTATGGGCAATCAAGAAGAAGCCCCTGCTTCAAAAGTTTCCCCTGCCATTGCTGATCCCACTGCTGTAAGTCGTTCCCCTGCTAAGCCTATTACTTAAACTTTTGTTAGAAAGAACAGAAAGCAACCAGCTCAGAAGGGAATTACTATCAAAGAACCTGCATCTAAAGTTAAACCAACACCAGCAGTGGATCCAAAAGACAAAGGAAAAGAGATCATGGTTGAACAGCCCAAGAGAAAATACAAGCATAGAACTCCTGAACAGCAAAGGGCTCAAGAAGCACATGATGCACAAGTCGCTCGCAGGCTACAACAAGAGGAGATGGATATGCAGGATCAAAGAATGCAAAATATGAGGCCTAAAGATATGCTCAAGCAGGTTGAGATTATGCATAGAGCTGGATGACAGGGTGCCTCATGTTGGAGAATTTCTTGATCAATGGGAGAAGGAGTTAATAAATGCTCCTTTGGAAGACATGTATGAGTTGACTTGCCTTGTTTACAAATATCAAACTGAGTATCTGGAAAGGAGGGAAAATCAAATTCAGAGAGAGAAGTATTTAACTTCTGAGAAAGGGAAACTTGAACACTACAAAGTTTTGCTCAAGAGACATAAGAAGTGGAAGATTGGATGACTATGAATTCTCCTGAGGAAGCTGAGTATCTTAGGAGACAAAGTGAAATGTTACAGAAAGCTAGGGAATCCAAGAAAAGAAAGGCTGAAGGAACAACTTTGGAAACTACACAAGCAGGTGCATCATCCCAAGCAGGTGCATCATCACAAGCAGGGGCATTACATCAAGCAGGTGAAAGTTTTCCAGGGATTGAGAAGTCTGTACTTAATGTACAAAGAGCAGCCAAAAGACTCAAGAGAATGGAGAAGGTGGGCACAGTTACTAAGGAATCTCAACGGCCTTCAAATGATGAAATTGATAAATAGCTAATTCTGTAGGAAAGTGATGATATCTCACCTAGTGAACTTGGAAAGAAGTTTGCTATCATAGAGTATGCTGTTTATGAACATAAAGGGAGGACTTGGTGGAAGCTTACAAGAGCTGACAATACAGCACAAACATTTCTAAGTCTAGATGACATGTTTCAAACCTTGGATAGTGAGGACTTAGAAGATCTGTGGAAATTTTTGAAAAAGACTTTTGCTGCAAAACCTCCTACCATGGATGGTGTGGAGAAGGATTGGGTAATCTGGGAGTGCATGCATAGGATGTATGAGCATGAGTTATTTGATCCTATATTTGATGCAGTGAATAAAGGAGATTTGTTGTATTGGAAGCTGTTTACCAATTCTGGGGTCTATGAGGTAGCAATGGAAGGAGTAAGTGTGTACTTGATCAATCATCGTTATTATCCCTTCACTCAGGAGACCTTGAAGAAACTAGCACAGGCTAACTTGATTGTAAATGCTAAAACGCCTGTTGCTTATGATATGGTAAGAATGATGCATAGTCAGATTTGGCCAGAAAGTTTGTAAGCATCCTCATCAACTAGGATTTATTCAGAAACTTGTCTTTAGGGGAAAGCACAAGTTTAGGGGAGGATTGTTGGGAATAAATCTATGCATACTTTTTACCCCTGCTAGTTGATTATCCGTACCCCTGCTAGAGTAAGTTCCCCCTGCCAAATAACAAAGGCAGGGGGATTGGTTCCCCTGCTGAAGTCAAAGGCCCTGCCGTCAGAGATAAACTTGGAATTGATTTTTACGCGTTTTTGTTACTACTCCTTAATACTTTCCAAGTTTGTTAGTAGTGATCTTGTACGTGAGTCCTTATGCCTATAAAAGGACTCACTAGGTTAGCATCCAAAGTGTGTCTTTCTCTATTGTCTTTCATTATCATACTTTAAGGTTTTGTAAACCCTAATACCATTTTAGGGTATTCGTATATCATTGATATATTAAAGTTCAACGTTTGCTTCAATCATATTGTTCTTGTGCTAAACATTATATTCCGCATCTTGTTTAGTTACTTTGCTTTGCAAAGTTTCTCTAGTGTTAGATTGAATACTTTCTTTCTATCACAACCCTTAAACAAGCTATTAAGGTTTAAGATCTGAGTTTGGGATCAACACGGTTGAAAACTTGGAGCCTAACGATGGCAAGAGCCCGGAATCAGAAGGACAACATGATACCAGTGGCACGTCAGGGAATGTTCACGAGATCTCTTTTGATGACACCTTACCCGTTTATGACGAAGAGCCTACAAACATGGTACAATGTAATGTTGTTTATGATGTATATGCTGATGACATGCCGCATATTGAGCATTCTGAACCTAATTATGACAAACATGGGATGGAAAAGAGTGATCGAAATACGACTTCTGATTCATCCGATGTGAGTCATAATGGGGGAGAAAGTGTTCAAAATGCTAAATATCATGATAATTGTCTTATAACTGCTTCATTGACTGCTTCTGATTCCAAGATTAGAGAGCTAGAAACAATTGTATCTCAACAATCAAAAGATCTTGAGGATGCCAAATTATAATTTTCTAAGAAAACAGACAAATTTGAAACATACTTTGAAAAACTTGAAAAGTCAAACGTTGTTCTTGAAAGAAAATTGGATCAAACTGTTCTAGATTCTAAAGCTGAAAAGGATAATCTTTTGAAACAAATTAAGTTGCTTGAATCTAAGTTGGCATCCCAAGATGAACTGCTCAAAGAGAATGAGACTTTAAAGGCTCAAGTTCAGGAAAAGGTCTTTGCTATAGTTGCGTTGAAAAACGAATTGAGGAAAACTAAAGGAACTAGTGTGGATACTAAGCTTGAAAAACCATCAATCTTGGGGAAACCGCCTCAAATTCAGTCGGTTAGACAACCTACTGCATTTAGATCTGAGCGATCACAATCCTCGAGACGCGACTTGCCTCCCAAGTTGATGTGGTTCATCTTTCTAGACCAGTCACTCCAGCAACTAGGCCTAATGTGACTAAATCAGCTCTAGCTAGACCTAATCACATGATCGCCTCTAGCTTCTCTAAAAATACCAAGACTACGTCTAGAACTATTTCAAATGACGTTTGCCATAAATCTGGTCTTAGGGAAGCTAAGCAAAAGACACATGTAAGAGATATCAATGTCCAACCTAGTCAGATGCCTTCTAGATTACCCAACACTGCTAACCGTAGCATGTCATCTCCTAGGAGCATCGATCAATCATCTAGGAATTACTCGGACATTAAATATGCTACTTGTAAAACATGTAGAAAATGTGTCTTTACGGCAAATCATGATTCTTGTGTCAAGAAATTACTTGATGAGGTGAACTCTCGTGCTAGACTTAAAACCCAGTGGATAGCTAAAATCAAACCCATCGGTAAAGTTTGGCGCCCCACTGGTAGAACATTCACTCTTATAGGAAACGAGTGCCCTTTAACTAGGATAGTCTCTGATTCTACTAAGACTACTAGGGAGGAAATTGATAGAGATGATACTTCACTTAAGCCTAAACTTAAGGTTTTCTATAAAAGGAAACGCTTGCCAGCTAAGACAAGTGAATCATCTACTCAGGTCGCCTCTGACACAAGTCAAGCCAACTGTGAACCCCCACGTGCTTCTATAATTGATATCGCTAACCCATGTCAAAGCATACAAATTCCTAATGAGAATGCAGGTACCAAAGTTGATGTTCCAACAGAATGAAGCGGTCCAATCATTGTATATCGTTCAACTAAGGACACTCTCAGAGTTTGGTTACAAAAGAAGCAGATATCGTAGAAACAAGCGTCTCAGGGGATTCACGGTTAAGCTTACTATAAGGCTTATAAATAAATCACAGTCTGTAACCCGTTCTTCAAAGAAAGGGAAGTTTATCTCGCAACGATAACTTACCCTCAAAACGAGAAATTAAATTTTCTCTGACACGAGCTTCCGATTAAAACAATTCAAAGGTTTTAAGCTCGTGTATAGGACTTATAGTCACATTACAGACTATAACTCGATCTTCAAAGAAAGGAAAGTTTATCGCCGATGATAAACTTATCCTAACAACGAGAAATTAAGTTTTCTCGGGCATGAGCTTATATCGAAAACATTCCAAGTTTTTAAGCTCATGCATAGATGACTTACAGTCACATCACAGACTGTAACTCGTTCTTCAAAGAAAGGAAAGTTTATCGCCGATGATAAACTTATCTTTACAACGAGAAATTAATTTTTCTCGGGCATGAGCTTTTATAAAAAACATTCCAAGTTTTTAAGCTCATGCACTATGGCTTATCGTTAAATATCAGACGATAACCCATGCATCAAAGAAAGGAAAGTTTATCGCCGATGATAAACTTATCCTTACAATGAGAAATTAATTTTTCTCGGGCATGAGCTTATATATATAAAAAAACATTCCAAGTTTTTAAGCTCATGTACAATGACTTACAGTTAAATGTCAGACTGTAACTCGAACTTCAAATAAAGGAACTTTTCCTCATAACGAAAAATTAACCTTTCTCGGTCATTAGCTTTCCGTTAAAACAGTCAAAGTTTTCAAGCTCATGAAAACGACTTCTAAGTAAATGTCAGCTTAGGACTCGTCCTTCAGATAAACGGAAAGTTTATCGCTGATGGTAACTTATCCTTACAACGAGAAGTTTACAACTTCTCGGACTTGAGCTTTCCTAAGATATTCCAAATCTTAAGCTCAAGTAATTGGTTTTCAAAACTTTGAACACAATTTTTCAATAATTTCTCAAAAGGTTTTTCTAAATCTTTCAAAATTGTGTGTTCAAAATCTTTTGATAAAAAGAGCATGTCTTCTGGAATCGATAATATTTACGAACCTAGAAATGTCATTCAATAATGACACGGGGTTGTAAATAAAGTTCGAGCAGAAGTTTAAACGATTTAAAACATGCTCAAAATGGTTTACTATTATTTCTGATAGTAACCCGCTTTTCACAATGAAGTCAAGCATTTCACCGGAAAGCTTTGACTTCAGAATCTGAAGTTATCAACTCCATAATCCGAAGTTCGTTGCAATTGATATCTACATACTAGACGATGCGACTACTCAAACTATGACTACAGCTCTTTAAGTAAAACACGGGTCAACAATTGAGGGGGAGCAATTGTCAAGCGTTCAGACTCTTCGATGCCGAAAGTGCCAATGTTCACAAGTTGGTGTCAAGACAACGATATTAATTGTCCATGTGGTGTAAAGGAGAAGATAATTTCAGAAGTTACGAGGAAGACCAACGTCCGCAGACAAGAACCACGTGATCTTATCACATGATGTTCTCATCATTTCAGGTCCTAACTCGTATACTATAATCTTGTGAATTCATTATTATATATATGTGATCTTTGCTCGTGAATATTATTATTTGTGAATCAAGTGCACCCTTATTAATTTGAGGGGGAGCTTGTCAAAATTCATGAAGATAAATGGATTTAATCGGTTTTGCATTTTTCTTCCCAAATTCTTCTTAAAACATCATTAAATCAATTGATATTAAAAACATCGATTGGGTTAATATTTTTAATATGGGGGAGAAAAATATGATTTAATGTGTCTCAATGGTTTGACTTAATGTGTTGGCTCATCCCGACATGTGCGAAATGTTTTTGAATATCGTGGCATATGTTAAGGGGGAGCAAAATAGATTTTATATTCAAATGGATTTCATGGTGACGTTACTTACCCATACCCCATCTTAATTCACGACGGTGACAATTGTGGTGACATAAGGATGGTAGGATAGGTTAAAGTCCAATGATTCCTCTAGAACCGGAGGAATCTTCCCAAGGACATTCCATAGCTAGAAATAAAAGTCATTAGGAAAGATGGAGAAAGATTGTGAACGTAGCTGAATGCCGACCAAGTACTTAAGTTAGCACTGGAACAATCACAACAAGGTGCTAGTTATGACGTATTGGTAAGCATTGAAGGGATTGAAGAATGAAAAAGAATTGTAAAGATAAAGGGTGTAAAGAAAGTAGCTCTCCTTACAACTTAGGCAGAAACCGGGTCAATTCATATGCTATTGAGATCATTTTTATGATGCTCGATATTGAAGATAGACATCATGGACCCAGTGATGCAATGCACAACCCATCCTAGCTAACTCAGATATCTCTCAAAAGATATTTGTTTTAATCAAACAGAGACAACGCATTATCTATTGATTTATTCACTCCGAATAAATTGGTATTGAAATGGTGGCACTCCTCTCCAGCCTCCGATCACTAAAATCCAAAATGCACGATTGAGTCTAGAGCCATTTGAGATCATCAAATATCTCATTAGGACACATTTTCATTATTCTTTGCTTGTTCACACAATGTGAAAAGTAAGAAAGATATCAAGAGTCCTACGCAAAATCTTCATGATCTTGCCTGAACATCCGAGTAATACGAAAGTATTTACAATGAAGATGGAAATCCTTCTTGAGCGAACATCAAAAAGCTCATGGTAGGTAACTTGTGCGATTCTTTATGAATCAAACTTGTGATAACTGGAAAGCAACAGTTGTTTAATTCTTAATTGAATTTAAACACGTTCCAGGCCTCTACGCAATATCTTAGTGATCTTGCCAGAACACTCAGAGTGATACCTTAGTGTTCACAGTGATGAGTGGAAATCCTTCTAGTGTTAACCTCAAACAGCACTTGGTAGGTAACTTGCAAGATTCTATACGAATCAAGCTCGTGACAACTGGAAAGCAACGATGGCGCAGTTCTTAATTGAACTTCACTTGTTCCAGGAACATGAATTGACGGCTTCAAATCATGCGGATAATATTATCCAAATGATTCACTCTTTACGTTTGCAGTCAGCTTTGGACGTTCAAGTAAAGAGAACAGGTTTACCCGCGAAATCTTGTCAAGGATGTTCTTTATTGAAACTACCTGCCACAAGTACGGTATTTAATATCGTCCAACGGTCTTCACCGACCGGAGGTAAAATGCTACCGAATTAGAATGAAATGTTCAAGGCCATTTCATCCGTGTATATGGTTTGTTGCTAACTGTCTTATGCAGCGTAACAAGAAGGTGGCATTGCGGTGTATAATCCAGAAGAAGTCGTCACCACATGCTTATACTACATACACTTAGTACTTCAACAAATTCAAGAAAGTCTTAAGGTCAAGTCTTCCGCTGTATCAAACTCTGAAGCTTTCAAGAATTATAAAGGTATAAGTATGTGGAACATGAAGTCACGAAGAGGCGAATATCACAAGTGATGAATGCACAAGGTCAAGGCAAGGAAACATGCTCAAGACTTAAGTCAAAGATCACATCAAGCATATTCACAAGAACAAGATCGAAGACTCAAGCATAGATGCTAGGTTTAAGATTTTGTAAAAAGATGTGACCTCCCTTAGGGGGAGATTGTTGGAAATAAGTTTCTCCAATAAAGTCTCGGTCACATCTTAGTTAGCATAGATCACGAGATATAGAATATTTAGAACTTTGTCTCTTGGAGCGACCTCCCTTAGGGGGAGATTGTTGGAAATACGTTTTACGTATTTATGAAGGATCGGTCGCTCCAACGATATATTAATGTATTGGGCTCGTGATCTAGTTATTTATCATATAGTCCATATAGCCCACATGTAGGGTGGGCTATATATACCCCCTCCTAGCATGTTAGGAGGGGTTGGTGATTACATTTTACATTCAATCAATCTTTACTTTCTTTCTCTACTTTTCTCCCTTCTCTCCTTTCTCTCTCTGCACCCTCATCTCTTCATCTATCTTCTTCATCTTATCTTTTATTATTATTAATTAATCCATACATCAAATCCATCTAATCAATCATGTAGAATAGGCCAAGATTAACGTAGACCTTCAATAACTTTGATAAAGTCCCCCTACACTTAATATAAACATTGTCCTCAATGTTTAAGCATGTGGGAGTAAACTCCCCTACACTTAGGACATTGTGCACTTTGTTTAAATCTAGCTAAGGAAATGACAACTAAAGTGATTCCTATTTTAATATTGAAAAATATAAAATAGAGAATCAAAAGAGTTTAGGATAGAACCGGGAAGACGGAAACACGGAATCACGGGTCGTCAAAAGTCATCAAGAATGTGTCTTTGAAGCTCTAATCGCTGCACATGATAAGAAAGAAAACAAGAATCCAACGGGGCTCCCCCTACACTTATGCTGAAAACAGATAAAGATAGACAATCGGGTTGCCTCCCGAAGAGCGCTTGTTTTTGTTAACCGAGTCGCGAGCCTGACTCGTCCCCGAATTAAATGGTCCATGGGGAAGCCTCGAATGTAATACCGGGATCAAAGACCTTTTCCTCGTTCCCGGTTGACATCAACAAAGGGGGGGCGGGAGGATAAGTCTTAAATGGGAGAAAAGTCCTTTCAACATACAAAAAGTATGTGAAGTCGTGAGCCACGGGAGGTGGGGTGGGTAAAGGAATCAAATTGTCATCCCCCAAAGACAATTGATGCTCAGAAGGCGGCAAAGCCGTAAGGTTAGCAATCATATAATAATCAATGTCACCTCCCGGGTCAAAGCACTCATCCTCCGTAATAGTGGCTAAAGGAGTGGATGAAAGGTGCTCGGGAGGGGGACTTGGGACAATACCTTCCTACAGCAAATTATCAAAAATAATATCCCCCTCCGTGTCATCATCATCAATACCCGGAGGTATTGAGTGAATGTCGATTTCTTCTAGCAATGAGTCATTATCTTCAATGGGAGGAATAGATGGAGGTAAAGACTCGGAGAGAGGAGGAGAAGTCAACTCTTCGATTTGAGCAATAAGAAGATTAACTTTTCGTAATCTGTCGCGAAGAATCACGTCTTCCACCTCATCTACAAGAGCAAGTTCATCGGTGAACTTCTCGTAAGTCGGAGAGAATAAATCGTCAACGCCCGCATCTCCCGGTGGAGATTGAGAAATTTCAAAAGTGAAATTCTCATAGCGTGGAGAAAAATCATCATCATTAGGATCGTCCTCTTCCGTAAGAGCAACGTCTTCCTCAGACTCCATAGCATTAGGCATGTCACAAACCTCATCATCAAAGAATTTATAGAGACCAAAATCACTAATCTCACTCAATGAATCACCATCCTTAGACGGATTAGGAATATCGGGAGTAGGAGTAGCAACTTCAGAAGATGGGTCGAGAGCGTAGACATCATCGTCGTCATCATCATCATAATAGACGGGACCATTCCAATTAGGAGTGACATAGTCGGCTAACTCTTCCTTGATAACCTCCACATCTTTAAGAAGCTCATGAAGCAAATTTTGTTGTTCATCTTCCCGAGTATGTTCAATTAAACCAATTCTATCCCACGCTGTAATAAAAAATTTTGGTGTAGAAAAGAAAGGAAAACGACCAAATTGGCTCAAAAAGGTGTTGGTGGATTTCAAGATTTCGTCACCATCAAGCAAAGGTTGCCTTTCCTGATGCAAGTCAGCTCGGATTTGAGCTAAACTTTCTAGAACATCATTCAAAGTAGTGAGTTGTTGGTCAAGACTAATTTGCTGAGAGGATTGATGATTGAGGGTGTGATGTGGGGGCTCAAAGTTATACACACTGGGATGATAGCACGGAATTTTCTCAAAGACCTTCGACGGATCACAAGAAGAAGCATCGTGAGGGCCCCCACAAATATAGCACCACACGTATGGAGAAAAACCGGGTGCGTCATGTGGAAAGCTATTACCATTTTCATAATTGTAATCCGGTTCTTGCCCGTGACCATACGGGTATCGAACCGGGCACGAAACATGCCAATGAGAATTGCTTCCACAATACATGCAATAGGGAGGAGTAAGTTCATTAGAAGTAAAGGATGAGTTAATCGAATTACACGATGGACAAAATCCTATTTGTGAATCGATGGAAATGGGAGGAAGGTCTCTTCCGCATCGCTCGCATGAACACCATTGACATGATTCGCCCCCATATAGTCGTCTCCAACACCCGAGGCAATGGACATAAGAATCCATAAAGAAAAATAGATAAGCAAGAAGAATATTTTTGGTGCAAAACTTTGAAAAAGAAATGCTTTTTATGATTTTTCAAATGTTTTTGGGATTTTTTGAAAATTTTGGACACGAAAAATAACGTTCACGAGTGAACGGATCCCAAAAGCCAACGTGTCTCTCACAAAAAACCGTTAATCTTCACGAAAAGAGCCGGCAGCGGCGCCATTTGAAATTAAGATTTTGCTAGTTGAAAAAGTTCGTTTTCTCGGTGTCTAATAGAATTGATTTCTGGTTAAATGTGTGACTCAGTTGTTTTTAGGTGAAAACAAATGTTGTGTCGTTGTAGTAAAATTAAAAAGTGCAAAGACTTTAAAGTAAAAGGCCGGTAATTAAATCTAAAACTAATTAAAACTTAAATGGTGCAAAATTAAAACTTTTTAAAAGAAAATTAATTAAAAGACTTAAAATTAAAGCGTGACAAAAAATTAAATATGACAAAGTATTAAAAATGTAACTTAAAAATCAAACAAAGCAAAATATAATTCCAAGCTCAAACCATCGGAATGTTACTCAGATCGGAATGCTGTCACGACACCCATCGGAATCCAGATCGGAATGTGCCATCGGAATCTATCTATCGGAATAATTGAAAATGCTATCTATTGGAATAACGAAACTGTAATCTGTCGGAATGACAAAATTGTAATTT
Organism: Glebionis coronaria; assembly: GCA_025667525.1. NCBI lineage: Eukaryota > Viridiplantae > Streptophyta > Magnoliopsida > Asterales > Asteraceae > Glebionis > Glebionis coronaria. The sequence goes on along the minus strand of CM046882.1, from coordinate 67,656,583 downwards.
ATCGGAATGACACTTCAGATCGGAATGTTGCTCATTAAATTTGGGCAGCACTTCGACTTAAAATACCTCAAGAGCCGTCGCAATCCCGATCGCAATGTGCGATCGGAATCTTGATCGGAATGAGGGGGTTGTTTCAGATCGCAAAGCCAGATCGGAATAGGCCGTGGCAATGTGAAATCCCTTGATCCAATTCTGTCACAATCGAAATGTGGAGAAGTCGAGCTGTCGCGATGTGCCAAATCCCTCACTTTCTGATGGATGAATATATTCGCAATAAGCACAAGCTAAATAAGCTACACTAATAAGCTGAATTCAAAGACTTGAATAAAACAGAAATAAAATGAGACAATAAGCAACAAAGTTAAAAGCTTTTTCAAAACACAAAATTAAAAAAATTAAATAAACAAACTTTTAGAAAGATTGAAACTTTTTAGAAAACTTAGAAAAACAAATAAGCTAAGTACAAAACAAGCCAATAAGATTGTCAAACTTATAGCTTATCTCATACGAAAACTTAGATAAAAGTAAAAAGGTGAACTTTTTAATAAAATAAGCAAAGAGATTAAGTAATTTCTTGCTTAATCCGAATTTAAACAAACCAAAAACAAGAGAAAGGTAGAACGAGAATGATAAAATGAAACTTGATCAAAGGTAAATGAAGATTGAACACAAAATTAAGGAAACTTACTTGTAATTAAAGGTATTAAAAGTGCAAGACAATTAAGTAAAAGACATCAATTTAAATTGCAAGTAATTAAATGGTGGAAGAACTAATTGTCACTATTAGCCAACAAGAATGAAATTAACACTAATGATCTATTTATAGGGGAGGAGGAGGATTAGTGGAAGCTTCTTCCTCTCTTTCTTCTTTCTTTAATTATCATTTAGTCCTTGTCTTCTTAATTCTTCGACTTTTGTCTCGGGATTAATAAACTCGTCTTTGTAATTTCTTCAATAGATTAGACTTGAGTTCTTCGGCTTCTAGTAAACTTCCATCTTTTGACTTTTTCTTCGATAAATCTTCAGAATTGGTCTTGGACTTCCGTTCTTTTTGCACTCTTGATTTCTTGACTTCGTCTTTTGTCTTTTTTCTTCGATAAAAGCCCGTGAAAGCCCTGTTTTCTTCCCTTTTAACATTTTGATCCTAAAATCACAACAAAAACATAAACCACGCATAATTCCGACATTTACGACATAGAATACAAGTTTTGGCCTGGTTATTATTGTAATTAAGTGGTAAAAGGATGGGTGTTTCCACACCTATCAGTGACCAATGTTGAGAGTCTTTTGCTGCCGATTAATGTTGAATGTAATCTCTAAAGCCGACTTGTCTTGTGCAGACTCCAAAATTCGTGCATGTATGTGTCTGGAACTGACGCCGTAGCCCGTAATGCGATTTTTATTGGTTAGATGTCGAGCATATCCATGTCAACTTTGAATGCTGGTTGGATTGGATCAAAATCCTCCTTCAGTCTCACATTGTATTCTACGAATGGAAGTTGGATTGCCATTGGTACAAGTGCAAGATCGAGTGCGCGTTGCCGATCCTCGGTGATAGACATGGTTCTTGCTCAAGATAAGACATATACAAATGATACACACATATATATATTATCTCATTATACATGTTAACCTTATCACAGCAAAACATAGCATATCTAAACCTTTGAATACACAAAATACAACTGATACAATTATTTTGCAAAATTTTCACCTTAGTTTGCAAAAAGACTTAGGGAAAATTTTTTTGAAATAGAATTATTCATCATTTCGTAGTTTTTTAACTAGTCATTTCGCAAAACTTTATGTTAAATTTCGTAATAATTCTTTACTCAATCTCACAAAAAATTTATGTTACTCAATCTCGCAATAAATTATATACTCAAACTCGCAATAACTGTTATCATTAATTCTCGCAATAATTTATATACCTCAATCTCGTAATGAAATTTTTTTACTCAATCTCGCAACAAATTTTTATCTTAATCTTACAATAAACTGATAACTCAGTCTCACAATAATCAAAATTTTGCCAATCTCGCAATAATACAAAATGTGCCAATCTCGCAATAAATTTTTATTTGCCATTCTCGCAATAACTAATGAGGCCAATCTCGGAATAATAATTTATCTGCCAATCTCACAATAACTAATAAGGCCAATCTCGCAATAATTAAAAAACATCCCATCTCGAAATAATTTATTTCCGTAATAACTGATGCTATCTGTTAGTTTATCTCGTAAAATTTTTTAAGATGGCCATTTTCGATTCTAGAATCGATTTAAGTACAAAATTAAGCATGCCCAATCTTAATAAACCCTATACAACCAAAACCCCTGTATCAATTTGATGATTCGAGACACAAAATATTCTTGAAAACCTAACTAAAGGTATTTGGGTTTTGAGATCAATTAGGTCGCGGTAGGTTAATTAAAAGGGATGGTTATACACAAAATTAAGAAACGAACAACTTTTATTTGATACCTTATGTGTGAATCGAGGTGAAAAATGCAAGATTAAAGTTTCTTGGTGTTCAACAATGGCGGAAAGTTGTGTGTTTTTGTGTTTCTTGTTTGTAACGAAAGGGGGGGGGGGGGGGGGGAGGGGGAGGTTTGACCAAGTCAAAGATTTTTAAAAATTGCACTTTAGGCCCTCAACTTTCTATCTATGTTTATCTTGTTTTAACATGTTTTCCCAAAAACCCATTATCTCTTTTTCACAAAAAACGCACATAAAAATACATCACGCAAAGCAGAGATCTTGTTCCTAAGGCACGAAATATCACATAGCACGTAGAGCACACACAACATATGATACGGCTTTAACCGTTTGATATTTTCTGAAAATCTTTTGAAGACCAATTTTCTTCAAAAGACGATTTGATATTTCCTCCCCCCTTAAACGATGACCCATTTTCTATTTAAAGTTCTGTAGTCATTGTTTAAAGAGTCAAATACCCAAGAAAAATATTTTTTGTTTAATGTTTTGAAGATACGAGTCTGGTGGCAATAAGATTTCTCTATTTTTACAAATAAATGCACTGAAGCGTACAATAATTTTTGTTAGACCAAGTTATAAAGTAAACTTGATCCCTTACATGGTTTTAAAGTAAACCATGCCCGAGAAAATTAATTCCCGTTGTGAACCAACGTTTTCCAAAGAAATACGTGACTTTAATATGAAAAGCGGGTTGCAGTCTGAAATAATTACAAGCCATGTTTTAATATATTTACAACGTTTATACGAACTTTATTTATGGCGCCGTATCAACTTTAATTCTAAGGCCGTAAATATTATCGTACTAAAAGACATGCCTTTTTTAAAAATATTTTTTGATTTTCTTGGTTTTTCTATTTTTATGGCTTTTTTTGGTTTTATATTTTTTATGGTTTTTATAGGTTTTATATTTGTTATGGTTTTTATAGGTTTTATATTTTTGTATTTTTCTATTTGATGATTAAATATATATACATATTTACAAGATCACAAAAGGATACTCGAGAATAGTTTACCACCACCATTTTGCAGCTTCATCTGCTAATTATTTGAGAGTCTCAGGAGATAATGATTTCATGCCCAGCTTGTCGGTCAGAAACTCGATTCGAGCTCGATCTAATGCCTTAGTGAAAAGATCCGCCAGCTGATACTCTGTGTTGACAAAATAAAGCTCGACTACTCCATTTTCTACTTGCTCCTTGATGAAGTGGTAGCGTATGTCAATATGCTTCGACCTGGAATATAAGCATAGCGCAATGAAACTTTTGTTATCACAGTACGTCGGAATCTTGTTGAATCCAAGACCGTAGTCGGTTAATTGTGACCTCATCCAAAGTATTTGAGTACAACAACCGGACATGGCTATGTATTCTGCCTCCGTACTTGATATCCAACTTATCTGCCTTTTGGATGCCCAACTTATCAAACGATCTCCAAGTAGTGCAAGCTTCCTGAAGTGCTACGTCTATTAACTTGACACCTAGCGTGATCCACATCTACATATGATGTTAGTGCAATAGAGGAGTCATTCGGATACCACAGACCACAATGAAGTGTTCCTTTAAGGTACCGAAAGATCCTTTTCACAACATGTAAGTGCTTTTCAGTAGGTCGAGCCTGATACCGGGCACACATGCATATAGCAAACTGTAAATCAGGCCTGTTAGCAGTGAGATATAGAAGGGTACCGATCATTTCACGATAAAGTTTAGGATCGATAGCTATCCCATCTCTATCCTCTTCTAACTTGGATCTCTCCACCATTGGAGTATCCACGGGGTCACAATTTTCAAAATGATACTTTTTTTTAAAGATTCTAGAGCATATTTGGATTGATTAATGAAGATGCCTCTAGGATTTCGAGAAATTTGTAACCCTAAGAAAAATGAAAATTTTCCCATCATTGACATGTCAAAATGTGTCAACATTATTTTCTCAAAAAGGCCGTATTGTTGAGTCATGGCAGTAAATATTATATCATCAACATAAATTTGTACTAGTATCATGTCGTTTCCTTACTTGAGAGTGAACAATGTTGGATCCACTTTGCCTTTAGAGAAGCCCTTCGAGATGAGGTATGATAATAGGAGATCTTACCATGCGCATGAAGCTTGTTTCAACCCATAGAGAGCCTTCTTAAGCTTGTACACATGATTTGGAAACTTCGAGTTCACAAATGCATTCGGCTTGCTTAGATAGACTTCCTCTCTGAATTCACCATTGAGAAATGCCGTCTTAACATCCATTTGATAGACGACCATATTCATATGAACGGCATAAGTGAGTAATAGTCGAATAACTTCCAATCGGGCAACGGGAGCAAAGGATTCTTCAAAGTTGATACCTAGTGCTTGTTTGTAACCACGAGCGGCCAATCTTGCTTTGTTCTTTAATATTCCACCCATCTCATCGAGTTTAATATTGTAGACCCATTGAAGGTTTATTAAAATCATAACAATTATATAAAACCCTAAACGAGATCAAAGCACATATAACGGAAGTAATTTAACAAGATCATAATAGCACAATTATAATTAATCGAATTAGGGTTACATACCTTTACGCAAAAGCAAATCCACAAGATGAAGAACGAATAACCAATTCAGGCTTATACCATATATCCCCAAAATATAGTCTAAAGTAAGACTATATTACGTTCTTGTACACACGTAATACAACGAGCTAACTGTGATTCTAGCACGTGTAAACCGAGCTTCAACATCAAGTGGAAAATCTACCCAACAACCCTAGAGAGGGGCTAGGACTAGATTATTGCTAATCCAAAACCAAAGGATAAAAGGAACCCTAAAAAGGGTGTTTTTTTTTCCTTTGGTGTTGATTGGAAGAAAGAAACCAAACAAACCAAACAACCCTAAGGTTTACGTTTGGTAGTTGATCGCAAGAAGAGAGAAAGAAAAATAACGAGTGAAGAATTATGAGGTTGAGGGGGTGTTTATATAGGCCTATTAATTCTTGTAGCCCAAGTAAAACAAATATAAGGAAACTTTTTCCTTCCCCTTTTGTGTCTCCACCGTCATTCACAAATACCCCTTAGGAGTGTTCCGGAACATTCCATTCTTTTTTCACTTTCTATTTATTCCACAACGATCGTTAATACTTAATTCTTGATTTATTTAACGATCGTTAAAGTTCTAGCTCGGTTTGATTTAATAAACATGAATATATATTTATTAAATAAATTAATAAATACAATAAATATATTAATTAAATAAATTAACTCTTTACGTATTGTGTGCAATCCCGTAATCTCGAGCTCGATCCTATCACACGACTATTAAATATAAGTCCATAAACTTAAAGCTCCCACTTGGACATATTTCGAATATCGTGATTACATTGACTAGCGTCTAGTTACACTAGCAATATCTCTAGTACAACTCGAGTAAGGTTTCATGGATAAAACCTTTAAATTATTCATCATTATTATTAGTATCATTTCGTTTCTAATACAACATTAATAAGGATATGGATCTTAGTCATTCTTTTCATTAACCATTTTGTTTCTCGTTCAACGGATTCACGTAAGATTACAAAACTTTTAAACATAAATTAGAAAGACTTTAAGTACGGCCATACAAACATATTACTAATCCCACGAGGGGCCCAACTGTATTAAACTTCAAAATATATTTGAAGGAAACAAATTCCATATTGACTATAAGAAAAACTTATGAATTTTGCAACACTTATGAAAGTAACCCTTATAGCTACCAGTTGCGTTTAGCGTTAGATTATTCCACACAAATGCACTAGATTCATATTTGTTTCCTGGTATCTCAGGTCCGAGGATAACTATTTATGATATACTTAATGACAAAGATCCATAAAGTATAATCATATAGCTGAGATAAGTTCAATATTCAATTAACTGAATATCATCCAAAATCAATCAATATACTTTCAAGTATACTCTATCGCAATTTTAAATTGTCTTAGTTTAATAATATTCCCATATTATTAATCGACAACGAAAATTTAGCATAACAATTTATTCATGTATTAAAACAAGTAAAATAGGATACAAAATTAAATAACAAGAATAAACGAAACCCAATCTTTATTCCGTTAAATAATAATGTCTAAACATCCTTTATCCAAATACTAAATAGATCAATGCATATAAAACATGGTTGATGCATCATGCCTCTAGTAGTGACCTTCACACTAGTTTGGCAAAGCATAAAACAACCAATCTTGACCTATTGGAATTTTGAGAATACTTTCTTCAATAATTCAATTATTGAAGTTTTTGCACATGTACATTCAAATAGTTTGATATTGCCACATGGTTCAAAAATTGTGAAACATCCTTGATCACCAATTTAAACTTCCAAAACTACATTTGAAGTTCAAAGTATTCTAATTCTTTAATGTATAATGCAACTTTAATCAACATGTCATCTCCAAAGATCCAATGACTAATATTGAGTGTTACCTCAATTATATCTTTTCAAGTTTTTGATAACTTGTCATTTAAAGATATAAATACGTTACCCTATTATGTAATTTTTGATTCCAACCAAACCTTCAAGTTTGCTGGTTATGATAATTTGCACAACTGTTGATAAATTACTCGTCTATAGAATATGGAAGCTGATCCAAGACAAGGATGTTATTCTATATCCAAACATATTCCTTCAGAATATTCATTACACAAGTTATTTTATAACTTTCAAATAGATTAATATATTCAAATCATCTTGCATTTTAAGCATGATATAAATACAACGTGATACATATGAAAATTCTCAAACCAGATTTAGATTTATTCATGTACTAAGTATCCATATAAATTTACTACATGGCATATTTATGTTTTATTTCCACCGTATAAATAAACAAATAAATTTATTTGTTCCAAGTTTATATCTTATTTTCTAAATTACCAAAGCAAAATTTCATTTCAAATCTAAACCAAATCAACATTTAATTTAAATGAAATTTATTTTCTTATATGTCTATTCGACATATAATTTAAGAAAGTTATCATAATGCTCCCAATAGCTTTTAGGAATACTCAGAAATTATCTTATTTCAAATTTAAATCTAATCTTCGATTTCAAATTAAACATAGGAATAATTTCCTAGATGCTTGCTTTTATCCATTCATTAATAATTGCACTTTGTACCTTTCCAAAGATTTAATTGAATTAATAAACTCCTTTCGATTCCTTAAGTCCGTGCTCAAGTAGTCATTCAAGAAAGAGTTCATACATATTCAATTTTGTCAATTAAAATATGACCACCAAAATATTTATATATTTAATGCATTTTGGAAAGAATATTCAATAACAATTAATTTACTTAAGTGTGATTAATAATCTATTCATAATACATATATTAAATATGTGTACAATCTTGTCAATTATAATTTTGACACAAGGATTTAAACCACCACAATGGCCGTTTTTACCTTTCTTTGATGAAACTTATCTTTAATTTCTAGTCAAACTATTTAAGATAAACCAAATCTAAATTGATTATCTTGTTTGGACAACATCTATAACATTCATATCATGAGTAGTTTACCCAAGTCAATATTTGGTAACAAATCATAACAATTATTTGTGACTCATAATTCTCAGCATATAAATCGCATATCCGAGATATCCTTGCAGACCTATGACTTAAATTCCTTCATCTTGAGTGTTTAGCATTTAGATGCCTACCTCATGATAATTACTAGTGTATTTCAGAAGATTTATGTATTTTGTAATTTTATCTTTCAAGATCAAAACTACCACTTTCTTTTAGTAACTTAAAGTTAATCTTTAAATACATAGCAAATAGATTAACACTCCAGCGTTGTCTATTTTGGGACTTTTACATAACACAATGACAATCCCTATCTCTTTATTTTCTAACAACCCACTTCATAAGTAGTTTAGCGAAATCCGAACTTCATTTAAGACATAATGTGATTCATCACACTCCATATATAATGGTATCTTATTAATCTTCTTTAGTTCAAGTCATACTCAACTTTCTAACCTTGATATCTTTTTGAAGAAAAGGAAGATATAGTTATCTTGAATCAAACATCACCATCATTTTGAGAGTTTGATTCTCCTAATGAGCATACCATAATAATGATGTATTTCATTTAGGGTTAATATTGTAAGTCAATCTAACAATACTTAAGATAAACATACATATCTTTAGGCTTATTTATATACCAACTAAATCATCTTAATGGTATAATAGATTTCCTAACTATTTTGCATGCTTTATAACTCAAGTACTTCTACGGCTTATCACCCACAAACGAGTGGGCAAGTCGAGGTTTCAAACCGAGCATTGAAGAGGATCTTGGAGAGATCGATTGGAGAGAACCAACAATCATGGTCGGATAAGTTAGACGATGCTTTATGGGCCTTTCGTACCGCTCACAAGACGCCCATTGGGTGCACTCCTTACAAGTTTGTGTATGGGAAGAATTGCCACTTACCAACTGAACTCGAACACAAAGCTTATTGGGCCCTAAAGCATTATCATGATGACATTGAGGCCGCGAGAAAGCACCGAAAAATGCAACTTAATGAATTGGATGAATTGAGAGACATTGCTTATGAAAATTCATTGATTTACAAAGAGAAAACTAAAAAGTTTCATGATTCTAAAATTAAAAACCGGGTTTTGACATTGGAGATCAAGTGTTGCTTTTTAACTCACGTTTGAAAATCTTTTCTGGCAAGTTGAAATCCCGTTGGTCCGGGCCATTCACCGTTACCCAAGTTTTTCCTTATGGGACCATCGAGCTAGCTCAAAATGATGGTCCCAATTTCAAGGTGAATTGACATAGGTTGAAGCACTACTTTGGCAAGGAAGTTACTTCTTTGAACTACCTCGACCAAGTCACCTTCCCCAATGATAATTAGTATTGAGGGGATCGAGTCGAGCTCATGACTCGATAATAAAAAACAAGGTGCCTCGTGGAGGAGTCCCATGCTTATCCATGTACATATTATCGCTTTCTAATGTAGTTAACGTGAGGTGATTTGTGCCATTCCAACCTTTGTTTCGTGGTTGTTTGTGATATGTGGTTTTTAGATGATCATGATCTTCACGATTGGAGCCTCTCGTGTTTGTTTTATGGGAGCACTCGATCGTTTGCTTTGAAGAATTTCTCAATATCCATGATATATCCTTATATGTTCTAACCTTAGGTTTTTAGCACACTTCATAAACGGCTATTGATTTAACGGTTACACCCTTTCCATGCTAGATTAAGCATTCGACTACGTCTCTAGCATGGGGGTATCCCACCCTTAGACTCGAAACATTGAGGACAATGTTTAACTTTAGTATGGGGGGGGGGGGTGAATAGATACTTGCCTTGCCAAACCTTCACGCTTTCCAAATTTTATCTTTTTGTTTATCGTTTTGTTGCAAAATAAGGCTAAAAATGGCCAAATTTTAAAATTTTCTCATGTTTTATAAGTGTTTGAAGACACGAATGTAGCTTTTCTGATGGCGAGAGTAAGAGTAATTTTTGACTCGACCGTGTGTGTTGAGCACTTAGCTTCGATTCCTTAAATTCACATTAGGCTAAGTCTCTTAAATGAGGACGAGAAATGATAGAGTTAATTATAAGTTACTATGCTAAACGTAGAGTATTCGTATTCTTTCAAAAACTCATGTGTTTTTGTTGTTTGCTTATTCTCCCTTCGCTTGTATATATATTTTGCTTAATAAGTATTGGCTTAGCGGTTTAGTCTTGATTGTTGGTTTCTAGTCTTTTCTAGTAGCTTCCATGTAATTAAATTAGGAAAACATTAAGGTATCGCCAGCGTCACGGTTTTGAAGTATTGGCAACCCGAATAATCGAAAGCTTCACCCAATAATAAGATTTCAAGTGCTCACCTAAATCAAGCAAACAATTTGAAGCTCACAAGGCCAAAAAATCTATGCGAAATTGAAAGTGGATTGTGCCTTAATCGTTGAAGCTTTAAAGATCCAAAATTCTCTTTTAGCGTGAGGATATACGTCTTTGGCCATAATAAACACCTCATAGCGAGGTTCAATAAAAGGCAAGGCAAGACCGAAGTCATAATAAAAGCTTCATGGCAAATTTGAATAAAAGATGGAGGTAAACCTATGATAATAAGGCCCATCCGTTAGGGGACGTATAAAAGTCTTGGTAATAAGTCTCAGGTTCAAAACCGTTATAAAACCGTGTTTGTCGATCCTTCTTGTTGACTTAATTTTTTGACATCGTTGTCTATTGGGGGGTTATTAATTCGATGGACTTGGTTACACCGTTATGACTCTATTTTTAGACCTAAATCTCTATCATCGCATAAGTAAAAAATGTATCCTCGTGAACATTCAAGATAAAAATAAAATATAAGAGATACCACATAGGAAAATGGGAGTATAAGTACATGATTAGGGCATATGAGTAGTGCTAGCATTACTAACTTATAATGACAATGATCTCGTTGCACGCTTGGCATGGAATTGGGGTGAAAATCGAGGACGTTGAAATTATTTCTAACGAAGCATTCACGTGTTCTTGTTCTATGAACCTAAACGTCCCATTTTCCGATGAAAATCATACATTATGTCTAAAACGTAAGTAGTAGCAAGTAGTAGTAGTGTAGCAACTTTATCATTCAATAAAAGTGCTTAAAAATGAATTTTGGAGGTGCTATGATACTTTATTCTAGCATTGCGCGAAGGCACGACAATGGTTTAGTATGGGGAAGTGATGAGACTGCTTTTATACAGTCTCATTGTCTAAAATGGGCTTAAAATGCATAAAATGTCATGAAATATGACAAATATATGCTTGTGTTTGTTCCATGTGTATTTTAGGTACGGATATTAAGAAAATGGCAAAAAATCACAAGAAACAAGCAAAAACGAACACGGGAAACAAAGCCGCACAATAAACCGGGCCTTAGAGTTGATTTTCCAAGAATAACCCTTGAAGAATTGAAGATTGTAAAAGAAGCGTCCTCCAATATTGAAGAATTTACACTTTAAACACTTGTATATTCATAATTACAAGTTTGGTCCTTAAAGTTTGTCAAAATTGCAAAAAGGACCCTCCACTTTGAAGAATTGGCAAGAATGGTCCCTCATTTATGAAAGCTTGTCATTTTTAGTCCTCCAAGAAGTCAATCATACAAGTCAAGACCATGAAGAATGAAGATATGTCCAAAAGAGCCCTTGAAGAATCATCAAATTACAAGAAATACCCCTAAAAATACTTTTGGAAACTTTTTGGGGCAAAAGTATGAAAAGTGAAACTTCACTATAAAGGGAATTCGGATTCTACTATGTTTAAACCAAAATTGAAAGGGACAAAAGAAACAAAGGACTAAAGCTGTCAAACATCCAAAGATACCTAGACCAGTGGTGGCATGCCATGTGTCCCACTCACCATTTCAACCAATCGCAACCTTTCCCTTTGCAAACTCACACATCCACTTATCATTTTTTTAACTAATTAATCTGATTAGTTTAAAAAACGCGCTAAACACCCCATTTAAACATTAAAACGGATCAAACCCCTTGTTCGTCATGTTCTTAACAAAATTGGGGATTTCATAATTACTTGGAATTAAACCCCAAAACCTTCCATATTTGTGATTAACCTATCACTAATCATAACCCAAACCTTAAACTTGCCACCTTACCACTCACAAGCTCACATGAAACACCCATGCACACGTTTTTGGGGAAAAATCCAAAACATGCCAGAGAACCAACCACTCACAAACCTGCTTCAATCCAAAGCTTGTTATGGACCTTAGGATCAATTGGTAACACCTTTACAGCTTCACAAACGTCCAAACCATCTTCACATGAGCTAAAATTTTCAAACTTCAAAGGGGCATTTCTGGAAGTTCAAGACTTAGGGTTTCTAGTTTTTTAGCTTATGCAGACCATGTACACCCTCTATATATAGTGTATAGGGTCATACTTTACAAATTGCTCCTGGTTTTTCTTTGGTCAACATTCTGTAAAGCCTTATTCAAAGTTAATGAAAAGTGTTTGAATTATTTGACGAAATCCAAGTGCCAACCTTATTATACTCTTGTTATTGTTTCATGTTTGTGAATTTGAAGTATCAAAACCTGTTTTAAAAGCTTGTGCATGAAATTGCAAGGTTTTCTAAAAACTGATATTTTTCTAAGTCTTTGTTCAAACCCTTGGAATTTTTGGGTCAAAGATTGATCACATCACCCTGATAAGGAGCTTATCAAGGTGACGTGAGATCTTGTCTTGAGGATAATCAAGGAGTGGGGTAACAAAGCTTGAATTAATCAGCTTTTTCCATTTTTTCTTTTTCATATAAACTGCTTGTTCTAACCTTGTTACTCTTAGCAGCGATTTGGAAGCGTGTGCCTTGTTAAGCTAGGCACATAAGCTCAAAAATTCGTGAATGTGGATGTACATTCATGAGGTTTGAGCCTTCTTACCAAAAATCTGTTAGAAAAAGTGATATTTTGTGATTTTGTGTTCTGCTGTTATAAGTGTTGTTCTTGTGGCTTGAATCTGCTTAATACTGCATGATATTGTTGGTATGATGCTAGATTAGGCTTGGGTAAACCTGTTACACACATTTACTTGTTTAAATCTTTGATTAAAAAGTGAAAGGGGTGTTTGGGATTACTGCTTGTTACAAGTTTATGCTTTGTATGCTACTTTGAGAAGGTACTAAGTGTTGGTTTGAGTTTGTATCTGTTATACGAGTGTTTGAGTTCTGATATTTGCAAGTTTTTCTCTTTGAAACATCAAATCTGATTGTGTGTTATATCTTGCTTGATTTTGCATATTTTGACCTAAAATCTTGGAACCACTTAGAGTGTATGCATGTTTAGGATTAAAAAGTGTTTAAACAAAGTTTGTATAATCTGTTTGAAAGATTTGAGGGTTTGAAATTGGGCTTGTGGTCAAATACATCAGCAACCTCACTTTTTGTTCTTCATTTGTTCATCAGTAACTTTTTATACCTTGAATCTTTGTCTAATCCTTGAATCAGTGTATGAAACCAGTTGATTTATGCTCATTTGAATTTATCTAAGCTGTTGTGTGCATTTGGTTCAATTTGGTTGTTTTATCTTGCTAAAACTGCTTATTTTGTTGAAAACTGCTTATGTTCATGGCTGTGCTAGATCTGTATGCTTTTTGATTAAACTATATTAATTGGCCTGTTGTTTTTATGATTTTGTGATTGATATTGACTCCTTATAACCCACTGGTTATAAGGGTGCCTTTGTGTGCTCTGAATCCAACAAAAATCCACAAAAGACAAAAAGTCAAGATAGTCAAGCACTGGCAACTTTTCCCATTGCTGGACACCCAAAACTAGCCACTGCTAGTGTTAATTTTCAATCAGCTTATCAATAAGCTATTCTAGCTTATCCAGGCTTTCAACAACTTTGATTTTGTAATCAATCTTCCTTATTTGATCCATTTGACTAATCTGGAGGTTTTTAGGGTTTGACTAGAAAACCAACTAAGTTGACTTTTACGTAAGTGCTTATTGCTTATTCCAGCTTATTCATTGTGCTTTTTGGAAATATTTTTGATTATTAAGCTTAGTTTTGTCATTTGAAACATTTTGCAACAGGAATCAGCCATTGAATTGGTCTAGAACTCAAAAACGACTATTTTATCGTTTTCTGTAGAGAGATTTTGCTTATTTCAGGCTTATTTCTTGGGCTTATTCAAAAATTATTTTTACAAACAGCTTAATTAGGTCAAAAGAAGGTTGTGTGTCAAATTTCAGCTTATGGCATCAACGTATAGCTTAATGGGCCAAAAAGCCCATTCAAAATAAGCTGTTTTGAAATAAGCTATGATAAGCTCACTTTCAGCTTTTGGGCTTTTGAAATTTTGTGTTTAAAATTGAACTTTAAGCTTAACTGGAAGTTTTGGGGGCATTTTGATGGACTTTTTCTTATTGGGCCAAAACTAAGCCCATTAAGGGTCTGTTTCACTATTTGACCCATTTGGAGGCCTAATAGGGGTAGTTTGGTCATTTCAAGTTCATTTATGTTTAAATTAGGTTAAAATAAACTATTTTGCAACTTTTTAGAATTTTTTATAAATATTGGATTTTTAATATTATTTTATTATTATTTTATTATTAAAAATTAAATTTTGGATTTTTGCAACTTTTCATTTTTCCTAGTTTAAATACATTAAGATAGGAATTTTAAAACCTTTAGATTAATTTTGTTGTCATTTAATTAATTTTTAGGATTATTTTAATATTTTTATATTTTTTAATCATTTTTAAATAGTTTTAATTAGTTTTAAGTTTTTCAAAAATAGTTTTTAATTTAATTAATTTATTTTAGAGGTTTACAAAGTGAAAAATCTCATTTTGGATTTTTTGTTAATTAAATTGATTTTTTAGGCTTTAATTAGCATTAAAAAATTATTATTTAATTAAATAAAAGTTTTGAGTGATTTTGATTTGTTGTAAACTCTAATTACATTTTTTGGGTTTTATTGCAATTTTCTAGAAATTTTTAGGGTAATTTTTAAATTTAGTCATATTTTACGGTTTTACGTGTACGACTTTTCGTCTTAGTGTAATTTAGAATCGTAACCGTCATCCTTTCTATTTTCTTTTCTCATAATCCTAATCACAAACATTAATAATTTCTTATACAACACACTAGCCTCATTGAGAATGAAATCTCCCCTACTCTGGGTCACTTGTTTAATACTTACCCTAATTACCTTGTTTTCCTAAACGAGTGTGAATTACAACCATCATATGGTTGTTTGGGACAAGACCAGAGATAATGTTGATGGGTCCCATTTCATGAAGTGCGGGTTCAAAGCTGCTTTGCTTAGAATCCATTTCTGTCAGCTCATCAAAATCAACATTCATAGTTTCGAGGATCTTACGAGAATTACGACTGTAGATTTGGTATGCTTTCTTTGTGGGTGCATAACCAATGAAAATACCAATATCAGCCTTTGGTTGACGTTTTCCCAAATTGTCACCATCATTATTTGGATAGCAAAGAGAACTAAATACATGAAGATATGATAAATCTGGTACTTTTCCATGTAGGAGCTCATAAGGTGTTTTACCATGGCGTTGTCGAATTAGTGACCGGTTTTGGGTGAAAACTGTTGTAGATACTGCTTCTGCCCATAAAAACAATGGAGCCTTTGCGTAAATTAACATCGTTCTAGCAGCTTCCATAAGTGTGTGATTTCGCCTTTCAACGACACCGTTTTGTTGTGGAGTGCGAGCAACGGATGTTTCATGAGATATTCCAACTTCTTCATGATAATTACGCAAGATTTGATTCACAAATTCGGTTCCATTATCTGTGCGGATGCGTCAAAAAGTAGTGTTGAGACGCACTTGAATCATCTTGATAAATCCGATGATGAATTTAGGTGCCTCATTTTTTGTTGAATTTCACCCATGTAAACCGAGAGTAATCATCGACAATGACGAGGATGTACTTTTTACCACTAAGACTTTCAACACGCATTGGCCCACAAAGATCCATATGCAACAAATAAAGTTTCTCTTGGTTTGTGTCTTCTGTCTTGGGTTTGTATGATTTTTAGTGCTTTTCCCCATTGTACACGCGGAACATCAATGGTCCTTGTGAAATGTAATTTTAGGAAGACCACAAACAAGTTCGTTTTTCGCCAAATGATTAATAGCGTCAAAGTTAAGATGAGATAACAATCGATGCCATAACCATGACTTAGTCTTCGATGCTTTGGAGAGAAGACATACGGGAGAAGTGGCCATCATATCTTGTAGAGACAAAGTGTACAAATTATTCCCTCGAGTACCTTTCAATAAGTCAACCCCTTCTAAATTACGAATGAAGCAGGTATGCTCTCGAAATGCAACTTCTAGGTTTGCATCACAAAATTGTCCCACAAAAAATAAATTGTGACCGAGACCTTCCACATTAATCTTGAAATTATAACATTCCCAATATGATATTCATCGTAACCAATTATCTTTGCAATATGATCATTTCCAAATCGAACTGTACCAAGAAACCTACTGACGAAATTTCTGAGCTGAGAGCGATCTCCGGTCATATGCTTGGAGCAACCAGAGTCCAAATACCAGAGAACAATTTGGACCACCCGTTTTCAGCAACAACAGTAGACAATGCATTGGAAACTATTGGTTCCAGAGTGTTAGCAAAGACAGATATAATATTATCAGAATTGCTAACATTTGTGTTATCCTTAGATTTCCGACATTTTCTAATGTGAGTCTTACCAATAACAGGTTTTATTGTTCCAACTTTCTGAGGTTTTGGAGTTTTAGCAGGCACTACAGTGGGAGTAGACCTATTTAAAGGGCACTTGGTTCCTACAAAGGTAAAAGGTCTACCCATGGGGCGCCACATTTTACTAATGGGTTTGATTTTAGCAACCCATTGGAATTTAACTCTAGCCCAGGAGTTCATTTGTAAAACCCGCAATAAAATATCATGAACAGTACACATGAACAGTGCACATACAAAAATACAGTAAAATTAATACTTTCCATTTATAATATAATTCACGTGTCACGATATTTAATAACATGTAGTTACCTATATATTGTAAATGTTTTAAGTACACGACATATAAAATCACGATTATTAAACATCAACGTACACGTAAATAATTGAACTCGAGAAAACTATGGGTTTCCCCGTGGGCTCCCTATGTGCCGCGGCTAAAACAAGAGGAAAAGGGAAAGATGGGCTTGTCCCATGTGACAACCCAAACCCGAGGTCATTTATTTAATATTATATAATATTATTTTATGAATAATTTTTGAAATTTTTGATGATTTTGAATGATCTGACGGTTGATGGTTTTATTTAAAACCGACGTTGGAGGTCTTATTTTTATCTTTTTACTAATAGCGAGGATTATTAGTGATCACGATATCGACGGATGTCCGAGATTTTATGTTTTATTATTTGTTGTCTTGATGTTTATATTTTTGACGTTTTTATTTTAAGTTCGTATTAAGTCGAAGCGGGATCATATTATTATCATATTTTGAGTGCGTTTTAATTTTTGAAGAGTATTTTTACGAAACCAGAGCCTCGTAAATATTTTCAAAATTGACAATTTACATTTTCTACCCTTACAACTATTTAATTTCATTTTGGACCAAAACTATTACAAATTGGCAAAAACTACCCCTCCACCCCACAATAAATAGAAATTCCACTAGCTAAAACACATAGTAAATGTGTGGAAAATAAATCAAACCCACCTCCCTCCTCTCTCTTGTCTTACCGTCACCCACACAACACCATAAACCAATTTATGGTTTGATTTCTACTTTGATCTAAGCTAAAACAAAACAAGTCCCATCCTTAGATTTTCAAGGGCTTTTTTTGGTACTAAATTTAGCAACATGCATGAAGGTTGATTTTTCAAAGGTTGGTAGGTCAAATTTATGATTATATATGTGTTGTTGGTGATGATCAAGAGATGATCATGCCAAAATTTTGTTAAAAAGTTGTTTTTGATTTTTGATTTTTGATTTTGAACTTGAATCAAAGAAATCTAACAAAAGACCATCTTTGGAAATTTAATTGTGCATCTTTTGATATAAATTTTATACACATGCACCAACTTTTATTTTTTTCATATGATCCATGGTGATTTGATCTATTTTTATTAAGTGGGTATATTGTTAGTGTTGTTATAATTGATTTTTGAGAATTGTATGTTGGAAATTTTGAGTGGGTAAAATTTTGGATGATCATTCAAGTGTGTTATGAGTTAGTTAAGTTGTTTAAAATGATAGTAGGATGATTTTAGGCATATGAGATTGATTAAAATGGGTTGAAAAATTGATTTAACATGATTTTTAAAGTGGTGATTTAGATCAGTAGGTTCAAGGCCAATTTTGGCTACCTTACTGTTTGAAAATGGTTTAACTAATAGCATAGGGTTGTAGAGAATTCTTTTAGCTTAGATTTGATATAAGATAGAGCTTCTAGCTCCAAACGAGCGCGAAGTTATGATGATTTGATTATTCGTGTACCGGGAGACGAGTATCGACACAATCCGAAGTTGTTGTCGATATTTGGATCGAATCTCGGAGACTATAGAATGAGTTGTGAAAATGGTCAAGTTCTGATGTTTGGTTCTAAACTTAGGGTTGTGAGTCTATTTTCAAACCCAAGTGTCGGATTTGTAAACGGGATTGTTTAGAATGGTCAAAACGGTTGTATGAGTCGGTGACGTAAAACTGTCCGATTTTTGTAGTTCAAAGATGTGTCGAGCAGGAAACTTTAAAAGTAAAATCTTTTGAAGAGCTTTTAACAGGTCTTTCTATACATAGTAAGTGATATCTATGATTAGTATCATAAATATTTGACGTGTTTAAGTGGGGTAAATGAGCCCGTACATTTGGTATGTACCGGCAGATTTTTATCAAGTGTATGGACTAATAAAGTAAACCTACAGAATGAAGTAATAGGTCACTTGTATTGTTTTTATTTTGGGTTTGTTGTGATTTCATTATTTTGAGTTTGATGTTATTAAGTATGGATTTTATTCGAGTTTATTATTGATGAACGCGCCTTATTTGATAGGTTGCGGTTTTTGTGTTTATTGGGCATCAACTATCGTCGAAGATCGTCTTGCTACTGCTATTACTCCAGGTGAGTCTATAGCCTCGCTTTTTATTATGTTGTAAATGATTGTAAAACCCGCGAGGGGAATACATGCTATTTGAAAGTAAAATGAACACAAGTCATGATTGATTGTTTGGACCCGAATGTTGCCTTTGTTGCCTTTGTTGACCTGAATTGTATAAGTACCTATGTTGCAAAAGTCCCTAATCTAATGAGCCGTTAATTATCTTCTGACTTGATGTTGTGAGTTAGGAATAACCGCTTATTCTAATAATAGTAGTATTGGGCTGACGACCCTATCTGAGACCAGGGCTTTACGCTGAGTAACCCGTTGGGAAGGATAATTTTACGAGAATGAGAATGTGGTATACTTGCAACTGATACCCTAGTTGGGGCACTAGAATTCATCTAGTCATGCCGGCTTTAGGCGTGGGTGACTAAGTTAAGGGGTCGGTGTCATGAGCTTAATACAATTCAATAGCTATTGCTATATACCAGAATGCATGATCAATAGATTGTGACGACAATTCTATTAAATAATTATGATTGATTTTTCTCTTGTGTTCAAATGATGATTTAGAAAACCAATAGACTCGCTCAACCGTTGTGTTGATGATTTTAAGCATGTATTTCAGGTGATTGAAGTTAATGGATTGCGGAGCTTACTGGAGAAGGTTTGCGGGTTGCTTTTGTGGTGTTTGGTCTAAAACGGATTTCTTTCCCTTTTGTCGTGGAAATAATAATGTACGGTCATGTACTTTGGTAAATCGTTTGTTGATAGGATAAAATCTTTTGGGGGACCTAAATGTTACTCTGATATTTTAAAATTGTTTTACTTGGGATCGAAGGTTTTAGACAATGATTAAATTATATTCTTTTATATATTTCAATTGTATAATTTTGAGATTGTTCAAAATGTCTTGTATAACGATGTTTATATTTAGCACCCAAATGTGTATTTCTGCTGCGCAATGTAATTTGGGGGTGTTAGAGATTGGTAATCAGAGCTTTTTTAGTTATAGCGAATTAGATCGATTTTGAAAAAAATGTCCTAAACTATAACTTTGGTGTCGAAAATATTTTACAAAAGAAACGCAACTTCTCTGCAAGGCTCCGGTAAGATTATTTCTTTTGTATTGTTTTATAATTAGATGTATCCCTTAAAATTGAAATGATTTTAAAGTATTTGTTAAGTAAATACTATGATGATATATAATGATGTATTGATGATGTATTGATGATGTATTGATGTTGTTGAAAGTACGAATAGTACTTGTTATCATAATTTTCTTTATGTAATGCATATGTATATAGTTTTAAATAATGACCTTATATACTGCCGAGGGTCTGGGACAGTAGACCAGATGATGAACTATTTTACAGCTGATTCTTGCGACTGTATCGGGTATGAAGAACTTTGATTAGCTTATGTATGATAGATATGTGGTTGAAATTTGTGTGGTTAGAAGGTTGATGTGAAAGAAAAGTTGTTTTAAAGGTTGTATTTAGTATGTGGAGATTTGAGTTTGTTAGGACTTGGAAGATGGATGAGATTGCTAGTCTTAGTTCGATTGTGATGAATTTGTGTGCTTGAATTGAAATGTTTAAAGAGGAGTAGGTAAGTTTTGAAAGGATGAGTGAGTGGGAGTCTTATGTGAGATTGATTCTGAGTCAAGCTTGGAAGCTTAGGAATGTTGAAGGTTGTACTGGAATTTGCTTTGTAATTAATCTGTCGTGTATGAGTGAGTATTTGAATTTTGAGAATGAGCTGCCATCATGTTATGGATTTGACTTGAAGTGTAAAAAGGGTAAATAGACGAGTGTGATGAAGCCGACAACAAAGATAAGGAGAATGAGGAGCTACTGTCTAAGGAACTAATCGCGAGATGGATTTCTTTGTATCTTATTTTCTTTTTGTGATCGAACTTATTTAAAACCTCGTGTCATAGCATTGTGATGGAACTTATTATCTTTTAAGTTTGTTCGGTAGACGATTGTAGTGACAGACATTGCCACTATCTTGTTGAATCCTAAACACAATCTGAATTACCCTCATGATTTATGCTGTGTCTTTATTAACTCTTTTGAGTTTTGGTTGATGAACCATTGTAGTTTGTGTTGTTTGTGCATGAAGTATCCATGAGATATCCTGATAAAGAATCCTTCTTTTATCTTGATATATATACTTATCATGTTTATTTCTTCTGTGATGATGGAAGAAGGAGTAAGAGGATCATATTTCTGTCATTAGTGGTTATCCACGTGACCATGTAATCACGTGACTAAGTGTCTTGAAATATGTCGCCAAAGCTAACAACTGCTACTGTGAACACTATGATCGAACGAGTTATTGCTAGAGCACTTGAAGATGATCGTGCTACAAGGAATCAAGATTCTAGAGTTAGTTGTGCTGGAGATAATGATGATGCTGCTGAGAATAATGATGATGATGCTGATCCAGATGATAGTGTTGCTGCTGATCTGTATGATCGAGAGAATGTACTTATGTTAGTTTTCAGAAGTGTGGTTATGCGCAGTTTTGTGGTATTAGTGGTGCATTAGAATTGCATAGTTGGATTGATAAGATAGAGAGTACTTTTGAGATTATTGAGTGTTCAGAAACTAATAAGGTGAAATTTGATGCTGCTACATTTCAGAATGGTACACCAAGATGGTGGAATAACCAAGTGACTAATACAGGATTAGTTGTGGTTAACGGTAAGACATCGACCGTGATGAAAGGACTATTGACTGCTAGGTTTTATCCTAAATAGGAACTAGGATAGTTGGAATCCGAATTGAGATAATTAGTGCTAAGGGACGATGTTATTACTGCTTACTGGGAAATTTTCTGAGCTATATTTGCTATGTCCTGATACTTTTGTGAATGACCGTAAAACAACGAAGCAGTACATTAGGGGATTGTCTAGTAATATCAAGGGCGATGTTATTTCTTCAAGACCTAAATCTTTTGATGAAGCTGTTCAGATGGCACATGATCTAATGGATGTGAAGGTGAAGATAGGAAAGATAGTATTGTTGAAAAGAATAAGAGAAAGTGGGAATCTGCTCAGTCTAACCAGAATCAAGGTCAGAATCGTGGGGATTACAGTAATAACAATAACCAAAGACAGAACCGAAACCAGTTATTAAACCATGGAAGGAATAAGGGATTTCGTGTTGCCACTATGTTTGGAAATACCAAGATAAATCCCAAGTGTGTTTGTTGTACTCTATACCATGTAGTTAATTTTCCACAATTGCGACTAGAGTTAGGACAACCTGGTCATAAAGCTGCTAAGTGAAGGACAAGAGGATTAGTTACTGAAATTAGTACCCCTGGAGTTGTGAGATGTTTTAGCCGTGGCGAGAAAGGACACAAACAATGTTGATCCCAAACTCAGATCTTAAACCTTAATAGCTTGTTTAAGGTTTGTGATAGAAAGAAATATTCAATCTAACACTAGAGAAAATTTGCAAGGCAAAGTAACTAAACAAGATGCGGAATATAGTGTTTAGCACAAGAACAAAAATGATTAAAGCAAACGTTGAACTTTAATATATCAAAGATATACGAATACCCAATAATGGTATTAGGGTTACAAAAACCTTAAAGTATGAAATGAAAGACAATAGAGAAAGACACACATTGTGTTAGCCTCAAAATATTGAGTCAAACAAGAATGCTCGGTCATATGTTTATTATGTATCGTATATTAGAACGTTATAATAGGTAGTATATTAGTCGTGTTATACGGGCTTAACTTTAGGCTAAAGTTCATTAATAAGTAACTAAAGCCCAAAAGGAAAGCCCGACCCAAACCATATAGTCCATAAAGAAGCCCGCATGTGGGTGGACTATATATACCCTTCCTAGCATGTTAGGAAAGGTGTTGGTCATTTCATTTTCTCCTAATCTAATATTTCACAAGTTTCTCCAACCATTTCTCTCTACTTTCTCTCACTACTTTCTCTCTCTAAAACTCATCTCATATCTACCTTTCTTTCTTCATAAATTTGTATTATATTATCTATATTAGGGACAAAAATTGGTATCAATCGCCATGAGGTAGTTTTGTGATTGGTTGTTGTGTTTTCACTTGATTTATTTGATTTGATCCTTATTTCTTCCACGAATTCAATTTTTTTGTGTTTGATTGTGATTTCAAGTCGTATAACTTATTTAATCGTGTTGTAGTGATTTTGGTATCTTGGTTTTGGTTAAAAACACAAACTTTCTTGGACCAAACGTTCAAAATACTTTGTTTTTCATCTTTTCGAAATTCTAGCAAGTATCACCATCGGAAAGTACAAAGGAAGTGAGGCCAGATCGCAATAACCACTAGGTTCTACTTTGCGATCTAAGGATTTCGATACCTTATTCCGACGAGACATTCCGATCGTACATTGCGATCTGGGATTCCGACGGTTTCAAGGGACGTTTGAGTCGTTACTCTGCCAAATTTGTTTTAGCCATATTTCGACCTGAACATATTCCGATCTGAACATTCCGATCTGAACATTCCGATCTGAACATTCTGATCTGAACATTCCGACCTAAGCATTCCGACAGGTCAACATTGCGATCTAGGATTCAGACAGAAGGACATTCTGATAGATTGTTATTCCGATAGAACCCAACATTCCGATACCAGCAACATTCTGACAGCCTACATTCCGACATCCCACATTCCGACAACCAACATTCCGATGGACATTCCGATGACATGTTTAGCTAAACTTTGTTTGAGTATTTTTTAGACTTAGCCACCATCTAGACTAGTTTCGTAATATCGTTTACACGAAGATTAAAAAAAAAAAAAAGTTAAAATTTTTCCGTCAAGTAAATTCAAATTTTTTCCATACTAGTTTTAGGACATTTCTAGCTCAAATTAAAAATTTGTCGATACAAAATTTTTTGGTCTACCGTTTTGTCGGACTGAGGAATTTAATGTCGGACTGAGAAAAAAAACAAATAGCATTTTTCAGAATTTCAGCAACAACTCAATCACATCATATCTACTTAAGATCCATATTCACTTCATCATTTCAGAGAAATTGAGATGGATTCTACTGCCGAATATCGTGTGACGAACAACAACATAATGGTGGCAGGTAACAAAGGAAGACCACCAATGCTTGTGCCGGGTCGATATGATCAATGGCAATCCCGTTTTCTACGTTATCTTGACACAAAACCTAACGGTGATGCTTTAAGGCAATGTATTTTGGAAGGACCCTATAAACTCTCAAGGATTCAAGTTCCTGCAGTACCAGCCACAGACACAAGTGACGCACAACCCGCATATGAACGTGATGAAAAGAGGACCGACCTCACCCCAGAGAATCGTGCGTGGTTTGATGCAGAGAAGGTAGCAATCTACTTAATTGTCAGTGGCATTGGAGATGATATTTAATCTACAGTTGATGCTTGCCCTACTGCTCAAGAAATGTGGACGGCTATTGAAAGATTGTAACAAGGTGAATCACTTAACAAACAAGATGTGAAAACTAAGATGTTTTGGAACTTTGGCAAGTTTACATCAAAGGATGGGGAATCAATTGATTCTTATTACTCCCGATTCTACAAGATGATGAATGATATGACTCGAAACAACTTGAAAGTTTCCACCATGCAAGTCAATGTCCAATTTCTACAGCAACTTCAACTAGAGTGGACACGGTTTGTCACCTTGGTGAAACAACAACAAAAGTTAGACGAAGTTTCATATCACAAGCTCTTTGACATCTTGAAACAATTTCAAAATGAGGCAAATGAACTTCGAGCTGCACGAGTTGCAAATATTTCCAACCCACTTGCTTTGGTGTCTACCACTCAACATTACCCAGATTATCACTCTCGTACTTCAAAGAACTACTCTACTCAATCATCATCACCACGATCATCCATTGTCTCCAAGTCACATGCTCCAACAGGATCCTGAGGCAAAGAAGTTGTAAGAGCACCATCACCCACACATGAGCAATCATCCAAAGAAGACAGTGATGAAGAAGTAGCTCAAAAGGATAGGGAGTTCAAGCAACAAATGGCTTTCATTATGAAGCAATATAAGAAAATATACAAACCCACCAACAACAACCTTCGAATATCTTCAAACCCGAGGAACACCCATGCACAGAGTCTTCCAAGGTATGACACACGAAGATGTGCTGAGAGTCCTCCAAAGTATGATTGAGAACCTAAGTATGATAATCAGAGGGTGGCTACTTTTGTTGCAAATAGGGAAACTGTTGGTACTCAAGTTGTGCAACAAAGTGGGATTCAGTGTTTTAACTGTAGAGGTTTTGGGCATTTGGCTAAGGAATGCAGGCAGCCAAAGAGGGTTAAAGATTATGGTTATCATAAGGAAAAGATGCTGTTGTGCAAGAAAATGGAAGCTGGAATCAAGTTATCAGTTGAGGAAGGAGAAATGCTTGACGACACAGATGATGAACTCTCTGTCCAAGAACTCGAGGCACATTATTCATACATGGCAAAGATTCATGAGGTCCTTAACGTCACTGAAGATGACAATGGTCCTATCTTTGATACTGAGCAAATTGATAAGGTACAACATGATGATGAATATAATGTGTTTGGTGATACACATAAGCATAGTGATCTACCAACAACAATTACTGACATGTGTATGATGGAAACGGTTGATAGCAATACCACACCCGATTCATCAGACATGTGCAATAATGAGTTTGAGGATGATCAACATGCAAATGAGTATGATGACGAGGAGCGTGTTGCGCTTGCTAATTTAATTGCTAGTTTACAAAAAGATGTCAATGAAAATAGAAAGAGTCAAAAGCAATTAAAGAAGGCAAACACAGCGCTCACTCAAAACTTTGAAGAATGCAAAGTCGCTCTTATAAAATCTAGTGAGACTATTGATAGTTATAGGGCTGAGCTTCTTCAAAATACCAACGAGCTTGAGGGGTACAAAAGTCGTGTCACCAACGTCAAAAAGGACGATTTTGAAAATAAATACAATGAAGCTCTTGCTTTGTTAACTAAAGAAAAACGTCAATTTAATGTTTTATTAAGTGATGAACGTCAAAAAACGTACCTTGCCACAACAAAAGTTAATGAACTTGAACATAGGCTTTCTATGAACACCATCGATTCTGCTAAAATTCTTGACGAAAAGAAACAAGAGGTTGAAACAATAAAACAAGATTTCAAAAATAGACAAAGCAAAGATACTGAAAAAGTAAAGGATCTCGAAGAACAAGTCGATTTTTTGAAAAAAGTTGTTTATAATACACATGAATCTATTCAAACCGTAAGAATGATAGCACCTCGGTCGTTTTTCAAGGGTCAACCTAGCTTTGCCACCCCCAAGTACCTCGAACAAGTTCAAGCTACGAACCCTCACTTATATCTTGATGAGTCCGAATGGACTGATAATGACTACCCAGTAGCTAACCTCGATAGTGAAGAGACGTCCCTTTGGGATGAGGAGAGTAGATCACCACTCAATAAAGATTTTGTGAAACCATATAACTATGCTTATCTAAACAATCTTTATGGTCTTTTCACTCCACAAAAACAGAAGTCTCGTGAGGAATTTTTTTTAGAATGCAAACAAAGAAGAATTCAATGGAAAAAGGCTTTTGCCGCTAAGAGGAAAACTAATGTTTTTAAATATATTAACTATTTGCCTCTAGATGCTTCTAAAAGCAAAAGTAGAAAAACACTTGGTTTTCTTAAACACCACGTTGATAATGTTCAATCCATGTTGAAAGGGATTGGGAAAAACGTCAAAAGGATAAGTGAAAAACCGAGATTCCTCACGACATAACTGTGCTTGTGAAAGAACTTTTAATACCAAATACGAAGATAATAAAAGAACATGTTCTTGAGTTTGAAAATTTGATTCGGTCTGAAATGTTTGATGATTTGAAATATGTTGAGTCTCTTGAAAAAGAAATTGATGAACTTCAAAATGACAAATTAGAATTTTCAAACGAATATGATCTACTCTTAGAAGAATGTCTCTCCAAAGATATTTTGTGTGTTACTCTTCAATTTTGTGCTGATATCGATGAATATTCTGATGTTGCATGCAAATATCTTGATAAAATCAAAGAATGTCAGCGTCTTGAACTTGAGCTTTCGAAAAATAAAGAAAATGTTGATAAAAAGGCTTTTGAGTTACTTCAACACAAAACTGATTTCCTTCAAAAACATTGTCATTCTCTTGAACTTGCTTTGCAAAAAGACGTTGGTAGTTTTCCACATGATAATAAATTGCAAGAAAACTTTCCCAAACGTTTTGAGAAATGAATGAACAGAATTTGGAAATTAAAGGGTTGAAAGCTCAGTTACAAGACAGGGACAGAGAGATAGCAGAGTTGCAGAAACTCGTTGCTAAAATGGGAGGGAAAATTGTGGAACCTAGTGTTAAGAAACTTGTGACTAGACCCTCTGTCTTGGGAAAACCATATGTTTTCTCTAATACTGCATTTGCAAAACCTGCGTTTGCCCCCAAGACGGATGGGAAGGATAGGTTACCACAAAACACTCCCAAAACACATATTCGATCACAAAGCATTAAGAACACAAATGTGGTTAAACCAGGGATGTATAGATTGGCCACTAAAGCTACACACAACAAAGAAAGTCCTTCACCTCAGACTTCTAGAAACACTAATAGACGTGTGTCTTTTACTACAGGAGTAGTCCCCACCGATAGTGTTAGCCGGCCTCAGCTTAAGAGCACTCGCATGAATGAAAAGGTTTGGCAAAACAAAAGTCAAGGGAAGATGAAGACAGTAGAAGACCACCCTAGGATTTCCAATGTTTCTAAGAATAAAACGTCTGTAATCGCGTGTAATGATGATATGAATGATTCGACTTTGAATGCTTTGAATGTTAAGTTTGTTTGTGTGAACTGTGGAAAGTGTGCTAATGCTAATCATGCTATGTGTGTTTCGAATAATGTCAAAGGCGTAGAAACTAGAACTAAGAAGCAAACTGTGATGCCTATTAGTACTAGAAAACCCAAACGCAAAGTGAACCATTCTGGTGCAACCCCCCCTAAGAAAAGTATTACATCAGACTCCACCACTAAGAACCCTAGAAGCAGAATTAGGGAATTATATGAGTCTGTTAGCAAGCCTTGGAAATGGTGATTTGCTAATCAATGTCCTCCAGGATATAAATGGGTGCCTAAGGTTAGGACAAAAAATGTGACTACGTGCGTTAGTGTGACTCTAAGTGATGAACCTAGGGAAACTAATGAATCGGAAATCACAACTAACATGGAATCCAATTTAGCAAATGCTCCATCGTGTTCTAATTCTTCTGCAGGTGATTGAAATAATTCTCTTCATACTGGACCCCGGATGCACGAAGCACATGACGGGGAATCTCAAGATTCTAATTAACTTCGTGGAGAAGTTCCTGGGTACGGTCTGATTCGGAAATGATCAATTTGCACCGATCTTAGGATATGGAGACTTGGTTCAGGGGAGTATCACTATCAAAAGGGTTTACTACGCCGAAGGGCTCAATCACAATCTTTTCTCGGTTGGTCAATTCTGTGATGCGGATTTGGAGGTTGCTTTTAGAAAGATGACATGTTTTGTTTGTGATTATGATGGGAATGACTTACTTACCGGAACACGGGGTACTGATCTCTACACTATTTCACTACAAGACTCCACATCTTCAACTCCAATCTGTTTCATGGCTAAAGCTTCAACGACTCAAGCTTGGTTATGGCATCAACGTTTATCTCATCTTAACTTTGATACCATCAACTTGCTTTCCAAGAAAGATATTGTGCGAGGCCTTCCTAACTTGAAATTCATCAAAGATCATCTTTGTTCTTCTTGTGAGCTTTGTAAAGCTAAACGAAGTAGTTTTAGGACAAAGACTACACCAAGCTCTAAAGGACGGTTAGATCTTCTTCATATAGATTTATGTGGTCCCATGCATGTTCAAAGTATCAATGGGAAGAAATACATTAAGGTAATTGTCGATGACTACTCAAGGTACACATGGACTCACTTCTTGAGGTCCAAGGATGAAACACCCGATGTTCTCATCAGCTTCCTTAAAGTGATACAGCGTGGTCTTCAAGCTCAAGTTAAAGTGGTTCGGACTGACAGAGGTACTGAATTTTTGAATTCAAAACTAAGAAACTATTTTGAAGCTGAAGGAATTGAACATGAAACATCTATTGCTCGAATACCCGAACAAAACGGCGTTGTTGAAAGACGAAACCGTACTTTAGTTGAGGCTGCGCGAACATTATTATCCGCTTCAAAACTTCCACTATACTTTTGGGCCGAAGCCGTGTCAACCGCATGCTACACACACAACTGCTCCTTAATTATCCCAAGACACGAAAAGACACCATATCACATAATTAATGATCGCAAACCTTCACTCAAACACCTTCATGTTTTTGGATGTACGTGATACATTATTCTAGATGGTGAAAATCTGGACAAGATGAAAGAGAAAGGTGATGCATGCATTTTAGTGGGATATGCAACTCAGTCTACGGGATACAGAGTATAAAACAAGAGAACAAAATTGATAGTCGTGACTATTCATATCGGATTTGATGAATTACAAGAAATGGCACTTGAACAAAACAGTTTAAGTCCCGATCCACAATGAAAAACGACTTCCGTTCACAACCGCACGGAACTCGAAACTCAAGACCACAACTATGAACCGTCAAGTTCAACGCTGGTTCCAGAAAATGTTCCTAGAGCTGATATGACAGTCGACACGACGATTGAAGAGTTGGAAATGTTATATGGACCAATGTATGATGAATATTTCACGGGGGAGAAACACGTTGTATCGAAGTCTTCCGCTGTCACTCATCATAAGAATGATGATACCGATCATCATCTACAAAAGGATACAACTTCATCTACTTCAACACGGGTTGCTGCAGATTTACCTCCTCAGAATATCACTTCAACAATCGATCCTACAACATCCACAACTACTGTCATTGCTCCATAGATCACTAATCAAGCAGACGATGCATTATCTGACAGTGACGAATTTATCAACCCATTTGGTACACCGGTACACGAAACTGGAGAGTCTTCTACTCGCCATGTTGATCCGTCAAATATGCATACGTTCTATCAACGACATCCTTCAACACATCATTGGACCCGAGATCATCCTTTGGTTCACGTAATTGGAAAACCTTCACAGCCCGTTCGTACAAGACGACAACTAGCCACCGATGGTGATGTTTGTATGTTCGCACTCGCCGTGAGTACTGCTGAACCGAAAAACATCAAAGAAGCCATGGCTGATCATGCTTGGATTGAATCGATGACGGATGAACTTCAACAATTTGAAAGACTTAAAGTCTGGGAACTTGTTGACAGACCATACGATGTGATTACATTAAATCTTCGTTGGATCTGGAAAAACAAGATGGATGAAGAGAATACGATCATCAAGAACAAAGCTAGGCTAGTGGCTAAAGGGTATGGTAATGTAGAGATTTTACTAGGTTAAAAGTTCGTTTCTCGGTATGTCTTCGAATTGATTTCCGATTAACTGTGCAACTCAGTTGCTCTTGGTGGATCAAATAAAGGGTGTCGTTGTCTATACTAATTAAAAATAAAGACTTGAAACATATAAAAATAAAGTAAAGACGGTAAAAAGAAATACTGAAAGATTAAAACTTGACGAAAAGTAAATGAAGAGAAATTAAAAGGAAAATAAAGTAAATGACACAAACTTAAACTTAAACTAAAAGGAATGCAAATAAAAATGCAAATAAGGAAAAAGGCGGGAAAAGTAAAGCTTAAGAATAAAAAATATAAAACTACAAAAAAAAAACTGAAAAACTCATTCGGAATATCACCCTCATCCGGAATAACAAAGCTCATCCGGAATATGTCACTCATCCGTAATAAACCAGTTGATCCGGAATAAGGCTTTGATCCGGAATAAAAAAGGGAAAAGAGGTTGATTCGGAATAAGGAGTTTGATCCGGAATATTTGAACATTCTGAATAAAACACTCTATCCGGAATAAACTAACATTCCGAATGAAGGACTCTATCCGGAATAATCAATATTCCGGATGAAAGACTTGATCCGGAATAATAAAGTATTCTGAATAAAGAAGCTTGATCCGGAATAACAAGTATTACGAATAAAGAAGCTTGATCCGGAATATTCTGTTGAAACGATTGATTCGGAATAAAAGACTTTGATCCGGAACCTGGGAAAACAGTAAGATGAACACGAAGAACATGGGATGAAAAACAAACACGAATCTAAACAAAATCAAACAAGATTAACCAAAAGATTAAACCAAAACAACCACAAATGATCTACTAACAATAACCAATCAATCCAAATCAATAACACCAACAATCATAACCAAAATAATCAAAACCCACTTAATCAAAACAATAAAACTCAAGAACATGAACACAAAGACTAAACTTAAACAAGAAAGGTAGATGAGAGATTAAACAAGAAAAGTTAAGATTCAATAAAATTAAAAGTAACTTACTTGGAATTAAAAGGTGCAATACAAGAAATTAAAGTGCAAGAATTTAAATGTGCAATATGAAAATGGTGGAAGAAGTGAGTTGTCAATCCACCCAACAACTACAAATGAAGGAAATGAAAACTATATATAGTGGATTTAGGGAGGTGCTTAGTGGAAGCTTCCTCCCTCTTTCTTCTTTCTCTAATTGCATCATTAGTCCTTAATCTTCTTTAATCTTTTGACTTTAATGATTTTGTCTCGGGATTTCTTCAAACTCGTCTTGTAATCTTCAATAAATTAGACTTGAGTTCTTCAGCTTTTTAGTAAACTTCCGTCTTTTGACTTTTTCTTCGATAAATCTTCAGAATTGGTCTTGGACTTCCGTTCTTTTTCCACTCTTGATTTCTTGACTTCGTCTTTCGTCTTTTTCTTCGATAAAAGCCCGTAAATGCCCGTGTTTTCTCCCCTTTTCAATATTTCGTCCTAAATTACAACAAAAATACAAACCACGCATAATTCTGACATAAATGACATAAAATACACGTTTTGGCTCGGTTATTATTGTAATTAAGTGGTAAAAAGGATGGGTGTTTACACACCTATCAAATCCCCTACACTTGACCATTGCAATGTCCTCATGCAATGCATTAGTTACAAAGCATGTTTACATTTTTCATCACAATCAATCCACGTTGGCCTTTATTAAAGAGATAGAAAATAACAAAACAAGTAAAGAAATCAAAAACATACCTTAGGGTTTTGGAAATGTTATGAATGATCATCATCCTCAAGTTTTCACTTTCTCCAAACCAAGCTTAAAAACGAGATCATTGTTATTATAAGTTAGCAAACTAACACGAACTCATGTGGGCCAATTATTCACTTAGACTCCCTTATTCCTAGGTGTATCTCTTATATTTTATTATTGTCTTGAATGATCACGAGGATGCATTTTTGACTTATTTCGATAATTATTTAGGTCGAAAATAAAGTGAATGATTTAATCAATAGTTAACTAAAGGACAAAATCTTTTAAAACTGCTTCTCGGGACCTCATAAAGTTCATATCTTGGCATAAATCGCTTCGCGATTTGAGACCTTTCTCGGACCGATATTTGGCAGCGACTTCATACTTCAAATCTTTGAGAGACGCTCATGAAATAATGGTCTTCTCTTCATAATAGGAATTTCTTCACTTGAAGTTTTGAGAGATTCTTCATATTTGGACCACGAATTCTTCATTTTTCTCCAATTTTTATTTGGGATTTTGATATACAACGATCCGCCTCCTTTTTGTACTTGGATTTATTTATCCTCATACCTTGTTAGGGCCTTTTTGGATAGACTTCTCCATGATCTTTTGGGCAGTATTTGCTTTTCGTCGTGTGTCTCGATCCTTCATATTAATTTTTGATAAATGATTCTTCACATCACTTGGGATCTTTAGCAACAAAATGTAGCCCTCATGTCTTGTTAGGACCTTTTCGGACTCGCCAATCTTCGCATCCCGCTTCAATGAGTTATGCCTTGGCTATGAACTCTAATCCATACCGAGCAACTTTTAAACGATCTTGGGCTAGAAGCTAAGTAACTTTTCAAATCGTACAACCTTATTTATTGCAGATAAATTTATTAGCAAGCGATGGGAGAATAGGCTTATAATTAACTCACATAAATTCACGAAAGAATACCAAACTTATAATTGGCTCTATCATATCTCGTTCTCCATAGTTTAAAATCTCAAGGAATGAGACTCGTGGATGCTTAGCCTATTAAATCAAAGTTTTGGGTTTTCGAGTCGCCTATAGGATCTTGCAAATTCTTAGACTTTTTCAAGTTTAGAAATCGCATTTTAAAGTTCCCTTGATAAACGACTCTCTAGGATCAATTATTGGAACTTGCGAAAAGTTCTTGTTCTTAACCCGTGAGAGTTAAGACTTTCGCGTTTTATAGCTCCCTGTATAAAAGCCTAGCAAAACTTGACTTAAACACGTTAAGGATAATAGCTAGAGTAAACTTAGATAAGTAAACTCGGGTTGAGTCAAAAGATTCACAACGTTTGAAAATTAAAACCACTTTATTAAAAATTTATTCTAATAAGAAAATAAAATAACTATACAAAGGTAAAAACTAATAGGCCAAAATAGATCAAAAGTTTTTGAAAATTGTCGAAAAATTGATTTTCCGGTTAAAATGAGGACAAATAAAAGGAAAAGGCCACTTAACTTCGATAGAAGTCCCCCTACACTTAATATAAACATTGTCCTAAATGTTTAAGCATGTGGTAGCAAACTCCCCTACACTTAGGACATTGTGCACTTTGTTTAAATCTTGCTAAGGAAAAGACAACTAAAGACATTCCTATTTTAGGAGAAAATATAAAATAGTGAATCGAAAAGAGTTTAGGATAGAACCAGGAAGAAGGGAACATGGAATCACGGTTCGTTAAAAGTCATCATGAGTGTGTCTTTGAAGCTCTAATCCCTGCACATGATAAGAAAGAAAACAAGAAACACCAACGGGGCTCCCCCTACACTTATGGTGAAAACAGGGAAAGATAGATATATAATTGGGTTGCCTCCTAAAAAGCGCTTGTTTATATTAACCGAGTCACGAGCCTGACTCGTCCACGAATTAAATAGTACATGGGGAAGCCTCGAATGTAATACCGGGATCAAAGACCTTGTCCTCGTTCCTGGTTGAGATCAACAAAGGAGAGGCGGGGGGATAAGTCTTGACTGGGAGAAAGGTCCTTTCAACATACGAAAAGTATGTGAAATCAAGATCGGGAGGTGGGGTGGGTAAAGTAAGCACATTGTCATCCCCCAGAGACAATGGATGCTGAGCAAGCGGCAAAGCCGTAATGTTATCAATGATAGCATAATCAATGTCACCTCCCGGGTCAAAGCACTCATCCTCCGTAATAGTGGCTAAAGGGGAGGATGAAAGGTGCTCGGGAGGGGGACTTGGAGCAATACCTTCCTGCAGCAAATTATCAAGAATAATATCCCCCTCCGTATCATTATCATCAATACCTGGAGGCATGGAGTGAATGTCGATTTCTTCCAGCAATGGGTCATTATCTTCAACGGGAGGAATAGATGGAGGTAAAGACTCGGAAAGAGGAGGAGAAGTCAACTCTTTGATTTGAGCAATAAGAAGGTGCACTTTCCGTAATCTATCACGAAGAAGCACGTCTTCCACCTCATCCACAAGATCAAGTTCATCGGTGAACTTCTCGTAAGCCGGAGAGAATAAATCGTCATCGCCCGCATCTCCCGGTAGAGATTGAGAAATTTCAAAAGTGAAATTCTCATATCTTGGAGAAAAATCGTCATCATTCGGATCGACCTCTTCCGTAAGAGCAACGTCGTCCTCAGACTCCATAGCAGTAGGCATATCCCAAACCTCATCAAAGAATTTATCAAGACCAAAATCACTAGGCTCACTCAATGTATCACAATCCTTAGACTCGTTTGGGATATTGAGAGAAGGGATGACAATTGCACTAGGACATTGAGCAGCAAGATCATTCCAAGAAATAGTAGGCTCATCGTCATCATCATCATAATAGTATGGATACACCGGAGGAGGAGTATAAGTCTCGATATTCGATATTTGCTCATGTCGTTGCTCTTGTTGTTGTCGCTTTTCTTCCTCCCATGCTTCTTTTAGCTAAACAACGGCGTCTTGAAGTTTCAAAATAATGGTGTGCCTTTCTTCATTCAGAGTAGTGAGTTGTTGAATTCTCTGAGAGGATTGATGATTGAGGTTGGGGTGTGGGGGCTCACAGTTAGGAAAACCAGAATTATAGCACGGATGTGGATCATAGTAAGTCATCGGTTGAGAAGAATTATAACACGGAGTTGGGTCATAATAATCCATCGGTGAAGAAAAATGAGGACACGGATCTGGCTCATAATAATCCATTGGCTGACAATAAGAAGTATCGTGAGGGCTCCCACAATTTTGGCAACAAGGGTATGGAGAAAAATCTGGTGCTTCTTGTAGATAGCTATTACCATTGTCATAATTGTAACCCAGTTCTTGCTCGCCATGAGGCGGGTATCGAATTGGACACGAAACATGCTAATGAGAATCGCTTCCACAATAGATGCACGGGGGAACAGGAGGTGGATTCAAAAAGGACGAATTAGTCGAGTTGCACCATGGACAAAATCCTATTTGTGAATTGATTGAAATAGGAGGAAGATCTCTTCCGCATCGCTCGCATGAACACCATTGACATGAGTCGTTCCCAGATAATTGTTTCCCACACCCGACGCAATGGACATAAGAATCCATAAAGAAAGATAGAGAAGCAAGAAGAATATTTTTGGTGCAAAACTTTGAAAAAGAAATGCTTTTAATGATTTTTCAAATGTTTCTGGATTTTTGAAATTTTTTGACTCGAAAAATAACGTTCACGAGTGAACGGATCCCAAAATCCAACGTGTCTCTCACAAAAAACCGTTAATCCTCATGAAAAGAGCCGACAGCGGCGCCATTTTAATGTAGAGATTTTACTAGGTTGAAAGTTCGTTTCTCGGTATCTCTTCGAATTGATTTCCGGTTAACTGTGCGACTCAGTTGTTCTTGGTGGATCAAATAAAGGGTGTCGTTGTCTATACTAATTAAAAATAAAGACTTGAAACATATAAAAATAAAGTAAAGATGGTAAAAAGAAATACTGAAAGATTAAAACTTGACGAAAAGTAAATGACGAGAAATTAAAAGGGAAATAAAGTAAATGACACAAACTTAAACTTAAACTAAAAGGAAAGCCAATAAAAATGCAAATAAGGAAAAAGGCGGGAAAAGTAAAGCTTAAGAATTAAAAATATAAAATTACAAAAAAAAAAACTGAAAAACTCATTCGGATTATCACCCTCATCCGGAATAACAAAGCTCATCCGGAATATGTCACTCATCCGGAATAAACCAGTTGATCCGGAATAAGGCTTTGATCCGGAAAAAAAGGGAAAAGAGGTTGATTCGGAATAAGGAGTTTGATCCGGAATATTTGAACATTCCGAATAAAACACTCTATCCGGAATAAACTAACATTCCGAATGAAGGACTCTATCCGGAATAATCAATATTCCGGATGAAAGACTTGATCCGGAATAATAAAGTATTCCGAATAAAGAAGCTTGATCCGGAATAACAAGTATTACAAATAAAGAAGCTTGATCCGGAGTATTCTGGTGAAACGATTGATTCGGAATAAAAGACTTTGATCCGGAATCTGGGAAAACAGTAAGATGAACACGAAGAACAGGGGATGAAAACCAAACACGGATCTAAACAAAATCAAACAAGATTAACCAAAAGATTAAACCAAAACAACCACAAATGATCTACTAAAAATAACCAATCAATCCAAATCAATAACTCCAACAATCATAACCAAAATAATCAAAACCAACTTAATCAAAACTATAAAACTCAAGAACATGAACACAAAGATTAAACTTAAACAAGAAAGGTAGATGAGAGATTAAACAAGAAAAGTTAAGATTCAATAAAACTAAAAGTAACTTACTTGGAATTAAAAGGTGCAATACAAGAAATTAAAGTGCAAGAATTTAAATGTGCAATATGAAAATGGTGGAAGAAGTGGGTTGTCAATCCACCCAACAACTACAAATGAAGGAAATGAAAACTATATATAGTGGATTTAGGGAGGTGCTTAGTGGAAGCTTCCTCCCTCTTTCTTCTTTCTCTAATTGCATCATTAGTCCTTAATCTTCTTTAATCTTTTGACTTTAATGACTTTGTCTCGGGATTTCTTCAAACTCGTCTTGTAATCTTCAATAAATTAGACTTGAGTTCTTCGGCTTTTTAGTAAACTTCCGTATTTTGACTTTTTCTTCGATAAATCTTCAGAATTGGTCTTGGACTTCCGTTCTTTTTCCACTCTTGATTTCTTGACTTCGTCTTTCGTCTTTTTCATTGATAAAAGCCCATAAATGCCCGTGTTTTCTTCCCTTTTCACAATTTCGTCCTAAATTACAACAAAAACACAAACCACGCATAATTCCGACATAAATGACATAAAATACACGTTTTGGCTCGGTTATTATTGTAATTAAGTGGTAAAAAGGATGGGTGTTTACACACCTATCATATGGCCAGGAAGAGGGAATTGATTTTGACGAATCATTTGCACCAGTAGCTCGTATGGAAGCGGTCAGGATTTTTCTTGCTTATGATGCACATAAGGGATTCAATGTCTATCAAATGGACGTAAAGACGGAGTTTCTTAACGGTCCTTTGAAGGAAGAAGTCTAGGTCACGCAGCCGGAAGGATTCGTCAATCCTCATTATCCTGACAAGGTGTATTGTCTCCACAAAGCACTTTATGGACTCAAGCAAGCTCCAAGGGCGTGGTACGACGAGCTCTCGAAATTTCTGGTATCCAAAGGTTTCTCAAAAGGTTCCATTGATTTAACTCTGTTTACTTATAAATATGGGGATGACATTTTGCTCGTGCAGATTTATGTTGATGACATTATTTTCGGGTCTACAAACCCAAAACTTTCAAAATGGTTTGAAAAAGTAATGCACAGCAAATTTGAAATGTCAATGATGAATTCTTTCTAGGAATTCAAGTTCACCAATCCCCAAGTGGTATCTTTATAAACCAAGCTAAGTATTGTCAAGAGATAATAAAAAAGCATGGTATGACTTCATGTGACCCCGTTGGGACACCATTATCAACCACATCCCTAGATGCTGACTTGGAGGGATTACCCATAGATCAAGCGAGATATCGTTCCATGATCGGGTCCCTCATGTACTTGACAGCAAGCAAACCTGATATTTCAAATGCTACGTGTTATTGTGCACGTTATCAAGCACGACCCACTGAAAAGCACCTCAAGGAGGTTAATCGGAATTTTCGGTACCTCAAGAATACCATTCATTTGGGACTCTGGTATCCGAGGGAAACCGGTTTCTTTCTAACGGCCTATTCAGATTCTGATCATGCAGGGTGTCTTGATACACGAAAAAGTACTTCTGGTGGTGCATAATTTCTAGGTCAAGATAAGCTTGTGGCATGATCTTCCAAGAAGCAGGATTGCACGTCACTTTCATCAGCCGAAGCGGAGTATGTGTCTCTATCTGCGTGTTGTGCTCAAGTTCTTTGGATGAGAACACAACTCACGGATTATGGCTTCCACTTTGATAAAGTACCTATGTACTGTGACTCAAAGTCAGCCATAGCCATCTCCTGCAATCCGGTACAGCATTCCCGCACGAAGC
This sequence comes from Glebionis coronaria, assembly GCA_025667525.1. Classification (NCBI taxonomy): domain Eukaryota; kingdom Viridiplantae; phylum Streptophyta; class Magnoliopsida; order Asterales; family Asteraceae; genus Glebionis; species Glebionis coronaria. The sequence continues at coordinate 67,617,684 of CM046882.1, read as the reverse complement.
ACATTGATGTTCGACTTGTTTACGAAAGCTCTGTCGAAAGATAGGTTTGAGTACCTCGTTAGGAAAATTGGTATGAGATGTTTGACTCCAGCAGACCTGGAGATTCTGGCAAAGGTGCCTACTTGATTTATCTATCAAACATCAACCTATAAATATCTTTGGAAAAGCAAAATACAAAAATATAAAACATATAAAAACAAAACACAAAATTAAAAAATCTTTCAAAATCCAAAAATATTCTTCTCGACATGTCTTTCAGTATCGATAATATGGACGTGCCTAGAAATGTCGCTCAATAACGACACGGGTGTGTACATAAAGCTCGAATGAAAGTTGTAAATATTTTTCAAAACATGTCATTTCTTCTTTTAATAAAGGAAATTGTCTATTTTGGACAATATTTCCAAACAACGGGTAGAGCAATCTATCAAGGGTTGAGCTTGTCACAAAACATTCAACGTTTTGAGCTCAACACGATGGCTTGTAATCACTTTCAGATTGCAACCCGGTTCTATATTCACGGGGGAGTGTACGATTTCGTGCTCTTACCCTCAGCAAAAGAAGAGAAATCTTCTTACACTTGAGTGGATTCGTCAAGACATTCAAAGTCTATGAACTCATGTTTATGCTTTAGAAAAACCTTTTCGACAAAAAGAATTGATTTTTCAAAAAATGTTGAACACAATTTTTTCAATAATTTTTCAATGATTATTCAAAATCTTTCAAAAATTGTGTGTTCAACAACTCCCATCCTCAAAAAGAGAAATGTGGATCACATCCTCACAATGACAATTCAATTGGATCAATTTTTGAAGGGGAGCATTTTAACTTCATGCAAAGATTGACACATTTTTCTTCCAAAGATTTTCAAGACTATTTTCAAAATATATTTTAATCAAATTTGATATCTCTAATATCAAAAGATTTTATATATTAGAGATAGGGGGGGAAAATGTGATTAAAATGTGATCTATTATAAGACTCAAGCACTTTAACTCTTACCTACATGTGCGAAACACTTTCGATTATCGATGCACATGTGAAGGGGGAGCATTTCTAAAACGACAAAACTAGAAAGGTGTTAAATGTTTTCCAAACACTTTGTTAGAATTTAAAGTGGTTTTCATGGTTACGATCAAATACCCACAACATCTTTAATCCAGGACGTTATTGGTGTCAAAAGGGTGGTTAGGTTTAAGTCCTATGATCCAACCAGAACCGGAGGGATCTTTCCAGGGACAATCCAATATATTATTAGAAGTCCTTAGGAAAGATGGAGTAGAACGTGAACGTAGCAGAATGCCGACTAAGTACTGATGATAGCACTGGAATAATCACAACAAGGTGCTAGTAATGATGTCTTGGTAAGCATTGAAGGGGTTGAAGAATAAAAAAGAAATGTAAGGATAAAGGGTGTAAAGAAAGAAGCCCTCCATACAACTTAGGCAGAAATCGGGTCAACTCGTCATGAAGACAAACTCATCATGGACCCAGTGATGTATGCACAACCCTTTCCTAGCTAATCAGGCTTCTCTCAAAAGAAGTTTGTTTTATTGTCACGGAGAACAACATGAATTCTATTGACTTTCTCACTTCGAGATAGTTGATACTGAATAGGTGGCATCTGCTCCAGCCTCCGACCACTAAAAGTGCACAAATCGAGTCTAGAGCCAAGAGATCAATCAAATCTCGTTAGGACACACGGATGAAGATCAAGAGAGTCCTACGATATATCCTTGCGATATTGCTAGAACACTCAGAGTAATACTACTTAGTATTAACAATGATGAGTGGAAATCCTTCTAGTGTTAACATCAAACAACATTGCGGTAGGTCATATGTAAGATTCTTTATGAATTGAACATGTGAAAAACTGAAAAGCAACAGTGGTTTGATTCTGAATTGATTCAAACTCGTTTCAAGTTTCTACGCAATATCTTTATGGTCTTGCCAGAACATTCAGAGTGATATTTATTAAAATTCACAGTGACGAATGGAAATCCTTCTAGCGTCAACATCAAACAACACTACGGTAGGTGACTTGCGAGATTCTTTATGGATCAAGCTTGTGTCAACTGGAAAGCAACAATGGTAAGATTCTTTATGAATCAAACTTGTTCCAGGAATTTGAATTGACGACTTTAATCAAGCGCATATTTATCCAATTGATTCACTCTTTATGTTCGCAGTCTTGCTTTGAGACGGTCGAGTAAACAGAACGGCTAGTACAGCCGCGAAACCCTGTCAAGGAGATTCTTAATTGAATCTACCTAATCACATGTACGATATTTAATATCGTATAACGGTCTTCACCGACCGGAGGTAAAACACTACCGATTAAGGACGAATGTCAAAGCCATTCAGTCCGTGTCTATGTTTTGTCTCGAGAAGGTGGCGTCACGGTGTACTCAGCAAAGTCAAAGATTCAAAACCACATACTCATGCCTGAAGATATGTCAACAGTTAATAGTGTGAGTATGTGGATAAAGACACAAGATCGCAAGATGGCAAAGACAAGTCAAGGATGATTTGAAGATCTCAAGATTAAAGACAAAGTCGAAAGACAACTACAAAGGCTCAAAGATCACAGCATGAAGGAACAAGACTACGATTACACGTTCAAGACTCATTTATGGCGAGATTAGTAATCTCTACAAATTTCCTAAATGACCAAGGTTTATTACCTCTCATTGGGGGAGATTGTTAGCCTCAAAATATTGAGTCAAACAAGAATGCTCGGTCATATGTTTATTATGTATCGTATATTAGAACGTTATAATAGGTAGTATATTAGTCGTGTTATACGGGCTTAACTTTAGGCTAAAGTTCATTAATAAGTAACTAAAGCCCAAAAGGAAAGCCCGGCCTAAACCATATAGTCCATAAAGAAGCCTACATGTGGGTGGACTATATATACCCTTCCTAGCATGTTAGGAAGGGTGTTGGTCATTTCATTTTCTCCTAATCTAATATTTCACAAGTTTCTCCAACCATTTCTCTCTACTTTCTCTCACTACTTTCTCTCTCTAAAACTCATCTCATATCTACCTTTCTTTCTTCATAAATTCGTATTATATTATCTATATTAGGGACAACACATTGCATGATAACCTAGTGAGTCCTTTTATAGGCATAAGGACTCACGTACAAGATTACTACTAACAAACTTGGAAAGTATTATGGAGTAGTAACAGAAACTCGTAAAAATCTATTCCAAGTTTATCTCTAGCGGCAGGGCCTTTGACTTCAGCAGGGGAACCAATCCCCTGCCTTTGTTATTTGACAGGGGAACTTACTCTAGCAGGGGGACAAATGACCAACTAGCAGGGGTAACAAATATACACAGATTTATTCCCAACAATCCTCCCCTAAACTTGTGCTTTCTCTTAAAGACAAGTTTCTGAATAAATACTAGTTGATGAGGGTGCTTATAAACTTTCTGGCCAAATCTGACTATGCATCATCCTTACCAGATCATAAGCAACAGGTGTTTTAGCATCTACAATCAAGTCAGCATGTGCTAATTTCTTCAAGGTCTCTTGATTGAAGGGATAATAACGATGGTTGATCAAATACACACTTACTCCTTCCATTACTATCTCATAGACCCCAGAATTGGTAAACAGCTTCCAATACAACAAATTTCCTTTATTCACTGCATCAAATACGGGATCAAATAACTCATGCTCATACATCCTATGCATGCACTCCCAGATCAGCCAATCCTTCTCCACACCATCCATGGTAGGAGGTTTTGCAGCAAAAGTCTTTTTCAAAATCTTCCACGGATCTTCTAAGTCCTCTCTATCCAAGGTTTGAAACATGACATCTAGACTTAGAAATGTCCGTGTTGTATTGCCAGCTCTTGTAAGCTTCCACTAAGTCCTCCCCTTATGTTCACAAACATCATATTCTATTATAGTAAACTTCTTCCCAAGTTCACTAGGTGAGATATCATCATTTTCCTACACAATTAGCTGTTTATCAATTTCTTCATTTGAAGGACGTTGAGACTCCTTAGTAACTATGCTAACTTTCTCCGTTCTCTTGAGTCTTTTGGCTGCCATTTGTGCATTGAGTACAGATCTCGCAATTGCTGGAAAACTTTCACCTGCTTGATGTGATACCCCTGCTTGTGATGATGCACCTGCTTGGGATGATGCACATGCTTGTGTAGTTTCCAAAGTTGTTCCTTCAGCCTTTCTTTTTCTGGATTCCCTAGCTTTCTGTAACACTTCACTTTGCCTCCTAAGATACTCAGCTTCCTCAGGGGAGTTCATAGTCATGAAGTCTTCCACATCATATTCTCTTAACACTAGTCTGAATGCCCTTTGTATAGCCTCAAAACTCATGTTTGTGAAATCACCATCCTTACACTTCTTATGTCTCTTGAGCAAAACTTTGTAGTGTTCAAGTCTCCCCTTCTCAGACTTCAAATATTTCTCTTTCCAAATTTGATTTGCCCTCCTTTCCAGATATTCAGATTGATATTTGTAAACAAGGGAAATCAATTCATACCTGTCTTCCAAAGGAGAATTGATTAACTCCTTTTCCCATTGATCTAGAAACTCTTGAACATGAGGCACCCTTTCATCCAACTCCCTATGCATAATTTCAACCTGCTTAAGCATTTCTTTGGGCCTCATCTTTTGCATTCTCTGATTCTGTATATAAATCTCCTCTTGTTGTAGCTTGAGAGCTACCTGTGCATCATGTGCTTCTTGAGCCCTTTGTTGTGCAGGAGTTCTATGCTTGTATTTCCTCTTGGGCTGTTCAACCATGATCCCTTTTCCCTTATCTTTTGGATCTACTGCTGGTGCTGGTTTGGCTTTAGGTGCAGGTTCTTTAATTGTAATTCCCTTCTGAGCTAGTTGCCTTCTATTCTTTCTAACAAAAGTTTAAGTAATAGACTTAGCAGGGGAATGACTTACAGCAGTGGGATCAGCAATAGCAGGGGAAACTTTTGAAGCAGGGGCTTCTTCTTGATTGCCCATAGTTAGCAATGTTTGAGCAATCTCTTTAGTTGCACTCCCCTTATCAATTAGTCCTTTTACAAAACAATATCTGATAAAATGATGTCTTATTTCAATATGTTTAGTCTTGCTATGAAAAACACGGTTCTTAATAATGCAAATGGTGCTGTTGTTGTCAATAAATATCTTGGTTTTAAGAAAGTTATACCCATAATCAAGCAGTTGATTCTGAACCCAAAGTACTTGACCACAGCATGCAGCAGCTGCTACATACTCAGCTTCAGTTGTTGATGTGGCCATAATAGTCTGCTTCTTACATTGCCAAGATATAAGTCTGCTTCCCAAAAATTGGCATCCACCTGTTGTAGACTTCCTATCATTATTGTCACCATCATAGTCACTATCTGAGTAGGATATCAACTCAAATGGTGACTCTTTGGGATACCAAAGTCCTAAGGTTGGATGGCACTTTAGATACCTAAAAATTCTCTTTACAACAAATAAATGACACTCTGTTGGTGCCACCTGGTATCTTACACATAAGCAGACTACAAACATAATGTCAGGTCTGGATGCTGTGAGGTACATGAGAGACCCAATCATAGACCTGTAATTTCTGACATCTATAATTTTTCCAGGACCATCTTTGCCCCATGGATGATCCTTGTCCATTGGTGTAGACACCTTCTTTCCCTCAGACATGCCAAACTTCTTCATAATTTCAGCCACATATTTTTCTTGTGTGATGAATATCCCATCTTTCCTCTGCTGAACTTGTAACCCCAAAAAGAAGTTTAGCTCTCCCATGGTACTCATTTGGAATTTATCCTGCATCAACTTGGCAAAATCTTTGCTAAGCATAGAGTTTGTGGAGCCAAAGATGATATCATCAACATAGACTTGTACCAACTGAAGGTCACCCTTTTGTTTCTTGATAAACAAGGTCAATCAATCTTCCCCCTGTTGAAGCCATTATCCAATAGATACTTAGAAAGAGTCCCATACCACGCCCTGGGAGCTTGGTGAAGTCCATATATAGCCTTTTTCACCTTGTATACCTTGTCTGGATGTTCTGGGTCTTCAAACCCTGGAGGTTGCATAACGTATACCTCTTCATCAATGGTGCCATACAAAAAGGCACTTTTTACATCCATTTGGAAAACAGTGAAGTCCATAAATGAAGCATAAGCAAGGAATAATCTAATGGCTTCAATCCTGGCAACTGGAGGAAAGACTTCCTCATAGTCAACGCCTTCTTCCTGTGTATATCCTTGTGCCACCAGTCTTGCTTTGTTCCTGACAACTATACCCCTCTCATCCTTTTTGTTCCTGAGCACCCACTTTGTCCCAGTGGGCCTTGCCCATTTTGGACAATCTACTAGAATCCAAACCTCTTGAATATCAAACTTTAAGAGCTCCTCTTGCATGGCTTCAACCCAACTTGGATCATTTAAAGCCTGAAAAATCTTCTTTGGCTCTTCTTGTGACAAAAATGCAGTAAACAGACAACACTGCATGTTGTCATGGTTAAACTTCATGGTGATGTTAGCAATGAAGTTGTGCTCCTTTGTTGTATACCTTGTATGTCTAGGGGCTTTAGGATCACCAATGATTTGAGAGATAGGGTGATCCTTATTGATTCTATAGGTAGGCTGCATGATTACTTCTGTTTCATCCTCTTCCAAATCAGAATTGATGGGGCTATTGATACTCGTGTTTTCATTGGGTTCAATTTTCTCTCGATATCCTCTCGAATTGATCTCGGCCTTAAGTGGAATAATTGTTCTTGGTTACTAAAAAAAGGGGTTTAGTTTTCTAATCTACTAAATATTAAAATGTATTTAAAATGAAAACTTGAATCAAAGACAATTAATTTAATGATAATTAATAAAAACTTGAATTAAAATTAAGATTAAAATTAAGATTTAAAATTAAAATTGAAATCACAATTAAAACATGAAAATGAAGAAACAGAAATACTAAAGAAACGGTAATAATTAAAGATGCTTAAAAGATAACTGATTCGGAAGTTTACCCTTGATTCGGAACTTTGTTCATCCGGAACTTTTCACTCGGAACACCTTGATTCGGAACTTTAATCGGAAGTTTATTTGGAAGTTTGTTCGAAAGTTTGTTCGGAAGTTTGGTTCATCCGGAACTTTATACTCATTCGGAATTTTTGACTCATCCGGAACTTTGGTTCATTCGGAAGATTAGGTTCATCCGGAACTTTCAGTTCGTTCGGAAGATGATGCTCATCCGGAACTTTTAGGTTCACTCGGAACTTTTGTGTTCATCCGGAACTTTCACTCATCCGGAACCTGGGAACACTCAGATACAGTACTTTACCCCGAAGAACAAGGAAGACGATTTTAATCTAAAAATCACCAAGTTTTTCACCAAAAACTTAAATACAACTTAACACAAATGATTTACTAACCAATAACTACAAATCCCATCAACAAAAACACAAAACCCAAAAACTTTTGAAGATCAAATCAAGAAAATAAGAACTTAAGAACTAGAAAAGAAAAATGATGATGAACAAGATGAAATGGAAAGATTAACCAAGAACTTGTATTGATGATAGATGTTTTAACAATAACAAAGCAAGGATTAAAATTACAAGATTGAAAATAAACAAAGATCTAGATCACCAAACACCCTATTGGTGTTGGTGATGATCCGGACTAAAAAGGGAGAAAAAGGTGGAGGAGAGAAAAACTAAAACTAAAAAACTGGCACTATGTGTGAGGGGTGGAGTATTTATAGGCTTGTCTTTTGGTTGGTGAGTGGGATTTCTCCCGTTCTTCTAGTCTTCTCGTCTTTTCAGAAAAGTTGACGTTTTCGATTCTGATTCGGGATTTGTCGTCGATTAAATTCAACTCGTCTTTTAATTTCTTCGTTTAATAGACTTGAGTTTCTTCGACTTATGTAAATCTTCCATCTTTGGTCCTTTTCTTCGATAAATCTTCGAATAGGCCCAGTGACTTCAAATCTTTTGCATCTCTTGGACAATAGACTTTATCTTGAGTCCTTTTCTTGAGTAAAACCCGTGCAATCCCATGTTTTCTTCAATATTCATCCGGTTGGCTCTGAAAACACAATAAACACAAAAACCACGCATAATTCCAAACAAATGATATTAAATACGTGTTTTGGTCTCGTTTTAGCCAGAATTAAGTGGTAAAAGGATGGGTGTTTACACACCTATCAAATCCCCTACACTTAACCATTGCCATGCCCTCATGCAATGCTTAGTGATAAAGCAATTTTACATTTTTCTCATAATTAATCAACCTTGGCCTTATTCAAATACTACTAAACAAAAATTTAAAGTACTAAAAGAAATTAAACTTAAAAGGAAACAAAAGAATAGAAATAACTTGCAAAGAAACCAATGACTTACATTAGGGCTTTGGTGCTGCGAAGATTTATCACCCTCAAGTTTCACGTTCCCCAAACTAAGCTTAAAAACGAGATCATTGTTATTATAAGTTAGTAAATCAAACACTTACATATATGGCTTAATTAAATGCTTAAACTCCCTTATTCCTAGGTGTATCTCTTATATTTTATTTTTGTCTTAGAATGATCATGAAGATGCATTTTTGGACTTATTTCGATAGTTTATTAAGGCTGAAAGCAAAGTAGGACGATTTGATCAATAGTTAGCTAAAGGACAAAATCTCTTAAAACTGCTTCTCGGGATATCAAAAAGTTCATATCTTGGCATAACTCGGTTCACGATTTGAGACCTTTCTCGGGCCGATATTTGGCATGTACTTCATACTTCATATCTTGAGAGACGTGCTTGAGATAATGGTCTTCTCATCGTTCATAGAGTTTCTTCACTTGGAGACTTTTGAGAGGTACTCCAACTTTGTTGACCACGACTTCATGATTATTTCTTCAATCTCTATTTGGGATTTTGAGATACAACGATCCGCCTCCTTTTCGGACTTGGATCTATTTATCCTCATACCTTGTTAGGGTCTTTTCGGATAGACTTCTCCATGATCTTTACGGGAGTTAATTGCTTTTCGTCGTGAGTCTTGATCCTTCATATTGACTTTGGGAATAATGCTTTTCACATCACCTTGGATCTTTAGCAATAAAATGGAATCCTCATGCCTTGTTAGGGCCTTTTCGGACTCGCCAATCTTCGCGCCCCGCTTCATAAGTTATGCCTTGGCTATGAACTCTTATCATTACCGAGCAACTTTTAAACGATCTTGGGCTAGAAGCTAAGTAACTTTTCAAATCGTACGACCTTACTTATTGCAGATAAATTATTAGCAAGTGATGGGAGAATAGGCAAATAATTACACCAAGTGAGCTTGTGCAAGAATACCGACTTATAATTGACTCTATCATTTCTCGTCCTCCACAATTTAAAATCTCAAGTAATGAGACTCGTGGATACTTAGCCTAATAAACCAATTAAGGTCTACATGGTTAAGGATACTAGCTAGAATAAACTTGGATAAGTCTATTCGGGTTGAGTCAAAATAAACGCAACGGGCCTAATATGTCAAAGATTTCTAAACTAGCTACACCACTTTATTAAGATTTTTGACTTTATTGAGGGATATATACATATGAAAGTAACGATAAAAATTTAAAAATTACGACTAAATGGCCAAGGTTAATAAAAAATTTGAAAAATGTTGAAAAAGATGATTTTCTGGTTAAATGAAGGCATTTTCATGGGAAAGTCCACTTAAAACTTCGATAGAAGTCCCCCCTACACTTAAGATAAACATTGTCCTCAATGTTTAAGCATGTGGGAAAAGTCTCCCCTACATTTATGACATTGTGCACGTTGGTTAACTCGAGCTAAGGAAGAGACGACTAACGTGATCATATTCAAATGTGAGTATGAAGAAAATTGAATCACGATAGTTGAGAGATAGAACCGGATTTCGGATAACACGGGAGCACGGTTCTTCAAAGATTCCAAGAGTGCACTTATCCCTGTAATCACATCACCACACAAAGACAAATACCCAATAGAGGTCCCCCTACACTTAGGAGGTTAAAACATAAAAGGATAGAAACTCGGGCTGCCTCCCGATGAGCGCTTGTTTTTGATAACCGAGTCACGAGCCTGACTTGGCCCAAAATTAGTTCATGGGGAACGTGGTGAGGGATGGAATCACCTCCTGAGAGGTGTCCTCACCAAAGTACAACTTCACTCGTTGGCCATTCACCTTAAAATTAGGTCCATTAGGTTGAGCGAGCTCGAGAGTACCATATGGAAAAATTTGGGCAATGGTGAATGGGCCGGACCAACGAGATTTGAGCTTTCCTGAGAAGATTTTCAACCGAGAGTTAAAGAGCAAAACTTTGTCTCCAACATGGAATTCTCGGTTTCTGATCTTGGAGTCGTGAATGAGCTTAGTTCTTTCCTTATAGATCAAAGAATTTTCATAAGCCTCATTACGGAGTTCATTGAGCTCATTGAGTTGGATCTTGCGTAGGTCACCGGCTTTGTTAATATCAAAATTAGCCCACTTCAAGGCCTAGTAAGCCTTGTGCTCCAACTCAATGGGGAGGTGGCACGCTTTCCTGTACACAAGACGATAAGGCGTACAGCCGATCGGGGTCTTGTAAGCAGTACGGAAAGCCCACAAAGCATCATCAAGTTTATCAGCCCATGAGGCAGGATGCTCTCCCACGGTTCTTTCAAGAATTCTCTTCAGTCCTCGGTTGGATATTTTAGCCTGGCCATTAGTTTGTGGATTGATAGGTGTGTAAACACCCATCTTTTCTACCACTTAATTACAAGAATAACCGGACCTAAACGTGTATTTTATGTCTTTTATGTCGGAATTATGCGTGGTTTGTGTTTTTGTTGTAATTTAGGATGGAATTATGAAAAGTGGAGAAAACACGGGAATTCACGGGCATTCACGACTTTTATTGAAGAAAAAGATGAAAGACGGAGTCGAGAAGTCAAGAGTGGAAAAAGAACGGAAGTCCAAGACCAATTCTGAAGATTTATCGAAGAAAAATTCAAAAGACGGAAGTTTATCAAAAGCCGAGAAACTCAAGTCTATTTTATTGAAGAAATTAAAGACGAGTTCAAAAGATATCCAGAGCCACAAGTCCTTAAAGTCCAAATTTAAAAGAAAGATTAGAAGAAAAGGACTAATGACACAATTAATGAAGATTAAATGAAGGAGGGACTTAATCCCGCAATTAACAAGAAATGAAGGAGGGGAGAAAGCTTCCTAATCCTCCCCTATATATAGATTAGGATTGTTAATTTTCCATTTTGTTGGCTAACTTGACAAATTAGCTCTTCCACTTTTATTTTATGCACATTTAAATATTTGTCATTTAATTACCTTGTCTTGCACCTTAATTACCATTTAATTCAAGTAAGTTTTCCTTTTTAATTCTTGTCAAGCTTTATCTTTATCTTGTTAATCTCATTCTTCCTTTCTTAATCTTTGTGTTGATTGGTTTATGTTCATGTTCTTAATTCTTGTTGATTTATTTAAGTGGGTTTTGACTAATTTGATCTTTATTGTTTGATTTGTTGTTTTGGATTGATTGATTATGTTTATTAGATGTTTTGTTATTAGTTTGGTTTAATCTTTTTTGTTGATTTGGTTGAGTTTCTTTTAGAGACGTGCTTTATTTCTTTTTCCTTGTTCTTCGCCATATTGTTTCTGTTATTTCCTAGATTCGAGCTCAGATTATTCCGCATAGGGGATTTGAAATATTGCTTATTCGGAATCTTGAATCATTCCGCATAGGAGTTTTGTAAGATTGCTTATTCGGAATCTTGAAACATTCCGCATAGGGGTTTTGTAAGATTGCTTATTCGGAATATTTAATAATTCCGCATAGGGGAGTTTTCCGAATAGAGCTGATTTTCCGAATTACCCTTTTATTCCGAATAGGGAATACATTCCGAATAGGAGGACTTTCCGCATAGTGACAGTATTCCGAATAGACCTTTTATTCCGAGTGGGCACTTTATTCCGAATAGGGGGATCTTTCCGAATAGGGTGAATTTTCCGCATAAGAAACTATTCCGAATAGACCTTTTTCTGCATAAGTGACAGTATTCCGATTAGGGGTTTTATTCCGGATAGGGACTTATTATTTTTAGTTTACTGCCTTTTCATTTTAAGTTTTATTTGCCTTAGTTTAAGATTTAGTTTAGTTGCATTTTAAGTTTGCCTTAGTTAGATTTACGTTTGCGTTATTTACTTTATTGCCCTTTAGTTTTAGTCGCACTTTAAATACTTGCACTTTATTTTAATTAGACTTAGATTTACTTTAATTGCACTTTTTCTTTAATTGTTTTGCACCTTTTATTTTCAAAACTACAACGACACATCTTTGTTCCACCAAATATCAACTGAGTCACACATTAAACAATAAGTTTTTCAATTCGAAGAGACATACTGAAACGAACAATTTTAACTGGGTAAAAACCGAGTTATTAAATGGCGCCGCTGCCGGCTCTTTTCGTAAAGATCAACAGTTTTTTGTGAGAGACACGTTGCTTTTTGGGATCCGTTCACTTGTGAGCGTTATTTTTCTTGCATAAAAAATTCAAAAAATCATAAAAAATAAAAAATTCATAAAAACCATAAAAATTAAAAATTTCAAAAATCCAAAAAGATTTTATCTTTCTTGTGTATATATATTGTCTTTGTGTTTGGTTTTGTTTTCTTTTGCATTTTCAGGTGTATGCGTACTAGATCTTCTAATTATCAAGAGCCCGAGCCTCAAGAAGATTTAGATATGGCAGGTGTCAACAACAACAACATGCCACCGCACCTCAATAATAATAATAATAATAACAATGCTCTTCCACAGCCCGATCTTTGGACCATGGAGGAACTTTGTCAACCAACAATGTTTGGACGAGGAGGACCGATTGCGCCGATGCAAATCAACGCTCCTGAGTTTTCGTTGAAGCACCACATGATTCAACAAGTACAAACAAACCCATTTAGAGGATTGCCTGATGATGATGCCAACAAACACCTCGACAAGTTCATTACAATCACCTAGAGCATGAAGTTGGCTGGTGCCACTATGGATGAGCTTCGCCTACAACTCTTTCCACACACTCTATTACATCATGCCGAGAAATGGTTTGATCATCTCCCGAAGAATTCTATTCACACTTGGGATGACATGACTCAACGCTTTTTGTCGCGCTACTTTCCACCATCCATGGTCACAAGCCTTCGCAATCAGATCAGCGGTTTCATGCAAGATCCCGATGAATCTCTTTTTGATGCATGGGAGAGATATAATGTCTTCATCGACCGTTGTCCAAACCACAACATGCTTCCGGTCACCTTGATCGATACTTTCTACAACGGATTGACTTTTCGAGATCGTGATACGATCAATGCAGCCGCCGGTGGCACATTCATGAAAAGGAGACCCGAGGAGTGTAGAGAGTTAATTGAAAACATGACTACTCATCATAAGAACTGGGATTCCTCTGCTTCTTCTAGAAACAACACGAGAGTCAATGTTTCTTCTACCTCAGCAAACCCTGAGATGACCGAACTCACCCGCATGATGGCCGAAATGAGCAAAAGTATTACGCTTCTCGCTTCAAACCAACAACAACAACAAGTTAAAGCGGTTGCTAATCCTTGTGAAACATGTGGCGGTCCTCACTCATACACCGATTGTCCTTCGACACAAGGAAATCCGGAAAATGTGTATGCTGCTTACGGTAATTATTCACCGGAAAATTACCAAGCTAGACAACAAGGGGATAGAAATCTGCTGAGCTACCGTTCCAACAACTACCTTTCACCCGGTTTTTCTCCTCAAAACCAAAATCCCGCCAACAACTACAATAGAAGCAACCAAATCCCACCTCGTGCTTCTAACCCTTATCAACCACCCACCCAACAACACCCACCCATTAATCCCGATGTTGACACAATCATGAGAACTCAAGGTGAGCAAATCAAGAATCTACAGAGCCAAATAATCAATTTGAAAGGAGATATCTTGAAGCAAGGTAATGACATCAGAACCGAGGTTCGTGATAATCTTCAATCCTCTTTCATCACTCAAACAACTGAATTGAAGAATCTGTTGGCTAGTTTCTTGCCTGAAGCTCAACCTTCTTCTTCTTCAGGTTCTCTACCTTCAAACACCGTCACTAATCCGCGAGCTAATGTGAGTGCTATAACTACGCGTAGTGGAATTACCATTGTCACTCCATCTACCCCACCACCATCATCTACACCTCCTCCACCACCATGTATCCCTACTCCTCCTACACCTAGTAATAGTGCACCATTACCGTCTCCGCCTCGTCATGACGATGTATCTCGGAAGGACCCTTCAACATCACAACCGTCACCACCTACACCTTCACCTAACCCTTATCAACCTAGAATCCCATACCCTTCTCGTATAGGCAGACCAATGATCTAACAAAGGAGGACTCGCAAATAACCAAATATATCAATATGATTTCTCAAATGGGATTCAGCATTAGTTTCCTTGAAGCACTTGTCCACATGCCCAAATTTGTTAAAGCATTTAAGGAATTGCTTAACAAGAAGGAGAAGCTGCTTGAACTCGCCAACACACGATTAAATGAAAACTGCTCTGCAGTTATTCTTAAAGAACTTCCGGAAAAACTTGGAGATCCCGGTCGTTTGTGTTGCCTTGCGTGTTCAACAAAACTGAAGAATTTACTGCCCTGGCCGATCTTGGGGCTAGTATTAATCTTATGCCACTGAGTGTTTGGAAAACACTATCTTTACCCGACCTCATTCCAAAAAAGATGACTCTTGAACTTGCAAATCGCACTCTCGCTTACCCCGTCGGTATAGCCGAAGACGTGTTTATTAAAGTTGGCGCATTTACTATCCCGGTCGATTTTGTCGTAGTTGATTATGAAATTGACCCTCGTATTCCTTTAATACTTGGTCGACCATTTTTGAGATCCGGACGTGCTTTAGTGGATGTAGCCGAAGGTGAGTTAATCTTAAGAGTCGGGAAAGATTCACAAATTTTCAAAATGGGGCAGCTTACCGGCAAATCTTTTGGACGAGAATCAGTCAATATGATTAATGTGCTCGATGATTTTGTCATCTACGACAATCCTCTATTCGACTCTTGCATTGATAATCCACTTTTTAAAGATGATGTGGATGATTCTCCCCCTACTTTGGACGCTCCCCCCATGTATGATTCGCCACCGGTCTTTGATGCTTATGATGATGATGATTCTAGCTCAGACTCGGATGATTTTGATTGTACTTCTGAGTATCCCGAGCTGCCCACATTCGATGATTTTGATGAGGCTGATACTCTCTCGAGCGATTCTTCACATGATGAAGATCCTCCGCCATCACTCGATCCTACTTTGGATGATTACTCATTCGAGGAAGATTTCTCTGAATTTCTCAACACATACTTCCCTCATGAGAGTGATGCACCTCCTTTGGACTTTGAAGATTATCGTCTTGATCCTACTTTGGATTTGAAGAGCATTTTGTCCAAGGAGAAGAAACCGGTTGACACCAAAATCCGTTGCACTTATGATTTGACACCTCTTTGTCCCACTTCTGAGGACGAGGTTGTGCTTCTTTGCGGATCTTCTTCACACTCGGCTGAGCCGGAATACTATTTTCCCCTGAAGGAAAAGGTGTTCGATCCCGGTATTGAAGTTTTTAAGCCATCTCAGTATCCGCCTGATGAAATAAAAGGAAAAATCTTTGGAACCATTGAAGACATGCTTGCACCACTTCATCTTTGCTTCTACCGTGCTCCATCACTGCTTAAGGGAACCTTGCCACTTCTCTTTTGGCTTGCCTTGTTCGCCTTAAGCTCTTGCTTATTGATGGATGAAAACTATGTCTTCGATCCTGGTGGATTTGTTTCATGTTTCTTCCGTTGATGATCAAGGTCGAGTCAGGCTCACGACTCGGTTAACAAAAACCAAGCGCTTCATGGGAGGCAACCCATGAATCTATCTTTCCGCTTTCTTTATCATAAGTGTAGGGGGGGACCCTTTGGCTTGCTATTTCCTCTCCTCACTTCTTAATCAGGGATTCGAGCTTCAATGATCCACTCTTGATGATTCTTGACGACCCGTGATTCCATGTTCTACTTCTTCCCGGTTCTATCCTAAACTCTTTTCGATTCACTATTTTATATTTTCTCAATATTAAAATAGGAATCTCTTTAGTTGTCTTTTCCTTAGCAAAATTTAAACAACGTGCACAATGTCCTAAGTGTAGGGGAGTTTACTCCCACATGCTTAAACATTGAGGACAATGTTTATCTTAAGTGTAGGGGGGACTTCTATCGAAGTTAAGTGGTCTTTTTCTTGTATTTGTCCTCATTTTAACCGGAAAATCAATTTTTCGACATTTTTCAAAATTTTTGATCTATTTTGGCCTATTAGTTTTTCCCTTTTGTATAGTTATTCTCTTTCCTTATTAGAATAAATCTTTGAATAAGTGGTTTTAATTTTCAAACGTTGTGAATCTTTTGACTCAATCCGAGTTTATTCTAGCTAGTATCCTTAACGTGTTTAAGTCAAGTTTTGCTAGGCTTTTATATAGGGAGCTATAAAACGCGAAAGTCTTAACTCTCACGGGTTAAGAACAAGAACTTTTCGCAAGATCCTATAATTGATCCTAGAGAGTCGTTTATCAAGGGAACTTTAAGATGCGACTTCTAAACTTGAAAGAGTCTAAGAAGTTGCAAGATCCTATAGGCGACTCGAAAACCCAAAACTTTGATTTAATAGGCTAAGTATCCACGAGTCTCATTACTTGAGATTTTAAACTGTGGAGAACGAGAGATGATAGAGCCAATTATAAGTTCGGTATTCTTTCGTGAATTTATGTGAGTTAATTATGAGCCTATTCTCCCATCACTTGCTAATAAATTTATCTGCTAATAAATAAGGTTGTACGATTTGAAAAGTTACTTAGCTTCTAGCCCCAGATCGTTTAAAAGTTGCTCGGTAATGACGAGAGTTCATAGCCAAGGCATAACTTATGAAGCGGGGCGCGAAGATTGGCGAGTCCGAAAAGGCCCTAACAAGGCATGAGGGCTATGTTTTGTTGCTAAAGATCCAAAAGTGATGTGAAGAATCATTTATCGAAAATCAATATGAAGGATCGAGACACACGACGAAAAGCAAAAACTCCCAAAAAGTCATGGAGAAGTGTATCCGAAAAGACCCTAACAAGGTATGAGGATAAATAGATCCAAGTCAATAAAGGAGGCGGATCGTTGTATATCAAAATCCAAAATAAAGATTGGAGAAAAATGAAGAAGTCGTGGTCCATATATGAAGAATCTCTCAAAAAAAAAATTCAAGTGAAGAAATTCCAATTATGAAGAGAAGACCATTATTTCATGAACGTCTCTCAAGATTTGAAGTATGAAGTCGCTGCCAAATATCGGCCCGAGAAAGGTCTCAAATCGCGAACCAAGTTATGCCAAGATATGAACTTTTTGATATCCCGAGAAGCAGTTTTAAAAGATTTGGTCCTTTAGCTAACTATTGATTAAATCGTGCACCTTATTTTCAGATTAAATAATTATCGAAATAAGTCAAACAATGCATCTTCGTGATCATTCAAGACAAATAATAAAATATAAGAGATACCCATAGGAATAAGGGAGTCTAAGTGAATAATTGGCCCACATGAGTTCGTGTTAGTTTACTAACTTATAATAGCAATGATCTCGTTTTTAAGCTTGGTTTGGAGAAAGTGAAAAGTTGAGGATGATGATTATTCATAACATTTTCAAAACCCAAGGTATGCTTTTAATTTCTTTGCTTTGCATTTTTATAATTTTCTATTTCTTTAATAAAGGCCAATGTGGATTGATTAAGATGAAAAGTGTAAACATTCTTTGTAACTAATGCATTGCATGAGGACATTGCAATGGTCAAGTGTAGGGGATTTGATAGGTGTGTAAACACCCATCTTTTCTACCACTTAATTACAAGAATAACCGGACCTAAACGTGTATTTTATGTCTTTTATGTCGGAATTATGCGTGGTTTGTGTTTTTGTTGTAATTTAGGATGGAATTATGAAAAGTGGAGAAAACACGGGAATTCACGGGCATTCACGACTTTTATTGAAGAAAAAGATGAAAGACGGAGTCGAGAAGTCAAGAGTGGAAAAAGAACGGAAGTCCAAGACCAATTCTGAAGATTTATCGAAGAAAAAGTCAAAAGACGGAAGTTTATCAAAAGCCGAGAAACTCAAGTCTATTTAATTGAAGAAATTAAAGACGAGTTCAAAAGATATCCCGAGCCACAAGTCCTTAAAGTCCAAATTTAAAAGAAAGATTAGAAGAAAAGGACTAATGACGCAATTAATGAAGATTAAATGAAGGAGGGACTTAATCCCGCAATTAACAAGAAATGAAGGAGGGAGGAAGCTTCCTAATCCTCCCCTATATATAGATTAGGATTGTTAATTTTCCATTTTGTTGGCTAACTTGACAAATTAGCTCTTCCACTTTTATTTTATGCACATTTAAATATTTGTCATTTAATTACCTTGTCTTCACCTTAATTACCATTTAATTCAAGTAAGTTTTTCTTTTTAATTCTTGTCAAGCTTTATCTTTATCTTGTTAATCTCATTCTTCCTTTCTTAATCTTTGTGTTGATTGGTTTATGTTCATGTTCTTAATTCTTGTTGATTTATTTAAGTGGGTTTTGACTAATTTGATCTTTATTGTTTGATTTGTTGTTTTGGATTGATTGATTATGTTTATTAGATGTTTTGTTATTAGTTTGGTTTAATCTTTTTTGTTGATTTGGTTGAGTTTCTTTTAGAGACGTGCTTTATTTCTTTTTCCTTGTTCTTCGCCATATTGTTTCTGTTATTTCCTAGATTCGAGCTCAGATTATTCCGCATAGGGGATTTGAAATATTGCTTATTCGGAATCTTGAATCATTCCGCATAGGAGTTTTGTAAGATTGCTTATTCGGAATCTTGAAACATTCCGCATAGGGGTTTTGTAAGATTGCTTATTCGGAATATTTAATAATTCCGCATAGGGGAGTTTTCCGAATAGAGCTGATTTTCCGAATTACCCTTTTATTCCGAATAGGGAATACATTCCGAATAGGAGGACTTTCCGCATAGTGACAGTATTCCGAATAGACCTTTTATTCCGAGTGGGCACTTTATTCCGAATAGGGGGATCTTTCCGAATAGGGTGAATTTTCCGCATAAGAAACTATTCCGAATAGACCTTTTTCCGCATAAGTGACAGTATTCCGATTAGGGGTTTTATTCCGGATAGGGACTTATTATTTTTAGTTTACTGCCTTTTCATTTTAAGTTTTATTTGCCTTAGTTTAAGATTTAGTTTAGTTGCATTTTAAGTTTGCCTTAGTTAGATTTAAGTTTGCGTTATTTACTTTATTGCCCTTTAGTTTTAGTCGCACTTTAAATACTTGCACTTTATTTTAATTAGACTTAGATTTACTTTAATTGCACTTTTTCTTTAATTGTTTTGCACCTTTTATTTTCAAAACTACAACGACACATCTTTGTTCCACCAAATATCAACTGAGTCACACATTAAACAATAAGTTTTTCAATTCGAAGAGACATACTGAAACGAACAATTTTAACTGGGTAAAAACCGAGTTATTATGGATGGTAGGCTGTGGAAAGACGATGAGTTACACCGTACTTAGCCATGACTCTTGCGAATTGGTCATTGCAAAAATGAGTCCCACGATCACTAATAATGGCACGAGGCACACCGAATCTAGCGAAAAGAGCTTTCAAAAAGTTACAAACCACCCTTGCGTCATTAGTGGGTAAAGCTTTGGCTTCAACCCATTTAGAAACGTAGTCAACGGCTACAAGGATGTATTTGTTTCCTTTAGAAGAAGGGAATGGCCCCATAAAGTCGATGCCCCATACATCAAAGATTTCACATTCTTGTATGAAATTTTGAGGCATCTCATCTTTATGTGTGATCGTGCCTTGTTTTTGGCAAACATCACATCGTTTAACCATCTCGTGAGCATCACGATAGATGGTGGGCCAATAAAATCCCGAGTCAAACACTTTTTTGGTCGTGTAGTTGGGACCAAAGTGACCACCGGTGGGTCCCTTGTGGCAAGCATCAAGGATTTCTGAAGCTGCCGGTCCATCAACACAACGACAAATAATAAGGTCGGCACATTGTTTGAATAGGTAAGGGTCGTCCCAAAAGTAAGTCTTAATGTCGGTGAAGAACTTTTTCTTTTGTTGAGACGTCAACCCTTCCTTGAGGATTCCACCCGCCAAGTAGTTTGTAAAGTCCGCAAACCACGGGGTTTCATTAGATTTCGAATTTATAGACATTAAGGTCTCCAAGGGAAAAGAATCATTGATTTCTTTGTTCGGATGATCCCCTTGGTAAGGATCCTCAAGTATGCTGAGATGATCCGCGGCTAAGTTTTCTGCTCCTTTTTTATCGCGAATGTCGATTTTAAATTCCTAGAGCAGCAAAACCCAGCCAAGAAGTCTTGGTTTGGAATCTTGCTTTGTCAACAAGTACTTCAACGTGGAATGATCGGTATACACAATTGTTGTAGAAAGGACAAGATAGGGGCGGAATTTTTCAAAAGCATAGACAACAGCTAAAAGCTCTTTTTTGGTTGTCGTATAATGCAATTGTGCCCCTGTCATTGTCTTGCTAGCGTAATGGATTGGTTGGAAGTGTTTATTCACTCTTTGTCCCAGAACCGCTCCAATAGCAAAATCACTAGCATCGCACATCAACTCAAAGGGAAGCTCCCAATTAGGGGTAACCAAAACGGGTGCCTTAGTTAGCTTATCCTTAAGCGAGTTGAAGGCTTCAAGACACTATGTGGAAAAGATAAAAGGAGTATCTTTTTCCAAGAGGTGGGTCATCGGGCGAGCGATTTGAGAAAAATCTTTGATGAAGCGACGGTAGAAGCCCGCATGACCCAAAAAACTTCTCACACCCTTCACGGTTGAGGGTGGAGGCAACTTGGCGATAACATCGACTTTAGCACGGTCTACTTCAAGACTGGCTTTGGAAATCTTGTGTCCCAGCACGATGCCTTCTTTTACCATAAAATGGCATTTTTCCCAATTCAGAACAAGGCGAGTGTCTTCGCACCGCTTAAGCATACGTTCCAAATTGGCAAGGCAAGAAGAGAAGGAATCCCCGAAAACCGAGAAATCATCCATGAAGACTTCCATGGTTTGTTCAACCATGTCATGGAAGATAGCTAACATGCACCTTTGGAAAGTCCCGGGCGCATTACATAAGCCAAAAGGCATTCTTTTGTAAGCAAAAGTGCCATAGGGACAAGTGAATGTTGTCTTCTCTTGATCTTGGGGATCGATGGGTATTTGGAAATAACCCGAGAAACCATCAAGAAAGCAGTAATATTCATTTCCTGCTAAACGTTCAAGCATTTGGTCCATAAAAGGTAGAGGGAAATGATCCTTTCTCGTGGCATCATTGAGTTTGCGGTAGTCTATACAAACTCTCCACCCAGTAACGAGACGAGTGGAAATCAACTCGTTGTGTTCATTGGGAACAACGGTAATTCCGCCCTTCTTGGGCACACAATGGATTGGACTAACCCATGGTGAATCCGAAATAGGGTAAATCATACCCGCATCAAGAAGTTTGATAACCTCTATTTTGATGACTTCATGTATTTTTGGATTCACCCTTCGTTGGCTTTGAATTGTGGGCTTAAAGTCGTCTTCCATGAGAATTTTGTGTGTGCAGAAGTGAGGATCAATTCCACGAATATCAGAAATCTTCCAAGCAATAGCCTTCTTATGATCTTTCAACACGGTGATAAGTCGGGCTTTTTCTTCTTCCTTTAGGTCCTTAGCAATGATGACTGGCGACTTCTTCTCTTCATCAAGGAATACATACTCGAGATGGGGCGGCAACTCCTTAAGTTCTAAATCCGGAGGATTTTCGACGGGAGGCGTATTCAAAGTCGGAGTATCGATAGCAATAACCGCGGGAGATGGAGGCGAAGGATTGTCTTCGTTGAGAAGATTGTCAAAGAAATTCATGTCTTCATCCCCATCGGTGGGAGAATCATTAGTAGCTAAAGTCACATCTCTCCCATGGTATCTTCAAGATTGTTCCAAAACAAATCACTATCTCCAAATAGAGACAACGATGAATCAATAGAGGACACGGTCTCAACATTGGGAAGAGAGGTAGGAATACTTTTGCAAGCATCATTAAAGTGTTCTTCACAAGCCTCATCAAGAACGTCAATACAATTAACACTCTCATATGAATAAGGCTGTTTCGACAACTTTCCCTTGTTGTAGACTAATTTATCATCACCCACTCTCATGATAAGCTCACCGGCTTCAACATCAATGAGAGTGCGACTGGTCCTCAGGAATGGACGACCAACAATCAGTGGTACACGGGGGTCCATCTCGTAGTCGACGACAACAAAATCAGCAGGAAAGGTGAATTTGTCGACTCCTACAATAACGTCTTCGGCTATCCCCACTGGATAAGCAACCGTACGGTTAGCTAATTCCAAGGTCATTTTAGTGGGGACTAGCTTTGGGAGAGACAATTGCTTCCAAACGCTTAGAGGCATGACATTAATACTGGCACCTAGATCGGCTAGGGCCATGCAATTCTCTACTCCCGAGAAATTGCAAGGAATTAAGAAACGACCCGGATCACCAAGCTTGGTTGGCAATTTCCTTAAGAGCACTGCAGAGCAATTCTCATTAAGTTCGGTGTTGGAAATATCGAGGAGCTTTTCCTTGTCGTTCAGAAGATCTTTAAACATTTTCGCATATTTAGGCATGTGAGCGAGAGCCTCAGCGAAGGAGATATTGAAATTCAGTTGTTTAAACATTTTAAGGAAGTTCGAAACCTGAATATCATCCTTTCTCTTTTGCTTCTCTTTCCTCAACCTTGAAGGATAAGGTATATTGGATGAAGAAGAAGGCTTTAGGGGAATAGGATCACTCACAACCACGGGTGGTGGGGAAATGGGGGTAGAAGGAAGAGGTGGAGAAATTGGGGAAGGAGAAGGATGAGGAATAGGAGCAGGTGACTCGTTCTCCTTAGTCACAACCACCGGTGGAGGTATAGGAAGCTCGGGTTCCTTGGTACCTTTGCCACTGCGAGTGGTGATTGCTTTCATCTCCCCTCTTGGGTTCGCAACGGTGTTACTCGGAAGAGTACCCGAAGAAGAGGGTTGACTACCGTGGAAGAAACTAGCCATCATGTTTTTTAAGTCATTCGTTTGACTATCCATAGTGTTCTTCATATCAGCTCTCAAATCATTTCCTTGTTTCATCAGGTCTGCTTTCAAGTTTTGCACTTCCTGTTGGAGATTATCCACGATCACATCGTTAGTCCTCATGTAGGTTCCAATGTCTTGATGTGATGCGGGGGTTTGGTTGGAAGGAGCAGTGTATGCGGGTGGTTGATAAGCAGGTTGCTGGTATACTTGGTTGTTTCGTTGAGGTGGTTGTTGCTGCTTGTGAGGTGGGATGTATGGGGTACGAGGTTGTTGTTGTTGTTGAGGAGGGCGATTGAGGTTTTGTTGTTGGTTTGGGTTGGTAGGAGGAAAACCAGGTGGTGAGAGGTAGTTGTTGGAGCGGTAGCTAAGCAAATTACGGTCACCTTGAGGTCTAGCTTGATAAGCAGGTTGAGGATAGGTGCCATATGCTGCATTCACATTCTCAGCAGGGTAGTCTTGGGTGGCAGTACAAGTAGTGTAAGAGTGAGGACCACCGCATATCTCACAAGGTTGGCTGACAGCGCTAACTTGAGCGTTTTTAGCGTTGTTGCTGTTGTTGTTGCTGACGGTGTGGGTGACAAGCGATTCAAGAAGCGTAGTGATTTTGTCAAGTCGCTTGTCGCTGTCACTAGTGCTAGCACTAGCGACATTGGTCCGAACACTCTTGGTTTGCACACGAGATTTATTCTCAATGATGTCCCAAGCAGCATTGGAAGTCTTAGCCAAAAGATTACTCCCCGAGGCACTGTTTAGTGAATCTTGGTCACTCATGCTTAAACCATTGTAAAAAGTATTAATTTGATGTACTTTGGTAAAACCATGTTGTGGGCATTTTCTTAAAAGATCTTTAAAACGATCCCAAGATTCACTGAACGACTCATCGTACTTTTGTTCAAAATTTATGATTTCATTCCGCAAAGCGGTAGTACGAGAGGGTGGAAAAAAGTAATTGATAAACTTTGTTTCCAAATCCGTCCACGAGAGAATACTCTGTGGCGGTTCCTTAGCAAGCCAATGCCGGGCTTGTCCCTCTAAAGAAAAGGGAAAAAGTTGTAACTTGATAACCTCTTGTGGAACACCATTGAACTTGACCGTGTTAGTGAGTTGCAAAAATCTCTTGATGTGGTCGTGTGGATCATCAATGGTACGTCCCAAGAATGGTTGAGCGGAGACCATCTGGATAAACCTTGATTTTAGCTCAAAGTTGTTGGCGGCAATTAGAGGTATGACATTTGGATCAGTGTTGCCATCTACATGAGCTTGCAGCAATTCAATCATCGGGCGATTATCCGGAAGGGGCTCATTGTTGTTGTTATTATTCATGTTGTTGAAAGGTGGGTTGTTGTTGTTATTATTGTTGTTTGGAGGTGGTATGTTGTTGTTGTTTTGTACACCGGCCATGTCTAAGTTATCGAGAGGCTCAGGCTCTTGATAAGACGTGGATCGAGTGTGCATACACCTGCAAAAGAACGAACAAAGAAAAGCAAAACAAAAATATTTTTGGTTTTTATGTTTTTTTTAATTGTTTTGTATTTTTGAAAATTTTATATTATTTTATTTTTTATTTTTTTTTTAGGATTTTTTGAAGATTTTTATGAAAAAGTAATGTTCACGGGGAACGGATCCCAAAATCCAAGTTCTCACAAAAAACTTTTGATCTTAACGAGAAGAGCCGGCAGCGGCGCCATTTGATACTCGTGTTTTCATTGGGTTCAATTTTCTCTCGATATCCTCTCGAATTGATCTCGGCCTTAAGTGGAATAATTGTTCTTGGTTACTAAAAAAAGGGGTTTAGTTTTCTAATCTACTAAATATTAAAATGTATTTAAAATGAAAACTTGAATCAAAGACAATTAATTTAATGATAATTAATAAAAACTTGAATTAAAATTAAGATTAAAATTAAGATTTAAAATTAAAATTGAAATCACAATTAAAACATGAAAATGAAGAAACAGAAATACTAAAGAAACAGTAATAATTAAAGATGCTCAAAAGATAACTGATTCGGAAGTTTACCCTTGATTCGGAACTTTGTTCATCCGGAACTTTTCACTCGGAACACCTTGATTCGGAACTTTAATCGGAAGTTTATTCGGAAGTTTGTTCGGAAGTTTGGTTCATCCGGAACTTTATACTCATTCGGAATTTTTGACTCATCCGGAACTTTGGTTCATTCGGAAGATTAGGTTCATCCGGAACTTTCAGTTCGTTCGGAAGATGATGCTCATCCGGAACTTTTAGGTTCACTCGGAACTTTTGTGTTCATCCGGAACATTCACTCATCCCGAACCTGGGAACACTCAGATACAGTACTTTACCCCGAAGAACAAGGAAGACGATTTTAATCTAAAAATCACCAAGTTTTTCACCAAAAACTTAAATACAACTTAACACAAATGATTTACTAACCAATAACTACAAATCCCATCAACAAAAACACAAAACCCAAAAACTTTTGAAGATCAAATCAAGAAAATAAGAACTTAAGAACTAGAAAAGAAAAATGATGATGAACAAGATGAAATGGAAAGATTAACCAAGAACTTGTATTGATGATAGATGTTTTAACAATAACAAAGCAAGGATTAAAATTACAAGATTGAAAATAAACAAAGATCAAGATCACCAAACACCCTATTGGTGTTGGTGATGATCCGGACTAAAAAGGGAGAAAAAGGTGGAGGAGAGAAAAACTAAAACTAAAAAACTGGCACTATGTGTGAGGGGTGGAGTATTTATAGGCTTGTCTTTTGGTTGGTGAGTGGGATTTCTCCCGTTCTTCTAGTCTTCTCGTCTTTTCAGAAAAGTTGACGTTTTCGATTCTGATTCGGGATTTGTCGTCGATTAAATTCAACTCGTCTTTTAATTTCTTCGTTTAATAGACTTGAGTTTCTTCGACTTATGTAAATCTTCCATCTTTGGTCCTTTTCTTCGATAAATCTTCGAATAGGCCCAGTGACTTCAAATCTTTTGCATCTCTTGGACAATAGACTTTATCTTGAGTCCTTTTCTTTAGTAAAACCCGTGCAATCCCATGTTTTCTTCAATATTCATCCGGTTGGCTCTGAAAACACAATAAACACAAAAACCACGCATAATTCCAAACAAATGATATTAAATACGTGTTTTGGTCTCGTTTTAGCCAGAATTAAGTGGTAAAAGGATGGGTGTTTACACACCTATCAGCTATCTTGATTGGGAAAGAACTCCTCAAAAGAGCTTC
Organism: Glebionis coronaria; assembly: GCA_025667525.1. NCBI lineage: Eukaryota > Viridiplantae > Streptophyta > Magnoliopsida > Asterales > Asteraceae > Glebionis > Glebionis coronaria. The sequence continues at coordinate 67,591,205 of CM046882.1, read as the reverse complement.
CAAAAGATACAGCATGACCTAGAGATGGGTGCTAATGAGCTGAATGCAGCTCTGAATAACTGGGACCTCCACTCTTAATTATTCTGCTTCCACTGCTAGATATAAGAGGACCATCATATATGGGTGTAGATGAGGAAATGAGTGGGGATTCTCTTTCTTCATCATTGATGTCATTAACAGCTGGATCCTTTGTAGAAGGGGAAGCAATTGATCTAGCAGGGGAATCCTGGATTCCACTGCTTTCAGCCATTCCACTGCTTTCAGAAAGTGACTTAGCAGGGGAAGAGATTGTCTTTTCTTTTCCTTGAGAGATATCATCTTCTTCACCTATGTTTGAAGCAGCTTCAATGGGAAATAGTGAGGGTACATTCATGTACCTCAGTGGTGGCTTCTCAATACCAGTTGGTTTTTGTGTACCTGAAATGTTAGTATTCTGTAATGCAACAGGTACATAATTCATAGATTTTGAAAGAACCTCTATATCAAAAAACCAATCAGGACCTGTTTGAACATCTTCAGGCTTGTTTTCAAGAAAATCCACATGAAGATTTTCTGTTATTTTGCTTGTCTTCTTGTTGAAGACCCTATATCCCTTGTTGTTTAATGAATAACCAACAAAATATCCATCATCCCCCTTTTCACTGAACTTGCCTAGATTGTCAATTGTGTTTAAGATGATCACATGACATCCAAATGGTCTAAAAAAGTCAATTAAAGGAGGTCTTCCATTGAACAGCTGATAAGGGGTCTTGTTGTGTGCCTTAACCACGAAGGCCCTATTTTGGACATAACAAGCAGTGGATACAGCCTCAACCCAAAATATAACTGGAAGTTTGGAATCAGACAACATAGTTCTTGCTGCTTGAATGAGTGTCCTATTCCTTCTTTCTACAACTCCATTCTGTTGAGGTGTTCTTGCAATGCTGAATTCCCTCTTGATTCCTTTGTTTATGCAGAAAGTGTCCAGTTTCTGATTTCTGAATTCACCACCATTATCTGATCTCATGGTCACTACCTTCATGCTTTTTGATAGTTTAATCTGATTGATGAACCCAATGAGCACATCAGTTGTGTCACTCTTTTCAAACAAAAAGAATGTCCATGTGAACCTTGAAAAATCATCAATAATCACTAGGCAGTACCATTTCTTCTTTATGCTTGCAAGTAGGACCAAAAAGGTCCATATGCAGGAGTTCCAATGGCTTGGTAGTGGACATACTTGTTTTTGATTTGCAAGATGCTCTATGTTGCTTCCCTTTCAAACAAGCAGCACAAGTATGATCATTGACAAAGGACTTGGAAGGAAGACCATGAACAAGATTATATTTCACCAGTTTGTTCATGTTCTTGAAATTAAGATGACCAACTCTTCTATGCCATTTCTTACACTCATCCACTGAGGCTTTGGCAATGAAACAGGTTTCATTGTCTTGAAGAGAGATGTCTTTGAGATCAATTGTGTACATGTTCTTTTGTCTTAGTGTTCTGAGTATAATAGGAGTGTCTGGTGGTAAGACAAACTCCTTTCCTAACACCAGGCATTCAGTGTCAGTCAACAAGACAAAATTCTTGTTATCAGTCATCTGTGACACACTGAATAGATTGTACTTGAGTTCTTTTACCAAGTAGACATTATCAAAGGTCATCCCATTGGTGACAATAGTTCCTTTTCCTGTTATTGTTCCATGCCCATCTCCAAAAGAAACACCATCATTGTCATGCAGCGGCACAAAGTTAGACAGATAAGATTTTTGTCCAGTCATGCTTCTTGAGCATCCACTATCCCAATATGCTCTATCATCCCTAGTCTTCTTTGTCACCTGCAAAAAGAAAAACAAATTAGTTTTTCTTGGGGACCCAAGCCATTACAGACTTGGATCTACCTCGTGTGTCAATGTAGGATAGCTTATCAAAAGCTAGAGATACACCATTAGACTGAGCACCCTTTTGGGTACCCAAACCCAATGAGCTGAGGCTTTCACAGCTTTCCCCCATTTGCCCATGTTCCTAGAAGGCAAAACTTTGCTAGCAGGGGATACCCCAGGTTTGGCAGGGGAATCCCTATGCTTAGCAGAGGGAACCCATCTTTTGTTTTGGCCTCTATTTATGTGTTGGTAAGGTCTAGGGCCAGATCTATATGCACTATGAGGTGTTGGGTTGGTCATGGAAGTGCTGGTCTTGGGATGAACATCATTCACCTTTCTTAGAGCAGGAACAACATATTTGTCAGTAACCCTGTTTCTCAAGGCAGGGGCAACATACTTGGCAGGGGAAAAGGATTTTTCCCCTGCATTTAGAAGAATGGCTTTAGGTTGCATATCCTTTAAAGGATTTGCAGCCACAACTTCTATTGGTGCCTGACATTCTTGATAAGTGTGATCAGAACTGCCACATGTGAAGCAGGGCTTTGTATTTATCATAAAGTCTTCTCCTAATTGGTGGACTTTTGGTCATTCCAATTTCTTTGATTACCTCTGACAGACCTATACATACCAGCATATTTAATGCTGGACTTAGAGGACTTTGATCTAGTTTTGGATTTGGGTGAACTACTCTTAGAACTAGAATCACTACCAAAGAGTCCTTCTCTTGAAAAGAGAACAGGGTTATCAATTTTCCATTGTTTTAAAGCAATCTGTTCCTTTTCAAAGTCCCTAACAATACTAGTTTTCACTAGTGGCTCTTCTGTTTCAAGATTATTAGGTATGTAAGCACTTAAGTCAAATTCAATGTCTTCTTGTTTTTGGAAACAAGAGAGACCAGTCCAAGACAAGTCTTTTCTAGGAAAAGGTGCATGAATATTGGCAGGAGGTGGTGGTATGGTAGCATGCTCATTTTTAATCCCAAAACCTGTTTTGTCCCTAGGAGATTGACCAATTTCAACTGCTTTAGTTAAGTCTTTGGAAGCTTTTCCAAATTTTTCAACAGTTTCATCATCTATCTTTTTATTAGATTTAAAAACTTCAAGTTCAGCAGTCAACTCCTTAATGGAATTATTATTTTCCTTAGCATCTCTCTCTAGAATCACAATGTGATCTCTATAATCACTTTCTCTTTGTTTAAACTCTCTTATAGTAGACTCTAACTGTTCTAAAGCACGTCTGTAATTATCAAGGTCATTGTCACAATTGATATAATCAACTTTTATCTTTCTTATTTGATCATTCAATGACTCAGTATTTTTCCTACAAGCTTTAGTGCAATATGAATCATCATATACCTCATTGTCTGGGCTGGAACTTGACATGGCCATAAGAGCAAAATCTTCCTCTTTTTCCTCAGCAACCAATGATTGATTTCTTTCCACATTCTCTGTCATGGCACTCCAGTCCCATCCACCTGCTCCATCTATCCCCTGCATGGCTACCATAGCTTTAGCACCAGAATCATCATCTCTGGTTTCCTTCCTATAGCTGTTCCCAGTCTTAGGTCCTCTGCATTCCCTAGCAAAATGACCCTTCTTGCCACAGGTGTAGCATTCAAACTTTGTTTTGTCAAACCCAGCCACATCAGAGGGATTGATTGAGATCTTCTTCCCATACTTCTTGTAAATCCTGTTAGCTCTCATACTAAGCAGAGCCATGTTCCACTTGATATCCATCTCCTCTAGTCCTTGCTTACTGATTTGACTTAGATCTTCGTGTAACATAGTAGATCCTTGTGGCCCTTGGGATGCTTTAAAAGCACAAGCAATGTCAAGACTGAATGTTGCAGGCCTTTCTTCATCATAAGATGATCCAGACCTGGTAGCAGGGGAATAAGTAGCAGGGCCTACTTTGATTCCACTGCCTTTGGAGATTCCACTGCTTTGAGATATGAACACCATGTTAGTAGGGGAATCAGTAGATCCACTTGAGTTGGTAGGAATTGTTCCTTTTGACTTCATCTCATTGACAACAGGTTCAAAAACTTTCAAGTTATTGTATATGTCATCAATGTTCTTGTTATCTAAGTCATCCTTATTCTGCCAAATAGCTTTGTAGACAAACCATTCCTTCTGAAGGCTGTTAAGGAGCCTGGTATTCACCTGCTCTCTTGTCACTTCAAATCAAAGAACTCCGACTGAGCCACCATATCTTGAAGCCTATTGTAAATAGCGCCAATTGATTCATCACCAATTGCTTTGAAAGAAGCAAAATCATCAAGCATTTGATTCTTCTTCTTCTTTGTGGCTTCATTTCCTCCAAGAGTTGTGCCTATGGCTTCCCATAGTTCCTTAGCTATTTTGTACTTTCTGAATCTTAGTTGATGTCTATCAGGTAGAGCCAACAGCAATGAATTGTGAGCTCTGACATCATGCCTTCTGGCCAGTATTTCCTTATCACAAAGAGCAGCAGATTTCTTCTTGTCCTTACCTTTGGAACTTTCACCTTTCTCTTCTTCCTTGCCATCTTCAACCACCATCATTTTGTTGAATTGATCACCAAACTCTATGATCTCCCAGAGAACATAGTGTTCCGTTTTGAGGTATTGTTGGATTCTGAATTCCCATAGGGTTCAAAGTTTTTAGGATCCAGCATGGGTAATTTGAGGTTATTGTGGTTGTTGCTGTTTGAGGAAGAGTCTGAAGACATGGTTGAAATGAGGGTTTTGTTCTTGGTTTAGACAAAGTTTCTCAACAAGCTCTGATACCACTTGTTGATCCCAAACTCAGATCTTAAACCTTAATAGCTTGTTTAAGGGTTGTGATAGAAAGAAATATTCAATCTAACACTAGAGTAACTTTGCAAGGCAAAGTAACTAAACAAGATGTGGAATATAGTGTTTAGCACAAGAACAAAAATGATTAAAGAAAACGTTGAACTTTAATATATCAGGATATATGAATACCCAATAATGGTATTAGGGTTAGAAAAACCTTAAAGTATGAAATGAAAGACAATAGAGAAAGACACACATTGCATGATAACCTAGTGAGTCCTTTTATAGGCATGAGGACTCGCGTACAAGATTACTACTAATAAACTTGGAAAGTATTAAGGAGTAGTAACAGAAACGCGTAAAAATCTATTCCAAGTTTATCTCTAGCGGCAGGGCCTTTGACTTCAGCAGGGGAACCAATCCCCCTGCCTTTGATATTTGGCAGGGGGAACTTACTCTAGTAGGGGGACAAATGACCAACTAGCAGGGGTAACAAATATACACAGATTTATTCCCAACAAACAAGGGAATTGTCCAAGGAAAGGAAATTGACAAGATAGGAAAGCTGCCACTCCGGTTTATGTTTAATGATGTTGAACAACCTTAAGGTCTAAATGTTGTAAATGGTATATTCTTACTTGAGATTCTTTATGTCAGTATGTTGGTTGGTTTTAGATCGGGTAGAACTATAGAACTGTAAAGATTCAGTTGTTTTATCATGGGAGAATGAGTAAGATTTACAATTAACTATGATGTGGAGTTAACCGATGGAAAGGTTACTAGTATTAGTTCTATACTAAGAGTGTGTTCCTTGAATTTAGGAAGGTAGGTGTTTAGTATCGGCTTGATGCTCTAAGAGTTGGGATCTTTGGATGTGGATTATTGGTATGAATTGATTAATTGTGCGTAGTGTTGATGCTTGAGATTGGACTAATCTTCATTATAAATTGATAGTTGTTGGTTTAGATTATGCTGAGAAGCTGGGTGTTGACTGTGAGAGGTGATGAATGAACTTTTCGTTTGAAAAAGTATCTTGTTTGGAAACAAGGAAGTATGCAGAAGAGGGATATGATGTATTCCTAGTTCAGGTAATTAGTGATAGGGTAGTTGAGGAGAAGTTGGGAGATCTGTTAATGATTTGATAGTATTATGAAGTTTTCCTGAAGTTTTGTAGAGTTGCTGCCGTCTTGTGAAGAGAGATTCTTTTCGAGTGAGTGTTGTAAGCGATTGGTGTAGTGCTCCTGCGTTTCGTTGTGTAGTGCTTCTGCGTCTTGTTGAGTAGTATTTGTATGACTTATCATTTGGCACCGTCAGAGTAGAATGAGTTATTCGGTCAACTGTGAGAAGCGATGGATAAGGGATGTATTAGATTAAGTCACGTTACAATGGAGATCGCTTGTGTTGTTTGTCAAAGAAGGATGGATTGTTTCGGATCTGTATTGATTATTGAGAGCTTAACAAATTGACAGCCAAGAATCGATATCCATTATCGAGGATTGATGATTCGTTTGATCCTTACAACTTGTCTGGATCCAGTATGTACTCCAAGATCGCTTTGAGTTCTGGTTATCATTAACTGAGAGTTAGGAAGGAATATGTTCCTATAGTTGTTTTTCCTACTTGATGTGGGTACTTTAAGTTTCAAGTGATGTTTTGGATTGACGAACACGTCTGCCATATTCATGGACTGGGTGAATCTTGTGTGTAAGATGTACTAGGATGAGTTAGTCATTATATCTATTGAAGATATTCTATTTTAATAGGAAAGGAGGAACATAAGTAGCATATGAGGATAATTTTGGGATGGTTGGAAAAAGAGAAACTATGTAAAGTTTCCTGTGTGAATGTTAGTTGAAATATTTGTGTTTTCTAAGACAGTTGTTTGACAAAAAAGGTATTCGTGAAGATCTTGCCAAGATTTAAACGAATAAGGATTGGTCGGTACCAACGGCGCCGACGGAAATCTGTTAATTCCTTGGTCTTAGTTGGGAATAATCGGAGGTTTATCGAAAGGTTTTCACTAATTGTTAAACCATTGATTAAAGTTGACTAAAAAGAATTGAATGTGTGAGTCCCACTTATAGATCTAAATTGTAAGTTTCGAGATCTGATACTTATCACATGGGGAAGCTATATTCTGAACACTGAAGGGTAAGTTGTGTTCTGCACTGATGTTGTCACTGTTGGAAGAATTTGAAGGAATTATTGTTGTTGTGATGTGTTTTGTAAGGGTTATGTAGTTGTGGTGTTTGCTTTGAGATGGTAAAAATATTACTTGTATGGAATCAAGAGTGTAGTAATAAAGGATCATAAGAGTTTGCATCATAATTAATTTCTTGGGATGATAAAGGAGATGAGTAGAGGATTACCAGTTATATATTTTGAGTACTTGAGTATGTTGATGGTTATGACTGTGAGTGATTATGACTACGAGATTCACTACCATCCGGGATAGGCGAATGTGGTAGATAATGCACTTATCAGGAAGAAAAAGGAAAAAGCTTCTAAGGTTTGAGTTTTGGTAATGACAAGAAGTGTGGATTTGATAGAAAGGATATTGAAAGTTTAAGTTAATGGTCTGATTTGAGAAGGATGTCAAGGTAAGTGATTTCAACATTTTGTCAAACCTATGGAAAGGATTTTATTGTAAAGTGAAGTGAGACATGGTATATTGAGCACTCCTAATATACCTAAGTTGAGAGAGTGAGACTTAGTGATGAAGGAATCTCACAAGTTAAGTGATCGATACGTTTTGGTTTGGGTAAAGGTGAAAGTTGAGTTGAGTATTGTATGTTATACAGGGACTGACGGATAGAGTGAAAGGATGGTTCGAACATCGAACGATATGCTTGTGCGTATGTGATTGACATAGAAATTGTTGGAATTCTTATACGACGATGATTATCATGCTAGTAGTGAGGTTGTACTATTGATAGTACACAAAGAACTTCAATTTGTGAAGGTTAAAGATAGTGAGTTATGGACGTAAGATTAGGTTTTCGGTGTATTGAAGAAATATATGTGGAATTGAATGATTGAACTAGAAGTGATATTGACAATATTGATAAGATTGTATTGGTTAAGGACCATTTATTAGTAACAAGGAGTTTTCATGTGACAATCCGTCAATTTTTGGTTGATATTTTATTCTCAAGTGTTATTTAAAAACATTATTTTAATATTATATTATGAACTCACTTATTTTTGGGAAGAAATTTGGGTTTACGTCTTGAAGTAGCATCGACTACGTCTAAACCGGAGGATTCTACGTTACGTGCTTACGTTTACATACACCGTTTTTGGTGACAGTCGGACATATCAGGAAATAAATTTAACCGTGAATATTATTTTGGGATTTTAAATTTGAGTTGGTTCATAAACTCACAAATTTACGAGAAGAGATTAGGACTTACGATTATAATTTAACGTCCTTTACGACTAAACCAGAAACCTTAGGATTACGTATTTACGTTTTTGAACTCCGTTTTTTATGAGACAATTTTTATTAGATTCGTTTTGTGCCGTTGATTCATAATTTAGAAAAACGTTTTTCGTAAAACGACCCGAGGCATGCAAATCGAGGAAACTAGAATCGAGGAAACTAGAATCGAGGAGTACCCGTAATTAAATGGGGACGAGACAAGATAAATCTTGCCCCACCCCCACTCATAACCGGCCAAACAAAGACACCAACACCCTTAGGTGTCAAACTTGTAACAAAAAAGTTTACACTTGTTACTTAAAGCTTACAAAGTAAGCTACTCCACCTCAAAACAATCCAAGCCAAAACCATTCCTCCATTTTCATGTCATGCAAACCACCTAAATCTCTCTCAACTCTCTCCCTAAATTCGTCCCACTCTCATCCTAAATAACCCATTTGATCTTGATTTAACCATGAAATCATATGTTATTCACACATATGATGAAGAACCTTTGAAGATATGAAGATTGGAGGTGATCTTAACCTTTGAAAAGGAGTTTTCATGAGGATAAAGAGCTGAATTCATGGAGGTGTTCATCTATCCAAAGGACCCAATAAGTTTCCTTGCTATAGTTGAAGATTTGATAACAAGAACCAAGTCTTGTTCATCAAAAACCTCATCTTTTCATCACTAATGGTGGTTTCCGTGATTGAAGCACGTACCGTACATTCGAATTGCCGATAACCCGCTTTCCCACATCAACATGAGTTCATAGCCTCGCACTCTTTTAAATGTTTTTTTATGAAATATTTTATAAACCCGCGAGGGAGATGACATGTTAGTTTTGATAAAATAGGACACAAGTTGTCCCGATTGTCTGTTTATTGATTTGGACCCGAATGATTGTATGACTCGATGAATGATTAAATGACCCGATAGATGAAATGAAATGGATTATTAAAGTTAGGTTATGTCACTAAAGTCCCATTAGCATGAATTGTGAACTACCGGGATTTGGTAGACGCTTATGCATATAATAGTACTATTTGGGGACGATCACCCCAGTTCGCGCCTTGACGGTTGATCCCCGTCGTGCCACATTGATTGGTAAGCGAATTTATGTATGCGAAGATTTCCATAGCGTGATTTTTGTGACGACACGCTAATTTAGATGCGCAAATTGAGTTTCGGGTTAGCTACCCGTTGTTTGTTGTAGTAAGGTAACAATGTCATGCAGCTTATAATAATCCAATAACGAAATACTGCTATACGCACAGAATTACGATATATTGCATGACTAGCAATACGGGGTCTTACTATTGATATTATGTTCGTGTTTCGGTTTTACATAACCATTCATATAACGGTTTTTATTTAACCCTATACAACGTTATAAAACGTATTGTATGATGTTTTTACGACAATGGTTCGTATAATGATTTTGAAGGCGAAAGCCTATATTATGATTTTAGATAAGGATTTGTATAAAATGACTTTGGCTATTTTATGGCCTATTACAAAGATCTGTACAAAATGATTTTCGGTAATAATTATATACCGATGATATATTAATGGTTTTATTAAACTCTATGAATTCACTCGGCGTTTTTGCTGACCTTTTATTTTAACATGTTTCATCTCAGGTACTTGAAGGTAATTCTCGGGAAGACAACAAGAATTCATGGCCCGCACTTAAACAACAATTTCCATTCAAATATTTTGTAAAAATTGTATGAAATAATATGACTTGGGACCTATGTAAATCTGATATTTATGAATGGAAATGCTTTATTATAAAACGACGTGATTTTTAAGCGTTGTCTATGATGTAAGTAATGTGCTATCCCGTAACACCAACGAGTCTTCCGCTGTATTGAATTGTGTAAATTTGGGGGTGTTACAGTTTGATACCAGAGCTCTCGTTATAGAGAACAAAAGTTTTTTAAAACCAAGGTTTTGGATAAAACATTTCAAAATCTTTTAACTATAAACATTTTTCTAAAAATGTCTAAAAATCTTTTGACTATAACGGTGCCGAAGAATTCCCGAGTTACCAACAAGGCCAGACTGAGAAGTGTTATTTTAATATATATATATATATATATATATATATATATATAACTTCGATTATATATATATATGATGTAATTTGATTACATAATTGTTTGATGATTATTTCTGTATTTATACGAGGTATTTATACGACGTAGATTGTCACAAGGAACCCTAATCCCTAGCAAATTAATCTAAGCTATTTCTGTAGGAATTCTAGATATTCCAGATCTAAACCAAGTTGTGGATATTTATGATCCCAACAAAATAGTTGATACTCGTAGAAATGTAGATATTAGTTGATTGTGATATTGAAAAAGAATTGGCAAGATTAAATTTGATATCGATGTCATGACGATCTTTCCTTATAGAGTGGAGTTTGACAAAAACGTTACCACCTAGATAGATGTCATCTGATTCGTTGTCACCCAATTCTTAAATTGAAATCGAAAGGGTGAATGTTGCACTTGAGGCTGTCATTGGAACCATTACCCAAAAGCCTCATGCCACTAGTACCTTTCTGAGAAGTCTGATTGAATGTGTGAGTCATTCCATACTAGTGACTCATTTGATAATTATTGTTGTAAGAGATATAGGATTGGAAATTAAGTATTGATCATATCGAGCTTTTATTGCCCTTTTAAGGTTTATGAATAAAATTGAAAGTATTGGAGAATGAGGTAGGATGTAGCATTGAGTATAAGTTCATTGAAACTTGAATGAAATAAAATTTAACTTGTATGTAATATGAAATTGTTAAGAGGAATCCGTTAAGTCCTGTGATTGAATTATAAGGTTTTAATTGATTGTTGATTCGTGTTAAAGGGTTGTTCCTAGGCCATTGTCCAATGACGAGGATGCCCAGTGTCCAAGAAATAAATCGAATAAATCTTCTTCTGAAATTGGGACCGATGGATCTTCCAGGACAGGTGGAACCCCCATGACTCTTGTAGATTAGTATTCATTGTGGTATCTTTTAAAAATCCCTAACTTAACTGAGACATCAGTTGGTAGGATGAGTTCTTAAAATTGTATGACATAGTGACACGTAATGTGTTACGGTAGAAATTTAACTTGTTTGTGATTAATGAAAAGACTAGCTTTGATTGCTAAATCTTACATGTATCGATGTTATCTATCTTTTCTTGCTTCATCCTAATGATCGAGTTAGTGATGCAACCATTGAACAAGTACTCATCTCGATTTTAGTTACGTGGTGGGTTATTCTTTTTGAGTGCCATCGAGATCATGAACCTCATGATTATTTGGCTAAATCTCATTTCCTAGCATATTGTATTTAGTTCTTGGTGAACAACTTTTCATCACTCCTTTGCAGATCACTAATTGTTTTTATAAGTTAAAAAAATATCCCTTGAGAAAATTTAATTTTCATCACTATAAGGATTATTCAAAGTGAGATTTATAAGTAATCGTTATCGAAATGAAGTTGTTTCTGAAACACCTTGGAAAACTTAATTGTTTTCATAACAAAGAAAATCTTTGTAAATTTATTTTTGATTCTTATTTAAGAATTAAGCATGAAAATGTTTTTATTATAATTATGATGATAAAATTTTGACGAACTGAGTATTGCATCGTTAATCTTGAAATTGTATATAGTTGCGCGCCTACATACAATTTGGAAGTGACCATGCAAGGCTGATTAGTAGTCATCATGAAATTATTAATAAACACTAAATTTTCTTTGAAGATTGTGAAAGATTAAATTTTATGAGATCTGCAAGAAGTGAAAAATAGGGACATATTGATAGGGACACCTACATATGTGCCCGTACTATTTATTCTTCTGAGTCGAATTTACTCATCTGTGGAACTTGTCTTATTTGACAATTGATATTCCCTTCTTGTCCAATTCTCCCGTGGTGAGATTCTTTGGAAAAGTATATGATTACCGAGTGTTGATACCCAATTGGATGTATCGACGTTCCTATCATTTCTTTTGATTAGATTTCATTTGAATGACCTGGGTAACGATCCGAGGAGCTTTCGAATGCGTACTCAAATTATGAAAATATGGGATATGTTCATATTCGTTAATATTTTCGTCTTGATCTGATTTGAAATTTTCTCGCGTAGATTATGCGTTGACCTTACTCTTTTAAGGTTAGTTATGTCTCCAGATATCCTTGAATTGTGAAGGATTATGAGTTAATATTAGTCTTTTGAGAAGTTCACATCTTATCAACGGTATTGAAACTGGAAAGTTGATAGTGCCAGTAGAATAGATTGATTGATTATGACATGACGACATTGTCTTAATTGATGGGAACTCGAGTAGAATTCCCCTAAATGATAAGATGTTGATTATCAAAAGTGATCTAAATAATTCTTGATGGATGACCATATCCTGCATTTAGACTTGAAATTATACCGTGAATGGTTGTGAATTAGTCATAGATATTATAATCTAGAAAGAACTTAAAGTAAATATATTAAAAGATGTTCATGTTATCTGAAACTTTAGGAGGAATTTGTTGGTAAATTACCTAGACTTTTGCCATTATGGCAAGTTGAATTTGGTACTGATTATATTCCCGGTGCTGCACCCGTGGCGTGTGCACTGTACTTCAGCACCATCTGAATCGAAAGTGTTACCGTACAACTGAGAGAGTTGTCGGAGAAAGCTTTTATTCTACCGAGATCGTCATTATGAAGAGCTATGGTGTTATCATTCCTTATATTTATTTGTTGAATTACTGTGAACTAAGTAAATTGACGATTAAAATCTATATCCACTACCCAAGATGATAGATTGTTCGATCATTTACAAGGTTCTAGCGTATGTTCTAAAGATTTGATCCACGACATGGTTATCATCAATTTTGCATCCGCGAAAAAGATTATCTATTCCAATCGCTACATCCAGAACTTGTAATAAACATTATGAGTTTCATGTGATGTCGTTTGGATTGACCAATGCACATGTAGCATCCATAAATTTGGTGAATCACGTGTGTAGGCTGTAATTTGATAAATTCATGCTTGTGATCATTAAGGACCATTTGTTTGTTTATAAGAATAAGAATGAGTTAATAATTATTTATAGATTGCCCTAAATTGGCCGAACAACGAAAACCTTTACCTTAAATATATAACGTGTGATTTAAGGCTTGACCCTTTACATAAAATGATTGTTTGATTAATGATGGTAAGATATATATATATTGACTCTTCAAAAATTAGAAGTCATTTAAGACTTTTGGCCTTACCAAAAAGAAAGTGCAAATATGTTTTGACAAATGTTTTATCAAAAAGAACTTTTGAGGGATTATTCCCTTATACCCAGAACATTTAACTAAACTTTTGTTTAGGGGTAAATGTTTGTATATACCTCAAGACAACTTAAGAGGGATTGAGGAAACAATTTAAACCAAGACTTGAAATTTAAAACGGCAATTTTTGCTTGTCAACTAAGAAAATTGTGACCAAAGTATAAACAAAGATTTTTCGAACATTTACGAATCTCACTAATTATTTTCGATAAATCAACAAAAATCGTGTTAATTAAATTAAAATTTCTTTTGAACATTTTCCTATAATTGGACGAACCGAGAAATTTAAAACTTTTTCCGTTTACGTTTCATAAAATTAAATATTTAGTATTTAATTACTAGCAATACTTATCGACGCTTTAAACGTCGGATTGAGCAAAACTGATAAAAAATATAGTGAAACAAAACTAAAACTTAGAAAATATGAAGAAAGAATTTCTGAGTAAATTGCGGTCATGATAATTATTTCATCAGGAAAGGTGAATGTAGATACTGACGCATAATATAGAAAGGATAAAGAATTAATTAGGATGTGTTCCTTAATAATGACCGTGCAAAATAAATTGCCGAACAATATAAAAATAAACGATGTTTGTAAAAAGGATAATATAGATAATAAAAAGGGGTTCGCAGCTAATATGAACCACTAGAATTGAGAAGCCGATGGTGTTAAATGTATAAAAGGCCGTTTATGGTTGCCTAAATATGGAGGAATTTGAGATTTTGTTATATTGAAATCTCGTAAGTATAAGTATTCTATTCATGCCATTTCTGATTTAATGTATCTTTAGCTGAAGAAGTTGTACTGATGGCAAATTATGAAGGCACACATCGCCTCATACATTAGTAAACGTCTAACTATTGCAAAGGTCATCATCTGAATTTTATTCGATTTGGGTCATCGTCGACAGACTGACCAAATCTGCTAATATCATTCCTGTTAATGATAGATTCTTGATGAAGAAATTGACTCTTTTGTATTTAAAGGAGTTGTGTAAACATGGTGTGCCTGTATCGATCATCTCTATCAAGATCCTCGCTTCGCATCGAATTTCTAGAGATTTGCTTAGAAGTCATTGAGAACGAATCTTTATGAGAGTATTGTTTACCACCCCAACCGAAGGGACGAGGTAAAGTAACGATACAAAATACTATAAGTGCTGTTTTATGCTTGAATGATTGACCTTTGGTAATAAACCGTATAATCGCTTTCCTTTGGAGAGATTAACATTGATAATTATCGTGTTAGGATCGAGATCGAATCTTGTTAGGATCTAAATGTGAGAGCATCTGTAAGCAGGAGTTGGGACGAAGACACCCGACATACACCCACTGTGAGTTGGACATGTCTTTTAGGTTTAAGGTTTCCTATGGTAACCAACCTAACCTTACAAAATACCCAGCCCGCGAGACCTAAAATGATTGTGTAAATTAGGATCTGATTATTGACTGCCGGTAGTGGGAAGAAGGTTATGAAGTGTAGATCTTGAAGTGTCGTATGGGTAGCGAAGTTATGCCAGAAATTTTCACCATAGAAAGATGAATTGAAGATCTGAAAGATCATGGAAATTAAGTCCCCGTTGTATGGGACCATTGAGATGATATAAAAGTTGGTTTGAAAGGCATGTAAGCTGGATCTACCCTAGGACTTCAAGGGATGCGTGAATTATGTTTCGTGTATCGAACCTGATAAATATCTATCAAGTGAAAATCTGATTACTTCTTGATGAAGTTTAGATCGGCGAAAAGTTGCATTCATAAAAAACCCGTGAACATCATGGATAGAGAAAGAAAGTCAACATTAAGCCTGATCTTATTCCCGTAGTTATGTTTGATGAAACTCGCGTATTGTAATGGATTACACTTGTGAGAAAAGACCGAATGTGGAGGAAATACCCACATGGCTTTAACTCTATAAGAAGCGAGTAGTAAAATAAATTGATCTTTGAGGACAAAGATCCTATTTAGGGGTAAATACTGTGACAATCCGTCAATTTATGGTTGATATTTTATTCTCAAGTGTTATTTAAAAACATTATTTTAATATTATAATATGAACTCACTTATTTTTGGGAAGAAATTTGGGTTTACGTCTTGAAGTAGCATCGACTACGTCTAAACCAGAGGATTCTACGTTACGTGCTTACGTTTACATACACCGTTTTTGGTGACAGTCCGACATTTCAGGAAATAAATTTAACCGTGCATATTATTTTGGGATTTTAAATTTGAGTTGGTTGATAAACTCACAAATTTACGAGAAGAGATTAGGACTTACGATTATAATTTAACGTCCTTTACGACTAAACCGGAAACCTTAGGATTACGTATTTACGTTTTTGAACTTCGTTTTTGATGAGACACTTTTTATTAGATTTGTTTTGTGCCGTTGTTTCATAATTTATAAAAACGTTTTCCGTAAAACGACCCGAGGACACGCAAATCGAGGAAACTAGAATCGAGGAGTACCCGTAATTAAATGGGGATGAGACAAGATAAATCTTGCCCCATCCCCACTCATAACCGGCCAAACAAAGACACCAACACCCTTAGGTGTCAAACTTGTAACAAACAAGTTTACACTTGTTACTTAAAGCTTACAAAGTAAGCTACTCCACCTCAAAACCATCCAAGCCAAAACCATTCCTCCATTTTCATCTCATGAAAACCACCTAAATCTCTCTCAACTCTCTCCCC
The DNA here is from genome assembly GCA_025667525.1 of Glebionis coronaria. Taxonomy (NCBI): domain Eukaryota; kingdom Viridiplantae; phylum Streptophyta; class Magnoliopsida; order Asterales; family Asteraceae; genus Glebionis; species Glebionis coronaria. Next base: position 67,575,098 of record CM046882.1, on the reverse strand, counting down.
AAATTCGTCCCACTCTCACCCTAAATAACCCATTTGATCTTGATTTAACCATGAAATCATATGTTATTCACACATATGATGAAGAACCTTTGAAGATATGAAGATTGGAGGTGATCTTAACCTTTGAAAAGGAGTTTTCATGAGGATAAATGGCTGAATTCATGGAGGTGTTCATCTATCCAAAGGACCCAAGAAGTTTCCTTGCTAAAGTTCAAGATTTGATAACAAGAACCAAGTCTTGTTCATCAAAAACCTCATCTTTTCATCACTAATGGTGGTTTCCGTGATTGAAGCACGTACCGTACATTCGAATTGCCGATAACCCGCTTTCCCACATCAACATGAGTTCATAGCCTCGCACTCTTTTAAATGTTTTTTATGAAATATTTTATAAACCCGCGAGGGAGATGACATGTTATTTTTGATAAAATAGGACACAAGTTGTCCCGATTGTCTGTTTATTGATTTGGACCCGAATGATTGTATGACCCGATGAATGATTAAATGACCCGATAGATGAAATGAAATGGATTATTAAAGTTAGGTTATGTCACTAAAGTCCCATTAGCATGAATTGTGAACTACCGGGATTTGGTAGACGCTTATGCATATAATATTACTATTTGGGGACGATCACCCCAGTTCGCGCCTTGACGGTTGATCCCCGTCGTGCCACATTGATTGGTAAGCGAATTTATGTATGAGAAGATTTCCATAGCGTTATTTTTGTGACGACACGCTAATTAAGATGGGCAAATTGAGTTTCGGGTTAGCTACCCGTTGTTTGTTGTAGTAAGGTAACAATGTCATGTGGCTTATAATAATCCAATAACGAAATACTGCTATACGTACTGAATTACGATATATTGCCTGACTAGCAATACGGGGTCTTACTATTGATATTATGTTCGTGTTTCGGTTTTACATAACCATATTCATATAACGGTTTTTATTTAACCCTATACAACGTTATAAAACGTATTGTATGATGTTTTTACGACAATTGTTCGTATAATGATTTTGAAGGCGAAAGCCTATATTATGATTTTTGATAAGGATTTGTATAAAATGACTTTGGCTATTTTATTGCCTATCACAAAGATTTGTACAAAATGATTTTCGACAATAATTATATACCGATGATATATTAATGGTTTTATTAAACTCTATGAATTCACTCGGCGTTTTCGCTGACCTTTTCTTTTAACATGTTTCATCTCAGGTACTTGAAGGTAATTCTCGGGAAGACAACAAGAATTCATGGCCCGCACTTAAACAACAATTTCCATTCAAATATTTTGTAAAAATTGTATGAAATAATATGACTTGGGACCTATGTAAATCTGATATTTATGAATGGAAATGCTTTATTATAAAACGACTTGATTTTTAAGCGTTGTTTATGATGTGAGTAATGTGCTATCCCGTAACACCAACGAGTCTTCCGCTGTATTGAATTGTGTAAATTTGGGGGTGTTACATGTCAGAAGAGTTATGTTGGCAATCGAAGGAAATCGATTGACTTTGAAATTGGGAAACGTGGTTATGCTTAAGGTGTCGTTATGACGGGTGAAATTTATTTTGAGAACAACAAGGAAAGAATTCAACTTGAAGATAAGTTGCTTTTCAAAGAAAGAACTGTGAAGAGTTCTTATAAGGTTGAAACGTAGTAAGGATTATATTGTGAAGATACAAGAATTCCAGGAGTGGAATCTGGAATTGTGAAGGAAGCATGAGGATTTCTTTAAGGAAAATAGTTCTCTTTTGATCTGGAGGTATGGAATGTGAATATAAGAGGGGCCGAGCACCGGGGACGTCGCTCTCTTTTAGGAGGGTAGGATGTGACAACCCAAACCCGAGGTCATTTATTTAATATTATATAATATTATTTTACGAATAAATTTTGAAATTTTTGATGAGTTTGAATGATATGACAGTTGATGGTTTTATTTAAAACCGACGTTGGAGGTCTTATTTTTATACTTTTACTAATAGCGAGGATTATTAGTGATCATGATATCGACGGATGCCCGAGATTTTATGTTTTATTATTTGTTGTCTCGATGTTTATATTTTTGACGTTTTTTATTAAAAGTTCTTATTAAGTCGAACCGGGATCATATTATTATCATATTTTGAGTGCTTTTTAATTTTTGAAAAGTATTTTTACGAAACCCGAGCTTCGTAAATATTTTCAAAATTGACAGTTTACATTTTCTACCCTTACAACTATTTAATTTCATATTGGACCAAAACTATCACAAATTGGCAAAAACTACCCCTCCACCCCACTATAAATAGAAATTCCACTAGCTAAAACACATAGTAAATGTTTGAAAAATAAATCAAACCCACCTCCCTCCTCTCTCTTGTCTTGCCGTCACCACACCACACCATAAACCAATTTTTAGTTAGATTTCTACTTTGATCCAAGCTAAAACAAAACAAGTCCCATCCTTAGATTTTCAAGGGCTTTCTTTTGGTACCAAATTTAGCAACATGCATGAAGGTTGATTTTTCAAAGGAATTTATGATTATGCATGTGTTGTTGGTGATGATCAAGAGATGATCGTGCCAAAATTTTGTTAAAAAGTTGTTTTTGATCTTTGATTTTTGATTTTGAACTTGAATCAAAGAAATCTAACAAAAGACCATCTTTGGAAATTTAATTGTGCATCTTTAGATATAACTTTTATACACATGCACCAACTTTTATTTTTTCATATGATCCATGGTGATTTGATCTATTTTTATTAAGTGGGTATATTGTTAGTGTTGTAATAATTGATTTTTGAAAATTGCATGTTGGAAATTTTGAGTGGGTAAAATTTTGGATGACCATTCAAGTGTGTTATGAGTTAGTTAAGTTGTTTAAAATGATAGTAGGATGATTTTAGGCATATGAGATTGATTAAAATGGGTTTAAAAATTGATTTAACATGATTTTAAAAGTGGTGATTTAGATCAGTAGGTTCAATGCCAATTTTGGCTACCTTACCGGGAGACGAGTATCGACACAATCCGAAGTTGTTGTCGATATTTGGATCGAATCTCGGGGACTATAGAATGAGTTGTGAAAATGTTCAAGGTCTGATGTTTGGTTCTAAATAAAGGGTTGTGGGTCTATTTTCAAACCCAAGTTTCGGATTTGTAAACGGGATTGTTTAGAATGGTCAAAATGGTTGTATGAGTCGGTGACGTAAAACTGTCCGGTTTTTATAGTTCAAAGATGTGTCAGGCAGGGAACATTAAAAGTAAAATCTTTTGATGAGCTTTTAACAGGTCTTTCTATACATAGTAAGTGATATCTCTGATTAGTATCATAAATATTTGACGTGTTTAAGTGGGATAAATGAGCCCGTACATTTGGTATGTACCGGCAGATTTTTACCAAGTGTATGGACTAATAAAGTAAACCTATAGAATGAAGTAACAGGTCACTTGTTTGTTTTTATTTTGGGTTTGTTGTGATTTCATGATTTTGAGTTTGATGTTATTAAGTATGGATTTTATTCGAGTTTATTATTGATAAACGCGCCTTATTCGATAGGTTGCGGTTTTTGTGTTTATCCGGCATCAACTATCGTCGAAGATCGTCTCGCTACTGCTATTACTCCAGGTGAGTCTATAACCTCGCTTTTTATTATGTTGTAAATGATTTTAAAACCCGCGAGGGGGATACATGCTATTTGAAAGTAAAATGAACACAAGTCATGATTGATTGTTTGGACCCTAATGTTGCCTTTGTTGACCTGAATTGTAAAAGTACCTATGTTGCAAAAGTCCCTACATTCATGAGCCATTAACTATCTTCTGACTTGATGTTGTGAGATGGGAATAGCCGCTTATTCTAATAATATTACTATTGGGCTGACGACCCTATCTGAGACTAGGGCTTTACGCTGAGTAACCCGTTGGGAAGGATAATTTTACGAGAATGAGAATGTGGTATACTTGCAACCGATACCCTAGTAGGGGCACTGGAATTCATCTAGTCATGCCGGCTTTAGGCGTGGGTGACTAAGTTAAGGGGTCGGTGTCATGAGCTTAATACAATTCAATAGCTATTGCTATATACCAAAATGCCTGATCAATAGATTGTGACGAAAATTCTATTAAATAATTATGATTTATTTTTCTCTTGTGTTCAAATGATGATTTGGAAAACCTATAGACTCGCTCAAGCGTTGTGTTGATGGTTTTAAGCATGTATTTCAGGTGATTGAAGTTAATGGATTGCGGAGCTTGCTGGAGAAGGTTTGCAGGTTGCTTTTGTGGTGTTTGGTCTAAAACGGATTTCTTTCCCTTTTGTCATAGAAATAATAATGTACGGTCATGTACTTTGGTAAATTGTTTGTTGATTGGATAAAATCTTTTGAGGGACCTAAATGTTACTCTGATATTTTAAAATGGTTTTACTTGGGATCGAAGGTTTTAGACAATGATTAAATTATATTCTTTAATATATTTCAATTGTATCATTTTGAGATTGTTCAAAATGTCTTGTATAACGATGTTTGTATTTAGCACCCAAATGTGTATTTCCGCTGTGCAATGTAATTTGGGGGTGTTAGAGCCCATGACCCAACTTAAAACCTATGTTAATGACAAAATACAGGAAACAATAAACATAAAATTAGGTTACATAAAAAGTTCTCCTCTTGCCTCCTTTTTTCCTATTGTCACCGGCCACATCAAGAAGAAAGGAGAAACCGGACGATTTTCATTGTTGATTTATTAATTGTATGTGATCGTGATCGTGATCTAATCCTTTTTCCTACACCAGTTCGGTATACTCAAACACCTTTTCTTTTTCTTTTAATTCAATGGAATTCATGTTTTATTTAATTAATCTTGTAAACATGTAATTAAAACAAGTGGGATTAACTAAAACTTGGAATTAAGGGTGTTTGGTTTGGTTTTGGGTTAGCCGAGACACAACCGAGACCTCCCCAAGGTCTCGGCTTGTTTGATCCGACGCCACCGAGACCCACAAGGGGCTCGGTTTGGTTTGTGTGTTCGAGCGCAACACCAAGGGACCCCGACCAGGGGTCGGGGTATGTTTAGATATGGGGTTTGGTTTGGACCAAGAGCCAACTGAGACCTATAGGGTCTCGGTGGGGCTGTTTTGGCTAACAGTGGGAACCGAACAAAAGCAGGGGGATCCGGTCACAACCGGTATGAACCGTGAGCCACCAGTGGCAACCGGCTAGCCGGTCTAGCCACTGGTGGGGCTATGATGTTTCGGCTTATATGTGAACCGGGCTTCGGGCTCGAGTTATGTTTTTTTTAAAACACGGGTTCGGGTCTCGGGTTAATTATTAAAATCAGAAAATATGTTCAATTAAATTTATTACTAAACTTTTTAATTTAATTAATTTCATGACTTAGGTTAAATATTAAAATTAATATTACATGTATAACCTAAAGTATTTAACTTAGTTTAATTTAATTACAACGTGTATTTTTAATTAAAGTCTATATAACGTATAGTTTAATTAATTAACCAGTTATTTAATTAATAAGCTATAACCGTGACTTGTATTATACTATTTAAACTTCACTTATTATTTATAATCCAGCTTATTTCTAGTTATGGAAACTTATATTTTTGAAAACTTTCTATTTTTAGAAACTTACTATTTATGGAAACCTGCTATTTTTAGAAAGTTACTTAGTATTACAATACAAGTATTATAATACACTAATAAATGAATAATACACAATAGAACATCAGAATAACTACAGTTAACACAGTAAACAGTAAAACATGACAGAATACGTATAACAAGCTAATAAAACACGGAACCAGTAAAACACACGTAATTCAGACAACTCATACACGTCCATATTTCTTATGTAGTATTATCCGTCAAGGCGAGTAGTCTTCATCGTTTTCATTAGCTTCTATTGGACATACGGTACGGATTTCCCGTCCTTCAGTAAGGACAATCTCTTCCTTCATTAGGATTTCCTGTATGCAGCCAACTGTTTTCCCAGTAGTTATAGATTTAAATGCTTGTGTTTTATTAGTTGCCTTAGCCATATACATGCATGACCAGTTTCACCTAGTTATGGAGGTACCATACCCATAACACTAGAGGCACTAGTGTTATGACTTCACCACGGCGGAGCGATAACTTGTGGCGTCCCTTTCAGTTATTTGGCCATTATATTTATTATGTTATCATGTGGGGTGTATGGGTGCATCCTAGGTTCAGTTTTCAATCAGGATTTCATGGTGAATGTGGTGTGTGCCTTGCATCCTTCACAAGGAGCTGATCCCTTCTACCTATTACCAATTCATTAGAGGCATCCCCTCTAATTTGCATGACGAGGTCACCCCTCCAAGTATTCATACACGTTGTTGACCTCATGACCTATGTTGGCTTTTGGTATATTAACTAATACAGATTTTCATAAGTAACATAAGTTATGTTTTCAGAACTAAAACCAGTAAACATGACTGATTATGGTAAAATACGACCTTTAGGAAAAGGAGCGTAAAAGCGGAAAGTATTAAACAAATGATTTTGGGGAAAATCAAGTGTTAATGACCCTTATGGTGTGAAAGTTCGTTTCCCAAGGAGGTATATGTGTGTGAAAAACTTGTTAAATGTTTGTGATTAATGATTGGTTTAGAAGGGATGAGAAAAGAAGATGACGAAGACGTGAAAATTATACTACGACGACAAAACGTAAAACCGTAAAAAACTACACAAATAAAAATTAATTCTAAAAATACCAAAAATTCACCAAAAATCAAAATAAATAAACTAAGAGTTTACCAATGATCAAAACTTTTTCAAACTCTTTAAATAATTAAATATTCAATTTTTAAATGCTAATTAAAGCCCTAAAAATGAAATAAATTATCAAAAAGCCCAAATAAAGATTTTTCAATTGGTAAACCTCTAAAATGACCTAAAAAGATTAAAAATTATTTTTAGAAAATTTTAAACTAATAAAAACTATTTAAAATGATTTAAAAACTATTAAAACTTAAAATAATTATAAAAATTAATCTAGAAGTGATAAAATTATTCTAAAAGTTGCTAAATTCCTACTTTAATGTATTTAAGCTAAGAAAAATATAAAAAGTTGGAAAATGTGAAATTTGAAAAATAATAATAAAATAATATTAAAATATTATTAAAATTTAAAAATTCTAAAAAATTCTAAAAATTGGCATACTAGTTTATTTTAACCTAAATAAACAGAAAATCCAAGTGAAATGACCAGAATACCCCTATTGGGTCCTCATATGGGCCAAAACCAAAAACAGTCAACCTTAATGGGCTTTTTAGCCCAAAAAGTCAAACTTGGCCCAATTGACTTGGAAAAGCTCTATCTGACTCAAAATTTAATTCTAAGCACAAAACTCTAAAGGCCCAAAAGCTGAATGTGAGCTTATCACAGCTTAATAAGCAAACAGCTTATTCTTGTTGGGCTTTTTAGCCCATTAAGCAATAATCTAATGCCATAAGCTCTAATTTGACACACAACCTTCTTTTGGGATGCCTATGAGATCTGTAAAAAGAAATTTTGAAAAAGCACACTCAATAAGCCAGAAATAAGCAAAGTATTATTTCACTAAAAGACAAAATAGTCGTTTTTGAGAAATAAGGCACCTCAGGACTTGATTCAACTTGCAAAATATCAAAAATGGACTCAATAAGCCAAATCAATCAACAAAATTCCAAATAAGCAAAACCAATAAGCCAAAATAAGCCAATAAGCACTTATGAAAAAGTCAATTAAGTTGGTTTTCTAGTCAAACCCTAAAGTCAACCCACCAAATGCTATTACAAAATCCAAGTTGTTGCTGGTTAAAATAAGCTATTATAGCTTATTGATAAGCTGACACCAATATAACACTAGTAGTGGTAACTAGCAGAGGAAAGCAGTTCCCACTGCTTTGACTATTTGACCAAGCCTTTTAGAGAGATTTAGTTGGACTCAATTGGAAACAAGGGCACCCTTGTGATCAGTGAATCACAAGGAGTCAATAGCAACAAGAAAATCTAAATTTGGTTCACACAATAAGCCACAAATGATCAAACAGTCACCAGATCATGCACAGACATGGAAATAAGCAGTTATGCACTTAATAATCAGATTTAGCAAGAATAAGCCAATCAAACTTATCAGGATGCACACACAAGCTATATTAACTATGAATAAACACAAATTAACTCAAATCAAACACTAAATCAAAGTAAACAACAAGATCAAAGCATAAAAAGTTACTGATGAACAAGGTGCATATGCAGAAACTATTTTGCTGATCTATTTGACACTAGATCCAAATTCAAGCCTCAAATCCTTCTTCCCTGGTGTAGTTAATCTAGATTTAACACTTGTTAACCCTAATCTATGATTAGATCTAGGTGTTCCCTTAATTTTAGTCATTTCACCAAGTAAACAAGATTTTATACCCAATCTATGAATCTATGTGTTTCAAACCACAAAATGAGCAGCAAAGCAACCAAATATATCAGATACACAAGTACTAGCAGATAGCAACAACAAACAACCACTCAAAACACCACAAATCCAAATCAAGCAGTTGACCCAAACACCCCTTAATCAACCACTTAACAAAGCAACTTGTGATTTTTACTAATAACCTACTGATTTTAATGATCAAAAACACTTACTAGGTAGCAACTAACAGAATCGAACACAAAAATCACCAACTTAAACACAAGAACTCAAAATCAAAGCACCAAATCCAAAACAGGTAGTAACATGAAATTTTTAGAGGAAACTTAATCAAGAGATTATACGTGCCCTCCACAACATCCTAGGAGGGCCAGCTATGCTCCTTGGACCTTGTTCAACAGCTAGAACAAGACCAAGGTCCTTCAAAGAAGAAGATCAAAGCCTGCTGATGTTCAAAGTAGAACAAGGCTTTGATTATGATATGTCTTCAACACAAAACAGCAAACAACTCAACCAAAGGCTTGGAACTCTTCCCAGGCTTGGTGTCAACAAGCTTGAAGGAGCTTAAGGCTTATGGCTAAGGGTTAGTACACAATAATAACCAAAAATCAGAAACTAGGATTCCAAGGATTTTGAACCTTGAAAACCTTATAAACCAAGACTTGCCTTAACCACAAGATTAAGGAAGGTCTAAACAATCAAATGGAACTCAGATTTAGGCTATTCTAACACCAACTTTTAATCAGACACAAAAGAGAATTCAAAATTTTATGAAATTCAAATTTTATTAACTTAAAAAGGAATTACAAAGATTGATAGCCTAAAACTGGAACAAAGGGACTCTCACATGTTGAGGTCTCCTTTTATAGGCAAATGCCTGGCTAACACTATTCACAAACCCTAGAAGTGAATTTCCCTAAATGTCCTTGAGTCTCCTAGACGTTTTGATGGAATGTGCTGTCCAAATTGATCCAAACCGTTTAAAATAGCTTTGATATGAAGCAAAGGATGTGGGTTGTTGATTTTGACACGTGGCAAGCCTTGGAGAGGAAGTTGTCACATGATGGTGAAACGGTTTTGGTGGTGGGGCCTCTTGGTGAGTGGGAGTGAGTGTTTTAAGGTTGGGATGGGATTCTGGGCGTGTGAATCAAGTGTGGGTAAGGGTAATTTCATTTTACCTTTTGTTTTAAGTAGAGTAAAAACTGGTTCTTGACTGCTACAGTGACAAGGTTTGATCCGTTTTTGTAGGATTGTGTTTGTGTTTGGCGCATTTTTTGTTTAAATGTTTCAATTGCACAGCTTTGGCCCTTGTGTTTTGTGAAAACTTGTAAAACGTGTTATTCAGTTAACACAATCCATTTCCTTTGTTAATAACTTTCACATTGTGGCAATTTTGGCACAAAACTTTGGAAAAAGGTTTCGAAGGGTTGTTTTTGCCATTTTGAGATAATTCAAGGGCTGATCTTGGACAATGTTAATCTTCAAAGGTCTTCAATGTGTCTTTGGCTTCATTAGGGACCATTAATGACAATTTAGAATTGTTGAGGGACTAAACTTGCCATTTCTTCAAAGTTGAAGGACCATTTGTGTAATTTTGACAAACTTAAAGGACCAAACTTGTAATTATTAATATACAAGGGTTTTAAGTGTCATTTCTTCATTCACTGAGGATCAATCTTGTATGTCTTTAAGTCTTCAAGGGTATTTGTTGAATAAAACATGATCTAGGGCCCGGTTCTTTGTACGGCTTCGTTTCTCGTGTCTGTTTTTCCTTGTTTCTTGTGATCTTTTGTCTTTTTCACGATATCCATACCTAAAACACACAAGTAAACAAACACAAGCATATACATGGTATTTTATGACATTTTTATGCATTTAAAGCCCGAAAAGAACGATGAGATCATGTATAAATGCCATCTCATCACTCCCCCATACTAAGCCATTGCCGTGCCCTCACGCAATGCTAGAATAAAGTATCTAAGCATTACCAAAGTTCAATTTTATTAACCTTTATTGAAGAGTAAAAGACTTGCATCATACTACGAAGATGTGTAAAGACATAATTTATGATTTTCATCACAAATGTGACTTTTAAGGTCAAAGAATAGAAACAAGCAAATGTCCCTTAGAGTAAACTTCGTCATCCTTGATTGTCATACATTCCATGCTAAGTGCAAAAACGAAATCATTGTTGGTACAAGTCACAATGCTAACACTACTCATACGTCCAAATTGTGTAATACTTTTTCTCCCCGCAATCCTAGTTATTATAAAAAGGAAATGGGTTACTAGCATTTTTTAACTATTTGTCATGGATCACAAGTGATTCATATTGACTTATTTGAGTAGTTATTAGTCCGAAAGCAAAGTAGCACGATTTAATCGATAGTTAGCCGAAGGACAAAATCTTTTAAAACGGCTTCTCGTGTATCTCCTTAAGTTCATATCTTGGCATAACTCGTTTCACGATTTGAGACCTTTCTCGGACCGATATTTGGCATGTACTTCATACTTCAAATTTTGGGAAGACGTTCTTGAAATTATGGTATTCTCTTCTCATATTTGGAATTTCTTCACTTGACGTTTTTGAGAGATTCTTCATAGTTGGACCACGACTTCATCATTTTTCTTCAATCATTTTTTGGACTTTGATATACAACGATCCGCCTCCTTTTCGGACTTGGATATATTTATCCTCATACCTTGTAAGGGTCTTTTTGGATAGACTTTCTCCATGATCTTTAGGGGAGTAATTGCTTTTCGTCGTGTGTCTCGATCCTTCATATTGATTTAGGAATAATGATACTTCACATCATCTTGGATCTTTAGCAAAAATAGGGCTCCTCATGCCTTGTTAGGGCCTTTTTGGATGATCACCAATCTTCGCGTCCCGCTTCAATAAGTTATGTATTGGCTATGAACTCTATTCAACCCCGAGCAACTTTTAAACGATCTTGCGCTAGAGGCTAAGTAACCTTTCAAATCGTACGACCTTACTTATTGCAATTATGATTTATTCCTAATGCATTGATCTTATGGGAAGAAAAAGCCACAATTAAAAACATATGAGTTTTTGAAAGAACATTTTCATGTTCTACGTTTAGCATGATCACTTGTCTAACTCTATCATTTCTCGTTCTTCACTATATAAAGACCTCTAATTAAAGAGACTCGTGAATACTTAGCCATGCAAGTCAAAATTAAGCCAAATATGGATTAGCTTTCATTAAGACTATATCAAATCAAAGTTTTGGGTTTTTCAAGCCACCTATAGGATCTTGCACTTTCTTGGACTTTTTCAAGCATAGAGAATGCATTTTATAGTTCCCTTGATAAGTGACTTTCTAGGATCAGTTATAGGAACTTGCGAAAAGTTCTTGTTCTTAACCCGAATGAGTTAAGACTTTCGCGTTTTAAAGCTCCCTATATAAAAGTCTAGCAAAACTTGAATTGAGCGGGTTAAGGAATGTAAATGGCTCCAAATGCCCATCAAGTAAAAAATTAACTCTTATTCTACCCAACGGAAAATATACATTCGTGTCTCAAAAACACTTATGAAAACTAAGAAAATTTTAAAATTTGGCCATTTTTAGCCTTATTAGAAACCAAAACAAAACTTTGAAAGTTGGAAAGCGTGAGGGCGTAGCAAAGCAAGTACCTATTCACCCCCCATACTAAAAGTAAACATTGTCCTCAATGTTTCGAGTCTAAAGGTGGAGCACCCCCATACTAGAGACAAAGAATCGAATGCTTAGGATCTAGCATGGAAAGGGTGATCAACAATATATCTAAAGCCGTTTATTAAGTATGCTAAAAGATAATTGTTAGAACAATAAAGGATATGTCATGGATTCGTGAAAAACTTCTTCAAGCAAATGATGGAGGCTCACGTAAATGCACACGAGAGTCTTTAATCGTAGATGATGATGATGATGATCCAGATAACACAATCACAAACAACCACAAGACAACGAGTTGAAAGGGTACAAGTCCCCTTATTAGTGAATAGTAAGCATAAAGGATAAGCATGGGATCTCCCCCACGAGGCACCTCGTTTTTGATTACCGAGTCATGAGCTCGACTCGATCCCCTCAATGCTAATTATCATTGGGGAAGGTGACTTGGTCGAGGGCAACCATTGAAGGAATTTCCCCACCAAAGTAGTGCTTAAGCCTATGTCCATTCACCTTGAAATTAGGACCATCATCTTGAGCTTGCTCAATGGTCCCATAAGGAAACACTTGTGTAATGGTGAACGGACCCGACCAACGAGATTTCAATTTCCCGGAAAATATCTTAAGTCGAGAGTTAAAAAGTAACACTTGATCACCAACGTTAAAAACTCGGTTTTTAATCTTTGAATCATGAAACTTTTTAGTCTTTTCTTTAAAAATTAATTAATTTTCATAAGCATTATCTCTTAATTCATCCAATTCATTCAACTGTATTTTCGGGTGATCTCCCACGGTCTTCAAGTCAAAGTTTGCATGCTTAAGGGCCCAATATGCCTCGTGCTCCAATTCAATGGGCAAATGACAATTCTTCCCATAGACTAACTTATAAGGAGTGCAACCGATAGGTGTCTTATAAGCGGTCCTAAAGGCCCATAAAGCGTCATCGAGTTTGTAACACCCCATTTTGGAAATGGAATCTTACGCATAATCATGGCGTGTCATCAAAGCATACAAGGATAAATGTCTAAGCATTATTTGACCATAAAAGGGAAATACCGGAATCAAACATCGGTAACCCCAAAGTAGAGCTCATCACACACAAACATAAATACTGTAAAAGGAAAGGACGAAACAATGTCCATAGCAACTGTATTAAAGTAAAGGAAATGCATAAAGTAAAGAAAGACAGTAAAGCTTCCAGTCCATATGCACGTACGTTTAAGATCTACGAGCGTCCCTGAGTACCTGCCGTTTTGGGAACATGAAAAGGAAAACGGCTGAGCAAGACGCTCAGTGCACGGATGTACAATATAGCATGAAATAGGATAAGCATGTAACATATAACAGCGGAAGACTAAGTTCTGAGTAAACTGGTTAAGTATTAAGAAAACTGGTTTTTATAGTTTGAAAAGCCTTATGTTTATCTTATGAAAACTGTTTTAACATAAATATACCATAGCCCATATAGGTCATGAAAAGGTCACGTGCATGAATACTTAGAGGGGTGACCTCATCATGCTGATTAGAGGGGATGCCTCTAATTAATATACTGGTTTGGGTAGGAGGGATCAACTCCTTGTGAAGGATGCAAGGCACACACCACATTCACCATGAAATACTGAATAAAACATGTAACTAGGATGCACCCATACGCCCCACATGATATAATAATATGGCCAAAACTGAAAGGGACGCCACGAGCAATCACTCCGCCGTGGGGAAGTCATAACATTGGTGCCTCCAATGTTATGGTTATGGTACCTCCATAACTAGGTGAAACTGGTCATGCTTGTATATGGCTATAGATTATGCTAATTAAACATAAGCATTTCAAAACAATAAAACAAATACTGGGGAAAACAGTTGGCTGCATACGGGGAAATCCTAATAAGGAAAGAATGTCCATACTGAAAGGACGGGAATCCGTACATCAAGTCCAGTGAATGAACGGAAGAAAGACTCCTACTTCTGGATCACTAACGCTACATGAATACACACGTGTATAAGTATCGAATCACTGATTACGTACTGGGTTTTATGTCTCACCTTAGCTTACTTTGTATGTTTTAGGTCATGGTTTACTGTTTAAAGCCTTAAACTGTGTTTATCTTGTATTCTGATTAATCTGATTAAGTATTACTGGTATTTCATGTATTATTATACTTACTGTGTAATAATAAGTAACTTTCCAAAAATAGCAGGTTTCCAAAAATAGAAAGATTCCAAAAATAGAAAGTTTCCAAAAATAGAAAGTTTCCAAAAATAGAAAGTTACCAAAAATAGGAAGTTTCCAAAAACAGAAAGTTTCCAAAAATAGAAAGTTTCCAAAAATAGAAAGTTTCCTAAAATAGAATTTACTGCTAAAAATAGCTTAGTTTCTAAAAATAGAAAGTTTCCAAAAATAGATCAGCTGCCTTAATTAAATAAGTTTCCATATATAGAAGGTTTCCATGATTAGATTAGCTGCCTGAAATAGATAGATTTCCATATATAGAAGGTTTCCATTAATAGATTAGTTGCCTTATTTAATTAAGTTTCTATAAATAGAAGTTTCCATAATTAGAATTAAGCTGGTTACATAAGCTAACATATAAGTCTAAGTGTTTATAAGCTTATTTCTTAAGTCATATGATATAGTGTATAGTTTAATTATTATTTCATGTATTTTAATTAAACTATAGGTTAAGCATTTTAATTAAAGTATAACATGTTTTAATTAAAATGGAATAAATTACTTAGGTTAAAATGTGTATTATTATTATTAATAACATAACCTAAGTCATGTCTAAATTAATTAATTATAGGCATGTTTTAAATAATTAATTAATTATAACTTATAACATAAAATACTTAGGTTAAATTAATATCATGCTAAATTAATAATTAAAATAACCTAAGTCATGATTTAATTAATATCTCATGTTATTAATTAATTTATATCCTAAGTTCATAATTCATAAAATTAACATGTAGCATAAATCATGATTTAACCAACGAACCATGAATCGGGCATGAACTCGACACCGTACCCCGAGCCGAACTCGGGGTACTTGTGCCCCCTTGCTGTCGTGGGTCCTACATGCACCAACCAAGACCAAAAATGGTCTTGGTGGTGGCGGCTAAAAGCAAACCGAACCCCCCCTCGGGTTAGTTATACTAGGCGGCCAAAACAAACACCCTCTTATATCATCCTTTGATTTTAACTAACCCCAAAACATGTTAGGTCTATGTTTAATTATCATGTTTTAATAAGAATATTAATAACATGTTCATGAAAATAATCAAAGATTTAAAAGAATTAAAAAGAAAGGTTTAGAATGATATACCAATACGTAGCTTGAAAGAGGATGAACAAACACGGTTTATAGCAATGATTTTTGTGATCAAGATCAATCAACAACCACCTATAGTGGTCCTTAAGGTGGCGGCACAAAGAGAGACCAAGAGGAGGAGAGAAAACTTTTTAGGTTAAATGTTATTTTGCTTGAAATGTAAAAATGAAAAACATATTTACCATAACCCCCCCCCCCCTTTTCTTGTAAAAGTCCATGGGCTTAGCCCACCTTGATTGGTGTGCCGTGGGTATGGGGCCCCACATGGGGTACCCATACCTTTTCTCGTGTCCCGATGTTTCGTGTTCGTTCGTGGTTAAACGTGTTCGTGTTTAAAGTGTTTCTGTTTATTTTATCATGTAGTTTATCGTAATCTTAACGCTCGTAATTATATTATATGTATTTACGTAATTATTTTAGTTCGTATTTTAAATGGTGCTCATGATTTAATTATGTTCACGTGACATATTTATTAACTGTTTATCATGAGTTCGTACGTAATCGATACTTATCATGTCATACACGTATGCACTTGCTTGATTATTAGCACATGAATGTGATCAATACTAAATTAGGTAAGTTTTAATCTAGGACGTACGATCTTAAGGGCACTATTCATGGTAAAAGCATGCGGGTTTTACAATTCTTCCCCCCTAAAAAGAATAATTCGTCCTCGAATTATAGATAAAGCAAACTGGAAAGAAGTAACATACCCGAACTCAAAATATGAAGTGAGGGTAAGAAGCCCGGATAGACTCCTCTGTTTCCCAAGTGGCTTCCTGCTCGGTATGGTCCCTCCAAAGAATTTTGACGAATGGAATCGTCTTCCTTCTCATGACTCGTTCTTGCCTGTCGAGAACTCGTTCGGGTTCCTCTATATAAGTGAGATCTTCACGTATCTGTTCCAGTGGATACTAAATCATGTGAGGGGGATGATACTTGTACCCTCTGAGTAAGGACACATGGAACACGTTATGCACGCGCGAAAGCTGAGGAGGTAACGCCAATCGGTAAGATACTTCACCGATTCGTTCAATGATATCAAAAGGTCCGATGAAACGAGGACTGAGTTTCCCTTTGATCCCGAAGCGTTTAACACCACGTGCCGGCGAAACCTTGAGGAAGACGTGGTCTCCCACATTAAAATGTAGGTCCCTACGATGCTTATCGGCGTAACTCTTCTGACGTGACCGTGCTTCCTGCAGCTTTTGCTTAGCTACTTCGATCTTCTCATTGGTCATTCCTATAATTTCAGGTCCTTCGAGTGTTCGCTCTCCCACTTGATACCAACAGATTGGAGCGCGACACTTCCTGCCATACAACATTTCGAAAGGAGCACATTTGATACTTGCGTGCCAGCTGTTGTTGTATGCAAACTCGACCAAACAGATGTAATCGTCCCAATCACCTGTCCATTCCAACGCACACGACCTTAACATATCTTCCAATGTCTGAATTGTTCGCTCCGACTGTCCGTCCGTTTGAGGATGAAAGGCCGTACTCAGCTTAAGTTGTGTACCCCAAGCTCTTTGCAGACCTTTCCAGAATCGCGACGTGAAACGAGGATCTCTGTCTGAGACGATGCTGGAGGGAGTACCGTGGAGTCTCATGATCTCCCTTCTGTAAGTATCTGCGAGTTTACTTACCGGATCTTCCTTGCGTATCGGTAAGAAATGAGCTGATTTGGTTAGTCGATCAACAATGACCCAAATAGCATCGTGCTTCTTCTTGGTAGGCGGAAGACCGGTAACAAAATCCATGGTGATTTTGTCCCACTTCCACTCTGGAATATCCAACGGTTGAAGGAGACCGCCCGATCGCTGATGCTCAATCTTAACCTGCTGGCAGGTAAGACATTTGGAGACATAAGTGGCTACATCCTGTTTCATACCACTCCACCAAAAGTGCTGTCTGATGTCATGGTACATTTTTGTCGACCCAGGATGTATAGAAAATGGGGAGGTGTGAGCTTCAGCTAACAATGCTTCCTGGAGTTCTTGATTGTCAGGAACACAAAGTCTCATGCCCTGCCAAACGATACCGTCTGCGTCCATTCTGAATTCTGTCTGCTTCTCCAAATTCTGAATTATCGCCCAAATTTCTACATCATCCTTCTGCTCTTCCTTGATCCTAGACAGTAACTCGGGTTCTACTCTAAGATTCGCCCAGTATCCGTGCTGCCCACGTACCATGATTTCGATGTCTAGCCGCTCCAAGTCTCTTATGTTTTGTTCCTTGATTTCAATGCCGTTGATCATTCCGGACTTTCTGCTGAGTGCATCTGCTACTACATTAGCCTTTCCGGGATGATACTGTAGGTTAATATCATAATCCTTCAACAGTTCCAACCATCTCCTTTGTCTCATGTTCAATTCACGTTGAGTGAAGATATACTTCAAGCTCTTGTGATCCGTGAAAATGCCGCATGATTCTCCGTATAAGTAGTGCCTCCATATTTTCAATGCGAACACAACTGCAGCAAGTTCCAGGTCATGCGTAGGGTAGTTTTCTTCATAGGGCTTAAGCTGCCGTGAAGCATACGCGATCACTTTCCCATGTTGCATGAGAACACAGCCCAGTCCCTTCCCCGATGCATCGCTGTAGATCTGAAATCCACCTGTACCAGATGGGAGAGTAAGAATAGGTACAGATACTAACTTCTGCTTTAGTTCTTCGAAGCTCTTCTCTCGTTCTTCCGTCCAGACGAATTTCTCTCCTTTTCGCATCAGTTTGGTGAGAGGTAGTGCCAAACGGGAAAAGTTCTCCACGAATCTGCGGTAATATCCAGCTAAGCCCAAGAAACTGCGGACTTCTGTCGCTGACGTTGGTCTTGGCCATTTAGTGATAGCCTCAACCTTTGCTGGGTCCATAGTGATCCCTTCTGCTGATACAATGTGACCTAAGAATGCCACTTTGTTTAACCAGAACTCACACTTGGAGAATTTCGCATACAGCTGCTTCTGACGAAGAATCTGTAGTACCGTACGGAGATGGTCTTCGTGTTCCTCCGTGGACTTTGAGAAAATCAGGATGTCATCGATGAATACAATGACAAACTTATCAAGGAATTCGTGGAAGATTCTGTTCATCAGATCCTTAAATACTGCTGGAGCATTAGTCAGGCCGAATGGCATGACTACAAACTCATAATGGCCATAGCGGGTACGAAAAGCAGTCTTAGCAATATCCTGCTCTTTAACCCTTAGCTGATGGTAGCCTGACCTTAGATTGATCTTTGAGAAGTGTTTGGCTCCTTGAAGTTGGTCAAACAGATCATCTATACGTGGCAGTGGATATCTATTGCGGATGGTAATCTTATTAAGTTCACGGTAGTCTATGCAAAGTCGCATGCTGCCGTCCTTCTTCTTAACGAACAAGACCGGTGCGCCCCATGGAGATGCGCTTGGTCTAATGAACCCTCGTTCAAGAAGTTCCTGCAGTTGGTCCTTCAGTTCTTTTAGCTCTATGGGAGCCATACGATACGGAGCATTAGAGATTGGTTCAGCTCCTGGAACAAGGTCGATGTTGAACTCCACTTCTCGTGCAGGTGGTATGCCTGGAAGTTCAGCTGGGAAGACGTCTTGAAATTCCGAAACTACTGGTTGATCCTGAATCGATGGGGATTCAGCATCCATGTCGTGAACCGTAGCTAGATAACCCCCACAGCCATGTGACAGTAATGCACGTGCTTGCAAGGTAGATATGACTTGTACAGACCGTCCGGGTATGAACCTGTTATGAATGTACTCTGGTGTATTAATGTCGCCGAAGATCACCCGATATGAGTGGCAGTCTATGGTAGCATGGTGCTTGGATAGCCAGTCCATGCCGAGAATCATATCGAACTCAATCATGTCTAGGGGAAGTGCATCTACTGCACGAACTTTATCGTCAAACTCTAGAGGAAGACTCTTGTATACATGAGTTATTAATACAGAGTCCCTCAAAGGCGTGGAAATGGTAAGCCTATTTTCTAATGGCAAGGGAAGTGTCCTGATGTTCTTGGCATAAGTAGTGGAAATAACTGAGTGAGTGGCACCCGTGTCGAAAAGAACACATGCAGCTTGGCCGTACATATACAAAATTCCAGTAATGGTACCTGTAGATTTGTTTGCCTGATCACGAGATGTCGTGTAGACACGCCCAGTGGTAGGAGGCGGCTTACTATCAGCATGACCCGAGGTACCCTCTATTTCACCCTTACGGCAATCTCTCATACGATGGCCAGGGAGGCCGCACTTGTAGCACGCGTCGGAATCACGACGACATGGGACAGGGTGTCTGCGATGGCAAGTACTGCAAAGAGGATGAGTGAATCCTCCAGCAGGAGTCCTTGCTTGCTGAGGGCCTGCTGATGACAAAATGTGTTAAAATAAAGTATATGCACGAGTATAAGACATATGCATCATAAGATGTTCACCATTGTTAGCTGAACGGTTAGGCTGAGAACCCCTGTGGTTCTGGTCCTTCCCGTTACCGTGGTTCCTGGTAGAGGTTAATATAGTGTCAGCATGAGAGATATAACATGAAATCATAAGAAGATGCGTAAATAGTAGGACCTGCTGTTGTTGGAGTGTCCAGCGTTTTTACGGTAATTATCATTACCGCTACGCCTTTCCACAACAGAACGGTCGTTAGTGTGACCGTTTCCTTTGGGCAGATGAGGCTGCTGCTGAGTAGCCGACTGAGACCGGTCCCCAGTTTTCTGCCTGGAAGATACAGTTTAAGAGATGATTATAGAATATATAATGATAGGATGCGGTTTGGTTATCGATAGAATACGAAATGTTTACCTCTTGTCGGGTCTTTCAGCTTCCCCGAACTCATCTCGTTCCTACAACATCTCTAGCTTCCTTGCTGCGTCGGCCACTTGTGCTACTGTGTTGAACGTAGCACACACCAGATTGTTCGCGACCGAGGTGCGAAGTGCCCACCTAAAGTGGTGTGCCTGCTCCTCAGGAGTACCAGCTGCTGCTCCCAAGAAACCAGTTAAACGAAGAAAGCACTGCATGAATTCGTTGCTATTCTCACCCGCTCTCTGTCGTATCCCATGGTACTCTCGCTTGAGCTTGTCCTGCTCTGCCTTGGGAAAGAACTGCTCCATCACTCTCTCCTTGAATTGGGCCCATGTCAAACCAGCGACCCAATCATCACCTCCTTCCGACTGCGTCAAGGCTAGCCACTAGTTGAGTACATCGCCTTCAAACCGGTAGCATGCCAATCTCGCCTTGAATGCGGGGTCACATCCCATAGCATTGAAAATCTTCTCGATATGAGTCAACCAGCTTTCAGCATCGCTGGGGCTATCAGTCTTTTCAAAAGCTCTAGGACGGAGCTTGTTGAATCTTTCCAGCCACACTGCTAGTGTCACTGGGGGAGGAGGAGGAGGAGGTGCCTGATTCTGCTGCTGCTGATTGTTGGCAGCTTGGACTTCAGCACGGATGTCATTCCTCAGTTGAGGAAGCAAGGCTTGCATGGCAGCCTGAATTGCAGCATTGAGCTGCTCTTGCTCGCGTGTGAGAACCATCTGACAGTATAACATAAAACATATGATTAACAGTTCGAAACATAAAATATAAATTATATATATACATGAAAAAAATTTATACCAAAAATTTCACGAGAAAAATTTTATGCAAGAAAATTTTTGTATGAATGCATGATGCAGTTTTATGAAAACTTTTGATGCTCGAGAGTGAACGCCTCTGGTCAGTTCACTCAAAACAAAAGACATATCGAGGGGACGCCTATGGGTCGGTCCCAAATCTAAAAGTTTCGATAAAACACATGCGACTAAATAGGGCCAGTCCTGTACCAACCATTACTTAGTCAAAAACCCTGTAACAATGACATGTATATGTATGCTTAAAAATGATGAATGCATGAAAACAACTGTCAGTTCTAGGAAGACCGTAGTGACTACCCACTAATCACAGGTCATATTTGAGAGCCTACAGGTCGAAACCTTGGCTCTGATACCATAATTGTAACACCCCATTTTGGAAATGGAATCTTACGCATAATCATGGCGTGTCATCAAAGCATACAAGGATAAATGTCTAAGCATTATTTGACCATAAAAGGGAAATACCGGAATCAAACATCGGTAACCCCAAAGTAGAGCTCATCACACAGAAACATAAATACTGTAAAAGGAAAGGACGAAACAATGTCCATAGCAACTGTATTAAAGTAAAGGAAATGCATAAAGTAAAGAAAGACAGTAAAGCTTCCAGTCCATATGCACGTACGTTTAAGATCTACGAGCGTCCCTGAGTACCTGCCGTTTTGGGAACATGAAAAGGAAAATGGCTGAGCAAGACGCTCAGTGCACGGATGTACAATATAGCATGAAATAGGATAAGCATGTAACATATAACAGCGGAAGACTAAGTTCTGAGTAAACTGGTTAAGTATTAAGAAAACTGGTTTTTATAGTTTGAAAAGCCTTATGTTTATCTTATGAAAACTGTTTTAACATAAATATACCATATCCCATATAGGTCATGAAAAGGTCACGTGCATGAATACTTGGAGGGGTGACCTCATCATGCTGATTAGAGGGGATGCCTCTAATTAATATACTGGTTTGGGTAGGAGGGATCAACTCCTTGTGAAGGATGCAAGGCACACACCACATTCACCATGAAATACTGAATAAAACATGTAACTAGGATGCACCCATACGCCCCACATGATATAATAATATGGCCAAAACTGAAAGGGACGCCACGAGCAATCACTCCGCCGTGGGGAAGTCATAACATTGGTGCCTCCAATGTTATGGTTATGGTACCTCCATAACTAGGTGAAACTGGTCATGCTTGTATATGGCTATAGATTATGCTAATTAAACATAAGCAGTTCAAAACAATAAAACAAATACTAGGGAAGACAGTTGGCTGCATACGGGGAAATCCTAATAAGGAAAGAATGTCCATACTGAAAGGACGGGAATCCGTACATCAACTCCAGTGAATGAACGGAAGAAAGACTCCTACTTCTGGATCACTAACGCTACATGAATACACACGTGTATAAGTATCGAATCACTGATTACGTACTGGGTTTTATGTCTCACCTTAGCTTACTTTGTATGTTTTAGGTCATGGTTTACTGTTTAAAGCCTTAAACTGTGTTTATCTTGTATTCTGATTAATCTGATTAAGTATTACTGGTATTTCATGTATTATTATACTTACTGTGTAATAATAAGTAACTTTTCAAAAATAGCAGGTTTCCAAAAATAGAAAGTTTCCAAAAATAGAAAGTTTCCAAAAATAGAAAGTTACCAAAAATAGAAAGTTTCCAAAAATACAAAGTTTCCAAAAATAGAAAGTTTCCAAAAATAGAAAGTTTCCAAAAATAGAAAGTTTCCTAAAATAGAATTTACTGCTAAAAATAGCTTAGTTTCTAAAAATAGAAAGTTTCCAAAAATAGATCAGCTGCCTTAATTAAATAAGTTTCCATATATAGAAGGTTTCCATGATTAGATTAGCTGCCTGAAATAGATAGATTTCCATATATAGAAGGTTTCCATTAATAGATTAGTTGCCTTATTTAATTAAGTTTCTATAAATAGAAGTTTCCATAATTAGAATTAAGCTGGTTACATAAGCTAACATATAAGTCTAAGTGTTTATAAGCTTATTTCTTAAGTCATATGATATAGTGTATAGTTTAATTATTATTTCATGTATTTTAATTAAACTATAGGTTAAGCATTTTAATTAAAGTATAACATGTTTTAATTAAAATGGAATAAATTACTTAGGTTAAAATGTGTATTATTATTATTAATAACATAACCTAAGTCATGTCTAAATTAATTAATTATAGGCATGTTTTAAATAATTAATTAATTATAACTTATAACATAAAATACTTAGGTTAAATTAATATCATGCTAAATTAATAATTAAAATAACCTAAGTCATGATTTAATTAATATCTCATGTTATTAATTAATTTATATCCTAAGTTCATAATTCATAAAATTAACATGTAGCATAAATCATGATTTAACCAACGAACCATGAATCGGGCATGAACTCGACACCGTACCCCGAGCCGAACTCGGGGTACTTGTGCCCCCTTGCTGCCGTGGGTCCCACATGCACCAACCAAGACCAAAAATGGTCTTGGTGGTGGCGGCTAAAAGCAAACCGAACCCCCCTCGGGTTAGTTATACTAGGCGGCCAAAACAAACACCCTCTTATATCATCCTTTGATTTTAATTAACCCCAAAACATGTTAGGTCTATGTTTAATTATCATGTTTTAATAAGAATATTAATAACATGTTCATGAAAATAATCAAAGATTTAAAAGAATTAAAAAGAAAGGTTTAGAATGATATACCAATACGTAGCTTGAAAGAGGATGAACAAACACGGTTTATAGCAATGATTTTTGTGATCAAGATCATTCAACAACCACCTATGGTGGTCCTTAAGGTGGCGGCACAAAGAGAGACCAAGAGGAGGAGAGAAAACTTTTTAGGTTAAATGTTATTTTGCTTGAAATGTAAAAATGAAAAACATATTTACCATAACCCCCCCCCCCCTTTTCTTGTAAAAGTCCATGGGCTTAGCCCACCTTGATTGGTGTGCCGTGGGTATGGGGCCCCACATGGGGTACCCGTACCTTTTCTCGTGTCCCGATGTTTCGTGTTCGTTCGTGGTTAAACGTGTTCGTGTTTAAAGTGTTTCTGTTTATTTTATCATGTAGTTTATCGTAATCTTAACGCTCGTAATTATATTATATGTATTTACGTAATTATTTTAGTTCGTACTTTAAATGGTGCTCATGATTTAATTATGTTCACGTGACATATTTATTAACTGTTTATCATGAGTTCGTACGTAATCGATACTTATCATGTCATACACGTATGCACTTGCTTGATTATTAGCACATGAATGTGATCAATACTAAATAAGGTAAGCTTTAATCTAGGACGTACGATCTTAAGGGCACTATTCATGGTAAAAGCATGCGGGTTTTACAGAGTTTGTCGGACCATGAAGCACGGTTTCCAATTGACCTCTCTAAAATCCTCTTCAAAGCTCGGTTCGAAACCTCGACTTGCCCACTCGTTTGCGGGTGATAAGCCGTAGAAAGATGATGAGTAACTCCATATTTCTTTAGAACCTTTTCGAATTGGTCATTACAAAAATGGGTTCCACGATCGCTTATAATAGCACGAGGGGTTCCGAACCGAGAGAATAGTTGCTTCAAAAACTTCACTACCACACAGCATCATTAGTAGGCAAAGCCTTAGCTTCCACCCACTTAGAAAGGTAGTCCACCGCGACGAGGATATATTTGTTGCCATGAGACGATGGAAACGGCCCCATAAAGTCTATTCCCCATATGTCGAAAATCTCACACACTTTAATTATGTTTTGCGGCATTTCATCACGTTGAGACGATTTTCCTTGACGTTGGCACGAATCACACGACTTCACAAGTGCGTGTGCATCACGATAGATAGAAGGCCAAAAGAAACCGGCATCGAACACTTTCTTAGCCGTGAGATTAGCACCGTGGTGACCACCCGTGGGTCC
This sequence comes from Glebionis coronaria, assembly GCA_025667525.1. Taxonomy (NCBI): domain Eukaryota; kingdom Viridiplantae; phylum Streptophyta; class Magnoliopsida; order Asterales; family Asteraceae; genus Glebionis; species Glebionis coronaria. The sequence goes on along the minus strand of CM046882.1, from coordinate 67,550,079 downwards.
CTCGTGACAAGCTCTAAGGATATTAGAAGCTTCGACACCAAACACACAACGTCGAACGAGTTGATCCGCACAAACCCGAAAGAGATAAGGGTCGTCCCAAAAATAGAACTTGACGTCACGAAAGAATTTTCGCTTTTGTTGTGTCGTCATACCCTTGATTATGAAATTTCCCGCATGGTAATTTGCAATGTCGGAAAACCATGGGGTGGTATCTTTAGAATTCACTACACCGAGAGTCTCAAGAGGAAATGTTTCGGTGATTTCCTTGTTCTCGAAAACATCTTTTTGAGGATCTTCTAGACGAGAGAGATGATTGGCCGCTAGATTCTCGGCTCCTTTTTTGTCAAGTACGGTGACATCAAATTCTTGGAGGAGGAGCATCCAACGAAGCAATCTTGGCTTAGCATCTTGCTTAGCTAAGAGATACTTGATAGCCGAATGGTCGGTATACATGATGCTTTTAGTCAAGACGAGATAAGGTCGGAATTTCTCAAAAGCATAGACCACGGCAAGGAATTCCTTTTCCGTTGTGGTGTACTTTAATTGAGCCTCGGTCATCGTCTTACTAGCATAGTGGATGGGACGGAAATGCTTGTCATAACGTTGCCCTAAGACGGCCCCTATAGCATAATCACTTGCATCGCACATGATTTCAAAGGGTAATTCCCAATTAGGAGAAACAAGAATGGGAGCTTCGGTAAGTTTCCTTTTGAGAGTTTCGAAAGCTCTAACACAATCCTCATTGAAGTTAAAAAGAGCATCCTTCTCGAGAAGGTGTGTCATAGGTCGAGAGATTTTCGAAAAGTCCTTGATGAAACGACGATAAAAGCCCGCGTGGCCTAGGAAACTCCTAACTCCCTTAACGGTCTTGGGATGAGGTAACTTGGCGATGACGTCTACCTTAGCTTTATCGACCTCAATCCCCGCTTTCGACACCTTATGTCCTAAGACGATTCCTTATTTACACATAAAATGACACTTTTCCCAATTAAGCATAAGATTGGTTTCTTCACAACGTTTTAACATTTGCTCGAGATTAGATAAACATGACGTGAATGAATTGCCAAACACCAAGAAGTCATCCATAAACACTTCCATCGAATTCTCGATCATATCGTGAAAAATCGCCATCATACACCGTTGAAACGTACCCGGTGCATTACAAAGTCTGAAAGGCATCCTACGATAAGTGAACGTTCCATAAGGACACGTAAACGTAGCCTTCTCTTGATCACGAGGGTTGATAGGGATTTGAAAGTAACCGGAAAAACCATCTAAAAAGCAATAGAATTCATTTTCCGCGAGTCGCTCCAACATTTGATCCATGAAGGGCAAAGGAAAGTGGTCTTTACGAGTGGCGTCATTTAACTTTCGGTAGTCAATACACACCCTCCAACCGGTCACAACACGAGTGGGAATTAACTCGTTGTTTTCATTAGGCACAACGGTCATTCCTCCCTTTTTAGGGACACAATGGATTGGGCTCACCCATGGGCTATCGGATATAGGATAAATCATTCCCGCGTCAAGGAGTTTCAACACTTCCTTTTTAATGACATCGTGAATTTTGGGATTCACCCTTCTTTGACTTTGAATTGCGGGTTTGTAGTCTTCCTCCATTAAAATCTTGTGAGTACAAAATATTGGGTCAATACCCTTAATGTCGGATATTTTCCACGCAATTGCCCCTTTATGAGCCTTAAGAACTTTTAAGAGCTCGGTTTTTTCATCATTAGCAAGACCTTTTGCAATAATAACCGGCAACTTGTCATCTCCTTCCAAGAATGCGTATTCAAGGTGAGAAGGAAGATCTTTCAATTCAAGGATAGGTGGTTCCTCGATTGAAGATTTTGGTTCAACACTCATAACTTCCATCGGCGGAAGAAATGGTGGAATAGAAGTATCATCACTAATCAACACCTCATCTTCATTGTCGATTTCATTTGAAGTGAGATCGCCTCCTTGGAATGGAGCGAGATTTGGTGTGGAATTAGCAAGAATCAGATCCAAAATAGTGGGATTGCCACTTGACGAGCTATCGGAAAAACCTAACACTTCTTATGAAAACTCATCGCAAACCACATCAACGATGTCAATGTGATTGATGGTAGCGATTGCATAAACATGAGAAGGTTTCGAGTTTTGAGTAGCGTTTATAACAAGTTCCTCTTCATTGAATCTCAAAGTGATAGTTCCCGCATGAACATCGATAAGAGATCTCGAGGTGTCTAAAAATGATCGACCTAAAATTAGAGGAACTTGAGGATCCGCGGGGATGTCAACTACTATAAAATCAACGGGATAGTAGAACTTCCCCACTTTCACGAAAACATCTTCGGCTACACCACATGCTAAAATCATAGAATGATCGGCCATCTCGATAGACATGTTCGAAGGAATAAGAGCCGGAAGCGAAAGCGATTTCCAAATTGAAAATGGCATCAAATTAATGCTCGCACCAAGATCGGCCAAGGCGAGGCATTCTTTCATATCTTGTATGTCACAAGGAATGAGAAACTTTCTGGGGTCACCAACTTTTTCCAGTATGCGGTTAAGATAAACCGAAGAACAATTAGCAAGCTTTGAAAGCTTTTCCTTATCGCTCATCATACTTTTAAAAGTGGAAGCGAAACGAGGCATATACAACAACGCGTCGGCTAAACTCACATCAAAATGCACTTGTTGAAACATATTTATAAAAAGCTCGATTTGTTGTTTGTTACGTTCTTGAAATTTCTCTTTGTTTCGTCTTGAAGGGTAGGGTAAAGGTGAAGGTGAAGGTGGTGTGGGTTGGTCATTAGGCAGCGGCCTTGGAAACTCGGGTTCCACAATTGGTATTGGTTCAACCATAGGTGTGGTATGAGCGGTACTTCATGGGATTGTAATGTGCTCCTTTTCGACCATCACCTCGGGTTCTTTCTCGATTTCCTTCTCCGTAGAAGTACTTGGACGAGAGATTGGTTCCTTGAAAGTTTTACCACTTCGTGTAGTATTAACTTTCATTTCTCCCTTCGGGTTTGCAATGTTATCACTAGGAAGACCACCCGAGGAAGAGGGTTTACACATGATTGCTTCAAACATCTTAGCCATTCGGTCCTCAAATTTTGATTGCCTAGCATCCGCTTTTAATAACTCTTGCTTCTCATGTTGTCCTAATTCCATCTTTTGTTGGTTTTGTTGAAGACGTTGGACATTTCCTTCCTTTTTATTTGCATGAGTTTTAAGTTCATTAGCAAGTTCATTTTTAAGCTCGTTTTTCAACTCGGATCTTAAGCTAATCATCTCACGTTGTATGTTATCAAATTTAGCATCATTTGCTTTAGCATAATCCAAAAATTCTCCTTGAAGATTTTTAGTGTGAGCATTTTGAAAACCTTGTGTAGTGTTTTGAAAATCACGGTTTTGGTTTTGATTAGTGACTTGTCCATTCCCATTTTGATAATTCCCCTTGTTGTAGTTACGTGAATTGCCTTGGTAATTACCACCTTGGTTGTTGTTTTGATAGTTATTAGCATTTTGATTTGGTGGAGCTTGATTTGGGCGGGAACCTTGACCGTTTTGGTTGTAAGTTCCCGTTGCTACATAAGCACTCGAAGTGTTACCATCCGCGGTAATGCACTCGGAAAGATCATGAGCTCCACCACAAGACAAACAACTCTTAGCAAACGCTTTAACCGAAGCGGAATTAGAAGCTTCTTGAGCTTTCCAATGGGACATAAGATTAGCAAATCTATCAAAAAACCGATTTTCCTCATTAGCTTCATCATGTAAGGCATTAATGCTACGAGACGATGACGACGATGACGAACCCAAATTGGCAACACTCGGTGTGTTACGAGGGCTATAAACCTTAGATCTATTCTCGATGATTTGTAAAGCCTCATTGGTCGTCTTGCACAAAAAATTACCACCCGCGGTGGCATTCAAATAATCTCGTTCATGATCATTAAGTCCATTATAAAAAGTATCAATTTGATGCAATTCCGAAAAATCATGGTGTGGACATTCATGTAACATTTCTTTAAAGCGTTCCCATGCCATTGAAACACTTTCATTATTTCTTTGCACAAATCATGAAATCTCATTTTTCAAATGTGTTGTTTTAGATGGTGGAAAAAACTTGTTCACAAACTTAGAAACGAGATCACCCCATGTCAAAATCGAATTTGGCGGTTCTTTCTCAAGCCAAATTTTTGCGGGTCCATCTAACGAGTATGGAAACAACATCATCTTAATGGCGTCATGTGGAACATCCTTAAACTTGCTAGTAGCGGTGAGACGGTTAAAATTCCTAATGTGATAGTGCGGGTTGTCTTTCTCATGTCCTCTAAACTTATTTGCTTGCAACATCGACATTAAACCCGTCTTAATCTCGAAATTTTCCACAAGGATGGCGGGAATCACAATGGCCTCTCCAAAACCCTCGGTGGGTGCTTGTAGCAACTCCATCATAGTACGATTAGCCATGATGACTTCTTGTTCTACAATAGGTTCAACAATTGGAGGTTGTTCTTCAATCAACGTCTCTTGATTGGCTTGCTTTTGAAGACGTTTACGAGCTCGTTTTGCTTGATTACGAGTGATCATAAACTTCACGAAGAATGGGAGGTGAGCAAAGAAGATTCTTTTTGGGTGTTTTGTGGATTTTCAATTTTTTTGTGTTTTTGATTGTATTTGATTTTTTTGGATTTTGGTGTATCTTCGTAGACAACAATCTACAAAATCTCTCCTCGAATCAAACTCTTGATTAAAGAAGCCTCAAAGGAATGAAAACGATCACGTGGAGTGAACGCCTTCGAATGACTTTAGAACTTTGGTGAAAACCAAATTGTTCAAGAGGTTTTAATCACAAAGAAACCAAGCAAATATATTATACGTAATAATACTTTGGGCGGCAAAACCCTCGATTAGCCTTCAATCTTAAAATACTCACAAGCAAGCGGGGAAACGAGGCGGCGCGAAGCACTTAAGAGCCTTTTTCCTTAGGGTATATTTTATAATACCCGCCTTATACCCACCTTATAGTTTGTATTTTTCAAAATCGAGCTTCACGAAAGTATTTATCTATTTTTGCCTTTTTCTTTTTGTTTGAGATTCGAATACAATAATTAGGAGATCAAATCCCAATTAAGGTTGTGTTTTCACACTTTTGGAGATATTCTTTATTTGTTGTGATACTTAATACAATATAGTAATAATATTTTCACAAAAAAAACCAAGAAAACCGATAATACGTATTAGTAGATTTCTACTAATACAAATACTATTTTGGTTAATATTAAAAACAACAATGCAAATTAATCACGACACACCTCCCCGGCAGCGGCACCAAAATGATTATGGTAAAATACGACCTTTAGGAAAAGGAGCGTAAAAGCGGAAAGTATTAAACAAATGATTTTGGGAAAAATCAAGTGTTAATGACCCTTATGGTGTGAAAGTTCGTTTCCCAAGGAGGTATATGTGTGTGAAAAAATTGTTAAATGTTTGTGATTAATGATTGGTTTAGAAGGGGATGAGAAAAGAAGATGACGAAGACGTGAAATTATACTACGACGACAAAACGTAAAACCGTAAAAAACTACACAAATAAAAATTAATTCTAAAAATTACCAAAAATTCACCAAAAATCAAAATAAATAAACTAAGAGTTTACCAATGATCAAAACTTTTTCAAACCTTTTAAATAATTAAATATTCAATTTTTAAATGCTAATTAAAGCCCTAAAAATCAAATAAATTATCAAAAAGCCCAAATAAAGATTTTTCAATTGGTAAACCTCTAAAATGACCAAAAAAGATTAAAAACTATTTTTAGAAATTTTTTATACTAATAAAAACTATTTAAAATGATTTAAAAACTATTAAAACTTAAAATAATTATAAAAGTTAATCTAGAAGTGATAAAATTATTCTAAAAGTTGCTAAATTCCTATTTTAATGTATTTAAGCTAAGAAAAATGTAAAAAGTTGGAAAATGTGAAATTTGAAAAATAATAATAAAATAATATTAAAATATTATTAAAATTTAAAAATTCTAAAAAATTTCTAAAAACTTGCAAACTAGTTTATTTTAACCTAAATAAACAGAAAATCAAAGTGAAATGACCAGAATACCCCTATTGGGCCCTCAAATGGGCCAAAACCAAAACAGTCAACCTTAATGGGCTTTTTATCCCAAAAAGTCAAACTTGGCCCAATTGACTTGGAAAAGCTCTACCTGACTCAAAATTTAATTCTAAGCATAAAACTCTAAAGGCCCAAAAGCTGAATGTGAGCTTATCACAGCTTAATAAGCAAACAACTTATTCTTGTTGGGCTTTTTAGCCCATTAAGCAATAATCTAATGCCATAAGCTCTAATTTGACACACAACCTTCTTTTGGGATGATTATGAGATCTGTAAAAAGAAATTTTGAAAAGCACACTCAATAAGCCAGAAATAAGCAAAGTATTATTTCACTAAAAGACAAAATAATCGTTTTTGAGAAATAAGGCACCTCAGGACTTGATTCTACTTGAAAAAGATCACAAATTGACTCAATAAGCCAAATCAATCAACAAAATTCCAATAAGCAAAACCAATAAGCCAGAATAAGCCAATAAGCACTTATGAAAAAGTCAATTAAGTTGGTTTTCTAGTCAAACCCTAAAGTCAACCCACCAAATGGTCTAGTATGAACAAATGGGTCAAATAATGAGCACCTATTACAAAATCCAAGTTGTTGCTGGTTAAAATAAGCTATTATAGCTTATTGATAAGCTGACACCAAATTAACACTAGCAGTGGTAACTAGCAGGGGAAAGGAGTTCCCATTGCTTTGACTATTTGACCAAGCCTTTTAGAGAGATTTAGTTGGATTCAATTGGAAACAAGGGCACTCTTGTGATCAGTGAATCACAAGGAGTCAATAGCAACAAGAAAAACCAAATTTGGTTCACACAATAAGCCACAAATGATCAAACAGTCACCAGATCATGCACAGACATGGAAATAAGCAGTTATGCACTTAATAAGCATATATAGAAGGAATAAGCCAATCAAACTTAACAGGATGCACACACAAGCTATATTAACTATGAATAAACACAAATTAACTCAAATCAAACACTAAATCAAAGTAAACAACAAGATCAAAGCATAAAAAGTTACTGATGAACAAGGTGCATATGCAGAAACTATTTTGCTGATCTATTTGACACTAGATCCAAATTCAAGCCTCAAATCCTTCTTCCCTGGTGTAGTTAATCTAGATTTAACACTTGTTAACCCTAGTCTATGATTAGATCTAGGTGTCCCCTTAATTTTAGTCAATTTCACCAAGTAAACAAGATTTTATAACCAATCTATGAATCTATGTGTTTCAAACCACAAAATGAGCAGCAAAGCAACCAAGTATATCAGATACACAAGTACTAGCAGATAGCAAAAACAAACAACCACTCAAAACACCACAAATCCAAATCAAGCAGTTGACCCAAACACCCCTTAATCAACCACTTAACAAAGCAACTTGTGATTTTTAATAATAACCTACTGATTTTAATGATCAAAAACACTTACTAGGTAGCAACTAACAGAATCAAACACAAAAATCACCAACTTAAACACAAGAACTCAAAATCAAAGCCCCAAATCCAAAACAGGCAGTAACATGAAATTTTTAGAGGAAACTTAATCAAGAGATTATACCTGCCCTCCACAACATCCTAGGAGGGCCATCTATGCTCCTTGGACCTTGTTCAACAGCTAGAACAAGACCAAGGTCCTTCAAAGAAGAAGATCAAAGCCTGCTGATGTTCAAAGTAGAACAAGGCTTTGATTATGATATGTCTTCAACACAAAACAGCAAACAACTCAACCAAAGGCTTGGAACTCTTCCCAGGCTTGGTGTCAACAAGCTTGAAGGAGCTTAAGGCTTATGGCTAAGGGTTAGTACACAATAATAACCAAAAATCAGAAACTAGGATTCCAAGGATTTTGAACCTTGAAAACCTTATAAACCAAGACGTGCCTTAACCACAAGATTAAGGAAGTTCTAAACAATCAAATGGAACTCAGATTTAGGCTATTCTAACACCAACTTTTAATCAAACACAAAAGAGAATTCAAAATTTTATGAAATTCAAATTTTATTAACTTAAAAAGGAATTACAAAGATTGATAGCCTAAAACTGGAACAAAGGGACTCTCACATGTTGAGGTCTCCTTTTATAGGCAAATGCCTGGCTAACACTATTCACAAACCCTAGAAGTGAATTTCCCTAAATTTCCTTAAGTCTTCTAGACATTTTGATGAAATGTGTTGTCCAGATTGATCCAAACCGTTTAAAATAACTTTGATATGAAGCAAAGGATGTGGGCTGTTGATTTTGACACGTGGCAAGCCTTGGAGAGGAAGTTGTCACATGATGGTGAAACGGTTTTGGTGGTGGGGCCTCTTGGTGAGTGGGAGTGAGTGTTTTAAGGTTGGGATGGGATTCTGGGCGTGTGAATCAAGTGTGGGTAAGGGTAATTTCATTTTACCCTTTGTTTTAAGTAGAGTAAAAACTGGGTTCTTGACAGCTACAGTGACAAGGTTTGATCCGTTTTTGTAGGATTGTGTTTGTGTTTGGCGCATTTTTTGTTTAAATGTTTCAATTGCACAGCTTTGGCCCTTGTGTTTTGTGAAAACTTGTAAAACGTGTTATTCAGCCAACACAATCCACTTCCTTTGTTAATAACTTTCACATTTTGGCAATGTTGGCACAAAACTTTGGAAAAAGGTTTCAAAGGGTTGTTTTTGCCATTTTGAGATAATTCAAGGGCTGATCTTGGACAATGTTGATCTTTAAAGGTCTTCAATGTGTCTTTGGCTTCATGAGGGACCATTAATGACAATTTAGAATTGTTGAGGGACTAAACTTGCCATTTCTTCAAAGTTGAAGGACCATTTGTGTAACTTTGACAAACTTAAAGGACCAAACTTGTAATTATTAATATACAAGGGTTTTAAGTGTCATTTCTTCATTCATTGAGGATCAATCTTGTATGTCTTCAAGTCTTCAAGGGTATTTGTTGAATAAAACATGATCTAGGGCCCGGTTCTTTGTACGGCTTCGTTTCTCGTGTCTGTTTTTCCTTGTGATCTTTTGTCTTTTTCACGATATCCATACCTAAAATACACAAGTAAACAAACACAAGCATACACATGGTATTTTATGACATTTTTATGCATTTAAAGCCCGAAAAGAACGATGAGATCATGTATAAATGCCATCTCATCAATGACATACATCTAGGTTTTCCCATGACTTATTTATTTCTGCTGCTATTCATGCTTTATGCTCTTTATATGCTTTCATATTCTATGTCTTCCATGCTTTATTGTATGTCCGTGCACTGAGCGTTATGCTCAACCGTCTACTTTTCCATGTTCCCAAACGGCAGGTACCCTAGGTCGCAAGTAGGAACTCCAGAGTATGCGCATTCGGATTGGAAGCTATCCGACATCTTTTCCCTTATGCATTTCTTCCTACTTTTCATACTTTACTTCTTTTGGAAATTGTTTAGTCCTTTCCTTTACGGTACTTAATATTGATTGTGTGTGAGTTACGAGATTACCGATGTTTGATTCCTGTATTTCTATTTATGTTCATGAATGTTTAGACATTTACCTTGCATGCTTTGATGACACGCCATAATTTACTGTAGCATTCCATATTAACAAATGGGGTGTTACATCACCTCATTAAGGAATTTCTTGACACAAGAGTCATTGTTAGCCTTATATTTTATATAGTCAAACAAGAATGTAATAGGTCATCTTAGTCGTTATTGGTCTTGTATTGTAATAGGTTAGTCGGGTTAACGGGGCTTGGACTTTAAGCTAATATTGTATAAGTTAGGGGCTCTAAGCCCAAGCAAAGCCAAGCTCGACCCATGAACAAGCCCACTAAAGCCTTTAAGGCGTGGCATATATAAACCATCTTCCATGTGTGGAAGAGGGTGTTGGTTACCATTTACTTTCTCTCTCTAATAGTAAAACCCCTCCACCATCTCTCTTGTTTCTCTCTCTACGTTCATCTAATTCTCTCTCTTAATATCATCTTAATATCGTGTTATGGATTGAAGTGGGATTAACATTTGGTATCAAGAGCCTATAGTGGATAGGTGATTGAAGATTCGTGGTTATGTTCTTATTGATTTTGTGAGGTATTTGATCCATAATCCTTGATCCAATTTTTTTTATGTTTTTATGGTTTAATCTTGATACAAATCTTCTACATAGTAGTGGTATAGATTTGGTATTGTTTTTTGGCTATAAACACAATTTTTTGGGGTATTTGGATCAATTTTTCGCTCAAAATCACGTTTTGGATAGTTAGATCCGAGATATTTGTTCATTGTCGGCTAACATATCAGTTCCGGAAAAGGGTTTATAAAATATTCCGAAACTCAACTAATTCCGAAACTGGTTATTGCGAAACTCAACATTCCGAAACTCAATTGTTTTCTGAAACTCAATTGTTTTCCGAAACTCACTAATTCCAAAACTGGTTATTGCGAAACTCAACATTCCGAAACTCAATTATTTTCCAAAACTCAATTGTTTTCCGAAATTCACTAATTCCGAAACTGGTTATTGCGAAACTCAACATTCTGAAACTCAATTGCTTTCCGAAACTCAATTGTTTTCCGAAACTCACTTTTTCCCGAAACTGAGAATTTCCCGAAACCCAACTTTCCCGAATCTCAACTATTCCGAAATTGCACTTTTTCCGAAACTCAATATTTATTCCGAAAGTCATCACTTTCCCGAAACTCAACTATTCCGAAACTGCACTTTTTCTCGAAACTCAAACTTTATTCCGAAACTCAAACTTTATTCCGAAACTCAATCTTTATCTGAAAGTCACCATTTTCCGAAACTCAACATTATTCCGAAAGTAAAAATGGGAGATTATTCCGAAAGTAACTTTTACAAGTTTATCCCAAAGTGTAAAAGGTGTTTGAGGATTTATCGGAAGTATTTTCAAAAAATTCCGAGAAAAAATTCGAATTCGTGCAATTTTTGGTCTTGGAATTTTTTGGCTTCTCGTGACCACAATTTTAAGGGATTTCAACAATCTTTTCGGAATTGTAAACCACACCTCATCACAACACATCCACTAAGATCCTAATCCATTCACATACATTTACCATGTATAACGACAACATCAGCAATGCGACTACCAATCAAATTCGTTTGGAACAAGGTGGCAACCATAATCCACCTATACTCACTGCCGGTTGCTACGTTCAGTGAAGATCCTGTTTTCTCAGATTTCTCGACGAAAAAGAGAACCGAACTGCTCTTCGTCACTGCCTTGAGAATCCACCTCCAGTTTTTGAATTCAGACCCATTACCACACAAGCAGAGGATGGTACTTCATCAACTACACGAGCTATGGAGAATTTTGATACATGTCCTGCTGAGAAAAAGAAACTCCTCCAAGCTGAAGCTGATGCTGTTAACTACATACTCACTGGGATTGATAACGATATCTATTTCACGGTTGATACATGTCCTAATGCTATGGAAATGTGGAATGCAATTCATCGTTTGAAGCAAGGTGAGTCGATCAGTGTTCAAGATCTCGAGACTAATTTACTTTGGGAGTTTGGAAAATTCACATCCGAAGATGGTGAATCCATTGACTCATATTACTCGAGATTCTACAAAATGATGAATGAGCTTGTCAAAAATCATTGCACCATCTCCAATCATCATGCCAATATTCAGTTTCTACTTCAACTCAAACCCAAATGGCAAAGGTTTGTGACTTTGGTTAAACGAAGGGAAGATATCAAGACTATCTCTTATCACAAACTTTATGATATCTTGAAACAACATCAGAATGAAGTGAATGAACTAAGGGCTGAAAAGGCAGAACGGTCTGCAAACTCTATTGCTTTTGTGGCTTCTACTTCAACCAAACCCGTTCATCGTCAACAACCAAATACTCATTCCTCAAAGTCATCAAGCTTATCCACCAAACCTCTAGCTACTGCTAAAAACAAAGCAAATGTAATTATCCCTACTCCACCTCCAAAGTATGACACCGAGTCAGATGGCTAGGGAACCTAAGAAGCCAAAACGGGTCTTTACTCACCACAACTTATAAGAAAATCTACAAACCTACCAACAACAACCTCAGATAATCATCCAATGCTAGATATAAGGAGGTTGATCATGCACCTAGGTATGATCGTGATGCTAGGTATGATAATCAGAGGATGCCGAATCAAGTTAGGGCTAGAGTTATTGTAGGCACTCAGGTTGTGTAGAAGACTGGGATTCAATACTTCAATTGCAAGGGATTTGGGCACATGGCTAGGGAATCTAAGAAGCCCAAACGGGTTAAGGATTCTGGATATCACAAGGAAAAGATATTGTTGTGTAAAAAAGAAGAAGAAGGGATTCCACTTACAGCAGATAAAGTTGATTGACGTGATGACACTGATGATGAAGTTGATGACCAAGAGTTGGAGGCACATTATGTGTACATGGCAAAGATTCAAGAAGTGATTTCAGAGACTGCTAATAATTCTGGACCTATCTTTGATACTGAGCCAATTGAAAAGGTACCTTCATACAATAACTATAATATGTTTGCTAATGAACGACAGCATCCTGAGCAACCCGAAAGCATCAATGACACATATGTAATGGACACGGAGGATAGCAATATCTCTTCGGATTCACACATTTATGTAATGATGACGGTAATGCTGCTCAAGATACTGACTCGGATGAGGACCGTGATTTGCTTGCATCTATAACTGATTCTTTAAAACATGAAATTGAGGAAAACAAAGAGGCTAATAAACGTTTGAAGCAAGAAAACACATCCTTAGCCGAGGAGATAGAAAGGCTTAGAGAGTGTGATTATGTAAAAGAAGTTGATCCGAGTTGCAATAGCTAATGGTTTTGTATATGAAGGTAAAGTGCTCAACGAACAACATTGTTCTGAAGTAACACATGAAATTCATACGTCAAACAAAAGATATCAGAACTTGAAGAACAAATGCTGTTGGATAAACTCCAAATTTCTGAATTAGAGTCGGTTAACAAATAGCAAACTGAGCTTTATAAAACTCGTGAAGAAAAGGACATTGAAAATATTCTTGCTTTGGAAAAGAGAGTCTACACATTAAACAATATTGTTTACAAAACAGGTCAATCTATTTAAACTATGAACATGCTCAATAGAAATATGAAAACGAGTTTTGTTAAGCCTGACTATCTCAAGAAAGTTCAAATTATCAAGCCTGCTCTTTATGATATCGGTTGTTATGTTGATAATCTTGCTCTTATGCTTTCCCCTGACTGCGACGAAATCATTCGTCATCAAGAAGAAAGTCGACGAACTTAAGTGATTTGATAAACCTTTCTGATTCTAACAATCATATTAAGTTTGTTCCTCAAAAAGAACTTTCAAATGAACAAAAGATGTATACTAGTGTTCCACCACCAAGTGATAAACCGGAAAAGAAAGTTTCTTTAAAAAGGGGTTTCAAAAAGCAATCAATTTTGTTGGAAAAACAAATTTCGGATGAAAAACATAAATGGGATGAAAAAAGTAAAAGTGTTCAGCAATTTGAGTTTATAAAACAAGGGGTTTTAAATTTGTACAAAGGTGTCGTCGATTATGAAAAAGTTCCTAGAGATACCGTTTGGAATATTAAACCTAACCCACAAGTAGAAGTCGTCATTCAACAATGTATTGTTCCAACCATCGATGATCTTTCAAATAATGTGGAAATGTTCTATAACGCTCTCACTGAGGAAATGCTAACTGATTTAAGATATGCTAAATCTCTTGAAGATGAAGTTGATTTTCTTCAAACTAAATTAAAGACACAAGAACACCAATTTTCTAACGAAATTGATCGACTTTCTAAGGAATACTTTTATGTTGACCATATGAATGCTATACTTGGTGTGTATACCGATCTTGATCAATATTGTCATTTAGCATGTCTAGTGTCAGAAACGGATGAGAAATGTCAAAATCTTGAAGTTGAGCTTTCAAAACAAATTCAGTCATATAACAAACTTTCGAAAAAAATTCCCAACTTGAGAAACACTCCATTTCTCTTGAACTTGCATTACAAAAAGGTGAAAAATCTCATAATCATAAAAAGTGTCAAGAACTGGCAGCTTCTTCGGTTTCTCAATTAAATGAAAAAGTTTTCAAAATAAATGATTTGAAATCTCAGCTACAAGAAAGGGATATAGCCATCAGTGAGTTACAAAAATTCATTGAGAAAATGAAAGGGAAGTCTGAATTGGGTAAATCATCCGCCGTTCGTCAACCGAATGCGGTTAAATGCCCTACATCATCTATTTTAGGAAAACCCCCCACAGACTTTGCCTAAGCTAGGAACTGATAAGAGCACAAATGTGATAGCACCTGGAATGTATATGATGAACACTAGGTCCACTCAAACTGGAACATCACGGTTACCTCAGAATACTAGGAAAACTAATCAGCGTGTGCCTTCTTCAATAGGAGTAACTCCCACTACTAGCGTTAGCGGACCACAGCTTAAGATCACTAGAATTCAAGATAGAGTCATGCCTAACAATAGTCAAGGGAAGAAGATGGAAGTAGAAGACCACCATAGGAATTTTAAGTTTTCTAAGAATAAAACGTCTGTAACTGCATGTAATGACAGTTTGAATGTTAAGACTTTGAATGTTGAATTTGTTTGTGTTAAATGTGGAAAATGTGTTCGTACTTTCAATCATGATGCTTGTTCTTTTAATCATAATGACGTGAATGCTAGAACTAGGAAGCCTATTCTTGTGACCACTAGTACTAGAAAACCCACACGAACTTTGAACCAATCCACTGCTGAACCACTTAAGAAACTAAGTGCGTTAGAATCCACTACTCTGCGTAAAAAAACATGTTAAAGAAACTTTATGAGAACATGAGTAGGACATGTAAATGGGGGTACTCAAGATTTACACCACCCGGATACAAATGGGTACCTAAGACAACCACTGTTCTGATTGGGTCTATGAATGTTAGCTTGCCTTTAGAATCTAGGCCTACTAATATTTTGGAACCCACTTCTATCAAGGGCTCCCATTTGTCAAACTCTACATTGTCTTCTAATTCTTATGCAGCTCATCGAGATCATTCTCTTCATAATGGACTTTGGGTGCACAAAGCACATGACGGGAAATCTCAAGCTTCTTCGTAACTTCGTGGAGAAGTTTCTGGGTACGGTACGGTTTGGAAATGATCAGTTTGCACTGATACTCGGATATATGGAGATTTGGTTCAAGTGAATATCACTATAAAACGGGTTTATTACGTCGAGGGACTGAATAACAATTTTTTCTCCGTTGGTCAATTTTGTGATGCGGATTTGGAAGTGGCTTTTCGGAAACTACTTGCTATGTTGAAGACTACGATGGGAATGACCTTCTTACAGGTTCTCGTGGTTCTGATCTCTACACAGTAGCTCTTCAAGACACATCTTCAACAAATCCAATTTGCTTAATGGCGAAAGCTTCATCCTCTCAAGCATGGTTATGGCATCAATGATTGTCACATCTCAACTTTGACACCATCAACTTGCTTTCGAAGAATGATATTGTGACCGGTCTTCCTAAGTTAAAATTCGTCAAAGACCATCTTTGTTCTTCTTGTGAGTTGGGGAGAGCAAAATGAAAGTCCTTCAAAACAAAGACTAGCCCAAGCTCAAAAGGAAGATTGGAACTTCTACACATGGATTTATGTGGTCCCATGCGTGTAGAGAGTATTAACGGGAAAAATTATATTCTCGTGATTGTTGATGATTACTCTAGATACACATGGACTTTCTTCTTAAGGTCCAAAGATGAAACACCAGAGGTTCTCAAAAACTTTCTCAAGATGATACAACACAATCTTCAAGCTCAAGTCTTAGCCGTAAGAACGGATAGGGGTGCTGAATTTTTGAACAAGACTCTGCAATCTTACTTTCAAGAAAAAGGCAACGAACATCAAACTTTAATTGCTCGAAATCCTGAACAAAACGGCGTTGTTGAAAGACGAAACCGTACTTTGGTTGAGGCTGCTTGAACAATCCTTTATGCATCAAAGTTACCACTATTCATCTGGTCTGAAGCAATTGCAACTGCCTGTTATACTCAAAATCGTTCTCTTGTAATCCCTAGACATGAAAAGACACCGTACCACATCATCAATGGCAGGAAACCTACTGTTAACTTCTTTCACGTATTTGGATCTTTATGCTACATTCTTAAAGACGGTGAGAATCTCGACAAGATGAAAGAAAAAGGTGATGCATGTATTTTTGTGGGGTATGCTACATTGTCGAATGGATATCGAGTTTACAACAAGAGAACAAAGATTATTGTCGAAACAATTCATGTGAACTTTGACGAATTTCCACTAATGGTACTTGAACACAACAGCTCAAGTCCCGCTCCTCAATGTCCAGAAATGGTACCTACACAAAACAGTGTACGTCCCGTTCAAGAACGTCAAGAAATTACTCCTACAGAAGACTTGACGGATACAACACAAATGAATGAGTTGGTTGATTTATATGATCCAATGTTTGATGAATATTACTATGGAAACAATCAAGTTGTGTCAAAGCCTTCCGCTATCAATACTGTTGATGCACCCGAACAAAGTCAACAAGACACAACTGCATCAACTTTAGCAACCGTTGCTCAAGAGACAACTCCATTAGATACTCAACAAACTCAAGAAACCATCATACAACCAACTTCACCAATCGTCAATGATGTAGGAGGAGACAACAATCAAGTAGTCGATGCACAGCCTGACGAAGAAGAATTTATCAACCCATTCGATACACCGGTACACGAAGTTGGAGAGTCTTCTACTCAACATGTTGATCCATCCAACATGTATACATTCTACCAACGATATCCATCCACTCACCATTGGACACGTGATCATCCATTGGAGCAAGTCATTGGAAATCCTTCACAACCGGTTTGAACACACAGACAACTCGAAACCAATGGTGATGTGTGTATGTATGCACTCACCATGAGTTCAACTGTACCTACAAACATCAAGCAAGCCATGACTGACCATGCGTGGATTGAATCAATGCAAGACGAAAATCATCAGTTTGAACGCCTAAATGTTTGGGAACTTGTTGAAAGACCCTATGGAATTTTGCTTTTAGATTTCAAATGGATCTAGAAAAACAAACTGGATGAAGAAAAAACCATCATCAAAAACAAATCTCGTCTTGTAGTTAAGGGATATCGTCAACAAGAAGGGATAGATTTCGATGAATCATTTGCTCCAGTTGCTCGTTTGGAAGCTGTTAGGATATTCCTTGCCTATGCTACACATAAAGGCTTCACGGTTTATCAGATGGACGTTAAAACTGCTTTTCTCAACGTTCATTTGAAAGAAGAAGTATATGTGAATCAGACGGAAGGGTTCGTTGATCCTCATCCTCCTTACAAAGTCTACCGTCTCAAGAAGGCAATATATGGAGTCAAACAAGCTCCAAGGGCATGGTACGATGAACTATCAAACTTCTTGGTATCCAAAGGATTCTCCAAAGGTACCATTTATCCTAATCTCTTTATTAATAAATATGGGGATGACATATTGCTTGTGCAAGTTTATGTTGATGACATCATTTTTAGTTCTACGAACCCAAAACTTTCAAAACATTTTGAAAAATTAATGCACAAAAAATTTGAAATGTCAATGATGGGGGAGCTAAAATTCTTTTTAAGCCTCCAAATTAATCAATCCCCACGTGGTATCTTTATTAACGAAGATAAGTATGCTCAAGATATACTTAAAAAGCATGGTATGAAATCATGTGCTCGCGTTGGTACACCATTGTCGACCACATCCCTAGACGCTGACTTGTACTCATATCCCGTAGATCAAACGCGATATCGCAGTATGATCGGGTCTCTTATATACCTTACAGCCAGCAGACCTGATATTCATCATGTCACATGCTATTGTACACGCTATCAAGACAGACCTACTCAAAAGCACCTCAAGGAGGTTAAACGGATCTTTCGGTACCTTAAGAATACCATTCACATGGGACTCTGGTATCCGAGGGAAACCAGTTTTCATCTAACAGCTTTTTCAGATTCTGATCACACAGGTTTCCTTGATAGTCAAAAAACACTTCTGGTAGCGTACAATTTCTAGGGGGATACAAGCTTGTGATCTGGTCGTCAAAGAAGCAGGATTGCACTTCGCTCTCATCAGCTGAAGTAGAATATGTGGCTCTATCCGCGTGTTGTGCTCAAGTCCTCTGGATGAGAACTCAACTCACGGATTATGGCTTCCACTTTGATAAAATACCTATGTATTGTGACTCAAAGTCGGCCATAACCATCTCTTGCAATCCGGTTCAGCATTCCCGCAGAAAGCACATCGTAGTCAGATATCACTTCATCAAGGAACAAGTGGAACGTGGTAACGTGGAATTATACTTTGTCAGAACTGAGTACCAGATAGCAGACCTGTTTTCAAAAGCTCTATCCCAAAATACGTTTCAGTATCTCGTGGGCCGTCTTGGTATGAAGTATATGACTCTAGAAGACTTAGAGGTTTTGGCAAATGAAGCTGCTTGATATTATCTCATAATGACTTCTAAGCACATCACAACTTAGGACTCGGACCTCAAATAAGGAAAGTTTATCACGGACGATAACTTATTCTTCTAAACGAGAAATTCACATTTCTCGGTCATGAGCTTCTCACAAAAACATTCAAAGTTTTTAAGTTCATGAAAAATGATTTCTAAGTAAATGTCGGCTTAGAACTCGAACTTCAATTTAAGGAAAGTTTATCACGGATGATAACTTATCCTTCACAACGGGAAATTTATTTTTCTCGGTCATGAGCTAGTCACAAAACAATCAAAGTTTTGAGCTCATGAAAAACGGACCCGCAAGGGAAGTGTACGTTTCAGTGCGCTTTCCGAAAGCAATAGAAGAGAAGTCTTCTATCATGATTATTTTAAAACCGTTGAACACAACTTTTCAAGAATTTCTCAGAAGATTTTTTTCTAAATCTTTCAAAACTGTGTGTTCAACACTCCCTTCCTCATAAAATGGTTTTTTATCTCAAAATTTTCATATGTTATTTTAATCAATTTTTGAGGGGGAGCATTTTAAAATCAAGCCTTTAATGTTGTTGGGTACATCTCTAAATTGTCATATTTTATGTATCCAACACATTCTAAAAACGGTTTAAAACTGTCCTATGTAATATACCATATCGGATAAGGCATCTCATCTCCGTACCTTAACATATATTGTGGTGTCATTTTTCCTATATATTGTCAATTTTTGATCAATTAGGACCCACATATATTGTTAAGGGGGAGCTACCCGACGATAATGTTCCAAGATTCATGCGTGCACACATGTTTCTCTCCCAATTGGTTTCAGAAATTGTCATATTTTAATCAAATGGTATCTCTAATTATTATGTCTTTATATTAGAGATAGGGGGAGAAAATGTGATTAAAATATAATATTTCGCAACATGTGATCTTAAAGACTCGAGTGCAACTCTTTCCTTCACATGCTAAACTATTTCGTATATTGATGCATGTGTGTAGGGGAGCTTTTCGGAAATGTAAAACTTTCAAAGTGTTAAAAGATTTGATTTTTATCAAGAACTTTGAATGGTTTTCAATGGTTTATGGTTACGATCTATATCCAAAACAACCTACTATCCACGACGGAACGATGGAGTCAAAAGGTGGTTTAGGATATGAAACTAAGTCCTATGATCCAACCAGAACCGGAGGGATCTACCCAAGGACTTTCGATAGCTAGAAATAGTTGTCCTTAGGAAAGATGGGGTGGAATGAAGATGAATGCGGACCAATTACTTAAGTTAGCACTGGAACAATCACAACAAGGTGCTAGTGATGATGTATTGGTAAGCATTGAAGGAGTTGAATATTCTATGCAACATAGGTAGAAACGGGGTTAACACATCTTTTCAAGACTTGTGTCATGACCCAGTGATGTAATGCACAACCCTTCCTAGCTATTCAGATTTCTCTCAAAAGAAACTTGTCTCATTGTCACAGAGATCAACACATATCTATTGACTTTCTCACTTCGAGTTAATTAATATTGAAAAGGTGACAGTCTGCTCCAGCCTCCAATAACCAAAATGCACTTATCGAGTCTAGAGCCAAAAGAGATCAATCTATTATCTATTTAGGACACAATCAAGTCCTACGCATTATACTTGTGGTAGTGCCAAAACATCTGAGTGATATGGTTCACAATGAAGATGGAAATCCTGCTTGAGTCAACCTCAAACAAGATCATGGTAGGTAACTTGTGAGATTTTAAACGAATCAAACTTGTGAGAACTGGAAAGCAACTAAGTTTAGATTCTTAATTGATTCAAACTGGATTCCAGGTTTCTTCGCAAAGTCCGTATGTTATTGCCAGAACATTCAGAGTGACACTCTTGAGTGCTCATAGTGACGAATGGAAATCCTTCCAGTGTCAATATCAAACAACACTGAATAATTTATCCTTATGATTCACTCTTTACGTAAGTTTACCGACCGGAGGTAAAACGCTACCGAGTTAGGGTGAAATGTTCAAAGCCATTTCGTCTGTGTCTATATATGTTGCTGCATATCAAGAAGGTGGCGTAGCTGTGTACTAACCGATGTCGATTTAGAAGTCACAAGAGCCCAAGATGGCGATAATCAAGATACCTAAGAATGTAATAGGTTATCTTAGTCACAAGGAGCACAAGATAAAGATCTCAAGCACTCAAAGTTAAATGACAAAGGCTCAAGATAAAGATCACAAAAGCATGAAGGAACAAAGCCGTTACAAAAAAGATCAAGACCAAGATACAAGACCAAAAGAAGGAAGATCACCTCTACCATAATGTATTCACTCAATCATCTTATGCATTTAAAGATGACTGATACATTGGGGGAGATTGTTAGCCCTATATTTTATATAGTCAAACAGGAATGTAATAGGTCATCTTATTCGTTATTGGTCTTGTATTGTTATAGGTTAGTCGGGTTAGTCGGGTTAGCCGGGCTTAGACTTTAAGATAATATTGTATAATTTAGGGGCTCTAAGCCCAAGCAAAGTCAAGCCCGCCCATGAACAAGCCCACTAAATCCTTTAAGGCGTGGCATATATAAACCCTCTTCCTTGTGTGGAAGAGGGTGTTGGTTACCATTTACTTTCTCTCTCTAATAGTAAAAACCCTCCACCATCTCTCTAGTTTCTCTATCTACCTTCATCTAATTATCTCTCTAAATATCATCTTAATATTGTTTTATAGATTGAAGTGGGATTAACAGTCATGATTTGCCTTAAGGACACATTTCCTACATGATTTACCAGTAGCATATTTAATGTCCGAGTAAGATCTAGAATTCCTAGGTGATTGATTGATGCTCCTAGGATATGACATGCTACGGTTAGCAGTGTTGGGTAATCTAGAAGGCATCTGACTAGGTTTAAAATTCCTATCTCTTACTTGTGTCTTTTGCTTTGCTTCCCTCAGACCAAATTTATGGCAGACGTCATTTGAACTAGTTCTAGACGTGTTCTTTGTATTCGTAGAGAAACTAGAGGCAATCATCCGATTAGGTCTTGCTAAAGCTGATTTAGTCACAAGAGGCCTAGTTGGTGGAGTGACTGTTCTAGAAATATGAACCATATCAACTTGGGAGGCAAACCGCGGTCTCGAGGATTGAGGTCGCTTGGATCTAAATGCAGTCGATTGTCTAACGGACTGATTTGTAGGTGGTTTCCCCAAGATTGATGGGTTGTCAAGCTTAGTGTCCACACTAGTTCCTTTAGTTTTCCTCATTTCGTTTTTTAAGGCAGCTATAGCAAAAACCTTTTCTGGAACTTGAGCCTTTAAGGTCTCATTATCTTTAAGCAATTTATCTTGGGATGCCAACTTAGATTCTAGCAACTGAATTTGTTTCAAAAGAATATCCTTGTCAGCTTTAGAATCTATAACTTTTTGATCCAATTTTCGTTCAAGAACAACGTTTGACTTTTCAAGTTTTTCAAAATACTTTTCAAATTTATCCGTTTTCTTAGAAAACTAGTTTGGCATCCTCAAGATCTTTTGATTGCTAAGCTACGATCGTTTCGAGCTCTTTAACCTTGGAATCATAATCAGTTAACGAAGCAGTCACAAAGCATTTATCATGATGTACTATAGTATTCTGAACAATATCTCCCCCATTATGACTCACATCGGATGAATTTGAAGTGGTAAAACTATCACCCTTTTCCATCCCATCTTTGTCATAATTAGGTTCGGAATGCTCAACATGCGGTATTTCATCGGCAAATACATCATAAACCACATCCTGTTGTACCGTATTTGTAGGCTCTTTGTCATATACGGGTATGGTGTCATCATAAGATATGTCTATATCATTTTCTGACATGCTGCTTGTATCATGCTTTCCTCCCGATTCCATGCTCTTGCAATCTTTAGGCTCCAAGTTGTCAATACCATTCTCCTCTTGCATCTGCATCGTAGATTCTTGCACTCCATTATCATACGCTTGCCGATGTCGGGATCTTTCATAAATCAAAGACGAGACCGATGTCATGAATTTTAACAGTGTACCATGGAACTCTTGAACCTCCGTATGTGTGTATTGAAGAAATGACTGACATATCCCTGAATTTTCAGATTTAACGATGTTGAATATGAAGAAGTGCGTAAGTTGTGTCACGAGAGCTTTATATGCAGATTCTGATGCAGAGTGATTAAAGTCTTCTTTGTGAAGTACTCAACTAGTTGGTTCAAGATGAGGAATATTGAATCGATGAATATATAACGATCTTGACCAAAGAGTATCACAAATTCGCTTCCTCCTTGAAGCCATGAAAGGGTTACAAGATAAGACTAAAGTAGGCGAAATAATGTTATCCACTTTCTCTAGCTTTGGCTTGCATTTGATGCAATTCTCCCTCTCGAGATGTCGAATTCAACAAATCCATTAAAATTCGATGAAAACTGAACATAAGGATTACTTGTCGATCGAGCAATGAAAGAAAGTAATTGTGTTTGTTGTCGTGTGTAGAAGTCAAGAAAAATGTTGAAATCCCCTAAGATATGTTCTCGATAAACCGAAAAATTCCAAGACAAGCAAAAACTCACGAAACTCGGAATATCACAAAACTCGTCGCAATATCACAAAACTTGTCGCAATATCACAAAACTTGTCGCAATATCACAAAACTTGTCGCAATATCACAAAAAATCGTCGCAATATCACAAAACTAGTCGCAGTATCACAAAACTTGTCGCAATATCACAAAACTTGTCGCAATATCACAAATCTGTCACAATATCGCAAATCTGTCGCAATAACACATGTCGCAATAACACCTGTCATAATAAACAAATCTGTCGCAATAACAAGTATGTCGCAATAACAAATATGTCACAATGTCAGGTCTGTCGCAATGTCAGGTCTGTCGCAATGTCAGGTCTGTCACAATGTCAGGTCTGTCGCAATATGTGTCGCAAAAAGTGTCGCAATATCAAAACCCTAATGACATTACGATGGTTTTAGTGTCGAAATAGTACAAAAGTATCCCAACTTCTACTTTTCTCGGATAAAACCCAACTAATTCGAGATTTTAAGTCAAAAGATGATCCAAACACCCAAAAATTATGTGTTTTTAGCCAAAGTAAATATACCAAATCTCTACCATAACTATGTAGATGATTTGTATCAAGAAAGAACCATAAAAAACACAAAAAAAATGTTTTGGATCAAATGATTTGAACCAAAAAAGACACAACAATCAAGAACACAAACACATAAACAATACAATCATCCCATGGCTCTTGATACCATTTGTAGGATATTGTAAATCTTGCTTATATTCTAGAGAGAGAAAGAGGTTGATAGATGGTGAGAACACACACACTTAGAGTGAGTAAGTATGAAGAAAACACACTTTAATTATGTGAAAAACAATGTGAACCACACCCTCCCCAACTAAGAAGAGGGTTTATATACCAAGCCCATGAGATGGGCTTGGGCTTACAAGTTGGGCCGGCCATACATAACATGGACCGGACTTTTCCTTGTTTAACTAATGTAAAGTAACTAGACTATGACCTACTACTTAATATATTGTCAGAGTGACCGAATCTTCCTAAATACGTAAAAACGTATTTCCAACAAAGACTATATTACGTTCTTGTACACACGTAATACAACGAGCTAACCGCGATTCTAGCACGTGTAAACCGAGCTTCAACATCAAGTGGAAAATCTACCGAACAACCCTAGAGAGGGGCTAGGACTAGATTATTGCTAATCCAAAACCAAAGGATAAAAGAAAAGGTTAATATACACGCATGTTACTAATGTTTGGTCAAAGTAATGATTTTGTTACTAAAATTTAAAACCTTACACTTGGGTTATTAATGTATTGTTTACCTGAACCTCAAGTTACCCATAATGTTTTTACCCGTATTTATAAGTTGCATGTCTACGTGGACTCCAACTTACGTTTTTGTCCGTAAACTTACGTTTTCGTCAGGAAACGTAAATTTACGTTTTCGTCAGTAAACTTTCGTTTTCGTGAGTAAACTTTCGTTTTCGTCAGTAAACTTACGTTTTCATCAGTAAACTTACGTTTTCGTCAGTAATTTTACGTTTTTGTCAGTAAACTTACGTTCTGGTCAGCAAACTTAGTTCTGGTCAGTAACCTTACGTTTTCGTCAGTAAACTTACGTTTTCCTCAGTAAACTTACGTTTTCGTCAGTAATTTTACGTTTTCGTCAGTAATTTATGTTTTCGTCAGTAAATTTACGTTTTCGTCAGTAAGTTTACGTTTTCGTCAGTAAGTTTACGTTTTCGTCAGTAAATATACTTTTTCGTCAGTAAATTTACGTTTTCGTCAGTAAATTTACGTTTTCGTCAGTAAACTTACGTTTTCGTCAGTAAACTTACGTTTTCGTCAGTAATTTTACGTTTTCGTCAGTAAACTTACGTTCTGGTCTGTAAACTTACGTTCTAGTCAGTAAACATACGTTTTCGTCAGTAAACTTACATTTTTGTCAGTAAACTTAAGTTTTCGTCAGTAAACTTACGTTCTGGTCAGTAAACTTACGTTCTGGTCAGTAAACTTACGTTATCGTCAGTAAACTTATGTTTTCGTCAGTAATTTATATTTTCGTCAGTAAACTTACGTTCTGCTCAGTAAACTTACGTTCTGGTCAGTAAACTTACGTTTTTCTCAGTAAACTTACGTTTTCATCAGTAAACTTTTGTTTTCGTCAGAAAACTTACGTTTTCGTCAGAAAACTTACGTTTTCGTCAGTAATTTTACGTTTTCGTAAGTAATTTACGTTTTCGTCAGTAAATTTACGTTTTCGTCAGTAAATTTACATTTTCGTCAGTAAGTTTATGTTTTGTCAATAAATTTACATTTTCCTGAATATTTTTATGTTTTCGTCAGTATTTTTACGCTTTCGTCGGTAAATTTACGTTTTCGTCAGTGAACTTACGTTTTCATCAGTAAATGAATATTTTCATCTGTATTTTTCTGTTTTCGCCGGTAAAGTTAAAAATAAATTTTACTGACGAAAACGTAAAATTACTGACGAAAACGTAAATTTACTGGCGAAAACATAAGTTTACTGACGAAAACGTAAGTTTACTGACGAAAACATAAGTTTATTGACGAAAACGTAAATTTACTGACGAAAACGTAAATTTACTGACGAAATAGTAAAATTACTGACAAAAACGTAAAAGTACTGACGAAAACGTAGAATTACTGATGAAAACGTAAATTACTTATGAAAACGTAAGTTTACTGAAAACGTAAAAATACTGACGAAAACATAAAATACTGATGAAAACGTAAGTTTACCGACGAAAATGTAAAATTACTGATGAAAACGTAAATTTACTGACGAAAATGTAAGTTTATTGACGAAAACGTAAGTCTACTTACCAAAACATAAGTTTATTGACCAAAACGTAAATTTACTGACGAAATAGTAAAATTACTGACGAAAAAGTAAATTTACTCACAAAAACTTAAAATCACTGACGAAAACGGAAAAGTACGAACGAAAACGGAAAAAAAAACTGACCAAAACGTAAAGGGTTAATATACACGCAGGTTAGTAAAGTTTGGCCAAAGTAACGATTTTGTTTCTAAAGTTTGGCCAAAAAATAGAAATGGGCCCACTAACCGGTTGCTTAACCGGTAACCCTTCCACTGAGTAATGGGGGGATAGTTTTTCTAAAGGTTTAGTAACAAAAAAACCACACCCGTATACATTAGTAACCTAAGTGTAAGGTTTTAAACTTTAGTAACAAAATCGTTATTTTGACCAAACTTTAGTAACCTCCTTGCATATTAACCCTAAAAGAAACCCTATAAAGGTGTTTTTCCTTTGGTGTTGATTGCAAGAAAGAAACCAAACAAACGAAATAACCCTAAGGTTTGCGATTGGTAGTTGATCGCAATAAGTAGAGAAAGAAAAATAGTGAGTGAAGAATTATGAGGGTGAGGGGTGTTTATATAGCCCTAGTAATTCTTGTAGCCCAAGAAAAAAAATATAAGGAAACTTTTTCCTTACCCTTTTGTGTCTCCACCGTCATTCGCAAACACCCTTAGGAGTGTTCCGGAACATTCCATTCTTCTTTCTATCTATTTCACTTTCTATTTATTCCACAACGATCGTTAATACTTAACTCTTAATTTATTTAACGATCGTTAAAGTTCTAGCTCGGTTTAATTTAATAAATACATAAATATATATTTATTAAATAAATTAATAAATACAATAAATATATTTATTAAATAAATTAACTCTTTACGTATTGTGTGCAATCCCGTAATCTCGAGTTCGATCCTATCATACGACTATTAAATATAAGTCCATAAACTTACACCCATAACAATGTAAGAACATGTAAATTGTCAGGTAGTGGAACAAGTACCCATACTTCGAGTCTTGCAAATTCATTGTGTTCCTCTTGCATGGCCTCGATCCAACACGATTGTGTCATAGCGGCTTGCCAATTCTTAGGTTCAACCTCGCTAAGAAAGGCATGAAAATAGCAGAATAATGCTTTCTCTTGTAGTTAGTGTCGAGTAGAGACTGGTCGGTCAACAACACCAATAATATTCCTGATTAGATGATCCTTTGTCCACTTGGTGTTATGTGTTTCAATCCATGGTCTGGAGTAAACGGTTGTAGGACCTTCTTCTGAGGTAGATGCCCCGTTAGGGTTTTCAAGAATTGGCATACCAAAGAATGGAATTTCATGTATGTGAGCGAATTCCTAATCGTGATCATTGTTATCCTCTTCAACATCATTAGGAACGAGTAAGTGTGAAGATTCAGGTGTTGTTTGTGAATTAGTGGGGATGGTGCATCTGGTTCATTAGTGAGGGTAGATGCATCGAATTGAGCTCCATTGTCTTGAGCAACGGCTGCGGGAATCAGAATTATTACTGCTGGAGCATCATCATTTGGAGGATCAAATAAGTCATCAAACATCGGTTTACATGATTCATCCCACTCAGGCCTTGTAGGTGGTGTGAATGATGGACAAGTAGGATTATTGGGAACCATTCCGGAACTTATAGAAGCGGGTCCTATTTCATGAAGCGCGTGTTCAGAGCTGCGTTGCTCAGAAGCCATCTCCGTCAACTCATCAAAATCGACATCCATCGTTTCTATAATCTTACAAATACGACGGTTGTAAATTCGGTATGCTTTCTTTACGGTTGAGTAACCAATGAAAATTTCAATATCAGCTTTCGGTTGAAGTTTACCCAAAATCTCACTGTTGATGGTTGGGTAACAAAGTGCACCAAACATATGAAGAAATGATAAGTCGGGTTTTCATTCATGAAGAATCTCATATGGTGTTTTTCCATGGATCTTACGAATGATAGAGCGGTTTTGGGTGTAACATGCGGTTGCTACTGCTTCTGCCCATAAATATAATGGAGCATTAGTGTAAATCAACATAGTTCTAGCAACTTCCATGAGAGTACGATTACACCTTTTAACGACACCGTTCTATTGTAGAGTGCGAGAAACGGATGTTTCATGAGAAATGCCAACTTATTCATAGTAGTTATGCAAGGTTTGATTAACAAACTCAGTTCCATTATCGGTACGAATTCAGCGGATAGTAGCATTTAGACGCACCTGAATCAATTTGAGAAACTTGATAATGTAATCAGGTGCCTCATCCTTGGTGCGTAAAATTTTTACCCATGTAAACCTGGAATAGTCATCCATAATAACGAGGATATATTTCCGACCACTCACACTTTCAGTACGCATTGGCCCACAAAGATCCATGTGCAAAAGATATAATTTTTCCTAGTTGGTGTCTTCGGCTTTGGATTTGTATGTTTTCTTGGTGCTTTTCTGTGACAATCTGTCAATTTATGGTTGATATTTTATTCTCATTATTATTTAAAAACAATTTACAATATGAACTCACATATTTTTGGGAAGAAATTTGGATTTACGTCTTGGAGTAGCATCGACTACGTCTAAACCGGAAGATTCTACGTTGCGTGCATACGTTTACATACACCGTCTTTGGTGACAGTCCGACATTTCAGAAAATAAATTTATCCGTGAATATTATTTTGGAGTTTTAAATTTGAGTTGGTTCATAAACTCAAAAATTTACGAGAAGAGATTAGGACTTACGATTTTATTTTAACGTCCTTTACGACTAAACCGGAAACCTTAGGATTACGTATTTACGTTTTCGAACTCCGTTTTTGATGAGACAATTTTTATTGGATTCGTTTTGTGACGTTGATTCATAATTTATAAAAACGTTTTTCGAAAAATGACCCAAGGGCACGCAAATCGAGAAAAATAGAATCGAGGAATACCCGTAAACTAGTGAGATGGGACAAAATACATTGTCCCACCCCACTAGCTTAGTTTGGACGGCACTACTTGACACCACACACCAAGGTGGCATCAAGTTAGCTAATATGTTACAAGTGTAAGCATAGCTTACATTTTAAGCCATACTTTCCCACTTTCCATCCAAAACTAGAAACTAGTTTCATTTCTTTCATTTACACACATGCAAAAACCACTCAACTCTCTCCCTACACTCTCTCTTTGCCGTCCCAAATACTCCACAAAAACACCATCATTGATCAAAATTTAACCATACACATGTGTTATAATTAACATATGTTAATCTCCATTCAAAAAGATGAAGATTGGTGCAACTTATAACATCAAAGGAGGAGTTTTCATGGAGTAGGAGGGCTGATTTTCCACAAGGAGTTCATGGAGCATGGTGGTCTTGAAGATGGTCTTGATGCATCCTAAGTTTCTCCATCCAAAACCATGTCAAACTCATAACCTACATCAAGTTGGTGGTATAAAGATTGTCCTCCTCATCTTCATGTTATTTTGATTATGTAAACATGTATTTTATTTCCTATTGTATATTTATATGAAAATTATATGATGATAAAAATGTTATGTGGGGATTTGTTGTTGATAAACATGATTAAAAAGGTGAAAAACCATATGAAACAAAGTTAAAATCTTGATTAAATTACATGGCTGTATAAAACAGTAAAGAAACATGTTATGAACTGATGAAATAATGAAGTAGGATCCATTTACAGTAAGCTAAATGTCTTGTTCACATGTGAGAGTTGGCCATGCAATGGAATCAAAATAATGAGTGAGATATGATCAAAACAAGTTTAGGGTATAAATCTGAGGTTACTGTTTTGGACGATTTTTAGAAAATACTTAAAGGATGATTCAACAGTAGCTATAGAAGAGTTAAATGTATCACATATCATGTAGTTTATGTGATAAAAATTTGAGCTTCTATCTCCATATAGAACTCAAGATATGGCAGTTTTGGTGAAGATGAAGTTAAAAATCAGATTTTTGGAAATTAAAGAATAATACTATTATATAAGCACTCACATTTTAATATATAAAATGTAAAATAAAAACCCACTAACTTATAAAACTTATTTATATAAATATATATAAAAGGTTAATCAAATGGATAAATTATATAAATGGTGGTGAAATAATGTTTATAAGTAATAAAAACTATAAACTTGATTTTTACGACTTTTTCGGCTATCGCCGTAAAATTAACGTTTTTGTTAAAAAAAACTTAGATGGTTGGACCCATCTAATGAAAACTTTATAAAACTTATATACTGATATATAGACATGTATAACAAGTAAAAACCGATAAAAACCCGAACTATAGGACATACGGACATTAACGAGTTAAATAAACATATTGGACTAATAAATGGACTAAATAGGATAAAAACTTGTAAAAAGAATCTATTGGGCTTAACCCATTTAGGCCCAACTTGTAAAGCTTAGATACTGATAATTTAGGTGTGAAAAGGATTAATAAGAGTTAAAGAACTTATAATAAGTTTATTGGACTTAAAACACGTAAATAGGCAAAACTAGTAAACTAGTATGAACGTTATCGACACATAACACAAAAATGAGTAAACGAGAATATGTAAACCCACTTGATCATCATATATATATAATCATCATATGTATACATAATTGATATTTTTATAAAGTCATTGGACAAACGTCTAAGATCGAGTATTATTTGTCTAGGTTTCCGTGATTGAAGCGCGTACCGTACGTCCGAATTGCCGATAACCCGCCTTCCCACATCAACGTGAGTTCATAGCCTCGCACTCTTTTAAATGTTTTTATAAATGTTTTATAAACCCGCGAGGGAGATAACATGTTAGTTTTATAAAATAGGACACCATTTGTCCCGATTGTTTGTTTATTGATTTTGGACCCGAATGATTGAATGACCCGATTGTATGACCCGATAAATGATTAATGGACCCGATAGATGAAATAAAATGGATTATTAAAGTTAGGTTATGTCACTAAAAGTCCCATTAGCATGAATTGTGAACTACCGGGAGTTGGTAGACGCTTATGCATTTAATAGTACTATTTGGGGACGATCACCCCAGTTCGCGCCTTGACGGTTGATCCCCGTCGTGCCACATTGATTGGTAAGCGAATTAATGTATGAGAAGATTTCCATAGCGTGACCTTTGTGACGACACGCTACTTTAGATGGGCAAAATTGGTATCGGGTTAGCTACCCGTTGTTGGTTTAGTAAGGTAACAATGTCATGCGGCTTATAATAATCCGAATTAACGAAATACTAATAGACGCTCCGAATTACGATGTATTGCCTGACTAGCAATACAGGGTCATACTATTGATATTATGTTTGTATTTTGGTTTTCATAACCATATTCATATAACGGTATTTATTTGATTTTATACAACGTCATAAGACGTATTGTATGATGTTTTTACGACATTGGCTCGTATAATAATTTTTAAGGCAAATGCCTATATTATGATTTACGATAAGGATTTGTATAAAATGACTTTGGCTATTTTATGGCCTATTACAAAGATTTGCATAAAATGATTTTGGCTATTTTACGGCCTATTACAATGATTTGTACGAATTGATTTTTGGTACTAATTTTATACCAAAGTTATATTGATGGAATTTATTAAACTCTATGAATTCACTCGGCGTTATCGCTGACCTTTTCTTTTAACATGTTTTATCTCAGGTACTTGAAGGTAATTCTCGGGAAGACGACAAGAATTCATGGCCCGCACTTAAACAATATTTTCCATTCAAATACTTTGTAAAACTTTGTATGAAATATAATGACTTGGAACCGATGTAACTTTAATATTTATGAATGGAAATGATTTATTAATAAACGACGCGATTTTTATGCGTTGTCTATGATGTGAGTAATGTGATATCCCGTAACACCAACTAGTCTTCCGCTGTACTGAGTTGTATAAATTTGGGGGTGTTACATTTTCCCCATTGTACACGCGGAACATAAATGATCCTTGGGGAACTTAAGCTTTGGAAGACCACGAATGAGATCGTTTTTATCCAAATGATTAATAGCATCAAAATTAAGATGAGATAAATGTCGATGCCACAACCATGACGTTGTCTTAGATGCTTTGGAGAGAAGACATACGGGAGAAGTGGCCATCATATCTTGTAATGAAAATGTGTATAGATTATCCACCCAAGAACCTTTTAACATTTTTTCCTTCCAAATTACGGATGAAACAATTGTGTTGTCGAAAAGCAACCTCAAGGTTTGAATCACAAAACTATCCGACGGAGAATAAATTATGACTAAGTCCTTCGCATAATACACACGAGAAACCGGAAGATTCCCTATCTGATATTCACCATAACCTATGATCTTTGCAATGTGATCGTTACCGAATTTAACCGTTCCTAGAAACTTGCTGACGAAGTTTTTGAGCATCAAGCGATCTGTGATCATATGCTTGGACCAAATACCAGAGGATGATTTGTACCACCTGAAAAAATCAGCAGATAAAGACGATGTATCGGAATCTATTTGTTCCTTATCGTTAGCAGGTACAAATATAATTATCTTAGATATGCTAACATTAGATTCCCTAGATATCCAAGTTTTCTTCCTATAGGTCTACTTGAAAATCAGGGTTAGTGGTCTAATATCCTGAGGTATTTCTTCACTGGTAGACATTGTTGTAGGGGCAGATCTAGTTAAAGGGCGCTTTTTCATACTTTAGTGTAGTTGTTCCCATTTAAATGAAGCTGATACCTAACCTCAGTGGACGTGTTCCTAGTTAAATGGCACTTAGTTGCATCTATAGTGAAGGTCCTTCCAGTGGGATGCCATTGCCATCCAACTTGGGTACGAGTTTTCCCAGTTGGCCTCTATTCAAGGTTGTTCTTAAGGGCATACATTTCATTCACGTGGTCAACAAGGCATAAATCATGACGCTTAGAAAACATGCATTCATTATAATTCCAACATCTTAAATCAGAATTCACTTTAAGCTTAGGCTGTTGCACAACCGTAGGGCCTTTAGGGTTAGCAACATTATTCATTTTATTCAAATCAGAAATAACATTCCTAGGGTGAACTTCTAATTTCTTCTTCTTAGTCTTACTAGTGGAAGGCTTGATCCTATTGTTCTTGATTTTTTATCCTTTAGCTGTAATAGACAAGTTTACTCCTATAGAAGGAAACATGGGAACATAAGATGCATAAGTTGAAGGTGCCTTAGTGAGTGTGACTAGTGGTTGAGATGGTTTTGCGCCTGGGGTTTTATTGAATGGATTAATGGCAATAAGCTTATTCTTAGGTGAGTCAGAACCCATGAGACCAATGTGGTCGATATATGCTAAACAATCTTGAACTCTCTCTATGTAGATGCTAGCCCAATAGGAATTGTTATCTAGGGGACTTATTTTACAAAGGTCGTCTAGAATTACCTTATCACAATCATCATTTTCTATAGCATTTTTAAGTAGCTAGCATGGTGAGATAAATCACCTTTCATTCGTGGGTCCTTGACAAACACTTTTGGGGTTGATTTGGGGCACTAGAGGACGGTGCAGAAATATTAGCTACGTCATCAACAACTTCTTTTCCTTTGAATCGAAGTGTGTCCTTCTTAGCCAAAACCATGTTTTTATTAGTGAGTAAGACGTTTAAATCAGATATTTCCGCAGACTTTCGATTCAGTTCGTCAACAAGTGACTTGTTCGGTGCTTCGTTCGAAGCAAATATTTTTACTATTGAATCGTGAAGTTGGGAACATCCCTGTTTGGCTCGTTCAAACTCTCCTAGAAGATAGATGACTCTATTTTCCAAGGCACGGTTTTTACTCTCTGCGGCCTCTAGTTCCAATTCATATGTTCATTCGGTGACTCTTTCTTAAGTCTCCTAATCTCTTCCTCATGCCATAATCGCCTTGTCACGCTTCTGACCTTTTGGCATTTTAGTTAAACCAAGGAATTTTTCAAAAGTTGGAAGATCTTTATTTTCACAAACATTATTTATCAAAAGAATATCAGGTTTAGATTGTAGTTCTACTTCAAGAGAAATACATTGCTTTTGAAGTTCATAAAAACATTTTGCAAGTGAATTAAAAGAATCTCGAAGCTTTGAAAAATCAGCATCAGATTTGTGACAAGAAAGATTATCTACCACATTATTTGCATTCTCATCAATATTCACATAAGATACATTTGCATCATCACAATTATTCACAAAGAGTTTCATAATATCATAAGATATCACTTGTTTTAAGAGTCGGTCATTTTGTTTCGAAATCTTTTCTTTTTCAATCAAATTAGCTCATAAGCGTCGTCCATTTCATAGAAAACTCTTTGAACTTCTTTAAGATCGGAATTTAAGTTTTGATCAAGAGATTTAAATCTCGCTTTAACATTTTATACAAACGGAACGATTTCGTCAGTAAACGCAGTTCTTGTGTTCGAAAGCCCATTCTCCTTCGGTTTGAGCCGTTGGAGTCATACGTTCCTTAATGACCTTGTCAAAATTAGCAAAATGTCGTCTTAGCTATTTCAAGCCTAAAAACACTTTACTTACCGGTGGAAGATCCTTTGGAATTTCCTTGGGTTCTTCCTTTTTAACAAGTGTAGGAGACGTACTAGGGGTCTCATTAATTGACACGCTGGTTGGTTCATAATTAACTTCCCTTTGTGTTTTAAACCGAGTTTTGAAATCAAGTTGTAATTTAATTATGCTTTACATAATCAAATGATTTAGGATGTTTTGAAAGCATTTTGATCGATTCTCTTCCATGAGTGGTATGTACTCGACATCATCATGAATATCCGGCGGACCCAACACCTTTCCTAGTTTGGTAGCATCATAAAGTCTTGGGTTATTTATAAGAGCTTGCTTTCCATATCCTGGATTAGGAATAAGCCAAAGGAAGAACATTCTTTAAATGAAGATGTTAACAAATGTACCGTGTTTGCCGAAGTATATTGTTTTAAAAGGAATTGTCTATAGTTTTAATCTGATTGGAAGTATTAATTTCCGTTTCAACCTTTTGAGACTCGAGTACTTTGAAATCCGTTTTAAGTTTTTGAAAATTAGTGACAGTCGACTCTTTTCCTTAACTTCTTTAGAAAGATTTGCTCTTAAATCTTCAATCTCTTGTAAACTACCCATTTGAATTTTTTCGAAATTCGTCAAATTCTGGATTAGTTAGTGTTGTTGTTTGAGGAATTAATTCTAAAGTTTTTACTTTTTCTTTGTACAAAGCAAGCTCGGCAGAAAGTGTTTGATTAACACTTAGGGTGTCTAGGACAGCAATATTCATTTGGCTCAACATAGTTGCAGGAACCATTACTAAATCTTGTTGAGCAGGGGGATTCATATTTGTAAGTGTTGCCGGTTGTGGTTCGCTCAAAGTATTGAGACTAGCATTGATATTACTATCATTGTTCGTCTCTTCGTTTGAGTTACTAACCACCGAATCTTCTTCCGAATATTTAGACTCTTTCCTAACTTGATATGGTACAATACTTGTATCGTTGGTAACATATGGTACCTCAGATATTTTTTCGAAACCATAGACTGAAAGATTTTCCATAAGAGCTGCTTTGGCGGTGTTGAAATCATCACAGTCTGAATTGTATGCATCGAGATCATCTGCTTGATAAGTTGCATTTTGAGTGAAGGCTGCTTGAATTCCATCATTATCCGCAACTCCTGGATCAGCAAGAAATGCTAACTCCTCCTCATCTAACTCACGACCCTTTGCCTGAGCATTAACCAATAACACCTTTTCCTCAAACCATGAAGCGTCCCTTTTCCTCTTGGGTTTCTTACATTCCCTAGCCATGTGTCCTCCCCCTTTGCACATGTAACACGTGATCATTTTCAGCTTTCCAGTAGCATTTCCCCTTGCATCGATGTTGAAAAATCTTGTTCCGGTGTTAGACAAATTTGGTCTCCCTTGAATTGGTTGAATCATGACCCTTCCTTCTTGAATTTTGCTTGCTGACGAGAATTTGAGGAGCTTCTCAATTGATTATTGGTGGTGGGAAGTCCTCTAAATCCTCGTTTGTTCAGTGTTTGAGTGATATAGGCAGACATGGCAGCCAAGACTTCAGTAGGATTATCACCTTGTTTGAATTCAGGAATGGGTGATGTAGTGTTTTTGCAACCCTTTAGGAAAAGAGAGCAAAAGTGGCAAGTATTAAGTGTCGGTTTAGGAAAACCGAGCACTAATGACCAAATAAGTTCAAGTTCGTTTCCCAAGGAGGCTAGTGCGTTGTGTAATGAATTGATTAATGTTTGTGATTATACTAAGAAAAAGAAAAGAGAAATGGGGTGAGAAGAGAATGACGGTTACGAAGACGGATCGAAGGCGTTCACGTAAAACCGTAAAAAAACTACAAAATTAAAAATTTTAAACCTAAAAATTAATTAAAAGCTAAAAGTAAGTCTAAAATAATATAAATAAGAATAAAAATCCAATAAAAATATTTTAAAACCTTTTATTAATCAAATATTCAATTTTAAATGCTAATTAAAGCCCTAAAATTAAATATAATTAATCAAAATGTCCAAAATATGATTTTATTGAACAAATAACTTACTTATATTATCTAGAGACTAAAAAGTATTTTTCCTAATTTTTAAATCACTAAAAACTATTTTTAAACTAAAATAATTATAAAAAATAATAAAATAATGCTAAAAATAATTTGACACTTTTAAAAATCCTAAATTACTCTAATGAACAGTAGAAAATTGAAAAAGTTTGAAAAATATAAAATTTTTCACTAAAAGACAAAAACAGTTTAAATTAAAACCCTAATTAAGCTAATTTGATTATAAAAAATAATTAAAAAGTGAACAGTAAAAACTTTTCAAGCCAAAAATCTTAAATTATTTTTCTGAATATAACAAAATTTTTGAAATCTAAAAATATTAATTTTTTGCACTAAAGGACAAAAAACAAAAACTTAAAAGTAATTAAAAATGACTATTTAATCTAAAATATATCAAATGAATAGTAATAAAAATTTTACTTAAACAGAAAAATCAGAAATAAAATTAGAAAAATAATGCAACAAGTTTGAAGACCTAATTCCCAATTAAGGGCACTAAAGACAAAAAATCAAAAAGACTGATAGTGACTTGTGACTGGATTTGTCTTGTAGCAAAGCAGTACTAACCAATGGAATATCAGTGGGAAATTTGTTCCCACTGCTAGTGTATTTTTTTGTTTAGTTGGGCAATAAGCTTAGGAAAGCTTATTGTGAGAGCTTTTCTTGGGCAAGAAGGCACTCCTATACTCAGTGGAGTATAGGGAGTCAATGTAAACACAAAAACACACTAACTCTTAGCAAGAGTCAAGCACAAAATGGCACAATATGTTACTGATTAAGCCCTTATGGGTCTGATGAACAGTTGACCAAATTATTTGCACAAAAACGGATTTCAAACCTCAATAACTTGCATACACATCCACCAAATAGCACATAAACAATACACAATCCTAGGGTGAACCAATATCTAACATTGATCAAGATTTGATGCACAAATTTTCATAAAACAGGCAGTAAAAGGACCTTGCTGTTTTATGTGCTATTTTCCAATATTTAACATGCAAACTTGATTTAAACTACACCCAACTGAAAACCAAGTATAATTATCACTTAATAACAACCTAAGGCATGTATTTGAGCAGATTTTAAGTCAAGAAAGCTTGTCACAAGCCTAGCTAAACCTTAATCCAAACACTCCTTTATAAACAGAAAATGAAATTTAACCAAGCCAAGCTATCCTAAACTACACAAATCTGATCTATATCACCTCTAACATGCATTCAAACATCTATCATGCATAAACCAACCAATAACAGTCACTTGAACAATCTTTCACACAAATCCACAAATCACAAACTAGAAAACTGAAAATAAGGACACAAGGGCTTTACCTTTTGGGACCCACATCCAGGTCCCACAATGGCTGCTTTGCCATCTCCAAACAGACTCGGGTCTGTGCAGAACCTTGGATAACAAACAACAACTCCAAGTTCTCTCCTGCTAAGATCAACAGAATACAATAACCAAAGTTTCTGATTAATACTTTTTTTTCTTTCCTTTTAAAAACTTTCTGAAAACTCTCAAACTTTGAGATCACAACTTCCTGATTAAAACCTTTAAGCAGAAACAAAAACTTTCTCAACCTTATTAAAACCTAAACTTTTGAAACTTGATACCACAAGAAAAATTGGAATCATAAACAAATATGAGATAATGGAACTCAGAATTTTTTCTCAAACAAAATACCAACTTTTAACAATAAAAAGGAATTACTTTTATCTTAAAACACCAACTTTTATAACTTAAAAAGGGATTACAATGGTTTAGCAAAAAAACTGGAACAAAATGAAGGAGTCACAGGCGACTTCCTTTTATACATGAGCTAAGAATAATCTAGAACTAGGAATAAAATAATATAGAAAAGAGGGAAAACCCTAAACCCTAGATGTAAATTTCCAGTCTTGCCCTTTGTTTGAACTTGGTCAAGGATGATCATGTGATGCCAGTTGTTTGTGGACCAATCTGAGTCGTTCATCCAATCTTTGGGAGCAAGATATTGCACTAGAGACGTTGATTTGCTGTAAGATTCGTATTTTGCCCAAAATGGGGGAGCAGGGGAGCCACGTGGGGACCCACACAGGTCACGGGGTGCAAGTTTGAAGTTGGGGATGTGATGTGGATGGGATAAATTACCCATCTGGAAAGATGCAACAAAAACCCCTTTGATTATAAGTTAATTGTGCCTGGGAAAATTAGGGTTTATGTGGGTGATTAAGATGAGTATAATCCAGTTTGGGGGTTAATGTTTTTAAATAAGTGTTTGGAGGGAAGGTTAAAAGGGGTTTGACTAATTGACCCAGTTTAATTAATAAACTGGTGGGTTGTAGGCTTGGGTTGGGTAAATGGGTAGGTTAAATGGGTAGGGTCGGGTAAATGGGTGGGTTTAGTGAGGTGTCAGTTTTGTATTGGTGGATGAGAGTTTCTTGTCTGGGTAGTAATGCCCCCCCCCCAAGTTCCTTTGTTTCTTCATCTTGTAATAATCAGCAAACAAACTCCATTCCTTTGTAAACAACTTTACCAAAGTTGTCATTTTTGGCAAAACTTATTTTCAAACTTAAAACAAGGACTTCAAATGTAAATTCTTCATTCTCCAAGGACTGAACTTGTACAATCTTGATATTTTAGGGACCCACAAGTAATTTTGAGGATTTACAGGGGTATAAAATGACAAGCCTTCTAAAGTTGAGGGACCATTCTTGCCAATCTTTAATTCTTCAAGGACCATTTTGGAAAATCATGATTCGGGTCCGGTTCATTGTGCGGCTTCGTTTCCCGTGTTCGTTTTTGATTGATTCTTGTGATCTTTTGCCATTTCCTCAATATCCGTACCTAAAATACACAAGCAACAAACACGAGCATATATTTGGCATTTTTAATGATATTTAATGCATTTTAAGCCCAATTTGGACGATGAGACTATGTATAAAAGCAGTCTCATCAGTCCCCTGATGAGACTGTATTTATACATAGTCTCATCGTCCAAATCGGGCTTAAAACGCTTAAAATATCGTCAAAATACCATATATGTGCCTATGTTTGTTCATTGTGTATTTTAGGTATGGATATCGTGAATTCACCAAAAGATCAAAGGAATCAAGCAAAAAAAAACGAACACGGGAAACGAAGCCGCACAAAGAACCAAGCCCGAAATATGAATTTTGCAAAAATACCCTTGAAGTTTGAAGATTGTACAAGTTTGGTCCCTCAACTTTGAAGACTTGTCACAAATGACCCTCCAAGAATCAATTGTACAAGATTGGTCCTTAAACATTGAAGAAATGTCAAGATTAGCCCTTGGAATTTGATAAAATTGCATTATTAGTCCTTACCTAAGGTTTATTAAACAAAAGGACTGAAAGTGTAATTTGTCTAAAGATTTTAACAAAGGGGTTATGCTAAATGGACTGCCAAACTTGATATGCAAATATTGGGAGAGTCTAAGGACGGTTTTTGCCAAAAATGTAACCCATACCCATTTCCTACCCAGTCTGAGCCCACTTAACCCACCATAAGCCCAATCAAAACACCTTTTACCCGACCCCAACCCAAGTCAACCCCCAGTCAAATAACCCTCTAATCCACTTTTTAAACTTATTTTATATAATTTAAAAACGGGGGGAAACATGAACTGTTCATAATCTTCCCTAATTAAACCCCTAATCCCAGGTTAAGAACCCTAATCTAATTGGGGTAGAAAGCAAAGGGGTTTTACCCCATATTTTCCAGTTTGTTAATTAAACCTTCCCTAAACAAAACCCAACTCCAAACAGGTTCTCCCGTGACCTCCATGTGGTCCCCCCCATGTCCCCTGCTTCACCAAATTGGGCAAAATTAGCATCTTGGCAGAAATCTAACGTCCCACAAGAATTCCTTCCTCCCAAAGATTGAATGAACGTTCGAGATGGGTCTTCACAGCTCAGCATCCATACAGCAATCACATGGCACCCCATTGACCATTTTTTGAAGAATTCAAATTCAAGGGCATTTTAGAGATTACATTGATTAGGGTTTTAGTTTCTAGATATTTCTTTTTCATTGTATAAATAAGGACGAGTTGTGTCCTTATTTTTTGTTCCAGTTTTTTGTAAATTGTTGAAAATTATTAATGAAAATGAACATTTTTGCTTTTTCAAAATACTGAGTTCCAAGTTATTTATGTTTGGTAGTGTAAACATTTCAGATTTTATGCAATTAGTTTGAGGTTACTTAAGACTTTCAGTTTTTAAAAAAGGCATTTTCAGAAATTTCATGTTTTTAAGAATTATTGAAAAAGGGTTTTCTAAGGTATGAGAATCAGGGTTATGCTGAAGTGAAAGTGGAGGTGTAACTCGTATCTCAATCCTTATTAAGTTTTTATCAAGTTCACATAAGGTTTCAATAGGTTGGTTGTTCAAGTTCTTTTAAAGATTTTCCAAAAAAATCTTTTATCATTTTTTTCTTACTACTTACTGTAGCAAAAGCTACAAGCAACAAGCTTGTAGCCTTTGCTACTTGAAGGTTGTTCTTTGCTTGGTTTGTTTTGTTTGTGTGCAGGCTACAAGAAGCAACAAGTACTCCATCCTTTCCATTTTTCCATTTTTTGAAGATATTTCAAGCTTTGGTTTTGTTGTTGAACCCCAACAAAGCTTCTCTACATACTCCATAAGCTCTTGAAAAGGTCATAGATTCACTTGGGAAGGCATCAGCTAAAGGTTCTAGGCTTGAACCCCCTTGTGCTATTTTTTCTCCTTTTTCTAGTGATTTATGTGATTTAGTGTATATCATGTTTTTTATGTGATTTTGTTGTTTAATATTGCTGTTTTAGGATCACTATGCATGTTTAGATCAATAGCATTCAGTTTGATCAAGTTTTTAAGAGATTTGTTGTGTTAATTTTTGATTTCAGAATATAAGAGGGTGTTTGGGACTAGGGTATAAACCAAGATTGGTGACAGATTGTTGGACATAGCCTGCTTAAACATGCCTTTTATATGAATGTTAGTAGTTTGTGTTAGCTTTCTTCTGGTTTGGTAGGATAATATTCAGTTTGCATGCTCAATTTGGGTAATATTGGCTAAAAATCAGCAAAACATCTTCCTGCCTTGTTTTGATGAAATTGTGTTTTCAATCCTTGTAATCTGCTTAGTTCTAAGTGTAAACCAGGGTTTCTGATACTTTGTTTAAGTTTTGGCAAGATTGTGATTGAGATTTTGGGTATCAAAACTCACCAAGTGACCCATTATCTCAGCAATCACCCCACAGACCTCTACCTAGCATATCAGGAACCATAGTTGCCTCTTTTTGTGTGATTGTTGAATTGAACTTGTGTGTTTTTTCTGCTTAGATTGACTCCCTACACTCCACTGAGTGTAGGGGTGCCATTGTTTCCAATTAAAACTCAAAAACAAGGAAGTTACAAGCACAAAACCATCCAGACCCGTTTTTAACACAAGCAGTGGGAACTCCTTTCCCACTGCTAGCACTTGTGTTCCCACTGCTTGCACAAAAAGACAGAAACAAGGAAAGGTCACTATCACAATCTCATTTTTT
The DNA here is from genome assembly GCA_025667525.1 of Glebionis coronaria. Lineage (NCBI taxonomy): Eukaryota > Viridiplantae > Streptophyta > Magnoliopsida > Asterales > Asteraceae > Glebionis > Glebionis coronaria. The sequence goes on along the minus strand of CM046882.1, from coordinate 67,507,946 downwards.
TTGTCTTTAGTGGTGAGATTTAGGTTTTAGGGTTTAATTCTTTTTCCATTATTTTTTATTTTTAATTTCTGATTTTTCAGTTTGGTTTATTTTAGTGTTACTGTTCATTTTCATTTTTTTATATTTAATTGCATTTTTAATCAGTTTTAATATATCTGTTTTTGTCATTTAGTGTAAAAAACTTATATTTTTCAGATTTAGAATTTTTCCTAGACTTAGAATATTAATTTAAGAATTTTGGTTTTAAAATTAGTCACTGTTCACTTTTTAATTATTTTTTATAATTAAATTAGGGTAATTAGGGTTTATTTAACAAACTGTTTTGTCTTTTAGTGAAAAATTTTACATTTTTCAAACTTTTTCAATTTTCTACTGTTTATTAGGATAATTTAGGATTTTTAAAATTGTTAGATTACTTTTGTCATTATTTTATTATTTTTTATGATTATTTTAATTTAAAAATAGTTTTTAGTGATTTAAAAAATAGAAAAATAGTTTTTAAAATTTAGAAAAAATAGTTTTTAGTCTTTAAATAATATAAGTTAGTTATTAGTTCAATAAATTAATATTTTGGGCATTTTGTTAATTATATTTAATTTTTGGGCTTTAATTAGCATTAAAAATTGAATATTTAATTAATAAAAGGTTTAAAAATATATTTGTTGGATTTTTTATTCTTATTTATATTATTTAAGACTTAGTTTAATCTTTTAATTAATTTTTAGGTTTAATTTTTAATTTCGTCACGTTTTACGTAATTACGTTCGCGTTTACGTCATTCGTCGTAGTGTAATTGTAGTCGTAGCTCGTCTTAAATTTTTCTCTCTTGAAACCAAAAACGTCACTAATCCAAACATTGTGATTTTACATAATTGGCACACATAATACACACCTCCTTCGAGAACGAACTTGGAATTTATTCGTCTTCACGGTTTTCCTAAATCGTGTCGATTAATACTTACCGCATTTATACGTTGTTTTCCTAAACACGTATTTTTACTCAATATCATTTGGCGCCGCTGCCGGGGAGGTGTTTAGTGTGCCATTATTATTAGTATCGTGTTTGTGTGAGTAGTGCGTTTTTGCTTTTCATTTTTGGAAAGCGTGAATATCGTACATACTCATTTTTGTTATTTTTTATCTATTATAGTATAATGTCTAAATAAATCGTGTTTAGTTTTCCTAAGTTAAACACACAATCAATCATTTTACTATATTGTAGATATATTGGTTTTCGTTTTTTCTTGTGAATATATTATTACTATATTGTATCTACGTAAGAACAAATAAATATACAAGTACTCCAAATACGTGAGAAATCACAACCTTGATTCGGGATTTCATCACTCGATCATTGTATTCGAATCTAAAGCAAAAGTTTAAAGGCAAAATAGATAAATACTTTCGTGAGGCTTAATTTCAATTAACACAAACTATAAGGTGGGTATAAGGCGGTTGTATTTCACGACCTAAAGGAAAAAGGCTCTTAAGTGCTTCGCGCCGCCTCGTTTCCTCCGCTTGCTTGTGCGTGTTTTGAGAAAGAGGGCTAATCGAGGGTTTGCCGCCCAAGTATTATCTACGTATCATATATATTTGCTTGTGTTTTCAAGATTAAACCCTCTTGAACGTTTTGGTGTTCCACCAACGTTCTAAAGTCATCGAGAACGTTCACTCCACGTGTTCGTTTTCATTCTTTGAGGCTCCTTTAATCGAGAAAGTCGATTCGAGGGGAGATTTGTAGATTTTTGTCTACGTAATACAACAAAAAATCAAAAAAAAAAAAAATTAAAAAACCAATCAAAAACCAAAAAAAAAAAAAAAAAAAAAAAAAAATTGAAAAATCGAAAAGCCGCAAAAAGAATCTTCTTTGCTACCACCCATTCTACGCTTAGTGCATGCGCACTCGATCGAAGGACTATTCCAATTCTAGCGAAGCTTCGAATCGACGCAATCGTAATCGAAGGAATCGACGACGTAGACGAGAATTAGAAACCGACGTTCCTAATATCGTTGTTGAAGAAACCGTAGAGGAGATGGCCGACAATCGTTCTATGATGGAATTGCTCCAAGCGCCCACCGAGGGTTATGGAGACGCGATCGTAATTCCCGCTATCGAGGCGGAGAATTTTGAGATCAAGAGCGGAATGCTTTCGTTGATCCAAGCTACGAAGTTTCGAGGTCGTGAAGCCGATAATCCTCACGACCATATTCGGAATTTTGATCGTCTTTTGGCCACGAGCAAGTTTAAGAACGTCGACACCGATGTCGTCAAGCTTATGCTTTTTCCTTACTCGCTCGATGGTGCCGCCAAGGATTGGTACGAGAAAGAGCCACCTAATTCCATAACTACGTGGAAGGATCTCGTTTCCAAGTTCGTTAATTATTTTTTCCCACCGTCTAAGACAACGTTTTTCAAGAATGAGATTACGAAATTTGAGCAAAAATCGAATGAATCTTTTAGAGACGCGTGGGATCGTTTTAAGGAATTGCTTAGGCAATGTCCTCACCATGGTTTTTCCGAGTTGCACCAAATCGATACGTTTTACAACGGTCTTAATTTTCACGAACAAGACTCGTTGAATTCCGCCGCCGGTGGCAACTTTTTGTGTAAGACTCCGAGAGAAGCTTTGATAATTATCGAGAACCGATCCAAGGTTTACCAACTCCGCAATGCACCGAGTGTTGCCAATGTCGCCAATGTTAGTAGTTCTAATCGCGACATTGAGAGAGTTGATGCAAAAGTCGACAAGTTGACCAATGTGTTTACGTCTTATCTCATTGAGATGCAAAAGAAAGACGCTCCCGCTACGGTGAAAGCGGTTGAGGTTTCGTGTACGTTTTGTGGTGGACCTCATAATTATTACGAGTGTGCGGCTACGGATGGCCAAACGTCGAATGTGAGTGCGTTAAACAACAATTTTCAAAATCAAAATAACGCCGGTCCATCACAACAAGGCAATTATAACCAAGGCAACAATTTTAATCAAAATCGAAACAATTTTCAAGGAAACAATCAACAAGGAAATTTTTCGAATCAAAATCAAGGTAATAATCAAGGTCGCAATATAACTTGGCAAAATCGAGATAACAATCAAGGAAATAATTTTTCAAGTGGTAATCAAGGAAATTTTCAAAGAAATAATCAAAACCAAGGGAACTTTAATGCTAATCAAAATAGTTCGTCAAACGATTTTCAAAATTACATGAAAACGAATGAGGCTAATATGAGACGATTAGAGGGAGAAATTGGTACTTTGAAAAACGACTTTACAAATACTTTGAAATTGCAAAATACGAAGATTGAGCAAGGGCAAATTGATATAAAAAAGATGTTTTCGGCTATAATGAACAAAGCCTCGGGTTCGTCATCAAGTTCATTACCTAGTGACACCGTTGCTAATCCGAAAGAACAATGTAAAGCCGCCTCGTCTCATGAGAAAGGTCGTGTGATTACCCCTAACCTTGAAGGATTCCGTGTTGTTTATCCCTCTCAACCCTCGACTTCTAAGACGTCTTCTTGTTCTAAAGTCGATGGGGTGAACGTGGCAACCAAGGAAAAGAGTGCACACCCTCGTGTACCTCAAATTCCATCCACGGTTCAAAAAGAGAGCTTTGTCGACCTTACCAAAGTAACCCTTGAAGAAACTTGTGCTTCGATCCTTCTTAAAAAACCCAAAAGGCGTATGCCGAGAAAGGAGAAGGATCCGGGCCAATTTCTATTACCTTGTGATTTTTCCGAGATTGAGGGATGTTTAGCCCTTGCCGATTTAGGTGCTAGCATCAATCTCATGCCTCATTCTCTTTGGAAATTGATGAGATTGCCTTCGCTTACCCCCACGAACATGACAATCGAGCTTGCAAATTGTACTCCACTTATACCAATTGGAATAGCCGAGGATGTCTATGTTAGGATTGGAAAGTTTGTTTTTCCCGCGGATTTCGTTATATCCGATTACGAGTGTGACCCTAAATGTCCCATTATTTTAGGCCGACCATTCTTATCGACGGCTAAAACCGTAATCGACGTTCACGAGGGGAGACTTACTATGAGATATGGGGATGAGAAAATAGACTTTTTCGCTAGAAAATCCCAAGGATTTTATGAGAATGAAAAAAACGAGGTTTCAAAACCTAATGATTCAAATTCTAATGATTTCAAAATGTTTACTTTAGCGGAAAGAATGAAGCTTGATGCATGTTTTGAAAGAATTAAGAAAAACGGTTTTAAAGATGATGATTTTAACGATAAAGAATACGTGTACCTAATTCAAAAGGGTATGTGTAAATTTATGGATGAAAACTCACTTTGGGATGTTTTTAGCGAAACAAGTGAAACACCAATTCCGAAGGGTGACGTTAATGCCATCACGACAATGACCAAAATGGATTCGTCTTCACCACCTTCGAAGGACCACGTCTTTGAGGCTTCAACTTCTAACTCCATCGAAGTGCCTCCTTTGCCTAGCCCAACACCCGTTGAGGCTAAAGGGTTTATCGACATCGATCCTCTCGTCTTAGAAAAGTCACCTAAGCATAGCCCTAGTGCTTGTAAGTCCATGGTTGTGAGTGCTCACATCGACTCTTTCTTTGACGATGACGATGGCGATTTTGCCGAGCTTGATCACGTACTTCGACATCCACATGCTATTTTTGATTCTCCTAAGAAGAAACATGTGAAGTACGATGATTATGAGTTTGATCCCGAGATTGAGGAAATCATTGAACGAGAGCTAGCTCTTATGCCTTCACTTCCACCTACGAGTGAGGTCGACCTTTCCAAGATCGAGGATGAACTCAATGAGTTGGAACGTCTTATTTTCGATGACGAACCAACTCATGTGACCACTAAAAATCCCATTCTCGAGGAGTTACCTTATCAACACTCCTCATTTGAGAATGACGTTTACCACATTCGTGAGGATCTAACTTATCAACGATCCCCACAAAAGAATGATGGTTTCGTGCTTGATCGTGATCTTTTCGAGAGAGTTTCTAAGATACTCAAGGAGGGGAATGACAAACCGTGGTTTGACAAGCCTATCTTTGATGAAGAAATCGATGAGATCGACGTTCATGAGGATGACGAGTATGTAGACCCCGAGGGGGCGGTGTTCTTTATTGACAAACGTTTTGAGAACTTATATAATCCGCCACCCCCTTCCACCAATGACTTAAATGTGAGGATTTTTAGCGCGACTAATTTTGAATTTGACACGCCAAATATTTTCGACATTATTCAATCGGGTTTTCATAAAGAGTTTTTAAACGATGAAAAAGGAAAGGATTTTAAAAATGTTTTAAATGATTTTTCTACATGTTTAACTCCGTTATCACATCGTGTTATGAGTGCTACCACCTCGTCTACTCCTTTTGACGATGGTGTGTGTGGTCTTAGTATGGGGGAAGCCCCAAATGTTCCCTCACACTTTACCACCGAGGACGAGATTTACGATCCCTGAATTGCTTGTAAAGGGAAATCTCGGTCTTCCACCGATGCATTAAATGGAAATCATATCTATTTGCTTGGTGTGAGTCTACCTCGAGTAGCTCATAAGTTTGCCTTACCCATTGCCCCACCTTTCTACTTCTTATCTCTTTTCTTCTACCCCATTGGGGTTTGTGTTGGAGTAGCGTTGTTTCGTCTTTCATCCGAAAACGAAGACGCTATCTTTGACCCCGGTATACGTTTATCGGGTTTTTAAAGTACTCCATGTACTTTTGGGCCTTGTTTATCATGTAAGCCCCACTAAAAATGACCATACCAAGATTATCCCTAAATGATCACATTTATGGGGATCCGAGTCGAGCTTTTGACTCCGTTATCAAAAACAAGGTGCCTCGTGGGGGATTCTCATGCTTATCCTTGTAAATATTATCGCTTTCTTAGTTAATGTAACGAGGGGACTTGTGCTCTTCTTACCTTTGTTTCGTGGTTGTTTGTGATTGTGATCTATTAGGTTCATCGTCATCATTGAAGCCTCTCGTGTTCGTTTTATGGATCACTCGAGCTTCGATCGTTGCCTTTGGAGATTCCGATATCCGATGATATCCTTTTATGTTCTAACGTTTATCTTAATAGCATAATTCATAAACGGCTTTTAGGTTATTCGTTTTACCCTTTCCATGCTCGAGATTAAGCATTCGACTTCGTCTCTAGTATGGGGGTGTTTACACCCCTAGACTCGAAACATTGAGGACAATGTTTAGTTTTAGTATGGGGGGTGAGTAGATACTTCACCTTGCTCACGTCAACACGCAATCCAATATTCATCATTTTGCTATCGTTTTGTTGCAAATAAGGCTAAAAATGGCCAAATTTTAAAATTTTTCGTATTTTTCATAAGTGTTTAAGACACGAATGTAGGTTTTCTGATGGTGAGAACGAGAGTAATTTTTTACTCGACCGTGCGTGTTGAGCACTTAGCTTCGATTCCTTAACTTTTTAGGCTAAGTCTCTTAAATGAGGACGAGAAATGATAGAGTTATTTATAAGTCTCGTAATCGTCACGATCTTATGTGTAGTAATTATTAGCTTATTCTCCCCACGCTTTTGCATAAATAATTGTTAATAAATATTGATTTGGCGGTTTAGTCACTATTGCTGGGTTTCTAATTTGTTTTGGTAGCTTCCATGTAATTAAATTGGGAAAACATTAAGGTATCGCCAGCGTCACGGTTTTGAAGTATTGGCACCCGAATAATCGAAAGCTTCACCTAATAATAAGATTTCAAGTGCTCACCTAAATTAAGCAAAAATTTGAAGCTCACAAGGCCGAAAAATCTATGCCCAAATTGAAAGTGAATCAAGCCTTAATCTTCGAAGCTTTAAAGATCCAAAATTCGCTTTAGCGTGAGGATATACGTCTTTGGCTAATAAAACCACCGATGAGGCGGATAATAAAAGGCAAGGCAAGACCGAAGTCATAATAAAAGCTCCATGGCGGAGTTGAATAAAAGATGGAGGTAAACCAAAGATAATAAGGCCCTTCCGTTAGGGGGCGTATAAAAGTCTTGGTAATAAGTCTCATGTTCAAAACCGTTATAAAATCGTGTTTATCGATCCTTCTTGTTGACTTAATTTTTTGACATCGTTGTCTATTGGGATGAATTATTGATTTGATGATTTTGGTTACACCGTTAAGTTTCTATTTTTAGACTTAAACTCTATTCACGCATAAGTCGATGATGTATCCTCGTGATCATTAAGACATAATAAAATATAAGAGATACCAAGTAGGAATAAGGGAGTTTAGGTTCGTAATTAACACTCATGAGATGTGTTCGTGTTGCTAACTTATAATAACAATGATCTCGTTACACGCTTAGCATGGAATTGGGTGAAAATCGAGGACGACAAAATTATTTCTAACGAAGCATTCACGTGTTCTTGTTCTATGATCCCAAAAGTCACATTCTCGTGATGAAAACAATACATTATGTCTAAAACGCGTGTAGTAGTTTGTTTAAGTTTACGTTTTCAATAAATGTCATCATAAAATGAATTTTGGAAGTGCTACGATACTTAATTCTAGCATTGCGTGGGGACACGGCAATGGTTTAGTATGGGGGAGTGATGAGACTGTATTTATACATAGTCTCATCGTCCAAATCGGGCTTAAAACGCTTAAAATATCGTCAAAATACCATATATGTGCCTATGTTTGTTCATTGTGTATTTTAGGTATGGATATCGTGAATTCACCAAAAGATCAAAGGAATCAAGCAAAAAAAACGAACACGGGAAACGAAGCCGCACAAAGAACCAAGCCCGAAATATGAATTTTGCAAAAATACCCTTGAAGTTTGAAGATTGTACAAGTTTGGTCCCTCAACTTTGAAGACTTGTCACAAATGACCCTCCAAGAATCAATTGTACAAGATTGGTCCTTAAACATTGAAGAAATGTCAAGATTAGCCCTTGGAATTTGATAAAATTGCATTATTAGTCCTTACCTAAGGTTTATTAAACAAAAGGACTGAAAGTGTAATTTGTCTAAAGATTTTAACAAAGGGGTTATGCTAAATGGACTGCCAAACTTGATATGCAAATATTGGGAGAGTCTAAGGACGGTTTTTGCCAAAAATGTAACCCATACCCATTTCCTACCCAGTCTGAGCCCACTTAACCCACCATAAGCCCAATCAAAACACCTTTTACCCGACCCCAACCCAAGTCAACCCCCAGTCAAATAACCCTCTAATCCACTTTTTAAACTTATTTTATATAATTTAAAAACGGGGGGAAACATGAACTGTTCATAATCTTCCCCAATTAAACCCCTAATCCCAGGTTAAGAACCCTAATCTAATTGGGGTAGAAAGCAAAGGGGTTTTACCCCATATTTTCCAGTTTGTTAATTAAACCTTCCCTAAACAAAACCCAACTCCAAACAGGTTCTCCCGTGACCTCCATGTGGTCCCCCCCATGTCCCCTGCTTCACCAAATTGGGCAAAATTAGCATCTTGGCAGAAATCTAACGTCCCACAAGAATTCCTTCCTCCCAAAGATTGAATGAACGTTCGAGATGGGTCTTCACAGCTCAGCATCCATACAGCAATCACATGGCACCCCATTGACCATTTTTTGAAGAATTCAAATTCAAGGGCATTTTAGAGATTACATTGATTAGGGTTTTAGTTTCTAGATATTTCTTTTTCATTGTATAAATAAGGACGAGTTGTGTCCTTATTTTTTGTTCCAGTTTTTTGTAAATTGTTGAAAATTATTAATGAAAATGAACATTTTTGCTTTTTCAAAATACTGAGTTCCAAGTTATTTATGTTTGGTAGTGTAAACATTTCAGATTTTATGCAATTAGTTTGAGGTTACTTAAGACTTTCAGTTTTTAAAAAAGGCATTTTCAGAAATTTCATGTTTTTAAGAATTATTGAAAAAGGGTTTTCTAAGGTATGAGAATCAGGGTTATGCTGAAGTGAAAGTGGAGGTGTAACTCGTATCTCAATCCTTATTAAGTTTTTATCAAGTTCACATAAGGTTTCAATAGGTTGGTTGTTCAAGTTCTTTCAAAGATTTTCCAAAAAAATCTTTTATCATTTTTTTCTTACTACTTACTGTAGCAAAAGCTACAAGCCACAAGCTTGTAGCCTTTGCTACTTGAAGGTTGTTCTTTGCTTGGTTTGTTTTGTTTGTGTGCAGGCTACAAGAAGCAACAAGTACTCCATCCTTTCCATTTTTCCATTTTTTGAAGATATTTCAAGCTTTGGTTCTGTTGTTGAACCCCAACAAAGCTTCTCTACATACTCCATAAGCTCTTGAAAAGGTCATAGATTCACTTGGGAAGGCATCAGCTAAAGGTTCTAGGCTTGAACCCCCTTGTGCTATTTTTTCTCCTTTTTCTAGTGATTTATGTGATTTAGTGTATATCATGTTTTTTATGTGATTTTGTTGTTTAATATTGCTGTTTTAGGATCACTATGCATGTTTAGATCAATAGCATTCAGTTTGATCAAGTTTTTAAGAGATTTGTTGTGTTAATTTTTGATTTCAGAATATAAGAGGGTGTTTGGGACTAGGGTATAAACCAAGATTGGTGACAGATTGTTGGACATAGCCTGCTTAAACATGCCTTTTATATGAATGTTAGTAGTTTGTGTTAGCTTTCTTCTGGTTTGGTAGGATAATATTCAGTTTGCATGCTCAATTTGGGTAATATTGGCTAAAAATCAGCAAAACATCTTCCTGCCATGTTTTGATGAAATTGTGTTTTCAATCCTTGTAATCTGCTTAGTTCTAAGTGTAAACCAGGGTTTCTGATACTTTGTTTAAGTTTTGGCAAGATTGTGATTGAGATTTTGGGTATCAAAACTCACCAAGTGACCCATTATCTCAGCAATCACCCCACAGACCTCTACCTAGCATATCAGGAACCATAGTTGCCTCTTTTTGTGTGATTGTTGAATTGAACTTGTGTGTTTTTTCTGCTTAGATTGACTCCCTACACTCCACTGAGTGTAGGGGTGCCATTGTTTCCAATTAAAACTCAAAAACAAGGAAGTTACAAGCACAAAACCATCCAGACCCGTTTTTAACACAAGCAGTGGGAACTCCTTTCCCACTGCTAGCACTTGTGTTCCCACTGCTTGCACAAAAAGACAGAAACAAGGAAAGGTCACTTTCACAATCTCATTTTTTTTGTCTTTAGTGGTGAGATTTAGGTTTTAGGGTTTAATTCTTTTTCCATTATTTTTTATTTTTAATTTCTGATTTTTCAGTTTGGTTTATTTTAGTGTTACTGTTCATTTTCATTTTTTTATATTTAATTGCATTTTTAATCAATTTTAATATATCTGTTTTTGTCATTTAGTGTAAAAAACTTATATTTTTCAGATTTAGAATTTTTCCTAGACTTAGAATATTAATTTAAGAATTTTGGTTTTAAAATTAGTCACTGTTCACTTTTTAATTATTTTTTATAATTAAATTAGGGTAATTAGGGTTTATTTAACAAACTGTTTTGTCTTTTAGTGAAAAATTTTACATTTTTCAAACTTTTTCAATTTTCTACTGTTCATTAGGATAATTTAGGATTTTTAAAATTGTTAGATTAATTTTGTAATTATTTTATTATTTTTTTTGATTATTTTAATTTAAAAATAGTTTTTAGTGATTTAAAAAATAGAAAAATAGTTTTTAAAATTTAGAAAAAATAGTTTTTAGTCTTTAAATAATATAAGTTAGTTATTAGTTCAATAAATTAATATTTTGGGCATTTTGTTAATTATATTTAATTTTTGGGCTTTAATTAGCATTAAAAATTGAATATTTAATTAATAAAAGGTTTAAAAATATATTTGTTGGATTTTTTATTCTTATTTATATTATTTAAGACTTAGTTTAATCTTTTAATTAATTTTTAGGTTTAATTTTTAATTTCGTCACGTTTTACGTAATTACGTTCGCGTTTACGTCATTCGTCGTAGTGTAATTGTAGTCGTAGCTCGTCTTAAATTTTTCTCTCTTGAAACCAAAAACGTCACTAATCCAAACATTGTGATTTTACATAATTGGCACACATAATACACACCTCCTTCGAGAACGAACTTGGAATTTATTCGTCTTCACGGTTTTCCTAAATCGTGTCGATTAATACTTGCCGCGGTTATTTGTTTTTCCTAAAACAAGTGACTAAAAACACAACTATCATCCCCCATACTAAACCATTGTCGTGCCCTCACGCAATGCTAGATTAAAGTATCATAGCATCTCCAAAATTCATTTTTATTCACTTTATTGGAATGATAAACTAGCTACACTACTACTATTACTACTACTTGCGTTTTAGACATAATGTATGATTTTCATCGCAAAATGGGACGTTTAGGTTCATAGAATAAGAACACGTGAATGCTTCGTTAGAAATAATTTCGTCGTCCTCGATTTTCACCCTAATTCCATGCCAAGCGTGCAACAAGATCATTGTCATTATAAGTTAGTAATGCTAACACTACTCATATACCCTAATCACGTACTTATCCTCCCATTATTCCTAAGTTGTATCTCTTATATTTTATTTTGTCTGGAATGTTTCACGAGGATACATTTTTTGACTTATGCGATAATAGAGATTTAGGTCTAAAAATAGAGTCCTAACGGTGTAACCAAGACCATCAAATCAATAACCCCTCCTAATAGACAACGATGTTAAAAAAATTAAGTTGAAAAGAAGAATCGATAAACACGGTTTTATAACGGTTTTGAACATGAGACTTATTACCAAGACTTTTATACGCCCCCTAACGGAAGGGCCTTACTATCTTTGGTTTACCTCCATCTTTTATTCAACTTCGCCATGAAGCTTTTATTATGACTTCGGTCTTGCCTTGCCTTTTATTATCCGCCTCATCGGTGGTTTTATTAGCCAAAGACGTATATCCTCACGCTAAAGCGAATTTTGGATCTTTAAAGCTTCGAAGATTAAGGCTTGATTCACTTTCAATTTTGCATAGATTTTAGGCCTTGTGGGGCTTCAAATTGTTTGCTAGATTTAGGTGAGCACTTAAAATCTTATTATTGGGTGAAGCTTTCGATTATTCGGGTGCCAATACTTCAAAACGTGACGCTGGCGATACCTTAATGTCTTCTCAATTTAATTACACGGAAGCTAATAGAAAAGACTAGAAACCCAACAATCCTAACTAAACCGCTAAGTCAATATTTATTAAGCAAAAAATATTTACATGCGAAGGGAGAATAAGCGAACAACGAGAACACATGAGTTTTTGAAAGAATACGAGTACTCTACGTTTAGCATAGTAACTTATAATTAACTCTATCATTTCTCGTCCTCATTTAAGAGACTTAGCCTAATGTGTAGTTAAGGAATCAAAGCTAAGTGCTCAACACGCACGGTCGAGTCAAAAATTACTCTTATTCTCGCCATCGGAAAACCTACATTCGTGTCTTTAAACACTTATAAAACATGAGAAAAATTTTAAAATTTGGCCATTTTTAGCCTTATTTTGCAACAAAACGATAAACAAAAAGATAAACTTTGGAAAGCGTGAAGGTTTGGCAAGGCAAGTATCTATTCACCCCCCATACTAAAGTTAAACATTGTCCTCAATGTTTCGAGTCTAGGGGTGCAAACACCCCCATACTAGAGACGTAGTCGAATGCCTAATCTAGCATGGAAAGGGTGTAACCAATAAGTAATAGCCGTTTATGAAGTGTGCTAAAAACCTAAGGTTAGAACATCAAAAGGATATATCATTTGGATATTGAGAAAGTCTTCAAAGCAAACGATCGAGTGCTCCCATAAAACGAACACGAGAGGCTCCAATCGTGAAGATCATGATCTAAAAACCACAATGCTCAAACAACCACGGAACAAAGGTTGGAACGGCACAAATCCCCTCACATTAAACTAATTAGAAAGCAATAATATGTACATGGATAAGCATGGGTCTCCCCCACGAGGCACCTTGTTTTTGATAACCGAGTCAAAAGCTCGACTCAAATCCCCCATAAATGTGATCATTTAGGGATAATCATGGTGTGGTCAATTTTTAGTGGGGCTTACATGATAAACAAGGCCAAAAAACAACCGGTATTAAGGACTAAGTCCTTTGATGGTGCAAAATACCGGGGTCGAAGATGGCGTTTTCGTTTTCATTAGAAAAACAAATCAACGCCACTTCATCGTGTGTCAACACAAACCCAAAGGGTTTCAAGAAAATAGATGAGAAGAAATAGAAGGGTGGAACAATGGGTAAGTCATAAAAACATTGAGCTACTCGAGGTAGACTCGCACCAATAAAATAGAAAGATTTTCCATTTATTGCATCGGTGGAAGACCGAGATTTCCCTTTATAAGCAATTCCAGGATCAAATATCTCGTCCTCGGTGGAGAAAGGGGAGGGAACATAAGGGGCTTCCCCCACACTAAGTCCACACAAAGCATCGTCAAAAGGAGAAGACGAGCTTGTAGTACTCAATACACGTGGTGATGACGGAGTTAGAGTTGTAGAAAAATCTTTTAAATTCAATTCAAAATCTTTTCCTTTTTCATCTTTTAAACTCTCCTTATGAAAAACCGATTTAATTATGTCAAAAATATTTGGTGTTTCTAAAGCAATGTTAGTCACACTAAAAATTCTCACATTTGAAACCCGTTTTGGTAAAGGTGGTGGTAAGTTCTCAAAACGTTTGTCAACAAAGAAAACTCCCCCATCGGGATCAACATATTCATCATCCGAAGAATCATTCACAATTGGAATCGTAGGCTTAACACTCATGACCTCCACCGACGGAGGGGACGGAACTTCATTTTTCTCAACTTCTAAAACTCTTTTTGAAATCTTTTTGCAAATGTTTTTGATAGGATTGACATTGTACAAAGACGTGATAGAATACACATGAGAAAGCGTGGAGTTTTGAGTTGCATTTATGACGAGTTCTTCCTCATTGAAACGAAGAGTGATTTTCCTAGCATGCACATCGATAAGTGCTCTCGAGGTATCCAAAAATGATCGACCTAAAATTAGAGGAACTTTAGGATCGATGGGAATGTCAACAACAATAAAGTCTACGGGATAGTAGAACTTTCCAACTTTCACGAAGACGTCCTCGGCTACTCCACAAGCTAGAATCGTAGAATGATCGGCCATTTCGATTGACATTCTTGAAGGAGTGAGATTGGGAAGATTGAGTAATTTAAAAATCTCAAGAGGCATCAAATTAATACTAGCACCAAGATCGGACAAGGCGTAGCATTCTTCCATGTCTTGTATAGCACATGGGATTAAAAACTTGCCGGGATCACCGACTTTTTGAGGTATGCGGCTAAGAAAAACCGATGAACAAGTAGACGATTTTTGCAATTTTTCTTTGTTATTCAACATACTTTTGAAGTTCGCGGCAAATCGAGGCATCATGACTAAGGCGTCGGCAAAACTTATATTGAAATGCAAGTCACGAAACATTTTCATAAAAAGTTCAAATTGATAATTATTTCGTTCTTGTGCCTTTTCCTTGTCTCGTCTTGAAGGGTAAGGTAAGGGTGGTGTGGGTTGGGGCATAGGCATCGGCCTTGGAATCTCGGGTTCCACTATTGGTATTGGTTCAACCGTAGGTGTGGTTTGAGCGGTACTTCGTGGGCTTGGAATTTGCTCCTTTTCTACCACCACCTCGGGTTCTTTCTCTTTTTCCTTCTCCATAGAAGTACTTGGACGAGAAATGGGTTCTTTGAAAGTTTTACCACTACGAGTAGTAATAACCTTCAATTCTCCTTTCGGGTTCACGATGGTATCACTAGGAAGACCACCCGAAGAAGAGGGCTTACACATGATAGCTTCAAACATTTTTCCCATTCGGTCTTCAAACTTAGATTGACTAGCATCCGCTTTTAAGAACTCTTGCTTAATCTCATGTTGACCTTGCTCTATTTTTTGTTGATTTTGTTGGAGTCGTTGAATATTTCCTTCCATTTTATTAGCATGAGTCTTAAGTTCATTAGCAAGTTCGTTTTTAAGCTCGTTTTTCAACTCGGATCTTAAGCTAACCATTTCACGTTGCATATTGTCAAACTTAGCATCGTTTGCTTTAGCATAATTCAAAAACTCTCCTTGAAGATTTTTGGTGTGATCATTTTGAAAACCTTGAGTCGTAGTTTGAAAATCACGGTTTTGGTTTTGGTTTGAAATTTTCCCATTTCCACTTTGATAATTACCCTTGTTGTAATTACGTTGATTGCCTTGATAATTACCACCTTGATTGTTGTTTCGATAGTTATTAGCATTTTGATTTGGTGGAGCTTGATTTTGGCGGGAACCTTGGCCGTTTTGGTTATAAGTTCCCGTAGCTATATAAGCACTCGAAGTGTTACCATCTGCGGTAATGCACTCGGAAAGATCATGAGCTCCACCACACGACAAACAACTCTTAGAAACCGCTTTAACCAAAGTGGAATTCGAAGCTTCTTGAGCTTTCCAATGGGACATAAGAGTCGAAAACCTATCGAAAAACCGATTTTCCTCATTAGCTTCATCTTGCAAGGCATTAATGCTACGAGACGATGGTGACGATGATGAACCCAATTTGGTAACACTCGGTGTGTTACGAGGGCTATAAACCTTAGACCTATTTTCAATTATCACCAAAGCTTCCTCAACCGTTTTACACAAAAAATTACCACCCGCGGCGGCATTTAAATAATCTCTTTCATGATCATTAAGTCCATTGTAAAACGTGTCAATTTGGTGCAAGTCGGAAAAACCGTGATGAGGACATTCATGTAACATCTCCTTAAACCTATTCCAAGCCGTTGAAAAACTTTCATTTGATTCTTGTGAAAACTTTGAAATCTCATTTTTCAAATGCGTAGTCTTAGAGGGCGGAAAAAATTGGTTCACGAACTTTGAAACGAGATCCTTCCACGTCAATATAGAATTGGGTGGCTCTTTCTCTAACCAAATTTTAGCGGGCCCCGCTAAGGAATACGGAAAAAGCATCATCTTAATCGAGTCATTCGAGACATCCTTAAATTTGCAAGTGGCGGTTAGACGATTGAATTGGCGGATATGGTTGTGTGGATTGTCCTTCTCATCACCATGGAATTTGTTGTTTTGGATCATTGACAACAAACCCGTTTTCACCTCAAAATTCTCCGCAAGGATAGCGGGAATCACAATAGCTTCTCCATAACCCTCGGTGGGTGCTTGAAGTAACTCCATCATAGTTCGATTCGCCATGGTTGGTGCTTCTCGTACAATGGGTTCGTCAATAGGAGACTCCTCACTAGAATGAGTTGGAGTGGGAGTTTTGTTCTTTCGTTTACGTGCACGTTTTGCTTGATTACGAGTTAGCATAAACGTCACGTACAACGAGGGGACGAGCAAAGAAGATTCTTTTTGGTTTTTTTTTATTTTTCAATCTTTTTGTGGTTTTTGATTGTATTAACCTTTTTGGTATTTGTGGAATGTATTAGGTAGACACAAATCTACAAATCTCCTCCTTAATCAAATCTCTCGATTAAAGAAGCCTCAAGGAATGAAAACGATCACGTGAAGTGAACGCCTTCGATGACTTTAGAACGTTGGTGGAACACCAAATCGTTCAAGAGGGTTTAATCAAATGAAACCAAGAAAATATATATGATATGTAATAATACTTTGGGCGGCAAAACCCTCGATTAGCTCTCAAAATCAAATACTCACAAGCAAGCGGAGGAAACGAGGCGGCGCGAAGCACTTAAGAGCCTTTTTCCTTTAGGTCGTGAAATACAACCGCCTTATACCCACCTTATAGTTTGTATTTTTCAAAATCGAGCTTCACGAAAGTATTTATCTATTTTTGCCTTTTTTCTTTGGTTTGAGATTCGAATACAATGATTGGGTAATGACCTCCCAAGTCAAGGTTGTGATTTCTCACGTATTTGGAGTACTTGTGAATTTATTGTTCTACGTATACAATATAGTAATAGTATTCACACAAAAACCGAAAAACGATAATACGTATTAGTAGAGTGCTACTAATACAAATACTAATTATGGTTAGTATACAAAAACAACAATTGTTCAATCAAAACACAACACGCCTCCCCGGCAGCGGCGCTAAAATTGATGTAGTGTTTTTGCAACCCTTTAGGAAAAGAGAGCAAAAGTGGCAAGTATTAAGTGTCGGTTTAGGAAAACCGAGCACTAATAATGAATTGATTAATGTTTGTGATTATATTGAGAAAAAGAAAAGAGAAATGGGGTGAGAAGAGAATGACGGTTACGAAGACGGATCGAGCTAAGACGAAAAGGCGTTCACGTAAAACCGTAAAAAAACTACAAAATTAAAAATTTTAAACCTAAAAATTAATTAAAAGCTAAAAGTAAGTCTAAAATAATATAAATAAGAATAAAAATCCAATAAAAATATTTTAAAACCTTTTATTAATCAAATATTCAATTTTAAATGCTAATTAAAGCCCTAAAATTAAATATAATTAATCAAAATGTCCAAAATATGGTTTTATTGAACAAATAACTTACTTATATTATCTAGAGACTAAAAAGTATTTTTCTTAATTTTTAAATCACTAAAAACTATTTTTAAACTAAAATAATTATAAAAAATAATAAAATAATGCTAAAAATAATTTGACACTTTTAAAAATCCTAAATTACTCTAATGAACTGTAGAAAATTGAAAAAGTTTGAAAAATATAAAATTTTTCACTAAAAGACAAAAACAGTTTAAATTAAAACCCTAATTAAGCTAATTTGATTATAAAAAATAATTAAAAAGTGAACAGTAAAAACTTTTCAAGCCAAAAATCTTAAATTATTTTTCTGAATCTAACAAAATTTTTGAAATCTAATAATATTAATTTTTTACACTAAAGGACAAAAAACAGAAACTTAAAAGTAATTAAAAATGACTATTTAATCTAAAAAATATCAAATGAACAGTAATAAAATTTTTACTTAAACAGAAAAATCAGAAATAAAATTAGAAAAATAATGCAACAAGTTTGAAGACCTAATTCCCAATTAAGGGCACTAAAG
This sequence comes from Glebionis coronaria, assembly GCA_025667525.1. Taxonomy (NCBI): domain Eukaryota; kingdom Viridiplantae; phylum Streptophyta; class Magnoliopsida; order Asterales; family Asteraceae; genus Glebionis; species Glebionis coronaria. The sequence continues at coordinate 67,489,934 of CM046882.1, read as the reverse complement.
ACAAAAAATCAAAAAGACTGATAGTGACTTGTGACTGGATTTGTCTTGTAGCAAAGTAGTACTAACCAATGGACTATCAGTGGGAAATTTGTTCCCACTGCTAGTGTATTTTTTTGTTCAGTTGGGCAATAAGCTTAGGAAAGCTTATTGTGAGAGCTTTTCTTGGGCAAGAAGGCACCCCTATACTCAGTGGAGTATAGGGAGTCAATGTAAACACAAAAACACACAAACTCTTAGCAAGAGTCAAGCACAAAATGGCACAATATGTTACTGATTAAGCCCTTATAGGTCTGATGAACAGTTGACCAAATTACTTGCACAAAAACGGATTTCAAACCTCAATAACTTGCATACACATCCACCAAATAGCACATAAACAATACACAATCCTAGGGTGAACCAATATCTAACATTGATCAAGATTTAATGCACAAATTTTCATAAAACAGGCAGTAAAAGGACCTTGCTGTTTTATGTGCTATATTCCAATTTTTAACATGCAAACTTGATTTAAACTACACCCAACTGAAAACCAAGTATAATTATCACTTAATAACAACCTAAGGCATGTATTTGAGCAGATTTTAAGTCAAGAAAGCTTGTCACAAGCCTAGCTAAACCTTAATCCAAACACTCCTTTATAATCAGAAAATGAAATTTAACCAATCCAAGCTATCCTAAACTATACAAATCTGATCTATATCACCTCTAACATGCATTCAAACATCTATCATGCATAAACCAACCAATAACAGTCATTTGAACAATCTTTCACACAAATCTACAAATCACAAACTAGAAAACTGAAAATAAGGACACAAGGGCTTTACCTTGTGGGACCCACATCCAGGTCCCATAATGGCTGCTTTGCCATCTCCAAACAGACTCGGGTCTGTGCAGAACCTTGGATAACAAACAACAACTCCAAGTTCTCTCCTGCTAAGATCAACAGAATACAATAACCAAAGTTTCTGATTAATATTTTTTTTTCTTTCCTTTTAAAAACTTTCTGAAAACTCTCAAACTTTGAGATCACAACTTCCTGATTAAAACCTTTAAGCAGAAACAAAAACTTTCTCAACCTTCTTAAAACCTAAACTTTTGAAACTTGATACCACAAGAAAAATTGGAATCATAAACAAATATGAGATAATGGAACTCAGAATTTTTGCTCAAACAAAATACCAACTTTTAACAATAAAAAGGAATTACTTTTATCTTAAAACACCAACTTTTATAACTTAAAAAGGGATACAATGGTTTAGCAAAAAAACTGGAACAAAATGAAGGAGTCACAGGCGACTTCCTTTTATACATGAGCTAAGAATAATCTAGAACTAGGAATAAAATAATATAGAAAAGAGGGAAAACCCTAAACCCTAGATGTAAATTTCCAGTCTTGCCCTTTGTTTGAACTTGGTCAAGGATGATCATGTGATGCCAGTTGTTTGTGGACCAATCTGAGTCGTTCATCCAATCTTTGGGAGCAAGATATTGCACTAGAGACGTTGATTTGCTGTAAGATTCGTATTTTGCCCAAAATAGGGGAGCAGGGGAGCCACGTGGGGACCCACACAGGTCACGGGGTGCAAGTTTGAAGGTGGGGATGTGATGTGGATGGGATAAATTACCCATCTAGAAAGATGCAACAAAAACCCCTTTGATTATAAGTTAATTGTGCCTGGGAAAATTAGGGTTTATGTGGGTGATTAAGGTGAGTTTAATCCAGTTTGGGGGTTAATGTTTTTAAATAAGTGTTTGGAGGGAAGGTTAAAACGGGTTTGACTAATTGACCCAGTTTAATTAATAAACTGGTGGGTTGTGGGCTTGGGTTGGGTAAATGGGTAGGTTAAATGGGTAGGGTCGGGTAAATGGGTGGGTTTAGTGAGGTGTCAGTTTTGTATTGGTGGATGAGAGTTTCTTGTCTGGGCAGTAATGCCCCCCCAAGTTCCTTTTTTTCTTCATCTTGTAATAATCAGCAAACAAACTCCATTCCTTTGTAAACAACTTTACCAAAGTTGTCATTTTTGGCAAAACTTATTTTCAAACTTAAAACAAGGACTTAAGATGTAAATTCTTCATTCTCCAAGGACTGAACTTGTACAATCTTGATATTTTAGGGACCCACAAGTAATTTTGAGGATTTACAGGGGTATAAAATGACAAGCCTTCTAAAGTTGAGGGACCATTCTTGCCAATCTTCAATTCTTCAAGGACCATTTTGGAAAATCATGATTCGGGTCCGGTTCATTGTGCGGCTTCGTTTCCCGTGTTCGTTTTTGATTGATTCTTGTGATCTTTTGCCATTTCCTCAATATCCGTACCTAAAATACACAAGCAACAAACACGAGCATATATTTGGCATTTTTAATGATATTTAATACATTTTAAGCCCAATTTGGACGATGAGACTATGTATAAAAGCAGTCTCATCAATGGGAACCTTTAAAAATTCATCACTGTAATATGCAGATGCTTGCTGAAATGGAGATGCACTTGGAGGAGTGCTTACATGTTGTGAACAGCTTAGATGAAGAACTTCATTATACCGGTAAGTGACAACTTGAGGTGAGAGTGCTTGATGGGTTAGATGTGATTGATAACCTTGAGTTGATGAATATGGATTCATGTAAGATGGTGAAGCTTGATACGATGATTGATGATGAGAACTTACTGGTTGTGGTAGAATAGAATATTGTGGGTAGCTTAGGGTTTGATACATTGACTTCTACTATGATTGCTACCCAGTTGAGTAAAGAGAATTGTTGTACAAAGGCACTTGTTGATGTGCAATTAACGCAATTGGTTCATGATAAGTCGGTTGTGACATTCGAGAAAGTGTCACATGCTTTTCGTGTTGTGCCAAGTATGAATAGAGTTGATCCATGTTGGTTATATGCAAATCCCTTACCAACTTAACATCAGTGACAAAACGACTCCATTCTGGGGTTAAGGTATTCAAGAACTTAGTGTTGATCTGAAATTTCTCAATCTTCATGTAGTGAATGTTCAAATCTTTAAGCAAAGTGGAAAATCTCCAATAAAAATCATGAAGTGTCTCCCCTGGGATGTAGGTAAACCTATCAAATAGGTCATATAATTCACGTTCTTGTTTCTTCAATGAAGTACCTTGCAGCAATACCGTAAGTCGTTCCCATAATTTCTTTGCTTTCTCATGATGACTTACTAATCTATGAATATCGGGTGGAAGTGCTTGAAGAATTGCATTGGTAGTCTTTGAATCAATTTCAGCGAGAGCTTGATTTGCTGGAGTCAAGTAAAAATTGTTCTTGATCGAGTCACACCATCTTTAGTAATTGTGCCCCAATCAAGTGATCATTGTTCCAATGACTTGAGCATAAGCCTCCCATTAGTTCTACCCAGCAGGTATAACTTCATACGACTCTGCCAAGACTCGAATAATTCTTTGATAAGTAAAGGAGGACGGGTATCGGTACCCGATATCATTGATAAGTTTGAAAGCAACGACATTGTCGATATTGATGAATGAGGATTCATCTTAAATCACTCTGTTGAAAGATTACCTTGTGATCGAGCAATGAAATAAATTTGTTGTGTTTGTTGTTGAAGAAGCAACACGGAGTTTTACTAGTCGTGGAGAAACCGAGAAATAAATTCGCGGGATTTTACAAACCACCGATTAAACCGTAAATATTCCTAAGTTCGTGTTTTGTTGTTGAAATCTTCTAAAAATTGCTAAGTGCTTAATCTCGCAAAAAATCCAATTCACAATATTGAAAGATATATTCTCGCAATATTTTGAAACTTCTAATTTTGCAATATTTGAACTTCAAAATTCGCAATATTTTATGACCATGATCTCGCAATAAGTCTTAAAGCTTGATCTCGCAATATCTATGAAAAACTAATCTCGCAGTATTCCTTAAACCTTGATTGCGCAATACTAATCTCGCAATAAAGGAATACGTGATCTCGCAATAAATCAACTTGGGATCTCGCAATAAATTTTTGAAGGTGATCTCGCAATATATTATGAACTAGATCTCACTATATTTTTCGGCCTAATCTCGCAATAAATTGAAACCTGATCTCGCAATACCCAATTTCGCAAAAATGCTAATCTCGCAAAAACACTATATGATCTCGCAAAAAGCCAATTTCGTAAAAATTAGGGTTTATAATTTCGTAATAACGTTGTTTTTCGAGATTTTTCACCAAAATTGAGCCAAACGGCAATTTTTTTGTTGTGTTTTTGACCAAAACAAAAAACCCAAATCACTACCACAATTGTGTAGATGATTTCTAGAAAGATTTAGACCACTAAAACACGAATTTTTTTGAAACTCGGGTTGTTGATCCTTAAGAAGTCACGAACTAGAATAAAACACTAAACAAAAACAAACCACAACTCTATTTCACCTCATGGCTCTTGATACCAATTGTAGAATGTTGGTAATCAATAACCTAGATTGAGGTTGATGTTTCTAGAGAGAGAAAGTAGAGAGAAACTATGTATAATATTAAGTGAAAATGAGAAACGACCAACACCCTCTCCATCAAAGGAGCGGGTTTATATACCCAAATCCAAAGTGGACTTGGGCCTCTGGCCCATGGACAAGCCCATGTGTCCGGTTAAAGTAACAAACTTTCTAACTACGAGCTAGTAACGTTTAATGATATCGTTGGAGTGACCAATCCTTCTAATATACGTTAAAAACGTATTCCCAACAGTCACTTTTATTCTAATACCTTAAAACCAGGGACGAAACTATTTGGAAATTGCGGGGGCTGGCGCCCCCTATGGCTCGCAAAAAAAAATTAGACTTTAGTGTTAATTTTTTAGGACCATTTTATTAAAATGAATCCTATTGTAAAATCGAATTGCCCCCTATTTGAAAATAAAACAATGTAAAAACTTTCAAATTAACACCTAAAAGTAAAAAACAATGTAAAAACCTTATATTTGTATCATTACTTTGATGTATACAAAGACTTGTCGAAAAAATATTTTTTTGCCCCTCTTTCGCCAACTTTCTGGTTCCGCCACAAACAATCTCGATATTATGAGAGGCCAATATTATCATAAACATATGTTAAGTGGTGAGATTTTTATGATTAGTTGTTGCTTTTGGTTGTTGCTTTTGGTTGTAATAATCAACCCACACATCCAGATTCAAAAAATAATGGCGACATCAATAAAAAGAAATTGAAGTCGTTTGGTGCACCATCATCTGCCATGCCATTCATATGCAAGTATAGATTTTTTTTCTTCTAATTTTTAAATATTATTAACTCAATTAAGGTTTCAATTACAAGGGGTTTTTTTATTTGAATGTTTTTTTTAAATTATGTTGATTATTGATTAAACTAGGGTTTGAATTAAAAGTTGTGTTTTTTAATTAATGACGATAAACTTTGGGGGTTTTTTATTTTGATTGTTTTGTTTTGATGTGACTTAAGGTTTAACATGAATTTTGTTTATTTTTGTTGATATTCTCATGAAGGGGGATGGAGTGGATTCGGGTTATTAGAGCCTCTGACAAAAAAATACATAAATGCTTTTCCTCATGCTCAAATGGCTGCAAATGTTGTTTTCCGATTATTGGCATATCGATTAATGGACATATTTTTGGCACTACTTGTAAAGTAATCGACATTCTTTTGGCACTAGTAATAAATTAATGAGTGATACGTAAAAAAATCAGACAAAAGCATTAAAACTTAACAAAACGTAAAAATACTGATGCAAACGTAAAAAATCGGACAAAAATGTAAACATTCTGAAAAAAAACATAAAATTATTGATGAAAATATAAATATACTGACGAAACGTAAAATTAGTAATTGACATGAAAAAAAGTCTAAGTTTAAAACTAGTGTGAAAACGTGTGCATTAATTTACAACTATGCCAAAAAGTAATTAAATTTTCAAAAGTTCAATTTTATAAAGTGAAAAACTTTTGTAATTGATCAACTTCAGCCTCTAAGAAAATGGTAAAATTTTGACCATAATGCATGTTTAATTTGTCCATTAAAAAGTATATATGCTTAGGTGTAAGAATATTGCTGAACATGTACATGCGTATACAAAAACGTTAATATATTAGTCCAACGATCAATACTTGTGGCTGTCCTTTACTTTTTAGCATGAAGGAACGACAGGTTCAACGGAAACCTAAAAGCATCGAAATTTTCACGTAAATTTGTTATTAGCATCGTGCCAGATCACGTAATGACTAATATTATAAATCGCTTGTCGATTAGGGATTAGCAAAAGAACTAAAGAATCGGATTGGAATCGAGAATTGGACCGGAACCGCGAAGAACCGAACCAGAACCAGAACCGCTGGATTCAGTTCCAGTTCTTGTTTTTGAGATTTTTTGGTTCTTGGTTCGATTCAGTTCAGTTTCACCGGTTCTCGGTTCCAGAACCAAAGACCCGATAATTATAAAAATATTATAACTTTTTTTTATATACCATACTCAAAAGCTAATATCATAGGTAATATAAAAAAACATACCTACTCTCAGAAAAACTAAACCGAACATCTTAAACTCTAATTTTAATATGTTGAAACACAAACAACTATCATTATCAAATCAATAGAACTAAGTTTTATGTTGGTTTTTTATTTGCATTCAATGTATGTCTTCTCAATATTAATGAAATATGTATGTCTTGTTAGTATATAATTACTAATCACTAGATTTTATAATATAAAAATTGTTTCTTATGTTATAATTGTTGATATGGCACGTTCAATAAGTTTGAATAATTTGTGAGTTCTTTATTTTACTTTGTAATAAAAAGGTTTATATAATATGACTAGACATGCCAAATACATTCATTTTGTAAACATAATGTTAAATGATTAGCAATCTATATCTTTATTTTGATTTGATTTTTAGGGTGATACAAATTCAACCGATATTGAGCCAGATAACTTTGATTCAAATTTTGGTAAAAGAAAAGTAGTAAACTTGTGAAATTATATGATGTTTATTTATTTGATCCTATACTTAGTTGTTAAATGTTATTGCTTTTCACGTAAATAGTTATAAATACTTCTTCTTCTTCTTCTGAAAATTGGTCCCTATACGGGTAGAACCACAGAATCGGAACCGGAACTGGAACCAGAACCGGAACCAAAAAATATATTTGGTTCGGTTCTCGGTTCTTATTTTCCTGAAAATTTCGATTCTCGGTTTTATCAGTTCCAGTTTCAGTTCCACCGAATATAGATCCACGCTCATCCCTATTGCCGATACAAGATGCGGTGAAACTAAAACTTCTATCTTGTCGAAAAACTGGAGGCTTAAGTGGGACTTATATGCTTAGGAAGTCGTATTTGATAAGAATTTCTTTAATTATTTACCCAATGAATATGGTTGGGATTTGGGAACATACAAGACTTCTCCATAATCGGAAAGGCCTCATAGCAAAGTTTGTGTTGTACATACCTGAAAGGCAAAAATATAAAGGTTTGGTCATTAGTTTCAAGTTTCAACACAACTATAGAAACTCAGAATGAGTTGCATCAGGAATCCCCCTAGCTATCATAGTTGTTAAGTGCAAGTCTGACTCTTCGTTCTTACAAGTCAAATCAAACTATACCAACAAAAGTGTCGCTCGTAGTTTAGCTAGTGTACACCCCCTGAAGCGGAGCGCAACTGGTGACTTGGTAAAAAACTCGTTTCGAGTCGACTAGATATAGAATTCGTACGACTTGGAGTAAACACGGAAAGAAACTTACATTATGGAATAAACACTTTCAGGTCACATTATGTTCTATCAAATTTGTTGTTTTTTGAAGAGCAACATCTACGAAACTTATATTGTGAATTATAAACACTTTCAACCATGTAAAACAATCAACGAACTATATCACCATTGAACTATTTTAACTGCCTCTTAGTTGCTTATATCACTCAAGCAAGGTAAAGAAACTCTGAGACATGTGAAAGTTTATGGACTTAAAATTAATAGTCGTGAGATAGGATCGAACTCGGGATCACGGGATTGCACACATAACGTAAAGAGTTAATTTATTTATTAAATATATTTTATATATATTTATTAAATCAAACCAAAGCTTAACTAACGATCGTTGATAAATAAAAGTTAAGTTATAACGACCGTTAAGGAATTAAATAGAAGCTAAAAGAAGGAAAACGGAAAAGTTCCGGAAGCCCTAAATTGGGCTTATGGGGCGTCGGCCTTAGGAAGAAAAAAGGAAGGGGGAAAAGATTTTCTTTCCTAATTGGTGTTTTACTTGGAGAACAAGTTTTGTCTAGCCTATATAAACACTTAAAAGCCTTCATAATTTTTCACCCATCTTTCTCTTCTCTTTGTTTTGATCGCCGGCCATAGCTACCCATATTAGGGTTTCGATTGGTTTTCGATCTTGTCTATTTTTATCTAGTTCTAGCCCCTCTCTAGGGTTGTTGGGTAGATACTCCATAAGCGTTGAAGCTCGGTTTGCTCGTGCTAGACTCACGGTTAACTCGTTGTATTACGTGTGTACAAGAGCGTGATATAATCTTCCTTTAGATTATATTCTTGGTGGTGTTCGTGATAAACCCTGGTTGCCGTTCGTTCCGTCGTCTTGTGGATCTTGCTAGGATAAAGGTATGTAACCCTAATCTTGATTAATATAATTGTGTTAAATTAATGATCTTGTTAATCGCTTCCGCTATGCGTTCTTTGATCCATATTAGGGTTTTAAATAATTGTTATGAACTATATAAACCAACAGTGGCATCGAGAGCCGTTTTAACATGATTATAATTATCAAGATCTAAAGTTTTTTAACTAATATTGATTTGTGTTAAAAATTACATGTTGTTTTTTAGGTTTTATGAAAAATTAGGGTTTTGTTTTTTATTATTAATAAAATCGACTTATGTCGAATTTTTTATAAAAAATTTTTTTTTTGTAAACCCTAAAATTACATGGTAATTGACTTTAGATGTTTTGCATGAATTAATTGTTATGTCATGTGTGGTTACGATCCGTAGTTTTTTAATTGTTAAGAGAATGTGGGAGATCCGTAATGAACGTGCATGTTTTTTACGGATCATATAATTTTGATTGCTATTTGCTTTATTTGATTCAAAGTTTTAAAATTAGGGAAGACTTTTTATGTTTATAAAAACCCTAGATTTGATGTTCTTTGAATAAATTGGTTTGCATGTGGCTATTTGATTTAGTTTTTTTTTGTACTACTTGTTTTCATACGTTTTTTTATTGTATGTTGTAAACAAGGGTAATTTTTTCCAAGAAAAATAATATGGACTAAATCTTATCAAAATTAATGAATTGTTTTGAGATGTAAAATACATATGATTTGCGTTGATTAGAATTGCAATAGCAACTTAACGGCCTACTCAATTTTGGCAAACTATAAAGTGGGTATAACGCACCGCTGGTCATGGACCCGGTTAAGGAAGGAGGTGCTATGCTTTTACGCTGACCAAATTCCCGGCTCGCCTGTGCGTCAAAAATTGGAATTACCTACGGTTGTTATTGGTACAATTCTTTAAGGTTGATTTAACTACATTAATTCACATCCGAAACACAATGAATAAAGTTATTGCTTTGTGCTATAACTAACGTTCTAGAAAAAGTACGATGTGAATTTAGTTGTGTGTAGAATCTTTAATTGGTTTAACCAATACCTCAACTTGCAAGTATATGATAGACTTTTAGTCTCACCAAAAAGTTTACTAAACGTTTTATTAAACTTATGATATGGAGATGTATGCATGCTTCTCCGTACATGATTTTGACACCAAAATCTATACCCTAAATTTAAGTCATATGCTCTCTAATTGACGAACACTTGAAGTTATAATTGTCGTCATATAAGATATCGGACGATGTTGTAATGGAGAGAAAACTTCATGACTGAATAAGATTGCACATGAAGGTTTTACGTTCTTTAGATTAGTCGACTTAATTAAGTTACTCAGTGAGAACTGGAAACTTAAGGCATAAAGTAGGGATAAAACATGTTTACAATGCAAATGATTTTGGCAATGTAAATCCCTAACATATCTAGAAATTGCAATTTGATTTAGGCAATTATTGTTCGACAAGTTACTATGTTGAATACATTTGTCACTAGCAGATCAACTGATGTGATGAATCTATGTCAATATGGGTTCTAGTTTTTCAAGGAAAATACTATGGTTTTATTACCGGGGTAATTTTATTTTCTTGAATTGTATTATCGAAAATACTAATGTTTGAACTTATTTCTGTAGAAATGGCTCAACCCGAATGTAATCTGACAATAAGCTCGGCGTTCAAAGCTTTCTTTGAACGGCCTGAACTTACTGGCCCGAATTTCAATGATTGGTACCGCTCACTAAGAATTGTTCTGAGAGCAGCGGGTACTATCAATATCTTGGAAACTCCTTTTCCGGAGGATCTTGCTGAAGGAGCATCTGATGCGGAAAGGCTTCAACACGCTGCTAACGTTAAGAAGCACCATGAGGTGGCTGCTGTAATGTTAGGGAGAATGGCTCCATCACTTCAAAGGAAGTATGAGCTATTTCCTCCTAAGCAAATGCTTGATGAACTCAAGGCAGTGTATGAAACGCCACAAGCTGTAGAGATCTATGATCTAGTTTATGCTCTACATAGCTGCAAGCAAGCTCCTGGAAAGTCCGTAAGTGCACATTACATGGAGATGAGGGGTTATATGGAACAACTCATCGCACTAGGACAACCCTTCGATCATAATATGGCTATTAACTTGATCAATAGGTCCCTTAATAAGGACTTTGGTGATTTTGTTCGTAACTATAATATGCATTGCACGGGGAAGACAGTGAATGATTTGCATGCAATGCTCATTGACTTCGAAAAGGGTTTGAAAGATAAGGCATCCACTGCTACGCCTCAAGTACTTTATGTACAAAAGGGTAGAGTGTCTAAACCTAAACCGCAAGGGAATAAGAAGCAGAAAGGCAAAGGCAAGGCTGATAAGAGCAAGCAAGTTGCGACTACATCTAAGCCGAAGCAGAACTTTGCTAAGAAATCTCAGAAAGATGAGACTTGCCACTACTGCAAGATGACTGGACACTGGAAGAGGAATTGTTCTCTCTATCTCCATGAAATGGCAGAACACAAGAAGAAGGCTGAGCAAGTTGCTGCAGCACCATCTTCAGGTAACTTATTTATGATAGAGTTATTTAATCTTTCATACAAATCAAACTCCTGGGTATATGATACGGGATGTGGTATTAACATTTGTAATACCCTGCAGGGATTTGAGTTGAAGAGGAGACTATCCTATGGGAAACAATCTCTGCAAGTGGGCAATGGCGCACAAGCACCGGTTGAAGCTATAGGAATATTTAAATTAGTTTTACCTTCGGGTTTAGTACTGTTTTTAAATAATTGTCATTATGCACCTACAATTGTTAGGGGTGTTATTTCCTTTTCTTGTATGTTGGATCTTGGATTTACTCACACAATTGATAATAATAGAATTTCTGTTTTCAAAGATGGTCTATTCTATTTTGATGCAATTTCTGTGAATGGTGTTTTTGAAATTAACATGCATGATGAAAATTCCAAGAGAAAAAATAATTCTGTTTTTAGCATGAATAAGAAGAGAAAGTTAGACAAGAACTCTTCTTATCTTTGGCATTGTAGGCTTGCCCATATTGGGAAGACTCGCATACAAAAGCTGCAACGTGATGGGCTTTTGGAAAGTATCAATGATGAATCATTTGATAAATGTGAATCTTGTATCTCTGGAAAGATGACCAAGAAACCTTTTAATAGCAATATTGAAAGGGCTACTGAACTACTTGGTTTGATACATACTGATGTGTGTGGACCACTTAGACATGTGTCAAGGAAAGGTGCTAGCTACTTCTTAACGTTTACGGATGATTATAGCCGTTATGGTTGTGTTTATTTACTTAAGCATAAACATGAGGTATTTGAAACATTCAAGACGTTTAAAGCCGAAGTAGAGTTACAACTAGGAAAGAAGATTAAAGCTCTTCGTTCTGACCGTGGTGGTGAATATTTAAGTCAAGAGTTTAAAGATTATTTGAGTAAGAATGGAATTGTTCAGAAACTTACTTCTCCGTATACTCCACAACAAAATGGTGTGTCCGAAAGGAGAAATCGTACATTATTGGATATGGTACGATCTATGTTTAATCTTACAACTTTACCATTATCTTTTTGGGATTATGCTCTTGAATCTGCTGTTCGTATTCTTAATATGGTTCCCACAAAGAAGGTAGATAAGACACCATATGAACTATGGCATGGCAAGAAGCCATATTTGTCTTATTTAAAAGTCTGGGGTTGTGAGGCGTATGTGAAACGTGACTCTGGAGATAAACTTCAACAACGCTCAGTGAAATGTATCTTTGTAGGTTACCCTAAGGAAACTATGGGTTACTACTTCTATTATCCGGCTGAGAACAAAGTAGTTGTGGCTTGGTATGGAGACTTCCTTGAAAATGATCTTGTAAATCAAGAATTCAGTGGGAGAAATTATGATCTTGAAGAAATTCAAGAAGATACATTGCCTTCTGAAAATACTAGCGATGAAATTCCTGTAGAACCAGAAAGTCTGAGTGTTCCACCAGAATTAATTCCTCCACGTAGGTCTCAAAGGACTATACGTGCGCCGGATAAACTATGTCTTTACATAGAGGATGATGAGGAGGAAGTAGGGGATCTTGGTGAACCTGCTAACTATCGATCCGCAATGTCTGATCCAGAAAAGTCAAAATGGATAGTTGCGATGAATGAGGAAATGAAATCCATGGAAATCAATGATGTTTGGATTCTTGTAGACGCACCTAAAAATGCTAAAGTAGTGAAAAATAGGTGGATCTATAAGAAGAAAACTGACATGGATGGTGATGTACAATCCTATAAAGCACGTTTAGTGGCTAAAGGTTTTACTCAAACTTTTGGCATAGACTACGAGGAGGCATTTTCTCCTGTAGCAGACTTACGAGCTATTAGGATTCTCATAGCTATAGCAGCATACTATGACTATGAGATATGGCAAATGGATGTTAAAACTGCCTTCTTGAACGGTCGCTTAGATGAAGATATCTATATGCAACAACCAGAAGGGTACGTTGATCCTAAATATCCAAAGCGCGTGTGCAAACTTCAAAGATCTATTTATGGTTTGAAGCAAGCATCACGTCAATGGAATAAGCGATTTGATGAAGAAATCAAAAAGTTCGGATTTATTCAAAATCGTGATGAGCCATGTGTATACCGCAAAGCTAGTGGGAGTAATGTAGTGTTCCTAATTCTTTATGTCGATGACATATTGATCATGGGAAGTAACATTCCAAGACTTAAGGAAGTTAAGGATTATCTTGGTAAATGTTTTTCTATGAAAGATTTGGGAGATGCTGCATATATTCTGGGAATTAAAATCTATCGAGATAGGAGTAGACGGTTAATTGGTCTTAGTCAAGATGCTTATATTGATAAGATATTGAAGAAATACAACATGCATAACTCCAAGAAAGGTTTCTTGCCGATGGAGGTTAAGCATGAGTTAAGTCATGAGAAAGATGCATCATCACCTGAAGAGGTGGCTTACATGAAGAAGGTGCCTTATGCTTCGGCAGTAGGATCTATTATGTATGCTGTAAGATGCACAAGGCCTGATGTGGCGTTTGCTCAGAACTTGGTCAGTAGATACCAGCAGAATCCAGGAAAGTTCCACTGGACTGCTGTTAAACATATTCTAAAGTATTTGAGGAGTACGAAAGATATGTTTTTGGTATTCGGGGGTAAACCAGACACAGAACTGAATGTAACAGGGTTCTGTGATGCGTCCTGGCAATGTGATAAAGACGATACGAAGTCTCAGACGGGTTACGTGTTTGTCATCAATGGAGGAGCAGTTGACTGGAAGAGCAGTAAGCAGAAAACCATTGCTATGCATGCGACTCAATCTGAGTACATGGCCGCTTCAGAAGCTGCAATGGAAGCTGTTTGGATTAGGAAGTTTATTGGAGATCTTGGAGTGATGCCTTCAATTAAAGAACCTATTGATATATATTGCGACAATTCTGCGGCAATAATATTCGCCAATGACCCTGGAGTCATGAAGGGCGCCAGACACTTTAAACGTAGATATCACTACGTTCGAGAACAAGTGGAAGCTCGAGAAATAAAATTAATAAAAGTTCACACAGATGATAACGTAGCTGATCCTTTTACTAAGGCTTTATCTAGGCCAAAGGTAGTTAAGCATGCCAAGGCAATTGGGCTGCAACTAGCTAGCGAATTCATGCAATAAATCTGTTGATTAGTATTTGGATAAAGGATGTAAGACATTATTAAATTGATGAAATAAAGATTGGGTTTCGTTTATTTTTCTGTTATTTAATTTTGTATCCTATTTTACATGTTTTAATCCATGAGCATTTTGATGTTTCTAAATGTCCGTTGTCGATTAATAATATGGGAGTATTATTAAACTAAGACAATTCAAAATAGTGACAGAGTATACTTGAAAGTATATTGGTCAATTTTGGATGATATTTGATGGATCAAATATTGGACTTATCCCAACTATATGATTTTACTTTATGGATCTTTGTCATTAAGTAAAACATAAATAGTTATCCTTAGACCTGAGATACCAGAAAACTGCATTGAATGTAGTGCATTTCTGTAAGATAACCTAACACTAAACGTAACTGGTAGTCATAAGGGTTATTTTCAGAAGTGTTGCGAAGTTCATGTGTTTTGCTTGTAGTCGAAATGGGATTCGTTTCCTTCAAAATTATTTTGAAGTATAAATACAGCTGGGCCCCTCGGGGAAGTAGTAAGATGTTTGTGTGGCCACACCCAAATGTGTTTTGGTAATCTTGCTATATCCGTAAACGAGAAACAGAATAGTTAATGAAGGAATGACTTAGATCCATATCCTTATTAACGATGTATTTGAAATGAAAGGATAATAATAATGATGTAATCATTAAAAGGTTCTTGTCCAGGAGACCTTACCCGGTTTGTACTAGTGACATTGCTAGTGTAACTAGACGCTAGTCAATGTGATCACGATATTAGAATTTTGTCCAAGTGGGAACTGAAAGTTTATGGACTTAAAATTAATAGTCGTGAGATAGGATCGAACTCGGGATCACGGGATTGCACACATAACGTAAAGAGTTAATTTATTTATTAAATATATTTTATATATATTTATTAAATCAAACCAAAGCTTAACTAACGATCGTTGATAAATAAAAGTTAAGTTATAACGACCGTTAAGGAATTAAATAGAAGCTAAAAGAAGGAAAACGGAAAAGTTCTGGAAGCCCTAAATTGGGCTTATGGGGCGTCGGCCTTAGGAAGAAAAAAGGAAGGGGGAAAAGATTTTCTTTCCTAATTGGTGTTTTACTTGGAGAACAAGTTTTGTCTAGCCTATATAAACACCTAAAAGCCTTCATAATTTTTCACCCATCTTTCTCTTCTCTTTGTTTTGATCGCCGGCCATAGCTACCCATATTAGGGTTTCGGTTGGTTTTCGATCTTGTCTATTTTTATCTAGTTCTAGCCCCTCTCTAGGGTTGTTGGGTAGATACTCCATAAGCGTTGAAGCTCGGTTTGCTCGTGCTAGACTCACGGTTAACTCGTTGTATTACGTGTGTACAAGAGCGTGATATAATCTTCCTTTAGATTATATTCTTGGTGGTGTTCGTGATAAACCCTGGTTGCCGTTCGTTCCGTCGTCTTGTGGATCTTGCTAGGATAAAGGTATGTAACCCTAATCTTGATTAATATAATTGTGTTAAATTAATGATCTTGTTAATCGCTTCCGCTATGCGTTCTTTGATCCATATTAGGGTTTTAAATAATTGTTATGAACTATATAAACCAACAACATGGACCACAAATTAGCCGACCCACAAATTAGTCAACTTCAAATAGTTTAGAATGTAAAGACGTAAGGCTCCTTAATGGGTTTGACTACTCAAAAGAATGTCCGCATTTATGCAATTATTCGGTCGTATTTAGTACGAGTGTACTCCTTATGGACTAAGCATAAATGATACAAACGACTACGACATGACTACCCAAATAATAGTAAGATCAAAGAGGAAAGTGGCAAACCTGCTGCGAGATGAGACTGGAATTTGATATTCAGATATGTGTGGGCAGAGTACGTAGATCATTCTTCGTCTTTGTTTCTGGCTCTTATACATCTTTCAGTGGTCATTATTTAGTACTTTGTGAGTAAAATAACATCTAATATCTTGTTGATTTGAACACGGGATGTACTTTGTGCCTAACTTTGAGACACGATATCTCATTCACATCACCTTCATTTTGGACACATAAAGGCTTATTGCGAAGCTCTCTTCAAGGAGAACGCGAACCTATAAGTATCACTAATATATATACATATACATAATTGTGTCCAAAGTTGGTTAAAAATTATTTTGATAACAATATTTTCCAACAACCACATTCTTCTGAAAAGCGTTCCTAGATCTTGTCTCTGGCATGATATCTTCAACTCGTGGATTTGACAACTCATGCTCCAGCACTTGTCTAGAGACCGGTGGCTCCAAGCCCAAAACTTCATAAAAATACAAGCAGATCTCATAGGTATACACAAAATGAAATAGCAACTTCAGGCATAGAACTAAAAAACATCATTTTCCTCTAATAAATTTGAAAACCAGCAGGTGTTGGAATGGGCTGACCTTGTGGGTTTTATAAGGGATAATAATGGTTGAAAAATTCCGGTATGGGCAATAATGGCAGGTCTTGCTCCTAAAACCAAGCTGTTAAAAGATGGGAAATTGATGGAGGAACATAAATATAAACTGGTTATTTAGTTTAGTTTGTGGTATCTTTTATTTAGTAATCTTATTTTGTGTTTTTTAAGAATAATAACTTTATCTATTTTCTCAAGTTTAGTTTTCCTATAAATTTAGGACTTAAGTTTATTGTATTGAATGATTATGAAGTTATGAATAAAAAAACAGACTTTTAGTTTTTGTTAATTGACTTGAATCCAGGTTAGGGTTTATTGTTCAATTTTCTCATAATAATCGGGTATTCGTTGAATCAACGATTGTTGGAGTTTACCTGATTATCGGTATTCTTATTGAATCAACGATAGTTGGAAGGATTGTGTCTGGCATTCTTTAGAATCAACAGATTCAATTATTTATCTTGTTCTTTCGCTACATCAGTTGGTATCAAGAGCCGAAATTCCAGATTAAGATGTTAGAATATCCATTTTTTTTAGAGTGATGGTTATCTTCTGATGAATGGGAAGATTATGGTGCGGCTAGTAGTGATGATTATGATGGACCTCCTATATTTGATGAATATGAAGAAGAACCGATGCTAGTTTATGATACAGATATTGAAGATGTCATTGAGAAAAAAGAAGGATTTACGGAAAAAAAGTTGGAGAAGAAGACAACAATGAAGACATTGTAGTTGTGACTACTAATCTTTGTTATACAATTATCCAAACTACCATGGTCAATACATTGGGTTTTGATAGGTGTGTAAGCACCCATCTT
Organism: Glebionis coronaria; assembly: GCA_025667525.1. Classification (NCBI taxonomy): domain Eukaryota; kingdom Viridiplantae; phylum Streptophyta; class Magnoliopsida; order Asterales; family Asteraceae; genus Glebionis; species Glebionis coronaria. Next base: position 67,472,390 of record CM046882.1, on the reverse strand, counting down.
TTCTACCACTTAATTACAATAATAACCGGACCAAAACGTGTATTTTATGTCTTTTATGTCGGAATTATGCGTGGTTTGTGTTTTTGTTGTGATTTAGGACGAAAAGGTGAAAAGTGGAGAAAACACGGGAATTCACGGGCATTTACGGAATTTTATTGAAGAAAAAGATGAAAGACGAAGTCAAGAAGTCAAGAGTGCAAAAAGAACGGAAGTCCAAGACCAATTCTGAAGATTTATCGAAGAAATAGTCAAAAGACGGAAGTTTATCAAAAGCCGAAGAACTCAAGTCTATTTTATTGAAGAATTTAAAGACGAGTTCAAAGAAATCCCGAAGCCAAAAGTCCCTTAAGTCCAAGTTTAAATAAGATTAGAAGAAAAAGACTAAGTATGCAATTAATGAAGATTAAAAGAAGAAGGGACTTAATGACGCAATTAAGAGAAAAGGAAAGAGGGGAGGAAGCTTCCTTAATCCTCCCCTATAAATAGTCATTAGGATTTACATTTCATTCTTGTTGGCTAAGTGTGACAATTAGCTCTTCCACCATTTACTTACCTTGTCATTTAATTTCTTGTCAAATTTAAATACCTTGTCTTGCACCTTAAATTCGTTTAATTTCAAGTAAGTTTTCATTTAATTCTTGTCAATCTTTACTTTATCTTGTCAATCTCTTATCTACCTTTCTTAATCTTTGATTTATGTGTTTATGTTTATGTTCATATTCATGCTATTATTTTGATCCAAATGGGTTTTTGATTATTGTGGTTAAAGTTGTTAGATTTCTTGATTTAAATTGTTTGTTTATGATTATTAAATGTTTTGTTATTAGTTTAGCTTATTCGTTTGTTTGATCTTGGTTGATTTGTGGTTAGATTCGTGGTTTCTGTGATCCCTTGTTCTTCGGGGGAGTTTGTTTGTGTTTCTGATCTTCCCAGGAAAACTTCCGAACCAAGAAGGAGGGAAAGCTTTCATTCGGAACTTCAAAGTTCCGAGTCAAGGGTTTCATCCGGAAGATTTTAGGATCAGCAAAACTTCCGAGTCAAGCTTGTTCATCCGGAACATTCAAAGTTCTGGACGAAGGGAAACTTCCGACTCAAGCTCTGTTCATTCGGAACTTAAAAGTTCCGGATCAATTTACTTCATTCGGAACTTTAAAAGTTCCGAATCAAGGAGACTCATTCGGAACTCAAAAGTTCCGAATCAAGGGGCTTCATTCGGAACTCAAAAGTTCCGAACCAACTTCCGGATCAAGGGCAAGTTCCGGATCAGAAGGCTTCATTCGGAAGTCTGAAACTTCCGAATCAAGGAGGCTTCATTCGGAATCTTCCGAATCAAGGATTGATCAAAAGTTCTGAATCAAGGCAAGATTGAGAAGTTCCGAATCAGTTAAGTTCCGAACGAAGGATTGTTTTGGATAAGTGACATATTCAGATCAATTTGTTCCGGATCAAGGATTTTAGTAATATTCCGAGCGAAGAAGAATCATTCCAACCGAAGGTGACATTCCGGACGAGTGATTGTTCCAAACGAAGGATTATTCCGAATGAGCTGTATTCAGGTTCTTATTAGTTTTTGTCTTTGATTTTTATTTTCAAGCTTTATTTTTTTCCCGCATTTATTTTAATTGCACTTTAAGTTTATTTGCCTTAGTTAAATTTTAGTCTTGCCTTAGTTTAAGTTTTAGTTGCGTTTTAAGATTTGCCTTAGTTAGATTTAAGTTTACGTCTTTACTTTAGTGCCCTTTAATTTCAGTCAAGTTTTTAAATACTTGCACCTTTACTTTAATTAGACTTAGATTTACTTTAAGATCACTTTTACTTTAATTGTTCTGCACCCTTTATTTTAAACACTACGGCGACACATCTTTGTTTCACCAAAATAAAACTGAGTCACACATTAAACACAAGTTTTTCAATTCGAAGAGACACACGACAAAGAACTTTAATTTTTAACCTGAGTAAAACCGAGTTATCAAATGGCGCCGCTGCCGGCTCTTTTCGTAAAGATTAACGGTTTTCTGTGAGAGACGCGTTGCTTTTTGGGATCCGTTCACTTGTGAGCGTTATTTTTCTTGCCTAAAAAATTCAAAAAAAACCATAAAAATTAAAAATTGATAAAAATCCATAAAAATTAAAAATTTCAAAAATCCAAAAAGATTTTATCTTTATTGTGTATATATATTGTGTTTGTGTCTGGTTTTGTTTTCTTTTGCATTTTCAGGTGTATGCGTACTAGATCTTCTAATTATCAAGAGCCCGAGCCTCAAGAAGATTTAGCTATGTCAGGTGTCAACAACAACATTCCACCGCACCTCAATAATAATAATAATAACAACAATGTTCTTCCACAGCCCGATCTTCGGACCATGGAGGAACTTTGTCAACCAACAATGTTTGGACGAGGAGGACCGATTGTGCCGATGCAAATCAACGCTCCTGAGTTTTCGTTGAAGCACCACATGATTCAGCAAGTGCAAACTAACCCATTCCGTGGATTGCCTGATGATGATGCCAACAAACACCTCGACAAGTTCATTATAATCACCCAAAGCATGAAGTTGCCTGGTGCCACAATGGATGTACTTCGCCTACAACTCTTCCCACATACTCTATCACATCATGCCGAGAAATGGTTTGATCGTCTCCCGAAGAATTCTATTCACACTTGGGATGATATGACTCAACGCTTTTTGTCGCGCTACTTTCCACCATCCATGGTCACGAGCCTTCGCAATCAGATCAGCGGTTTCATGCAAGACCCTGATGAATCTCTTTTTGATGCTTGGGAGAGATATAATGTCTTGATCGATAGATGTCCAAACCACAACATGCTCCCTGTGACCTTAATCGATACTTTCTACAACAGATTGACTTTTCGAGATCGTGATACGATTAATGCAGCCGCCGGTGGCACATTCATGAAAAGGAGACCCGAGGAGTGTAGAGAGTTAATTGAGAACATGACTACTCACCACAAAAACTGGGATTCCTCTGCTTCTTCTAGGAACAACCCGAGAGTCAATGTTTCCTCTACCTCAGCAAACCCTGAGATGACCGAACTCACCCGCATGATGACTGAAATGAGCAAAAGTATTACGCTTCTCGCTTCAAACCAACAACAACAACAAGTTAAAGCGGTTGCTAATCCTTGTGAAACATGTGGTGGTCCTCACTCATACACCGATTGTCCTTCGATACAAGGAAATCCGGAAAATGTGTATGCAGCTTATGGTAATTATTCACCGGAAAATTACCAAGCTAGACAACAAGGGGATAGAAATCTGCTGAGCTACCGTTCCAACAATTACCTTTCACCCGGTTTTTCTCCTCAAAACCAAAACCCCGCCAACAACTACAATAGAAGCAACCAAATCCCACCAAGAGCTTCTAACCCTTATCAACCACCCGCCCAACAAACCCCACCTGTTAATACCGATGTTGAAGCCACAATGAGAACCCAAGGTGAGCAAATCAAGAATCTACAGAGCCAAATAATCAATTTGAAAGGAGATATCCTGAAGCAAGGTAATGACATTAGAACCGAGGTTCGCGATAATATTCAATCCTCCTTCAGCACTCAAACGACTGAATTAAGGAATCTGTTGGCTAGTTTCTTGCCAGCCACTCAACCTTCTACTTCAAGTTCTCTACCTTCAAACACCGTCACTAATCCGCGAGCCAATGTGAGTGCTATTACTACCCGTAGTGGAGTCACCATCGTAGGACCACCAATCCCACCACCATCATCTACACCTCCTCCACCACCATGTATCCCTACTCCTCCTACACCTAGTAATAGTGCACCATTACCGTCTCCGCCTCATCATGACGATGTCTCTAGGAAGGACCCTTCAACATCCCAACCCTTACCAACTACACCTTCACCTTCCACCTATAAACCTAGAATTCCATACCCTTCTCGCATAGGCAAGACCAACGAGCTAACCAAGAATGACTGTCAAGTATCGAAATATGTGGAAATGCTATCTCAAATGACCATCAACATTAGCCTTGCTGAAGCACTTTGCCACATGCCGAAATTTGTCAAAGCATTCAAGGAATTGCTTAGCAAGAAGGAGAAACTGATTGAACTCGCCAACACACGCTTAAATGAAAACTACTCAGTAGTTATTCTTAAAGAACTACCAGAAAAGCTTGGAGATCCCGGTCATTTTGTGTTGCCTTGCGTGTTCAACAAAACTGAAGAATTTACTGCCCTTGCTGATCTCGGGGCCAGTATTAATCTTATGCCTTTGAGTGTTTGGAAAACACTATCATTACCCGACCTCATTCCAACAAAGATGACTCTCGAACTTGCAAATCGCACTCTCGCTTACCCCGTTGGTATAGCCGAAGACGTGTTTATCAAAGTTGGCACGTTTACTTTCCTGGTCGATTTTGTCGTAGTTGATTATGAAATGGACCCTCGTATTCCTTTAATACTTGGTCGGCCATTCTTGAGAACCGGACGAGATTTAGTGGATGTGGCCGAAGGTGAGTTAATCTTACGAGTCGGGGATGATTCAAAAGTTTTTAAAATGGGGAAGCTTACAGGCAAATCCTTTGGAGGCCGAGAATCAGTGAATATGATTAATGTGCTCGATGACTTTACCGTCTATGACAATCCTCTATTCGATTCTTCCATCGATAATCTACTCTTTGAAGATAATGTGGATGATTCTCGCTCCACTTTGGACGCTTTCCCCATTTATGATTCTCCACCGGTCTTTGATGCTTATGATGATGATAATTCTAGCTCAGATTCGGATGATTTTGATTGTACTTCTGAGTATCCCGAGCTGCCCACTTTCGATGATTTTGATGAGGCCGATACTCTTTCGAGCGATTCTTCACATGATGAAGATCCTCTGCCATCACTCGATCCTACTTTGGACGATTATTCATTTGAGGAAGATTTCTCTGAATTTCTCAACACTTACTTCCCTCATGAAAGTGATGCACCTCCTTATGACTTTGAAGATTATCGTCTTGATCCTACTTTGGATTTGAAGAACATTCTGTCAAAGGAGAAGAAACTAGTCGACACCAATATCCGTTGCACATATGATCAGACACCTCTTTGTCCCCCTTCTGAGGACGAGGTTGTGCTTCTTTGCGGATCTTCTTCACACTCGGCTGAGCCTGAGTGCTATTTTCCCCTGAAGGAAAAGGTGTTCGACCCCGGTATTGAAGTCTTTAAGCCATCTCAGTATCCACCTGATGAAATAAAAGGAAAAATATTTGGAAATTTTGAAGACATGCTTGCACTTCACCCTTGCTTCCACCGTGCTCAATCGCTGCTTAAGGGAACCTTGCCTACTCTTCTTTGGCTTGCCTTGTTCGCCTTAAGCTTGTGTTATTTGCTCGATGAAAACTATGTCTTTGATCCTGGTGGATATGTTTCATACTTCTTCCGTTGATGATCAAGGTCGAGTCAGGCTCACGACTCGGTTAACAAAAACCAAGCGCTTCTTGGGAGGCAACCCATGCATCTATCTTTTCGATTTCTTTATCATAAGTGTAGGGGAGACCCGTTGGTTTGCTTTACTCTCCTCACTTCTTAATCCGGGATTCGAGCTTCAATGATCTACTCTTGATGATTCTTGACGACCCGTGATTCCGTGTTCTACTTCTTCCCGGTTCTATCCTAAACTCTTTTCGATTCACTATTTTATATTTTCTCAATATTAAAATAGGAATCTCTTTAGTTGTCTTTTCCTTAGCAAGATTTAAACAAAGTGCGCAATGTCCTAAGTGTAGGGGAGTTTACTCCCACATGCTTAAACATTGAGGACAATGTTTATCTTAAGTGTAGGGGGGACTTCTATCGAAGTTAAGTGGTCTTTTCCTTGTATTTGTCCTCATTTTAACCGGAAAATCAATTTTTCGACATTTTTCAAAATTTTTGATCTATTTTGGCCTACTAGTTTTTACCTTTGTATAGTTATTTTCTTCCTTTATTAGAATAAATGTTTAAATAAGTGGTTTTAATTTTCAAAAGTTGTGAATCTTTTGACTCAACCCGAGTTTACTTGTCTAAGTTACTCTAGCTAGTATCCTTAACGTGTTTAAGTCAAGTTTTGCTAGGCTTTTATATAGGGAGCTATAAAACGCGAAAGTCTTAACTCTCACGGGTTAAGAACAAGAACTTTTCGCAAGTTCCTATAATTGATCCTAGAGAGTCGTTTATCAAGGGAACTTTAAAACGCGATTTCTAAACTTGAATTTGCAAGATCCTATAGGCGACTCGAAAACCCAAAACTTTGATTTAATAGGCTAAGTATCCACGAGTCTCATTACTTGAGATTTTAAACTGTGGAGAACGAGAGATGATAGAGCCAATTATAAGTTCGGTATTCTTTCGTGAATTTATGTGAGTTAATTATAAGCCTATTCTCCCATCGCTTGCTAATAATTTATCTGCAATAAATAAGGTTGTACGATTTGAAAAGTTACTTAGCTTCTAGCCCAAGATCGTTTAAAAGTTGCTCGGTATGGATTAGAGTTCATAGCCAAGGCATAACTTATTGAAGCGGGATGCGAAGATTGGCGAGTCCGAAAAGGCCCTAACAAGGCATGAGGGCTATATTTTGTTGCTAAAGATCCAAAGTGATGTGAAGAATAATTTATCGAAAATCAATATGAAGGATCGAGACACACGACGTAAAGCAAAAACTCCCCAAAAGTCATGGAGAAGTGTATCCGAAAAGACCCTAACAAGGTATGAGGATAAATAGATCCAAGTCATAAAAGGAGGCGGATCGTTGTATATCAAAGTACAAAATAAAGATTGGAGAAAAATGAAGAAGTCGTGGTCCAAGTATGAATCTCTCAAAACTTCAAGTGAAGAAATTCCTATTATGAAGAGAAGACCATTATTTCATGAACGTCTCTCAAGGTTTGAAGTATGAAGTCGCTGCCAAATATCGGTCCGAGAAAGGTCTCAAATCGCGAAGCGAGTTATGCCAAGATATGAACTTTATGAGGTCCCGAGAAGCAGTTTTAAAAGATTTTGTCCTTTAGCTAACTATTGATTAAATCGTTCACTTTATTTTCAGACTTAATAACTATCGAAATAAGTCAAAAATGCATCCTCGTGATCATTCAAGACAATAATAAAATATAAGAGATACACCTAGGAAAGGGAGTCTAAGTGAGTAATTGGCCCACATGAGTTCGTGATAGTTTACTAACTTATAATAACAATGATCTCGTTTTTAAGCTTGGTTTGGAGAAAGTGAAACCTTGAGGATGATGATTATTCATGACATTTCCAAAACCCAAGGTATGCTTTTGATTTCTTTATTTTGTATGTTTTTAATTTTCTATCTCTTTAATAAAGGCCAACGTGGATTGATTATGATGAAAAATGTAATCTTGCTTTGTAACTAATGTATTGCATGAGGACATTGCAATGGTCAAGTGTAGGGGATTTGATAGGTGTGTAAACACCCATCTTTTCTACCACTTAATTACAATAATAACCGGACCAAAACGTGTATTTTATGTCTTTTATGTCGAAATTATGCGTGGTTTGTGTTTTTGTTGTGATTTAGGACGAAAAGGTGAAAAGTGGAGAAAACACGGGAATTCACGGGCATTTACGGACTTTTATTGAAGAAAAAGATGAAAGACGAAGTCAAGAAGTCAAGAGTGCAAAAAGAACGGAAGTCCAAGACCAATTCTGAAGATTTATCGAAGAAATGGTCAAAAGACGGAAGTTTATCAAAAGCCGAAGAATTCAAGTCTATTTTATTGAAGAATTTAAAGACGAGTTCAAAGAAATCCCGAAGCCAAAAGTCCCTTAAGTCCAAGTTTAAAGAAGATTAGAAGAAAAGGACTAAGTATGCAATTAATGAAGATTAAAAGAAGGAGGGACTTAATGACGCAATTAAGAGAAAAGGAAAGAGGGGAGGAAGCTTCCTTAATCCTCCCCTATAAATAGTCATTTGGATTTACATTTCATTCTTGTTGGCTAAGTGTGACAATTAGCTCTTCCACCATTTACTTACCTTGTCATTTAATTTCTTGTCAAATTTAAATACCTTGTCTTGCACCTTAAATTCGTTTAATTTCAAGTAAGTTTTCATTTAATTCTTGTCAATCTTTACTTTATCTTGTCAATCTCTTATCTACCTTTCTTAATCTTTGATTTATGTGTTTATGTTTATGTTCATATTCATGCCTTTATTTTGATCCAAATGGGTTTTTGATTATTGTGGTTAAAGTTGTTAGATTTCTTGATTTAAATTGTTTGTTTATGATTATTAAATGTTTTGTTATTAGTTTAGCTTATTCATTTGTTTGATCTTGGTTGATTTGTGGTTAGATTCGTGGTTTCTGTGATCCCTTGTTCTTCGGGGGAGTTTGTTTGTGTTTCTGATCTTCCCAGGAAAACTTCTGAACCAAGAAGGAGGGAAAGCTTTCATTCGGAACTTCAAAGTTCCGAGTAAAGGGTTTCATCCGGAAGATTTTAGGATCAGCAAAACTTCCGAGTCAAGCTTGTTCATCCGGAACATTCAAAGTTCCGGACGAAGGGAAACTTCCGACTCAAGCTCTGTTCATTCGGAACTAAAAAGTTCCGGATCAATTTACTTCATTCGGAACTTTAAAAGTTCCGAATCAAGGAGACTCATTCGGAACTCAAAAGTTCCGAATCAAGGGGCTTCATTCGGAACTCAAAAGTTCCGAACCAACTTCCGGATCAAGGGCAAGTTCCGGATCAAGGGCAAGTTCCGGATCAGAAGGCTTCATTCGGAAGTCTGAAACTTCCGAATCAAGGAGACTTCATTCAGAATCTTCCGAATCAAGGATTGATCAAAAGTTCCGAATCAAGGCAAGATTGAGAAGTTCCGAATCAGTTAAGTTCCGAACGAAGGATTGTTTTGGATAAGTGACATATTCAGATCAATTTGTTCCGGATCAAGGATTTTGGTAATATTATGAGCGAAGAAGAATCATTCCAACCGAAGGTGACATTCCGGACGAGTGATTGTTCCAAACGAAGGATTATTCCGAATGAGCTGTATTCAGGTTCTTATTAGTTTTTGTCTTTGATTTTTATTTTCAAGCTTTATTTTTTCCCGCCTTTATTTTAATTGCACTTTAAGTTTATTTTCCTTAGTTAAATTTTAGTCTTGCCTTAGTTTAAGTTTTAGTTGCGTTTTAAGATTTGCCTTAGTTAGATTTAAGTTTACGTCTTTACTTTAGTGCCCTTTAATTTCAGTCACGTTTTTAAATACTTGCACCTTTACTTTAATTAGACTTAGATTTACTTTAAGAGCACTTTTACTTTAATTGTTCTGCACCCTTTATTTTAAACACTACAACGACACATCTTTGTTTCACCAAAATAAAACTGAGTCACACATTAAACACAAGTTTTTCAATTCGAAGAGACACACGACAAAGAACTTTAATTTTTAACTTGAGTAAAACCGAGTTATCAGGTTTGAAGACAATCAAGACTCGAGGTCGAGTCTTTTCAAAGAATGGGAGAATAATGCACGAGTATTATTTTTCTGGTGATCTATGTCTTTTATTTAGTTTCTTTAAATAATGCATGAGCATTATTTTTATGTCTGCTGGAGATTATTTTTATGTCTACACTTTATTTACTTTTCTTATTTTAGTTTTCTAGAATAATTTGTTAAATTATTCTCCAAGTTAAGTTTATCCTATAAAATAGGGCTTGTGGATTATTGTATTGAGTTTTGAGTTATAAATAAAAATTACAGACTTTTAGTCTTTTGTTAATCAACTTAAATCTAGGTTAGGGTTTATTGTTTGATTTCATCCAAATAATCGGGTATTCGTTGAATCAACGATTGTTGGAGTTTACCTGATTATCGATATTCTTTTTTAATCAACGATAGTTGGAAGCATTGTGTCTGGCATTCTTTGGAATCAACAGATCCAATTACTTATCTTTGTTACTAAATAAAAGACCAATGGAGGAGATTCGATCAAAGAAACTAGAATAATTTGTTAAATTATTCTCTAAGTTAAGTTTATCCTATAAAAATAGGGCTTGTGGATTATTTAAAGAAACTAAATAAAAGACATAGATCACCAGACAAATAATACTCCTGTATCAGTTTGTTCGTCATTTAACATTATATTTTTATGTTAACCGATATAATGGGTTAACACCCTTATGTGGCAGCATGTCTTTTTATTATCAAAGAGAGATGGAGGTCTTGGTATCAATCCTTCAAATGTCTATTATTCCACTGTTATATGATGACCAATAACCTTTTTTGTATGTCTATTACTCAATTTCTTTGTTGATAATCCTTATTCTACAGAGTTTAGACAACAAGAATGATGACAATGAGTTGAATGTTGTTAGCCGTATTTAAAGTGATGGTCATATAATATACCGTTGCGAAGCTCGTGAAAAATACTATTCAACGGTGTCGAGAGTTCTTAGTTATTAATGTTTATGTAACGGGAATTAGTCCCCAACACACAAATGAGGAAGGCCTCCTAAACACTTACTACTTAGTATAAAAGGCCTCCTAAGCCTCATTTGTGTGTGTGTTTTCCATTCCATTGTTTTGTAGAGAGAGAAACGTATGTGTTTCTCTCACTAGGAATTCACAACTTTGTTTGTTTTCTCTTTTTCTTCATCTAATCTAATCTTTCTTTTTTGGTTTAATCTTCATCTTTATTTCTTGTTCTTATAAGTCGTGTGTTACAATCCAACAAGTGGTATCATTCGCCAAGGGATTCGTATTTAAGCATTTCGTGTGATTTTGATTGTTTTTCGCCAAAACATCAAAAAAATTTCGTGTTTGTTTGTGTTTCTAAGTCGTATACCTTCTTTAAATCGTGTAGTAGTGATTTGGGCATCTTGGTTTTGGCTTAAAAACAAGTATTTTGGATCAAAAGTTGAGAAATTTCTTGTTTGTTCATCTTTCCGAAATTCTTGCAAGTTTCACCATCGGAAAGTACAAAGGGAGTGAGGACAGATCGCAATAACCTCTAGGTTCTACTTTGCGATCTAAAGATTTCGATACCTTATTCGATCTGGACATTCCGATCGTTCTTTGCGATCTGGGATTCCGACGGTTTTTAAGGAACTTTGAGTCGTTACTCTGCCAAATTGATTTTAGCCACATTCCGATCTGAAGATATTCCGATATGAAGATTCCGATCTGAACATTCCGATCTAAGCATTCCGACAGGTCATCATTGCGATCTAGGATTCCGATTGTAGGACATTCCGATCGTAGGACATTCCGATAGAAGCACATTCCGATAGAATATTCCGATGGGCATTCCGATGGAAATTTTGTTTGAGTAATTTTTAGTCTTAGCCACCATCTAGACTAGTCTCAGAACATAGTTCACACGAAGATCAAAAAAATAAAAAATAAATAAATAAAGTTAAAAGTTTTAGGTCAAGTAAAATCAAATTTTTTCCCTACTAGTTTTTTGCTATCTCGAACTAAATTTCAAAATTTGGCGATACATAATTTTTTCAGCTTACCGTTTTGTCGGACTGAGGAATTTATTGTCGGACTAAGAAAAAAATCGGAAGTTTCGGAATTTCAACATCACCACACGCTTTCTACGAATTGAGATCCCGTTGTTCACACGACTTCTACGATGACGTCTCAACAAGATATTTATGATGCGGGTACTGAGAATCGTCCACCCATGCTTACCAAGGAGAACTACAATACATGGGCTAGTCGTCTCCTTCGTTATGCAAAATGTAAACCTCTGGGAAAGTTGATTGTCAACTCGATTCAAAAGGGTCCGTATGTTAGAAGAACAATTATTGTGCCTGGAGACCCTACGAATGCTAACCCAGTAGCTGACTCAAGTCATGAGAAAACAGATGAAGAATTAACTGAAGCTGAATCCAAACAACTCGACGCTGATGATCAAGCAATTCAAGTCATTCTTATGGGACTTCCTGAAGATGTTTATGCTGCTGTCGATAGTTGTGAAGCCGCACACGAGATGTGGCTTAGGATTCAGAAAATGATGAAGGGCAGTGAAATCGGTTTATCAAGAAAAATGCACCACTAAGAAATTAAATGCCTTACACTTAAGTAGTGCTAAAAAGATAAGCGAATTGAATGATGAAATCACTTCTCTTAATAAACAGCTTTCAACTGAAAATTCTATTGTTTCTGATTTAAAAGAAGAAACAAAAAAGCTAAAACATGATTTCAAAATTCGAGAAGATGGGCTTCTTGAGGATTTTTGCAAAGCGCAGGATAGGATTAGAGAATTAGACAACCTTTTAGTAAAACGTGGCCAAACTATGCAGACGATAAATATGCTCGCACCAAAAGTGAATGAGATAAATTACACTCGATACAAAATGGCTTTAGGTTGTCTGATACGTTCATTTATGTGGGTTCTAATTTCTCGGAATCCTCTCGAATTGATCTCGGTCTTAAGTGGAATGATTGTTCTTGGTTACTAAATAAAAGGGTTTGGTTTTCTAATCTAATAAAAAGTGTAAATGAAAATTTAATTCAAAGACAATTACTTTAATGACAATTAATAAAAATGTAAATTAAAATTGAAATTAGAATCAAAATTAAAATAGAAATCAAAGTTAAAATTTCAGTTAAAATATAAAATGCGAAATAAACGTAAAGAAACAGTAAAACAGAAAAAACAGTAACACTAAAAGAAAGTTTGATTCGGAACTTTTACCCTTGATTCGGAACTTAACTCATGCGGAACTTTAATGATTCATTCGGAAGATTCCAGTTCATCCGGAACTTTGGCTTGGTTCGGAAGATTCCGGTTCATCCGGAACTTTGAACTTCGTTCGGAACTTTCTGCTTGGTTCGGAAGTTTATGTGGTTCCGGTTCGGAACTTTTGGGAGAATTGGTTCGGAACTTTTCAAAGTTCCGATTCGGAAGAAATCGGTTCGGAAGTTTTATATGGAAACTGGTTCGGAACTTTTTAAAACAAAACTCATCCGGAACTTTTAATGTTCATTCGGAACTTCAAGATCATGCGGAACTTTTGGCTTCGTTCGGAACTTATGGATTGGTTCGGAAGTTTCTAGCTTGGTTCGGAAGATTCTAGCTTGGTTCGGAAGTCTGGGAAAACCCAGAACAGTAAGGATACCCGAAGAACAAGGAAAAACTATTTTAATCCAAAAATCACTAAGTTTTTCACCAAAGACTAAAATAACTCAATCACAAAGCATCTATTAACCATAAGCTACAAATCCCATCAACAAAAACACAAATCCCAACAACTTTTGAAGATCAAATCAAGAAAATAAAAACTTAAAAACTTGAAGAATAAAGATGATGATGAACAAGATAAAATGGAAAGATTAAACAAGAACTTTGTATTGAATGATTAATGTTTTGACAAGATAAATCAAAGGTTAAAATTACAAGATTGGAAGAACAAAGATTAAAATCACCAATCACCCTAGTGGTGATGGTGATGGAACGAACAAGAAAGGAGAAAAAAGGGGAGGAGAGAAAACTCCAGACTAACTAAAAACTAACTCCTGGATGTGTGTGGGGAGTTGTCTATTTATAGGTGTTTCTTTTGGTTGGTGAGTGGGCTTTCTCCCGTTCTTCTTGTCTTTTCGTCTTTTCAGAAAAGTTTCCGTTTTCGATTCTGATTCGGGATTTGTCGTCGATTAATTTTAACTCGTCTTTTAATTTCTTCGTTTAATAGACTTGAGTTTCTTCGACTTGTGAAAATCTTCCATCTTTGGTCCTTTTCTTCGATAAATCTTCGAATAGGCCCAGTGACTTCAAATCTTTTGCATCTCTTGGACAATAGACTTTATCTTGAGTCTTTTTCTTCAGTAAAACCCGTGCAATCCCATGTTTTCTTCAATATTCATCCGGTTGGCTCTGAAAACACAAAAACCACGCATAATTCCAAACAAATGATATTAAATACGTGTTTTGGTCTCGTTTTAGCCCGAATTAAGTGGTAAAAGGATGGGTGTTTACACACCTATCAAATCCCCTACACTTAACCATTGCCATGCCCTCATGCAATGCTTAGTGATAAAGCAATTTTACATTTTTCTCGTAATTAATCAACCTTGGCCTTATTTAAATTCTACTAAACAAAAATTAAAGAAATAAAACTTCAAAGGTAACAAAGGGATAGAAAACCATTTTCACTTGAAAATAGCTACATGGAAATAACTTGCAAAGAAGTCAATGACTTACATTAGGGCTTTGGTGCTGCGAAGATTTATCACCCTCAAGTTTCACGTTCCCCAAACTAAGCTTAAAAACGAGATCATTGTTATTATAAGTTAGCAATTCAAACACTTACACACATGGCTTAATTAAATGCTTAAACTCCCTTATTCCTAGGTGTATCTCTTATATTTTATTTTTGTCTTAGAATGATCATGAAGATGCATTTTTGGACTTATTTCGATAGTTTATTTAGGCTGAAAGCAGAGTAGGATGATTTGATCAATAGTTAGCTAAAGGACAAAATCTCTTAAAACTGCTTCTCGGGATATCAAAAAGTTCATATCTTGGCATAACTTGGTTCACGATTTGAGACCTTTCTCGGGCCGATATTTGGCATGTACTTCATACTTCATATCTTCGAGAGACGTTCTTGAGATAATGGTCTTCTCATCATAATAGAGTTTCTTCACTTGGAGACTTTTGAGGGGTACTCCAACTTTGTTGACCACGACTTCATGATTATTTCTTCAATCTGTAATTGGGATTTTGAGATACAACGATCCGCCTCCTTTTCGGACTTGGATCTATTTATCCTCATACCTTGTTAGGGTCTTTTCGGATAGACTTCTCCATGATCTTTATGGGAGTTGATTGCTTTTCGTCGTGAGTCTTGATCCTTCATATTGATTTTAGGAATAATGCTTTTCACATCACTTTGGATCTTCAGCAATAAAATGGAATCCTCATGCCTTGTTAGGGCCTTTTCGGACTCGCCAATCTTCGCGCCCCGCTTCATAAGTTATGCCTTGGCTATGAACTCTTATCATTACCGAGCAACTTTTAAACGATCTTGGGCTAGAAGCTAAGTAACTTTTCAAATCGTACGACCTTACTTATTGCAGATAACTTATTAGCAAGTGATGGGAGAATAGGCAAATAATTACACCAAGTGAGCTTGTGCAAGAATACCGACTTATAATTGACTCTATCATTTCTTGTCCTCCACAATTTAAAATCTCAAGTAATGAGACTCGTGGATACTTAGCCTAATAAACCAATTAAGGTTTACATGGTTAAGGATACTAGCTAGAATAAACTTGGATAAGTCTATTCGGGTTGAGTCAAAATAAACGCAACGGGCCTAATATGTCAAAGACTTCTAAACTAGCTACACCACTTTATTAAAATTTGACTTTATTGCGGGATATATACATATGAAAGCAACGATAAAAAATTAAAAATTACAACTAAATGGCCAAAGTTAATAAAAAATTTGAAAAATGTTGAAAAATATGATTTTCTGGTTTAAATGAAGGCATTTTCATGGAAAAGTCCACTTAGAACTTCGATAGAAGTCCCCCTACACTTAAGATAAACATTGTCCTCAATGTTTAAGCATGTGGGAAAAATCTCCCCTACACTTATGACATTGTGTACGTTGGTTAACTCAAGTTAAGGAAGAGACGACTAAAGTGATCAATTTCAAATGTGAGTATGAAGAAAATTCAATCACGATAGTTGAGAGATAGAACCGGATTTTGGATAACACGGGAGCACGGTTCTTCAAAGATTCCAAGAGTGCACTTATCCCTGTAATCACACCACACAAAGACAAACACGTAGAGAAGTCCCCCCTACACTTAGGGGATTTAAAACATAAAAGGATAGATACTCGGGCTGCCTCCCGAGGAGCGCTTGTTTTTGATAACCGAGTCACGAGCCTGACTCGACCCAAAATTAGTTCATGGGGAACGTGGTGAGGGATGGAATCACCTCCTGAGAGGTGTCCTCACCAAAGTACAACTTCACTCGTTGGCCATTCACCTTAAAATTAGGTCCATTAGGTTGAGCGAGCTCGAGAGTACCATATGGAAAAATTTGGGCAATGGTGAATGGGCCGGACCAACGAGATTTGAGCTTTCCCGAGAAGATTTTCAACCGAGAGTTAAAAAGTAAGACCTTGTCTCCAACATGGAACTCTCGGTTTTTGATCTTGGAGTCGTGAATGAGCTTAGTTCTTTCCTTATAGATCAAAGAATTTTCATAAGCCTCATTACGGAGTTCATTCAGCTCATTGAGTTGGATCTTGCGTAGGTCACCGGCTTTGTTTATATCAAAATTAGCCCACTTCAAGGCCCAATAAGCCTTATGCTCCAACTCAATGGGTAGGTGGCACGCTTTCCCGTACACAAGACGATAAGGCGTACAGCCAATCGGGGTCTTGTAAGCAGTACGGGAAGCCCACAAAGCATCATCAAGTTTATCAGCCCAAGAGGCACGATGCTCTCCCACAGTCCGTTCAAGAATTCGCTTCAGTCCTCGGTTGGATATTTCAGCCTGGCCATTAGTTTGTGGGTGGTAGGCTGTGGAAAGACGATGGTTTACATCGTACTTAGCCATGACTCTAGCAAATTGGTCATTGCAGAAATGAGTCCCACGGTCACTAATAATGGCGCGAGGCACACCGAATCTAGCGAAAAGAGCTTTCAAAAAGTTACAAACCACTCTTGCTTCATTAGTAGGTAAAGCTTTGGCTTCAACCCACTTTGAAACGTAGTCAACGGCTACAAGGATGTATTTGTTTCCTTTAGAAGAAGGGAATGGCCCCATAAAGTCGATACCCCAAACATCAAAGATTTCACATTCTTGTATGAAATTTTGAGGCATCTCATCTTTATGTGTGATCTTGCCTTGTTTTTGGCAAACATCACATCTTTTAACCATATCGTGAGCGTCACGATATATGGAGGGCCAATAAAATCCCGAATCAAACACTTTTTTAGCGGTGTAGTTGGGACCAAAGTGACCACCGGTGGGTCCTTTGTGGCAAGCATCAAGGATTTCAGACGCTGCCGGTCCATCAACACATCGGCGAATAATCAGGTCAGCACATTGTTTGAATAGGTAAGGGTCGTCCCAATAATAAGTCTTAATGTCGGTAAAAAACTTTTTCTTTTGTTGGGACGTCAACCCTTCCTTGAGAATTCCACCCGCCAAGTAGTTTGCAAAGTCCGCAAACCACGGGGTTTCATTCGGCTTCGAGTTTATAGACATTAAGGTCTCCAAGGGAAAAGAATCATTGATTTCATTGGTCGGATGATCCCCTTGGTAAGGATCCTCAAGTCTGCTAAGATGGTCCGCGACTAGGTTTTCTGCTCCTTTTTATCGCGAATTTCGATTTTAAATTCCTGGAGCAGCAAAACCCAGCGAAGAAGTCTTGGTTTGGAATCTTGCTTTGTCAACAAGTACTTCAGCGCGGAATGATCGGTGTACACAATGGTGGTAGAAAGGACAAGATAGGGGCGGAATTTTTCAAAAGCATAGACAACAGCTAAAAGCTCTTTTTCGGTTGTAGTATAATGCAATTGTGCCCCTGTCATTGTCTTGCTAGCGTAATGGATCGGTTGGAAGTGTTTGTTCACTCTTTGTCCAAGAACCGCTCCAATAGCAAAATCGCTAGCATCGCACATCAACTCAAAGGGAAGCTCCCAATTAGGGGTAACCAAGACGGGTGCCTTAGTTAGCTTATCCTTAAGCGAGTTGAAGGCTTCAAGACACTCTTTGGAGAAGATAAAAGGAGTATCTTTTTCCAAGAGGTGGGTCATCGGGCGAGCGATTTGAGAAAAATCTTTGATGAATCGACGGTAGAAGCCCGCATGACCCAGGAAACTTCTCACACCCTTCACGGTTGAAGGTGGAGGCAACTTTGCGATAACATCGACTTTAGCACGGTCTACTTCAAGACCGGCTTTCGAGATCTTATGTCCAATCACGACACCTTCTTTTACCATAAAATGGCATTTTTCCCAATTCAGAACTAGGCGAGTGTCTTCGCACCGCTTGAGCATACGTTCCAAATTGGCAAGGCAAGAATAGAAAGAATCCCTGAAGACCGAGAAATCATCCATGAAGACTTCCATGGTTTGTTCAACCATGTCATGGAAGATAGCTAACATGCACCTTTGGAAAGTCCCGGGCGCATTACATAAGCCAAAAGGCATTCTTTTGTAAGCGAAAGTGCCATAGGGACAAGTGAATGTAGTCTTCTCTTGATCTTGGGGATCGATGGGTATTTGAAAATAACCCGAGAAACCATCAAGAAAGCAGTAATATTCATTACCGGCTAATCGTTCAAGCATTTGGTCCATAAAAGGTAGAGGGAAATGATCCTTTCTCGTGGCATCATTGAGTTTGCGGTAGTCTATACAAACTCTCCACCCAGTAACGAGACGAGTGGGAATCAACTCGTTGTGTTTATTGGGAACAACGGTTATTCCGCCCTTCTTGGGCACACAATGGATTGGACTAACCCATGGTGAATCCGAAATAGGGTAAATCATACCCGCATCAAGAAGTTTGATAACCTCTGTTTTGATGACTTCATGTATTTTTGGATTCACCCTTCGTTGGCTTTGAATTGTGGGCTTAAAGTCGTCCTCTATGAGAATTTTGTGTGTGCAGAAGTGAGGATCATTTCCACGAATATCCGAAATCTTCCAAGCAATAGCCTTCTTATGATCTTTCAACACGGCGACAAGTCGGGCTTTCTCTTCATCCTTCAAATCCTTAGCAATGATGACTGGCGACCTCTTCTCTTCTTCGAGGAATACATACTCAAGATGGGGCGGCAACTCCTTAAGTTCTAAATCCGGAGGATTTTCGACGGGAGGCGTATTCGAAGTCGGAGTATCGATAGCAATGACAGTGGGAGATGGAGGGGAAGGATTGTCTTCTTTGAGGAGGTTAGCAATGAAACTGAGATCTTTATCCCAATTGGCAGTAGAATCGTCATTGTCTAAATTCACATCTCCCAGGGTGGCTTCCAAATCTTTCCAAAGGAAATCACTTTCTCCAAATAGAGATAGTGATGAGTCGATAGAGGAAACGGTCTCAACATGGGGAAGAGAGGTAGGAATATTTTTACAAGCATCTTTGAAATGTTCTTCACAAGCCTCATCAAGAACGTCAATACAATTAACACTCTCGTAAGAATAAGGCTGTTTAGAAAGCTTTCCCATGTTGAAGACTACTTTATCGTCACCCACTCTCATGATAAGCTCACCAGCTTCAACATCGATGAGAGTGCGACCGGTCCTCAAGAATGGACGATCAACAATTAGTGGTACACGGGGGTCCATCTCGTAGTCGACGACAACAAAATCAGCAGGGAAGGTGAATTTGTCAACTCCTACAATGACGTCTTCGGCTATTCCCACTGGATAAGCAACCGTACGGTTAGCTAATTCCAAAGTCATTTTGGTGGGGACTAGCTCTGGGAGAGATAATTGCTTCCAAACACTTAGAGGCATGAGATTAATACTGGCACCTAGATCGGCTAGGGCCATGCAATTCTCTACTCCCGGGAAATTGCAAGGGATAAGAAAACGACCCGGATCACCAAGCTTGGTTGGCAATTTCCTTAAGAGCACTGCAGAGCAATTCTCATTAAGTTGGGTGTTGGCAATATCGAGGAGCTTTTCCTTGTCGCTCAGAAGATCTTTAAACATTTTGGCGTATTTGGGCATGTGAGCGAGAGCCTCAGCGAAGGAGATATTGAAATTCAGTTGTTTGAACATTTTAAGGAAGTTCGAAACCTGAATATCATCCTTGATCTTTTGCTTCTCTTTCCTCAACCTTGAAGGATAAGGTATATTGGAAGAAGAGGAAGGCTTTAGGGGAATAGGATCACTCACAACCACGGGTGGAGGAGGGGTAGAAAGAAGAGGTGGAGAAATTGGGGAAGGAGAAGGATGAGGAATAGGAGCAGGTGACTCGTTCTCCTTAGTCACAACCACCGGTGGAGGTATAGGAAGCTCGGGTTCCTTGGTACCTTTACCACTTCGAGTAGTGATTGCTTTCATCTCCCTTCTTGGGTTCGCAACGGTGTTACTCAGAAGAGTACCCGAAGAAGAGGGTTGATTACCTTGGAAGAAACTAGCCATCATGTTCCTCAAATCATTAGTTTGGCTATCCAACGTGTTTCTCATGTCGGCTCTCAAATCGTTTCCTTGCTTGACCAAGTCTGCTTTCAAATTGCGCACTTCCTCTTGGAGATTTCCCACTATCACATCATTGGTTCTCATGTAGGTTGCAACCTCTTGGTGTAATGCAGTGGTGGTTTGGTTAGGAGGAGCATTGTATGCAGGTGGTTGGTAAGCAGGTTGTTGGTAGACTTGATTGTTACGTTGAGGTGGTTGTTGCTGCTTGTGAGGAGGGATGTATGGTTGTCGAGGTTGTTGTTGTTGAGGAGGGCGATTAAGGTTTTGTTGTTGGTTTGGGTTGGTAGGAGGGAAACCAGGTGGTGAAAGATAGTTGTTGGATCGATAGCTAAGCAAGTTACGATCACCTTGAGGTCTGGCTTGATAAGCAGGTTGAGGATAGGTGCCATATGCCGCATTCACATTCTCAGCAGGGTAATCTTGGGTGGCGGTACAAGTTGTGTAAGAGTGAGGACCACCGCATATCTCACAAGGTTGGCTGACAGCGTTCACTTGAGCGTTTTTGGCGTTGTTGCTGTTGTTGTTGCTGACGGTGTGGGTGACAAGTGATTCAAGAAGCGTGGTGATTTTGTCAAGTCGCTTGTCGCTGTCACTAGTGCTAGCACTAGCGACATTGGTCCTAACACTCTTGGTTTGCACACGAGATTTGTTCTCAATGATATCCCAAGCAGCATTGGAAGTCTTAGCCAATAGATTACCCCCCGAGGCACTGTTCAGTGAATCTTGGTCACTCATGCTTAAACCATAGTAAAAAGTATTAATTTGATGTACTTTGGTAAAACCATGTTGTGGGCATTTTCTTAAAAGATCTTTAAAGCGATCCCAAGATTCACTAAATGACTCATCGTACTTTTGTTCAAAATTTATGATCTCATTCCGCAAAGCGGTAGTACGAGAGGGTGGAAAAAAGTAGTTGATAAACTTTGTTTCCAAATCCGTCCACGAGAGAATACTCTGTGGCGGTTCCTTAGCAAGCCAATGCCGGGCGTGTCCCTCTAAAGAAAAGGGAAAAAGTTGTAACCTTATAACCTCTTGTGGAACTCCATTGAACTTGACCGTGTTGGTGAGTTGTAGAAATCTCTTGATGTGGTCGTGTGGATCATCAATGGTACGTCCCAAGAATGGTTGAGCGGAGACCATCTGGATAAAGCCTGATTTTAGCTCGAAATTGTTGGCGGCAATTGGAGGTATGACAATTGGATCCGTGTTGCCATCGACATGAGCTTGCAGCAATTCAATCATTGGGCGGTTATCCGGAAGGGGCTCATTGTTGTTGTTATTATTCATGTTGTTGTTGTTATTGTTGTTTGGAGGTGGTACACCGGCCATGTCTAAGTGATCGAGAGGCTCGGGCTCTTGATATGACGTGGATCGAGTGCGCATACACCTGCAAAAGAACGAACAAAGAAAAGCAAAGCAAAAATATTTTTGGTTTTTATGTTTTTTTAAATTTTTTTATTTATTTTTTTTTTGTATTTTTTTTTTAAATTTTATATTTTTTAGTTGTTTTTGAAAATTTTTGATGAAAAAGTAACGTTCACAGGGAACGGATCCCAAAATCCAAGTTCTCACAAAAACTTTTGATCTTAACGAGAAGAGCCGGCAGCGGCGCCATTTGATACATTCATTTTATGTGGGTTCTAATTTCTCGGAATCCTCTCGAATTGATCTCGGTCTTAAGTGGAATGATTGTTCTTGGTTACTAAATAAAAGGGTTTGGTTTTCTAATCTAATAAAAAGTGTAAATGAAAATTTAATTCAAAGACAATTACTTTAATGACAATTAATAAAAATGTAATTAAAATTGAAATTAGAATCAAAATTAAAATAGAAATCAAAGTTAAAATTTCAGTTAAAATATAAAATGCGAAATAAACGTAAAGAAACAGTAAAACAGAAAAAACAGTAACACTAAAAGAAAGTTTGATTCGGAACTTTTACCCTTGATTCGGAACTTAACTCATGCGGAACTTTAATGATTCATTCGGAAGATTCC
Organism: Glebionis coronaria; assembly: GCA_025667525.1. Lineage (NCBI taxonomy): Eukaryota > Viridiplantae > Streptophyta > Magnoliopsida > Asterales > Asteraceae > Glebionis > Glebionis coronaria. The sequence goes on along the minus strand of CM046882.1, from coordinate 67,450,238 downwards.
AGTTCATCTGGAACTTTGGCTTGGTTCGGAAGATTCCGGTTCATCCGGAACTTTGAACTTCGTTCGGAACTTTCTGCTTGGTTCGGAAGTTTATGTGGTTCCGGTTCGGAACTTTTGGGAGAATTGGTTCGGAACTTTTCAAGGTTCCGATTCGGAAGAAATCGGTTCGGAAGTTTTATATGGAAACTGGTTCGGAACTTTTTAAAACAAAACTCATCCGGAACTTTTAATGTTCATTCGGAACTTCAAGATCATGCGGAACTTTTGGCTTCGTTCGGAACTTATGGATTGGTTCGGAAGTTTCTAGCTTGGTTCAGAAGATTCTAGCTTGGTTCGGAAGTCTGGGAAAACCCAGAACAGTAAGGATACCCGAAGAACAAGGAAAAACTATTTTTAATCCAAAAATCACTAAGTTTTTCACCAAAGACTAAAATAACTCAATCACAAAGCATCTATTAACCATAAGCTACAAATCTCATCAACAAAAACACAAATCCCAACAACTTTTGAAGATCAAATCAAGAAAATAAAAACTTAAAAACTTGAAGAATAAAGATGATGATGAACAAGATAAAATGGAAAGATTAAACAAGAACTTTGTATTGAATGATTAATGTTTTGACAAGATAAATCAAAGGTTAAAATTACAAGATTGGAAGAACAAAGATTAAAATCACCAATCACCCTAGTGGTGATGGTGATGGAACGAACAAGAAAGGAGAAAAAAGGGGAGGAGAGAAAACTCCAGACTAACTAAAAACTAACTCCTGGATGTGTGTGGGGAGTTGTCTATTTATAGGTGTTTCTTTTGGTTGGTGAGTGGGTTTTCTCCCGTTCTTCTTGTCTTTTCGTCTTTTCAGAAAAGTTTCCGTTTTCGATTCTGATTCGGGATTTGTCGTCGATTAATTTTAACTCGTCTTTTAATTTCTTCGTTTAATAGACTTGAGTTTCTTCGACTTGTGAAAATCTTCCATCTTTGGTCCTTTTCTTCGATAAATCTTCGAATAGGCCCAGTGACTTCAAATCTTTTGCATCTCTTGGACAATAGACTTTATCTTGAGTCTTTTTCTTCAGTAAAACCCGTGCAATCCCATGTTTTCTTCAATATTCATCCGGTTGGCTCTGAAAACACAATAAACACAAAAACCACGCATAATTCCAAACAAATGATATTAAATACGTGTTTTGGTCTCGTTTTAGCCCGAATTAAGTGGTAAAAGGATGGGTGTTTACACACCTATCATTGTCCTCTTCCCCCTAATCCAGGATACCTTAAGCAAGTTCAAGCCACTAATGAAACTTTATATAATGGTAGTGTGCTATTGTCTGATGAGCATGATCCTCCTAGTGTGCATGATTCCGAGGAAACTACTGAACTTGCTGTAGAGCCTCGTTTAAGAATGAAAAAGCTTGATTAAGAAGTCATACCCGTTTATTATCCGAAAGTTAATCCTCCAACTGTTTTTGTTCGGTCTAAAACGAGTACTGAAATGCTTTTGCTACCAAGTGAGGAATTGTCTGATGACCCTCCTAAACCGAGTATCACTCGTCGATTTCTAAACGAGCTTAAAGATAACTTTGTCATCCTTAAACGTGTTGTTAATTCAAAAATAACTGGAGGTAAATTTACATCACCTGTTCAGATTGAGGTTCAAAAAATTCTTCAAAACGATATTAATCCGATTATTAATCAAGTTGATGCTCGGTTAGGAAATTTGGAAAACGCTTTTCTAAAAGAATTAGCCAACTTTGTTAAAGACTTTAAATCATTGACCAAGGAAGCTGATGAATCTCTTGATAAAATTAAAGTTTTGGAAAACGATCTTGAACGCCTCTCTAAAGCTCGTGATTGTATTGATAGTAGCCCTATTGAGTTAGGTACCTCTATGTCGCATAATGAAAACCTCCAAACTGAGCTTGATCTTATGAAAGAGAAAATGGAATCTTATGTCATTAAAAAGGATAAAGAATTCACCGATCTTTGGAATAAATTTGTCAAAAAATGTGATGAATGCAAATATGACAAGATTTCGTATGAAAAAGCTCACAATGAAATGCAACAAACTATCGCACGGTTGCAGGCTCAGTTAGGAGAGGTTTCGGAAACGAATTTGGCCTCGTCAGGGTTAGAGAGTGCTAGTGGTGGTAATGTTCAGAAGCTTAAGGCTAAGATTGCAGATTTAGAATCTGTTGTTGTTTCATATAAGCGGGCTGTTGAACAAAGTAAGTCTGTCTATCAGAAACTTATTGATAAAATCTGTGAGAACTGTAAGTTAAAGGCCTTGTTAAACGATAAGACTTCTGAACCTAGCTCGATTGTGGATACGATGATCCAGAAACCAGCAACCTCGGGACCCACTCGTATTGCTGTGACACCTTTTCCCAAGGTTGCTGGAACGAAAACTGCTGTGATTGCCCCAGGAATGTTTCGTGTTAGTTCTCCCTCTGTGCCTAGCAAACAACGTACAACAAGCGTTAGGACAAAACCGATCACTATAACTCAACCACGAGTTATTGATTTAAAAAGTGCTAATTCTAACAGACGCGTGTCTTCTTCTACAGGAATAAACAACTACACTAAGAGCAGAAGGCCACAGCCTACGAGCAATACAAGGAATGATAGGGTCCCTTTTGCCTCTAGAAGTAGTCGCCCCAAGATCAATAATGTGGAAGTAGAAGAACACCCTAGGAATTTACCGCTTTTAAATCATAATCAGAAACCTAATTCATCTGAATGTAATGACATTAAGCTTGCTATTCGAAATGAAAAATCTGAAGTTATTTGTGCTAAATGTAATAAATGTTTCTTTACTTTTAGTCATGATGCTTGTGGTTTGACTATGAATGGTTTGAATTATGGTGGTTACACTCGCATTGACAAGCTGTCAGTCAGTGAACAACAACGCACTCCTAAGGCTAAGGTGTATGTTCCAAAAAGTACGCATGTAGGGTCCACAGAAAGTCTTGCTAAGCCTAGTAGCCCTAGACTCACCTCTAAATGGTTGCCTACTGGTAGAAATTTTGACTGTAGTGGCAAAATTATCGACACTAGTAGATCTCATACTGACAGTGAAACGTCTGTATGTGATACGGCTTAATTATCTTCTAACCCTACAGGAGCCTATTTCATCGGTTGCCAAAATATTTGTTTCTCTTATCATTGGCAGGCTGTTGAAATTTGTCTCTGGTTCGTGGACTCGGGCTGTTCCAAACATATGACTGGGAATCGAAGTCTTCTCAAGAACTTTGTATGGCGTTTCATGGGAACTGTTCGATTTGGAAATGATCATGTTGCGGCAATTCTAGGCTATGGTGATCTTCATTGGGGAAATATAATCATCACCAGAGTCTCTTTTGTTGATGGCTTGGGACATAACTTGTTCTCGGTTGGGCAATTTTGTGATTCAGACTTGGAGGTCGCTTTCAGAAGTCATACATGTTTTGTAAGAGATCTTGAAGGAATTGATCCGTTGAAAGGAAATCGTACCACCAACCTTTACACCATTGATCTTTTTCAAATGTCTGCTGCTTCTCCAATTTGTCTCATGGCCCGAGCCACATCAACAAAGTCGTGGTTATGGCATCAAAGGTTATCTCATCTCAATTTCGATGCCATCACCTAACTCGCGAAAGATGATCTCGTTACCGGTCTTCCAAAGTTCAAATATACAAAAGACCATCTTTGTCCTTCATGCGAGCAAGGTAAAAGTAAGAAGAAGCCTCACAAACCCAAACCTGTTCCCAACTCAACGAATAGGTTACATCTCCTACATATGGATTTGTGTGGCCCAATGAGAATCAAAAGTATTAATGGAAAGCGGTATGTCCTTGTCATTGTGGATGACTATTCTCGTTACACATGGGTTCATTTTCTTGCTTCAAAAGATGAAACCCCTTATGTAATTATTAACTTCTTGAAGAAAACATCAGTACTACTGCAAGCCCCTGTCATTATTGTGAGAACGGATAACGGTACAGAATTCACCAATCAGAAATTGAAATCTTATTTTGACGAAGTTGGGATTTCTCATCAAACTTCGGCTGTAAGAACTCCAGAGCAGAATGGAGTTGTGGAACGGAGGAATCATACGTTAGTTGAAGCTGCTCGAACGATGCTTCTCTCCTCTAGTGCACCGTTATTTCTTTGGGCCGACGCTATAGCAACTGCATGTTATACTCAAAACCGCTCCATTATTCACACCCGTTTCAACAAAACACCTTATGAGATCATTAATGGAAGAAAACCGGATATTTCATTTTTACATGTCTTCGGTGCATTATGTTATCCGAAGAATGATCGTGAAGATATCGGTAAACTTGAACCTAAAGGTGATATTGGCTTTTTCATTGGTTATTCTTCAACTGCTTGTGCTTACAGGGTTTATAATCGAAGGACAAGAAAGGTAATGGAGACTATGAACGTTACCTTTGATGAACTCTCGGGTATGGCTTCTCATCATAGAAGTTCTCATCCCGAGCTTCAAGGTCAGACTTCTGGACACGTAAGTTCAGGACTCGCGCTTCAATTTGCACCATCAGCAATCTCATCGTTACAACCATCGGAACGTGACTTGGAAGTTTTATTTGGGCCAATCTATGATGAATATATGGAGGGTCCTTCGTCATTTGGTGTTCCTCAAAATGCCACGGCTGCACCTGCTTCGGTAGTTCAAGAACCTCCGATTGCATCTACACCAACGGCATCTACTTCTGCACCATCTACATCAACCTCAACCATATTGCCTCCAAATATTCCAACCACTTCTCCGACTGCTGACACAACTCAACAACATTCTCAGCAAATTCCTAATCATGTTCATCTTCAGAATGAAATAGTTGCTGAAAATGCAAACAATGCGATGCTCAACGAACATGAGTTTGTTAACCCATTTGCGGCTTCCACAAGTACTACTCAGCCTTCAACGCCATATGTGGATCCGTCGAGCTCGCATCAAGTTTCTCATACACTTCCACATGAACACAAATGGACTAAGAATCATCCTTTGGTTCAAGTGATTGGCAATCTCTCACGACCGGTCTCAACACGAAATCAGCTGCGTACCGATGGTGATATGTGTATCTATGCACTATCAGTCAGCACAATGGAACCGGCAAGTGTGAAAGAAGCAATGACCGATGCATCATGGATTGAGTCTATGCAAGAGGAACTCAATCAGTTCATCCGGCTTGATGTATGGGAGTTAGTACCTCGACCAGACAATATCGATCCCCTCACTCTGAAATGGTTATTCAAAAACAAGATGGATGAGGAGCAAACGGTCATTAGGAACAAAACTCGGTTAGTTGTGAGAGGTTATAAACAAAAGGAGGGATTTGACTTCGCAGAATCCTTTGCCCCGGTTGCTCGGATGGAAGCTATTAGGATTTTCTTGGCATACGCTGCACACAAATCATTCACAGTGTATCAAATGGATGTGAAGACGGCTTTCCTGCATGGGCCGTTAAAAGAAGATGTGTATGTATGTCAACCTGAAGGTTTCATCAATACTGAACATCCAAGCCATGTCTACAAGTTGAAAAAGGCAATTTATGGTTTGAAACAAGCACCGAGGGCATGGTACGACGAATTATCATCATTTCTTCTACAAAATCACTTCAGCAAAGGAACCATTGATCCAACGTTGTTTATCAAGCACTACGGCAACGACATCTTGGTGGCTCAGGTCTATGTAGATGATATTATATTTGGTTCTACTAACCCAAAATATTCCATATTATTTGCCGACCTTATGAAAAGTCGATTTGAAATGTCCATGATGGGGGAAATGACGTTCTTTCTTGGTCTCCAAGTTCACCAATCCCCCCGTGGTATTTTCATAAATCAGTCCAAGTATGTGCTTGAGATTCTAACGAAATTTGGCATGGAAAACTGTGATCCTATTGGTACTCCAATGGACACTAAACACAAGCTTGATTTGGATAAGAAAGGGACATTTGTAGATGCTACAAAATACCGAAGTATGATCGGGTCCCTTATGTACTTAACCTCAAGCAGACCGGACATTGTGCATGCTACTTGTTTATGTGCTCGGTACCAGGCTCAGCCAACCGAGAAGCACCTCAAGGAGGTTAAAAGGATCTTTCGTTATCTCCGGGGAACCATTAACATGGGTCTCTGGTATACAAAGGATTCTGGTTTTAATCTCACTGGTTTTTCAGATGCCGATCATGCAGGGTGTCATGATACATTCAAGAGCACTTCCGGTGGAGCACAATTCTTAGGCGAGAAGCTAGTGAGCTGGTCATCAAGAAAACAAGACGGTACGGCGTTGTTAACCGCGGAAGCAGAATATGTGTCTCTATCCGTGTGTAGTGCTCAAGTCCTTTGGATGAGAACACAACTCACGGATTATGGCTTTTACTTTAACAAAGTCCCTATTTATTGTGATTCACAATCAGCCATAGCCATATCCTGCAACCCGGTCCAACATTCCAAGACCAAGCACATAGCTGTCCAATTCCATTTCATTAAGGAGCATGTGGAAAAAGGAACGATCGAACTGTTCTTTGTCAAGACGGACTACCAACTAGCCGACATCTTCACCAAAGCTCTTCCTCAAGACATATTTGAATTCTTGGTTCGTCGACTTGGTATGCGTAGTTTCACTCCTGATGAACTTGAACGTCTTGCACATTCGCAGTAACCTTGTATATATTTATCAGAAAATCAAAATACAAAAAATATAAAACCTATAAAAACGAAATAAAAAAATGAGAAAATCTTTCAAAAATACCAAAAATATTCTTCTCCGACATGTCTCTCAGCATCGATAATATGGACGTACTTAGAAATGTTGTTCAATAACGACACGGGTACGTACATAAAGTTCGAATGAGAGTTCAAATGTTTTCAAAACATGTCTTTTCTATTTTTCTTCTCATAATGGCTTATAGTCACATGTCAGACTATAACCCGGTCACTAAATAAAGGAAAGTCTTCGACTTATCCTCAACAACGAGAAATTCATTTTTATCGGTCATGAGCTTATATCAAAACATTCAAAGTTTTAAGCTCATGAACACAATTTTTCTCGGACTTTTGAGCACAATTTTTCAAAGTATTTCAAAACAATGTGCTCATATACTCCCCTATTTAAATAGAATCTCTTTTCGAGGGGGAGTATAATGATTTCATAAACATTTGTTCCAAAGTTTCATGACACATTATTCTCTCCATGTTTCATCACTAGTTTCACAAAAATTTCAATTTCATGCAATTTTTGAGGGGGAGAATAGTGATTAAAATGTGTTATCTTGAATAAGATCTTTGATATAAGTGCTTTCTCTTCCTAATATATGCAAAAATATCTCATTTTATGATGCACATATGTAAGGGGAGCGTTTTTGGTGATATAGAAAACTCTTAAGGTGTAAACATTGATTTCATCAACACCTTGACTGCATTTTCAATTGATTTTTCTGGTTACGATATCTATACCCTTCAACACAATTAATCACGACGATATTGGTGTCAAAAGGTGGTTAGGTATTCGTCCTATGATCCAACCAGAACTGGAGGGATCTTCCCAGGGACAATCCATTAGAACTTAGAAGTCCTTAGGAAAGATGGAGTAGTTGAGTGTACGGGAATAATGCCGACTAATGACTTAAGCTAGCACTGGAACAATCACAACAAGGTGCTAGTTATGACGTCTTGGTAAGCATTGAAGGGGTTGAAGAATGAAAAAGAAATGTAAGGATAAAGGGTGTAAAGAAAGAAGCCCTCCATACAACTTAGGCAGAAACCGGGTCAATACATCTATTATCAGAATCACTTTGATGATTTCTGATACTGAAGACAAAGCATCATGGACCTAGTGATGCAATGCACAACCCTTCCCAGCCTACTCAAGCTTCTCTCAAAAGAAGTTTGTTTTATTGTCACGGAGTTCAACTCATTTCTATCAACTTTCTCACTCCGAGATAGTAGATATTGAATAGGTGGCAGTCTGCTCTAGCCTCCGATCACCAAATAAACGTGCACTTATAGAGTCTAGAGCCAACGAGATTCATAAAAAATCTCATTAGGACACTTATTCCATAGATCAATTGCTGTTCATCATTAGAACACAAGCGATGATTTACAGAGTCCTACGCTCTATCCTTGTGGTATTGCTAGAACATTCAGAGTCATACTCTTTAGTATTCACAGTGATGAATGGAAATCCTTCCAGTGTTAACATCAAACAGCACTGCGGTAGGTCATATGTAAGATTCACTTGAATTAAACATATGTTAACTGGAAAGCAACAGTGGTTTGATTCTTAACTGATTCAAACTCGTTCCAGGTCTCGACGCAATATCTTTATGATCTTGCCAGAACATTCAGAGTAATACTTTTCAGTATTTAGTGTGACGAATGGAAATCTTTCCAGCGTCATCATCAAAAAGCACTACGGTAGGTAACTTGTGCGATTCTATATGAATCAAACTTGTGTCAATTGGAAAGCAATGATGGTTTGATTCTTAATTGATTCAGACTTGTTCCAGGAAAGTGAATTGACGACTTAATCAGCAGAATGGAACTGCCTGATTCACTCCTTACTTTGAATTATCCTTCGATATATTCAAGTATTGAGAACGGCTACCACAGCTGGAAATCCTGTCAAGGAAGTTCTTTGAACTTACCTGATCACAGGTACAGTATTCGTACTGTATAACGGGAAACCGGTGGAATGCAAACGGTGGCGTTATCTCAAGAGTCGCAATTCAAGGCCACATATTTAGGATTATTGAAGAAAGCTCAAGAACATCTAAAGACAAAGACTTCCGCTACTCTGATGATCAAGGGAGATTGTTAACAAGCTTTCATGTCAACTCAAAACATGAGTATGTGGGTAAAGACACAAGAACACAAGCTGGAAAAGTTACAAGATCAAGTCAAGGCAAAGATCAAAGATCCAAGATCACAAGTCATGAAAGGAACTATGAAAGAACTCTCAAGATAACGAGCTTCAAAGTCTGCAACACCAACAAAGTGAAGTCACATATTAGATGACCACCCCTTAGGGGGAGATTGTTAGCCGTATTTAAAGTGATGGTCATATAATATACCGTTGCGAAGCTCGTGAAAAATACTATTCAACGGTTTCGAGAGTTCTTAGTTATTAATGTTTATGTAACGGGAATTAGTCCCGAACACACAAATGAGGAAGGCCTCCTAAACACTTACTACTTAGTATAAAATGCCTCCTAAGCCTCATTTGTGTGTGTGTTTTCCATTCCATTGTTTTTTAGAGAGATAAACGTATGTGTTTCTCTCACTAGGAATTCACAACTTTGTTTGTTTTCTCTTTTTCTTCATCTAATCTAATCTTTCTTTTTTGGTTTAATTTTCATCTTTATTTCTTGTTCTTATAAGTCATGTGTTACAATCCAACAAATGTAGATGTCATAAAAGAAAATATATCCATAGTTATGGCTACATAAAACAGTGATGTCTATATGCTCTTTTGCTATCTATGTTAACTTCCTTAAACAATGTCAAACTAAAGAGTAAAAAATCAGCTTGCCCTTTGCAAAACCCATTCATGACACTATGAGAGTTATATTGGTTTAATGTCAAATTACCTTATTTAGTCTTTAAAAGGGATTTCCCCGACCTACTACACCGAGATAGAGGAAGAAAAAGTTTGAATATCTGACAATGGATTTGTATGTATGGTGTGAGATTATCTGAAGTACTATCTATTAAATTAGACAGATTATATTTTTCCACATTGTTTTTTAGTGATTATGATAAACGAGACGATTTTTACACAATCTATGGATGTAATATGTAGCTAATGAGAATTTAATACTAAGCTATATATGGATTTCAGGTTGTCAAAACAGGATCCCAGAGAAATTGTACCATCTCAGCTTGGTGTTGATTCTGGACCAGCGTATGCGCCAACTCCCAAGCTGCATTAAGACTCCCCGAAGATCCTGGTCAACAAGTAATCGAAATAGTATAATTTTGTAAGTTTTTGAATATTAGTCGTTTGTCTTTTTAAATCATTGATACATATTGTAGAAAAGGAGAAAAGGAACCAGGATGTACTTTATCTTGAGTTAACAGTCTTGACATACATTATCTTGAACATAAGCAGCAATCAGATACACAGTTGAAGCCTCAAATGTATTCATTAAAATTTTTATATACACGTGTACCCTCTGAAGAAGTACCTAAGCAGGTCACGAACTTCTAAGGAGCGACAACAAAGCTACTAAGCATGGGAAGGCACAACGTAGGAGTGGGAAAATAGAAGTGAATGAGCAATAATGCCCTAAAGGATAAGGGGATTATAGCGTTGTTTCTTAAAGTATTTGAAAGGTATGATCACTGTAGTTTTTTTGTTGTTGAATTTAGTTGTATGCTGACATTTGTAGTTTTTAAATACTATTCATATGCTATATTAAAAATATATATGTTATTATCAATTATTTTCTCACTTTTGTCTGAAATTCAGTCTGACGCAAAAATCATTTACTGTTTGTTTAACTGATGCCATTGTTTGCGCTTGAGGTTTTTGGAGTTAAGCTCTAATAGTGATGACATTATGTTGAGTAATAGAATTAAACGTTACGTTGGATCAGTTGCAATATTTAATGCGATAATTTAGTACGAAAATGGGATTAGAAGACGAGGATCGTAAGGTAACTTGGGTTGCTGATGCAGAAGAGTGCAAGAAATTAGGCTCCATTGAAACCACTATAGCAATATATAGTCATGCACTTGCTGCGTTTCGAACTAAAAAAAGGATATTCTTAAAGCATCTTAGCTTGGGAAGGCTCATGATACTCGGGAGTCAATTGATATCCTGCTTCGTAAAGCTGTTAGTTACACACCATAAGCTGAGGTTTTATGGCGAATGGTACTAAAGTAAAGTGGCTTACTTCTGACGTTCCTCTAGCTAGACATATCCAAATAATACCAGGAATACTTGAAAATGGAAACAAAATCATGAAAAAGTCTGGATACTAAAACAAGAGCAAAGCTTATTTGAGACCAGGGTGGTTGCCATCTGTTGGTGGTGGTGGTTGTAGTTGCGCCTGTGCTCCCTGAAAACCACCTCCAACATGAGCATTTGGTGCCATATAACTAGAAGAAGCATTGTTGGCTTACTGCATCGGCTGCCCTTGGGCCGTAGAAGGACCTTGGGGTGACTTAGATCTGGTCTTCCCATGTACATCATAACTAGGCCCAACGAATTGGGGTCCTTTATGTCCATCAGTGTTGGATCCTATACACAGATCATAACTCGGTACTAGAGGTCCTCTTTGTCGATCATACCACTACAACAAAATCAAGGTTTAGGGTCGGACCTAATTTAGGGTCGAAATTTTCGACCCTAAATTAAGGTGGGGGCCCACAATTTTTCAACCCAAAAGGGCTGGTCAAAAAGCAGGCGGGGCCGAAAAATTTAGGGTCGAAATTTCGACCCTAAATTTAAAATTTTAAATAATTTTAATTTATGTATTATATAATATATTTTTAATAATTAAAAATAATTTTAAAAGAATTTATTTCTAAATTTAATATTTTAGGGTCGAAATTTTGACCCTAAATTTAAAATATTAAATCATTTTAATTTATGTATTATATAATAGATTTTTAATAATTAAAAATAATTTTAAAAAAATTTATTTTTAATATTTTATATTTTAGGGTCGAAATTTCGACCCTAAATTTAAAATTTTAAAAAATTTTCACGAAAAATTTAAAATTTCACAGCAAAAATTTTCAAGAAAAATTAAAAAAATTCGCGGTCTATATTTAGGGTCGAAATTTCGACCCTAAATTATTAAATATATTTTTAAAATTTTCTTTTAGTCTGAATGCTTTTAAAATAATGCTTTCAATGGTAATGTGTTTTAATTGCAAAAAATATTTTTTTTCATAATTATTAAAATAAAGTTTGAATTATTATTATTATTATTATTATTATACTTATATATAACGTATGTAACTTTTTTGTTAGAAGATACGAACAAAACGCCTAACGATACATTTTATTCGATACGGGGACTTAAAGTCATTAGACTTTACGAACAGTTGCGACGTTTATATAATAAAAATGAGACATTTACTACGATATTAGACTCGTAAACACGGAAATGAACCAAAATCATACACCAAAACACTAGAACGAAACGGATTAGGTACTAGGACAGATAATGCAGTAATAGCTAAAAATAATTAAGTCTAAGCAGAACTAAAGTTGTGCAAACAACTTAGCAACTACAAGAACATAACAAGTTCATCAATTACACCACAAATCCAGAAAGATCAAGCTGGTTACCACTAGGAAAAACCAACTAGACTACAAATGACTGTACCTATTGTGTACCCATTGTTTTAGTGCTTTCATTAGTCCCAGTATTGATGGTACTAGTTTTAGTGCTTTCATTATGTACCCATTGTGAACAGGAAGATGATAATAGATGTATGTGTGCCATCCATATTGGGTAGTTGTTTTGCTATTTAATGGTTTGTAGTTTGCCTCCAATGTTTTTTTAATTTACACGTGGATAATATTTAGGGTCGAAATTTTCGACCCTAAATTTGAAAGATGATTTCGACCCTAATTTAATAAATTTAAAAAAAAAACGTGTTCACAATGTTTTTTTAATTTACACGTGGATAAAATTTAGGGTCGAAATTTTCGACCCTAAATTACAAAGCCTTTCGACCTTAAATGTTGGTCAAAAACTTTGCTGAAAAGTGGTGGGCCCCATTTTTTCGACCCTAAAATACATAGGGTATTTCGACCCTAATTTTTTAGGGTCAAAATTTTTGGGTCGAACGGTTAGGTTCGAATATTTCGACCCTAAAATTTAGGGTCGAATACCCTTTGTATTTAGGGTCGAAATTTTCGACCCTAAACCTTGATTTTGTTATAGTGTACGCGCTGGTCCACTAGGTCCACTAGGACCTCTATGTGTCTCACAAGATGGCGCATTAGGGCCTCTTTGTGCATCGTAAGGTCTACCAGGCTTTTGAGGATCATAACCAGTTTCACTAACCACGCGTTGTGGATCATAGGCTGGTGCACCGCTTTAGGGAAAGCATATGTCCTCTCTGCACATCGTAACCAAGAACAGATTGTCCAGGTCCTCTATGCATTCCCATTATTGAATATGCTAGACATCCTACCAAGTCCTTTCTGCACATCGTAACCAGGAACAACTTGTCTAGGTCCTCTATGCATTCCCATTAATGAAGATGCTGGAACATGTTTTCATATTTTACAGGTCTTAGCGACATAGTTTCCCATTATTATTATGCATGCAAAAGATAATGTATCTCAAATTAATTTAGCCTTTGTTATAGTGAAAAACCTATTTAGCACAAAAAATAGGTCACAAAACAGAAATTATATACAGAAAACAAAAGTCAATGTATCTTTTAAGCACAAGATATATAGGTTCAAATTATTAGGTTTTGATAACAAAGATATATAAAGATAAAGGGAACATAGGAACAAGAGAAACATGATAATACTTATGACATTTAGTTTCTGAAGCCTAACCAAGAGTCAGGACATGTGAAGAAGAGAAAGGGAAGACGTGTTTCTGGATTAGAAAAGGTCTGTTGATTTTTCGGATTGAAATGCGTCTTTTTAGTTTAGTCCAAGTTGACCCGCATACATTTTTCACCATGCTTAGAAAAAGGTATTCGTTAATTACTTAATTATCATCCCTAGAAAAATATGAGTATAGTGTAGTCGGTATTTATTATGGGCCCTAGCCCATTATCTTGAATCTTCTATTGTAAACTATATATACTCTTTTGGTTGTTTAATAAAACACACAAAATTCACAATAACTTACATGGTATCGAGCCTAAACCACCGATCTAAATCAAAACGCTAAAATCGGTTCACCGATCCAAATCAAAACCCTAAATCGTTTTTTGTTTTTTTTCCCATCGTCGAATCTAAGGTTTTATCCCTGAGACGACGTGTCTTCTCACTAATTATCAACACTTACGTTTCGTAACTAGGGTTTCGATCCCCAAAGACGAACGTCGTTGCTTGTTGCATTGTTTTCGTTTTTCTTTTCAAGTTTCTTTGTTCGGGTTCATATTCTGCAAAGCCTAACCCGTGATCATCATGACCGGATCAACACCCCCTTCCGTTACTCTCTCGGTTTCGGATAAACTCATGGCCATCACCAACCTCCATATCCTTGTTCCTGTTACATTGGATATGGACGAAATGAATTATTCATCTTGGACGTATTTTTTTGAACACCTTTGCCAAGGTAATAACCTCTTAGATCATATTCAAACCAAACCCCCTGATGCTGCAGGCCCTAGTGATGTCCCTCCTCCGGATGCGGAGTGGTTAAATATTGATAACATTGTATTGTCTTGGATCTTTACTACAATTTCCAAGTCTCTTCAAGGTCGTATGGTCAGTGAACGTCCAGAATCAGCCAAAGCAGCATGGGCTATTCTGGCAAACATATTCCAGGACAATAAAAGAGCTTACTCTCTTGCTTTGGAGGCTAAACATCGTTCTTTAAAGCTAGGTGATTTATCAATTGACGGTTACTTCAAGAAGATTGAATCTATCATATCGATTCTCAAAGGGCTCGGTTCCTCAGTTACCAATGAGACTGTGGTTAAAATAGTCTTGGCGGGTTTGCCTCCAAAATATGCTACGATTTATGGTATTATCATGCACCGGGAAGTCTTTCCAGATCCCAAGACCGTCCGATCTATGCTTACCACAGAGGAGATGCGTCTCAAGTCACTTGCTCCTGATCCATATGTTAACTCCTCTTCCTTTTCACCTACGGTTTTGTTGGCTAATAATGCTGCTAATCCTCGCCGTCCTCAGAATTCTACGGAGAAGGTTTTTCGACCGTGCAAAAATTTTCTTCGCAATATGTGTCTGATAGGTGTGTAAACACCCATCCTTTTTACCACTTAATTACAATAATAACCGGACCAAAACGTGTATTTTATGTCGTAAATGTCAGAATTATGCGTGGTTTGTGTTTTTTTTGTGATTTAGGATGAAAATGTAGAAAAGGGAGAAAACACGGGCATTCACGGGCTTTTATCGAAGAAAGAGACGAAAGACGAAGTCAAGAAATCAAGAATGCAAAAAGAACGGAAGTCCAAGACCAATTCTGAAGATTTATCGAAGAAAAAGTCAAAAGACGGAAGTTTACTAAAAGCCGAAGAACTCAAGTCTTATTTATGAAGAAATGTCAAGACGAGTTTAAAGAAATCCCGAGACAAAGTCATTAAAGTCCAAGATTTAAGAATATTAAGGACTTAAGGGCTTAATGGTGCAATTAAGGAAAGAAGAAAGAGGGGAGGAAGCTTCCTAAGCACCTCCCTAATCTCCCCTATAAATAGATTAGGATTTCATTCATTTTTCTCTTGTTGGCTAAGTGTGACAATTAGTCTTCCACCATTTAATTACCTTGTCATTTAATTTTATGTCAATTTAAATACTTGTCTTGCACCTTAAATACCTTTAATTTCAAGTAAGTTTCATTTTAATTCTTGTCAATCTTTACTTTTATTGTTCATCTCCTATCTACCTTTCTTTAATCTTTGATCTTTATGTTTATTGTTCATGTTCATGTTCTTGAGTTTTTGTTAAATTGATTAAATGGGTTTTGATTATTTTGATCATTATTGTTAGTTTAGTTGATTTGGATTGTTTCCTTATGATTAGTAGATGTTTATTGATTAGTTTGATTTAATCTTGTGGTTGATTTTGATTATATTTGTTTAGATTCGTGTTATTTGTTTCTTGCGTGTTCTTCGCTGTCTGTTGTTTTCCCAGGTACATTCCGAATCAAAGTGCTGTTCAAGAAGTTCCGGATCAAGGGTTGTTCATCCGGAATATTAGACATTCCGGATCAGTGGTGTTTATTCGGAATAATTTATTATTCCGGATCAAACCTTTCATTCGGAATACCAAACATTCCGGATCAGCCTTTCATTCCGAATCAACCAAACATTCCGGATCAAGGGTTTAGCCAAAGTGTTCATCTGGAATATCCAACATTCCGGATCAAGGAGATATTCTGGATCAAGGAGTTTTATTCGGAATAATTAATTATTCCGGATCAAGGTCTTCATCCGGAATCTTCAACATTCCGGATCAAGGGAATTCATTCGGAATATATTCCGGATCAGCAACATTCCGGATCAAGCTTAAGCATTCCGAATCAAGAATTTATTCCGGATAAGTGACATATTCCGGATAAAGGATTTATTCCGGATCAAGGGTTTTGGTAAATATTCCGAGTAAAGAAGAATCATTCCGAACGAAGGTGACATTCCAGATGAGTGATTATTCCGAACGAAGGTTTATTCCGGATGAGCTGTTTTCAGGTTCTTTTTAGTTTCAGTTTTTAACTTTCTGTTTTTAATTTTCAAGCTTTACTTTTCCCGCTTTTTTTTTTAGTTGCACTTTAAGTTTACTTGCCTTAGATTTATTTTAGCCTTGCCTTAGTTTAAGTTTTAGTTGCGTTTTAAGTTTGCCTTAGAGTTAGATTTAAATTAACGTCATTTTCATACAAGTCTTGCACTTTTTAAATTACTACAACGACACAACTATTTGTTTCCACCAAAGAACGACTAAGTCGCATAGTTAACCAGGATCAATTCGATTAGACATACATCAACGAATCTTTTTACCTGGCCAAAAGCCAGTTATCAAATGGCGCCGCTGCCGGCTCTTTTCGTAAAGATTAACGGTTTTCCGTGAGAGACGCGTTGCTTTTTGGGATCCGTTCATTCATGAGCGTTATTTTTCTTGCTTAAAAATTTCAAAAATCCAAAAAAAATTAAAAATTGTTAAAAATCCATAAAAATTAAAAATTTCAAAAATCCAAAAAGATTTTATTTTTATTGTGTATATATATTGTCTTTGTGTTTGGTTTCTTTTTCTTTTGCCTTTTCAGGTGTATGCGTACAAGATCTTCTAATTATCAAGAGCCCGAGACTCGTGAAGATTTAAGTATGGCAGGTGTGAACAACAACAATAATCCACCGCACCTCAATAATAACAACAACAATGTTCTTCCACAGCCCGATCTTCGGACAATGGAGGAGCTTTGTCAACCTACAATGTTTGGACGATGAGGACCGATTGCGCCGATGCAAATCACGGCTCCGGAGTTTTCGTTGAAGCACCACATGATTCAGCAAGTGCAAACTAATCCATTCGCCGGAATGCCTGATGATGATGCCAACAAACACCTCGACAAATTCATTACAATCACTCAAAGCATGAAGTTGCCCGGTGCCACAATGGATGTTCTTCGCCTTCAACTCTTTCCACATACTTTATCACACCACGCCGAGAAATGGTTTGATCGTCTCCCGAAGAATTTAATTCATACTTGGGATGACATGACTCAACGCTTTTTGTCGCGCTACTTTCCACCATCCATGGTCACGAGCCTTTGCAATCAAATCAGCAGTTTCATGCAAGAACCCGATGAATCTCTCTTTGATGCTTGGGAAAGATATAATGTTTTGATCGATCGTTGTCCGAACCACAATATGATCCCTGTGACCTTAATTGATACTTTCTACAACGGTTTGACTTTTCGTGAGCGTGATACGATTAATGCAGCCGTCGGTGGCACATTTATGAAAAGGAGACCCGAGGAGTGTAGAGAGCTTATTGAAAACATGAATACTCATCATAAAAACTGGGATTCCTCCGCTTCTTCAAGGAACAACTCGAGAGTCAATGTTTCTTCTACTACAGCAAACCCCGACATGACCGAATTCACCCGCATGATGACCGAAATGAACAAAAATATCTTGCTTCTCGCTACAAACCAACAACAAGTTAAAGCGGTAGCCAATCCTTGTGAAACATGCGACGGTCCACACTCATACACTGATTGTCCTTCTACTCAAGGAAATCCGGAAAATGTGTATGCGGCTTACGGTAATTATTCACCGGAAAATTACCAAGCTAGACCTCAAGGGGATAGAAATTTGCTGAGTTACCGGTCAAACAACTACCTTTCACCCGGTTTTTCTCCTCAAAACCAAAACCTCAACAACAACTACAATAGAAGCAACCAAATTCCACCTAGAGCTTCTAATCCTTATAACCCACCCGCTCAACAAGCCCCACCCATCAATCAAGATGTTGAAGCCATAATGAGAACCCAAGGTGAGCAAATCAAGAATCTGCAGTGCCAAATTATCAATTTGAAAGGGGATATCACCAAGCAAGGGAATGACATTAGATCCGAGCTTTGATATAATATTCAATCCTCCTTCAGCAATCAAACGAATGATTTGAAGAATATGCTGGCTAGTTTCTTGCCCACAACTCAACCTTCTACTTCGAGTTCTCTACCTTCAAACACCGTCACCAATCCGCGAGCGAATGTGAGTGCTATTACTACCCGTAGTGGAGTTACCATAGTAGGACCACCTATCCCGCCCCCATCATCTACACCTCCTCCACCATCATTTATCCCTACTACTCCCACACCTAGTATTAGTACACCATTACCGTCTCCGCCTCTTCAGGACGATGTACCCAAGAAGAACCCTTCAACATCTCAACCTTTACCTGCTACACCTACACCTTCACCACCCAAACCCAATATTCCTTATCCATCTCGTTTAGGCAAGACCAAAATGCTAACCAAGGATGACTCTCAAGTGTCGAATTATTTGAAGATGATCTCTCAAATGAATTTCAACATTAGCCTTGTTGAAGCACTTGTCCACATGCCGAAATTTGTCAAAGCATTCAAGGAATTGCTTAACAAGAAGGAGAAGTTGATTGAGCTCGCCAACACACGCTTAAATGAAAACTGTTCTGCAGTTATTCTTAAAGAAATTCCGAAAAAACTTGGAGATCCCGGTCGTTTTGTGTTGCCTTGCATTTTTAACAAAACTGAAGAATTTACTGCCCTAGCTGATCTCGGGGCCAGTATTAATCTGATGCCTTTAAGTGTTTGGAAAACACTATCATTACCCGACCTTACTCTAACAAAGATGACTCTTGAGCTTGCAAATCGCACTGTCGCTTACCCCGTTGGTATTGCCGAAGATGTGTTCATTAAAGTTGGCACCTTCACTTTTCCGGTCGACTTTGTTGTTGTTGATTATGAAATGGACCCTCCTATTCCTTTAATACTTGGCCGGCCATTCTTGAGAACCGGAAGAGCTCTAGTTGATGTTGCCGAAGGTGAGCTCATCTTAAGGGTCGGGGATGATGCCCAAGTTTTTGAAATGGGGAAGCTTACAAGAAAATCCTTTGGAGGACGAGAATCAGCGAATATGATTAATGTGCTCGATGATTTTGTCATCTACAACAATCCTCTATTCGATTCTTGCATTGATAATCCACTTTTTCAAGATGATGTGGATGATTCTCTATCCAATTTGGAACCTTCACCCATATATGATTCTCCACCGATCTTTGATGCTTATGATGATGATTCTAGCTCAGATTCGGATGATTATGATGATTTTACTTCCGAGTATCCCGACATGCCCACGTATGATGATTTTGATGAGGCCGATACTCTTTCGAGTGATTCTTCTCATGATGAAGATCCTCCACCTACCATGCTTAATCCTACTTTGGACGACTACTCATTTGAGGAAGACTTCTCTACTTTTCTTAATACTTACTTCCCTCATGAGAGTGATGCTCCTCCTTTAAACTTTGATGATTATGGTCTTGATCCTACTTTGGATTTGAAGAAAATTCTTTCAAAGGAGAAGCAACCGGACAACACCAACATTCGCAACACGTATGATTTAACACCTCTTTGTCCACCTTCTAAGGACGAGGTTGTGCATTTTCTTCGCGGATCATCTTCGAATACTGCTGAGCCTGAGTGCTATTTTCCCCTAAAGGAAAAGGTGTTCGACCCCGCTATCGATATTCTTCAGCCATCTCAGTATCCGTCTGATGAAATACAAGGAAAAATCTTTGGAACTTATGGAAATCTGCTTGCACCTCTTCACCCTTGCTACCACCGTGCTCCATCTTTGCTTAAGGGAACCTTGCCTACTCTTCTTTGGCTTGCCTTGTTCAACTTAAGCTTGTGCTACTTGATGGACGAAAACTATGTCTTTGATCCCGGTGGATATGTTTCATGCTTCTTCCTATGCTAATCAAGGTCGAGTCAGGCTCACGACTCGGTGAACAAAAATCAAGCACTTCTTGGGAGGCAACCCATGTATCTTTAAGCTTTCTTTATCCTAAGTGTAGGGGAGACCCATTGGTGTTTGATATTTCCTCTTCTACTAATCAGGGATTCGAGCGCTCAATGATCCACTCTTGATGATTTTTGACGACCCGTGATTCCGTGTTCCCATTTTCCCGGTTCTATCATAAACTCTTTTCGATTCACTATTTTATATTTTCTAATATTAAAATAGGAATCTCGTTAGTTGTCTTTTCCTTAGCAAGATTTAAACAAAGTGCATAATGTCCTAAGTGTAGGGGAGTTTACTCCCACATGCTTAAACATTGAGGACAATGTTTATATTAAGTGTAGGGGGGACTTCTATCGAAGTTAAGTGGCTCTTTTCATTGTATTTGTCCTCATTTTAATTAGAAAATCAATTTTTCGACATTTTTCAAAAATTTTGATCTATTTTGGCCTATTAGTTTTTCCCTTTGTATAGTTATTTTCTTTCCTTACTAGAATAAATTTAATTGGATTTAATTTTCAAACGTTGTGAATCTTTTGACTCAACCCAAGTTTACTTATCTTAGTTTACTCTAGCTAGTATCCTTAACGTGTTTAAGTCAAGTTTTGCTAGGATTTTATATAGGGAGCTATAAAACGCGAAAGTCTTAACTCTCACAGGTTAAGAACAAGAACTTTTCGCAAGTTCCTATAATTGATCCTAGAGAGTCGTTTATCAAGGGAACTTTAAAATGCGAATTTTAAAACTTGAAAAAGTCTAAGATTTTGCAAGATCCTATAGACGACTCGAAAACCCAAAACTTTGATTTAATAGGCTAAGCATCCACGAGTCTCATTCCTTGAGATTTTAAACTGTGGAGAACGAGAGATGATAGAGTCAATTATAAGTTTGTGTTAGCCTCAAAATATTGAGTCAAACAAGAATGCTCGGTCAAAGGTTATTATTGTAACATTAGTTAGAACATTGTAATAGGTAGTTAATTAGTCGTGGTCTACGGGCTTGGATTTAAACTAATTAAAGTCCAAAAGACAAGCCCGACCCAATATATAGTCCATTAAAGCCCGCATGTGGGTGGACTATATATACTACCCTCCTAGCATGTTAGGAGGGTTGGTTATTCATTTTTTCTCACTTCTAATCTAATATTCCCAAAGTTAATCCTCTCCTCCTCTCTACTTTCTCTCACTACTTTCTCTCTCTAGGAATTCATCTCTTCTTCATCTATTTTCTTTCTTTCTTCATTGCTTAATCATCACAAATATATGGGACAACATTTGGTATCAATCGCCATGGGGTAGTTTTGTGATTCGTTGTTCATTTTACTTAGTTCGTGTGATTTTCTCTTATAATCATCTTGAATTCAAGATTTTTTTTTGTGTTTTCTATGCTCTAAATCTTGATATAAATCTTCTACATAGATGTGGTAGGGATTTGGTCGCATTTGGTTGGTTCAAATCACGGATTTCTTGTCGAAAATATCATTTTTTTACCTTAAAATCTCGTAACAGTGCTATTATTCCGAACAGTGCAATCGGAAAAGGGATTAGAGATTCCGACCAGTCGCATCGGAAAAGGGTTTACACATACCAGCTTTTCCGATCATCATTCCGACTGGACTAAAAATATTCAGATTGCATTCCAATTTGACATTCCGACAAGGTATTTTCGACATCATTCCGACAAGGTATTTCGATTTGCTACAACATTATCAACCACATCCATAGATGCTGATTTGGAGGTATTACCCATAGATCAAACGAGATATCGTTCCATGATCGGGTCCCTCATGTACTTGACTTCAAGCAGACCTGATATTCATCATGCTACGTGTTATTGTGCACGATATCAAGCACGACCCACTGAAAAGCACCTCAAGGAGGTTAAACGGATCTTTCGGTACCTTAAGAATACCATTCACATGGGACTCTGGTATCCGAGGGAAACCTGTTTCTTTCTAACGGCCTATTCAGATTCTGATCATGCAGGGTGTCTTGATACACATAAAAGTACTTCTGGTGGTGCACAATTTCTAGGTCTAGACAAGCTTGTGGGATGGTCTTCCAAGAAGCAGGATTGCACGTCACTGTCATCAGCCGAAGCGGAGTATGTGTCTCTATCTGCGTGTTGTGCTCAAGTTCTTTGGATGAGAACTCAACTCACGGATTATGGCTTCCACTTTGATAAAGTACCTATGTATTGTGACTCAAAGTCAGCCATAGCCATCTCCTGCAACCCGGTACAACATTCCCGCACGAAGCACATCGATGTCAGATATCACTTCATTAAGGAACAAGTTGAAAAGGGTATTGTTGAATTATACTTTGTTGGAACTGATTACCAATTAGCTGACTTGTTTACAAAAGCTCTTTCGAAAGAGAGGTTTGCGTATCTAGTTAGGCAAATTGGTATGAGATGTTTGACTCCAGCAGAACTGGAGGTTCTGGCAAAGAAGCCTGCTTGATTCATCTATCAAACATCTATCTTGTAAATATTAATAAAAAAAAGCAAAATACAAAATTAAAAAATCTTTGATAATCCAAAAATATTCTTCTCGACATGTCTTTCAGTATCGATAATATGGACGTACCTAGAAATGTCGCTCAATAACGACACGGGTGTGTACATAAAGCTCGAATGAAAGTTGTAAATATTTTTCAAAACATGTCATTTCTATCTTTTTAAAAGGAAATTGTCTATTTTGGACAATATTTCCAACAACGGGTAGAGCAATCTATCTTAGGTTGAGCTTGTCACAAAACATTCAACGTTTTGAGCTCAACACAATGGCTTGTAATCACTTTCAGATTGCAACCCGGATCTAAATTCACGGGGGAGTGTACGCTTTTTTACTCTTACCCTTAGCAAAAGAAGTTAAATCTTCTTACACTTGAGTGGATTCGTCAAGACATTCAAAGTCTATGAACTCAAGTTTATGCTTTAGAAAAACCTTTTCGTCAAAAAGAATTGATTTTTCAAAAAGCGTTGAACACAATTTTTTCAAGAATTTCTCAATGATATTCAAAATCTTTCAAAAATTGTGTGTTCAACAACTCCTATCCTCAAAAGTTTAATGTGGATCAAATCCTCGTAATGACAATTCCATTGGATCAATTTTTGAGGGGGAGCAATTCAACTTCATGCAAAAGATTAACACATCTTTCTCCTGAAGATTTTCAAGACTATTTTTCAAAATATATTTTAATCAAATTTGGTATCTCTAATATCAAAAGATTTTATATATTAGAGATAGGGGGAGAAAATGTGATTAAAATGTGATCTTATATAAGACTCAAGCACTTTAACTCTTACCTACATGTGCGAAACACTTTCGATTATCGATGCACATGTGAAGGGGGAGCATTTCTGAAACGACAAAACTAGCAAGGTGTTAAATGTTTTTCAAACACTTTGTTAGGATTTAAAAGTGGTTTTCATGGTTACGATCAAACACCCACAACATCTTTAATTCACGACGTTATTGGTGTCAAAAGGGTAGTTAGGTTTAAGTCCTATGATCCAACCAGAACCGGAGGGATCTTCCCAGGGACAATCCAATAGATTATTAGAAGTCCTTAGGAAAGATGGAGTAGAATGTGAACGAAGCTGAATGCCAACTAAGTACTGATGATAGCACTGGAACAATCACAACAAGGTGCTATTAATGATGTCTTGGTAAGCATTGAAGGGGTTGAAGAATGAAAAAGAAATGTAAGGATAAAGGGTCTAAAGAAAGAAGCCCTCCATACAACTTAGGCAGAAACCGGGTCAACTCATCATGAAGACAAACTCATCATGGACCCAGTGATGTGAAGCACAACCCTTTCCTAGCTACTCACGCTTCTCTCAAAAGAAGTTTGTTTTATTGTCACGGAGATCAACACGACTTCTATTGACTTTCTCACTCCAAGATAGTTGATATTGAATAGGTGGCATCTGCTCCAGCCTCCGACCACTAAAAGTGCACAAATCGAGTCTAGAGCCAAGAGATCAATCAAATCTCGTTAGGACACACGGATGAAGATCAAGAGAGTCCTACGCTATATCCTTGTGATATTGCTAGAACACTCAGAGTGATACTACTTAGTATTCACAATGATGAGTGGAAATCCTTCCAGTGTTAACATCAAACAGCACTGCGGTAGGTCATATGCAAGATTCTTTTTGAATTGAACATATGTAAAACTAAAAAGCAACAGTGGTTTGATTCAAACTCGTTTCAGGCTTCTACGCAATATCTTTATGGTCTTGCCAGAACATTCAGAGTGATATTCATTAATATTCACAGTGACGAATGGAAATCCTTCTAGCGTCAACATCAAACAGCGCTACGGTAGGTGACTTGTGAGATTCTTATGAATCAAACTTGTGTCAACTGGAAAGCAACAATGGTAAGATTCTTAAATGAATCAAACTTGTTCCAGGAATTTGAATTGACGACTTTCATCAAGCGGATATTTATCCAATTGATTCACTCTTTATGTTCGCAGTCTTGCTTTGAGACGGTCGAGTAAAGAGAACGGCTAGTACAGCCGCGAAACCCTGTCAAGGAGATTCTTAATTGAATCTACCTAATCACAGGTACGATATTTAATATCGTATAACGGTCTTCACCGACCGGAGGTAAAACGCTACCGATTTAGGACGAATGTCAAAGCCATTCAGTCCGTGTCTATGTTTTGTCTCGAGAAGGTGGCGTCACGGTGTACTCAGCAAAGTCAAAGATTCACAACCACATATTCATGCCCAAAGACTTATCCAACAATTGATAGTGTGAGCATGTGGATAAAGACACAAGATCGCAAGATGGCAATGACAAGTCAAGGATGATTTGAAGATCTCAAGACTAAAAGACAAAGTTGAAAGACAACAACAAAGGCTCAAAGATCACAACATGAAGGAACAAAACTACTGTTACACGTTCAAGGCTCATTTATGACGAGATTCGTAATCTCCTTTGATCTCCAAATATCAAAAGGGTATGACCTCACATTGGGGGAGATTGTTAGCCTCAAAATATTGAGTCAAACAAGAATGCTCGGTCATAGGTTATTATTGTAACATTAGTTAGAACGTTGTATTGGGTAGTTAATTAGTCGTGGTCTACGGGCTTGGATTTAAACAAATTAAAGTCCAAAAGACAAGCCCGGCCTAATATATAGTCCATTAAAGCCCGCATGTGGGTGGACTATATATACTACCCTCCTAGCATGTTAGGAGGGTTGGTTATTCATTTTTTCTCACTTCTAATCTAATATTCCCAAAGTTAATCCTCTCATCCTCTCTACTTTCTCTCACTACTTTCTCTCTCTAGGAATTCATCTCTTCTTCATCTATTTTCTTTCTTTCTTCATTGCTTAATCATCACAAATATATGGGACAACATTTTGGTATCCTTTCGTGAATTTATGTGAGTTAATTATAAGCCTATTCTCCCATCGCTTGTTAATAAATTTATCTGCAATAAATAAGGTTGTACGATTTGAAAAGTTACTTAGCTTCTAGCCCAAGATCGTTTAAAAGTTACTCGATATGGATTAGAGGTCATAGCCAAGGCATAACTTATTGAAGCGGGATGCGAAGATTGGCGAGTCCAAAAAGGCCCTAACAAGGCATGAGGGCTACATTTTGTTGCTAAAGATCCAAAAGTGATGTGAAGAATCCTTTATCAAAGATCAATATGAAGGATCGAGACACACGACGAAAAGCAAATACTCCCCTAAAGATCATGGAGAATTCTATCCGAAAAGGCCCTAACAAGGTATGAGGATAAATAGATCCAAGTCCAAAAAGGAGGCGGATCGTTGTATATCAAAGTCCAAAATAAAGATTAGAGAAAAATGAAGAAGTCGTGGTCCAAAGATGAAGAATCTCTCAAAACTTCAAGTGAAGAAATTCCTATTATAAAGAGAAGACCATTATTTCATGAACGTCTCTCAAGATTTGAAGTATGAAGTCACTGCCAAATATCGGTCCGAGAAAGGTCTCAAATCGCGAAGCGAGTTATGCCAAGATATGAACTTTAAGAGGTCCCGAGAAGCAGTTTTAAAAGATTTTGTCCTTTAGCTAACTATTGATTAAATCGTCCCACTTTATTTTCAGCCTAAATAACTATCGAAATAAGTCAACAATACATCCTCGTGATCATTCAAGACAACAATAAAATATAAGAGATACACCTAGGAATAAGGGAGTCTAAGTGAATAATTGGCCCACATGAGTTCATGTTAGTTTGCTAACTTATAATAACAATGATCTCGTTTTTATGCTTGGTTTGGAGAAAGTGAAAACTTGAGGATGATGATTATTCATGACATTTCCAAAACCCAAGGTATGTTTTTTATTTCTTTACTTTGAATGTTTATAATTTTCTATCTCTTTAATAAAGGCCAATATGGATTGATTATGATGGGAAATGTAAAACGTGCTTTGTAACTAATGCATTGCATGAGGACATTGCAATGGTCAAGTGTAGGGGATTTGATAGGTGTGTAAACACCCATCCTTTTTACCACTTAATTACAATAATAACCGGACCAAAACGTGTATTTTATGTCGTAAATGTCAGAATTATGCGTGGTTTGTGTTTTTGTTGTGATTTAGGACGAAAATGTGGAAAAGGGAGAAAACACGGGCATTCACGGGCTTTTATCGAAGAAAAAGACGAAAGACGAAGTCAAGAAATCAAGAATGCAAAAAGAACGGAAGTCCAAGACCAACTTGAAGATTTATCGAAGAAAAAGTCAAAAGACGGAAGTTTACTAAAAGCCGAAGAACTCAAGTCTTATTTATGAAGAAATGTCAAGACGAGTTTAAAGAAATCCCGAGACAAAGTCATTAAAGTCCAAGATTTAAGAAGATTAAGGACTTAAGGGCTTAATGGTGCAATTAAGGAAAGAAGAAAGAGGGGATTGAGCTTCCTAAGCATCTCCCTAATCTCCCCTATAAATAGATTAGGATTTCATTCATTTTTCTCTTGTTGGCTAAGTGTGACAATTAGTCTTCCACCATTTAATTACCTTGTCATTTAATTTCATGTCAATTTAAATACTTGTCTTGCACCTTAAATACCTTTAATTTCAAGTAAGTTTCATTTTAATTCTTGCCAATCTTTACTTTTATTGTTCATCTCCTATCTACCTTTCTTTAATCTTTTATCTTTATGTTTATTGTTCATGTTCATGTTCTTGAGTTTTTGTTAAATTGATTAAGTGGGTTTTGATTATTTTGATCATTATTGTTAGTTTTGTTGATTTGGATTGTTTGTTTATGATTAGTAGATGTTTATTGATTAGTTTGATTTAATCTTGTGGTTGATTTTGATTATATTTGTTTAGATTCGTGTTATTTGTTTCTTGCGTGTTCTTCGTTGTCTGTTGTTTTCCAAGGTACATTCCGAATCAAAGTGCTGTTCAAGAAGTTCCGGATCAAGGGTTGTTCATCCGGAATATTAGACATTCCGGATCAGTGGTGTTTATTCGGAATAATTTAATATTCCGGATCAAACCTTTCATTCGGAATACCAAACATTCCGGATCAGCCTTTCATTCCGAATCAACCAAACATTCTGGATTGCACTTTAAGTTTACTTGTCTTAGACTTATTTTAGCCTTGCCTTAGTTTAAGTTTTAGTTGCGTTTTAAATTTGCCTTAGATAGATTTAAATTTGCGTTATTTACTTTAATTGCCTTTTAATTTTTCGTCACGCTTTTAAATATTTGCCATATATTTTAAATTAGATTTAGATTTATATTTACCGGCCATTTAATTTAAAGTTTTGCATTTTATTTTTCAACAACGACAAATATTTTTCTTAACCAAGAACAATTGAGTCACACTTAAAACCATTTTTCAATTCGATTAGACATACGACAAAGAACTTTTTACCTGGCCAAAATCCTTGTATTAGTGTCGTTGGGGAGAAAATTGTAGGTATTTGCACAACAGAGTACATGGTTCCGGTTCACCTTCTCGAGGTCCTCAACATCCTAGTGGTGCTCTCTACCGACATGGACACTTTGAAGGCACTAATGGCAAAACTTGGTTTTGATGAAAAGGTTTTTTGCATAGGCACCAAGTCTCGTGGTCCTACTGTACATGACACTCCTTCACCTGTTGCGTATGCCACCTATAATTCTCCACCTGGTTTCTCTACTCTAGCAGCATCACAATATGTTCTGCCAACCCAACATTATGCACCTCAGTCGGCCCAACATTATGTTCCTTACCCGCTTTCACCAGTTGTTGTTCAGCCTGCCTATTTCTCTCCTCAGCCGGGCTATTATTCGGTTTCATCAGCACCGCAGGCTCACCAACCTCAGCAGGTTCAACATGTTTCTACCATGAGCTCCTAGGCTGCTTCTGGTTCAAGTGGTCATATGGGTTCCTCTGCTGGTCCAGTTCTTTAGGGGCACGAAACTAATTTACCTGCTGCTTTTAATACAACTACAATTCAGGAACCTGGTTCGGGCAATTGGAATATGGACACAGGTACGAGTTCTCATCTTAGTAGTTCGGTATCTAATTTAAATGATATTTTTAATTCTTGTATTTATTCATCTGTCACTGTTGGGGATGGTCACTCTATTCCAGTTATCAACTCTGATCGTAGCGTTATATCAACTCCGTATCGCCCACTTCATTTAAATAATGTCCTCATTACTCCTAATATTGTCAAAAACTTAATTTATGTGCGTCAGTTTGTCTATGATAATAATTGTACTGTCGAGTTTGACCCTTTTGGTTTTTCTGTTAAGGACTTCCAAACTCGTCGGGTGCTGCTCCGCTGTGATAGCACTGGCGATCTTTATTCTGTCACGAAGCCCTACACCATTCCTCATGCTTTCCTTACAAGTCAGTACACGTGGCATCAACGTCTTCGACATCCCGGAAGTGAAGTGTTACGTCGTGTTTTATCTAGTAGTTCAATTTCATGTAATAAAGAGAAACTTCATGTGCTATGTAAAACTCGCATGCTTTTACCATGAATAGTACCCTTATGATCGTACGTACATGATTAGAACTTTCCTTTTATAGCACGTTTACGTTTCACGAATAAGATTTACAAGTATTACGTACGTTTTATAACACGATAAGTATTTAATACTCCCTCCGTCCCAAAATTTCAGTCCACGTTTCCTTTTCGGGTTGTCCCAAATTAATTGTCCACTTTTAAAACTTCTAAAAATAGGTAAGAATTTTAGATCGAGATTACTAGATTACCCTTAATTGAAATCATAATTACAAACTTTAAAAACGTTTTAAATTAATTGATTAAGGGTAAAACTGTCTTTCTACAAAAAGTAAGAGAGAGAAAGCTGAAAAGATGGTACTTTTCTTAAACTGTGTGTTTTTTGTCGGGGGACAATAATTTTGGGACGGAAGGAGTACGTATTAAGACACGATAATTATTTCAACAATAATTATAATCACGAACATACGAACATGAAATCACGAACGTTCATAATCACGAACTTAATATTATGTATTTACGTATATTTATTACGATTACGAGTAAATATATTACGACGCGAACGATAACTAAATAAAACATGTAAACACGACACGAGAAAACATATAATATTTAGACACGGAAAACAATGGGTTTCCCCTTGTGGGCCCCTCTTACCCGTGGCATAGACACTAGAAAAAGGGCCAAGCCCACTTTGAATTTTACTAAAACAAGAAAAGGGAAAAGATATTTTCATAATTACAGGAAATTAGAAAATAACACAAAACCCTAATCTCTCTTTTTGCTCTCTCTGGCCGCCGGGTATAACACACCAAAGGGTGTGATTCGTCGATTTTGGTGATCAATTCTTGCAAGGGTGTTCGTGTTTTTCATTCTTTATTGTTCACGTATTCGGTAAATCATTAAAACCCGTTTCTTATATGTTTTTAATAAATAAGAACACATGGAATCATATGGATATAAAAAAAGTTAACTAACATGTAATTAATCATGGGGGTAATAAATCATGGTTTTTACGGATGTTTGTTTCGGCCGACGCAAGGAACCGAGACCACAAGGTCTCGGCTTGCTTTTGTTCGCACCAACAAACGAGAGCAAGAGGTCTCAGTGTGGCTGTGATGTTTCGGTCGCAAGAACAAGGGACCCGACCTAAGTCGGGGTGTGGTTTGGTGTTTGGTTGGGTCTCTGCAGAAACAAGAACACCACCTGCATAAGCCGGTGGCTAAATAAGGAAAGCAGGGGGAATAGCCGCGGCAACAGGGGGAAACCACCGTCTAACTGCCGGTGGGAACTCTGCCCAGCCGGCGGCTACAGCCGAGAAAACAGGGGGAACCACCGGCACAGCCGGTGGCTGTTTTTGCGAAAACAGTGCAACCAGCCAAGCCGGTTTTGCCACTGTTAAGGGTGCGTTTGTTTGGCCGGTTCATGGGTCCGGTTCACGGGTTCACGGGCACGATTCACGACTTAATTAATTTTACAAGTTAATTATTTTTACAAGACTAATTTTTACAAGGTTAATTAAATTAATTAAACATGTTACATAATTAATTTAATTTGGTTATGACTTAGGTTATTATTATTATTAATAATACATGGATTTTAACCTAAGTATTTATTATTTAATTGGACTGTATAATTAATTAATTATTTAACATGTCTTATAATTAATTAATTTACATGATTTAGGTTATATTAATATAAATATTAATACACATTTTAACCAAAGTATTTTATTCACTGAATTTAATTAGATCATGTTATATTTAATTAAATACTTTAACCTATAGTTTATTTAATTTACATGTAATAATTAATAAACTATACTATTTTATCACATGACTTAGAATATAAATCAGTAAACACTTAAGCTTATATTATTAGCTTAATAAATCAACTTATTTCTATTTATGGAAACTTTCTATTTTTAGAAACTTGTTTAATTAAGGCAGCTAATCTATTTATGGAAACTTTCTATTTTAAGAAACTTATCTATTTTAAGCAGTAAATCTCTTTTTTGAAACTTTCTATTTTTAGAAACTTTCTATTTTAGGAAACTTGCTATTTTTAGAAAGTTACTTACTATAACACAACAAGTATAATAATACAAGAAATACAAGTAATACTTAATCAAAATAGACAGAATACATGATAAACACAACATAACGATAAAATCAGTAAAACAAGACATGGACATATAAAACAAGCTAAGACATGATATAAAACTAGTTACGTACTCAGTAATCAGATACTTATACACGTATATTATTTATGTAGCATTGGTGGTATCAAAGTGGGACTCTCTTCCGTTCGTCTTCTTCGTTCACTGGACACAAGGTATGGATTCTCCGTCCTTTCAGTATGGACATTCTTCCTTATTAGGATTCCCCGTATGCAGCCAACTGTTTTCCTATTATATGTTTTATATGTTTTTGAATTGCTTATGTTTAATCAGATACCTAAAGCCATATACATGCATGACCAATTTCACCTAGTTATGGAGGTACCATAACCATAACACTGGAGGCACCAGTGTTATGACTTCACCACGGCGGAGTGATAGCTCGTGGCGTCCCTTTCAACTTTTGGCCATATTATTATAATCATGTGGGGCGTATGGGTGCATCCTAGGTTACATGTTTTTACAGATTATTTAGGTGAATGTGGTGTGTGCCTTGCATCCTTCACAAGGAGCTGATCCCTCATACCCAAAACTTATATTAATTAGAGGCAGCCCCTCTAATTGCATGACGAGGTCACCCCTCCAAGTATTCATGTACGTTGATATTTCATGACCTAGATTGGTTAATGGGTAAACATGTTAAACAGTTTTTATAAGATAAACATAAGCCTTTTCAAACTATAAAACCAGTTTTACTAAGATATACCAGGTTATCCAGGACTTAGTCTTTTCCGTTGCTTTATGCTTATATGCTTATATTATTCATGCTATACTTGTATATCCGTGCACTGAGCGTTATGCTCAGCCATTTTATCCTTTCATGTTCCCAAAACGGCAGGTACTCAGGGACGCTCGTAGACTTTAAGCGTACGTGCGTATGGATTGGAAGCTTCCTAGCCTTCATTACTTTATGCATTTCTTCATACTTTTGATACTCATTTCTATGGACATTGTTTAGTCCTTTTCCTTTACGGTACTTATGTTTGTGTGTGATGAGTTCTACTTTTGGGATACCGATGTTTGTTTCCGGTATTTCATTTATGGTCATGTGATGTTTTATACATTTATCCTTGTATGCTTTGATGACACGCTATAATCACGCGTGACATTCCATTTACCAAAATGAGGTGTTACAATTATGGTATCATAGCCAAGGCTTCGACCTGTAGGCTATCAAAACAAGACCTATGATTAGTGGGTAGTCACTATGGTCTTCCTAGAACTGACAGTCGGTTTTCATGCATTCATCTTTTTCATGCATACATATATATGTCATTGTCGCATGTTTATGACTAAGTAATGGTTGGTACAGGACTGGCCCTTTTTAGTCGCATGTGCTTTTATCGAAACTTTTAACTTTGGGGCAGACCCATTGGCGTCCCCTCGTCATGTCTTTTGTTTTGAGTGAACTGACCATAGGCGTTCACTCTCGCGCATATAAAAGTTTTCATAAACTGCATCATGCATTCATGTACTAGTTTTTCTACATAAAAATTTTCTCATGATTTATTGGTATAATTTTTTTTTCATGTATATAGTTTTTGTTTTGATCAGTTTAATAATGTATTTTTATGTTATACTGTCAGATGGTTCTCACACGCGAGCAGGAACAACTCAATGCAGTAGTCCAAGCTGCAATGCAAGCTATGCTTCCTCAGCTGAGGAACGAAATCAGGGCTGAGGTGCAGGCTGCCAACAATCAGCAGCAGCACCCAGTACCTCCTCCTCCTCCAGCAACATTGGTCACATGGCTGGAGAGATTCAATAAGTTAGGCCCTCGAGCTTTCAAAAGAACAGATAGCCCCAATGAAGCTGAAAGCTGGTTGGATTACATTGAGAAGATCTTCGATGCCATGGGTTGTGACCCCGTCTTCAAGTCGAGGTTGGCCTGCTACCGGTTTGAAGGTGATGTGTTAGCATGGTTGAAGGCACTAAAGTAGTCTGAGGGAGGTGATAATTGGGTGGCTGGTTGGACTTGGGCTCAGTTCAGGGATTTGGTGATGGGACAGTTCTTTCCTAAGGCTGAGCAAGACAAGCTGAAGAGAGAGTACCATAGAATCTGACAGAGAGATGGGGAGAATAGCAACGAGTTCATGCAGCGCTTTCTTCGCTTGGCTGGTTTTCTTGGTGCAGTAGCAAGTACTCCCGAAGAGCAAGCACACCACTTCCGGTGGGCTCTTCGTACATCGGTTGCAATCAACATGGTGTGTGCTATGTTCAACACGGTGGTACAAGTGGCCGATGCAGGACGTAAGCTGGAGATCCTGCAAGAAAGAGAAGAGTTCGGGGAAGCAGAGAGACCCGATAAGAGGTAGACATTCGTATTCAGCGGTGACTGAACCGTATTCTTTCAATATATGTCAATAATTTCATCTCTTTTAAACTGTATCTTCCAGGCAGAAGACTGGGGACCGGTCTCAGCCGGCTACTCAGCAACAACCTACTCAGCCCAAGGGAAACGGTCAGACTCATGACCGTTCTGCTACGGATAGGTGTGGCGGTAATGACAATTACCGTAACAACGTTGGACACTCCAGCAGAAGCAGGTCCTTATACTAACTCATTTTCTTATGATTACATGCAATAGTTCTTAATTCTGACACATTAGAGAATCTTCTACCAGGAATCATGGTAACGAGAGGGACCAGAACCAGAGAGGTTCACAGCCTAACCGTCTAGCTATCACTGGTATTCCATCTTACGAATTATCTGCACTGTCCTTTGTACCTATTATCATGTCTCATGTATATTGTTCTTATCAGGCTCTCAGCCAGTCAGGACACCTGCTAGAGGATATACTCATCCTCTTTGCACTACCTACAGTCGTAGGCACCCAGGGCCATGTCGCTGCGACAGCGACGCATGCTTCAAGTGTGGTCTTCCTGGCCATCGCATGAATGACTGCCGCAAGGGCGAGATAGAGGGCACATCGGGACATGCTGATACCAAGTCGCGTCCTACCAGTGGACGCATTTACACGATATCTCGCGATCAGGCCAACAAGTCTACATGTACCATCAATGGAATCTTGTATATGTATGGTCAAGCTGCATGTGTTCTTTTTGACACAGGTGCTAATCACTCGGTCATTTCTACTGCTTATGCTAAGAATGTTAGGATACTCCCCATGCCACTAGAGAATATACTGAATATTTCCACGCCCTTAAGAGACTTTGTACGCATAACCCATGTGTACAAGAGCCTTCCCCTACAGTTTGAGGACAAGATTCGTCTTGTTGACGCACTTCCGCTGGACATGAATGATTTTGACATAATATTGGGCATGGGTTGGCTATCCAAGCATCATGCTACCATAGACTGCCATTCCTATCGAGTTATCTTCGGTGATGTTAATGCACTAGAGTACATTCATAACGGGTTCGTACCCGGAAGGTCTGTACAAATCATATCAACACTGCAAGCACGTGCATTACTTTCACATGGTTGCGAGGGCTATCTAGCTACTGTTCATGACATGGATGCTGAATCCCCATCAATTTAGAATCAGCCAATAGTGTCAGAATTTCAAGATGTATTTCCAGAAGAACTTCCGGGCATACCACCTGTACGTGAAGTAGAATTTAATATCAAGCTCATCCCAGGAGCTGAGCCGATTTCCAAGGCTCCTTATCGCATGGCTCCCATAGAGCTGAAAGAGATGAAAGATCAATTGCAAGAACTTCTGGAACGAGGCTCATTCGACCGAGCGCATCTCCATGGACCGCACCGGTCATATTCGTTAAGAAGAATGACGACAGTATGCGTCTTTGCATAGATTATCGCGAGCTCAACAAGATCACCATCAGGAATAGGTATCCTCTACCACGCATCGATGATCTGTTTGACCAACTACAAGGGGCCAAACACTTCTCCAAGATTGATCTAATGTCGAGCTATCATCAGCTACGGGTTAAAGAGCAGGACATCGCCAAGACTGCTTTCCGTACACGCTATGGCCACTACGAATTTGTAGTCATGCCATTTGGCCTTACCAATGCTCCAGCAGTGTTCATGGATTTGATGAACAGAATTTTCCATGAATTTCTGGACAAGTTCGTCATTATCTTTATTGACGACATCCTGATATTCTCTAAGTCCAAGGAGGAACACGAAGACCATCTTCGTACAGTATTACAGATTCTTCGCCAGAAGCAGTTGTATGCTAAATTCTCCAAGTGTGAGTTCTGGTTAGACAATGTGGCATTCTTAGGTCACATTGTATCAGCAGAAGGAATCACGATGGATCCAGCAAAGGTTGAGGCTATTACCAAGTGGCCAAGACCGACATCAGCGACTGAAGTCCGCAGTTTCCTAGGCTTAGCTAGTTACTACCTTAGATTCATGGAAAACTTTTGTAAAACCCGTATGCTTTTACCATGAACAATACATATATAATCGTACATACATGAGTAGAACTTTCCTTATTTAGCACGTTTATGTTTCACGAATAGGAATTTACAGGTATTACGTACGTGTTATTACACGATAAGTATTTATTACGTATTAAGACATGATAATTATTATCAACAATAATTATAATCACGAACATGAAAATCATGAACGTAAATCATCACGAACCTAATATTATGTATTTACGTATATTTATTACGATTACGTATAAATATTTATTACGACACGAACGATAGATAATTAAGTCACATAAACTCGATACGAGAACACGTAAATAATTAGAACACGGGAAAACAACGAGTTTCCCCTTGGGGGGCCCACATACCCACAAAATTTAGGGAAAAGGAAGGGGCCAAGCCCACTTTTTTTTAGTTAAAACAAGAAAAAGGAAAATAGATTTTTCATAATACAGAGATTAGAAAAATAACAAAAATCCTAGCCTCCTTTTCCTTCTCCTCTTTGGCCACCAGTTTTAGAACACCATCAAGGGGTGTTTGGTTGATTTTGGTAGATCCAATTATTGCTAGATCGTTCGTGTTAGTAATCTCCTTTTGATCCACGAATCGATAATCTTCTTAAACCTTTTCTTTTAATTCTTTATTAGATCTAAAAACATGTAATCATGGGAATATTAAAACAAGTTAATAAACATGTAGATCTAATCATGGGGTTATTAAAACAAGTTATAAACATGTGGATCTAATCATGGGGTTATTAAAACATAAGGTTTAAAGGGTGTTTGGTTCGGCTAAGAGGTAGAACCGAGAGCAATGCTCTCGGTGGTTGTGTGATCACCACCAACCGAGACCACAAGGTCTCGGTTTGGTTTTGGTGGCTCGGCCGCAAGCAACCAAGGGACCCCGACGCATGTCGGGGTTAGACTTGGTGGTCTTAGGGGGTCTCGGCTACAAACAAACACGCACCACCGATTTAGGCCGGTGGCGGTTTGCCATGGTTAAGGGTGTAGATCCGTTTCAAGGGGTTCACGGACCGGTTCATGACATGTTTAGATTTAAAACACGGGTTCGGTTCACGGTTTAAATTTTTTTTAAGATTAATTATTTATTTTACAAGTTAAATAATTACAAGATTAATTAAAATAATTTAACATGCTATGTAATTAATTTAATTTAGACATGACTTAGGTTATATTATTATTATTAATAATACATGATTTTAACCTAAGTATCTTATTAGTTACTTTAGACTAAGAAATTAATTAATTCTTAAAACATGACTTATAATTAATTAATTTTCATGACTTAGGTTATATTAATAATAAATATTAATACATGTTTTAACCTAAGTATTATTAAATTTTCTTTAATTAAATCATGTTATATTTAATTAAATCTTATAACCTATAGTTTATTTAATTTACATGTAATAATTAATAAACTATACTATATATCACATGACTTAAAATATTAATCAGTAAAACTTAAACTTATATATTATTAGCTTAATAATCCAGCTTATTTTAAATTATGGAAACTTTCTATTTTTAGAAACTTATTTAATTAAGGCAGCTAATCTATTTATGGAAACTTTCTATTTTTGGAAACTTTCTATTTTTAGAAACTTTCTATTTTTGGAAACTTTCTATTTTTAAAAACAATCTATTTTTGGAAACTTTATATTTTTGGAAACTTTCTATTTTTGGAAACTTTCTATTTTAGGAAACCTGCTATTTTAGAAAGTTACTTACTCCCTCCGTCCCAAAATTATAGTCCACCTTTCCTTTTTGGTTTGTCCCAATTTAATTGTCCACTTCTAAAACTTCTAAAAATAGGTAAGAATTTTAGATCAAGATTACTAGCTTACCCTTAATTGCAATCATAATTACAAACTTTAAAAAGGTTTTAAATTAATTGGTTAAGGGTAAAATTGTCTTTCTACAAAAAGTAAGAGAGAGAAAGCTGAAAAGGTGGTACTTTTCTTAAACTGTGTGTTTTTTGTCGGTGGACAATAATTTTGGGACGGAGGGAGTATTATTAAACAACAAGTATAATAATACAAGAAATACAAGTAATACTTAATCAGAATGGACAGAATACATGATAAACACAGTATAAAGCTAAAATCAGTAAAACATGACATGAACATATAAAACAAGCTAAGACATGATATAAAACCAGTTACGTACTCAGTAATCAGGATACTTATACACGTATATTATTTATGTAGCATTAGTGATATCGATGTAGGACTCTCTTCCGTTCGTCTTCTTCGTTCACTTGACACAAGGTACAGATTCTCCGTCCTTTTAGTATGGACATTCTTTCCTTATTAGGATTCCCCGTATGCAGCCAACTGTTTTCCCAGTATATGTTTTATATGTTTTGAATTGCTTATGTTTAATTAGATACCTAAAGCCATATACATGCATGACCAGTTTCACCTAGTTATGGAGGTACCATAACCATAACACTAGAGGCACCAGTGTTATGACTCCACCACGACGGAGTGATAGCTCGTGGCGTCCCTTCAGCTTTTGGCCATATTATTATTATTATCATGTGGGTCGTATGGGTGCATCCTAGGTTACATGTTTTCAGCAGATTACTCAGGTGAATGTGGTGTGTGCCTTGCATCCTTCACAAGGAGCTGATCCCTCCTACCCAAGAACATATATTAATTAGAGGCAGCCCCTCTAATTGCATGACAAGGTCACCCCTCCAAGTATTCATGCATGTTGATATTTCATGACCTATATTGGCTAATGGTAAACATGTTAAACAAATTTTATAAGACAAACATAAGGCGTTTCAAACTATGAAACCAGTTTTACTAAGTTATGTCAGGTTTTCCAGGACTTGAATCAATTCCGCTGCTATATGTTGTATATGCTTATGTTATTCTGCTATGCTTGTATATCCGTGCACTGAGCGTTATGCTCAGCCGTTTCTCCTTTCATGTTCCCAAAACGGCAGGTACCCAGGACTCGAGCATGTGGAGGACGTGCATAGGAGGGAAGCTGCCATAAACTTCTTCCTTTGCCTTCATATACCTATGCTTGTTTAGTCATTTCTCTTTTCCTTTACTTTATATATGTTTTGGGCTTATGTTTGGGGACCGATGTTTGATTCCGGTTTTCCCTATGGTCATGTATGTTTAGTACATATTACCTTGCATGCTTTGATGACACGCTATAATCACGCGTGACATTCCATTTATCAAAATGGGGTGTTACAATTATGGTATCAAAGCCAAGGCTTCGACCTGTAGGCTCTAAAACTTGACATGTGACTAGTGGGTAGTCACCAGGAGCTTCCTAAGCCAACGCTTTGTTCTTCCACGTATTGATGTGTTCAGCGCATTGTTGTTTTAACCATGATGTTTTCAGCACCTTGATGTTTAACCTTGATGTTTTCATCGATATGGTTTTACTAATATGGACTGAACAACCGTCATCCATACTTAGTTACATGTCATTGTTTCATACACGATGTCCCTTGTGAACTGTGACTAATGTGAACT
The DNA here is from genome assembly GCA_025667525.1 of Glebionis coronaria. NCBI lineage: Eukaryota > Viridiplantae > Streptophyta > Magnoliopsida > Asterales > Asteraceae > Glebionis > Glebionis coronaria. Next base: position 67,411,019 of record CM046882.1, on the reverse strand, counting down.
GAACCCCAGTAGTTCATAATTAGTCACATAAAACTTTTTCTGTTAAGTTTTTACAACTGAGTTTCATTCATTTATTTCATGTAACATTGTCACAGGAATTATGACTAAGTAATGGTTGGTACGGGACTGGCCTTATTTAGTCGCATGTGCTTTTATCGAAACTTTTAACTTTGGGACCGACCCATAGGCGTCCCCTGGCCATGTCTTTTGTTTTGGGACCGACCCATAGGCGTCCCCTCGCGTATATAAAGGTTTTTATAAACTGCATCATGTATTCATGCATTGTTTTCATGCATAAATTTTTTTCTCATGATTTATTGGCATAAATTTTTTTCATGTCCCCTCATAAGTTACAATATCTTTTATGTCAAGTATGCTTTCATACTATCATGGTTAACTTCGTTTTCATGTTGATGATGTCGTATACTCCTTAATGCTAAGTTGTTTCATGTTTCTTCATAATAATTCCGTCTTCATGTTGATTACATCTTACGCCTCTTTTGTTATTTATGCTTTCATGCAAGACATTGTTGGATTTCATTGAATCCTGCTTTCATGATAGTCATGGTTGGTTTTCATTGATCATGCTTTTAGGCAAATCATCGTTGAATTTTGTGTAACCACACTTTAACGTTTCTCTATGCAACCAGAATGATGTATATGCTGGCATTGCCAGGTTATCATGATGGTGTTTCTAACTGTTAAACCGATTTTAGTTCCGTTAGAATCATGACAAATGATCGACCCCATACCGATCATTTCATGTGCATTCTATGTGTACTCTATGTACGGTATTCCATGTGTATTACACGTACCTTAATCCATGTGTATTTCACTTGCATTACTTCACGGGTATTTGCTAGTCGATTCTGAATCATCTCAGGCGTATTTTCACTTGCTGATATTCTACAAGATTGCTGATGCCGCTCATAACTTGGAGATGTTACTAAAGGTTGATGCTGCTGATTTTCTTAGAGACGCTACGATATGCTGATGTTGTTCACAACCTGGAGATCTTACAAGACGAAGACAAAGGCGTTAGATCAAAGCGGTCGGACGAGAAGATGTTTCATCACCAGAAGATTTCCATCAATCATTGTCCCTAATTCTTAGTTACATGTCACACGTCATTTAATTGTCGCTTCAGTCATATGAGTAGAGAACCGGTACCAGTCGGCCACTCAACTGAATAGTTACATGAATCACAGTCATGAGAATGACCGTCATGAACTGACAGACAAGACGATAGTAACCACTACTATGACAGCAACTATACTAGCAATCGCAACCGAAGCTCCGGCCTCGGACGTGATCAGAAATACAAGGATCAACATTCCAACCGATCCGCCAATTCTGGCATAATAACCAAATATTTGTAGTTCTATTTGTTTCACATCTTGAGACACATGTCAAGACATCAGTCAAGACACATGTCTCACGTATACTTCCTGAAGACACATGTCATGCTTATATTTCCCAAGACACGAGTCAAGATACATGACTCACGTCCAATTCTAGAGTATACCTAAGGAATTCAGGGTACCCTCCAAAGGGTATATCCATTTTGTTGTGCCATGTATTAATCAGGCCACAAGAATTTTAGTACCATCACCGGTATATCAGTGAGATCTGTCACGTTTGCTCAATGACACTTTCATTTCTTGCACCCATGTTTCATATATATTCATGACCGTGAAGGACGTCATTCGTATTCCCCATGTATACGAAGGTCTTTCCTTCAACCTAATGATGAGATCCAAGCTGCTAACGCATTACCTCGGACAGACACAAGTTGAATTTAATCCTAATTATGGACTACGAACAGCACACCCTGCTATGATTCATGATTTTGTACAGAAATGTTCAGGCTCCTGAATACATTCAATATGGTTTTCCATCAGGAAAATCTGTATAAATTATCTATGCTTTCCAAGCACGTGCTTTGTTAGCCATGACTGCTAAAATTTTCTAGTTGTCAGTTAAGACACGGCTACTGAAGTCCTTTTACGCATAACCAGTCGATTATTACAAAATCTTCCCATACATTCCAGAAGAACCTTCAAGGAGAAGGATGGTACCATGAGATTGTGTGTCGACTACCGTCGATTTAAGCAAATCACCATTCATAACCGTTATTCTCCACGACGTATTGACGACATGTCCAATCAATTTAAGGGTGTCAAACACTTTCCCAAGATCGGATTCATGATCATGCCGCCAATAGCGACGAGTGGAAGAGCAGGACATTTCCATGACTGCTATTCGTACACGTCTCGGTCATGCTAGATTCATGATTTTGTATTAGTCTCATAAATGCTCCAGCAACATTATGGACTTAATAAATTAAGTTTCCATGAACTCATAAACAAATTCATCAGTGTTTTCATCTATGACAACCTAACCTTCTCTAAAGTCTAGAGAAAACCAGGAAGACTATGTTTGCACTATGTTGCAAATTCTACGACAGGAGAAATTTCACCCTGAAATTTTCGAATCTAAATTCTGGTTGATTACAGAACACGCTGAATCACATGGATTCACACGGTTAATCTTACCATGACGCAGCTTATGCGTAAAGGTAAGAACCCTACACTACATTAGGTGTTCCAGGAAATCCTACGCTAAGAGATGTCTAATTTCGGAGACTCATAGTTCCAGAAATTTCTATGTATCAAGTTTCTACGAAGCAGTTACGTTAATATCTAAGTACCTGACATACCAACAGGCTAAGATAGAACACCAACAGTCTAAGATGTTTCGCCACCAGCAGATATTGTGAACACAAATGGGACAAGATCTTCATAGATTTTGGTTACCAGATTAATGCAAACTTAGAAGAAGAAAGATGCTATCTGGGTTATTGCCAACAGTTTGATCAAGTTTGCAGAATCCTTACATCCGCAAGGATTTCAGAACAACATATTGATCGGACATGTTCCAGCCAAGGCTCATCTGATCACTTGGCAATCCCTCAGTTATTGGGTCAAACAAAGGTTCGCATTTGTGCTCCTAATTTACGTTCACGTTCTTGTTCCTGTTTTACGATTTGTTTTCACACTCACGTTCATGACACTATTCACGTTCATGATCGTATCCTGGCTTACGATTGTACGTTCATTTTCGTTCTGGGAAGTTTTGCAAGAACTTGAGAGACCAGACTCAAGTTTAGTATAACTCCCTATCATCAGATAGACGTTTCACGTCACATTCCACGTCTCACCTTGTAGCGTGTGGTGTACCGCAGTTGTATTCCATGTTCACGATATGTTTCACATGTTATGTTCATTCCACGTTCCTCATATCACGTTCACGATATGTTACAAGTATCATTGATCACGATATGTTTGCTTATACTACACTCACCATGTCTCCACGTATCACGTTCAAAATTTTTCACGTATCACGTTCAAAAATTTTCACGTATCACGTTCAAAATTTTTTACGTACTACGTTTCAATATGTCTCGCGCATCGTTGCTAATTAGCAGTTAGGTTAGATTATTTTGTATCGTAATGTTTCAGTTCCCCTTGCATGTTATTTCTGTCTATCTTACGTAGATGACAATGAACTCTTCGTGTTTTCAAGTCAAGGTCAGGAGGACCAAGATTTATCATTGTATCAAGATCTTGAGAAGGAACCGTTCCAAGAGGGAAGCCACTTGGAAACGGACAAGTTCATCCGGACATCTTATCCGTTTTTCTATTATCGATTAGATATGTCCTTTCAGTCACGTCACGTTCCATGTCCTTTCAAGACATGTCACGTTCCACGTTCCTTCTACCATGTCACTGCATGTCCTTTTATCGTACATACCCTCTTAGTTTGATTCGGGTATCTTCCTCTTTCAGCTTACTTTATCTATAATTCAGGGACGAATTATTCTTTTGGGGGGGGGGAGAGTTGTAAAACCCGCATGCTTTTACCATGAACAGTATATATATAATCGTACGTACATTAGTAGAACTTTCCTTATTTAGCACGTTTACGTTTCACAAATAGAAATTTACAAGTATTACGTACGTGTTATTACACGATAAGTATTTATTACGTATTAAGACACGATAATTATTATCAACAATAATTATAATCACGAACATGAAAATCATGAACGTAAATAATCACGAACATAATATTATGTATTTACGTAGATTTATTACGATTACGTATAAATGTTTATTACGACACGAACGATAGATAATTAAGTCACGTAAACTCGACACGAGAACACGTAAATAATTAGAACACGGGAAAACAACGGGTTTCCCCTGGGGGGGCACATACCCACCAAATTTAGGGAAAAGGAAGGGGCCAAGCCCACTTTTTATTTAGTTGAAATAAGAAAAAGGAAAATAGATTTTTCATAATACAGTGATTAGAAAAATAATAAAAACCCTAGCCTCCTTTTCCTTCTCCTCTTTGGCCGCCAGTTTTAGAACACCATCAAGGGGTGTTTGGTTGATTTTGGTAGATCCAATTATTGCTAGATCGTTCGTGTTAGTAATCTCCTTTTGATCCACGAATAGATAATCTTCTTAAACCTTTTCTTTTAATTGTTTATTAGATCTAAAAACATGAAATCATGGGGTTATTAAAACAAGTTAATAAACATGTAGATCTAATCATGGGGTTATTAAAACAAATTAATAAACATGTAGATCTAATCATGGGGTTATTAAAACATAAGGTTTAAAGGGTGTTTGGTTCGGCTAAGAGGTAGAACCGAGAGCAATGCTCTCGGTGGTTGTGATCACCACCAACCGAGACCACAAGGTCTCGGTTTGGTTTTGGTGGCTCGGCCGCAAGCAACCAAGGGACCCCGACGCATGTCGGGGTTAGACTTGGTGGTCGTAGGGGGGTCTCGGCTACAAACAAACACGCACCACCGGTTTAGGCCGGTGGCGGTTTGCCAGGGTTAAGGGTGTAGATCCGGTTCAAGGGGTTCACGGATCGGTTCATGACATGTTTAGATTTAAAACACGGGTTCGGTTCACGGTTTAAGTTTTTTTCAAGGTTAATTATTTAATTAAATTAATTTAACATGCTATGTAATTAATTTAATTTAGACATGACTTAGGTTATATTATTATTATTAATAATACATGATTTTAACCTAAGTATTTTATTAGTTAATTTAGACTAAGAAATTAATTAATTCTTAAAACATGACTTTTAATTAATTAATTTTCATGACTTAGGTTATATTAATAATAAATATTAATACATGTTTTAACCTAAGTATTATTAACTTTTATTTAATTAAATCATGTTATATTTAATTAAATCTTATAACCTATAGTTTATTTAATTTACATGTAATAATTAATAAACTATACTATATATCACATGACTTAGAATATTAATCAGTAAAACTTAAGCTTATATATTATTAGCTTAATAATCCAGCTTATTTCTAATTATGGAAACTTTCTATTTCTAGAAACTTATTTAATTAAGGCAGCTAATCTATTTATGGAAACTTTCTATTTTTGGAAACTTTCTATTTTTAGAAACTTTCTATTTTGGAAACTTTTTGTTTTTGGAAACAATCTATTTTGGAAACTTTCTATTTTTTGAAACTTTATACTTTTGGAAACTTTCTATTTTAGGAAACCTACTATTTTTAGAAATTTACTTATTATTAAACAACATGTATAATAATACAAGAAATACAAGTAATACTTAATCAGAATGGACAGAATACATGATAAACATAGTATAAAGCTAAAATCAGCAAAACATGACACGAAAATATAAAACAAGCTAAGACATGATATAAAACTAGTTACGTACTCAGTAATCAGGATACTTATACACGTATATTATTTATGTAGCATTTTTGATATCGAAGTAGGACTCTCTTCTGTTCGTCTTCTTCGTTCACTTGACACAAGGTACGGATTCTTCGTCCTTTCAGTATGGACATTCTTTCCTTATTAGGATTCCCCGTATGCAGCCAACTATTTTCCCAGTATATGTTTTATATGTTTTTGAATTGCTTATGTTTAATTAGATACCTAAAGCCATATACATGCATGACCAGTTTCACCTAGATATGGAGGTACCATAACCATAACACTGGAGGCACCAGTGTTATGGCTCTACCACGACGGAGTTATAGCTCGTGGCGTCCCTTCAACATTTGGCCATATTATTATTATTATTATCATGTGGGGCGTATGGGTGCATCCTAGGTTACATGTTTTCAGCAGATTATTCAGGTGAATATGGTGTGTGCCTTGCATCCTTCACAAGGAGCTGATCCCTCCTACCCAAGAACATATATTAATTAGAGGCAACCCCTCTAATTGCATGACGAGGTCACCCCTCCATGTATTCATGTACGTTGATATGTCATGACCTATATTGGCTAATGGTAAACATGTTAAACAGATTTTATAAGACAAACATAAGACCTTTCAAACTATGAAACTAGTTTTACTAAGTTATGTCAGGTTTTCCAGGACTTGAATCAATTCCGCTGCTATATGTTGTATATGCTTATGTTATTCATGCTATGCTTGTATATCCGTGCACTGAGCGTGTGGAGGACGTGCATAGGAGGGAAGCTGCCATAGACTTCTTCCTTTGCCTTCATATACCTATGCTTGTTTAGTCATTTCTCTTTTCCTTTACTTTATTTATGTTTTGGGCTTATGTTTAGGGACCGATGTTGGATTCCGGTTTTCCCTATGGTCATGTATGTTTTAGTACATATTACCTTGCATGCTTTGATGACACGCTATAATCATGCATGACATTCCATTTATCAAAATGGGGTGTTACAACTTTTCCCGTTTAGCACTACCATTGACCAAACTGATGCGGAAAGGGGAGAAATTTGTCTGGACTGAAGAAAGAGAGAAGAGATTTGAAGATCTAAAGCAGAAGTTAGTATCTGCACCGATTCTTACTCTCCCATCTGGTACAGGTGGATTTCCGATCTACAGTGACGCATCGGGGAAGGGACTTGGTTGTGTTCTTATGCAACATGGGAAAGTGATCGCGTACGCTTCACGGCATCTTAAGCCTTATGAGGAAAATTACCCTACGCATGACTTGGAACTTGCAGCAGTCGTGTTTGCATTGAAAATATGGAGGAACTATTTGTATGGAGAATCATGCGACATTTTCACGGACCACAAGAGCTTGAAGTACATCTTCACTCAACGTGAATTGAACATGAGACAGAGGAGATGGTTAGAGCTGTTGAAGGATTATGACATTAATCTACAGTATCATCCCGGCAAGGCGAATGTAGTGGCAGATGCACTTAGCAGAAAGTCCAGAATGATAAACGGCATTAAAATTGAGGAGGAAATTATAAGAGACTTGGAGCGACTAGACATAGAGATCATGGTACGTGGACAGCACGGTTACTGGGCTAATCTTAGAGTGGAACCCGAATTACTCTCTAGGATCAAGGAAGCTCAGAAAGACGATGGTGAAATCTGGGCGATAATTCAGAATTGGGAGAAGCAGACAGAATTTCGAGTAGACGCAGATGGTATCTTATGGCAGGGCACGAGACTTTGTATTCCTGATGATCAAGAACTCCAGGAAGCATTGTTAGCTGAGGCTCATAGCTCCCCATTCTCTATTCATCCTGGTTCGACCAAGATGTACCATGACATCAAGCAATACTTTTGGTGGAGTGGTATGAAACAGGATGTTACGACTTACGTCTCCAAATGTCTTACCTGCCAGCAGGTTAAGATCGAGCATCAGTGATCTGGCGGTCTTCTTCAACCGTTAGACATCCTAGAGTGGAAGTGGGACAAAATCACCATGGATTTTGTTACCGGTCTTCCGCAGACAAAGAGGAAGCACGATGCGATTTGGGTTATCGTTGATCGACTTACCAAGTCAGCTCATTTCTTACCGATCCGCAAGGAAGATTCAGTTAGTAAACTCGCCGATACTTATAGGAGGGAGATCATGAGACTTCATGGTGCTCCATCCAGCATCGTCTCAGACAGGGATCCTCGATTCACTTCGCGATTCTGGAGAAGTCTACAGAAAGCTTGGGGTACGAAACTTAAGCTTAGCACGATTTTTCATCCTCAAACAGACGGGCAATCGGAGCGAACGATTCACACATTTGAAGACATGTTGAGGTCATGTGCGTTGGAATGGACGGTAGATTGGGACGATTACATCTGTTTGGTATAGTTTGCATACAACAACAGTTGGAACGCAAGTATCAAGTATGCTCCATTCGAGATGTTGTATGGCAGAAAGTGTCGCGCCCCAATCTGCTGGGATCAGGTTGGTGAGCGAACACTTGAAGGACCAGAATTGATTGAGTTGACCAATGAGAAGGTCGCAATAGCTAAGCAGAAACTGCAAGAAGCACGGTCACGTCAGAAGAGTTATGTAGACAAGCATCGTAGGGACTTACACTTTAACGTAGGAGATCACGTTTTCCTTAAGGTTTCGCCAGCACGTGGGGTTAGACGTTTTGGAATCAAAGGGAAGCTCAGTCCTCGATTCATCGGACCATTTGATGTCATTGAGCGAGTCGGTGATGTATCTTATCGTTTAGCGTTACCTCCACAGCTTTCTCATCTTCACGATGTTTTCCATGTGTCCTTACTCAGAGGGTACAAGTATCATCCCCTTCACATGGTTTAGTATCCACTGGAACAGATTCGTGAAGATCTCACTTTCATAGAAGAACCCGAACGAGTTCTTGACATACAAGAACGAGTCATGAGGAGGAAGACGATTCCATTCGTCAAAAATCCTTTGGAGGGATCATACCGAGCGGGAAGCCACTTGGGAAACAGAGGAGTCTATCCGGGCTTCTTACCCTTATTTCATATTTTGAATTCGGGTATGTTCTTCTTTTCCAGTTTACATTATCTATAATTCGAGGACGAATTATTCTTTTTAGGGGGAAGAGTTGTAAAACCCGCATGCTTTTACCATGAATAGTACCCTTATGATCGTACGTACATGATTAGAACTTTCCTTTTATAGCACGTTTACGTTTCACGAATAAGATTTACAAGTATTACGTACGTGTTATAACACGATAAGTATTTAATACGTATTAAGACACGATAATTATTTCAACAATAATTATAATCACGAACATACGAACATGAAATCACGAACGTTTATAATCACGAACTTAATATTATGTATTTACGTATATTTATTACGATTACGAGTAAATATATTATGACACGAACGATAACTAAATAAAACATGTAAACACGACACGAGAAAACATATAATATTTAGACACAGAAAACAATGGGTTTCCCCTTGTGGGCCCCTCTTACCCGCGACATAGACACACGAAAAAGGGCCAAGCCCACTTTGAATTTTACTAAAACAAGAAAAGGGAAAAGATATTTTCATAATTACAGGAAATTAGAAAATAACACAAAAACCTAATCTCTCTTTTTTCTCTCTCTGGCCGCCGGGTATAACACACCAAAGGGTGTGATTGGTTGATTTTTGGTGATCAATTCTTGCAAGCGGTGTTCGTGTTTTTAATTCTTCATTGTTCACGTATTCGGTAAATCATTAAAACCCTTTTCTTATATGTTTTTATTAAATAAGAACACATCAAATCATATGGATATAAAAACAAGTTAACTAACATGTAATTAATCATGGGGGGGTAATAAATCATGGTTTTTAGGGTTGTTTGTTTTGGCCGACGCAAGGAACCGAGACCACAAGGTCTCGGCTTGCTTTTGTTCGCACCAACAACCGAGACCAAGAGGTCTCGGTGTGGCTGTGATGTTTTGGTCGCAAGAACAAGGGACCCCGACCTAAGTCGGGGTGTGGTTTGGTGTTTGGTTGGGTCTCGGCAGAAACAAGAACACCACCGGCATAAGCCGGTGGATAAATAAGGAAAGCAGGGGGAACAGCCGAGGCAGCAGGGGAAAACCACCGGCTAACTGCCGGTGGGAACTCTGCCCAGCCGGCGGCTATAGCCGAGAAAACAGGGGGAACCACTGGCACAGCCGGTGGATGTTTTTGCGAAAATAATGGCAACCGGCCAAGCCGGTTTTGCCACTGTTAAGGGTGTGTTTGTTTGGCCGGTTCACGTGTCCGGTTCACGGGTTCATGAGCACGGTTCACGACTTAATTAATTTTACAAATTAATTATTTTTACAAGACTAATTTTTACAAGGTTAATTAAATTAATTAAACATGTTACATAATTAATTTAATTTGGTTATGACTTAGGTTATTATTATTATTAATAATACATAGATTTTAACCTAAGTATTTATTATTTAATTGGAATGTATAATTAATTAATTATTTAACATGTCTTATAATTAATTAATTTACATGATTTAGGTTATATTAATATAAATATTAATACACGTTTTAACCTAAGTATTTTATACACTGAATTTAATTAAATCATGTTATATTTAATTAAATACTTTAACCTATAGTTTATTTAATTTACATGTAATAATTAATAAACTATACTATTTTATCACATGACTTAGAATATAAATCAGTAAACACTTAAGCTTATATTATTAGCTTAATAAACCAGCTTATTTCTATTTATGGAAACTTACTATTTTTAGAAACTTATTTAATTAAGGCAGCTTATCTATTTATGGAAACTTTCTATTTCTAGAAACTTATCTATTTTAAGCAGTAAATCTTTTTTTGGAAACTTTCTATTTTTAGAAACTTTCTATTTTTGGAAACTTTCTATTTTAGGAAACCTGCTATTTTTATAAAGTTACTTATTATTATACAACAAGTATAATAATACAAGAAATACAAGTAATACTTAATCAGAATAGACAGAGTACATGATAAACACAACATAACGATAAAATCAGTAAAACAAGACATGGACATATAAAACAAGCTAAGACATGATATAAAACCAGTTACGTACTCAGTAATCAGATACTTATACACGTATATTATTTATGTAGCATTAGTGGCATCGAAGTAGGACCCTCTTCCGTTCGTCTTCTTCGTTCGTTGGACACAAGGTATGGATTCTCCGTCCTTTCAGTATGGACATTCTTCCTTATTAGGATTCCCCGTATGCAGCCAACTGTTTTCCCAGTATATGTTTTATATGTTTTTGAATTGCCTATGTTTAATTAGATACCTAAAGCCATATACATGCATGACCAGTTTCACCTAGTTATAGAGGTACCATAACCATAACACTGGAGGCACCAGTGTTATGACTTCACCACGGCGGAGTGATAGCTCGTGGCGTCCCTTTCAGCTTTTGACCATATTATTATTATCATGTGGGGCGTATGGGTGCATCCTAGGTTACATGTTTTTACAGATTATTCAGGTGAATGTGGTGTGTGCCTTGCATCTTCACAAGGAGCTGATCCCTCCTACCCAAAACTTATATTAATTAGAGGCAGCCTCTCTAATTGCATGACGAGGTCACCCCTCCAAGTAATCATGCACGTTGATATTTCATGACCTATATTGGCTAATGGTAAACATGTTAAATAGTTTTTATAAGATAAACATAAGGCTTTTCAAACTATAAAACCAGTTTTACTAAGATATACCAGGTTATCCAGTACTTAGTCTTTTCTGTTGCTTTATGCTTATATGCTTATATTATTCATGCTATACTTGTATATCCGTGCACTGAGCGTTATAATCAGCCGTTTTTTCCTTTCATGTTCCCAAAACGGCAGGTACTCAGGGACGCTCGTAGACTTTATGCGTACGTGCGTATGAATTGGAAGCTTCCTAGCCTTCATTACTTTATGCATTTCTTCATACTTTTGATACTCATTTCTATGGACATTGTTTAGTCCTTTTCCTTTACGGTACTTATGTTTGTGTGTGATGGGTTCTACTTTGGGGTACTGATGTTTGTTTCTGGTATTTCCTTTATGGTCATGTGATGTTTTATACATTTATCCTTGTATTCTTTGATGACATGCCATAATCACGCGTGACATTCCATTTACCAAAATAGGGTGTTACATGCTATGTCATGCCTGTCAGCTTAGAAAGCACGTGAAGCTTCCATTTGTTAGTTCCACTACTTTGGTTTCTTCTGCTTTTGACATTGTTCACTTGGATTTATGGACGTCTCCAGTTCCGAGCTTGTCTGGTTTTAAATACTATGTTTTGTTACTGGATCATTATACACAATATGTATGGGTTTATCCTTTGGTTCGCAAGTCTGATGTTCTGTCTAAATTTTTGTTGTTTCGTTCTTTGTTCGCACTCAATTTAAGTGTGACATCAAGTCTTTTCATTGTGATCATGGTGGTCAGTTTGATAACCAAGCCTTTCATAAGTTGTTTGCTACCAATGGCATTCAGTTTCGTTTTTCATGTCCACGTACTTTCCCACAAAACAGAAAATCTGAGCGCATTATATGAACCATCGATAATTTAATCCGAACCCTATTATTTCAAGCACACCTTCCTCCTAACTATTGGGCTGAAGCTCTTAACATGGTTGTCTACTTACTAAACATTTTGCCTTCTCGTGCCATAGATAATGAGGTCCCTTTTACCCGCCTTTTTGGTGCTACACCCGACTACACTATCTTACGTACGTTTGGGTGCCTTTGTTACCCTCACCGTGATGCTAATCACAAGCTTGAACCTCGGGCTACCCGATCCATTTTCTTAGGAAATGCCACCAATCACCGTGGATACCATTTTCTGGATCTTCATCACAACACTATTATCATTTCTCGTCATGTCACGTTTGATGAAACGGTTTTCCCGTTTGGTTCCATGCTGCCAACTGCTAACCCATCGCATGACTTTTTGGACTCTCCCTCCAACCTTATTACTGATTTAATCCGTATGGCCCCTTTACCCACCTCTTCCACGGTTCCCCCCACTACCACCGGACCTACAACGCCTACTCCTCCTACTACTATACCTACCACTGAACCTACAACGCCTACTGCTACTCCTCTCGGACCTCCTCCTGGATTTGGTCGCCAACTCCTCCTATTCTTCCTCCAACCATAACACTTGCTCCTCCTGACCCAACCCCTATCATTACTCTAGTTGTGGCTCATGCACCAACTTCACCCACACCTGACATTAACCCAAATCCTACCTCCGTTCACCCCATGATCACCCGGTTTCGTGTTGGGACAAATCGTCCAAATCCAAAGTATAATTGTCTTGTTTCCAACATATTACCGTTACCTAAGTCGTATAATAATGCGTTTCGTGATTCCCATTGGCACTCAACTATGACCAGATAAATATAATGCACTTATTAAAAATAACACTTGGATTTTGGTACCTCGACCAGCAAATGTTAATGTTGTTCGTTGTTTATGGTTATATCGTCACAAGTATTTAGCTGATGGATCTCTAAGTCGGTATAAGGCTCGCCTTACGGCGAATGGTAGTACGCAGGTTGACGGTATTGATGTGGACGAGACTTTTAGTCTGGTTATTAAACCAGGTACTATACGGACTGTTCTGAGTTTAGCTATTTTACGGCATTGGCCCGTTGATCAGCTTGATGTTAACAATGCTTTTCTTCATGGTGATTTGACGGAGACTGTTTATATGCATCAACCTCCTGGGTTTCGTGATTCTGTACACCCTGATTATGTATGTTTGTTACAACGATCTCTGTATGGTCTTAAGCAAGCACCTTGGACATGGTTTCAACGGTTTGCTACTTATATTACTCGTGTTGGATTTGGTGAAAGTCGGTGTGATTCCTCCCTTTTTATTTATCGGAAAAGGAATGACACAACTTTTCTTCTCCTATATGTCGATGCTATTATTCTCACTGCTTCTTCTGAGGATCTTTTGCGCAAGATTATTGATTCTTTATACTTGGAGTTTGATATGACAGACTGGGATCTCTAAATTATTTTCTAGGTGTTTCTGTTACTCGGGATTCTTCTAGTATGTTTTTATGTCAGAAGAAATATGCTCTTGAGGTCCTTGAAAGGGCTCATATGGTTAATTTTAACTCTAGTCGGACGCCGGTTGATACTGAGTCCAAACTAGGTGTGGATGGTGCTCCTGTAGCTGATCCAACTTTATACAGAAGTCTTGCGGGTTCGTTACAGTGTCTTTCTTTTACTCATCCTAACATCTCTTATGCAATTCAGCAGGTTTGTTTACATATGCATGATCCTCGGGAGCCTCACTTCTCGACTCTCAAACGGATTTTGCAGTATATTAGTGGTACCTTGGATTATGGGCTGCAGTTATTTGCATCCACTACTACCTCCTTAGTGGCATATTCGGATGCTGATTGGGCTGGCTGCCCTAGTACTCGTCGTTCCACGTCAGGTTATTGTGTTTTTCTTGGGAATAATCTGCTTTCATGGTCCTCTAAGCGTCAGGCAACTCTTTCTCGTTCCAGTGCTGAAGCAGAATATCGTGGAGTTGCTAATGCAGTTGTTGAGACGTGTTGGTTACGTAATCTTCTACGTGAGCTGCACACACCATTGTCTTCCGCTACTCTTGCTTACTATGATAATGTGAGTGTTGTTTATTTATCTTCAAATCCGGTTCAGCATCAACATACAGAGCACATTGAGATTGATATTCATTTCGTTCGTGATTTGGTTGCTGCTGGGGATATTCGTGTTCTTCATGTGCCTTCTTGTTATCAATATGCGGATATTTTTATTAAAGGTTTACCATCGGTATTATTTGAGGAGTTTCGTACCAGTTTGAGTGTTCGATATCCTCCCGCTCCAACTGCGGGGGAGTGTTACTCGGTATTTATTATGGGCCCTAGCCCATTGTCTAGAATCTTCTATTTTAAACTATATATACTCTTTTGGTTGTTTAATAAAACACACTGAATTCACAATAACTTACATATAGATCTAGAACAATTGTCTAAATCATTGCATAAAACACTATGAAAGATTGTATTACTCGTGTGCATTAGATATTGATCGTGGCTATCCATTTTCCCCGTTGACCTGTGCCCCTTGAAGCTAATATATTTTTTAAGAGATTTTAATGGCTTCATAGTTGCTGATATAAGATTGTTTAAAATTTCATATTCTTACCATTTGGTGGAAGGCCAAAAAGGTGTACGATACCAGTTTGCACTCAAATTACAGGCGATGTAGACGATTGATGTATATACAAAATTTGCGTACGAGAAAGCTGAAATAGCAGTAATAACAGGTCAAAAATCAAGAGCAAAGGCATTTGCTGGAGCAAATAGAAATATGATTGATCAAAAAATAATGTTTTTATGATAAGTAGCTTTTAAAGGACTGGGCCATTCCAACTAATATTTCTCTTCTACTGATCCTAACTTCCTAAACTCCTGAAATCATGGAAATATTTTTGCCTACCTTTGCCACCTTTAAGTGCACTACAAAACAAGGTTCTGACGGAGGAAAAAAAACTACAATCAACCTCTTTTATCAAAGGAAACGAAACTGATAATACTGAAGCCTCACACAAATCAGAATTTTTTTTTTGATCTAATAGTGAATGCGGTCACATATAATTATAAACAGCTGGTATTTAGTATCTTCGGGAATTGCTTCATTATTGCTACCCGCAGGAACGCCAACTCCTTATCAACGCTATATTCAAAAGATGAATCTGTTTGTAGAATTAAATTTACCATTTGACAGATTTATTAAAAGAAACATATTTGATAATATGGGACGAAGCACCCATAAATGACCTTCGAGGCTTTTGACCTTACCCTGAGAGACATTGTAGATAATTAGATATTTTTTTTGGACGAAAGACCACACATGCTAGGAGGTGATTTTAGACAAACCCTTCCGGTAAAAAGAAGTCCTAAAAAATAGACATTATTGGTTCATCACTTCATCTAAAACCGCACCTTACATGTGGTAAGCTTCAAAACATATTTTCTTCACTAAAATATGCGGTTATCACAACCCAAAACCATATAACGTGAAATGAACAAGTTTGCAACTTTTTAACGTGGTTACTTGACACCGGAAAGGGTTGTATAACCCATAAAGTAGTTTTTCTTACGTTCGGAGTTGGGAAAAATTAAGTACCATTAGGCTACACGTGTAAAGTTTGAACTTTTTAAGCAACTCTTGGTATATATTCACATAAATTTGAAGTGAAAAATCAATCTTTCTTTTCGTATTTTATTTTCATCGATTGGGTAGTAAACTATTAAACAAAATTATAACTATGATAAGGAGGTCTATTAAGTAGTTTGATAGTAGATGTATTGTAACTACCGAATCCATGAACATCTAAATATTGCATGCAAGCATGTTTTATAGCAACTGATCGTGGACAAACAGTTTTAAAGCGCAATGCGTAACATCCTTTTTATTCTAACATACATTCATTATAGTTGATGATCATAAGATCAGCTCTTGATTTATACATTAATAAATAATGATTACAGTAGTGAACAAGCTTTTGTTGTAAAGACTACAGGTGGCAAGAGATAATACTAGATGGATCTATGAAATCAGAGTAACCGTGTACATGACTATTTCTGTCAGCGGTACTGTTCGTGCAGCGATGGATCCATAATCTTACTTCCGGGTGGGTCGAAGGAAGTGGGGGGAAAAAGTTTTTTTGGACAATCACATCAAAATCCGGAAAAAATGAATACTCAAATGATAAATCGTTTATTTTTACTTAGAAACGAGAGATTTATAAGGTTAGTTAAATGTCGGATTTTAATATGTAAGTGGAGGCAATTTGGTTTATTGGTGGGAGCACTCTCGAAAAATACCCAAAATCGAAAAAAAATTACACTAAAATATCATATTGTCGAGTTAGTCATGGAGAGCGTCGTCCCGCTAAACCTAACAAGTATGCTTGCCTCTGGCCGAAACAAAAGCAAAAGAATTTAAGAAATATGAATGTGTAATATTTAGGATGTGTCTTACATCTGAAACTTTTTGTTAAATAGCATGTGTAAAGCGTTGTATATAATCTTATCTATTTTTTGTAAAAATAAATATGATTAAAAAAACACGTGTGTGTATGGATATTAAAACTAAAATAGTCGCCCCAATTGACCAATATGAGTGTGTAACATAAAAAAATGTATATACTCGGTCCACCTTCTGATGTGTTAAATCTTGTAGTAATTTAATTAGATTTCTAATCTTTGGTTCTTTTTATGAAAGGTTTAAAAATGTTATCTTTAATAGTAACATCATATTGTGGTACTTCAAATAAAGTTTGATGTTTTTTTTTGAAACGGTTGTATAGCCGAGGCTAGAAAAAAATTACAATGTTTGGATTGGATTTTCAAGCCAATCAACCCAATTAGTTACATATTTCTTGCTACGATTAGATACTCAAAGAAAAGAAAACTCTTTAATAGAGTCGACAATTTGATCTTTTCTGAACTTATTTGAACCAAAAACCGTTGCATTTTTGAATCGCTATAAGACCCAAATTGTGGTGAGAAACATCGCTTCAATAAACTTCTTCTGTTTTTTCACCATGTTAGATGATTCAAGCCAAACAAAAGTGTCAGTAATGGAATGCATACCAAGATGTGGAATCTCTAGCCAAACTTCAATGGCTTTCCATGTTTGAGCCGCTACTTCACAAGAGGAGAATAAATGGTCTATACTTTCCGTCTCCAATTAGCATATTGAACACATGAAATATGGGATGTCCATACCTCAATTTGACAAGTTTAACCGGGTGGGTATTCAATCTAGCAAGACGCGCCATACCAAAATATTTACTTTCCTTGGGACAAGTTTATTCCAACGAATTGGAGCCAGAGAAGTTGGAAGCACAGTTTTATCAATCCAACATCTGGTTGATTTTACCGAGAATAACCCTTGCGGATCAAGGCTCCACCACCAACGATCTCTATCTTCTGAGCAAGAAAAGTTCTCAAGTAACGATGTCAAATCAGAAAGTTGTGATTGCTCAATCCCACCTCTCACCATTCTTCGCCAGCTCCAAGACCACCCCGTAGCAGACCATCGATCAGAAATGTTTGCACCTTTGTATGTTTCTAACATGTAAGGGCGAGGAAACCGGGTTGCTAAATGTTGATTGTCGATCCAAACATCTTCCCAAAAACGAGTACTTGAGTCGTTTCCGACTCGTTTTTGAAGGATAGTAGATGGAATTACCTGTTTAGAAATTAATCAAGAGATAACTGCTAAAATCCTTGACCAAGGACTTGAACCTGATTCACGGGAATTAGATTTCCCGAATCCACCATTCATCCCATATTTATGCTTTATGAATCGGACCCAAAGCGTATCCTCGTCATGAGCAAAACGCCTTTTCTATTTAAGAAGAAGAGAAAGACTAAAGACGACCAAGCTACCAATATCTAGACCTCCTTAAGAATGAGATTCCATAACAACATCCCAATTAATCCAAGCCATTTTCTTTTTCTCTAAGCTTCCGCCCCAGAAAATTTTTGAACTAAAGGACTCCATGTAAAACCAACATGCTTTTACCATGAACAGTACACTAATAATCGTACGTACAAGATTAAAACTTTCCTTATATAACATGAACACGTGTCACGAACATTAATTACAAGAATTGTGTACGTGTTTTATTACATGATAAGTATTAAGTATGTGTTAATACACGATAATTATTAACAACAGTAATAATAATCACGAACATAAAACCATGAACGTGAAATCATGAATATATAACTACGTATTTACGTATATTATTAATACGATTAATATCGTTACGCACAAGAATTTATAATAACACAAATATTTAATAATAACGGAACACAAAAATAGGAACACACGAACACGTAATAAAATAGACACGGAAAAAACTTCGGGTTTTCCCTTTTTGGGCCTATAAGTCGCGGCACCAAGAGATCAAGAGGGCCAAGCCCACTTTTATTTTTACTAAAAGAATCAAATAAGGAAAACATATTCATTCCCAGGAAAATTTTAAGAAAAACATAAAACCTACTTCTCTTTTCTTTATCCTTTGGTCGCCGACTTCATCATCACCAAAAGGGGGAGTTGATTTGATTTTGTTCAAGAAATCCTACAAGTGTGTTCGTGTATGCATCCTCCATTCATTCCACGAGTGTTGGTATTCCGAAAACCTTTCTTTTAATTCTTTTGATTAATTAATAGCATATGATCATGGAAAAAATAAAAACAAGATTAATCACATGTTAATTATCAAGGTGGGGTAAAAATTAAGGGTGTTTCGGGTATGGTTGTTCCGGCCGCCACACAAACCGAGAGTCCCAAGACTCTCGGCACTGTTTGGTTCGCACCACCAACCAAGACCTAGGTCTTGGTGGTGTTTGGCTCGGTCAACAACAGGGACAAGACACCCCGACGTGCGTCGAGTGTGCCTTGTAGTTTGTTTTGGTCTCGGCAGCCCACAGCCCCACCACCGGCTTAAGTCGGTAGCTATTTTAGGCAAGCAGGGGGAAACCGCAGGCAGGTAGGGGGAACCACCGGCTACTGCCGGTGGGAACCTCATGGTGAGCGGCTAGCCGAGAAGCAGGGGAAAACCACCGGAACAGCCGGTGGCAGTTTTGCGAAGGCGGGGGCAACCGACATAGCCGGTTTGCCACTGTTTTCGGAGGTGTTGGGTTTTACGGGTTTCACAGGTTCGGTTCACGTCACGTTTAATAAAATAATACACAGGTTCGGACTATGATTATTTCTACAAGTTTAATTAGTATTACAAGTATATTTATTTTACAAGTTAATTAAATTAATTTAACATGGTATATATTTAATTTAATTAAAACATGGACTTAGGTTTATTATTATTATTTAATAATACATGATTTTAACCTAAGTATGTTGTTATTTAATTTAGACTGTAGTAACTAATTAATTATTCAAAAACATGACATATAATTAATTAATTATCATGACTTAGGTTATATTAATATAGATATTAATACATGTTTAACCTAAGTATTTTATAAACTTAAATTTAATTAAATCATGTTTATATTTAATTAAATCTTATAACCTATAGTTTATTTAATTAACATGTTATAATTAATAGACTATATTATTAATCACATGACTTAGTATATTTAATTAGTAAAACTAAGCTTATATTATTAGCTTATTAATTCAGTTTATTTCTAAATATGAAAACTTTCTATTTTAGGAAACTTACTATTTTTGGAAACTTTCTATGTTTGGAAACTTATTTATTTTAAGCAGTTAATCTATTTTTGGAAACTTTCTATTTTAAGAAACCTACTATTTTTAGAAAGTTACTTATTATTACACAACAAGTATAATAATACAAGAAATACAAGTAATACTTAATCAGAGTATACATAATACATGATAACCACAGCATAACACTAGAATCAGTAAAACAAGACACATACATATAAAATAAGCTAAGACATGATATAAAACCAGTTACGTACCCAGTAATCAGAATACTTATACACGTATACTATTTATATAGCATTAGTGAGATCGAAGTAGGACTCTCTTACGTTCGTTTTCTTCGTTCACTAGACTTAAGGTACGGATTTCCCGTCCTTCAGTAAGGACAATCTCTTCCTTCATTAGGATTTCCCATATGCAGCCAACTATTTTCCCCAGTAGTTACAGATTAAATGTTTATGTTTCATTAGTTACCTTAGCCATATACATGTATGACCAGTTTCACCTAGTTATGGAGGTACCATAACCATAACACTAGAGGCACTAATGTTATGACTTCACCACGGCGGAGTGATAGCTCGTGGCGTCCCTTTCAGTTATTTGGCCATTATATTTATTATATTATCATGTGGGGCGTATGGGTGCATCCTAGTTACATGTTTCACTCAGGATTTCACAGCGAATGTGGTGTGTGCCTTGCATCCTTCACAAGGAGCTGATCCCTCCTACCGACTTACCAGTTAATTAGAGGAATCCCCTCTAATTTGCATGACGAGGTCACCCCTCCAAGTATTCATGCACGTTGTTGACCTCATGACCCATATTGGCTATTTTGGTACATTAACTAATACAGATTTTCATAAGTTTACATAAGCTATGTTTTCAGAACTAAAACCAGTTAATATGACAGACAACTAGGTTTTCCAGGACTTATACATTTCTGCTGCTATTAGTCTTAGTTATGTTTCAGCCATTTATACTATGTCATATATCCGTGCACTGAGCGTTATGCTCAGCCGTTACTTTCCTTTCCATGTCCCAAAACGTCAGGTACCCAAGGATGGACTCGAGCATTTGGAGGAGTTGCATAGGATGGAAGCTGACAAAGACTTCTTCTCCTTTTTGCCATATACTTATGCTTGTCTAGTCTTTCCTAGTTCATTTACTTTATTATGTTTTGGGCTTATGTTTGGGAACCGATGTTTGATTCCGGTTTTTCCCTATGGTCATGTATGTTGTACTACATATTACCTTGCATGCTTTGATGACACGCCATAATTACGCGCAACGGTCTACTTATCAAAGTGGGGTGTTACAATTATGGTATCAGAGACAAGGCTTAGACATGTAGGCTCTAAAACTTGTCCTGTGGCTAGTGGGTAGTCATCACGAGCTTCCTAAGCCAACGCTTGTTATTTCATGTATCTATGTTTTCAGCACTTCAGCACCTTGTTGTTTTAACCATGATGTTTTCATCAATATTGCTTTTACTAATATGGACTGAACAACCGTCATCCGTACTTAGTTGCGTGTCATTGTTTCATGCACGATGTTCCTTGTGAACTGTGGCTAATGTGAACTGAACCCAGTAGTTCATAATTGGTCACATAAAAAAAATTCTGTTAAGTTTTGACAGCTGAGTTTCATTCATTTATTCCATGTATTATTGTCGCATGAATTATGACTAAGTAATGGTTGGTACATGACTGGCCATATTTAGTCGCATGTACTTTTATCAAAACTTTTAACTTTGGGACCGACCCATAGGCGTCCCTTCGCCATGTCTTTTGTTTTGGGTAAACTGACCATAGGCGTTTACCCTCGCGCATATAAAGGTTTCATAAACTGCATCATGCATTCACGCACTGTTTTCATGCATAAAATTTTTCTCATGATTTATTGGCATAAAATTTTTTCATGTCCCCTCATAAGTTACTATGTCTTTATGTCAAGTATGTTTTCATATTATCATGGTTAACTTCATTTTCATGCTGATTATGTTGTATACTCCTTCATGTTAAGTTGTTTCATGTTTCTTCATGATGATTTCGTCTTCATGTTGAATTACGTCTTACGTCTCTTTTGTTGTTTATGTTTTCATGCAAGACATTGTTGGATTTCATTTAATTCTGCTGTCATGATAGTCATGGTTGGTTTTCACTAATCATGCTTTCAAGAAAATCATCGTTGAAATTCGTTTAACCACACATTAGCGTTTCTCTATGCAACCAGAATGAGGTATATATTGGCATTGCCAGGTTAACATGATGGTCTTTCTAACCGTTTAACCAATTATTTTCCATTAAATCATGTCAGATGATCGACCCCATACCGATTATTTCATGAGCATTCCATGTGTACTCTACGTACCGTATTTCATGTGCGTATTCCACTTGCTGATACTCTACAAATTGGTGATGCCGCTCATAGCTTGGAGACGTTACTAAGGGTTGATGCTGCGGATTTTAGAGACGCTACGAGATGCTGATGTTGTTCACAACCTGGAGATCTTACAAGACGAAGACGAAGGCGTTAGATCAAAGCGATCGGACGAGAAGATGCTTCACCACCAGACGATTTCCATCAATTATTGTCCCAAATTCTTAGTTACATGTCACACGTCATTCAGTTTTCGTTTCAGTCATGTGAGTGAGAACAAGTACCAGCCGGCCACTCAACTGAATAGTTACATGAATCACAGTCATGAGAATGACCGTCATGGAACTGACAGACAAGGTGATAGTAACAACTACTGTGACAGAAACTATCCTAGCAATCGCAACAGAATCTCCGGCCATGGACGTGATCAGAAATATAAGGGTCAGTAGTCCTACCGATCCGCCAATTTTGGCATAATAACCTAAGAGTTTTAGGTTTATTCGTTTTACACCTAGGGACACATGTCAAGACACTAGTCAAGACACATGTCTCACGTACTTTTGCTGAAGACACATGTCAAGACATATGTCATAAGCACTTTTTCTCAAGACACGAGTCAAGAAACATGACTCACGTCTTTTCTAGAACATCCCCAAGAAATTCAGGGTGCCCTCCAAGGGGTATGTCCATTTTGTGGTACCATGTATTAATCAGGCCACAAGAATTTCAGTATCATCACCGGCGTATCAGTGAGGTCTGTCACGTTTGCTCGTTGACACTTTCAATTCTTGCACCCATATTTGATATATTCATGACCATAAAGGACGTCATTCGTATCATCCATGCATACAAAGGTTTTCCTTCAGCCTAAAGATAAGATCCAAGCTGCTAATGCATTACCTCGGACACATGCGAGTTGAATTTAATCCTAATTATGGACTACAAACAACACACCATGCTACGATTCAGGATTATGTATAGTAGTGTTCAGGCTCCTGAATACATTTAGCATGGTTTTCCATCCGTAAAATCAGTACCAATTATCTATGCTTTACAAGCACGTGCTTTGTTAGCCGTGGCTGCTAAAATATTCTAGCTGTCAGTTAAGACACGACCACTGAAGTTCCTTTTACGCATAACCAGCCGATTGTTCCAAAATCTTCCCCTACATTTCAGAAGAACCTTCAAGGAGAAGGACGGTAACATGAGATTATGTGTCGACTACGGTTGATTTAAACAAATCACCGTTCATAACCGTTATTCTCCTCCACGTAGAAGACATGTCCAATCGACTTTAGGATGTTAAACACTTTTCCAAGATCGGATTCATGATCATGCTACCAACAGTGACGAGTGAAAGAGAAGGACATTTACATGACTACTATTCGTACACGACTAGGTCATGCTAGATTCGTGATTTTGTATTAGTCTCATAAATGCTCCAGCAGCATTATGGACTTCATAAATGAGTTTCTATGAACTCATAAACAAAATTCATCAGTGTTTTCATCGAGGACAACCTGATTTCCTCTAAGTCTAGGGAAGAGCAGGAAGACCATATTTGCACTATGTTGCAAATTCTACGACATGAGACATTTCACCCTAAAATTTTCCAATCTAAATTCTGGTTGATTACAGTGACACGCTGAATCACATGGATTCTCACGGCTAATATTACCATGACTTAGCCTATGCGTAAAGGTGAGAACCCTACACTACGTTAGGTGTTCCAAGACAATCCTACACTAAGAAAAGTCTAATTTCGGAGACTCAGAGTTTCGCAAACTCCTATGTATCAAGTTTCTACGAAGCAAGATACAGTTACGTTCATATATAAGTACCTGACATACCAACAGGCTAAGATAGAACACCAACAGACTAGGATGTTTTTCCATCATCGGAAATTGTGAACAGAAAGGGGACAAGATGTCCATGGATTTTGGTTACCAGATTAACGTAAACTCAGAAAAAGCATGATGCTACCTGTGTTATTGTCAACAGTTTGACCAAGTCTGTAGAATCCTTACATCCGCAAGGATTTCAGAGCCAGCAGATTGATCATACATGTTCCAGCCAAGGCTCATCCTATCACTTGGTAATCCCTCAGCTATCGGTCCAGACAAAGGTTCACATTTGTGCTTCTTATTTACGTTCATGTCCTTGTTCTAATTTAACGACTTGATTTCACACTCATGTTCATGACACTATTTACGTTCATGATCGCATCCTGGCTTACGATTTTACGTTCATTTTTGTTCTGGGAAGTTTTGCAAGAACTTGAGAGACCAGACTCAAGTTTAGTATAAATTTCTATCCTCAGATAGACGTTTCACGTCACATTCCACGTCTCACCTTATAACGTTTAGCGTTACCGCATCCGTATTCCATGTTCATGATATGTTTCACATGTCATGTTCATTCCACGTTTCTCATATCACTTCACGATATGTTACACGTATCATTGATCACGATATGTTTGCCCATATTACACTCACCATATCTCTATGTACCACGTTCAAAATTGTTCACATATCACTTTCACAATTTTTCACGTACTACGTTTCAGTATGTCTCGCGCATCATTGCTAAGACAGTACTATTATCAGTTAGTTTGGGTTATTTTGCATCATAACGTTTCAGTTACCCTTGCACGTTAATTCTTATTCCCTCGATCAAATTCAGGGGATCTATCTTACGTTGATAACCATGAATTCCTCGTTTTTTCAAGTCAAGGTCAGGAGGACCAAGATTTATAATTTGTGTCAAGATCTTGTGGAGGAACCGTTCCGAGAGGGAAGCCACTTGGAAACAGACGAGTCCATCCGGATTTTATCCTCTCATCCTTCCATAATTCAGTAAGATTCTTCAGTCACGTCACGTTCCATGTCCTTTTAGACATGACATGTTACACGTTCCTTCTAGCATGTCACCTTCATGTCCTTTTATTTTGCATACCCTTCCTGTGTGATTTGGGTATGTGATACATTGGTTTTTGTTAGGTTCAGAATTCTCGGAATCCTCTCGAATTGATCTCAGTTAAAAGTAGAATGATTTGTTCTTGGTGACAAAAAGTGGATTTGGTTTTCTAGTCTACTAAACAGATAAGTGAGTATAATGGTAATGAAGTAAACTTAAAACAAATAATAAGCAAAACTGGAAAAATATTCTATTGAGAAAATACTCTATGCGGAATGTTTGACCATTCGGAAATTATTGCTCTATTCGGAAAGTTCACACCATGCGGAAAGATTGCTTATGCTGAACATTTGCTTCATTCGGAAAAATCAGGCTATGCGAAAAAAACGGCTATTCGGAAAAATATTCCGAATAGGGAAACAAAAATTGGCTATGCGGAATAATTAAAAAGTTCCGAATAAGGAAACAGGAAAAGTCCTATTCGGAAAATGGGTCCATTCGGAATATCAGGCTATTCGGAAAATGTTCCGAATAGGGAAACAGAAATGATGCTATGCGGAATAATATAAAAACAAGGCTATTCGGAAAAACCAGTCTATTCGGAAAAAGTTCCGAATAAGGAAATGAAGAAACGGCTATGCGGAATATTGAAATATTCCGAGTAACAGAAATGAACACACCCCTATTCGGAATATTGAACGATTCCGAATAAGGGTAACACAAAATGGGCTATGCGGAAAATTCTGGGCAGATGAAGAACAGTAACCGCAGCAAGTAAAACAGGGGATACGGTTTTAACTCCAAATCAAACTAAATACTCAAAAAGGTTTTACCAAATTAAACAATAATCATTAACATACCATAAGGAACAAATCCCACTAATAAAAACACTAATTCAACAACTTTTTAAGATCAAACTTGAATCAAATAAAAACTTAAGAACTTGCAAAAAGAGATGATGAAGAACAAGATTAATGAAAAGATGGAATGGATTGATTAAGGGAAAGTAACAAGAGTATTGATTAAAGATTACAAGATTAAAAGAAAAAGATGAAAATCACCAAACTCCCTAATGGAGTTGGTGATGGGACGAACTACAAAGTACTGGAAAAAAGAAAATGAAAAACTAACTCCCTAATGTGTGAAGGGTAAAACTATATATAGTCCTAGTGGTTGGTTGGTGAGTGGGCTTTCTCCTCTTCTTCTTGTCTTCTCGTCTTTTCAGAAAAGTTGACGTTTTCGATTCTGATTCGGGATTTGTTGTCGATTAAATCCAACTCGTCTTTTAATTTCTTCGTTAAATAGACTCGAGTTTCTTCGACTTATGAAAATCTTCCGTCTTTAGTCCTTTTCTTCGATAAATCTTCGAATAGGCCTAGTGACTTCAAATCTGTTGCACGTCTTGGACAATAGACTTTATCTTGAGTCTTTTTCCTTGATGAAACCCGTGCAATCCCATGTTTTCTTTAATATTCATCCGGTTAGCTCTGAAAACACAATAAACACAAAAACCACGCATAATTCCAAACAAATGATATTAATTACGTGTTTTGGTCTTGTTTTAGCCAGAATTAAGTGGTAAAAGGATGGGTGTTTACACACCTATCAAATCCCCTACACTTAACCATTGCCATGCCCTCATGCAATGCTTAGTGATAAAGCAATTTTACATTTTTCTCATAATTAATCAACCATGGCCTTATTCAAATACTACTAATTAAGAATCAAATAACTAGGAGAAATAAAAACTTTAGGATAAACAAAAAGAAATGAAATAACTTGTAAAGAAATCAAAGACTTACATTAGGGCTTTGGTGTTGCGAAGATTTATCACCCTCAAGTTTCACGTTCCCCAAACTAAGCTTAAAAACGAGATCATTGTTATTATAAGTTAGTAAATCAAACACTTACACACATGGCTTAATTAAATGCTTAAACTCCCTTATTCCTAGGTGTATCTCTTATATTTTATTTTTGTCTTAGAATGATCATGAAGATGCATTTTTGGACTTATTTCGATAGTTTATTAAGGCTGAAAGCAAAGTAGGACGATTTGATCAATAGTTAGCTAAAGGACAAAATCTCTTAAAACTGCTTCTCGGGATATCAAAAAGTTCATATCTTGGCATAACTTGGTTCACGATTTGAGACCTTTCTCGGGCCGATATTTGGCATGTACTTCATACTTCATATCTTCGAGAGACGTTCTTGAGATAATGGTCTTCTCATCATAATAGAGTTTCTTCACTTGGAGACTTTTGAGGGGTACTCCAACTTTGTTGACCACGACTTCATGATTATTTCTTCAATCTCTATTTGGGATTTTGAGATACAAAGATCCGCCTCCTTTTCGGACTTGGATCTATTTATCCTCATACCTTGTTAGGGTCTTTTCGGATAGACTTCTCCATGATCTTTACGGGAGTTGATTGCTTCTCGTCGTGAGTCTTGATCCTTCATATTGACTTTAGGAATAATGCTTTTCACATCACTTTGGATCTTCAGCAATAAAATTGAATCCTCATGCCTTGTTAGGGCCTTTTCGGACTCGCCAATCTTCGCGCCCCGCTTCATAAGTTATGCCTTGGCTATGAACTCTTATCATTACCGAGCAACTTTTAAACGATCTTGGGCTAGAAGCTAAGTAACTTTTCAAATCGTAAGACCTTACTTATTGCAGATAAATTATTAGCAAGTGATGGGAGAATAGGCAAATAATTACACCAAGTGAGCTTGCGCAAGATTACCGACTTATAATTGACTCTATCATTTCTCGTCCTCCACAATTTAAAATCTCAAATAATGAGACTCGTGGACACTTAGCCTAATAAACCAATTAAGGTCTACATGGTTAAGGATACTAGCTAGAATAAACTTGGATAAGTCTATTCGGGTTGAGTCAAAATAAACGCAACGGGCCTAATATGTCAAAGATATCTAAACTAGCTACACCACTTTATTAAAATTTTTGACTTTAATGCGGAATATATACATATGAAAGCAACGATAAAAATTTTAAAAATTACGACTAAATGGCCAAAGTTAATTAAAAATTTGAAAAATGTTGAAAAATAGGATTTTCCGGTTAATTGAAGGCATTTTCATGGAAAAGTCCACTTAAAACTTCGATAGAAGTCTCCCCTACACTTAAGATAAACATTGTCCTCAATGTTTAAGCATGTGGGAAAAGTCTCCCCTACACTTATGACATTGTGCACATTGGTTAACTCGAGTTAAGGAAGAGACGACTAAAGTGATCAATTTCAAATGTGAGTATGAAGAAAATTGAATCACGATAGTTGAGAGATAGAACCGGATTTCGGATAACACGGGAGCACGGTTCTTCAAAGTTTCCAAGATTGCAGTAATCCCTGTAAGCACATCACCACACAAACACAAATGACCAAAATAGGTCCTCCCCTACACTTAGGGGGTTAAAGGGATAGATACTCGGGCTGCCTCCCGAGGAGCGCTTGTTTTTGATAACCGAGTCACGAGCCT
This sequence comes from Glebionis coronaria, assembly GCA_025667525.1. Lineage (NCBI taxonomy): Eukaryota > Viridiplantae > Streptophyta > Magnoliopsida > Asterales > Asteraceae > Glebionis > Glebionis coronaria. Next base: position 67,382,152 of record CM046882.1, on the reverse strand, counting down.
GACTCGACCCAAATTCAGTTCATGAGGAAAGTGGTGAGGGATGGAATCACCTCCTGAGAGGTGTCCTCACCAAAGTACAACTTCACTCGTTGGCCATTCACCTTAAAATTTGGTCCATTAGGTTGAGCGAGCTCGAGAGTACCATATGGAAAAATTTGGGCGATGGTGAATGGGCCGGACCAACGAGATTTGAGCTTGCCCGAAAAGATTTTCAACCGAGAGTTAAAAAGTAAGACTTTGTCTCCAACATGGAACTCTCGGTTTTTGATCTTGGAGTCGTGAATGAGCTTAGTTCTTTCCTTATAGATCAAAGAATTTTCATAAGCCTCATTCCGGAGTTCATTCAGCTCATTGAGTTGGATCTTGCGTAGGTCACCGGCTTTGTTGATATCAAAATTGGCCCACTTCAAGGCCCAATAGGCCTTGTGCTCCAACTCAATGGGGAGGTGGCACGCTTTCCCGTACACAAGACGATAAGGCGTACAGCCGATCGGGGTCTTGTAAGCAGTACGGAAAGCCCACAAAGCATCATCGAGTTTATCAGCCCATGCGGCACGATGCTCTCCCACGGTTCTTTCAAGAATTCGCTTAAGACCTCGGTTGGATATTTCGGCCTGGCCATTAGTTTGTGGGTGGTAGGCTGTGGAAAGACGATGGTTTACACCGTACTTAGCCATGACTCGAGCAAATTGGTCATTGCAGAAATGAGTCCCACGATCACTAATAATGGCACGAGGCACACCGAAGCGAGCGAAAAGAGCTTTCAAAAAGTTACAAACCACCCTTGCGTCATTAGTAGGCAAAGCTTTGGCTTCAACCCACTTGGAAACATAGTCAACGGCTACAAGGATGTATTTGTTTCCTTTAGATGAAGGGAATGGCCCCATAAAGTCGATACCCCAAACATCAAAAATTTCACACTCTTGAATGAAATTCTGAGGCATCTCGTCTTTATGTGTGATTTTGCCTTGCTTTTGGCAAACATCACATCGCTTAACCATATTGTGAGCATCACGATATATGGAGGGCCAATAAAATCCCGAGTCAAACACTTTCTTTGCGGTGTAGTTGGGACCAAAGTGACCACCGGTGGGTCCTTTGTGGCAAGCATCAAGGATGTCCGACGCTGCCGGTCCATCAACACATCGGCGAATTATCAGATCAGCACATTGTTTGAATAGGTAAGGGTCGTCCCAAAAGTAAGTCTTGATATCGGTAAAGAACTTCTTCTTTTGCTGGGACGTCAACCCTTCCTTGAGAATTCCACCCGCCAAATAGTTTGCAAAGTCCGCAAACCACGGGGTTTCATTCGGCTTCGAGTTTATAGACATTAAGGTCTCCAAGGGAAAAGAATCATTGATTTCTTTGGTCGGATGATCCCCTTGGTATGGATCCTCAAGTCTACTAAGATGGTCCGCGGCTAGGTTTTCTGCTCCTTTTTTATCGCGGATGTCGATTTTAAATTCCTGGAGCAGCAAAACCCAGCGAAGAAGTCTTGGTTTGGAATCTTGCTTTGTCAACAAGTACTTCAGCGCGGAATGATCGGTATACACAATGGTGGTGGAAAGGACAAGATAGGGGAGGAATTTTTCAAAAGCATAGACAACCGCTAAAAGCTCTTTCTCAGTTGTCGTATAATGCAATTGTGCCCCCGTCATTGTCTTGCTAGCGTAGTGGATCGGTTGGAAGTGTTTGTTCACTCTTTGTCCAAGAACCGCTCCAATAGCAAAATCGCTAGCATCGCACATCAACTCAAAGGGCAGCTCCCAATTAGGGGTAACCAAGACGGGTGCCTTAGTTAGCTTATCCTTAAGTGAGTTAAAGGCTTCAAGGCACTCGTTGGAAAAGATAAAAGGAGTATCTTTTTCCAAGAGGTGGGTCATCGGGCGAGCGATTTGAGAAAAGTCTTTGATAAATCGACGGTAGAAGCCCGCATGATCCAGAAAACTTCTCACACCCTTCACAGTGGAAGGTGGAGGCAACTTTGCTATAACATCAACTTTAGCACGGTCTACTTCAAGACCGGCTTTCGAAATCTTATGTCCAAGCACGACGCCTTCTTTTACCATAAAATGGCATTTTTCCCAATTTAGAACAAGGCGAGTGTCTTCGCACCGCTTTAGCATACGTTCTAAATTGGCAAGGCAAGCAGAGAAGGAATCCCCGAAGACCGAGAAATCATCCATGAAGACTTCCATGGTTTGTTCAACCATGTCATGGAAGATAGCTAACATACACCTTTGGAAAGTCCCGGGCGCATTACATAAGCCAAAAGGCATTCGTTTGTAAGCGAAAGTGCCATAGGGACAGGTGAATGTAGTCTTCTCTTGATCTTGGGGATCGATGGGTATTTGGAAATAACCCGAGAAACCATCCAAAAAGCAGTAATATTCATTACCGGCTAATCGTTCAAGCATTTGGTCCATAAATGGTAGAGGGAAATGATCCTTTCTCGTGGCATCATTGAGTTTGCGGTAGTCTATACAAACTCTCCACCCAGTAACGAGACGAGTGGGAATCAACTCGTTGTGTTCATTGGGAACAACGGTTATTCCGCCCTTCTTGGGCACACAATGGATTGGACTAACCCACGGGGAATCCGAAATAGGGTAAATCATACCCGCATCAAGAAGTTTGATAACCTCTGTTTTGATGACTTCATGTATTTTTGGATTCACCCTTCGTTGGCTTTGAATAGTGGGCTTGAAGTCGTCCTCCATGAGAATTTTGTGTGTGCAGAAGTGAGGATCAATTCCACGAATATCGGAAATCTTCCAAGCGATAGCCTTCTTATGATCTTTCAATACAGCAACGAGGCGAGTCTTCTCTTCATCTTTCAAATCCTTCGCAATAATGACGGGCGATTTCTTGTTGTCGTCCAGGAACACATACTCGAGATGTGGCGGCAACTCCTTAAGTTCCAAATCCGGAGGATTTTCGACGGGAGGCGTTTTCAAACTCGTGGCATCGATAGCAATAACCGTGGGAGATGGAGGCGAAGGGTTGTCTTCAGTGAGAAGATTGTCAAAGAAACTCATGTCTTCATCCCCCTCGGTGGGAGAATCATTAGTAGCTAAATTCGCATCTCCCATGGTAGCTTCAAGATTGTTCCAGAATAAATCACTATCTCCAAATAGAGACAACGATGAATCAATAGAGGACACGGTCTCAACATTGGGAAGAGAGGTAGGAATACTTTTGCAAGCATCAATAAAGTGTTCTTCACAAGCCTCATCAAGAACGTCAATACAATTAACGCTCTCATAGGAATAAGGCTGTTTAGACAACTTTCCCATGTTGAAGACTACTTTGTCGTCACCCACTCTCATGATAAGCTCTCCGGCTTCAACATCAATAAGAGTGCGACCGGTCCTCAAGAATGGACGACCAACAATAAGTGGCACACGGGGGTCCATCTCGTAGTCGACGACAACAAAATCAGCAGGGAAGGTGAATTTGTCGACTCCTACGATAACATCTTCGGCTATCCCCACTGGATAAGCAACCGTACGGTTGGCCAATTCCAAAGTCATCTTGGTGGGGACTAGCTCTGGGAGAGATAATTGCTTCCAAACACTTAGAGGCATGAGATTAATACTGGCACCTAGATCGGCTAGGGCCATGCAATTCTCTACTCCCGGGAAATTGCAAGGGATAAGAAAACGACCCGGATCACCAACCTTGGTTGGCAATTTCCTTAAGAGCACTGCAGAGCAGTTCTCATTAAGTTGGGTGTTGGCAATGTCGAGGAGCTTTTCCTTGTCGCTCAGAAGGTCTTTAAACATTTTAGCATACTTGGGCATGTGAGCGAGAGCCTCAGCGAAGGAGATATTGAAATTCAGTTGTTTAAACATTTTAAGAAAGTTAGAAACCTGAATATCATCCTTGCTCTTTTGCTTCTCTTTCCGCAACCTTGAAGGATAAGGTATATTGGAAGAAGATGAAGGCTTTAGAGGAATAGGGTCACTCACAACCACGGGTGGAGGAGGGGTAGAAAGAAGAGGTGGAGAAATTGGGGAAGGAGAAGGAGGAGGAATAGGAGCAAGCGACTCGTTTTCCTTAGTCACAACCACCGGTGGGGGTATAGGAAGCTCGGGTTCCTTTGTACCTTTACCACTTCGAGTGGTGATTGCTTTCATCTCCCCTCTTGGGTTCGCAACGGTGTTACTCGGAAGAGTACCCGAAGAAGAGGGTTGACTACTTTGGAAGAAACTAGCCATCATGTTCCTCAAGTCATTCGTCTGACTATCCAGCGTGTTTCGCATATCGGCTCTCAAATCATTTCCTTGCTTTACCAAATCGGCTTTCAGGTTGAGCACTTCTCTCTGAAGATTTCCCACTATCGCATCGTTAGTCCTCATATAAGTTTCCACTTCTTGGTGAAGAGCGGTAGGTTGGTTGGGAGGAGCATTGTATGCAGGTGGTTGGTAAGCAGGTTGTTGGTAGACTTGATTGTTTCTTTGAGGCGGTTGTTGCTGCTTGTGAGGTGGGATGTATGGTTGTCGAGGTTGTTGTTGTTGTTGAGGAGGGCGATTAAGGTTTTGTTGTTGGTTTGGGTTGGTAGGAGGAAAGCCAGGTGGTGAAAGATAGTTGTTGCTGCGATAGCTAAGCAAGTTACGGTCACCTTGAGGTTTTGCTTGATAAGCGGGTTGTTGGTAGGTGCCATATGCCGCATTCACATTCTCAGCAGGGTAATCTTGGGTGGCGGTACAAGTTGTGTAAGAGTGGGGACCACCGCATATCTCACAAGGTTGGCTGACAGCGTTCACGTGTGCATTTTTGGCGTTGTTGCTGTTGTTGTTGCTGACGGTGTGGGTGACAAGCGTTTCAAGAAGCGTAGTGAGTTTGTCTAATCGCTTGTCGCTGTCATTAGTGCTAGCACTAGCAACATTGGTCCTAACGCTCTTGGTTTGCACACGAGATTTGTTCTCAATGATGTCCCAAGCAGCATTGGAAGTCTTAGCCAATAAATTACCCCCTGAGGCACTATTCAGTGAATCTTGGTCACTCATGCTTAAACCATTGTAAAAAGTATTTATTTGATGTACTTTGGTAAAACCATGTTGTGGGCATTTTCTTAAAAGATCTTTGAAGCGATCCCAAGATTCACTAAATGACTCATCGTACTTTTGTTCAAAGTTTATAATCTCATTCCGCAAAGCGGTAGTACGAGAGGGTGGAAAAAAGTAATTGATGAACTTTGTTTCCAAATCCGTCCACGAGAGAATACTCTGTGGCGGTTCCTTAGCAAGCCAATGCCGGGCTTGTCCCTCTAAAGAAAAGGGAAAAAGTTGTAACCTTATGACCTCCTGTGGAACCCCATTGAATTTGACCGTGTTGGTGAGTTGTAGAAATCTCTTGATATGGTCATGTGGGTCATCAATGGTTCGTCCCAAGAATGGCTGAGCGGAGACCATCTGGATAAAGCCTGACTTGAGCTCGAAATTGTTGGCGGCAATTGGAGGAATGACAATTGGATCCGTGTTGCCATCAACATGAGCTTGCAGCAATTCGATCATTGGGCGATTATCCGGAAGGGGCTCATTGTTGTTGTTATTCATGTTGTTGAAAGGTGGGTTGTTGTTGTTATTATTGTTGTTCGGAGGTGGTATGTTATTGTTGTTTTGAACACCAGCCATGTCTAAGTTATCGAGAGGCTCGGGCTCTTGATAAGACGTGGATCGAGTGCGCATACACCTGCAAAAGAACGAACAAAGAGAAACAAGGTAAAAATATTTTTGGTTTTTATGTTTTTTTTACTTTTTAGGATTTTTGAAAATTTTATATTTTTTAGTGTTTTTGAAAATTTTTAGGAAAAAGTAACGTTCACGGGGAACGGATCCCAAAATCCAAGTTCTACAAAAAACTTTTGATCTTAACGAGAGGAGCCGGCAGCGGCGCCATTTGATACATTGGTTTTTGTTAGGTTCAGAATTCTCGGAATCCTCTCGAATTGATCTCAGTTAAAAGTAGAATGATTTGTTCTTGGTGACAAAAAGTGGATTTGGTTTTCTAGTCTACTAAACAGATAAGTGAGTATAATGGTAATGAAGTAAACTTAAAACAAATAATAAGCAAAACTGGAAAAATATTCTATTGAGAAAATACTCTATGCGGAATGTTTGACCATTCGGAAATTATTGCTCTATTCGGAAAGTTCACACCATGCGGAAAGATTGCTTATGCTGAACATTTGCTTCATTCGGAAAAATCAGGCTATGCGAAAAAAACGGCTATTCGGAAAAATATTCCGAATAGGGAAACAAAAATTGGCTATGCGGAATAATTAAAAAGTTCCGAATAAGGAAACAGGAAAAGTCCTATTCGGAAAATGGGTCCATTCGGAATATCAGGCTATTCGGAAAATGTTCCGAATAGGGAAACAGAAATGATGCTATGCGGAATAATATAAAAACAAGGCTATTCGGAAAAACCAGTCTATTCGGAAAAAGTTCCGAATAAGGAAATGAAGAAACGGCTATGCGGAATATTGAAATATTCCGAGTAACAGAAATGAACACACCCCTATTCGGAATATTGAACGATTCCGAATAAGGGTAACACAAAATGGGCTATGCGGAAAATTCTGGGCAGATGAAGAACAGTAACCGCAGCAAGTAAAACAGGGGATACGGTTTTAACTCCAAATCAAACTAAATACTCAAAAAGGTTTTACCAAATTAAACAATAATCATTAACATACCATAAGGAACAAATCCCACTAATAAAAACACTAATTCAACAACTTTTTAAGATCAAACTTGAATCAAATAAAAACTTAAGAACTTGCAAAAAGAGATGATGAAGAACAAGATTAATGAAAAGATGGAATGGATTGATTAAGGGAAAAGTAACAAGAGTATTGATTAAAGATTACAAGATTAAAAGAAAAAGATGAAAATCACCAAACTCCCTAATGGAGTTGGTGATGGGACGAACTACAAAGTACTGGAAAAAAGAAAATGAAAAACTAACTCCCTAATGTGTGAAGGGTAAAACTATATATAGTCCTAGTGGTTGGTTGGTGAGTGGGCTTTCTCCTCTTCTTCTTGTCTTCTCGTCTTTTCAGAAAAGTTGACGTTTTCGATTCTGATTCGGGATTTGTTGTCGATTAAATCCAACTCGTCTTTTAATTTCTTCGTTAAATAGACTCGAGTTTCTTCGACTTATGAAAATCTTCCGTCTTTAGTCCTTTTCTTCGATAAATCTTCGAATAGGCCTAGTGACTTCAAATCTGTTGCACGTCTTGGACAATAGACTTTATCTTGAGTCTTTTTCCTTGATGAAACCCGTGCAATCCCATGTTTTCTTTAATATTCATCCGGTTAGCTCTGAAAACACAATAAACACAAAAACCACGCATAATTCCAAACAAATGATATTAATTACGTGTTTTGGTCTTGTTTTAGCCAGAATTAAGTGGTAAAAGGATGGGTGTTTACACACCTATCAGTATGTTCTGCTTCCAGTTACGTTATCTATAATTCGGGGACGAATTATTCTTTTTAGGGGGGAAGGGTTGTAAAACCCGCATGCTTTTACCATGAACAGTACACTAATAATCGTACGTACAAGATTAAAACTTTCCTTATATAATATGAACACGTGTCACGAACATTAATTACAAGAATTACATACGTGTTATTACACGATAAGTCTTAAGTACGTGTTAATACACGATAATTATTAACAACAATAATAATAATCACGAACATAAAACCATGAACATGAAATCATAAACATATAACTACGTATTTACGTATATTATTAATACGATTAATATCATTACGCACAAGAATTTATAATAACACGAATATTTAATAATAACGGAACACGAAAATATGAACACACGAACACATAATAAAAAAGACACGGGAAAAACTTCGGGTTTTCCCTTTTTGGGCCTATAAGCCGCGTCACCAAGAGACCAAGAGGGCCAAGCCCACTTTTATATTTACTAAAAGAATCAAATAAGGAAAACATATTCATTCCCAGGAAAATTTTAAGAAAAACAAAAACCCTACTTCTCTTTTCTTTTTCCTTTGGCCGCCGGCTTCATCATCACCAAAAGGGGGTGTTGATTTGATTTTGTTCAAGAAATCCTACAAGTGTGTTCGTGTATGCATCCTCCATTCATTCCATGTGTGTTGGTAATCCAAAAACCTTTCTTTTTAATTCTTTTGATTCATTAATAGAATATGATCATGGGAAAAATAAAAACAAGATTAATCACATGTTAATTATCATGGTGGGGTAAAAATTAAGGGTGTTTCGGGTATGGTTGTTCCGGCCGCCATACAAACCGAGAATCCCAAGACTCTCGGCGCCGTTTGGTTCGCACCACCAACCAAGACCTAGGTCTTGGTGGTGTTTGGCTCGGTCAACAACAGGGACAAGACACCCCGACGTGCGTCAGGGGTGTCTTGTGGTTTGTTTTGGTCTCGGCAGCCCACAGCCCCACCACCGGCTTAAGCCGGTGGCTATTTTAGGCAAGCAGGGGGAAACCGCAGGCAGGCAGGGGGAACCACTAGCTACTTCCGGTGGGAACCTCATGGTCAGCGGCTAGCCGAGAAGCAGGGGAAAACCATCGGCGCAGACGATGGCAGTTTTGTGAAGGCGGGGGCAACCGACATAGCCGGTTTGCCACTGTTTTCGGAGGTGTTGGGTTTCACGGGTTCGGTTCATGACATATAATTAATTAATTATCATGACTTTGATTATATTAATATAGATATTAATACATGTTTAACCTAAGTATTTATACACTTAAATTTAATTAAACCATGTTTATATTTAATTAAATCTTATAACCTATAGTTTATTTAATTAACATGTTATAATTAATAGACTATATTATTAATCACATGACTTAGTATATTTAATCAGTAAAACTAAGCTTATATTATTAGCTTATTAATTCAGTTTATTTCTAAATATGGAAACTTTCAATTTCAGGAAACTTACTATTTTTAGAAACTTTCTATTTTTGAAAACTTATTTATTTTAAGTAGTTAATCTATTTTTGGAAACTTTCTATTTTAGGAAACCTGCTATTTTTAGAAAGTTACTTTTTATTACACAACAAGTATAATAATACAAGAAATACAAATAATACTTAATCAGAGTATACAGAATATATGATAACCACATCATAACGCTAGAATCAGTAAAACAAGACATGAACATATAAAATAAGCTAAGACATGATATAAAACCAGTTACGTACCCAGTAATCAGAATACTTATACACGTATACTATTTATGTAGCATTAGTAAGATCGAAGTAGGACTCTCTTCCGTTCGTCTTCTTCGTTTAGTGGACTTAAGGTACGGATTTTTCGTCCTTCAGTAAGGACAATCTCTTCCTTCATTAGGATTTCCCGTATGCAGCCAACTATTTTCTCCAGTAGTTACAGATTAAATGCTTATGTTTCATTAGTTACCTTAGCCATATACATGCATGACCAGTTTCACCTAGTTATGGAGGTACCATAACCATAACACTAGAGGCACTAGTGTTATGACTTCACCACGGCGGAGTGATAGCTCGTGGCGTCCCTTTCAGTTATTTGGCCATTATATTTATTATATTATCATGTGGGGCGTATGGGTGCATCGTAGTTACATGTTTTAATCAGGATTTCATAGTGAATGTGGTGTGTGCCTTGCATCCTTTACAAGGAGTTGATCCCTCCTATCCACTTACCAGTTAATTCGAGGCATCCCCTCTAATTTGCATGACGAGGTCACCCCTCCAAGTATTCATGCACTTTGACCTCATGACCTATATTGGCTATTTTGGTACATTAACTAATTCAGATTTTCATAAGTAACATAAGCTATGTTTTCAGAACTAAAACTAGTTAATATGACAAACAACTAGGTTTTCCAGGACTTATACATTTCCGCTGCTATTAGTCTTAGTTGTGTTTCAGCCATTTATACTATGTCATATATCCGTGCACTGAGCGTTATGCTCAGTCGTTACTTTCCTTTCCATGTCCCAAAACGGCAGGTACCCAAGGACGGACTCGAGCATTTGGAGGAGTTGCATAGGATGGAAGCTGCCATAGACTTCTTCTCCTTTTTTCCATATACTTATGTTTGTCTAGTCTTTCCTAGTTCATTTACTTTATTATGTTTTGGGCTTATGTTTGGGAACCGATGTTTGATTCTGGTTTTTCCCTATAGTCATGTATGTTGTACTACATATTACCTTGCATGCTTTGATGACACGCCATAATTACGCGTAACGGTCCACTTATCAAAGTGGGTGTTACACTCCAATTTCTTAGCAATTCCAACTGGCATAACATAGATAGATAACAAGTAAATTCCCAACGAACCTAGCACAGTTTTAAAAGCAATGATCGACCTTCAATAGATAAAGTATTCACTTTCTATTTAGAATGTTTGGATTGAAATCAGTGAATTAGAGAATCCCACACGTTCAACTTAGCCATATTATCACCGACCGATAGGCCGAGATAAATGAATGGAACTCTCCCTGGCCGACAACCAAAAGTATCTGCCATGTTCATAACCTCCTGGTGGCTTACCCGGACTCCATAAAGATTTGATTTTGCTAAGTTTATTTTTAACCCCGATTCTAAAAAGAAGAAATGAATAATAATAATAATCAGTTATTAATGTTTGAAATTGACCAATCCTCAAGAAAAAGCACATCATCTACATAAAATAGATGGGAAATTTCCAAGTTGAAGGACCCGATCGGAATACCATCAAATATATTAGATGCATTTGCATCTTCCATGGCAACATGTAAACCTTCCATAGCAATGATGAAAAGAAAAGGTTGAAAAGAAAAGGTGAGAGGGGATCACCTTGACGAAGGCCACGATGTAACGAGAATTGTTGAGTCGGGCTTGCATTTAAAAGAATGGATGATCTTGCAGAAGTAAGACAAGCCTGAATCCATTTACGCCAACCTGTTGGGAAATGCATGAAAATCATCATCCTATCAAGATAATCCCAACTTATAGAATCGAACGCCTTTTCAAAATACATTTTTAAATCATTATTTCTTTCTTTTTCTTTTTGTACCAATCAATAATTTCATTGACAACCAAGGGACCGTCTAGGATTTGACGACCTTTAGTGAATGTCGTTTGCTCCATACTAACAATTGAATCCACCACTTGAGCTAGTTTGAGAGCCAACATCTTAGCAATGATCTTGTATTGAATTCCTATGAGGCTTATAGGCTGATAGTCGTTAACTCCTATTGGACTACAAACTTTCGGGATAAGAGTGATGAAAGACGAGTTACATCCCGAGGGAATGACGGAAGTATGTAAGAATTATTTTACGAGAGCCAAAATATCATTCTTGAAAACATCCCAATGATGTTTAAAAATGGCAAAAGTGAAACCACCTGGTCCCGGGGATTTTTCATTTCCACAAGACCATACCGCTTCCTTTAAATCATCCATTGTGATATCTTTTAATAGAAAACAAGCCTGAGCCTCGGATAAAGCTTTGAACCGAGGGGTATTAGTTTTCTGGTTGTTTGAAGTGATAATTAACGTAGTGTTATAGAATAGGTAAGTTGGGGTCTGTTGCTTCAGACCATTTTTAATTTTAGAAAGTAGACGCATTTCAATATCTTAAGTTTGCATTTATACAGAGAAACTCTAAATAGTGTCCCTTTAAACTAAAGTTTTATGAAGCTTATATGGTTACAGTGGTTTCTGAAAAGCAATTGCGCAGAAAAAAGCACTTAAAGTAATCATCCACGCCATCGAATAAAAATAATGAGCAGAAAATAAAAAATGAACAGAATCATCGTACTAGAACTAAATCACTTTTATCGAAACCAAACCTAATTGAGCTCTGAATTGGGGATTTCTGTGCGGTTTTGGTGAATTGAGTCGACACGTTCAAAATTCAACCTGAAATGATTAAAGAATATCTGCTTTACTTGGTCAACATCAGTAATCCATTCACCTTCTGACTTAACACCTTTAATGGCAAGAGAGAAACGCTTTCGATTCAAAATACCATGATAATATTTAAAATTTTCATCACCCTCTATGCTCCATTTTTTAATTTTGGCCTTTTGAGCCATATCCAAGACTTCATTCTTTTCGATTTCATAAAGCTTTGATTTGCCAAATTGTTTTCTTCAATATCAGTGGTTCTTTTAAAATATTTTTCTCGATATTCCGATTCTTTAAGCAAGTCGACCACCAAACTTTGATATCACTCTTTAACGTCTTTAACTTATTTTTGAAACGGACCGCCTATTTTTCATTTCCGTTAGGAAGATGATTATTACACGAAAGGAGGGGCAAGTTATGGAAATCAGGTTCCTCGAGCCAAGAGTTAAGAAACCGAAATGGACGAGGACCATAATCTAGAAGTTCCTGCTTTAATAAAATAGGGCGATGATGTGATACTACCTTGTCAAGAGCCGTCACAGAAATATCAAGAAAGATATGTTATGTCCAATCTCTCCGGAAATAAGAAAGCGGTCTAATTTGCTCATCTTTTCACCATTTCGACTTAATCTGGTAAAAGCAAAGCCTCCCATTGGAATTTCGTGTAGAGAATTAGTATAAATGAATGAATTAAAATCATCCGCCTCTCTTTGAATGAAATTACATCCCCATCTCTCAGATGAGTCTCGAACCGCATTAAAATCACCAAAAATAATAAATTCCCCATCATTATCACGTATGAACATTGACTGCGAATGTCAAATATCGCGTTTTTTAGATATCTTGCGGAGCATATATATTGACAATGTAGCAATTGAGATTATGGAACACCCAATTCCCGTGAATAATCAACATGTTATCAAAGCTTGTAATTTTATGTTGTGCAAAGACGGACGTGTCCCAAATAGAGATAATGCCCCCAACATACCACGAGCACTACTTACCGCAAAATCAGACGAGAAGTTCCCCCATAAACTCTTTAACACAAATAGATCCACCGATGTGGTTCGAGATTCTTGAATACCTAGGAATGAAACATTATGACTTGAACAGATGTTGGAAATACGTGGCTTCTTAATAACATCACCTATACCACAAGCATTTATAGAAAGAATATTCATTTATGCACATCCTTTACACCCATTCTATGCACCCCTGAATCTATAACCTTTGCACAAAATCCTAATTTTTGTCCAACCTCCCAATATTTATCATTTAACTTAATATTGGAGTTATAAAGTTTGATGTTATAAGGTATTTGAAACCCGGTTTTTGACCCGTTCAGAACGATTGACTTGATTTCGGCCGAAAAAATGAGTCATGTTAAACTGGATTTTATGTTTTAGGAACTCGGCTAGACCCATCGATTTAGAGTGATCCGGGTTAACTCGGTTCTCGAAACCTGGCCGAGTTTTTATTTTTTCGTGTTTTTTACAAATAAATCATTTAAATTATGCGTATTTGCAACATAATTTTATTTTTATATATCATATTTGTTAATAAATAGTTTATAAAATATGAATGGTTTCATGATTTTTATATATAATTTTCTTTTAATCGTTACAAATATAATTTTTAATGTTTTCTTTAGAAAATCGGGTTAATTAGAGTTTGCCCGGTGACCGGGTGACTTGACCGAATTGATTCAAAACCGGTTTTCAAAATATTGGTATAAATCCAAACATACCGTACTAGAATTATACAATCATTAAAATAACTAATTATGCAAATTTGCTATAGAGTTGGATTAGGACACAATTATATAATGGAGATAATAATTTATATATATATAGAGAGAGGATGATCTTACGATTTACTTATAGTGTAACCAAATCATAGAAAAGGGACGAAGCAGGTAAAGCCCTTTTCCAACTCTTTTCGATCCATGAATGTTATTATATTTTATATGTGTCCAATAATGCATTTATTTTAATTTCCAGGTGTTTCAAGATGTCCAAATCAACAGGTAGAACTGCAGTTGGTATTGATCTTGGAACGACGTATTCTTGTGTGGCTGCATGGTTTGATAAACATAACCGCGTGGAGATGATTCCTAATGAACAAGGTAACAAGATTACACCATCGTGTGTTGCTTGGGATGGTACACAAATTCTGGTTGGCGAGGCTGCAAAAAATCAAATAAAAAGGAACCCTAAAAACACTGTTTTCGGTGAGTTCTTTTTAATATATTTCACAAGCAAGTAAAAAAAACTATATACTGATTAACCTTCTGCTGTGTCCAATCTTGTAATTTAATTAGATTCCTAATCTTTGTTTTTTTTTTGTCAATTTCTTGTAGATGTTAAACGTTTAATGGGAAGTGTATTCATTGACAGTAAAGTGCATGAGGACATCGTGTCATGGCCTTTTAAGGTAATTGAAGGGTTTGAGGGGAATCCATTGCTTGTGTTTGAACACGAGTCACAAGAAAAGAAATTTTCACCACAAGACATCTCTGCCTTGATTCTAAAAAATTTGAAAGAAACTGCTGAAGCATACCTTGGGACAAAAGTTACAGATGCAGTGATAACTGTCCCAGCATATTTTAATAACGAGCAACGACATGCAACCAAGGCTGCCGGGCAACTAGCTGGCCTTAATGTCATGCGTTTGATTAGTGAGCCAACATCGGCAGCAATTGCATATGGCCTTGATAAGAGTGCTGACATAAACAGTCCTAATGATAAAAATGTTTTCATCTTTGATATGGGTGGAGGAACGTTTGATGTGTCTATTCTTAATATCAGCAAGGATGGCACCTTTACTGTTAAAGCTGTCGGCGGTGACACTCATTTGGGTGGCGAGGATTTTGACAAGATGATGGTAAATTATTGTATTCAAGAATTTAGGAAGAAAGAAAACAAGGATTTGAGAATAAATGCAAGAGCAATGATGAGGTTAAAACTGGCATGTGAGAAAGCAAAGAGGGATTTGTCATCAACAACTATAACATCAATTGAAATTGACTCTTTGTACGAGGGAATTGATTTTTCTATGAAAATTACAAGGGCAAAATTTGAGGAGCTAAACTCACATTTCTTTGATAAGTGCATTGAGCATGTGGAGAGTTGTTTGAGAGATGGGAATATGAACAAGATGGATGTTGATGATGTTGTTATTGTTGGTGGATCGACACGGATTCCAAAGGTACAACAAATGCTCATGGAATTCTTTGGCGGTAAAGCACTTTGCAAGAGCATTAACGCAGATGAAGCGGTAGCATATGGTGCAGCAGTGTTGGCTGCAAACTTAAGTGGTCATGGGAAGAAAAAAGTGAAGGATTTGATACTATTAGATGTGACTCCTCTTTCCCTTGGCATCAATATTCTTGGAGGTATTATGAGTGTAATGATCCCGAAAAACACACGGATACCCGCAATGAAGACGCATGTTGTAGAAACAACTGAAGACAACCAAACATGGGCAAATATTTTTGTATTTGAGGGAGAGAGCAAGCATACTAATGAAAACACGATGCTTGGCTCATTCTTTATTGATGACATTCCAGCAGCCCCTGAAGGTCAACAGAAGATCAAGGTTTGCCTTAAAATAGATGCCAGTGGTATTCTCATTGTCTCTGCTCAGGTGATATCCACAGGCAATAAAAAGAGTATAACAATTGATGACGAAAAATGTATGATCATTGAGGAGAAAAAGAATAAGAGTACACGAACTGAGGATAAGGGAGATAGTTGGCTTGATAATCTTCTCAAGAAGATACTAAAAAGGGATACCAAATTACATGAGAACTAAATCAAATCATCAATGATGCAAATGGAACCGTTAATGTACGTTGCTATACAAGCGAAGCTCTTTTTTGGTTTTTATGTACAAACTACTTGCAGTAATATTTTTCCGTGCTTTTAGTTTGTTTTCATCTATATGTAGCAGATCGAGGCCTTTCTAAATAGGTCACATTTGAATTTGCATTTACTTTAACTAGGGGGATGCGGCTAGCGCGTTGCGGAGTTTGTCTATAAAAAGGATAACGCCAGCGCGTTGGGGAGAAGCTATTTTAGTTTGTAAGCTACTTATATTGTTGGTAATCGCATCATCTTTCAGGCAATACACCTAACATATCTACGGTTTCATAATTTATATACTACTACCTGTATAAAAAGAAGTAAACAAATACTGTACTTATTAACAAGTCAGTAACACAGAAACATGAGTTTACAGAGTTAGACGAAGTATTTGCCATAAAAAAAACATATAATCAAACAAATACGGAGTAGTTAAATAACTAAAAGAGATAAAGTTGCAGAAGCAGGCCGTTTGATTCAAGATTTTAAAATTCTGGAATTCTAATATCTAGTAAATTAAAATTCCTAAAAATTTAAAATTCTAGAATTTAAAATGCCTAATCCTGTTTGGTTGACAGAAATTTGTAATATTTTGAACTCTTGAATTTGTATTAAACCAATTAACGAATAAATATTTTTTATAAAAATTTTATTGAAAAACTAAAAATCGAATTTTAACTTTTTATAAATATTTTATAAAAAAATTTATATAGTTTTTTTATAAATTTTTTATAAAAAAATTATATAAATTTTATAAAAAATTTATATAAAGTTTATAAAAAATTTATAATAAATTTATAAAAAATTTATATAAGGTTTATAAAAATTTTATAAAAATTTTATAAAAAAATTCAATAAACTTTATAAAAACTTATATTAATTTTTTTAAAAAATTTTATAAATTTTATAAAAAATTTCAATAATTTTTTTATAGAATTTATATAAATTTTGTAAAAAATTCCTATAAATTTTATTAAAAATTTCTATAAATTTTATAAACAATTTCTATAAATTTTTAATATAAATTTTACTTTTTCTATTTAAAAGAGTAAAAATCGAAAAAATAATTTTTATATAAATTTTTTAAATTTTATAATTTTTTATATAAACATAAAAACGCGAATAAAAATGATTAGAAAAAAAGTTTATAAAATAAAATTTTCAAGTAAATTAAAATTCCTCACTTTTTGGAGTAATTTCAATATCCTTCATTTTAGGAATTCGGGGAATTGTAAATTCCTTCCTTAGTCATACCAAACACAATATTTGGGGGAAATTAAAATGTCAAAATTTTGAATATCCCCCAATATCCTCCAATATGCCCCAACCAAACGGCACCTTATTGTAATGTCTTTTGTTGATAAATTTGTATATGTTGCTAGAATGAAAATGCCTGTTGATAAATTGTCAAAGACTTGAACTCATCTTTAACAACAGTATTGAGATTTTTAATTGCAGTCTATAATTTGATATCGAATTAATGAATTTGTTTGTTTCAAGAATCAGCTGTGGTTGGAAAAATTGAGTTTCTTTTCGTGCATTACGCTTTAAGTTGTTTATGACATAGCAATCTCCACTACTACAGTGGTATCTTATGCCACATTTGGTGCACGAAGTGAAGTAATCAACCAATATCGAGCATCACAAGGAGTTGAGATTGTACAGGCATTTTGTGGAGGAAACTGGATCAGGAACGTTCATGGTGTTATGAGGGTAAAGTACGGTTCAGCTGTGGGCTCGTGTCGTGAGCAAAGTGGTGTCACATCACCATTTTTTCTCATAACATCGCCATATCTAATTAACACAACGTTTTTGTGTTACGATAACCCATTTTTTTATTGATTTATTTAAATTTAACTAAAACAGTATGTTTAAATAAAATTAAATAAAACAATACCTTAACTTTTTTACTGAATACTACACACATCTTTAAATCGTTTCTTTTTAAAAAATTGCTCCGAAAACAATTTGCTCCAAAAAATTGTGGTTAGCCCATTTCAATCATTGCAAATATTACACTAGAGGTGGCAAATTTTGCCCATTTTGAATTTTGATAAACACGGGCACTTTTTGCCTATTTTCAAAAAAGCATGGGCATTTTTTGCACATTCCTTATTATTATTAGGCTAAACGGGCGCATATGTAAGAAACTTACGGGCTTAATGGGCGCACATATAAAACACTAATTAGGCTACTCGACGGATATTTTATATTTAGTTTTTATCTCCGGCTTTTAAACAAGTTTTTTATTTTTTAATTCTACGTTTTTATATGTTTTTTTCTCATTTTAGCTTGCGCCCGTTTAGCCCGCCCATTTCGCCCGCACATTTTGCCGGTGCCCCTTTAGCCCGCGCCCGTTTGGCCCACCGCCCGTTTAGCCCGTTGCCCGTTTAGCCCGCCGCCCGTGCCCGCCCGCCCGTTTTGCCACCTCTAATTACCGCTAGGGGTGAGCATGGTGCGGTGCGGTGCGGATTCTGGCAGAAACCACACCGCATCCGCAATTGCGGTTTTTAAAAATTTTGAATCCGCACCACGCGGGTTTTGCGGTTTCGGATTTGCGGTTTTTATGCGGTTTTTGTGGGTTTTGCGGATGTTAACCGCACCGCACCACCACTTATAATTTATATAAGTAATGTGGGTTTTTGCTTTTTTTTGGTTAAAAAAGTTAGTATTTTCGGTTATAACAATGCATATATTTACTGTAAACATACAAGTTACTTAGAATATTAATGATAATATGCACTAAAATCCTTATAACACACGTTAAATTATCGATGTGACATTTTTCGGTTTATATAACTAATGTGCGATGACGTGCGGATTTTGTGGTGCGGTTTTACGGGCAAAACCGCAACCGCACCGCATTTTGCGGTTTTGCTTTTTCTTAAAACTGATCCACTGGTTTTTGTTGCGGTGCGGTTTTTATGGTGCGGTTTTTTACGGTTTTAGCGGTTTTGCAGTTTGCGGTGCGGTTTCTGCTCACCTCTAATTACCGCAACCCATTTCTAATATGATTTAAGTTCATTTGTATACTAAATTTTATTTGGATACCAAGACCAATCTCTATATTCTATATTCATTTTAATATAATGGATAAAATTGAACACAAAATATATTTTCACCATCTTTTTCAAACATTAATATCTCTTAAACCGCTAATCGTTATGCGAAAAAAAACATACTGTTACGAAGAGCATTTAATTATCTTTCTATATATATATGCTATATATGATACACTTTTGACAAAAAAAAAGTTATTTTTTTCACGTTTTCGAAAATTATCATATATGATACTAATATCATATATGAGGAAAAAGTTCAACATAAACCCTTAGTTTAACATATACTCAATCAACCAATCACAACCACCCATTTTTATCATGTAACAAAAAAAACTTATTTTTTAAAAATTAAATATCTCACAAACCGTTCATCGTTACGTAAACCAAAACATATAATCGCGACGAGAATTAAATCATCTATCTATCGAAGGGCACATGTATATATTTGTTAGCCTTAAAATGTGTGCGACTAACGGAATTACATTAGTTTCATAGTCGGGACTTGCAGGGACTTATATTGTCATATGTAATAGTCCAAGTCCCGGGCTATATAAACCCCTCCATACTTCCATGGAGGGGTGAGGCTTACCATTTCTTGTCTTTCCTTTCTCTCACTAGAATAAAACACACACTTTTATTCTTACTTGTTTCTCTCTCTAAAATGGCTAAACACCACTTTTATCCTCCCCGACCTCCGGATCTTTTACCCGTGTTAATAGTGAATCCAAGTTAACAATTGGTATCAGAGCTAACCGGGGGTGTTTCGTGTTTTTTATTCGTGATTTTGTTCGTGTTTGTGATTGATTCGATCTCGGTTTGAATTCTTTATCATTATCTGAAATCTGTCCAATTTTTGTTGTGTCATTTGTTTTATCTGAGTTATAAAATATCAGTCATCACTTGCATCTCGTTTTCTGGTCCATCATTATCATTTTTTTCTATGTTTTCCCTGTTATCTTTTCCATCTCGATCATTTTTTTTATTATCTCAATTTATTGGGATAAGGACAAAAAGATAAAAAGATAACAGATCCATTTTTTCTGTATCAAAACCCCTTCCCGATGGTCTTATTCCGATGCACATTCAGATGGCATTTTCAGATGGGGAATCTCAGCTACATTCCGATGGGTTATATTTTGATACATTGCGATGGGTTTGACTGTACCTATTGCGATGGGACTCATTCCGATGGGTCTCATTGCGATGGGTGGTTTGACCCATTGCGATGGTATATTAAGGCCAAATGCTGATGAATTTTTTTGAAACATTCCGATGGAAGTTGAAATTATTACGATGGGGGGTGTTTGGACTTACATTGTGACATATTGAGTTTAAGATGATTACTGCGATGGAGTGCTTTGTACTTTGCGATGGAAACTTAACTTTGCGATGGAAAGTATCATTGCGATGGAAGGCTGCATTGCGATGGTTTTTGTCTTATGAAACATTGCGGCAAGATCTTTGCATACATTATGATAACTCATCTAAGCATTGCGACTGCATTCTTTAAAGATTGCGATGACTTACTTAAACCAAAACTCTTACAACTTCACACCGTGTCAACTCGGTCTTTACCGAGTTGACCGAGTCAAACCGTATCAACTCACTGAGTCAATCACAGCCTTATCACTCCGTTATCAACTCCTCATATCTAATCCTAACCCATCGACACCTAATCCCCAACTAGACTCATTTTTCAAAATGAATAATACAAAATCTTAGTTTTTGTTTTGTGTTTTCACTTGCATGTCAAGATCTATAAAGATCTTCCACAAAACCTGAACTCATCATCGATTTTTGTGGGTTAACCCCTTATTTTGATTTTCGAAACTAAAAGATAAGAGTCATAACATGATTGTTATGCCCACCACTTTGTTTTGTTTGTTTCAACAACAAATTAAACATGGCTTAACCTACCCGAGACCCCCAAGATTGGAGGCCTTGCAGCACCATCTTCTTTGTGGTCTTCGTTCAAGATTGATGGGATTGATTTTGAGTCAGTATGTTGTTGTTGATTTGGGAAATGAGATGATGTTGATGAGGTGTTTTATGGGTTAAGATGAAGAGTGATATGTGTTGAAGATGTTGACTTTTGATGGTTGAGAGATCAGAAAGTGATGGGGGCGGTGTATCCTAGATGTGATTAGGGTTACCATGAGTGAATTTAGGGTATAGAAAGACAATTTATATCCCTTTATCATATCCCATGGGCCGGGTTCTATCAAGACAAAAAAGGGCCACGCTTATTTATATGGTTATAAGACTTGATTTATATCCCAAATTGGATAAAGGTGGATCGGGTACTTCATTTGATTGGGCCACATATTCTGATTCGTGGTATAGGGTTGTTATGTTGTATTGAGTTATACACTCTATGGACCGGACTCTATTGGGCTTCAAAGTTTAAGTTAGCTAGACGATGTTAACAACCTCTCATTCTCTAGTCATCGTCGGTTTTTCAGTTAACGACACTCACTCAAACACATCAAACACGACAAAACACGACAAAAACAAACAAAGACCAAAAAGATCCTTTAAGATTCACTAAAATTGTCAAAAATCGGCTTGTATTCGGGCAAAGTAATGTCAAGTTATTACGAAGTGAATTTGGTATTTATTATTTGAAGGTGAAGTGGAATATCACGAAGGCGTCTACTCAATTCATCATCGAGCCTTTTCACCCCCTCTATCGATTGATCATTCGCTTCAGCATTTATGATTGAGACTTGATTTATCTAGTTTCCACTGTCAAGGGGTGGACGGTCGACGACATGGACAACTATCACTTAAAGGAGTTACACTGTAGTGCTCAGTGTCACACTCACCGGGAGTTGTGGATACTTCAAGAGGTGTTCTACATCTTATACCTCTCTCTTTATGTATAAGATTCTAAGACACGTTTCTCTGCACCGTTATTTAATAAACACAAGTGCTAAGCGTATGTAACAAATTTAGGGGATTGTACTTCAGTTTCAAGTTTGGAATATCAGGTTTACTTCACCAGTGGTCACTACAAATAGCCGAAATAATACGAGGTTGGTAAGTTTAGCCAGAGAGTACAAGAGTAGAGATGTGATCAGCAAACAACTCTCACGAGCAACTTGAGCTACAAAATGTCAACAAAGATTACTGCTTCAGACACGGACTTCTCGCGATTTTGATTGTACTCGTCAGATGATGCTTCCGAGTGTTCTTTACCACCATACTTTTGACAAGAACGCTACCGAGTGTTCTTAACCACCATACTTTTTACAAGAACGCTACCGAGTGTTCTTAACCACCATTCTTCTGACAAGAACGCTACCGAGTGTTCGTCACCATCATACATTCGAAAAGAACATCTCGTGATTTTGACCGTACGCGTCAGATGATGCTTCCGAGAGTTCGTCACCATCATAGGGGAAGAACGTGTACTTTGGAGACTTAGTTCCCACTCTGGAGTACTTAGTTCAACTTCCAGGGTGAAGTATTCTACAAGCGTGAGAAGATTTGTTGCTGATTTCTTACATGTTCCCCTAAACACATAATCATTAAGACCAAAAATGTTAACGTAGTAGTTACTTGGTGTGGTTTGCTTCTTCTTCTACAAAATTCCGCTGTGCACTTTAAATGTCAAAGATAGAAGATTGCTCAAGCTACAGGTTCTACTCAAGACAGGGATATTGGTTTGGGGGGAAGCTGATTCAGAAAGCTTCGTAAAAAAAAAGTCTATGAAGAAAGCTTTTCAATACATGTGGTATGAATTGGGGGGAAGTTAATCCAGTTCATACATGATACAATGGTTCTTCAACAAGGAAAGACAATGAGGATTCAAACTGGGGTATAAGTTTTTCTAGAAGACTTGAAGACAGCGGTGTCACCCTCAGCATTGGAAGCAAACTTAATACTGTCATATTTTTGTTGTATTTGCATTTGTTAGGAACATTGTAAGTAATTCCGTATGTCACCACATTGGGGGAAGATTGTTAGCCTTAAAATGTGTGCGACTAACGGAATTACATTAGTTTCATAGCCAGGACTTGCAGGGACTAATATTGTCATATGTAATAGTCCAAGTCCTGGGCTATATAAACCCCTCCGTACTTCCATGGACGGGTGAGGCTTACCATTTCTTGTCTTTCCTTTCTCTCACTAGAATAAAACACACACTTTTATTCTTACTTGTTTCTCTCTCTAAAATGGCTAAACACCACTTCTATCCTCCCCGGCCTCTGGATCTTTTACCCGTGTTAATAGTGAATCCAAGTTAACACTTTCGACGAACTTTTTTTTTTACTTTTCTTTTTAAGTCACGTCTGAGAGAATCATATATGATTCGTCACGAAATATATATAATTTTCAGAAATCATATATGATTCATATAACGAATCATATATGATTTTCTGAAAATCATATATGATTCGTGACGAATCATATATGATTCTCTTATACTGACTTAAGAAAAAAAGTCGAAAAAAAAGTTCGTCGAAAGTATATACATGTGCCCCTCGATAGAAAGATGATTTAATTCTCATTGCAATGGTGTATTTTTTTTTGTTTGACGATTTACCGTTTGTGAGATATTTAATTTTTAAAAAAGTGGTGGGAAGTGGGTTTTTTAAAAAAATGGGCGTTTATGATTAGTTGAATATGTCTATGCTAATTTAAGGGTTTACATAAATCTTGTATGATAGAAACCAATCATATATGATTATAACTTAGCATGTATGATAGAAACCAATATCATATATTATTTAACACTGTTATCATATATGATGAAACAATATTAATATTTTACGTAAATATTAACAAGAAGAAAAAAAAAACGAAATTTTTTTTTCTTCGAAAGTATATCATAGTGCATATTGGTAGAAAGATAATTAAACGCTCGTCACAATGGTATAATTATTTTCGTTTAACACTTAACGGTTTAAGAGATATTTAGATTATAAAAAATAGGTGAAAATAAAATATATTTAATTTTATCCATTAGATGTAAATGAGATGGATGGTGATGATGAGTCCCCTCATATCTAAAGAAAAGTATGATATCCAAAATAATTCTCTCTTCTAATATACTTTAAAATGCTCTTTACAAGACAACAGCCACCAAATTGTCTTCTTCCCCACATTCTGTGACATCCGTCAATTTTCCATCTTTATTTTCCATGTATTTATTTAATTTGAGCTTTGAACCTTGTGGATTTAACAAATTGAGAAGTTATCTCATGTTTATGAAGTATCACACGTTTTAATTTTTATAAGCATTAATTATTTTTACTTAGCATTATTTGGAGTCGTTAGGAAAAATCGTGTCATTCATCACATCATCGTTCGTGCCTAAATATTTAACATTAACTAGTTAAGTTAACCATTCAATAAGTTTAGCAAAACACAAAAATATTTACACTTTTAACCACTTCATTTTACCTACATTTATTCTACTACACTACTATACTACTACCTTTTTACCCTAACATTCCTACAAATATCACCACTATCATACATACCTTTCTAAATAAATTAAAATCCTCCACTAACCTCATCTGATAAAATAAAACTATACAGGAAAAACTATCATCCTACTTTTAACATTTTCCAAAAACCACTTACCCTAGTATATCTTTCCCACCTATTCAAGCCCCAAGCCTTAGTGTGAAGTCGGTAGGAGCCAAAGACAAAGACATTGTTATTATGATTGTTTCCCAAATTGGAGATAGAAAACTTACAACACCCGAAAGATGTCCCAAAGACTACTATACTTCAAATATTTAACTAAACTCTATTCTTCTCTCTTTCTCCCACACAATGCATGATACACAAACACAAATCCCACCTCATTTCTTCTTTCTGTTGTGACATTTGCAACACCAACTTCACCCTCCATTTTTCATGTCATACTAGTTTACAAGTAATTTAAAACGCCTTACCTACCTACAAAAAAACAAATCACAAACAAATACACACATCCTTCGATTCATTAAACATACCGAGACATAAAATGACGAATGGACACAAAGATAAACTTTCACGCGGGTAGAGTTTGATACGTGGGTTTTGAGCTAGGTCTAGCGTGGTTCCGGGTTTAGTTTGCGTCGTGGTTAAGATTTTAGAGGAGCTATGGTTTCGGCTAGGGTTTTCTTGACGTAGAGTTACTTGCTGAAAGTTTATGGACTATAATTTAATAGTTGTATGTTAGGATCGAACTCGGGATTACGGGATTGCACACAATACGTAAAGAGTTAATTTATTTAATAAACATATGTATATGTTTATTAATTAGATCGAGCTTTAAATATTTAACCGTCATTAAGTATAAGAGTTAAGGACTTAACGGTTAAACGTGGAATAAACTAGAAGAGAAAAGAAAAGTCCGGAAACCCGTATGGGTTGGGCTTGGCCAGCGGTTGACAAAAGAAAGAAGGAAAAAGATTTGTTTCCTAATTAGTGTTAAACCTGGATTACAAGTTTAATCACACTATATAAACAAACCTAACCCTTCATTATTTTTCACTCCATCTTTTTTCTCTCTTTCTTTCCTCCCATCAACACCAAAGGCAAACACCTTTTTTAGGGTACCTTTTAACCTTTGGTTTTGATTTCTTAATCTAGTCCTAGCCCCTCTCTAGGGTTGTTGGGTAGATTTTCCACAAGACTTAGAAGCTCGGTTTGACGTACTAGTATTACGGTTAGTTCGTTGCATTACGTGTGTACAAGAACGTGATACAATCTCATTATAGATTGAATCTTGGATCGATTAACAAAACAGTAAGGGGTTAATCATTGATCCTCATAAACCCTAATTTGGTGAATCGTTCTTGTTCGTTGGAATTGATTTGCAAAAGGTACGTAACCCTAATTCGATTAATTATAATTGTGTTATTATTATGATCTTGTTAAATCGCTTCTGCTATTACGTGCTTTGATCTTTGCTTATGTTATTATAATTGTTATGAACTTCATAAACCTTGAGTGGAATCGAGAGCCGTTTTAACATGTTATAATTATCAAGATCTAAAGTTTTTTAACTAATCATTGTTTTGAGTTAAAACTACATGTTTTTTTTATGAAAAGAAAATTTAGGGTTTTGTTTTGAACTTTTTTTAAAATCCGATTATAAAAAAAAGATTAAGTTTTTTTTGGTCGGTTTTGTTTTTTTAGTCGATTATAAAAAAAATATTTTTTTCTGAAACCCTAAAATTGCATGTTTTGATCTTTAGATAATTACATGATTAATTGTTATGTCATGTATTTAAGGTTACGATCCATAGTGATTTAATTAAATTGTTAAGTGATTTGGATGGAACTTTGATGAATTTCATGATTAATTGTTATGTTATGTAAATTAATGTTTTGATTTGTAGAGATTTAATTGTTAAGTAATTTGGGTGGATCCATGATGATCATGCATGTTTTTCATGGATCATATGATTTTATGTGGTAATTGTTACGTGTTTTGCTACTTGTTTTATTTAATTCAATAAATCTAAAATTAGGGAAGACTTTTATATGAATATAAAAACCTAGATTTGATATTTTATTGAATAAATCGTATGCATGTGGCTATTTGAATTATTTATTGCACATATGAATTGTTATTATGTGTTTATGATTTAGTTTTTTTTGTACCCTATTGTTGCATGTTTTTTTTATTGTATGTTGTAAACAAGGGTAATTTTTTCTAAGAAAAATAAGATGAACTAAATCATATTAGGATTAATGAATTGTTTTGAGACTAAATTACATAGTATTGCGTTGATTGGAATTGCAATAATAATTAAACGGCTACTCAATTTGACAAACTATAAAGTGGGTATAACGAGTTGCTGGTCATGTACCCGACTAAAGAAGGAGGTTATGCCATTGTCGCTGACCAAATTCCCGGATCGCCTGTGCGTCAAATTGGAATTACCTATGATTATTATTTGCATTATTCCTTAAGGTTGATTTAACCGCAAATTCATACCCGAATCACAATGAATAAGGTTATTGCTTTGTGCTTAGCCGTGTTCTAGAATAAGTACGGTGTAAATTTAGTTGTGGAAAAAATCTTTAATTGGTTTAACCAATGCCTCAACCTAATGTATGGCGAAATTCTAGTCTCACCAAATAGTTTACTAAAGTTTTATTAAACTAATACTATGGAGATGTATGCATGCTTCTCCATACATGATTTTGACATCAAAATTTATACCCTAAATTTAAGTCATATGTCATCTAATTGACGAACACTTGAAGTTACAATTGTCGTCATATGAGATTCTGGACGATGTTGTAATGGAAAGAAAACTTTCATGACTGAATGAGATGGCACATGAATGGTTTTACGTTCTTTAGATTAGTCGACCTAATTAAGTTACTTAGTGAGATCTATAAACTTAAGGCATAAGAGGGGATGAAACATGTTTACAATGCAAAATGTTTTTTTGGCAATGTAAGTCCCTAAAGAATCTAGAAATTGCAAATTGTTTTGTCAATTATTGTTCGACAAGTTACCATCTTGAATACTTTTATTGCTAGCATATCAACTGATGTGATGAAATTATGTCAATATGGATTCTAGTTTTCAAGGAAATATTATGGTTATATGAATATTACCGGGGTAATTTTATTTTCTTGAATGGTATTATCGAAAATACTGAAATTGAATTTTGTAAATTCTTTTACAATGTATTAATGCAACGTTACACCGTAAACAAGTTTTATTTATTTATTTATCTACAAACAGTATGGTTGAGTATAGAGTCAATTTACGATGAAAAAATAAGCCTAAACTCTTTTCCATGAGTGAAGAAGGAGTAATAAGGTAGAAATGTCCAATTCCAAATACATAACTCATAGCAAACTTTAATAGTTAAGAAAAGTGCTTATTTTGAGTTATTAAATTTTAAGAATGGTTGCCGCTAAATTGGTCAAAAGGGAAACTAGCATAATCTGTCTAGTAGTTGTCCTTTGACCATTTATAGGCACTACATACCATTGTGTGGTTGGTAGACCTATTAAGGAAGAAATTGCATGCCAAATCTTTCAAGTTAAAAAGCAATTGATGGATAAGTCATCATTTACGAAGTAGAATACACTCTTAAACACTACAAGTAATTGTTACAAATGTATTTTTCAAAGGAGTAAGAAAGTAAACAACACACTAATATGTTTCACAAAAATTTACAATGTTGTATTACTGATTTTGAGTCTAATTAAAACATTCTCTAATTCAGTGGGAGTTACAAGTTTTTTTGTCTTGGTAATAACCCATGTTATCTTTAGTATGTCCTAAGATAATTACTTTCAAATTATTGACACTATTATCTTCAAAGGATAGTCATTTATTGATTCTTGTTGATTAAGTGGTTCTACATCTACTTGTAAAAGCTAATATATATGACACAGTCGTATTTTGTATAGACGAACGTTAGACGTGATGTTTATCTAATGTATGAGGTTGTTCCGTGCACAAGTGGGAGAAATGAATGTTGTATGCAAGAAACAACTCATAAAGATATGATTCTTTTGACTGCAAGATAAGAGACTAACAATCTAATTAATATTATATGAAAGTTAGATCATGTGTCAATATGATTAAAAGACTACTTAAAAGTATATATATCATTCATATTAAGAAACACTTGTTGTTTTGATTTAGTCATGTGAGAGCTTGGACTAAATTATAAATACAAGGGTAAAATATCCACATGTCGTGAGAACGGGCGTGGAATATTTTGTAGTTTCTTAAGATGGATTATTCTTGGAATGACATAAATACATAGAGTAATTTATACTACTAAAATAAAATATTTATGTATTATTGGAATTACATAAATAGACATAGTAGTGAATAACTTGAAAAGATTGTTGAAACCTAGTGGTGTTCATAATTAATTTATTTATATATGTTTATGATTTATTGTATAAAGTCACAAACATAAAGTCTTGAAAGACGTATAATATAAAGTAAGACGCTAATGTATTGTCTATATTTCACTAAAGACATATACATGAAGCCATGGTCAAATGACTTAAAACGTATAGTAGAACTATAACTTTTATGTTTTAAAGACATGAAAATGAAGGGACTTTGTATTGGAAGTACTTGAGTTATAAAGCATGCAAAATGTTTAGGAAATCTATTATACCGTTAAAATGATTTAGTTGGTATATAGGTAAGCCGAAAGATATATATTTATCTTGAATATTGTTAGATTGACTTATAATATTTCCCTAAATGAAATACAACATTGTTATGGTATGTTCATTAGGAGAATCAAAATGATGATTGATTCAAGATAACTATATCTTCTTTTCTTTCAAAAGATATCAAGGTTAGAAAGTTGAGTATGACTTGAGCTAAGAAGATTAATACGATACCATTATTTATGGAATATGATGAATCACATTATATCTTAAATGAAGAATGGATTTTGCTAAACTACTTATGAAGTGGGTTGTTTAGAAAATAAAGAGTTAGGAACTTTCATTGTGTTTTGTAATGTCCCAATAGATAACGTTGGAGTGTTGATCTATTTGCTATGTATTAATTTTAAGTTACTAAAAGCAAGCGTTGATCCATAAATGGATATATGTAGGCATCTAAGAGATTATTCTTATGTTTAAATTGAAAATCCAAGATTAGATTTGAAATTGAAATAAGATAATTTTTGAGTATTCCTAAAAGCTAGTGGGAGTATTATGATTATTTTCTTAAATTATATGTGTCAAATAGACATGTAAGAAAGTAAATTTCATTCAAATTAAATGTTGATTTGGTTTAGATTTGAAATGGAACTTTGCTTTGAAGATTTAGAAAATAAGATATATATAACCTTGGAACAAATAAATTTGTTTATTTATGCGGTGGAAATACAACATGCCATGTAGTAAGTTTATATGGATATTTAGAACATGAAGAAATCTAAATCTGGTTTGAGAAATTTTCATGTGTATCGTGATGTATTTCTATCATGCTTAAAATGAAAGATGTTTTAAGTATATTAATCTATTTAAAAGTTATTAAATAACTTGTGAATATTCTCAAGGAATATGTTTAGAAATAGAATAACATGCTTGTCTTGGATCAGCTTCCATATTCTATAGATGAATAATTTGTCATAGTTGTGCAAATTATCATAGCCAACAAACTTAGATGTTCGGTCGGAATCAAACATTACA
Organism: Glebionis coronaria; assembly: GCA_025667525.1. NCBI lineage: Eukaryota > Viridiplantae > Streptophyta > Magnoliopsida > Asterales > Asteraceae > Glebionis > Glebionis coronaria. Next base: position 67,352,182 of record CM046882.1, on the reverse strand, counting down.
TAATCGATATTATAGGTAACGTATTTATATCTTTAAATGACAAGTTATCAAAAGTTGAAAAGATATAATTGAGGTAACACTCAATATTAATCATGGTATCATTAGAGATGACATGTTGCATTATACATTAAAGAATAGAATACTTTGAACTTCAAATGTGGTTTTGAGAGCTTAGTATAATAAATTGGTGATCAAGGGTGTTTCACAATTTTGGTACTATGTGACAATATCAAACTATTTGAATGTACGTGATAACGTATAGTCCCCAACCGGGTCATGGACCCGACCCACGGGTACTACCCGCATCCGGCCCATCACTGATGGGTTGGATTAAATGTCATTTAAGCTTATGGGCTTCGAATGAACAGTGGCCGCATAAGTGTGTGCGGCTCACGGCCCGGCACGGCCGGTATAGGGTTAGACAGAATCACAATCTTATTAGGATTGGGATTTACCCCAAAGTAGAGGATATACACTAACCGTAATTAGAAGATAACAATCAAACTAATTATGGCACTTATCCTTTGCTTGGGGCCGAAGCATCAGTGACAGCCCATTAGGGTTTCACCGCCTATATAAGGAACCCCCAAGGGTTCCATAAAGGTATCACATTCTTCATACTCTCAACCTACAACCGATTCATAACCCTAAATCGATTACTTACTCTCACGCCGGAGTCTAATTGTGGGATGACTTCCCACGGTAAGCTTAACGCGTGTTTTTTTAGTGTGCAGGGTCTCAGCAAGACATTCACTTGGTGCAAGAGCCAGAGTCCAACCTATCCGAATTAAGCCCAATTCGGATTAAGCAAGGATCATCCAACTTTTGTATCAACAAGTTGGAGCCATCCGTGGGACCACACACTAAACTAAACTCAATCTCAATCTCAATCTCTCCCAATGACGAAGGGACACTTTCAGGGAAAACACAAGGAACACGAATCCTGGAAATTGGAAGTCCGCGGGTGATGGGATAATCACCTCCGCCCAGCCCTCTGGTGGCCAAACAGGAGGACTGAATAATCGAAACACGTTTCAGTCTCTCGGTGGGATAGGCACGTCCGATAATACCCAACCACCAACCATCACTTTGGATAATCCGATCCGAGAGCTGCGCCAAAGGCCCCTACCAAGGAGCCGCAAAAGCCACCAGTGGTCGAGGCAGAATTGGAAGTTGGTTCACTCAATGATGAGGACCTCGAACGCGTACTCACGCAAAATTTCGACAGAATCATGCCAGGCATCTCGGCAAGGTTAAATCTGGGAAGGAACCTCTAGTCCAAACTTAACTTTGGCAGCGCCGCGCACAATACTCCCCCTCAAGCTCGAAAGAGGGGAAGGAAGACGCGAGCTCAGGAACAACCTTCCTTCAAGGAAACACCTCGACCACGGAATGTGTTCGAACGCATAGGGGGTCGCATCATGCAAGAATTTGAAGAAGCCCAAGAAGATGGGGATAAATCGACGGCTCGACTGGACGCCCAGTGTTGGAAACTCCTGTGGACAATCGCCGCACAAGTGTGTGGCGTAGGATAGACTCTGGTGGTAAGGAAGCTCCTTCTCACAAAAGTGCTTATCATAAATCAAAAGGCGGGGGAAAACCCCCTTATCGCGACCCTTCGGGGTCTGATTCAGATGATCATCCCCCCAAATGTCGCCGACCTAGGTATTCCACCCCTGAACCATCGGACGACGAAGGACGCTACAGCGATACCTACTATCGTGATGAAGAGGAGGAAGATCTTTCCCTCCCATGGTGTAGCGAGGGGGAGGATGCCTTCACTCTTCGTATACAGAATTATTCCAAGGAAAAGAAGCGTCGCATGCCGGCGAGCGTCAAAACCTATGACAGATCTGGTGATCCGAAGGATCACCTAAAGGTGTTTGACACACAGGTTAAAATTGAACGATGGCCGATGCCAATATGGTGACAAATGTTCAATTCAACTTTGATTGGCAATGCGCGCGACCGGTTTTAGAAGCTCCCCCATCGAAGCATCAACAGCTTCCATGAATTGCGCACAACATTCCAAAACAATTATACTTAACGAAAGAAGTATAATAGAGATCCGGTCTCATTGGCAACAATCAAACAAAGGCCCGGAGAGTCTACAGAAGACTTCACACAGCGTTTTAATGACGAGTTTACGCGCACAAAAGCGTGCCTAGAGCTCCTTAAAATTTCTGATTACATGCACGCCATAACGAACAAGGAGCTAATCAGGCGCCTCAACGATAAACGTCCGGAGAAGTTTGATGAACTCATGGAAAGGGTTCGGGATTTTGTGGAGGGGGAGACCGCGGTTGCTGTGGCTTACCCCCAAAAGGGAACCACGGCTACCGATAAAACGATCAGCCTAGAAGGCAATCAGGTGGCCAAAGTAACCCCGACAATGGGAGGAGCTTGGATTACAAAAACTAGGCAAAAGGAGGACGGTCGGATGACAAGTTCACCCTTCTAAAGATGACTTATCAGGATATCTTGCTAACAAAAGGAGTAAATTTTCCAAGACCTCCCTCGATGACAACTCCAGTTGATCGTCGTCAAGGCACTCGCTTTTGCGAGTTTCGTAATGACAAGGGTTACGGCAAGGAGGAGTGCATTCAGCTCAAAAAGCATATAGAGTCGCTGATTAAATCAGGAAAACTCAAACACCTGGTCAAGGATGTTAAGGATAACAAAAAGTATGACAAAAAAGATTCCTAAAAGGATAAGCCTACGACCATATATATGGTTCAATCATGGCAGCGCCGGACGAAGCAGAAAGTTAGTCACCAATTTTCACGCGGCAAGGAAATCTCATTCCCTCATATCACGGTGAGCAACGTGGCTGATGCACCTCTCACGATTGAGGTAAGCATTGGAACACATAACGTTCGTCGTATGTATGTGGATGGAGGATCATCGGGGAAGTACTCTACGAACACTGCTTCGTACAGCTACGACCAGAGATCAAAAGCCAATTGATGCCGGCCACGTCGCCGCTCATTGGCTTCAGTGGAGACACTATCTGGCCAATAGAACAGCTATGTTTACTGGTAACCATTAGAGATAAAGAGCATTCTACCACGGCGTGGATGAACTTTATGGTGATGCGTTCACATTCTCCGTACAATGGTATTATTGGAAGACCAGGTATCCTAGCCATACGGGCAGTCCCGTCCACGGCACACGGCGTGATTAAGTTTTTGGTCGAAGGGGGAATTGTCACTATTTACAATTCAATTGTGCCGGCATCCGAGTGTCACTCCATGGAAACACCAATCCAGCCAGCTCCTATAAAGGAAGGATCACCCCCCCCCCCCAATTGGAAGGTGGTAATCCACCCTGAATACCCGGAACAAGAGATAGCTATCGGAGGAACGCTCTTCAAAAAAAAGGAAGAAGGCCATGTGCTCTCTCCTAAAAGCAAACCTTGATATATTCGCATGGGAGCCAAAGCATATGACAGGCGTACCGCGTTCGATAGCAGAACATAAGCTTTAAATCCGCCCTGTATATCCCCCTGTTAAACAAAAGAAGCGTGGTCAGGCACCAGAACGCAGCTAGGTAATACTAGACGAGGTACGGAAGCTGGTAGACGCAGGAATTATGCGCGAGGTCTATTTCCATGAGTGGCTTGATGAGATGGCATTTATACATGATCTCATCGTTCTTTTCGGGCTTTTAATGCATAAAAATGTCATAAAATACCATATATATGCTTGTGTTTGTTTACTTGTATATTTTAGGTATGGATATCGTGAAAAATACAAAAGATCACAAGATACAAGGAAAAACGGACACGAGAAACGAAGCCGTATAAAGAACCGGGCCCTAATCATGGAATACTCAACAAATACCCTTTAAGACTTGAAGACAAACAAGATTGATCCTCAATTATTGAAGAAATGACACTTAAAACCCTTGTATATTAATAATTACAAGTTTGGTCCCTTAAGTTTGTCAAAATTACACAAATGGTCCTTCAACTTTGAAGAAATGGCAAGATTGGTCCCTCAACAATTCCAAATTGTCAATTATGGTCCCTCATCAAGCCAGAGATACATTGAAGACCTTTGAAGATCAAGAATGTCCAAGATCAGCCCTTGAAATCTGCAAAAGTGTCAAAAATAACCCTTGATAACCTTTTTCCAAAGTTTGTGCCAAAACTGCCAAATGGTGAAAGTTATTAACAAAGGAAATACGTTTTTGTGGTTGAATTGCTTGATATACAAAAAATCCCAAAACACAAGGGCTAAATGTGTGCATTTGAAACATTCAAACAAGAAATGCGCCAAACAACTCCACTTCCCCCAAAAACGGATCAAAAGGTGTTACTGTTCACCTTTTCACCCCTAGAAATTACTCACTTAAAACAAAGGGTAAATCCCAATTACCCTGGCACATGTGTGATTCACACATGCAGAAACACATCCCACACACAAAACCCTTAACCCCATTACCCAAAGGACCCCACCATTCAACACGTCACCCAATCAAAATGCAACTTACTCTCCAAGCAATCTGACGTGTCCAAATCAACAGCCAAGGTTCCTTGCTTCACCCCAAAGCTATTATAAACGGTTTGGATCACTTTGGACAGCTCATCAACAAACAAACGCACTCAAGGACTCAAGGGCATTTTAGAGAAATCACATCTAGGGTTTGTGAATAGTGTAGCCAGGCATTTGCCAATAAAAGGAGACCTCAACATGTGAGAGTCCCTTTGTTCCAGTTTTAGGCTATTATCTTTGTAATTCCTTTTTAAGTTTAAATAAAATTTGAATTTCTGAAATTGTGAAATCTCTTTTTGATTTAATTAAAAGTTTGGTGTTTGAGTAGCCTAATTCTGAGTTCCATTTGATTGTTAAGGCCTACCTTAATCTTATGGTTAAGGCACGTCTTGTTTCATAAGGTTTTTAAGGTTTGAATACCTTAAAATCCTAGGTTCTGTTTTGGCTCATTTTGTGTACTAACCCTTGACCATTTGCTATAAGCTCTTACAAGCTTGTTGACACCAAGCTTGTGAAGGGATTAGAGCCCTTGGTTGAGTTGTTTGCTGCTTGTGTTGAAGATATAAAGTCCTTGAGGTTCTACTTTGAACCATCAACCAAGGCAGTTTGCATCATCTTCATTAAAGTACCTTGGTCTTGTTCTAGTTGTTGAACAAGGTCCAAGGAGCATTGCTGGCATTCCTAGGATGTTGTGGAAGGCAGGTATAATCCCTTGATTAAGATCCCTCTCAAAAGTTCATGTTTATGACTGATTTTGATTTGGTGCTTGATTTTGAGTATTTGTGTTTGAGCTGGTGATTTTTGAGTTTGATTGTGTTAGTTGCTATTGTTTAAGTGTTTTTGATCATTAAAATCAGTAGGTTATTAGTTAAAATCACAAGTTTCTTTGTTAAGTGGTAGATTAAGGAGTGTTTGGGTCTACTGTACACTTTGGATTTGTGGTTTGCTAAGTGCTTGTTTTGTGTAAGCAAGTGTTGGTATCTGCTTGTTAGGTGTATTTGTTCATCTGTTTGCAGGTTTTGTGGGTTTGATCACATAGATTCATTATTTGGCTATAAAATCTTCAAAACTTGGTAAAATTGGCTAGGATTTTGAGGACACCTAGATCTAAGCTTAGGCTAGGGCTAACAAGTGCTAAATCATAGTTAATCACATCAGGGAAGAAGGATTTGAGGCTTGAAATTAGATCAAATGTCAAGTATATCAGCAAACTTGTTTCTGCACATGTTCATTGTTCATCAGTAACATTTTGTGCTTTGATCTTGTTGATTTCTTTGATTCAGTGTTTGATTCTTGTTGCTTTGTGTTTGTTCTTAGTTTATATAGCTTGTGTATGCATCCTGTTAAGTTTGGTTGGCTTATTGTGGCTAAATCTGCTTATTAAGTGCTTAACTGCTTATTTCCATATCTGGTGCATATCTGGTGACTGTTTGGCTTATTGTGGCTTATTGTGTGAACCAATTTGTGATTTTATTGTTGCTATTGACTCCTTGTGATTCACTGATCACAAGGGTGCCTTTGTTTCCAATTGAATCAAATCAGAACTCTCAAATAAGCTTGGTCAAATAGTCAAAGCAGTGGGAACTCCTTTCCCCTGCTAGTTACCACTGATAGTGTAAATTTGGGTTCAGCTTATCAATAAGCTATAATAGCTTATTCCAACCGGCAACAACTTTGTTTTTGTAATAGGTGCTCATATTTTGACCCATTTGTTCATACTGGAGCATTTGGGTGGTTGACTTTAGGGTTTGACTAGAAAACCAACTCCTTTGACTTTTTCATAAGTTCATTTGTGCTTATTCTGGCTTATTGGTTGTGCTTATTGGATTTTTGTTGATTGATTTTGCTTATTGAGTCCATTAGAAACCTTTTGCAAGTTGAATCAAGTCTTGAGGTGCTCTAAATCTCTAAAACGACTATTTTGTCTTTTAGTGAAATTTTTCTTTGCTTATTTCTGGCTTATTGAGTGAGCTTTTTCAAAAATTCTTTTTACAGATCTCTTAAGCATCCCAAAAGAAGGTTGTGTGTCAAATTAGAGCTTATGGCATTAGCTTATTGCTTAATGGGCTGAAAAGCCCAATAAGAATAAGCTGAGTGTTAAATAAGCTATGATAAGCTCATTTTCAGCTTTTGGGCCTTTAGAGTTTTGTTCTTAGAATTAAATTTTGAGTCAGATAGGGCTTTTCCAAGTCAATTGGGCCAAGTTTGACTTTCTGGGCCCAAAAGCCCAATTTGGTTGACTATTTTTGGTTTTGGCCCATTTGAGGGCCCAATAGGGGTATTCTGGTAATTTCACTTTGATTTTCTGATTATTTAGGTTAAAATAAACTAGTTTGCAAGTTTTTAGAATTTTTATAATTTTTGGATTTTTAATATTATTTTATTATTATTTTATTATTAATTTTAAAAAATTCACATTTTCCAACTTTTTACATTTTTCTTAGGTTTAATACATTAAAATAGGAATTTAGCAACTTTTAGAATAATTTTATCTCTTTTAGATTAATTTTTATAATTATTTTAAGTTTTAATAGTTTTTAAATCATTTTAAATAGTTTTTATTAGTTTAAAATTTTCTAAAAATAGTTTTTAATCTTTTTAGGTCATTTTAGAGGTTTACCAATTGAAAAATCTTTATTTGAGCTTTTTGATAATTTATTTGATTTTTAGGGCTTTAATTAGCATTTAAAAATTTAATATTTAATTATTTAAAAGGTTTGAAAAAGTTTTGATCATTGGTAAACTCTTAGTTTATTTATTCTGATTTTTGGTGAATTTTTGGTAATTTTTAGAATTAATTTTTATTTTTGTGATTTTTAAGGTTCTACGTTTTAACTTTCTAGTAGTGTTTATTTTTATTTTTACGTCTTCGTCATCTTCTTTTCTCATCCCCTTCTAAACCAAATATTAATCTCAAATCTTGTTCATCTTAGTCGCACACATATACCTCCTTGGGAAACGAACTTTCATTTCATTTAGGGTCATTAACACTTGATTTTTCCTAAAGTCATTTGTTCAATACTTACCGCTTTTACGCCTTTTCCCTAAAAGGTGTAATTTACTCCAATCATTTTGGCGCCGCTGCCGGGGAGGTGTGTCGTGATTAATTTGCATTGTTGTTTTTAATATTAACCAAAATAGTATTTGTATTAGTAGAACTCTACTAATACGTATTATCGGTTTTCTTGGTTATTCTTGTACAAATATTATAACTATATTGTATTAAGTATCACAATAAATTCACAATATCTCCAAAAGTGTGAAAACACAACCTTAATTGGGATTTCATCACTCAATTATTGTATTCGAATCTCAAACAAAAAGAAAAAGGCAAAAATAGATAAATACTTTCGTGAAGCTCGATTTTGAAAGATACAAACTATAAGGTGGGTATAAGGCGGGTATTATAAAATATACCCTAAGGAAAAAGGTTCTTAAGTGCTTCGCGCCGCCTCGTTTCCCCGCTTGCTTGTGAGTATTTTGAGATTGAAGGCTAATCGAGGGTTTTGCCGCCCAAAGTATTATTACGTATAATATATTTGCTTGGTTTCTTTGTGATTAAAACCTCTTGAACAATTTGGTTTTCACCAAAGTTCTAAAGTCATTCGAAGGCGTTCACTCCACGTGATCGTTTTCATTCCTTTGAGGCTTCTTTAATCAAGAGTTTGATTCGATGAGAGATTTTGTAGATTGTTGTCTACGAAGATACACCAAAATCCAAAAAAATTAAATATCATCAAAAACACAAAAAAATTAAAAATTCACAAAACACCCAAAAAGAATCTTCTTTGCTCACCTACAATTCTTTGTGAAGTTTATGATCACTCGTAATCAAGCAAAACGAGCTCGTAAACGACTTCAAAAGCAAGCCAATCAAGAGACGTTGATTGTAGAAGAACCTCCAATTGTTGAACCTATTGTAGAACAAGAAGTCGTCATGGCTAATCGTACTATGATGGAGTTGCTACAAGCACCCACCGAGGGTTTTGGAGAGGCTATTGTGATTCCCGCCATCCTTGCGGAGAATTTCGAGATTAAGACGGGTTTAATGTCGATGTTGCAAGCAAATAAGTTTAGAGGTCACGAGAAAGACAACCCGCATTACCATATTAGGAATTTTAACCGTCTCACCGCCACTAGCAAGTTTAAGGATGTTTCACATGACGCCATTAAGATGATGTTGTTTCCATACTCGTTGGATGGACCCGCAAAAATTTGGCTCGAGAAAGAACCGCCAAATTCGAATTTGACATGGGCCGATCTCGTTTCTAAGTTTGTGAACAAATTTTTTCCACCATCTAAAACAACACACTTGAAAAATGAGATTTCACGATTTGTGCAAAGAAATAATGAAAGTTTTTCAATGGCATGGGAACGCTTTAAAGAAATGTTACATGAATGTCCACACCATGATTTTACGGAATTACATCAAGTTGATACTTTTTATAATGGGCTTAATGATCATGAACGAGATTATTTGAATGCCGCCGCGGGTGGTAATTTTTTGTGCAAGACGACAAATGAGGCTTTACAAATCATTGAGAATAGATCTAAGGTTTATAGCCCTCGTAACACACCGAGTGTTGCCAATTTGGGTTCGTCATCATCGTCACAATCGTCTCGTAGCATTAATGCCTTACATGATGAAGCTAATGAGGAAAATCGGTTTTTTGATAGATTTGCTAATCTTATGTCCCATTGGAAGGCTCAAGAAGCTTCCAATTCCGCTTCGGTTAAAGCGGTTGCTAAGAGTTGTTTGTCTTGTGGTGGAGCTCATGATCTTTCCGAGTGCATTACCGCGGATGGTAACACTTCGAGTGCTTATGTAGCAACGGGAACTTACAACCAAAACGGTCAAGGTTCCCGCCAAAATCAAGCTCCACCAAACCAAAATGTTAACAATTATCGAAACAACAACCAAGGTAATTACCAAGGCAATTCACGCAATTACAACAAAGGGAATTATCAAAATGGGAATGGACAAATTTCTAATCAAAACCAAAACCGTGATTTTCAAAACACTACACAAGGTTTTCAAAATGCTCACACTAAAAATTTGCAAGGAGAATTTTTGGATTATGCAAAAGCAAATGATGCTAAATTTGATAACATGCAACGTGAGATGATTAGCTTAAGATCCGAGTTGAAAAATGAGCTAAAAATGAACTTGCTAATGAACTTAAAACTCATGCAAACAAAATGGAAGGAAATGTCCAACGTCTTCAACAAAACCAACAAAAGATGGAATTAGGACAACATGAGATTAAGCAAGAGTTATTAAAAGCGGATGCTAGGCAATCAAAATTTGAGGACCGAATGGCTAAGATGTTTGAAGCAATCATGTGTAAACCCTCTTCCTCGGGTGGTCTTCCTAGTGATACCATTGCAAACCCGAAGGGAGAAATGAAGGTTATTACTACACGAAGTGGTAAAACTTTCAAGGAACCAATCTCTCGTCCAAATACTTCTACGGAGAAGGAAATCGAGAAAGAACCCGAGGTGATGGTCGAAAAGGAGCATATTACAATCCCACGAAGTACCGCTCATGCCACACCTACGGTTGATCCAATACCAATTGTGGAACCCGAGTTTCCAAGGCCGTTGCCTAATGACCAACCCACACCACCTTTACCCTACCCTTCGAGACGAAACAAAGAGAAATTACAAGAACGTAACAAACAACAAATCGAGCTTTTTATAAAAATGTTTCAACAAGTGCATTTTGATGTGAGTTTAGCCGACGCGTTGTTATATATGCCTCGTTTCGCTTCCACTTTTAAAAGTATGATGAGCGATAAGGAAAAGCTTTCAAAGCTTACTAATTGTTCTTCGGTTTATCTTAACCGCATACCGGAAAAAGTTGGTGATCCCGGAAAGTTTCTCATTCCTTGTGACATACAAGATATGAAAGAATGCCTCGCCTTGGCCGATCTTGGTGCGAGCATTAATTTGATGCCCATTTCCATTTGGAAATCGCTTTTGCTTCCGGCTCTCATTCCTTCGAACATGTCTATCGAGATGGCCGATCATTCTACGATTATGGCATGTGGAGTTGCCGAAGATGTTTTCCTGAAAGTGGGGAAGTTCTACTATCCCGTTGATTTTATAGTAGTTGACATCCCCGCGGATCCTCAAGTTCCTCTAATTTTAGGTCGTTCATTTTTAGACACTTCGAGATCGCTTATCGATGTTCATGCGAGAACTATCACTTTGAGATTCAACGAAGAGGAACTTGTTATAAACGCTACTCAAAACTCGAAACCTTCTCATGTTTATGCAATCGCTACCATCAATCACATTGACCTCGTTGATGTGGTTTGCGATGAGTTTTCACAAGAAGTGTTAGGTTTTTCCGATAGCTCATCAAGTGGCAATCCCACTATTTTGGATCCAATTCTTGCTAATTCCACACCAAATCTCACTCCATTCCTAGGAGGCGATCTCACTTCAAATGAGATCGACAATGAAGATGAGGTGTTGATTAGTGATGATACTTCTATTCCACCATTTCTTTCGCCGATGGAAGTTATGAGTGTTGAACCAAAATCTTCAATCGAGGAACCACCTATCCTTGAACTGAAAGATCTTCCTTCTCACCTTGAATACGCATTCTTGGAAGGTGATGACAAGTTGCCGGTTATTATTGCAAAAGGTCTTGCTAATGATGAAAAAACCGAGCTCTTGAAAGTTCTTAAGGCTCATAAAGGGGCAATTGCGTGGAAAATATCCGACATTAAGGGTATTGACCCAAAATTTTGTACTCACAAGATTTTAATGGAGGAGGACTACAAACCCGCGATTCAAAGTCAAAGAAGGGTGAATCCCAAAATTCACGATGTCATTAAAAAGGAGGTCCTTAAACTCCTTGACGCGGGAATGATTTATCCTATATCCGATAGCCCATGGGTGAGCCCAATCCATTGTGTCCCTAAAAAGGGAGGAATGACCGTTGTGCCTAATGAGAACAACGAGTTAATTCCCACTCGTGTTGTGACCGGTTGGAGGGTGTGTATTGACTAGCAAAAGTTAAATGACGCCACTCGTAAAGACCACTTTCCTTTGCCCTTCATGGATCAAATGTTGGAGCGACTTGCGGGAAATGAATTCTATTGCTTTTTAGATGGTTTTTCCGGTTACTTTCAAATCCCTATCGACCCTCGTGATCAAGAGAAGACTACGTTTACGTGTCCTTATGGAACGTTCGCTTATCGTAGGATGCCTTTCGAACTTTGTAATGCACCCGGTACGTTTCAACGGTGTATGATGGCAATTTTTCACGATATGATCGAGAAGTCGATGGAAGTGTTTATGGATGACTCGGTGTTTGGTAGTTCGTTCACGTCATGTTTATCTAATCTCGAGCAAATGTTAAAACGTTGTGAAGAAACCAATCTTGTGCTTAATTGGGAAAAATGTCATTTTATGTGTAAACAAGGAATCGTCTTAGGACATAAGGTGTCGAAGGCGGGGATTGAGGTCGATAAAGCTAAGGTAGACGTCATCGCCAAGTTACCTCATCCCAAAACCGTTAAGGGAGTTAGGAGTTTCCTAGGCCACGCGGGCTTTTATCGTCGTTTCATCAAGGACTTTTCGAAAATCTCTCGACCTATGACACACCTTCTCGAGAAGGATGCTCCTTTCAACTTTAATGAGGATTGTGTTAAGGCTTTCGAAACTCTCAAAAGGAAACTTACCGAAGCTCCCATTCTTGTTGCTCCTAATTGGGAATTACCCTTTGAAATCATGTGTGATGCAAGTGATTATGCTATAGGGGCCGTCTTAGGGCAACGTTATGACAAACATTTTCGTCCTATCCACTATGCTAGTAAGACGATGACCGAGGCTCAATTAAAGTACACCACAATAGAAAAGGAATTCCTTGCCGTGGTCTATGCTTTTGAGAAATTCCGACCTTATCTCGTCTTGACTAAAAGCATCGTGTATACCGACCATTCGGCTATCAAGTATCTCTTAGCTAAGCAAGATGCTAAGCCGAGATTGCTTCGTTGGATGCTCCTCCTCCAAGAATTTGATGTCACCGTGCTTGACAAAAAAGGAGCCGAGAATCTAGCGGCCGATCATCTCTCTCGTCTAGAAGATCCTCACAAAGATGTTTTTGAGAACAAGGAAATTACCGAAACATTTCCTCTTGAGACTCTCGGTGTAGTGAATTCTAAAGACACCACCCCATGGTTTGCCGACATTGCAAATTACCATGCGGGCAATTTCATAATCAAGGGTATGACGACACAACAAAAACGAAAATTCTTTCGTGACGTCAAGTTCTATTTTTGGGACGACCCTTATCTCTTTCGGGTTTGTGCGGATCAACTCGTTCGACGTTGTGTTTTTGGTGCCGAAGCTTCTAATATCCTTAGAGCTTGTCACGAGGGACCCACGGGTGGTCACCACGGTGCTAATCTCACGGATAAGAAAGTGTTCGATGCCGGTTTCTTTTGGCCTTCTATCTATCGTGATGCACACGCACTTGTGAAGTCGTGTGATTCGTGCCAACGTCAAGGAAAATCGTCTCAACGTGATGAAATGCCGCAAAACATAATTCAAGTGTGTGAGATTTTCGCCATATGGGGAATAGACTTTATGGGGCCGTTCCCATCGTCTCATGGCAACAAATATATCCTCGTCGCGGTGGACTACCTTTCTAAGTGGGTGGAAGCTAAGGCTTTGCCTACTAATGATGCTCGTGTGGTAGTGAAATTTTTGAAGAAACTATTCTCTCGGTTCGGAACCCCTCGTGCTATTATAAGCGATCGTGGAACCCATTTTTGTAATGACCAATTCGAAAAGGTTCTAAAGAAATATGGAGTTACTCATCGTCTTTCTACGGCTTATCACCCGTAAACGAGTGGGCAAGTCGAGGTTTCGAACCGAGCTTTGAAGAGGATTTTAGAGAGGTCAATTGGAGAAAACCGTGCTTCATGGTCCGACAAACTTGATGACGCTTTATGGGCCTTTAGGACCGCTTATAAGACACCTATTGGTTTCACTCCTTATAAGTTAGTCTATGGGAAGAATTGTCATTTGCCCATTGAGTTGGAGCACAAGGCATATTGGGCCCTTAAGCATGCAAAATTTGACTTGAAGACCGCGGGAGATCACCGGAAAATACAATTGAATGAATTGGATGAATTAAGAGATAATGCTTATGAAAATTCATTAATTTTTAAAGAAAAGACTAAAAAGTTTCATGATTCAAAGATTAAAAACCGGGTTTTTAACGTTGGTGATCAAGTGTTGCTTTTTAACTCTCGTCTTAAGATATTTTCCGGTAAATTGAAATCTCGTTGGTCGGGTCCGTTCACCATTACACAAGTGTTTCCATATGGGACCATTGAGCTAGCTCAAGATGATGGTCCTAATTTCAAGGTGAATAGACATAGGCTTAAGCACTACTTTGGTGGGGAAATTCCTTCAATGGTTGCCCTCGACCAAGTCACCTTCCCCAATGATAATTAGCATTGAGGGGATCGAGTCGAGCTCATGACTCGGTAATCAAAACGAGGTGCCTCGTGGGGGAGATCCCATGCTTATCCTTTATGCTCACTATTCACTAATAAGGGGACTTGTACCCTTTCAACTCGTTGTCTCGTGGTTGTTTGTGATTGTGTTATCTAGATCATCATCATCATCTATGATTGAAGACTCTTGTGTTCGTTTACGTGAGCCTCCATCGTTCGTTTGAAGAAGTTTTTCACGATTCCATGACATATCCTTCATTGTTCTAACAATTATCTTTTAGCATACTTAATAAACGGCTTTAGATATATTGTTGATCACCATTTCCATGCTAGATCCTAAGCATTCGACTCTTCGTCTCTAGTATGGGGGTGCTCCACCTTTAGACTCGAAACATTGAGGACAATGTTTACTTTTAGTATGGGGGGGTGAATAGGTACTTGCTTTGCTACGCCCTCACGCTTTCCAACTTTCAATGTTTTGTTTTGCTAACAAGGCTAAAAATGGCCAAATTTTAAAAATTTTCTCTTTCATAAGTGTTTTTAAGACACGAATGTATATTTTCCGATGGGTAGAATAAGAGTTCATTTTTGACTTGATGGGCATTTGGAGCCATTTACATTCCTTAACCCGCTCAATTTAAGTTTTGCTAGACTTTTATATAGGGAGCTTTAACACGCGAAAGTCTTAATTCATTCGGGTTAAGAACAAGAACTTTTCGCAAGTTCCTATAATTGATCCTAGAAAGTCACTTATCAAGGGAACTTTAAAACGCATTCTCTAAACTTGAAAAAGTCCAAGAAAGTGCAAGATCCTATAGGTGGCTTGAAAACCCAAAACTTTGATTTGATATAGTCTTAAGGAAATCTAATCCAAATTTGGCTTAATTTTGACTTGCATGGCTAAGTATTCACGAGTCTCTTTAATTAGAGGTCTTTATATAGTGAAGAACGAGAAATGATAGAGTTAGACAAGTGATCATGCTAAACGTAGAACATGAAAGTGTTCTTTCAAAAACTCATATGTTTTTAATTGTGGCTTTTTCTTCCCATAAGATCAATGCATTAGGAATAAATCATAATTGAAATAAGTAAGGACGTACGATTTGAAAGGTTACTTAGCCTCTAGCGCAAGATCGTTTAAAAGTTGCTCGGGGTTGAATAGAGTTCATAGCCAAGGCATAACTTATTGAAGAGGGACGCGAAGATTGGCGATTATCCAAAAAGGCCCTAACAAGGAATGAGGAGCTCTATTTTTTGCTAAAGATCCAAAGATGATGTGAAGTATCATTATTCCTAAATCAATATGAAGGATCGAGACACACGACGAAAAGCAATTACTCCCCTAAAGATCATGGAGAAAGTCTATCCAAAAAGACCCTAACAAGGTATGAGGATAAATATATCCAAGTCCGAAAAGGAGGCAGATCGTTGTATATCAAAATCCAAAGTAAAGATTGAAGAAAAATGATGAAGTCGTGGTCCAATATGAAGAATCTCTCAAAAACGTCAAGTGAAGAAATTCCAAATATATGAAGAGAAGACCATAATTTCGAGAACGTCTTCCCAAGATTTGAAGTATGAAGTACATGCCAAATATCGGTCCGAGAAAGGTCTCAAATCGTGAAACAAGTTATGCCAAGATATGAACTTAAGGAGATACACGAGAAGCCGTTTTAAAAGATTTTGTCCTTCGGCTAACTATTGATCAAATCGTGCTACTTTGCTTTCGGACTAATAACTACTCAAATAAGTCAATATGAATCACTTGTGATCCATGACAAATAGATAAAAAAATGCTAGTAACCCATTTCCTTTTATAATAACTAGGATTGCGGGGAGAAAAAGTATTACACAATTTGGACGTATGAGTAGTGTTAGCATTGTGACTTGTACCAACAATGATCTCGTTTTTTCACTTAGCATGGAATGTATAACAATCAAGGATGACGAAGTTTACTCTAAGGGACATTTACTTGTTTCTATTCTTTGACCCTAAAAGTCACTTTTTGTGATGAAAATCATACATTATGTCTTTACACATCTTCGTAGTATGTTGCAAGTCTTTTACTCTTCAATAAAGGTTAATAAAATTGAACTTTGGTGATGCTTTACTACTTTATTCTAGCATTGCGTGAGGGCACGGCAATGGCTTAGTATGGGGGAGTGATGAGATGGCATATATACATGATCTCATCGTTCTTTTCGGGCTTTTAATGCATAAAAATGTCATAAAATACCATATATATGCTTGTGTTTGTTTACTTATATATTTTAGGTATGGATATTGTGAAAAAGACAAAAGATCACAAGATACAAGGAAAAACGGACACGAGAAACGAAGCCGTACAAAGAACCGGGCCCTAATCATGGAATACTCAACAAATACCCTTGAAGACTTGAAGACAAACAAGATTGATCTTCAATTATTGAAGAAATGACACTTAAAACCCTTGTATATTAATAATTAAAAGTTTGGTCCCTTAAGTTTGTCAAAATTACACAAATGGTCCTTCAACTTTGAAGAAATGGCAAGATTGGTCCCTCAACAATTCCAAATTGTCAATTATGGTCCCTCATCAAGCCAAAGATACATTGAAGACCTTTGAAGATCAAGAATGTCCAAGATCAGCCATTGAAATTTGCAAAAGTGTCAAAAATAACCCTTGATAACCTTTTTCCAATGTTTGTGCCAAAACTGCCAAATGGTGAAAGTTATTAACAAAGGAAATACGTTTTTGTGGCTGAATTGCTTGATATACAAAAAATCCCAAAACACAAGGGCTAAATGTGTGCATTTGAAACATTCAAACAAGAAATGCGCCAAACAACTCCACTTCCCCCAAAAACGGATCAAAAGGTGTTATTGTTCACCTTTTCACCCCCAGAAATTACTCACTTAAAACAAAGGGTAAATCCCAATTACCCTGGTACATGTGTGATTCACACATGCAGAAACACATCCCACACACAAAACCCTTAACCCCATTACCCAAAGGACCCCACCATTCAACACGTCACCCAATCAAAATGCAACTTACTCTCTAAGCAATCTGACGTGTCCAAATCAACAGCCAAGGTTCCTTGCTTCACCCGAAAGCTATTATAAACGGTTTGGATCACTTTGGACAGCTCATCAACAAACAAACGCACTCAAGGACTCAAGGTCATTTTATAGAAATCACATCTAGGGTTTGTGAATAGTGTAGCCAGGCATTTGCCTATAAAAGGAGACCTCAACATGTGAGAGTCCCTTTGTTCCAGTTTTAGGCTATTATCTTTGTAATTCCTTTTTAAGTTTAAATAAAATTTGAATTTCTGAAATTGTGAAATCTCTTTTTGATTTAATTAAAAGTTTGGTGTTTAAGTAGCCTAATTCTGAGTTCCATTTGATTGTTAAGGCCTACCTTAATCTTGTGGTTAAGGCACGTCTTGTTTCATAAGGTTTTTAAGGTTTGAATACCTTGAAATCCTAGGTTCTGTTTTGGCTCATTTTGTGTACTAACCCTTGACCATTTGCTATAAGCTCTTACAAGCTTGTTGACACCAAGCTTGTGAAGGGATTAGAGCCCTTGGTTGAGTTGTTTGCTGCTTGTGTTGAAGATATAAAGTCCTTGAGGTTCTACTTTGAACCATCAACCAAGGCAGTTTGCATCATCTTCATTGAAGTACCTTGGTCTTGTTCTAGTTGTTGAACAAGGTCCAAGGAGCATTGCTGGCCTTCCTAGGATGTTGTGGAAGGCAGGTATAATCCCTTGATTAAGATCCCTCTCAAAAGTTCATGTTTATGACTGATTTTGATTTGGTGCTTGATTTTGAGTATTTGTGTTTGAGCTGGTGATTTTTGAGTTTGATTGTGTTAGTTGCTATTGTTTAAGTGTTTTTGATCATTAAAATCAGTAGGTTATTAGTTAAAATCACAAGTTTCTTTGTTAAGTGGTAGATTAAGGAGTGTTTGGGTCTACTGCACACTTTGGATTTGTGGTTTTCTAAGTGCTTGTTTTGTGTAAGCAAGTGTTGGTATTTGCTTGTTAGGTGTATTTGTTCATCTGTTTGCAGGTTTTGTGGGTTTGATCACATAGATTCATTATTTGGCTATAAAATCTTCAAAACTTGGTAAAATTGGCTAGGATTTTGAGGACACCTAGATCTAAGCTTAGGCTAGGGCTAACAAGTGCTAAATCATAGTTAATCACATCAGGGAAGAAGGATTTGAGGCTTGAAATTGGATCAAATGTCAAGTATATCAGCAAACTTGTTTCTGCACATGTTCATTGTTCATCAGTAACATTTTGTGCTTTGATCTTGTTGATTTCTTTGATTCAGTGTTTGATTCTTGTTGCTTTGTGTTTGTTCTTAGTTTATATAGCTTGTGTATGCATCCTGTTAAGTTTGGTTGGCTAATTGTGGCTAAATCTGCTTATTAAGTGCTTAACTGCTTATTTCCATATCTGGTGCATATCTGGTGACTGTTTGGCTTATTGTGGCTTATTGTGTGAACCAATTTGTGATTTTATTGTTGCTATTGACTCCTTGTGATTCACTGATCACAAGGGTGCCTTTGTTTCCAATTGAATCAAATCAGAACTCTCAAATAAGCTTGGTCAAATAGTCAAAGCAGTGGGAACTCCTTTCCCCTGCTAGTTACCACTGATAGTGTAAATTTGGGTTCAGCTTATCAATAAGCTATAATAGCTTATTCCAACCTGCAACAACTTTGTTTTTGTAATAGGTGCTCATATTTTGACCCATTTGTTCATACTGGAGCATTTGGGTGGTTGACTTTAGGGTTTGACTAGAAAACCAACTCCTTTGACTTTTTCATAAGTTCATTTGTGCTTATTCTGGCTTATTGGTTGTGCTTATTGGATTTTTGTTGATTGATTTTGCTTATTGAGTCCATTTGAAACCTTTTGCAAGTTGAATCAAGTCCTGAGGTGCTCTAAATCTCTAAAACGACTATTTTGTCTTTTAGTGAAATTTTTCTTTGCTTATTTCTGGCTTATTGAGTGAGCTTTTTCAAAAATTCTTTTTACTGATCTCTTAAGCATCCTAAAAGAAGGTTGTGTGTCAAATTAGAGCTTATGGCATTAGCTTATTGCTTAATGGGCTGAAAAGCCCAATAAGAATAAGCTGAGTGTTAAATAAGTTGTGATAAGCTCATTTTCAGCTTTTGGGCCTTTAGAGTTTTGTTCTTAGAATTAAATTTTGAGTCAGATAGGGCTTTTCCAAGTCAATTGGGCCAAGTTTGACTTTTTGGGCCCAAAAGCCCAATTTGGTTGACTGTTTTTGGTTTTGGCCCATTTGAGGGCCCAATAGAGGTATTCTGGTAATTTCACTTTGATTTTCTGATTATTTAGGTTAAAATAAACTAGTTTGCAAGTTTTTAGAATTTTTTATAATTTTTGGATTTTTAATATTATTTTATTATTATTTTTAAAAAATTCACATTTTCCAACTTTTTACATTTTTCTTAGGTTTAATACATTAAAATAGGAATTTAGCAACTTTTAGAATAATTTTATCTCTTTTAGATTAATTTTTATAATTATTTTAAGTTTTAATAGTTTTTAAATCATTTTAAATAGTTTTATTAGTTTAAAATTTTCTAAAAATAGTTTTTAATCTTTTTAGGTCATTTTAGAGGTTTACCAATTGAAAAATCTTTATTTGAGCTTTTTGATAATTTATTTGATTTTTAGGGCTTTAATTAGCATTTAAAAATTGAATATTTAATTATTTAAAAGGTTTGAAAAAGTTTTGATCATTGGTAAACTCTTAGTTTATTTATTCTGATTTTTGGTGAATTTTTGGTAATTTTTAGAATTAATTTTTATTTTTGTGATTTTTAAGGTTCTACGTTTTAACTTTCTAGTAGTGTTTATTTTTATTTTTACGTCTTCGTCATCTTCTTTTCTCATCCCCTTCTAAACCAAATATTAATCTCAAATCTTGTTCATCTTAGTCGCACACATATACCTCCTTGAGAAACGAGCTTTCATTTCATTAAGGGTCATTAACACTTGATTTTTCCTAAAGTCATTTGTTCAATACTTACCGCTTTTACGCCTTTTCCCTAAAAGGTGTAATTTACTCCAATCATGGCTCTCTAATCCGGTCATGGTCAAGAAGCATGACGGAAGCTAGCGCATGTGTGTGGACTTCACAGACTTGAACAAAGCTTACCCACAAGATTGCTATCCGCTACCAGAAATCGATTGGAAGGTAGAATCCTTATGCGGGTACTCTTTTAAATGTTTCTAGGATGCATATAAAGGATACCATCAGATCCAGATGACGGAGGAAGACGAGGAGAAAACGACGTTCCATACCAGTCAGGGCGTATATTGTTACCCTAAAATGCCGTTCGCACTCTATAACGCATGTGTGACTTATCAACGACTTGTGGATAAAGCATTCGACTCACAGATAGGCCGTAACCTTGAAGTCTACGTGGACGACTTGGTTATCAAAAGCCATATGGAGGACGAACTCCTCCGCGATGTCTAAGAGACATTCGACACATTGAGAAAAATCAACATGAAACTAAATCCCAAAAAATGCACGTTTGGAGCAACCGAAGGAATGTTCCTTGGGTATATGATTAATCCAAACGGCATCAAGCCTTGTCCAGAGAAGACGGACGCCGTGATACAGCTACCATCCCCTCGGACACTCAAAGAGGTGTAGTCACTTAATGGAAAGTTGGTCGGTCTCAATAGGTTATTATCAAAGTCCGCAGAGAAGTCACTTCCTTTATTCAAAACACTAAAGAAGTGCTTAAAGAAAGGAGACTCTCGCTAAACAAGAGAGGCGGAGGAAGCATTTAGGCAACTCAAGCAACATCCCGCGACTCTTCCCATGCTAGTCCCCCCGCGACCTAAGGAGGAACTAATCATGTACTTATCCGCTACATATGGAGCAATAAGCGTAGTTCTCATGTCTGATCGGGATTCAGTCCAGACTCTAGTCTACTTCATAAGCAGAGCACTGCAAGGGTGGTCACCAATGGAGAAATTGGTCTTATCGTTGGTTTATTCCGCAAAAAGGTTACGCCGGTACTTCCAGGCGCACCCAATAGTGGTGGTCACGGACCAACCATTAAAACATGTGATCTCCAAACCAAACTGGCAGGAAGACTACAAAAGTGGAGCGTCCTGCTGGGGGAATACAACATCTCCTATAGATCGAGGACAGCCATCAAAGGCCAAATTTTGGCAAATTTCATAATTGAGAAGCCCGAGGAGGACGAGCCAATGGTGCAAACGGAAGAGATCCCATCGGAACCATGGGTTTTGTTTACGGATGGATCTTCTTGCATGGACGGATCGAGAGCTAGCCTCTGTTGTCCCATATATTTAGATAATATAACACGAATTAAAGTAAGAAAATAGACGAAGAAGATGAATTCTAGAGAGAGAAATTAGAGAGAGAAAAGAGAGAGAATGGTTAGAGAAACTAGGTGATATTAGATTGAGAGAAAATGAAATGACCAACACCCTTCCTAACATGCTAGGAAGGGTATTTATAGTCCCCCTACATGTGGGCTTGTATGGACTATACTACATGGGTCAGGCTTTCATTTAGGCTTTAGTTACTTATGAATGAACTTTAGCTTAAAATTGAGCCCGTAAAACACGACTAACTTACTACCTATTACAACGTTCTAATATACGATACATAATAAACCTATGACCGATCATTCTTATTTGACTCAATATTTTGAGGCTAACAGTCTCCCCTAATGAGAGGTCATAAACCTTGGTCATTTAGGAAATTTGTAGAGATTACTAATCTCGCCATAAATGAGTCTTGAACGTGTAATAGTAGTCTTGTTTCTTCATGCTGTGATCTTTGAGCCTTTGTAGTTGTCTTTCGACTTTGTCTTTAATCTTGAGATCTTCAAATCATCTTTGACTTGTCTTTTCCATCTTGCGATCTTGTGTCTTCATCCACATGCTCACACTATTAATTGTCGAATATGTCTTTAGGCATGAGAATGTGGTTTTGAATCTTTGACTTTGCTGAGTACACCGTAGCGCCACCTTCTCGAGAAAAACCATAGACACGGACTGAATGGCTTTGACATTCGTCCTAAATCGGTAGCGTTTTACCTCCGGTTGGTGAAGACCGTTATATGATATTAAATACCGTACCTGTGATTAGGTAGATTCAATTAAGAATCTCCTTGACAGGGTTTCGCGGCTGTACTAGCCGTTCTCTTTACTCGACCGTCTCAAAGCAAGACTGCGAACATAAAGAGTGAATCAATTGGATAAATATCCGCTTGATTGAAGTCGTCAATTCAAATTCCTGGAACAAGTGTGATTCATAAAGAATCTTACCATTGTTGCTTTCCAGTTGACACAAGCTTGATTCATAAGAATTTCACAAGTCACCTACCGTAGCGCTGTTTGATGTTGACGCTAGAAGGATTTCCATTCGTCACTGTGAATATTAATGAATATCCCTCTGAATGTTCTGGCAAGACCAAAAAGATATTGCATAAAAACCTGAAACGAGTTTGAATCAATTCAGAATCAAACCACTGTTGCTTTTCAGTTTTACACATGTTCAATTCATAAAGAATCTTGCATATGACCTACCGCAGTGCTGTTTGATGTTAACACTGGAAGGATTTCCACTCATCATTGTGAATACTAAGTAGTATCACTCTGAGTGTTCTAGCAATATCACAAGGATATAGTGTAGGACTCTCTTGATCTTCATCCGTGTGTCCTAACGAGATTTGATTGATCACTTGGCTCTAGACTCGATTTGTGCACTTTTAGTGGTCGGAGGCTGGAGCAGATGTCACCTATTCAATATCAACTATCTCGGAGTGAGAAAGTCAATAGAAGTCATGTTGTTCTCCGTGACAATAAAACAAACTTCTTTTGAGAGAAGCCTAAGTAGCTAGGAAAGGGTTGTGCATACATCATTGGGTCCATGATGAGTTGTCTTCATGATGTGTTGATCCGGTTTCTGCCTAAGTTGTATGGAGGGCTTCTTTGTTTACACCCTAATGTTAAGATTTTGCTAGGTTCAATTGTTCGTTTCTCGGTATCTTAACGAATTGATTTCCGGTTCAAAGTACGACTCAGTTGTTTTTGGTGAAAAAGAATATTTTTGATTGTTTTAAAATAAATGTGCAAGACGTAAATGAAAATGACGGTACTTAAAACTAAAACTAATTAAATGTAAATGGTGCAATATTAAAAACTTTAAAAGTAAATTAAATAAATGACGTAAAATTAAAAACTTGAAAAGTAAATGACGAAAATTAAGGCTTGACGAAAAGTAAAATTACGAAAAGTTAAATAACACAAAACAAGTAAAAATAAATTGACGTAAAAATAAGACGAAACGATTAAAATAAACTAAGTAAAAATGGCGGGAAAAATAAATTTAAAAACAAAATTTAAAATTAAAGTAATTAATTTCGCAATATAAAAAAAATGAAATAATTTCGCAATTAAAAAGATAATTGCGAAATCATAACCAAGATTTCGCAACATTGCGAGATGTGTCATAATTTCGCAATAAGGAAAAAGAATAAATTCGCAATCCCCAAAATGGACAAATTCCGCAATTAAGCTAGGCCAAGATTTCACAATCCCTGAAGATCAAATTCGCAATTGTTGAAGCTATGATTTCGCAGTAATTGCGAAATCACACATTTCGCAATACGGGTGAAGTTCAATTTCGCAATCTCAGGAATAGTTCAATTTCGCAATTTGCCAAGGAATTCAAATTCGCAATAATTGCGAATTTGTGAAGAAATTGCGAATTTGATCCAGAAACACCTAAAAACTAGGAAAACGTAAAAGTACGAAAATAAGCTCAAAAACCTTAACTTTTAGAAGACAATAAGCAAAATAAAGATCCAATAAGCTAACAAAAAAATCCCAAATCAACAATAAAACGTTTAAACACAACAAAAATAAGACACGAAAAGTAAAAAGATTCAAACTTTATAAAAAGTAGATGAAAAAGTTTAGATTAAAAACATTAAATCAACGCAAACAAAGCTTAAGAAAAAGATTAACAATAAGCAAGAAGAAAAGAAGAACAAGATGATTAAAAGCTTAAAGATAAAAGATTAAACAACACAAAATTAAAACTTACTTGAAAATTAAAGTGCAAGACAAGGTAATTAAAAGTGCAAGTAATTAAAGTGCAAATATGAAAAGGTGGAAGAAGTGGGTTGTCAATCCACCCAACAAAGAAAAATGATTAATTAGCTAAACTATATATAGGGGAGGATTAGGAAGCTTCCTCCCCTCCTTCCTTTCTTCTTAATTGCGTCATTAGGTCCTTAAGCCTTTAATCTTCATTAATTGCACCATTAGTCCTTTATTCTTCTAATCTTCTTTAAATTTGGACTCTAATGACTTGTGGCTCGGGATTTCTTTTGAACTCGTCTTTTAATTCTTCAATAAAATAGACTTGAGTTCCTCGGCTTTTAGTAAACTTCCGTCTTTTGACTTTTTCTTCGATAAATCTTCAGAATTGGTCTTGGACTTCCGTTCTTTTTGCACTCTTGACTTCTTGACTTCGTCTTTTCATCTTTTTCTTCAATAAAAGCCCGTAAATGCCCGTGTTTTCTCCACTTTTCACAATTTCGTCCTAAATCACAACAAAAACACAAACCACGCATAATTTCGACATAATTGACATAAAATACACGTTTTGGTCCGGTTATTATTGTAATTAAGTGGTAAAAAGGATGGGTGTTTACACACCTATCAAATCCCCTACACTTGACCATTGCAATGTCCTCATGCAATGCATTAGTTATAAAGCATGTTTACATTTTTCATCATAATCAATCCACGTTGGCCTTTATTAAAGATATAGAAAATTAAAGACATTCAAAATAAAGAAATCAAAAAGCATACCTTGGGTTTTAGAAATCTCATGAATAATCATCATCCTCAAGTTTTCACTTTCTCCAAACCAAGCTTAAAAACGAGACCATTGTTATTATAAGTTAGTAAACTAACACGAACTCATGTGGGCCAATTACTCACTTAGACTCCCTTATTCCTAGGTGTATCTCTTATATTTTTTTATTGTCTTGAATGATCACGAGGATGCATTGTTTGACTTATTTCGATAGTTATTTAGGCCGAAAATAAAGTGAACGATTTAATCAATAGTTAGCTAAAGGACAAAATCTTTTAAAACTGCTTCTCGGGACCTCATAAAGTTCATATCTTGGCATAACTCGCTTCGCGATTTGAGACCTTTCTTGGACCGATACTTGGCAGCGACTTCATACTTCAAACCTTGAGAGACGTTCATGAAATAATGGCCTTCTCTTCATAATAGGAATTTCTTCACTTGAAGTTTTGAGAGATTCAAACTTGGACCACGACTTCTTCATTTTTCTCCAATCTTTATTTTGGACTTTGATATACAACGATCCGCCTCCTTTTATGACTTGGATCTATTTATCCTCATACCTTGTTAGGGTCTTTTCGGATACACTTCTCCATGACTTTTGGGAGTTTTTGCTTTTCGTCGTGTGTCTCGATCCTTCATATTGATTTTTGATAAATGATTCTTCACATCACTTTGGATCTTTAGCAACAAAATATAGCCCTCATGCCTTGTTAGGGCCTTTTCGGACTCGCCAATCTTCGCATCCCGCTTCAATAAGTTATGCCTTGGCTATGAACTCTAATCCATACCGAGCAACTTTTAAACGATCTTGGGCTAGAAGCTAAGTAACTTTTCAAATCGTACAACCTTATTTATTGCAGATAAATTTATTAGCAAGCGATGGGAGAATAGGCTTATAATTAACTCACATGAATTCACGAAAGAATACCGAACTTATAATTGACTCTATCATCTCTCGTTCTCCACAGTTTAAAAGCTCAAGTAATGAGACTCGTGGATACTTAGCCTATTAAATCAAAGTTTTGGGTTTTCGAGTCGCCTATAGGATCTTGCAAACTCTTAGACTTTTTCAAGTTTTAGAAATCACGTTTTAAAGTTCCCTTGATAAACGACTCTCTAGGATCAATTATAGGAACTTGCGAAAAGTTCTTGTTCTTAACCCGTGAGAGTTACGACTTTCGCGTTTTATAGCTCCCTATATAAAAGCCTAGCAAAACTTGACCTAAACACGTTAAGGATACTAGCTAGAGTAACTTAGATAAGTAAACTCGGGTTGAGTCAAAAGATTCATAACGTTTGAAAATTAAAACTACTTTATTAAACATTTATTCTAATAAGGAAAGAAAATAACTATACAAAGGGAAAAACTAATAGGCCAAAATAGATCAAAAATTTTTAAAAATGTCGAAAAATTGATTTTCCGGTTAAAATGAGGACAAATACAAGGAAAAGGCCACTTAACTTCGATAGAAGTCCCCCCTACACTTAAGATAAACATTGTCCTCAATGTTTAAGCATGTGGGAGTAAACTCCCCTACACTTAGGACATTGTGCACTTTGTTTAAATCTCGCTAAGGAAGAGATAACTAAAGAGATTCCTATTTTAATATTGAAAAATATAAAATAGTGAATCGAAAAGAGTTTAGGATAGAACCGGGATGAAGTGAACACGGAATCACGGGTCGTCAAGAATCATCAAGAGTGTGTCTTTGAAGCTCGAATCCCTGATTAAGTAGAAGAGAGGAGAGAGCAAACACCAAAGGGTCTCCCCTACACTTATGGTAAAAACAAAGAAAAAGATAGATAGATAATTGGGTTGCCTCCCAAAAAGTGCTTGTTTTTGTTAACCGAGTCACGAGCCTGACTCGTCCCCGAATTAAATGGTCCATGGGGAAACCTCTAATGTTATACCGGGATCAAAAACCTTGTCCTCGTTCCCGGAGGAATATAACAAAGGGGAGGCAGGAGGATAAGTCTTAAACGATAGAAATATCCTTTCAACATACGAGAAGTATGTGAAATCTTGATCCTCGGGAGGTGGGGTGGGTATAGGAATCACATTGTCATCCTCCAAAGACAATGGATGTGAACCAATTGGCAAAGCCGTAAGGTTATCAATCATAAAATGGTCATTGTCACCTCCCGGGTCAAAACACTCATCCTCATTTCCCGGAGAGGGAAATTGATACATCACCCGCTTGGGCGTGCATTCAGTAGGATGAGGGGGCAATATAGTAGGAGAAGTAAGAGAAGAATTACCTTCCACCTGTGATACCTTTCCAGTAGAGTCAGAACGCTCCACCTCTGCGATAGAAGGGGGCATGGCTATCAAAGTATGCTTATCAGTAACAAGAGAGTCATGGCTATCAATGTCTTCAATCCTTTCGTCAAAGAGAGGATACACCTCACTAGATATGTAATCGTCATCAAAATAAAAATAAAAGGTTCGAATAAATCTTGAAAGTTTCCTTCGGAACGTCTTCATCAGATAGTGACGCGTCATCACTAGAGGTTAAATCGTCATCTTGATCAAAAAGAGGATTAGAGAAAGCCAAAGAATCCTCTTCCAAAGTGTTGGTAGAAGGAACATCATCAGAAGAAAGTGTATCATACTCATCGTCATTGTCGGATGTCAACTCAGATTCACTTGGAATTGGGACAAGGTTATCAGCACTAGACGTATTCAATTCGTCGGATTCCTTTGCAGGAATTGTGCTAATATCCTCATCCCTTAGGATGGTTGAATCCTTAGGCTCTGGCAAGTCGGGAGAAGGAATAGCATTCTCATCAGTCCAAGAAATAGGACTCTCATCGTCATCACTTTCATAATAATATGGAGGCACAAGAGGAAGAGTATAAGCATTAAGGTTAGATACTTGCTCTTGGTGCTGATTCGCTTGACATTTCTCCATCATCTTGTTGCAAGCTTCTTGAACTTTTTGAAAGTTGTCAAAAATTGTGGCAAGTTGTTCAGGAGGAAGTGCACCAAAGGGTTGATGATTGACAGTGTGACGTGGGGGCTCAAAGTTATAAACACTGGGATGATAGTACGGAACTTTCTCAAAGATCTTCGACGGATCACAAGAAGAAGCATCGTGAGGGCCCCCACAAATAGAGCACCACGGGTATGGAGTAAAACCCGGTGCATCTTGAGGATAAGGATTGTCATAGACGGGAGAAGGTGAGTAAGTACTGTAAGAGGAGAAGTATGAATTTGTTGAATTGCAAAATAGACAAAATCCAAATTGTAGAACGTCGATATCAAAACCACACCGCTCACAAGTACACCAATGACATGTTGGATAACCACGCCATGGTTGCCCACAACGCCCGCAAGACGAATCCATGAAGAATTATGAATAAGAGGGGTAAAGAAAAAAATTAAACATACTAGAGGATAAAGAGGAATATATATTTTTTTTTGTGCAAAACTTTGAAAAAGAAATGCTTTTTATGATTTTTAAATGTTTTGGGGATTTTTTGAAAATTTTTGACACGAAAAATAACGTTCACGAGTGAACGGATCCCAAAAAGCAACGCGTCTCTCACAGAAAACCGTTAATCTTTACGAAACGAGCCGGCAACGGCGCCATTTTAATGTTAAGATTTTGCTAGGTTCAATCGTTCGTTTCTCGGTATCTTAACGAATTGATTTCCGGTTCAAAGTACGACTCAGTTGTTTTTGGTGAAAAATAATATTTTTGATTGTTTTAAAATAAATGTGCAAGACGTAAATGAAAATGACGGTACTTTAAACTAAAACTAATTAAATGTAAATGGTGCAATATTAAAAACTTTAAAAGTAAATTAAATAAATGACGTAAAATTAAAAACTTGAAAAGTAAATGACGAAAAATTAAGGCTTGACGAAAAGTAAAATTACGAAAAGTTAAATAAGACAAAACAAGTAAAAATAAATTGACGTAAAAATAAGACGAAACGATTAAAATAAACTAAGTAAAAATGGCGGGAAAAATAAATTTAAAAACAAAATTTAAAATTAAAGTAATTAATTTCGCAATATAAAAAAATGAAATAATTTCGCAATTAAAAAGATAATTGCGAAATCATAACCAAGATTTCGCAACATTGCGAGATGTGTCATAATTTCGCAATAAGGAAAAAGAATAAATTCGCAATCCCCAAAATGGACAAATTCCGCAATTAAGCTAGGCCAAGATTTCGCAATCCCTGAAGATCAAATTCGCAATTGTTGAAGCTATGATTTCGCAATAATTGCGAAATCACAGATTTCGCAATACGGGTGAAGTTCAATTTCGCAATCTCAGGAATAGTTCAATTTCGCAATTTGCCAAGGAATTCAAATTCGCAATAATTGCGAATTTGTGAAGAAATTGCGAATTTGATCCAGAAACACCTAAAAACTAGGAAAACGTAAAAGTACGAAAATAAGCTCAAAAACCTTAACTTTTAGAAGACAATAAGCAAAATAAAGATCCAATAAGCTAACAAAAAAATCCCAAATCAACAATAAAACGTTTAAACACAACAAAAATAAGACACGAAAAGTAAAAAGATTCAAACTTTATAAAAAGTAGATGAAAAAGGTTTAGATTAAAAACATTAAATCAACGCAAACAAAGCTTAAGAAAAAGATTAACAATAAGCAAGAAGAAAAGAAGAACAAGATGATTAAAAGCTTAAAGATAAAAGATTAAACAACACAAAATTAAAACTTACTTGAAAATTAAAGTGCAAGACAAGGTAATTAAAAGTGCAAGTAATTAAAGTGCAAATATGAAAAGGTGGAAGAAGTGGGTTGTCAATCCACCCAACAAAGAAAAATGATTAATTAGCTAAACTATATATAGGGGAGGATTAGGAAGCTTCCTCCCCTCCTTCCTTTCTTCTTAATTGCGTCATTAGGTCCTTAAGCCTTTAATCTTCATTAATTGCACCATTAGTCCTTTATTCTTCTAATCTTCTTTAAATTTGGACTCTAATGACTTGTGGCTCGGGATTTCTTTTGAACTCGTCTTTTAATTCTTCAA
The DNA here is from genome assembly GCA_025667525.1 of Glebionis coronaria. Taxonomy (NCBI): domain Eukaryota; kingdom Viridiplantae; phylum Streptophyta; class Magnoliopsida; order Asterales; family Asteraceae; genus Glebionis; species Glebionis coronaria. The sequence goes on along the minus strand of CM046882.1, from coordinate 67,322,290 downwards.
TAAAATAGACTTGAGTTCCTCGGCTTTTAGTAAACTTCCGTCTTTTGACTTTTTCTTCGATAAATCTTCAGAATTGGTCTTGGACTTCCGTTCTTTTTGCACTATTGACTTCTTGACTTCGTCTTTTCATCTTTTTCTTCAATAAAAGCCCGTAAATGCCCGTGTTTTCTCCACTTTTCACAATTTCGTCCTAAATCACAACAAAAACACAAACCACGCATAATTTCGACATAATTGACATAAAATACACGTTTTGGTCCAGTTATTATTGTAATTAAGTGGTAAAAAGGATGGGTGTTTACACACCTATCACACCCTTTATCCTTACATTTCTTTTTCATTCTTCAACCCCTTCAACGCTTACCAAGACATCATTACTAGCACCTTGTTGTGATTGTTCCAGTGCTAGCATCAGTACTTAGTCGGCATTCAGCTACGTTCACATTCTACTCAATCTTTCCTAAGGACTTCTAATAATCTATTAGATTGTCCCTGGGAAGATCCCTCCGGTTCTGGTTGGATCATAGGACATAAACCTAGCCACCCTTTTGACACGAGTAACGTCGTGGATTAAAGATGTTGTGGGTATTTGATCGTAACCATAAAAACCACTTCAAATCTCTAACAAGGTATTTGAAGAACATTTAACACCTTGATAGTTTTGTCGTTTCAGAAAAGCTCCCCTTTCACATGTGCATTGATAATCGAAAGTGTTTTGCACATGTTGGTAAGAGTTAAAGTGCTTGAGTCTTATATAAGATCACATTTTAATCACATTTTCTCCCCCTACCTCTAATATATAAAATCTTTTGATATTAGAGATACCAAATTTGATTAAAATATATTTTGGAAAATAGTCTTGAAAATCTTCGGGAGAAAGATGTGTGAATCTTTGCATGAAGTTGAAATGCTCCCCCTTAAAAATTGATCCAATTGAATTGTCATTGTGAGGATATGATCTACATTTCTCTTTTTGAGAATGGGAGTTGTTGAACACACAATTTTTGAAAGATATTAAATAATCATTAAAAAATTCTTGAAAAAATTGTGTTCAACGCTTTTTGAAAAATCCTATTTCTTTTTGGCAAAGAGGTTTTTCTAAAGCATGAACTTGAGTTCATAGACTTTGAATGTCTTGACGAATCCACTCAAGTTTAAGAAGATTTCTCTTCTTTTGCTGAGGGTAAGCGCACTAAATCGTACACTCCCCCGTGAATATTGATCCGGGTTGCAATCTGAAAGTGATTACAAGCCATTGTGTTGAGCTCAAAACGTTGAATGTTTTGTGACTAGCTCAACCCGTGATAGATTGCTCTACCCGTTGTTGGAAAATTTGTCCAAAATAGACATTTTCCTTTATTAAATGTAGAAATGACATGTTTTGAAAAATATTTACAACTTTCATTCGAGCTTTATGTACACACCCGTGTCGTTACTGAGCGACATTTCTAGGCACCTTTGCCAGAATCTCCAGGTCTGCTGGAGTCAAACATCTCATACCAATTTGCCTAACGAGGTACTCAAACCTATCTTTCGACAGAGCTTTCGTAAACAAGTCGGCTAATTGGTAATCCGTTCTAACAAAGTATAGTTCAACGATACCTCTTTCAACTTGTTCCTTTATGAAGTGGTATCTGACATCAATGTGCTTCGTGCGGGAATGCTGTACCGGATTGCAAGAGATGGCTATGGCCGACTTTGAGTCACAGTACATAGATACTTTATCAAAGTGAAAGCCATAATCCGTGAGTTGTGTTATCATCCATAGAACTTGAGCACAACACGCAGATAGAGACACATACTCCGCTTCGGCTGATGAAAGTGACGTACAATCCTGCTTCTTGGAAGACCATCCCACAAGCTTATCTTGACCTAGAAATTGTGCACCAACATAAGTACTTTTTCGTGTATCAAGACACCCTGCATGATTAGAATCTGAATAGGCTGTTAGAAAGAAACCAGTTTCCCTCAGATACCAGAGTCCCAAATGAATGGTATTCTTGAGGTACCGAAAGATCCGTTTAACCTCCTTGAGGTACTTTTCAGTTGGTCGTGCTTGATATCGTGCACAATAACACGTAGCATGTGAAATATCAGGTCTGCTTGCTGTCAAGTACATGAGGGAACTGATCATGGAACGATATCTCGTTTGATCGATGGTATTTCTCTCCAAGTCAGCATCTAGCGATGTGGTTGATAATGGTGTCCCAACGGGGTCACATGAAGTCATACCATGCTTTTTGATTATCTCTTGACAATACTTAGCTTATAAAGATGCCACTTGGGGATTGGTGAACTTGAATTCCTAGAAAGAATTTTAGTTTGCCCATAATTGACATTTCAAATTTGTTGTGCATGACTTTTTCAAACCATTTTGAAAGTTTTGGGTTTGTAGACCCGAAAATAATGTCATCAACATAAATCTGCACAAGCAAAATGTCATCCCCATATTTATAAGTGAACAAAGTTAGATCAATGGAACCTTTTGAGAAACCTTTGGATACCAGAAATTTTGAGAGCTCATCGTACCACGCCCTTGGAGCTTGCTTGAGTCCATATAGTGCCTTGTGGAGACGATACATATTGTCAGGATAATAAGGATTGACGAATACTTCCGGCTGCGTGACATAGACTTCTTCCTTCAAAGGACCGTTAAGAAACGCCGTCTTTACGTCCATTTGATAGACAGTGAATCCCTTATGTGCAGCATAAGCAAGGAAAATCCTGACCGCTTCCATAGGAGCAACTGGTGCAAATGATTCGTCAAAATCAATTCCCTCTTTCTGGCCATACCCCTTAGCCACTAGCCTAGCTTTGTTCTTGATGATCATGTTTTCTTCATCCATCTTGTTTTTCCAGATCCAACGAAGATTTAAAGGAATCACATCATATGGTCTGTCAACAAGTTCCCAGACTTTAAGTCTTTCAAATTGTTGAAGTTCATCCGTCATCGATTCAATCCAAGCATGATCAGCCATGGCTTCTTTGATGTTTTTCGGTTCAGCTGTACTCACGGCGAGTGCGAACATACAAACATCGCCATCAGTTGCTAGTTGTTGTCTTGTACGAACAGGCTGTGAAGGGTTTCCAATTACGTGAACCAAAGGATGATCTCGGGTCCAATGATGTGTTGAAGGATGTCGTTGATATAACGTATGCATATTTGACGAATCAACATGGCGAGTAGAGGACTCTCTAGTTTCGTGTACCGGTGTACCGAATGGGTTGTGAAAATCGTCATCGTCAGATAATGCATCGCCTGTTGATTTATGTTCTCTGGAGCAATGACAGTAGTTGTGGATGTTGTAGGATCGTTTGTTGAGGTGATATTCTGATGAGGTAATTCTGAAGCAACCCGTGTTGAAGTAGATGAAGTTGTATCCTTTTGTTGATGATGATCAGTATCATCATTCTTATCATGAGTGACAGCGGAAGACTTTGATACAACATGTTTCTCCCACGTGAAATATTCATCAAACATTGGTCCATATAACATTTCCAACTCTTCAAGTGTCGTGTCCACTATCATATCTGCTCTAGGAACATGTTCAGGAACCAGCTTTGAACTTGACGGTTCATTGTTGTGGTCTTGAGTTCCGAGTTCCGTGCGGTTGTGAATGGAAGTCGTTTGTCGTTGTGGATCGGGACTTAAACTGTTTTGTTCAAGTGCCACTTTTTCCAATTCATCAAATCGGATATGAATAGTCTCGACAATCAATTTTGTTCGCTTGTTGTACACTCTATAGCCCTTAGACCGAGTTGCATATCCCACTAAAATGCATGCATCACCTTTCTCTTTCATCTTGTCCAAATTTTCACCATCTCGAATAATGTAGCACGTACATCCAAAAACATGAAGGTGTTTGAGGGAAGGTTTGCGATCATTAATTATGTGATATGGTGTCTTTTCATGTCTTGGGATAATTAAGGATCGGTTTTGTGTATAGCATGCAGTTGACACGGCTTTGGCCCAAAAGAATAATGGTAGTTTTGAAGCAGATAATAATGTTCGAGCAGCCTCAACTAAAGTACGATTGCGTCTTTCAACAACTCTGTTTTGTTTAGGTGTTCGAGCAATAGATGTTTCATGTTCAATCCCTTCGGCTTCAAAATATTTCTTCAGAGTTGAATTCAAGAATTATGTGCCTCTATCAGTACGTACCACTTTTACTTGAGCTTGAAGACCACGTTGTATCAGCTTAATGAAGTTAATGAGAACCTCAGGTGTTTCATCCTTGGACCGTAAGAAGAGGGTCCACGTGTACCTTGAGTAGTCATCGACAATTACCATAACATATTTCTTCCCATTGATGGTTTGAACACACATGGGGCCACACAGATCTATATGAAGAAGATCTAACCGTCCTTTAGAGCTTGGTGCAGTCTTTGTCTTGAAACTACTCCGTTTAGCTTTACAAAGCTCACAAGAAGAACAAAGATGATCTTTGATGAATTTCAAGTTAGGAAGGCCTCGCACAATATCTTTCTTTGAAAGCAAGTTGATGGTATCAAAGTTAAGATGAGATAAACGTTGATGCCATACCCAAGCTTGAGTCGTTGAAGCTTTAGCCATGAAACAGATTGGAGTTGAAGATGTGGAGTCTTGTAGTGAAATAGTGTAGAGATCAGTACCCCGTGTTCCGGTAAGTAAGTCATTCCCAGCATAATCACAAACAAAACATGTCTTCTTTCTAAAATCAACCTCCAAATCCGCATCACAGAATTGACCAACCAAGAAAAGATTGTGATTGAGCCCTTCGACGTAGTAAACCCTTTTGATAGTGATATTCCCCTGAACCAAGTCTCCATATCCTAGGATCGGTGCAAATTGGTCATTTCCGAATCGGATCGTACCTAGGAATATCTCCACGAAGTTAATTAGAAGCTTGAGATTCCCCGTCATGTGCTTCGTGTATCTGGAGTCCAGTATGAAGAGAACTATTTCGATCACCTGTAGAAGAATTAGAACACGATGGAGCATTTGCTAAATTGGATTCCATGTTAGTTGTGATTTCCGATTCATTAGTTTCCCTAGTTTCATCACTTAGAGGCACACTAACGCACGTAGGCACATTTTCTGTCCTAACCTTAGGCATCCATTTATATCCTGGAGGACATTGATTAGCAAACCACCATTTCCAAGACTTGCTAGCAGACTCATATAATTCCCTAATTCTGCTTCTAGGGTTCTTAGTGGTGGAGTCTGATGCAGCACTTTTCTCGGGGGGGTTGCACCAGAATGGTTTACTTTTCATTTGGGTTTTCTAGCACTAATAGGTATCGCAGTTTGCTTCTTGGCTCTAGTATCTACGCCTTTGACATTATTTGAAACACACATAGCATGATTAGCATTAGCACACTTTCCACATTTCACACAAACAAACTTAACATTCAAAGCATTCAAAGTCGAATCATTTAAATCGTCATTACACGCGATTATAGACGTTTTATTCTTAGAAATATTGAAAATCCTAGGGCGGTCTTCTACTTCCTTCATTTTCCCTTGACTTTTGTTTTGCCAAACCTTTTCATTCATTCGAGTGCTCTTAAGCAGAGGTCGGCTAACACTAGCAGTGGGGACTACTCCTGTAGTAAAAGACACACGTCTATTAGTGTTTCTAGAAGTCTGAGGTGATTGACTTTCTTTGTTTTGTGTGGGTTTAGTGGCCAATCTATACATCCCTGGTTTAATCACATTAGTGTTCTTTGTGCTTTGTGATCGAATATTTGTTTTGGGAGTATTCTGTGGTAACCTATCCTTCCCATCCATCTTGGGGGCAAACCCAGATTTTGCAAATGCAGAATTAGAGAAAACAGATGGTTTTCCCAAGAGAGGGTCTAGTCACTTTTTGTGCAGTGGGTTGTCTTACAACAGGTTTCTTAACACTAGGTTCCACAATTTTCCCACCCATCTTAGCAACAAGTTTCTTCAACTCTGTTAACGCTATTTCCCTGTCTTGTAACTGAGCTTTCAACCCTTTAATTTCCAAATTCTGTTCATTCATTTCTCGAAACGTTTTGGAAAGTTTTTCTTGCAAGTTATTATCATGTGGAAGGAAATCAAGTTCAAGAGAATGACAATGTTTTTTAAGGAAATCAGTTTTGTGTTGAAGTAACTCAAAAGCCTTTTTATCAACATTTTCTTTACGTTTCGAAAGCTCAAGTTCAAGACGCTCACATTCTTTGATTTTATCAAGATATTTGCATGCGACATCAGAATATTCATCGATATCAGCGAAAGAGTGAAGAGTAACACACAAATATCTTTGGAGAGACATTCTTCTAAGAGTAGATCATATTCGTTTGAAAAATCTGATTTGTCATTTTGGAGTTCATCAATTTCTTTTTCAAGAGATTCAACATATTTTAAATCATCAAACATTTCAGACCGAATCAAGTTTTCGAACTCAAGAACATGTTCTTTTATTATCTTTTTATTTGGTATTAGAAGTTCTTTCACAAGCACAGTTATGTCGTGAGGAATCTCGGTTTTCCACTTATCCTTTTGAATTTTTTCCCAATCGCTTTCGACAATTGATTGAACATTTTCAATGTGGTGTTTAAGAAAACTAAGTGTTTTTCTACTTTTGCTTTTAGAATCATCTAGAGGCAAATAGTTAATATATTTAAAAACATTGGTTTTTCTCTTAGCGGCAAACGCTTTCTTCCATTGAATTCTTTGTTGTTTGCATTCTAAAAAGAAAATCCTCACGAGACTTCTGTTTTTATTGAGTGAAAAGACCATAAAGACTCTTTAGATAAGCATAGTTATATGGTTTCACAAAATCTTTATTGACCGGTGATCTACTCTCCTCATCCCAAAGGGACGTATCTTCACTATCGAGGTTAGCTACTGGGCAGTCATTATCAGTCCATTCAGACTCATCAAGATATAAGTGAGGGTTAGCAGCTTGAGCTTTTTCGAGGTACTTGGGGGTGGCAAAGCTAGGTTGACCCTTGAAAAACGACGGAGGTGCTATCATTCTAACAGTTTGAATAGAGTCATGAGTTTTATAAACAACTTTTTTCAAAAAAATCAACTTGTTCTTCGAGATCCTTTACTTTTTTAGTATCTTTGCTTTGTCTATTTTTGAAATCTTGTTTTATTGTTTCAACCTCTTGTTTCTTTTCGTCAAGAATTTTAGCATAATCGGTGGTATTCATAGAAAGCCTCTGTTCAATTTCATTAACTTTTGTTGTGGCAAGGTACGTTTTTTGACGTTCATCACTTAATAAGACATTAAATTGACGTTTTTCTTTAGTTAACAAAGCAAGAGCTTCGTTGTATTTATTTTCAAACTCGTCCTTTTTAACGTTGATGACACGACTTTTGTACCCCTCAAGCTCGTTGGTCTTTTGAAGAAGCTCAGCCCTATAACTATCAATAGTCTCACTAGATTTTATAAGAGCGGCTTTGCATTCTTCAAAGTTTTGAGTGAGCGCTGCGTTTTCCTTCTTTAATTGCTTTTGACTCTTTCTATTTTCATTGACATCTTTTTGTAAACTAGCAATTAAATTAGCAAGCGCGACACAATCCTCGTCATCATACTCATTTGCATGTTGATCATCCTCAAACTCATTATTGCACATGTCTGATTAATCGGGTGTGGTATTGCTATCAACCGTTTACATCATACACGTGTCAGTAATTGTTGATCACTATGCTCATGTGTATCACCAAACACATTATATTCAGCATCATCTTGTACCTTATCAATTGGCTCGGTATCAAAGATAGGACCATTGTCATCTTCAGTGACGTTAAGGACCTCATGAATATTTTCCATGTATGAATAATGTGCCTCGAGTTCTTGGTCGGAGAGTTCATCATCTGTGTCGTCAAGCATTTCTCCTTCCTCAGCTGATAACTTGATTCCAAATTCCATTTTCTTGCACAGCAGCATCTTTTCCTTATGATAGCCATAATCTTTAACCCTCTTTGGCTGCCTGCATTCCCTAGCCAAATGACCAAAACCTCTGCAGTTAAAACACTGAATCCCACTTTGTTGCACAACTTGAGTACCAACAGTTTCCCTATTTCCAACAACAGTATCCACCCTCTGATTATCATACTTAGGTTTTCGATCATACTTTGGAGGACTCTCAGCACGTCTTCGTGTGTCATACCTTGGAGGACTCTGTGCATGGGTGTTCCTCGGGTTTGAAGATGTTCGAAGGTTGTTGTTGGTGGGTTTGTAGATTTTCTTATATTGCTTAATAATGAAAGCCATTTGTTGCTTGAATTCCCTATCCTTTTGAGCTACTTCTTCATCATTGTCTTCTTCGGATGATTGCTTAGGTGTGGGTGATGGTGCTCTTGCAACTTCTTTGCCTCAGGATCGTGTTGGATCATGTGACTTGGAGACAGTGGATGATCGTGGTGATGATGATTGAGTATAGTAGGTCTTTGAAGTACGAGAGTGATAATCTGGGTAATGTTGAGTGGTAGACACCAAAGCAAGTGGATTGGAAACCTTTGCAACTCGTTCAGCTCGAATTTCATTTTCCTCATTTTGAAATTGTTTCAAAATGTCAAAGAGCTTGTGGTATAAAAATTCGTCTAACATTTGTTGTTGTTTCACCAAGGTGACAAACTGTGTCCACTCTGGTTGAAGTTGCTGTAGAAATTGGACATTGACTTGCATGGTGGAAACTTGCAAGTTGTTTCGGGTCATATCATTCATCATTTTGTATAATCGGGAATAGTAAGAATCAATTGATTCCCAACCCTTTGATGTAAACTTGCCAAAGTTCAAAAACATCTTAGTTTCCACATCTTGTTTGTTAAGTGATTCACCTTGTTGCAATCTTTCAATAGCCGTCCACATTTCTTGAGAAGTAGGGCATGCATCAACCGTGGAATAAATATTATCTCCAATTCCACTGAGACTTAAGTAGATTACTTCCTTCTCTGCATCAAACCAAGCACGGTTCTCTGGTGTGAGGTCGTTCCTCTTTTCATCGCGTTCATAAGCCGATTGTTCTTCAGTAGTGTCTATGGTTGGTACTCTAGGAACTTGAATCCTTGAGAGTTTATAGGGTCCTTCCAAAATACATTGCCTTAAAGCATCACCGTTAGGTTTTGTGTCAAGATAACGTAGAAAACGGGATTGCCATTGATCATATCAACCCGACACAAGCATTGGTGGTCTTTCTTTGTTACCCGGCACCATTATGTTGTTGTTAGTCACACGATATTCGGCAGTAGAATCCGTCTCAATATTCTCTGAAATGATGAAGTGAATATGGATCTTAAGTAGATTTGTTGAGATTGTTGTTGTGGTTAAAATTCCGAAAATTGCAATTTTTCTTCAGTCCGACAATAAATTCTCCAGTCCGACAAAACGGTAGACCAAAAAATTTTGTAATCGCCAAATTTTGAAATCAAGCTAGAAATGTCCTAAAACTAGTATGGAAAAAATTTGAATTTACTTGAGGGAAAAATTTTAACTCTTTTTTTTAATCTTCGTGTAAACGATATTCCGAAACTAGTCTAGATGGTGGCTAAGTCTAAAAAATACTCGAACAAAATTTAGCTAAACATGTCATCGGAATGTCCATCGGAATGTGCCTTCGGAATGTCCATCGGAATGTTGTCGGAATGTTGTCGGAATGTAGGCTGTCGGAATATTGTCGGAATGATCTGTCGGAATACCTATCGGAATACAATCTGTCGGAATATGACCTGTCGCAATAACGCTGTCGTAATATTCCTATCGCAATGATCCTTGTCGCAATGACCCTTCTATCGCAATGTTCCTGTCGCAATGACCTTTCTATCGCAATGTTCTATCGGAATTTCTATCTGAATGTTCACTCTATCGCAATATGGCAAATGAAATTTTGACAGAGTAACGTTTCAATGTGCCTTAGTTCCGTCGCAATCCAAGATCGCAATGTACGTCGGAATAAGGGGTATCACAATAACTGATCGCAAAGTAAAACCCTAGGGTTATTGCAATCAAACAGTCCTTTCTTGTACTTTGAGCAAGAAATTCGTGTTGTTAACCAAACCAAAATACCCAAATCACTACTACAACTATAGAGAAGATTTGTAGCAAGATTTAGAACACGAAAAACACAAAAAAATCTTGAATTCGTAGATGAAATAAGGATTAAATCAAACAAATCAAATGAAAACACAACAACCAATCACAAAACTACCTCATGGCGATTGATACCAATTGTTGTCCCATATAGTTAGATAATATAACACGAATTAAAGTAAGAAAATAGATGAAGAAGAAGAATTCTAGAGAGAGAAATTAGAGAGAGAAAAGAGAGAGAATGGTTGGAGAATCTAGGTGATATTAGATTGAGAGAAAATGAAATGACCAACACCCTTCCTAACATGCTAGGAAGGGTATTTATAGTCCCCCTACATGTGGGCTTGTATGGACTATACTACATGGGTCGGGCTTTCCTTTAGGCTCTAGTTACTTATTATTGAACTTTAGCTTAAAGTTGAGCCCGTAAAACACGACTAACTTACTACCTATTACAACGTTCTAATATACGATACATAATAAACCTATGACCGATCATTCTTGTTTGACTCAATATTTTGAGGCTAACAGCCTCATACTCACAAATCCAGAAGGCATGGAATTCACCTATGCCTTGTGTTTTGAGTTCATAGCCACGAATAATGAGGCAGAATATGAAGCATTGATTGTGGGTTTGAAAATCGCCGCTAGGATGGGAGTCCGCAACCTGGAAGCCTACGTGGACTCACGGCTTGTCGCGAATCACATCCTAGGAGGGTACGAAGCCAAGGAGGAAAACATGATCCAATATCTGGAGAAAGTCAAGTCACTCATCGCCAGCTTTGGCAAGTTCTCTATCAAGAAGGCACCAATAGGAGAGAACAAGAAGGCGTATGCTCTTAGCAAAATCGCATTTACGAGTTTTGCCCATCTATCCAAGCAAGTGTTGGTGGAAATACTTAAGGATAAATCCATTGTAGGAGTGGAGGTCGCAACCATAGTTGACGAGGAGGGGCCTACATAGATGACCCCGATCATAAACTATCTGACGGAAGAAACCCTTCCCGAGGAAGAAACAGAGGCGCGCCGCGTCAATAGGAAGTCACAACACTTCGAACTCCGAGATGGTGTCTTATACAAGAGATCCTTCCTATAGTCGTGGTTGCGATGTATCGGACCACGCCAAGCTAGTTATGTGATTAGTGAAATTCATGAAGGGTCGTGCGACATGCACGCCGGCCCCAGATCATTAGTAGCACGGGCTCTACGCACAGGATACTATTGGCCAACTATGCATCAGGACGCACGAGATATGATTCTTAAATGCAATGATTGCCAAGTGCACAGGCCAGTACCGTGATAGTTGTAGAAATACGTCTTTTATGAAAAAGAACGTAAATAGGGTAAGCGTGCACGACGATTTAGGAAAACCGTGTGTGAATGACCCTAAAAGTGAGTTCGTTCTCGAGGAGGTATAGGTGTTGTGAATTAACTTGTATGTATTTGAGATTAATATTAAGAAGAATGGGGATGAGAAGATGAAAGACGGTTACGTGAAAATTAAACTACGACGAAAAAGACGTAAAACCGTGAAAAACTACTCAAATTAAAAATTTATTAAAACCAAAAACAAAATATTAAAAAGGCTAAAGACAAGTCTCAAATAATATAAACAAAGACAAAAAATCCAACAAAGATATTTTAAAACCTTTTATTAATTAAATAATTAATTTTAAATGCTAATTAAAGCCCTAAAATTAAATTTAACTAATTCAAATGTCTAAAATATGATTTTATTGAATAATTACTTAACTTATATTATTAGAAGACTAAAAAGTAATTTTCTAAAAATTAAAACCTATTAAAACTATTTTTAAAACTCTAAAAATGATTAAAAATGATTAAAACCTAATTAAACTTAAAATAATTATAAAAATAAATCTAAAAGCTATAAAAATATTCTAAAAATGGAAATAGTCCTAATTAATGATAAAGAACCTAGGAAAAATGAAAAAGAAAGAAAAATAAAATTTTGAAAATTAAATAATAAAATAATATTAAAATATTGCTAAAAATAAAAAGTTTCTAAAATTTGAAATAAAAAATTTCTAAAAATCCTAAATAATATAACTAAGAGAAAAACACTAATTAGAGCTTCTAAACCTTTTTTTATTAATTTTATAAAAATCTTTAAAGTTTATAAAAAACCTTAAAATATTATAAAATTAAAAATTAAAGTTTATAAAACCAAAATAAGATGTAAACCTCAAGTTATATATTAAAAAGCTAAAAACTATTTTTCCTAAAAATTAAAATTATTTTTGGTATTTTTTATTGATTTATTAAAAAACGTCTAATAATTAAATTCTAATAAATAAACTATTAATGGGAAAATTATAAAAAGTAGCTAGAAAAATCTATAAACTTAATAAGGTCCTAGGAAAAATCAAAATAAGCAAAAAAGATAAGCAAATAAGCTAGAAATATGATAAATAAGCCACGGCTTATTTATAAGCTAACAAAGAAAAAACGGGTTAAAAGATTAACCAATCCAACCTTGGTCAGTAAAAGACCCAAGGGCAGGATGGTTATGTTGTTGGTGTTGTGAACGGGACGTCAGGGGTTCGAGGTGTGAAACCCCCTTTTTACTCTTTTTTATTTTTTTATTTTTTTAAAACTTCACCAATCCAACTAGTGACCTTTTAACAAGCTAAATCCAATTCCACTTTCCTTTTTAGCCAAGATTTAGCCAAGATTATGATCCAAAAACTTGCCAGACTTGATGTTTTTCTGATGAACAATGGAAGTGCACACTTGTGCACTTCTTGATGCCAAGAGGGGCTTGGTTTGAGCTTATTTGGTGGTTACTTTTGGACAATTGGGGCACTCTTGTGCTCCTTTGAGCACAAGAAGTCAGTACAATCAAGGAAATAGCACTTAGCACACCAAAAATCAAAATCCAAGCATTCACAATCCTATGCAAGTCTCTGATGTAAATATTGAAGTCTGGTGGAATTTTAATCTTTAAACTTGCACTCAAGTGACACTTAGAAGCTCAAACTTGGCACACACACTTTCTAACTAACACTTAAGCAGTTTCAAATACCAAAATAAGCTAACACTTAACAGAAAACAAGAATCAAACACCACAGTTCATGAAAAAATCCAACAGAAAGATTATATGCAGGTTTTGTCTACACTTTCCTTCTAAATCACTTAAACAGGCTTCCAAATTGTTTAAACTTGCTAACAACTATCTAACAAACTTAACTCAACCCTAAACAAATTAGCTAACACGTTTTTGAATACAAATCAAAGCAAAGTGCCCTGCTAAAACCTAATGCCAAACACCCTTTTAAATATCTAAATCCAAGATTTTCAACTCAAAACCTTTTCAAAGCTATTCAAAATGGTTCAATGCTATTCTAACATGCATACTAACATCAAAGAGCACAATTCCAGTAACCTTAAACACAATTAAAGCAGCTTAAACACAAAATCAAACCAGGAGCATACAACTTCTAGTTATGAAATTTTTCAAAGGTAAAGGAATATTACCTTAGGTCCCTTACATCCAAGGGACCTAGTGGTTGCTTAACCACCTCCCTACCAGCTGGGGCTGGTGCAGAACACAAATATCAACAAGCCTCCACCTGTTAAAAACAAATCAAAAGAAAAACAGAATAATACAACAATAATATATTAAACTGATTTCTTTCTTCCTTCTTAAATCCTTTCCAAAACTTTTTAAACTTTCTTAAAACGTCTTATTATCACTGAAATCACCAATATCATTAACTATTAACACCAAACCTAGAACAGATTTCTCCAAAATTCTTCAAAATTTCAGAAAACTTAAACACTTTTTGAAACACAAATCACTTAACCAAATAATAAATGGAACTCAGAATCCCTTCACAATTAGACACAAACTTTAACAAATAAAAAAGGAATTATAATTGAATTTTTTTTTCAAAAACCAAACTTTTTATTTCAATTAAAAGGAATTACAAATTATGAAGGAAAACTGGAACAAGGGCTCACCAACAGGCTGGGGCTCCTTTTATAGCACTCTAATGAACATTCTAGGCTGATTTCTAAACCCTAATCACTAAGAAAATCCCAAATATGCCCTCTAAAGCTTCTAGACGTTTTCTGTCCAAATTTGATCTAAACCGTCCATATTTGCGTTGTGAGGAAGCATTTCATCTTGGTGGTTGATATTGGACACGTCATGTGCCTTGGGGACAAAGGAATGATATGATTGGTGGATTGGGGAATTGGGGATTTGGTACACACGCGTGGGATTGGGATTTTTAGGAGTGGGTTGAGTTTGGGTACGTGTGAATTAAACGTGGGAGGGTTTAATTAGTTTTTACCCAAGAAAAAGTGAAGGTGAAACCTGGGCTGTAAAAAAGATGTACAGTACCCATTTTAATCCGAAAATGGGGGAAGGGTGGGTGTTAGGCGCTTTTTTTGTTTTTTGAATGTTTCAGTTAACACTTTTAGTCCCTATCTTTTGAGATTTTTGGCATAACACGTTTTCCAGCCCTAAATTTGAACTTCCTTTGTATTTAACTTTCCCTCTTTGTCACTTTTTGCACAAAACTTTGATAAAAGGTTATCAAGGATTGTTTTTGCCATTTTGTGAAATTTCAAGGACTGATCTTGGACTTTGTTGATCTTCCAAGGTCTTCAATGCATCTTAATCTTCATGAGGGACTATAATTGGCAATTTGAATTTGTTGAGGGACTATTCTTGCCATTTCTTCAAAGTTGAAGGACCTTTTTGCAATTTTGACAAACTTAAGGGACCAAACTTGTAATTATTAATATACAAGGGTTTTAAGTGTCATTTCTTCATTCATTGAGGATCAATCTTGTTTTGTCTTCAAGTCTTCAAGGGTATTTGATGAAAATTCCATGATTAGGGCCCGGTTCATTGTACGGCTTCGTTTCTCGTGTTTGTTTTTCCTTGTATCTTGTGATCTTTTGTCTTTTTCACGATATCCATACCTAAAATACACAAGTAAACAAACACAAGCATATATATGGTATTTTATGACATTTTAATGCATTTAAAGCCCGAAAAGAACGATGAGATCATGTATAAATGCCATCTCATCACTCCCCCATACTAAGCCATTGCCGTGCCCTCACGCAATGCTAGAATAAAGTATCTAAGCATCACCAAAGTTCAATTTTATTAACCTTCATTGAAGAGTAAAAAGACTTGCAACATACTACGAGAATGTGTAAAGACATAATGTATGATTTTCATCACCAAAATGTGACTTTTAGGGTCTAAGAATAGAAACAAGTTAATGTCCCTTAGAGCAAACTTCGTCATCCTTGATTGTCATACATCCCATGCTAAGTGCAAAAACAAGATCATTGTTGGTACAAGTCACAATGCTAACACTACTCATACGTTCAAATTGTGTAATACTTTTTCTCCCCGCAATCCTAGTTATTATAAAAGGAAATGGGTTACTAGCATTTTTTATCTATTTGTCATGGATCACAAGTGATTCATATTGACTTATTTAAGCAGTTATTAGTCCGAAAGCAAAGTAGCACGATTTGATCAATAGTTAGCCGAAGGACAAAATCTTTTAAAACGGCTTCTCGTGTATCTCCTTAAGTTCATATCTTGGCATAACTCGTTTCACGATTTGAGACCTTTCTCGGACCGATATTTGGCATGTACTTCATACTTCAAATCTTGGGAAGACGTTCTCGAAATTATGGTCTTCTCTTCATATATTTGGAATTTCTTCACTTGACGTTTTTGAGAGATTCTTCATATAGGACCACGACTTCATCATTTTTCTTCAATCTTTACTTTGGATTTTGATATACAACGATCCGCCTCCTTTTCGGACTTGGATATATTTATCCTCATACCTTGTTAGGGTCTTTTTGGATAGACTTTCTCCATTCTTTAGGGGAGTAATTGCTTCTCGTCGTGTGTCTCGATCCTTCATATTGATTTTGGAATAATGATACTTCACATCATCTTTGGATCTTTAGCAAAAATAGAGCTCCTCATGCCTTGTTAGGGCCTTTTTGGATGATCGCCAATCTTCGCGTCCCGCTTCAATAAGTTATGCCTTGGCTATGAACTCTATTCAACCCCGAGCAACTTTTAAACGATCTTGCGCTAGAGGCTAAGTAACCTTTCAAATCGTACGACCTTACTTATTGCAATTATGATTTATTCTTAATGCATTGATCTTATGGGAAGAAAAAGCCACAATTAAAAAC
The DNA here is from genome assembly GCA_025667525.1 of Glebionis coronaria. Taxonomy (NCBI): domain Eukaryota; kingdom Viridiplantae; phylum Streptophyta; class Magnoliopsida; order Asterales; family Asteraceae; genus Glebionis; species Glebionis coronaria. The sequence goes on along the minus strand of CM046882.1, from coordinate 67,306,037 downwards.
ATATGAGTTTTTGAAAGAACAATTTCATGTTCTACGTTTAGCATGATCACTTGTCTAACTCTATCATTTCTCGTTCTTCACTATATAAAGACCTCTAATTAAAGAGACTCGTGAATACTTAGCCATGCAAGTCAAAATTAAGCCAAATTTGGATTAGCTTTCATTAAGACTATATCAAATCAAAGTTTTGGGTTTTCAAGCCACCTATAGGATCTTGCACTTTCTTGGACGTTTTCAAGTTTAGAGAATGCGTTTTAAAGTTCCCTTGATAAGTGACTTTCTAGAATCAATTATAGGAACTTGCGAAAAGTTCTTGTTCTTAACCCGAATGAATTAAGACTTTCGCGTTTTAAAGCTCCCTATATAAAAGTCTAGCAAAACTTGAATTGAGCGTGTTAAGGAATGTAAATGGCTCCAAATGCCCATCAAGTCAAAAATTAACTCTTATTCTATCCATCGGAAAATATACATTCGTGTCTTAAAAACACTTATGAAAACTAAAAAAAAAATTAAAATTTGGCCATTTTTAGCCTTATTAGCAAAACAAAACATTGAAAATTGGAAAACGTGAGGGCGTAGCAAAGTAAGTACCTATTCACCCCCCATACTAAAAGTAAACATTGTCCTCAATGTTTCGAGTCTAAAGGTGGAGCACCCCCATACTAGAGACGAAGAATCGAATGCTTAGGATCTAGCATGGAAAGGGTGATCAACAATATATCTAAAGCCGTTTATTAATTATGCTAAAAGATAATTGTTAGAACAATAAAGGATATGTCATGGATTCGTGAAAAACTTCTTCAAACGAACGATGGAGGCTCACGTAAACGAACACGAGAGTCTTCAATCGTAGACGATGATGATGATCTAGATAGCACAATCACAAACAACCACGAGACAACGAGTTGGAAGGGTACAAGTCCCTTATTAGTGAACATAAAGCATAAAGATAAGCATGGGATCTCCCCCACGAGGCACCTCGTTTTTGATTACCGAGTCATGAGCTCGACTCGATCCCCTCAATGTTAATTATCATTGGGGAAGGTGTCTTGGTCGGGGGCAACCATTGAAGGAATTTCCCCACCAAAGTAGTGCTTAAGCCTATGTCCATTCACCTTGAAATTGGGACCATCATCTTGAGCTAGCTCAATGGTCCCATATGGAAACACTTGTGTAATGGTGAACGGACCCGACCAACGAGATTTCAATTTCCCGGAAAATATCTTAAGACGTGAGTTAAAAAGCAACACTTGATCACCAACGTTAAAAACCCGGTTTTTAATCTTTGAATCATGAAACTTTTTAGTCTTTTCTTTAAAAATTAATGAATTTTCATAAGCATTATCCCTTAATTCATCCAATTCATTCAATTGTATTTTCTGGTGATCTCCCGCGGTCTTCAAGTCAAAATTAGCATGCTTAAGGGCCCAATATGCCTTATGCTCCAATTCAATGGGCAAATGACAATTCTTCCCATAGACTAACTTATAAGGAGTGCAACCGATAGGTGTCTTATAAGCGGTCCTAAAGGCCCATAAAGCGTCATCGAGTTTGTCGGACCATGAAGCACGGTTTTCTCCAATCGACCTTTCTAAAATCCTCTTCAAAGCTCGGTTCGAAACCTCGACTTGCCCACTCGTTTGCGGGTGATAAGCCGTAGAAAGACGATGTGTAACCCCATATTTCTTTAGAACCTTTTCGAATTGGTCATTACAAAAATGGGTTCCACGATCGCTTATAATAGCACGAGGGGTTCCGAACCGAGAGAATAGTTGCTTCAAAAACTTTACTACCACACGAGCATCATTAGTAGGCAAAGCCTTAGCTTCCACCCACTTAGAAAGGTAGTCCACCGCGACGAGGATATATTTGTTGCCATGAGACGATGGGAACGGCCCCATAAAGTCTATTCCCCATATGTCGAAAATCTCACACACTTGAATTATATTTTGCGGCATTTCATCACCTTGAGACGATTTTCCTTGACGTTGGCACGAATCACACGACTTCACAAGTGCGTGTGCATCACGATAGATAGAAGGCCAAAAGAAACCGGCTTCGAACACTTTCTTAGCCGTGAGATTAGCACCGTGGTGACCACCCGTGGGTCCCTCGTGACAAGCTCTAAGGATATTAGAGGCTTCGGCACCAAACACACAACGTCGAACGAGTTGATCCGCACAAATCCGAAAGAGATAAGGGTCGTCCCAAAAATAGAACTTGACGTCACGAAAGAATTTTCGTTTTTGTTGTGTCGTCATACCCTTGATTATGAAATTGCCCGCATGGTAATTTGCAATGTCGGCAAACCATGGGGTGGTGTCTTTAGAATTCACTACACCGAGAGTCTCGAGAGGAAATGTTTCGGTAATTTCCTTGTTCTCGAAAACATCTTTGTGAGGATCTTCTAGACGAGAGAGATGATCGGCCGCTAGATTCTCGGCTCCTTTTTTGTCAAGCACGGTGACATCAAATTCTTGGAGGAGGAGCATCCAACGAAGCAATCTCGGCTTAGCATCTTGCTTAGCTAAGAGATACTTGATAGCCGAATGGTCGGTATACACAATGCTTTTAGTTAAGACGAGATAAGGTCGGAATTTCTCAAAAGCATAGACCACGGCAAGGAATTCCTTTTCCGTTGTGGTGTACTTTAATTGAGCCTCGGTCATCGTCTTACTAGCATAGTGGATAGGACGGAAATGCTTGTCGTAACGTTGCCCTAAGACGGCCCCTATAGCATAATCACTTGCATCGCACATGATTTCAAAGGGTAATTCCCAATTAGGAGCAACAAGAATGGGAGCTTCGGTAAGTTTCCTTTTTAGAGTCTCGAAAGCCTTAACACAATCCTCATTAAAGTTAAAAGGAGCATCCTTCTCGAGAAGGTGTGTCATAGGACGAGAAATCTTCGAAAAGTCCTTGATGAAACGACGATAAAAGCCCGCGTGGCCTAGGAAACTACGAACTCCCTTAACGGTTTTGGGATGAGGTAACTTGGCGATGACGTCTACCTTAGCTTTATCGACCTCAATCCCCGCCTTCGACACCTTATGTCCTAAGACGATTCCTTGTTTACACATGAAATGACATTTCTCCCAATTAAGCACAAGATTGGTTTCTTCACAACGTTTTAACATTTGTTCGAGATTGGATAAACATGACGTGAACGAATTACCAAACACCGAGAAGTCATCCATAAACACTTCCATCGACTTCTCGATCATGTCGTGAAAAATTGCCATCATACACCGTTGAAACGTACCGGGTGCATTACAAAGTCCGAAAGGCATCCTACGATAAGCGAACGTTCCATAAGGACACGTAAACGTAGTCTTCTCTTGATCACGAGGGTCGATAGGAATTTGAAAGTAACCGGAAAAACCATCTAAAAAGCAATAGAATTCATTTCCCGCAAGTCGCTCCAACATTTGATCCATGAAGGGCAAAGGAAAGTGGTCTTTACGAGTGGCGTCATTTAACTTTCGGTAGTCAATACACACCCTCCAACCGGTCACAACACGAGTGGGAATTAACTCGTTGTTTTCATTAGGCACAACGGTCATTCCTCCCTTTTTAGGGACACAATGGATCGGGCTCACCCATGGGCTATCGGATATAGGATAAATCATTCCCGCGTCAAGGAGTTTAAGGACCTCCTTTTTAATGACATCGTGAATTTTGGGATTCACCCTTCTTTGACTTTGAATTGCGGGTTTGTAGTCCTCCTCCATTAAAATTTTGTGAGTACAAAATTTTGGGTCAATACCCTTAATGTCGGAAATTTTCCACGCAATTGCCCCTTTGTGAGCCTTAAGAACTTTCAAGAGCTCGGTTTTTTCATCATTAGCAAGATCTTTTGCAATAATAACCGGCAACTTGTCATCACCTTCCAAGAATGCATATTCAAGGTGAGAAGGAAGATCTTTCAATTCAAGGATAGGCGGTTCCTCGATTGAAGATTTTGGTTCAACACTCATAACTCCCATCGGCGGAAGAAATGGTGGAATAGAAGCATCATCACTAATCAACACCTCATCTTCATTGTCGATTTCATTTGAAGTGAAATCGCCTCCTTGGAATGGAGTGAGATTTGGTGTGGAATTAGCAAGAATCGGATCCAAAATAGTGGGATTGCCACTTGACGAGCTATCGGAAAAACCTAACACTTCTTGTGAAAACTCATCGCAAACCACATCAACGATGTCAATGTGATTGATGGTAGCGATTGCATAAACATGAGAAGGTTTCGAGTTTTGAGTAGCGTTTATAACAAGTTCCTCTTCGTTGAATCTCAAAGTGATAGTCCTCGCATGAACATCGATAAGCGATCTCGAAGTATCTAAAAATGAACGTCCTAAAATTAGAGGAACTTGAGGATCCGCGGGGATGTCGACTACTATAAAATCAACGGGATAGTAGAACTTCCCCACTTTAACGAAAACATCTTCGGCTATCCCACATGCCATAATCGTAGAATGATCGGCCATCTCGATGGACATGTTCGAAGGAATAAGAGCCGGAAGCGAAAGCGATTTCCAAATGGAAAATGGCATCAAATTAATGCTCGCACCAAGATCGGCCAAGGCGAGGCATTCTTTCATATCTTGTATGTCACAAGGAATGAGAAATTTTCCGGGATCACCAACTTTTTCCGGTATGCGGTTAAGATAAATCGAAGAACAATTAGCAAGCTTTGAAAGCTTTTCCTTATCGCTCATCATACTTTTAAAAGTGGAAGCGAAACGAGGCATATATAACAACGCGTCGGCTAAACTCACATCAAAATGAACTTGTTGAAACATTTTTATAAAAAGCTCGATTTGTTGTTTGTTACGTTCTTGCATTTTCTCTTTGTTTCGTCTTGAAGGGTAGGGTAAAGGTGGTGTGGGTTGGTCATTAGGCAACGGCCTTGGAATCTCGGGTTCCATAATTGGTATTGGTGTAACCGTAGGTGTGGTTTGAGCGGTACTTCGTGGGATTGTAATGTGCTCCTTTTCGACCATCACCTCGGGTTCTTTCTCGATTTCCTTCTCCGTAGAAGTACTTGGACGAGAGATTGGTTCCTTGAAAGTTTTACCACTTCGTGTAGTAATAACCTTCATTTCTCCCTTCGGGTTTGCAATGGTATCGCTAGGAAGACCACCCGAAGAAGAGGGCTTACACATGATAGCTTCGAACATCTTAGCCATTCGGTCCTCAAATTTTGATTGCCTAGCATCCGCTTTTAATAACTCTTGCTTAATCTCATGTTGTCCTAATTCCATCTTTTGTTGGTTTTGTTGAAGACGTTGGACATTTCCTTCCATTTTGTTTGCATGAGTTTTAAGTTCATTAGCAAGTTCATTTTTAAGCTCGTTTTTCAACTCGGATCTTAAGCTAATCATCTCACGTTGCATATTATCAAATTTAGCATCATTTGCTTTTGCATAATCTAAAAATTCTCCTTGCAAATTTTTCGTGTGAGCATTTTGAAAACCTTGTGTAGTGTTTTGAAAATCACGGTTTTGGTTTTGATTAGAGATTTGTCCATTCCCACTTTGATAATTCCCTTTGTTGTAATTGCGTGTGTTGCCTTGGTAATTACCTTGGTTGTTGTTTCGATAATTGTTAGCATTTTGGTTTGGTGGAGCTTGATTTTGGCGGGAACCTTGGCCGTTTTGGTTGTAAGTTCCCGTTGCTACATAAGCACTCGAAGTGTTACCATCCGCGGTAATGCACTCGGAAAGATCATGAGCTCCCCCACAAGATAAACAACTCTTAGCAACCGCTTTAACCGAAGCGGAATTGGAAGCTTCTTGAGCCTTCCAATGGGACATTAGATTAGCAAATCTATCAAAAAACCGATTTTCCTCATTAGCTTCATCATGTAAGGCGTTAATGCTACGAGACGATTGTGACGAAGATGACGAACCCATATTGGCAACACTCGGTGTGTTACGAGTGCTATAAACCTTAGATCGATTTTCAATGATTTGTAAAGCCTCATTTGTCGTCTTGCACAAAACATTACCACCCGCGGCGGCATTTAAATAATCTCGTTCATGATCATTAAGCCCATTATAAAATGTATCAATTTGATGCAATTCCGAAAAATCATGGTGAGGACATTCATGTAACATCTCCTTAAATCGTTCCCATGCCATTGAAAAACTTTCATTGTTACGTTGCACAAATCGTGAAATCTCATTTTTTAAGTGTGTTGTTTTCGATGGTGGAAAAAACTTGTTCACAAACTTAGAAACGAGATCGGCCCATGTCAAAATCGAATTTGGCGGTTCTTTCTCGAGCCAAATCTTTGCGGGTCCATCCAACGAATATGGAAACAACATCATCTTAATGGCGTCATGTGGAACATCTTTGAATTTGCTAGTGGCGGTGAGACGGTTGAAATTCCTAATATGGTAATGGGGTTGTCTTTCTCGTGACCTCGAAATTTGTTTGCTTGTAGCATCGACATTAAACCCGTCTTAATTTCGAAATTCTCCGCAAGGATGGCGGGAATAACAATTGCCTCTCCAAAACCCTCGGTGGGTGCTTGTAGCAACTCCATCATAGTACGATTAGCCATGACGACTTCTTGTTCTATAATAGGTTCAACAATTGGAGGTTCTTCAACAATCAACGATCCTTGGCTTGCTTGCTTTTGAAGACGTTTACGAGCTCGTTTAGCTTGATTACGAGTGATCATAAACTTCACGAAGAATGGGAGGTGAGCAAAGAAGATTCTTTTTGGTTGTTTTGTGGATTTTCAATTTTTTTATGTTTTTGATGATATTTAATTTTTTTGGATTTTGGTGTATCTTCGTAGACAACAATCTACAAAATCTCTCCTCGAATCAAACTCTTGATTAAAGAAGCCTCAAAGGAATGAAAACGATCACGTGGAGTGAACGCCTTCGAATGACTTTAGAACTTTGGTGAAAACCAAATTGTTCACGAGGGTTTAATCACAAAGAAAACCAAGCAAATATAGTATACGTATTAATACTTTGGGCGGCAAAACCCTCGATTAGCCTTCAATCTTAAAATACTCACAAGCAAGCGGGGAAACGAGGCGGCGCGAAGCACTTAAGAGCCTTTTTCCTTAGGGTACATTTTATAATACCCGCCTTATACCCACCTTATAGTTCGTATCTTTCAAAATCGAGCTTCACGAAAGTATTTATCTATTTTTGCCTTTTCTTTTTTGTTTGAGATTCGAATACAATAATTAGGAGATCAAATCCCAATTAAGGTTGTGTTTTCACACTTTTGGAGATATTGTATTTTGGTTGTGATACTTAATACAATATATTAATAATATTCACAAAGAAAAACCAAGAAAACCGATAATACGTGTTAAGGGAGTTCCACTTAACACAAATACTATTTATGGATAATATCAAAAACAAAATTTTCCAAATTAAAGCACAACACACCTCCCCGGCAGCGGCGCCAAAATGATAGTTGTAGAAATACGTCTTTTATGAAAAAGAACGTAAATAGGGTAAGCGTGCACGACGATTTAGGAAAACCGTGTGTGAATGACCCTAAAAGTGAGTTCGTTCTCGAGGAGGTATAGGTGTTGTGAATTAACTTGTATGTATTTGAGATTAATATTAAGAAGAATGGGGATGAGAAGATGAAAGACGGTTACGTGAAAATTAAACTACGACGAAAAAGACGTAAAACCGTGAAAAACTACTCAAATTAAAAATTTATTAAAACCAAAAACAAAATATCAAAAAGGCTAAAGACAAGTCTCAAATAATATAAACAAAGACAAAAAATCCAACAAAGATATTTTAAAACCTTTTATTAATTAAATAATTAATTTTAAATGCTAATTAAAGCCCTAAAATTAAATTTAACTAATTCAAATGTCTAAAATATGATTTTATTGAATAATTACTTAACTTATATTATTAGAAGACTAAAAAGTAATTTTCTAAAAATTAAAACCTATTAAAACTATTTTTAAAACTCTAAAAATGATTAAAAATGATTAAAACCTAATTAAACTTAAAATAATTATAAAAATAAATCTAAAAGCTATAAAAATATTCTAAAAATGGAAATAGTCCTAATTAATGATAAAGAACCTAGGAAAAATGAAAAAGAAAGAAAAATAAAATTTTGAAAATTAAATAATAAAATAATATTAAAATATTGCTAAAAATAAAAAGTTTCTAAAATTTGAAATAAAAAATTTCTAAAAATCCTAAATAATATAACTAAGAGAAAAACACTAATTAGAGCTTCTAAACCTTTTTTTATTAATTTTATAAAAATCTTTAAAGTTTATAAAAAAACCTTAAAATATTATAAAATTAAAAATTAAAGTTTATAAAACCAAAATAAGATGTAAACCTCAAGTTATATATTAAAAAGCTAAAAACTATTTTTCCTAAAAATTAAAATTATTTTTGGTATTTTTTATTGATTTATTAAAAAACGTCTAATAATTAAATTCTAATAAATAAACTATTAATGGGAAAATTATAAAAAGTAGCTAGAAAAATCTATAAACTTAATAAGGTCCTAGGAAAAATCAAAATAAGCAAAAAAGATAAGCAAATAAGCTAGAAATATGATAAATAAGCCACGGCTTATTTATAAGCTAACAAAGAAAAAACGGGTTAAAAGATTAACCAATCCAACCTTGGTCAGTAAAAGACCCAAGGGCAGGATGGTTATGTTGTTGGTGTTGTGAACGGGACGTCAGGGGTTCGAGGTGTGAAACCCCCTTTTTACTCTTTTTTATTTTTTTATTTTTTTAAAACTTCACCAATCCAACTAGTGACCTTTTAACAAGCTAAATCCAATTCCACTTTCCTTTTTAGCCAAGATTTAGCCAAGATTATGATCCAAAAACTTGCCAGACTTGATGTTTTTCTGATGAACAATGGAAGTGCACACTTGTGCACTTCTTGATGCCAAGAGGGGCTTGGTTTGAGCTTATTTGGTGGTTACTTTTGGACAATTGGGGCACTCTTGTGCTCCTTTGAGCACAAGAAGTCAGTACAATCAAGGAAATAGCACTTAGCACACCAAAAATCAAAATCCAAGCATTCACAATCCTATGCAAGTCTCTGATGTAAATATTGAAGTCTGGTGGAATTTTAATCTTTAAACTTGCACTCAAGTGACACTTAGAAGCTCAAACTTGGCACACACACTTTCTAACTAACACTTAAGCAGTTTCAAATACCAAAATAAGCTAACACTTAACAGAAAACAAGAATCAAACACCACAGTTCATGAAAAAATCCAACAGAAAGATTATATGCAGGTTTTGTCTACACTTTCCTTCTAAATCACTTAAACAGGCTTCCAAATTGTCTAAACTTGCTAACAACTATCTAACAAACTTAACTCAACCCTAAACAAATTAGCTAACACGTTTTTGAATACAAATCAAAGCAAAGTGCCCTGCTAAAACCTAATGCCAAACACCCTTTTAAATATCTAAATCCAAGATTTTCAACTCAAAACCTTTTCAAAGCTATTCAAAATGGTTCAATGCTATTCTAACATGCATACTAACATCAAAGAGCACAATTCCAGTAACCTTAAACACAATTAAAGCAGCTTAAACACAAAATCAAACCAGGAGCATACAACTTCTAGTTATGAAATTTTTCAAAGGTAAAGGAATATTACCTTAGGTCCCTTACATCCAAGGGACCTAGTGGTTGCTTAACCACCTCCCTACCAGCTGGGGCTGGTGCAGAACACAAATATCAACAAGCCTCCACCTGTTAAAAACAAATCAAAAGAAAAACAGAATAATACAACAATAATATATTAAACTGATTTCTTTCTTCCTTCTTAAATCCTTTCCAAAACTTTTTAAACTTTCTTAAAACGTCTTATTATCACTGAAATCACCAATATCATTAACTATTAACACCAAACCTAGAACAGATTTCTCCAAAATTCTTCAAAATTTCAGAAAACTTAAACACTTTTTGAAACACAAATCACTTAACCAAATAATAAATGGAACTCAGAATCCCTTCACAATTAGACACAAACTTTAACAAATAAAAAAGGAATTATAATTGAATTTTTTTTTCAAAAACCAAACTTTTTATTTCAATTAAAAGGAATTACAAATTATGAAGGAAAACTGGAACAAGGGCTCACCAACAGGCTGGGGCTCCTTTTATAGCACTCTAATGAACATTCTAGGCTGATTTCTAAACCCTAATCACTAAGAAAATCCCAAATATGCCCTCTAAAGCTTCTAGACGTTTTCTGTCCAAATTTGATCTAAACCGTCCATATTTGCGTTGTGAGGAAGCATTTCATCTTGGTGGTTGATATTGGACACGTCATGTGCCTTGGGGACAAAGGAATGATATGATTGGTGGATTGGGGAATTGGGGATTTGGTACACACGCGTGGGATTGGGATTTTTAGGAGTGGGTTGAGTTTGGGTACGTGTGAATTAAACGTGGGAGGGTTTAATTAGTTTTTACCCAAGAAAAAGTGAAGGTGAAACCTGGGCTGTAAAAAAGATGTACAGTACCCATTTTAATCCGAAAATGGGGGAAGGGTGGGTGTTAGGCGCTTTTTTTGTTTTTTGAATGTTTCAGTTAACACTTTTAGTCCCTATCTTTTGAGATTTTTGGCATAACACGTTTTCCAGCCCTAAATTTGAACTTCCTTTGTATTTAACTTTCCCTCTTTGTCACTTTTTGCACAAAACTTTGATAAAAGGTTATCAAGGATTGTTTTTGCCATTTTGTGAAATTTCAAGGACTGATCTTGGACTTTGTTGATCTTCCAAGGTCTTCAATGCATCTTAATCTTCATGAGGGACTATAATTGGCAATTTGAATTTGTTGAGGGACTATTCTTGCCATTTCTTCAAAGTTGAAGGACCTTTTTGCAATTTTGACAAACTTAAGGGACCAAACTTGTAATTATTAATATACAAGGGTTTTAAGTGTCATTTCTTCATTCATTGAGGATCAATCTTGTTTTGTCTTCAAGTCTTCAAGGGTATTTGATGAAAATTCCATGATTAGGGCCCGGTTCATTGTACGGCTTCGTTTCTCGTGTTCGTTTTTCCTTGTATCTTGTGATCTTTTGTCTTTTTCACGATATCCATACCTAAAATACACAAGTAAACAAACACAAGCATATATATGGTATTTTATGACATTTTAATGCATTTAAAGCCCGAAAAGAACGATGAGATCATGTATAAATGCCATCTCATCATACCGCGACATCCACAACAAGAGCTAACAGCCATCACATCCCCATGGCGATTCTACAAGTGGGGAATTGACATAGCAGGTCCTTTTCCTGTTGCTGCCGGAGGCGTTAAGTTCTTGATCGTGGCTATGGACTACTTCACTCGCTGGATAGAAGCTAAGGCGATCGCAACAATCACGGGCAAACAGGTAAAAAAGTTTATTTGGGAAAATATTTTATGCCGTTTTGGTTTGCCAGGGGAGATCATCTCGGATAACGGGAAGCAGTTTGCGGACAATCCGTTCAAAGATTGGTGCGCGGCGTTGAACATCAAACAACATTTCGCATCAGTTAAACACCCACAGACTAATGATCTAGTGGAGCGTGCGAATAGAAGCCAAGGTGAAGGAATAAAGGCGCGCTTAGATGAAAGAAGCGCCAAATGGGTGGACGAACTGCCACATGTCCTATGGGCACATAGGACAATGATCAAAATAGCTAATGGGGACACTCCATTCGCGCTGGCCTATGGAACCGAGGCTGTTATCCCAGTAGAAATTGGGATGCCAACAATCCGCACGGTGGAAGTTAGCGTCGTCACAAACGATGAGCAACTCCGGGTCAATCTAGACTTGTTAGAGGAGAAAAGGGAGATAGTAGCAATCAATGAGGCTAAATCTAAGGAACGTATGAAAGCTTATTACAACTCCAAAGTCAAGGGTGTTTCCTTTCGACCAGGTGATTTTGTCTATCGTGCTAACGAGGCAAGTCGCGCGGAATGGGAAAACTTAGTCCAAAGTGGGAAGGGTCGTATGAGGTCATGGATGCTTTGGGGCTAGGCGCGTACAAGTTGCGTGATATGGATGGCCCCGACTTAGATCGTACATGGAATATTTGCAACCTTAAAAGATGCTAGCTCTGAAAGGCTACGGCCTCCGCATGGACACTTCGCTATAGACAGCTTCAATAAAGATCCATGTATTTTTTGTTTGCATGTTTTCTAGGTGTTAGAAATACGTTTTAACGTATATTAGAAGTATCGGTCACTCCACAATATGATTTATGTTGTAATAGCTCGTAGTTAGTAATTAGTCATTAGTTACTTATTAACTTAAGTAAGAACCGGTCCATGGGCTTGTCATGGACCGGCCCAAGCCCAATGTTAGGCTTGGAATATAAATACCCATTTCCACTAAGGAAAGGGGTTGGTTGTTGTTCATTTTTTCATTTCATAGTAATAAAATCATACACACTTTCTCTCTCTAGTTTCTCTCACTAGAAAACATCAACCCACTTCATAGATTCATAGGTTATCAATATTCTACATTTGGTATCAAGAGCTATGGGGTGATTTAAGGTAAGGATTGTGTTGCTTTTTTAGTTTTTTGAATCAATTAGTGATCTTTAGAAAAAATCAATCTTGAATCTTGTTGTTTTTGGTGTTTTTGTTATTGGGATTGATTGATAAGGATTGGGTTTAGCTTATTTTGGTAAAAATCATAAAACTTTTTGTGGTTTTGGATCAAAAATCGGGGTTAAAAGCTTCTTTTTAAGTCTCGGAAACAATTTTTTCCAGATCTTTCCGAATATAGGGAAATTTTTCAGTATAGAAGGTTTATTCCGAATAGGGATTCCGAATAGGAGAATATTCAGAATAGAAAAAGTTTCCGCATAGACTTTCCGAATAGAAGAAATCTTTCCGAACAGCAGTTTTTCCGAATAGCAGAAATCTTTCCGCATAGCCAAAAACTTTCCGAATAGCCTATATCTTTCCGAATAGCCAGATTTTTCCGAATAGCCAAAATATTTCCGCATAGGAGAAATATTCCGAATATCTTTCCGAATTGCCCATCATTCCGAATAGGAGATTTTTCCGAATAAGCCAAATTGCCAGATATTCCGAATTGAAGAAATATTCCGAATAGGAGGTTTTTCCGCATAAGGGTTATTCAGCATAGAGTTTATTCCGAATAGGGTATTTTCAGCATAGGATTATTCCGAATTGGTGTTATTCCGAATAGGGCTTATTTTAATTTTGGGTTATTCCGTATAAGCAAGTTCAAGGGGTATTTGAGTTTTTTCGACGATCTTTAGTGGATTTAATCTTGAGTTCAACCAACACAACACAAATTCTCAACCTTTCTTCACTGCTCGATCAACCGATAATCTTTGAGTCTGTTAAGTGATCACAATGAATCCAAGTTCATTAATGCCTCAGATGACATCTCTTACGGATATCTCGATCATAACGGGGACTGATAGTCGTCCACCGATGCTTATTAAAGAGGTGTTTGAGGCATGGCAAGGTCGAATGATGCAATATCTAAAGGGGAAACCGACATACGGAAGGCTTATGGTCAAATCGATTTTGAATGGTCCACTCGACTATGGTACCATTGTGGTTGACGACGTGACTAGACCACGAGAATTTGAAGAACTCACTCCAGCTCAACAACTTGTTGCAGATGCAGATGAAAAAGCTCTTCAAACAATTCTCCAAGCTCTTCCCCATGACATCTATAGGATGGTGAGTCAGTATACGGTGGCAAAGGATCTATGGGAACATCTTAAGGTGTTGCTACAAGGAACGTCTCTCACCAAACAGGAAAGGGAATGTCAGTTGTATGACCTGTTTGATAGATTCACCTACAACCCAGGGGAAATGCTTCACGATTATTACTTCAGATTCACCACACTCATGAATGATCTGAATGTATACAATCTTGTGATTGCACCATTCCAGGTTAACACCAAATTCTTGAATACTCTACCTCAAGCTGAATGGGGTGAGTACATAACCGATGTCAAGTTAACCAGGGATCTGCATAAGTGCAATTTGGATCAAATATATGCCTTCCTTCAGCAGCATGAGAAGCATGTGATTATGCACCGTTCTCCTCGTGGTATGTACCCAGATTCCTTAGCTTTGATGGCGAATCAACCAAGTTTGTCACACAACAACACACCTTATATCTTGGGACATCAAGCCTATCATCAATCACCTTACATGACACCAGCCTTTCCCCAATACTCGATTCTACCACAACCACCCACCTCACATCAGCAACAATATCGGTTCAATGCACCTTCACCACAGTATGCTTCACAACTTCATCCAGCAAATGTTGCACCTTATGCTCAGCCTTCATATTCTTCTTATCAAGAGAATGCAGCATATCCAACAAGCTACCCTGATCAAATGAGTATTCCTTCTACTGATTATGCAGCTCATCCAGATCAAGCACTGTATTGTGATGATGAGGAAGTCCCCGTTCCTGTATTCCAACAAGGAGCTGACCCAGTTGAAGTGCTAACTACTATGTCTGCTTATCTCACAAGAACTTTAAGCAAACGAGGATACAGAGGATCAGCTCCTACCAACAATCAGTTGAGGAATTCATCCAATTCTCGCCAACAAGCTACAATTGAGAATGGCAGGGTAATGGTTCAGCCAATTCAACCATATCAGGGGAGACCTTCCACATCAACCAATGTTCGCACCGTCAATCCTGCTCCTGCTCCAATGGCCAACAATCCTCCACGGGCTAATACAGGCAAGTTGAGAATGATTACATGCTACAACTGCAAGGAAGAGGGTCATATGTCCAGGGATTGTAAGAAACCCAAGAGGAGAAGGGATGGACAGTGGTTTGCAGAAAAGATCTATCTGGTAAATGCTCAGGCGCAGGGAAGGGAACTTGATGAAGAGGAGCTTGCATTTCTTGCTGACCCAGGGATTGCTGAACAAGACGTTGTCACTACGCAGAATGCAGCTTACCAAGCCGATGATCTTGATGCGTATGACTCCGACTGTGATGACTTTCAAACTGCAAAGGCTGCTCTTATGGCAACTATCTCCAGCTTAGGGCCAGATAAGAGATCTGAGGTACTTATTAATAACACCGATAATGCCACTGATGCTAGTATTCAACCACATCAAGTTGTGCAAGAGAGTGCTGATTCGAATGAATCTTCGGTGGTGAGTCTTTCAAATGAGGAAACAAACAATGATAGCAATATCAATGTGAGTCCCCAGACTTTGAGTGAATCACAACCGGGACCCATTTCGCATACGCCTACTCCTGCTCAACAAGATTTGGTCATGGTTCCTGCTACATTACTTAGCCAAATGAATGCTGCACTCTTAGAAACCTTAGCTAAGAATAAGAATTTGTCTGATGAGCTTGCCTTAAGCAATGAGAAAGTACAAACTTTGGAATTAGTGCCTTCGTCTAGTGTTCTCACAAATCTCGAATATGATCATTTTAGAAACAAACAAATGGGTCACTTACAAGAGATCGAAAACTTAAGAGCAAATCTGTCTAATGAACTTAAAGAAAAGGAGTTAGTGGTCACTAATTTTCAAAAACTTCAAACTGATTTTGAATTACTCGAATCTAAGAAGAATGAAATGGAGATTAATGCCACTAATAAGATTAGAAGTCTAGATTACTTGCTTTTAAGACAATACGCTGCTTCGCAACTAGTTCACTTATTTGATGCTTCATTTAGAGAATTTAACTTATCACGTCAAAAAGGCCTTCCCCCTAATCCACGGTATGCAAAACAAGCTTTAAGACATAGTCCTAGACTTTATAATGCAACTCAATTAGGATTGGCTTTAGACCCGATTGTTTTTCCCGATGATCGAACAAGTAAGGATCTAGTTGATGAGGATCGGTCATACAATTCTGCAAAATATCCCGATTGTGATTATTTTAAAATGAATAAGGAGCTTGCAAAAACTGATTTTAGAGTTCGCTTCCATATGGATAAAGATCTCATCACAGCACCAACCTACATGATAGAGGAAGAAAGCCCTAGTACATTTCCTACACCTGTCAACATGGAAGGTCCTAAGGAAATTCCAAAGAATCTTCCACCTGTTAGCACTGTATGGTTAAACTTGAAAGAGATTAACCGATACTTTACTAACTTTGACAAGGTCATTTTGGAATGTACGACTTCAAATGGCTTAAACGCCGGAGAATGGGCTTTCGAACACATGAACGAGGTGTTTAAAACTAAGATCAATCCGTTTGTCGAAAGTCTAAAAGGAAGTTTTGCATCTCTTAAGGAAAATCTTCAGTTTGAAATTGGTGAAGTTCAAAAAGTGTTTTATGAAATGGACACCGCTTACGAACTGCAACTAATTGAAAAAGAAAAGATTTTAACCGAATATGACCGATTCTTGTCCGAAGTAATCTCGTGTGATGTGCTTACTACTGTAAATGTTAATTATTCGAATGAGCTTACATCCGCTATGATGAATTGTGATGCTGTGCATATTTGTGATGATGTTTGTGATCTTTCTGTAAATGTTGCTGAAACTGTAAATGAGGTAGATAATCATTCTTGTCACGAATCTAACGCTGAGTTTTTAAAGCTACAAGATTCCTACAATTTACTTTCACAACGCTTTAATCAACTAGAACAACATTGTATATCTTTAGAATTAAAACAACAAACTCAAAATGAGAATCTTTTGATATCAAATGTTTGTGAAAACGGTGTTGAGACTAGTGACAAGATGATTGCAATTGTTAAGACATTAGAGGAAGAAATCATGAGATTGAAGAGAGAGGTATCATCAAAGGAAACATTAAAAATGGAACTAGAGGCTGCAAAGTCTAAAAACCAGGTCTTAGAAATTAGACTATCAACTGTTCTAGGGGAGATGGATCGGACAAGGCAGGGACTATCCGCTCTTTATGGTTCACTAGAAGAACGCTTCGCTTTTAATGCGGCACAGCAACAATATTATGTTGAACAACTGAACCAAAGGTGCGAGGAAATCTCTGACCTGAACATCCTGCTCATAAACAAAAATATGGTTTTGGCTGAGTTAAAGGAGACACTTCTTCTCACCCGACAAGAAGTTGTTGATAACTTAGCTACCGACTCTGCACCGTCCACTAGTGCTCCAACAACCAAGTCAGTAGTGCTTTATAAGAATCCGCTTCATAAGAGAAACCAGGTTACCTATGATGATTATATGAGGAATGCCATTAAGCATGTCGATCTTCTTAGGGATATTTTAGACGATCTTTATGCCTTAGATCCCTCAAGTAGCGACTATTATTCGGCTCATGAATATGTTAAGCGAGTTCAATATTGCTTGGCTTATTTGCAATACATAGGTACACCAGGTTCTGCACTACTTAACAATAGGCCCATTGCTGTCACTCCATTTAATAAGACTCCAGGAGCGAAACCGTCATTGGCACAATCAAGTAAGACACCTTTAAAATCTGTTGCTAATGTTCCCACTTTGCCTTCTACAGGATTAAAAGCGACTACTAAGGCTAAAGGATCGCCACTCAAGAAAGCTAAGATCAAGCCCTCCACTAGTAGTGCCACAAAGAAGAAAGTAGAAGTCCACAATAGGAATGCTAGTTCAGTTTTAAATAAAACGAATCATGTTAAGACTAAAAGCTCTGCGCCTGTGCAGCAGCCTAAACCATTCGTGAATTCTGATTTAAATTGTTGGAATTGTAATGAATGTATGTTTTCCCAGCGTCATGATTTGTGTCTGATTGATCACGTTAATGAAATGAATGCTATTAAGAATGGTCTTGAATGGAAGCCAACGGGTAGAACTCGTGCCCAAGTTGGCTGGCAATGGCGTCCCACTGGTAGGACCTTTACACTAGATGGTAAAATGTGCCCTTTAACTAGGAATGCATCCATTGAGGTTAGGTCTGAGCGTCCTTTAGTTAGGAACACTCGCACTCAAGTATGGAAACAGCGTCCTTTAATTAGGTCAGCCCCCACTATAGTGCCTATCAGTGTAGAAATACCTCAGGATTTAAGCCAACTAGAATCTACACCACCAATTAAGAAGAAGAAGGCTAGGAAGTCTAAGAAACCTAGAGTTAGCAAATCTAAGATTATTAAATCTGTACCTGCTAATAACAAGGAACACTCAGATTCCGATACCTCTACATTGTCTTTGTGTGGTGATATTTTCAGGTGGTCCAAATCATCCTGTGGTATTTGGACTCCGGTTGTTCAAAACATATGACCGGAAATCGCTCGATGCTCCGAAATTTTGTCAGCAAGTTTCTTGGTACGGTTAAATTTGGGAATGATCATATAGCAAAGATTATGGGGTATGGTGAATATCAGATTGGAAAGTGACGATTTCTAGGGTATACTATGTAGAAGGTCTTGGTCATAACTTATTCTCAGTAGGACAGTTTTGTGATTCCAACCTTGAGGTTGCTTTTCGACAACACACTTGTTTCATCCGCAACTTGGAAGGAAAAGATTTGTTGAAGGGATCTCGTTGTGCAAATCTATATACCTTGTCCTTACAAGACATGATGGCCGCTTCTCCAGTATGTCTTCTCTCTAAGGCATCTAAGACCAAGTCATGGTTATGGCATCGCAGATTATCTCATCTTAATTTTGATGCTATTAATCATTTGGCTAAAAACGAGTTAGTTCGTGGTCTTCCAAAGCTTAAATTTCACAAGGACCATTTATGTTCCGCGTGTTCAAGGGGGAAGAGCACCAAGAAATCTTACAAACCCAAAGCTGAAGACACTAATCAAGAAAAACTTCATCTTTTGCATATGGATCTTTGTGGGCCGATGAGAACTGAAAGTGTGAGCGGTAAGAAATTCATTCTGGTAATTGTGGATGATTTCTCAAGGTTTACATGGGTTAGATTTCTACGTACAAAGGATGAAGCTCCGAAGGCTATCATTACTTTTCTGAAATTCATTCAGGTACGTTTGAATACCACTGTCCGCCGTATTCGTACAGACAATGGTACAGAGTTCGTCAACCAGACTCTTCGTGATTATTATGAAGGAGTTGGTATATCACATGAAACATCCGCTGCACGCACTCCACAACAAAACGGTGTCGTTGAAAGACGGAATCGTACACTTATGGAAGCTGCTAGGACCATGCTTATTTATGCGAACGCTCCATTGTTCTTGTGGGCAGAGGCTATTTCTACTGCATGTTTCACCCAAAACCGTTCTATCATTCGGAAACGCCATGGAAAAACACCTTATGAGCTTCTACATGACCGCAAACCCGATGTTTCATTTTTCCATGTGTTTGGTGCTCTGTGTTATCCAAACATCAATACTGAGAACTTGGGTAAGCTTCAACCGAAAGCCGATATAGGTATTTTCATTGGTTACTCACCGTCCAAAAGAGCATACCGAATCTATAACCGTCGTCTTGGCAAGATTGTAGAAACTATGGACGCAGATTTCGATGAGCTGACAGCGATGGCTTCTGAGCAACACAGCTCTGAACCCGCGCTTCATGAGATGGGAACCGGTGCTATCAGTTCCGGATTAATTCCCAACAATCCTACTTCTACATCATTTTTACCACCATCAAGGCCCGAGTGGGATAAACTGTTTCAACCGTTGTTTGATGAATTCTTCGATCCCCCGACTGATGAAGTTCCAGCACCTGTAGTAATTGCTCCAATACCTGAAGTGGTTGCTCAAGTTAATGAACCTTTATCTAATGCATCTACAATTCACATTGAACCGGATGCACCTTCACCAAGTGATTCTCAAACTACACCTGAATCATCACCCCTACTTGTGCCTAATGATGTGGAAGAGGATTCTACTGATCACGACTTGGAATATGCTCACTTGCAAGAGCTTCCTTTCTTTGGTGTAGCGATCCCTGAAAACCCTTCAGCCGCGTCTACCTCAGAAGAAGCTCCATCTATTGTTCACTCTAGACCACCTAGGATTGAAAACCATAGCACTAAATGGACAAAAGATCACCCAATTAGGAATGTTATTGGAGATCTAGATCGACCCGTCTCTACACGCCATCAATTACAAGAGAGTGCACTTTATTGCTACTTTGATGCATTTCTCTCTTAAGTTGAACCTAAAAATTGGCAGCAAGCTATGACCCAATCATCTTGGATTGAAGCTATGCAGGAGGAACTAAATGAATTCCAACGACTTGAAGTATGGGAATTGGTTCCTCGCCCTGACAAGGTGAACATCCTTACTTTGTTATGGGTTTATAAGGTTAAACTTGATGAGATGGGTGCGGTATTGAAGAATAAGGCTAGATTGGTCGCTAGAGGATATAAACAAGCCTTGGGTATAGACTTTGAAGAATCTTTTGCTCCTGTGGCTAGATTGGAGGCGATTAGACTATTCCTTGCGTTTGCTGCTCATATGAACATGATCGTCTATCAAATGGATGTGAAGACGGCATTTTTGAACGGTGAACTAAGGGAAGAAGTTTATGTTAGTCAACCGGATGGGTTCGTCAGTACGGAGTCTCCTAATCATGTGTACAAGCTTAAGAAGGCTCTCTATGGGTTGAAACAAGCTCCACGCGCGTGGTATGATCTCCTGTCAACATATCTCATGTCGGAAGGCTTCTCCAAAGGCAAAGTGGACCCCACTCTATTCACTCTCAAGGAAGGCAATGAATGATTCTGGTACAAATTTATGTTGATGATATAATTTTTGCTGCCACTAACATAGAATTGTCAACCCGATTTGAGAAGATAATGTCCACACGCTTTCAGATGTCGATGATGGGAAAATTTTCATTTTTCTTAGGATTACAGATTTCTCAGAATCCCAGAGGCATCTTTATTAATCAATCCAAATATGCTCTAGAATCACTTAAGAAATATAACTTTGAAAATTGTGACCCCGTGGACACTCCAATGGTGGAGAAATCCAAGTTAGATGAAGATAGGAATGGGACTATTGTCGATCCAAAACTTTACCGTGGGATGATCGGCACCCTTCTATATCTGACTGCTAGCAGGCCTGATTTGCAATTTGCTGTATGCATGTGTGCCCGGTATCAGGCTCGGCCTACCGAAAAGCACCTACATGTAGTTAAAAGGATCTTTCGGTATCTAAAAGGAACACTTCATCGTGGTCTATGGTATCCGAAAGATTCCTCGATTGCTTTAATATCATACGCAGATGCCGATCATGCTGGATGTCAAGACACGAGGCGTAGCACTTCTGGATCTGTGCAACTCCTTGGAGATAGATTGATCAGTTTGTCTTCTAAAAGGCAGAAAAGCGCTGCAATATCAAGCACGGAGGCTGAATACATCGCCATGTCCGGTTGTTGTGCTCAAGTCCTTTGGATGAGATCACAATTAACTGACTACGGTCTGGGATTCAACAAAATCCCGATGTATTGTGACAACAAGAGCGCCATTGCCCTTTGCTGCAACTATGTTCAACACTCCCGGGCCAAGCACATAGACATTCGCTACCATTTCATTAAGGAGCAGGTGGAGAACGGAGTGATCGAGCTGTATTTTGTCACTACTGAGTACCAGCTGGCGGATATGTTCACCAAAGCATTAGATCGAGGACGAATTGAGTTTTTAATCGACAAGCTTGGCATGAAATCATTTACTCCAGCGACTCTCAAAGAGTTGGCAGAAGAATCAGCTGAATAGTCGTGGTAAACTATTCAGAGTATCCTTTGGTTGTGATCATGTATATTATCGTAAATATATAAAACACAAAAAGAAAATACAAAAATATAAAACCAAGAAAATCCATAAAAAATATAAAACCTAGAAAAACCATAAAAATTATAAAATCAAGAAAAACCAAAAAGATTTTTCGTTTAAATCGGGCATGTCTTTTAGTACGGTAATATTTACGGCCTTAGAAATGTCGATCAATATTGACACGGTGCCATAAATAGAGTCCGTATAAAAGTTGTACATTTTTAAAACATGCCCACTATGGCTTGTAGTTATTTCTGACTGCAACCCGGTTTTCATATTAAAGTCACGTATTTCCTTGGAAAACGTTGGCTCAGAACGGGAATTAATTTTCTCGGGCGTGATTTACAAGCCAAATCATGCAAAGGGATCAAGTTTACTTTACAACTTGGTCTAACACGAATTTGTGTACGTCTCAGTGCATTAATTTGTTAAAATAAGAGAAATCTTATTGACACCACGAATCAAACTTTTTCAAGATATCAATTGGGAAATGTTTTTCATCATCATGTGCCTCGTTAAACAATGACTACAGCTCTTTAAATAGAAAACGGGTCATCGTTTAAGGGGGAGAAAATGTTTCATCATCTTTCACATCAAAAAGATCTTCAAACGTTTTCAAGGAAACTCACAAAGCTTATTAGTTAATGGTTGGATTGCTTTGGCATTTGTATTGTTGTTGCTTATAAGTTTGTCGTGGATAGTTTTGTGCTTGTGATAAGTTAAGTTAATCACTAAGGCTCGGATAGTTAACATAAGATAGGGTCAAAATGGCTAGTATCAAAACTTGGTAACCAAAAGAATGATTGAATGAAGCAAAAAGAAAAATTGAGGGGGCAAAGTTGACAACATGTCTAATTTATGGAAAAATTTGACCTAGTCAAAATTTACCCCCCCCCCCCCCCCGTCTTTTCTTTCCTATCACTGTTCTTGTTTATCTTTGCCGCCATTAACATCCAAACACACAAGTCAAACACACGAAAATCAATCAATCATCTCAAAATCATTCACTTTCTCAGATCAAGATCTTCTAAAAAGGTATTAAATCGGCTTAATATTTCATGAAAAACAATTCAATTAACTCTTTTTAATTGCAAATCACTCGAATGAAATTACTGCTTAATTAGGGTTTTATTAAATTGAGGTTTTACCTGGGGATGATTCGGAATAGGTTTAATTGCACTACTTTGGCCTTTAGATCACCTGAATCAAACAATTGCATGCCTAATTAGAAAAAATATAAGTGTTGAAAAATGTTCCGAATAGGAGTTTTTTGTTCCGAATAGGATTTCATTCCGAATAGGGCAAATGTTCCGAATAGAAAAATTGAGGGGGCAAAGTTGACAACATGTCTAATTTATGGAAAAATTTGACCTAGTCAAAATTTACCCCCCCGTCTTTTCTTTCATATCACTGTTCTTGTTTATCTTTGCCGCCATTAACATCCAAACACACAAGTCAAACACACGAAAATCAATCAATCATCTCAAAATCATTCACTTTCTCAGATCAAGATCTTCTAAAAAGGTATTAAATCGGCTTAATATTTCATGAAAAACAATTCAATTAACTCTTTTTAATTGCAAATCACTCGAATGAAATTACTGCTTAATTAGGGTTTTATTAAATTGAGGTTTTACCTGGGGATGATTCGGAATAGGTTTAATTGCACTACTTTGGCCTTTAGATCACCTGAATCAAACGATTGCATGCCTAATTAGAAAAAATATAAGTGTTGAAAAATGTTCCGAATAGGAGTTTTTTGTTCCGAATAGGATTTCATTCCGAATAGGGCAAATGTTCCGAATAGGGCAAATGTTCCGAATAGGGCAAATGTTCCGAATAGGGCAAAAGTTCCGAATAGGGCAAATGTTCCGAATAGGGCAAATGTTCCGAATAGGGCAAATGTTCCGAATAGGGCAAAAGTTCCGAATAGGGCAAATGTTCCGAATAGGGCAAATGTTCCGAATAGGGCAAATGTTCCGAATAGGGCAAATGTTCCGAATAGGGCAAATGTTCCGAATAGGGCAAATGTTCCGAATAGGGCAAATGTTCCGAATAGGGCAAATGTTCCGAATAGGGCAAATGTTCCGCATAGGGCAAATGTTCCGAATAGGAATTTATTCCGCATAGGACTTATATTCAGTATAGACCTATTATTCCGAATTGTGTGATTATTCCGAATAGAAGATGTTTGAATGGTTTCAAAGCTTAAGGGATTATGTCATATGTACAATGCTTAGGTTTAAAGTCATAATGATATTCATACTTGTTTGTATCAACATTTGTGTTTTATCTTAAGCAGAGACGATGACTAACCCTACCGTACAACAACTACAAGACAACAGAGCCGCCGCCATTGCTGAAGCCAAGACTCTAAAGTTTATTCCAAACAACTTCCGCTTGAAGGAGGTATCTCACTCTACCCATAATGGCTTTAAGGTAGGTACAGCCATGCTTGATAAATCTCATTTCAAGCATGCGCTAAGGAGAAGTGCTTCGGTGCCCTATGAATATCTTTACGAGTTCTGGGCTACCAAAGAGAGGACGTCGAACAAGATCATTTTTTCCTTGGACAACAAGCAGCAGACGCTTACTGTGTCAGACTTCAGAAAGATCTTTGGCTTTCGACCGATACTCAAAGGTCTACCATCATACTCACCCAACCCAACCAAGGACCAGATCATGGAGATGTTCACCGCCATTGGATGTCTTGACATACGAACCCCGTCTGAGTTTACTACTGCCAAAGTTGGTCAACCATGGAAAGCTATTTTTGGGATTCTAAGCCGATGTTTAACACCCAAAACAACTGGGTATGATGCTGTTCGTCCACCAATCATCAAGATGTTTTATGGTATGTTTAAAGGTATGGGTATTGATTATGCATCACTGCTGTGGGAGGAGTTCACTTTTCAACTCTTCACTAACACAAAGGGTAAAGTTAAAACTTACCAGTACCCTAGGTTTATTAAGTTGATCATACATTACTTTATGGAAAACGATGCATCCATTAACAAGCGTGCAGGTAGTCGTCACCACATGATAGATGATGATGATTTGGTAGACTTAAGGCAGGAGACTCATTCGAATACGGTTATTCCTGGTCCCATTCCCAGTCATCTTCTGACCGATGAGATTATTGCATCTGATGATTACAAGAACTTGCTAACAGAAATTGAGAATCAACGCGCAAGTAAGAGCAAAGGTAAACGGAAGCAAGCAGATTTACCTGAATCCAAAGCCAAAAAGAAGAAGACAGAGGGTAAGAAGGGAAAGGGTAAGGCTGATGAGATGCGTTTACGTGACGAAGAAGGCATTGTTGATCCTACTCTTGATAAAACTGAGAAACAAATGATGAAGATAGCCATTAAACGGAGTAGGAAAGATACTGGTGGTAGTGGTTCAGGTGCAAGGGTAGATATCGAGGATGAGTACGTGGAACCAGATGACGTTGATGAGTTTGGGTCCCCTGAACATTACTCCACTTCGAAGGAGCCATCAATCCCTGTTTCAGCTGGTATTGAAAAAGAGTCTACTCCACCCTTGGTAACTCAACTTCAACCAACTCAACCCTTACCAACCAAACCGGTTTCAACACCATTTCCTCCACCACCAATAAAGCCCATCCTTAGTACCGCAGTTACAACCGAGCCTATTCCCTCAACCCAGAGCAGCTCTGCAACATCTGCAATGGCAGCAATAGTGATGGCCGAGATGTTGGATAAACATGTGGATAATCACAAGAGAGAAATGGATGAACTTCGCCAAGAGCTAAATAGAAGAACTCAAAGTGAAGAAGCATCAAGGAAAGCTCAAGAAGATTTGATTGCTAAGTTCGCTGCTGATATGGAATTTACACGTAAAGCTCATGCAGAAGAACTTGCTCAGGTTAAAAAGGCTGAAGCTGATAGGCATCAAGCACGAATTACGAGACTTAAAGCTATTAAGGATGACTTTAAAGAGCAAAAAGAAGCTCTTGAAGCTACTATTGAGCAGAGAGTAAAAGACTCCATTGAATCTCTAATGCCTAAACTGCGTGATGATTTGAAGACGCTTGCTGCTGACAACTTAATGATCAAATCATCCAATCCTTCAGAAGCCGCCTACAAGATCGCTTATGACTTGACGTATTTTGAACTTAAGAAGATCCTCAAAGCTCGAATGAAGGAACTTGGTTCGTTTGATAAATCGAGGAATCAACGGGCTCTCTTCAAATCCCTGAATGACGCTATCATGGAGGATGATAGGTTGTTCAAGACGTTTGGAAGTGTGGTACCCTACCACATTCTCCCTGAAGAAGAAAGGGAAGAGAGCGACGAAGAAGAGGGTACTGGTGGAGAGGAGGAAGAAGAAGAAGAAGAAGATAAGAATGAGGATGATGATGAGGATGATGAGGATGAGAATAATGATGATGATGAGGATGATAATGATAAGGATGATGATAATGATGATGAAGATGATGATCATGATGAGGATGAGGATGAGGATGATGATGATGAGGATGAGGATGATGATGATAATGATGGTAATGATGGTGGTGATGGTCACCAGGAGAGTGTTAAGGGGAGCAATGCGGATAAAGGTGAACAGCCTGCGAAAGGGGATAAGGGTGCCAGCTCAAAGAAACCTGTTAAGACGGGCACCAAATCCAAGAAGGATGCAGCACCAAAGGAAAAGTCTACATCCACGGAATCCAGACGATCGAAGTGGCGCCATGATGTGAATGCCACTACAGGGTCATCTATTCCTGGTACATTTATCCATGCATCAATACCTGTTACCACTAACCCCGTTAGTTCTATTGTTGTTGCCCCTGTGATTGCAGAATCGGTAACCGAACCTGAAGCTGCACAACATTCACCCGTCCATGACACTGCTGAAATGCCTGAATCAGAACAAGCAGATGTTCACGTCTCCACTCCTCAGCAACAAAACCCACAATCTACTATTCCTGAACCAAGCACAAGGAACTGGGAGGACACGTTGGAGATCGACGAGACTGCTCCACCACAGGCTTGGATTACGGCAGCGGCGCAGTATGATCCGATCACCGACGCCGACAAAGATGTCTTGTATCTTCGTATCCGAAGTCCGATTGACTTATGTGCATTACTTGCTCATGAGTATAAGACTTCGGTTACTCCATCTTTGGTGAAGAAGGTACTGAAGGATAAAAGACTTCGCGCCAAAACCCGGTTGACCCAAATGGAGTTCGAATATTATGCCGAGGAGATCCTGAAGGCTCTGAATACCGTTCAACGGCCAGGTCTTCATGAATCAGAAAGAGCTCCACCTCCAATGGACCCTAATCAAGATAATCAGATTGCTCTCGACTTCTTCGTCACCAATGATCTGGTGTATCTACTGAAGGGGTCATCAAAGTACGCAACCTCCCTGACCTTGCTGAAAGCTGCCAACTGGGGGACAATACCCTTTATCGAGGAAAAGGTAAACCGACTCTGGGTCCCTAAGTTAAATCGTAATTATGATATGTATGCTGTCATAGGTGCATCTCATTGGGACGAACGAGTCCGAAGGGCGTACAGGGGTTGCTGCTTGGTCAATTCTGGAAGCAATGTTAGATCCGACATCCGCATCTCCAGCATTTTAGGGATGAAAACTGAAGCCAAGAATGGCTATTATCATGTGACGGAGATTCGTTTGAAAAGGGAGGATGACAGGGAATACAAAATCCAGCAGGGAGATTTTTCCATCATTCGCCTTGAGGATATCGAAGATATGCTGCTTCTGATGACCAGAGATCAACTCACACATATTCCTCGTGAAGACCTCATTGCTTTGAATACAGCACTTCGTATGTTCACACGAAGCGTTGTGATCAAGACACGAGTTGAAGATCTTCAGTTGGGAGTCGAAAGCTATCAGAGGAAGCTCAACCTAACTCGTCCAGTGAATAAAGTGCTACCTCAACATGTAGAAAGATGTCCCTATACCGGCATTTCAGTCCCAAATTACGGCATCTTCTACTTGAACAGTCGAGGTTTAATGAAGTTTATGAGGGTGGGTGAGCTCCATAAGTATAGTGATGGGACTCTTCTACAAGTCAGAGGAAAGTTGGAGCATCTGAACTCGGGTGGGACGTTGCCAGAAATGACGGAGGATTGGCATCCAGGTTACCGGCAGATGGCGAAGTATGTCATCAAGAAGATCGATCAGAAGCTCCGTGAACGTAGATTGATGAGGAGCTTGGAAAGATTTGTGGGTGGTAGACCATATGGAGTGCACTACAGGACACTGCAACGATCCATCTAATGGGTCGTACATTTCAGGTCACTCTATTTTGGTACTATTTGTGAATATGTATATTTGTGAATAATGTGCTTTAATGGCTTGTTGTAGTGTTAAGGTATGATAATTTTTCAAGAATTTCTCACGAGATTCTAAATCTTTCAAAATATATCATACTAAAGCACTACAACTATCCCTTATTAATTTAAAGGGGAGCAATAACTTGTTCTATGGCCAAAATCGATTTCATTTTTACCCAAAGACCGGTTAATCCATTCAATATCCCAAATATTAATGGTTAACATTTTGGATAAGGGGAGAAAATGGGATTAAGGAGATTTAAATGATACTTGGCTAAAAGATGAAAAAAAAAAGACTTAACGATATTCCAACTTAATATGCGCTAAGCACGTGTTAAGGGGGAGCGTTTTTGATGAACAAAACACCTAAGGTACAAAACTTTTGATTTTAATATCACAAGTACCTTATGTGATTTTCAATGATTTTTCATGGTGGCAATTCCTTCCAAAACACGCTTAATTCACGACGAATGTGGTGACAAAAGGGTGGTAGGAATAGGTTTAGTCCAATGATTCATCAGAGCCGATGGAATCTTCCCAAGGACAATTCCCTAGATAGAATTAGAAGTCCTAGGAAAGATGGAGAAAGAATGTGAACGTAGATGAATGCCGACCAAGTACTTAAGCTAGCACTGGAACAATCACAACAAGGTGCTAGTGATGACGTATTGGTAAGCATTGAAGGGGTTGAAGAATGAAAAAGAAATGTAAAGATAAAGGGTGTAAAGAAAGAAGCCCTCCTTACAACTTTAGGCAGAAACCGGGTCAATACATATGCTATTGAGGTCATTTTTGCTAATGATTCTCGGTATTGAAGAAAGACATCATGGACCCAGTGATGCAATGCACAACCCTTCCCAGCTAACTCAAATATCTCTCAAAAGGTATTTGTTTTAATCACACAGAGATCAACACGTTATCTATTGGTTTATTCACTCCGAATAGACTGGTATTGAAAAGGTGGCACTCCTCTCCAGCCATCGCTCACTAAATCAAAACGCACAATCGAGTCTAGAGCCAAGAGATCATCAAAAGTCTCGTTAGGACACTTTTCATTTATTCCTTGCTTTCTCACACACTGTGAAAAGTAAGAGATTTTCATGAGTCCTACGCAATATTCCTGTAATATTGCCAGAACATCCGAGTAATACGCAAGTATTACAATGAAGATGGAAATCCTGCTTGAGCCAACATCAAACAAGCTCATGGTAGGTTACACGTGCGGTTCTTTTAGAACCAGTCTTGTGAAAAACTGGAAGGTAACAGTGGTTTAATTCTTAATTGAACTTAAACTCGTTCCAGGCCTCTTCGCATTATCATATGATCTTGCCAGAACACTCAGAGTGACTCTTTATTGACCACAGTGACGAGTGGAAATCCTTCTAGTGTCAACATCAAACAGCACTTGGTAGGTGACGTGCAAGATTCTTTATGAATTGAGCTCGTGACAACTGGAAAGCAACGATGGTGAAAATCTTAATTGAAATTCACTTGTTCCAGGTTTCATGAATTGACGGCTTTTAATCACAAGGATAATTTATCCAAGTGATTCACTCTTTATGTTCGCAGTCAGCTTTGGACGGTCGAATAAAGAGAACGGGTTTACCCGCGAAATCCTGTCAGGAAGTTACTTAATTGAAACTATCCGTCACGGGTACGATATCTAATATCGTCCAACGGTCTTCACCGACCGGAGGTAAAATGCTACCGAATTAGAATAAAATGTTCAAAGCCATTTTATTCGTGTCGTTGCTGTGTACCTGTTAAAGACGGTGGCGTTGCTGTGTACCTGTTGAAGACGGTGGCGTTGCTGTGTACCAGTGAAGACGGTGGTGTTGCGGTGTACCTGTAAAAGTCGTTCCCACATGCTTATGTCTTTTGCAACAAAGTTCAGCAAAAATTCAAGAAAGTACAAGATGAAGTCTTCCGCTGTACCAAACTCTGAAGCTTTCGAGAATTCAACAAAAAGACGTAAGTGTGTGGAACATGAAGTCACGAGGAGGCAAAGTTCACAAGAAAGGCAAAGATCGCACGTGAAAGGCCAAAGAACAATGCTCTCAAGTCAAAGCCAAAAAGACCAAATCAACATATTCACAACAAAAGAAAGAAAAGAAGAAAGGACTACGAGCTAAAGAACGAAGACTTAGTATAGTATGCTAGGTTTAGAACTTTGTAACGTGGAGTGACCTCCCTTAGGGGGAGATTGTTAGAAATACGTTTTAACGTATATTAGAAGTATCGGTCACTCCACAATATGATTTATGTTGTAATAGCTCGTAGTTAGTAATTAGTCATTAGTTACTTATTAACTTAAGTAAGAACCGGTCCATGGGCTTGTCATGGACCTGCCCAAGCCCAATGTTAGGCTTGGAATATAAATACCCCTTTCCACTAAGGAAAGGGGTTGGTTGTTGTTCATTTTTGCATTTCATAGTAATAAAATCATACACATTTTCTCTCACTTTCTCTCTCTAGTTTCTCTCACTAGAAAACATCAACCCACTTCATAGATTCATAGGTTATCAATATTCTACACTAGGTTCTATTTGTCTTAGGATTTTACTATTCTGTCAAAAAAATCATAATCGTTATAATAAAACGTCGTGGTGCCTAGCTAGCTCCACGGCTTGTTCTTGTGCAAATTATTGTCTTATGTGTCCTTAGAATTATTTTTTATTCTCTTATGTGTTATTTCTTATTCATATGCATTCATTCAGACGTACATGTACTATTCGCTCCCAGGCGGAGTAAGAGGATTAAGTGAACCTAATAATTCAACTTTTCGCATAAGAGGGATGCAACCCCCGTGACGTGGATCATGTATCCTTACTAGACACCTTATTTACAAGACGTTGTAATAAGTTCCCACATGTCGTACTTACATAGTGCCGAACATGATAAAGACACACAATGCACGTCTAGTAAAATATAGACTTAGTGTTATTCTTAACCAAGCAGTGACACGTCATGCAACAGATACATGATTTCAAAGAATAAAACACAAGTTTTAAATATACAAACAAAATTCACCATGATCATCACGGACATATTCTAAGTGTTCGAACATTGAATTACCAATTGAAGTCGTGGACATCCACGGACGAATACAAAGAGTAGTACAAGTGTTCACAAATGACAAACTACACAGAAGGCAGGAACTCACCTACTTCTTTCTTACCTTCGGCTATCAGTGCACGAAGTACCTCACCACGGGCCTCCTTCCCGCTACACGCCCTAGCTAGGTTGGCCTCCAACGCCTCACCCAACGTCTTCTCACCCTTCACGAACTTTAAGTTCGCATCATAAAGTGAAAGGGTGAGCTGACTGGGGTCCGGTATAATATAGGCATGAGGATCCGCTTTGCTTTCTGACCCTGGGCGTCTGGGCGAAGCTTCGCCATGATGTCCTCATAGTTTGCGTCCTTCATAGCTTCGAGGTCAGACAAGAAAGGGTAATCCATGTTCCCCAGGACGGCCATGGATGCAGTCATCTTTGCCTCGGCCCCACGGTTGTAGTAGGCATGTTTGGTGATGTCTTCATTATTTCTTATTAACTTAGCAGCCTTAGTCAAGCCTTCATGTCTGCCGCGTTTAATGCCATCTGACACGACATCAGCAAAAGACTATACGAATTGCGGCGCCTCCATCACTCTCATCACTGCAATGCGCATCCCTTGGCCTACCATCCACCTACGACCAGCAATGGCCGTAAGAAGTGGGGGGCACAACACTTCAGCACAATATGTGGCCAGTGCGCTCAGTTCGTGCTCCACCTTGCCCAGGGCCTCGGCCATTTACCTCTCCATTTTATCCCACTCCTTGGTGAACTCTTCCTTTAGAGCCTCCTCGCCCTTCACCAACGTCCACATCTTCTCTAGTTCTTCGGTAAAGGCTGATGCTTGGTCAGTGGCGGTCTTAGGAGAAGCCTCGGCTGCAGCTACCTGTTTGTACAAACACTGGGTTATTTGGTTGTCATAAGCTACTTATATTGGAGCATTTGGAAGGATGGGGAACTTACCTTGTCACGAAGGATTCGCGCATCAGCCTCCATCTCTTCGATATGGCATTCCCGGGCAGCGGCGTGGCTGGACTGCTCTTTTATTGTTGCTTCCTCCATGGATAAGTCCGCTTGCAAGGTAGATATTGTTTGCTCATGTTTCTATACCGTTTTTTCCCGGCGGGCAACTCTCTTATCAGCTCTTTCCACATGGCCCAAGGCCGCTTCAAGACGACGTCGCAGGGCCGCACCAACAGTCATTTGGTGCGCCGAGGCAACTTTGTACTGCTCTAGGAGGGTTCCGTGCTCGAGCTCATCGAGTTCTTGCGCCAGGGTGGGAGGAGTCAAGTGGTCCACGAATTCCTTGCACTCCGACTCTGCCTCTAGCCTTGTCAACTTGGACAAATTCTAGGCTGGGCGAAGGCAAGAGTCTGGGCCTTCGGGCTGGGGTTCTTCTGCATGAGTAGGAGGAGGAGATGGTGGAATGACGGCTATCATGGGGGAGGGTTCCCTATCAACTTCCCTCTCATGCGCCACGGTCTTAGGATCCGCACTGTTATTTAGCCAACACTTATAAGTTTTTGGTAGTTTTATACACAACAAATATAATGGAGTATAAAGGGATACTTACGTCGCAGCTATTATCGGTTCCGTAATGGTGGGAGCTACGGCACTCATCAGCGTCGCCTGCCACATGGTAGTATCTACCTGATCCTCTGTCACGGCAGGGTGGGGAAGGGGGGCTGTCTTGTGGCAGGGTAGTGCTGCTCCCTTTTTGGTATTGGGGGTGATCTTACCTTAGCCTCTTGCGGGGCGCGTTGAAGGCCCCCGCTTCCATCTCTACTTCTTTAGCAACCCTCCTTGAGGATTTGCGCTTCTTGGAAGTGGGTTTTGTTTGCCTGGAGATCCCGGTCTCCTGCGCCACTTCCTCTTCATCGTCATCATCAAATAGACGGTTGATGGACGGATCAGTTGGTTGCTCCATGTTCTCACCCTAGTTTTCACCTTGGAGGGCGGTGGCGTTTTCTAAAAGCAGCTCACCACCATCCTCGTTGGTGAAGTCCAACAGCGACTTCTCTATCACTGGTCCCTGTTCACCGGACTGTGGCTCTGGTGTTTCTTCAAGAGGGATGGTCATGTCGGAAGTCGCGACAAGTAGGGGGGCTCACCCTCACGTACTAGTCAGGATCCCTCCGCGACCTTGTTCGGATCTCCCTGGCGTAGTAGCCCAAATATCTTCATCTCTGCGGACATACGCATACATGTACGTTAGTATGATTGAAAACATGATTATAACATTTATATGAACATACATCTATGTATATATAAGGAAACACTCACCCTGTCTATGCTCAGTCAGAAAGCACGGATATCTTTCCTCCCTACCGAAGTAGTTACGACTAATTCCTACTAATCATAAAAAATGCTCCGGTAGATCCTTATGAAAATCAGCGGTGGGTGTCTAACGTTCTAACATCCCGGCTACTATATTCGCTTGTTGGAGGTGGATAATCATGTCGCACCCTGGTTTTGAGAACAAAATTTGTGGGGAACACTTTGGCGTCTATAAAGAAGTAATGGTCATACCACTTCTTGAGGGAGTCTAGAGCTTTCCTATAACACATGGGGCGGTCGCGGATCATTTTTTAAACGACAACCACCTATTTACCATTTGAGGGACGTAAAAAAACCCTAAATAAACTAACGGTGGGGGTTACCTCACAAGCGTGACATGAGATCTCAAACTGGTTAACCTTACATTCTCCTATACAGTGGAGTTGGGATAGATGAAAATCATAATATGTAAGGATATCTACAAGGAACTTAGAGAGAGGAATACGGTAGTTTGCCGAGTCAAATAGACGCGTATATACGCATATTTTCCCAGCATGAGCATCCGTAATAGCTTCACTATCACCTGGATAGGTGGAGTTTACGCTTTTGGGAATATAATAATCGGAAAGAAATTCCATATATTTATCCGGGGCCATCACGTTGAGTACAGTCGTGATGGTGGGGTTGTTGTAGAATCTTGATAACCTATGAATCTATGAAGTGGGTTGATGTTTTCTAGAGAGAGAAACTAGAGAGAGAAAGTGAGAGAAAACTATGTGTTTTCTTTATTAAATGAAAACATGAAATGAACAACAACCAACCCCTTTCCAAGGAGGAAAGGGGTATTTATACTTCCAAGTCATATGTGGACTTGGGCCGGCCCATGACAAGCCCATGGACCGGTTCTTACTTAACTAAATAAGTAACTATAAACTACGAGCTATTACAACATTAATAATATTGTGGAGTGACCGATACTTCTAATATACGTAAAAACGTATTTCTAACAATCTCCCCCTAAGGGAGGTCACTCCACGTTACAAAGTTTTAAACCTAGCATACTATACTAAGTCTTCGTTCTTTAGCTCGTAGTCTTTTCTTCTTTTCTTTCTTTTGTTGTGAATATGTTGGTTTGATCTTTTAGGCTTTGGCTTGAGAGCATTGTTCTTTTGGCCTTTCACGTGCGATCTTTGCCTTCTTGTGAAACTTGCCTCCTCGTGACTCCATGTTCCACACACTTATGTCTTTTTGTTGAATTCTCGAAAGTTTCAGAGTTTGGTACAGCGGAAGACTTTATCTTGTACTTTCTTGAATTTTTGCTAAGCTTTGATGCAGAAAAAACATAAGCATGTGGGAACGACTTCTACAGGTACACCGCAACACCACCGTCTTCACTGGTACACAGCAACGCCACCGTCTTCAACAGGTACACAGCAACGCCACCGTCTTTAACAGGTACACAGCAACGACACGAATAAAATGGCTTTGAACATTTTATTCTAATTCGGTAGCATTTTACCTCCGGTCGGTGAAGACCGTTGGACGATATTAGATATCGTACCCGTGACGGATAGTTTCAATTAAGTAACTTCCTGACAGGATTTCGCGGGTAAACCCGTTCTCTTTATTCGACCGTCCAAAGCTGACTGCGAACATAAAGAGTGAATCACTTGGATAAATTATCCTTGTGATTTGAAGCCGTCAATTCATGAACCCTGGAACAAGTGAATTTCAATTAAGATTTTCACCATCGTTGCTTTCCAGTTGTCACGAGCTCAATTCATAAAGAATCTTGCACGTCACCTACCAAGTGCTGTTTGATGTTAACACTAGAAGGATTT
Source organism: Glebionis coronaria (assembly GCA_025667525.1). Classification (NCBI taxonomy): domain Eukaryota; kingdom Viridiplantae; phylum Streptophyta; class Magnoliopsida; order Asterales; family Asteraceae; genus Glebionis; species Glebionis coronaria. The sequence goes on along the minus strand of CM046882.1, from coordinate 67,270,854 downwards.
CCACTCGTCACTGTGATCAATAAAGAGTCACTCTGAGTGTTCTGGCAAGATCGTATGATAATGCGTAGAGGCCTGGAACGAGTTTAAGTTCAATTAAGAATTAAACCACTGTTTCCTTCCAGTTTTTCACAAGATTGGTTCTAAAAGAACCGCACGTGTAACCTACCATGAGCTTGTTTGATGTTGGCTCAAGCAGGATTTCCATCTTCATTGTAATACTTGCGTATTACTCGGATGTTCTGGCAATATTACAGGAATACTGCGTAGGACTCATGAAAATCTCTTACTTTTCACAGTGTGTGAGAAAGCAAGGAATAAATGGAAAGTGTCCTAATGAGACTTTTGATGATCTCTTGGCTCTAGACACGATTGTGCGTTTTGATTTAGTGAGTGATGGCTGGAGAGGAGTGCCACCTTTTCAATACCAGTCTATTCGGAGTGAATAAACCAATAGATATCGTGTTGATCTCCGTGTGATTAAAACAAATACCTTTTGAGAGATATTTGAGTTAGCTGGGAAGGGTTGTGCATTGCATCACTGGGTCCATGATGTCTTTCTTCAATACCGAGAATCATTAGCAAAAATGACCTCAATAGCATATGTATTGACCCGGTTTCTGCCTAAAGTTGTAAGGAGGGCTTCTTTCTTTACACCCTTTATCCTTACAATTCTTTTTCATTCTTCAACCCCTTCAATGCTTACCTATACGTCATCACTAGCAACTTGTTGTGATTGTTCCAGTGCTAGCTTAAGTACTTGGTCGGCATTCAGCTACGTTCACAATCTTTCTCCAACTTTCCTAGGACTTCTAATTCTATCTAGGGAATTGTCCTTGGGAAGATTCCATCGGCTCTGATGAATCATTGGACTAAACCTATTCCTACCACCCTTTTGTCACCACATTCGTCGTGAATTAAGCGTGTTTTGGGAAGGAATTGCCACCATGAAAAACGCTCCCCCTTAACACGTGCTTTACACATATTAAATTGGATAATCGTTACGTCTTTTTCATCTTTTAGCCAAGTATCATTTAAATCTCCTTAATCCCATTTTCTCCCCTTATCCAAAATGTTAACCATTAATATTTGGGATATTGAATGGATTAACCGGTCTTTGGGTAAAAATGAAATCGATGTTTGGCCATAGAACATGTTCATGCTCCCCCTTAAATTAATAAGGGATATTTGTAGTGCTTTAGTATGATATATTTTGAAAGATTTAGAATCTCGTGAGAAATTCTTGAAAAATTATCATACTTTAACACTACATCAAGCCGTACAAGCACAATATTCACAACTATACATATTCACAATTGAAAACCAATATAAAGTGGACGTGAAATGTACGACCCATTAGATGGATCGTTGCAGTAGCTTGTGGTGCACTAAATATGGTCTTCCACCAACGAATCTTTCCAAGCTCCTCATCAATCTATGTTCACGGAGCTTTTGATCAATCTTCTTGATCACGTACTTCGCCATTTGCCGATAACCCGGATGCCAATCCTCCGTCATCTCTGGCAAAGTCCCACCCGAGTTAAGATGCTCCAACTTTCCTCTGACTTGTAGAAGAGTCCCATCACTGTACTTATAAAGCTCACCCACCCTCATAAACTTCATTAAACCTCGACTGTTCAAGTAGAAAATGCCACAATTCGGGACAGAAATGCCGGTATAGGGACATCTATCTACATGTTGAGGTAACACTTGATTCACTGGACGGGTTAGGTTAAGCTTCCTTTGGTAACTTTCGACTCCCAACTGAAGATCTTCAACTCGTTTCTTGATAACAACGCTTCGTGTGAACATACGAAGTGCTGTATTCAAGGCAATGAGGTCTTCACGAGGAATATGTGTGAGTTGATCTCGGGTCATCAGAAGCAGCATATCTTCGATATCCTCAAGGCGAATGATAGAAAAATCTCCCTGCTGGATTTTGTATTCTCTGTCATCCTCCCTTTTCAAACGAATCTCCGTCACATGATAATAGCCATTCTTGGCTTCAGTTTTCAACCCTAAGATGCTGGAGATGCGGATATCGGATCTAACGTTACTTCCTGAATTGACTAGGCAGCAACCCCTGTACGCCCTTCGGACTCGTTCGTCCCAATGAGATGCACCTATAACAGCATACATATCATAATTACGAGTTACCCTTGGGACCCAGAGTCGGTTTACCTTTTCCTCGATCCAGGGTATTGTCCCCCAGTTGGCAGCTTTCAACAAGGTCAAGGATGTTGCGTACTTTGATGAACCCTTCAGAAGATACTCAAGATCATAGGTGACGAAGAAGTCGAGAGCTATCTGATTATCTTGAGTAGGATCAAGTGGAGGTGGAGCTCTTTCTGATTCATGAAGACCTGGCCGTTGAACGGTATTCAGAGCTTTCAGGATCTCATCGGCATAATACTCGAACTCCATTCGGGTTAACCTGGTTTTGGCGCGAAGTCTTTTATCCTTGAGTGCTTTCTTCACCAAAGACGGAGTAACCGAAGTCTTATACTCATGAGCAATAAATGCACACAAGTCAATCGGACTACGGATACGGAGATATAGTACATCTCTGTCAGCGTCTGTGATTGGATCATATTGCGCCGCTGACGTGATCCAAGCCTGTGGCGGTGCAGTCTCGTCAATCTCCAACGTGTCTGCCCAGTCTCGTGTGCTTGGTTCAGGAACCGTAGATTGTTGTGCTTGTTGTAGAGGAGTAGAAACGCGAACATCTGCTGGTTCTGATTCAGGCATCTCGGCGGTGTCATGAACGGGTGAGTGTTGTGCAGCTTCGGGTTCCGTTACTGATTCTGCAATCACAGGAGCAACAACAACAGGACTAATAGGGTTAGTGGTAACAGGTATAGATACAGCAATAGAGGTACCGGGAATCGATGACGCTGTAGTAGCATTCACATCGTGGCGCCACTTAGATCGTCTTGATTCCGATGATGTTGATTTGTCCTTCTGCGCTGCATCTTTCTTGGACTTGGTTCCAGACTTAGCAGGTTTCTTGGAGCTGGTAACCTTATCTCCCTCTTTAGGCTGTTCACCCCCATCATCATCCTCATCGTTATCCCCGTTGCTCCCCCTAGCACTCTCCTCATTACCATCACCACCATCATCGCCATCATCATCATCATCATCATCCTCATCCTCATCATCATCACCATTATCGTCATCTTCATCATCCTTTTCTTCTTCTTCTTCTTCTCCACTTTCATCTTCACCAGTACCCTCGTCTTCTTCACTTTCTTCCCTTTCTTCCTCAGGTAGAATGTGGTATGGTACCACACTTCCAAACGTTTTAAATAACCTATCATCCTCCATGATAGCGTCATTCAGGGATTTGTAGAGAGCCCGTTGAATCCTAGATTTATCAAACGATCCAAGTTCCCTCATTCGAGCTTTCAGGATCTTTTTCAATTCAAAATCCGTTAACTCATAAGCAATTTTGTAGGCGGATTCTGAAGGATTGGATGACTTGATCATCAAGTTATCAGCTGCTAGTGTCTTCAACTCATCACGCAGTTTAGGCATAATAGATTCAACGGATTCTTTTACTCTATCTTCAACAGAAGCTTCAAGTGCTTCTTTCTGCTCCTTGTATTTATCCCTCATCGCTTGAAGTCTAGTGATACGTGCAGCATGCTTATCAGCCTCAGCCTGTTTAACCTGAGCTAGTTCATCTGCATGAGCTTTTCGCGTCAATTCCATATCTGCAGCAAACTTAGCAAGCATCTCTTCTTGGGCTTTCCTAGACGCTTCTTCACTTTGAACTCGTCTATGTAGCTCTTGGCGAAGTTCATCCATTTCTCTTTTGTGATTATCCGTATGTTTATCCAACATTTCGGCCATCACCAATGCAGCCATTGTAGATGTTGCAGAGCTGCTCTGGGTTGATTGAAGAGGCTCGGTTGTTACTACGGTACTAAGGAAGGGAGTTATTGGTGGTGGAAGGAATGGTGTTGAAGCCGGTCTGGTTGGTAAGGGTTGTATTGGTGGAGTTTGAGTTGCTAAAAGTTGAGTTACTAACGGTTGAGTTGACACCATCATCGTAGGAGCAACGGACTCCTTTTCAACATTTGCTGAAACCGGAATGGATGTCTCCTTCGAAGTAGAATACCGTTCAGGTGACCCAAACTCATCAATATCATCTGGCTCCTCATACTCTTCTTCAATATTTACCCTTGAACCTGAACCACTACCGCCCGTATCTTTCCTACTCCTTTGAATAGCTATCTTCATCATTTTTCTCTCCGTCTTGTCAAGAGTAGGATCAACAACATCTTCTTCGTCACGTAGAACCATCTCATCAGCCTTACCCTTTCCCTTCTTAACCTCAGTCTTCTTCTTCTTGGTTTCGGGTTCAGGTAACGCAGCTGGTTGCTTGCGTTTACCTTTACTCTTGACCGTAGTAGACGAGTCTTCTCCAGTCTGAAGGCTTGCTTTCAGCTTCTTGATCTCTAGCAGCAGTAGCTTGTAATCAGCAGAGCCTTTGATTTTATCCGTCAGAAGATAATCGGGAATAGGACCAGGAATCACACCACCAGATGGTCCTTCATGCCTTAGATCCACAGTATCATCAGCTTCTTCAGTGTGATAACGACTTGCTGCACGCCTATCAATAGTAGCATCATTTTTCATAAAATAATTAATGATAAGCTTGATAAACCGAGGATAAGGAAAGAAATTTGTCTTCAGCTTCTTGTTTTGGAAGAGTTGAAAGGTGAATTCTTCCCATATCAACAATGCATAATCTGCATTTGCACCTTTGTACATGCCATAGAAGATGTTCATAATAGGACTGCGCAAAGCATCATGCCCACTTGTTTTTGGTGTAAGACATCTACTGAGAATACCCAACATTGCTCTCCAAGGTTGTCCTACTTTAGCAGTGGTAAACTCAGACGCAACTCGTATGTCAGGACATCCAAGAGCCTCGAACATCTCCATTAGTTCATCTTTAGTAGGATCCCTCGAAAATGACATGCCTTTGGGTGTATCCCGTATACCAAAAATCTTACGGAAGTCTGAGACTGTGAGCGTCTGTTGCTTGTTGTCGATGGTGAAGGTGATCTTGTTTGAAGTACTCTCCTTGGTAGCCCAGAACTCATACATGTACTCATAAGGCACCGAGGCCGTACTCCTAAGGGCGTTCTTGAAATGAGAGTGATCAAGGATTGCTATGGCTACTTTAAATCCATGGTGAGTGAATTTTGAGACTTGCTTCAGCCGGTAATTGTTTGGTATGAACTTGAGGGTTCGTGCTTTAGCAATAGCGGCTTCTCTAGAGTCTTGGATTGCTTGTACTGTTGGATTAGTCATTGTATCTGCATAAGATAAGACATGAAAGGTTGATGCACAAAAACATATAGATATATATCATTCTTACTTCTAAGCATAATACATTTCATAACATAATACAACAAGTACATATAACAGGCAAACAATATTAATCAAACAACTCTTCATCCGGAACATTCCTTCATTCGGAACTTCTTCATCCGGAAAATTCCTTCATTCGGAACTTCTTCATTCGGAAGTATTCATTCGGAACTTCTTCATTCGGAAGTTCTTCATTCGGAACTTCTTCATTCGAAAGTCCTTCATTCGGAACTTCTTCATTCGGAAGTTCTTCATTCGGAACTTCTTCATTCGGAAGACCTTCATTCGGAACTTCTTCATTCGGGAGTCCTTCATTCGGAACTTCTTCATTCGGAAGTTCTTCATTCGGAACTTCTTCATTCGGAAGTCCTTCATTCGGAACTTCTTCATTCGGAAGTCCTTCATTCGGAACTTCTTCATTCGGAAGTCCTTCATTCGGAACTTCTTCATTCGGAAGTCCTTCATTCGGAACTTCTTCATTCGGAAGTCCTTCATTCGGAACTTCTTCATTCGGAAGTCCTTCATTCGGAACTTCCTTCATTCGGAAGTCCTTCATTCGGAACTTCCTTCATTCGGAAGTTCGTTTGGAACATTCCTTCATTCGGAAGTTTTTCAGAAAATTCCTTCATTCGGAAGTTTATATCCATGTTCATCCGGAACTATTCAAACGTAGCTATGATGATTAATTCTAAGCGCGTTTGTGAGATTTAAAGCAATCTAAGGCAACACCACATCATCTAAAGCTATTCCGAGCAAAACCCATCTATAATCCCTAGTTAATTTACCCTAAATTAATCACAAACCCTAATTTGATTTAAACTGATTAAACGAGTAATTTAACAGAATTAAAGGATGAATAAGGTGAATTAGAAATTAAAGATTGATGTTGTACCTTGTTTAAACGAATGAAACAAATGGATTTGATTTACACGCGAATTTTGAGAGCTTGTGTATGTGTATAACAATGGCGGCAGGGAGAAAATGAAACAGTGAATGATAAGAAAAGAAAGGGGGCGGGGGATTATGTTTTGACTAGGTCAAATTTTACAACTTTCAAAACTAATCACTTAAGATCCCTATACTTTTCACTCTTATCCTTTTTAGATGCTTATTCCTTTTCTTTTCTAATTACCCTAACCATAGTTAAATTTTGCCAACAAAACTTAAGCAATCGCAACCTATTTGCAAATATCCAAAATCTAACGCAAGTCCTATCACCTTGAACGAGCACAAGTCATTTTCTAAAGCAATACCACTCATTTACCATTTAGCCATTAATTTTCCACAATCACTTTTTGAAAATCAATTTAATGACGAAGATGATTTAATATTTTCTCCCCCTTAAACGATGACCCGTTTTATATTTAAGGAGCTGTAGTCATTGTTTAAAGAGTCAAATATTGATGAAAGCATTTCCAATTGATGTCTTGAAAAAATTGATTCGTGGTGTCAATAAGATTTCTCTTATTTTAACAAATTAATGCACTGAGACGTACATAAATTCGTGTTAGACCAAGTTGTAAAGTAAACTTGATCCCTTTGCATGATTTGGCTTGTAAATCATGCCCGAGAAAATTAATTCCCGTTGGAGCCAACGTTTTCCAAGGAAATACGTGACTTTAATATGAAAACCGGGTTGCAGTCTGAAATAACTACAAGCCATAATGGGCATGTTTTAAAAATGTACAACTTTTATACGGACTCTATTTATGGCACCGTGTCAATATTAATCGACATTTCTAAGGCCGTAAATATTACCGTACTAAAAGACATGCCCGATTTAAAAAACGAAAAATATTTTTGGTTTTTCTTGATTTTATAATTTTTATGGTTTTTCTAGGTTTTATATTTTTTATGGTTTTTGTTGGTTTTATATTTTTGTATTTTCTTTTTGCGGTTTATATATTTACTATAATATACATGATCACGAACAAAGGATACTCTGAATAGTTTACCACGACTATTCAGCTGATTCTTCTGCCAACTCTTTGAGAGTCGCTGGAGTGAATGATTTCATGCCAAGCTTGTCGATCAAAAACTCGATTCGTCCTCGATCTAAGGCTTTGGTGAACATATCCGCCAGCTGGTACTCAGTAGTGACAAAATACAGCTCGATCACTCCGTTCTCCACCTGCTCTTTAATGAAATGGTAGCGAATGTCTATGTGCTTGGCCCGGGAGTGTTGAACATAGTTGCAGCAAAGGGCAATGGCGCTCTTGTTGTCACAATACATCGGGATTTTGTTAAATCCCAAACCGTAGTCAGTTAATTATGATCTCATCCAAAGGACTTGAGCACAACAACCGGACATGGCGATGTATTCAGCCTCCGTGCTAGAAATTGCAGCGCTTTTCTGCCTTTTTGAAGACCAACTGATCAATCTATCGCCAAGGAGTTGCACAGATCCAGAAGTGCTACGCCTCGTGTCTTGACATCCAGCATGATCGGCATCTGCGTATGATATTAAAGCAATAGAGGAATCTTTCAGATACCATAGACCACGATTAAGTGTTCCTTTTAGATACCGAAAGATCCTTTTCACAACATGTAGGTGCTTTTCGGTAGGCCGAGCCTGATACCGGGCACACATGCATACAACAAATTGCAAATCAGGCCTGCTAGCAGTCAGATAGAGAAGGGTGCCGATCATCCCACGGTAAAGTTTTGGATCGACAATAGTCCCATTCCTATCTTCATCTAACTTGGATTTCTCCACCTTTGGAGTGTCCACGGGGTCACAATTTTCAAAGTTATATTTCTTAAGAGATTCTAGAGCATATTTGGATTGATTAATAAAGATGCCTCTGGGATTTTGAGAAATCTGTAATCCTAAGAAAAATGATATTTTCCCCATCATTGACATCTGAAAGCGTGTGGACATTATCTTCTCAAAGCGATTTGACAATTCTATGTTAGTGGCAGCAAATATTATATCATCAACATAAATTTGTACCAGAATCATGTCGTTGTCCTCCTTGAGAGTGAATAGAGTGGGGTCCACTTTGCCTTTGGAGAAGCCTTTCGAGATGAGATATGTTGAAAGGAGATCATACCAAGCACGTGGAGCTTGTTTCAACCCATAGAGAGCCTTCTTAAGCTTGTACACATGATTAGGAAACTCCGTGCTAACGAACCCATCCGGCTGACTAACATAGACTTCTTCCCTTAGTTCACCGTTCAAAAATGCCGTCTTCACATCCATTTGATAGACGATCATGTTCATATGAGCAGCATACGCAAGGAATAGTCTAATCGCCTCCAATCTAGCCACAGGAGCAAAAGATTCTTCAAAGTCTATACCCAAGGCTTGTTTATATCCTCTAGCGACCAATCTAGCCTTATTCTTCAATACTGCACCCATCTCATCGAGTTTAACCTTATAAACCCATAACAAAGTAAGGATGTTAACCTTGTCAGGGAGAGGAACTAATTCCCATACTTCAAGTCGTTGGAATTCATTTAGTTCCTCCTGCATGGCTTCAATCCAAGATGATTGAGTCATAGCCTGCTGCCAATTTTTAGGTTCAACTTCAGAGAGAAATGCATCAAAGTAGCAATAGAGTGCACTCTCTTGTAATTGATGGCGTGTAGAGACTGGTCGATCTAGATCTCCAATGACATTCCTAATTGGGTGATCTTTTGTCCATTTAGTGCTATGGTTTTCAATCCTAGGTGGTCTGGAGTGAACAATAGAAGGAGCTTCTTCTGAGGTAGACGCGGCTGAAGGGTTTTCAGGTATCGCTACACCAAAGAAAAGAAGCTCTTGTAGGTGAGCATATTCCAAATCGTGATCAATAGAATCCTCTTCCACATCATTAGACACAAGTAGGGGTGACGATTCAGGTGTAGATTGAGAATCACTTGGTGAAGGTGCATCCTGTTCAATGTGAATTGACGATGCATTAGATAAAGCTTCATTGGCTGGAGCAACAACTTCAGGAATTGGAGCTATCACTACGGGTGCTGGAACCTCATCATTTGGGGGATCAAAGAATTCGTCAAATAATGGTTGAAACAGTTTATCCCACTCGGGCCTTGATGGTGGTAAAAATGATGTAGAAGTAGGATTATTGGGAACTAATCCGGAACTAATAGCACCGGTTCCCATCTCATGAAGCGCGGGTTCAGAGCTGTGTTGCTCAGAAGCCATCGCTGTCAGCTCATCGAAATCTGCGTCCATAGTTTCTACAATCTTGCCAAGACGACAGTTGTAAATTCGGTATGCTTTCTTGGACGGTGAGTAACCAATGAAAATACCTATATCGGCTTTCGGTTGAAGCTTACCCAAGTTCTCACTATTAATGTTTGGATAACAAAGAGCACCAAACACATGAAAAAATGAAACATCGGGTTTACGGTCATGTAGAAGCTCATAAGGTGTTTTTCCATGGCGTTTCCGAATGATAGAACGGTTTTGGGTGAAACATGCAGTAGATATAGCCTCTGCCCACAAGAACAATGGAGCGTTCGCATAAATAAGCATAGTCCTAGCAGCTTCCATAAGTGTACGATTCCGTCTTTCAACGACACCGTTTTGTTGTGGAGTGCGTGCAGCGGATGTTTCATGTGAGATACCAACTCCTTCATAGTAATCACGAAGAGTCTGGTTGACGAACTCTGTTCCATTATCTGTACGAATACGGCGGACAGTAGTATTCAAACGTACCTGAATGAATTTCAGAAAAGTGATGATAGCCTTCGGTGCTTCATCCTTTGTACGTAGAAATCTAACCCATGTAAACCTGGAGAAATCATCCACAATGACAAGAATGAATTTCTTACCGCTCACACTTTCAGTTCTCATTGGCCCACAAAGATCCATATGCAAAAGATGAAGTTTTTCTTGATTGGTGTCTTCAGCTTTGGGCTTATATGATTTCTTGGTACTTTTCCCCCTTGAACACGCGGAACATAAATGATCCTTGTGAAATTTGAGCTTTGGAAGACCACGAACTAATTCGTTTTTAGCCAGATGATTGATAGCATCAAAATTAAGATGAGATAATCTGCGATGCCATAACCATGACTTGGTCTTAGATGCTTTAGAGAGAAGACATACTGGAGAAGCGGCCATCATGTCTTGTAGAGACAACGTATAACGATTTTCACCACGAGATCCCTTCAACAAATCTTTTCCTTCCAAGTTGCGGATGAAACAAGTGTGTTGTCGAAAAGCAACCTCTAGGTTGGAATCACAAAACTGTCCTACTGAGAATAAATTATGACCAAGACCTTCTACATAGTATACCCTTGAAATCGTAACGTTTCCAATCTGATATTCACCATACCCCATTATCTTTGCAATATGATCATTCCCGAATTTAACCGTACCAAGAAACTTGCTGACGAAATTTTGGAGCATCGAGCGATCTCCGGTCATATGTTTTGAACAACCGGAGTCCAAATACCAGAGGATGATTTGGACCACCTGAAAATATCACCACACGAAGACAATGTAGAGGTATCGGAATCTGAGTGTTCCTTGTTATTAGCAGGTACAGATTTAATAATCTTAGATTTGCTAACTCTAGGTTTCTTAGATTTCCTAGCCTTCTTCTTCCTAGTTGGTGGTGTAGATTCTAGTTGGCTTAAATCCTGTGGTATTTCTTCACTGATAGGCACTATAGTGGGAGCTGACCTAATTAAAGGGCGCTGTTTCCATACTTGAGTGCGAGTGTGCCTAACTAAAGGACGCTCAGACCTAACCTCAACGGATGCATTCCTAGTTAAAGGGCACATTTTTCCATCTAATGTAAAGGTCCTACCAGTGGGACGCCATTGCCAGCCAACCTGGGCACGAGTTCTACCCGTTGGCTTCCATTCAAGACCATTCTTAATGGCATTCAATTCATTCACATGATCAATAAGACACAAATCATGACGTTGGGAAAACATACATTCATTACAATTCCAACAATTCAAATTAGAATTCACGAATGGTTTTGGCTTCTGCACAGGCGCAGAGCTTTTAGTCTTAACATGATTCTTTTTATTTAAAACTGAACTAACATTCCTATGGTGAACTTCTACTTTCTTCTTTTTGGCACTACTAGTGGAGGGCTTGATCTTATCTTTCTTGAGTGGCGATCCTTTAGCCTTAGTAGTCTCTTTTAATCCTGTAGAAGGCAAAGTGGGAACATTAGCAACAGATTTTAAAGGTGCCTTACTTGATTGTGCCAATGACGGTTTTGCTCCTGGAGTCTTATTAAATGGAGTTACAGCAATGGGCCTATTAGTAAGTAGTGCAGAGCCTGGTTTACCTATGTATTGCAAATATGCTAAGCAATATTGAACTCGCTTAATATATTCATGAGCCGAATAATAGTAGCTACTTGAGGGATCTAAGGCATAAAGATCGTCTAAAATATCCCTAACTAGATCTACATGCTTAACGGCATTCCTCATATAATCATCGTAGGTAACCGGGTTTCTCTTATGAAGCGGGTTCTTATAAAGCACTACTGACTTGGTTGTTGGAGCACTAGTGGACGGTGAAGAGTCGGTAGCTAAGTTATCAACAACTTCTTGTCGGGTGAGAAGAAGTGTCTCCTTTAACTCGGCCAAAACCATGTTTTTGTCAATGAGCAGGATGTTTAAGTCAGAGATTTCCTCACACTTTTGGTTCAGTTGTTCAACATAAGATTGTTGATGTGCCGTATTAAAAGCGAAGCGTTCTTCTAGTGAACCATAAAGAGCGGATAGTCCCTGTCTTGTCCGATCAATCTCCCCTAGAACAGACGAAAGTCTAATTTCTAAGACCTGGTTTTTAGACTCTGCAGCCCCTAGTTCCAATTTGAGTGTTTCATTTGATGACACATCTCTCTTCAATCTCATAATCTCTTCCTCTAATGCCTTAACAATTGCAATCATCTTGTCACTCGTCTCAACACCGTTTTCACAACCATTTGATATCAGAAGATCCTCATTTTGAGTTTGTTGTTTTAATTCTAAAGATATACAATGTTTTTCTAGTTGATTAAAGCGTTTTGAAAGTAAATTGTAAGAATCTTGTAGCTTTAAAAACTCAGCGTTAGATTCGTGACAAGAATGATTATCTACCTCATTTACAGTATCAGCAACATTTACAGAGAGATCACAAACATCATCACATATATGCAAAGCATCACAATTAATCATAGCGGATGTTAGCTCATTCGAAAAATTAACATTTACAGTAGTAAGCACATCACACGAGATTACTGCAGACAAGAATTGGTCATATTCGGTTAAAATCTTTTCTTTTTCAATTAGTTGTAGTTCGTAAGCGGTGTCCATTTCATAAAACACTTTTTGAACTTCCCCAATTTCAAACACAAGATTTTCCTTAAGAGATGCAAAACTTCCTTTTAGACTTTCGACAAACGGATTGATCTCATTTTTAAACACCTCGTTCATGTGTTCGAAAGCCCATTCTCCGGCGTTTAAGCCATTTGAAGTCGTACATTCCAAAATGACCTTGTCAAAATTAGTAAAGTATTGATTAATCTCTTGCAAGTTTAACCATACAGTGCTAACAGGTGGAAGATTCTTTGGAATTTCCTTAGGACCTTCCATGTTGACAAGTGTAGGAAATGTACTAGGGTTTTCTTCCTTTAACATGTAGGTTGGTGCTGTGATGAGATCTTTGTCCATATGGAAGCGAATTCTAAAATCCGTTTTTGCAAGCTCTTTATTCATTTTAAAATAATCACACTCGGGATATTTTGCAGAATTGTATGACCGATCCTCATCAACTAAATCCTTACTTGTTCGATCATCGAAAGTAACAATCGGGTCTAAGACCAATCCTAATTGGGTTGCATTATAAAGTCTAGGACTATGTCTTAAAGCTTGTTTTGCATACCGTGGGTTAGGGGGAAGGCCTTTTTGACGTGATAAATTAAATTCTCTAAACGAAGCATCAAATAAGTGCACTAGTTGAGAAGCAGCGTATTGTCTTAAAAGCAAATAATCTAGTCTTCTAATCTTATTAGTAGCATTAATCTCCATTTCATTCTTCTTAGACTCGAGTGATTCAAAATCCGTTTGAAGTTTTTGAAAATTAGTGACCACTAACTCCTTTTCTTTAAGTTCATTAGACAGATTTGCTCTTAAGTTTTCAATTTCTTGCAAGTGACCTATTTGTTTGTTTCGAAAGTGATCATATTCGGGATTTGTTAGAACACTAGACGAAGGCACTAATTCCAAAGTTTGAACTTTCTCGTTGCTTAAGGCAAGCTCATCAAACAAATTCTTATTCTTAGCTAGGGTTTCTAAGAGTGCAGCATTCATTTGGCTAAGTAATGTAGCAGGAACCATGACCAAATCTTGTTGAGCAGGAGTAGGTGTATGCGAAATGGCTCCCGGTTGTGATTCACTCAAAGTCTGGGAACTCACATTGACATTGCTATCATTGATTGTCTCCTCATTTGAGAGACTCACCACCGAAGACTCATTCGAATCAGCACTCTCTTGTACAACTTGATGTGGTTGAATACTAGCATCAGTGGTATTATCGGTGGTATTAATAAGTACCTCAGATCTCTTTTCTGGCCCTAAGCTGGAGATAGTTGCCATGAGAGCAGCCTTTGCAGATTGAAATTCATCACAGTCTGAGTCATACGCATCGAGATCATCTGCTTGGTATGCTGTATTCTGTGTGGTGACAGTGTCTTGTTCAGCAATCCTTGGATCAGCAAGAAATGCAAGCTCCTCTTCATCAAGTTCCCTTCCGTGTGCCTGAGCATTCACCAGATAGATCTTCTCTGCAAACCATTGTCCATCCCTTCTCCTCTTGGGTTTCTTACAATCCCTGGACATGTGACCTTCTTCCTTGCAGTTGTAGCATGTAATCATTCTCAACTTGCCTGTGGAATTAGCCCGTGGAGCAGGATTGATCATTGGAGCAGGATTGACCGTGCGAGCATTTGTAGTTGATGTGGTAGGTCTCCCCTGATATGTTTGAATAGGTTGAACCATTACCCTGCCATTCTCAATAGTAGCTTGTTGGCGAGAACTGGATGAATTCCTCAACTGATTGTTGGTAGGAGCTGATCCCCTAAATCCTCGTTTGCTTAAAGTCCTTGTGAGATAAGCAGACATAGTGGTTAACACTTCAACTGGGTCAGCACCTTGTTTGAATACAGGAATGGGGACTTCCTCATCATCACAGTACATTGCTTGGTCTTGATGAGCTGCATAATCACTAGAAGGAATACTCATTTGATCATGGTAGCTTGTTGGATATGCTGCATTCTCTTGATAAGAAGAATATGAAGATTGAGCATAAGGTGCAATACTTGCTGGGTGATGTTGTGAAGCATAGTGTGGTGAAGGTGCATTAAACCGATATTGTTGCTGATGTGAGGTGGGTGGTTGTGGTAGAATCGAGTATTGGGGAAAGGTTGGTGTCATGTAAGGTGATGGATGATAGGCTTGATGTCCCAAGATATAAGGAGTGTTGTTGTGAGACAAGCTTGGTTGATTCGCCATCAAAGCTAATGAATCAGGGTACATACCTCGAGGCGAACGGTGCATGATCACATGTTTCTCATGCTGCTGAAGAAAAGCATATAGTTGATCCAAATTGCACTTATGCAAATCCCTGGTTAACTTAACATCGGTAATATACTCACCCCATTCAGCTTGAGGTAAAGTATTCAAGAATTTGGTGTTAACCTGGAATGGTGCAATCACGAGATTATATACATTCAGATCATTCATGAGTGTGGTGAATCTGAAGTAATAATCGTGAAGCGTTTCCCCTGGGTTGTACGTGAATCTATCAAACAGATCATACAACTGACATTCCCTTTCCTGTTTGGTGAGAGACGTACCTTGTAGCAACACCTTTAGACGTTCCCATAAATCCTTTGCCACCGTATACTGACTTACCATCCGATAGATGTCATGGAGAAGAGCTTGGAGAATGGTTTGAAGAGCCTTTTCGTCTGCATCGGCAACAAGTTGTTGAGCTGGTGTAAGTTCTTCAAATTCTCTTGGTCGAGTCACATTGTTAGCCACGATGGTACCATAGTCAAGTGGACCATTTAAAATTGACTTAACCATAAGCCTCCCATAAACCGGTTTTCCCTTAAGGTAAGACATCATCCGGCCTTGCCATGCTTCAAAAACTTCTTTGATGAGCATTGGCGGGCGATTATCCGTTCCTGTAATGACGGAAATATCCGTAAGTGATGTCATCTGAGGCATTACTGAATTCGGATTCATTTTTGTTCACTTCAAAGAGACAAAGATTATCGGTTGATCGAGCAGTGAAGTAAAGCTTGTGAATTATGTTGAGTTTTTGTTGTAAGAAACCAAGATTAAATCCTCTAAAAAATCGTCGAAAAAACAAGAAAAATAACCCTTGATTCGGAACTTTTTGTTGATTCGGAAGTTTGATTCGGAAGATTTGGCTTGGAATACCTTGATTCGGAACTTTTGGTTCGGAAGTCTTGATCCGGAACTTTCCCTTGATCCGGAACTTTTCCCTTGATCCGGAACTTTCCTTGATCCGGAACTTTCTCCTTGATCCGGAACTTTCCTTGATCCGGAACTTTTGGTTCGGAACTTCCTTGATCCGGAACTTTCCTTGATCCGGAACTTTTGGTTCGGAACTTCCTTGATCCGGAACTTTTGTTGATCCGGAACTTTTCGTTCGGAACTTTTGGTTCGGAACTTTTGTTGATCCGGAACTTTGGTTGATCCAGAATTTTTTGGTTCGGAACTTTTTGGTTCGGAACTTTTTGGTTCGGAACTTTGGTTGATTCGGAACTTGTTGGTTCAGAACTTTTGCTGGGTAATCAGAAAGGTGTTTCGTATGAACAGTCGACCAGAAAAATGAAGATTAAGCCCAGATTTTTACCAAATAACCCAAAAAGTTTTGTGATTTCTACAATAATAAGTAATAACTAATACTTATCTACTAATCCCAATCACAAAAACACCAAAAACACCAAGAATCAAGATGGATCTTCTTAAAGAACACTAATACAATCAAAAACTAAAAACCACACAAATCATTACCTTAAATCACCCCATAGCTCTTGATACCAAATGTAGAATCTTGATAACCTATGAATCTATGAAGTGGGTTGATGTTTTCTAGAGAGAGAAACTAGAGAGAGAAAGTGAGAGAAAACTATGTGTTTTCTTTATTAAATGAAAACATGAAATGAACAACAACCAACCCCTTTCCAAGGAGGAAAGGGGTATTTATACTTCCAAGTCATATGTGGACTTGGGCCGGCCCATGACAAGCCCATGGACCGGTTCTTACTTAACTAAATAAGTAACTATAAACTACGAGCTATTACAACATTAATAATATTGTGGAGTGACCGATACTTCTAATATACGTAAAAACGTATTTCTAACAGTTGTCTTTCACCATGATTTATAACTATGAGTAGAAAGGCGCGGTGATCTAACCTGGTACGGTGGATTTCCGTGGAAAATAAGGAGAATGAATGAAGGAGTAAAGGCAAGTGTAAAAATGGTGGAAGAAGTTGTTAACTGTGTGTGTACACGGTCATACACACAAGCCTTTATAGGGTTGCCTCGATTTACGAGGTGCCCTGGATGATTGCCACATGTAATCCACTACGCCCATCTAACGGATGGGGGTTCTGACATAACTGATACGTAAGAGGGACCCACGGGTCACCTCTTACACAGTGTTGCGTAGCTCGAGGGTGGGCCCATGTGTCAAACCTGCGAACCATGACTATAATTAATGCACACATTAATATTGTCCCGGTTGACAAACTTGTGGTGCGTCTTTATTTGCAAAGGCAGTATTAGGGGCATTAGTTAGCCTAGAATTTACGCCTATGGCTGTAACAACTAGACTGGGGGGACATGATGACGTATAGTCCCCAACCGGGTCATGGACCTGGCCCACGGGTACTACCCGCATCCAGCCCATCACTGATGGGTTGGATTAAATGTCATTTAAGCTTATGGGCTTCGAATGAATAGTGGCCGCATAAGTGTATGCGGCCCACGGCCCGGCACAGCCGGTATAAGGCTAGACAGAATCACAATCTTATTAGGATTGGGATTTACCCTAAAGTAGAGGATATACACTAACCATAATTATAAGATAACAATCAAACTAATTATGGCACTTATCCTTTGCTTGGGGCCGAAGCATCGGTGATAGCCCATTAGGGTTTCACGGCCTATATAAGGAACCCCTAAGGGTTCTGATGTAGGATTTTCGTACTCGTTTTAGGAAAAACGCGTATGAGCGGCAAGTATTAAACTCGACGATTTAGGAAAACCGACGAATCGAATAAGTGCGAGTTCGTTCTTGAAGGAGGTGTGTGAATTAAGTGCCAATATGTAAAATCATATTTTGGATTAGTGTCGTTTTTGGGTTTGTAGAGAGAAAAATTAAAGAAGAGCTACGACTACGATTACACTACGACGTAATGACGTAAAACGTGAACGTAAATACGTAAAACGTGAAAAAATTAAAAATTAAACCTAAAAGTTAATTAAAAATTAAAATTAAGTCTAAAGTAATATAAATAAGAATAAAAATCCAATAAATAAATTTTATAACCTTTTATTAATTAAATATTCAATTTTAAATGCTAATTAAAGCCCTAAAATTCAATATAATTAAGAAAAAGCCCAAAGTATTATTTTATTGAACTAATAAATCACTTATATTATTTAAAGACTAAAAAGTATTTTTCCTAAATTTTAGAAACTATTTTCTAATTTTTAAATGCTAAAAACAATTTTTAAACTAAAATAATGATAAAAAATAATAAAATATTGCTAAAATTATTTTTACTTTTTCAAAAATCCTATTTTATAATACTAAACAGTAGAAAAATGAAAAAGTTTGAAAAAAGTAATTTTTACCACTAAAAGACAAAACAATTTAATTATAATCCTATTTAAACTTAAATAAATTCTAAAAAATAATCAAATAAAGTGAACAGTGAACTTTTTATTCTAAAAATCTTAAAAAATTTTACTTTAACTATGAAAATTGAAAAAACTGAAAATATTAATGTTTTAAACTAAAAGACAAAAAACGGTTTAATAAAAACTATTTAAATCTTAAATAAACTCTAAAAATAACAAATGAACAGTGAAATAAAATAAAACTTTTCTAAAAATACTAAAATAAATAAAGAAACATAGGAAAATTAAAATAAAGGAAAAAGGACAAAATTAGTCCACTGGAGACAAAAAAACACCAAGGCTGATGTTCACAACTGACTAAGCTTTTGTCCACATGCATAGCAGTGGGAAAAATAACACTATCAGTGGGAACTTGGTTCCCACTGCTCTAACAAGAAAACGGGTCTGGTGACTAATGAGCTTGTAAAAACTTGGTTTTTGAGTTTTACTTGGAAACAAGGGCACCCCACAACCAGTTGGGTTGTGGGGAGTCAGGTAATCAATAAAAAGCACAGGTCTAATGCAAATTAAACACACAAAAGAACCAAATCAGTTACTAGAACATAGAAACATGCAGAGGGCAAGTTTTGCTGATTTAAATGACTATTTGGTGAGATTCAATTGACAAGAACTTGTTCAAATAAACATCAAACCACAAATAAAGAAAGACCCAAGGGCTTAAAATATCTTCAAAATAAAATGATGGATTGGAAATGATGATAAGAGGGTCTTGTTTCTTGCTTTGATCCTGCACAAACAAAACAAACAGAGAGACAACTTCAAGTAGACAAAAGGCCACAAGCTGCAAGCTTGTGGCTTTTTCTACAGTAAAAAGGTAAGTGAAAAAGAAAGATGAAACTGATTTTTCACAAAATCTTTGGAACACTTTTTGAATACCAACTTTAAACTAATTTGAGATCAACAAATCAAACTCAACAACCAAAACTCATGCTTCCATTTTCACTTCCACATGAGTTTAGTTGTGAGTTTTTAAAGATCTTAAAAAACAAGAACTTGATAAAACCTTTTAACAAAATTAAAAACTTTGGAAACTTAAACTAAATTGCAAGATAATGTAAAGATTTAAACTAATAAAGCAGTGAAAAAGGAACTCAGAATTTTTTGCACAAGTTGAAATTTCATTTTCATTACTTTTTAAAAAGTGTACAAAAAAACTGGAACAAAGGCAAATGCCACACACGGCATTGCTTAAATACTAAAAGATAGAAGCTACTAGAAGCTGATTAATAAAAAATACAAAGTGTAAACCCTAACAGCTATTTTCCAGAAATGCCCCTTGATCTTTGACTTGATTCTTGGTCAAAAACAGTCACATGTGACTCCAGCTAGTGTGAATGCATCTTGAACGTCCATTTTGATTGGGTAACAAGTAGAAGAATATTGGCCATTCAATTGGTCGGGTTTTGGGGGTTTGTGGAAAGTGACATGAGCAGGGGAGGGTCAAGGGTGTCACATGCGTGAGTGTGAGAGTTTTTTTTAGTGTGGGTTTTGATGAGGTTTAGGGTAATTAGCCATCTGGAAGTAATTAATTAAAAACCCTTTGATTTGGTTGATTTAGGTTTTTAGGGTTTATGGGATTGGGGATAGTAAACAGGGAGGGTTTGATTCGGTTTAGGGGTGTTTAGTTTTTAAAAAATCTGTTTGTGTTAGCCCTATATTTTGTATAGTCGAACAAGAATGTAACAGGTCATCTTAGTCGTTATTGGTCTTGTATAGTAATAGGTTAGTCGGGAAAATCGGGCTTGGACTTTAAGCTAATATTGTCTTTGTTAGGGGCTATATGCCCAAGTGAAATCCAAGCCCGGCACAAGATGAAGTCCACAAAGGCCTTAGAGCCGTGGCATATATAACCCTCTTCCACATGTGGAAGAGGGTGTTGGTTCATTTCATAAAACACCTAGTTTTAGTGTAAACCTTCCACTTCTCTCTCTACTTTCTCTTTCTACTTTTCTACTATTTCTCTCTCTAAATCTTGTGTTATGGATTGAATGGGATTAATATTTGGTATCAAGAGCCTATAGTGGATAGGTGATTCAAGATTCGTGTGTTGTGTTCTTGATTTTTTTCGTGCCTATTTTGATCCAAAAACTCACGTACCAAAAATTTTCTTGTGTTTTTATGGCTTATTCTTTATACAAATCATCTACTTACTATTGGTAGTGATTTGGTATTGTTCTTTTGGTTAAAAACACAAAAATTTTGGGTGCTTGATTCAATTTTAGGCTAAAAATCACGAATTTGTTGTGTTCTAGTACTATCCGAGAAAAGGGGTATTTTGATTCCTTGGTACGATCTGACTTTGTGTTTGCATAAACCCTGGGGGTTTCTACTTGCGATCCATAGTCACGATCCATTGTTACGATCTAACTGCGATCATTAGTACGATCCAAGTTACGATCTGTGACTACGATAGCTCTCTAAGATCCAAAGTACGATCCAGACTACGATTGCTTAGTACGATTGCTAAGTACGATCTAGGATACGATCAGGGTACGATCGCTTCACTACGATAGCTCAGTACGATCGTCAGATACGGTCACCAATACGATCAAGTGAGTACGATCCAAGAGTACGATCACTCGTTACGATCTACTACTGCGATCAGATACGATAAGTGAGTACGATCAGAGTACGATCCGACTGCGATCTAGGAGTACGATCAGAGTGCGATCAGACCACGATCATAGAGTACGATCAGAGTGCGATCAGAGTGCGATCTAAGAGTGCGATGGGTCACATTGCGATGAACAGATAAATTTTGTTTGAGCAATTTTTAGACTTAGCCACTATCTAGACTAGTCTCGGAACATAGTTTACACGAAGATTTAAAAAAAAAATAAAAAAAAAGAGTTAAAAATTTTAGGTCAAGTAAATTCAAATTTTTTTCCCTACTAGTTTTTGGCTATTTCTAACTCAATTTCAAAATTTGGCGATACAAAAATTTTCGGCTTACCGTTTTGTCGGACTGAGGAATTTATTGTCGGACTGAAGATTCTCGGAACTCTACGAAATTTCAACCACACATCATCACAACAAATCCACTAAGATCTGCAATTCATTCACAAGTATTCACCATGTCTAACAACAACATCAACATTGCAACTGCTAATCAAATTCGTTTGGAACAAGGTGGCAACGGTAATACACCTGTGCTCACTGCCGGTTGTTACGTTCAATGGAGATCTCGTTTTCTCAGATTTCTCGACGGAAAAGAAAACCGAACTGCTCTTCGTCACTGCCTTGAGAATCCATCTCCAGTTTTTGAATTCAGACCAATTACCACACAGGCAGAGGATGGTACTTCATCAACTATACGAGCTATGAAGGATTTTGACACATGTTCTGCTGAGAAAAAGAAACTCCTCCAAGCTGAAGCTGATGCTGTAAACTTCATACACATTAGAATTGATAACGATATCTATTCCACAGTTGATGCTTGTCCTAATGCTATGGAAATGTGGAATGCAATTCATTGATTAAAGCAAGGTGAGTCGATCAACGTTCAAGATCTCGAGACTAATCTACTTTGGGAGTTTGGAAAATTCACATCGGAAGATGGTGAATCCATTGACTCATATTACTCGAGATTCTACAAAATGATGAATGAGCTTGTCAGAAATCAGTGCACCATCTCCAATCATCATGCCAATGTTCAGTTTCTACTTCAACTCAAACCGGAATGGCAAAGGTTTGTGACTTTGGTCAAACAAAGGGAGGATATCAAGACTATATCTTACCACAAACTTTATGACATATTGAAACAACATCAGAATGAAGTGAATGAACTTAGGGCTGAAAAGGCAGAATGATCTGCGAACTCTATTGCTTTTGTGGCTGCTACTTCAACAAAACCCGTTCCCCGTCAACAACAACCTATTCATTCCTCAAAGTCATCTAGCTCATCCACCAAACCTCCAGCTGCTGCTAAACACAAAGCAAAAGCAATTGTCCCCACTCCACCTCCAAAGTATGACACCGAGTCAGATGGAGACAGTGATGATGAACAAACTTCAAGGGACAAGAAGATTGAGGAACTCATGTCTTTACTCACCACAACTTATAAGAAGATCTACAAACCTACCAACAACAACCTCAGATCATCATCCAATGCTAGATATAAGGAAGTTGATCATGCACCTAGGTATGATCGTGATGCTAGGTATGATAATCAGAGGATGCTGAATCAAGTTGGGGCTAGAGATACTATAGGCACTCCGGTGGTGCAGAAGACTGGGATTCAATGCTTCAACTGCAAGGGATTTGGGCACATGGCTAGGGAATGCAAGAAGCCAAAACGGAAAGTCTGTTTTGGGTAAACCATCCGCCGTTCGTCAACCGAATGCGGTTAAATGCCCTAAATCATCTATTTTCGGACAATCCCCACAGACTTTGCCTAAGAAAGGAAATGATAAGAGCACAAATGTGATAGCACCTGGAATGTATAAGATGAACACTAAGCCCACTCAAACTGGAACATCGCGGTTACCTCAGAATATTAAGAAAACTAATCAATGTGTGTCTTCTTCTACAGGAGTAATCCCCACTACTAGCGTTAGCGGACCACAGCTTAAGAGCGATAGAATGCACGATAAGGTCATGCCTAACAATAGTCAAGGAAAGAAGTTGGAAGTAGAAGACCACCGTAGGAATCTTAAGTTTTTTAAGAATAAAACGTCTGTAACTGCATGTAATGACAGTTTAAATGCTAAGACCTCGAATGTTGAATTTGTTTGTGTTGAATGTGGCAAATGTGTTCGTACTTTCAATCATGATGCTTGTGCTTTTAATTATAATGGCGTGAATACTAGAACTGGGAAGCCTATTCGTATGCCCACTAGTACTAGTGAACCCACAAGAACTTTGAACCAATCCACTGACCAACCACTTAAGAAACTAAGTGCGTTAGAATCCACTACTCTACGTAAACAAAGCAGGTTAAAGAAGCTTTATGAGAACATGATTAGGACATACACGGGGGTATTCAAGATTTACACCACCCGGATACAAATGGTACCTAAGACAACCCCCATTCTAATTGGGTCTATGAATGTTAGCTTGCCTTTATAATCTAGGTCCACTACTATTTTGGAACCCGTTTCTATCAAGGGCTCCCATTTGTCAAATGCTACATTGTCTTCTAATTCTTCTGTAGCTCGTCGAAATCATCCTATTCATAATGGACTCCGGGTGCACAAAGCACATGACGGGCAATCTCAAGCTTCTCATTAACTTCATGGAGAAGTTTCTGGGTACGGTACGGTTTGGAAATGATCAATTTGCACCGAAACTCGGATATGGAGACTTGGTTCAAGGGAATATCACTATAAAACGGGTTTATTACGTCGAGGGACTGAATCACAATTTATTCTCGGTTGGTCAATTTTGTGATGCGGATTTGGAAGTGGCTTTTAGGAAATCTACTTGCTATGTTAGAGACTACGATGGGAATGACCTTCTTACAGGTTCTCGTGGTTCTGATCTCTACACAGTAACTCTTCAAGACACATCTTCAACAAATCCAATTTGCTTAATGGCTAAAGCTTCATCATCTCAAGCATGGTTATGGCATCAACGATTGTCACATCTCAACTTTGACACCATCAACTTGCTTTCGAAGAATGATATTGTGACCGGTCTTCCTAAGTTGAAATTCATCAAAGACCATCTTTGTTCTTCTTGTGAGTTGGGGAAAGCAAAACGGAAGTCTTTCAAATCAAAGATAACCCCAAGCTCAAAAGGACGATTGGAACTTCTACACATGGATTTATGTGGTCCTATGCGTGTAGAGAGTATTAACGGGAAAAATTATATTCTCGTGATTGTTGATGATTACTCTAGATACACATGGAATTTCTTCTTAAGTTCCAAAGATGAAACACCAGAGGTTCTCAAAAACTTTCTCAAGATGATACAACGCAATCTTCAAGCTCAAGTCTTAACCGTAAGAACGGATAGGGGTACTGAATTTTTGAACAAGAACTTGCAATCTTACTTTCAAGAAGAAGGCATTGAACATCAAACGTCTATTGCTCGAACTCCTGAACAAAACGACGTTGTCGAAAGGCGGAACCGTACTTTGGTTGAGGCTGCTCGAACAATGCTTTCTGCTTCAAAATTACCGCTATTCTTCTGGGCTGAAGCAATTGCAACTGCCTGTTATACTCAGAATCGTTCTCTCGTTATCCCTAGACATGAAAAGACACCTTACCACATCATCAATGGCAGGAAACCTACTGTCAAATTCTTTCACGTATTTGGATCTTTATGCTACATTCTTAAAGACGGTGAGAATCTCGACAAGATGAAAGAAAAAGGTGATGCATGTATTTTTGTGGGGTATGCGACATTGTCGAAAGGATATCGGGTCTATAACAAGAGAACAAAGATTATTGTCAAAACAATTCATGTGAACTTTGACGAATTGCCACTAATGGTACTTGATCACAACAGCTCAAGTCCCGCACCTCAATGTCCAGCAATGGCACCTACACACAACAGTGTACGTCCCGTGCAAGAATGTCAAGAAAATACTCATACAGCAGAATTAACGGATTCAACACATATGAATGAGTTGGTTGATTTATATGATCTAATGTTTGATGAATATTACTATGGAAACAATCAAGTTGTGTCAAAGCCTTCCGTTGTCAATACTGTTGATGCATCTGAACAAAATCAACAAGACACAACTGCCTCTACTTCAGAAACCGTTGCTCAAGAGACTATTCCATTGGATACTCAACAAACTCTAGAAACCATCATACAACCAACATCACCAACCGTCAATGTTGAAGGAGGAAACAACAATCAAGCAGTCGATGCACAACCTGACGAAGAAGAATTTATCAACCCGTTCGGTACACCGGTACACGAAGTCGGAGAGTCTTCTACTCAACATGTTGATCCGTCCAACATGCATACATTCTACCAACCATATCCATCCACTCACCATTGGACACGTGATCATCCGTTGGAGCAAGTCATTAGAAATCCTTCACAACCGGTTCGAACACGCAGACAACTCGAAACCGATGGCGATGTGTGTATGTATGCACTCACCGTGAGTTCAAATGTACCTACAAACATCAAACAAGCCATGACTGATCATGCGTGGATTGAATCAATGCAAGACGAAATTCATCAGTTTGAACGCCTAAATGTTTGGGAACTTGTTGACCGACCCTATGGAATGTCAATTTTAGATTTCAAATGGATCTGGAAAAAAAAACTGGATGAAGAACAAACCATCATCAAAAACAAATCTCGTCTTGTGGTTAAGGGGTATCGTCAACAAGAAGGGATAGATTTCGATGAATCATTCGCTCCAGTTGCTCGTTTGGAAGCTGTC
The DNA here is from genome assembly GCA_025667525.1 of Glebionis coronaria. Lineage (NCBI taxonomy): Eukaryota > Viridiplantae > Streptophyta > Magnoliopsida > Asterales > Asteraceae > Glebionis > Glebionis coronaria. The sequence continues at coordinate 67,245,203 of CM046882.1, read as the reverse complement.
AGGATATTCCTTGCTTATGCTGCACATAAGGGCTTCACGGCTTTTCAGATGGACGTTAAAACTGCTTTTCTCAACGGTCATTTGAAGGAAGAAGTGTATGTGAATCAGCCGGAAGGATTCATCGATCCTCATCACCCTGACAAAGTCTATCATCTCAAGAAGGCTGTATATGGACTTAAATAAGCTCCAAGGGCATGGTACGAAGAACTATCCAACTTCTTGGTCTCTAAAGGATTCTCCAAAGGTTCTATTGATCCTACTCTTTTTATTAATAAATATGGGGATGACATGCTGCTGGTGCAAGTTTATGTTGATGATATTATTTTTGGTTCTACGAACCCAAAACTTTCAAAACGTTTTGAAACATTAATGCACAGCAGATTTGAAATGTCAATGATGGGGGAGCTAAAATTCTTTTTAGGCCTCCAGATTCATCAATCCTCACGTGGTATCTTCATAAACCAAGCTAAGTATGCTCAAGAGATACTTAAAAAGCATGGTATGACCTCATGTGCTCGCGTTGGTACACCCTTGTCAACCACATCCCTAGACGCTGACTTGTACTCATATCCCGTAGATCAAACGCGATATCGCAGTATGATCGGGTCACTTATGTACCTTACAGCCAGCAGGCCTAATATTCATCATGCCACATGCTATTGTGCACGCTATCAAGCCAGACCTACTCAAAAGCACCTCAAAGAGGTTAAACGGATCTTTAGGTACCTTAAGAATACCATTCACATGGGACTCTGGTATCCGAAGGGAACTGGTTTTCATCTAACAGCTTTTTCAGATTCTGATCACGCAGGTTGCCTTGATAGTCGAAAAAGCACTTCTGGTAGCATACAATTTCTAGGGGAAGACAAGCTTGTCAGCTGGTCGTCACAGAAGCAGGATTGCACTTCGCTCTCATCAGCTGAAGCAGAATATGTGGCTCTATCCGCGTGCTGTGCTCAAGTCCTCTGGATGAGAACTCAACTCACGGATTATGGCTTCCACTTTGATAAAATACCTATGTATTGTGACTCAAAGTCGGCCATAGCCATATCTTGCAATCCGGTTCAGCACTCTCGCACCAAGCACATCGATGTCAGATATCACTTCATCAAGGAACAAGTGGAACGCGGCATCGTGGAATTATACTTTGTCAGAACTGAGTACCAGCTGGAAGACTTGTTTACAAAAGCTCTATCGAAAGATAGGTTTGCGTATCTCGTTGGTCGTCTTGGTATGAAGTATATGACTCCCGAAGACTTGGAGGTTTTGGCAAATGAAGCTGCTTGATTTTTTCTCTCATAATGACTTCTAGGCGCATCACAGCTTAGAACTCGGACCTCAACTAAGGAAAGTTTATCTCGGACGATAACTTATCCTTCTCAACAATCAAAATAATAGAAGAGAAGTTTTATATCCTGATTATTTTAAAAAAACGTTGAACACAATTTTTCAAGACTTTCTCAAAAGGTTTTTCTAAATCTTTCAAAATTGTGTGTTCAACACTCCCTTCCTCATAATAGGTTTTTATCTCAAAATGTCATATGTTATTTTGATCACTTTTTGAGGGAGAGGGTTTTAAAATCAAGCCTTTTAATGTTGTTGGGTACATCTCTAAAATTGTCATATTTTATGTATCCAACACATTCCGAAAATGTGATAAAGTCTGTCATATATACTATCGGTAAAGGCATCTCAACTCTGTACCTCAACATATTTTATGGTGTCGTTTTTCTAAATTTTGTCAAATTTTGTTTCAAGACACACATATATTGTTGAGGGGGAGCGTCCCGACTAAAAAATTTCCATGATTCATGCGTGCACACATGTTTCTCTCCCAATCGGTTTTCAGAAATTGTCATATTTTAATCAATTGGTATCTCTAATATGATGTTTTTTATATTAGAGATAGGGGAGAAAATGTGATTAAAATGTAATATATCGCAACAAGTGATCTTAAAGACTCAAGTGCAACTCTTTCCTTCACATGCCAAACTATTTCGTATATCGATGCATGTGTGTAGGGGGAGCTTTTCGGAAATGTAAAACTTTCAAGTGTTAAAAGTTTTGATTTTTATCAAACACTTTGAATGGTTTTCAATGGTTTATGGTTACGATCTATACCCAAAACAACCTACTATCCACGACGGAACGATGGAGTCAAAAGGTGGTTTAGAATAGGAAACTAAGTCCTATGATCCAACCAGAACCGGAGGGATCTACCCAAGGACATTCCATAGCTAGAAATAGTTGTCCTTAGGAAAGACGGAGTGGAATGAAGCTGAATGCGGACCAAGTACTTAAGTTAGCACTGGAACAATCACAACAAGGTGCTAATGATGACGTATTGGTAAGCATTGAAGGAGTTGAATATTCTATGCAACTTAGGCAGAAACCGGGTCAATACATCTATTGAAGACAAGTCATCATGGACCCAGTGATGCAATGCACAACCCTTCCCGGCCATTCAAGTTTCTCTCAAAAGAAACTTGTCTCATTGTCACGGAGATCAACACGTATCTATTGACTTTCTCACTCCGAGTCAGTTAATATTGAAAAGGTGGCAGTCTGCTCCAGCCTCCGATTACCAAAATGCACTTATTGAGTCTAGAGCCAAACGAGATCAATTTATCATCTTATTAGGACACAATCGAGTCCTACGCATTATCCTTGTGATATTGCCAGAACATCTGAGTGATACGATTCACAATGAAGATGGAAATCCTGCTTGAGCCAGCATCAAACAAGCTCATGGTAGGTAACTTGTGCGATTCTACACGAATCAAACTTGTGAGAACTGGAAAGCAACTAAGTTTGGATTCTTAATTTTTTCAAACTTGATTCCAGGTTTCTTCGCAAAATCCATGTGATCTTGCCAGAACATTCAGAGTGACACTCATTATTGTTCACAGTGACGAATGGAAGTCCTTCCAGTGTCAACATCAAACAGCATTGTGGTAGGTAACTCGCAAGATTCTCTATGAATCAAGCTTGTGACAAACTGGAAAGCAACAATGGTGCGATTCTTTTAGAATCAAACTTGTTCCAGGAAATCTGAATTGACGACTCTAATCAGACGGATAATTTATCCTTATGATTCACTCTTTACGTTCGCAGTCTGTTTGAGACGGTCGAGTAAAGAGAACTGGCTACTACCGCCGGGAAACCCTATCAAGGAGGTTCTTAATCGAATCTATCTGATCACAGGTACGGTATTTAATACCGTTTAACGGTCTTCACCGACCAGAGGTAAAACGCTACCGAGTTAGGGTGAAATGTTCAAAGCCATTTCATCCGTGTCTATATATGTTGCTGCATATCAAGAAGGTGGCGTAGCTGTGCAACCGATGTCGATTCAGAAGTCACAAGAGCACAAGATGGCGATAATCAAGATACCTAAGAATGTAAGAATGTAATAGGTCATCTTAGTCACAAGGAGTACAGATGAAGATCTCAAGCACTCAAAGTCAAATGACAAAGGCTCAAGATAAAGATCACGAAAGCATGAAGGAACAAAGTCGTTACAAACAAGATCAAGACCAAGATACAAGACCAAAGCAGGAAGATCTCCTCTACAAGAATGTATTCACTCAATCATCTTATGCTTTTTAAGCTTTTTAAGATGACCGATACATTGGGGGAGATTGTTAGCCCTATATTTTGTATAGTCGAACAAGAATGTAATAGGTCATCTTAGTCGTTATTGGTCTTGTATAGTAATAGGTTAGTCGGGAAAAGCGGGCTTGGACTTTAAGCTAATATTGTCTTTGTTAGGGGCTATATGCCCAAGTGAAAGCCAAGCCCGGCCCAAGATGAAGCCCACAAAGGCCTTAGAGCCGTGGCATATATAACCCTCTTCCACATGTGGAAGAGGGTGTTGGTTCATTTCATTAAACACCTAGTTTTAGTGTAAACCTTCCACTTCTCTCTCTACTTTCTCTTTCTACTTTTCTACTATTTCTCTCTCTAAATCTTGTGTTATGGATTGAATGGGATTAACACCTCGGTTTCAGGTTATCACATCCCCTCCTTCTTAAAAAGAGCGATGTCCTCGGCGCTTAACCCTCTCTAAACAAATGAGGATACTTATCCTTAAAGAAGTCCTCACGTTCCCAGGTAAACTCTGGTCCATGTCTAGAATTCCATCTCACTTTCACAATCGAAATCCTACTATGCTTCAACTTCTTAACTTCCCTATCCATAATCTCTACAGGTTCCTCTATAAAAGACAACTTATCATCAAGTTGAATTTCCTCCAATGGAATTACCAAATCCCTTTCTGCTAAACACTTCTTCGGATTAGACACATGAAAACTATTATGAATAGCCTTAAGTTCATCAGGCAACTCTAACTTTTAAGCAACCAATCCAATCCTTTGGATAATCTTAAATGGTCCAATATATCTCGGGCTAAACTTTCCTCTCTTTCTAAAACGAATCACTCCTTTCCATGGAGATACTTTCATCATAACCATGTCTCCTACTTTAAATTCTAATGGTTTCCTTCTGTTATCAGCATAACTCTTTTGTCTACTTCTGGCAGATAACAAACGCTTCTTAATTTGCACAATCTTTTCAGTTGTCTCAAATATCATTTCAGGTCCATTCAGTTGACTCTCTCCTACATCACTCCAACAAACTGGAGATCTACACTTACGTCCATACAAAGCTTCAAATGGTGCGACTTTAATACTAGCATGATAACTGTTATTATACGAGAATTCAACCAACGGCAAATGCCTATCCCAACTGTTCCCAAAGTCAATCACACACGCTCTAAGCATATCTTCTAACGTTTGAGTCGTCCTTTCACTTTGTCCATCCGTCTCCGGATGATATGTTGTACTCAAACTTAACTCCGTTCCCATCGCTTTCAGTAGAGATTTCCAAAACTCTGAAGTAAATCTACTATCACGATATGAAATTATCGACAAAGGCACACCATGTCGACAAACAATCTCCTTCACATACTGTAACACCCCCAATTTTACCACGCAGCGGAATATCAACTTTGGGTGTTACTTCATAGCACATCACACATAGTCATAGAAAACGACCTCAAAAGAGACGTTTTATAAAATAACCATTCGATAATTTTATTAAATCAGAGTTAACTAAAAAGAGGTCCCACCAGTTTATACAAACCTTAAGAAATAATAAAGATTTGTCAAATGTATCGAATGGAAATTGTTTGTTTTGTCTTTACTTTATCCCGCGCGGCTCCATGCTCCAGCTGCTCTTAAACCTACACACCTGAGAATACATGCTAACATGTCAACACAACGGTTGAGTAAATCCATAGGTTTTTAAATAAACAATAATGGGTTTTTAAATAAACCATAAAGCTTTTGAACACAAGAATCTCATCCATTAGCGATATTGTAGCACATACAATATCAATACTCCACACTATTACGCTAAGCTCATGACACCGATGCCTTAATCAATAAATTTTCTCTAGTCAGGTATCTTGCCAAATACCCCATACCGCACGTACAACACACCCAGCTGAGCCTCCAACTCACAGGTGCGACCTACCTAGGTGGGGGTCATCATTCCCAATGGATCCATTCGTCTGTACGAGCGCCTACCCATCATAGGTAGTTAACGGTTCACGATTTATAGGGACTTTTCACTGGCAATAAGCAACTTAGCCTTACTAATAGTGGTTCATTACCTATCCAATCAACGCTTGTGTTCATTTACCAAAATCATTTATTCAAACGTCTTGCATTTATTTACAATAGCTTGCAATCGTTCAAAGCATATATTCAAACATTGAATGTTTATTCACAAACATGTATCCTTTCCGAAGGATATATATAACACATATACTTATTTACCAAGAGCATGTATTCCCCCTTGCGGGTTTATAAAAGCATATAAAAGAGTAAAAGCGAGGCTATGAACTCACCTTAGTGATAACGATATCAAACGAGGATAACGATCAAGATAATAGTGATGATAGTAAAATGACAGAATAGGATGTGATAGGATTCCGCGAGCTTTAATCGATAACCTAAAATATGTAAAAATAAATACTTATAAAAATATAAACGATATGATCGGACAAAAGACAATGACAACAGGCTATGTCATTTATTTATACTGGCCAAAATATATTACTATTACATTGTTCATGAATTATATATATAAAAATAACTCAATCTTAATATGTTGTAAACTACAACTTAACAACATTGTATAATTTTGATTCATATTAATTACTCACTTATTCTTTTAGTTAATATGCTATTGTTTAAACAAGTCCTCTTATATTAATAATAAAAGAAATTTCTTTTGTAATAACTTAATTACTTTCTTTTTATGAAATAGATGTTCTTCATTTGTAGTTCATGTGACATCATCTTTATTTGTAACTAGTTTAATAAACCAAGGACCTAAATTGTAAATTTTAGTTTAAATCTCATAAGGTGACAAGAAGTCATTATCTTTATCAGTATACAAAACTAGTTTCCATGATATGGACTCGTTTGTTTTAAGACTTTTCTTAGTCATTTCAAACTCTTGTATGATATTATCTAGTCGATTTGTGTCTTTGAGGGTTATTTCAAACTTCACGATAACCATAAATAACTCGCAACTTATCGACTCGCCATCAAGCTGTGTGACTTCTAGATTCGATATACGTTGCAAAATAACATTTTATACAATATTTGGTTCAAGTGTTACCTTACTTTCACATGGAATTACAAGTGAACTGGGGTTGCTATACATGAGTATAAACATCGACACTAACACGAGTAAGTCGAGTCTTGAATCATGACATGACATCGGTCCCGCGGCTTACGAACCAGAGAACCTTAGATGTACATAGCAGCTAGGCAGCCCTCCCGCGAATAAAAACCAAAATCAACTATGAACACAAACCGAGTACGAACTCGAAGTTATGATTAGAGATGTATGGCACTAACCCATATATGAAACACTCGTATTTTGATTCTCCTTATCACGAAAAAGTATTTAGATTGGAATATAGTTTTTTACATTGGTTGTGAGGTCTTTAGAGACTCTTTGAAATTGACGTTTATAACTAGCTTACTAGTAGCTTGTAAAAAGAAATGAGATATGGCATGACATAGTTAACTATAATGTGTCTTTACCCATATTGACGTAATCTTATAATTCAAGCTTTGTGTTATCAAATGATACGTGGCTATATTTTGAGGCGATTTGTGATGTGTTTCCTTAATGATGAAAGTTCTTATGATATGAAATGATTTTCTCTTTTAGTAAAATGGAGTATGTCACGTGTATAATTTTTAGGGTTTTAATTAAAATTAAGTCGGTATTATCGATGTCCGATATTTTAAAAGTTACGCGATTAAAATTTTACATGTAAAACACGAAAAATGAAAGCTCAATATAAAATAAAAACGATGACATTCGGAGAGCGTTGATATTTCGATTAATAAACGAGGGCTTATAGTTTAATAAACGCTAACGCTTCGTATAAACAAATACCACCAAAAGGTTAACGTAAATTGCAAAGAATGCTCATAAAATGATAAATTAAAACGACGACAATAGAAAATATTCCTATGTCATAACGAGGATGTTTATGGTCGATAACGGACATTGTCTTTGCCGATAAATAATAAATGACACGTACTCAATACGTTAAAGCCTTAACCTTGCCGGTTAGCCGAGAACTCAATATTATTCACAAAAATGATCATGAAAAGTAAAACTCGATTAATAAATATTGGTCTGAATATTAGAAATAGTATTAGAACTCGGTCTAAATGTTTATTTTGAAGTTCGGGTTATTACATCATCTAACCCTTTAGGAAGCGACGTCCCGGCGCTTAATTTTATCTCAATAGCCTTCGATTTAACGGCGAAGATGTGAGGAATAGAAAAGTCATTGCCGTTGTTCCTAACGAAGGTCGGATGAACAAAACACAAAGTGATGAGTATATGTAACGGCACAAGTGAAACTTGAATGTATCTTCAATCCTTATAAGGAAAGAATAATTCATACCTCGAAGGAGAAGCCATTGAAAGCGAAAAATTGACAAATCGTCAATTATTGGAATTGCTTCAAAGTACATTACTACTAGCTTGTCAAACATGTGACGATCGATATGAGCTCGAAACACTTACTCACGACAAGTGACGAGTCAGGAACAGTGGAAAAACAGTTGCATTTAAAATATTTTCAATGAGATAATCAATTCAAAAGATCGTTATTCACATCGACCAAATCAAAATAGATATTGTCCAAGGGTCTCATAAAAAAACAGTTTCGTCAGATAATCGCATGAATCGCACAGACCTCCATCGAAACGTTACAAAATAATCAAGACAAGCTAATTAGTACTAGTCATACAAAATCACCTAATAGCATTGATCTCGAACATGGAAACTTATTTCGTCAAAAGCGAATTCATCGACACGAAAAGCGTTCGGAGTCTACATTACACTATCAAAAGAACTACGATCCAAATCGAACATAAAAGCCATCACCAAGCTCATATAATTAGATTACGACATGCTTGCAAAATAGCCAAGCCATGCCAAATCAATAAGTTCAATCAAGTTAACTCATGCTTTCTAAATAGCCAAGCCATGATAAATAAGAATACTTGACAAGATTTTCGGATAATCCGGTCAAATAAAATTTTGCAAGTTAATGGATGTTCACGGGCCTAATAGCCATGGATGCATATCCTGAAATATTATTTATTTATTTATTATTTTTTTTTATCAGAGGGTGCTCACACACGGATTCATACCAAAATGATATTATGAGGTACACGTTACCCAAGATCATACGTCATTTCAGAATGCCGCCTCGATCTCACACAATGTATGGCCAATTGACTAAATCAGATATCATATAAATATATTACAAGAAAAGGCTTTACACATGTTAGAAATACGTTTTTACGTATTTAGGAAAATTCGGTCAATCTGACAATATACTAAGTAGTAGCTCGTAGTCTAGACATCTTTATTAAACAAACAAAGTCAAGCCTAGCCTACAACATGTGTAGGCCGGCCCAACATTGTAAGCCCAAGCCCATCACAAGGCTTGGGTATATAAACCCTCTCCTTAGATGGAGAGGGTGTGTGTTCTTCATTTTTACACATAGTGAAAAAGTGTTTTTTTATTTCACTTTCTCTCTCTAAGTGTGTGTGTTCTCACCATCTCTCTATCTCTTTCTCTCTCTAAAACATAAGCAAGATTTACATATCCAACAAATGGTATCAGAGCCATGGGATGATTGTATTGTTCATGTGTTTGTGTTCTTGATTCATACGCCATTTTTGATCCATTTTCACACGTCCAAAAATTTTTTTTGTGTTTTTGATGATTTTTTCTTGATACAAATCTTCTACATAGTTGTGGTAGGGATTTGGTATAGTTACTTTGGCTAAAAACACAAAATTTTTTGGTGTTTTGATCATTTTTTGGCTTAAAATCACGAATTGGTTGAGTTTTGTCCGAGAAAAGTGGGAATTATTTCGATCAGGTCATCGGAAAAGGGTTTATAGGACATTTTGATCAGTGTAATCGGAATAGGGTTTAGGGATTCCGATTTTGGGTACATTCCGATCAGGTATTCCGATCAGGTATTCCGATTAGTTATTCGATTAGGTATTCTGATTAGGTATTCCGATTAGGTATTCCGATTTGGTGCATTCCTATAGGGACATTCCGATTAGGTATTCCGATCAGGTATTTCGATCAGCATTCAGATAATCACATTCCGATCAGAATTCCTATAAAGTATTCCGATAGGACATTCCGATCAGCATTCCTATAAAGTATTCCGATAGGACATTCCGATCAGCATTCAGATCACTATTCCGATCAGCATTCCGATAACAAAATATATTCCTTAAAAAATTTCGACTCGTGTGTAATTTTGACTTGGAATTTTTGGTTTATCGAGGACATATTTTAGGGGATTTTAACATTGTTTCTCGACTTCAACTCACAACAACAAACACATTTACTTTCTTTCATTGATCGATCAACGTTTGTAAATCTTAACTTATTGAAATGGAGTACACATCTCTTACGGATAAGTCTATCCTCTCGGGTACGGATAATCGTCCACCAATGTTGGTGAAGACTATGTATGAGGAATGGGCTTCTCGAATGGAACTTTATATGTTGAACAAGGAAAATGGACATCTCATTTGGGCATCGGTGCTCAATGGACCATTAGATTATGGTACAGTGACGGAAGGTACAACTACTCGTCCTCGCACAACGGGTGAATTGACTGGAGATATGAAGATTCAAGACAAATGTGATAAGTATGCTACAAACATCATTCTCCAAGCCCTTCCTCCAGATGTTTACAAACTCGTCAGCAAACATAAAGTTGCCAAAGAGTTATGGGATAGAATTCGTGTTCTCATGCAAGGCACCTCGTTAACTAAACAAGAACGAGAGTGTAAGCTTTATGATACTTTTGATAAGTTTGCCTATGTGCCAGGGGAGACTCTCAATGATTACTATCTGAGATTTACCCTATTGTTGAATGAGCTCAATATCTATGGCATGACAATTCCTACCTTTCAATTGAACACCAAGTATTTGAACACTCTTCCTTCAGAATGGAAAAAATACGTGACGGATGTTAAATTGGCTAAGGACTTGCATAACACCAATGTGGATCAACTTCAAGCTTTTCTTCAACAACACGAATGCCATGTGATCGAGGCTCGGTTGTCTACACCTCAAGTTCATGATCCACTTGCAATGTATGCTTCTCAACAAAACATGGCTTATACTTATCAACAACCATCATACTTGCAGCAACCACCACCACACACTGTTGGGTCGAATTATTAAGTTGATAAGTCAAAACACAACAAAATAAGAAGACAAGGACTACTTTTGCCAAAGTTACAAACAACAAGCCGTTGGAGTCTTTTTATTACTTTAGCTTTCTTTGTAAGCTATGTTTTCTAGTATATAAAGAAAACATAGGACGTAGGTTTTTATCATATCATTCATTCACAATGTAAACCTAAAGTGTGTGTCGCACTAGACGTGGGATTCAATGTATACACGTCTAGTGGATGTTTGTTATTAATATAATGAACATCCCTAATTGTTTTAATTCGTGTACCTTGTGCCTAAACACCTTGTCCATGATCATTGTTCTTTTCCGCTATGTTATCATATGAATGATGATCAAACCTAGATATATGGTTCATAACCATTGAGTCGAACGATTATAGGGATCAACAATTGGTATCAGAGCCTAAGGCTCGTGATATCTAGGTCCGACGAGGTGTTCGTGTATGGTGAAGAAGAAAAATTCGTATGGAGTTTTTCTGGACGTTTTTGTGTGCGCAGCAGTATTCAGAAGGTCATAACTTTTGATTGCACCGTTGGATCGTCACGAAATTTTATATGTGTGTTCTACATACATAGATCTAAACATCCACCGGAGGGATTGTCGAGTTTTATCCCCAGGCAAAAGTTATTAAGCGTCGAAGTTGGCTGATGGTTGATTTTCAGTTTTCTGCTTTTACATGAAATCATGAATTAGGGTTCCTCAAACCCTAGATCTACTTAAAAGCAGGAAGAATTGTAGTTTGTGGCTGTTATAACATGCATATGGTTCATAAAATTCAGATCCTATTACAAGTTTATCATAACCCTAATTAGGGTTTCGGTGCTCAAAGTTCTAAACCCTAGATCTGGTAAAAGATGGACTGCTGTTTGTTTGTTAAAAGAGACACGCAGCAAAGATTATTAGGTGTGATATAGATCAGACGTAGAAGAAAGGCTTATTTGTGGCAAATATATATGGAAAGCAAATTAAGATTCTGTTCACACGATTGGTTCAAGCGAATCTGTTTGGTGATGGAGTGTTCACACGGGTTGCTCGATTTTGATTGGAGGAAACGATTGCATTCACATGGCAAATAGCAAACCCTAATATTCGTTATACAATTATTCACATGGTGCTACAATCCAATACATGCTAGTCCATTGTAACATGAGGTTAAAGCTAGGTTTTGATTCGGTCAATTCTGATTGGAGGAAGAAGTGTGTGTTCACACGAAGATTTAAGAATGATTGGCTAATAGAGTCAAAGTTACGGCTGACTATTAAAAAAGTTATATGGCATGTATAATTTTTGTAGCAAGAGATGTTAACGTGATAGATTGCTGCTCAAAAGAAGACGCTGACAGAAAGGAAGTTCGACGCTGACAGCATATATTATTGACGCTGACAAGAGTTATGGTTGGCGCTGACGTGTGTAATTCAAGCGCTGACAGGAAGGGTTTCGACGCTGACAAGGAATAAGTCAACACTGATAGGTTGACAGTGTTGTCCGAGATATGTGTTTCAAACGTTGATACGCCTTGTCCGATATCGGGTAATGAATGTGGATATTGGACAGTAAGGGTTCTTGGATAACACACTGATTGCTGCTGTTTGAGAAAATTAGACGTTTTGAGCACACAAAAAGGAGGATAATACACACAAAGGTACATGGAATCTCCGTTTAATTCAGAATATCATGATGATATTTATGGCTCGGATATTTTTAAATGGATTAATGATTTTAAAGCGAGTTAGCAATTATTCGTGGGAATTTGATGGATATTTAAACTATGTAATCGGGATAGCCTTGCAAAAGAGTTATTCAGATAACACTTTTACATATGGTATGAAGATGATATTTCATTCAAATTCGTCATGAAGAAGTGTTAGCTTAAGGGGAAGAATTCTTATGGTAAGTTTTGATGATTGAAGAAGATTTGCGCGAGGTTATGTTCTATCATATCTTGAAAGTAATTAGCATGACAACTAACTTTCAAGGTAACTTGTTCGTGCTTACATAGTTGGTGACGAAGACTTGTCATAAACACTTGAAGGAGTTACATTATCGTGCTCAGTGTCTCACAAAGGATGAGAATATTGACAAGGGATCGAGGTCTACTTATATTTTTTGCATAATGTGGTATAAGTTCTTCATCACATGGATAAACAAGACATGGAACATAAGATTGGGTTATCTAATTCAACATCAAGAATACTTTATTTATTTTTCTTCAGGATCATTACATAGAGCTACTTTTGGAGAATCTTCAAGATTGCATGCTTTCACATATTCCCTATTGATGTGTCAAAAAGGGGAAGAATATGTGCTATACTTAAGGGGAAGCTTCTTGGAGATCATGTACTACATACAAAGGATTCATGCTTAAGAGGAGTGTTTTGACATCATCAACTAGGGGAAGATTGTTGGGTCGAATTATTGAGTTGATAAGTCAAAACACAACAAAATAAGAAGACAAGGACTACTTTTACCAAAGTTAAATACAACAAGCCGTTGGAGTCTTTTTATTACTTTAGCTTTCTTTGTAAGCTATGTTTTCTAGTATATAAAGAAAACATAGGACGTAGGTTTTATTATCATATCTTTCATTCACAATGTAAACCTAAAGTGTGTGTCGCACTAGACGTGGGATTCAATGTATACACGTCTAGTGGATGTTTGTTATTAATATAATGAACATCCCTTTTGTTTTAATTCGTGTTCTTTTGTGTCCAAACACCTTGTTATGATCATTGTTCTTATTCCGCTATGTTATCATATGAATGATGATCAACCTAGATATAATGGTTCATAACCATTGAGTCTAACGATCAAAAGGGATCCACAATTGGTATCAGAGCCCAAGGCTCGTGATATCTAGGTCCGACGAGGTGTTCGTGTATGGTGAAGAAGAAAAATTCGTATAGAGTTTTTCTGGACGTTTTTGTGTGCGCAGCAGTATTCAGAAGGTCATAACTTTTGATTGAACCGTTGGATCGTCATGAAATTTTAGATGTGTGTTCTACATACATAGATCTAAACATCCACCGGAGGGATTGTCGAGTTTTATCCCCAGGCAAAAGTTATTAAGTGTCGAAGTTGGCTGATGGAAGATTTTCAGTTTTCTGCTTTCACATGAAATCATGAACTAGGGTTTCTTCAAACCCTAGATCTACTTAAAAAAAAGCAGGAAGAATTGAAATTGGTGGCTGTTAAAACGTGTGAAGATACACGATCTTAGGTTATTCACAAACCCTAATTAGGGTTTCGATAAACAAAGTTCTAAACCCTAGGTCGATGTTTTTTTTGCTACTGTTGGTGACATGGTGTAACAGGTGCAAAGAAGTTTCTGTTCACAGCCAATGAATACATACGCATTACTGATTTAGATTCTCTACATGCTAGCGTGAGTCTCTCGATTCTTATTGGTTGAAGTTTATGTGTTCACATGGTTTGAATATCTTGATTGGTTGATCAAAGTAAGTTAAACGAGAAGATCAATCTTGTGTTCACATGGTGCATCAGATGTGATTGGTCATAAATTCCAAAGCTTGCGTTCACATGAAGACATATATATGTTTGCATTCACACGGTACAAGTTTAAGTTTTGGTATACTTGATTCTTACTGGTGGAGATTGTTGCACTCACACGATCTGAAAGTTTTGATTGGTTGATGATTTTTCATTGGTTGAAACTTTGTGTGTTCACACGATCTATTCAATGTGTATTCACACGGCCCTAATACTCTACATGCTAGTCCATGGCAAGGTAACGTGAGGATATACTTTGTTTGATGTAAACGCTGACAAGCATAGGAGTGGACGCTGACAAGATTTTACGTTGGCGCTGACGTTTGTAATTGAGGCGCTGACAAAAAGAAGTTCGACGCTGACAAGGAATAAGTCAACACTGTTAGGTTGACAGTGTTGTCCGAGATATGTGTTTCAAACGCTGTTACGTGTTGACCGATATCTGGCAATACACATGGACGGATATTGGACAAAGAAAGATCTCGGGTAACACACTGATTGCTGCTGTTTGAGAAAATGGGTACGTTTTAAGCACACAAAAAGGAGTTATATACACACAAAGGTACATGGAATCTCCGTTTTAATATAGAATATCATGATGATATTTATGGCTCGGATATATTTAAATGGATTAATGATTTTAACGCGAGTTAGCAATTATTCGTGGGATTTGATGGATATTTTAAACTATGTAATCGGGATAGCCATGCGAAAGAGTTATCCACAATGGACTTTTACATATGGTATGAAGATGTTATTCCATTAAATTCATCATGAAGAGGTGTTGACTTAAGGGGAAGAATTCTTATGGGAAGTTTGATGATTGAAGAAGATTTTCGCAAGTTTGTGTTTCATCATATTGTTAAAGTGGTGGACATCAGCCATTTACTTTAACAATAACTTGTTCGTGCTTTACATGGATGGTGATGAAGACTTGTCATAACACTTGAAGGAGTTACATTATCGTGCTCAGTGTCTCACATAGGATGAGAATATTGACAAGGGATCGAGGTCTACTTATATTTTTTCTCTATTTGGTATAAGTTCTTCATCACATGGATAAACAAGACATGGAACATAGGTTTGTGGTATTCTACTTCTGCATCAAGACTACTTTATTTATTTTTCTTCAGGATCATTACATAGAGCTACTTTTGGAGAATCTACAAGATTGCATACTTTCACATATTCCCTATTGATGTGTCAAAAAGGGGAAGAATATGTGCTATACTTAAGGGGAAGCTTCTTGGAGATCATGTACTACATACAAAGGATTCATGCTTAAGAAGAGTGTTTTGACATCATCAACTAGGGGAAGATTGTTGGGTCGAATTATTAAGTTGATAAGTCAAAACACAACAAAATAAGAAGACAAGGACTACTTTTGCCAAAGTTACAAACAACAAGCCGTTGGAGTCTTTTTATTACTTTAGCTTTCTTTGTAAGCTATGTTTTCTAGTATATAAAGAAAACATAGGACGTAGGTTTTTATCATATCATTCATTCACAATGTAAACCTAAAGTGTGTGTCGCACTAGACGTGGGATTCAATGTATACACGTCTAGTGGATGTTTGTTATTAATATAATGAACATCCCTAATTGTTTTAATTCGTGTACCTTGTGCCTAAACACCTTGTCCATGATCATTGTTCTTTTCCGCTATGTTATCATATGAATGATGATCAAACCTAGATATATGGTTCATAACCATTGAGTCGAACGATTATAGGGATCAACACACACCTATCAGCAACCATCTTATCCACCATCAGTGATGCCACAGCAAGCATTTCAACAAGGTGTTCATCAACAATCTTTTCCGCAGCAACCATCATATCAGACATCACCATCACAAGCCAACACTTCTCCAATGGGCTATACTCCTCAGCAAGGATAATTTCCAATAGAAGCACAACCAGCACAAGCTTTCTACTCTAATGAACTTCCACCAATCCAAGCACCGGTCTTTACTCCAAATGATACGTCAGCTGATGTTCTAAACTATCTCACAGCCTACTTGTCAAAACTTGTTGCAACTAGAGGATTTCCACCAACAAACAATCAGCTCCGCACCTCATCAAATCCTTGACAACAAGCCACTGTTCAAGATGGTCAAGTGACGGTGCAACCAATTCAGGGAAGGCAAAATTCATATGGACCTCCTACAAGGACTGGGAACAATCAAGCTGTAAATTCTCAAGCTAGTGGAAATGGGAGTCCTATTAGTCCTAAGAAGGTTGTGACTTGCTACAATTGCCGAGGACAAGGTCATATGGCTAGGGAATGCACTCAGCCAAAAAGAAGGAGGGATGATGCATGGTTTTGTGAGAAGATGTATTTGGTTGATGCTTAGTCTAAGGGGAAGATTTTGGATTCAGAGGAGTTAGCATTTCTTGCAGACCCAGGGGCAGCAGATACTGAAGGCATTGCAGTAGTTTCTACTTCTAATGCAGCTTATCAAGCAGATGATCTTGACGCATATGATTCGGATTGTGATGACATTCACTCTGCCCAAGCTGCTCTCGTTGCTAATCTCTCTCACTACGGTTCTGATGTCATCAGTGAGGTACCAACCACGTCTAATAATATTGATGATAACCTACATCAAGTTGGGCATGAAAAGGACAACCTCGAACAGCATTCGGGAACTAGTAACTCAAATAATGTGGTACCCAATCCTACACATTTGAGTGAACCTCAACCAAATGCTATGACGGGTATGAAATCTTATGCTCAACATGATTTGGTCATGGTGCCTAAACATATTATTGATCAAATGCATATGGCCCTCAGACAATCTGTAGATACCAATTCCACCCTAACTGCTGAGCTTGCGTTGCATAAAGAAAAGGTCAAAACTTTTGAAATGATCCCTCAAGCAGAGAAAATAACATGTTCTGAATTTGACCAATTTCGTTTTGAAAAGATTGAACACTTGAAAGAAATAGAATCATTAAAAGCTAATCTTTCTAATGAATTAAAAGAAAAGGAGTCGGTTGTCAATGATTTTCAGAAACTTAAAATGGATTTCGAAACTCTCGAATATAAAAGGTTGAATCAGAAATTAATGCTACCAAACTTCTTAAATTCAAGGAACAACAGCTTTTAAAACAATACGCTTCCACAGAAAAGGTTCATCTTTTAACTAAATCATTTAAAGAACTCGAACTTAAACGTCTTCAAGATTTACCACCTAATCCCGGTTATGCAAAACAAGCTCAGGAATATATTCCCGGTCTTTATGATATGACCATAATTGGCAAATCGAAAGAAGCACCTTTTTTTCGTAGTACTGAGGAGACACAGTCACTTGCGGATGAAACTCATTCTAAAATGCTTTCAAAATTCCATACAATTGATCATGATCAACATAACAAAGATCAATTTTCGAAAAAGACACGCATTCGCTTACAAAAGGAATTAGCAGAATTAACAGTTCTTGTGCCCCAAAGTTTGTCAAATGAAAACCTTTCTAGTACGTCTCCTACACTTGTCAAAAAGGATTTAACGAAGTTAATTCCACCGGTAAGTAAGGCGTCCGTTAACTTAAATGCGGTTCACCAACACTTAACCGATTTTGACAAGGTCATTTTGGAACGTACGACGGCCACGGCCATAACGGAAGGTGAATGGAACTTTGAGCACACTAGAGCTGCGTTTCGAGATGAAATTGTTCCGTTTGTAGACAATGTTAAAGCTTGTCTTAGTAATCTTGATCAAGATTTGTTTTTGGAAATAGAAGAAGTTAGACGTGTTTTCAATGAAATAGAAGATGCTAATGAAAACAGCTTACTTGAAATAGAAAAGGTTTCACGCAAAATGAGCTGCTTCTGAAGCAAGTGATGTCTCATGATATAGTTTCTGTCTGTGTGAATAAAAGTGTTGATGATGATTCTATTGTGCATAATGTTGAATCTGCGGATAATGTGGTAGATAGTACTTGTCACGAATCTGACGCTGAATTTTTAAAGCTTCAAGATTCATATTCTTCGCTTTTAAAACGTTTTGATGAGATTCAAACACATTGTATTTCGCTTAAATACAAGCAACAATTTATTCAAGAAATCTTTAAAACATCATTCGAAGGTGTTAATATCGATGATGCAAACTTTGAAAAGAATTTTCAATTGAATTTACAATCAAAACAGCGTCAGCCAAGTGACAAAGTTGCTACATCTTTGCCGCTAGAAATAGAGAAATCTAAGGAGCTTAACTGTGTGAACGTACTTGAGGCCGCTGAGAATTTTAAACTTGATCTAGATAATCGAGTTTCCAAGATTTTGTCCAAAGTTGATAACTTAAAACAGAAAAATACACGACTCTTCGATTCAGTAAAGCCCGCATGTGCTAATACCACTGCACAGAATCAATCATTGATTGAACAATTGAATCAAAAGTCGGTGGAAATATCTGATTTGAGGGAACAAATTTGTGATAAGAATCTGGTCTTGGCTGAGTTAAAGGAAACACTTCGTACTCTAAAAGGTAAGAATGTTGTGGATAACGCAACCACTGTCTCAACATCGTCCTCTAGTGCAATCAAAGGGAACCTTATAGCCGTCACACCACTTAACAAGGGCCCTAGGACTAAACCATCTCAAACTTTGGTCACTAAAGATAAGGCAGAATCAAAACCATCTTCTAATATTCCCGTGTTGCCTTCTACAGGAGTAAGCACCACTACTAAGGCTCAAAGATCTAAGCTTAAAAGAAACAAGAAGAATGATAGGATCTTGCCCCCATCTAGTAGTCAAGTGAAGAAGAAAGTAGAAGCCCATCCTAGGAATGTTATTTCTATTTTGAATAAAAAGAATCATGTAGCTAAACCTAAAGGCTCTGCGGTTGTGCAGCGTTCTAAGCCTAGTGTGAATTTTAATTTGAAATGTTGGAATTGCAATGAATGTATGTTTTCTAGTCGTCATGATTCTTGCCTTATTGACCATGTGAATGAGATGTATGCCCGAAAAAATGGATCAAAAATGGATCAAAAATGGACGTGTGAAAATGAATGAGATGTACGCCATTAGAATGGAAACCGACTGGGAAAGTGTTAACCCAAATTGGACGTGTGAAAATGGATGAGATGTACGCCATTAGAATGGAAACCGACTGGGAAAGTGTTAACCCAAATTGGTTGGATGTGGCGCCCCACTGGTAGAACTTTCACTATAGTAGGAAATACGTGCCCTTTGACTAGGATCACTCCCACTAAAGCGAAGAAAGCGTGCCCTTTAACTAGGAGTACCAAGGCTACCAAAACACAAGCGTGTCCTTTAACTAGGAACACCAACACTACTGTAGGAACAAAGTGCCCTTTAAATAGGTCTACTCCCACTGTAGTGCCCGCGAATAATCCAAAACCTAAGAAAGTTGGAACAGTAAAACCTGTTAGTGCTACAACTCACATTAGAAAACGCAGGAAATCTAAGGGTCAAACAAATGTTAGCAATTATGATAATCTTATATCTGTATCTGCTAACACTCCGGAACCAATAGTTTCCAATGCATTGTCTACTGTTGTTATTGAAAACAGGTGGTCCAAATTGTTCTCTGGTATTTGGACTCTGGTTGCTCCAAGCATATGACCGGAGATCGCTCTCAGCTCAGAAATTTCGTCAGCAAGTTTCTTGGTACGGTTCGATTTGGAAATGATCATATTGCAAAGATAATGGGTTATGGTGAATATCATATTGGGAATGTTATAATTTCAAGAGTGTATTATGTGGAAGGTCTCGCTCACAACTTATTTTCTGTGGGACAATTTTGTGATGCAAACCTAGAAGTTGCTTTTCGAGAGCATACCTGCTTCATTCGTAATTTGGAAGGGGTTGATTTATTGAAAGGTACTCGAGCGAATAATTTGTATACTGTCTCTACAAGACATGATGGCCGCTTCTCCCGTATGTCTTCTCTCCAAAGCATCGAAGACTAAGTCATGGTTATGGCATCGACGGTTATCTCATCTTAACTTTGACGCTATTAATCATTTGGCGAAAAACGAACTTGTTCGTGGTCTTCCTAAACTTTCATTTCACAAGGATCATTTGTGTTCCGCGTGTACAATGGGGAAAAGCACTAAGAAATCTTACAAACCCAAGACGGAAGACACCAACCAAGAGAAACTTTATCTGTTGCATATGGATCTTTGTGGGCCAATGCGTGTTGAAAGTCTTAGTGGCAAAAAGTACATCCTCGTTATTGTGGATGATTACTCTCGGTTTACATGGGTGAAATTTCTTAAAGCCAAAAATGAGGCACCTATATTCATCATCGGATTTATCAAGATGATTCAAGTGCGTCTCAACACTATTGTCCGACGCATTCGTACAGATAATGGAACCGAATTTGTGAATCAAATCTTGCGTGATTATTATGAAGAAGTTGGCATATCTCATGAAACATCCGTTGCACGCACTCCACAACAAAACGGTGTCGTTGAAAGGCGAAATCGAACACTTATGGAAGCTGCTCGAACGATGTTAATTTACGCAAAGGCTCCATTGTTTTTATGGGCAGAAGCAGTATCCACAGGAGTGTACACCCAAAACCGGTCACTAATTCGTAAACACCATGGTAAAACACCTTATGAGCTTCTCCATGGAAAAGTACCAGATTTATCATATCTTCATGTATTTGGTTCTCTTTGCTATCCAAATAATGATGGTGACAATTTGGGAAAACTTCAACCTAAGGCTGATATTGGTATTTTCATTGGTTACGCACCCGCAAAGAAGGCATACCGAATCTACAACCGTAACTCTCGCAAGATCCTCGAAACTATGAATGTTGATTTTGATGAGCTGACAGCAATGGCTTCTGAGCAAAGCAGCTCTGAACCCGCACTTCATGAAATGGGACCCAGTAACATTAGTTCTGGTCTTGTCCCAAACAACCCTACTTCATCATCATTTACACCACCTTCTAGGACTGAATGGGATACGTTGTTTCAACCGTTCTTTGATGAATTCTTTACTCCTCCAACTATTGTTGCTCCAGAACCTGAGGTAATAGCTCCGGTAACCGAAGTTGTCGCTCCAGCAACCGTTGCACAATCAGATACGTCTACACCTACAATTGGTCAAGATATACCATCAACAAGTAATTCTCAACCAACACCTATTTCAACTACCCATGTCATGCCTATTGATGATGAAGAGGATGATGATGATCATGATTTGGAATTCGCTCAAATGCGTGAACTTCCATTCTTTGGTGTACCTATTCCCGACCCTCATCAAGCCGGGTCGTCCACCTCAGAGGAAGCTCCTAGTACGGTTTACTCCAATCCACGGATTCGTGAACATGACAGCAAGTGGACAAAGGATCATCCTATAGATTTTATTATTGGTGACCCTAATCGTCCGGTATCCACACGAAGTCAGTTACAAGAAAGTGCAATGTTTTGTCACTTTGATGCTTTTCTCACTGAAGTTGAACCTAATACATGGCAACAAGCTTTTACTCAATCATGTTGGATAGAAGCTATACAAGAAGAACTTAATGAATTTATACGTCTTGAAGTATGGGAACTTGTCCCATGCCCGGATCAAGTGTAGTTACTCACTTTGAAATGGGTTTACAAGGTGAAACTCGATGAGTTAGGCAGAATATTGAAGAACAAAGCTCGACTAGTAGCTCGTGGATACAAGCAATTATTGGGCATCGACTTTATGGAATCCTTTGCACCTGTTGCCCGTTTGGAAGCTATTCGACTATTCCTCGCTTATGCATCCCATATGAATATGATTATCTATCAGATGGATGTGAAGACGGCATTTCTTAATGGTGAAAACAAGGAAGAGGTCTATGTTCAACAACCGGATGGTTTTGTGAATCCTAATTATCCTAATCATTTGTACAAGCTTAAGAAGGCTCTCTATGGGTTGAAGCAAGCTCCTCGCGCATGGTATGATCTATTGTCACAATTCCTTATTACGCAAGGCTTCGCTAAAGGCAAGGTGGATCCCACGCTGTTCATTCAGAAACGAGGTAAAGATATGATTATGGTACAAATATATGTTGATGATATTATATTTGCAGCCTCGACCCAAACCTTATCGGATGAGTTTGTGACACTCATGTCTTCTAAGTTTAAGATGTCAATGATGGGCAAGGTATCATTCTTCTTAGGTCTTCAGATATCTCAGAGTCCCAGAGGCATCTTTATCAATCAATCCAAGTATGCCCTTGAATCGCTTAAGAAGTATAAGATGGAATCTTGCGACCCCGTGGATACTCCAATGGTGGAACGAACTAAGCTTGATACAGATCCACATGGAATTGCCGTTGATCCGACACTTTATCGTGGAATGATCGGTACTCTTCTGTATATCACAGCTAGTCGACCTGATCTTCAGTTTGCTATATGTATGTGTGACAGGTATCAAACTAGGCCTACTGAATTACACTTAGCTACTGTTAAAAGGATCTTTCGATATCTTAAAGGAACCATTAATCGGGGACTTTGGTATTCGAAGGACTCTTCTATTGCACTAATGGCATATGCAGATGCGGATCACGCGGGTTGTCAAGATACCAGGCGTAGCACGAGTGGAACTTTGCAACTACTAGGAGATCGACTAATCAGTTGGGCATCGAAAAGGCAGAAAAGCGCTGCAATCTCAAGTACGGAAGCAGAATACATAGCTATGTCCGGTTGCTGTGCTCAAATTCTTTGGATGAGATCGCAATTAACCGACTATGGTCTAGGTTTCAACAAGATTCCGATGTACTGCGACAACAAAAGTGCAATTGCCTTATGCTGCTACAATGTTCAATTCTCCCGGTCGAAGCATATTGACATTCGCTACCACTTCATCAAGGAGCAAGTGGAAAATGGAGTAATCGAGCTTTACTTTGTCCGATCTGAGTATCAATTGGCGGATATTTTCACGAAGGCTTTAGATCGCGCTCGAATTGAATTTTTGGCCGACAAGCTAGGAATGAGAACTTTCTCGCCTGAGACTCTAAAGGAACTGGCAGATGAAGCGAAAGAATAGTGGTGGCAAAACTATTATCCGTATCCTTGGTGATCATCTGTATATATTGTTTATATTTTTATCCACAAAAGCAAAATACAAAAATATAAAACCATATAAAAACCATAAAAATTGAAAAATCTAGAAAAATCCAAAAATATTTTTACTTTACTTTTCAAAGGCATGTCTTTTGGTACGATAATATTTACGGCCTTAGAAATGTTGATTAATATTGACACGGCGCCATAAATAGAGTTCGTACAAAAGTTGTAAATATTTCATAAAACATGCCTATATGGCTTGTAGTTATTTCAGACTGCAACCCGGTTTTCATATTAAAGTCAAGTATTTCTTATGAAAGCTTTGGCTCACAACGGGAATTAATTTTCTCGGGCAAGGTTTACTTTAAAACCTTGTAAGGGATCAAGTTTACTTTATAACTTGGTCTAACAAAAATCTATGTACGCCTCAGTGCATTTATTTGTTAAAACAAGAGAAGTCTTGTTTTTATGAAGCTATCATCTCTACAACCATGCTATCTACAATTGGTATCTACATACTCGACGATGCGACTACTCAACCGACGACTACAACTCTTTCAATAGAACACGCGTCAACAATTGAGGGGGAGCAATTCTCAAGCATTCAGAATCTTTGATGCCGAACGTGCCAAGCTCACTAACTGGTGTCAAGACAACAATACCAATCGTACACGTGGTGTCAAAAGATGGCTTCAGATGTGACGAGGCGACCAGTATATGCTGACAAGAACCATTTGATCTCTCATACGATGTTCTCATCTATCAGGTCCAACCTTGTCAATTCTTTTCTAATATGGTGAATATGTGATCATGTTACCAATCGGTATCATATCTCATGCGTTTGATATCATGAAGATAAAACGGACTTGCATTTTTCTTCCCAAAACCTTTGTTAAAACTTCATTAAATCAGTTGATATTAAAAACATCGATTGGGTTAATATTTTTAATATGGGGGAGAAAATGTGATTTAATATGGGATATTATCACAAATGGTTTGACTTAATGTGCTGGCTCATCCCGACATGTGCGAAATGTTTTCGAATATCGTGGCATATGTTAAGGGGGAGCAAAACGGATTTGCATATCAAAACGGATTTCATGGTGACATATACTTACCCAAAACCCATTTATTTCACGACGATGAAGGTTGTGGTGACATAAGGATGGTAGGATAGGTTAAGTCCTATGATTCTTCCAGAACCGGAGGAATCTTCCCAAGGACATTCCATAGCTAGAAATAGTAGTCCTTAGGAAAGATGGAGAAAGATTGTGAACGTAGCTGAATGTCGACCAAGTACTTAAGTTAGCACTGGAACATTCACAACAAGGTGCTAGTTATGACGTATTGGTAAGCATTGAAGGGGTTGAAGAATGAAAAAGAATTGTAAAGATAAAGGGTGTAAAGAAAGAAGCCCTCCTTACAACCTTAGGCAGAAACCGGGTCAACACATATGCTATTGAGATCATTTTAATGATTCTCGATATTGAAGACAGACATCATGGACCCAGTGATGCAATGCACAACCCATCCCAGCTAACTCAGATATCTCTCAAAAGGTATTTGTTTTAATCACACGGAGACAACACATTATCTATTGATTTATTCACTCCGAATAAATTGGTATTGAAAAGGTGGCACTCCTCTCCAGCCTCTGATCACTAAAATCCAAAATGCACAATCGAGTTTAGAGCCATTTGAGATCATCAAATATCTCGTTAGGACACACTTTCATATTTCCTTGCTTCTTCACACACTATGAAAAGTAAGAAAGATTTTAAGAGTCCTACGCAAAATCGTCATGATCTTGCCTGAACATCCGAGTAATACGAAAGTATTTACAATGAAGATGGAAATCCTTCTTGAGCGAATATCAAAAAGCTCATGGTAGGTGACTTGTGTGATTCTTTATGAATCAAACTTGTGATAACTGGAAAGCAACAGCTGTTTAATTCTTAACTGAATTTAAAACACGTTCCAGGCCTCTACGCAATATCTTAGTGATCTTGCCAGAACACTCAGAGTGATACCTTAGTGTCCACAGTGATGAGTGGAAATCCTTCTAGTGTTAACCTCAAACAGCACTTGGTAGGTAACTTGAAAGATTCTATACGAATCAAGCTCGTGACAACTGGAAAGCAACGATGGTGCGGTTCTTAATTGAATTTCACTTGTTCCAGGAACATGAATTGACGGCTTCAAATCATGCGGATATTATTATCCAAATGATTCACTCTTTATGTTCGCAGTCAGCTTTGGACGATCGAATAAAGAGAACGGGTTTACCCGCGAAATCCTGTCAGGAAGTTACTTAATTGAAACTATCCGTCACGTGTACGATATCTAATATCGTCCAACGGTCTTCACCGACCGGAGGTAAAATTCTACCGATTTAGAATGAAATGTTCAAAGCCATTTCGTTCGTGTCTACTTATGTTGCGGCATTTGAAAACGGTGGCGTTGTGGAATCCAAGAAGAAGTCGTCCCCGCATGCTTATACTTTATGCACGTAATATCTCATTTAATTCAAGAAAGCCTAAAAGTTAAGTCTTCCGCTGTATCAAACTCTGAAGCTTTCAAGAATTACGAAGGTATAAGTATGTGGGACATGGTGTCACGAAGAGGCGGAGATCACAAGTGATGGATGCACGAGATCAAGGCAAGAGATTAATGCTCAAGACTGATATCAAAGATCACATCATCATGTTCACTAGAAAAGAAAAAGAAAAGAAAGACGAAGACTACGAGCTCAAGACAAGCATAGTATGCTAGGTTTATTTCATTATTGTAATTCGGGTAACGCCCTTGTTTGGAGTGACCTCCCTTAGGGGGAGATTGTTAGAAATACGTTTTTACGTATTTAGGAAGATTCGGTCACTCCGACAATATACTAAGTAGTAGCTCGTAGTCTAGACATCTTTATTAAACAAACAAAGTCAAGCCTAGCCTACAACATGTGTAGGCCGGCCCAACATTGTAAGCCCAAGCCCATCACAAGGCTTGGGTATATAAACACTCTCCTTAGATGGAGAGGGTGTGTGTTCTTCATTTTTACACATAGTGAAAAAGTGTTTTTTTCTTTCACTTTCTCTCTCTAAGTGTGTGTGTTCTCACCATCTCTATATCTCTTTCTCTCTCTAAAACATAAGAAAGATTTACATATCCAACAGCACATAAATCTCAAATATGGCTAGCCACCGTTGATCACCAAGAAAGCCTTTAGTGAACACTTGTTAATAAAAAGAAATTCAAAATATTTACATCCAAGCTAAGTAGTCGTTGATGACTTAATCGTCGGTCAAAGCATAAATACACATTTAAATCCTGGTGTCGATTAGACAAGTCGTCTATTTTTAGAACGAGTAATGGTCCTTAACGGTTATCTTATTAAGCTCGCGAGAGTAGGGACTTATTAGAAATAGTCCATATAAATAAATCATAACTCGAGAGAATTCTAACGTATTACTCATACATAGACGATAATCGATAATAACCATAATGACGACGGTAATGAACGATTCATACCAACGAAACACGAGCCGAAGAAATACACCCGTATACAAAATAAACATAAACCAAGTCTGGCAGACTTGAGCCCACTCATTTATAATTTGTTGTTTACATCCAAAGGCGTCCCAATCCATGTAAACAAGGATTATAAATTTATGGTTCAGGAACTTATAACTTTCTTGTTCAAATAAAAAGGTGTTCCAATTTATTTCAACAAGACGATTATAAATCATCCTACTCAGGTAATACCGTCACAAAAACACGATATTATAACCAAATCAAATGCCAAGAAAAGTACAGGGTGTCCAACTTACTCCATGATTTTTGTATTCAAATGTCCCATACCATTTGAATAAATAAACTATCGACAATCTAAGGTCCAGTGGTTTAAAACTTTCTTATTTAAATGTCCCAATCCATTTCAATAAGAGAACTTTAAACGACACATAGCTGGGCAATTTTAAAATCTCTATATTTAAATGTCCCATTCCATTTAAATATAAAGTTTTAAGTTGATCAACTAATGACTACTATGAGCATATCTTTATTGTACCCAAATTCTATATATAGTTGATTGGGTATATATATATTTTAGGTCCAACACTGGCATCCTCCTTTTCGCCAACAAAACGTAATCAAACACAATAAATTAAACGTCTTATTACGTAGAAGATGTCTCCTTGAATAAATGATTCTTCAAAATCATAAGGAGTACATAAATAAAATAATATGTTTATCAATTACATTTCAAAAGGAGATGTCCTAAAATGGCACATCACGATGCTATGACAACAATCGAGCTTAAATTAGTCGATATGCGATATATTATGAAATAATATATATGTAATCAAAATATCAAACGAGTTCCATACTCGCATCCGGATAATAAATTAATTATATAGAAAGGTGATTGGCGGTGAGACCAAACTTTGGATAAAACCGTATCATAAAATCTACGATAATCACGCAAGGACCATTGCTTCTCGCACAATGCCTTTAATTACCGTAGTGTGTACATACATATACATACAATCATTCCTACCAACACATAGGATCACATTATCACAACCAAGAATTAGTTTTTGGGAGCCATGGACGCGCGGATACTTTGTAAGGCAACAAACAATTTTACAAAAGAGCGTGTATAGTCTAGGTTTTAAAAATGACCTAGTTCGCTATAACTAGTGCTCTGATACCAATCTGTAACACCCCCCAATTTTACCACGCAGCGAAATATCAACCTTGGGTGTTACTTCATAGCACATCACACATAGTCATAGAAAACAACCTCAAAAGAGACGTTTTATAAAATAACCATTCGATAATTTTATTAAATCAGAGTTAACTAAAAACAGGTCCCACCAGTTTATACAAACCTTAAGAAATAATAAAGATTTGTCAAATGTATCGAATGGAAATTGTTTGTTTTGCCTTTACTTTATCCCGCGCGGCTCCATGCTCCAGCTGCTCTTAAACCTACACACCTGAGAATACATGCTAACATGTCAACACAACAGTTGAGTGAATTCATAGGTTTTTAAATAAATAATAATGGGTTTTTAAATAAACCATAAAGCTTTTGAACACAAGAATCTCATCCATTAGCGATATTGTAGCACATACAATATCAATACTCCACACTATTACGCTAAGCTCATGACACCGATGCCTTAATCAATAAATTTGCCCTAGTCAGGTATCTTGCCAAATACCCCATACCTCACGTACAACACACCCAGTTGAGCCTCCAACTCACAGGTGCGACCTGTCTAGGTGGGGGTCATCATTCCCAATGGATCCATTCGTCTGTACGAGCGCCTACCCATCATAGGTAGTTAACGGTTCATGATTTATAGGGACTTTTCACTGGCAATAAGCAACTTAGCCTTACTAATAGTGGTTCATTACCTATACAATCAACGCTTGTGTTCATTTACCAAAATCATTTATTCAAACGTCTTGCATTTATTTACAATAGCTTGTAATCGTTCAAATCATATATGCAAACATTGAATGTTTATTCACAAACATGTATCCTTTCCGAAGGATATATATAACACATATGCTTATTTACCAAGAGCATGTATTCCCCCTCGCGGGTTTATAAAAACATATAAAAGAGTAAAAGCGAGGCTATGAACTCACCTTAGTGATAACGATATCAAACGAGGATAACGATCAAGATAATATTGATGATAGTAAAATGACAGAATAGGATGTGATAGGATTCCGCGAGCTTTAATTGACGACCTAAAATATGTAAAAAGAAATACTTATAAAAATATAAACGATATGATCGGACAAAAGACAATGACAACAGGCTATGTCATTTATTTATACTGGCCAAAATATATTACTATTACATTGTTCATGAATTATATATATATAAATAACTCAATCTTAATTTGTAAACTACAACTTAACAACATTGTATAATTTTGATTCATATTAATTACTCGCTTATTCTTTTAGTTGATATGCTATTGTTTAAACAAGTCCTCTTATATTAATAATAAAAGAAATTTATTTTGTAATAACTTAATTACTTTCTTTTTATGAAATAGATGTTCTTCATTTGTAGTTCATGTGACATCATCTTTATTTGTAACTAGTTTAATAAACCAAGGACCTAAATTGTAAATTTTAGTTTAAATCTCATAAGGTGACAAGAAGTCATCATCTTTATCAGTATACAAAACTAGTTTCCATGATATGGACTCGTTTATTTTAAGACTTTTCTTAGTCATTTCAAACTCTTGTATGATATTATCTAGTCGATTTGTGTCTTTGGGTGTTATTTCAAACTTCACGATAACCATAAATAACTCGCAACTTATCGACTCGCCATCAAGCTGTGTCACTTCTAGATTCGATATACGTTGCAAAATAACATTTTATACAATATTTGGTTCAAGTGTTACCTTAGTTTCACATGGAATTACAAGTGAACCGGGGTTGCTATACACGAGTATAAACATCGACACTAATACGAGTAAGTCGAGTCTTGAATCATGACATGACATCGGTCCCGCGGCTTACGAACCAGAGAACCTTAGATGTACATAGCAGCTAGGCAGCCTTCTCGCGAATAAAAACCAAAATCAACTATGAACACAAACCGAGTACGAACTCGAAGTTATGATTAGAGATGTATGGCACTAACCCATATATGAAACACTCGTATTTTGATTCTCCTTATCACGAAAAAGTATTTAGATTGGAATATAGTTTGTTTACATTGGTTGTGAGGTCTTTAGAGACTCTTTGAAATTGACGTTTATAACTAGCTTACTAGTAGCTTGTAAAAAGAAATGAGATATGGCATGTCATAGTTGACTAAAATGTGTCTTTACCCATATTGACGTAATCTTACAATTCAAGCTTTGTGTTATCAAATGATACGTGGCTATATTTTGAGGCGATCCGTGATGTGTTTCCTTAATGTTGAAAGTTCTTATGATATGAAATGATTTTCTCTTTTAGTAAAATGGAGTATGTCACGTGTATAATTTTTAGGGTTTTAGTTTCTAAATTTTGTTTTTTAAATTAAAATTAAGCTGGTATTATCGATGTCCGATATCTTAAAAGTTACGCGATTAAACTTTTACATGTAAAACACGAAAATGAAAGCTCAATATAAAATAAAAACGATGACATTCGGAGAGCGTTGATATTTCGATTAATAAACGAGGGCTTATAGTTTAATAAACGCTAACGCTTCGTATAAACAAATACCACCAAAAGGTTTAACGTAAATTGCAAAGAATGCTCATAAAATGATAAATTAAAACGACGACAATAGAAAATATTCATATGTCATAACGAGGATGTTTATGGTCGATAACCGACATTGTCTTTGCCGATAAATAATAAATGACACGTACTCAATACGTTAAAGCCTTAACCTTGCCGGTTAGCCGAGAACTCAATATTATTCACAAAAATGATCATGAAAAATAAAAGTCGATTAATAAATATTGGTCTGAATATTAGAAATAGTATTAGAACTCGGTCTAAATGTTTATTTTGAAGTTTGGGTTATTACACATACACTGTCGTCAATCTCTCCATACTATCCGTCTTCTTCATTGGTAAAAAGTGAGCAGACTTTGTCAATCTATCTACAATCACCCATATCATATCACAACCACTAGAAGTCCTTGGAAAACGTGTTACAGAATCCATAGTAATCTTCTCCCATTTCTACTCAGGAATCTCAGGTTGCACTAATAATCCAGACGGCTTTTTATGTTCAGCGTTCACTTTCGCACAAGTTAAACACTTATTAACATATTGGGCTATATCTGCCTTCATATTCGGCCACCACTATACTTTCTTAAGATCTTGATACATCTTGTCCGATCCAGGATGTATTGAATACTTAGACTTATGAGATTCATTCATCACTAAATCTCGCACTCCTAAAGAATCTTCTTCAGACGGACACAATGGTAACCAAATCCTATTCCCAAAATATCTCAGTCCATTCGGCCTTACTACAAACAACGGTTTCAACATTCTACCCAAATTTTCTGCCTCAATATTTTCTTTCTTCAAACCATTAACTTGGGCTTTCAATATCACTTCTGTCAAATCAATACTTTCCATCATTGCCAAAGCTCTAACTCTTAAAGACTTATCTCTTTCCTTTCTACTAAGTGCATCAGCTACCACATTCGCTTTACCAGGGTGGTAACGAATCTTGCAGTCTTAATCACTTAGTAACTCGACCCATCTCCTTTGTCTCATATTCAATATATGTTGCAGACTCTTATGATCAGTGAAAACCACACACTTGGTTCCATACAAATAGTGTCTCCACAGCTTCAGAGCAAAAATCACAGCTCCAAGTTCTAAATCATGAGTAGTGTAATTCTCTTCATGCTTCCTCAATTGTCTCGATGCATAAGCTATTACTTTCTCCCTTTGCATCAACACATCTCCAAATCCTTTATGAGACGTGTCACAATACACTACAAAATCTTCATATCCTTCTGGCAAAGACAAAATCGGCGTAGAACACAACTTATCCTTCAGCGTATTAAATGCAGTTTCCTCTTCTAATCCCCATTCAAACACTCTATTCTTTTCAGTAAGCTTATTCAATGGTTTAGCAATTAGTGAAAACTTCTCGATAAACCTTCTATAATACCCGGCTAGACCAAGAAATTGGCGAACTTTAGTAGGCGTTGTTGGTACCGACCAATCTTTGATTGCCTCAATCTTAGCAGGATCCACACGAACACCTTCACTGTCAATCACGTGCCCCAAAAATTGCACTGATTTCAACCAAAACTCGCACTTAGAGAACTTCGCATACAGCTTCTCGTTCTTCAACAATTCCAAAATTATCCTTAAATGCTTCTCATGTTCTTCTTCACTCTTGGAATAAATGAGAATATCATCAATGAATACGATAACAAACTCATCCAAATACGGCTTGCACACATGATTCATCAAGTCCATGAATACAGCAGGCGCATTCGTTAATCCAAAAGGCATCACTTGGAATTCAAAATGTCCATATCGAGTACGGAAAGCTGTTATAGGAATATCTTCTTCCCTAACTATCAGTTGATAATACCCAGACCTCAAATCGATCTTCGAGTATACACTTGATCCTTGCAACTGATCAAACAAATCATCAATCCTCGGCAATGGATACCGATTCTTAACAGTCAATCTGTTAAGCTCTCGATAATCAATACACATTCGAAACGAACCATCTTTCTTCTTAACAAACAAAACATGAGCACCCCACAGCGACGAACTCGGTCTAATAAATCCCTTATCCATCAATTCCTTCAATTGATCAGATAATTTCTTCATTTCAGACGGCGCTAAACGATACGGTGCACGAGCAACTGGTGCATCTCCTGGCACTAAATCAATACGGAACTCAACTTCACGATGCGACGGTAATCTCGATAAATCTTCAGGAAAAACTTCAGGATACTCTCTAATCATAGGCACATCCTCTAGTTTCCTCTCATTTACACCATCATTACTTATATGGGCAAGAAATACATCACAACCCTCTTCTATATACCTCATCATCTTAAAACAAGAAACAACTCTCAAACGAGAAGTACACTCATCACCTTTCACCGTCAATACCCTATTCCTTAGTGGTATCTAAACTAATCTCTATCCACAAACAATCATTGCACCATTCGCAACTAACCGGTCCATACTAATAATCACGTCAAAAGATCCTAATTCTATGGGCATCAAATCAATACTAAACACATAATTCCCTAACTTCAAGGAACAACCTTTCAGTATAGAACTAGTGCTAACAACCTTACCATCAGCTAACTCCACATTATAACTAGTTGTCAATCTTACTGGCTCTCTATCCAATAGCTGACTGAATCTAACATCTAGGAAACTTCTATCGGATCCAGAATCAAATAACACACTAGCATAACAAGCATCGAGTAAGAACGTACCAGTCACCACATTCGGCCCTTGAGGTTTGTCAGCATCTCCCACGACATAGGCTGGAGCAGCAGTCCCAGCAGCAACAACAACAACATTGCCTCCTTGTCGAGCGTCAACCCTCGGACAGTTTCCTTGCTTATGTCCACGGCCTCCACATCTAAAACAATTAACCACTTTGACAGCATTGGCTCCAGTGGCCACTCCTTTGTTCCTATAGTCTGCCATTTTATGTCCGACCTTCCAACACTTGTTGTAAGCAGGTGGACAATTTCCAACATGATACAGACTACATCGACCACACTTCGGGTTCACTTTGTTTCCTTGGGCTCCAGTAGTAGCATGAACACCATCATGCCTTCTAAAGTTGTATTGTTGATTCCTATTTGGTCCTTGGTTATTGTTTTTACGATAACCTCCTCTATTCTGCCCTTGGTTTGAATGTGTAGCTTCCCACTTTCTCTTATTCCCCTCAGCAATACTATCCTTTTTATCCTGTAGCTTCACGTCCATCAAAGCATGAGACATCTGAATAGATTCATCAAAAGTCTTGGGTTTCGACGAAGTAGTCTCTCCCTTGATATTACTGGATAAACCTCTAATATACTGCTTCATCTTCTTACGGTCATCAGCAAAAGCATCAGGACACAATTAACACAAATCAGAAAACCTCTTGGTATAAGCCACAATATCATTATTCCGCAGCACCAAATGCCTCAACTCATCCTCCAACTGGCCTAACTCTTCCTCGGGACAAAACTTACCAGTTAACAATCCTTTGGTCACAGTCCATGTTCTAGCATTAGCTTCAACCAAACCTACTATAGCTACCTGACTATTCCACCAGCTTAATGCATCATCCTGAAAAGTAGTTGCAACAAACTTCACCTTACTAGCTTATGAACATCCACTAATTTCAAAAGTACTTTCAACCTTTTCAATCTACCTTCTTAGCTCCAAAGCACCACTAGTACCACGAAATTGGGTAGGTCCACATTTCATGAAACTAGCATAAGAACATTCCTTCTGAACTTGCTGAGCAACAACATTACCTACAGCTTGACCAGCAGCATTTCCTCCAACCGGTTCATCAGCATTTCCTTCAACTGGATTAACAGCATTCCCTCCAACTTGACCCGTGACATTCCTATTCTCAGTATCCTGGTTCCTCGCAGCACGTTCGGCTTCCAGCGCTCTAGCAATAGCTTGCTCAATCATGGTATTCACAGTAGCAGTTGTCAATTTCGGAGGCATGTTTAGAGAATTAATCAAGCAACAATTTCAGTAATGTCAGAAAAATGCCGCCCAACTCCTTCCTGTGTCATCACAAAAGAAAAAGAACAAGTAAGTATTCATATCAAGATAAGAAGAAGGATTTCTTTATCAAGACGTGTCATGGATACTACATGCACAAACAGCACAATCCACACTGAATCATCGACCAAATCACAAAAGAACTAAAAGACAATCATAGATCATGAAGGTAATTTGGATTGCACTTGGAAAATTTCCACAAAATTGTGACAAGTAATGTCACTACAACCCTTCATCACGGCAAACTTAAAAGTCATTAAGTTTCATCATAAACTACAGTACCAGTCTACTTAAGTTCTATTACAACAAGGCTAATAAAAACAACACAAAGAAAAAGACTAAACATTTGATCCCCGCAGCTTCTTGTACATCGGTTCATCATCATTGCTGCTATCCTCCTCCTCAGAATCTTCCTCCACTTTCTCCTTTCCTTTTTGACTTCCTCCTTCACCTGACTTCACCAATACCTGAGTTTCAACTTGACTTGGCACATCACGAATCACCACACCTCAACTAGGAAAAGACCTCATTAGTATGTCCCACGCATTCAACCTTGCATTCCTTTCTTGCTCCTCACGAAACCTTTCAAACTGCTCACTCAAATTCAACACCATAGCTCGCCGACTAGCAACTTCATCCATTTCCCTTGCTCGCGCATACTCTGACCTTCTCACACTATTAACAAACCTGTCAAACTGCCTTTCGTTCTATTCAAACCTTTTGATTACTCGGGTTTCAACTACATACCTTTCAAATAAAGACCTATCAAACTTTTTAAGAAACCAAAAAATATCTTCATATGATCTAGGACCTGGACAGTACACCTTAGCAATATCATCGTGAATAGATCGAGCACTAGCAGCATTACTGGACTCAGCAGACAAATCATTCCTAACACGAGCAACTCTAGGCAAACCACTCAAATAACTACCACAAGTAGGCATAGAAGAACGTACAACAGGTCGCTGACAATCCTAAACAGTCGGTGGCACCACATTAGCTCTCGGAACATAACTACCTTGAATTACTTCGGGTTCAGTCTGTCCAACTGCAGTAGGAGCAATTCCATCATCCAAATATTCATAGGGCTCCTCATCGTCACTAGCACCAAAGTTATCTACTTCCTCACCTTCTAGTATATCATTCATCTCAATCCAATCATCCTCACGGGGTATATCGGCCATTTTCTACAATTATAAGGGTTCAAGGATACTTAAGGTCATTGTTAAAAATTAATATGCAATACTCATGTATCACAATGTTATACGTAACCCATGATATGCAATACAATGCAAATGAGGTTTATGCAATGCTTGCAAAAGTAAAATATGATAATGACAAGCACTCGGCGCACTTTCAATAACCTCGATACAATATTATAGTATTTACTTAATAAATACTCGGGAAATAATTTCAATTCTGAGGGATACATCTATAATACAAAACAAAACTAAAAGCGATCTTACCGGAGCATTGCAGAGAAGTTGTGTGCTTTTGAAAAATAAATACTTTCGACACCAAAGTTATAGTTTAGGACAATTTTCAAAATCGACCTAGTTCTCTATAACTTGTGGCTCTAATACCAATCTTTAACACCCCCAATTTACATTCCGCAGCGGAAATACACAATTGGGTGCTAAACACAAGCATCATCACACAAGGTATATTGAACGACTCAAAAGAGAGACGTCTACACATAAAATATAAACAAGATTTCCACAACATGTCTAAACATAATTTCCTTCATAATGTACTAAAACGACACTAGAGTAAAGCGTTTAGTCCCCACGTATCTCGACCAGCAAACCAACAAGTTTCAGTACAGTACACAAACATTTAACAAATTGTTCAACAGTAAAAAGGATAGAAATTGTTTTAGACCAACAAACTTCAAAAGCCAACCCACAACATCCACAGCAAAGCTCTGCCATCAATCACCTTCGATTACCTGAAACACATGCTTAAACGAGTCAACAATAATGTTGAGCGAGTCCATAGGTTTAACAAATCACATTTGAACACAAGAAGAAAATCAATCATAATCATTTATAGAATTATCGTGCACACAATCTATTTCAAGGCAACACATTGTATTTAAGCTCATGACACCGACCCCTTAACCAATTAGTCACCCACGACAAATGCCATCCTGACTAGAATAAATCCATTTCCCCTCTAGGGTACCAGTTGCTAGATATACCCAAATCTCATTCTCGTAAATGATCCTTCCCAAAGGTTACTCAAAGTAATGCCTTGGTCTCAGATAGGCTGGTCAACCCAATAGTAATATCATTTGAATAAGCGGCTATTCCCAACTCACAACATCAAGTCAGAACATAGTTAACGGTTCATGAATTTAGGGTCTTTAGCAACAAGGTACTCAACACAATGTAAGGCAACATAGGCAACATTCGGGTCCAAACAATTAATCATGACTTGTGTTTATTTATTGTCAAATAGCATGTATCCCCCTCGCGGGTATTAAAACATTTAGTAGCTAGCATGAAAAGCGAGGCTACAGACTCACCTTTGTATAAGAGACCTAGCGAGATGATCGTCGATGATAGAGGATGCCTTTCAAACACGAGAACCACTACCTATCAAATAAGGCGCGTTCATTAATAATGACTCGAGAAATAAACCATACATAAGAATATCAAACTCAAACTCATAAAATCATGACAAACTCGAGAGAAAACGATATAAGTAATACTATTACACTCTTCTACACATCTACTTTACCATTCTATACTCTCGACAAAATCCGCCGGCACATACCATATGTACAAGCTCATTTACCCCATTTAGACTCGTCAAACGTTTATGAAACGACTCGAGAAACTAACTTACTATCTATATAAAGTCCTCTAACAAGTTTATCAAATGACTTTACTTTTAAAGTTCCTGACCCGACTCATCTTTGAACTACAAAAACCGGACAGTTTTACGTCTCATACAACCGTTTTAACTTCTATAAACGACTCCATTTACAAAACCGACACTTAGATTTGAAAATAGACTCACCCTTTAGGGTATATACTTCTTTATCAGTCCTTGACTCATTTCAAAACTCAATCTATAGTCCCCGAGATTCGATCCAAATATCGACAACAACTATATGTCGTGCCGATACTCGTCTCCCGGTACACGAAAAATCAAACTATCATAACTTCTCGCTCGTTTGGAGCTAGAAGCTCTACTTTATATCAAATCGAAGATAATCGAATTCTCTACAACCCTATGCTATTAGTTAAGCCTTAATAAAATCATAAGGTACGCAAAAATACCCTTTTTCCTACTAATCTAAATTACCCTTCTAAAACTTGCATGAAATCATGTTTTTATCCAAAACCACTCATTCTTATCATCAACCCATAACCCCTAATACTAACATATCTCAACTATAACACTTGTATCATCATCAAAATCAAAATCAAGTTTTTAACAAAAACTTAGCATGAAAACTCTTTGATCATCACAAAAATCACATGACTGAGCATGGTTTTGACCTACCAACCCTAAAAAAATAAAACAGCATGCATGTAGCCAAAATTAGTATCAAAATGATCTCCTTATAATTTTAAGGATGGGTCTTATGTTAGTTTAGCTTAGATCAAGGTAGAATTTTAATGAAAATTGATTATATGGTGCTAGGGGGTGACGACATATATTAGAGAGAGAGAGGAGTTTGTTTTGATTGTTTAGTGGTAACTATGTGTAAGTTAGGTGAAAGTTTAAGCTTATATATGGTGGTGGAGGGACCATTCTTGTCAATTTGCATAGTTGTGGTCCAAAATGAAAATAGTTAGCTAAAAAGCGGGAAATGACTATTAGTCAATTTTGAAAATATTCAAGGGGCTCGGGTTTCATAAAAATACTTCTCAAAAGTTAAAACGTACCTCAAATATAATAATATCATCTCCCGACTCGACTTAACACGTCATTTAAAAAGAAAACATCAAAAACGACAAACATCGAACAACCGACAATAAAACGTAAAATATTAGGCCTCCATCGACATCACGCTTGCTAATACTCCTTATACTTATTAAAGATAAAATATAAGTCTTCTAACATCGCTTTAAACTTAAACCTCCAAAAATAAATATCATTCATACTCATCCAAATTTTTAAAAATAGTCGTAAAGTAAGATTAAGCAATGACCTCGGTTTCAGGTTATCACATAATTCGAGTGAGATTGTCATGGCGCAAAAGCGGAGGCACACACTCAAACACGGAGAACACACTTTGTTAATATTTAATATTTAATGTTAATATTAAATGTTTAATAAAACTTCACTTATTATTCAATTACAGTCGTTATTTTTCATTACATGATTAATTAACTAAACGCATGCGTGTAATTAAATAGAGGGGGTTAAAAGTCAAAAACCAAAACCCATGGGGAGTCCATTGTTTGGCCGACCCCTAGGGGTGTTCTAGAAGGGTGTTTATGAAAAATTATTAAGTACCTTAAATAACTTGTTTTGAAGCAGGGAACAAGTTATGGGCTCAGGGCTTGAAAGATATATAAACAACCCTTAACTCTTCATAATTTTTGTCCCCAAAACTCTCTAGCCGATCAACACACACACACTCTCTCTCTCTACAAATCCCT
Organism: Glebionis coronaria; assembly: GCA_025667525.1. Lineage (NCBI taxonomy): Eukaryota > Viridiplantae > Streptophyta > Magnoliopsida > Asterales > Asteraceae > Glebionis > Glebionis coronaria. Next base: position 67,205,947 of record CM046882.1, on the reverse strand, counting down.
TACAAACCTAAAGTATAAACCTTTGCAAGATCGATTGCCTTTTAGTACTTCCTTATGAAGTAACTTAGTCTATATTAACCTTGGTAACGGTTATAAACCGATCCATACATAATCCCTATATAGGGTTTTGGATCTAGGGTTTCCAAGTTACAATATCTACACAAGTTTGTTTGAAAGTAAAGTTACTACTAGCATCGTAGTGATTGTTCGTTTGACGTGCCGTGTGAGCAACCAATAGAGATGATAATTTAACCGTTAAGTTTCTACATCAAGATCAAGCTCCATTAATTGATTTTTTTAATTAATAAAGGTTAGTATTTAATTGTTTAATATTGTGCTTTAATCATGAATGTTATACTAGATATATTCTGACGCGTACTCGTAGTTAATGGTTTAACTAGTTCCTAAATTCCAACTAAGGTTCCATTTTATACATATTTTAGGGGTCATTTTACCATCATATTTGCCTAAATGTGTCTTAAAATGGATATTTTTTTTATTGTTGTCGTTTTAATAATTTGAAAGCATTTGAAGATATATTCGAGGTGTTTTGAAGCATTTCTAGACATTTGGATGAAATATGAAAAAACCCAGAGCAATAATACACGTTTTTCTCAACAAAGCCAAAGTTGTGTCAACAGGGTCCATCGACTGCGTCACGTCCATAACCCGACGACATCAGAAGTCTCTTCACGACGGAATCACGATCAACACTTGACACCGTCACACATTGATGGCCGAAGAAAACCCTAATGTAATTTGTTAGCCCGATAACGTCGCGATCTAGTAAAGAAAACCCTAATTTATCTATATGGATCTCACGTGATGCTATTAAAAACATATTTTTAAAAAAATATGTAAATATTAAAGTTTTGTTGGAAATATATGAAAATGTTCCTAAATGTTTATATAAACAATTAAATAAAAAATATTTGATTAAAAAAATACTAACTTAGTGTTCTCCAGCAATCCAAAACAACCCCTAAACATAGCAAACGAGTATCCTTAGACTTGAGATGCAAACAAGTTGGTGCATGTGTGGATATCATTTTTGATTATAAGTTAAACGTTATCCTAAATAAGGTAGTTATAAAGGTTATAATTGAAAATGTTATGAAGCAACATCCACAACACTTGCAGTCAAAATAGGGTTTGTTCCTCTACTTGATATAGTGCATATTAGTACCACTGGATCCTCTCCAAAACTAATAAGGTAATTGTGCGGCTGTACCCAAAGGGTGAAACGATATGATTCTTGTTTACATTTGGTATATCTGAATTAAATTCAATTATGAGAAATTAAAGTTAAACTATATGGAATGAGTTAGAATCCATATCGATGGTTTGACGGTACTGGTAACAAAGGGATGATTATTAGCAAGTCACATAATAATACACCATTTTATTTTTGAGATATTTCTTGAAACTATACCTCGATCAGTTCTGGTTACAATAAAGTGTTGTTGGATACTTTATTGTGGACGTATTATGTCTAAACTCTCACAAGTGGGAGTTGTCGGGATATGCAATCATTTAACCATCGAGAACGAGTGAGCCTATCGGGGGCACACACTCAAACACGGAGAACACATTTGATTAATATTTAATATTTAATGTTAATATTAAATGTTTAATAAAACTTCACTTATTATTTAATTTCAGTCATTATAGTTCGTTACGCGATTAATTAACTAAACGCATGCGTGTAATTAAATAGAGGAGGTTAAAAGTCAAAACCAAAACCCATGTGGAGTCCATTGTCTGGCCGACCCCTAGGGGTGTTCTAGAAAGGTGTTAATAAAAAAAAATATTAAGTACCTTAAGTAACTTTTTTTAAAGTAGAAACAAATTATGGGCTTAGACTATGTCCATAACCTGTGAACAAGAACCTTAATATAGATTATGTCCATAATCTGACGGCATCAAAAGACTCTTCACGACGACAACACGATCAACACTTGACACCGTCACACATTGATGGCCGAAGAAAACCCTAATGTAATTTGTTAGCCCGATAACATCGCGACTTACGAAAGAAAACCCTAATTCATCTATAATAGATCTCATGTCATGCTATTAAAAACATGTTTAAATAAAATATGTAAATATTAAAGTTTTGTTGGAAATATATGAAAATGTTCCTAAATTGTTTATATAAACAATTAAATAAAAAATATTTGATTGATTAAAAAAATACTAACTTGAGTGTTCTCCAGCAATCCCAAACAGCCCCTAAACATAGCAAAGAAACCACCCAACCAAAATTGTCTGAATTGATCTCTTCTCATCACTCACTCACTCCATCCGACAGAAAAGGAGAAGACTTGGTATTATTTCATCACTCCCAACAGAAACCCCGAACAAAATGGAAGACTCAAACTCAAAACCATCAATCCAACAGCAACAACAACAACAACAACAACAGTACCTGATGCTCAAACAACAACAACATCAGCAACAACAACAACAACAACAGCAACAACAGCAACAACAAAACCAACAGCAGCAACAGTTTCTATTACTCCAACAACTCCAGCAACAACAACAACATCAGCAACAAAACAGACAACAACAAGCCATCTCTCGTTTCCCTTCCAACATCGACGCTCATCTCCGTCCTTTACAACAACCTTTACAACAACAACAACAACCTCGTCCTTCCCAGATTAATAATAACCCTAATCAGAACCAGCAACAACTAAACCCTAATAACCCTAATTTGGTTAATTCGCAGAGTAGACCGACACCGAATAGGCCGCAAGGGGGTGTTGGGGGTGTTGGAGGTGTTGGAGGTGTTGGGTCGCCGCCGCCTGCGAACCAGGTGGAGCTGCAAATGGCGTATCAGGATGCGTGGCGCGTTTGTCATCCTGAGTTTAAGAAGCCTTTTGCTAGTCTTGAAGACGCGTGTGAGAGGTTAAAGATGTTTTTAATTTCAGAAATTTGTGTTAACTTTATAAATGTAGCTAGGTTTAAGGTTGTGATAGTGAATTTTTTAATAAACGTGCGGCGAATGTTGGTTTATGGTTACTTAGGGGTTTAACTTTTAAGACGGTCTTTAAGATGAGTGTGAGAGGTTTGTAATTGTTTAGGATTGGGATTTGTAAATGTGGATAGGTTTAAGGTTGTGATAGTGAAATTTAATAAATTTGCGGCAAAATGTAGGCGAATGTTGGCTTATGCTTATTTAGGGGTTTATCATAGTTCAATTCCGGCTAGGTGCAAACAAACTAAAGTGGCCCTGAAAAGGAAGGGCTTTACCTTGTTTGAGTCTGTGTGTCATGGCGGTGGGTTCAAACCCCGTGGATTAGTCTGCCAAAAGGTTAGAAACCATGGTTACACTAATAAAATGTAGGCTTATGGTTATTTAGGGATCTATAAATCTAACTAGTTTAAGGCCATGATAGTGACTTTTTGAAATGCCCAGACAAACTTGAAGATCCGTGCGAGAGGTTAAAATGCTGTTAATTTGATAACTTTTGTGTTAAGTTTATGAATTTAGCTAGTTTTAGGACCGTGATAGTGAATTCTAATAAGCGTGCGGCGAATGTTGGTTTATAGTTACTTAGGGGTTAAACTTCTAAGAAAGTCTTTGAAGATGAGTGTGAGAGGTTTGTATCAGTGTAGGGTTGAGATTTGTAAATCTGGAGAGTTTTAGCGAGTTTGTTTATGTGGGCTTGTGAGCTTATTTGATATTGCCTTATATTTCATAAGCTCCATTTTCCAGCTTATTTTCAGAGTTGTGAGCTTATATAAGTTTATTACCGTATATAAGCCCACAAGTCCCAAAATATGCCAGAAAATTGGGCCTTATATAAGTGTATTAAAATATAAGCCGTAATCAAATAAGCTCGTAAGCACAAATATAAGCCAATAAAAAGCTCCCTTAGGATTGTGCTAATGACTTCTTGAAATGTGCGGACAAACATGGTTAGATGTTGGTGTAAGGTTATTAGGGGTTTCAAAGCCCTTTGTGAGTCTTGAAGATACATATGAGAGGTGAACTTGGTGTTAAGTTTATAAATGTAGCTACTTTTAGGGCCGTGATAGTGAAATTTTTTTGAATGTTGGCTTATGGTTAATTAGGGGTTTAAGATAGTTAAATCTTGAGAGGTATAGTGGCAAAAAGGCTTGTGAGTACCGTCACTATAATGTGAGAGGTCTTAAGTTCAATTCATGCTGCCTATGTTTGGCACTGAGCGTTGGTAGAGCTTTTTGGAGCGGTGAGCGGTGAGTAAGAGCATTTTGGTTTTTAGTGCATGTTTGGCAAAAGGAGCGGTGTGCGTTTTGATTTTTACTGGTTGTTTGGCCAAGGAGCGGCGAGCGGTGCTAGTTTTTAGGAATGCTACCTTTTCCAATGCTTCTTTACGAAGCTGTGGCAAATGAGCTGTGAGCTTTGATAACTACTCCTCACTGCTACTGCCCACAACATTTTAACAAACACACAACATCCTAAAAGGGAGGCCTTTACCAGGTTTAAGAGGTTCGAGTCTGTGTGGCGGTGGGTTCAAACCCTGTGGCCAAAAGGTCGGAAACCAATAACCATGGTTACAAAAAAAAAAACACTTTATCGGGGTAAACCCATTACCCAAAATAAAATAAAATAGATAGCTAAAATTTGAGAACTTGGTGTGTAAGGTTGGTTGATTGAGGAAATGTTAAGATTACAAATGTAAGTGCTTTTAAGGTTGTTAGTGTCTTTTTCACCTCACATTAGAATACCTCGGATGTATGTTGCTCTGATGATCCTTTTTCTTATGGATGGAATTAAGACTGCTAATACACATAGCTGTAGAAGTGTTGATGCTTATGAGGTGTAGATCTGTAGATTCTTTATGTATTACGGGCTTTAGGTATGTGTATTGTTGGGGGTTATCAGGTTGTTCATTATGTCGTTAATTTGTGTTTGTGTCCTTTAGTATATGAGTTGCAGTTTTTTACTTTTGGGTATCAGTCTTGTATGATGTAGTATACATAGTTAATATAGGAGGATATGAAGACATGCCTTATATTAGTGCAGTATATGTAATTATTAGAACTTAGGTAGACAAGTAAATAACTAACTGAAGTACTGAACACTATTATAGGCTGGTTATGGAGAGTCTTTGTTCTGTCTATATTTTAATTATTTCGTACGAGTGATATAGTTTGTATATCGTAAAATATGCTTCAAAGTAGTCATAGGTTCTTCGAAGTTTTCTCCCTTATCTTCATGGATCATTTAATCCTGCCCCTTAGGCCAGCCGCATGATCAGTATACTTGGTACTTGGTTTTGTCTAACGAATTATATATGTTTTAAATTTGAGTCTACATATATGTTTCTTCAAAGAGTAGGGTAGGGGTAAGGGTGTATACATCTTACCTCCCTCATAACTCGTGGAAGACAAGATTGGGTAACATTACCTTTATATTATGTTTCTTCAGTACTCCAAAGCTATACTAAGTTTGCGATGCTTACTTGTGCCTCTCTTCTTTTTGTTGATTCTCATGTTTATCACATTCAGTTTTTGCTACACTGAATATGCTTTTAGCAATTTGAAGTTACATTTTCCCTTCGGCATCGTATATCGTCTGTAATGTGTTTAAACTTTTTCTGAGTTGACCCTATTTTACAAACTCCAGTCTCCTTCTATATCTTTGCTATACTTTTTTTAGTGTGGTAGTTCAATAACTAAGTAAGTTTAAGGAACCGTGTTCCAGAAATCTATGTTAGGGCTTATTGGTGTCAGGATCATATTAGATTGGGCAGAATATGTTTAAGGTTTAGGGAATTTAGTTGATTGGTACTTTTTGTGTGTATGTGTCAGTAAAGTTTGGTGATTGGTTGCTGGAGTGGATTACCAGGTTTTAGTGGTATAAGACATCTACTCTGTATATAAATTTCTATTAGGAATTTCTTCAATGACCTCTGAAAAGCATCTGCTGGTTATTGTCAGTTGCGTGTTTCGTTTAAATTGCATAAATATGCTTTTTCTTTTAGTGATACCATCTGTCACTAGCGTATCTTGAATCTTGATGAATGCTTTGGTGCATTCATCTTGGTTTGTTTCCTAACTTTAACCATTTTGCGGTAACTTTGCACCATATGCCATTTTAAGTCAAAAATTGGTGCATTCTTCTTGGTCTCTGTATGCGTTCTTACTGCCCATTTAGTCAAAGACGTCACTTTGCGAGTTCTTAATGTTCGGTATTGCTAAAGTATTCATGTCTCTATACACGAATAAGAGTTGTGCTAGGCTCTAGTCTTTTTAAAGTTTGAGGACTATTTCGTCTGGTGATCTCTTTATGAGCTATGGCACAGTGTCCAACTGCTGCTTGCATAAGTTGCATGAGCTTCAACTTGCAAGTCTATACACGTCTGATTTTCTTAAAAACTTTATTATTTTCTTGTTTTTCTGTCATTGCCACACCTCAACTCCGTGGTTAGATTTCAATTGGCTTAAAATAACTCTAGGTGTTTACAAGCTGAGTAATAGGCAATTATGGCTCTGCTAGATAAACCCAATAAATTATATCTGGCTCATGCTCGTCTTGAGCTTGGCATCTTTTTCAAAATACAGTCGAGTTTATTATATTTTATCAGTGTTCAAGTTTCTGCTAGAGGCTCGTTTTTTGATTTTGTTATGACCTTAGGGCACAATTAGGTTGCTTAGTCAAGCTACAGCTTCCATGAACTTTTCACTAGCTCCTGTAAATATTTTTACGCATACAGATACTGGTCGGCTCAAAAAGTAAAATGAGTTTTTGGACCAGAACAGCCGAACATTAGTGTCGGGGAGCTTGACTTATGAACTTAGTTAGCGAACACTGTTTTGTACTCAAGCTTGACTGCTTGAATAGAGATCATTACAAAAAAGCCTTGAACTCAAGTAATTTGCAAATGAGATCAAAGTTTGTCATAGGCAGAAATCACTATGATAAGCCCACATTGTATCTAGTTAGGTCACTCCATTTCATGACCTTGTTGTGATGGTGGTTTGCCATGAGTAGATGTGACAATCTTGACCCGTTTATATGAAAACGGGTCATCTGGGATTGTATTCTATTAATAACGATCGAACTTGTCAGATGTAGAATATTAGCTATAAGCCTATACATCAATAATGTAGGGAACGGGTCAAAAAATTTAAGAGTCGCCTAACCTGTACTGAAAAGATATTAGAATTAGCTTTTGTATACATTACCTATTTACGGAACACAAAAACGTACAAAACGCGCTCGACTCAACCTAACCTGTTTTTTACTTTTATCTTACATAATAACTATTTTTGGCTTTACGGAAACCAAGTATGGCTTGTTGCTCGACCTGGTTATATTGCAACCTCTAGAATGGATTAAACTGCAATGTGTGTGAATTAGTGCATACTCAGATGATGGTTTTCCTTTACGTCGTAACCAAATCAATTCGTGTATATCTTTATCATCTGTCCAGGCTTCTACCATACCATGTTGTAGCAGATTATGAAGCCGAAGAAGATGATAGAATCCTCGACGCCGACACAACAGGCCAAGTTCTATCTCGTACTCAACAATGGGATCAAAGCATTGCCAACAAAGTTTCGGAATTCACCGCCACCTTCGAGAAACAAGTACTTGCGTTTAATATCATTTCCCGCAAGCGAGCCATAGGGGAATTCAGATCTGAAGAGAGATTATTGGTTGAACAAGCTCTCCTTCAAGAAGAAAGACGAGCATTATTTGAAACAAGGTCAGAAATGGAAAAGCAACAAAAAGCAGGGCGAGATGCACATGCAGCTAATATGAGAATGGCTGCCATGGCACAAGAGCAACAAGCTCGTGCTGAGATGATGGCTAGGGCACCGATACGTGCAAGTGCAATGGGGTCAATGGCTGAGCAAGACCAAGATGTGAATCCTGATGAAATGATGAATGGATGGCCGCACAATAATAATCAGAGAGACGAGAAAGAACCTTCAGAGGATTTCTTGAATGATGAAGAAAGAGAGAATGGGGATGCAGGTGTGCAAAGTGATTGGCGTGAAGGGGGCGAGTTTGATTTGAATACAAGATAAATACTCCGTAGTTGTTATAACCTGTGTTTGTATGTTAAAGTTGAGAATATCATATCCTTCAGTAGTTTGTATGTTGAACTTCCAAATATCCTTTAGTAGGTTAATTTGGGTATCGGTTTTCTTTGTTAGTGATTATGTATTGAAATCCTTTAAATAGTATGCTCAGATGTAGCTTTTAAAAAGTTATTCTTGCAGTTGTGATTTAGATTCTGATTTTGATCGTTTAGTTTTTAATTTCATTGTTTGGACTAAGATTATATCGATATGGGATCAACAAATTCATTGCGATTACAATTGAATGCTTACGGGATGCAAGCCCGAAAACTGCACTGTGATCTTGAATTCAATTTGGACCGAATATATTTTTGTCAATTTTTTTTATGGATGATACATGTATATACCTTAGACGAAATTTATTTACGTCTCAAATAATCATAATATCACAAATTATATACGTTATGATTTTATGAAATCATGTATGATTTTATGAATCATATATGATTTTATGAATCATATATGATTTTATGAATCATATATGATTTTATGAATCATATATGATTTTATGAATCATATATGATTTTCTCGTCACGATTGTGAAATTTTTTTCGTTTAACACGATTTACCGTTTACAAAATGTTTTACTTTTAAAAAGGGGGTGAAAATTGAGTATTTTGGATGAAAAAAATGAATATCTAGAATTTATTCATGAGGTATTTGCTAAATGTTATATCTATATTAATCTTAACTCTTCCTCTGAAAAAAGAAAAAAAAAAAAAAAAAGTTAGTCCCACTGAGATTTGAACTCGGGTTTCTGGATTCAGAGTCCAGTGTCCTAAACCACTAGACGATAGGACCATTTATTTACTTTGTTAAGTTTATTTACTTATATAAAAATATATTAATTTAGAAGCTTAATAAACCAACTTACCAGTATCCATTATTTCTTACAATCTACTGTAATACATTAGTTAAACTAAAATTTGGAAAACAGATCTTTGAACTTTTCTCTGTAGCAAGGGTGCAAATGACAGATAAAAAAAAACAGTTCATTGGACACTTATTATTGGACATTAGGGTGTTTAATATATTAATTAATGTGTATTTATAATATATTTTTATAACATGTATTAATTAAAATTAATTTTAGAGAAATGATGGTAATAATTATTTTATAATTATGGTATGCTAAAACATTTTTACATTTGACTTTTGAATTTGTATTACTTAAATCATATTTAAGTTGACGCATTAGAGTGGGGGGAGTGGGAGCTGGTGGGAGGGCTGGTAGCCCTTTGGCGTGAGACCCTCTTTGGCACACCACTCTCGGTCTCACGCCATTGCCTCCAGCCAGCGCCAACCGTCCTAAAAATTTATTTTATTATTATTATTTTTTATTTCTAAAGTAACCGTTGGGGGTTTACAAGAAAAAAATTCAATTTTTTGAAAATATAGCCGTTATATGGGGTTGTTTAAAATTTCTTTTTTTATTTTGAAAAATTAGCCGTTGGAGCTAACCGTTTGAATTTTTTTTTAACCTTTTTAGAAAACACCTAAATCACTATATAGTGTACCTCTTTTCATCCAATTTTTTACAATCTAATCTTACACTTTTCTCTCAAAAAAATGAATCCTAATTGGACTAACAACATGTTTAACGATCCCTTCAACCAATTCCAAAACTACAATCCCGGTTCATCTTCGAATCCGGGTGCTTCTTCTCAACCACAATTCAACTATACCCCATTTTATCCACCACAACAAAATGAAGCTTTCATGAAATACTAACAAGATCCATGGGCGAAATTTCAACAATTTCAACAATCCCAAACGGGTTCACAACCACAATCACAACCTACACCACGATCCGACCAACAATCCCATCACCTAATCAACGAAGATGAAGAACAAGTCCCGACACCAACGTCAAAGAAAGTTCGTCGGAAGACTACTAGTGAAAAGACTAGTAAGGCTAAGGCTAAAGAGGTGGTTCACGTGGTGGACAACGAAGAAGACGATGGTTCGGGTCGGCATTTGTGGACCGATGATGAGGAGTTGCTTTTGGCCAAATGTTACATAGAAATTTCCAAGGATCCAAATGTTGGTGTGAGTCAAACAAAGGATACTTTTTGGTACCGGGTAGAAGAGGTATACAATTCGGTGGCGAAATCAAAAAAATTCCCGAAACGCACCAAGAACATGTTAACGGGAAAATGGACCCCGTTGAATCGTGCTATCAAGAAGTTTAATAGTCTTTATGACGAGATGCAAATGATGAGTGGGGAGAATGATGAGGGGTTTATGGAACGGGTTGACATAACGTATAAACGGAGGGGTAATTTTTAAGCACAAGTCGTCTTGGAAGTTTTTGAAGGACAAGCATAAGAGGAGGAACCCCGATTCGACTCAAGAAAGGCGACACCGTCTCCGTGTTACCGAAGAAGGCCCCGAGTTCTTCGGTCCCGACGCCGTCCCGAGGCCACCCGGGGCGTAACGTGTTGCTAAAAGTCAACGGTCCACCAACTCATCGGCTAGTTCCGGTTCAAACCCGGAAGCTTATCAACAAATGATGAAAGAGCAATACGAGCGTGAGACAAAAGCTAAGTTGGATATCATGGAGCGTGAGTCAAACGTAAAAATCGAGTATTTTCACACGCACAAGGTGGCTCAAAAATTCGCCAATCTTTAAATCGACACAATCAAGATGAGTGCATCAGATCGGGCTATCATCGAATTGCAAAAAGATGCAATTCGCGTATCGTATGCACCTCCCGAGAACTAGTTTATTTCTTTCCGTTATGTATTTTTTTTATTTTTATGTTATGTATTTTTTTATTGTTATGTTTTTTTATTGTAATGTTTTTTTTAATGTTTTTTTATTAATGAAGTTTTTATTTAAATTATTTTGTGTTTTGAAAGAATAAAAATAAATAAATATATTATTTTCGTTTGGCACCAGAAATTCTGGTGTCATCGGTTACCTCTGAAATGTGGTGTCAACAGGATTCTGATGCCAAAGCCCCAGAATCCTACGTAACGTCTTTGGCATCAGATTCTGCTACCAACGGCTCCCAGCACTCTTAAAATAATATAGATCATGTTATTTAGTTATACTATTTAATTTTAATAAATTTATGAAAGAGAGAATGCATAAAATAATTTTATATAGTATGTAGTATAGATTCTTCCCTAAAAAGAGAAAACGAAAAAGAAAAGAAATAAAGAAAAAAAGGTAGTCCCACCGAGATTTGAACTCGGGTTTCTGGATTTAAAGTCCAGTGTCCTAAACCACTAGACGATAGGACCATTTATGTTACTTTATTAAGTTTTTTACTTATATTAAATATTAATTTACAATGTTAAATAAACGAGAAATGCTAGGATCACAAAGAGTTTACAAAATATTTTTCACAAAATGATGTGGCATGATGATTTGTATATTATTGGCCAATAAAAAGATGAGAGATAAAAAATTTGTATCCAACTATTACATGACACATCATTTTATGGAAAACATTTTGTAAACTCTTTGTGGTCTTAGCATTACTCTAAATAAACCGACTTCCTAGTATCCATTATTTCTTACCATCTAATATTAGCTTAGCAATAATACAATACATTAGCTAAAATATAATTTGGAAAAAAAATCTTTGAGCTTCCTCTGTCGCAAGGGTGATGAATACTAGAAACTATAGCATCAATGGTTTTTCCAACATGATCATGTAAAAACGGACCACATGTTGGTTGCAACCGAACCCGACCTTTACCACGTCTGCTGACCTGTTAACCAACCTACCCGAGGTGTCTACTTTGATATACAGATCAGTTGACAGGAATCACTGGTTACATCTGAATTACGATTATTAAAAATGACAACTACTGGTCACGAACCTAGTGCCAGTAACAGGAATGCTCACGAGGCAAGCTAGTTTCTATTTAAGTAATAAACATTAACATACAACAGGAGGATCCGAGGAGGAACAAAAACTCTAAAGTTACCATTTACGTTAGTACGGGTTGTGTATCTTGTAGGGGAACTATAATACTTTTATTTATAAATCAAATAAATTAAATTAATTAAATTAACATAAAACAAATAACAGAATATAAATAACAAAAAATAAATAAATACAGACATTACTATAAACGATAATTAAATAAAACACTAAAATAGTAAAAAGACTTACTAAATCACCAGCAAGTCGAGGCACGCGTAAGACACGCTTAGAACTAAAGAGCTGAGGCACGTGTTTGACACGCTTCCCTTAAAACAGATTCGTCGTCTGTTTCCCAGGGTACAACAGCCGAAACAGTAAGTTGTACTGTCAGACTTAACCAAACTGCCCGGAATTTCATCTTTACAGATGCGTACTCCATATGTTGGAAATCAATAATAATACTTATTGATTTGATGTGTGTAAAAAACTATGGAATTAGGCCTCTATCTATACACAATAGACTCCCTTCCAGTTTACTCATCCCACCCATGTGGGACAAAAAATAAACTATTTTCCTCTTTAAGCATGTTACCAAATGCCTAACTTTGAGACACGATATCTCATTCACATCACCTTCATTTTGGACACATAAAGGCTCATTGTGAAGCTCTCTTCAAGGAGAACGCGAACCTATAAAGTATCACTAATATATATGACACATACATATACATAATTGTGTCCAAAGTTGGTCAAAAGTTATTTTGCCAAAAATATTTTCCAACAATCCCCCACGTGAATAGAGATAGGTTGTAATACACAAAAGTCTTAATAAAATTCCAACAGTTGAATCTTGCATAGGATAGGTAGGTGTGACCCTTTGAACCTTCCCTTGTGAGATGCACTTAGTCTCCTAGATCTAAGTAGACGCGATGTCTTTGAACTTAGCCTCTGTTTACGTAGACGACAATACACACTCACACAAGACTCTCCCTGACATTGTCAAGTCCTCATAGTCGTGTTCGTTATGGTCATGAACACTAGCCTGGTTCTGCAAGAGCTCTTAGAAATTGCGCCCCCACAATTTCTTTCGAAGCGACCCCTACTTCTCTCTCACATAGGTGATTTCATCTTGAATCATTAAAAACATATGTTTTATGATTTCATATTGAATCATCATGCTTTTATTATTTCATCATGAATCAATTAAGCCATATGTTTAACCTCTCAATAAGTCATATTGTTCTAGGAATGGAGTAGGAAAGTTACTGTATTAAGTAACTCCCCCACATTGACGTGACTTCCCCCACATTTCTATGATTAGGTTGTCCTATTGAACCCAGATCTTGGGATCTCCAGTCAACTGGGTTAGGTTTTCCTTCATAGAAACTCATTCTTTCAAGGGCTTTAGTCCCATTCCTTTAGACGACTCACTAACTAACTCTCTACTTAAGCCCTTCGTAAGCGGATCCGCGATTTTATCCTTTGACGTTACGTAGTCAATCGTGATAACTCTAGTTGAGAGTAGTTGTCGCAACAATCACAATCTATGATGGATATGTCTCGACTTACCGTTTACATTTGTGATATGAGCTCCGTCAAATTCTATTGACTATCACACTTTATAAACATGGTCGTTACCGGTATACGCCATCTTGGTATGTCCTTTACGAATTAACGTAAACTATCCTGCATATTTTATAAATTTATCTCAAATAATAAATTCATATTTCATCATAGATTTAGCTATAATTGTCTCTTTGAAATACTTTCAAGATTTCTAGGACATAGCTTTCCACTTAGGATAAATACATCCCCTCTAGTGGATTTAGATTCTTATATGTAAGAATCTATATTTGCATCACTCTATCACTTGATAGTAGTAGGATATCTTCCATAATGCAATATTATTAGTATCATAGTACTCAAATAATACTTATTCAAATGGTCCCCACTTGAATTACTAATATATCTGCTTGCCTGATTATAAGTTCTAAATCAGATCATACACACGTCATTAGACACATAAGATACCCAATATTCTTTGAGTATTCAAAATGGGAAACAATTTTACCTCTATTTTAAATACATTAAGAAAATGTCATTGGACTCTAGCTAGGCCGGAATCCCCCACATTGAACCTCTCAATAATATTGTTTTTCTTAATGTTTGACTTCAAAACGAATCCATATGGGTTCAACAAACCCAACAACTAATGAAATTAATGTCAAATATTGACTCCAACAGATCATTAGTGGATTTATTCATCTTGTTATCACTTATAGTGATAAGTATATTCATGTATAAACACAAGAGTACATATTTACTATTGATCACACGTACATACATCAATTTTGAATCCACATTCTGACATGATATGGTCAAAAAGTTTGATGTCATTGTTTGGTAGCTTGTCTTAAACCATATAATGACTTAATTAATCTACAAACTTTTCTCTCTAGCATAGGAACTATGAATCCCTCAGGCTGGTTCATGTATAGTTCCTTTTTCTAAATCCCTGTTTAGAAATATCGTTTTCACATCCACATAAGAAACTTCCAAAATTTCTTAATGCGGTCAATAAAGTACCATCATAATTGAGGTTTTCCGTGTAACATGCAAATAAGCATCCAAGGAAGATAGACCTTCTCGCTTTTTAAATTCTTTGATTACCAATATTTCTTTGCACATGTCAATGGTGACATGCACATGTTAATGGTGACATCGAATTTATCTATTTTTTTTTAAGATCCATTTATAGCCTAGTGGTTTACAACTTAAGGTACACCCACGAGCTTCTAAGTTTACTTTGTAAACTATAATCTATTTCACTTTTGGCTTCTTTTCATTGATACCCTTTCAAAGAAGTTATTGCTTCTCAGTAAGAAGTAGACTCATTTTCTACCATAAAAGAAACAAAAATCAAATCCAACCAATCTCTCGGTTCATGTCATTTTGTTTCTTCTAGGTTCAACCTCTCCTTGGGTCAATCTTGTCTCTCATCAAAGAGATCAATATCATCTCGTTGTCTCTGACCTTGGACAACCTCGTCATCTATTCTAGATGATCTTTCAATTTCCTTCATAAACAAGGAATATATTTCCGAAGAATGAATCATTTCTTAATTCCATTACTATGTCTATTTTCGATTCATGTACAATGAAACTATAAGCACTGCTATTCATAACAAAACATGTGAACATACAATCCATGGGTTTAGGTCCAATCTTTCGAACCATGAATTTCATACGGATATCTTAGCTAGATACCCCCCCACATTTGTAAGTATTTATAAGATAGTTTTCTTCTCACCCATAGTTCGTAAGAAGTATCTTATTTTATTTACAAGGGATCTTATCTAAAAGATAAGCAATCGATATAATCGTTTTCCCCCACATGCCATGTCTTAAACCTGGACTTAAGATCATGGCATTAACCATTTCTTCTAAGGCATGATTCTTTTCTATATCAAGAGCAATGAATTTATGTCTTATTCTAAGTTTAGCATAAAAATTTAGAAATAGAGACACATATTCACCTCCAATAACTTCGAATCACCTTATTATCGATAATAAGTTGGTTCTCAACTTATGTATATTGATCAAGCTTGTCTATATCCTTACTCTCAAGTAAGTGTAAATAGCAATATTTTGTACCGCATTTAGCCAATATGATGAAGTACACGATACTCTATACCTTAGTAGGTATCAATTCTAAATCACATAAAACCATGTGAATCATATCAAGGTTTTTGATTATTTCTGTTCAACCAAGAGAAAAGACTTATCAATTTGGCTTTAACCTAAGTTTTGATTTTGTAATCCGTGTCAATACAAAAATGGGTATCCAATTTGGTTTAATTGGACAACATGTTGAGTAAAAATTTAAAACATGTCAAAGTAAGTCATAACATACATTTAAAAATGACCATTATAAAATATAATCAACTTACCCATTTTAAAGGCATAACCCGTATGCACTAAATTTATGTTATTCATTAAATCGATTTTTATTTGATTCAAACACATATGAAAGACAAATTTCATTAAGCAACCATCCGGACATAATATTCCTACGAATCTCCGTCACACACAACGTTGGTTAACTTAGTTTCTTTTCCAGATGTAAATCACATCTTTTTCCTTGATATTAGCAGTTGGAGAGTTGCCGAAACTCGTTCTCTCCATTCTCAACTGCAATATAAGAGTTAATCAAACTCTTATCACCATATACATGACATGATACAGAAGTGCTGATGCACCATTATCTATAGTTGGATTCACTCATGACCTCAGTTTTCATGTCATTCTATCCATTTAACACATAGTTACGGCACAAAAGGTTTCTGAATGCTTTAAAGCATCTACCATACACATAAATCGAGTATCGGTCTCCCATTTTACAAGTAAGGGAGCATATCCTTTAGATGTCACTCGTGACATTCCAAATAATTTGTTAATCCGATGTCTCATAATTAGTTTGAAACTAATTTTTGTTACTATTAACAACGTTCTAAATCACATAGTGTTTCTTATCCTAAACGAATTAAATCGAATTTTGATTCAAACCACTAATGTTTTGTACGATCCGTTACACAAAACCACTTTAAAGAAAGTCTTTCGACTAAACAATTAAAGAATTGTCTCCTATGACATAATCTTTCTAACAAAACCACATATGTTATCAATCTTCATCACGAAGATCTTAATAGATCAATTTCATATGATCAATTTCTACAACGAAACTCAACAAGGTTTCAGTAGATCCATTCTTTTAAAAAAAAACTCAACAAGGTTTTAATAGATATGCCTTTAAACTCAACAATGTTTTTATAGGTATATCTATAAACTCAACAAGGTTTCTATAGGTATATTTATCAACTCAACAAGGTTTCAAGAATATATATGGTTTATAATTAGACCCGGCCCAATTTACAATGAATTACACAAGTCAAACAAACTCTTCCACTAATTTAATAAAAATAGTGTATGTAATCTGATATTTAATGATAACTCATACCATTGTCAACATCTTGTTTCAAAGAAATTCTTCTTGATTTCATTGAACACGTTTCAAAAGTCTAATAAAATAAGATCTTGCACTTTATGAGATCAATGAATACGTTCTAATAATCTCATAAAATAGCAACTTATCTTTTATGAGATTTGTGTCAAAGAAACTCCACTTGGTTTCAATGAATCTAAATTCACCATGATTCCAATCATGTTGTAACTGGCGCACCAATTACATTTACAAGATTCACTAGGGTCACAATTGTGTTACCAAAAGTAAATTTGTCAATATTCTAACGGAATACAGTTAAGAACTATTAAAATAATTTGGTATCTAATAAACTCAACATGGTTTATATAAACTTGTACCAAATCTGATTCAAAGAAACTCAATCGTGGCTTCAGTAAATCTAGGTTAAAACTATAACATATGTAATAAACAAACTAAACGATCAGTTTGAACGCAAACTCATCATGGTTTCAAAACAAACTGATACGATAAACTGTTTTAAAAAATCGTTTATAGATCTGTAACACCAGATCTGTTAATTAAAATTTTGTTTACTTAAAAACCGATTTCCTAAAGAAACACAATCTTGGTTTCGGGAGAATACAGTTTGT
This sequence comes from Glebionis coronaria, assembly GCA_025667525.1. Taxonomy (NCBI): domain Eukaryota; kingdom Viridiplantae; phylum Streptophyta; class Magnoliopsida; order Asterales; family Asteraceae; genus Glebionis; species Glebionis coronaria. The sequence goes on along the minus strand of CM046882.1, from coordinate 67,188,351 downwards.
ATAAAAATAAGTTAATTAAATTAATATGATTTTAGCAAAAAAAGTGTTTAATTCTGTTACACAGAATCTGTTTTAAGACTGTAGGGAAACTATAACACTTTTATTTATAAATCAAATAAATTAAATTAACATAAAACAAATAACAGAATATAAATAACAAAAAAAAATAAATACAGACATAACTATAAACGATAATTAAATAAAACACTAAAATAATAAAAAGACTTACTAAATCACCAGCAAGTCGAGGCACGCGTAAGACACTCTTAGAACTAAAGAGTTGAGGCACGTGTTTGACACGCTTCCCTTAAAACAGATTCGTCGTCTGTTTCCCAGGGTACAACAGCCGAAATAGTAAGTTGTACTGCCGGACTTAACCAAACTGCCCGGAATTTCATCTTTACAGATGCGTACTCCATATGTTGGAAATCAATAATAATACTTATTGATTTGATTTGTGTAAAAAACTATGGAATTAGGCCTCTATTTATACACAATAGACTCCCTTCCAGTTTACTCATCCCACCGATGTGGGACAAAAAATAAACTATTTTCCTCTTTAAGAATGGTACCAAATGCCTAACTTTGAGACACGATATCTCATTCACATCACCTTCATTTTGGACACATAAAGGCTCATTGCGAAGCTCTCTTCAAGGAGAACGCGAACCTATAAAGTATCACTAATATATATGACACATACATATACATAATTGTGTCCAAAGTTGGTCAAAAGTTATTTTGCCAAAAATATTTTCCAACATATCTAGCCTGAATGACCCTATCAAGCGTCTCATAAAGTACCGTGATACCACAGCTTCAAGGTCTGCAACAATTGCAATAGCTGCATCAAGTTCTCCAAGATCAACACATAAGCTGATAACCTCGGCGTATGAGGACTGCAAAATACATAGAATCAGATATTAGCAGGAAATATCAGAGATGACAACTTCGATCACTGGTAAATGCAATTCCAATGAGTAAAAAAAGCTACTTTGACCTGTTTCGTTCTTCGTTGAATTTTAAAAATTCCATAGGACCTGTTACTGCTTAATAGTATATTATGGACACAGATATATTCTAGATTATAAGGAAGTAAACTCGAAACATATCATATGTAATGAGTCTCATCATAACTCCCAAAAACATAACCGAGGCTATGTTTTGTTCCTAAAATATCTAAGAAGGCCGAAGGATATGGAGCTCGTATTGCTGCACGCAGAGTTATAGCACAGTCCTCAATGGTTGGCCTTCCACCTTAGTCTAGAGGATAAAGATCTTAAGAACAGAAAAGACAATGATATGGGCTAACTGCATATAAAGGTAACCAAGGTAACCACTTTTTCTTTACGATTAAATAGTTATCAAAGGTTGAAGACATTGATAAGTTGGTAAAAAAATTTATGCAACTAGACCCAATGATATCAAGGGAAACAAACTAATAGACTGACGTCTAGCGGGAGAACTGAAAGCTTACTTTTCGTATTAGCTTAGTAGCCATTTCTACTTTCCAATCTTGTGCCAACGTCTAGGGGGTATTTACTATTTCCATTTCCCATGTCCAACCCCAAGCATCATCAATTGTGTACATATCTGATGTATCAAATATCTTCCTATCACGCAACTCCTTTAATGCTCCTTTAATGCTTCCAGTATATCCAATGGAAGCCACTCTTCATCGTCATCATTCTACAATTAGAAGGAAAAGATATAATGAATTTCAGATTGTGTATCCAAGTAAACCAAATGAATTCAAAGCGGGTCAAGAGGGATCACCTCAGGATGGATTGACCCGCAAACCATACTTTATCCATATTCTTTATTAAAAAAACATATATACCTAATTAACATTTTAAAACAATAATATTACAATTATTGAAATCTCTTAGAAAAACGATTTAGAAGGATGTATGCATTAAAAAGACTCCGGACGACTTCAACCTGTTCCCATATACCTAGATTTTTTAAGTTGGTCCGTTTCAGAGAAAAGACAACCATAATCGACCCAAATTTATAAGTAAACAGGTCAAAACTGCTACCTCTAAAAAAACAAAATATAATTTTTTTTAACAGTAAACTGTTCTATTCTTACCTCCATTGCAGCAATTCGGGCCAATTCACGGATTTCGGATTTTTTGACTTAACTCGAGCACTGTGACCTTTAAATATTTGAACCCCAATCATTTGAAGAGGATCTGTAGCCGCTTCCTTATCCATAACCGCTTTTGTATCACCAGCTTGGATCTCAGTTTGTTCCACTACCTCCTCTTTGTCTGCTTCGTCATCATCAACCTGTTTACCCGAATCCTCAGCAACATCAGTATTATCATCAGACACATTTGTAGCTTCTACTTTAATATCCGTGGACCATTGAAGTTCAGGTTCTAAGCATTCTCCAAGAAGTCATTTCCTCCAAAACTCGGTGTTACCGTCTTCTAACCTTACTTGAGCTATTAAGGCTTCCACCTCATCAATCTGTACAAAAAAAGAATCTATATGATGCATGGTTTTCTCGAATACGAACATACAAAATGTGGTTGGACAAGTTGGAAACGTATACACATTTGTACAGAACAAAATGCATCAGGTGACAAATAACATTTTCCGCGCATAGAATATATTCTTGCTATATGTTAAGCACACTACGGGTAACATTCGACCGCAACGACCGTTTCATTTTGAGCTATGATGAGACTGCTTTTATACATAGTCTCATCTTCCAAATAGGGCTTAAAATGCATTAAATATCGTCAAAATACCCAAATATATGCTTGTGTTTGTTGCTTGTGTATTTTAGGTACGGATATTGAGATAATGACAAAAGATCACAAGAATCATGCAAAAACGAACACGGGAAACGAAGCCGCACAATGAACCAAGCCCTAGTGAAGACTTTCCCAAGATCAACCCTTGAAGATTTGAAGAATTATGAAGAAGGGTCCTCCAATTATGAAGAATTGACACTTTATACCCTTGTACCCTCATAATTACAAGTTTGGTCCCTAAAGTTTGTCAAAATTACAAAAAGGGCCCTTAACTTTGAAGAATTGGCAAGTTTAGCCCCTCAACAAAGCTAAATTATCAACCAATATCATCCACAAAGTCAAATATATCATGAATTCCTTCAAAGTACAAGAAATGACAGGTTTGGTCCTTTGAAAAATCCAAAACTACAAAAAGGACCCTCAACTTTCAACATTTGGCAAAAATGGTCCCTCAATCATCAAGACTTGGCAATTTCAGTCCTCCAAATTATCAATATTGCAAGTCTAGACCATTATCATTGAAGAAAATACCAATCCAGCCCTTGAAGAATTCAAATATGGCAAGAATTACCCCTGATTTCACTTTGCAAAAGTTTTTGGGCCAAAAGTGTAAAAAGGCAAAAGTTGACAAGGAAGAAAGTGGGCGTTGATAGAGTTTGGAAGGGATTTGACAAGTTTTTGAAACATGGGGGTGTTAAACTGGCCAGACAACATTGTAACCTAGACCACTCACCAGCTGCCACGTGCCCCACTCAATCTTTTCCACCAATCACACCACTCCCTGCCTCCACCTCAGCCTTCCACTCACCAGGATTATAACTAATTAATATTAGTTACAAACACACGCGCTAAACACCCCATTCAAACCTTAATCTGGATCAAAACATGCACTATTCATCATAAGAACAAATTTGGGTTTTCTTAATCCGTTTGTAATTAGCACCCAGTAACCTCCAGAATTATAATTAGGGTCTCCCTAATCACAACCAAACTCACAAACAGCTTGCCACATCATTCCTTTGTCACATGTTTTACCCTGCTTTCTACCCCTTGGAGAAGAAGACAAAACAGTAAAGCAAATCCAACACCCCACATCCTTGCTTCAAACTTAAGCTTATTATGGGCCATTGATCAAATTCCAACCCTGCCAACTCATGCAAACGTCCAAGAAGACATCACATGAGTCCAAGGTTTTCAAATCCTACAAGGGCATATTGGGGACTTCAACCATTAGGGTTTATAGTTTTTAGCTGTAACTTAGCTCATTGTAAGGCTATATAAAGCCACTTAGGCCTTCATTTTTCAGCTGCTTTTGGTTTTTCCTTTGTTCAAACACTTGTAAATCCTCTTTCTGATTAATGAATTTGAGTTAAGTGCTTTGAAGAAAGACCAAGTGCCATCTTTATTCTGCTTGTTTATGTTCTTAGTTTACTGCTTTTGAAGTTTAAAACCTGTTTTCAAAAGAGGAGTGTGCACAAGTTTGCATATTTTCCTCATTTTCTTGATATTTTGCTAAGTCTTGTTCTAATCTTGGAATTCTTGGGCTATAGGGCTGATCATAGCATCCTAACTGAGTTGGTTAAGGTGTGGTGAGGCTTATAACTTGGGGATAATCAAGTGTGGGGTAACAAGTTTGCATCAATCAAGACTTTTCCAAGTTTCTGTTTTTTCATGTTATTGTGCTTAACCCTTGTTCAATCTTAGCAGGCTTTTGTGGAAGCTTGTGCTTGTTCTTGCTAGCACATAAGCTCAAAATTCGTGGGTGTGGATGTACATCCATGAGGTTTGCATACTTAATCTCCAAATCTGCATAAATTGTGATTTTTGGTGATATTTGTATGAAACTGTTGTTCTTGTGAATTTTGTGGCTTGTTCTTGCTTGAATCTGTTTATTAGACTTGTTTTAGTGTTAATTGATGCTTGGTTGGCCTGAAATCTTGTTTTGCTTTTGAAAATCTTGATTTGAAAAAGTTAAAGGGGTGTTTGGGTCTACTGGTTTATGTTTGTAATCTGTTTTTGTGTTAAGGGAAAGTGTTGTTTATGCTTTGTATCTGCTATACCTTTGTTTGAGAGTGTTTTGCTGCAAGTTTTTGGGTTTGAACACTTGAATTGATCAATCTGCTATATAGACCTTGTTTCTGCTTGTTTTGACCTAGGATTTTGGGAACACTTAGTGTGTATGCATGCTTAGGGCTAAAAGTGGTTTAAACAAAGTTAACATAACCTGTTTGAAAGATTTGAGGTGTTGAAATTGGCTTGTGTGTCAAATACATCAGCAAAAGTAGAAAACTGCATGTGTAGTGTTCATCAGTAACTTTCATAGCTTGAATCTTGCTTAATTCTTTGAACCAGTGCATGAAACCTGTTTAGAATTGCTTATTGGAGTTTATTATAGCTTGTGTGTGCATTTGGTTGAATTTGGCTGGCTGAATTGTTCTAAAACTGCTCTTGAATACTAAACTGCTTATTGTTCATGTCTGTGCAATGTCTGGTGATTAATTGATTAAACTGTATCAATTGGGTGTTTGTGATTGTGTTATTTTGATTGTTATTGACTCCTTTTGATCCAAAGATCATTTGGGTGCCTTTGTGAAATCTGAATCCAAGAAAAAGTCACTAAATACAAAAAGTCAAAATAGTCAAGCAGTGGAAAAAGTTTCCACTGCTCAACATCCAAAACTAGCCCCTGCTAGTGCAATTTTGTCATCAGCTTATCAATAAGCTATTCTAGCTTATTCTGACTTGCAACAACTTATTTTTTGGGATAGATCTTCATTATTTGACCCATTTAAGTGAACTGGAGCTTATGAGACTTTGACTTTGACCTTTTACTAGAAAACCAACTTGTTTGACTTTTAACATAAGTGCTTATTTGATTTTCCAGATTATTTAGTGTGCTTATTTGAAAGGTCTTTGGTTTTTAAGCTTAGTTTTGTCAAAAGAAACATTTTGCAACTTGAATCAGCTTCTGAGGTGGTCTAGATCATAAAAACGACTATTTTGTCGTTTTGTGAATAAGTTGTTGACTTGTTTCTGGCTTATTAAGTAGGCTTATTTGAAATTTCTTTTTGCAGAAGTCTTTGTTAGGTCAAGAGAAGGTTGTGTGTTAAATTTTAGCTTATGGCATCAGCTTATGGCTTAATGGGCCAAAAAGCCCATTAAGAATAAGCTGCTTATTATAAGTTAGCTTATTTCACATTTTCAGCTTTTGGGCCTTTGGAAAAAGTTGTTTAAAATCAAATTTTGAGTCAACCTGTGCTTTTTGAGCTTATTTTGAGCACTTTTTCCTATTGGGCCTCAATTAAGCCCAATAAGGGTCTGTTTTGGGTTTGGCCCATTTTCTAGGCCCAATAGGGGTATTTAGGTAATTTCACTTCATTTCTGAGTTATTTAGGTTAAATTAAGCTAGTTTGCAAGTTTTTAGAATTTTTTATAATTTTTGGATTTTTAATATTATTTTAATATTATTTTATTATTAAAAATTAAAAGTCTGATTTTCTAGGTTTTTATATTTTTCCTAGGTTCTAAATACTTAATTAGGATTTTTGCAACTTTCCAATTATTTTCTAGGTCTTTTAATTATTTTCTATAATTAATTTAAGATTTAATTGATTTTAGGAGTTTTTAATTGTTTAAAAATAGTTTTAATTGGTTTTCAAAATTTTAAAAAATAGTTTTTAGCTTAATTAGAGTACTTTTGAGGTTTACAAACTTGAAAATCTTGTTTAGGGCTTTTTAATAATTAATTTTGATTTTTAGGGCTTTAATTAGCATTAAAAAGTCATTATCTAATTAATTAAAAGGCTTTTGCAAGTTTTGATTTTTTTTAAACTCTTATAATATTATTAGGGATTTTTGGTAATTTTTAGAAATTTTTAGGTTAAGATTTTAATTTTGGTGGTTTTTAGGATTTTACGTGTACGCCTTTTTAGACTTAGTTTAATCCATCTTCATAATCGTCATTCTCTTCTAATCCCTTTTCTATTTTTCTTTCTCAAATATAATCACAAATTAATCCATATCATTACACAAATAACACACTAGCCTCCTTGAGAACGAACTAAATTGGGTCATTCACACACGGTTTTCCTAAATCGTCGTGCTCACTTGCCCTATTTATTGCATCCTTTTCCTAAAGGTGTAATTTTACTCAACATCAAGCTACATTTCTCTACTTTACTTGCATGAAAAGTTTTAAATAACGCATAGCCCGAATCAAACACATTTATTGGTAAAGAAAAAGAATTTTTCTACTTTAGATTATTTGTTTAATAATCTAATAATGTGCATTAAAAAAGGATGATTATCATTGGAGGACGTTTAGAGCATAAAAGCACGTGGTGGGAACTTTTAACACGTTGACCCATTTAATCCGCTCACTTTAAAGCAAAATATTTTGATTTTAGATCTAGCACAACCCAAACCAATCTATGTAAAAGTAAATGGGTCAAAAATGCCACCTTAATGAGAAAGGGTAAACGACTCTAGACAACCAAAATACCTACTACGGGTATAAAACAACTATAGCATTTTTTTAAATTAACCTTTTGAACCATTATGGATATAACTCAACCCAAACCGACATGAACTATTGTGTAACACCCCATAATCGGGTTTTAGGTATTTTATTACCAAAATGCCATCGCGTATGTTTGACTACGACTTTATAAGTTTGAATGCTCTACGTGATTGGTTAGTCAAACCCGATAGTCAAACTATAAGTGTAATATCATTATTATTTATAGAATATTATGCTTCATTAGAGAAAAGAACTAAAGGGACCATTCTTGCCAACAAATTATAAATTGTTAAGAGAAATGACTAATGGTGCAAAGGATTTAACGACAAGGCTAGCGATCGTTAAAATGTAGAATTACCATTTGGACCTTGTGGGCTTATAAACTTCATGCCCAAGAAAGTTAATAAGAAAAACCCACGTGTCCATTAGTTGTTCCATACGTGTCTATCACTTTCACAGGTTTTAGAGGGAGATAATATTTGTTCAATGTTTATGTGTTAAGTCTAATCCATAATCAAGAAAAAGGGGTAGTGAAGTTTTGAAGGAATTGTAGAAGTAATAAAGTCTTGGTAATCATATCATATTCAAGGTAAGATCTTGTCCTTGTTATTGTTAAATATTGAACTTAAAGGTTTATGCCAATTGAGGGTTTGTGTTAATTTGGGGATTATGTGAATTAGGGGTTTTATGAACCCTAGCTTTTATTTGGGATAGAACATGTTACTAGAAATCATATTATTATGAAGTTATGTTGTAATTCATGTGTTAGAATTATGTATATTAGATGGATAAGAGATCATGTTACGAGCATACTCCATGTTTATGTTTGTTAAGTTAAGGGGTGTTTGGTTTAAGCTTTTAAAAGTAATATTAGACATGATATAAGTGTTAATTCTATTGTAAATGATCCCTAACATGTTATATAAGCTGAGTTATGAGTTTACACATGATTAGAACAGTTTATGATTGGTTTTGGGTCGTTTTGGACATGTTTAAAAACAGGACAGCAAGCTTTGCAGAAATTTGCGCAGACTTTGAAAAATCATAGAAAAATAACTGTAACTCCGTTTGGAGTGTGCCTTACCTTTTCGGAAAGGCGAAAGAATCTATTTTCTAGCAAAATTGGTTGCAGGTCTGAATTCCAGGTTTAATAAGGTCAGAAACAGGAAAGTTCAGCAGACTGCATAAATTCTGCATAAATATGACTTTTAGTAAAAAGTGTTGAAGGATGAAATAGCATCTTACGTGTTTTTATTTAAGTGGTTTAGACCCAATACATGTTAGATACATGAATTTTCAGGTTCTAATTGTCCTAGTATGGTCATATTATGATTAGGTACTATTTGAAAGCTTACGGAAGCATAATCAAGACTTAGAGGTGAGTAACGGATTAACTTCATGTACTAGTTTAAAACATGAGGTAAGAATGATGTGTAGCTTCGGTTTTAGCCGAAGGTTATCATGTTTATAGACTCGGAAGTAGTCGAGTATCATTTATCATAATTCGGGTTTAGCCGAAAACTAGTCAAGTTAAGATGGTCACAAGGAGCATCCTTATTATGCTAAGGGTACTCACAAGGATTATCATATCCATGTTAAATATGCTTACAAAGAGAATCATTGTATAATAGATTGCTTTAGAAATACATTAATGACATGTAGCGTGCCCAAGAAGTGCATGATATGGAATTCCCGTTCAAGCATCCTAAGTGATGACCCGTGCTTGTATAATAGCATCCTAAGTGGATGACCCAAGCATCCTGAGTGGATGACATGTGTTTAATTCAGGAATAACGTCCTTTGTGGATGACCCAAGTCAAACAAGCACATTCAAGTTACATGACGACTAATAGTCATACCATATATAGAATTATTTGTTTATAGATTCATGTATTATATTCACAAGTATTATTCAGATTTCGTTATCTCACTAAGTCGCAAGGACTTACCGTTCTCAGTTTATGTCTTATGTATGTAATTGAAGATAGATGTTGGGGGCTTGTAGATAGTAACTAGAAGTGCATTTTGGGTGAAGACGGTTACGCTCGACATAGGTGACGAGCGACTCATTCTAGCACTTTGATATTTCTTGTAACGCCCCTTATGTTTTCAGAAGTCTAAAACAGTGTCGAATCATGTTTATGTCTAGTTTCAAGTAGTCTTAATAGTTTATGAACATGTCATGTAAGGAGTGGGTCGAAAATGGGAGTGTTTGGCAAACTCCCTAATTTTGAAGTAGTATGTTTCCGTTTGCCATGTTATGTACAGAAATGTTCCAGGTTATATATATAAATTTTATGTTAAAGTTTTGAATGGAGTACTTTTAGAAATGGGGTACTTTCAGAAATAGAGTACTTTCAGAAATGGGGTACTTTCAGAAATGGAGTACTTTCAGAAATAGAGTACTTTCAGGAATGGAGTACTTTCAAGAATGGAGTACATGTATTGTGATTGCTATGTCAAGCACGTTTATGAATGTTAAACAAGTCTATTCTATAAATGTCAAGTATTTTAAAAGTCTTCCGTTATTGTTGCGTTGAAAAAAAAATAAAAAATTTACTCGTGTCAAGGGCGTTTCAAGTTGGTATCAGAGCGTTTGGTTTGAGGGATCCGAGTATCCGTCGTCATTAGGAGGGTATTTGGACTTAAACCATAGCTCTTTATTGGCCATAGAACATATAGACCTTATTACGTACCAAGTAGATTTGATTAGAACCATCTTTATTCATGATTAGTATTGAGATATGTTATGCTTAGTTAACTTTATCATAAATAGTATGCCATGTCCACTAGAACGCGTATGATATTTATACCATGCTTTATTAGATCATGTTTAGAATTAGCAGATTATATGTTAGAACGTGAAGTTTATTGTATGCTCAAAGTACAGAAATAGCATAGTAGCGATATCAGAAGAGAACATGATGACAGATAGGTTGTTTTAGTTATGATTCGGGATGCAATATGATGGCAATAATGACATGTTTATTTGACGCAAGTATTATGACGCCTGGCCAACGTGATAATAGTTACGTCATATAACTTGAAATTATTGGGATCATAAAACGTCCCGAGGAACTTCTAAAATGAACCTAGGCAGACAAGTAGAGCACCGACTAATAGAATGATACTTGTTGATATTAGCAACTAAATAAATAGAATATGATTCTAGAAATATGAATTGTGATTATAGATAGACAATTAAATCTTATATGTTAGTGTTTAACTTTCAGTTCACCAGAAATGACAAGTATTCAAGAAAATACAGAAATGAGTACAGAAAAGCGCCGACCCGTGAATGTTGAATCAAGTGGACCGATCATAACACATGAAACAGCTTCAGATCATATACATCATATACAGTTGAATGAAATAGACCAAGATCAAGATCAGTTAAAGAAATTGATAGCGGGTGAGGTTTCTCGGGCATTAGAGACATTAGTTCCAACTCTCGTGAGCAAGGTTACAAAAACTGTTACTCAGGTAGTGAGCAATGAATTCAATAAGAGAAACGATGGTCCACGCATAGGAAACATAGCCGAAAATGAAATCGGGATTAACCAATAATAGCACAACAACTTTGGGTACGAAAATTTCGGGGCATGTGATCCTCCTGAATTTCAAGGTGAACAAGATCCGATACTTAGTTACAGGTGGCTGCTAGATATGGAAGAGGCATTTAATGTAAGCAGATGTCCACCAGAATTTAAAGTTAGGTTTGCTGCATATTTGCTAAGGAAGCGTGCGAAGGACTGGTGGGATTTAACAAAACGTAGTAAGGGAACATAAGTGATAGACAGAGTAGAATGGCAAGAATTTAAAGATATGTTTCTTAAAGTTTTCGCACCAGAAGCGGAAGTGAGAAAGATCCGAAGAGCGTTTCTCGGAATGCATCAAACGACAGAGACGGTCAGTGAGTTCACTGGGATGTTCATGGATCGAGCCCGATTTGTACCCGAGTATGCTGATGATGAGAAGAAACAAATGGACCATTATAGAGAATTGCTGAGAAAATATATTCGGGAGTTTGTTTCTACAACTAATTGTCAAAACTTTAATGACTTGATGAATGGAGCACTTGATCGGGAACAAGAAACTATGAGATATACCTAGTCCTCCGAAACCAAAGCATGATCATAGGGATTCTTCTTCAAAGGGGGCAAAAATAGAAGGAGAAAGGAGATACAAATCAGAAATAAGGGGGAATAGTCAAAAGTTTGATTATCCAGTATGTAAGATTTGCAAGAAGAGGCACTTTGGTGAATGTCGAGCGGGGAGAAATAAGTGTTATCGTTGTGGTCAGACTGGTCATTTCAGCAGGGATTGTGTTAAACCAAGGAGAGTTTGTGATGTATGTAACGGAATAGATCATGACAGTAAGGATTGCCCGAAAAGGAAACCCGCGATACAAACCGATAGACAATACAAAAATGCAAATCATAGAGAAATGAGCAATGCAAGAACACGGGGTCGTGCGCATATGACATTAGCAGAAGCAGCAGCTAAGCATGAAGTCGGTGAAGGTTCAGGTAACTATATGTTTATAATTCATGTTAGATAGAATTCAGAATCAGTATAAATGAACTTATCCCATGCATAAGAATAAGCTTAGCAGGGAAGATTTAAAAGATAGATAGAATTAAAGTAGAATAGTTTTCTCGAGGGAGTTCGTGAGGACACGAACATTTCTAGTGGGGGAGAGTTGTAACACCCCATAATCGGGTTTTAGGTATTTTATTACCAAAATGCCATCGCGTATGTTTGACTACGACTTTATAAGTTTGAATGCTCTACGTGATTGGTTAGTCAAACCCGATAGTCAAACTATAAGTGTAATAGCATAATTATTTATAGAATATTATGCTTCATTAGAGAAAAGAACTAAAGGGACCATTCTTGCCAACAAATTATAAATTGTTAAGAGAAATGACTAATGGTGCAAAGGATTTTACGACAAGGCTAGCGATCGTTAAAATGTAGAATTACCATTTGGACCTTGTGGGCTTATAAACTTCATGCCCAAGAAAGTTAATAAGAAAAACCCATGTGTCCATTAGTTGTTCCATACGTGTCTATCACTTTCACAGGTTTTAGAGGGAGATAATACTTGTTCAATGTTTATGTGTTAAGTCTAATCCATAATCAAGAAAAAGGGGTAGTGAAGTTTTGAAGGAATTGTAGAAGTAATAAAGTCTTGGTAATCATATCATATTCAAGGTAAGATCATGTCCTTGTTATTGTTAAATATTGAACTTAAAGGTTTATGCCAATTGAGGGTTTGTGTTAATTTGGGGATTATGTGAATTAGGGGTTTTATGAACCCTAGCTTTTATTTGGGATAGAACATGTTACTAGAAATCATATTATTATGAAGTTATGTTGTAATTCATGTGTTAGAATTATGTATATTAGATGGATAAGAGATCATCTTACGAGCATACTCCATGTTTATGTTTGTTAAGTTATGGGGTGTTTGGTTTAAGCTTTTAAAAGTAATATTAGACATGATATAAGTGTTAATTCTATTGTAAATGATCCCTAACATGTTATATAAGCTGAGTTATGAGTTTACACATGATTAGAACAGTTTATGATTGGTTTTGGGTCGTTTTGGACATGTTTAAAAACAGGACAGCAAGCTTTGCAGAAATTTGCGCAGACTTTGAAAAATCATAGAAAAATAACTGTAACTCCGTTTGGAGTGTGCCTTACCTTTTCGGAAAGGCGAAAGAATCTACTTTCTAGCAAAATTGGTTGCAGGTCTGAATTCCAGGTTTAATAAGGTCAGAAACAGGAAAGTTCAGCAGACTGCATAAATTCTGCATAAATATGACTTTTAGTAAAAAGTGTTGAAGGATGAAATAGCATCTTACGTGTTTTTATTTAAGTGGTTTAGACCCAATACATGTTAGATACATGAATTTTCAGGTTCTAATTGTCCTAGTATGGTCATATTATGATTAGGTACTATTTGAAAGCTTACGGAAGCATAATCAAGACTTAGAGGTGAGTAACATATTAACTTCATGTACTAGTTTAAACATGAGGTAAGAATGATGTGTAGCTTCGGTTTTAGCCGAAGGTTATCATGTTTATAGACTCGGAAGTAGTCGAGTATTATTTATCATAATTCGGGTTTAGCCGAAAACTAGTCAAGTTAAGATGCTCACAAGGAGCATCCTTATTATGCTAAGGGTACTCACAAGGAGTATCATATCCATGTTAAATATGCTTACAAAGAGCATCATTGTATAATAGATTGCTTTAGAAATACATTAATGACATGTAGCGTGCCCAAGAAGTGCATGATATGGAATTCCCGTTCAAGCATCCTAAGTGATGACCCGTGCTTGTATAATAGCATCCTAAGTGGATGACCCAAGCATCCTGAGTGGATGACATGTGTTTAATTCAGGAATAACGTCCTTTGTGGATGACCCAAGTCAAACAAGCACATTCAAGTTACATGACGACTAATAGTCGTACCATATATAGAATTATTTGTTTATAGATTCATGTATTATATTCACAAGTATTATTCAGATTTTGTTATCTCACTAAGTCGCAAGGACTTACCGTTCTCAGTTTATGTCTTATGTAGGTAATTGAAGATAGATGTTGGGGGCTTGTAGATAGTAACTAGAAGTGCAGTTTGGGTGAAGACGGTTACGCTCGACATAGGTGACGAGCGACTTGATATTTCTTGTAACGCCCCTTATGTTTTCAGAAGTCTAAAACAGTGTTGAATCATGTTTATGTCTAGTTTCAAGTAGTCTTAATAGTTTATGAACATGTCATGTAAGGAGTGGGTCGAAAATGGGAGTGTTTGGCAAACTCCCTAATTTTGAAGTAGTATGTTTCCGTTTGCCATGTTATGTACAAAAATGTTCCAGGTTATATATATAAATTTTATGTTAAAGTTTTGAATGGAGTACTTTTAGAAATGGGGTACTTTCAGAAATGGAGTACTTTCAGAAATGGGGTACTTTCAGAAATGGAGTACTTTCAGAAATAGAGTACTTTCAGGAATGGAGTACTTTCAAGAATGGAGTACATGTATTGTGATTGCTATGTCAAGCACGTTTATGAATGTTAAACAAGTCTATTCTATAAATTTCAAGTATTTTAAAAGTCTTCCGTTATTGCTGCGTTGAAAAAAAAAATTTACTCGTGTCAAGGGCGTTTCAAGTTGGTATCAGAGCGTTTGGTTTGAGGGATCCGAGTATCCGTCGTCATTAGGAGGGTATTTGGACTTTAACCATAGCTCTTTATTGGCCATAGAACATATAGACCTTATTACGTACCAAGTAGATTTGATTAGAACCATCTTTATTCATGATTAGTATTGAGATATGTTATGCTTAGTTAACTTTATCATAAATAGTATGCCATGTACACTAGAACGCGTATAATATTTATACCATGCTTTATTAGATCATGTTTAGAATTAGCAGATTATATGTTAGAACGTGAAGTTTATTGTATGCTCAAAGTACAGAAATAGCATAGTAGCGATATCAGAAGAGAACATGATGACAGATAGGTTGTTTTAGTTATGATTCGGGATGCAATATGATGGCAATAATGACATGTTTATTTGACGCAAGTATTATGACGCCTGGCCAACGTGATAATAGTTACGTCATATAACTTGAAATTATTGGGATCATAAAACGTCCCGAGGAACTTCTAAAATGAACCTAGGCAGACAAGTAGAGCACCGACTAATAGAATGATACGTGTTGATATTAGCAACTAAATAAATAGAATATGATTCTAGAAATATGAATTGTGATTATAGATAGACAATTAAATCTTATATGTCAGTGTTTAACTTTCAGTTCACCAGAAATGACAAGTATTCAAGAAAATACAGAAATAAGTACAGAAAAGCGCCGACCCGTGAATGTTGAATCAAGTGGACCGATCATAACACATGAAACAGCTTCAGATCATATACATCATATACAGTTGAATGAAATAGACCAAGATCAAGATCAGTTAAAGAAATTGATAGCGGGTGAGGTTTCTCGGGCATTAGAGACATTAGTTCCAACTCTCGTGAGCAAGGTTACAGAAACTGTTACTCAGGTAGTGAGCAATGAATTCAATAAGAGAAACGATGGTCCACGCATAGGAAACATAGCCGAAAATGAAATCGGGATTAACCAACAACAGCACAACAACTTTGGGTACGAAAATTTCGGGGCATGTGATCCTCCTGAATTTCAAGGTGAACAAGATCCGATACTTAGTTACAGGTGGCTGCTAGATATGGAAGAGGCATTTAATGTAAGCAGATGTCCACCAGAATTTAAAGTTAGGTTTGCTGCATATTTGCTAAGGAAGTGTGCGAAGGACTGGTGGGATTTAACAAAACGTAGTAAGGGAACATAAGTGATAGACAGAGTAGAATGGCAAGAATTTAAAGATATGTTTCTTAAAGTTTTCGCACCAGAAGCGGAAGTGAGAAAGATCCGAAGAGCGTTTCTCGGAATGCATCAAACGACAGAGACGGTCAGTGAGTTCACTGGGATGTTCATGGATCGAGCCCGATTTGTACCTGAGTATGCTGATGATGAGAAGAAACAAATGGACCATTATAGAGAATTGCTGAGAAAAGATATTCGGGAGTTTGTTTCTACAACTAATTGTCGAAACTTTAATGACTTGATGAATGCAGCACTTGATCGAGAACAAGAAACTATGAGAGATATACCTAGTCCTCCGAAACCAAAGCATGATCACAGGGATTCTTCTTCAAAGGGGGCAAAAATAGAAGGAGAAAGGAGATACAAATCAGAAATAAGGGGGAATAGTCAAAAGTTTGATTATCTAGTATGTATGATTCGCAAGAAGAGGCACTTTGGTGAATGTCGAGCGGGGAGAAATGAGTGTTATCGTTGTGGTCAGACTGGTCATTTCAGCAGGGATTGTGTTAAACCAAGGAGAGTTTGTGATGTATGTAACGGAATAGATCATGACAGTAAGGATTGCCCGAAAAGGAAACCCGCGATACAAACCGATAGACAATACAAAAATGCAAATCATAGAGAAATGAGCAATGCAAGAACACGGGGTCGTGCGCATATGACATTAGCAGAAGCAGCAGCTAAGCATGAAGTCGGTGAAGGTTCAGGTAACTATATGTTTATAATTCATGTTAGATAGAATTCAGAATCAGTATAAATGAACTTATCCCATGCATAAGAATAAGCTTAGCAGGGAAGATTTAAAAGATAGATAGAATTAAAGTAGAATAGTTTTCTCGAGGGAGTTCGTGAGGACACGAACATTTCTAGTGGGGGAGAGTTGTAACACCCCATAATTGGGTTTTAGGTATTTTATTACCAAAATGCCATCGCGTATGTTTGACTACGACTTTATAAGTTTGAATGCTCTACGTGATTGGTTAGTCAAACCCGATAGTCAAACTATAAGTGTAATATCATTATTATTTATAGAATATTATGCTTCATTAGAGAAAAGAACTAAAGGGACCATTCTTGCCAACAAATTATAAATTGTTAAGAGAAATGACTAATGGTGCAAAGGATTTAACGACAAGGCTAGCGATCGTTAAAATGTAGAATTACCATTTGGACCTTGTGGGCTTATAAACTTCATGCCCAAGAAAGTTAATAAGAAAAACCCACGTGTCCATTAGTTGTTCCATACGTGTCTATCACTTTCACAGGTTTTAGAGGGAGATAATACTTGTTCAATGTTTATGTGTTAAGTCTAATCCATAATCAAGAAAAAGGGGTAGTGAAGTTTTGAAGGAATTGTAGAAGTAATAAAGTCTTGGTAATCATATCATATTCAAGGTAAGATCTTGTCCTTGTTATTGTTAAATATTAAACTTAAAGGTTTATGCCAATTGAGGGTTTGTGTTAATTTGGGGATTATGTGAATTAGGGGTTTTATGAACCCTAGCTTTTATTTGGGATAGAACATGTTACTAGAAATCATATTATTATGAAGTTATGTTGTAATTCATGTGTTAGAATTATGTATATTAGATGGATAAGAGATCATGTTACGAGCATACTCCATGTTTATGTTTGTTAAGTTAAGGGGTGTTTGGTTTAAGCTTTTAAAAGTAATATTAGACATGATATAAGTGTTAATTCTATTGTAAATGATCCCTAACATGTTATATAAGCTGAGTTATGAGTTTACACATGATTAGAACAGTTTATGATTTGTTTTGGGTCGTTTTGGACATGTTTAAAAACAGGACAGCAAGCTTTGCAGAAATTTGCGCAGACTTTGAAAAATCATAGAAAAATAACTGTAACTCCGTTTGGAGTGTGCCTTACCTTTTCGGAAAGGCGAAAGAATCTACTTTCTAGAAAAATTGGTTGCAGGTCTGAATTCCAGGTTTAATAAGGTCAGAAACAGGATAGTTCAGCAGACTGCATAAATTCTGCATAAATATGACTTTTAGTAAAAAGTGTTGAAGGATGAAATAGCATCTTACGTGTTTTTATTTAAGTGGTTTAGACCCAATACATGAATTTTCAGGTTCTAATTGTCCTAGTATGGTCATATTATGATTAGGTACTATTTGAAAGCTTACGGAAGCATAATCAAGACTTAGAGGTGAGTAACGGATTAACTTCATGTACTAGTTTAAACATGAGGTAAGAATGATGTGTAGCTTCGGTTTTAGCCGAAGGTTATCATGTTTATTGACTCGGAAGTAGTCGAGTATTATTTATCATAATTCGGGTTTAGCCGAAAACTAGTCAAGTTAAGATGCTCACAAGGAGCATCCTTATTATGCTAAGGGTACTCACAAGGAGTATCATATCCATGTTAAATATGCTTACAAAGAGCATCATTGTATAATAGATTGCTTTAGAAATACATTAATGACATGTAGCGTGCCCAAGAAGTGCATGATATCGAATTCCCGTTCAAGCATCCTAAGTGGATGACCCGTGCTTGTATAATAGCATCCTAAGTGGATGAACCAAGCATCCTGAGTGGATGACATGTGTTTAATTCAGGAATAACGTCCTTTGTGGATGACCCAAGTCAAACAAGCACATTCAAGTTACATGACGACTAATAGTCGTACCATATATAGAATTATTTGTTTATAGATTCATGTATTATATTCACAAGTATTATTCAAATTTCGTTATCTCACTAAGTCGCAAGGACTTACCGTTCTCAGTTTATGTCTTATGTAGGTAATTGAAGATAGATGTTGGGGGCTTGTAGATAGTAACTAGAAGTGCATTTTGGGTGAAGACAGTTACGCTCGACATAGGTGACGAGCGACTCATTCTAGCACTTTGATATTTCTTGTAACGCCCCTTATGTTTTCAGAAGTCTAAAACAGTGTCGAATCATGTTTATGTCTAGTTTCAAGTAGTCTTAATAGTTTATAAACATGTCATGTAAGTAGTGGGTCGAAAATGGGAGTGTTTGGCAAACTCCCTAATTTTGAAGTAGTATGTTTCCGTTTGCCATGTTATGTACAGAAATGTTCCAGGTTATATATATAAATTTTATGTTAAAGTTTTGAATTTTTAGAAATGGGGTACTTTCAGAAATGGAGTACTTTCAGAAATGGAGTACTTTCAGAAATAGAGTACTTTCAGGAATGGAGTACTTTCAAGAATGGAGTACATGTATTGTGATTGCTATGTCAAGCACGTTTATGAATGTTAAACAAGTCTATTCTATAAATGTCAAGTATTTTAAAAGTCTTCCGTTATTGTTGCGTTGAAAAAAAAAAAAAAAATTTACTCGTGTCAAGGGCGTTTCATATTGCATCCCATACCAAAAATTGCCCGCTTTGACCGAAAACCCATTTTCAGCCGTTAACCAACCCAGCCAGACCACCCCTAAAAAAACGCCTCTTCTTCTTGCTCTTGCACAGGAGGAACCCACAGGGGGTTATTTCTTGATCGATAAGTCTTCTAAACACACTCCGGGTTCCATCAGTAGGCAGACCTTGTGCTTCAAGTTCCTCCATTAGCTCAGGTACAAGCATCTTACTAGCAGCCTTAGGTTTTAATGCATTTTTGTTAGGTCGTTTAAGAACATGAAATAGCCACTCCACAACACGGACATAATCAGATTCTGTAGCGTCTCCGAGTAATGACGGGGCTCTTCTGCGTAAAGCCCGCAGTACTTTTCTGAGGTATCTTCTCCAAGTCTCGAGACGTTGTTTTCTGAATGAGGTCTCTAAGGGATTCTTATATACAAAATCGTTTGTAACGGGACTAATAAAAAAGATACTAGTATGGAATATGGAAGCTCAACCATTTAAAGGAAAGTAAAAATGCGAACAGAGTACTGCAATTTGCATATCACCAAATTAGAGAATACGTATATTAGTAAATAATACTATCATAATTAGCTCGATACATAGTTACACATGTAATGAATTTCGTATCCAACATCAGCTTCTGTTTGCATACGTTCAATTCTAATAAGGGCTCGAAAATGTAGGATAGCTTCTCTGACTGAACAGTACGTAGTATTTGGCAAAGCATTCCACCAATAGCCTGAGTGGCTTAGAATTTGAATTTGTCCATGAGGTATAAGATCATTAGAAGACCAACTTTGAATCGTATATATTCACCATCTTCAATGAAGAAGATAATGACGACATAGTAAAGGTGATGAAGAAAATGAGAGTTTCACATATTAGGTTGTAATCTTCAACCAGATGTTTCAAATGGTTGAGGTTGGGTCATTGACTTTTAGATTAGTTTAGGTTTATACTAGGCTAGTGTGTTGGTTTATATAGTTCATAACAATTATTTAAAATCCTAATATGGATCAAAGAACGCATAGTGGAAGCGATTAACAAGATCATTAATTTAACACAATTATATTAATCAAGATTAGGGTTACATACCTTTATCCTAGCAAGATCCACAAGACGACCGAACGAACGACAACTAGGGTTTATCACGAACACCACCAAGAATATAATCTAAAGGAAGATTATATCACGCTCTTGTACACACGTAATACGGCGAGTTAACCGTGAGTCTAGCACGAACAAACCGAGCTTCAACGCTTATAGAATATCTACCCAACAACCCTAGAGAGGGGCTAGGACTAGATAAAAATAGACTCGATCAAAAACCAAACGAAACCCTAAGGTGGGTTGGGGTGGCCGGTGATCAAAGAAGAAAAAGAGAGAGGGGATGAAAAATTATGAGCCTAGGGGTTTGTTTATATAGGCTTAGCAAACCTTGGGCTCCAAGTCATAAACAATTTAGGAAACAAAAGTTTCCCTTTGCCCCCTCTATAATCCGCCGATCAACACCCTCCATAAGGGGTGTTTGTGTAATTTTTCCTTCTTCTTTTGGCTTCTATTTAATTCCATAACGGTCGTTATAACTTAACTTTTATTTATCAACGATCGTTAGTTAAGCTTTGGTTTGATTTAATAAATATATATAAAATATATTTAATAAATAAATTAACCCTTTACGTTATGTGTGCAATCCCGTGATCCCGAGTTCGATCCTATCTCACGACTATTAATTTT
Organism: Glebionis coronaria; assembly: GCA_025667525.1. NCBI lineage: Eukaryota > Viridiplantae > Streptophyta > Magnoliopsida > Asterales > Asteraceae > Glebionis > Glebionis coronaria. The sequence goes on along the minus strand of CM046882.1, from coordinate 67,167,542 downwards.
AAGTCCATAAACTTTCAGCTCCCACTTGGACAAAATTCTAATATCGTGATCACATTGACTAGCGTCTAGTTACACTAGCAATGTCACTAGTACAAACCGGGTAAGGTCTCCTGGACAAGAACCTTTTAATGATTAAATCATTATTATTATCCTTTCATTTCAAATACAAACGTTAATAAGGATATGGATCTCAGTCATTCCTTTCATTAACTATTCTGTTTCTCGTTTATGGATATAGCAAGATCACCAAAACAAATTTGGGTGCGGCCGCACAAATATCTTACTACTCCCCCGAGGGGCCCAGCTGTATTATACTTCAAAATTAATTTTGAAGGAAACGAATCGCATTTTGACTACAAGCAAAACTTATGAACTTTGCAACACTTCCGGAAATAATCCTTATAGCTACCAGTTACGTTTAGCGTTAGATTATTCCACAGAAATGCACTAGATCCACGACAGTTTCCTGGTATCTCAGGTCTAAGGATAACTATTATGATTTACTTGATGACAAAGATCCATAAAGTAAAATCATATAGTTGGGATAAGTCCAATATTTGATCCATCAAATATCATCCAAAATTGATCAATATACTTTCAAGTATACTCTGTCACTATTTTGAATTGTCTTAGTTTAATAATATTCCCATATTATTAATCGACAACGGACATTTAGAAACATCATAATGCTCACGGATTAAAACATGCAAAATAGGATACAAAATCAAATAACAGAAAAATAAACGAATCCAATCTTTATTTCATCAATTCAATAATGTCTTACATCCTTTATTCAAATACTAAAAATAGATCAATGCATAAAACTGGTACATGCATCATGCCTCTAGTAATGACATTCATACTTGTTTGGCAAAGCATAAAATAACCAATTTTGACCTATTGGAATTTTGAGAATACTTTCTTCAAGAATTCAATTCATTGAAACTCTTGTATATGTGCATTCAAATAATTTGATATTGCCACATAGTATCAAAATTGTGAAACATCCTTGATCACCAATTTCCTAAACTTCCAAAACACATTTGAAGTTCAAAGTATTCTAATTCTTTAATGTATAATGCAACTTTAATCAACATGTCATCTCCAAAAGATCCCATGACTAATATTGAGTGTTACCTCAATTATATCCTTTCAAGTTTTACAACTTGTCATAAAAGATATAAATACGTTACCTTTAATATCTATTATGTAATGTTTGATTCCAACCAAAACCTTCAAGTTTGTTGGCTATGATAATTTGCACAACGATTGACAAATTACTCATCTATAGAATATGGAAGCCAATCCAAGATTTAGGATGTTTATTCTATTTCCAAACATATTCCTTCAGAATATTCATTACACAAGTTATTTAATAACTTCTTAAATAGATTAATATATTCAAATCATCATGTATTTTAAGCATGATATAAACACAACACGACACACATGAAAATTTCTCAAACCAGATTTAGATTTCTTCATGTCTTAAATATCCATGTAAACTTACTACATGACATATTACATTGTATTTCCACCGCATAAATAAATAAATTTATTTGTTCCAAGGTTATGTATATCTTATTTTCTAAATCTTCGAAGTAAAGTTTCATCTCAAATCTAAACCAAATCAACATTTAATTTGAATGAAATCTTACTTTCTTACATGTCTATTTGACACATATAATTTAAGAAAATAACCATAATACTCCCACTAGCTTTTAGGAATACTCAGAAATCATCTTATTCAAATTTAAATCCAATCTTGGATTTCAAATTAAACATAAGAATAATCTCCTAGATGCATGCTTTTATCCATTCATAGATAATTGCATTTTGTACTTTTACAAAGATTTATTTTTGAAGTAATAAACTCATTTCGTTTACTTAAGTCCTTTCTCAAGTAGTCATTCAAGAAATAGTTCATACATATCCAAATTTGTCAATTTAAAATATGACCATCAAAATCTTTATATATTTAATGTGTTTAGGAAAGAATACTCAATCACAATTAATTACTTAAGTGTGATTAATAATCTATTCATAATACATACATTAAATATGTGTACAATTTTGTCCATATAATTTCGACACAAAGATTAAACCACTACAATTGGCGTTTTTCTTCCTTTGACGAAACTTATCTCCAATTTCTAGTCAAACTATTTAAGATAAACCAAAACCGAAATTTGATTATCTTATTGGACAACATCTATAACGTTCATAGTATGAGTAATTTACCCAATTCAATATTTGGTAACAAATCATAACAATTATTTGTAACTCATAATTCTCAGCATATAAATCGCATATCCGAGATATCCTTACGGACCTATGACATAAATTCCTTTATCTCGAGGTTTAGCATTTACACGCCTACCTCATGATAATTACTAGTGTATTTTAGAAGATCATGTATCTTGTAATTTTATCTTTCAAGATCAAAACTCCCACTTGCTTTTAGTAACTTAAAATTACTCTTTAAATACATAGCAAATAGATCAACACTCCAACGTTATCTATATGGATATTACAAAACACAATGGTCGTTCCATACTCTTTATTTTCTAAACAATCCACTTCATAAGTAGTTTAGAAAAATCCGAACTCCATTTAAGATATAACGTGATTCATCACATTCCATATATAATGGTATCTTATTAATCTTCTTAGCTCAAGTCATACTCAACTTTCTAACCTTGATATCTTTTGGAATAAAGGAAGATATAGTTATCTTGAATCAAACATCACCATCAAATTGAGAATTTTGATTTTACTAATGAACATACCATTAGGGAAATATTGTAAGTCAATCTTAACAATATTTAAGATAAATATATATCTTTAGGCTTACCTATATACCAACTAAATCATGTTAATGGTATAATAAATTTTCTAACCATTTTGCATGCTTTATAACTCAAGTACTTATAATACAAAGTCACTTCATAAAAGTTATAAGTCCATTACACGTTATATGTATATGTCTTTAGTGAAATAGAGACAATACATTAACGTCTTACTTTATATTATACGTCTTCCAAGACTTTATGTTTGTGACTTTTTACAATATATCATAAACATGTATAACTAAAGTAAATCATGAACACCACTAGGTTTCATTCATCTTTTCAAGTTAATTCACTCCTATACTATTATATGAACACCACTAGGTTTCATTAGTAGTATAAGATTACTCTATGTATCTTATGTCATTCCAGGAATTAGTCCATTTTAAGAATCTTCAAAACATTCCACGCCCGATCTTACGACATGTGGATATTTTACCCTTTAGTTTACAATTTAGTCCAAGCTCTTACATGACTAAATCAAAACAACAAGTGTTTCTTAAAGTGAATGATATATATACTTTTAAGTAGTCTTTTAATCATATTGACACATGATCTAAATATTAATTAGATTGTTAATATCTTATCTTAAAGACAAGAGAATCATATCTTTATGAGTTGTTTCTTGCACACAATGTTCATTTCTCCCACTTGTGCATGGAACAACCTCATATATAAGATAAACATCACGTCTAACGTTCGTCTATACAAAATATGATTGTGCCACATATATTAGCTTTTACAAGTAGATGTAGAACCACTTTAATCAACAAGAATCAGTACATAACTATCTTTGAAGATATTAGTGTCAATAATTCGAAAGTAATTATCTTAGGACATACTAAAGATAACAGGTTATTACCAAGACAACAAAGCTTGTAACTCCCACTGACTTAGAGAATGTTTTAATAGACTCAAAATCAGTAATATAACACAATTCTCCCACTGAACTTGACAACATTGAAAATGTTTCATAATCGGTGAAAATAATTAGTGTTGTGTTTACTTTCTTACACTTTTGAAAACACATTCGCAACAATTACTCATAGTGTTTAAGAGTGTACTCTACTTCGTAAATGATGACTTATCCATCAAATGCTTTTTAACTTGAAAGACTTGACATGCAATTTCTTCCTTAATAGGTCTACAACCCCACAATGGTATGTAGTGCCTATAAATGGTCAAAGCACAACTACTAGACAAATATGCTAGTTTGCCTTATAACCAATTTGCGGTAACTTTTAATAACTCAAAATGTGCACTTTTCTAAACTATTAAAGTTTGCTATGAGTTACGGATTTGAATTTGACATTTTTAAAATCCTTATTACTCCTTCTTCACTCATGGAAAAGAGTTTAGGTTTATCTTTTCATTGTAAATTGACTCTATCCTCAACCATACGGTTTTAGATTAATAAATGAATAAACCATGTTTACGGTGTAACGTTGCATTAATACATTTGCAAAAGAATTTACAAAATTCAATTTAGTATTTTCGATAATACCATTCAAGAAAATAAAATTATCCCGGTAATAATAACCATAGTATTTTCCTTGAAAACTAGAATCCAAATTGACATAATTTCATCACATCAGTTGATCTGCTAGCAATGAAAGTATTCAAGATGGTAACTTGTCGAACAATGATTGACAAACAAATTTGCAATTTCTAGACATTTAAGGGATTTACATTGCCAAAAGTCATTTTGCATTGTAAACATGTTTCATCCCTTCTTTATGCCTTAAGTTTCCAGATCTCACTGAGTAACTCAATTAAGTCGACTAATCTAAAGAACGTAAAACCTTCATGTGCAATCTTATTCAGTCATGAAGTTTTCTCTCCATTACAACATCGTCCGATATCTTATATGACGACAATTGTAACTTCAAGTGTTCGTCAATTAGAGGGCATATGACTTAAATTTAGGGTATAGATTTTGGTGTCAAAATCATGTATGGAGAAGCATGCATACATCTCCATAACATAAGTTTAATAAAACGTTTAGTAAACTTTTGCTGAGACTAAAAGTTCATCATATACTTGCAATTTGAGGTATTGGTTAAACCAATTAAAGATTTTACACACAACTAAATTCACACCGTACTTTTTCTAGAACTTAGTTATAGCACAAAGCAATAACCTTATTCATTGTGTTTCGGATGTGAATTAATGTAGTTAAATCAACCTTAAAGAATTATACCAATAACAACCGTAGGTAATCCCAATTTGACGCACAGGCGAGCCGGGAATTTGGTCAGCGCTGAAGCATAACACCTCCTTCCTTAACCGGGTACATGACCAGCGGTGCGTTATACCCACTTTATAGTTTGTCAAAATTGAGTAGGCCGTTAAGTTGCTATTGCAATTCTAATCAACGCAAATCATATGTAATTTAGATCTCAAAACAATTTATTTATTTTAGTATGATTTAGTCCATATTAATTTTCTTGTAAAAATTACCCTTGTTTACAACATACAATTAAAACAAAACGTATGAAAACAAGTAGGTACAAAAAAAACTAAATCATAAACACATAATAACAATTTATATGTGCAATAAATAAATCAAATAGCCACATGCATACGATTTATTCAATAAATAATATCAAATCTAGGTTTTTATATATTCATATAAAAGTCTTCCCTAATTTTAAATTTATTGAATCAAATAAAGCATGTAGCAAAACACGTAACAATTACCACATAAACATATGATCCATGAAAAACATGCATGTTCATCACGGATCTCCCACATATCTTAACAATTAAATCTCTATGGATCGAAACATGAATTTACACAACATAACAATTAATCATGCAATTCATCAAAATTCCACCCAAATCACTTAACAATTTAATTAAATCACTACGGATCGTAACCACGCATGACATAACAATTAATTCATGCATACATCTAAAGTTAATTACCATGTAATTTTAGGGTTTACAAAAAAAAACTTTCTTTTTTATAAAAAATTCGGCATAGCCGATTTTAAAAATAATAAAAAACAAAACCCTAATTTTTATAAAACCTAAAAAACAACATGTAATTTCTAACACAAATCAATATTAGTTAAAAAACTTTAGATATTGATAATTATAATCATGTTAAAACGGCTCTCGATGCCACTGTTGGTTTATATAGTTCATAACAATTATTTAAAACCCTAATATGGATCAAAGAACGCATAGCGGAAGCGATTAACAAGATCATTAATTTAACACAATTATATTAATCAAGATTAGGGTTACATACCTTTATCCTAGCAAGATCCACAAGACGACGGAACGAACGGCAACTAGGGTTTATCACGAACACCACCAAGAATATAATCTAAAGGAAGATTATATCACGCTCTTGTACACACGTAATACGGCGAGTTAACCGTGAGTCTAGCACGAACAAACCGAGCTTCAACGCTTATGGAATATCTACCCAACAACCCTAGAGAGGGGCTAGGACTAGATAAAAATAGACTCGATCGAAAACCAAACGAAACCCTAAGGTGGGTTGGGGTGGCCGGTGATCAAAGAAGAAAAAGAGAGAGGGGATGAAAAATTATGAGCCTAGGGGTTTGTTTATATAGGCTTAGCAAACCTTGGGCTCCAAGTCATAAACAATTTAGGAAACAAAAGTTTCCCTTTGCCCCCTCTATAATCCGCCGATCAACACCCTCCATAAGGGGTGTTTGTGTAATTTTTCCTTCTTCTTTTAGCTTCTATTTAATTCCATAACGGTCGTTATAACTTAACTTTTATTTATCAACGATCGTTAGTTAAGATTTGGTTTGATTTAATAAATATATATAAAATATATTTAATAAATAAATTAACCCTTTACGTTATGTGTGCAATCCCGTGATCTCGAGTTCGATCCTATCTCACGACTATTAATTTTAAGTCCATAAACTTTCATAGTGACAGTAAGGTTGAGCATTTGAACCAACGGCTCGGACAGATCGGATTGGACCGGACAAGAAAATCAAACCGAATCGGATCGATCCGGATCGGACAGAGTAAATTCGGTCTGGTTCTCGATCCTTGATTTTGGATCATTTCGGTTCTTAATTCGGTCTAGTCTAGTCGGTCTTACCAAAAAAATCGTATATTTTGCTTAATTGGATCGGATCAGACCGAAGACCGAACAAGACCGGGCGGATTAACCATTTTGTTCCGGTCTCAGTCCGAGGTCTTGGACCAATTCAGCCCTCGGTCCGATCTGGGTCTGCCGCTCAGCCCTAAATGAGAGTTAGAGCTCGAGGTGGGAATCGAGTCGAGTTAGTCGAGTTCGAGTTATTCGGGTCGGGTCGAGAAGTAAGGCTAAAAATAATTTGCTCAAACTCAACTAGATTTTAACTCGGGTTAGTCGGGTTGGAATATATTCCGGTCGGCTCGAATCGGGTCCGGTCTATTCGGGTTCGGATTTACCCGAATTCGAGTAAAATATAAAAAATAATTTTTTTACTCTTTTTTAATAAAAATTATAATAAATTTAAAATAAAAATAAATAAAAAATTTCTTATTCGGGTTGACCAGAACCCGAATTAGATATATTTTTTATACCGGATGTCCGACACGATTCTGAATTCGGGTTAGTCGGGTTAACCCGACTAACTCGAATTGAAATTTGAACTCGACTAACCCGGCCCAAATATGCTCGGGTGAGGTTCGAGTCGAGTGGAAAATATTGACACCCCTAGTTAGAGCACAAAGTATGTTTTGCTAGACGAATAGGAAACAGAGGGAACATCGGCCCGTTCTTCGAGTGTTAAGTGTCAGGTCAGTTTTTTCACCGTAACATCATAAATATAAAAACGCCAGATTTTAAGCTCCATGTTTAACATAAGAAATTATGGTATTATACCATTTTTTTCTTTTAATTTTCTATAAAACAAATTATATAACTAAAATTAACTTTTCATAACTTAAGAAAAATCATAACAAAGTACATAAAAAACACAAATAAAAAACATAAACTTAAATAATAAAATACAAAAATATTTAAAATTTGACAATAAGTAGCTCGGGTTTCTTCTTTCAATGCTTCGATCTTTGCCGCGTACGTCTCGCTCATTCCCGTAGTGTCGAATTTAAGTATTTTTAAGGCCTCGTTTCTTTTTTGTATCTCGCAAATCTCAAGCCAAGCCACCATCTCGCGTTTCATTTGTTCTTTCTTGTTTTCACGGTCCACACGAATGTGTTCTTGCATTATTTCGGTAAATTGTTCTTTTTGTTAACCGGAAGTGGTGGATGAGCTTGTAGAACATGGAGCTTTTAACCTTCGAGGAACTCCGGATGGACGCGGGATAGCATCGGGTCCAAACATATTCGGATCCTCATCGGTTACACGCCCTCGGTTTCTTCGGGATCGGGTGGACTCGGGGTTCTTCCATTTGTATTTGACTTTCAAAAACAGCCAAGCACTTTTATTTGGAAAATCTTTGCCACTAGCTTTTTTTACAAAATTTTGACCCTTGTCAACAAGTTATCATCATTTTCGCCACTTAAAGCACTAGTCGAATCATAAAGTGTGTTAAACTTTAACACTTCCCGACTCATCGGTGTCCGTTTAACCGTCTACATATTTTTCCGCTCCTTTAAACCTTCTTCACTAGCCCGCTCATTATACACATAAAGAATTTTGTACCAAAAAGTGTCAAGATTTTGGTCATCTCCAACCTTCGGATCTTTGGATATTTGAATAAATGATTCGGCCAAAATCTCTTCCTCTCTTTGCGTCCAATACGAATGACATGTCTTTCGTTCGCGAGTTCCTTTAGTGGTTATCTGTTTTTCTCGGCCTTGTTTGGTTCTCGAACCACCCGCGTCGGGGGGGGGGGGGGGGGGGGGGGGTCGGCTTGTTGATTATTTTGTTGACTTGGTTGTGATTGTTATGTTTGTTGAAATTGTTGTGATTGTTGGAACCACATATTAAATTGCTTGGGAGAACAATTAAATGGGTTTTGGGTCGAGTTTTGAAAATTGTTGAATGGGTTAGGGATTGAGTTTTGCATAAGATTAGCGAATGATGGTATTGGATTGTTTCTTGATGTGCTCGAGTTTGTGGATGTGAGTGTGTTCATATTAGATGACGAAGATGATCCGGGCAATTGTTTACTCAAGATTTGGTTTTGAGTTAATATACACAAATGTTACTAAAGTTTGGCAAAAAAATCGATTTTATTACTAAAATTTAAAACCTAACAGATAGGTTACTCAAGTGTACGAGTTTATTTTTTGAGTTACCAAACATTCATTAAAGTTACAGTCCCGTTACTATTTTGAGGAGCTACCGGTTGATTACTTGTTTGACTTGTCACATCAAACGTTAGTAGGTCCCACCTCTTTAATAATGTATCATTCACCAAAAACAAGAACAAATCTTAAACATATGTACTACCAAGTACCAACCAGATCATGGTGATGAGCCTAGGGGTGTCTTTCGGTTCGGTTCTCGGGTTATTCGGTTTATTCGATTCGAGTTATTCAGTTAAAAAAATTTACTGGGTCAACTCGAGAACCGAACCGAACCGAAAACCAAATTTGAATTCGGTTCGGTTTTTGGGTTGACCCGAATTATCTGAATTTTTATAAAAAATATATAATTATATAAATATTTAGCCAAAAAAAATATTTTTAGTATAAAAATTATTTTTTTATATTAAGATTATATTTTAATAACTAATTTATATATATTATGATTAAATTAAATTTTAATAACTATTTTATATATATAAATATATAAAAAATATACATATATTTGTAAAGTTTTGGTGTTCGGTTCGGTTCTCGGGTCCGGTTGCCAAACTCATATCCAACCCGAAAACTATATTTGTAGATCGGTTCGGTTATGATCCAAAACCCGAATTTTATTTTGGTTCGTTTCTAGTTCGGGTTTGATTCGGTTCGGTTTTCGATTTTTGTGGGTTAACCCAAATTATGGACACCCTATGATGAGGGATTGATGACATTTTAATAATTTAAAATTGCAATCAATTTTCTATTATGATAAATAGTACACGTAGTTACTGATTGAACAAAATAAAGATGAAGGATCATAACAAAATATTGTGAATCAATTTCTAATGTATTTAAGTCATTTTTTTTTATTTTTTCTTAGAACGGCAAATGTTAATGGTTAGTGGGTCGAGTCGTGCAATGACATCCAAGCGGAAAAATGTCTTACTCGAACCCTCGCCTAGTTATGTTAGACTCCTTATCCGCTTCGCCTGAAAGGCCCTTGGCAGGTCTTGAACCTAAGACCTCCAGGAATCCTCCCCCAAAGAAACCACTTAGTGGAACCTTGGTGGCCAACTAAGGTAAACCAGTTGGTTATTTAAGTCATTTTGGTTTGATCACTACAACAAGTCTGCTCAAAACCAATCTTGATAGGGATAAGGAGGAGCTGTTGCAACAAATCTTGAAAGATCTTACATGGACAAAATATGCACCCGGTGTAGCAACAACGAGAGATCTATTTCGGCTTAGTTGAAGTAAAGTTACCAATACAGGATTTAGATGTCTTTGTATTGATCGAGTGTGATGATGATTTGAAGAATCTGGTGGTGGAGTTAATAAGGAAGATCTCAAGGCTGGAGGCGGATATGGTGCTCCGGTGGATGGAGTTACATGAGGAGTTTATGTCTTTCATTTGAATGTGAATCTGTGGTTTAATTTGTGTTTCGAGTATATAAACATTTAAAAAAAAGATTAATAAAAAGGGAAATGTAATGGGGTTTTGTTCTTTTCAGTTAAAATAAAGAAGAAAGCCACTTAAATAATTTCATTATATGCCACGTATTTTTTATAAAACATTTATGTAAAAGAAATCCACCTACCACGTAAGTGGTTACCGGTAGCGATTGGTGAATAGATAAGTGGTAATCTAAATATCCGGTAAACGATAGTTGTGTAACGTAACTGTTAGGTTTAAAACTTTAGTAACCAAATCGAATTTTTTGCCAAATTTTAGTAACATTAGTGTATATTAACCCTTCTAGAAATCCCCCCTACAAGCCAATAATAATATCACACACCTGCCACGTAAGTGGTTACCGGTAGCAATGGGTGAATAGATAAGTGCTAATCTAAATATCCGGTAAACAATAGTTGGGTAACGTAACTGTTAGGTTTAAAACTTTAGTAACCAAATCGGAATTTTTGACAAATTTTAGTAACAATTAGTGTATATTAACCCTTTGGTTTTCGTTATTGTAAATCTAGCTTATGTTTAGAGAGAGAAAGAGATAGACTATGTGTAAAGTTATGTGAACCTAGTTATTGTAAATCTAGCATATGGTAAGAACACACACACACTTTGAGAGAGAAAGTATGAAAACACACTTTTACTATGTGTAAAGTTATGTGAACCAACACCCTCTCCATCTAAGGAGAGGGTTTATATACCAAGCCCATAAGATGGACTTACAATTAGGCCGGCCATACAAGTATGGACCGGGCTTTTCCTTGTTTGATATATATAAAGATATCTAGACTACGAGCTACTACTTAATATATTGTCGGAGTGACCGAATCTTCCTAAATACGTAAAAACGTATTTCCAACAATCTCCCCCTAAGGGAGGTCACTCCAAACAAGGGCGTTATCCAAGTTACAATAATAAAATAAACCTAGCATACTATGTTTGTCTTGAGCTCGTAGTCTTCGTCTTTCTTTTCTTTTACTTTTCTGGTGAACATGCTGATGTGATCTTTGATATCAATCTTTAGCATTAATCTCTTGCCTTGATCTTGTGCATCCATCACTTGTGATCTTCGCCTCTTCGTGACTTTAGGTTCCAGATACTTATACCTTTGTAATTCTTGAAAGCTTCAGAGTTCGATACAGCGGAAGACTTGACTTTTAAACTTTCTAGAATTAGATGAAGTATTAAGTACATAAAGTATAAGCATGCGGGGACGACTTCTTCTCGGATTCCACAACGCCACCGTCTTCAAATGCCGCAACATAAGTAGACACGAACGAAATGACTTTGAACATTTCATTCTAATTCGGTAGCATTTTACCTCCGGTCGGTGAAGACCGTTGGACGATATAAAATATCGTACTTGTGGCAGGTAGATTTAATTAAAAATCTCCTTGATAAGATTTTGCGGGTAAACCCGTTCTCTTTACTCGACCGTCCAAAGCTGACTGCGAACGTAAAGAGTGAATCATTTGGATAAATTTATCCACATGATTGAAGCCGTCAATTCCGATTCCTGGAACAAGTTTGATTCATTAAAGAATCGCACCATCGTTGCTTTCTAGTTGTCACGAGCTTGATTCATACAGAATCTTGCAAGTTACCTACCAAGTGTTGTTTAAGGTTAACACTAGAAGGATTTCCACTCATCACTGTGAACACTATAGAGTGTCACTCTGAGTGTTCTGGCAAGATCACTAAGATGTTGCGTAGAGGTGTGGAACGTGTTTAAGTTCAGTTAAGAATTAAACCACTGTTGTTTTCCAGTTATCACAAGCTTGATTCATAAAGAATCGCACAAGTCACCTACCATGAGCTTTTTGATATTCGCTCAAGAAGGATTTCCATCTTCATTGTAAATACTTTCGTATTACTCGGATGTTCAGGCAAGATCATGAAGATTTTGCATAGGACTCTTAATATCTTTCTTACTTTTCACAGTGTGTGAAGAAGCAAGGATATATGGAAATGTGTCCTAATTAGATATTTGATGATCTCAAATGGCTCTAGACTCGATCGTGCATTTTGGATTTTTTGGTGATCAGAGGCTGGAGAGGAGTGCCACCATTTCAATACCAATTTACTCGGAGTGAATAAATCGATAGATAATGCGTTGTCTCCATGTGAATAAAACAAATACCTTTTAAGAGATATCTGAGTTAGCTGGGATGGGTTGTGCAATGCATCACTGGGTCCATGATGTCTATCTTCAATATCGAGCATCATTAAAATGATCTCAATAGCATATGTGTTGACCCGGTTTCTGCCTAAGTTGTAAGGGGGGCTACTTTCTTTACTCCCTTTATCTTTGCAATTCTTTTTCATTCTTCAACCCCTTCAATGCTTACCAATACGTCATAACTAGCACCTTGTTGTGATTGTTCCAGTGCTAACTTAAGTACTTGGTCTGCATTCAGCTACATTCACAATCTTTCTCCATCTTTCCTAAGGACTACTATTTCTAGCTATGGAATGTCCTTGGGAAGATTCCTCCGGTTCTAGAAGAATCATTGGACTTAACCTATCCTACCATCCTTATGTCACCATAATCTTCATCGTCGTGAAATAAATGGGTTGTGGGTAAGTAAAAATCACCATGAAATCCAATTTTGATGTGCAAATCCGTTTTGCTCCCCTTAACATATGCCACGATATTCAAAAACATTTCGCACATGTCGGGATGAGCTATCACATTAAGTCAAACCATTTGTGATAATTTCCCATATTAAATCACATTTTCTCCCCCATATAAAAAATATTAACCCAATCGATGTTTTTAATATCAATTGATTTAATGAAGTTTTAACAAAGGTTTTGGGAAGAAACATGCAAGTCCGTTTAATCTTCATGAGACCAATTTGTGAGATATGATACCAATTTGTAATATGATCACATATTCACCATAAAAGAATGAATTGACAAGGTTGGACCTGATTGATGAGAACATCATATGATAAGATCAAATGGTTCTTGTATGCAAGTGTTGGTCGCCTCGTCACGTCTGAAGTCATCTATTGACACCAGATGTACGATTAGTATTGTTGTCTTGACATCAATTTGTGAACTTGGCACGTTCGACATCGAAGATTCTGAATGCTTGACAATTGCTCCCCCTCAATTGTTGACCCGTGTTCTATTGAAAGAGCTGTAGTCGTCGTTTGAGTAGTCGCATCGTCGAGTATGTAAATACCAAATGTAGATAACTATGGTTGTAGAGATGATAGCTTCATAAAAACAAGACTTCTCTTGTTTTAAGAAATAAATGCACTGAAGCGTACATTTATCCGTGTTAGATTGTGTTATTACGTAAACACAATCCCTTACATGGTTACAAAGTAAACCATGCCCGAGAAACTTAATTCCCGTTGAGAGCCAAAGCTTTAATGAGAAATACTTGACTTTAATGTGAAAACCGGGTTGCAGTCAGAAATAACTATAAGCCATTAGGGCATGTTTTATGAAATATTTACAACTTTTGTACGAACTCTATTTATGGCGCCGTGTCAATATTAATCGACATTTCTAAGGCTGTAAATATTATCGTACCAAAGACATGCCTTTGAAAAATAACATAAAAAATATTTTTGGATTTTTATGAGATTTTTCAAATTTTATGGTTTTTATATGATTTTATATTTTTGTATTTTGATTTTGTGGATATAAATATAAACAATATATACAGATGATCACCAAGGATACGGAGAATAGTTTACCACCACTATTCTTTCGCTTCATCTGACAGTTCCTTTAGAGTCTCGGGCGAGAAAGTTCTCAAACCTAGCTTGTCGGCCAAAAATTCCATTCGAGCGCGATATAAAGCCTTCGTGAAAATATCCGCCAATTGATACTCAAATAGGACAAAGTAAAGCTCGATCACTCCATTTTCCACTTGCTCCTTGATAAAGTGGTAGCGAATGTCAATATGCTTCGACCGGGAGAATTGAACATTGTTGCAGCATAAGGCAATTGCACTCTTGTTGTCACAGTACATCGGAATTTTGTTGAAACCTAGACCATAGTCGGTTAATTGCGATCTCATCCAAAGAATTTGAGCACAGTAACCGGACATATCTATGTATTCTGCTTCCGTACTTGAAATTGCAGCGCTTTTCTGCCTTTTCGATGCCCAACTGATCAGCCGATCTCCTAGTAGTTGCAATGTTCCACTCGTGATACGCCTTGTATCTTGACAACCTGCGTGATCCGCATCTGCATATGCCATTAGTGCAATCGAAGAGTCCTTCGAATACCAAAGTCCCCGATTAATGGTTCCTTTCAGATACCGAAAGATCCGTTTAACAGTCGCCAAGTGTAACTCAGTAGGCCTAGTTTGATACCGAGCACATATACATATAGCAAACTGCAGATCAGGTTGACTAGCTGTGATATACAGAAGAGTACCGATCATTCCACGATAAAGTCTCGGATTAACGGCAACTCCATGTGGATCTGCATCAAGCTTAGTTCGTTCCACCATTGGAGTATCCACGGGGTCGCAAGATTCCATCTTATATTTCTTAAGTGATTCAAGGGCATACTTGGATTGATTGATAAAGATGCCTCTGGGACTCTGAGATATCTGAAGACTTAAGAAGAATGATACCTTTCCCATCATTTACATCTTAAACTTGGAAGACATGAGTGTCCCAAACTCATCGGATAATTTTTGCGTCGAGGCAAAAAATATAATATTATCGACATATATTTGTACCATAATCATATCTTTACCTCGTTTCTGAATGAACAGCGTGGGATCCACCTTGCCTTTAGTGAAGCCTTGCGTAATGAGAAATTGTGACAATAGATCATACCATGCGCGTGGAGCTTGCTTCAACCCATAGAGAGCCTTCTTAAGCTTGTACACATGATTAGGATATTTAGGATTCACAAAACCATCCGGCTGTTGAACATAGACCTCTTCCTTGATTTCACCATTAAGAAATGCCGTCTTCACATCCATTTGATAGATGATCATATTCATGTGGGCTGCATAAGCAAGGAATAGTCTAATAGCTTCCAAACGGGCAACAAGTACAAAGGATTCCATAAAGTCGATGCCCAATAACTGCTTGTATCCACGAGTTACTAGTCGAGCTTTGTTCTTCAATGTTCCGCCTAACTCGTCGAGTTTCATCTTGTACACCCATTTCAAAGTGAGTAACTGCACTTGATCCGGGCATGGGACAAGTTCCCATACTTCAAGACGTATAAATTCATTAAGTTCTTCTTGCATAGCTTTTATCCAACAGGATTGAGTAAAAGCTTCTTGCCATGTCTTAGGTTCAACTTTACTGAGAAAAGCATCAAAATGACAAAACATTGCATTTTCTTGTAACTGACTTCGTGTGGATACCGGACGATTAGGGTCACTAATAATAGAATCTATAGGATGATCATTTGTCCACTTGTTGTCATGTTCACGAATCCGTGGATTGGAGGAGATCGTATTAGGAGCTTCCTCTGAGGTGGACGACCCGACTTGATTAGAGTCGGGAATTGGTACACCAAAGAATGGAAGTTCACGCATTTGAGCGAATTCCAAATCGTGATCATCATCATCTTCTTCATCATCAATAGGCATGACATGGGTAGTTGATTCGGGTGTTAGTTGAGAATTACTCGTTGAAGGTATATCTTGACCAATTGTAGGTGCAGACGTATCCGATTGTGCTTCGGTTGCTGGAGGGACAACTTCGGTAGCCGGAGCTATTACCTCAGGTTCTGGAGCAACAACACTTGGAGGAGTAAAGAATTCATCAAAGAACGGTTGAAACAACGTATCCCATTCATTCCTAGAAGGTGGTGTAAATGATGATGAAGTGGGGTTATTTGGGACAAGACAGAGCTAATGTTACTGGGTCCCATTTCATGAAGTGCGGGTTCAGAGTTGCTTTGCTCATAAGACATTGCCGTCAGCTCATCAAAATCAACTTTCATAGTTTCGAGGATCTTACGAGAATTACGGTTGTAGATTCGGTTTGCCTTCTTTGTGGGTGCATAACTAATGAAAATACCAATATCAGCCTTGGGTTGAAGTTTTCCCAAATTGTCACCATCATTATTTGGATAGCAAAGAGAACCAAATACATGAAGATATGATAAATCTGGTACTTTTCCATGGAGAAGCTCATAAGGTGTTTTACCATGGCGTTTTCGAATTAGTGACCGGTTTTGGGTGTACACTGTTGTAGATACTGCTTCTGCCCATAAAAACAATGGAGCCTTTGTGTAAATTAATATTGTGCGAGCAACTTCCATAAGTGTGCGTTTTCGCCTTTCAACGACACCGTTTTGTTGTGGAGTGTGAGCAACGGATGTTTCATGAGATATGCCAACTTCTTCATAATAATCACGCAAGATTTGATTCACAAATTCGGTTCCATTATCTATACGAATGCGTCGGACAGTAGTGTTGAGACGCACTTGAATCATCTTGAGAAATCCGATGATGAATTTAGGTGCCTCATTTTTTGTTGTAAGAAATTTCACCCATGTAAACCAAGAGTAATCATCGACAATGACGAGGATGTACCTTTTACCACTAAGACTTTCAACACGCATTGGCCCACAAAGATCCATATGCAACAAATAAAGTTTCTCTTAGTTGGTGTCTTCAGTCTTGAGTTTGTATGATTTCTTAGTGCTTTTCCCTATTGTACACGCGGAACACAAATGGTCCTTGTGAAATGTAAGTTTAGGAAGACCACGAACACGTTAGTTTTTTGCCAAGTGATTAATAGCGTCAAAGTTAAGATGAGATAACCGTCGATGCCATAACCATGACTTAGTCTTTGATGCTTTGGAGAGAAGACATACGGGAGAAGCGGCCATCATGTCTTGTAAAGACAAAGTGTACAAATTATTCCCTCGTGTACCTTTCAATAAATCAACCCCTTCCAAATTACGAATGAAGCAGGTGTGCTCTCAAAAAGCAGCTTTTAGGTTTGCATCACAAAATTGTCCCACAGAAAATAAGTTGTGACCGAGACCTTCCATATAATACACTCTTGAAATTATAACATCCCCAATATGATATTCACCATAACCCATTATCTTTACAATATGATCATTTCCAAATCGAACCGTACCAAGAAACTTACTAACGGAATTTCTGAGCTGAGAGCGATCTCCGGTCATATGCTTGGAGCAACCAGAGTCCAAATACCAGAGAACAATTTGGACCACCTATTTTCAGTAATAACAGTAGACAATGCATTGGAAACTATTGGTTCCGGAGTGTTAGCAGATACATATATAATATTATCAGAATTGCTAACATTTTTGTGACCGTTAGATTTCCTGCGTTTTCTAATGTGAGTTTTAGCACTAACAGGTTTTACAGTTCCAGCTTTCTTAGGTTTTGGAGTATTAGCGGGCACTACAGTGGGAGTAGACCTATTTAAAGGGCACTTGGTTCCTACAGTAGTGTTGGTGTTCCTAGTTAAAGGGCACGCTTGTGTTTTGGTAGCCTTGGTACTCCTAATTAAAGGGCACGCTTTCTTCGCTTTAGTGGGAGTGATCCTAGTTAAAGGGCACGCATTTCCTACTATAGTGAAAGTTCTACCAGTGGGGCGCCACATTCAACCAACTTGGGTTAACACTTTCCCAGTCGGTTTCCATTCTAATCCATTTTTCCGGACATTCATCTCATTCACATGGTCAATAAGGCAAGAATCATGACGACTAGAAAACATACATTCATTTCAATTCCAACATTTCAAATTAGAATTCACAGTAGGCTTAGAACGCTGCACAACCGCAGAGCCTTTAGGTTTAGCTACATGATTCTTTTTATTCAAAACAGAAATAACATTCCTAGGATGGTCTTCTACTTTCTTCTTCACTTGACTACTAGATGAGGGCAAGATCCTATCATTCTTCTTGTTTCTTTTAAGCTTAGATCTTTGAGCCTTAGTAGTGGTGCTTACTCCTGTAGAAGGCAACACGTGAAAATTAGAAGTAGATTTTGATTTTGCCTTATCTTTAGTGACCAATGTTTGAGATGGTTTAGTCCTAGAGCTCTTGTTAAATGGTGTGACAACAATGAGGTTCCTTTTGGTTGCACTAGGGGACGGTGCTGAGACAGTGGCTGCGTTATCCACAACATTCTTACCTTTTAGGGTACGAAGTGTTTCCCTTAACTCAGTCAAAGCCAGATTTTTATCACAAATTTGTTCCCTCAAATCAGATATTTCCACCGACTTTCGATTCAATTGTTCAATCAATGATCGATTCTGTGTAGTGGTATTAGCACGTGCGGGCTTTACTGAATCGAAGAGTCGTGTATTTTTCTGTTTTAAGTTATCAACTTTGGACAAAATCTTGGAAACTCGATTATCTAGATCAAGTTTAAAATTCTCAGCGACCGCAAGTACGTTCACACAGTGAATCTTCTTAGATTTCTCTATGTCTATCGGCAATGATTTAGCAACCTTGTCACTTGGCTGATGTTGTTTTGATTGTAAATTCAATTGAAAATTCTTTTGAAAATTTGCATCATCGATATTAACACCTTCAAATGACGTTTCAAAGATTCTTGAATAAATTGTTGCTTGCATTCAAGCGAAATACAATGTGTTTGAATCTCATCAAAACGTTTTGAAAGCGAAGAATATGAATCTTGAAGCTTTAAAAATTCAGCGTCAGATTCATGACAAGTACTATCTACCACATTATCCACAGATTCAACATTATGCACAATAGAATCATTATCAACACTTTTATTCACACAGACCGAGACTATATCATGAGACATCACTTGCTTCAGAAGCTGATCATTTTGGCGTGAAACTTGTTCTATTTCAAGTAAACTGTTTTCATAAGCATCATCCATTTCATTGAAAACACGTCTAACTTCTTCTATTTCCAAAAGCAAATCTTGATCAATATTACTAAGACAAGCTTTAACATTGTTTACAAATGGAACAATTTCATCTCGGAACGCAACTCTAGTGTGCTCAAAATTCCATTCACCTTTCGTTATGGCCGTGGCCGTCGTACGTTCCGTAATGACCTTGTCAAAATCAACCAAGTGTTGGTGCACAACATTTAAGCTATCTGACACCTTACTTACCGGTGGAATTAACTTAGTTAAATCCTTTTTGACAAGTGTAGGAGACGTACTAGGAAGGTTTTCCGTTGACAAACTTTGAGGCACAAAAACTGTTAATTGAGCTAATTCTTTTTGTAAGCGAATGCGGGTCTTTTTAGAAAATTGATCTTTATTATGCTTATCATAATCAAGCTTATGGAATTTTGAAAGCATTTTAGATTGAGTTTCTTTCGCAAGTGACCGTGTCTCCTCAGTACTACGAACATAAGGTGCTTCTTTCGATTTGCCAATTAGGGTCACATCATAAAGACAAGGAATATATTCCTGAGCTTGTTTTGCATAACAGGATTAGGTGCTAAATCTTGAAGACGCTTAAGTTTGAGTTCTTTAAACGATTTAGTTAAAAGATGAACCTTTTGTGTGGAAGCGTATTGTTTTAAAAGCTGTTGTTCTTTGAATTTAAGAAGTTTGGTAGCATTAATTTCCGATTCAAACTTTTTAGACTCGAGATTTTCGAAATCCATTTTAAGTTTCTGAAAATCATTGACAACCGACTCTTTTGCTTTAAATTCATTGGAAAGATTAGCTTTTAATGATTCTATTTCTTTTAAGTGTTCAATCTTTTCAAAACGAAATTGGTCAAATTCAGAACATGTTATTTTCTCTGCTTGAGGGACCATTTCAAAAGTTTTGACCCTTTCCTTATACAGCGCAAGCTCATCGATTAGTTTGGCATTCATATCTATGGTTTGTCGAACAACCACATTCATATTATCAATAATATGTTTAGGCACCATTACCAAATCACGTTGATCATAAGATTCCATACCCGTCGTAGCATTTGGTTGAGGTTCACTCAAATGTGTTGGATTGGATACCACATCATTTGAGTTACTAGTTCCCGAATGTTGTTCAAGGTTGTTATTATCATGTTCAACATGATGTGAATTATCATGAATATTATTAAATGTGGTTGGTACCTCACTAACGACATCAGAACTGTAGTGAGAGAGATTAGCAACGAGAGCAGCTTGGGCAGAGTGAATGTCATCACAATCCGAATCATATGCGTCAAGATCATCTGCTTGATAAGCTGCATTAGAAGTGGAAACGACTGCAATGCCTTCATTGTCTGCTGCCCCTGGGTCTGCAAGAAATGCTAACTCTTCTGAATCTAAAATCTTTCCTTTAGACTGAGCATCGACCAAATACATCTTCTCACGAAACCATGTTGCATCCATTCTCCTTTTCGGCTGAATGCATTCCCTAGCCATATGACCTTGTCCTCGGCAATTGTAGCAAGTCACAACCTTTTGAGGACCATCAGTGCTTCCATTTCCATTAGCTTGAGAATTCACAGCTTGAGCATTCACGGTCCTTGTAGAAGTTCCATATGAATTTTGCCTTCCCTGAATATGTTGCACCATCACTTGACCATCTTGAACAGTGGCTTGTTGTCGAGGATTTGAAGAGGTGCGAAGCTGATTGTTCGTTGGTGGAAAACCTCTAGTTGCAACAAGTTTTGACAAATAGGCAGTGAGATGGTTTAGAACATCAGTTGGCGTATCATTTGGAGTAAAGACCGGTGCTTCAATTGTTGGAAGTTCATTGGAGTAAAGGGCTTGTGCTTGTGGTGCTTCAATTGGAAAGTATCCTTGTTGAGGAGTATAGCCCATTGGAGAAATGATAGCTTGTGATGGAGATGCCTGATGTGTTGGTTGCTGTGGAAAAGACTGTTGATGAACACTTTGTTGATATACTTGCTGTGGCATCATTAGTGGTTGATAAGATGGTTGTTGTGGTTGCTGATATGTGTGTTGTGTTGGTTGCTGCAAGTATTATTGTTGTTGATAAGTGTATGCAATGTTTTGTTGGGGGGTCATTTGTTGAGAAGCATACATGGAAAGTGGATCACGAACTTGTGGTGTAGACAACCGAGCCTCGATCACATGGCATTCGTGTTGTTGAAGAAAAGGTTGAAGTTGATCCACATTGGTGTTATGCAAGTCCTTAGCCAATTTAACAGCTGTCACGTACTTACGCCATTCTGAAGGAAAGGTGTTCAAATACTTGGCGTTTAATTGAAACGTAGGAATTGCCATGCCATAGATATTGAGCTCATTCAACAAAAGAGTAAATCTCAAATAGTAATCATTGAGAGTCTCCCGGGAACATAGGCAAACTTATCAAACGTATCATATAGCTTACACACTCGTTCTTGTTTAGTTAACGAGGTGCCTTGCATTAGAACACGAATTTTATCCCATAACTCTTTGGCAACTTTATGTTTGCTGACGAGTTTGTAGACATCTGGAGGAAGGGCTTGGATAATGATGTTTGTAGCATACTTATCACATTTGTCTTGAATCTTCATACCTCCGGTCAATTCACCCGTTGTGCGAGGACGAGTAACTGTACCTTCCGTCACAGTACCATAATCTAATGGTCCATTGAGCACCGATGCCCAAATGAGATGTCCATTCTCTTTGTTCCACATGTAAAGTTCTATTCGGGAAGTCCAATCCTCATACATAGTCTTCTCCAACATTGGTGGACGATTATCCATACCCGAGAGGATGAACTTATCCGTAAGAGATGTGTACTCCATTTCGATAAGTTAAGATTTACAAACGTTGATCGAACAATGAAAGAAAGTAAATGTGTTTGTTGTTGTGAGTTGAAGTCGAGAAACAATGTTGAAATCCCCTAAAATATGTTCTCGATGACCAAAAAATTCCAAGACGAACAGAAACACACGAGTTTGTTCGAAATTTTTTAAGGAACAATTTTTGGATCGTCGGAATATTGATCGGAATACCCTGTCGGAATAATATATCGGAATACCCCTGTCGGAATAATCAATCGGAATAACCAATCGGAAAACCTGTCGGAATATAACTATCGGAATACCGTCGGAATGACCTGTCGGAATACCGGTATCGGAATAACCGTCGGAATAACTTGTCAGAATACCAGTATTGGAATAACCGCCGGAATGACTTGTCGGAATACCAGTATCGGAATAACCGTCGGAATGACTTGTCGGAATACCAGTATCGGAATAACCGTCGGAATGACTTGTCGGAATACCAGTATCGGAATAACCGTCGGAATGACTTGTCGGAATACCAGTATCGAAATACCCGTCGGAATAACGATCAGAATATGTAAACCCATTTCCGATCGGAGCTGTCGGAATACCTAAACCCTTTTCCGATGGTTTATGTCGGAATATTACCCACTTTTCTCGGACAAAACTCAACCAATTCGAGATTAAGCCAAAAAATGATCAAAACACCCAAAAATTTTGTGTTTTTAGCCAAAGTAAATATACCAAATCTCTACCACAACTATGTAGAAGATTTGTATCAAGAAAAGACCATAAAAAACACATTTTTTTGGTTCAAATGTATTTGGATCAAAATAGGCGTATGAATCAAGAACACAAACACATAAACCAAACAATCATCCCATAGCTCTGATACCATTTGTAGGATATTGTAAATCTAGCTTATGTTTAGAGAGAGAAAGAGATAGAAATATGGTAAGAACACACACACTTTGAGAGAGAAAGTATGAAAACACACTTTTACTATGTGTAAAGTTATGTGAACCAACACCCTCTCCATCTAAGGAGAGGGTTTATATACCAAGCCCATAAGATGGGTTTGGGCTTACAATTGGGCCGACCATACAAGCATGGACCGGGCTTTTCCTTGTTTGATATATATAAAAATATCTAGACTACGAGCTACTACTTAATATATTGTCGGAGTGACCGAATCTTCCTAAATACGTAAAAACGTATTTCCAATAGTAGGAATCCATCCATTGGGTTGGATTCATTTTTAAAAATATTAGAATGGCTAAAAGATGATTAAGAAACAGATGTGTTTAAAATAATAAGATTAAAGGGTGTTTTATAATGAAAAAAGGTAAAAAATAAATAGGTTTCTAAAAAGAAACAGTCATATTTTCAAATTAGGGTCAAATTAGCTGTTAGTTTTTTAAAAAGGATAAAATAAAAAATATTTAAGCAAAAACGTGAGTGCGGTACAACCCTCGCGTTTTCGCGATAATCTAGGTTGGCAAGTAAGACGCGAGATGCGAAAATATCACCCAGGGTGCGGTTGCTCGCGCCGTCGTGTGGTGTTTTCGCGAAAATGCCGACGGTACCTGTGAGAACACGGAATTTCGATAATTTTCTTTTAACTGTTATGCGTGCTTATTCACGCTTTCACCACATTCCCTAATTATTTTACAATGATAACGTGTCATCCTCGAATTTTAGTTAAATATAAAATTTTATGAATTTCGCTAATTTACGATATTATTAGCAAAATGCCCAAACTTCATGTTTGTAATTTCTATGAGGTTTTATCACATTTTATATGTCTTATTATTGACTCTTTGCCTAAAAAATAATGAAAAACGACATCTTGAGCAATTACGGACGCAATGGTGAACTTTTGCGTTTTTGCGTTTTTCGGCCGTCGGACTGGGTTTTCGGGTCCGAATGTCACAATAAAATTTATTTTTATATGATTTCTAGTTATTCTTGACTCCTTGATCCGACTTAGTGAAATCCAGGCCAAACTAGTGTTTACGAGTAATTTTAAAGAAATTTCGTTTTAAAAATAAACGAGTCTCAGTTTTCATCAGAAACGGCACGTTATTTAAACCCTTAAAATTTCGAGAGTTAACACCAAATACTTTGGGCCTTTTCTTGGGTATTCAGCTGGGCTAGGCTCAAGGGAGCCCAAATTTGACTTTATTTGATCCATTTTAGCCTTATACTTAAACAAAAAAAAATCACTAACTTTCAAACAAAAAAAAAACATCGATGGTCTCCTTCTTTCCTTAGGCCGACACATCACCAACACCACTCAAAACCTCTGATATTTTTTTGAATTGAGGTAAATTAATACTAATTCCATGTCTAATCTTTGATTCTTATTCATACCCATGTGTTAATTACAACATGCATCAAGTTTTTGATTGAGGTCAAAAAAATCATCAAATCTTATGATTTGATGATGTTTTTGTAAAATTCCATGTTTGTTTTTGATGTTTCTATGCATAAAACCTTTATATGTTGTGAAAATTTTTGATTTGGGTATGTTATGATGACCTAGGGCCACGAAATTTCTAAGGATCAAAGAGGAGGAATTGTTTAATTTGCGTGTTCGGATTAATCCCTACTTGTTGTGAAGGTATAGTCCCTCCTAGCATTTTAATTTTGATATTGCTAGTATTTTGATTCTCCTTGTTCATGTATTTTGAACTCCTTGGGTGAAACCCACTGAGATTTTTGATAATTAGGTCATATTAGGACTTAGGACACTTGCGTGGCGATTTGGTATAGCTTAAGTGTTGCTTGATTAAGGTTAGGTAGCCGAATGGAGTCGTTTTCGTAGTATGAAAATTATCACAGAAACAAACAGGTTATGGCAAAATTTTCTTAAAAATATGACTGTGTTTTTATTTAAAAATTTGATACCCACTGATGTGCTTAGTATATGGTGGGTTGGATGGAAACGGGAAGTGTCCGGATGTGCCCGGAACGGTCGTTTTACTAAACTATGTCAAATCTGAATGTTATGCTTAAAACGTGGGTTAATTGACTTGGGTAAAAAGGATGAATTTATGATTTTATAACTTTTTACAGTAGGTGCAATCATAATACAACTTCTCTTTTTGGTTTGGTGTCAAAATCGTATACCATTTGGGATTTGTGCTCAAGTTACCGAAGGCATCGTAAGACGTTTACAACTTTCTGTTTTGATAGTCGGCCACTAAAAATGGAATTCCCGTTGATTGAAAATAGTTCTAGGTCTGTTTTTTCCCAACTTAGAAAGGTAAGAGGAATACCTATACATGTCAAGAAATTTCACCTCCTGTACTATTATCGATTTTTAGATATCACCAAATCTTCACAGTCTTTTTCAGAAAACTGAATGCAGTCCCTTGTTTTGTTTTTTCAAACCGAGTCTTAAACGTGTTCGAAACCCACACATAAATGCTTGGACCATCATACAAGGTTGATATTAGGTTATTACAGTAGGTTCAAGGTGTTGGGTCAAAATTTTAACTTAAGCTTAGGTCTCGCCATCGCACGCAAGTTACCTAGTCATATTATGTCCCGCCACTTCTAAAACGTTATTGCTTCATTGAACGCATTCTTATTACGCGTCACCATTGCATAGGTCCGTGAAGACTTCTTTTTGCTCAGCCCCTTTTACCTTGTGATTACTTACTAAAGGTGAGTTCATAGCCCCTATTCAAGAACGGTATGCTTTCCCCAGATTATACATTTACTTATTGCATTAGTACCTTAGTCAAAAAGCCCCTACATCATGAACCGTTAATTCACATTTTGCAAGCGCGAATGTTGTGGATGGATCCATCGGGATTAACAATCCCCGTCCCGATTACCTTGACGCACTTACATTTAATTACCTAAGTATTTTGACTAGATACTTACTAGGGGTAAAACATTTATGTTAAAGCTTCGGTGTCGTGAGCTATTGCAACAAATTAATATAAATGATTTTGTACGACGGTACTAAATCATATCCTGTTGCTATTTTATAAAACTAATGTTTGTATTTCACATTACCACTTATTAAACCTATGAATTTCACTCAGCTTTATGTTGACATATTTACATGTTATTTCTCAGGTAATGCTAATGCTAAATTTTGCTAAGGATGGGAGCCCGCAGGATCTGACAACTGGACGATTCCATGTCATTATTGGTTGAAACTTTTGGGAAAACTAATTATGTCATGTTAATGCCAAATAAAAGTACTTTTATGCACTAAGACTATTATGAGTATGTTGGTAAAATTATGTGACTTTTGTTGATGTCATATTATGCAAATCTGGGACCATATTTATATATTTTATTCCGCAGCTTTTGAATAAACTCGTGAAGTGTGTCATATTATTTGTTTTGTCTTTTATTTACCTTATTGCCATGTATGTTGTTACCATGATGTGGGACCCCACAGTGCTTACCTGTCCCGTTACCAGATTTTTTTGGGGTCTTACAGATTGGTACCAGAGCCATGGTCATAGTGAATTGAGTCGTTTTAAACTTAGTCTATGACCCATATTTTTCAAGAAAATCCTATGAGTCTTAGTGCCAAACATGGAATCTGCCAAGATATGCGGTATCCGCGCGGGTAACTCTCTAATCCTTACTATTGCTTGAGTTATACCTATATTGAGACTTGTATAATTTACTACAATATTCATTACTTTATTCTTGTATTCTTCCGATTTTTCTGTACCGACTATTTCTAACGAATTGCTTTTATCGTTTGCGCGAGTTTTCGCGATAACTCTAGTTGAGATATTCTAAGTGTTTTAGTCGATGAGATCTTTCTAAATCTCGCTTTGCTACTCATTTATGTCACCGTTTTACTTGACATTTGAACATTGTTCTAAATTTCATGTTTCAATGATTATTCTTCTTCCGAATTCGAATTATAATATTCGCTTACATTTCGGAAACGTCATGCTGATTTTTAGCTAAACGTCTAGTTCGTGACGATTGATTGGATTCTGGCTTTTCGCATATAGATTTCTAATATTCTTCCTCGTTTAAAATATCCTATACTTGGGAGCGCGACTTATTGATATTTCGCCTTTTCTTTGGTATCTATTATGAGTTTGGAAGAGATCGCACGCCTATGAAGTTTTTACTTCGTATATTGAAAATTAAGTCAAGAACGTTGTCCGTTTCTTTTGTTTATAGTCTTGTTGACTAGTATTCTTTAAACGCCCTTCTGCCGCTACTTTCCTTCATTCTTACGAAATGTGTATTTTTTGTCGTTTTGGAATCCATAAGCCATGTGCGTATTCGAAGTGGTAAATAAAAATTGTTGGTGAAACAAGTTATACAATAAGAAATTAGCGACAAATGAAAAGCTAAAAAAAATCATGATCCAAACGCCCCCTTATAAAATTTAACGCGCTGCATAATTCTTTAGCACGCATAACGAAGTTCAAAACTTTTATAAATTTCATTTTTAGCCGAATAAAATGATAAATCTTGTTTAGCCGATCGTTTTGATATAAAATTCGACTTCTAATTCTTTATAACGAATATTTTGTGGCAATTGGAAATTTGAGAAAAATAATATAAATAAAGTTTGCTGATGTACACGCATTTCGAGGTCCAAAATAAGGTCGAATTTTATTTTCAGTTTTACAGAATAAAAGAGCTTATTTTTACGCTCGTTTTGGTTATTCGCACACCCTTTAACTCATCCGCATTAAGAAGTTACAGCCGAAATACGGTTGAAAACCCATTATGGACCAGCAGGTATGCTTGGTGTTTTGCTACAGGTTAGGACCCATTTAACCCTTATGTTTTGCCTTGGGTAGTTAGTATACATTATAAGCTAAGCCTGGCCGTTGAGCTTGCGTTAATAGCCATCACCAGTTGAATTTTATGACTAAAACGGTGATCGCTAATCTTATAACCGATTTTCTAAAGTTTTAACTTTTTTCTAAGATGGATTTTTTTTTCATTTGGAGAACTGAGATAAATTCATATAGCTAAGAATGTCGGGTATGATAATACGTTTCCGACGGTATAAGATTCTTAGTCTATCTCTTCATAATGATTAAATGGCGGGCATTTTAGAAACTAGTCGAATAGGGAGCAACCGACTTAAACTAGCGTTTGGTTTAGCGTGCTTGGTATGGTTAATGAGTGTTTAGCCAAGATTTATCACTTGAAACATTTGAGAAACATATAATGATGACTTTTGATGTAAAGTTTTAGTGTCCGTTAGCTACCTTTAAGTTTTTGACACATAAGTGGGTATTGTTGACTAATTTGAAAAGTTACAAAATTTCGATTATATAGCTGCTGTCATAGGTATAAGTGTGTCGTAAAAGTGTTTTCAGCCTTCGGATAAAACTACAAAGTTGTCCGGAATGATGTTTTTAGTCACCCACAGGGTAACGGAAGCTTTAAAGTGGGCATTTGACCCTCAAAAATGTAAAATACAGACTGTAAAGTTTGACTTTTTCGCGCATAATGCGTTTTGGTTTTTATTTTTAAAAAGGTATCTAGACTTCAAAACTTTTCTTAAAATTCACCAGGTATTAACTACATGATGTGTATGACTTCTCTGAATTTTTGTAGAATTTTTCCAAGAGTCTAATTAGGATTTTTAAGCCTCGCGAAAAGGAGTTTTCTACACTTTTTCATTAAGCGAGTAAATGACTAGTTCATTACCCAAACGCCCCTGAAGCAAGCCTAAACCTTCTGGATTGGATTTGGGATGATCGATACTGATACTTAGGATGTATAACATCATAATTGAAGTGAAATTTAGGTCTAAAGATTAGTAATTCGCCTCAAGTCGGAAAAGCCAAAGGTTGACTATTTTCCATACGGTTAGTCAAAACTTATAAAAATGAGTTCTAAGCTATATAGCTTGATGAAACAAGTTTGTATGACCATATTTTATTGTATTCCAGTAACTTACATGTATTTTTACAACTTTTCCTTATTGTGTCATACTCGGGTCATACTTTGACTTTTGTTGACTTTTTACGTATTAGGTCGCGGATAATTCTTAAAGTATTACTATTGCCCTACTTCAGCTGGATCTCTATCTACACGCGTATGGATTCCTTAATCCTTTCTATTATACATGACTCATTTGTCATTTTATTTATCTTTCGTTTCTTCTATCGCACCACTGAATTGGGTCAAGGTTTGAAGTTCTTGTTTTCACATCGTTCGTTATCATCTTGACATGTGTTTCATGGTGATACTGACTAAACCTTTTGAAACTTATCAACTTGTAACCATTTCGCTGGTTGTCTTGAACTACTCTTATTTACCCCCATGTAACCCACTCACTATTTTATAAGTTGCTCTATAAACCCAAAATGGTATTGTTTGCGGATCATTTTATAAAATGTTCCACTTGGGCCTTATTAAATACTTGAATGTTATCTTATAAAATTAATAAATATTAATTTTACAATGTATTTTCACAAATTGTTCAACAATTAGTCTCGTAAAGAATTCTTGTAACAATAAAATTGTTGATTTAAACATCTAGCCAATTAGTACTGGCGAAAAGTTTCATAAATTATTTTGATTCCATATACATATTTTAAATCATATGATATGTAATACTGGTTTGACGAAGCTGAGCATCGCATTGCTAGTCCTAAATTATGCATGGCCTGATCACCTATGCGTAATTTGGAAGGAGCCATGCGAGGCCAAATAGTAGTCACCTAAAATATCTTGTCAAAGAACTTTTACTTGTGTTTCTAAAAATTTAGATAAAATAAAGGTAGAAAACTATTACACCTTATGCGAGTACCACCAGTTCGCGACATACACATATGATCCCTTATATTTTCTTAAAAAAAGTACATGCCTCAAGCACATATATCCTTATTCAACGATCTTTGTTTTGCTTGTAACCTCATCTTCCTTCGTGACATAGTTCTCATTACAACTTGTCTAATTTCTTACCATTGATACCAGACTTGAAAGTTTCAACATTGGTATGCTTCTACATCGATCGACCTCCTCTATCTATCTTTATAGACCTTCGAAACATCTCCGGACGCGAATAGTGATTTATGACTAGAAGTGAACGATGATTTCGTGTATTTGTCATGATGTGAGTTAGACTCTGTTGTCTTGAAATTTATTTGTGTAAACCATGTGATGACTTCGCTCTCTCATTGCTAATGTTGTTCATTTTACTGGAATTACTCTCAAGTGACTTCTTAATAATTTTTATTGGTTCGAAAACTTGTTGTGTGGCTTTTCTCTTTCGATCGTGTATCGACCATCGAGAATTTAAAAAAAAAACCGTTGTTGGTGACGCCAACCACACTCGTGAATTAATCATTGCTAACTCCTTAATTTCTTTTTTTCGTATCATCGATGCATCTATCCTATCATGTTCATTAAGAAAATGATACGAATTATGTTTTATCCCCTCGTACTATTACTCGTATACTAATTGTTGATTCTTATTCGATTCATACTCGTTTGCTATCTTGTCACATCTTGAAAACTCGGATATGTCACATGTTTACCATTTGAGACATTAAACACCTATATGGATTTCTATAAATTATTCTAAACTTTAAGAACATTTTACACACTTTATCAGGTGTTTAAATTATCAAAATATCCGTTTCAAGTTAAATATAAGATCTATACATCCTCTCTGGTAGAATTATAACTAGTGTTTGAAAGGATGTCAAGCTGTATCTTTTAAAGTATTTGATTGTATCATACTTTACATTCGACCTAATGAAATTATCATTTTAAATTATAATTTCTAACAAAAAAAAATTGGAAATTTGATTTTTTTTTCTAATGGTAACGATAAACCTGAGTTTTTAACAATAATTTCATACAGTCATCCCAAAAGCTGTTAAGATGATTGAAATAATTATTTGAACTAAGTTACTTTTACTTCGAAATCCTGATCAAGAAAAGATATAGCAACTGGTTACTCACTAAATATATATATAGTTTGATCTCAAATCACTAAATCGTGTAAAGTTTTCTTATAATCAAGAAAATACCTAAGCCAAATCGAAAGTAATATCAAATCCTAGACAAATAGTTGTGACAACTTGTAATCCAAATGTCTATATGTAATTCATATTTCCCTTCTATTTTTCTATAAGTAAATTGTCATGCTTTACAGTTGCGTGATTTGCGATTCCTTGTTTATTAACCATCTTGGCTCATTTTAGAGCGCCTTGTCCGTTTAAGCAATTATTTTGTTCATGTTATCTTTTGATATTTCTCCGTACTGAAAGGTCATTATTTTAATCCAAGTTTGAAATTATCGAACGTATTGGCCCAATGGCTCATCGTTTGAGCTCACCGCAAGAAATAAGTTGCGTTCATAACGTGTTTCACATTTCCAACCTTAAGAAATGTTTGGCCGAGTCAGACATTCAAATTCCGTTAGAAGAGATCAAAGTAGACGAAAAAATGTATTTCGTTGAAGAGTCGATCGAAATTGTGAACCGACAAGTAAAGAAACTTAGGCGCAGTTGGTTTCCAATCGTTAAAGTCTGTTGGGACTCGTGACTTGGCGCTAAATTCACTTGGGAAAGCGAAGAGCAATTCAAAGTCTAGTATCCTCATCTCTTTCCGTCACCTACTGCCTCCAGTTAAACTCTGAGGGACCAGAGTTCCTTTAGGGGGGAAGACTGTGAGAACACGGAATTTCGATAATTTTCTTTTAACTGTTATGCGTGCTTATTCACGCTTTCACCACATTCCCTAATTATTTTACAGTGATTACCTGTCATCCTCGAATTTTAGTTATATATAAAATTTTATGAATTTCGCTAATTTACGATATTATTAGCAAAATGCCCAAACTTCATGTTTGTAATTTCTATGAGGTTTTATCACATTTTATATGTCTTATTATTGACTCTTTGCCTAAAAAATAATGAAAAACGACATCTTGAGCAATTACGGACGCGATGGTGAACTTTTGCGTTTTTGCGTTTTCCGGCTGTCGGACTGGGTTTTCGGGTCCGAACGTCGCAATAAAATTTATTTTTATATGATTTCTAGTTATTCTTGACTCCTTGATCCGACTTAGTGAAATCCGGGCCAAACTAGTGTTTACGAGTAATTTTGAAGAAATTTAGTTTTAAAAATAAACGAGTCTCGGTTTTCATCAGAAACGGCACGTTATTTAAACCCTTAAAATTTCGAGAGTTAACACCAAATACTTTGGGCCTTTTCTTGGGTATTCAGCTGGGCTAGGCTCAAGGGAGCCTAAATTTGACTTTATTTGATCCATTTTAGCCTTACACTTAAACAAAAAAAAATCAGTAACTTTCAAACAAAAAAAAACATCGATGGTCTCCTTCTTTCCTTAGGCCGACACATCACCAACACCACTCAAAACCTCTGATTTTTTTTGAATTGAGGTAAATTAATACTAATTCCATGTCTAATCTTTGATTCTTATTCATACCCATGTGTTAATTACAACATGCATCAAGTTTTTGATTGAGGTCAAAAAAATCATCAAATCTTATGATTTGATGATGTTTTTGTAAAATTCCATGTTTGTTTTTGATGTTTCTATGCATAAAACCTTTATATGTTGTGAAAATTTTTGATTTGGGTATGTTATGATGACCTAGGGCCACGAAATTTCTAAGGATCAAAGAGGAGGAATTGTTTAATTTGCGTGTTTAGATTAATCCCTACTTGTTGTGAAGGTATAGTCCCTCCTAGCATTTTAGTTTTGATATTGCTAGTATTTTGATTCTCCTTGTTCATGTATTTTGAACTCCTTGGGTGAAACCCACTGAGATTTTTGATAATTAGGTCATATTAGGACTTAGGACACTTGCGTGGCGATTTAGTATAGCTTAAGTGTTGCTTGATTAAGGTTAGGTAGCCGAATGGAGTCGTTTTCGTAGTATGAAAATTATCACAGAAACAAACAGGTTATGGCAAAATTTTCTTAAAAATATGACTGTTTTTATTTGAAAATTTGATACCCACTGATGTGCTTAGTATATGGTGAGTTGGATGGAAACGGGAAGTGTTCGGATGTGCCCGGAACGGCCGTTTTACTAAACTATGTCAAATCTGAATGTTATGCTTAAAACGTGGGTTAATTGACTTGGGTAAAAAGGATGAATTTATGATTTTATAACTTTTTACAGTAGGTTCAATCATAAGACAACTTCTCTTTTTGGTTTGGTGTCAAAATCTTATACCATTTGGGATTTGTGCTCAAGTTACCGAAGGCATCGTAAGACGTTTACAACTTTCTGTTTTGATAGTCTGCCACTAAAAATGGAATTCCCGTTGATTGAAAATAGTTCTAGGTCTGTTTTTGCCCAACTTAGAAAGGTAAGAGGAATACCTATACATGTCAAGAAATTTCACCTCCTGTACTATTATCGATTTTTAGATATGACCAAATCTTCACAGCCTTTTTCAGAAAACTGAATGCAGTCCCTTGTTTTGGTTTTTCAAACCGAGTCTTAAACGTGTTCGGAACCCACACATAAATGCTTGGACCATCATACAAGGTTGATATTAGGTTATTACAGTAGGTTCAAGGTGTTGGGTCAAAATTTTAACTTAAGCTTAGGTCTCGCCATCGCACGCAAGTTACCTAGTCATATTATGTCCCGCCACTTCTAAAACGTTATTGCTTCATTGA
The DNA here is from genome assembly GCA_025667525.1 of Glebionis coronaria. Classification (NCBI taxonomy): domain Eukaryota; kingdom Viridiplantae; phylum Streptophyta; class Magnoliopsida; order Asterales; family Asteraceae; genus Glebionis; species Glebionis coronaria. The sequence goes on along the minus strand of CM046882.1, from coordinate 67,133,711 downwards.
ACGCATTCTTATTACGCGTCACCATTGCATAGGTCCGTGAAGACTTCTTTTTGCTCAGCCCCTTTTACCTTGTGATTACTTACTAAAGGTGAGTTCATAGCCCCTTTTCTTATATACTTGTTACAAATTGCGGGGTGAGAATAACATGCGTGGAATACAATCATCTAAAACTTTTAGTATGCTATTCAAGAACGGTATGCTTTCCCCAGATTATACATTTACTTATTGCATTAGTACCTTAGTCAAAAAAGCCCCTACATCATGAACCGTTAATTCACATTTTGCAAGCGCGAATGTTGTGGATGGATCCATCGGGATTAACAATCCCCGTCCCGATTACCTTGACGCACTTACATTTAATTACCTAAGTATTTTGACTAGATACTTACTAGGGGTAAAACATTTATGTTAAAACTTCGGTGTCGTGAGCTATTGCAATAAATTAATATAAATGATTTTGTACGACGGTACTAAATCATATCCTGTTGCTATTTTATAAAACTAATGTTTGTATTTCACATTACCACTTATTAAACCTATGAATTTCACTCAGCTTTATGTTGACATATTTACATGTTATTTCTCAGGTAATGCTAATGCTAAATTTTGCTAAGGATGGGAGCCCGCAGGATCTGACAACTGGACGATTCCATGTCATTATTGGTTGAAACTTTTGGGAAAACTAATTATGCCATGTTGATGCCAAATAAAAGTACTTTTATGCACTAAGACTATTATGAGTATGTTGGTAAAATTATGTGACTTTTGTTGATGTCATATTATGCAAATCTAGGACCATATTTATATATTTTATTCCGCAGATTTTGAATAAACTCGTGAAGTGTGTCATATTATTTGCTTTGTCTTTTATTTACCTTATTGTCATGTATGTTGTTACCATGATGTGGGACCCCACAATGCTTACCTGTCTCGTTACCAGATTTTTTGGGGTCTTACAGTACCCGATCCTTTTAGTTAGACAATCATCTTTTTTCTTAAGTCATCCTAACTTTCTATTTCCGATAATTTATAAATAATTTTTTCACAACGATGTAACGAAGTTTACATTTTTTTTCAAAATCAAATATCATTAAATATAAACATTACAATAATTATTATACTATAATATTGTTAAAAATAATTAAATAGAGTTTAATTAGTGATTAAGAGGACAAAATACATAAAATAAAACTAACTCTAAAAATGCGAATTAATATATGTTGTGAGAAATTAAACAAAACTCAGTATATTAAAATTTGAAATTTATTACAAATTTTATTTAATTAAAACTAATTTACTCTAATCTAAAAAATACATGTCCCGAAAACTAATCTTCTTTTTATGCTTCCTCGACTTCTCGCCAAATATGATTCATAAGCTTTTGTTAGAGAACAATATGCGTATATTTGTCTCTTAATTCTTTTGCTTTACGTCGTTGTTTTTTTTTGTATTCGTGATTTTCGACACATTGGCCGACTAATCCACGGGGTTTGAGCCCACCGCCACACAGGCTCAAACTAGGTAAAGCTCTCATTTTCCAGGAGGTTGGCGTGACCACTTTAAAGTTGTTTGCACCAAGCGGGAATTACGTCGTTGGGTCTCACTCGATCGACCCACGTTCTTTACAGTGGCCTTGCGGGATTAGAATACACATTCTTTCAATCAACAAACGACATTTGTTGATCTTCTAAAATCATGTTATACATTATGATGCTAACATATATGATACTTTAGCGTGTTGACTTTTTTTTGCACGGGCCGGTTTTTTAATAAGTCCCTAACGTCTTTTTGACAACACCAAAAACACGTTCGTCATCTTTCCGTGCACTTTCTTGACGCTGTTTAAAGTACAACTGCTTCGAATCAGTTACGACCTTTAATGATTTGACGAAATTTTTTAAAATCTTTAAGTATTAAATAATTATGCATTTAAAATATTTAAGGCATCAACTCTTTTGTTACCATTAAAGACTAGCAGGGTATCCGCGCGTTGCGGCGACGGGTACCCTGTATCCTAATTTTCGGCAAACTTAATTTAATTTTACGTTTTTCTTACAACAATATTTCGAAAAACGAGAATTAGAGTTTTGAGTAACTTTATGTAACTGGCTAGCCGCACCCAAGGTGACTTCGATTTTCGGTTAAACCAGTTGACACGATCCTGTTTTTAAAACTATATACACTGTCATTTTAGGTAGACAACATAAGTATATTTTTGTAGATATATGTTTTAAGTTGTTGTACAATATGAATATATACTTATACTTTTAAATAAAGTGGTGTCTTAATTATATATTAAGTAATATTAATTATTTTTATTTTCAATTGTGTATTAATTAGGTTTAATATAAGTATTAAATTGTGTTTGTATTAATGAGGTGTTAAAGTTTGCTAATTTAATTTTTAGGCTTGTTTTAGTTGTACATAATGCACTAACAGATGTAACTTGAATTTTTAAGTATTCTATTAATAAAAGATTTAAATGCTTTATATGTTGTATTGATAGATATAGATGGATTGTAAGTTTGTAACATATATATATTTTTATTTTAAGGTGTTTTAAAAATAACATTAATGGTGTATTTTTTTTTATTGTTACATTATGTTTTATTATATGCATTAATTATATTTAAAATTTAAAAGACATTTAATAAATGAATGGTTTGTAACATAAGTTTTGTGCATTTTACAATTGTATTATAAGGTTTAAGAGTTATACTATTTAATATTAAATGAAATGAGAGATATCAAATCTCTTTTATATGTAGTATAAATATAGATGTTCATACATATTTGCTCAATTAATAATATTGTCTACTTTATTAAAAAAATTAACATTATGTATTTAAAAAAAGGGTTTTGCTAATGACAGCCATAAGAGTTGTCGTTAAGAAATAAACTTTTATTACATTATTATTATAAATAATCATGACTGGATGAATATTCTGATAAAAAGGAAACAATCCCTAAAATTATGAATTAACAATTAACACTTGTGATTGATTTATTTAATTCATTACAACAATTTGTAATAAAAACTCACTTCTGACCGTCATTAGCAAAATCCTTAAAAAAAAAATAACATTGTCTACTTAAAAAAAGGAAAAGAAAAAAAAAACATGTAGCAAAAAGAAAAACATGGATACATTTATCCTAGGTAGTAGTTGATACTTGATAGGAGTGATAAAACCCCCTGATCTTAAACCCTCCTCACTCACTCTGTAAACCAAACTCTTATCCACTTCATCATTTCACAACCTTCATAAACCCCACCTCAATTTCACACAGAAACCCAATAAAAAGCATGTCAAATCTCCTATCATACCCACAAATCCCATTAAATTTCATCAAAAACAACATAAAAAACAAGCCATGTTACAACAACAACAACATTATCCGTGCATCAGCAGTATCAAGAAGAAAGAAACAAACCCAACAACAACAACAACAGTTGAAAGACGACGAGGCTGCAACCACCACTGAAAAGGGTTTAAGGTTGTTGTTTATGGAGGATTTAATGGAACGTGCGAGGTCCCGCGATGTTTCGGGTGTTTCCGAGGTTCTTTATGATATGATTGCTGCTGGTATTACTCCCGGCCCAAGGTCTTTTCATGCTTTGGTTGTTTCTAATACCCTTAATCAAGATTACGAAGGCGCGGTCAGTTGTTTATTCCTTCGTTGCGTTTTTTAGTCCTTATTGCGATAGTTGTTTCTAATAGGTAGATACCGTAATGTAGTTTATGTTTGTCTTGCTATTTAGAAAATTAAGCCTTCTTAATATTAGGGCAAATTGCCAAAAACGCTCAAGTTCAAGCCTTAGTATTATGAAGGCGCTGTAAGTGTGGCTTACTTGTTGATTTGTTTCGTTCCACGTGTTTTTGTAGGTTAAAATAGCAATGCACTTTCATTTGCTAGTATATGCTACTAATGAGGTGTTTGTTTAAGCTTGTGGGCTCATCACTTATGAGCTTATTTGATTTCGGCTTATAGCTTTTCAAAAGTTAAATAAGCACGCAATTCGCACAAATAATGTTGTTTATTCTTAGTATGTATGAATGTTATTATTAGTTTTTAACTCATTATTGCATCATTATACCATAATGTAGTTTATGTTTATCTTGCTATTTAGAAAACTAGCATGGTGCCCGCGCAATGCAGTGGTGATGGTTTTTGAAGCGAACACATGTTATTATCTTACCTTTCAAGTTCGTATTCACATTGATGTTAAAGGGGTAAAAAGGTGAAATCAAAATAAACCCGCTAAAAAATAAAAATTAAAAACTAAAAGTTAATAAAATTTATCGAAATTGGTATTGAATTAATTAATGAGCACAAAATTTTAGAAAATATGGTGAACTTAGATTATGAAAATATATTTTAATATGTTGTTGACAAAAGTTTGTTACAAAAGGTTGTTACAACGGGTCATATGGTATAAATGTGGGAAACACATGAACAACTTGCTATATTTAGCAAGTAAAATTGGCTGAAAATTCAGCCTTGCTATTTTTAGAAGGTCCCAAATGCTTTATAATGTAGTTATAGATATAGATTATAGATTATAGATTATAGATTATAGATTATAGATTATAGATTATAGATTAAGCCTTCTTAATATTAGGGAAAATTGCCAAAAACGCTCAAGTGTGGCTTACTTATTGTTGATTTGTTTCGTTCCACGCGTTTTTGTAGGTTAAAATTGCAATGCACTTTCATTTGCTAACATATGTTACTGATGGGGTGTTTGTTTAAGCTTATGTGGGCTTATGAGCTTATTTGATTTTGGCTTATAGTTCACAAGCCTGGATTTTCTGGCTTATTTTGAGACTTATGAGCTTATATGAGTTTGTTATGATATAATAAGCTTATATAAGCCCATACGTCTCAATATAAGACGGAAAATCTGGGGTTATGAAATCAGATAAGCTCATAAGCCCACGTAATGTAGCTCTTGGGCTTATTGAACTTTTGAGAACCTCAAATTGTAAGGCTTTTGAGCTTATCAAATTCAGCTCATGGCTTCTATAAGTTGATAAGGGCGATAGCTTTTCAAAATTTAAATAAGCCCAATTTGCACAAATAAGCTTAAATGAACACCCGTTATTCATGATTGATAAGCTGTATAGCTTTGGTTAGTAAGTGTTCATTAGTTCGTCGTGATTTTTAGTACGATAATTCTATCTTACTATTATTGATAATTGGCCGGATATTCTGTATTTACTAGAAGGAAAAAACACGTAATTTATGTTTATCTTGCTATTCTAAGAGATTATGCCTTAATATTAGTGAATACCAATTAGGCAACGTACAATATACATTAGAGCCAAAAAGGCTTAACTTTAGCCTTAATAGGACCCCTCTCTGTTTAGCTGTTTTGTTAGCGAATATTGCGATTTAAGATGGCATAAAATACCAAATTTACCAGCCTGGGTATCACCATCTCGCTGCTAAGAAGATAGCATAACCTCAATATTTAAAATAAATATAGGACTAAGAAAACTTTACCAGTGTTTCACTTTCATAAGTACTATGTTTGATAATCATATTGTTGATAGACCGATAGTCGTTTGCGCCAGTTTTACTAAAGATATGTTTAATGTCATCAATGAAGATGTCAAGTGGTAAATACAGATTAAGATGTACAAAATAATCCAGTTGTTTAATTATCTAGGCTTCAGGATGGTGAGAAATTTACTTAAGTCTTATTAGATTTTTGGACCAATTATATAATTCGACTCTTCTATGAAGCATATTAGCTTAGTTGCTGTGTTCTAGTGAATGTGTAAACCAAGTCTTAGATTACTAATATGAAGAACAGCTCCTCAACAGTGTCTACTTGAGGTGCCAATTTCGACCCATTTACTTATGAACGGGTCGATTCATATGATATTTTTATCTGTAAGTGGTCAAACGGGTTATATGAAAAAAAACTTGCAAAAAAGGAACTTGTTGAATAGGTAATTCTGCACTCCTGCTGAAAGTCGCTCAAAGTGTTTTTTCTAAATGCCTAAAACCTTCTCAGTTGTTATATTCAATAATATTAGATTGGTATCAATACTAATTTAGTTTATGTAATTATAAAACTACTATTGGTGAACACATTGGTAGGAAACTTGATCTGCCGATCTGGTATAGTTGTAAATTATAAATTGTCATCATCTTCACATTTACTTGTGAAATGCAGATGAACGCATTGAGGAGGGAACTAAGTGAAGGCCTTTTCCCTCTGCCTGAAACCTTCACGGCGTTGGTTCGTTTGTTTGGTTCAAAAGGGTATGCTAATAGAGGTTTAGAGATCCTTGCAGCAATGGAGAAACTGAATTACGATATCCGTCATGCTTGGCTAGTTCTTATTGGTATCTCTTTGCACCTTAAATTCATGCTACAATTAAAAAAATCCTATTTTGACTGAAAATGTTCTTACCCTTTAATTTTAGCTAATTGTTGTTTGTGACCAGAGGAACTTATCAGAAGCAACCACTTGGCTGATGCCAACAAAGTGTTCCTAAAAGGTGCCGAGAGTAGGCTCAGGGCTACTGATGAGATATATGATCTTCTGATTGAAGAAGATTGTAAAGCTGGCGATCATTCAAATGCATTAACTATAGCTTATAAGATGGAGGAAGCTGGGAGAATGGCTACCACTTATCACTTCAATTGTCTCCTTAGTTGCCAGGCAAGTTAGTTCTGATTATCTGCTTATTTGAAGGATGAAAGATGCTAGTTGCCTCCTGCTTGTTTCCCCGCTACTTAAGATAGCATAGTTTGGCGACTTTGTTGATGCGTCTTCTATGTACAAATAATTTCTGACCCTGTTTTCTGTTTTGCAGGCAACCTGTGGAATACCTGAAGTTGCTTTTGCGACGTTTGAGAACATGATTTACGGGCAAGGTATTTCATAGCTAAATTGCTTATATTTATATGTATTTTTCATACTTTTGTAAGAATTAATAGTTAGGTATGAGTTTTAAGTGCACAATGAAAGTAGATCTGGTACGCATTAAAGCCAAAGAGTGGCTTAAATTTTGTATGAGTATGACGTTTTATGTGCCTTACCTTAATGGATACTCAGATACGTTAATTAAATGCACTGTCCTTTCATTTTTGGATCACAGAGTATATGAAACCCGACACAGACACATATAACTGGTTGATCCAAGCTTATACAAGGGCAGAGTCCTCTGACAGGTAATTTTCAGTAAGTCAACACAGTTTAACCGTCTACAAAGTCATAGTTTTCTGTCTTTCTAAGGTCTTAAGGAAGATTCATTTATTCATCTTCCTGTTATATACCTGTACTAAGATAGGTACATATAGAGACACAAACTGACGAAAGCATGATTCAATATAAACATGTATACCTGCACACTTCTTAGATAAGCGATAGTATCTTTCACCGATGATATAACCTTTTGATTTTATATAAAGGCTTGTTAAGTATCGACTATGATAAACCTTATTGGGCGTTAGAAAGTTGTTGTGTCTTACCATGTTGCCAATCCATCTATAACATTTTCATCTTATAAAAACATTTCTATGCATAGACTTATCATTATTTGATATGTAATGCCCTTTTTGGAAATGCTGTGAACGTATAGGGTACAAGATGTTGCCCACCTACTTGGCATGATGGTTGAAGATTACAAGCGTGTACAACCTAATGTGAAAACCTATGCGTAAGTCACCTTTTCCACCTTTACTATATCATTATGTTTTTCATTGAATATTGTGAATACATACGATTCATAGAGTAGTCACAAGTTGGACATCTAGTTATCTTGTTACTGTTTCCATTCTCCGTGGCTTTAATCACTTAAAGTTAAAGGTATATAATTTCACCCCTTTTAATAATTTCAGGCTATTGGTGGAATGTTTTACCAAATACTGTTCAGTCAGAGAAGCTATCCGACATTTTCGAGCCCTTATTAGAATTGAGGGTGGTATTAAGGTTCTATACAATGAAGGAAATCATGGAGATCCTCTTTCTCTATATCTTCGAGCTTTATGTAGAGAAGGTGCAACTTCATCCACTGTCGATTTAGACTAAATGGCTTCAAATAATTCAGATGCCTTATTTATGTTTTACAAAATGTTGCTCATTTTCCAACATTGAATATTTGATCTCAAGTTTTGGTTTTGAATGGTTAAACCAGGAAGAATTATTGATCTGTTGGAAGCTTTAGATGCTATGGCTAAAGAAAACATGCCTATCCCAGACAGAGCAATGATACTCAGTCAAAAGTATCGAACTATGGTTAGCTCATGGATTGAACCTATGCAAACAGAAGCTGATGTTGGATACGAAATTGATTACATTGCCAGGTGTGTAACTATGTATCGAGCTAATGATAGTATTTACCAATATTCTCTAATTTGGTGATGCAAATTGCAATACTGTTTCGCATTTTTACTTTCCTTTTGCTGGCCTTTAAATGCTTGAGCTTGCATAATCCATAGTAGTATCTTTTTTATTAGTCCCGTTACAAACTAACCTTCGACATCAACCAGATACATTGAAGAAGGCGGGCTTACAGGTGAACGAAAGAGATGGGTCCCACGAGAAGGAAAGACGTCGCTGGATCCTGATGTCGCTGGATTTGTGTATAAAAATCCCTTAGAAACCTCATTCAGACAACAATGTCTGGAGACTTGGAGAAGATACCATAGAAAAGTACTGCGGGCTTTACGCAGAAGAGGCCCATCACTATTAGGAGATGCTACAGAATCTGATTATGTTAGAGTTGTGGAGTGGCTATTTCATGTTCTTAAACGCCCAAACAAAAATGCATTAAAACCCAAGGCTGCTAGTAAGATGCTTGTACCTGAGCTAATGGAGGAACTTGAAGCACAAGGTCTGCCTACTGATGGAACTCGGAGTGTGCTTTACCAGCGTGTTCAGAAGGCTAGAAGAATAAATCGATCAAGAAATAAGCCCCTATGGGTTCCTCCTGTGCAAGAGCAAGAAGAAGAGGTACTCTTTAGGGGTGGCAAAAGGGATGGTCAGGCTGGTTGGTTAATGGCTGAAAATGGGTTTAAGGTCAAAGCGGGTAATTTTTTGGAATATTGGTATAGGATGAAACTTTTCAGGTCGGTCAGGTTGAGTTTTATTTATAATGGTTCAAAAGGTTAAAATTTTTAAAAAGGTTATCTTTGTTTCCTTTTTCATCAAGGTGGCCTTTTTTTGACCCATTTACTTTTAGATGGATTGGTTTGGGTTATATTTTGCTATAAATTGAACAGATTGAATGAGCCTAACGTCTTAAAGTTCCCACCATGTGTTTTTATGTTCTAAACCTCCTCGAATGATAATCATCATATTTTAATGTACCATGGTTACTAAAAATAATAAATAAATAAATCATATTTTAATGCGCATTATTAAATTATTAAACGAATAATCTAAAGTAGAAAATACGGTTTTTACTAATAAATGTGTTAGATTAGGGCTATGCATTATTTAAAACTGCTCATACAAGTAAACTAGAAAAAATGTAGCTCAAAATGAAAGGGTCCTTAGGATCATTTTATTGTGGAAATATTATAACTTTTGTGCTAGTATTTAGCACACTAATCATATAACAAGAATATATTCTATGCACGGAAAGTGTTATTCGTTACCTTATCCATTTTGACCTGTACAAATTATGCGTTTTGACATGTTGCCAACTTGTCTAACAAGCGCATTTTGTATGTTCATATCCGATAAAACCATGCATCATATGGATTCTTTTTTTGTACAGATTGATGAGGAGGTGGAAGCATTAATAGCTCGAGTTAGGTTAGAAGAAGGTAACACCGAGTTTTGGAGGCAACGATTTCTTGGAGAATGCTTAGAACCTGAACTTCAAAGGTCCACGGATATTGAAGTAGAAGCTACAAATGTCTCTGATGATAATACTGATGCTGCTGAGGATTCGGGTAAACAGGTTGATGATGATGAAGCAGACAAAGAGGAGGTAGTGGAACAAACTGAGATCCAAGCTGGTGATACGGAAGCGGTTAAGGATAAGGAAGCGGCTGCAAATCCCCTTCAAATGATTGGGGTTCAATTATTTAAAGGTGATAGTGCCCCAGTTAAGTCAAAAAAATCTGTGAAAAGGTTGGCCCGAATTGCTGCAATGGAGGTAAGAGTAGTAAAGTTTACTGTTAAATAACTTTTCTTTTGGTTTTCTTTGGATTTATTTGGGTGGATTCTGATTGTCTTTTCTCTGAAATGGGCGGCTTAAAAATCTAGGTATAGGGGAACGGGTTGAAGTCGTCCAGAGTCTATTTAATGCATACAACCTTCTAACTTGTTTTTTAAGAGGTTTCGATAATTATAACATTATTATTTTACGATGTTAAATAGAGTATAAGGTATATATGTTTTTTTTAAATAAAGAATATGGATAAAGTATCATTTGCTGGTCAACCCATCCTGAGGTGATCACTCCTTAACCCGCGCTAAAAATACCTGCCCCAATTGGATATATAATCTGTAATTCATTATATTCTCTTCCTTGTAATTGCAGAACGATGATGATGAAGAGTGGCTTCCTTTGGATATACTGGAAGCATTAAAAGAGTTGCGTGATAGGAAGATATTTGATACATCCGATATGTACACAATTGCTGATGCTTGGGGTTGGACATGGGAAATGGAGATAAGAAATACTCCCCCTAGACGTTGGTCACAAGAATGGGAAGTAGAAATGGCTGTGAAGCTAATGCGAAAAGTAAGCTTTCAGTTCTCTCGTTAGACGACATGTTATCATTTTGAGCAGTTTATCAAATGTCTTAACCTTTGATGGTTATTTTATCGTAAAGAAAAAGTCGTTACCTTTATATGCAATTAGCCCATATTATTGTCTTTTCTGTTCTTAAGATTTTTATCCTCACGCAGTTTTAAAAATTTCTGATGTGTATGCATTTGCTGATCTAAATAAACAATTGTTTCAGGTAATAGACTTGGGTGGAAGACCAACCATTGGGGACTGTGCCATAATTTTGCGTGCAGCAATACGAGCTCCATATCCTTCAGCCTTCTTAGATATTTTAGGAACAACACATGGCCTCGGTTATGTTTTTGGGAGGTACGCTGAGACTCATTACATATGATATGTTTCGAGTTTACTTCCTTATAATGTAGTAGTAACAGGTCGTATGGATTTTTTAAAACTAAACGAAGAAGGAAACGGGTGAAAAATGGTACAAGTATGTGAACACACGAGCTTTTAGTTGATAATTTCTATAGGATAAGGCTTGTTCAAAAATGGTATAAGTATGTGAACACACGAGCTTTTAGTTGATTATTTCTATTGGATAAGGCTTGTTCAAAAATGGTATAAGTATGTGAACACACGAGCTTTTAGTTGATAATTTTAGGATAAGACTTGTTCAAAAATGGTAGTATATGTAATATGTATGGATTTTTTCTCTAATATTTCCTGCTAATATCGTTTCTATATATATTGCAGTCCTTTATACGATGAGGTTATCAGCTTATGCCTAGATCTTGGAGAGCTTGATGCAGCTATTGCAATTGTTGCAGACCTGGAAACGAGTGGTATCACGGTACCTGATGAGACACTCGATAGGGTCATTCAGGCTAGACAAACAACCCGTACTAACGTAAATGGTACATCATTGTAACTTTAGAGTTTTTGTTCCTCCTCGGCTCCTGTTGTATGTTAATGTTTATTACTTAAATAGAAACTAGCTTGCCTCCTGAGCATTCCTGTTACTAGCACTAGGTTCGTGACCAGTAGTACTTATTTTTAATAATTGTAATTCAGATGTAACCAATGATCCCTGTCAACTGATCTGTATATCAAAGTAGACACCTCGGGTAGGTTTGGTTAACAAGTCAGCAGACGTGGTAAATGTCGGGTTTGGTTGCTAACCAAGTTTTATAAGTGAGCTGTTGGAAAAACCATTGATGGCAATATTAGATGGTAAGAAATAATGGAAAGTCGGTTTATTAACCTTGTAAATTAATATTTAATATAAGTAAATAAACTGAATAAAGTAACATAAATGGTCCTATCGTCTAGTGGTTTAGGACACTGGACTTTGAATCCAGAAACCCGAGTTCAAATCTCGGTGGGACTACCTTTTTTTCTTTATTTTTTGTTTTATTTTTGAGGCAGTTCATATCAATATACATCTAACCTTAATTTGGACAAATTCTAAGTATTTATTTTCTCATCGAAAATAAAATACCCATTTTACATATCTTTGTCAAAAATAATATATCATGCGCACAGTAAATCGTAAAGCGACGAGAATTCAATCATCATCGTTTTATGAAGCGACACATATATATACTTTTGACGAATTTTTTTCAGTCACGTTTGGAAAAATTATAAGAGAAAAAAATCGAAAAAACTTCGTCAAATTTGTATAGATGTGTTTTTCTAATGAAAATATGTTGCTTAAAACTTTAAAAACATTTTTAATAATGTTGTTAAACTAAGATGTCACATTATGTAAGAATTTTAGACCCAACATTTTACCAAGTCTAACATATAAGTCCAACTAATGTTTCATTCTAAAATCAAATTGGTAAAATGAGTAACTCACCAAACTTATATGTTAATTTTGAGATTATGTTTCTACTGATGTGAGATATTAAGTTTGCATACCTAACAATACCTCCCTTAAACCCAAATCACCATAGGCATCCCCTCAACTATAGCCACGATCCCACATTTTTTCATACCGCCGACCTTTACCATCGGAACACCTCGCCTTTTTACCGGCTTCCTTTCGGTACAAGGTTTACCGGGAGCTATTAACACCGTCGAATCGGGGTTTAACCAAGGAACACCATCCACATCATCATTTGATCCAACCCGTCTATGATACCAATTGTAGGAATCTTAGGATCAGCATCTCACCAAGTGTAATATATAAACCCAACCGAAGTTTCATTCTAAAACCAATTGGTAATAAAAGGAGTAGCCCACCAAACTTATATGTTGTTTTTAAAATTATGTTTCTACCGATATTAGATATTAAGTTTGCACGCCCAACAAATTATTATATTAGAATCAATGATATTTATTAAGTATTTAAATACTTAGTTATAATTAAAAATAATTGTTTAGTCTCATTTACTCCACACCCATATACATAAAAAGTTACACAAACAAATTAATATTACTATATAATGTCGTTTACGTATAAAAAAAATTCAATTTAAACAATTGAAATGTCACATCTGAGACTGCGTCATTCACTTATTTTTACCAAAGATATGATGGCTTATATATAGTTAACGTTTATCTTGAGAATTAATTTTCGTCGAACGTTACTTAACATTTCACTTGTAATGTATCATAAGTAGATATGACATATGATGATGGTACACTAGACACATGACATGACAGGGTAACACCTGCACTTTTGAGTCTTAAGTAACAAAAAACTTAGTGAGAGAAAATGAACGGTGTGAGAGAGAAAATCAGTGTTAGCAACTTCCATGAGAGATCGAGACGTGAGGGAAACTTCGCGAGAGATAACGAGACTGGGAGAATAAGACACGTTGGATCTAGAGGGAAATACAATGTCAAACGACTAGGAACCAATTACATATGTGAGAAACGCAACTCGACGATATCGTTTATGTTTTTCGACTTTTCGGAGGATTGGGGAATCGGGAAACTATGGATGATTTTCAAGAAATACGACACTGTATTTGACATGTTCATGGTCCAAAAGTGTTTTCGTAGTGGTCATATGTATGGTTTCGTTCCCTATAAATTAGTTAGGGATGTAGAGAGAATTCTGGGACGACTCCAAAAAATCTGATTTGGCGATGAATTATTGAGGGTGTACATGGCTTATGATAGAAGAAACAATGAGAATGGTGATGTAACTAGAGATTGTTACAAAATCCACAGGAGCAAACAAAAAGACATGTACAAAGGAGAAGTTTGATATACACATATAGGAGAATTAACTCTAATATGGCGTATAACTAACTAGGAATGTAAATGGGAGAATCACATTCGAAGATTAGCTAAATGATTGTTATGGGATTAATGTGTGAAAAGATTACAGAGAAAATTTGAATTACAAATCAATGACCAAATGATAAAAAATGACTAGAACAAGTATTTATAGGTGAAAGATGTTTGGGTTTGTTTGAGAAGTTGTTGAAAAGTTTGTTATAACAGTTTCCTCCAACTGATGTTTGACTTTTGGAAGTCAAACTTGCTAATGCTGACTTTTGATCCATATCAATACCATCCCCTTCAAACCATTCTTGTCCTCAAGAATGAAAGGAAAAAGTAGGAAACCTCTTTTCCACATCAGTAGCCAGTTCCCAAGTAGCATCTTCACCTGAACCATTGGACCACTGAATGAGGACGTAAATCACCATTTTGTTATTAGCCTTCACTATCTTCCTGTCAAGCACTTTAACCGGAACACATATCAAGTTACCAGTAGGATCACATTGTGGAAGAACCTGTTGGGTTGCCACTGAATCACCTTTAAACAACTTCAACTGAGAAACATGAAATACTGGATGAATTTGAGCAGTAGATGGAAGTTGCAACTTATAAGCTACTGCCCCCACTTTAGCCAGAACAACAAAAGGACCATAGTACTTAGGTAATAGTTTGTTATACTTGCCTTGCCTCACAGTAATTTGCCTATGAGGCTGCAATTTAAGCCATACCAACTGTCCCACCTCAAAAACTTTGTCACTTCTATGGGTATCAGCTGCAGCCTTCATTCTAGCTTGTGCCCTTGCCAAATGAAACTGCAACATCTTAATGATAGCTTCTCTAGCAGCCAAGGATCTATCCACACTATCCATCTTGCTCTGGCCAAGCTCATAAGTGATAGGTGAACTAGGTGGTTGACCATAGACTGCCTCAAACGGAGTTGTGTTAATAGAAGTATGAAAGTTGGTGTTGTACCAATATTCTGCCAAAGAGAGCCACTTAGACCAGTCTTTAGGTTTTTCACCAGTCATACACCTCAGGTAACACTCCAAACACCTGTTGACCACCTCCGTTTGTCCATCAGTTTGAGGATGGTAAGCAGTGGAGAAGTGCAAACTAACATGTAGCATCTTAAAGAGCTCCTTCCAAAACAAGCTCAAAAATATCTTGTCTCTGTCACTCACAATAATCTTGGGCAGGCCATGTAGCTTGTAAATATTGTCCAAGAACAATTGAGCCACTTGTATAGCAGTGAAAGGATGACTCAAGGACATGAAATGGCTGTACTTAGTTAATCTGTCCACCACTACCATGATCACTGTTTTACCATGTGAATTAGGAAGACCTTCTACAAAATCCATAGAGATCTCTGACCATATAAGTGAGGGAATAGGAAGTGGCTGTAGGAGACCAGGATATGCAGAAAGATCAGGTTTACTTCTTTGGCACACATCACACAAAGTCACAAACTCCTTTACTTGTTTCTTCATTTTCCTCCAGTAACAAAAACTTTGAATCCGATGAGTAGTAGCAGCTATTCCTGAGTGTCCACCAGTTGAGTCACAATGAAAATGAGTAATAAGAGAGAGCCTCAAAGTAGCATCATTGCCCACCACCAATTTGCCTTTCCTCAAAAGCTGATTATGAGACCAGGTGTAGTGTTTGGCAACAGGTTTAGCAGCTTTGAGATTGTCAACAAGAACTTGAAGTAGAGGATCAGTAGTCCAACTAGCCACTATCTGAGCTAACAAATCTGTAGTGACAGTAGTAAGAACCAACTGCAACAACTGACCTCCTGTATTAACTCTTGAGAGTGCGTCTGCGACAGTATTTTCATTGCCCCTCTTATACACAATCTCATAGTCAAATCCCATTAACTTGGGTAGCCACTTCATTTGAGCTGGAGTAGTGATTCTTTGTTCCAACAAATATTTCAAACTAAAGTGATCAGTTCTGATAATAAAGTGTCTATCAAGTAAATAGCCCCTCCACTTATGCAAAGCTTGAATAACAGCTAATAATTCCTTTTCATAAGTGGACAAAGAGTGATGTCTTGGAGCCAAAGTCCTACTGAAGAAGGCAATAGGATGACCCCCTTGCTGCAAAACTGCCCCAATACCTTCCCCTGATGCATCAGTTTCCACTACAAAGGCTTCATCAAAATTAGGTAACTTAAGCACAGGAGCACTTACCATTGCTTCTTTAAGTTTCTCAAAAGCAGCATTTGCTTCACTTGACCACATGAAAGCATTCTTCTTCAAGAGCTTAGTCAAAGACTGACTAATTATAGCATAATCTTTGATGAATCTTCGATAGTAACCAGTCAAGCCCAAAAAACCTCTTAATTGTTTGAGATTTCTTGGTACTGGCCATTGTTGCATGGCCACAATCTTAGTAGGATCAGTAGCTACTCCTTCACCACTGATCACATGACCTAAATATTCCACCCTTGTTGCTCCAAAAACACACTTAGTCTCTTTGGCATACAAAGTGTGAGCCCTGAGCAACTGTAAAACCAACTCCAAATGCTGGCCATGGGACTCCAAATCAGGACTGTAGACCAGAATATCATCAAAAAATACCAAAACAAAGTGTCTTAAATAAGGCTTGAACACTGAGTTCATAAGAGCTTGAAATGTAGATGGGGCATTAGTTAGCCCAAAAGGCATGACCAAAAACTCATAGTGGCCATCATGAGTCTTAAAAGCTGTCTTCTCAATGTCATCAGGACACATTCTGATCTGATGATAGCCTGACCTTAAATCCAGCTTAGAAAAGTACTGAGAACCCTGCAACTCATCAATTAGTTCTTCTATAATAGGAATAGGGAACTTATCCTTAATGGTGTGAGCATTCAATCTCCGATAATCAATACACATTCGCCAAGACCCATCTTTCTTCTTAACCATCACCACTGGAGAAGAAAAAGGGCTGTGGCTTGGCCGAATCACACCACTTTCTAGTAGTTCCTTAACCATAGCCTCAATGGCATCTTTCTGAGTAGGAGGATGTCTATAAGGTCTGCTAAAAATAGGTTCTGTGTTTGGCTTAAGCACAATCTTGTGGTCATGAGTTCTCATAGGTGGCAGAGCAGAAGGCAAGGCAAAAACATCTTCATATTGAAAGAGCACATTCTGAATAATCGGAGGGACAGAAGTACCTTCCTCAGCAGTAAGCATATCCATACTAGCACTAGGGTAAACACATAAGACCATGGAGGACAACTGAGCTGTTTGATTTGGAAGTGTGGCTCCTTCCATCCATTGGAGAACTGGCTTCTTAGTACCCCTTAATGAGACCCTCTTACCACGATATTTGAATTCCATTTTGAGCTCTTGGAAATTAAACTGAATGTTACCCAAAGTAGCCATCCACTGTACCCCCAAGACCATGTCACAACCCCCTAAAGGTAGAATCATAACATCTATAGCAAATTCATGACCATGAATCTGCCATAAGAACTTCTTACACATATACTTACTGGTAAGCTTAGCTCCTCCAGCAATATCAACTTGCATAGGACAAGTAGCACTTAAATGACACCCTAACTCCTTGGCCTTAGCCAAATCCAAGAAGTTATGAGTACTACCAGTATCAATGAGGATGTGCAAGTTGTGTTTTCCCACATGACCAGTAACCCTCATAGTTTGGAAGGATTGGACACCATTCAAAGCATGTAAGGAAATTTGAGGTGAGTACTCGATTATTTCCCTTGTATCCTCTACACTGTCCTCAACTGAAATATCCTCCAAACTAGGGTCAAGTACCTCAGCTATGACTTCCAAATTAAAAACTTGACCTCTGCAATTATGGCCTGGTGTATATTTCTCATCACAATAGAAACACAGATTTTTAGCCCGCCTATCTTGAAATTCCTTTTGTGTCAACTGTCTTTTAGGATAAGGTGTGTTAAAACTGCTCTTGTTTGGGACAGGCAACTGCTTAACCACAGAGTTAGCTGAAGGTGTAGTATTTTGGTGATGAGTGAGAAACCTAGGTGTAGGCAACACTGGTGATTTATACCTCTGTTTACTCAACTTAATAGCAGCCTCTTGTATTTTGGACAAATGATACACTTCAGCCAAAGTCTTGGGCCTAAACATCCTAACTGCCAATTCCACATCATTTTGCAAGCCGGCAATGAAAAAACTAATTTGCTGATCTTCAGGCAAATCAGTTCTGCTCAACAACCTATCAAAAGAGTTTTGATACTCTTCTATAGTGCCTACATGCCTTAGATTCTTAATCTCAGCTAATGGATCATCATAAGTACCCCCAAATCTAATCATAATAGCTTCTTTAAAGGCATTCCAAGTAGCATTATGACCAAAAAGCTTAACAAACTGTCTATGCCACAAACTAGCAGCATCCAAAAGATGAATAGAAGCAAGTTGTACCTTATGAGGATCAGCAACATGATCAAGCTCAAAAAACTGCTCACACTTGTACAACCACCCTCTAACATCATCTCCCCCAAATTTAGGAAATTCTATCTTGGTCATTCTAGTAAACTGAGGCTGTCTATCCCCCTGCCTACTAGTGCCTTCACCAAGAGTTCTTTGAGGTGCACCAGAACCATTAGCAGCATGATGTTGTTGCATAAGAGCAACCATCCGTGCCTCAAACTGTGTCAATTTCTCATCAATCACCGTTGAAACCCAATTCTGAACATGAGGCTCCACAACTGGTTCAATAGACGTATTACGTGTAACCACCATGATTCAGTTACAATTCGGAGATTAGAAAGTATGTGAGATTAGGCAAACGGTCTAGTATGACCAGAATTGATGTATGTGTGGTGGTGATCAAAGATCAGGATTCAAAAGTAGGTGTAACAGAAATAACGGTTTTCTAACCGAATTGTAACTAACTAACTGATTTGTAACCACTAACTGAAAATCACCATTAATGGTGACCAAGGTGCCAGGAGTTGCTCTTGATACCAATTGATATACACATATAGGAGAATTAACTCTAATATGGCGTATAACTAACTAGGAATGTAAATGGGAGAATCACATTCGAAGATTAGCTAAATGATTGTTATGGGATTAATGTGTGAAAAGATTACAGAGAAAATTTGAATTACAAATCAATGACCAAATGATAAAAAATGACTAGAACAAGTATTTATAGGTGAAAGATGTTTGGGTTTGTTTGAGAAGTTGTTGAAAAGTTTGTTATAACAGTTTCCTCCAACTGATGTTTGACTTTTGGAAGTCAAACTTGCTAATGCTGACTTTTGATCCATATCAAAGTGCACAGAAGTGATATGATCTCAGGTAACCAGGACCATCGTAGGTTCGTGGATGTGGTTAATGGTGGAAGTGCTATAGGCGATTAACATCAATGACAAGGTGGCGAAAGATGCAAGATGTCAGGTTAATAACACGAAGGAGTGAAACAAAGGTTTGAATAAGCATGGAGCGAAGAGAATAATTGAAATTGAAGATATATAAGTAAATAATGAGACTTTAGGCAAAAGCGTGGTGGGTGAAGTGAAAGCACTATGCTTCCTCTCGAAACTACATGTTTTGTGTGAGGAACAAGGTTTGGGAAAAGTTGAAGAGAAGTTATTAGGGCGGTTTAGAAGCCATGGTGGTAATGGAGAACGTGAATACGACAACTAACGTGTTGAACGATAAAGATCATGGGTTGAGAAGGTGGATGCATAAGCTTAGGAGGGCCGACACCTTGAATAGAACGTCTGGAAGGATCAAATGGATCAATATCGTGGGGCTGCCCAGCTCCTGTTGGGGTGAGTACACATTTAGAAAGATTGCTTTGATTCATGGAACTATATTGGCTACATATAATTGTAGGCTAGAAGGAAATCAAAGTTTAATCTACGGAAGAGTCCACATCCATACATTCAACAAAGGATTGATAAAATAAGATTTGTGTGTGAAGGTAAAAGGGAAAATGCATAAGGTGAGTGTCATAGAGGAGGCCAAAGACATCACAATCACATATATTCAAGAAGCAAGCATGAAAATTCACGAAGCGCAAAAAATAGGAGGGGTTGACGGGGATAATGAGGATATGCAGGTTGACGAGAAGAAAGATAATGATGGTGGGGATTCGAACAGTGAGTCAGAAAGTTCTAGTGATGAAGAGGATGATGGTGGTTCAAAGGTGGGTAATGGCGACGACATTGAGTCTGCCACAGGAGCCCGTGATCGGAATGTTGGGGGAGACGAAGCGTCTAGATTCTTGGGTGAAAAAAGAGTGGGGGTGATACTTTCTAAGACGTTAGTGAAAATTCCAAGATGAATGAGGCTGCTTAAGATAAAGAAACGCATGGAGAAAATAAAAGAAAAAGTTGTGAAAAAGGTAAAGGAAATAGCAATAATGATGAGAATGACAAATGTAGAGCTAACAAAAGAGTTAATGAAAAAAGTTAAGGATACGAGGGATGGGCTGAATGCTGGTGATAATGTATTTATCAATAATGGGGGGAGTGTGCTTGAGACGGACTTAAATATGGTTCTAAACATTGGCCGGGAAGGGGTTATGAGAAAAACAATTGTAACACCAATAATTGCTCACTTGGCCCAAGCAGAAGCAATAATTGTCCAAAGCAAAAGACTAGGTGTGAAGCATCTGCTTATCACTAATCCAGTCAACATTTCAACAAAGAAGGGAGCAATATAAGTAATGATCCAAATGACGCGCAAGGTCTGGATTGCTAGGAGAATTGAAGAGAAAAACGTGAAGTTTCTATCTCTAGCTCTATTGGGAGCGGTGGGGATAGGTTGAGAAAAAAGGAAGGTCTATGATGATAAGCTATCCAAAGGAGATGATGTTGAACTGAATTTTAACCAATGGAAACAGAACATGGCAAATACTGAAAGTAAAAAGAAGATAGGTAGGAGAAGTGTTACCAAGGCGTTTGAATTGGCGAAAATTACCGGTGTTGGGAATAAATTTAGTGTTGATTTTTGTTGCACTATCAGTATTAACAAGATTTTTTTACCCGCGCGTTGCAGCGGGGTATTATGTGTATGTTAGTGACATTTAAAAAAAAAAGTCGAAAGAATGTAAGAGCACACACAGATTCATGAATACATGTTTAGTTATGATTATAGAATTTCATACATAAGTACGATAGTTTCTCGAGTTTCATTGCGTAACTTACTGTAGCACCAATGTAAGTTGTAGCGTGAATCATAGACTTGTAAATTCTAACATGAAGAAATTACAAACCAAATATCTAATATAAAGTGGGTTCTTGAAAAATGTTTTTGTGACACATTGGCTCCTTGGCTCCTCCAATAGCCCATCCTGCACAAACAGAGTAAAAAAAGAGCAGGTATGAGAATCTTGTGTTTCAACCAAATTCTAATAAATCATGTACAAACTTTTCTCATACTCTCCTTAAACATCACTTGAAAGATTCAAGAACTCTCATATGACATTAGGGATACATGTTATAGTCAACCTTTATGCAAAGTTCACTCTTCAAATTTCATATGTATATTCTCTAATGCACTTTAACATACGAATATTTTAACATATTGATATGGATCAAAAGTCAGCATTAGCAAGTTTGACTTCCAAAAGTCAAACATCAGTTGGAGGAAACTGTTATAACAAACTTTTCAACAACTTCTCAAACAAACCCAAACATCTTTCACCTATAAATACTTGTTCTAGTCATTTTTTATCATTTGGTCATTGATTTGTAATTCAAATTTTCTCTGTAATCTTTTCACACATTAATCCCATAACAATCATTTAGCTAATCTTCGAATGTGATTCTCCCATTTACATTCCTAGTTAGTTATACGCCATATTAGAGTTAATTCTCCTATATGTGTATATCAATTGGTATCAAGAGCAACTCCTGGCACCTTGGTCACCATTAATGGTGATTTTCAGTTAGTGGTTACAAATCAGTTAGTTAGTTACAATTCGGTTAGAAAACCGTTATTTCTGTTACACCTACTTTTGAATCCTGATCTTTGATCACCACCACACATACATCAATTCTGGTCATACTAGACCGTTTGCCTAATCTCACATACTTTCTAATCTCCGAATTGTAACTGAATCATGGTGGTTACACGTAATACGTCTATTGAACCAGTTGTGGAGCCTCATGTTCAGAATTGGGTTTCAACGGTGATTGATGAGAAATTGACACAGTTTGAGGCACGGATGGTTGCTCTTATGCAACAACATCATGCTGCTAATGGTTCTGGTGCACCTCAAAGAACTCTTGGTGAAGGCACTAGTAGGCAGGGGGATAGACAGCCTCAGTTTACTAGAATGACCAAGATAGAATTTCCTAAATTTGGGGGAGATGATGTTAGAGGGTGGTTGTACAAGTGTGAGCAGTTTTTTGAGCTTGATCATGTTGCTGATCCTCATAAGGTACAACTTGCTTCTATTCATCTTTTGGATGCTGCTAGTTTGTGGCATAGACAGTTTGTTAAGCTTTTTGGTCATAATGCTACTTGGAATGCCTTTAAAGAAGCTATTATGATTAGATTTGGGGGTACTTATGATGATCCATTAGCTGAGATTAAGAATCTAAGGCATGTAGGCACTATAGAAGAGTATCAAAACTCTTTTGATAGGTTGTTGAGCAGAACTGATTTGCCTGAAGATCAGCAAATTAGTTTTTTCATTGCCGGCTTGCAAAATGATGTGGAATTGGCAGTTAGGATGTTTAGGCCCAAGACTTTGGCTGAAGTGTATCATTTGTCCAAAATACAAGAGGCTGCTATTAAGTTGAGTAAACAGAGGTATAAATCACCAGTGTTGCCTACACCTAGGTTTCTCACTCATCACCAAAATACTACACCTTCAGCTAACTCTGTGGTTAAGCAGTTGCCTGTCCCAAACAAGAGCAGTTTTAACACACCTTATCCTAAAAGACAGTTGACACAAAAGGAATTTCAAGATAGGCGGGCTAAAAATCTGTGTTTCTATTGTGATGAGAAATATACACCAGGCCATAATTGCAGAGGTCAAGTTTTTAATTTGGAAGTCATAGCTGAGGTACTTGACCCTAGTTTGGAGGATATTTCAGTTGAGGACAGTGTAGAGGATACAAGGGAAATAATCGAGTACTCACCTCAAATTTCCTTACATGCTTTGAATGGTGTCCAATCCTTCCAAACTATGAGGGTTACTGGTCATGTGGGAAAACACAACTTGCACATCCTCATTGATACTGGTAGTACTCATAACTTCTTGGATTTGGCTAAGGCCAAGGAGTTAGGGTGTCATTTAAGTGCTACTTGTCCTATGCAAGTTGATATTGCTGGAGGAGCTAAGCTTACCAGTAAGTATATGTGTAAGAAGTTCTTATGGCAGATTCATGGTCATGAATTTGCTATAGATGTTATGATTCTACCTTTAGGGGGTTGTGACATGGTCTTGGGGGTACAGTGGATGGCTACTTTGGGTAACATTCAGTTTAATTTCCAAGAGCTCAAAATGGAATTCAAATATCGTGGTAAGAGGGTCTCATTAAGGGGTACTAAGAAGCCAGTTCTCCAATGGATGGAAGGAGCCACACTTCCAAATCAAACAGCTCAGTTGTCCTCCATGGTCTTATGTGTTTACCCTAGTGCTAGTATGGATATGCTTACTGCTGAGGAAGGTACTTCTGTCCCTCCGATTATTCAGAATGTGCTCTTTCAATATGAAGATGTTTTTGCCTTGCCTTCTGCTCTGCCACCTATGAGAACTCATGACCACAAGATTGTGCTTAAGCCAAACACAGAACCTATTTTTAGCAGACCTTATAGACATCCTCCTACTCAGAAAGATGCCATTGAGGCTATGGTTAAGGAACTACTAGAAAGTGGTGTGATTCGGCCAAGCCACAGCCCTTTTTCTTCTCCAGTGGTGATGGTTAAGAAGAAAGATGGGTCTTGGCGAATGTGTATTGATTATCGGAGATTGAATGCTCACACCATTAAGGATAAGTTCCCTATTCCTATTATAGAAGAACTAATTGATGAGTTGCAGGGTTCTCAGTACTTTTCTAAGCTGGATTTAAGGTCAGGCTATCATCAGATCAGAATGTGTCCTGATGACATTGAGAAGACAGCTTTTAAGACTCATGATGGCCACTATGAGTTTTTGGTCATGCCTTTTGGGCTAACTAATGCCCCATCTACATTTCAAGCTCTTATGAACTCAGTGTTCAAGCCTTATTTAAGACACTTTGTTTTGGTATTTTTTGATGATATTCTGGTCTACAGTCCTGATTTGGAGTCCCATGGCCAGCATTTGGAGTTGGTTTTACAGTTGCTCAGGGCTCACACTTTGTATGCCAAAGAGACTAAGTGTGTTTTTGGAGCAACAAGGGTGGAATATTTAGGTCATGTGATCAGTGGTGAAGGAGTAGATACTGATCCTACTAAGATTGTGGCCATGCAACAATGGCCAGTACCAAGAAATCTCAAACAATTAAGAGGTTTTTTGGGCTTGACTGGTTACTATCGAAGATTCATCAAAGATTATGCTATAATTAGTCAGTCTTTGACTAAGCTCTTGAAGAAGAATGCTTTCATGTGGTCAAGTGAAGCAAATGCTGCTTTTGAGAAACTTAAAGAAGCAATGGTAAGTGATCCTGTGCTTAAGTTACCTAATTTTGATGAAGCCTTTGTAGTGGAAACTGATGCATCAGGGGAAGGTATTGGGGCAGTTTTGCAGCAAGGGGGTCATCCTATTGCCTTCTTCAGTAGGACTTTGGCTCCAAGACATCACTCTTTGTCCACTTATGAAAAGGAATTATTAGCTGTTATTCAAGCTTTGCATAAGTGGAGGGGCTATTTACTTGATAGACACTTTATTATCAGAACTGATCACTTTAGTTTGAAATATTTGTTGGAACAAAGAATCACTACTCCAGCTCAAATGAAGTGGCTACCCAAGTTAATGGGATTTGACTATGAGATTGTGTATAAGAGGGGCAATGAAAATACTGTCGCAGACGTACTCTCAAGAGTTAATACAGGAGGTCAGTTGTTGCAGTTGGTTCTTACTACTGTCACTACAGATTTGTTAGCTCAGATAGTGGCTAGTTGGACTACTGATCCTCTACTTCAAGTTCTTGTTGACAATCTCAAAGCTGCTAAACCTGTTGCCAAACACTACACCTGGTCTCATAATCAGCTTTTGAGGAAAGGCAAATTGGTGGTGGGCAATGATGCTACTTTGAGGCTCTCTCTTATTACTCATTTTCATTGTGACTCAACTGGTGGACACTCAGGAATAGCTGCTACTACTCATCGGATTCAAAGTTTTTGTTACTGGAGGAAAATGAAGAAACAAGTAAAGGAGTTTGTGACTTTGTGTGATGTGTGCCAAAGAAGTAAACCTGATCTTTCTGCATATCCTGGTCTCCTACAGCCACTTCCTATTCCCTCACTTATATGGTCAGAGATCTCTATGGATTTTGTAGAAGGTCTTCCTAATTCACATGGTAAAACAGTGATCATGGTAGTGGTGGACAGATTAACTAAGTACAGCCATTTCATGTCCTTGAGTCATCCTTTCACTGCTATACAAGTGGCTCAATTGTTCTTGGACAATATTTACAAGCTACATGGCCTGCCCAAGATTATTGTGAGTGACAGAGACAAGATATTTTTGAGCTTGTTTTGGAAGGAGCTCTTTAAGATGCTACATGTTAGTTTGCACTTCTCCACTGCTTACCATCCTCAAACTGATGGACAAACGGAGGTGGTCAACAGGTGTTTGGAGTGTTACCTGAGGTGTATGACTGGTGAAAAACCTAAAGACTGGTCTAAGTGGCTCTCTTTGGCAGAATATTGGTACAACACCAACTTTCATACTTCTATTAACACAACTCCGTTTGAGGCAGTCTATGGTCAACCACCTAGTTCACCTATCACTTATGAGCTTGGCCAGAGCAAGATGGATAGTGTGGATAGATCCTTGGCTGCTAGAGAAGCTATCATTAAGATGTTGCAGTTTCATTTGGCAAGGGCACAAGCTAGAATGAAGGCTGCAGCTGATACCCATAGAAGTGACAAAGTTTTTGAGGTGGGACAGTTGGTATGGCTTAAATTGCAGCCTCATAGGCAAATTACTGTGAGGCAAGGCAAGTATAACAAACTATTACCTAAGTACTATGGTCCTTTTGTTGTTCTGGCTAAAGTGGGGGCAGTAGCTTATAAGTTGCAACTTCCATCTACTGCTCAAATTCATCCAGTATTTCATGTTTCTCAGTTGAAGTTGTTTAAAGGTGATTCAGTGGCAACCCAACAGGTTCTTCCACAATGTGATCCTACTGGTAACTTGATATGTGTTCCGGTTAAAGTGCTTGACAGGAAGATAGTGAAGGCTAATAACAAAATGGTGATTTACGTCCTCATTCAGTGGTCCAATGGTTCAGGTGAAGATGCTACTTGGGAACTGGCTACTGATGTGGAAAAGAGGTTTCCTACTTTTTCCTTTCATTCTTGAGGACAAGAATGGTTTGAAGGGGATGGTATTGATATGGATCAAAAGTCAGCATTAGCAAGTTTGACTTCCAAAAGTCAAACATCAGTTGGAGGAAACTGTTATAACAAACTTTTCAACAACTTCTCAAACAAACCCAAACATCTTTCACCTATAAATACTTGTTCTAGTCATTTTTTATCATTTGGTCATTGATTTGTAATTCAAATTTTCTCTGTAATCTTTTCACACATTAATCCCATAACAATCATTTAGCTAATCTTCGAATGTGATTCTCCCATTTACATTCCTAGTTAGTTATACGCCATATTAGAGTTAATTCTCCTATATGTGTATATCAACATATATCTATATGATTCTATTGACCAACTACTGTATTAGATTTCATGAGTTACAGCCTATATCGTTGTGTTGCTCGTCTTCGTTTTATACATCTTGTCTCCATTTATGTTGAGAATTGATATACATTTGACATTATGCCTCGGGATATTGACACCTAAGAAATGAGTTTTGGGCGATAGGGATCTGCGTAAAAAATGATGTGCCTAATATGTTAGATCACTTCGCATATGCCACTTGCATACTAAGTTCCAACTAATCTTATAATTATGTTGCTAACGCACAGATGGAAAATGCTATAAATGGAGTAATTTCTAGGAACTCAAGTACGATTTTACTAATTTTTAAATGTGAAATTAACATGATGATTGGGATTGCATATATTCCTGCTTATCGTCTAGGTAGTTTAGAACAACTTAACGAATCAAATAAGATAATATTCCTAAACCTTAGTTATATATATAAGTCTGATGTACAATTATTTCTGCATATGCTTGTTCCATACACCCCTCATTTCTACACACGTTAACAATCAATATTTGTAAGACATTGAAGATTAAGTTTTCAGTTAGTTAGTTACCTAAAAGAACTGTCTTCGGATGAGCTTAAATTCAGCATAGCAGCAACACATCGTACAACCATACACGAATAAAGTAAGCTCCTAACTCGTCGTCCTTAGACTTCAACGGGTAGAAGATCACCTACCTCCTTTTCTGCATCTAATACCGACTATTCTACAGGTGCATCAATGTTTCCCATGCTTACATCTAACTAAAGTTTCAGTTCCTTCAACTCACGATGTAAAATGAACCTGATGCACCAAGAGAGTCTGCCCTTAGCTGTCACTTCTTTGAGTCCGTTTGGTGACTTGATCAAACCCATTTCTAGCTGAAACTTGAAAACCATAGGCTGGAATAGTTGAGTTATGATGCCTTGAATACAAAGAACGGCCAGGTTTGGGATTTTGATGACTTTGCCTCATCCTTAACATCGTTCATCTGATCTTCTGAGTTGACTGGTTTTCCTATGATGAGCTGTAGGATAATGATTCCGAATTAGTACGTGTAGTCTTTTTCTACATTTGTAGGTCTGCAACATCAGGAATTATATGTTATTGGTTTAGGGTTGATCGAAGAATAATGTTTAGTCTAGCAAAAAACTATATTTATTTTGTAAAAACTATAAGCACTTCGAGGAATTACAACCCATTTCTTTTAGGTATCTATCGTTATGGTATTGACCGACCCGTTTGATTGGTGAAAGTAAACTGTAACCCAAATCGACCCATTCATTAGAGAATGGGTCGAATCGTCTCATCTAATTCATGGAATTCAAAGGTAGAAACATTGGCATTGTTTAATAGTTTATAATCTAAAACAAATAACGACCATTTACGAAATCAGTGTGATAGCGGGGAAGAAGCATCGAGTATGTTTAGAGGGCTTTCCGAACCTGTCTGCTAAAAATTTGCTGAAAATCCAACTTCATCTTCTCCAACACCATTCATCATGCACGTTCCTATGAATAGTACAACAAAAAAAACATTACTATTATATGCTTATGTCTGATATCAGAAATTGTTCTTCAACTTTCAAGTGTCACAACTACTAAAAAAACTACACTTGAAGCATCTCAGAAAGCTTCAAACCAACAAAACCAAAAAATCAACAACCGAGTTAACGAACGATTCTCAAAGGATATAACTAACAATTTAACATCCATTTTTAGTTTTTCAAACCCTTGACAGTTTATGAAACACGTTGCACACATTATCATCCCAATACCAAATAACTGAATTTAACATAAATTAAAAATCATATGCTATAAACAATGGTAAATAAATGAAAACAAACCTTGAAAAACTTCCCACACGGCACACTGACTCCCGTGAACACAAATCTGACCAACCTGAAATTAGAATAAAGGGAAGCGATAAAGGATAAAAAGAATGAAACGTAAGAGACCAAATTAAATAAGCAAAATGGAATACCTTTGGTGGCAATGCTGACGGATTTGCGGAACCAAGATTCAAAAGGGCTAGTTGACTACCGAAGAAGAGAAACTCAACAGAAACACCAATTGGTTCCTTGTCCCGTAAGAAAAATCAGTGACAAAAAAGTTAGTCGAATCAATTCAGGAAAGAAATCAATCCCAGTCAACAACGAAGAAAAACAATCAACAACTCATACAAACAACAATAAAATTAGGCGAATCAATTAAAGAAAAAAAAAGCTGAATCAAACAATTACTCAGACCAAAGAATTGAGACAACCAATAATTGTAAAAAATTGCTGGAAACAAAAACGATTAAATTAAAAACCAAAGAAGCCCTAATTTGGGAACCAAATCTTACCTACAATGGCAGAATGAGAAAAAAAAAGGGAAGAAAAACTATATGGACCTCATCCAACAAACCTGCCAAAACCCACCAAATTTAACATACAATAAAAGGTTAAGATATTGATTAAGGTAAAATAACTTACATGCAACATAGATCTAATCTCGAATCCACCGTCTGGTTTGACTCCGAATGAAGAGGCGTCTTTTGGTTTGTGTGTGTGATATGATCCGTATGACCTGTTCAAGGCCATGACTGAATACAGTTATTAATTTATGCATGCATGTTGGGAAATAATGACTTAACTTCCATGTTTCTATTTTTAAGCATAGTGGGTAGTTTTCTTTCAAGTTCTTATTTATATGTAATTGTTTCACTGTTTTTTTGGATATGAATGAAATGAAAAGTCTTTAGATTCTCTCTAGTGTTCTTGGAGTCTTGCCCGCTCAAGGGCCTTATCCTTCCGCTTCTTATATCTACTTCTTGGAGATTGACTGCCTCAAGTAGTCCCTCTCGTAACAATGGTGCTTTCATTGGCTTACTCACCACCTCCAACACCATATCCACCGTCTTCTGGCGAATCTACGGACACCACACCCGCTTCACCTCATCTTCTCCACTTTTCTGGTGAATATCCATTCCAATGGATCTCGCAAGCCGAACGGTTCTTTGAATTTCACGGAATCTATGATGACGACCGATTTCCGTATGTCATTGAAGTATTGGCTGATGAACCTTTTTCATGGTTCAATTCATGGTTTCGAGGACCCGGACGCCTCACCTGGAAGTCTTTCACCACCGCTGTGCTTCATCGTTTCCATCCCACCACCACATCCAATAATGGAATCGCCACACCAGCACCAAAACAACCCTCACAACCTTGTCCATTGACATCACAAACCAAACCCAAACCAGCCCCCCAACCGACGCGCCCATCTATCATTTATGGCAACCAGATCATCACCCGCAACACCCATATATCGATGACCAACATGGACCCAAAGGCTGTCGGAAGACGTGACTGGCGACCACCACCGTACCGCCTTGTGGAGAATAATCCAAACGCCACCGGAAGACGTGAGTGGCGACCTCCATGGGTCTGTTTGCATTCCGTCCTTGAGGACAAGGACGTTTTTCAGGACGGAGGTATTGATATGATCCGTATGACCTGTTCAAGGCCATGACTGAATACAGTTATTAATTTATGCATGCATGTTGGGAAATAATGACTTAACTTCCATGTTTCTATTTTTAAGCATAGTGGGTAGTTTTCTTTCAAGTTCTTATTTATATGTAATTGTTTCACTGTTTTTTGGATATGAATGAAATGAAAAGTCTTTAGATTCTCTCTAGTGTTCTTGGAGTCTTGCCCGCTCAAGGGCCTTATCCTTCCGCTTCTTATATCTACTTCTTGGAGATTGACTGCCTCAAGTAGTCCCTCTCGTAACAATGATTGATATGATACACATGTTAAGACCATGTCCTAAAAGCAGTTAACTGCTAAACCACTATCTCCAACATGGAATACGTTAAACTTTCATTTAGTCATTTTCATGCAGTTACTTTCACATTCCCATGTTTCCCTTATTGTTCCTAGTAAATAGGATAGTATCTAGGACGTTTTCTATTTCCTATAAATATGTAATTTGTATGCTCCAAAAGCAGAGAAGAAAATGAATGAAGTAAAGTTAGTAGTTTTAATAGTAGTGTTATTATTCTCTTCTTAATCTTTTTCTTGGAGATTGACTGCCTCAAGTAGTCCGTATCAAATGGTGCTTTCATCGACTTACTCAATGCCTCCAAAACAATACCCACCTTCTGTATTGGCATCCTTGGCTGCCATAGCCGAAAACCTTTCAATACTTGCCGATACCATGGCCAGAAACAATGAAAAGATAGCGGTATCACAATCTAAACTCAACGTTGCCATTGAAAACCTTATTGCAACTCAGAATGCACGCCTCTCCACTATCATGACCAATACCTCTACACCCGACAACACCATGGCTAAATATTTCCCCAACTCCACTTCATATGTCATGCCTCTAATGCATAAACCGCCAACCCTTGAAGAAGCTTTGCATAACTTAGCCGATACCAAGGCAAAATGTTTCCCTGAGCCCACTTCCTATACCAACACCACACCTATCTATGCTAATACAGCCGTCATCAAGACCGACAACGAGGTAGCTAGCTTAACTCCTCCATTGTTGCCGCTAATAGCCCAAAATGATACAGCCACCCTCCATTTAACAACCCTTCATCAAACTTCTGACTTTTCCACACCTATCCAGGAGACTTTGTTCATCGCATCCGCTTCATTTATAACCAAGATCCAAACTGAAGTGGCAACACAAACTCGAGTTCTCCCTCCTCTTCTTATCAATGGAATGTTAGCCATCTTTCGTCGCGTGAAAACATTTTTTGTCCGTCCCCAATGGTATCCACCAAAGCTTGTTTTTTCCGAAACCAAACCGAAACCACCTTGGAAACCTCTTGTCACGAGGTGCACAACCATGAGTCTTGAGGACAAGACTCGTTTTCAGGCGCGGGGTATTGATATGATACACATGTTAAGACCATGTCCTAAAAGCAGTTAACTGCTAAACCACTATCTCCAACATGGAATACGTTAAACTTTCATTTAGTCATTTTCATGCAGTTACTTTCACATTCCCATGTTTCCCTTATTGTTCCTAGTAAATAGGATAGTATCTAGGACGTTTTCTATTTCCTATAAATATGTAATTTGTATGCTCCAAAAGCAGAGAAGAAAATGAATGAAGTAAAGTTAGTAGTTTTAATAGTAGTGTTATTATTCTCTTCTTAATCTTTTTCTTGGAGATTGACTGCCTCAAGTAGTCCGTATCAGTGTGTTTTTTTTGCTGGGACGGTGGGAATGGAGCAGCATATGTTGTGTATGGTATTTGTTGTGATAGGAGAATCAAGTCACGTAGCTGTTTTTTAAGCCACATACACGTAAAGGACACGTGGGATAATTTTTTTCCCGCCAAAATAAAACGATATTATTAAAATAATCAAATAGTCTTCGTAAAACAGTTATACTCCCTCCGTCCCAAAATTATTGTCACCAGACAAGATTCACACAGTTTAAGAAAATTACATTTATTACAGCTTTCTCTCTCTTACTTTTTATCATAATGACAGTTTTACCCTTAGTGAATTAATTAATTCTTCTTTAAAAATTGTAATAATAATTTTAAGCAAGGATAATATAGTAAATTTATCAAAATTTTCTATCTATTTTTAGTATTAGACAATAATTTTGGGACAACCCAAAATAGAAAGATGGATAATAATTTTGGGACGGAGGGAGTAGTATATAATATATAATATATTTAATTCTAGTAGTGTGTGGACAAATAAGGCCAGTCTGGACATAGTCAAGATCTAATGTTGTAAGAGATATTAGTGCTATCTTGAAGATAAAGACTAAAGACGTGTGGGATATGCATAAATGATATTGTGTATATCTTTTAAGAGTTTAAACTTATTCATTCATATCTTTATCTTGAAAAGGACTCTATAAAAGGAGATCCTAGGTTTAGCTTTAGATATCTCTCTGCTCTGTAATCTCACTTCAAGGTTGTAACCCAGATACTTTGCATTAAGAGTATTCATATTATTAACAATATTGAAGTGTTTGGTTTATATTCTCTGTTTGTTTCATATAAAACACATAATCTTCATAATATCAAAGAGTAGATTCCGTATACTCTTTGGTATCATTCAAAGTTTCTACTAAGGATATATATGATTTATTTTGAGTAGTCTAAATCTACAAGCGAGGCTAACAAGATCACAAGGGATCAACATGTGGTATCAGAGCTAGTTGAGAAGCTTTTATCTTGAAGGTTATTCAAGAACTCTTTTTAACTAAAGAGATTGTAGAAACGGTAGAGGGGGGGGGGGGGGTGAATACGTTTCTAGTGAAGTTTACTTTTTTTTTGTTAAAACCCACTGACCGCGGTTCAATAAACATAGCCGCGGTTCATTATCCATAATGATCCGCGGATTTAATTAACGAACCGCCAACAGTGGATGAAAAATATTGTTGCCTTTTAAACCTTAACAATATTTTGTATCAAATTTCCAATTAAGCTTGACTTAATATGAGATGTGTTTGTTGTAGATAATAAAAATTAAGAACAAGTAAAGAAACAAACAAACACATCAAATCAAGAGTACATCAAACAATAGTGATGAGACTCTAATTATACATAGTCTCATCGTCCAAATCGGACTTAAAACGCTTAAAATATCATCAAAATACCCAAATATATGCTTGTGTTTGTTCATTGTGTATTTTAGGTACGGATATCGTGAAATCAACAAAAGATCACAAGAATGAAGCAAAAACGAACACGGAAAACGAAGCCGCACAATGAACTGGACCCGAACAATGATTTTCCATTCAAGTCCTTGAAGTTAGAAGAATTGGCAAGTTTGGTCCCTCAACTTTTGAAAATTGACACTTTATACCCCTTAATTATCATAAAGAATTTTGGGGTCCCTAGAGTTTGATGAATTGTCAAGAGAAGCCCTCTAAGTTTGAAGACATCACACCATTAGTCCTTATATCCCAAAGTTAATCAAAAGGACTAATGGTGAAAGACAAAAGTACTAACAGTGCTATAACTTTTGTTATGGGGAGGACTATATTTGCAATACCTAACTTTGAGCCCAAATTAATCACCAGCCCACTCCACATCCCATCCTACATCACCCCACTACCACTATTTAATATTAGTTCATTTTTTATTATTAATATTAAACTAACCCTATTTTTCCCTCTGAACACACCCTGTTCACATTAATCTCCAGCTATGAACAACATAAACCCTAAAATCTAAATCCCTTAATCCCAAAAATCAAAACTCAATCTTTTCCAGAACCTTAATTAACACAACCCATAACCCATTCCCACTCCAAAAAAAACGTCCCCTTCACTCATGTGACCACCTATGTCCTCCCCTGACCCACTTTTGGACTCCAAGACAAATTGACAGCAGAGTATCAACGACTCAGAAGGTTTTCGTGTTTCCTAAGGGTTTTTCAAGGGTTGTGATCATACAACAATAGCTGGAATCTACTCAGCAATCACATGGCTTGTTTGACCAAAGATTCAAGTTCAAGACATAAGGGCAAATTCGGGATTAGAGATGCTAGGTTTTTCTTATTGTTATGTAGTCTAGATCCTTCTTCTTTCTTGTATAAATACCAAGTCTCCTGTGACTATGGTTCCTTGTTCTACCTTATGTACTTTTCTTTTATCAATGAATATTTACAGTATTTTTAAATAAATTTGCATAAGCTGTGTTCCCTTTTATTTATGTTCTTAGTGTGATCCTTTTTATGATTTCTGCAAATATAGTTTAGGTTGATTCAAAAGTTTCCTTTAACAAAATATTTTCAAAACTTTTGTTTTTGTCAAATATTTTGGAACCACTGTTTGTGTATTGTTTACAAGCACAAGGATTGACAACTCTTATGCTTGTAAGATACATAGAGGGTGTTAGACTTTCTGTTGGTGACTCTAAAACGTTTTGGATTAGAGTGGTGATTTTTCAAAGATTTTCTTTAAAATCTGGTTTCATTTTGTTGGTTCTAAGAGCATACGGTGTGGTAGCTGATGGGCTGGCTGGCCACGACGGCGCGAGGCCACGGCGGCGCCAACCACACCGTAGCTCGCGTCGTCGAGTTTGGGCTGGTTATTACCAGCCGACGCCATGGCGACGGCGCGACCCCACGGCGGCGCCAACCACACCGTGGCTCGCGTCGTCGGGTTTTTTTAATTTTTTTTTTTAATTTTTTTTTTGAAAATTTGAAAATGTTACCGTTGGGGGTAACGGATTTTTTTGAACCATTTTTGACCGTTGGAAGGGGAAAAAACCCCCCTTTTTAAACCATAGCCGATCAAGATCCGGATCTTTTCAATGGCGATGAGATCCCTCGTCCATCAGGTGCTCCAAGAAAGGCCAAGGTTCAACGCTCGACAAGCTCATCCGCCACTTCCGGGTCTCAAAAAGAACAATTGGTGGATATGCTACAACAACAAATGTTATCCGATCGTGAAACTAAAAAGGAACGATTGGACCGAGAGGTGGCGGCTAGACTAGAAGTGGTTGCACTTCAAAAAAGGAACGAGGATTTGCAAATCCTTCGATACGACACTACCGGATTAAGTCCACAAGACGTGGCGAGGATCGAGAAGCTCAAAGACGAGGCGCGTGCAAAATATTTTAATTTTTAAGTTTATTTTCGTATTCGTGTTTTTTTTATTTGGTAATTTTTTTTTAATTTCGTGTTGTTTTTTTTTCTATTAGTAATTGTATTTTTTTTTATTAATGAAAAATTAAGTTTATGTTAATTAATTGTTGAAAAAAAAATAAAAAATGTTGGGTGACGACGACACGAGAATTCTCGTGTTAACCAGGGAGGGGGGTTGCGCCATCGTGGGGAGTTTTGGTGTCGTGGGAGTAAAAAGTGATGTGGCATCACTTTTTGCCCACGACGGCTCAACCATACCGCGTGCTCTAACAGCTTCATAAGCCCAAGAGCTAAAGCTAGCTGACAACAAGCTTGACCCTTTTAAGCTTTTGAAGTTATCACATTTCCTCGTTATCTCTTTGTTGTTCTTAGCAGGTACACACAAAGTCAGATTAGTGGTGATATTTTTTTTTTGGTGTTTGAAGATATTTAGTTCTTCCTTCTCTACATCAGTAAGCTCAACACTTCCGCCCTTATATCAGAATCTTAAAGGCCCAAGTTTGGTGCGTGACTGGAATGAACAAGTCTAGTTGTGGTAACCACTTGATTTCTTTTAGTTTTTTGTAATTTTTGTAGATTTATGCGTAGTTGCTAATGAGGGTGTAATACACTGATTTTCATTGGGGTTCAGATTTAATCTCTCGGAATCTTCTCGAATTGATCACGGTTCAAAGTGGAATAGTTGTTCTTGGTTACTAAAAAGGGGTTGGTTTGTTTGGTTATCTAATTTTTTTAAACTAAATGCAAGTAATTAAAATTGTCGTTGAGTAAAATCGAAATCTTAAAATTAAACTACAAATAAAAGCTTGCAACCTTGGAAACTAAAATGTAAGTGATTAAAAATTAGGAAAGATGTTTAAAATATACTAAGACAAAAGGCGGGAAAGAGTAAATTTGAAAACTTAATAAAACAAAGACTAAAATAAATGTGCACTGCAATCACACTCCATCGTAACCTTCCATCGCAACTTACCATCGCAATGCTCCATCGTATCCTGATTGCAATGTGGATCATACCAACCAATCGCACTCAATGCGATTACAACAAAAGGGATCCGATCGTACTCACTAGTACGATGGGAGGGTCGATCGTACTACCAGATCGCAACCACGATCGCAACTAGTGATCGTGGTATTTGATCGTGGTTCCGGATCGTAACAAACCGATCGCAATCAATGCGATCAAAGCAGGGAAGAGAGACCCGATCGCACCCCAGATCGCAATAAGTGATCGTGGGCGTGGATCGTACCAGGGAAAGAACAACCGATCGCACTCTAAGCGATCGTAGCCAGATGATCGTACCAAGTAAACCCTCCGAAGATGATAAAGGCGTCCAAAAGGGAAATAAGCTCAAGCAAATAAGCAGTAACCAATAAGCATTTTCAATCTTTTAAAAGAGTAAATAAGCACAAATTCCAAAACCTTTAAAATCTGAAACAATCGAACTTCAATAAAACGGATTTAAGAACTATAAATCTTTTAGGAAAACTTAAAAGGTAAATAAGCCAAAATAAATGAATAAGCCAATAAGCATCGAGAGCTTATAGGCTTGAACGTCTTAAAGCTTATGTGGGAACGAAAGAAATTAACTTTCTTAACACACAACCTCAAATTCAATCACGAATCATGAAGGATTCGGATCAAGATTAAGGGTTCGGATCAAAAAATTAAGCAAGATTAAGAAACGTAGAAGGAGATTTAAAAACACAAAGCTTAAACTTTAACTTGGTTAAAGGAAATTCAAATACACAAAGTTTAAACTTGCAAAACTAAAAGAAAGAAAAGATGAAAAATTTAGTGAGAGAAAGTTGGGAACTTTCTCTCTCTAAAAAAAACTACACAATGAAAAATGAAACTAGACTAAAAACTAACTCCCAAAATTTGTGAGGGGAAGGCCTATTTATAGGTGTTGTTTGTGGGCTTGTAAATGGGCTTGTACATGGGCGTTTCTTCTTCTTT
Organism: Glebionis coronaria; assembly: GCA_025667525.1. Classification (NCBI taxonomy): domain Eukaryota; kingdom Viridiplantae; phylum Streptophyta; class Magnoliopsida; order Asterales; family Asteraceae; genus Glebionis; species Glebionis coronaria. The sequence continues at coordinate 67,096,399 of CM046882.1, read as the reverse complement.
CTTCTTTAGTCTTTACGTTTCTTTAAATAAACGTTTCCGAATTTGGATTTTGAGAAGTGTCGGTGAATAATTCAAACTCGTCTTATAATCTTTTGTTTAATAGACTCGAGTTCTTCAACATATATGAATCTTCCATCTTTGGCCCTTTTCTTCGATAAATCTTCAAATAGTCCCAATGAATTCAAATCTTTTGCATCTCTTGGACAATAGACTTCGTCTTGAGTCTTTTTTCTTCGATAAAACCCGTGCAATCCCATGTTTTCTTCAATATTTATCCGGTTAGCTCTGAAAACACAATAAGCACACAAACCACGCATAATTCCAAACAAATGATATTAAATACGCGTTTTGGTCTCGTTTTAGCAAGAAATAAGTAGTAAAAGGATGGGTGTTTTCACACCTATAAAATCCCCTACACTTAACCATTGCCATGCCCTCATGCAATGCTTAGTGACAAAGCAAATTTACACTTTTCTCATAATCAATCAACCTTGGCCTTATTAACAATAACCACTACTATTAAAACAAAAATTTTAACTACTATGAAGAAATAAAACTTTAAGGGAAATAAAAGGGATAGAAAACAATTTTCACTTGAAAATAGCTACATGGAAATAACTTGCAAAGAGATCTAAGACTTACGTTAGGGCTTTGGTGCTGCGAAGATTTATCACCCTCAAGTTTCACGTTCCCCAAGCTAAGCTTAAAAACGAGATCATTGTTATTATAAGTTAGCAAATCAAACACTTACACACATGGCTTAATTATATGCTTAAACTCCCTTATTCCTAGGCGTATCTCTTATATTTTATTTTTGTCTTAGAATGATCATGAAGATGCATTTTTGGACTTATTGCGATAGTTTATTTAGGCTGAAAGCAAAGTAGGACGATTTGATCAATAGTTAGCTAAAGGACAAAATCTCTTAAAACTACTTCTCGGGATATCAAAAAGTTCATATCTTGGCATAACTCGCTTCACGATTTGAGACCTTTCTCGGGCCGATATTTGGCATGTACTTCATACTTCATATCTTGAGAGACGTTCTTGAGATAATGGTCTTCTCTTCGTTAATAGAGTTTCTTCACTTGGAGACTTTTGAGGGGTACTCTAACTTTGTTGACCACGACTTCATGATTATTTCTTCAATCTCTAATTGGGATTTTGAGATACAACGATCCGCCTCCTTTTCAGACTAGGATCTATTTATCCTCATACCTTGTTAGGGTCTTTTCGGATAGACTTCTCCATGATCTTTATGGGAGTTGATTGCTTTTCGTCGTGAGTCTTGATCCTTCATATTGATTTTGGGAATAATGCTTTTCACATCACCTTGGATCTTTAGCAATAATATTGAATCCTCATGCCTTGTTAGGGCCTTTTCAGACTCGCCAATCTTCGCGCCCCGCTTCATAAGTTATGCCTTGGCTATGAACTCTTATCATTACCGAGCAACTTTTGAACGATCTTGGGCTAGAAGCTAAGTAACCTTTCAAATCGTACGACCTTACTTATTGCAGATAATTTATTAGCAAGTGATGGGAGAATAGGCAAATATTTACACCAAGTGAGCTTGTGCAAGAATACCGACTTATAATTGACTCTATCATTTCTCGTTCTCCACAACTTAAAATATCAAGTAGTGAGACTCGTGAATGCTTAGCCTTATAAACCAATTAAGGTCTACATGGTTAAGGATACTAGCTAGAATAAACTTGGATAAGTCTATTCGGGTTGAGTCAAAATAATCGCAACGGGCCTAATATGTCAAAGACTTCAAAACTAGCTACACCACTTTATTAATATTTTTTGACTTTATTGCGGGATATATACATATGAAAGCAACGATAAAAATTTAGAAGTTACGACTAAATGGCCAAAGTTAATTAAAAATTTGAAAAATGCTTGAAAAAGATGATTTTCCGGTTAAATGAAGGCATTTTCATGGAAAAGTCCACTTAAAACTTCGATAGAAGTCCCCCCTACACTTAAGATAAGCATTGTCCTCAATGTTTAAGCATGTGGGAAAAATCTCCCCTACACTTATGACATTGTGCACGTTGGTTAAATCAAGTTAAGGAAGAGACGACTAAAGTGATCAATTTCAAATGTGAGTATGAAGAGAATTGAATCATGATAGTTGAGAGATAGAACCGGATTTGCGGATAACACAGGAGCACGGTGCTTCAAAGATACCAAAAGTGCATTCATCCCTGTAATCACATCACCACATAAACACAAACAACCTATAGAGGCCCCCCCTACACTTAGGAGGTTAAAACGGAAAAGGATAGATACTCGGGCTGCCTCCCGAGGAGCGCTTGTTTTTGATAACCGAGTCACGAGCCTGACTCGACCCAAAATTAGTTCATGGGAAACGTTGTGAGGGATGGAATCATCTCATGAGAGATGTCCTCACCAAAGTACAACTTCACTCGTTGGCCATTCACCTTAAAATTAGGTCCATTAGGTTGAGCGAGCTCGAGAGTACCATATGGAAAAATTTGGGCAATGGTGAATGGGCCGGACCAACGAGATTTCAGCTTGCCCGAAAAGATTTTCAACCGAGAGTTAAAGAGTAAAACTTTGTCTCCAACTTGGAAATCTCGGTTTTTAATCTTAGATTCGTGAATGAGCTTAGTCCTTTCCTTATAGATCAAAGAATTTTCATAAGCCTCATTCTGGAGTTCATTCAGCTCATTGAGTTGGATCTTGCGTAGGTCACCGGCTTTGTTGATATCGAAATTAGCCCACTTCAAGGCCCAGTAAGCCTTGTGCTCCAACTCAATGGGGAGGTGGCATGCTTTCCCGTACACGAGACGATATGGTGTACAACCAATCGGAGTCTTGTATGCGGTACGAAAAGCCCACAGAGCATCATCAAGTTTATCGGCCCATGAGGCACGATGCTCTCCCACGGTTCTTTCAAGAATTCGCTTTAGTCCTCGGTTAGAGATTTCAGTCTGGCCATTAGTTTGTGGGTGGTAGGCGGTGGTAAGACGATGATTTACACCATACTTAGCCATGACTCTTGCGAATTGATCATTGCAAAAATGAGTCCCGCGATCACTAATAATGGCACGAGGCACACCGAATCTAGCGAACAGCGATTTCAAAAAGTTACAAACCACCCTTGCGTCATTAGTGGGTAAAGCTTTGGCTTCAACCCACTTTGAAACGTAGTCAACGTCTACAAGGATGTATTTGTTTCCTTTAGATGAAGGGAATGGCCCCATAAAGTCGATACCCCAAACATCAAAGATTTCACATTCTTGTATGAAATTTTGAGGCATCTCATCTTTATGTGTGATCTTGCCTTGTTTTTGGCAAGCATCACAATGTTTAACCATCTCGTGAGCATCACGATAAATGGTGGGCCAATAAAATCTCGAGTCAGAAACTTTTTTGGCGGTGTAGTTGGGACCAAAGTGACCACCGGTGGGTCCTTTGTGGCAAGCTTCGAGAATGTCTAAAGCGGCCGGTCCATCAACACATCGGCGAATAATCAAATCAGCACATTGTTTGAATAGATACGGGTCATCCCAAAAGTAAGTCTTAATGTCTTTGAAGAACTTTTTCTTTTGTTGGGATGTTAACCCGTCGATGAGAATTCCACCCGCCAAGTAGTTTGCAATGTCCGCAAACCACGGGGCTTCATCATTACTCGAGTTGATAGACATTAAGGTCTCCAGGGGAAAAGAGTCATTGATCTCTTTGTTCGGATGATCCCTTTGATAAGGATCATCAAGTCTGCTAAGATGATCCGCGGCTAGATTTTTAGCTCCCTTCTTATCACGAATTTCGATTTTAAATTCTTGAAGTAGCAAAACCCAGCAAAGAAGTCTTGGTTTGGAATCTTGTTTAGTTAACAAGTACTTCAACGCGGAATGATCGGTATACACGATGGTGGTAGAAAGGACAAGATAGGGGCAAAACTTTTCAAAAGCATAGACAACAGCTAAAAGCTCTTTTTCGGTTGTCGTGTAATGCAATTGAGCCCCTGTCATTGTCTTGCTAGCGTAATGGATCGGTTGGAAGTGTTTGTTCACTCTTTGGCCCAAAACCGCTCCAATAGCAAAGTCGCTAGCATCGCACATCAACTCAAAGGGAAGCTTCCAATTAGGGGTAACCAAGACCGGTGCCTTAGTAAGCTTATCCTTAAGAAGGTTGAAGGCTTCAATACACTCGTTGGAAAAGATAAAAGGAGTATCTTTTTCCAAGAGGTGGGTCATCGGGCGAGCGATCTTAGAAAAATCTTTGATGAAGCGACGGTAGAAGCCCGCATGACCCAAGAAACTTCTCACACCCTTCACGGTTGAAGGTGGAGGCAATTTAGCAATAACATCGACTTTAGCACGGTCCACTTCAAGACCGGCTTTGGAAATTTTGTGTCCTAGCACGATGCCCTCTTTTACCATGAAATGTCATTTTTCCCAATTAAGAACAAGGCGAGTGTCTTCACACCGCTTAAGCATACGTTCTAAACTGGCAAGGCAAGCAGAGAAAGAATCGCCATAAACCGAGAAATCATCCATGAATACTTCCATAGTTTCTTCAACCATGTCATGGAAGATAGCCATCATACACCTTTGGAACGTCCCAGGAGCATTGCATAAACCAAAAGGCATGCGTTTGTAAGCAAATGTTCCGTAGGGACAAGTGAATGTGGTCTTTTCTTGGTCTTTGGGATCGATGGGAATTTGAAAATACCCGGAGAAACCGTCTAAGAAGCAGTAATAGTCATTACCCGCTAGACGCTCGAGCATTTGATCCATGAAAGGAAGAGGAAAGTGATCTTTTCTCGTGGCATCATTGAGCTTGCGATAGTCGATACAAACTCTCCACCCAGTAACGAGACGAGTGGGAATCAACTCGTTGTGTTCATTGGGAACAACGGTTATTCCGCCCTTCTTGGGCACACAATGGACGGGACTGACCCATGACGAATCCGAAATAGGGTAAATCAAGCCGACATCTAGAAGTTTGATAACCTCTTGTTTGATGACGTCATGAATGCGAGGATTTACCCTTCTTTGTCTCTGGATTGCGGGTTTAAAGTCATCTTCCATGAGAATCTTGTGAGTACAAAAGTTTGGATCAATTCCGCGGATATCGGAAATTTTCCAAGCAATTGTCTTCTTATGATCTTTAAGCACGGCGATGAGACGAGATTTCTCTTCTTCTTTCAAGTCCTTAGCAATGATGACGGGCGACTTCTTCTTATCTTCAAGGAACCCGTACTCGAGATGGGGCGGCAACTCCTTAAGTTCTAAATCCGGAGGATTTTCGATGGGAGGCGGATTCAAAGTCGGTTCATCGATAGCAATAGCCTTGGGAGATGGTGGAGAAATATGGTCCTCTTTGAGAAGGTTCTCAATGAGACGAATGTATTCATCCCAATCGGTGGGAGAATCGTCATGTTCTAAGTTCACATCTCCCATGGTAGCTTCCAAATCTTTCCAAAGGAAATCACTTTCTCTAAATAGAGATAGTGATGAATCAATAGAGGAAACGGTCTCAACATTGGGAAGAGAGATAGGAATACTTTTACAAGCATCTTTGAAGTGTTCTTCACAAGCCTCATCAAGAACGTCAATATAATTAACACTCGCGTATGAATAAGGCTGTTTAGAAAGCTTTCCCATGTTGAAGACGATTTTATCATCACCCACTCTCATGATAAGCTCACCCGCTTCAACATCGATGAGAGTGCGGCCGGTCCTCAGGAATGGACGACCAACGATCAATGGCACACGAGGGTCCATGTCGTAGTCAACGACAACGAAATCGGCAGGAAAAGTAAATTTGTCGACTCCTAAAAAAACGTCTTCGGCTATCCCCACTGGATAAGCAACCGTACGGTTAGCTAATTCCAAAGTCATTTTGGTGGGGACTAGCTCAGGGAGAGATAATTGCTTTCAGACACTTAAAGGCATTAAATTAATACTGGAACCTAGATCGGCTAGGGCCATGCACTTCTCTACTCCTGGGAAGTTGCAAGGGATTAAGAAGCGACCCGGATCACCAAGCCTGGTTGGCAATTTCCTTAAGAGCACTACAGAGCAATTCTCATTAAGTTGGGTGTTAGCAATATCAAGAAGCTTCTCCTTGTCACTAAGAAGATCTTTGAACATTTTTGCGTATTTAGGCATGTGAGCGAGAGCCTCAGCGAAGGAGATGTTGATATTCAATTGTTTAAACATTTTGAGAAAGTTCGAAACCTGAATATCGTCCTTGGTTTTGAGCTTCTCTTTCCTCAACCTTTAGGGATAAGGTATATCGGAAGAAGAGGAAGTCTTTGGGATCGAAGGATCACTCACATCCTTGGGTGGAGGAGGGGTAGAAGTAAGAGGTGGAGAAATTAGGGAAGTATAAGATTAAGGAAGAGGAGCAGGTGACTCGTTTTCCTTAGTCACAATCACCGGTGGAGGTATAGGAAGCTCGGGTTCCTTGGTACCTTTGCCACTACGAGTGGTGATTGCTTTCATCTCCCCTCTTGGATTCGCAACGGTGTTACTCGGAAGAGTACCCGAAGAAGAGGGTTGATTACCTTGGAAGAAACTAGCCATCATGTTCCTTAAGTCATTCGTTTGACTTGCCAAAGTGTTTCTCATATCAGCTCGAAGATCGTTCCCTTGTTTCACCATGTCTGCTTTCAAGTTGAGCACTTCCCGCATGAGATTGTCTACGATCACATCATTAGTCCTCATGTAGGTTCCAATATCTTGGGGTAATACGGTGGGTTGGTTGGGAGGAGCATTGTAGGCGGGTGGTTGATAAGCAGGTTGTTGGTAAACTTGGTTGTTTCTTTGAGGTGGATATGGTTGTTTGTGAGGTGGTTGGTATGGTGCACGAGGTTGTTGTTGAGGAGGGCGATTGAGGTTTTGTTGTTGGTTTGGGTTGTTAGGAGGAAAACTGGGCGGGGAAAGAAAGTTGTTTGAGCGGTAGCTAAGCAAGTTGCGGTCACCTTGAGGACGAGCTTGATAAGCGGCCGGAGGATAGGTACCGTATGCTGCATTAACATTCTCAGAAGGGTAGTCTTGGGTGGAAGTACAAGTGGTGTAAGAGTGAGGACCCCCGCATATTTCACATGGTTGGCTAACAACATTGACTTGAGCGTCTTGAGCGTTTTTAGCGTTTATGCTGTTTGTATTATTAGCGGTGTGGGTAACAAGCGATTCAAGAAGCGTAGTAATTTTGTCAAGTCGCTTGTCGTTGTCACTAGTACTAGCACTAGCGGCATTGGTCCGCACACTCTTGGTTTGCACACGAGACTTATTTTTAATAATATCCCAAGCGGCATTAGAAGTCTTAACCAAAATATTATCCCCCCGAGGCACTATTTAGTGAATCTTGGTCATTCATGCTTAAACCATTATAAAAGGTATTAATTTGGTGCACTTTGGTAAAACCATGTTGTGGGCACTTTCTTAAAAGATCTTTAAAACGGTCCCAAGATTCACTAAAAGACTCATCGTACTTTTGTTCAAAATTAATGATTTCATTCCGCAAAGCGGTAGTACGTGAGGGTGGGAAAAAGTAGTTAATAAATTTGGTCTCCAAATCCGTCCACGTCAGAACACTTTGTGGCGGTTCCTTTGCAAGCCAATGCCGGGCTTGTCCCTCTAAGGAGAAAGGAAAAAGTTGTAAACGGATTACCTCTTGTGGAACACCATTGAATTTGACCGTATTCGTGAGTTGCAAGAACCTCTTGATGTGGTCATGTGGATCATCAATGGTACGCCCCAAGAATGGTTGAGCAGAGACCATCTGAATAAAGCCGGATTTGAGCTCAAAGTTATTGGCTACAATCGCGGGTATGACAATTGGATCATTGTTGCCGTCTACATGTGCTTGCAAAAGTTCAATCATCGGGCGATTGTCTGGTAGAGGTTCATTGTTGTTATTATTGTTGTTTAGAGGTGGATTGTTATTGTTGTTGTTTTGAGGTGGATTGTTATTGTTGTTGTGTACACCGGCCATGTCTAAGTCTTCGAGAGGCTCGGGCTCTTGATAAGACGTTGATCGTATACGCATGCACCTGCAAAAGAACTAACAAAGCAAACAAGAAATATTTTTGGTTTTTATTTTTGAGAATTTTATATTTTTAGGGTTTTTTGAAAATTTTTATGAAAAAGAAACGTTCACGGCGAACGGATCCCAAAATCCAAGTTCTCACAAAAAACTGTTAATCTTAACGAGAAGAGCCGGCAGCGGTGCCATTTAATACACTGATTTTCATTGGGGTTCAGATTTAATCTCTCGGAATCTTCTCGAATTGATCACGGTTCAAAGTGAAATAGTTGTTCTTGGTTACTAAAAAGGGGTTGGTTTGTTTGGTTATCTAATTTTTTTAAACTAAATGCAAGTAATTAAAATTGTCGTTGAGTAAAATCGAAATCTTAAAATTAAACTACAAATAAAAGCTTGCAACCTTGGAAACTAAAATGTAAGTGATTAAAAATTAGAAAAGATGTTTAAAATATACTAAGACAAAAGGCGGGAAAGAGTAAATTTGAAAACTTAATAAAATAAAGACTAAAATAAATGTGCACTGCAATCACACTCCATCGTAACCTTCCATCGCAACTTACCATCGTAATGCTCCATCGTATCCTGATCGCAATGTGGATCGTACCAACCAATCACACTCAATGCGATTACAACAAAAAGGATCCGATCGTACTCACTAGTACGATGGGAGGGTCGATCGTACTACCAGATCGCAACCACGATCGCAACTAGTGATCGTGGTCTTTGATCGTGGTTCCAGATCGTAACAAACCGATCGCAATCAATGCGATCAAAGCAGGGAAGAGAGACCCGATCGCACCCCAGATCGCAATAAGTGATCGTGGGCGTGGATCGTACCAGGGAAAGAACAACCGATCGCACTCTAAGAGATCGTAGCCAGATGATCGTACCAAGTAAACCCTCCTAAGATGATAAAGGCGTCCAAAAGGGAAATAAGCTCAAGCAAATAAGCAGTAACCAATAAGCATTTTCAAACTTTTAAAAGAGTAAATAAGCACAAATTCCAAAACCTTTAAAATCTGAAACAATCGAACTTCAATAAAACGGATTTAAGAACTATAAATCTTTTAGGAAAACTTAAAAGGTAAATAAGCCAAAATAAACGAATAAGCCAATAAGCATCGAGAGCTTATAGGCTTGAACATCTTAAAGCTTATGTGGGAACGAAAGAAATGAACTTTCTTAACACACAACCTCAAATTCAATCACGAATCATGAAGGATTCGGATCAAGATTAAGGGTTCGGATCAAAAAATTAAGCAAGATTAAGAAACGTAGAAGGAGATTTAAAAACACAAAGCTTAAACTTTAACTTGATTAAAGGAAATTCAAATACACAAAGTTTAAACTTTCAAAACTAAAAGAAAGAAAAGATGAAAAATTTAGTGAGAGAAAGTTGGGAACTTTCTCTCTCTAAAAAAACTACACAATGAAAAATGAAACTAGACTAAAACTAACTCCCAAAATTTGAGGGGAAGGCCTATTTATAGGTGTTGTTTATGGGCTTGTAAATGGGCTTCTCTTCTTCTTTCTTCTTTAGTCTTTACGTTTCTTTAAATAAACGTTTCCGACTTTGGATTTTGAGAAGTGTCGGTGAATAATCAAACTCGTCTTATAATCTTTTGTTTAATAGACTTGAGTTCTTCGACATATATGAATCTTCCATCTTTGGCCCTTTTCTTCGATAAATCTTCAAATAGGCCCAATGACTTCAAATCTTTTGCATCTCTTGGACAATAGACTTCGTCTTGAGTCTTTTTTCTTCGATAAAACCCGTGCAATCCCATGTTTTCTTCAATATTTATCCGGTTAGCTCTGAAAACACAACAAGCACACAAACCACGCATAATTCCAAACAAATGATATTAAGTACGCGTTTTGGTCTCGTTTTAGCAAGAAATAAGTAGTAAAAGGATGGGTGTTTTCACACCTATCAGGGTGTTCTTTATGTTAGATTTGAGTTTTCTGAGACTTGTATGCTAGGTTAGGATTTGATAAGCTTTAAGTTGATTTGTGGGTAGTTTGTTTGAAAAATCTTATTTTTATAGTTTAAGAGTGTGTATGGATCTGTGGTTAAGTCGTGTTAGGAGTGATACCTAGTGCCCACCACAGGCTTAGACACTATTGGTTAGGTTTGATTAGTTAATTTTCAGCTTTGGTTAAGTTGTTGTAGGTGTTAGTCTTAGTTTGTATGTTTAATCTAAAATCTGCCAAAAAAAATCAGTAGGGTCTTAGGTCTTTAATTTTTGTGTTTAAGTTTCTGAATATTGGTAATTTGTTAGTGATTAAGTTATTTCTAGGGTTGTGAGTTTCTTGTTAGGAGTTAAGTTGGTTTATTTCAAGTTTTGGTGCTACATGACTCACTGTATGGCCTTAAAAATCAGCAACTTTCACTTCTGTCTGAACAGTGAGCTTTAGGCGTGTTTTTTTTATGAGTTTTATGGTTTAAATCAAGACCACAACTAGGGTTCATGATAGTTTAGGGGTACACACTAGTAGTTGAAAGATTGTTTAGCATAATTATAAGTTAGGGTAGGTTTAATCTCATTTTTTTGTCAAGTGAACCAGTAGTCCACTCTTTGATATTTGCATTTCACACCAGCAGGGTTTTTGGCTTTAATTTTTAGTGTTGAGGTTTAAAAATTGGTACTTTGTTAGTTCATAAGGTAGAATAGGATTTAGAAATCTAGTACTTAGGGGTTTGGTGGTTTTTAAACAGCTTTGTGAGCATTTGATAGTCACTGTAAAAATAAGAGTACCACCAGCCCCACTCTTTCTGCCTATTTTTGTCAATTTTTGCTAATTTTGATTGAATTTGTGGCTTAATTGTGTATTTGTTTGTTGTTCTTGTATTTGTGTGACCCCCTACAACCCTACTGGTTGTAGGGGTGCCGTTTGTGCCCAAAAACATCGACAAGCAAGCGAAAACGAGCCCAAAACGAGCCTAAAAACCATATAGTAAGTTTTTTTCTTTGTTGTCCGAGAATGCTGCAATTTTTTTGTTTTTTTGTGTTGTCGGATATGGGAAAACACTGATATTGGACTACACCTTTGTCTGGTAGAATTTTGGACAACACAGAAGTACTCCACCTTGGAGTACTTTGGGGTACTTTCGTTTTTAGCCATTTTTTTAGTTTTTTTTAAACTTATTCATTTTTCCCTTGTTAACTTAGTTAAAAAAAGATTTTTAGAAAAATAAAATTTATTTTTATCATTATTTTATTTATTTTTAGCATTATTTTAATACAAAAGTGTTTTTAGCCATTAAAAATTAGAAAAATACTTTTAAAAATTTAGGAAAAATACTTTTTAGTGTTTAATTAATATAAGTAATATATTTGTTTGATAAAATATTATTTTTGGCTTTTTGTTAATTATATTTAATTTTAGGGCTTTAATTAGCATTTAAAATTGAATATTTAATTAATAAAAAGTTTTAGAATATATTTATTGAAATTTTATTCTTATTTATATTATTTTAAACTTAGTTTTCATTTTTAATTTATTTTTAGCTTTAATTTTTAATTTCGTCGCGTTTTACGGTTTACGTATACGTTTAATTCTCGTCGTAGTCTAATATAAATTAGTTAAATAGGCTTTGCAAAATTTGCTTTTCACTTTTGTTTTAATTAGACTTTTCTTAACTTAGATTTAAAATTTAGTGATTTTTAGTTGAGTTTAATTATTCGTCGAATTTATGATTTCGCGTTTTTTACGTCGTAGTATAATTTCTAGCGTAAATCGTCTTTATTTTTAAATCTTTCTCTCTCAAAAACGTCACTAATCCAAACATCGTTTTTATTATATTGGCACATAACACATACACCTCCTTCGAGAACGAACCCGCACTTATTCGATTCGTTGGTTTTCCTAAATCGTTGAGTTTAATACTTGTCCATTACACGTTGTTTTCCTAAACACGTATTTTTACCACAATCAAATAGTCTAAACACTAAGCACATACGAACTAAGTCTTAGCTTTTCCGCAACTAAGATGTTTAGACTAAAGGATGCACACTTTACCATAATCTAAACAAGAAGCACACACGTACTAAGCCTTAACTTTTCCACAACTGAGATGTCTAGATTATGAGATGCACACAAAGACACACAACACAAGTATGCAGCTATAAAAGTAAAGACATAAATGTAAAGCAGAATACCGACACGATGATTTATAGTGGTTTGGTCACAAAGCTCCTCATCGGCCTACTCCACTCCTCAAGTATCCAACTCGAGAGTTACTTCACTAATCAACAAGCTCCTTTTAAGGTGGAGAAAACCATACACGTCGCTTACATCATTTTCGGCACTAAGCTAGATGTCGAGTCCTTCTTCGGGTACAACTAAACCCGTTATGTTTTATGGCCCAACATAACAAACCTTGTGTTTTATGGTCTAAACACATAAACCGATAGCTTTCATTCTTTACCAACACTAAGCTACATGTCGAGTCCTAATCTAAGCTAGAACCAATCTTGCACCCATTACAACACTAGTTATGTTTTATGGTCCAACATAACAAATTTTTGGGTTTTACAACTCTTCCCCTCTAAAAGAAAATTTCGTCCTTGAAATTAAAGTCCGTGATTCAGTTACCACATGACAGATCTTCATTAGGCCTACGCATATGATTTCCTGTTTGGTTTCGGTTTCATTTACGAAAGCTCGGAGTTTTGTACGAGTGAAGTTTTAGTTTCTTTCACTAGAGGTTCGAGTCCGTGTTTGGGATTTAGTTTTGACCAAATTTATGCATCATGTTCGTACTCATGTTCGGGTTTGTCTCGATTTATTCTCGTTTCGCATGGATGTAATTTAGAGCCACAATATTAACATTTACAATTTATAATTGTTAGCAATTCATAAGATCGGTGCTTGAACGATATTTCTAAACAAAAACCATTGTTACATTTTGAACTTATATGAATGAAACATGAAACAGATAGCCGACATGTTTAGTAATATTTCACTTAAATCAGTTAGTAATTTGTTTAGATAACAGACACTTAATAACTAGTCTAATCATTCTATTAAACAATGATAAATGATACATGACATTCTTTTTAATCAAACGAATACGAAAGAGTTTTGATATATAGTCATGATCTTGCAATGGTCGGTAAGCTACTTCATTATATACGTAGGAAATTCATTAAATAAGGCCAATCATTTTGAAATTTGTATGAAACATTTTAAGTGATTCAATTAGTAAATACATATAAACAAATATAGCAATGTAGTTGTCTACATCTACAACAATAATCGGTATTTAAAATTCTTATAGATCTGAAGGACTATGTCGATTTGACTTGTCAAGTAAACGCTAAATTGGTTAAGGTACGGATATATCTACTCTCTTGTCAAGCATTATTTATTTGCACGCACTCCTTTTTAGCATTTATTTGTTTATACCGATATTCTATCTTTCACTCTCGGTACATATTATTTGATAAATAAATGATTCTTTTAGCTATCGATACGATTCGTTGGTCTTTTCGTTTGCATTCGATATTGGTAAAAATATTCTATCATTTCTTTAAAAGGATTTTCATGACATTCGTTTCATATTTTTTTTTGAAATATGTTGCTACTCGTTTGAGATAAGCCTTTTGAATTTGTTTGATATATGCTTCATTTCACACTTCCATGATATGAACTTATTCGTTTTGTTTAGACATGATATTTTGTTGACATTCTATATGAACCCTTTGATTTGTTCCTTTGCCCGAGCTATTTTGTAACTAGTCATGGAGGTACCATGATCGCGTCATTGATGCACCAATGACGTGACACTATCTATGGCGGTGTGATTAGTCCACGACATTCCATTTTAATGGCCATTATAATTCTATATTATGTGTGTGTGCACTAGTCATCGAGCTAGCGTACATATATGAGGTTATTTTACAGGGGGCGTATGGATGCATCCTAGGTAATATGACATGATATGTAGTGATTGGTGAGTGTGTGCAATACACCCCGTGTCGCTTTCGGTGCATTAGGTCTGATCCACCTATGTGCATTTTGGGAGAACCATGCAACTGCATGCGATATATTTAGAAGAACCGTGCAACTGCACGTGATATATGTGTGATATGATATGTGTGAGCTCATGGGAATTTCCTTTACATTCCGTTACATTTACGTTATCCTTTACTTTATATCTCTTATTACTCCATTTCATTTACCCTATATGATCTATGATTCGCAGATATCCGTTATACCTTTGTTTCTTTACTACTTTTGTATTATATCTGTTTACTGAGTGTTAGCTCAACCGCATTTTCTTTTCTTACGGCAGGTTTTAAGCGGAAAGTTGGGATGTGAGAGCTACCTTAGAGTCACCTTGTGTCTTGATCAAGTTTGCAGAAATCGCTAGGCGTTGTTGAGGCGGTTGGTCACCTTCGAGGAGGAATTCGTCTAGGCGGATTGGATTATGCATAAAAATTTATAAATAATATATATAACATGACAAAATACTTCTAATTTCTAATAATTCAAAGTTCACATAGCTTGAAGTTTCAAAATAGACAAATAAACATAACAATTTAAGGACTTAAAACTTCAAACGTGACATACAGTTCAGTTGGTTCCAATTCTCACGAAAAATCCATTACTTTATGTTAACAATCATAGGTTTATCTTTGATTTTAAGATGTTATGTTAAAATAAATATGGAAATTATATATTAGAAAGAAAATTCTTAATTTTTTGTAAAAAAATATTGACTTTTTGTTGACATTCTTTGACTTTTTGATCGCCTAGGCCGCCTAGCTCCGCCTAGCTCCGCGTAGGCGCCGCCTAGCACCGCCTAGGCGGATGTTTTACCGCCTTTTGACTTTTCCGCCTAGCTTGACCGCCTAGCCATGAATCGAGACGGAGTATGACCGCCTAGGCGGCCGCCTAGCCCGCTTTTTACAACACTAGTCTTGATAAATGTTTTGAAGACCTTTGTCTTTTGAAGATATGCATTTTGTACCCTCATATTTGGGATTGTTACTCTTTTGAAGAGTTATTTTGATATTTAATAAATTAAGACTTCCGCTTGCGTTTTATATGTTTCTGATATGACACCGTAACGTGACACTTTGTCTCTTTATCGGAACGGGTGTTACATACTAAGGATTTTGAAGATCTTTTAGTTGTTTTGCAAAACGTTGTTGTTGATAATAGTTGTAGGGACAAATGGAGATGGTCGCTTGTTGAAGACAAAGAGTTCACGGTAAGGCTTTAGCTCAAATAGTGGAAGAAAGAATCTACAAGTGGGAAGTGGAGGGCGGGAAACTCGTTGGAATAAATTGCTTCCAAGAAAAATTAACATTTTTGTGTGGAGAGATTTAAAAGGAAGACTTCCGGTTCTCCTGGAGCTCAATAAAAAGAGGTATTGACTTGGATTCAGTTTATGTACAAGTCGTCAAAACTCATGCTCATAGCTTGACCACCAGTGATCTAGCTATAAGTGTGTGGGAAAGGATTTTTGCTTGGCGGAAGGTGGGTCGCGTTAATGTTTTCTCTATTGATGATTTTTTTTCATCAAGCGAGAATGTTAATGTGCCCGCTTATATCTCCAACGTTTGGAAAGCAATTATTTGGTCAACCGGGTACTTTATTGGAAAGAAATAAACGCTCGGGTGTTTGGTAAAAAAGATTGAAGCACAAATAAAATTGTTCAAGATATTCAACTTAAATGCTTCGAATGGTTGATGAGAATATCAAACAAATATTGAGAATTAGATTGGCAACAATGGCTTCGAAAACCACTTAAGATTCAAATATTGTAGCTACTAAAAAACGGATACAATATGCTTTGGTATTTCTAGGATCGAGTTTGGTGTATGCTGTGTATTTGTTATTGCATGTTGATCTGAATTAAGGTTTGGTTATTGTTGTTTTGCAATAGTCGCTTGTTCGTATGGTTGTTGTGCATGCTGCATGTTTTCTGATTTTAAGAGAGTGTGGCTTTATGTTTCCTTTGCTAATGTTTGGGTGTGCAGTAAGGTTGGAGAGGGTTTTGTATGCTGTTAGTGTGAGTATCTAACAGTGTACTTTCATTTTGTCTCTCCTTCTGTTATCCTAGTGTGTTTGGTCTATTTTGGTGCAAGGAAAGAGCTCCTATCAATTCTTTGGTGTGTACTGGTCTGTTAGTCCATATCATAGTGTTGGTCATTTATTTTTGTCTTGCCTTTATTTGTTTATAGTCTCAAACTATAAGTTTGTTTGTGTGTGTGTTTTTTAAGGGCTCATTTCTTAATTGTCTTGTTAAAATTTTGAGTTGCCTTGTTATGTATCTTGTTTTTGTTTTGGTTTCTTCTAATATGATGTTGCATTTAAAAAAAAAGCTTAGTTTGCATGCAATAAATTGTTGAGGGACAAGATGATATGGTTTTTTCCCCATATTCAGTAAGAGACAAAACTTATCTCCGAAGCAGTAAATTTCACATGGAAAAAGGTAGAGATGGGTATAAAACTGTTTTGTCAAATCGAACCGATGAAAAACCAAAATCCAAGACTGGTTAAGAGCGGTTTTGACCTTAACAGGTCTGATTTTTGTTCAAACCGGTAGTTATCTGGTTTGGCAAACTGTGGCTCCCGACCTATTAGTACACTGGTTTTGTAACCTGTTAACCGGACCGATTAGGAGCATTTTTTTGAATATCAAATTTTAAAATTGAAATGCCCGGTGGGACCTTTCGGCAGTAATGAAGGATCATTTTTTAATATGTTTATTAAGCCTCTATGAGTCGTGACAGGGGGTTTATTTGTCCATAATCTGGATTTTGCTCGAGAACAATTTTTCGGGATAATGATTCAAGAGGCATTGTTGTTTAACCATGTTGACAACCCGCATATCACTAGGGTGTTCCAAGTGACTTTCAACCGAAGTATAATCATGTAACTCTTACTAATCTTAAACGCAATGCTATGTAATTATGAAAAACGACCAACAAGTATTGAAAGATGGATTTTTAAATTTGAATAATTGTGTTAATTTAACTATGGATGTTTGGTCCGCTCCACATGGTTTGCCTGGTTCATACATGTGTGTCGTCACACAGTAGGTCGATCCCCAAACTTGGCAAATGATGAATCGGACCATTGTATTCGAAGACTTTCCGTGCCCTAAAAAAGAACATGCTTTAGCCAATATGTTGATTAAAGTGTTCAAAAGATTTCACTTGAAAAATATTTTTTTTCAATTACATTGGATAATGCAAGTAATAATAGAAACGTCATGGATAATCTAAAGTTAAGACACGAACCACCTCTCAGCATACTCTATCATAGTTGATGTGTTGCACATATCCTTAACTTGGTTGTGTAATCCGGACTAGAGGTGACCCCAATAGATCACATGAGGAAAGCTTCTAAGCAAATGTTAAAAAAATATTTTTAAAGTGAGGAATGCAAGATATGTTGTGTATATGAGGGTGTGAAAAGAAGCGGAAAAACCATTTTTAACACCTAATTGAGACGTTCCTACATTATGGAGTTCCACCTATCATATGTTCCAATGTGATCTAAAAGAAAAGATAAATTTACAACACAAATCAAGTCTTGAAACCGCCCTTGACTTAAAGAAGCGGTTTATGAAGAAGAGGTGGAAACGGGTCTAGTAATCACACTTTTCGATGAAGAATTCTCACAAGATGAACCTGCTTATGAGGAAGCTATGTCTACGGGGTCCGAAGATGAAACCAATTTATCCGATTAGCTTTCCGATGAATTATATTCGATGTATGTCTTTTCGATATATTTGTAATGTTGTATTTCTTTTCTTATGTGTTGTAATGATGTATCGTAATATTGTATTAAATAAAAATTGATGTATTTCCTCATTTCCATATGGCCCATGTCCATTAGGAAACGTAAATTTCAAAACGAAAAAACAACGAAAACCAGTTAGGAACCGAAACGGACCGGTTACAACCGGTTGGGGATTTCTTCGACCAAGGCCGATCGTGTTACTAACCGGTTAACCGGCCAAACCGGTTTGACCAAAAACTGGTCCGGTTTGGGTTGCGTTGAAAAACTGTTGGATTAACCTATATGTGCACTAGAAAAAAGTAGGCAGAAAATCAGGCGAATCGTTTGTGAAAATCTTAGGATCAAATCGGTAAACAGATCAAATGAGTTTGAGCGTGAGCACGAGCTTAAATCCCATATCTTTTATAAATCAAGTTCGAGACCACATTTTACATACAAAGCTTAATTGAACTCACGAGCCTAAATAAACCTAAACAACATAATGATATTTAAATTATAAACATATGTGATACGTTATGCATCTGTATCATAGTCAAACTTGTAAACAAATTAAAAATAAATATATTACGAGTCAAACTATAATTTTTCATTACGAATCATGTAAACGAGTCGAGCTTGAAGTATAACAAACTCGACCTCGACTTAACTCGTCTCCCCCCTAACAAATAGTAAAAAGTTTTCGTACACAAATCTTTAAATTCAACCAAACGTAAATTTGGGCCCTTGTGTCCTTGTGTGTTTAAGTTTCTTCACTTTCCTAACGTTTGCCATATATATCAATAATTCAACATTATCGAATAGAATGTCACTAGCTTTTTAGTGTACCATGCTTTAACTTTGAATACCGATTGGTGTCACAAATTTAAAAGAAGCAAAAACAAAGCATAGCTTAAGGATAAATTTAACTTAATTTATTCAAATTGTGCTCAAGATACAAAGTACATTTGATGATGCTACACATGTAGCTACAATTTGACACAAAGTTATTATAATCTTACAACTTAACCTATACTCCCAAAATAAATAGCATACAAAATTAACACTTGAAAATCAATCTCAAAAGTAAGAACATACACAAAACAATATATAGAATCGAAAAGAAGCAAGGTTCGCGAATTTGAAGCCATAAACTGGAGCGATTACACATTAGTGGCCGCGTCCAAAGCCATGATGGTGCTAAGATTCATCGGCGACATGTAGTCAGTTGAGCCTTGTAAAATTTGTTGTACAATGAGTCTGTTTGCTTTCTCGGACGGATGGAATGCATCCCAAAATGCATATACATCTCTATTGGGACACAAGTTTGATAATTGTGTGCATAGCCCGATACCGTTGAATGGTCCTTGTCCACAACAGGCCACCTTTGATGTGATAAATCCTGCTCAACAAAAATATGTTAGGCCATCATAAAGTGATTTATAAGATCTGCATACATTCAGTGAGAAATTCTAAGTATACCATATCTTCCAGGGTTATTAATGAAGTCGATGTTGGTTTGTCGAATATTGGCACCAATGAACACATTTGCCCCTATCTCGCTATTGAGACCATCAAGCATGTTTTGGAGTTGAGGGTTAAACAAAGAGGCTGCTTGTTGCAACTCGGGTGCGCAATTACCATTACGGCCACGTTGGGCTAACTCAGATGGCACACATCCTAATGGTCCTGTACCCGTGACCAAAACTCTTCGTAGTCCCAACTCGTAGAGCCTCTGCATTCATCAGAAACCATTCTATTAACAACATATTATTGTAGTTTCAGATATATTAATCAACCACATTAACATAGTCTTCTGAACCAGTCTAAATGATTTAAATTCTCATTAAATGTATCGACTATGTAGGACATAGAGAGTAGCATGTTCTTTCTTTCTTTAGCAATTAAATATGATATGGACATGGCCAGACAAGTAACACAACCACCATGTATATACATTTATAGATTTAAATTTGGATTTATATCTATGCCATGCATAAAAATTATATAATCTAAAATACTCATAATTGATAAAACAAAGGGGGACCAAAATATTTATTTCAAGATATGAGTATAGAGTAGCATGTATCATGCATGGGCTTTGAGCACAATCAACAACCAATGCATGACCTTATAAATCCCATAAGTAACTCAGAGTATAAGATGTTGTTCAAGATCTAAATCTATTTTTGTGTTTTTTCTAAGCAAATGCGAGAGAGGATATATATGTACGTACCGCTAGAACTTTACGGTATTCAGAGATCAAGTAGACAACATAATCTGGAAGAGAAAACTGTCTAGATCTTGCTGAGAATGGGACTAGATAGTAGTTGTTCACAAAATCATTGCCTCCCAATGTGATAAGTGTCAAAGCTTGACTTACAAGCCTTTGAGTCTCCTCGGGTCCGATTATATCACTCACTCTTTGCTGATATTGCTCAAAGTATTGCATTTGCAATGTGATCCTTATTATGTTCAGCTGCAAAATGAGTTTCATTTAAATATCAAACCAATCTAGAATGTTGTTTATATTGATTTCATATACATGGTCTAATGTACTTAAAACTGAAAGCCTTCACATGCACCAAAGAGTTTTTTGGAAGCTTCAAAATCTCTTGAAACTGATCAAGCAAGCTTATGTATTTTTTTGGTCGAGCTTAGTGAACTTACAAACTGGACTCCTGTGTCATTAAGAATGCCAACGCCAGCTGAAGCGAAATTGGCACCAACAAGTAACTTTTCACCTCTGAGATATGGACTCAAGTATGGTAATGTTGATTCTTCCCCAATGGCTTGACCTGATAATTTATTAAAATCACCTTAGAAATGCATGGTTAAGTCTAACTATATAATAATCGATATATAGAGCTAAAACGTAATAACTCAACTGATAAGGTCAGGAATGTTAAATCCATTGGAGAACCGGCCCGTAGGGCGATGAGTGGGATAATCAATCCCATAAGGAGGTGCATCGGCTCGTGCAGAAGTTGCCAAGTAGTTGTTATTGCCATTGTCAACCAACGAGTCACCGAACACAAAGAAAGCTCTAGCATCAGCTTTAAGAACCACATTACTTAACACAACTAGTATCAGACACAAGAACATTGCAAGTGATGATTTTGAGCTAGCCATTATTGTTCTATGTAGCTAGCTAGATATATATAAGTAGCTACCTTTTAAAAGTAGCTAGTAGTACTAAGAAAAAACACACTTAGTAGAAAGGTGTGTTTGCGGGTGTTTTCTGAAAAACAAGGAGGGGGAATGAGGTCTATAAATATGCATTTTGGGGATTGATGATGACAAAAATGTTAGCAGTGACCAATCCCAACTACACAAGGTTGTAGTGGTTCTAGTGTATTAAATGGACAGTTATTTGCCAGACTATATTAGATATACAGACAGTTACTTACCAGTCCCAACTGTGACAAAATCTTCTTTCTTGATTGTCTTACCAATTTACCAATGTTTAGTTATTAGTACTTCCTAAGAACAGACTTCGACTTTAGGTTACTCGGGGATCGATGGCAAGCCATTTGACTCAGATGTATGCGGTCTCACCGGGTTATCCCGAGACTGTTTCCGCCTCATTAATTTATTGGTCATCCCCAAATCTACACACCTAACGAGGTTGAACCCTTGATATCTTGTTTAAAAACTAATGAACTTGCCATTAGACCATTTGATGGTGGTTAATTCCTTGTAATATTTTTTGCAATATGTACATGTACAAATAGTATATTTATCACTAGTAGAATGGCAAAATATATAATGGAAAAATATCTTCACGAAACTAGCTAGGCAAACCTTCCATTTTTATTAACTCAATCCTCATGACATAAAACAATAGTTCAAACATCAAATACACACGACTCTTACTTCGAGCATAACTTAGAAGAAACAACCTAAGAATGACCTTCAACAAACAAATCTAAATACAAGAAAACATGCATGCGGAAAACTAGTTATCATAGGATAAAAGAGACCGATCGATCAGTTCTTGGAATCCATGGCCAAGATGGTGCTGACGTTCATAGGACTCATGTAGTCGGGATTGCCACCCATCATTTCTTGCACGATGATTCTATTGGCCCTTTCGGAAGGGTGGAAAGGGTCCCAAAATGCGTAAATGTCTCTGTTCGGGCATAGGTTTGACAATGGGGTGCATAATCCTAGTCCATTGTATGGTCCTTGTCCACAACATGCTACTTTTGATGTTACGAACCCTGCAAGTTAGATAGAGCTAGTTATTATTCAGCGTTCGTGTTGTTTTCCTAATAAAAACTACAGTATCGATCAAAAGTATATAGATTTCACTATTGTTTACGTTTTTATTACAATTGAATTGTTCCTGTTAAAAACAACTTGACGATTTAAAGCATGATAAGGTAGTCAGTACGAGTTAGCAGCCAGCTTGCAGTAGACACATGCCAAACCACTTGATACAAGTACCCTTAACATAATATGTGTACTCATATTTATGAAAGCAAATACCTTGACAACAACATAAGCCATTAACAGTAGCACGAAAAAGGTTTTGTACAATTGAAATGTAGTGGGCACTGATGATAATTTAGCAGTCAAAGATGATAAAACATGCATTGATTGGGGTTTAATGATCATTTAGATGCATTATTACTCATTTAGACAAATTTAAAGGTCAATCGCCATTTATTGGTTATAACATCAGATTTATTTATGTCATTATCAGACATCAGGTCCAAACCTAAAGTTTTAAATTCAGGAATAGGAAGATTTTCGTACCATAAGCTTGCGGATTTGATATGTAATCCATGTGCATTCTCATTGTATTAGCAGCAATGAAAATATGATCTCCTTTTTCCTCGTTTAGTCCTCGCAACATATCGTTAAGTTGTGGATTGTACAAGTTAGCTGCTCGTTGCAACTCAGCCGAGCATTCTCCAGCTCTGCTTCGTTGTGCCAACTCGGCTGGTACGCACCCCATTGGTCCTGTCCCCATCACCAATACTCTTCTAGCTCCCACATCATACATTTTCTATGTTTTTATATAAATAAATATCATCAATAAAGTTACTATTAAAATAATACTACAGATTACAAATTTCTTAAATCAAGATTAAGTATCCATATGTTTAAAGCTGTAAAATTTTCCATTCTCAACAGTCTAGCTATGTTTCATCCAAATAGTTGGAACTTATTCAGTACACTAGTTTTTGCAATTTATAAACTTTGATCAATACTTTTGGCTAGATGGGATGGTTTCTTTCTAATATTAATAATGGCATGTTCTAAAAAATATATCATTCTATTCATGACTTATACTTGATAGAATTGAGTGGCTAAATTTCTGGAACTATATCAGTATATGTACTAACACAAATCTTTGAAAGACATGCTGAATCATCAAAACATATTCATGTAAAAAAAATCTAATGAATAATCGAGCATTCAGTCAAATATGGTAAGAAAGAAAACCATGATATAATTGGTGCATTAATACCCACATGAAGAAATGTAGTCAGTTCTAGACCACCCAACCAACCACATTACTCCCCTTTAGTTATGGCAATTGTAATCTACCATACTCCATTATAACCCATCCATCATAAATATATACTACTCTTTTTCAGAAAACAATGTTGTATAGGTTAAATTTCAGAAAACAATGTGATGTTTATATAATATGTGACACTGACATGATGCACATTGTGTTACATAAACAAACTTTGTGCAAAAACAAATCTAGTAGTGTGCAAGCAAGGAGCTAGGGAAGATAGACAAATTACCGAAAGAACATTTCTGTATTCAGAAACTATTAAGCGAACATAATCTGGAAGAGAGTATTGACGAGATCTAGCTGAGAAAGGAACCAAGTAGTAGTTGTTAACAAAGTCGTTTCCGCCAAGGGATATGAGGACAATCCCTTCGTTGACGACCTGACGAGCTCCATCTGGTCCAATGATGTCCGCAAGCCGGCTCTGATATTGTTGAAGATACTCTATTTGTTGCCATATACGGATTATATTTAACTGTCCAAGATAAAAACATCTATTAGTACATATGCAGAATACCTAGAATTTTTTTTTTTTGGCTAGCAAGGTTTATGTTTACTTGAAATGCATTTTAGGTCATATCACTTAGCATTGTCCATAATAGGTAGTGCTTAAGATGACCAAGTCTAGAACATTTAAATTGTTTACCTATTTTGAATTGAAGCCGCCAGGGACAGAACCAGGGGTCCTGACACACCCATGAATTTTTTCGATATAGTATTAACTTTTGAAAAAAAACATTAATTTTTCTAAATGTATGTTAAACGTATCCGATCCATCAACGTACGCTTAAAAAACCATAAAGATATAGTAATACTATACATGCCATAGACTAAAAGATTTTTGAGAGACATACATTAATTGTTAGTGAAATAAAATATGATAAAGACTAAGTATATGGGGACATACAAATTGAACTCCAGTGTCATTGAGGATTCCAATTCCAGCAGAAGCAAAGTTGGCACCAGCAAGAAGCTTGTGTCCCTTCAACAATGGACTCAGGTATGGCAATGGTGATTCCATTCCCATATGTTCACCTAATTTACAAGGAAAACAAAACATAAAAAAATTATACCCATCACTATAGAACCAACCTCATTGAATTTTCATTGGAAATACAAACAACGTTAACGTTGTACTATTTAAAAAAGGTGAGATTTACTAACATTGATAGCATAAGATATAGAGAGAATTATGTAGTCATATTGATTGCATGTTCCTATAGCTATTTTAACTTGGAACAATGTAAGATAAACAGTTATAGTAAGTTATTGATTGAGAAAACGCAACTGAGAATGTCAGGGATGTTAAGGCCATTTGAAAAACGACCCGTGGGACGGTGAGTGGGATAGTCAATGCCATAAGGTGGCGAGTCGGCTCTAGCAGTGGTGACTAAGAAGTCATTGTTGCCATTGTCAACAAGAGAGTCCCCAAAGACAAAGAATGCACGACCCTCGGCTCCAAGAGGTCCATTGACAAATGATACCAATACCAATGCTAGAGTCACTAAACTACACAAAGAAAACAAATTCTCCATTGGTAAAGCAGAACTAGCTAAGATTTGAACTTTATGCAAATGTATTTTGCTTGTCGAATGTGTGGATCAAACCAGTGAAGATTGACTCGTTTTATAGGGTTGCCGATAGCGCACAATGGTACAAAATTAAATGAGGAATTCCTACCACCACCGGAAAGATGCCAGCATCAATTGTAGGAATGTTAAATATAGATGTGTATAAGGCATACTTTTGGGAATCGAGGACATGCTTTCACTTTTTAAGCATTTTGTAATGCAATTGCAATGTTGGTCCATCAAAGTGAAAGAACCAAAGTTATTCATAGATATCTAGTACATTTGCTAGGATAGAAATAGTCTAATCCTCCAACTCAGAACTAAAGTTGCGTGTGCGCATTTGTATGGTTATGGGTCGTCCCAAAATTTTAGGAAGCATGGACGTCGTCGTCGTGGAAGATTAATGTAAAACATGACATCCAATACTTTCCATGTATGATTGTATCATTATATTTTTCTGTAAAGTTGTGTTTCGTTTGGCTGTGTCGATTGGTTCCTAAACTCCTATATGGAAGAATTAAAGTATCATATACTGTTATATGACATATGTATAAATGTATTGTTATATTTCAAAGTTCAGGTTACCATATAGAGTTTTTGTTCAAGTTATTTGACATGAATTCTGTACTGATACATTTACTAGATCTTCTATGATATGGCCCATATCGGGCTGCGATTTGTTTTGACAGCAAGTGTTCAGTGTGGTGAAGGGTGTTCCCGGTGGTGGCCAACTATGTGCACAGGCTGGTGCTACTTATATATATATATCTGGCAATGTGGAGTAATATGTAAGGGCCCCTTTTTATTTTCTGCAAAGCAAATTTATTTGACACACTAGATTTATCATCTGATCTCAGTATCTTAGTTTCCTTTCTGTGGTTCCTGTTTGAAAAAGAATCAACATATACTCTCCGCCTTACAGCCAGGGCTAGAGCGGTTCCCGGAGATGCACGGAAACCGATGGAATTTTGTCGTGTAGTATATATATTTGCTAAAAATCTCTATTTCTTCAAAATGAACCCGGTCCTAAAATTATGTATTATATATGTAGGATATGTAAATCTTGTTTATGTTTTAGAGAGAGAAAGAGATAGAGAGATGGTGGAATTCACACAATTCTAGAGAGAGAAATAATAAGAAGAACACCTTTTACTATGTGTAAATGAAATGAAAACCACACCCTCTCCAACTAAGGAGAGGGTTTATATACCCAAACCTTGTAATGGGCTTGGGCTTACATGTTTGGGCCGGCCATACAATCATGGACCGTGCCTTTCCTTGTTTGATATATATTAAAAGGTATCTAGACTACGAGCTACTACTTAATATATTGTCGGAGTGACCGAATCTTGCTAAATACATAAAAACGTATTTCCAACAATCTCCCCCTAAGGGAGGTCACTCCAAACAAGGGCGTTACCCAAGTTACAATAATAAAATAAACCTAGCATACTATACTTGTCTTGAGCTCGTAGTCTTCGTCTTTCTTTTCTTTTTCTTTTCTGGTGAACATGCTGATGTGATCTTTGTTATCAATCTTTAGCATTAATCTCTTGCCTTGATCTTGTGCATCCATCACTTGTGATATTCGCCTCTTCGTGACTTCAAGTCCCACATACTTATACCTTCATAATTCTTGAAAGCTTCAGAGTTCGATACAGCGGAAGACTTAAGTTTTAGGCTTTCTTGAATTAGATGAGGTATTAAGTGCATAAAGTATAAGTATTCGGGGAAGACTTCTTCTCGGATTCCGCAACGCCACCGTCCTCAAATGCCGCAACATAAGTAGACACGAACGAAATGGCTTTGAACATTTCATTCTAATTCGGTAGCATTTTACCTCCGGTCGGTGAAGACCGTTGGACGATATAAACTATCGTACTTGTGGCAGGTAGATTTAATTAAAAATCTCATTGACAAGATTTCGTGGGTAAACCCGTTCTCTTTACTCGACCGTCCAAAGCTGACTGCGAACGTAAAAAGTGAATCATTTGGATAAAATTATCCGCATGATTGAAGCCGTCAATTCTGATTCCTGGAACAAGTTTGATTCATTAAAGAATCGCAGCATCGTTGCTTTCCAGTTGTCACGAGCTTGATTCATATTGAATCTTGCAAGTTACCTACCAAGTGCTGTTTGAGGTTAACACTAGAAGGATTTCCACTCATCACTGTGAACACTAAGGTATCACTCTGAGTGTTCTGGCAAGATCACTTAGATATTGCGTAGAGCCTGGAACGTGTTTAAGTTCAGCTAAGAACTAAACCACTGTTGCTTTCCAGTTATCACAAGTTTGATTCATAAAGAATCGCACAAGTCACCTACCATGAGCTTTTTGATATTCGCTCAAGAAGGATTTCCATCTTCATTGTAAATACTTTCGTATTACTCGGATGTTCAGGCAAGATCATGAAGATTTTGCGTAGGACTCTTAATATCTTTCTTACTTTTCACAGTGTGTGAAGAAGCAAGGAATTATAGAAGTGTGTCCTAATGAGATATTTGATGATCTCAAATGGCTCTAGACTCGATCGTGCACTTTAGATTTTAGTAATCGGATGCTGGAGAGGAGTGCCACCATTTCAATACATATTTATTCGGAGTGAATAAATCGATAGATAATGCGTCGTCTCCGTGTGAATAAAATAAATACCTTTTGAGAGATATCTGAGTTAGCTGGGATGGGTTGTGTATTGCATCACTGGGCCCATGATATCTATCTTCAATATCGAGCATCATTAAAATGATCTCAATAACATATGTGTTGACCCAGTTTCTGCCTAAGGTTGTAAGGAGGGCTTCTTTCTTTACACCCTTTATCTTTACAATTCTTTTTCATTCTTCAACCCCTTCAATGCTTACCAATACGTCATAACTAGCACCTTGTTGTGATTGTTCCAGTGCTAACTTAAGTACTTGGTCGGCATTCAGCTACGTTCACAATCTTTCTCCATCTTTCTTAAGGACTACTATTTCTAGCTATGGAATGTCCTTGGGAATATTCCTCCGGTTTTAGAAGCATCATATGACTTAACCAATCCTACCATCCTTATGTCACCACAATCTTCAACGTCGTGAAATAAATGGGTTTTGGATAAGTATATGTCACCATGAAAATCCATTTTGATATAGCAAATCCACTTTGCTCCCCCTTAACATATGCCACGATATTCGAAAACATTTCGCATATGTCGGGATGAGCCAGCACATTAAGTCAAACCATTTGTGATAATTTCCCATATTAAATCACATTTTCTCCCCCATATTAAAAATATTAACCCAATCGATGTTTTTAATATCAATTGATTTAATGAAGTTTTAACAAAAGTTTTGGAAAGAAAAATGCAAGTCCATTTATCTTCATGATACCAAATGTATGAGGTATGATACCGATTTGTAACATGATCACATATTCACCATATTAGAAAAAAAATTGACAAGGTTGGACCTGATTGATGAGAACATCATATGATAAGATCAAATGGTTCTTGTCAGCATATGTTGGTCGCCTCGTCACTTCTGAAGTCATCTCTTGTCACCATGTGTACGATTGGTAGGGGTGTGCACGGTTCAGTTTGGGTCGGTTTTTGGCTAAAACCGAAACCGAACCGACATATTCGGTTTTTAATAAACCAAAAACCGAAACCGTTCGGTTTTGGGCGGTTCGGTTTTTTCGGTTTGTAATCGGTTTCGGTTCGGTTTTTCGGTTTTTTCGGTTTTAAAACCGTTTATATTTGGGTACGTCCGATTTAGATTAAAAAACTTGTCTTGCGTGTAAAAATAGTTTTTTCTACTTTCGATATAAGCCTAATAATGTTTATCTCAAATTTCTAATCTATAATTACACACATATTTTTAAGATAAACACACATGCAAATAAATATGCGTACAAATGATTGCTGTCACATATGTAATTATATATGTTCAACTAAGCACAAATATATATCAAACACGCGTATAAACAATGAAATAAATATATTACTCCTATTTCCCTAAAAGAACGAATATTAATTTATAATTTTGATATATTACTTATTTATTTATATTATATTATATTTATATTTTTTATATAATAAAATAGTTCGGTTCGGTTCGGTTTTTACGGTTCGGTTTTTGGATGAAAACCGAAACCGAACCGAAACTTTTCAGTTTTTGAAAACGTAGAAACCGAACCATCGGTTTTTATATTTGGTCGGTTTTTTCGGTTTTTCGGTTCGGTTTCGGTTTTTCGGTCTTTTTTGCTCACCCCTAACGATTGGTATTGTTGTCTTGACACCAATTAGTGAACTTGGCACTTTCAGCATCGAAGATTCTGAATGCTTGACAATTGTTCCCCCTCAATTGTTGACCCGTGTTCTATTGAAAGAGCTGTAGTCATCGGTTGAGTAGTCGCATCGTCGAGTATGTAGATACCAATTGTAGATTGCTATGGTTGTAGAGATGATAGCTTCATAAAAACAAGATTTCTCTTGTTGTAACAAATAAATGCACTGATGCGTACATATATTTGTGTTAGACCAAGTTATAAAGTAAACTTGATCCCTTACAAGGTTTTAAAGTAAACCTTGCCCGAGAAAATTAATTCCCGTTGTGAGCCAGAGCTTTCATAAGAAATACTTGACTTTAATATGAAAAGCGGGTTGCAGTCAGAAATAACTACAAGCCATAGGGGCATGTTTTATGAAATATTTACAACTTTTGTACGAACTCTATTTATGGCGCCGTGTCAATATTAATCAACATTTCTAAGGCCGTAAATATTATCGTACCAAAAGACATGCCTTTGAAAAATAAAGTAAAAATATTTTTGGATTTTTATGAATTTTTCAATTTTTATGGTTTTTATATGGTTTTATATTTTTGTATTTTGCTTTTGTGGATAAAAATATAAACAATATATACAAATGATCACCAAAGATACAAAGAATAGTTTACCATCAGTATTCTTTCGCTTCATCTGCAAGTTCCTTAAGAGTCTCAGGCGAGAAGGTTCTCATTCCTAGCTTGTCTGCCAAAAATTCCATTCGAGCGCGATCTAAAGCCTTCGTGAAAATATCCACCAATTGATACTCAGATCGGAAAAAGTAAAGCTCGATTACTCCATTTTCTACTTGCTCCTTGATAAAGTGGTAGGGAATGTCAATATGCCTCGACGGGGAGAACTGAACATTGTTGCAGCATAAGGCAATTTCACTTTTGTTGTCGCAATACATCGGAATTTTGTTGAAACCTAGACCATTGTCGGTTAATTGCGATCTCAACCAAAGAACTTGAGCACATCAACCGGACATATCTATGTATTCTGCTTCCGTACTTGAAATTGCAACGCTTTTCTGCCTTTTCGATGCCCAACTGATTAGTCGACCTCCTAGTAGTTGCAAAGTTCCACTCGTGCTACGCCTTGTATCTTGACAACCCACGTGATCCGCATCTGCATATGCCATAAGTGCGATCAAAGAGTCCTTCGAATACCAAAGTCCCCGATTAATGGTTCCTTTAAGATATCGAAAGATCCGTTTCACAGTGGCCAAGTGTAACTCAGTAGGTCGAGTTTGATACCGAGCACACATACATATAGCAAACTGAAGATCAGGTCGACTAGCTGTGATATACAGAAGAGTACCGATCATTCCACGATAAAGAGTCGGATCAATGGCAACTCCATGTGGATCTGCATCAAGCTTTGTTCGTTCCACCATTGGAGTATCCACGGGGTCGCAAGATTCCATCTTATAATTTTTAAGGGTGATTTAGATGAGATGAGGCGGATTGTTTGAGAGTAAAATAAGATTGGGAGACATTGATAGAAAGCGGCTGTGTGAAAACAAATGATTAGGGTTGTGTGTTAGGTTAGTTATAACCTAATTCTATGGATGGAATAGTGGATCGGGTTTTTAGTTTACCAAATAGTGTGATTTGGACTGGACAAAAGATTGGATGGGCCGAAATATTTTTTTTGGATAACAATTTGTTATATCAAAATATTGTTTTATCATTTTATTTTCTTTGAAAATATTTTGATTAACGGTATTGAAAGTGACAAAAAGACGAGACACAATGATTTGATTTAGTGTCGTGACAACAAGATGAGACAAAGTGACAAAATTTATTTGACGAGACCAAGAAAAATTTGGCGATTTTTTAGTGGCTACGGACTTGTTTGATCGGGTATTAATTATGTGAAGTTGAAGACGGATTTTTTCGAAGGCGTGTACTTATTTTATCTTTCTAAGATAACTTGCTCGTGCTTAATCTTAGAATGAAGACTTGTTTATCTGGTTTCCGGGTTCGGGGTGGTTGGTTGATGACTCGGATAACTATCACTTAAAGGGGTTACATTGTTGTACTCAGTGTCACGCGCTTAGTCGATGTGGATAATTTCAAGAGGTGTTGTGCTTATAGACTTCTTCAGTGATGCATTGGGTACTTAGAGATTTCTCCACCGTTCCTCATTCAACAATAGTGCAAGCTTAAGTCACAAGATCGAAGGATTCTTATTCAGTTTCATGTTTGATGTATCTGGTTCATTATATCAGTGGTCATTTCAAATTTGCCTAAAAGTGGGTTGATAAAGATGGCCATGGAGAGTTTATGAGTAGAGATATTCAATCAACAGCTGATTCTCACAAAATATATAATTCAGCTTATTTATTATTCTCACGAGATTTCAGGTACATGTGCGTATGATTTATTGATGGTTCCGAGTTTCGAAACCATCAAGGGGGAAGAAGAAGACACATTAAACGCACAACGAGTACACGTGATGAACTTCATACCTTCTTTTGATTTGAAGACATCCCGGGATGACATTTGTCATAACCGCTGAGAAAATCAGTGTCTTAACTCGTGGCGTTATCAATCTCTAAACGGTACACTACTGATTCGATGTTTAATTGTTTTGTTATTGCAATTATTCATCATCATTATCCTATATGGAGAGATATGCACTTCCGGGACTTAGTTGACTCTGGTGCATCTCCGGAAGAAGATATGTGCATTTCCGGGACTTAATTGACTCTGGTGTTACGATGTCAACTTCATGAATGGGATAAAGTGTCTACTTCAGTATTTGAGCTTCATACTTGGGATTGATTTACTTTCTTCAACTATGTGGGGGAAGAAATGTCTTGATTCTTTCTAGTATGCATAACTTGAACTCTCAGGGGGAAGAAAAATTCAGAAGAATTATTCAAGCGTGAGAAGAAAAGTTGTTGATCTACTTGGTGTGCCCCTTACTTTCAATCCCTCATAGCAACATTATCATGTTATATGATGGGATTTTCTTGTTAATTTCCGTTGTGCGCTTAATCATTCTAAGCTTTATTGAAAGCTTTGAAGTTGCTTACGAGGATTCTCGGTTTAGGGGGAAGCTATTTAAAAGCTTCTACAACAAGTTTATGTGGCATGAATTAGGGGGAAGTTAATTCAGAAGCTTCTCCTTAACCAGAAGTATATGGATTACTTAGCTCGTGCCGTTACAGTATTTTTACTACAAGTTACTTTAAAGATGAGTCGTTTTGAAGTCAAAGGCCTCAGAAGACATTATCAGCATTGGACGCTTCATGAAAGCTTTTGTTCTTAATCAGTATGTACTTGTTAGGAAAAATATTGTAAGGAATTCTACACGTCGTCCCATGGGGGAAGATTGTTGGAAATTCACTTTATGTGACGACATTTAAGAATTCCCATTAGTTATCATAGTCACACACGCATAGACTAGACTAGGAAACGTTGTATAGTTTAAGTGTCGTGTGTGACTATATATACCCCTCCTAGGCTTCCAAGGAGGGGTGTTGATTGTGTCATTTGTGTTTTTCATTTTGCTTAATACATTTTCTTAACTTTCACACACAACCTCTCTTTCTCTCAACTCATCCATGGCTTCCTCCTTCCACCACCCACCAAGACCACCGGATTACTAAAAAGTAAATCCACAATTGAATACCAAATCACTATAACAAGTAACAAGATGAAGTATATCAAGATTAACTCATAAAAACACAAAAAAAAAATTGGTTCGTGTGATATTGGATCAAAAATGGAGAGAGAATCAAGAACACAAACACAAAAACCAAACAATCATCCCATGGCTCTTGATACCATTTGTAGGATATGTAAATCTTGTTTATGTTTTAGAGAGAGAAAGAGACAGAGAGATGGTGGAATTCACACAATTCTAGAGAGAGAAATAATAAGAAGAACGCCTTTTACTATGTGTAAATGAAATGAAAACCACACCCTCTCCAACTAAGGAGAGGGTTTATATACCCAAGCCTTGTAATGGGCTTGGGCTTACATGTTTGGGCCGACCATACAATCATGGACCGGGCCTTTCCTTGTTTGATATATTAAAAGGTATCTAGACTACGAGCTACTACTTAATATATTGTCGGAGTGACCGAATCTTCCTAAATACGTAAAAACGTATTTCCAACAATATACATACTCGTATAAAATATTTTGTGCATTCGATGACTTTATACTGTGGCTCCGTCCTTACTTACAGCCTTGCTTTCGACTGTAATTACCATTGTAGCACGAGCAATTTCAGCTATTAGCATTCGGTTTATTTTAAAATGTTAGTTCTATTTGAGATTGATTGTAATTCAGATTTTAGCATTCGTTGGAGTTTCAGTAAATGTATCGTCTTGCTACAAGAAAAGAGAAAATTTATACATTGTCAACGAAGGTTAATGTAGAATATCAGATTACAACTTCTGATATTAAGTGCGGAAAAATGAATTTGCACAAAGAAACTTCGTACTTTATTCACCACAAAATAGCAGGCTATATATAGCCTTTGTAAAAAGCAACAGTCATGAGAAAAACTAACAACTTACTCTACCTAAAGACTAGGCCAACACTAAAACAACTTCTAATGAACATGCAACATGCATCTACATAACATTCGGTCAAAGCTTTTACCAAGCCATTTCTATTCTAAACTAAACCATGCATATTTATTTATTCAAATACTAAAAGTACTTAAACAGTAAAACCCGACTCGTCAAGATTAAACCCAACATTCACCCTCTTAATCTTGACTCGTTTCCTCGGTCACATCCTACACACCTTATTTCGAACCTTCTGATTTCTCGACTTTTCCTAGACACATCACGTGGGCTCACATCACCTGGGTTGGAGACTTGGAGTCTGGTCATCCGCCAAAACCAACGAATCAAATCCGTCTGATTTGATGTATTCCTCTTCCACGAGAACTACTCTTCACACGTCTTCCTTGCTCTTGCCATCTTCCCTTTGGCTATACTTCTTACTTTCTTTCCCATTCTTGTTTTCTCTTGATAGAAAACTTTGCTCAGTCTTTCTGTGAATCTTTGGTAATGTGATTCAACAGTATTTGGTCTACTTCGGTCCTCGGTCCTCGGTCTTTTGAATCAATAATATATTTTGGTATTTGCTGTTCAAACTCGGTCTTCCTTTCTTTCTCGGAAAACCTGCGGTATCAGTCTCAGTCTTGGTTGCCTCGTTCAGTCTCTAGCTATAAAAGCTCAGTCTAGACAACCGCGGTCACGGTAATCTCTTTCGGTCTTCGTTCTATTTTTCTCAGGTGAGCTTTCGGTCTCTTGCCACCTGTGTCGGTCTAGGTGCTGCCCGGTCTTTTGCAGCTCCTCGGTCTTCTCGGTCTCACGCTGGAGCTTCCTCGGTCTTCTCTACGGCGTCGATCTTTTTAATCTTTCTTTCTTTCTTTCTTTCTTTCTGCTACTTTCTTGCAACATAGTCCCGAACGCCACCTGCTGTCCCGAATAGTCCTTTCACGCGCGCCTGCCCTCCACCAACCGACACACCCGCCGGCGACGGAGGCTTCCCCGGTACGAGCCCTACACTCTAATACCAAATGTAGAATATCAGATTACAACTTCTGATATTAAGTGAGGAAAAATGAATTTGCAGAAAGAAACTTTGTACTTTATTCACCACAAAATAGCAGGCTATATATAGCCTTTGTGAAAAGCAACAGTCATGAGAAGAACTAGCAACTTACTCTACCTAAAGACTAGGCCAATACTAAAACAACTTCTAATGAACGTGCAACATGCGTCTACATAACATTCGGTCAAAGCTTTTACCAAGCATTTTCTATTCTAAACTAAACCATGCATATTTATTTATTCAAATACTAAAAGTACTTAACCAGTAAAACCCGACTCATCAAGATTAAACCCAACAGGTTACATATTCGTTCAAGAAGAAGAAACTTATAGTATCGTAGCTACGAGTCACGGTATTTTATCCAATTGATCTTCCAATAGGCTACGTAGTTTCAACAACTAGTTCGTACTTTACATTTCTTCTTAGTTGCTCGACACATAGCAGGGAGATGGCAAATTTTCGTGATTAACCAACTGATAGTAATAACCTTTATATCACAAATGACAAATAAATAAATAAATAAAATACACAAAAATTTAAGTTTCACGAAAACCTATTTTTTGAGGTTTTACGGTTTTTATAAACAAGAGATGTTTAGAAAAATATCGCGAACTATGAAGCTAAATTCCAAATATTAGAAAGTATACCTAACTCTTAGTTCGACAAAAATTTAATGTAAACCTCTCTTTTAACACAATTCTTCATTGATGAGAACTTGCAAAAGTTCATACCGTGAAGTTTCTTAAGACCTTTAGTTTTTAACTTATTGGGGAAAACACGCATGTAAAAAGAAATCTTCAAACTAGCTACAGTTGAAACATTACCAAATCGAAATTCAGTAATTAAAAAAAATATATTCCTACCAAATCGTAACGAATGATCACCAATTTTGAATATCATAGGCGGCGCATCACTAGGAATTTAGGAACATATACCTAGTGTTGCAAAACGTAATTCATCAAATGGCAATCATTATCAACGGACGAAATATCCAACCACGGGCCAAATACAATACTTGTAAACAAATTTTTCCTCATGATCTTAGTTTGTAACAACACTTTGATTTTGTGAAGCAATTTTACTGTTGACTTAACAATAATCCGAACATCGTAAAAGACATTCAACTCACGCATGATATTAAAATTGGATTATATTGTTGATATGATGGGATTCGATTATTGAAGCAAACACAGATGGATTTCATTTATGTGAGTATGGAGTGTGTGATTTTTGAAAGAGATGAATCAGGGAAAATTACTATAAAAGTGAACCTTGTAATATGATATTAACCTTGGGGACTTATTGTGTAACTTGTGTAATTGCAGGGACTTAGGCTGCCAACTTGGAAACTCTCTTTAGACTTTGGATATGGGCTTGCAGCTATTGGACTTAAGGAATGAAGGCCCAAGCCCTTTGGGTATTATGACCGTTGCTTGCTTTGGTGTATATCTACCCTAACTCATAATGAGTTAGGGTTAAGAGAGTGTGCGTGGGTGTTACTCAGCCGTCAAGGTTTATTACTCTCTCTTCTTTCTGGGTTTGTTTCATCTTGTAATTTCCTTATGTTTTTGTAAAACTATTATCAATTTTAGATAATAGATCCATACCAGATATAATATGTGGTGGATTTTTATTGTTTTAATTCTATCTTGTTACCCAGTTATTTTTGTTATTAATATAAAGAGTTTTAGATTATCATATCATATTTTTCTACATGGTATCAGAGACATGTTTTCGAATCTGACTCTTTTATTGTGAAACGTTTTATAAAATCTATAAGTTTTTTTTATACTTTTTGAATCTTGCTTTACAAACTTGTTTTTCTTTAAGACCTGCTATTGAAATAGCTTTATACTGCTTAGATTTATAAAACCCCTAATTTTTTGAAAAAAATTAGGGTTTGACTTCTTTGGGAATCTTTGATTCGAGTACATTGGTGGTTGATTGGTGCTATTGTTACTCATATTTGGTACTCTCCCTGTCATTTGTGGCGAATCCTAATTTTCCCAAAAATTAGGGTTTATTGTTTATGATTTGTTTTTGAAGTTATTTTTGGCTTTATCTGGTGACCTTGGTGGCGGATCTTTTGGTGTCGTTGATTTTCTCTAATTTTTCCCGAGAAGAAAAATTAGGGTTTGTCATCTTGGAGGTTCCGATACTTCCTAAACTAAGTGAATCTAGGAGTATCAGTTTGATTGTTCTTGCTTGGGCTTACTGTAACACCTCTTTCAACTCTCTCTTTGATTGTTATGTGATTTTATAATTATCTGCTTCTTTATTATTTTATTTCTTGTTGGGTAGGTTATCTTTAATCTTTTTTACCCTATTAATTGGATCCTCATCCTTTTCCTTGCCCTTGAACTACCACCTTGAGTGGTTTGGAAGCCTGGGAACTTTGTTGGCCTTGGATTGAGTTCTTTTTTACATTTGTTGACTGTTCACCATGACTGACCAAGATCAGTCTGTTCATGGTGATACTGATACTGAGAGTACGACTAATCCAATCACACTTATCAGTAAGCTTGATTTAAGTGACCATTTGCATTTACACCCTAATGATACTACTGTGTTGACTGTTGTCACTGTTAAATTAAAGGGGACTGAAAATTATCAGGTTTGGGCTAATGCTATGTTACTTTCTTTAGAAGGTAAAAAACAAGATTAGTTTAATTGATGGTAGATGTAAAATTTCCATAATTGATGAGATTTTGGGAAAACAATGGGATAGGGTGAATGTTGTTGTTCTTGGTTGGATATTGATTCTATTTCTGAGGAATTATTCCTTGGTCAATTTTTTTCAAAGAAAGTCTTAACATGCTTGAAATGAGCTAAAAGAAACTTACCATAAATTTGATGGGTCTATGATTTTCAATCATCATCATAAGATTAATACACTTAAGCAGAATGGGTCTAATTTGTCTGATTACTATCATAAACTTAATGCTTATTGGAAACAGTATGATGCTATGATTGAATTACCTAATTGCTTGCGTAATGCTGTTGGTGACTTTAAGAAACACAATCAGTTGTTGAAACTTATGCAATTTTTGATGGGTCTTGATGATTCTTATATGAGTATTAGGAGTTCTATTCTCTCTAGAGAAACTTTTCCAGATGTTAAGGGTGCTTATGCTATAATCTCTAGTAAGGAATCTCACATGGTTTCTTCTGGCACTCTTGTTGGTTCCTCCCAGAGGACTCAGACATCTGCTTTTATGTCTAATGGGCCTACTAGACACAACTTTCAAAGAACTTAGAATACTAATAGTGGTAATTCAGACCTAACAATAGGAACAATAGGAACAATAGGAACTTTAGACCTAGCTCTAGCACCAATGGATTTAGGCCTAATACCCCTAACAATAATGTGTTTAGACCTTATGGTAATTCTAATGTTGAAGTTGTTTGTCAGAATTGTGGTTATAATGGTCATATATTGATAAATGCTTGAAAATCATTGGTTACCCTACTAACTTTGGGAAGAAAAAAGGGGGGAAGTTTCAAAGGGAAAAGTGTTTCTAACAATTCTGTTGGGACATCCTCTTCATTTGGGTTCACAGATGAACAACTTGCTACTTTGCTCTCTCTTATAAAAGATAACAAGGGTAGTGCTAATGAATCTGGAAAAGGTGTTCATGCCAACATGATAGGTATTTATTTTAACAATAGTAAAAATTTTAATGATAATTTTGGGAAATTTTTTGTTCTAATACCAACATCAAATCAAAACATGAGTATAATGGGAAGGTTGTTGATTCTGGGGCAAATCAACATATGACCAATAATGATATTGAATTGGAAAATATGTTTGATATTTCTCACCTTAATATTAAGGTGGCTCATCCTAATGGGACTGAGGTCGTCTTCTCTAAAATTGGCAATTTAAAACTTTCAAATGGATTGGTTTTGTTTGATGTTCTTGGTATACCTGATTATTGTGTTACTTTAATTTCTATACGCAAACTTTCTAAGGATAATAAGGTTCTGGTTGTGTTTGATGAAAACAAATGTTTTTTTATGAATCAGGATGTTTTGGGGACTGGTAGGCAATGTGGTGGTTTGTACTATTTAGATATAGAAGGTACTAAGTGTGTGAATCATTCTAATGTGCTTGCTTGTTCTCTGTCTAAACATGATTGACATTGTAGATTAGGTCACCCAGTTGACCCTGCTCTAAATGTTCTTAAAAAATCTTTGAATATTACAAATTCTGATCAATCTGATTTTTTTGAAATATGTCAAAGAGCTAAACAAACTAGAGAACCATTTACTTTAAGTGATCATAAAACTAAAATGCTTGGTGAACTTGTTCATTTGGATTTATGGGGTCCTTATAGGGTGGCCAGTCACACTGGTCATAGATATTTTTTTACTATTGTGGATGATTTCACAAGAGCTGATTGGGTGTATTTGATAAAAACCAAAGATGAAGTTGGTTCTTTTATTGAAATTTTTTACAATCTCATAAAAAATCAATTCAAAAAGAATGTTAAGATTTTCAGAAGTCTAATGAAACTGAGTTTGTGAATCAAAACTTTTAGAAATTTTGTCATGAAAAGGGAATTGTACACCATACCTCTTGTGCTTATACCCCACAACAAAATGGGGTGGTTGAAAGGAAACATGCCTTATGTTTCAAGGGGGAACACCCTTGAGATTTTGGACTAAAGGTGTTCTAACTACTACTTATCTTATTAACAGATTGCCTTCTTCTGTGCTAAATGGTAGATCTTCTTATGAGATGATTTATAATTCATCCTCTAATCTCTCTCATATTAGAACTTTTGGTTGTCCTTCTTCTGTGCTAAATGGTATATCTCCTTATGAGATGATTTATAATTCATCCCCTAATCTTCTCATATTAGAATTTTTTGTTGTCTTTGTTTTGTCACTATTTTAAATAGTCATGATAAACTCACTAGTATGTCTGAAAAATGTGTTATGATAGGTTTTTCTAATTCTCAAAAGGGTTATAGACTTTATAGTCTTGAAAGACTTCAATTTTTTGTTGGGCCAATTCAGTGCATGATTTGTCCCTTGCACAAGATTTGGATGTAAAGTATCCTAAGTAGTGTTAATCACTGAACTTCGTATGTTATAAGTTCAGTGTGTCATTCTTTAGAGTTCTTTAGAGTCTACGAGATAGACTCGTCATTAGCTGAGGCGGATCTCAGTAAGTGTGCAAAGAATCAAGGATGATGGAGTTAGTAAGTGATGACATGATAGCTTGCTAACTCCTCAAGACTATTACTGATTACAAGACCTGAAGATGTTAGAAGACCTGAAGAAGTGTCTGAAGTGCCTGTCTAAAGTATTAGTGGAAGACTACAAGGTGGTTATTTGTATTTTAGTTAAAGCTTCTCAAGGAAGCTTCACACCCCACTATATATATGTGGTCCTTGTAATAGAATAGGCTAATGTTTCCCACCACATAAAACACACATGTAACACTTTAGTGGATAGGGTTTCATCCTCCCATTGTTGCATAAGCTTAGCTAGCTATGAACATGGGAGTTTATTTTGTCATTCATCGCCCGGTTGTTGTTCCGCAAACAACCGGGAAAGTCATGTATATTTGTTAAGTACAAGCTAGTGTTATTAGTTAGTTAATTGGTTTAAATGTGCAAATGTTCTTCATTTATTCTTATTGATTCGATGTTTGCACAAGTATCGTGGATCATCAATTGGTATCAGAGCGGGTTGGATTAATTTTCTATCCAGATCCGTTCAGTATATGACTGCTAATAACATATTTAGATCGTCAAATTTCAGTGTTGATTATATATAAAAAAACTGCTACTGCTAATATAGTCTATGCAATTTTTAAGGAAGAAATAATACACTGCTATTTGATCTACCTACCCACCACCACCTAAAACCTTATCCTCACAAACAAAATTCTACCTTCTCCCTTCTTCCCACCTTCTCCTTTCTTAAAACCCCCACTCACACCTCCGAATCTACATTAACAAATCATAGATCCACTTTCATTATTCACCCACCGACACATCTTTTATTCAATACCCCACCACCACCGTCACATACAATATCCTAGATCCAAATCCATATCAACAATTCTTAAACAACAATCCTTCATTTATCATCAAACCCCACTCACACCGATTCAGATAGATCCTTTTCTCATCTAACCGGATCTATAAAATCATCACCGGATAAAAATAATCAGTTACAAATCACGAATCCCACATCTCGCATAAACAAAACCCAACATCATTAAAAAAACCTCATCTAACAATAGCAAATCGAATAAAATACTAGATGATTTTATGTCCTATTGGCCATAGGATGAGACTCGAGCTATATATAATTTTCGATGCTTTTGTGAGGTTAAATCTCGGTTGGAGTTATGTCGTTCATGGAAGATTTCCTATGTTTATGTTTATGGTCTTGATAGAGTTGGTTGATTCAAGGATGTGAAGTAGGATGGTTGATGTTGAAAAGTGAATTAAAACTAGGTTGTTTGGATTTGCGGCGTTTCGTTAGAAAACAACTCGAATATATCGATTGTTTCTCGATTTGATACGGTGGTTAGAAAGATGGGTCTGGGTAACGAAGCATTTAAAGCTGCTAGTTTATAGTTGCGATCCCAAAATGTTCGGGTGAAGGACGAAACCTCGGGTCGCTGACCTAAATCACAAGCTGGGTAAGGCGCTGACAAGAAATGTGAAGTGCAAACAAAAAGCGAAACCGCTGATGCTTCCCATTCAACTGGCTAACCTTGGTCAGTGACCCCTGGTCCACGCACCCCTGGTCAAGTGTGCCCAGAAAACCCACCAGCGAACCAGCTGAACGTCTTTAAGTCAGGGTCATTGAGGTGATACAAACAAAATTTATGTCAAAATTGATTAAAATTCAGTAAGAAGACATGATGTTGAAAAGATTTGGTGTTAAGAGTTACTGGCGTTAAGGGTAACTGATTAAAAAATCAATAAGAGTGGTTGATTGGTTGAGCTTAATATGCTCAAACGGCGTGTTTCGAAAAAAAAAGGGTTGTGGTTGTTGGTATCGAGCTTCAAAGAAGCCGATGAGATTACAAAAGTGGCTATATGGATTCAAGAAGTTGGATGATATGGCACTTATTGAAAAAATAGTCATAGACTACAAATGGGTGTAATTCGATCTCTGCGTCAATGTGATAATGTTGAAAAGGCTGGACCTTAAAAGCTACAGTCCTCTGAACCTATGACTTGAACCCCTAGAGGTGTAATAACAATGAACTAGGTCACTGAGGAGATGAACCCCCAGGGTCCCTAAACCCCCAGCTCCCTGAACCCCCAGCTCCCTGAACCCCCAGCTCAACCCCTAGTCAGAGATCTATACTCGCTGGACTATGAACTACTGGGAGATGAACCCCCTGGTCTCTGAACCCTCAGCATGTCTGAACATACTGTGAACCGGTCGCTGAACTCCCAACCAGCTGAGGTGAACCTTTGCAGACTCATAGGTCGCTGAACCTGTCTGTCCAACTGTTGAACCCTCCAACAGCGACCCTTGTCATGTATCCTATGTCACAGCTGAACCATCTTCATCAGCAACCCCTGCATTTTGAACCCCTGTTGAAGTGACCCGTGTGATGAATCCCTGTCACTAAACCCCTGTCATGGAGCCCTGTCCTTAACCTCTCTCTTTGGACCCCTGTCCCCAAGTCCATAAATCCTCTGTCTCTGAACCTTTAGCAAGACTGGACCTTTTAGCAGATCTGAACCAGCAGCAGCTCTGAACCTTCAGCTGCTAAGCATGATAGTTGTGCCTGATGAAGACTTTTGGCTGTGATAAAATACAGCCAACAGACATTCAGCCGCAGACCACAGCTGTTTATTCTACAGCCAACTAAACCCACAGCCAAACAGCCATAACTAAATACCCAATACCCCACAACTAGTTCCTCAGCTGTTGATCTCCACATCCATCCCCCCTCCCCTCTCTTGATTGTTGAAAAAGCTGATAAAATCAGCTTAACAAAGGATTCGATGGCAAGATGACCAGCTGATAAAGATGCTATCTTTAGAGCCTTCACATGCTGAAGGACTTGGTCACTCAGGAAATATTTTCTCACACCAAGATAAAGAAAGAAGATATGTTCACAGCTCCCCCCTCCCCAGCAGCTGTCACCCTCCCCCACCGCTGTGACCCCATCCGCTATAACACCAGACACAAAGTTTTTGAGAGACCAGGCTGTGTTACAGGGAATTGGTGAAACATTAATTATTCAGGGGTTTGATAACATCAGGGTTTGATAACATCAGCGTTTGGTAGGAGATGAAATTCAGGGGGAGTTGTATTTCAGGCGAGATGAAGACCATCACGCTATGATTGTGTTGTAGTATGTTGCCGGTCAAAAGTTGCTTGATTCCCTAGCAAATTTTGAGGGGGAGAGAAACGAGGACGGAAGTAAACTTGTGTTTATGTGAAGAAACATCAAGTTTACTCACGTTACATACACACTATCATACATCACAACATATAACCTTCAGGGACTTACAATATTTACATTTGGCTGATTGAGCAAAGTCACTGAAGATGGGTTGCTGAACAAGTTGCATTGTATGATCTTTTATGGTTGCTGCGTCAACCATTGACCACACTTCGCTGATTGAAGGTAAATGAACTCGTGATCTACATTGGATATAATATGCTCCTTTAATATATGCTAGGGTGAAGCATATGGTCTTTATGGTAAAGCATATAATATACTTCACTGATGACCTAAGGTGAAGTTATCTTTATGAGTTCTATATAAGCATCAGGGAATTGGTTCAAGTGTTTTTCAAAGTACAAGATCAGACATTGCAGTTGAGTAACAACTACAACAGGGACAAGACGATACAAGTTAGCGGATGACTTGAACTAGTGAAGCTAGTTATTCTTGGTATACTTTGTTGTAATATAGCAGGTAAGAAGAAGCGTTTATGCTCACTTACTGCTATTTAACTTAGGCTACTTTTCTATCCAAATAGGGGGAGATTGTTGGGCCAATTCAGTGCCTGATTTGTCCCTTGCACAGGATTTGGATATAAAGTATCCTAACTAGTGTTAATCACTAAACTTCGTATGTTATAAGTTCAGTGTGTCATTCTTTAGAGTTCTTTAGAGTCTACGAGATAGACTCGTCATTAGCTGAGGCGGATCTCAGTAAGTGTGCAAAGAATCAAGGATGATGGAGTTAGTAAGTGATGACATAATAGCTTGCTAACTCCTCAAGACTATTACTGATTACAAGACCTGAAGATGTTAGAAGACCTGAAGAAGTGTCTAAAGTGTCTGTCTAAAGTATTAGTGGAAGACTACAAGGTGGTTACTTGTATTTTAGTTAAAGCTTCTCAAGGAAGCTTCACACCCCACTATATATATGTGGTCCTTGTAATAGAATAGGCTAATGTTTCCCACCACAGAAAACACACATGTAATACTTTAGTGGATAGGGTTTCATCCTCCCATTGTTCCATAAGCTTAGCTAGCTATGAACATGGGAGTTTAGTTTGTCATTCATCGCCCGGTTGTTGTTCCGCAAACAACCGGGCAAGTCATGTATATTTGTTGATTCATTATTAATAAGATCTGCATACGATGAAAAGTACAAGCTTGTGTTATTAGTTAGTCAATTGGTTTAATTGTGCAAATGTTCTTCATTTATTCTTATTGATTTGATGTTTGCACAAGTATCGTGGATCATTATTTTTGTATCCAGAGATGTTAAGCTTTTTGAATTTATATTTCCTTTTAAGGATTCTGTTTCAAATAAAAAAAAGAATTATGATAAAGATCTTGAAGTTTTTCAATATGATAAAGTGTTAACCTTTTTTGACTTAGAAAACCTTGAGCTTCCTGATGATGATGAGAGAGTATTAAACAAAAATAATGGTGACCTTGGGTCACCGAGTGCTAGTAGCCAACCTTCTAGTCTAGGTGATACTGAAAAAATTGCTTCACGCAATGATACTAGTGATGCCAGCTTGAATGGGAATGAGGCTGCTACACTTGATGATAATGAAAACTCTAAGGAAAATTTATATTTTAATCTCAATATTCCCCTCCATGGCCAAAATATGGGAG
The DNA here is from genome assembly GCA_025667525.1 of Glebionis coronaria. Lineage (NCBI taxonomy): Eukaryota > Viridiplantae > Streptophyta > Magnoliopsida > Asterales > Asteraceae > Glebionis > Glebionis coronaria. Next base: position 67,051,554 of record CM046882.1, on the reverse strand, counting down.
GAAATTTGGGGGATAATTCTATGACTAATGCTCAGGGTGGTCAAGTTTTGAGAAGGTATTCAAGAGCTTCTGTCTTTCCTAAAAATTACAATGATTTTGTTGTTAATTCAAAAGTCGAATATGGGATTGAAAAATTTGTTGGGTATTCTAAACTCAATATGGAAGTCTTATGTTTTGTCAGTCACTTAAAAAAAGTATTGAACCTAGGAATTTCTTTGAAGCATCTCAAAGCCCACATTGGGTTGATGCTATGATTTAGAATTTGATGCCTTACTTGAAAATGACACTTGGGTTTTAGTTGAATTACCTGCTGGTAGGACTGTTTTAAACTCTAAATGAGTTTGGAAACTTAAGTTTAAATCCGGTGGTGAAATAGAAATGTATAAAGCTAGATTTGTTGCTATGGGTTGTGGCCAAAAAGAGGGTATTGATTATGAAAAGACTTTTTCCCTGGTGTGAAAATGGTGACTGGTAGATGCTTAATTAACTTAGCTGTTAACTAGTGTTGGCCTATTTACCAACTTGACATCAACAATGCTTTTTTATATTGTGAATTGGATGAGACTGTCTATATGAAACCACCTTAGGGTTTCTATGCTGGAAATAAAAATCTTGTTTGTAGATTGAAAAAAATCCATTTACGGACTTAAACAATCTCCTAAACAGTGGAACTTTAAACTCACATATGTGCTTGTTGAAAATGGGTTTGTTCAAAGCAAATCAGATTACTCTCTTCATACTAAGTCTGGTGAATTTTTTTTTTTTTTGTGCTTGTTTATGTGGATGATATTATTGTGACTGGTAATAATGAGAAGGAAATTGACAGTTTAAAATTTTTTTTGAAAAGAAAATTTAAAATCAAAGATTTGGGAAAATTGCCATACTTTTTGGGTTAAGAAGTTGTTAACACTAATTCTGGTGTTTGTTTGAACCAAAGAAAGTATGTTTTAGATCTTTTGTCTGAGTATGGAATGCTTGCTTGCAAACCATCTAAGACATCTTTAATGGCATAGCTGTCAATTTCTAATGAGGTTTTTGAGAGTGATCCTTCGCTTGAAAACATTGTAGATTATCATAAACTTATGGGAAAGTTAATTTACTTGACCAATACTAGGCCTGACATTTTATATGTTGTCCATTGTTTAAGTCAGTTCATGCATTCTCCTTTGAGGTCTCATCTGAAAATTGCCTTTAGAATTTTGAGATACTTGAAAAGATCTCCAGGTCTTGGTATTCATGTAGCAAAAAACTCTGGTATGTTTCTTAAAGCCTTTTAAGATGCTGACTGGGCTAAATGTATTGTGACAAGAAGGTCTATGACTGGCTATTGTGTTTTTTTGAATGACAATTTGGTTTCTTAGAAAAGTAAAAAGCAACACACTCTCTCTAAGTCTTCTGCAGAAGCAGAGTATATGACACTTGCTTTAGTTACAAGTGAAGTCATATGGATCCTTAAAATTTTAAAAGATTTAAACTGTCACAATCTTTTGCTTGTGGATCTATTTTGTGATAGCAACTCAGCAATTAAGATTGCTGCCAATCTTGTGTTTTATGAAAGGACAAAACACCTAGAGATTGACCTTCACTTTGTGAGGGAAAAAAATCTTAAGTGGTGTTGTTAAGACAAAAAAGGTGGAGTCTGCAAATCAAATTGTAGATATCCTTACCAAAGGATTGGATACAATTCAACATGAGAACCTGGTTGAAAAACTGGAGATGATTGATCTATTTAGAATATCAGATTAAGAGGGGATGTTAAAATGACCTTGTAATATGATATTAACCTTAGGGACTTATTGTGTAACTTATGTAATTGCAGGGACTTAGGCTGCCAACTTGGAAACTCTCTTTGGACATTGGATATGGGCTTGCACTTATTGGGCTTAAGGAATGAAGGCCCATGCCATTTGGGTATTATGACCGATGCTTGCTTTGGTGTATATCTACCCTAACTCATAACGAGTTAGGGTTAAGAGAATGTGTGGGGGTGTTACTCAATCGTCAAGGCTTATGACTCTCTCTTCTTTCTGGGTTTGTTTCATCTTGTAATTCCCTTGTGTTTTTGTAAAACTTTTATCAATTTAGACAATAGATCCACACCAGATCTACTATGTGGTGGATTTTTATTGTTTTGATTCTATCTTGTTATCCAGTTATTTTTGTTATTAATATAAAGAGTTTTAGATTATCATATCATATTTTCCTACAATTGCGAATAAAGAATTCAGTTGACCTATTTTCAACGTTGACCAAAGTACGATTGCCTTAAATTATAATATAAATTATTTTGCCCCTCTGTGGTAAAAATGACAAAAAAAAACAGTTGCTCAAAATAACAATTGCCCTAAAATGGTTAATTGCCCAAAAAACAACCTCTTACACGATACGTACCTTACTTGTAGTTTATACAAACACATGGCAAATTCTTTCATTGTTGCCCAATTTTGAGTGTTACCCTAAATGAAATGAGAAAAACATGTTCTTGATGTTAAAATGAGAATTACTCAATTTTCATGAACCTTTAGATAATTAACCCTTTATAAAAATCCTGATATGAACGATGTTAATTATAAGAATTGATTTTCCCCGTTAATTTACTATTCTATAGTTATTAAAATTTGGTAATTAATTCAGAGATTTATAATATTAAATATTAATTTAATATAAAGAGAATTTAAGTTGTGGATATATGTCCATATAATATATATTGAAACATCATTTTCTTAACATCAATAATCCCGACATTACAAAGATTTTCCAACAACAATTGTATGATTATAACGGCAAAGATTTCCATCATTTTCTTGACATGAATAAGTGTTTGATAATTATGGGTTATAGCCAACATTTCCAAAAAAAACAATGTTCCAAACACTTTAATGAATAAATGAATCTAATGACATTTAGAAATGGATTTTTGATTTTGACTAATTGATGTTAACCATTATATATTTATTTAAAATAGTATTATTTATGAGCTTCCTTTTATCAATATATTTTTGATACATGTGTTCAGTCCAATATTATTTTTTTCTTGCAATGTGTGTTCATTGAATATATGCTTGAAATTTTTACTGTAGAAACAAATATTGGCATTTCAACTTAATAATTCCAAATCATCTTTTATCATGCTAAATTTATAATCACTAGGTTTTAAAACTGCATTTAGATGTCTCATTTTCTTTTTACCGGTGACATAGATCTTATTGAATCTCAAATGAACGTATTATGTAGATACGACAATAGCTGAGTCCTAAACCCTAATCACATCTTTTATACTTCTAAATCACACCAATAACATTATTTATAATGGCATAAAAAGTCCATAATCCATTTTAATCACATTTCCCTTTATTAATGGTTAATTTTGGCCGGACACAACAGAAGTGTAGTGCGACCCAAATTTTTGCTGGCACGTCAGCTTTCTATACTCCAACGACTTATTACGATCTATTTGCCCCAACAAAGCGACAAATTGCGACCTACTTGATTTTTTTTTTCAAATCATTTTTTCCTCTTTATAAATACCAAATTTTCACACACAATTTCTAAAATCAAAATGACATGCCATTTTCACACACCGTTGACGAGATTAAAGCTATGATTCAGAAACAAATAATTGAGCAACAACGTCGTCAGGATGCGCTTACGACGTTAGCTGATGATTTCGATGCCGCGTATGAAGATAAAATGAAACTGCGCACAACATGTGAGAAATGTCGTGAACTTTCCCCAGAGAAACGTCATTTAATCGACACGTTTCTAAGTAGTGAATCTGATAAAGATTTCAACATCCGAAGATCTTTATTTAGAAAGTCGATAAAATTGGAGGCTCGAATTGAAAAAAATATTGAATGACTGAATAACTTGACTGCCCAAGAAAATGAAGGAATTATGTCTCAAACTCATATCAGTTATTCATCACAACAACAACGACGCCTATATGTTTCTCTCGGTCCACCCTATTCAAACGATTCAAATGACTTACTTACTGACATCCAGTTTTGCCAACTTTGTTATGATGAACAGGTATTTAAAGAAACAATGGAAGAAGAAGGTAGGACACAAAAGGAGCTGAAGGCGGAAATTATGGTCGAAGAAGGTTACCAAAAGACTATCCGCTGAGAGTTATCTGGTCAGTTATCGGATTCGGATCCGGGAACTATCTAATCGTATTATGTATTTTTATTCTATCTATCTAGTAGTAGTATATTTTCTTTTGTATTGTATTTGAATTAGTATTTTTATGTTTTACTTATGGAATAAATGTTTTAATTTTTGAATAAAAATTGTTTACATTTACGTTTTCATTTACAAATTTAAATAATTAATATAAAAATAAAATAGGGTATGATTTGGCGGTACTTTCTGATAACGAATAAGTAGATATATGATTTAAATTTTAAATTTTGAAAAAAAAAAGTTATTTTTTTAATTATAAGCTAAAAAAACACAGCACAAACACACTTCTCCATTTCAAACTCGATCGCTTGTGGAGTCGGATCCGTCTGACCAATTGGCCCAATTTGGTCGTCACAACTACGCGACCGAATGCGACCGAGGTCGCGACGTAATTTTTTTTATTTCCGTTATGTCCAGCCTTAGTGGTAGATGTGTGACTGTACATCTGGAATCTTTTATACCTTGGGCCACTAGGACTAGGTTTTAAGAGTTTATAACGACACGTTACAAAATTTGTTAAACCAAACTAGTATGAAATGTGGTTTTTATGGAGGTAGTTTCAATTGTCATCTATTTAGAGAATGTTAAAAACTAAGTCATTAAATTTTCATGGAACAGAGTTAGATCTCCATTTGGCCATTTTTTTTATTACTACGTAGAGTTTCACCGTTATTTGATTAGTGGATTAATCTTTCGCGAGAATTTACCAGAGTACTGTTAGAATATAAAAACTTCCATAACTGTGATATTATTGATTAACCAAATATATAAAGCACAAGATATCAAACCTTAATGGATACAACTCATAAATCGGACCGGACCATACTTATTCACTAACTGAAATGAGTATGAATAACAATCAAGTTTTTTAATTCCCACTCAAAATAATCCATTAGGTTATTGATTTCCTTTTTTTTCTTTATAATCGTGATTTTTGACACATTAATCAATTAATTTACAGGTTTAAACTCATCGTTATATAAACTCAAACCAGATAAAATCTTTCTTTTTTCAGAAGGTTGGTGTGACCGCTTCATATTGTATTTCTTATTTTATTGTAGACAAAGTATTGAGTGTTGCATAACTAACAAAAGGACATGTGGCATGTTACATTGGCTTTGCATCGATAAATACGTGGGGTCAAAGGGTTAATGTTTTGATCTACTTAAACGGCTTTGAGGTATCTTTAAATTACTTATGGCCTCTTCTTTATGCATTATGGTCCACCAAGGTAAATGATTGACCCACAATCTCTATTGTGTGCCACCATATTAACTTCACCAAATAACACCAAAATATTCGGTTTAAATTTAACACAATTTTCACGTCAATACATTTTGAGTAAACAAAGTGCAATTGGATTCTTGTAGTTGTAACAAAGCTTTTAATTCGAATGGTAGTAGATTCCAAATTCACTATCTAACCAAACATTTATGTATGTTTCTCTAGTACAATTTTATCTGTTTTATCGGCTACTAACATTGCCATATATCGGAGGGTCCATATCTATACACCATAAAAGCGTTGTGACAAAATTTTGGTGAGTAAAATGAGTATAATATTTTTAGAATGGCAGAAATATATTAGGATATAGTAAAGAGTTAGAAAAACGATTATAAAATAAACATTGTTAAATGGTTTTGAAGCCAATTGTTTCACGAAATGGAAGACAGTTTGTTTTTTTTTTTTTTAAAAATACCACTTATAAAAACTAACAAGAATCTACAATCTTATCAAATAAAATACTACGTTTAGGCGGAGAAGTGTCAAAAATCGACTCATTACGGAATTTCTACAAATACCAAAGAACAACTCCGCATATAACTAACACGATAGATTTTTGAGAAGACGAAATATATATATCATTGAGCCAGATGTGTAAATCCTGAAGATTAGAAGGACTAGGAGAAAGTAAATCTAACCAAACAAAAACTAGACGCCAAACTGTTGTGCCGAGAGAGCACACCACAAAGAGTGCTTTGCTGTGACAAACCTCAAATTACACATTTATGCTATAAGCTATAATTGTCTGACTATGAAAATTTAGCTAGAAATTTTTGCTTTTGGTACCTTACTTTGTAAGATGAACTGCGTCTCACAATCTGAACTATCGTTACAATATATTTCTATATGTTGCCAATATAATGTATATATCAAGTCTAAGATCTAAAAGTGATCCAATAAGTTTAATATTAATGAGAACATCTCAAATGTAAATATGATGCCTTAAATTCCCTTAGAAACCCTAGAATCCGTATAAATGAGTTGTAAACTCAAGAATGGTAAACAATGAATGGAAAACACATATGAATAAGTCATTAAGGATTATAAACAAGTTGTAAACTATACTTTGAAGCCATAATAATACCTAAGAATGGAAAGGACAAACCATACAAAGCTAAGTACAAGTAATTGTACATAATAGTCTAGATCACCACCTAGAAACCCTTGATAAACAATTTTTCAAGCAATGTAACTACATAAAATCCATGTAATACTATAAAAAATAATGTACTAATTACAATCTATCATATAAAGGAAAGTTAATTGATCCCAAATTGCTAATATTCACTAATCCAAGACTAATTATAAGTTAAGACCTAGTAACCAAGACTAGCATATAAAATCTATTTCACATTAAATTAGAGTCTAATCTTTTGCCATAAATTATAAACTCAACTATATATCATATAAAGAATATAAATTTATTTCAAGCCAAGTTACAAGTTGGTAAAGCATAAAGTACAAGTTATAAAAGCATAGGATCTTAGGCTACCATAATTATCCCTAGAATATGATCAACCTATACAAACCCTTAAACTAAAAATATAGAATCCCTAGAAGTCATAAACATACTATATAAGCCCTAGAATAAGTTTTTATAAAGGTACAAACACTAATTACCCAAGATAAAAAGACATTAGAATTAATGACCTAAAAACCCTAATATTAAGAAATCTACATGGAATCACTACCTAGTTCTTTTTGGACAAGTATATAAATATTAATAGGACTTCATTAAGGTTATAAGATTATATTAAGACAATGTACAATTACCCTAATGCATAAGGTACAAGATTTCAATGCATGGCTTGTAAATTAGGTCAAAATGGGTATTTTCATCTTTTGGACATGTTTACTTATAATAACTTAATAAAACCAATGTAGGAACTTCATGAACACATTGAGAAAAATGTAGGATGTATAAATTGAGTTTAGATAAGTAGTTAGTTGAAGTATAATCATATTTACTAAGATTAAACCCTAGATCATTAGAAAACCCTAATCTACATAAATATACTTCCCATTTTCACATCAAACCTTTGTTAAACTTCAAACCAAGGACCCAAATCTCTTAAATAGAATTTATAAGCCCTAATTAAGCCTTAATAATTCACTAATCACTTTCCTAAGTCCCTAATCTCCATAAACACAAACCTTAAGTTACAAGCCCTAGAATTGAACCCGGTTTTGTTTTTTCCCTCCAAAAATGAGTAAAATGCTTTCCCTCCTAAATTTAAACTTAGGATCAGATCATATAGATATATAGGAGATATTTTACAAGTAGGTGATGCACCTACTTGCCAATGACACATACTTAATCCTATCTTAAAAATTTGTGGGTTAATAAGGACCACATGCTTAGATATTTTTCATCTTAGACTCTAGGAACTTGAATATATATTTCCTAGGCTTCCTTAGTCACTAATCCCTGGTCCTTACACGTTTCATGGCTTAACTTGGAGGCTAAGGCTTGAAAATAGTATAAATAGGAGCCTTTAGCTTCATTTTAGAATCATCCTTCCATTTCTTACCTAAACACACATATATTCTGTTCTCACACTACCATTGAAGCTTTAATGAGTCCCTAAGATCAGTATCAAGATTTGGAAGAATTTCTAGGAATTCTTGAAGAGTTATGAGGAAGACATAGTCCATATACCTCATTAGGAGCCATTTTGGAGCATCCTAGGTAATCACTTTGTTTACTAAGCTTTAATCTTGTTATAATACTTTCTTAGAGTTGTTATACTTTTAATAATATGTTAGAAAGATAATCTAAAAGAAACTAAGTCATTTCATCATTTTAAATAGAAGTTATAAGCTAAAGAAGTCTTAAAACCCTAGTTTTGTAATTTACATAAAATAATAAGCAAAAACCCATTTCAAAATCTATAATTCTGAAGAAATGTTTTTATTATGATTATAAACATATTTAGAAACTTTTTTTCTAAAATCCTAGATCATTTGGTCCATTTTTAAGGTTGTTATGTGATTTTTACAAGTATAGGGACTAAAACTGTCATTTTTGAAACTATTTAACATTTTGGGCCAAAAGTGTCATTTTATGAAAGTTAAATCCATAATAATAAATTTTGGAAAGTTTGACGTCCTAAGATTAAATATTGAGGGTTTAAAATGTAAATACTAAAATTATACACTTAGGGGGTTAAAAGTGTAATTATACCAAAGTGTAACCAAAAGGGCTATTTTTGACAATTTTGAAACTAAAGAAGATTAATCATGAATATGAGGAAGTAATGAAAGTATCATGTTAGTAGGGAGCTTTGTACAAAGATGTTCCATCTCGATATTACGTTCTGACTGAGTGGTTGGGTTTACGATTTAAAGTGCCCTCGCTCCTCAAACGTTTATAGAATGGCTTCTGAGTATGATGGCCCAAACAATGGTGCTAGAATTACAACCAAATATTAATAAAAGAATTTACAACCAACACTTAACAATACTGAACTAAAAATCAAAGACTTGATACTATACACAATGTATAAATCCAGGTTTGTGTGAGATCAAGTTGTCGTTTATGAGATCAAGTTGTGGTTTGTATGATCAAGCTAATTATCTGTGAATGAAATATATCTGATTATAGCTTGGATTATATGGACATAAGGTGAGTTCATAGCCTCACTTTTAAATGCTTTATAAATGATTTAAAAACCCGTGAGGAGGATATATGCTAAAACTGGAATACAAGTGCTTTTAAAACTGTATGGTTTTGACACTATGTTTACTACTGCCATTAAGTCCTTTTTTAACCATGAACCGTTAATAATTTCTTGAAAATGAGCGCTAATATTGTGAATAGTACTATTTGGGGGTTGACATCCCCTATCTGGGCAAGTCGCGCTTGCTAGCAGTTGAAGGTTCCTACCTAGGCTAAACAAATACACTTTATTTTGCTTAACTCGGGAGTTTGGCAAACTGCCTACATAAGGGCAATTTGCTGGTTTCTGTATGTCAAGTATCGGTGTATGAGCATAGTGCAGTATGATGAATATTTTATGTGGGTGTATAACAACATAGCCCGGAGGATATACTTGTATTCAAAACTGTTATAACAAACCTATGAATTCACTCAACCTTTGTGTTGACTTTAAGCATATATCTCAGATAAATGGTGACTAATAGCATTGAGCAGCACAAGGATGGCATGAAGAGGCACAAGACTGAAATTATTCTAGATTTTGGGAACCTCATATTGTAAAACTCTGATTTTTCAATAAATATAAAGAAAGTTGATTTCATCACTCTTTTGAGTTTTTTCTATTATTATGACTTGTGTTCTATGAAGTAATACCACAGACCAATGTTCCTTTGCGTAAAGGTAAAATGGGGTGTTACGGATTGGTACTCAGAGCCATGGTTATAGAGAACAAGAATTAAAATCTTGACTATAACTACTTTTAAAATAATTTCAAGAAAGTCCTCGTGTGCCAAAGCCAGTGCTGCTACAAGAATGACTGTACTGATATTCCCCAGGATTATGTGTAAGTTTATTTGATATTATGCATAAGAGAATTCATGTTTAGATACCATGTTTATGTGTAAGTACTTATGAGTAAGTAGTAAGTTCGGATTTATCGACGTCTCTAGAAATAGGTATCCCTATCTCTCTCCTATCATCATCTTATCGGATTCTCAAGAAGAGCGTTCTGCAAGTGTTTCTGATAACTTCCCAAAGTATATTTCCACTCTCCCAATGAATAATGTAGAAACTAGAAGGGGGGGGGGGGTTGAATAGTTTCTCTTTATTGGTGACCAAATTAAAATTACTTTCAATTTGGTTTGCATCAAAATTATCTTTTGCTTGAAGCTAAGTTGCATAATGATTAGGTTCAATTCAAATGCACTAGCAAAGATAATAGGTAAGTGTAATGATAATGAAATAAGTAAAGAGTAAGGAAGGAGACAACCTAGTGGGAAGACACAAAGATTTATAGTGGTTCGACAACGAGGCTCTATCCTCGTTTCTACTCCACTCCTCGAGTACACCTACTCGAGATTTCTACTATATCCACAAGCTCCCTTCTTGGCGGAGAAAACCTTACATCGTCGCTTACATTATTTTTCGACACTAAGCTAAATGTCGAGACCTAATCTTTAGCTAGGACCAATCTACACAACGTTGCCTACTTCACAATTTAACGACACAAGGCTAGATATCGAGTTCTAATCTCAAGGTAGAACCAATCTTCACGATGTTGCCTACTTCACCATTTTACAACACAAGGCTAGATGTCGAGTTCTAATCCAAAGCTAGAACCAATCTTCACGACTATTCACTTTGAAGCTAAGTGAGAACTTCACACAACACAACTACTAATCACTTTCAAGTTTAGTGAGAACTCACAAGACACAACCACATCACTTTATAGTTTAGTGAGAACTACTAATCAAATCTATTACAACTCAACTAGACTTATCCAAGTACACACATGTAGCTTGGATTTACACAACACAAATCCAAGCAAACACATATGCAATGGATGTACACAACAAATCCAAGTATCCACAAATAACTTGGATGAACACAACTAGTCCAAGTATTCATAAATACAATGGATTGACCTAAAACAAAAAGGGTATCATGATGAATATGACTAGCTCATAGATTCATCTTTATCACAACACTAGTGAGTGAGTGATCTTCTCATTGGACAAGGTAAAGGAGGGGATCAAGAGGATAATCCTATGTAAACATCATTAACACTTTAAGTGATCATTTACTAATGATTATGCTATAAAAAATAGAAAGGGGGCTGAGAAATACGTCCAAGAGGCTTGTTGGAAAATGAGATTTGACCCACTATTTAAAGGAGACAAAGTATAACGGATATATAACGGCTATCTGGGCGCGGTACCTTATCTAGCCTGGCGGTTCCATATCGCTAAGGAACCGCCTAGCTACTTAAGGTTCCGCCCCTAGAGTACGCTCCGTTTTTTGTCTTTTAGTGGGGTAGGAATATCTGAGGTATTTGAAGCCTTCAAAGGATATTCTAATAGCATATGGAATATGCTATTTTCAAATTTTCATTTTCCATTTTAATAAAACATTTTCTAAAAAAGAAAGTTTATTAAAAAGTCTTTTGTCATATTAACAAAAGTGAGTTTTAAGGATAATCATTTTGATGATCACTAAGTATGATTAAGAAAGGTTAGTGATATGATTATTACCTTGATGATAGTGTTAGTTAAATAATTCGTTTTTATGTTTTACACTAAATGTGTTGTATAGTTTGTTGTGATCAAAACTAAGAAAGATTAGTTAACACTAATAATGTTTTTAGGCATCACTTGCATTAACAAATAATTCTTATGATACTTCAGAAAATACACCCAAAGACCAGAAAATCCCAAAATCTATTTTACCCTTTGATGACGACCCCCGTATGCAAGTTATACGAGCATATAATAAAGAAATAGATTTTACACATCGACACCAAGATTTTCCATCACCTTACCCTATTAATATACCATCACCTTTATCTGAAACCTTACCTAAAAATACCTATGAACAACAACTTATAGATGTCATACCTTATATGAAAGAATTTCCTCCCGAGCGTACTAAAGATCTTGAAGATAAAGTTGAAGGGCTTAGGAAAGGCCGAAGAATTATACAACAAGATTTTGAAAAGTTAGAAGGAGATTTAGAAGAAGCTAAAGACAAGTTGCAGAGAAGACAGATGATATACGATGAAGAGATTGTTCAAGCTCGACTGAAGATTTCTACTCTTGAGTTAGTCATTGAGGACATTCAAATTAGACATCGAGCCAATATAAGAAGTCTTTTTGATGCCATCAAAGAACTTAATAGGGAGAGATAAAAACATTAGACTATTAGGTTGTAAATACTTTCAACTTTAAACTCATTTGCATAGAAACACAAAATAACGAATTATTAACGAGTTTATCACTATCATTTCTCCCCCTTTGTCGTAGCAAAAAGGTCAGCACAAGTCTTTGAAGAACATCGAACTTTGCTAGTAGCTCCCCCTTGGTGGTTGCTCCCCCTTGCTTGGGGCACCAAGTATATAAGCTAAGGTGACATGCTTCACAAAGGTTAGTAGAAAGGAAAGAAACACCAATGTATATATGATCACTACCTACTAAGTAACTTGAGAGGGAGAGAGAGAAGAAATCTTAAATTAGAAGCAAGTATTTTGCTAAGTTTGTCCAAAAAGGTAATCGAAAAAATCAAACTTCAATCCAATGAAGATGATAAGCTTGTCAATGGGTTAATGTTTAGAATTGATGGAATCACCCATAAGCAATTGTAAAAATTAACCATGATCAACTCAAAATAGAACTAAAGGGATAACACACAAAGGTTACATAATAGAAAAGACACAACAAAGTAGATAGTCATACACACAAAATGAGTATCTAAAGCAAAAAAATATGGAAAATAAACCACTAAGCATAAGCTATTCTAATAGTGATAATTTTCCAAGATTGCTTAAAAAATAAAAGACTCTAAAACAACTAAAGTGATAAAGACTCTAAGAGTAGTTATTCCTTTAGTTGGAAAAATAAGACGACGATGCATCATTCGAAGTTTTGTCCACCAGGACGAAAACTTGGATAGGAGGTCGAGTGAGGAGGAATTCAAGGAAATTTAACTTCTCATATACATGAGCAAGTTCAATTTGTTGAAATCGACAACAAGCACACGAGGATCCATAATGCAATACAAAATCGGTTGATGGGGGTATGGCATCAAACCTAGGGTTTGGTGGTGGAGGGGTAATGGGTTTGGAAATGTTTTCATAATGCCTTGTGAGGTTTGGGAAGGTTGAAAGATCATTGAGTTGAGGGGTATTGAAGGATTGAGGTGGTGGGGGAACATTTTCTTTTGCTCCGGTGATGGGGTTAATGGTATAAGTATCATTCCAATACTTGATTGGAGAGAAGGTAGGGTTTTTGGGTGGTTTGGAGGAAGATGGTTCATTCTTCTTAACCCAAATAGGTCGAACCAAGATTTTCGGTTTCTTTGAAAGCTTGGATGAGGAAGCTTTGGGTGAGTGGGGTTGTGACCTTGGTTTCAAAATGCGCGCATCATTGCGCAAATTGCGCGTATTATTGCATTGCTATTAAAATATAGCAACAGCGTGCCTAATGCAAGGTCATCCCAAAATGCGCTCGCATTAGATTACAACTTTCCGTATTTGTGTAATGCTAGCAACAGTCGCAGTTTTCGCTATATGGAATTTATGTCATTTTAGAGAAAGTAAACCATTTGAAAGAAGCTAACTTATGATAATGGAATTCCAATAGAAGTTTTCTAAACCATCCAAAACAAACACAATACGAACATCCAAATTACCCTTCGATTAATAATCATGCATCATTAAAATTATGAATGAGCTAAGATTGCTATTGATTTAATTATAGATGAATCAAGATTATTAGTCACTTGTATAACTTATAGGTATAACTTTAATACGTTATAAGAACACTTCATCATGTATAGATATAGGATAGACTCTAATCGTTTACGACTTATCGTTCTACCACATTGAATGATAACAATAACAAGGATCCATGTAGACTACATGGAATTCAAGATCAAATAATTTAAAAATAAATTTACATCTTATTTTTTTATGGTAACTAAAGTTGGAAGTCTCATTTAATAAAACATGTAGTTGAAGCTTATCATGTTGTTTTTATGTATATTGTGTCGCGAACTAGTGACTTATCTGTATTACAAGTAAATTAATTGCCTATTCATATATCTTATTGAATATTTGTAAATTCATTTCATTTAGAGTCAACTTTATTTTATTCACTACATATAAAAAATATTTTTACTTGTTTTAATATAAAACGCATCGCGTCCAAATTGCGCTCGCATTCGCAACTCGCATCACGCATCGGTCTATAGGACCTTTAACGCATTGGATCACAAAACGCAATTTTAAACCAAGGTTGTGACAAAGAAATGTCAAGGTTAGGAATGGAGGAGTTAGGCATTGTGAGGGTGTGAGAATGAAATCTCAAGGTTGGGAAGGTGTGAGAATGAAATCTCAAGGTTGTGTGAGAATGAATTCTCAAGGTTGGGAAGGTGTGAGAATGAAATCTCAAGGTTGGGGTATAAGTAAAATGTAATCAAGGTAAGAATTTGAATACAAAATGTGAAGTGTTAAGGAATGTTTAGCCAAATTGAGCAAACAAGGAATCTTGACAGGGTATAGGGTTTTAAAAGTTTTGACCAAAAAAAAATCGTCAAAAATTGATTTCTGTCCGCGGTACCTTAAAGGGACCGGCGGTTCCTTATCACATAAGGAACCGCGCGACTTTTAGTGAGCCGCATCCAGTGGACATGAAACCATGTTTTTCCAGGGTTTTGGGAAAAACTAAGACTTTTTCAAAAAGTTGCAAATCTTGGAATTTTACCTCTATTAGCACTAAATTATGCTAGGGTTGCATAAAGCAACACATTCACAAAGAATGTCTTGACAAAGGGTGACAAAATATTTGAATATCATTTTGAACCAATTTTAGTCAAGTTTTTAGAGGTTGTGATAGATTTAGGTTCAATTTTAATTTCAAATTAAAGTTGATTAATGTGCACATAAGGATAGAAACACATAAAGCTAAATCTAAAGAAAAACTTCATGAAACACTCATGAAGGAAGCAACTACAATGACAAATAGAAAAGAAAGACAACTAACTATTACAAAGCTAGCTTAACATTAGATCTAGATTAGTAGTCTTCTTTGGCTTGGTTTTGTTGAAAACTATTTATTTAGAAAACTCATCATTCATCTCCTAGGAGGAGGCATGGAGAACAAGGTAAGCAAGAACTCTTGCAACCTCCTATGTAGTCCAAACATCTCCATCCTAAGGTTATGAATGATGTAGTGGTTGTAGAGGCAACATGGACAATTAGGACCATGAGTCTCTTGAAACCCATAGTAAGGATCACCCAAAAGGAGGGAAAGTGGGACACCCAAAATTGGAATGTTTGAGTTAGGTGGAGGTGGAGGAGGCATGTTCTCCAAGGGTGATGTGGGTGAGAGTGGAGGCATGTTCCCTAAAGGGGAAATGGGTGAGTGTGGAGGTATGTTCTCCAAGGTTGGTGAAACGGGTGAGTTAGGAGGGTTAAATGGTGAAGTCACCAAGGTGTCATCAAAGTCATTCACAAAAGGAATGCTTTGGATTGGTTGGGGTTGTGTGGTCACATCCAAGGGTGCACTTGGAGTGAAGGGTGAAGAGAGCTCATTCATTCTTGAGTTGAATGAAGAGGAGGTAGAACCAATGGAGTGGTTAGTACCATGGGTGGATGTTGTCTTGCATGGTGCAAGGGGTGGTGAAGGTGATGAGGAAATGAGGATTAGAACCATCTCATTTTTGGTGTGTGAAAGGGTGATGAGTTAGGCTTGGGTACCTTAATCCTAATCTTAAGTGTTTTCCTTGGGGTGTTTGAGGTTTTTGTAGAAACCATGATTGACAAGGATGGTTTAAGGGTTAGGGAAGGATGTTTTGATGTGTGAAGAACATGACTAACAAGGTGGGTTTAAATGGGTGAGGGGATGATCCAAACTAGTTATGGGTTAAAATCATTTTAGGTGAATAATGAATTTAGGTAACCTATTTTAGGAAATATGCAGGTTTATTACAGAAAATCATGCAGTGTTTACATAGAATTGAGAAAATAGTGTAAAGCAAAAGATGCTGTCGGGCACAGTGGCCGGCGGTTCCTTATCTAGGACCCGTGGTTCCTTATCGATAAGGAGCCGCTGGTCGATATGGAACCGCGACCAGAGGTTTCAAAAATTTCCATCCCAGTTTTTGGTAAACCCAGATTTTTACCAAAAGATTCACAAGACAAAGTTAACTACTGATCAAAATCTAAGAAGCTAACTATCATAAAGATGCACAAAGCTATGTAAATCACAAACATGATGGCATAAGCAACATTTAGGATTGAAATAAATAATAATCCAAACATGTAGCATAAGATAAACCAAAGTAATAATAAACATATGTTTTAAACACCACAAGACAATTAAACTTTGGCACAATCCAAAGTCTTCACCTCCTTTTCTTGCCTAAATCCTTGATCATTTTTCCCAAGAACTTGAAACCCTTTCTTGATTCAACCCGGTGTTCGTGCAATTCCCCTCGAGTTCTAAGATTTTCACGGTAGGGATGCTCCATATTGAGATCTTCCGGTACTTCACTAAAATGATGAGGCGGAGGAGCTAAGTCTTTAAATTCATCCTCGAATGGGCTTAAGGATGGATGGGAATTACTCGAAGAGTTGAAATGAGAACTAGTACCGACGCCATCACCATCACTTGTTGGCATTCGGGTGTCCTCATCATCCATCTCTTGATGATCGGATTTTCGTGAACCTCGGTCACTTCTAGGCTTTCGTTCATATACCTCTTGAATAGGTAACATAACCCGTTGAACTGGGTGAAAGCGAGAAAGATGGAGATGAGTAAAATCTTCACCAACCCTTATAAAAAGGCGAGTAAGAAGCATAGCATAGGGAAGGTTTGTTTTGGGTTTGGAAAGAGCATAATTTATACGTTGAGCGATGTAGAATGCTAAATTGTACTCGGTTGATGTAAAGATGCAAAACAACATATGCACCATACAAGCCGGGATATGATCTCGGTTTCCACCAAGACAAAACACATTCTCCCTAAGGATGTTAGCCCATTGGACCATGAAATCCTTAAGGTCGTTTGAGAGCACTTCATAGCGATTCACATTTCGCACATTAGTATGAAGGCTTCTCATAACGTTTCCATCACGCTCTTTCGAGATGATATCAAGGATGAAATTTAGATCAACTTCGGTGATGTCATTTGAAGGTTTATCGTTGGACTCCACGAGAGCATAAAGTCTCCATTTGTCCATAAAACGACAAGTGCCTCTATATGGCATACCAAGAATATCACCAAAATCATCGAGGGAATATTGAATGATTTGATCATTCAACATGAAACAAATAAAGATTTGGCCATTGATTTCAAGCATGGAGTAAGTGCTAAAGAATTCAAGAAGAAACAAGGGATAAATTTCTTCGTCTATGAAGAGCAAGCAATCAAATCCAATATGCTCAAACATAAAGTAGATATACCTATACCCCGTTATTCTTGTATCTACAACCCTACCCTCATGGAAATTTCAAGTTGAAAGAGATGGAAAAGAGTTTTGAAGTTGAGTGGAAGCATAGGTATAGGTAATGTTTGGCATATAGTTTCTAGTGAGTTGATGATCTTTTTGATATTGTGAAGGCATGATTAGTACCTAAATACAAACAAAAAAAACATATTTCCAATCACTCATATGAAAAATTAAAATCAAAAATCGAAAATATGAGAATGTGTTATATCAATTTCTCGACAAACAAAGGATTGAATCTATATCATTCTCATGTTCACAATGCATCTATTCCATCATTAACCAAGAACACATGATCTATGTTGGATCAACAATGGATTAGAACATCGGTTTTTCAAAACAAGGTTTTTAGGTAAGCATTAACAATGTCATTACCTACTTGTTCATGGGTTCATCTCAAATCCATCTTTTAATCAAAATAATTAATCAAAATTCGGATTTTTTCTATAAGTGGGTTTTAGTGAAATCTTAATGAATATGAACCTAAGGAATCATAGTAAACTAACCATGTCAACCCACATTCCTATTAAGGTTTTAATTCAATTTCAATTTTAAAAATCCCCAATTATGAAACGATGAACCCTAGAACAAAATAGATGAAATTGAAAGAAAATACTTACAATTAATTGATGTTAGATTAAGGATGAGTGAAACCCACAACTTGGAATCAATTAATTTGAGTGATTGAAGGTTTTTGAAGCTTCAATAATGGTGGAAAAGATGAAACCCGTCGGCTGTGTGTTTTTGGGAGAGAGAGATAGTGGTTTGAAAAGGAATAAAATAATCAAACTGGTGCTCTGACTCAAGTTGCTGCCCGCGGTTCCTTATCGATAAGGTACCGCGGTTTGAACCGCCAGAGATAAAGAACCGCCTACAGAGGCTGGTTTTTATCAATGAAAAACGCCAAATTTTAAAAACCAAGTTTTTCTAAAACACTTAAAATTATATCATGAGCCTTTTAGAATATCATTGGATCATCATAACACTAAGCAATATGCCTTAACGAAGGATTACGAGTTAAATCGAGATCGAAAAGAACTGAAACAGACAAACGACTACTCGTAGCAAAATGGCAAAGAGGAGAGAAGTCAAGGGAAGTGAATCAAGACTAGGATTAATGCTCAAGGGAATAATGACAATCTTCAATAATGGAAACGAAGAGCTTGTGTCATATATAGTGGTTTAAGACGTGCCTTTCCGGCGAAGTGTTAAACGGCTTTGGTAATGAACAAACACAAAGCAAATATTGAAGCATAGACAAGATCACTTTCAATAATAGTCTTAGTCTAAACCAAGATATGAGCAAGGCATTGATTCACTTTCTCTCCCACGAAGGGCCTACTAACCGTATGGGTGCAAACCATGATATCATGCTTGATACTTTAAGCTACTACTAACTCACTCTTCATCACCATAGTGAGTCAAGTATCCAAGCAATGAAGGTTTAAGAGGATAAAAGGAAAGAATCACAAACCACAAACAAATGTCTAGGCAAGGATGCCAAGAGCAAGCACATAGTCATGTAATGATCAAAAGAATGATCAAAGGGCGTGTGGAAGAACGAAAACGTACCTTGGCCACAAGAGCATTCCAATCCATCACTGCAAGCCTCAAGACTGACTAAGATGAATGCTAAGTCTTCAATGACTAGTTTTATT
Source organism: Glebionis coronaria (assembly GCA_025667525.1). Taxonomy (NCBI): domain Eukaryota; kingdom Viridiplantae; phylum Streptophyta; class Magnoliopsida; order Asterales; family Asteraceae; genus Glebionis; species Glebionis coronaria. Next base: position 67,032,270 of record CM046882.1, on the reverse strand, counting down.
CCCAATCATCATTCAAAGATATTGAAGATCAATAAAGATGAGTCTTCTACAAGTGCAAGTAGCTCAATCCGCAATCAATTCAATGATTGATCTTCATGAGTACCTACACAAGACAAGATGCAATCTAGTAGATACATTTCAAGAGTAGATCTAAAATGTATAAATGCTACTAATCTAAGTGGGATGTAATATTACCAATTAAAAAAACCTATTTTCAAAGAAAACATAGTTTTGACCAAAGAGAAACTTTAGTACAACTTGACCTTCTAATTTGAGGAGACAATGGATCGATCCAAGTTTCAAAGTACAATATACTTCAAAGATCTTGAGTGAACATCACTCTGATACCAATTGTAGAAACTAGAAGGGGGGGGGGGGGTTGAATAGTTTCTCTTTATTGGTGACCAAATTAAAATTACTTTCAATTTGGTTTGTATCAAAATTATCTTTTGCTTGAAGCTAAGTTGCATAATGATTAGGTTCAATTCAAATGCACTAGCAAAGATAATAGGTAAGTGTAATGATAATGAAATAAGTAAAGAGTAAGGAAGGAGACAACCTAGTGGGAAGACACCAAGATTTATAGTGGTTCGACAATGAGGCTCTATCCTCGTTTCTACTCCACTCCTCGAGTACACCTACTCGAGATTTCCACTATATCCACAAGCTCCCTTCTTGGCAGAGAAAACCTTACATCGTCGCTTACATTATTTTCCGACACTAAGCTAAATGTCGAGACCTAATCTTTAGCTAGGACCAATCTACACAACGTTGCCTACTTCACACTTTAACGACACAAGGCTAGATGTCGAGTTCTAATCTCAAGGTAGAACCAATCTTCACGACGTTGCCTACTTCACCATTTTACGACACAAGGCTAGATGTCGAGTTCTAATCCAAAGCTAGAACCAATCTTCACGACTCTTCACTTTGAAGCTAAGTGAGAACTTCACACAACACAACTACTAATCACTTTCAAGTTTAGTGAGAACTCACAAGACACAACCACATCACTTTATAGTTTAGTGATAACTACTAATCAAATCTATTACAACTCAACTAGACTTATCCAAGTACACACATGTAGCTTGGATTTACACAACACAAATCCAAGCAAACACATATGCAATGGATGTACACAACAAATCCAAGTATCCACAAATAACTTGGATGAACACAACTAGTCCAAGTATTCATAAATACAATGAATTGACCTAAAAAAAGGGTATCATGATGAATATGACTAGCTCATAGATTCATCTTTATCACAACACTAGTGAGTGAGTGATCTTCTCATTGGACAAGGTAAAGGAGGGGATCAAGAGGATAATCATATGTAAACATCCTTAACACTTTAAGTGATCATTTACTAATGATTATGCTATAGAAAATAGAAAGGGGGCTGAGAAAAACGTCCAAGAGGCTTGTTGGAAAATGAGATTTGACCCACTATTTAAAGGAGACAAAGTATAACGGATATATAACGGCTATCTGGGCGCGGTACCTTATCTAGCCCGACGGTTCCATAATGCTAAGGAACCGCCTAGCTACTTAAGGTTTCGCCCCTAGAGTACGCTCCGTTTTTTGTCTTTTAGTGGGGTAGGAATATCTGAGGTATTTGAAGCCTTCAAAGGATATTCTAATAGCATATGGAATATGCTATTTTCAAATTTTCATTTTCCATTTTAGTAAAACATTTTCTAAAAAAGAAAGTTTATTAAAAAGTCTTTTGTCATATTAACAAAAGTGAGTTTTAAGGATAATCACTTTGATGATCACTAAGTATGATTAAGAAAGGTTAGTGATATGATTATTACCTTGATGATAGTGTTAGTTAAATAATTCGTTTTTATGTTTTACACTAAATGTGTTGTATAGTTTGTTGTGATCAAAACTAAGAAAGATTAGTTAACACTAATAATGTTTTTAGGCATCACTTGCGTTAACATTAATTCTTATGATACTTCAGAAAATACAACCAAAGACCAGAAAATCCCAAAATCTATTTTACCCTTTGATGACGACCCCCGTATGCAAGTTATACGAGCATATAATAAAGAAGTAGATTTTACACATCGAAACCAAGATTTTCCATCACCTTACCCTATTAATATACCATCACCTATATCTGAAACCTTACCTAAAAATACTTATGAACAACAACTTATAGATGTCCTACCTTATATGAAAGAATTTCCTCCCGAGCGTATTAAAGATCTTGAAGATAAAGTTGAAGGGCTTAGGAAAGGCCGAAGAATTATACAACAAGATTTTGAAAAGTTAGAAGGAGATTTAGAAGAAGCTAAAGCCAAGTTGTAGAGAAGACAGATGATATACGATGAAGAGATTGTTCACGCTCGACTGAAGATTTCTACTCTTGAGTTAGTCATTAAGGACATTCAAATTAGACATCGAGCCAATATAAGAAGTCTTTTTGATGCCCTCAAAGAAATTAAGAGGGAGAGATAAAAACATTAGAGAAGAGATAAAAACATTAGACTATTAGGTTGTAAATACTTTCAACTTTATGTCTTTACTTTTATGTTAACAGAGAAACTTGTCTTGTAAGTTTAAACAATGCAAGTTGTTAATAAATAAAAGTTGTGTTTCTCATTTTGTCATTTCATATTTATTTTTGAGAAATAAGAAACCCCTATTTCTTGGTTTTCTCACAAATGATTATGAATGAAATTGTGTTAATTCTGAGAAAAGCATATACTTGATAAAGTATATATTCTTTAGAATTTCGGTTATCTTCTATGATAATGATAATTATCAAGTTGAACATAACCCGCAAGTTTAAAGAAAGAATAAGGAAACTTCCTAAGTTTTCTAGAAATATTCTATTCTCGAATTTGTCTATCAAAAGGTTCTTTTTGGAAAATATATATGAAATGAAAAAGAGAAGCTTGTTCTATAAGACGAGTTTTTACATTTTCCGTTATATTCCTCCATTTCATATCATGGAAAAATTATGTTACGATTATGCATGAGTCATATCTTTATAAATCCGTTGTAAACTTTGGAACTATGTTTCATAGTTGGATTTATTATCCTCAGATATGAATGATGATCAACATATTAAGTTTCCCCTACACCCTACCAAATAAACCCGAAAGATATGTCTTGTGTTCAATAAACATTTATATGTATCCATATACATATGTAACAAACATTTTATGATATGAGTATACCTTGGATTCTGAATTATTTCTATTCTTTCCCTTCATTCTAAACCCTAAAAAGTATTTGACGAAGAATTGACGACGATGTGGTTGCAATCCTGCAAGTGCAAATTGTCAATAAGAAGTATTATCCGGAAAAAGACTCGATGACTAGTTAGTTTTTGATATCCAAGGAAAACAGATGCTATTAGTATAACCTGTTGGATTAAAAGAGCAATTCAGTTTCCTATCATATTTGAAAATATAAAATGAAGCTTGCTATAAGAAAATAGTACTTCGTCAGTTATCTTGGTAAATTCTTTATACTTAACCCATTGAGATAAAAGGAGTACATAAGACCGCTTGATTAAATTTCAAATATTTCTTATCGAGAAGATAAAAGAAGAACTTCGCTATCTAATTATAAAAGGAATTAACCTCAAGACATACACGAGGAAATTCCAAAAGTTAGTAGAACCCTATTCCATAGAATGACAAAAACCTTCATCAAAAGATTTTATCATGGAATTATGTCATGAAATTTCATCTAAAATTCTATTTAGGAGACTCCATCAAAAGATTTTGTTAGAAAAGTTTATTAAGGAATTCTATCGAAGATTTTGAAGAAAGATTACCACTTCCAAATCCCAACATATTAGAAAAAGTCATTTACCTCTACCTAAAGAGTTAATGAACAAGGTAATTAAGCACAACCCTGTGCAAAAATCGGAAAAATCTTAAGCATAAATTCAGCAGTAAAAGAACTTCTATAAGATTTAAATAAATTAGAATCCAATCTACTGTGAATATGATGGAAATTTTCTTCTATGTCAGAAATACACCCTGCATCACACAGAAATTTCCACCATCTGGTGTCAGATTTTCAAGATAGTGGATCATTGGAGTAGGATTTGTAAGGGCAAGTGGCCTTATAAATCATATGCTTGGTAAGACTATTATGTATTTTATTGGGAATAAAATACCATCTTCTATTTTTCAGCATCGTTCGTCTCTAGAAAACCGTATTCTTAGATTTTATATACAAGGCGTCTTACACACGCCAACGTGAAAAGGAAACTTAAGGGTAGAACATTTTTCTATATTCGTGTTATGTCGGAAATTTCTAAGTTAATGATTTAGATTCTGTTTATTTGATTGAATTAGGACGCTTCTACAGTCAAATAAATAAATTTAAATCACCAAATTTATGATTTCTTCCTTGCATAAAGTTGGACGCATCTTTATGTTAGTAAGAATTTATAAATGGACTTAAAGAAATTCGATATAAGACAAGTATAGACCTGATAAAACTAGAATACTTGTGTTCTTAAATTGTCTGCTTTTACTGAAATATGTTATTACATGGAGTGCCTAAACTGTTATTTGCTACCCAAATTTCATGAGTCATTATACACTTACGTGTGCGCTAATAAGGTGAATAGATCTATTAGAAAAGTACATTAATATTTGTCTTAGATTTGGAATTTGTAGATTTAAGTAATCCATTCAACCCGAAGAAACTTTGAAATCCTTATATTATGCTCTAACAAAAGAAGCAGAATATTGAAAGTCATCCGACTTACTAGTTTAACTTGAATTTCCTCCATGGAAATAGGAAAGAACAATAAGGATTTTGTAACTTCAAATAGACATGATTCCATCTGGATCATTGTCAATGATCTTTTTAGAGCTGTAGGATATATTCCTATTCAGTAAATTGATAATATGGAAACTCTGACAAGATTATATGTGAAATAATTTGTTGACATAGAGCATCAATATCTATCATCTAAGATCGTGACGAGTGTTTCACATCCTGATCCTAAAAGTATACTCAAAATTTGTGTGTTATACTAATGTGTTAAGTGGAAGAACTATCCAAATACTAAACTACATACTCCACGTATGTGTTATAAGTTTTGGAAAGGAAACTTACCATTGGAAATTTTTTTCCCGTATAACAACAGTTTTCATGCTAAGAATAAAGCAAAACTATTTGAAGCGCTCTATCGAAAGAAGTGCCATTTGTGTATCTATTGGGATAAAGTTGGAGATTTTCAACTTACGAAACCCAAGTAGTTCATGAAACTATTTGAGAAGGTTATACGAGAATAGAGCTTCGTAGAACGTTGAATAGTGACCGTTAGGTAACTGCTAGATTTAAATGGTAAATTGAAAAGACTGTTTTGATAAAGATTTCTCAATGTGAATGAGAAACTGTACCATATTAACCAGTATCTATGTGAGAATGATGTTTTCTCTATCAATTACCCAAATTGATTTTGAAAAATGCGATAATAAATTCAAGATTTTGAATTGAACAGTTACATAGTGACTTGATTTTCCCAAAGAACTCAATAATAATCACAATCCTTTTCATATTTCGAAATCTAAGAAAGATTTATGTGATTAAATGATCGATTTGAAACTAAAATACCAACAGTAAAGCTATATTCATGATCTTTAAATAAAATTCTAAGAAAGAATTTGAACACCTAAGAGCTATGTTTGCCGTTGATGTGCTATGTTACCCTTATAATCTCGAGACGAGATTTCCTTAAGAGGGAGAGACTGTGACAAACCTCAAATTTCACATCTATGCTATAAGCTATAATTGTCTAAATATGAAAATTTGGCTAGAAATTTTTGCTTTCTGTACCTTACTTGGCAAGATGAACTGCTTCTCACAACCTGAACTTCCATGACAACATATTTCTATATGTTGCCAATACAATGTATATATCAAATGTAAGATCTAAAAGTGATCCAATAAGTTCAGTATTAATAAGAACATCTCAAATGTAAATATGAGGCCTTAAATTCCATTAGAAACCCTAAAATCCCTATAAATGAGTTGTAAACCTAAGAATGGTAAACTATGAATGGAAAACACATATGAATAAGTCATTAAGGATGATAAACAAGTTGTAAACTATACTTTGAAGACATAATAATACCTAAGAATGGAAAGGATAAACCATACAAAGCTAAGTACAAGTAATTATACATAATAGTCTAGACCACCACCTAGAAACCCTTGATAAACAATATTTCAAGCAATGTAACTACATAAAATCCATGTAATACTATAAAAAATAATGTACTAATTACAATCTATCATATAAAGGAAAGTTAATTGATCCCAAATTGCTAATATTCACTAATCTAAGACTTATTACAAGTTAAGACCTAGTAACCAAGACTAGCCTATAAAATCTATTTCACATTAAATTAGAGTCTAATCTTTTGCCATAAATTATAAAACTCAAATATATATAATATTAATAATATAAATTAATTTCAAGTCAAGTTACAAGTTGGTAAAGCATAAAGTACAAGTTATCAAAGCATAGGATCTTAAGCTACCATAATTATCCCTGAATATGATCAACCTATACAAACCCTTAAACTAAAAATGTAGAATCCATAGAAGTCATAAAATATTATATAAGCCCTAGAATAAGTGTTTATAAAGGTACAAACACTAATTACCCAAGATAAAAAGACATTAGGATTAATGACCTAAAAATCCTAATATTAAGAAATCTACATGGAATCACTACCTAGTTCTTTTTGGACAAGTCTATAAATATTTATAGGAATTCATTAAGGTTATAACATTATATTAAGACAATGTAAAAGTACACTAATGCACAAGGTACAAGATTTTAATGCATGGCTTGTAAATTAGGTCAAAATGGGTATTTTCACCCTTTGGGCATGTTTACTTAGAATAACTTAATAAAACCAATGTAGGGACTTCATGAACACATTAAGGACAATGTAAGATGTATAAATTGAGTTTACATCAGTAGTTAGTTGAAGGATAATTACATTTACTAAGATTAAACCCTAGATCATTAGAAAACCCTAATCTACATAAGTATACTTTCCATTTTCACATCAAATCTTTGTTAAACTTCAAACCAAGGACCCAAATCTCTTAAATACAATTTCTAAACCCTAACTAAACCTTAATAATTCACTAATCACTCTCCTAAGTCCCTAATCACCAAAAACACAAACCATAAGTTACAAGCCCTAGAATTGAACCCGGTTTTGGTTTTTCCCTCCAAAAATGATTCAAAATGCTTTCACTCCTAAATTTAAACATAGGATTATAACATATAGATATTTAGGAGATATTTTACAAGTAGGTGATGCACCTACTTGCCAATGACACATACTTGATCCAATCTTAAAAATTCGTGGGTTAATAAGGACCATATGCTTAGATATTTTTATCCTAGACTCTAGGAACTTGCATAGATATTTCATAGGCTTTCTTAGTCACTAATACTTGGTTCTTACACGTTTCATGGCTTAACTTGTAGGCTAAGGCTTGAAAATAGTATAAATAGGAGCCTTTAGCTTCATTTTAGAATCATCCTTCCATTTCTTACCTAAACACACATATATTCTGTTCTCACACCAGAATTGAAGCTCTAAGGAGTCCCTAGGATCAGTAGCAAGCTTTGGAAGAAGTTATAGGATTTCTTGAAGAGTTATGAGGAAGATATAGTCCATATACCTCATTAGGAGCCATTTTGGAGCATCCTACATAATCACTTTGTTAACTAAGCTTTAATATTGATATAATACTTTCTTAGAGTTTTTATACTGTTAATAAGATGTTAGAAAGATAATCTAAAATAAACTAAGTCATTTCATCATTTTAAATGGAAGTTATAGGCTAAATATGTCTTAAAACCCTAGTTTTGTAATTTACATAAAATAATAAGCAAAACCCATTTCAAAAGCTATAATATTGAAGAAATGTTTTTATTATGACTATAAACATTTTTAGAAACTTTGTTTTAAAATCTTAGATCATTTGGTCCACTGTTCAGGTTGCTATGTGATTTTTACAAGTATAAGGACTAAAACTGTCATTTTTAAAACTATTTAACATTGTGGGCCAAAAGTTTCGTTTTATGAAAGCTAAAGCCATAATAACAAATGTTGGAAATTTTGAGGTCCTAAGGTTAAATATTGAGGGTTTAAAATGCAAATACTAAAACTATACACTTAAGGGGTTAAAAGTATAATTATACCAAAGTGTAACCAAAAGGGCTATATTTGCCAGTTTTGAAACTAATGAAGATTAATCACGAATATGAGGAAGTAATGAAAGTATCATGTTAGTAGGGAGCTTTGTACAAAGATGTTCCATCTCGATATTACGTTCTGACTGAGTGGTTGGGTTTACGATTTAAAGTGCCCTCGCTCCTCAAACGTTTATAGAATGACTTCTAAGTATGATGGCCCGAACAATGGTGCTAGAATTACAACCAAATATTAATAAAAGAATATACAACAAACACTTAACAATATTGAACTAAAAATCAAAAACTTGATACTATACACAATGTATTAATCCAGGTTTGTGTGAGATCAAGCTGTCGTTTATGAGACCAAGTTGTGGTTTGTATGATCAAGCTGATTATCTGTGAATGAAATATATCTGATTATAGATCGGATTCTATGGATATAACGTGAGTTCATAGCCTGACTTTTAAATGCTTTATAAATGATTTAAAAACCCATGAGGGGGATATATGCTAAAACTAGAATACAAGTGTTTTTAAAACTGTATGGTATGATTATTGACACTATGTTTACAACTGCCATTAAGTCTCTTTTTAATCATGAACTGCTAATCATTTCTTGAAAATGAGCGCTAATATTGTGAATAGTACTATTTGGGGGTTGACATCCCCTATCTGGGCAAGTCGCGCTTGCTAGCAGCTGAGGGTTCCTACCTAGGCTAAACCAATAAACTTTATTTTGCTTAACTCAGGAGTTTGGCATACTACCTGCATAATGGCAATTTGCTGGTTTCTGTATGTCAAGTAGCGGTGCATGAGCATAGTGCAGTATGATGACTATTTTATGTGGGTGTATAACAATGTAGCCCAGAGGATATACTTGTATTCAAAACTGTTATAATAAACCTATGAATTCACTCAATCTTTGTGTTGACTTTAAACATATATCTCAGATAAATGGTGACTGATAGCATGGAGCAGCACAAGGATGGCATGAAGAGGCACAAGACTGAAATTATTCTAGATTTTGGGAACCTTATATTGTAAAACTCTGATTTTTCAATGAAATATAAAGAAAGTTAATTTCATCACTCTTTTGAGTTATATTCTATTATTATGACTTGTGTTCTATGAAGTAATACCCAGACCAATGTTCCGCTGCATAAAGGTAAAATGGGGGTGTTACATTTGCTGTCTCGATCTCAATCACAAATCAGGCAAGATAGCGAATCCACGTCGATCCTTTTTTGACTGAGATTCCACCTAGTTGGAAGACGATCTTGAAGAACTCTTTAGATGGAAATTTTGATCTTCTTATGGAGAAAATGATTCCACCTTGTTTCAAAGCCATCATTAGGAAGAGTGCATTGGTTAATTCGTTCGTGATTGCTTTTAACCGTGATGGTTGACGTCCCTAAAGACTAAATCTATGTATCATTATAATCATTTAACAAGCAATTGGTCATCTAGTTATAGAGGGTGATGAGGTTAGCATTCGTGGCACTCATATCAGGCGAGACCATTGCAAAGCCCACCCACTGTTCCAACAATCCCGAATAATGCCTTCTTTATTCAAAGCTAGACAGAAAAAGCGAGAAAATTGATATTTAAGAGGGGAATTACCCACCCATGTTTCAGACCAAAACTTTGTTGAGGCGCCATTATTAACATGTATTTGATGGAAAGAATGAGGAATGAACCATTCCTCGTGTATGGTATTTATGGAGTCGACTATTTTACCCCAAACACCTTAATTACAAACATGACTAAAAGCCGTAAAAACATCCTCAATGTCACCATGAATAGATTTAATCAAATGAACTTAAAGAGATTGATGGTTGCTGGAAAAACGCTATCGTTATTTTTGAATTAAAGCAAGGTTCAAAGAGTAAAGACTGCCAATACTGAGACACCATTTTTCTTTAGAAGCTAGAACTAATTTTAATGAGATTCATGATATCTTATGGTATTATCATCACTTTCGCCAAAAAAAATTGGATCTAATAGATTATAGATTTCTATTAACTAGTAATGTGCATAGGAAAAAGAGAGAGGTCGTATGTATCAACGGATCCCAAGACCAAAGAAATAAGAGTAGATCTACCTCCAATGAAAAGAAACGAAGATTTCCAATTGATAATCGCTAGAGAAATTACCAAAGATAGAGTCCCAAATCTTAGTTTTCTTTCCATATAACAGTAAATAGTTGAAGTGTCAATTGAGATAGTGAGAACCCATATATTCCATAATTCAGTCTTATATCATATGATAATGCAAACATTTCTTAGTGAATTTTCTTTTTTATTTATTTATCATAGGAAATACACATACATTTATATTACATTAGCAAATTCTACTGGATGGTATATGAGAGACTAATGATCTTGATTTTCTTCAAGATGAAAATACACTGCCTTCTGGTAACGCTAGCGAGCTACATGATGAAGTTCAACATGAAAATGTAGAACCTCAAAATGTATCCATGTTCCCATTCGTAGGTCCAAAAGGTCATCTCCAACACCTGATATATATGAGTTCTATGTAGATTATGAGGAACACGATATTGGAGATCATGGTAAGCCTAATAATTATCAAGATGTAATGATAGATTATGTATCTACAAAATGTCTTGAAGTTATGAATGCAGAAATGCAGTTCATGAGAGATAACCAAGTTTGGACCTTGGTTGATCTTCTAACAGGTGGAAGAACCGTTAGGTGTAGATGGCTTTATAAGATAAAGCCTGACATGGATGTCAAGATACACACCTATAAGCTCATCTTGTGGCAAAAAGCAATACTCAGACTTACGAGTTGGATTATGAGGAAACCTTTTTACCAGTAGCATACATAAGAGCTATTTGGATTCTTTTAGCCATATCTGCATTATATGACTATGAGATTTGGCATATGGATGTCAAAACAACCTTTTTTAATGGTCACCTTAGCGAGGACGTTTATATGGTGCAACCATAAGGGTTTGTTAATCTAAAGTATCCTAGTAAAGTCCGCAAGTTACAGACATTAATTTATGGATTAAATCAAGCTTCCATAACCTAGAATAAGAGGTTTGATGAGGAAATCAGAAAGCTTGATTTAATTCAAAATCTTGATGAGCCATGTGTATATGTCCGAACTAGTGGGAGTAATGTAGCCTTCCTAGTTTTGTATGTCGATGACATATTACTCATGAAAAATAGCATTCCAATGTTGCAAGAAGAGAATCTTGGCTAAGTTAATGTTTTTTCATGAAGGACTTGGGAGAAGCTGTATATATTATGGGAATCAAGATCACCAAAGATAGATCTAAGCGGTTGTTGACCTTAAGTCAAAGTGTTTTTTTAGATAAAATCATAAAGAATTATAAGATGGATAAATCCAAGAATGGATTTACTCCAATGCAAGAAAAGTCGGACTTGAATAAGAAACAAGGTGCAATCACACCTAAGCAGGTGAAACGCATGAAAGATTTTCTTATGCTTCGGCAATAGGATCTATTATGTATGCATTAGATGTACTCGACTTGATGTTGCCTTTCACAATATTTATGTAGTCGATTCCAACAGAATCCTGGTGAGAAGCACTAGACTATTTTTAAAACCATTCTCAAGTATCTTAGGAATAGTAAATATATGGTTCTTATTTTTGGGGCTAAACCTGAAACTGGGCTATGAGTAAAACATTACATTGATGCTAGTTTTCATACCGATAAAGACGATACTAAATCCTAAACTGGGTATGTGTTTGTTCTTAATGGTGAAGTCGTGGACTAGAAGAGTAGTAAGTAGAGCATTACTAAAAATGTCCTCTACTGAAGCTGAATATGTTGCGGCTGCTGATGTTGCAATGGAAGTTGTCTGGATAAGGAAGTTTTTTTATGAGCTTGCTGGAGTTATGCCATCTTATAATGAACCTATGGAAATGTTATGTGGCAATTATGCTACCATTTCCATTATCGATGATGCAGGAATCATGCGAGGTGCCAAAAATTATCAAATGAGATTTCACTATATTTATTAGGTTTTTGAGGATGGTGAAATTATCATTATCAACTCACACAGATGACAACGTTGTAGATCCGTTCATAAAATCAATGCCTTTGAATAAGCATTTTGAGCATGCCATGTCTATTGATCTTGTTCATTCTGCTAGTCTCATGTAAATATGTGATAAATCATTTTATGTTATTAGTATTGGGAAAAATGATGTTTAAACAATTGTTATCAATAGATGAATTAGTTTTTGGTCAAAATGTTGCCATGAATGAGTTAAAAGTGTAAGACTTGATCTAAATGACATAAGAAAATAGACTATAATTCCCCGAGTGTTCAAAAGTATACATATTTATATATCAAAAACATTGATTGTAATTTATATGAAAATGGGGATATGTGAACTGAAACCCATATATAAGTTTTACAAAAATTCAAACATTTGGATACCGTTTTAGAATATTCAAATATATAACTCCATTGTTCGAAACTATAAATATCTGAAATTATGAAATCAATTATTCATATTGCAAATGTTTAAGGGTGTTAGAATAAAGTTTTAATCTAATAGAAGCATAGCTCTTGTTATTATATACGTAAATAATAAAGAAATTTCTATGATAAATCTATTATACTCCTCCATTGTTTCAATCTTAAAATGCATAAAGACAAAAATTAATACCTACCTAAGATTTTTAAAAGACCTGCAAAGAAGTGTTGTGGTTAGAATTTTTGTGTGTGTTTATGACAGGCTATCCTCACGGTTTAAACTGCAAAAAGTTAAAGGGATTATTTAATTAAATAATCAAATTTGGATTTGGGAATGGTATGAAAGAAAAGTAGGAGAGAGAAAATAAAAGATTATTTATTTTATGTATTTAGTTATATATAAATTCAAATATTAAAAATTATTTTGAAAATTGTAAAATATATTATTGAATAAAAAATGAATATATGAGTGGTTGAAAAAAATAGTCAAATAGGAAATAAATACCTATTGACTAATTTTATTGAAAGATACTAGTGATGGTGGGTATACAACCTATCATTCCGTAGTGTTTGTCAGAAAAACAAATGTGAACCAAACGGATTATTTGAAATTCTATGATTCAATACCACTCACACATTAACCAAAGGAGCCCTCGGTATTAAAATTTGAAGATTGGAATGATATGATGATATGGGGGCAGAGGTTTGGAAATCCGGGAATACCAGTGATTATATCCCTAATTTAATAAATATTGGCATAAAATTTCACACATTCGTCACATCGATGTTGATATTACGTGATAATGTATCATCTTTTTTTTATATAAGCGTGCATACAAATCACACTATTAGTTTTAATTATTCCGTCTACTAAAAAAATGTTATAATATTAATTTTCAATGGGCGATGAACATTTTAATTTACACTACCAAATTTAAGTAGAGAAGAGTTGTTTTCAGGGTAAAACTATTAAGCCGATAGAGGCTTTTGACTTTTTAAGGCCTCCAAAGTCTAGACCCTTATCTCTAACTTGAATTTATGCTTTCTATCGTATCTTTGACTTTATAAGATTTCTGTTGGGATTTTTGATCCAGTTAAACCATTAACTACTAGTACGTAACAGAATAGATATAGTTTGATGCATATAATTAACACATAAATAAACATTTAAATACTAACCTTTTGTTTTATTTCAATAAACGAGATCTTGATCTTGATCTTGATTCTAGAAACTAACGGTTAAATTACCGTTTTGTGGTTGCTCACACAACACGTCAAATGAACACACCACGATGTTGGTGGTTACTTCACCTTTAAAGAACATGTGTAGATCTTGTTACTTTGAAAACCTAGATCCAAAAATCTAGTTAGGGATTGTGTCTGAATCTGTTTACAAATAAGCTACAAGAAAACCGAGAATGAGATATCGGGTTTACAAGAAATCCTAATAAGAAACTAAATGTTTTCTTCTTCTTGAAAATAAAAAATCCTAAGTTGAAAACCTAAGGTTTGTTCTTGATCTTGGTCGAAACCCTAACAAAGATTTAAGTTTTCTTTGCCTTCTTAGAGGAGAGGAAAAACAGAAAAACCGATTTTAGGATAACCGATTATAAAAATCGATTTAGGGTTTCATGTTTTTGGTTTCATTAAGAAAACCGATTTTCACGGGTTTGGTATTTTTGGATCGAACGAGTGAGTCAAAAAGGGAGAGAAGGGGTGTTTGTATCTCACCAAGCCTTAGCAACTAAACTTGAAGTGTACTCCAAGTTTATAACATTCTAGTCCTTGTGTAATATAAAATGTTACCACCTTTATAGACCCTGCTTGTGTCTCTCAATAACCGACTTCATTTATAAAAGCCTCATGGGTTATCGTTTTCTACTTTTTAGCCCCTAGGTATTTATTAAACATGCGTATAGTTAGTTAAAATATTTAACGAACTCTAACGGTATTTATATAAATAAATATGTGAAGTATATTAATATTTAATGTACAAAACATACACTAAATATTAATAGATGGGTTATTCGTGTTTGAGTGTGTGCTCCAGATAGGCTCACTGGTTCTTGATGGATAAACGATCGCATATCCCGATAGCTCCAACTTATGAGAGTTTAGAACATATACGCCCGCAAGAAAATATGTAGCAACAATTTATTGTAACCGGAAATGATTGAGGTATAGTTTCAAGAAATATCTCAAAACAAAATGACATTTTATATGACTTGCTAATATCATCCCCTTATTACTTGTATCGTTAAACCATGGATATGGATCATAACTCATTTCATATAGTTCAACTTTAGTTTCTCGTTATAGAAGTTAATTCAGATATAGCAAATGTAAACAAGTATCCTCTTGATTAACTATTTGGGTGCGGCCATACAATGATCAGATTAACTTTGTAGAGAGCTCAGTGGTACCAATCAGCACTTATCAAGTAGAGGAACTAATTATATTTTCATTGTAAGAGTTGTGGATGCTGCTTCACAACATTTCCAACTATAGCCTTTATAATTACCTTATTCAGGATAACGTTTAACTTATAATCAAGAAATGATATCCACACATGCACCAACTTGTTTGTATCTAAAGTCTAAGGATGACTTAATAACCATGTTCGAATCTTACTCATGACAAGGATCCAAAAGTAATATTCAAAAGTTTGGGGTGTCCAATATGCACCCCTTATGAATAACATATGAGTTTGGCAAGAACAATCCATATATTCAGAGAATATAACCAACATTCACATTTGTCTTAATGTAACAATATTCCCATATTGTCAACCGACAATGGACATATTTAGAATTATAAAATATTCAAAGACTAAACATGAAAATATAGGAAAACAGTAGTTATATGAACGAATAACAAATACCAAGTATCTTTATTCATCATAAAGTAAAATTGTCTTACAATCCTAATTATCCAAATACTAAATAGTCATCTTAGTAAACGGTACACTGACAATCATCTTTATAGTTTCTTAAAATGTAAAGTATTCTTATTCCTTAAGTTGTAATGCAACAATGCTCTTGATTGAGAATATATAGTTAGCAGATTTATCATAAATGATAAAATCTTACTTTACTTTACTAGAATTGTTTATCCTTTAGCATCAATGTACATATACAACACTATGCTTTATAATTCGTAAACATTTGTATTAACAATAATCTAAATACTCTCAGTTAGATATTGTTGTTGTCAGCTCACTTGCTCTTGTGCAAAAATAACAATTAGTCATATACATAATATAATATATATATAAATAATGAATCCTTAGTTAAAAAAATAAGGTTTCCATCCATGTAATTATTTACATCAAGTGAAATGTATCATTTAAGACTTTCTTTAATGATATACTGCATTTGTGTTGGACTTAATTACCACATATGTTTATCCAATAGATATTTATTCCAAAATCATCAGTTTTATTTCCTAAATTCTCAAGTGAGGTTCATTTCAATCTTAAGGATTGGCATATAGCTTAGATGGAATGATATCTTCAATATGTTATACAACATATGAATTTAAAGGATAAACACAGTGCTCCCACTTAATGTCAGGTGTACTCAAAACTATCTAAATTTAATCAAAGTCATATTGTAATTAAATTCTAGATTCAGCTCCTAGATGCATGATTTAATTCATACTTGGATTATTTATCTTGTATAGTAAATAAAGATTCTATACACTCATAAACCTTTTGATTACACACAGTCCTCGATAAAAGTAATCATAAAGGAAAAAGCTATAAAGCTTATTGCCATATTACATATACATGAAAACATATATGACAATTAATTATCTTTGTTTAATTAATATCGGGAAAAAAGATTTAATCACAGTCAATCACTTGGGTATGATTAAAACCTTCATATTATTATCTATGAATTAATATGGGTTAATGTAATGATGCCTAAAAACGTTACTTTCATTTTTCGGTCTCGCTTTGTTTTGATTACGACAATATGTAAAAACAAGCATTTACGAAAACAACGAAAAACGAATTCTTGAGTTCAAGTATTTTTTTATTTCAACCATTATCACTTAAGGTATGGACAAACAAGTACTCATCCTAATTAAGTGATCAAGGATTTAATCTTTTCTTAAAACTTACTTTTTATTAAGTATGACAAGTTTTTATAAAACTTTCTTTTTAAGAAAATGTTTTATTAAATTAATTATTTGAAAATTTGAAATTTGAAAATGGCATATTCTATCTTGGTTTGGAATATCCTTTCAGGATATTTTAATCCCTAGATTCGAACCAATCTACTAAAAGACAAAAGGGAGCAGAGTCTAAGCAGGCGGTTCTTTAGCAGCTATAGTGGTTCCTTATCGATAAGGAACCGCGGACTCCAATAAGGAACCGCGGGCAGATATAGCTGTTGGATGTTTGTCTTATAAATAGTAGACCATTCTTAGACTTTCAACTCACTACTTTTGCACATACTTTTCCAGATTCTTTCATACTTCCTAAATCACTCAAATCCTTGATCATTTGTTTGATTACTACTTGTTTAGAAGTGAATTTTTCTCCTCTCATCTTTTCCTCTCAAAGTGCAAAGAGAAGAACACTATCATCCTTGAAGTGTTGTATCTACCTCAAAGATTCATTGAAAATCCAAACTTATTTATTCATTGTTGTGTCATTGGTGTGAAGATCCAAGTAGTTGTGTCTATTTAGAAGTTGTGTATGTATTAAGGTTAATACTTGGTCCTTAAAGTATATTGGTGTAGATTGGTCCTAGCTAAGATTAGGGCTCGACTTTTAGATTAGAGTCAGAATTTGGATAAGCGACGTTATGAACGGTTTCTCCACCTTAAGGAGCTTGTTGATTAGTGAACTCTCGAGTAAGGAGTACTCGAGGAGTGTTTAGGAACGAGGAGTGGAGTAGGAACGAGGAGTGAGCTTCGTTGACGAACCACTGTAAATCCTTGGTGTTTGGTTTGATCTTTTCTTCCCTTATCTCTTTACATTTATTATTCTTTATACTTGTGATTATTAGTTTAGTTGCACTATACCTTGTTTGTATTGTGTATAAGAAGGTTTCACATAAATACTCAAGCCTAAGTTTTTGAAAAGGATTTTTAAAAACCAATCTTTAACAACTAAATTTAAGAAACTATTCAACCCCCCCCCCCCCCCTTCTAGTTTCTACAATTGGTATCAGAGCGTGGTTGCTCAAGTCTTTTTAAAATATATTGTATTTTAAAACTTGAATCGATCTATGGATTCCAACAAGTATCTAGAAGGGAAATCCATGCAAAGACCACCTCTTTTTGAATATGATAGTTTTATTTATTGGAAAAATAGATTTGAGACTTATGTGAAATCAAAAGATTTAGATCTTTGGCATGTTGTTACCAATGGTGATTTTTTGCCTTATCAATATAATGAAGTTTCTAAAAGCAAAGAGATAGTCACTTTTAACAAAGCTAATGATAATACTAAAAGGAAACTTGCTAAAAATAATGAGGCTAAAATGGTGATTTATAATGCATTATCAAAGAAAGAGTACGAAAGGATTTTTATGTGTGAAACCGCTAAAGATATTTGGAACACTCTTTTAGTAACCCACTAAGGTAATAGCCAAGTCAAAGAAAGTAAAATCGATCTTCTTGTTCAATAATATGATCAATTTGTCATCTTAGAAGATGAAACTATTGATAGTGCAATTGCTAGATTTAACACTGTTATTACTAGTCTAAAAGCATCTGATGAAGGTTTTTCTAGCAAGAACAATGTTAGGAAGTTTCTTAGGGCGTTGCATCTAAAATGGAGAGCTAATGTCACGCGATTGAAGAATAAAAGGATCTCGCCAAATTATCACTCGATGAACTCATTGGTAACTTGAAAGTTCATGAGATGATAATTTTGAAGGACTCGAAAATGGTGAAAACTAAGAGTGAAAGAAAGTCTCTTGCACTTAAGGCCAAGAAGGCGCAAAGTGACCATGAAAGCTCCTCGGATAGTGATGATGAGGAATATGCCATGGCGGTTAGAGACTTTAAGAAGTTCTTCAAAATACGAGGTCAATACGTGAGGCAACCAAACAACGACAAGAAACCCTTCTCCAAAAACCGGTTTGCAAAAGATGATAAAGGTGATAGGAAATGTTTTAGATGTGGTGATTCGAATCATTTCATTGGTGATTGTCCTAAGCCTTCACGCGACAAGAACCACACGGCGTTCGTTGGAGGTTCATGGAGCGATAGCGGTGAAGATGTTGATGACAACCCCAAAGATAAGAAATGTCTCATGGCTCACACTTCTAAAGTGGTACATTCCGAAACCGATTATTATAGCAACAATAGTTCTTCTCAAGATGATAGTGAATTAAAAGGCCAATACAGTAACTTACATAAGCTTAGCCTTAAATTCATTGAAAAGAACAAAACGCTAAAATCAACTAGAACCAAGTTTTGAGAATGAGATTAATGAGCTAAGAGAGAAACTAGCTAAGCTTGAGAAAAACAAAGAAGTTGATCTAGGTTACTTAAAATGTGAAAATCTTAGACAAGAGAATGAAAATCTCAAGAGCACCTCCATTAGACTTGAAAAGTTCATGAGAGGTACTAGTGCTCTTGATGATATGTTGAATAAACAATGTCATTTTAAGGAAAGACTTTGGTTAGGATACAACACTAGTGAAGCATCAACTAGTGAACCAAAACAAGTTAGGTTTTTATAAAAACGCACCCTTGTACGCGGTTCTCCAATATATGGTGAGGTTCCTTATTGCAATGGAACCGCGGATGGAGCTAAAGAACCGCGGACAGAAGAAAGTTTTTGTGAAAATCTTGAACTTTTTAAAAAGTCTATTTTAGGTTAAGGGCCAAAACATATTCTTAATAACAAGGCTAAAGTACCTATTATTGAAAAGCATACTCTAGATAAATTCTACAAGCCCTTGAGTAAACCTCTAATGGGAACTAGAAATTTATCTAGACAAACATCTACTCCTCCAAGAGTACGAAATGAGTCTAAACCTAGAAGTAGAACACCTACACCAATAAGAGATGATCAAGCTAAATCACGACCTAGAAGTAAAATTCCAACACCTAATGGAAATAACAATAATTCTAGATCAAGATCAAAGACACCTAGGAGAAACTATGGACGACAAAATGGCCATATGAATCGGAATAATTTTCAACAACAATACTTTTCCCCATGGGGAATGTCTCCTTCATTCATGCATCCCAACCAAATCCAAGGGATGTTTGGAACTAACAACTTTAGACCCATGAGATATTGAGGACCAAATGTTTGATCTTGTGTGTTGTTACCTAGATATGCTTGGGAATCGATTTGGAGCTCGACGAGTGGATTAAGGATAGTGGTTGCTCTAAACACATGATGGGTAATAGAAGTTTATTCTCGTACTACAAAGCATATGATGGAGGTAACGTTATATTCACAAGTAATCGACGTGGTAATACCATTGACAAAGGTCCGGTCTCTCTTGACTCTATGACTATAGAAAACGTAGAGCACGTAGATAGCTTAGGTTTTAACTTTCTAAGTATAGGTCAAATTTGCGACAATAAGTAAGTGTAAGGTCATCTTTTCAAAATATGACAGTGAAATCGTAAAAGATGGAAAGGTCATTGCAAAAGGTGTTAGAAAGCATGGGCTTTATGTCATGAAGGTCAATAGGAAGTCAAAGGAAAACTTATGTCTAGCGACTTTAGATGATAGTTCTACTCTTTGGCATAGGAGATTAGGTCACACTAATATGCGCTTAACTCAATCTTTAGTCTCTAAGGAGTTGGTAAGACATGTCCCCAAGATGGAGTTTGATAGTCACTTTTGTAATGCTTGCAAAATTGGGAAGCAAGTTCACTCAAGTCACAAAGCCAAGAATTTGGTTTCGACCTCTCGGTGCTTAGAGCTCCTACATATGGATCTCTTTGGACCTTCCGCCATACGGAGTTATGGAGGTAACCTTTATACCCTAGTTATAGTTGATGACTATTTTAGATTCACTTGGACCAGATTTTTGGCATATAAGAATGAAGATTTCGATCACTTCGAAACCTTTAGTCGAAGAATTCAAAATCAACTAGGATCTTCAATTGTCTCTATTAGGACGGATCATGGTAGGGAATTTGATAATGAAGTAAAAATCGGTGCCTTTTGTGAAGCTCATGGTATTACCCATAACTTCTGTCACACTCCCAAAATATCAGAGTATAATGGCGACAAGGGAGTGGTGACGTCATGATTATCATACACACATAGTCACAAAGAACGACCTCTAAATGGGACGTTCGGAAAAATAGATCACTTGTAATTAATAAAAATAAATAGTTTTAACAAAGTGCGGAAGCATAACTGAATACGGTTACAAAACATAGTTTTCTCAAATGGTACAAATGATCGTTGTTTCAAAGAAATGACGGCAATGCATGTGACCTCATTTAGCATCTTCCTTCTTAATACCTGAGAAAAACATTGCTAAAGTGTCAACATAAAGTTGGTGAGTTCATAGGTTTAGTTAAGTGGAAATGTTTAATGAACCACAAGATTTTCCCAAATGTGATGACAATATAACAGATACAAAGTCATCCCAAAAGTATTTATT
Source organism: Glebionis coronaria (assembly GCA_025667525.1). Taxonomy (NCBI): domain Eukaryota; kingdom Viridiplantae; phylum Streptophyta; class Magnoliopsida; order Asterales; family Asteraceae; genus Glebionis; species Glebionis coronaria. The sequence continues at coordinate 67,010,978 of CM046882.1, read as the reverse complement.
ACAGTCTAAGCTCGTGACACCGAAGCATTAACAACACCGGCAGTATAATCATATAAATGTAGCCCAAACTAGATGCCTAAACCCACGACATCCTATATCAGATTCAAATGAAACTGTGCCCGCTTGTCCCCTTGTTGGACAAGACAGACAGGGACGTCAATCCCGATAGATCTATCCATTACATTCGCGCTTACACAAAGTAATTAACGGTTCACGATTCACGGGCCAAAGCAACTGGGTTTTTAGTGGGACTTAGACTAATATATAAATCAGTAATGCACTTGTGTTCAAACGTTAAAATCAAGCAATGTCTCACCCCAAAAAGCAGTGAAAATAGTAAAGTATGGGGCTATAAACTCACCTCGTTAATTCAGCAAAGAGAACGAAGATAAAATAGCTCGAGAGTACGGTTACGCTAGCCGCGACCTAATTAATTATGAGAATCGAGTTACGATACGAATAATTGTATTATTAAATGACTCGACACCCTAGTTGTGCTTGACGAAACCATACGTTTATGAAATAGTACGATTTACGGAAAAGTACGATAAATAAAATCGGTTTATTAAATGGTCGGGTTTTACGGGTCAAATTATAACTTAATTTAACAAAATTCGTTTTGGGCTTTAATTAAACCAAATAAACATGTAAGGCCCAAAAAGGGGTCCAAAACATTTACACCACAACCGGCCCAAGGGTCATTGACCCGGCCCGGCCCACTGGCGGAATAAACAAGAACGGAGGGAGTACATTACGTGTGTTTATCACACACAATTTCCCATATCTGAGAGATAACTCTCTCTCCTCTCTCGATATTACCTCCACCGTCCCAAAACTCTCTCTCTCTTAACCTAGATCGGTTCAAACCCTTTCTATGGCTATCATCTAATCATTTGGGGATATAATAATCATGTGTGGTGGTCTGAGATGTTTAGATCGTGTGAGATGTGGGGTTTAATCCCCACATCAAACCGATTGGTTTTATGATGTGTTCTCCCTTGCGGTTTCGCGAATCAATAACCAAAATCAAAGATAAGTTTATTCTCCTTGTTTCTTTTAAAAGCTTTAATTGATTTTCGATTTAATAAATATCAGTGGGTTTAATTTATTTGTATATACTTGTTGTAAATCATATGATTTTCGGATTGAAAATAAACAAAATTAGGGTTTTGAAATATTTGGGGGTTTTCATCAAAATCGGTTTTAAACATAATTAATTGATGTTTTCATTTATAAAATCAAACTAATTTTAATATAAAATCGATTTATAAAAAATTAGGGTTTCGGTTAATTTGGGGGTTTTTGCATATCACGTTTTTAATTAAATTAAATATGGGTTTTGGGTTTAGATTAGGTTTAATTAGCATTTTAATTAATAAAAAGTAAATCTAGGGTTTTATAAAAGTTGGGGGTTTTTATATATTCGAATGTTACTCATGTTTATATGATGTTTCTGGAATGTGGCAAATGTTAATTAGATGTTTAAAAGGTTTTAAAATAATTAGGGTTTTGATTTGAATTGGGGGTTTCTATACCCGCGGCATGATTAATGTTTTCTGTAAAATAAACTTGATTAAGACATTTGGATTGGTTGGTAATAATGGTTAATAATTTGGCAGAAAGTAGAACTTTGGTTGGTTTGCTTTGATTCTCGGTTTGGTCCTTGATTGGGTCTCGGTTTGGTTGAACATGGGTCTCGGTTTGGTTCTTGGTTGAGGTCTTGATTTGGTTGGACATGGTCTCGGTTTGGTTCTAAGTCGGGTCTCGGTTTGGTCTCAATCGGGTCTCGGTTTGGTCTAAATTGGGTCTCGGTTTGGTTTAAATTGGGTCTCGGTTTGGTTGACAGAAAAGCAGTAACATAAACATGTTTGCATTTAATAAGTTTAACAATTTTTCAGTTTTTAGTATAAAAGTATAAGTTCATTACAATGACTAACCATTTTCTCGTTTATTCCCAGGTTCGTACAAAACAAGCACATCTAGACTTCATAACGAAAAGACGAAAAAGACAAAAGACTCACAATGGGGATGCTACGTTCGGTTTTGCAGGTTCGGACGGGATGAAGACTCTTGGTTGTGCAGGTTCGGACGGGACGTGTGGGTTGGCTGGACCAAATCTTCTACCCAGGAGTTGTATTGTGAAGACTTGTGCAGATTTTTTTGATGTTTGTATTTTGGACTGAGATAACTTGTATTTGGACATTGGATAATACTTTGGGTTTGTATATAAACTTGTATTGTTAGTCTAGGGTTAGTGTAAATCTGGAAATGTTAACTTGTGATATACCCAAAAGGGGTAAACTAGGCAAATGTGCTGTCCTTTAGTGGGGCAAATAAACCATAAAGTTTATATGTAGGTTTAGACATGTGACTGATTTTTGAGACCCTTGTATGACAAGTTTGGTAATATAAATGAAGGTTTTATATTCAGTATATGTACACATGCTGTGATAGCTTATACACTCGACTCGGTTCACAATGGTTAAGTTTAGACGCGACTGGGAAATCCCGACACCAAAACCGTTTAGTATACGATCCCAAAACAAAAACAATTGTGCGAGACGTCACGAAAACTTAATAACTATAACAAATAAAACGTACGGCAAAACATAAGACGCTCACAACTTGTGTATTGCATTTAACTTAATAATCGCGAAACATTGAGATGTTACATATGCTCTCCCTAAAAAGGGCTTTGTCCGTAAAGCAAAACAATTAACACGTTCATGACGACAACTAGTCGGTAAACAGTTAAAATACTCGTACTACATGAATAAATAAATGATGGAAATTTGACGAATGTCACAGTATTCCCATGTTTTAGCGATTTCGTCACGAAATCAAGACGTTGTTGTAGTAGGTTGGTTAGCGAAAAGATGAGGATACTTGCTCTTGAATTGATCTTCACGTTCCCACGTGTATTCTGGACCTCTACGCGCGTTCCATCGGATTTTCACAATCGGCATACGGCTTTGCTTGAGTTGTTTAACTTGACGGTCCATGACTTCTACGGGTTCTTCTACGAAGTTGAGTTTGTCGTCGAGTTGAATCTCCTCCAAAGGGATAACGAGTGCTTCGTCGGCTAAGCATTTCTTCAGATTGCAAATGTGGAACACATTATGCACTCGGCTAAGTTCTTGGGGTAATTCCAAACGATAGGCTACGGGACCAATCCTCTCTATAATCTTGAAGGGTCCAATGTAGCGAGGATTTAACTTCCCACGCTTTCCAAATCGAATCACACCTTTCCAAGGTGAGACCTTCAACATGACTTTGTCACCAACTTCAAACTCAAGAGGTTTGCGTCGCATATCAGCATAACTCTTCTGTCGATCTCTTGCGGCTTGCATACGGCTCTTAATCTTAAAGATCTTCTCAGTAGTCTCGTGTATAATCTCAGGTCCAGTGAGTTGTGCTTCACCGACCTCTGCCCAACACACGGGTGAACGACACTTCCTACCATACAGTGCTTCGAACGGCGCCGCCTTAATGCTAGTGTGATAACTATTGTTGTATGAGAATTCCACCAAAGGTAGGTGTCTATCCCATCTATTTCCAAAGTCAATCACACAGGCTCTCAGCATATCTTCTAAGGTTTGAATGGTCCGTTCACTTTGGCCGTCGGTCTGGGGATGATACGCAGTGCTCATATCCAACTGCGTTCCCAATGCCTTCTGCAGTGACTTCCAAAACTGCGAAGTAAATCGGCTGTCTCGGTCGGAGATTATAGACACAGGCACACCGTGCTTCGTGACTACTTCCTCCAAGTACGTCCTTGCTAACTTATCCATTCCATCAGTCTCCTTGATGGGTAGGAAATGAGCCGATTTGGTGAGTCGGTCGACGATTACCCAAATCGTGTCGAATCCGGCTGCTGTCTTTGGTAGCTTGGTAATGAAATCCATAGTGATCCTTTCCCACTTCCATTCTGGCAGTTCGGGTTGGACCAATAATCCTGATGGTTTCATATGTTCGGCTTTGACTTTGGCACAAGTCAAACACTTGCTAACGTATGTAGCAATGTCCGCCTTCATGTTCGGCCACCAATACAACATCTTCAGATCATGATACATTTTATCAGATCCCGGATGTATGGAGTACTTTGACTTATGCGACTCATGCATAATCAAGGATCGTAGGTCACCATGGCATGGTAACCAACTCCTATTATCAAGGCATAACGTTCCATCCGAACGTGCTTCCAACTTCTTTATCATTCCTCCAACATCTTCAGTCTTGAGAATTTCTTCCTCGACTGCTTCTTTCTGAGCCTTGAGAATTAAGGATGGAAGGTCTAAGTCAATGGTCATCATTAACGCCTTCACCCTAAGAACTCTCTCCTTTCGACTCAAAGCGTCGGCCACGACATTTGCCTTGCCTGGGTGATAACGGATCTCGCAATCGTAATCACTGAGCAACTCTAGCCAACGTCGTTGTCTCATGTTGAGTTCCTTTTGATTCAAAATATGTTGTAGACTCTTATGGTCAGTGAATACAACACACTTAGTACCGTAAAGGTAGTGTCTCCAAATCTTCAAGGCAAACACCACTGCTCCCAACTCTAGGTCATGAGTTGTGTAGTTCTTCTCGTGCACTTTTAGTTGTCTTGATGCGTAAGCTATGACCTTAGTCCTTTGCATCAGTACTGCACCTAACCCTTTTATGGATGCATCACAATGCACTACAAAGTCTTCATTACTCTCAGGTAGGGCTAGTATAGGTGCTTCACACAACATCTGCTTCAACGTCTGGAATGCCAAATCTTGTTCCTCCTTCCACTCAAACTTCTTATCCTTTTGAGTCAATTCCGTCATTGGTTTAGCTATCTTGGAGAAACCTTCAATGAATCTCCTATAGTAACCAGCAAGACCTAAAAATTGACTGATCTCCGTGGGTGTTGTTGGAGTCGCCCAATCCTTTACAGCCTCGATCTTAGCAGGGTCAACGTGAATACCACTGCTGTCGATCACATGCCCAAGGAATTGCACTGTGTTTATCCAAAACTCACATTTGGAAAACTTTGCATATAACTTCTCCTTCCTTAGCAGCTCTAATATGGTCTTCAAATGTTCCTTGTGCTCTTCTTCATTACGAGAATAGATAAGGATGTCATCGATAAATACAATCACAAACTTGTCCAAGTATGGTTTGCAAACTCGGTTCATGAGATCCATGAATACCGCAGGTGCGTTTGTCAAACCGAAAGGCATAACTTGGAACTCGTAGTGCCCGTACCGGGTTCTAAAAGCCGTTTTATGAACGTCTTCCTCTCTAACCCTTAGTTGATGATATCCTGACCTTAAATCGATCTTCGAGTATATGCTAGATCCTTGCAATTGGTCGAAAAGATCGTCAATCCTCGGTAATGGGTAGCGGTTCTTTATCGTCAGCTTATTCAATTCTCGGTAATCGATACACATTCTAAAGGATCCATCTTTCTTTTTGACAAATAAGACCGGCGCTCCCCAGGGTGAGGAACTTGGTCTAATGAAACCTTTGTCAGAAAGTTCCTTTATCTGTTCAGCTAACTCTGTCATCTCGGCTGGTGCTAGACGGTATGGGGCTCTAGCAACAGGCGCGGCTCCTGGCGTAAGCTCGATGTGAAACTCCACTTGCCGTGCTGGTGGTAGTCCGGGTAAATCCTCTGGGAATACGTCCGGAAAGTCTCTAACGATCGGTACATCTTCCACCTTCTTCTCGCGATCTTCTTCTCCTTCCTTTTGTGTTACTTGAACCAAGAATACCGGACATCCCTTCTCGATGTATCTTTGAGTCCTGATACATGAGATGACTTCCAATCTTGATCCATTCTTCACTCTACTTCTTTCGCCTTGTATGATGAGTACGTCGTTTCCATAAGGAACACGGACACACTTCTCATGACATACAATCTCCGCGTGATGCTTCGACATCCAATCCATTCCAATGATGACGTCAAAACTTCCCAATTCTATAGGGAGTAGGTCGATACTAAACGAACGACCTTGTAGCCTTACACTACATCCTTTCAGAATGACGTCGGTGGTTACTGACTTCCCATCGGCTAATTCTACATTATACTTAACGTCTAACGCAGTAGGGGTAACATTTAGGCGTTCACTAAATATAGACGACACAAAACTCCTATCCGCACCAGAATCAAATAGTACTGAAGCATAGTTGTTATTGACTAGAAACGTACCAGTCACAACATTGTTGTCTTGCACAGCAGCTTCAGCACAGAGATGATACACTTTGCTAGGTGCCGTGAATCCTCCAGGAGTACTAGTTGTGGCTCGGTTATTCCCTCCTCGGTTCCTTTGATTCTGCTTCTGGTTCCCTTGGTTCTGATTTTGATTCCCTCGAATCTGGTTACTACGACCTTGGTTTCCATCGCTCGGACATTTGTTCTTGTAGTGACCTTTCTCTCCACATCCAAAGCAAGTGACATTTGCTCCTTGGCCACCTTGCGTTCCAGGTCCTCTTTGATTAGTAGAACGAGGTGGTGCTCGGCATTCCTTTGCCTTATGTCCTGCCTTCCCACAATTGTAGCACGTAGGGGGACATGCTCCTTCGTGGTGTCGGCCACATTTTCCGCAGAAAGGTAGTCTCCCAGCGTAGTTCCCAGTATTTCCTTGTCCAGCAGTGAACACTCTTGCTACTTCTTGTCGCTTGTTCTGGTTGTAGTTGCTTGGGTTGTTGTTGTTGTTGGTATTGTTGTTGTAGTGGTTGCCAGACCACTTTCTTTTATCCCCAGTATTTTCTCCCAACTCCTGTACCACTTGGTACATCAGACTCTGAGCCATGTCGATTGCCTCGTGCAAATCAGTCGGCTTGGATGAAGTCACATTCCCTTTGATGCTCAAAGGTAGTCCTTCAATGTAGCGCTCCAACAATCGGTCATCGTTGGGCACCATTTCAGGACATAACAAAATCAGCTCCTGAAAGCGCTGATTGTAAGCAGTAAGAGCAGTACCCTTGACCTTCAGGTTCCACAGCTCAACTTCCATCTGCTTGACTTCATTTCGGGGACAGTATTTCCTCACAAACATAGCTTTAAATTCACTCTAGGGCGTCGCTTGGGCAACGTCAATGGTCACTGCACGAGCATAGACGTTCCACCAAGTCAAAGCACCATCGACTAACGTGCTTGACGCAAACTTCACCTTGTCGGCTTCAGCGACATTGCTAATCCCAAATTGAGATTCTAGCTTCTCAAACCATCTGGTTAATCCTACTGCTCCTTCAGTACCTCGGAAACTTACTTGCGTAACTGCACGAAATTCCTTGTAGGTACAAGTACGTGCAATAGCATTAGTAGCTCCTTGGTTGGTCTCCTCCTGTGTGCTAGCTGTACGGTTTGCTTCTGCGGTCGCGAGTGCCTCGGCCACTCGTTCGACTATCATTTGGCTTAACAGGGCGGTGTCAATTCCACCGGTAGCGGCTGGCGGATTCTGCGTTTCGGATCTTCTAACTGGCGCCATAATCTAACAAGGTAATAGGATAATAAGTTTTTGCCAGACATAACATGCATGGCACACACAACACAATTATGAAATGCTCCAAGATATATAATACACAATATATAATGATCTCACAATTTTTGCAACTCATAATATCATTCACGAAATCGTTTGATAGTACATCATAGTTTGTCATAACATAATAAAAGAAAATAAAATACCAACTAGCTAAGACAAACTTCAAAGCTTAGTGGTCATACAGGGATAGGTCGATGGTACAAGATAAATCTAACTAGTGCCCTCACGGCGCTGATGAAGCTCCTTCTCCAACTCTGCTAACCTCCTCTCAACCACTAGCTCACGAGCCTGGGAATCTCTCAATCTAACGTCGGTGTCATGACAAGCGGCTCTAAACCTCTTATCCAAATCTGCAACAGGGTCATCCACTGGTGCCTTTAGTCCGCCTGTCTCCACCAATGGCTCTACTTCCCAACGGGTCATCAGGCTCTCAATCTCCTCAAGACGAGCGTTCGGCATGGATTCCATCTGATCAAGAACAGTAAGAAGCTGTCCTCGTAGACGGGTCACACATACTGTCAACACTGTCTCATCCCTGACTGGACTCTTCTTCGCCAGTGCCTCCAACTTATCCTGCACTTCATTGTACTCTTCACCTAACGCCTCTACAGCATCCTCCAACCTGTTCAGCCGTGTCGTCACACATCCATCTGCCGCCCCAAGCATCACCACCGTCGACGTAGCTCTCCTAGGAATAGGAGTCGTAGCTCTCGGTCCTGTAGAGATACCAGCGTCAGTAAGCATCTCCTGGTATACTGCAGGTACAGTCTCTGGTGGTGGTAGTAGTAGTGGTGTCTCTGGGACAGAACTGGCAGGTGTGCGGGCTGCATGCCTGTCAGTGGCAGTGAAAGGTATGAGGGGTCTGTAAGGTGAAAGTGGTGGTCGAGCAGCTCTCCCCCGAAGACGTCGTCTCACATAGTAGAAAGGTAGAGTACCAGGTGCTGGAGCAGGAATAGCAGTCCTTTCTCCTTCGTCCTCAGATGAAGATGAGGAGATGTGTGCTAGGGAAACCTCAGGAGTAGCGGCATATGCAGTAGGAGGGTCCTCAGTGTCTGTGACCTCCATAGGCTCTCCTTCCCCATCTGTAAACTCCATCCCATCATCCTCTGTCTCCTCTACCGTCTCATCTCCAGTCACTGATGTCTGACCTGGTGACTGCACCACGTCAGTGTCTAAGTCATCCTCTCCCCCGCCTTCTAGGCTAAGAACATCGTCAGCTGATGCATCAGGAATACGGATCGGTGAATGACGAACCTCCTCAGCCTCTCTCTCTATATCATCATCTGAAACCATCCGGTACCACGGATATCCTGACGGCGATCCTCTAGGTAGTCCTACTGATGAACTGATGGTCGACTGTGAACTACGGTTGTAGTACGCTCCTGTAGACGTGGAATCATCGGATGAAGACATCGCTGTAATCATAAACAAAAGGTGTGTAAATATCTTATAAAATTAGTCCGTAAAAAGGGACATTAACATAGCATAGCAATCATTGTTGAATCCACATGTATCCCATATAACATAATTCAGATTTTGTTGTTGCACATGTAACCCATGTAATTATACCTCGTAATCGTTAATTCACATGTATCCCATTTATTACTTATGTATCTACATATACTTAATACTTACAATCTGTATGATAATCGATTAAACATAGAGCAGTTATAGTCTAGAGTTACTAAATGCAACCTAGTTCTCTATAACTAGTGCTCTGATACCAATCTGTCACACTCCCAAAATATCAGAGTATAATGGCGACAAGGGAGTGGTGACGTCATGATTATCATACACACATAGTCACAAAGAACGACCTCTAAATGGGACGTTCGGAAAAATAGATCACTTGTAATTAATAAAAATAAATAGTTTTAACAAAGTGCGGAAGCATAACTGAATACGGTTACAAAACATAGTTTTCTCAAATGGTACAAATGATCGTTGTTTCAAAGAAATGACGGCAATGCATGTGACCTCATTTAGCATCTTCCTTCTTAATACCTGAGAAAAACATTGCTAAAGTGTCAACATAAAGTTGGTGAGTTCATAGGTTTAGTTAAGTGGAAATGTTTAATGAACCACAAGATTTTCCCAAATGTGATGACAATATAACAGATACAAAGTCATCCCAAAAGTATTTATTACAGTCTAAGCTCGTGACACCGAAGCGTTAACAACACCGGCAGTATAATCATATAAATGTAGCCCAAACTAGATTCCTAAACCCACGACATCCTATATCAGATTCAAATGAAACTGTGCCCGCTTGTCCCCTTGTTGGACAAGACAGACAGGGACGTCAATCCCGATAGATCTATCCATTACATTCGCGCTTACACAAAGTAATTAACGGTTCACGATTCACGGGCCAAAGCAACTGGGTTTTTAGTGGGACTTAGACTAATATATAAATCAGTAATGCACTTGTGTTCAAACGTTAAAATCAAGCAATGTCTCACCCCAAAAAGCAGTGAAAATAGTAAAGTATGGGGCTATAAACTCACCTCGTTAATTCAGCAAAGAGAACGAAGATAAAATAGCTCGAGAGTACGGTTACGCTAGCCGCGACCTAATTAATTATGAGAATCGAGTTACGATACGAATAATTGTATTATTAAATGACTCGACACCCTAGTTGTGCTTGACGAAACCATACGTTTATGAAATAGTACGATTTACGGAAAAGTACGATAAATAAAATCGGTTTATTAAATGGTCGGGTTTTACGGGTCAAACTATAACTTAATTTAACAAAATTCGTTTTGGGCTTTAATTAAACCAAATAAACATATAAGGCCCAAAAAGGGGTCCAAAACATTTACACCACAACCGGCCCAAGGGTCATTGACCCGGCCCGGCCCACTGGCGGAATAAACAAGAACGGAGGGAGTACATTACGTGTGTTTATCACACACAATTTCCCATATCTGAGAGATAACTCTCTCTCCTCTCTCGATATTACCTCCACCGTCCCAAAACTCTCTCTCTCTTAACCTAGATCGGTTCAAACCCTTTCTATGGCTATCATCTAATCATTTGGGGATATAATAATCATGTGTGGTGGTCTGAGATGTTTAGATCGTGTGAGATGTGGGGTTTAATCCCCACATCAAACCGATTGGTTTTATGATGTGTTCTCCCTTGCGGTTTCGCGAATCAATAACCAAAATCAAAGATAAGTTTATTCTCCTTGTTTCTTTTAAAAGCTTTAATTGATTTTCGATTTAATAAATATCAGTGGGTTTAATTTATTTGTATATACTTGTTGTAAATCATATGATTTTCGGATTGAAAATAAACAAAATTAGGGTTTTGAAATATTTGGGGGTTTTCATCAAAATCGGTTTTAAACATAATTAATTGATGTTTTCATTTATAAAATCAAACTAATTTTAATATAAAATCGATTTATAAAAAATTAGGGTTTCGGTTAATTTGGGGGTTTTTGCATATCACGTTTTTAATTAAATTAAATATGGGTTTTGGGTTTAGATTAGGTTTAATTAGCATTTTAATTAATAAAAAGTAAATCTAGGGTTTTATAAAAATTGGGGGTTTTTATATATTCGAATGTTACTCATGTTTATATGATGTTTCTGGAATGTGGCAAATGTTAATTAGATGTTTAAAAGGTTTTAAAATAATTAGGGTTTTGATTTGAATTGGGGGTTTCTATACCCGCGGCATGATTAATGTTTTCTGTAAAATAAACTTGATTAAGACATTTGGTTTGGTTGGTAATAATGGTTAATAATTTGGCAGAAAGTAGAACTTTGGTTGGTTTGCTTTGATTCTCGGTTTGGTCCTTGATTGGGTCTCGGTTTGGTTGAACATGGGTCTCGGTTTGGTTCTTGGTTGAGGTCTTGATTTGGTTGGACATGGTCTCGGTTTGGTTCTAAGTCGGGTCTCGGTTTGGTCTCAATCGGGTCTCGGTTTGGTCTAAATTGGGTCTCGGTTTGGTTTAAATTGGGTCTCGGTTTGGTTGACAGAAAAGCAGTAACATAAACATGTTTGCATTTAATAAGTTTAACAATTTTTCAGTTTTTAGTATAAAAGTATAAGTTCATTACAATGACTAACCATTTTCTCGTTTATTCGCAGGTTCGTACAAAACAAGCACATCTAGACTTCATAACGAAAAGACGAAAAAGACAAAAGACTCACAATGGGGATGCTACGTTCGGTTTTGCAGGTTCGGACGGGATGAAGACTCTTGGTTGTGCAGGTTCGGACGGGACGTGTGGGTTGGCTGGACCAAATCTTCTACCCAGGAGTTGTATTGTGAAGACTTGTGCAGATTTTTTTGATGTTTGTATTTTGGACTGAGATAACTTGTATTTGGACATTGGATAATACTTTGGGTTTGTATATAAACTTGTATTGTTAGTCTAGGGTTAGTGTAAATCTGGAAATGTTAACTTGTGATATACCCAAAAGGGGTAAACTAGGCAAATGTGCTGTCCTTTAGTGGGGCAAATAAACCATAAAGTTTATATGTAGGTTTAGACATGTGACTGATTTTTGAGACCCTTGTATGACAAGTTTGGTAATATAAATGAAGGTTTTATATTCAGTATATGTACACATGCTGTGATAGCTTATACACTCGACTCGGTTCACAATGGTTAAGTTTAGACGCGACTGGGAAATCCCGACACCAAAACCGTTTAGTATACGATCCCAAAACAAAAACAATTGTGCGAGACGTCACGAAAACTTAATAACTATAACAAATAAAACGTACGGCAAAACATAAGACGCTCACAACTTGTGTATTGCATTTAACTTAATAATCGCGAAACATTGAGATGTTACATATGCTCTCCCTAAAAAGGGCTTTGTCCGCAAAGCAAAACAATTAACACGTTCATGACGACAACTAGTCGGTAAACAGTTAAAATACTCGTACTACATGAATAAATAAATGATGGAAATTTGACGAATGTCACAACTTCTCGGCTCCTCGCACTCCAAAATCAAATGGGGTAGTAGAAAGGAATAATAGAACCATCCAAGAGATGAGTAGGACGATGTTAAATGAGAAATCTTTGCCTTAAAAATTATGGTGCAATGTCGTGGACACATCGACCTACATTCTCAACCGAATTATTATTCGACCTTTTCTAGGAATGACCCCCTCTGAGATTCTTAAAGGTAAGAATCCCTCATTGGAATACTTTAGGGTGTTTGGAAGCAAGTGCTTCACTCTCAACACCAAATATTACCTTACTAAGTTTGACCTAAAGTCTTACGAAGGTATCTTTTTAGGTTATTCTTAAACTAGCAAAGCCTACATAGTCCTCAACAGAACCTCGGGTGTAATTGAAGAATCACTTAACGTGACATTTGATGAAACTCCTCCTTCATCTAAGACACCACCTTTGGTAGATGATGACTTGGATGAAATAGACATAGTTAATGCCAAAGATGTTAGAAACATAGGAGTTGAAGACCTTAGTGTTGAAAAGGGAGTAGGTATTAAGGAGTCAAAGGATCATGCTCTCGATAACGTCATAGGTGGATTAAATCAAAGGACCCTAAGATCTCAAGTCCAAAATCAAAGTAACTTCTTTTGTTTCGTCTCCTTGATTGAACCAAATAATGTTAAAGAAGCTTTGATGGATGAGAGTTGGGTCATCGCTATGCAAGAAGAATTGAACCAGTTCATTGCTAATGACGTTTGGGAACTTGTTCCTCCACCTAGAAGTTCGACCATCATAGGAACCAAATGGGTATATATGAATAAGTTAGACGATAATGGTGTTGTGTCTCGTAACAAGGCTAGACTTGTAGCTCAAGGTTATAATCAACAAGAAGGTATTGATTATGACGAGACATATGCACCCGTAGCAAGATTAGAATCCATTAGAATCCTTTTAGCTTACGCTTGTGCCTTAGATTTTAAGCTTTAATAAATGGATGTAAAGAGTGCATTTCTTAACGGTTTGATCAATGAGGAGGTATATGTCGCTCAACCTCCCGACTTCCTTGATTTTGAGAAACCGGATCATGTTTACAAGCTTAAGAAATCTATTTATAGTCTTAAACAAGCACCCAAAACTTGGTATGATAGACTTAAAGTGTTTCTTGTAAAACATGAGTATACCATGAGGATGGTAGACAATACGCTCTTTACAAAGAAGAAAGGTTCTCACCTCATTATCGTACAAATATATGTTGATGACGTTATATTTGGTTCAACCTGTCAATCATTATGTGATGACTTTGCCAAAATCATGCATAGATTTTGAAACGAGTATGATGGGAGAACTTAACTTCTTTTTAGGACTCCAAATTAAACAAATGGACGATGGTATTTTCTCTCAATCCAAGTATGTTAAAGAAATGCTAAAGAAATTTGGATTAGAAGACTCTAGACCAATGGAGACCTTTATGGCCTCGGATACTAAACTCACCGTAGATGATGATTGTGAGTCAGTATACAACACCAAATATAGAGGTATGATTGTTAGTTTGTTGTACCTAACGGCAAGTCGACCAGAAATCATGTTTAGTGTTTGCCTTTGTGCTCCTTCCAAGAGGCTCCCAAAACCTCTCACCTTGAAGCGGTTAAGCGTATCTTCCGATACATTAAGGGTACTATACATTTAGGATTATGGTATCCTAAAGGGACCGGCGTAGAAAACATTGTCTACGTGGACTCGGATCATGCGGGAGACTATGTGGACCAGAAAAGCACTAGTGGAGTTTGTACCTTCATAGGTTGTTGTTTAACTTCTTGGTTCTCCAAGAAACAAACCGTTCTTGCTATATCCACCACGGAAGCCGAGTAAGTGAGTGCCGGTAAAGCTTGTCAACAAGCTCTATGGATGAAGCAAGCGCTTGTTGATTACGGGATTTCTCTTGATGATGTTCCCATCATGTGTGACAATAAGGGTGCAATAGACCTTAGCAAGAATCCCGTGCAACATTCACGAACTAAGCACATAGATATTTGCCACCATTTTCTTAGGGATAATGTTCAAAAGGGGAACATTTCGATTGAGAGGGTGCCCTTGGCAGAAAAATTAGCCGACATCTTCACTAAGCCACTTAAGAGGGAACCTTTTAATTACTTACGTCTAGGTCTAGGTTTAATGGAACATATTCTTTAATTGCGCATTTTAATTAATCGAGTCTTTTTCTATTTTGAGTCTTTTCTTTCTTTGAGCTTTTGAGTATCGCAAAGTCTTTTTGGAAAACTTCTCTTCCCTTTTTTAAAATTCTCAAAGTTCTTTCGAAAATGGTCGAGAAATGTTTTTGCATTGTTAATTCAATCTAAAAACGTTTTCATAGCATCTTTCTATTCATAATGAGCTTACATAATTTATATGTATGTGTCTCTCAAATATAGCAAGAACAAAAGAGAACTATGGAGGATCATTGTGTCATGACTTTTTGTCTAGTTCTACACACCTCCTACATCGATTTTCTTTAAAATCCATGTATTTTGGTCAAAACCTTGTTTGATGAGTTCTTGTGCGTTATCTTTGTCTATCTTTGCTTCTTAGCATATCTCTATGATTAGTTAGACTAGAAAAATAGGATTTGCTGAATTGGAAAATCCTCACTCATCACCAAATTCAACCCACTGTGGGTGGTTCTCTATTGAGACTGTGGCTCCTTTGTGATAAGGAACCGCCTGTAGAGATAAGGAACCGTGCCCAGTAGCTTCATTTTCGGGTATTCCTGAAACTCCAAATCTGTTCCAACATTTTTTGGAATCTTTGTTTCAACCCTTTGACCACCCCTAAACTATCTTGGGCTTTCTCTATTTAACCTTAAGCATTTTGCATCCTTTCTCAAATCAAAATGTCTTATTCTCCAAATGAAAGCTTTGATTCTCCATTTTCTCCAATTGCTTTCAATCCCATTTCACCCAAGAACATTCAAAATCACATCTCTTCTTCTTCTAAGAATGTTGATTGTGGAACTTCTTATCTTCCACCACTAGCCTTTAGTGTTCTTCCTCCTTCACATGATAATGTCATGCATCACGAAACATGTTGTCAATATCAACATCTTGCTATGGCTCATATCTATGAAGAGTTGAATTACATCAAGAGTCTCTTAGTCAAACCTCCTCTTCACCATGACTATGAGATCTCTACCAAGCTACCACCACCTCCTTCCGCAACTACCTTGTCTTTTATCTAAGCATTGGTTGCTTATCTTCAAGACATCTAGTTCAAGCAAATGTTAGAGTTCTAGTTTAACTAAGATTAGATTTATGCTTTTCTTTTGGCTTGTCTTATTTCTCATACATCTTAGTATGATTTATTTCCTTGTATCTTTTATCATGTTTCCTTTTAACATGACTTATCTTGGATCTTTGTCTCTTTTTGTGTGATCTTTGCTATATCTTGTTGGGTATCTCTTCTCTACTACTAACCCTTCTATGTAGCTTGTCACCATATACCAATTCCTTGGTGCCCCAAGTAAAGGGGAGTAAGCGCCAAGGGGGAGCATTTGCAAAGTCCGATTCTTTTCTTCTTCAAAGACTTTTGCAACCTTTTTGCTTCGACAAAGGGGGAGAAATGATATAAACTCGTCTTCAAAAATCGTCTTTTATTAAGTGATTGAGTTTATGTATTGTCGGAATCAAAAAAGGGGAGATTGTTAATGCAATGATGCCTAAAAACGTTACTTGCATTTTTTGGTCTCACTTTGTTTTGATTACGACAATATGTAAAAACAAGCATTTACGAAAACAACGAAAAACGAATTCTTGAGTTCAAGTATTTTTCATTTCAGCCATTATCACTTAAGGTATGAACAAACAAGTACTCATCCTAATTAAGTGATCAAGAATTTAATCTTTTTTAAAAACTCACTTTTTATTAAGTATGACAAGTTTTTATTAAACTTTCTTTTTAAGAAAATGTTTTATTAAATTAATTATTTGAAAATTTGAAATTTGAAAATGGCATATTCTATCTTGGTTTGGAATATCCTTTCAGGATATTTTAACCAATCCACTAAAAGACAAAAGGGAGCGGATTCTAAGCAGGCGGTTCTTTAGCAGCTATAGCGGTTCCTTATCGATAAGGAACCGCGGGCTCCAATAAGGAACCGCGGGCAGATATATCCGTTAGATGTTTGTCTTATAAATAGTGGACCATTCTCATACTTTCAACTCACCTCATTTGCACATACATTTCCAGATTCTTTCATACTTCTTAAGTCACTCAAATCCTTGATCAGTTGTTTGATTACTACTTGTTTAGAAGTGAATCTTTCTCCTCTCATCTTTTTGCAAAGAGAAGAACACTATCATCCTTGAAGTGTTGTGTCTACCTCAAAGATCTATTGAAGATCCAAAATTATTTATTCATTGTTGTGTCATTGTTGTGAAGATCCAAGTAGTTATGTCTATTTGGAAGTTTTGTATGTATTAAGGTTAATACTTGGTCCTTAAAGTATATTGGTGTAGATTGGTCCTAGCTAAGATTAGGGCTCGACTTTTAGCTTAGAGTCGGAATTGGTTAAGCGACGTTGTGTACGGTTTCTCCACCTTAAGGAGCTTGTTGATTAGTGAACTCTCGAGTAAGGAGTACTCGATGAGTGGAGTAGGAACGAGGAGTGAGATTCGTTGCCAAACCACTACAAATCCTTGGTGTTTGGTTTGATCTTTTCTTCCCTTATCTGTTTACATTCATTATTCTTTATACTTGTGATTATTAGTTTAGTTGCACTATACCTTGTTCATATTGTGTATAAGAAGGTTTCACATAAATACTCAAGCCTAAGTTTTTGAAAAGGATTTTTAAAAACCAATCTTTAACAAGTAAATTTAAGAAACTATTCAACCCCCCCCCCCCTTCTAGTTTCTACAATATGTATACACTTTTGTTCTTGTGAGTATTTCTTCAAAAGAAACTTATTCCAACCTCACATGTTTATAACTAGGATAAAGATCAATAAAATTTAAATGATTGATTTTCCCTCTAAAGACTACATCTTATCATTCATAGTTCTAAGACATTTATCAGATTCAAGATATGATAGTTTATCTTAGTAGTTAATAGATTACAAAGATCTCCTAACTTATATTCCTCATCATTGATATTGAAATATCAATCAAGTGATGAGGCATCTTTACATATTATGAATGAGAGTAACATAAACTTTGGTTTGATATTTTCATGCTTAACCGAAGTATCGTATCAACAAGTGAATTTAGAAGGTTATGTAGTTTTCTCTTGAATATCTTCAAGATTTATTATAGCTCCCAATTACTTTTGTAAGTAGAGATAATTATCTAAATAGTATGTATTTAAGAAACAATAATTTGTTCTTAATTAGGAAACTACAAAACAAAATTTAAGTTTTCATCTCTAGCTTGTTAATAGTATGCTTCATAAGATATTAACAAAATAAAACCGCAATCAAACATATTGAGATTACTCCCAAGAATCCTAATTAGGGTTTGTATCATAAACCTTAATTCTTGTATCATATTTTAACCGATAACCTTAGGAAAGGATTTGTGTTACGTCAATTTAGGAGGAACAGTATAACTATAATCGTCAAGCTAGGAATTGTAGGAAAATAAAAATACCTAAAAGGTTTTAGGATTCTATTGGTTTGAGTGGAACAACCGAAAGTCCCTAAAGGTTTAGGGGTTTTAGTTGTAGGTTGTCTTGAATACCTTCTAGGTCTGAACTATATTGAGTGTATCGATGACACACATAATTTTCTAACCTTTATAGATCTTGGAGGTAGAGTAATTTAAGCTATCATGAATCAAACAACATGAATAAGGTTTGTTTCAAATCATATGACATACCATAATAATTTGGTATACTATTAGTATTAAAACTATGAGACTATATCAAAATTCCATCGATAACTTAATTCTTTTTGGATCAAATACTTGTCAACTGGGTCGTGCCAAATTGCAATATTAGTATTTAAATCTAAATGCATGCTATAATGTATATTTCTTGAATAATACAAGAACCATATGTTCATGTGTTTACAAGAAGACAGAACAGTTCAAGAATTATATGTCAACGTGTTTACAAGAAAACAGACCATGTCAAGTATACATTATAATTCTTTGAATAATTCAAGGACCTTATGTTTATGTCTTAACAAGAAGACATAACTATTTTACTACATACTTTATGTTATAAGTCACTAAGTAATCCAAAGACTTTATAATTATGTCTTAACAAGAATACATAATTATACTAAAGTAATCATGAACGCAAACTCTTGAGTTCAATAGTTATTTCAAGTCAATTTTATACTTCAACATTATGATTATTATCACAATTATTATATTCACTAAAGTCAAAATGTTGAAGGAGCCTTTTCAGTATATCAAGATATTTGAATGTAGTAGGGCAACAAACATCTTGTGTGTCCAAGTCTTAGTGGAATTATTAACTTTCTTACCTTGAGGGCAAGTGAAACCAATTATATGTTGTTCCTTGCACATACTTTGAGATTTCTCCCACTTGTGTAGCATAACATCATATTATGCAGAAAACTACACAACATGTGCTTGATTATGTAAACAATAAGATAGTATCATGGATATGATAAGTAGATTTAGAACCATAACATTTAGGGAACTGTGGATTGTTATTCTATAGATAACGTTTCTGAAAGCGACATCAGAAAGGCAACGTGTTATCTTACAAAATAAAATGCAATTTTCATTTAAGCAATGGTCGTCCATATTTGGAAAGTGAAAAATTATTTCAAAGCAAGTTCGAAATAATATGAGTGACTATCAAGAAAATAAATCTTCTAGCTCCCACTGAAATTGACAATATTACATGAATATTATTTCAGTAATAATACGCAATTTGTCAACATTATAAATGTTACATCACTGGTAGAAAGCAAAAAGCAAGTTATTGACTTTCCTAAACTTTGAAAATGCCTAGAAGTAGAAATATACTTAGGTATTGAGCAATATATGAAATTCTACTTATGTATATTAGGGACTAGCCATTCATGCTTTCAATTAACTTGATTAAACATGCAATTTCTCCTTCCGCATAGCCACAAGGGTATTTAATACTTTAAAGAATAACGAGTGTCCAAAAAGGATACCTAGCGAAGTGCTAGTATATTCTTTACTATTTGCGGTTTAAACTCATACATCGTGACAAGTGCAAGATGTGATTTATTTTGGTAGCCATAGACAAAAGTACTCTAGATAAACAAAATATGTTTTATTCAAAAGATTTTAAAACCGGATTAGGATAATGAAATATTAAGTGAATTTAAATATAATCGATAATAATTCAGTTATAATCCAATCTTATTCTTTTCAATTAATGATAAGAGATAGGATTAAGTCTCGCTCTTCTTACCAGGAAAAGAGACTGTGTTTGTATTCAATAAGAAAACAACTTTAGTTAACAAATTATGTTGCAATAACACAATTAATCAGAATATAAAATGTTCAATTTAGTATTTTTGATAATTAATTAATAGAATTAACTACCCAATTAAATACTAATAAGACTAAGATCCTACTTGTTCTCTTACTCATTATTAGGAGGTCTGACCAGCTAATACCAAACGCGGCAAGAGCTAAGCGTCGAGCATTAATTACATTACAAGTGCAACTCTTAGTATTATGACATGATTCATAAAACTATCGTTGTAGAGTGTTTAAATGTGATTGCCTCATAACTCTTACGAGTACCTATGTACATCTCAAACGAACTTGTTTTACAACTAATAAATCATGATCACGTTTCATCTCATCTTATTCCTCAGGTTCAAGATCTGACCAGAAACTTGATTTAAGTCGTACCAATGTAAAGCTTGCATAAATTGACATAAATCTGATCTATGACAAAATTTTCCTTGGTTGGAATTCACCCTAGGTCTGACTAGATGGTAAAAACCAATTACAAGTGCTAATACATTGGATGACATAGACTTAATAATTCAAATAAAAGGTATCACTTAAGTTTATTAAAAATGAATGGAAAAAAGTGTGTACAAAGATGCATGCAATCATCTTTATGAAACAAGTTAAGAAAATCATCAACTTTAGTTTAGGCGTGTGTTACCGCGAGAAAGCATCAAAGAATGATCAAACCCTATATCTTACTCTTCATGTGCCCAAAGGCACAACTTCTTGGGGTAATTATCACATATATGCTTAAACATGTATGTGACATGAGAGAAAATTAAAGATCATTTAAACCCTAGATGGCTTGACTATGTACACAAGTGTAGTAGCAAAATCCATCATTAGTAAATCACAAAAAAGTGTTGTTTTAAGTATTACAAGATAATTAAATTTTGCAAATCACGCTGTTAAGAGGATGGTTTATAAGCCATCATTACGGTATGTAAGCCTAACTCGAGTGACGATATGATTTTGCAAAACAATTAGCTTATAATAAAACAAGTTTCATAATTTGATGTCAATATTAACTTTTGTTCCAAAAACAATTTTTAACAAATAACACATAACTGATTCGCAAGGAAAATTAAGTGTAATTAGTGAGACATATTAAATCTAGTTTCGATATAAGTATAGATCCCTTTTTATGATTATTAGAATCTAGCATAATTATATTTTGCAAATCATATTGGAAAACATATAAGCACATAAAAACATACAGAATGTGAAGACAAACTCTATATCAAAACGGTAAATCATATAAGATCTAAGGTCTTAAATGAGTCTTCCCTAATTGGAGAACTAAAAGAATCCCTCTTGGTAACCAAGAGCAGCCACATGCATCAAATAACTTGATTGCGTAAGTCTTTTGGCCGGATAATCGTAATAAAATATGTTTATTAACGAATTTAATAAACCTACTTAATTTTATTTGATCTAGATCAATTTTAAAACTTTATGACAAGAATGCATGTTATTGGCATAGAAAAATAAATAAAGCGACTATTTAAGTGGTCTAGCGTGTTTATTATATGTGTAACCCATAAACACCAAACGATTTGACTCTTGATGCCACTGGTGGGATTTTAGATCTAATTAAATCATTAACTACGAGTACGTAGCAAAATGAATCTAGTTTGATGCATGTAATTTGTTGGAAATACGTTTTTACGTATTTATAAAGGATCGGTCACTCCAATGATATTAGGCTCGTGATCCAATATAGTCCATATAGCCCACATGTAGGGTGGGCTATATAAACCCCCTCCTAGCATGTTAGGAGGGGTTGGTCATTCATTTATCACACACTTCAATCTAATCTTTCATTATTCTCTCCAACCTCTCTCTAGTTTCTCTCTCTACATCTTCATCTATCTTTCTATCTCTTTAGATAATCACAACACAAGGATAATCCAAGGATTACGAGGACCTACAAATGGTATCAAGAGCCTTGGTTTGATTGGTTTTGTTCTTGTGTTCTTGATTTTGTGTTTTGATAACCCATACCCACGTCCACCACGTTATCTAGTTACTTGTTGTAGTGATTTTGGTATCTTGATTTTGGTTAAAACACATTCTTTCTTGGATCAAAAGTACAAAAATGCATTGTGTTCTTATTTCCGAAATTCAAGCAAACATATCCATCGGAAAGTACAAGTAAAAGGGGCTTCCATCGCAATAACCATCACCATCGGAAAGGGTTCGGTTCTACATTGCGATACTGAGGATTTCATTACTTATTCCGATCTGGACATTCCGATCTAATATTGCGATCTGGGATTCCGACGGTTTTAAGGATTCTTGTGTCATCACTCTGCCCATTTTATTTTAGCTACATTCCGATCTGGACTTTCCGATCTGGACATTCCGATAGTGATATTCCGATCTGGACATTCCGATCTGGACATTCAGATAGTGTGACATTCCGATCTGGACTTTTCGATCTAGCATTCCGATAGTGATATTCCGATCTGGACATTCCGATCTGGACATTCAGATAGTGTGACATTCCGATCTGGACTTTCTAATCTGGACATTAAGATAGTGTGACATTCCGATGGGTAATATTGCGATGGGTATTGCGATGGTTATTCCGATGGGTATTCCGACGGATTAAATTTGAGGATTCCGATACAGTGACAAGTATTTCAAGATTTTTCAAAAACGTGTTTTTGAAAATTTTTGTCTTGGAATTTTTGGTTTATCGAGAACAATTATTAGGGGATTTTAACATTATTTCTCGACTTCTACTCACAACAAACACAATTACTTTCTTTCATTGATCGATCGACAAGTAATCCTTACTTTCATTTATCATCGATTTTTAATGGATTCGTTGAAATCGACATCTCGAGAGGGAGACTTGCATCTCATGCAAAACACAGCTAGAGAAAGTGGTATAACGTTCTTTCGACTACTCCAGTCTCATCTAGTGACCATTTCTTGGTTTCAAGGAGGAAGCGAATTTTTGACACTATTCGGTCAAGATCGTTATATATTCATCGATTCCATATTCCTCAACTTGAACCAACTAGCTGAGCAACTTCACAAAGAAGACTTTAACCACTCTGCATCAGCATCTGCATATCAAGCTCTAGTGACACAACTTACGCACTTCTTCAAATTCAACATTTTTAAGTCTGACAATTCAGGGATATGTCAATCATTTCTTCAGTACACACAAACGGAAATTAAAGAGTTTCGTGGTACATTGTTGAAATTAATGACATCGGTCTCGTCTTTGATTTATGAAAGATCTCGACTTCAGAAAGAGTATGATAATGGAGTGCAAGAATCTACGATGCAGATGCAAGAGGAGAATGATCATACGGTTGACAACTTGGAGCCTAAAGATTGCAAGAGCAAGGATTCGGGAGGAAAGCATGATACAAGCAGCATGTCAGGGATTGATGACACCATCCCCGTATCTGACGAAGAGTCTACAAATACGGTACAAAGGAATGTGGTATATGATGTCTATGTCGATGAACTACCGCATGTTGCGCATTCCGAACCTAATTATGACAAACATGGGATGAAAAAGGGTGATAGTTTTACCACTTTAGATTCATCCGATGTGAGTCAAAATAGGGGAGAAATTGTTCAGAATGCTATAGTTCATCATAATAAATGCTTTATGACTGCTTCTCTAACCGATTCTGATTCCAAGATTAAAGAGCTTGAAACGACTTTAGCTCAGCAATCTAAAGCTCTTGAGGATGCCAAAATTGAATTTTCGAAGAAAACGGATAAATTTGAAAAGTATTTTGAAAAACTTGAAAATTCAAACGTTATTCTAGAAAGAAAATTAAATCAAAAAATTCAAGATTCTAAAGCTGAAAAAGATAATTTTGTGAGACAAATTAAGTCGCTTGAATCTAAGTTGGCATCCCAAGATGAATTGCTCAAAGAGAATGAGACTTTAAAGGCTCAAGTACAGGAAAAGGTCTTTGCTATAGCGGCCCTGAAAAACGAGTTGCGGAAAACTAAAGGAACTAGTGTGGACACTAAGCTTGAAAAACCATCAATCTTGGGGAAACCGCCTACAAATCAGTTCTTCAGACAACCGACTGCATTTATATCCGAGCGACCTCAATCCTCGAGACCGCGCTTTGCCTCCCAAGTTGATATGGTTCATCTTTCTAGACCAGTCACTCCACCAACTAGGACCAATGTGACTAAAACAGCTTTTGCAAGACCTAATCACATGATTGCATCTAGTCTCCCTAGACATAATCCAAAGAATACGTCTAGAACTAGTTCAACTAACGTTCACCATAAACTTGGTCTAAGGGATGCTATTCAAAAGACACAAGTAAGAAATAAGAATTTTAAACCTAGTGAGATGTCTTCTAGATTACCCAACACTGCTAACCGTAGCATGTCATATCCTAGGAACATCAATCAATCATCTAGGAATTCTGGATCTTACTCGGACATTAAATATGCTACTTGTAAAACATGTAGGAAATGTGTCTTTAAAGCCAATCATGATTCTTGTGTCAAGAAATTACTTGATGAGGTGAACTCCCGTGCTAGACTTAAAACCCAGTGGATAGCTAAAATCAAACCCATTGGTAAAATGTGGCGCCCCACTGGTAGAACTTTCACTCTTGTAGGAAACGAGTGCCCTATAACTAGGATAGTCTCTGATTCTACTAAGAATGCTAGGGAGGAAATTGAAAAGGATGATACATCACTTAAGCATGAACTTAAGGTTTTCTATAAAAGGATACGTTTTCCATCTAAGATAAGTGAATCATCTACTCAGGTCGCCTCTGGCACAAGAAAAGACAACTGTGAACCCCCACTTGCTTCTAAGATAGATATCGCTAACCCATATCAAAGCATGCAAATTCCAAATGAGAATGCAGGTACCAAAGATGATGTTCCAAAAGAACGAAGCGGTCCAATCATTGTATACCATTCAATTAAGGACACTCTCAGAGTTTGGTTGCTGAAGAAGCTGATATCTAAGAAACAAGTGTCTCAGGGGATTTGCAGTTAAGCTTACAATGCACAAGGACTTATAGTCACATCACAGACTATAACTCGATCTTCAAAGAAAGGAAAGTTTATTGCCGATGATAAACTTATCCTTACAACGAGAAATTAATTTTTCTTGGGCATGAGCTTATATAAAAAACATTCCAAGTTTTTAAGCTCACGCACAATGACTCCTCGCTAAATGACAGACGATGACTCGTTCTTCAGTTAAAAGGAAAGTTTATCGCCGATGATAAACTTATCCTTAACAACGGGAAGTTTACAACTTCTCGGACTTGAGCTCGTTTTGTAAGATATTCAACATCTTAAGCTCAAGTAATTGGTTTTCAAAACGTTGAACACAATTTTTCGAGAATTTCTCAAAAAGGTTTTTCTAAATCTTTCAAAATTGTGTGTTCAAAAATGTTTTGATAAAAAGAGCATGTCTTCTAGAATCGATAATATTTACGATACTAGAAATGTCATTCAATAATGACACGGGGTTGTAAATAAAGTTCGAGCAGAAGTTCAAATATTTTAAAACATGCTCAAAATGGTTTGCTATTATTTCAGATAGTAACCCGATTTTCTTATTCAAGTCAAGCATTTCACCGGAAAGCTTTGACTCAACAACGGGACTTAATTTTCTCGGGCATGGTTTACTTTATAACCATGTAAGGGATTGTGTTTACGTAATAACACAATCTAACACAAATTTATGTACGTGTCAGTGCATTTATTTGTTAAAACAAGAGAAATCTTGTTTTTATGAAGCTATCATCTCTACAACCATAGCAATCTACAATTGGTATTACATACTCGACGATGCGACTACTCAAACAGTGACTACAGCTCTTTCAATAGAACACGGGTCAACAATTGAGGGGGAGCAATTGTCCAGCATTCAGAATCTTTGACGCCGAAGGTGCCAAGTTCACATATTGGTGTCAAGACAACGATATCAATCGTACATATGGAGTCAAGAGATAACTTCAGACGTGATGAGGCGACCAACATTCGTGAACAAGAACCATGTGCCTCTTTCATATGATGTTCTTCATCATTCAGGTCCAACCTGGTAAATCGCTAATCTTGTGAATACATTATCATATATGATCTTTGCACGTGATAAATACCTTACACTTGTGTTTAAAAGGTATTTTATTTACGTTTCAAGTACACCCTCATTAATTTGAGGGGGAGCTTGTGTAATTCATGAAGATAATCGGATTTGCATTTTTCTTCCCAAATTTTCTTAAAATGCTATTAAATCAATTGATATTAAAAACATCGATTGGGTTAATATTCTTAATATGGGGGAGAAAATATGATTTAATATGGGAAATTATCACAAATGGTTTGACTTAACGTGATAGCTCATCCCGACATGTGCGAAATGTTTTCGGATATCGTGGCATATGTTAAGGGGGAGCAAAACGGATTTGCATATCAAAATGGATTTTCATGGTGACATATACTTACCCAAATCTCATTTAATTCACGACGATGAAGATTGTGGTGACATAAGGATGGTAGGATAGGTTAAGTCCAATGATTCTTCTAGAACCGGAGGAATCTTCCCAAGGACATTCCATAGCTAGAAATAGTAGTCCTTAGGAAAGTTGGAGAAAGATTGTGAACGTAGCTGAATGCCGACCAAGTACTTAAGTTAGCACTGGAACAATCACAACAAGGTGCTAGTTATGACGTATTGGTAAGCATTGAAGGGGTTGAAGAATGAAAAAGAATTGTAAAGATAAAGGGTGTAAAGAAAGAAGCCCTCCTTACAACTTTAGGCAGAAACCGGGTCAACACATATGCTATTGAGATCATTTTAATGATTCTCGATATTGAAGACAGACATCATGGACCCAGTGATGCAATGCACAACCCATCCCAGCTAACTCAGATATCTCTCAAAAGGTATTTGTTTTAATCACACGGAGACAACACATTATCTATTGATTTATTCACTCCGAATAAATTGGTATTGAAAAGGTGGCACTCCTCTCCAGCCTCCGATCACTAAAATCCAAAATGCACGATCGAGTCTAGAGCCATTTGAGATCATTAAATATCTCATTAGGACACATTTTCATATTTCCTTGCTTCTTCACACACTGTGAAAAGTAAGAAAGATTTTAAGAGTCCTACGCAAAATCTTCATGGTCTTGCCTGAACATCCGAGTAATACGAAAGTATTTACAATGAAGATGGAAATCCTTCTTGAGCGAATATCAGAAAGCTCATGGTAGGTGACTTGTGCGATTCTTTATGAATCAAACTTGTGATAACTGGAAAGCAACAGCTGTTTAATTCTTAACTGAATTTAAACACGTTCCAGGCCTCTACGCAATATCTCAGTGATCTTGCCAGAACACTCAGAGTGATACCTTTGTGTTCACGGTGATGAGTGGAAATCCTTCTAGTGTTAACCTCAAACAGCACTTGGTAGGTAACTTGCAAGATTCTATACGAATCAAGCTCGTGACAACTGGAAAGCAACGATGGTGCGGTTCTTAATTGAATTTCACTTGTTCCAGGAACATGAATTGACGTCTTCAAATCATGCGGATATTATTATCCAAATGATTCACTCTTTATGTTCGCAGTCAGCTTTGGACGGTCGAATAAAGAGAACGGGTTTACCCGCGAAATCCTGTCAGGAAGTTACTTAATTGAAACTATCCGTCACGGGTACGATATCTAATATCGTCCAACGGTCTTCATCGACCGGAGGTAAAATGCTACCGATTTAGAATGAAATGTTCAAAGCCATTTCTTTCGTGTCTACTTATGTTGCGGCATTTGAAGACGGTAGCGTTGCGGAATCCAAGAAGAAGTCGTCCCCACATGCTTATACTGCATACACTCAGTACTTCAACGAATTCAAGAAAGTCTGAAGGTCAAGTCTTCCGCTGTATCAAACTCTGAAGCTTTCAAGAATTATAAAGGTATAAGTATGTGGACCATGAAGTCACGAGGAGGCAAATATCACAAGTGACGAATGCACAAGGTCAAAGCAAGGACACATGCTCAAGACCAAAGTCAAAGATCTCATCAGCATATTCACAAGAACAAGATCAAAGACTCAAGCATAATATGCTAGGTTTAAGATTTTGTAAAATGATGTGACCTCCCTTTGGGGGAGATTGTTGGAAATACGTTTTTCTAAAGAAAGTCTCGGTCACATCATTATTAGCATAGATCACGAGCTATAGACTATTTAGGACATTGTAACTTGGAGTGACCTCCCTTAGGGGGAGATTGTTGGAAATACGTTTTTACGTATTTATAAAGGATCGGTCACTCCAATGATATTGGGCTCGTGATTCAATATAGTCCATATAGCCCACACGTAGGGTGGGCTATATAAACCCCCTCCTAGCATGTTAGGAGGGGTTGGTCATTCATTTATCACACACTTCAATCTAATCTTTCATTATTCTCTCCAACCTCTCTCTAGTTTCTCTCTCTACATCTTCATCTATCTTTCTATCTCTTTAGATAATCACAACACAAGGATAATCCAAGGATTACGAGGACCTACATAATTAACACATAAATAAACATTTAAATACTAACCTTTTGTTTAATGAATAAACTCAATAAACGAGATCGTGATCTTGATTCTTGAAACTAACGGTTAAACTATTGTCTCTATGGTTGCTCACACAACACGTCAAACGAACACCACGATGTTGGTGGTTACTTCACCTTCAAACAACGTGTGTAGATCTTATAATTTCGAAACCCGAGATCCAAAACCCTAGGTAGGGATTATGTTTGAATCGATTTACAAATAAGCTACAAGAAAACCGAGAAAGAGATATAGAGTTTACACGAAACCCTAATAAGAAAATTAAATGTTTTCTTCTTTTTTAAAATAAAAAAACCCTAAGTTGAAAACCTAGGGTTTGTTCGTGATCTTGGTCGAAACCCTAACAAGGATTAGCATTTCTTTGCCTTCAGTTTTAGAGGAGTCGAAAAACTACTAAAACAGATATTAGGATAACTGGTATAAAACTCGCTTCAAGGTTTCATGTTATTGGTTTTTGTTGTCCCTAATATGTGATGATTCTATACTATTAATGAAGAAAGAAAGGTAGAAATGAGATGAATTTTAGAGAGAGAAACTAGAGAGAGAAAAGAGAGAGAAGTGTGTGAACTTGTGAAATATTAGATTCAGAAGAAAATGAATCACCAACCCTCCTAACATGCTAGGAGGGTAGTATATATAGTCCACCCACATGCGGGCTTCTTTATGGACTATATGGTTTGGGTCGGGCTTTCCTTTTGAGCTTTAGTTACTTATTAATGAACTTTAGCCTAAAGTTAAGCCCGTATAACACGACTAATATACTACCTATTACAACGTTCTAAAATACGATACATAATAAACATATGACGAGCAATCTTGTTTGGCTCAATATTTTGAGGCTAACAATCTCCCCCAATGAGAGGTCATAAACCTTGGTCATTTAGGAAATTTTTAGAGATTACTAATCTCGCCATAAATGAGTCTTGAACGTGTAGTCGTAGCCTTGTTCCTTCATGCTGTGATCTTTGAGCCTTTGTCGTTGTCTTTCGACTTTGTCTTTAAGCTTGAGATCTTCAAATCATCCTTGACTTGTCTTTGCCATCTTGCGATCTTGTGTCTTCATCCACATGCTCACACTATTAATTGTTAAATATGTCTTTAGGCATGAGTATGTGGTTTCTGAATCATTGACTTTGCTGTGTACACCGTGACGCCACCTTCTTGAGATAAAACATAGACACGGACTGAATGGCTTTGACATTCGTCCTAAATCGGTAGCGTTTTACCTCCGGTCGGTGAAGACCGTTATACGATATTAAATATCGTACCTGTGATCAGGTAGATTCAATTAAGAAACTCTTTGACAGGGTTTCGCGGCTGTACTAGCCGTTCTCTTTACTCGACCGTCTCAAAGCAAGACTGCGAACATAAAGAGTGAATTAATTGGATAGATATCCGCTTGATTAAAGTCGTCAATTCAAATTCCTGGAACAAGTTTGATTCTTAACGAATCTTACCATTGTTGCTTTCCAGTTGACACAAGTTTGATTCATAAGAATCTCACAAGTCACCTACCGTAGCGCTGTTTGATGTTGACACTAGAAGGATTTCCATTCGTCACTGTGGATATTAATGAATATCACTCTGAATGTTCTGGCAAGATCATAAAGATATTGCGTAGAAACCTGAAACGAGTTTGAATCAATTCAGAATCAAACCACTGTTGCTTTTCAGTTTTGCACATGTTCAATTCATAAAGAATCTTGCATATGACCTACCGCAGTGCTGTTTGATGTTAACACTGGAAGAATTTCCACTCATCATTGTGAATACTAAGTAGTATCACTCTGAGTGTTCTAGCAATATCACAAGGATATAGCGTAGGACTCTCTTGATCTTCATCCGTGTGTCCTAACGAGATTTAATTGATCTCTTGGCTCTAGACTCTATTTGTGCACTTTTAGTGGTCGGAGGCTGGAGCAGATGCCACCTATTCAATATCAACTATCTCGAAGTGAGAAAGTCAATAGAATTCGTGTTGATCTCCGTGACAATAAAACAAACTTCTTTTGAGAGAAGCCTGAGTAGCTAGGAAAGGGTTGTGCTTCACATCACTGGGTCCATGATGAGTTTGTCTTCATGATGAGTTGACCCGGTTTCTGCCTAAGTTGTATGGAGGGCTTCTTTCTTTACACCCTTTATCCTTACATTTCTTTTTCATTCTTCAACCCCTTCAATGCTTACCAAGACATCATTACTAGCACTTTGTTGTGATTGTTCCAGTTCTAGCATCAGTACTTAGTCGGCATTCAGCTACGTTCACATTCTACTCCATCTTTCCTAAGGACTTCTAATAATCTATTGGATTGTCCCTGGGAAGATCCCTCCGGTTCTGGTTGGATCATAGGACTTAAACCTAACCACCCTTTTGACACCAATAACGTCGTGAATTAAAGATGTTGTGGGTATTTGATCGTAACCATGAAAACCACTTTAAATTCTAACAAAGTGTTTGAAAAGCATTTAACACCTTGCTAGTTTTGTCGTTTCAGAAATGCTCCCCCTTCACATGTGCATCGATAATCGAAGGTGTTTCGCACATGTAGGTAAGAGTTAAAGTGCTTGAGTCTTATATTAGATCACA
Organism: Glebionis coronaria; assembly: GCA_025667525.1. Lineage (NCBI taxonomy): Eukaryota > Viridiplantae > Streptophyta > Magnoliopsida > Asterales > Asteraceae > Glebionis > Glebionis coronaria. The sequence goes on along the minus strand of CM046882.1, from coordinate 66,979,902 downwards.
TTTTAATCACATTTTCTCCCCTATCTCTAATATATAAAAAAATTTGATATTAGAGATACCAAATTTGATTAAAATATATCTTGAAAAATAGTCTTGAAATCTCCGGGAGAAAGATGTGTTAATCTTTTGCATGAAGTCAAAATGCTCCCCCTCAAAAATTGATCCAATTGAATTGTCATTGTGAGGATATGATCCATATTTCGCTTTTTGAGGATGGGAGTTGTTGAACACACAATTTTTGAAAGATTTTAAATATCATTGAAAAATTCTTGAAAAAATTGTGTTCAACGCTTTTTGAAAAATCAATTCTTTTTGTCGAAAGGTTTTTCTAAAGCATAAACTTGAGTTCATAGACTTTGAATGTCTTGACGAATTCACTCAAGTGTAAGAAGATTTCTCTTCTTTTGCTGAGGGTAAGGGTATTAAATCGTACACTCCCCCGTGAATATCGATCCGGGTTGCAATCTGAAAGTGATTACAAGCCATTGTGTTGAGCTTAAAACGTTGAATGTTTTGTGACAAGCTCAACCCGTGATAGATTGCTCTACCCGTTGTTTGGAAATATTTGTCCAAAATAGACAATTTCCTTTATTAAAAGAAGAAATGACATGTTTTGAAAAATATTTACAACTTTCATTCGAGCTTTATGTACACACCCGTGTCGTTATTGAGCGACATTTCTAGGCACGTACATATTATCGATACTGAAAGACATGTCGAGAAGAATATTTTTGGATTTTGAAAGATTTTTAATTTTGTGTTTTGCTTTTATGTGTTTTATATTTTTGTATTTTGCTTTTTCAAAGATATTTACAAGTTGATGTTTGATAGATAAATCAAGCAGGCACCTTTACCAGAATCTCCAGGTCTGCTGGAGTCAAACATCTCATACCAATTTGCCTAACGAGGTACTCAAACCTATCTTTCGACAGAGCTTTCGTAAACAAGTCGGCTAATTGGTAATCCGTTCCAACAAAGTATAATTCAACGATACCTCTTTCAACTTGTTCTTTTATGAAGTGGTATCTGACATCGATGTGTTTCGTGCGGGAATGTTGTACCGGGTTGCAGGAGATGGCTATGGCAGACTTTGAGTCACAGTACATAGGTACTTTATCAAAGTGGAAGCCATAATCCGTGAGTTGTGTTCTCATCCAAAGAACTTGAGCACAACACGCAGATAGAGACACATACTCCGCTTCGGCTGATGAAAGTGACGTGCAATCATGCTTCTTGGAAGACCATCCCACAAGCTTATCTTGTCCTAGAATTTGTGCACCACCAGAAGTACTTTTACGTGTATCAAGACACCCTGCATGATCAGAATCTGAATAGGCCGTTAGAAAGAAACCGGTTTCCCTCGGATACCAGAGTCCCAAATGAATGGTATTCTTAAGGTACCGAAAGATCCGTTTAACCTCCTTGAGGTGCTTTTCAGTGGGTCGTGCTTGATATCGTGCACAATAGCATGTAGCATGATGAATATCTGGTCTGCTTGCTGTCAAGTACATGAGGGACCCGATCATGGAACGATATCTCGTTTGATCTATGGGTAATCCCTCCAAGTCAGCATCTAGGGATGTGGTTGATAATGGTGTCCCAACGGGGTCACATGAAGGCATACCATGCTTTTTGATTATCTCTTGACAATACTTAGCTTGGTTTATAAAGATACCACTTGGGGATTGGTGAACTTGAATTCCTAGAAAGAATTTTAGTTCGCCCATCATTGACATTTCAAATTTGTTGTGCATTACTTTTTCAAACCATTTTGAAAGTTTTGGGTTTGTAGACCCGAAAATAATGTCATCAACATAAATTTGCACAAGCAAAATGTCATCCCTATATTTATAAGTGAACAAAGTTAGATCAATGGAACCTTTTGAGAAACCTTTGGATACCAAAAATTTCGAGAGCTCGTCGTACCACGCCCTTGGAGCTTGCTTGAGTCCATATAGTGCCTTGTGGAGACGATACACCTTGTCGGGATATTGAGGATTGACGAATCCTTCTGGCTGCGTGACATAGACTTCTTCCTTCAAAGGACCGTTAAGAAACGCCGTCTTTACGTCCATTTGATAGACAGTGAATCCCTTATGTGCAGCATAAGCAAGGAAAATCCTGACCGCTTCCATGCGAGCAACTGGTGCAAATGATTCATCAAAATCAATTCCCTCTTTCTGGCCATACCCCTTAGCCACTAGCCTAGCTTTGTTCTTGATGATCGTATTCTCTTCATCCATCTTGTTTTTCCAGATCCAACGAAGATTTAATGGAGTCACATCGTATGGTCTATCAACAAGTTCCCAGACTTTAAGTCTTTCAAATTGTTGAAGTTCATCCGTCATTGATTCAATCCAAGCATGATCAGCCATGGCTTCTTTGATGTTTTTCGGTTCAGTTGTACTCATGGCGAGTGCAAACATACAAACATCGCCATCGGTTGCTAGTTGTTGTCTTGTACGAACAGGCTGTGAAGGGTTTCCAATTACGTGAACCAAAGGATGATCTCGGGTCCAATGATGTGTTGAAGGATGTCGTTGATAGAACGTATGCATATTTGACGGATCAACATGGCGAGTAGAAGACTCTCCAGTTTCGTGTACCGTTGTACCGAATGGGTTGTGAAAATCGTCATTATCAGATAATGCACCGTCTGCTTGATTTGTGTTCTCTGGAGCAATGGCAGTATTTGTGATGTTGTAGGATCGATTGTTGAATTGATATTCTGAGGAGGTAAATCTGCAACAACCCGTGTTGAAGTAGATGAAGTTGTATCCATTTGTTGATGATGATCGGTATCATCATTCGTATCATGAGTGACAGCGGAAGACTTCGATGCAACTTGTTTCTCCCCGGTGAAATATTCATCATACATTGGTCCATATAATATTTCCAACTCTTCAAGTGTCGTGTCCACTGTCATATCTGCTCTAGGAACATGTTCAGGAACCAGCTTTGAACTTGACGGTTCATTGCTGTGGTCTTGAGTTCCGAGTTCCGTGCGGTTGTGAACGGAAGTCGTTTGTCGTTGTGGATCGGGACTTAAACTGCTTTGTTCAAGTGCCATTTCTTGCAATTCATCAAATCTGATATGAATAGTCTCGACTATCAATTTTGTTCTCTTGTTGTATACTCTGTATCCCTTAGACTGAGTTGCATATCCCACTAAAATGCATGCATCACCTTTCTCTTTCATCTTGTCTAGATTTTCACCATCTCGAATAATGTAACACGTACATCCAAAAACATGAAGGTGTTTGAGTGAAGGTTTGCGATCATTAATTATGTGATATGGTGTCTTTTCGTGTCTTGGGATAACTAAGGAGCGGTTTTGTGTGTAGCATGCGGTTGACACGGCTTCGGCCCAAAAGTATAGTGGAAGTTTTGAAGCGGATAATAATGTTCGAGCAGCCTCAACTAAAGTACGGTTTCGTCTTTCAACAACGCTGTTTTGTTCGGGTGTTCGAACAATAGATGTTTCATGTTCAATTCCTTCGGCTTCAAAATAATTTCTCAGTTTTGAATTCAAAAATTCTGTACCTTTATCAGTACGAACCACTTTAACTTGAGCTTGAAGACCACGTTGTATCACTTTAAGGAAGCTGATGAGAACATCGGGTGTTTCATCCTTGGATCTCAAGAAGTGAGTCCATGTGTACCTTGAGTAGTCATTTACAATTACCATAACGTATTTCTTCCCATTGATACTTTGAACACGCATGGGACCACACAAATCTATATGAAGAAGATCTAACCGTCCTTTAGAGCTTGGTGTAGTCTTTGTCTTGAAACTACTCCGTTTAGCTTTACAAAGCTCACAAGAAGAACAAAGATGATCTTTGATGAATTTCAAGTTAGGAAGGCCTCGCACAATATCTTTCTTGGAAAGCAAGTTAATGGTATCAAAGTTAAGATGAGATAAACGTTGATGCCATAACCAAGCTTGAGTCGTTGAAGCTTTAGCCATGAAACAGATTGGGGTTGAAGATGTGGAGTCTTGTAGTGAAATAGTGTAGAGATCAGTAACCCGTGTTCCGGTAAGTAAGTCATTCCCATCATAATCACGAACAAAACATGTCTTCTTTCTAAAAGCAACCTCCAAATCCGCATCACAGAATTGACCAACCGAGAAAAGATTATGATTGAGCCCTTCGACGTAGTAAACCCTTTTGATAGTGATATTCCCCTGAACCAAGTCTCCATATCCTAGGATCGATGCAAATTTGATCATTTCCGAATCGGACCGTACCCAGGAACTTCTCCACGAAGTTAATTAGAATCTTGAGATTCCCCGTCATGTGCTTCGTGCATCCGGAGTCCATTATGAAGAGAATTACTTCGATCACCTGCAGAAGAATTAGAACACGATGGAGCATTTGCTAAATTGGATTCCATGTTAGTTGTGATTTCCGATTCATTAGTTTCCCTAGTTTCATCACTTAGAGGCACACTAACGCTCGTAGTCACATTTTCTGTCCTACCCTTAGGCATCCATTTATATCCTGGAGGACATTGATTAGCAAACCACCATTTCTAAGGCTTGCTAGCAGATTCATATAATTCCCTAATTCTGCTTCTAGGGTTCTTAGTAGTGGAGTCTGATGCAATACTTTTCTTAGGGGGGTTGCACCAGAATGGTTCACTTTGCGTTTGGGTTTTCTAGTACTAATAGGCATCACAGTTTGCTTCTTAGTTCTAGTTTCTACGCCTTTGACATTATTCGAAACACACATAGCATGATTAGCATTAGCACACTTTCCACATTTCACACAAACAAACTTAACTTTCATAGCATTCAAAGTCGAATCATTCAAATTGTCATTACACGCGATTACAGACGTTTTATTCTTAGAAACATTGAAAATCCTAGGGTGGTCTTCTACTTCCTTCATCTTCCCTTGACTTTTGTTTTGCCAGACCTTTTCATTCATGCGAGTGCTCTTAAGCTGGGGCCGGCTAACACTAGCAGTGGGGACTACTCCTGTAGTAAAAGACACACGTCTATTAGTGTTTCTAGAAGTCTGAGGTGATTGACTTTCTTTGTTTTGTGTGGGTTTAGTGGCAAATCTATACATCCCTGGTTTAACCACATTTGTGTTCTTAATGCTTTGTGATCGAATATGTGTTTTGAGAGTGTTTTGTGGTAACCTATCCTTCCCATCCGTCTTGGGGGCAAACGCAGGTTTTGCAAATGCAGAATTAGAGAAAACAGATGGTTTTCCCAAGACAGAGGGTCTAGTCACTTTTTGAGCATTGGGTTGTCTTACAACAGGTTTCTTAACACTAGGTTCCACAATCTTCCCACCCATCTTAGCAACGAGTTTCTGCAACTCTGCTATCGCTCTGTCCCTATCTTGTAACTGAGCTTTCAACCATTGAATTTCCAAATTCTGTTCGTTCATTTCTCGAAACGTTTGGGAAAGTTTTTCTTGTAGTTTATTATTATGTGGAAAACTACCAATGTCTTTTTGCAAAGCAAGTTCAAGAGAATGACAATGTTTTTGAAGGAAATCAGTTTTGTGTTGAAGTAACTCAAAAGCCTTTTTATCAACATTTTCTTTATGTTTCGAAAGCTCAAGTTCAAGACGCTCACACTCTTTGATTTTATCAAGATATTTGCATGCAACATCAGAATATTCATCGATATCAGCACATGATTGAAGAGTAACACACAAAATATCTTTGGAGAGACATTCTTCTAAGAGTAGATCATATTCGTTTGAAAATTCTAATTTGTCATTTTGAAGGTCATCAATTTCTTTTTCAAGAGACTCAACATATTTCAAATCATCAAACATTTCAGACTGAATTAAATTTTCAAACTCAAGAACATGTTCTTTTATTATCTTCGTATTTGGTATTAAAAGTTCTTTCACAAGCACAGTTATGTCGTGAGGAATCTCGGTTTTCCACTTATCCTTTTGACGTTTCTCCCAATCGCTTTCAACAATTGATTGAACATTATTAACGTGGTGTTTAAGAAAACCAAGTATTTTTCTACTTTTGCTTTTAGAAGCATCTAGAGGCAAATAGTTAATATATTTAAAAACATTAGTTTTCCTCTTAGTGGCAAAAGCTTTTTTCCATTGAATTCTTTTTTGTTTGCATTTTAAAAATAATCCCTCACGAGACTTCTGTTTTTGTGGAGTGAAAAGACCATAAAGACTGTTTTCATAAGCATAGTTATATGGTTTCACAAAATATTTATTGACCGGTGATCTACTCTCCTCATCCCAAAGGGACGTCTCTTCACTATCGAGGTTAGCTACAGGGCAATCATGATTGGTCCATTCGGACTCATCAAGATATAAGTGAGGGTTCGCAGCTTGAGCTTGTTCGAGGTACTTGGGGGTGGCAAAGCTAGGTTGACCCTTGAAAAACGACCGAGGTGCTATCATTCTAACGGTTTGAATAGAGTCATGTGTATTATAAACAACTTTTTTCAAAAAATCAACTTGTTCTTCGAGATCCTTTACTTTTTCAGTATCTTTGCTTTGTCTATTTTTGAAATCTTGTTTTAATGTTTCAACCTCTTGTTTCTTCTCGTCAAGAATTTTAGCAGAATCGGTGGTGTTCATAGAAAGCCTCTGTTCAAGTTCATTAACTTTTGTTGTGGCAAGGTACGTTTTTTGACGTTCATCACTTAATAAAACATTAAGACGTTTTTCTTTAGTTAACAAAGCAAGAGCTTCATTGTATCTATTTTCAAAATCGTCCTTTTTAACGTTGATGACACGACTTTTGTACCCCTCAAGCTCGTTGGTCTTTTGAAGAAGCTCAGCCCTATAACTATCAATAGTCTCACTAGATTTTATAAGAGCGGCTTTGCATTCTTCAAAGTTTTGAGTGAGCGCTGCGTTTGCCTTCTTTAATTGCTTTTGATTCTTTCTATTTTCATTGACATCATTTTGTAAACTAGCAATTAAATTAGCAAGCGCGACACGCTCCTCGTCATCATACTCATTTGCATGTTGATCATCCTCAAACTCATTATTGCACATGTCTGATGAATCGGGTGTGGTATTGCTATCAACCGTTTCCATCATACACGTGTCAGTAATTGTTGTTGGTAGATCACTATGCTCATGTGTATCACCAAACACATTATATTCAGCATCATCTTGTACCTTATCAATTAGCTCGGTATCAAAGATAGGACAATTGTCATCTTCAGTGACGTTAAGGACCTCATGAATCTTTGCCATGTATGAATAATGTGCCTCGAGTTCTTGGTCGGAGAGTTCATCATCTGTGTCGTCAAGCATTTCTCATTCCTCAGCTGATAACTTGATTCCAGCTTCCATTTTCTTGCACAACAGCATCTTTTCCTTATGATAACCATAATCTTTAACCCTCTTTGGCTGCCTGCATTCCTTAGCCAAATGCCCAAAACCTCTGTAGTTAAAACACTGAATCCCACTTTGTTGCACAATTTGAGTACCAACAGTTTCCCTATTTCCAACAACAGTAGCCACCCTCTGATTATCATACTTAGGTTGTCGATCATACTTTGGAGGACTCTCAGCACGTCTTCGTGTGTCATACCTTGGAGGACTCTGTGCATGGGTGTTCCTCGAGTTTGAAGATGTTCGAAGGTTGTTGTTGGTGGGTTTGTAGATTTTCTTATATTGCTTCATAACGAAAACCATTTGTTGCTTGAATTCCCTATCCTTTTGAGCTACTTCTTCATCGCTGTCTTCTTCGGATGATTGCTCAGGTATGGGTGATGGTGCTCTTGCAACTTCTTTGCCTCGGGATCGTGTTGGAGCATGTGACTTGGAGACAATGGATGATCGTGGTGATGATGATTGAGTAGAGTAGGTCTTTGAAGTACGGGAGTGATAATCTGGGTAATGTTGAGTGGTAGACACCAAAGCAAGTGGATTGGAAATCTTTGTAACTCGTTCAGCTCGAAGTTCATTTGCCTCATTTTGGAATTGTTTCAAGATGTCAAAGAGCTTGTGATATGAAACTTCATCTAACTTTTGTTGTTGTTTCACCAAGGTGACAAACCGTGTCCACTCTGGTTGAAGTTGTTGTACGCATGGTGGAAACTTGCAAGTTGTTTCGGGTCATATCATTCATCATCTTGTAGAATCGGGAGTAATAAGAATCAATTGATTCCCCATCCTTTGATGTAAACTTGCCAAAGTTCCAAAACATCTTAGTTTTCACATCTTGTTTGTTAAGTGATTCACCTTGTTGCAATCTTTCAATGGCCGTCCACATTTCTTGAGCAGTAGGACATGCGTCAACCGTAGAGTAAATTTCATCTCCAATGCCACTGAGAATTAAGTAGATTGCTTCCTTCTCTGCATCAAACCATGCACGGTTTTCTGGGGTGAGGTCGGTCCTCTTTTCATCACGTTCATATGCGGGTTGTGCGTCACTTGTGTCTGTGGCTGGTACTGTAGGAACTTGAATCCTTCAGAGTTTATAGGGTCCTTCCAAGATACATTGCCTTAAAGCATCACCGTTAGGTTTTGTGTCAAGGTAACGTATAAAACGGGATTGCCATTGATCATATCGACCCGACACAAGCATTAGTGGTCTTTCTTTGTTACCTGCCACCATTATGTTGTTGTTCGTCACACGATATTCAGCGGTAGAATCCATCTCAAAAATCTCAATATTCTCTGAATGATGAATCGAATGTGGATCTTAAGTAGTTGTGTTGTGATTGTTTGGTTGTTGAAGTTCTGAAAATTGCGATATTTTTTTTTCTCAGCCCGATAATAAATTCCTCAGTCCGACAAAACGGTAGACCTAAAAAATTTGTAATCACCAAATTTTGAAATCGAGCTAGAAATAGCCTAAAACTAGTATGGAAAAAATATGATTTTACTTGACCTAAAAAATTTTAACTCTTTTTTTTAATCTTCGTGTAAACTACGTTCTGAGACTAGTCTAGATAGTGGCTAAGTCTAAAAAATACTCGAACAAAAAATTAGATGTCCATCGCACTCTGATCGTAGTCTGATCGCACTCTCATCGTACTACTAGATCGCAGTCGGATCGTACTGAACAATCGTGCCCTGATCGCACGTGATCGTAGTGAACCTGATCGCACCCTGATCGTAGTGAACCTGATCGTACCCTGATCGTAGTGAACCTGATCGCACCCTGATCGTGCTGATGGATCGTACTAAGCAATGGATTCTGGATCGTACTTGGGATCGTACTTATGGATCGTACTACGTGATCGTACTAGTGGATCGTAGTATGGATCTAAGTTATGATCGCAGTTGGATCGTAACAATGGATCGTGACTCTGGATCGCAAGTAGAAACCCCCAGGGTTTATGCAACCACAAAATCAGATCGTACCCCCAAAATTAAGCCGAGACTTAAGAGTAACAAGAAAGAATGGATTTTTACCTTGGATTTCGTGATTCAATCCAAACCAAAGTAACCAAAATCTTACCACACGTATGAAAGATGTAGAGATTAAAGGAGGAAGATTTAGAGCACGAAAAGCATAAGAAAAAAACTTGAATCCGAGTAGATTTTATGGAAAAATCACACGAATTAAGTAGTAAATCAACAACGAATCACAAAAACTACCCCATGGCGATTGATACCAATTGTTGTCCCTAATATGTGATGATTCTATACTATTAATGAAGAAAGAAAGGTAGAAATGAGATGAATTTTAGAGAGAGAAACTAGAGAGAGAAAAGAGAGAGAAGTGTGTGAACTTGTGAAATATTAGATTAAGAAGAAAATGAATCACCAACCCTCCTAACATGCTAGGAGGGTAGTATATATAGTCCACCCACATGCGGGCTTCTTTATGGACTATATGGTTTGGGCCGGGCTTTCCTTTTGGGCTTTAGTTACTTATTAATGAACTTTAGCCTAAAGTTAAGCCCGTATAACACGACTAATATACTACCTATTACAACGTTCTAAAATACGATACATAATAAACATATGACCGAGCATTCTTGTTTGGCTCAATATTTTGAGGCTAACAGTTTTCGATAAAAGTACCGATTTACACGTGTTTGGTATTTTTTTTGGATCAGACGAGTGAGTCAAAAAGGGGGAGAAGGGGTGTTTATATAGTTACCAAGCCCTAGCAACTAAACTTGGAGTGTACTCCATGTTTATAACATTTTAGTCCTTGTGTAGTATAAACTATTACCCGAACACCTTTCTAGACCTTTTTGTGTCTCTCAATAACCGGCTCCATTTATACAAGCCCCATGGGTTTTCGTTTTCGACTTTAAGCCCCTCAATATTTATTAAACATGCGTATAGTTAGTTAAAACACTTAGCGAACTCTAACGTTATCTATATAAATAAATATGTGAAGTATATTAATATTTAATGTACAAAACATATATAACAACATATTAATAGATGTGTTTTTCGTGTTTGAGTGTGTACTCTCGATAGGCTCATTGATTCTTGATGGCTAAACGATCGTATAACTCGATAATTTCTTAAACTATATAATATAGAGTAAAGTTATTTTGGATACCATATCTATCATGGATACCAAGGGACTCATCCCCACCATCCATTCTCATCATATCTAATGGTTGAGATTAAAAGTATTTAATTATTTCACTTATTTTTAAAACATAAATATCTTTTAAACCGTTAAGTGTTAAACCGAAAAAGATATACCATCGCGACGAGCATTTAATTAGCTTTCTACAGATATGCTATATGATATACTTTTGAAGAAAAAAATTCGTTTTTGTTTAAATTTGCGTAAAATATCATACATGATAATAGTGTTTTATCATATATGATATTAGTGTTATGTTACAAATTATTACAGAATCATATATGATATTGGTTTATATCATATATGATAAGTTATATCATATATGATACTAGTGTTACAATCATATATGATATTTTAGTATCATATATGATAGATTACGGAAAAAAACAAAAAAAAATTTTTGTCGAAAGTATATCATATAGCATATTTGTAGAAAGATAATTAAATGCCCGTCGTAATGGTATATTTTATTTCGTATAACGATTGACGGTTTAAAAGATATTAAAGTTTGAAAAAAAAAGAAATTGGTTTTATGTTTAATCTTATCTATTAAATTAAGATGAAAATGAGTGGTAGAGATTAGTACCTTGGTATCCAAATAAAGTTTGCTATCTAAATGAACTTAAATCTATAATATAACCTCTTAAATACTTGCTAATATGAATGAATTAAAAATGTAAGGCTTGATCTAAATGACATAAAAAAATAGACTATAATTACGGGTGTTTATAAGTATATATATTTAAATATCCAAAAATCAAATGTATTCGAAAATCAGGATATATGAATTTTCGCTTTGAACTTTTATATAAGTTTTACAAAAATTCATAACTTTCAAATACCTAATTTCGAATATTCTTATGCATAAAACCACTGTCTAGAATTGTTATATCGAAAATTCCTAAATCATATTTCTGTTTTCAGCTTTCAAAGACAAAGATATACGGTTGTATGCATGTTGCATGGTTATTCATTACAACTACGTCTAAAAGTCTTTTGAAAAATATTTAACTAAAAGCGAAACATGATTTCTGAAACATTTAACGACATAGGAATGTAAAGTAAATATCTCTTCAGAAGCTAAAAAAGACTCGTTATCAAACATAAAATCGGTAGAAATTTCTTGCCATTAGAGAACAGGTAAGAGCACCGGCACGAAACGTCACACGACGGCGCGAAGAACAGTACCCTGTGTGACGTTTTCGCATCTCGCGCCGTACTCATCAGCCACAATGATCACGAAAACGCGAGGTGTCACATCTCGTGTGACACTTTCGTGTTTTGCCGCCTTGAGCTCTTTTTTTTCTTCTTTTTTCTTTTTTATAGAAAATGGAGTCACTATAACACCATACCACCAAAGAATCTTATTTTTGATATTTTTGTGTGTTATGATGAAAAAAATAACGTGACAAACATTTTTTTCATAACACTATTTCACGGCTCAAAATTATACCCTGTACTCTAAACTCTAAAGATAGGAGAACGTAAAATGGTTAAGCAAATGAAGGTGTAGAGCAACATAGGCCAAACTTAGTCTTGTAGCAGATGGGCCGATTTAGTTTTAGCTTCATGGGTTCATTTTTAATGGGCATTAGATAGTTATTATTTCTTCGGCTGAATTTTAGCAGATTTGGGTTGATAAAATATCCTTCTTTAAGCTTTTTGTCTTCAGATCATAGTTATAAATAGTGTGAGACTTCAAACTGCACGTTTTATCGTTTTATAAGATAAGGTGAAATTTTAATATTTTTAAAATGTGTTTTATATCGACACAACATATAAACATATTTATTTATTTTATCATTTATAAATATTATATTTATAGAGTGAGGTTATTTTCAGAACTAAATAAATGTACAGAACTGCGAAAACCATCTTTTTACTCTTAAAATGCACATTTATATTCATCATGTTAGTTCATTAGGTAGAAATACATGAATTTTCATTATCATAGGTCACTAGGAACATGTATCCTAGGACCATGCACATGTATTTGTTTTGTATGTATTATAACTGTCTTTTCGTTGGATAATATGAAAACACATGTGCACTCTTCATATCACTCATCATACTCGGATCTAATACCAATAAAACAATTATTAAATGTTAATTTAAACATAATAATGAAAATACATATGCATTTTTTAGAGTATAAAAGTGGTTCTCGCAGTTCTGTACATTTATTTGGTTCTGAAAATAACCCTACACTATATTTATATTGAATTCATAATAAGTGTTGTATATAATAATTAAAATACAACTTTTTTTTCTTTAAGTAATAATATTCATTTTTTGGAATTGAATTCAAAAAATTATCGTATCTGATGTTATATCACGTTTTGACCTATTGCGTAGCGTGAAAACCACGTTTCAAGTTTTTGCGCGTCTTACAACAAACCTTAGCGGGCTATTTAAAACCGTACTTCGCATTAATGCTTCAGTGACTCGACAATTAGTTTATTACGGAGTAAAAATTACATTATGGCGTAAAATTTGTAATTATAATCACACATCTGACGTTAAATTATGTATAGTTTTACTTATTTCACAGTGTGTGCCAACAACCTTTAAGGATTAAGAAAGTTTTTTGTTAATTTTTTTTAATATTAATTTCTTTTTAACATAAGCTTTTGTTAATTATAACAGCCATTTGTATCTTATGAGACATAAGTGTTTCGTGGTCCTTTAGAGCACAGGGTATTGTTTGGTGTTTTCGTGCTGAGCCGTAGGAAAACACCAGAATTTTCAGGGGTATGGTGAGTGATGGGTAAATGATCCCACAACACCACAAACACGAAAACGCCATATTTTGACGCTCCTTGGTTGGCTTGAGCTATTGAGTATATATTGGGCCCACTTTTCAAAAAAAAAAAAAAAAAAAAAAAAATTATGCACGAAAACGCGAGACACGAAAACGCGAGACCGGGGTACGGTCTCGCGTTATTGTGTCTCGCGTTTTCGTGCGAAAACGCGCGCCGTCCCCTCGGCGCGAGACACGAAAACGCGAGCAGGGGTGTGGTTTCTCGCGTTTTCGTGTCGCGTTTTCGTGTCGCGTTTTCGCACAACGCGAGGGTATTTCTATCCGTACCCTGTGCTGTTAAGGATGATAAAATCATGTCACAGGAAAACGTCGCAAACATGTTAAGCAAAACTTTCAAAACAAAGAAATTTAACTTTTAAAGAACACACAAGATGTTTCTAAATAAACTGGATGTCTCAAACAATGCAAGGCACGCAATTTAAAGCTAGTTCAACAAAATAAATACAATTATCACACTTCACATAGTATACGAATTAACACCAAATGGCTTATAGAACATGCATTGTTGTAAAAATAATATACAAATTAACATTTAGACAATAAAAGTAATATTTTAAAAGTTAAATTTTTAGGAATTAAAACTATAGAACATGTGATCATTCTCTTATTCCTTCAATAAATAAATCATATTATTTTTGTCTTAAAATAATAGTTGAGTTTGTTCAAGTTCATTATATTACTTCTAATGCAAATTGATATTTATAAAAGTCAAAGCTACACTAATTAATTAGCAAATGATAAAATTATCATCTTTATGCTTTCGTAAAAATTAAAAGCATTTTGTTAAACCGTGTATTTATTGTTTGTGAATAATAATTTTGGAACGGAAGAAGTATCATATAAAGATAATATTTCAATTTAACAGTTTTACAATTGTGGTTATTTGTTTGCTTATAAGATTATCTTGGTTTTTTAAAATTCTTTTGACTCTTTTTTGTAGGTTTATAAGTTGTACTCCATTAAACTGGGAAACATTGTGGTGTAAGTTTGCAGTGTAACACCATATTTTAGACTGGTAAAGTGGAACCATCTTTTCTATCTATTTTTAAAATTGAATAATTATTTTAAAACAATTTAAAATAATACAGTGGAAATAATTTTGGGACGAAGGTAAAAACTATTATAAATGAAAAAGAAAATACTTTGATCTTGTAAATTAAATTGTATATATAGTAGCGTAACTTATTTAACACTCTGGTTAGGCTGAGACATGTTGATTGTATGTAAAGTTGTGGGTGTTTAGAAAGGAAAAAAAGAAGATTGTAAACCTTTCCTTTTACATTAATTCACACCTTTTTGCTCTATACGTAAATTTGAGGCTAAGAAACCTAATGACACCATCGTCAAGAAAGCAAATTACACCACACAAGCCAAGCCAGCATTGAGATTTGGTACACCCACATTATATTATATGAAAAGTTATATTTGTTGCTTGCAACTATCCTCGTCCAGAAAGCCAAACATTTGATTTAGTATTTGGGATATGTTTAGAAAGAGATTTTTTAAAGTTTTTTTAAAGTGTGAGATGGTGAGTGAACGTCTGAGCTAGTTTTGTTTTGGTATTCAAATATTGATGCTGCTCAAATACCTAGGCCCATTTATTTTGGGTTGGGTTTGTTTCTGTTAAACATTAGTACTACGGCGGCTGTGTTTGATAATAGTTTTTTTTAAGAGCGTTTTTATCGATTATTATTAGCATTTAGCATAATTGTTAAAAAAACTTGTTTGGTAAGAGTAATGAGTATTAGTATTTCTCATAAAAATGCTCTTTTTTCATATGCTCTATGAAAGAGCATTTTTAAATGATCAGTATTAATGAAGAGCTTTATACTTAATAAATTACTTAAATATCTTCATTAATATAACACATTTAATTATAAAGAGTATCATATTTATATAATTATGTTCTTTTATATCTTTTCATACATTTAAATTACAGCTACTATCTAATCTACCAAATACTTTTATAAATTATATATGTTTTGCTAACTCCTACTGCTAACTGCTACTGTTAACTGCTAATGCTCTTGCTAACTGCTACTTCTAACTGTTAGTGTAACCAAACACACCCTACTAGTATAATCTTTTATTCCAAACTATGATATAGCTTTATATGTTTATTCCCAGATGCGTTAGATAATTTTTTCTTTTCATGCGTTTTTATATACTAAGCGCATTTCGACGAAAATATTTTATGACAAATATTTAATGACATGTGATATTCTGTTAATTTTTTTTTGAAATATTCAAAATACTACGTGAAAAAATCAAAATGAAATTACAAACGCTCGTAACATGTGAAAACTCCTTAACATATACTATATATAAAACAACATATAAAAACATTTATTGAAATTGAAAGTGTAACATTACATTAATTATGAGAAAAAATCTAAAACGCACGTTACTCGTCACGTATAACTTTTTAGTACACAACAATCGAAGTGGAGACTCTTCTTTGACCAAATGCTTTGAAAAGTTTTACTCATACTTTGATAGTTGTACGTAATATCTATCTAAACAATTGAACATAAAGTTAACTAGCGAGATAACAGAGTTTGAAATAAGAATTTTATACACAAATACAAACCTGCCATTTTTCATTAATTGGCGACGACAAATTATCAGGACACAAATATTTAACGTGATTTCGTTTTAAATAAAAATGATAAGGAGTAATTATTATAAGCAAAAGTTTCATTTTAGAAGTTTTGAAAACAATATACTTTCACGCCATTTCATTTGTCCAACCAATATCCATGCGTGTAGCAATGTAGCAAATATAGTTTCGTGTAATGTTCATTCTTGTAGAAATATAGTTTTTTCATTCCTATGTTAATTTTGTTCCAATCTCAATTCGTATATAAATATAGTTTGCATAATCAAGTTTTTCAATCATGTTTCTTTTGAAAATATCCGTGAGCTTATCGGGCACACTCAAGGGCGGAGCTAATAGAAGGAATAGTGGATGCTAAGCCTCTCCTAATCAACATATTTCATTTATTATTTATGTGTATTACATGTCATTTTTCAACTATTTTCTATATTAAGCCGCCCCTATCATTATGATTTTTGCCTTAAGTATAATTAGCATCCCTTAACTAAAAATTCTGACTCCGCCCCTGACATTCAAACACGAAGAAGACATCTATTAATATTTAGTGTATGTTTTGTACATTAAATATAAATATACTTCACATATTTCTTTATATAAATACCGTTAGAGTTCTATAAATGTTTTAACTACCTATACACATGTTTAATAAATACCGAGGGGCTTAAAAGTCAAAAACGAAAACCCTAGGGGCATGAGAAAAAGGACCGCTTTTGAGAGGCCTTTTAAGAAAGTCTAGAAGGATTTTTGGTGTAACTATTTTCATTACACAAGGACTAGGATTGCAAAACTTGGAGTACACTCCAAGTTTAGAAGCTAGGGTTTGAAGAGTATATAAACCCCCCTATCCCCCTCTCTTTGTGCCTCGTCCGATCCAAACACACCATCCCGTTCAAATGGGTTTTCTTCCGAAATCCAAAACATGAAACCCTAAATCGATTTTCGCTTAAATCGTTTTTCTCGTTTTTCGACTCCTCTAAAACCGAAGGCAAAGAAACCTTAAAACCTTGTTAGGGTTTTGGCTAAGATCAAGAGCTAACCCTAGGTTTTCAACTAAGCATTTTTGACTTGCAAGAAGAAAATGAAGAAGAAAACATTCGGTTTTGTTATTAGGGGTTCGTGTAAACCCTCGATCTCATTCTTGGTTTCTTGTAGCTTATTTGTAAACCAATTCAAACGTAATCCCTACCTAGGGTTTTGAATCGTGGGTTTTAAGTTACAAGAATTTACACATGTTGTTTGAAGTTGAAGTATAGCATCATGGTGTGTTCGTTTAACGTGTTATGTGAGAAACCATAGAGAGGCAATTTAGTCGTTATGTTTCAAGACCAAGATCAAGATCAAGACTCGTTTATTTGATTTATTCATTTAAATCTAAAGTTTAGTATTTATATTTGTATTTATATGTTAATCATTAATACCAAACTAGATTCATTCTGTTGCGTACTCGTAGTTAATGGTTTAACTAGATCTAAAATCCAAATACTCGCCTCACGAGTTAAATCATTTGGTGTTTATGGGTTACACATAGAATAAACACGCTAGATCCGCTTAATTACTCGCTTTATTTTATTTTTTCTATAGCAATAAAATGTATTCTTGTCATAAAGTTTTAATCTTGATATAGATCTAATAAAATTAGCTAGGTTTATTAAACTGGTTAATAAACAAAATTTTATTTTTATCGGTCAAAGACTTTAACAATCATGTTTTGTGATGCATGCTCGTCACCGAGTACCTACCTCGAAAACTTGGTGAGGGTCTTTGATCCTCAAATTGGGGAAGACTCATTTGAGATCTTGGATCTTATATGATTTGTTGCTTTCATATAGAGTCTATCTTTACCTCTACCCCTCTTTCAGTCTATTTTTATGTGCTTATATGTTTTCCGTTATGACTTGAAAAATATAATTATGCTAGATTCTAGTAATCATAAAAGCAGATCTATACTTATATCGAAACTAGCTTTAATATGTCTCATTGATTACCTCATTTTCCTTGCGAATCGGTTATGTGTTATTTGTTAAAAATTGGTTTTGGAACAAAACTTAATGGGACATAAGTATTATGAAACTTGGTTTTGTTATAAGCTAATTCTTTTGCGAAATTATATTATCACTGGAGTTGGGCTTACATACCGTAATGATGGCTTATAAACCATCATCTCAACGACGTGATTTTCAAAATTTAGTTATCTTGTAATACTTAAAAACAACAGCTTTTGTGATTTACTAATGATGAATCTTGCTACTAGACTCGTGTACATAGTCAAGCCATCCAGGGTTTGAATGATCTCTAATTTTCTCAGGTGTCACATACATGTTTTGGCATCTATGTGATAATTATCCCAAACACTTATGCCTTCAGGCACATGAAGAGTAGGATATAGGTTTTGATCAATCTTTAAAGTTAGCCCGCAGTAAAACACCCCCAAACTAAAGTTGACAAAAAGATTTTATTAACTTGTGAAATAAAGATGATTGCATGCATCTTTTTACACGCTTTTGATATTTTTTTCAAAACTTATGTGATTCCTTATTTGAATTATTAAGTTTATGCCATCCAATCTAATAGCTCTTGCAATTGGTTTTACCATCTGGTCAGACCTACGGTTAATTCCAACCCAAGGAAAAAAATTTCATAGGTCAGATATATGTTCATTTATGCAAGCTTTATATTGGTACGACTTAAATTGAGTTCCTGATCAGATCGTGAACCCGAGCCATAAGATGAGATGAAACATGCTCATGGTTTATTAATTGTAAAAAAAGTTCGTTTGAGATGTCCATTGGCACTCGTAAGAGTTGTGAAGCCATCCCATTCAAACACTATACAACAATAGTTTTATGAATCATATCATAATACTAAGAGTTTCACTTGTAATGTAATTAACGCTCGACGCTTACCTCTTGTCCCACTTGTTATTAGCTGGCCAGGCCTCCTAATAATGAGTTAGACTACAAGTAGGATTTTAGTCTTAAGTAATTAATTGGACAGTTAATTCCTTTAAGAAATTATTTATCAAAAATACTAAAATCAAACTTTTGATATTCTAATATAACTGTGTTATTGCAACATAATTCGTAAACAAACGTTTGTTTTGTTTAAAGACAAACATAGTCTCTTTTCATGTTAAGAAGAGTGAGACTAAAACCTATCTTTTCTCCATATTTGAGAAACTAAGATAGGATTACAAATATATTTAAACTCACTTACTATCTTTCATTACCTTTTAATGGTTATAAAATAATGAAAGATGAAATATTTTGTGTACCTAAAGAACATTTTGTCTATAGCTATCAAAAGAAATGATATCTTGCATTTGTCACGATGTATGAGTTTTAACCAGAAAGAGTAAAGAATTTACTAGCACTTCGCTAAGTATCTTTCTTGGACTCTCGTTATTCCTTAAAGTGCTAAATACCCTTGTGGTTATGCTAAATAAATGAGAAATTGCATGCTAAATATTCAAGTTAACTGAAAGCATGAAAGTCGAATCCCTCATCTACATAAGTGGAATTTCATATAATTTTCTCAATACCTAAGTACGTTTCTACTTGTAGGCATTTTCAATAAATTGCTATTTATTTTCTACTAGTGATGTAACATTTACTATGTTGACAAATCCTGTAACACCCCACTTTGATAAGTGGACGGTTACGCGTAATTATGGCGTGTCATCAAAGCATGCAAGGAAATATGTAGTAAAACATACATGACCACAGGGAAAACCAGAATCAAACATCGGTTCCCAAACATAATCCCAAAACATAAATAAAGTAAATGAAATGAATGAAAGACTAAACAAGCATAAGTATATGAAGATAAAAGGAGAAGAAGTCTATGGCAACTTCCATCCTATGCACATCCTCCAAATGCTCGAGTCTTGGGTACCTGCCGTTTTGGGACATGGAAAGGAAAGTAACGGCTGAGCATAACGCTCAGTGCATGGATATACGACATAGTATGAATGACTGAAACATAATAAAGACTCTATAGCAGCGGAAATGTATAAGTCCTGGAAAACCTGGTATAACTTAGTAAAACTGGTTTTATAGTTTGAAAAGCCTTATGGTTATCTTATGAAAAATGTTTAACATGTTAACAGTTAAGCCAATATAGGTCATGAAGTATCAACGCGCATGAATACTTGGAGGGGTGACCTCATCATGTAATTAGAGGGGTTGCCTCTAATTAATATAAGTTGGGTAGGAGGGATCAGTTCCTTGTGAAGGATGCAAGGCACACACCACATTCACCTGAATAATCTGTAAAAACATGTAATCTAGGATGCACCCATATGCCCCACATGATAATATAATAATATGGCCAAAAGCTGAAAGGGACGCCACGAGCTATCACTTCGTCGTGGTGAAGTCATAACACTGGTGCCTCCAGTGTTATGGTTATGGTACCTCCATAACTAGGTGAAACTGGTCATGCATGTATATGGCTTAGGCATTTAAGTAAACATAAGCAAATCAAAACATATAAAACATATACTGGGATAACAGTTGGCTGCATACGGGGAATCCTAATAAGGAAAGAATGTCCATACTGAAAGGACGGAGAATCCGTACCTCGTGTCCAGTGAACGGAAAAGTTGAACGAAGGAAATTCCTACTCCGATCTCACTGATTCTACATAGAAGGATACATGTATAAGTATACTATTTACTGCGTACGTAACTGGTTATAATATGTCTTGACTTGTTTTATATGTTTTAGTCTTGTCTTACTGATTTTAATGTTATACTGTATTTATCATGTGTTTTAAGTCCTTTGATTAAGTATTAACTGATATTCTTATATTACTATACTTGTAGTGTAATAATGAGTAACTTTCTAAAAATAGCATGTTTCCTAAAATAGAAAGTTTCAAAAAATAAAAAGTTTACAAAAATAGAAAGTTCCCAAAAATATATTTACTTCTTAAAATAAAATAGTTTCTAAAAATAGAAAGTTTCATTTTTAGAAATAAGCTGGATTAATAAGCTAAATAACATAAGCTTAGTTTTTCTGATTAAATATGCTAAGTCATGTGATTAATAGTATAATTTATTAATTAATACATGTAAATTAAATAAACTATAGGTTTTAGGATTTAATTAACTATAAGCATGATTTAATTAAATTAAAGTGTATAAATACTTATGTTAAAGCATGTATTAATGTTCATTAACAATAACCTAAGTCATGATTATTAATTAATTATATTTCATGTCTTAATAATTAATTAATACTATAGTGCAAAATAAATAATTAAATACTTAGGTTAAACATGTATTATTTATCAAAAATAAATATAATCTAAGTCTTGATTAAATTAAATTAATTTTAAGTCATGTTTAATTTAATTTAATAAATCTTGAAAAAAATATGCTTGTAAAATATACTTGTAGAAAATTTTTAGCTTGTAAAAATAAAACCCGTGCCCGTGTTGTGTTTTACCTATAAGCCGAACCAAAAAACCCCCTTTTTGTTCTTAAAACTGACAGCCAAACACCCCCTTAAACTGTCTTAAACTGTTATCCAAACAGCCTGACTAAAACCAGCAGCCAAACACCCCCTTTTGTGTTGCTGCTGACTGCCACTGACCGGCCTGGTTCCCACCAGCAGTGGTCTTTTACCCCTGCTCGCATCAACTTCCCACCGAGACCACCAAGGTCTCGGTTCCCACTTCCTGAACAAACACACCCCCTCTGTTGCCACTGATAAGCTAAACGCACCCCTGCTGGCTACAGGGCTTGCGGCTAATGGAGCAAAAAGCCCACCGAGAGTCTAGGACTCTCGGTTTGTGTGCAATCCGAATCTGAAACCAACCACAATCCGAATCCCTCTTTAATCTCAAGACTTCTAACATGTTTATAAGTCGTGTTATTAATTCTTGTTTTTATGTGTTCATGAACAATTAGCATCTTAAGTAAAAAAAAGAATCAAGGTTTACTTACTTTCGTTTAGGTTTAAGAAATCAAAACCAAGAATCACAACTCCTGCTCTTGATCAAACCCACGGCTGTTTTTCTTTGGTTCTTGGTGATGAAAACCGACGACAGGAAGAAGCAAAAGAGGAAGAAAAAGTGGCGGCTTGTTTTACTATGTTTTAGGGTTTTGGAATATTGTTGTCTAAAATAAAAATACTCCCTCCGTCTGTTTTCTTCTTTTTAGCCGGACCAGCACCCCATTGGGCCTTAGCCCATTTCTTCTTGTCCTCCCTTGTCTAAACGGCCCAAACAAACAACCCGTACAATCATTTGTTTTATAATTCGTGTTTAATTAAATACGTACTCGGGTTCGTGTATTTTAATGTCGTGAATTATCTTTGTAGTAATTTCACATTCTATATGTAATATTAATTTACGTAATTACTTGTCGTGTTTAATTAACTACGTAAACGTGTTCGTGTATTTTAAGTATTTGTGTAATTCGTGTTTTATATGTTCCTGTGATTTTAATAATACGTAATGATTATTTATCGAAGATAATATATATACGTGGTTCACATGATCGTGTTTCAGATATTCATGATTATAACTATTATAATTAATAATTGTCGTGTATTACCACGTACGTAATTCTTGTAATTAATATTCGTGAAACGTATTCATGTTATAAAATGAACGTTTTAATCTCGTACGTATGATTATTAGTGTACTGTTCATGGTAAAAGCATGCGGGTTTTACAACTCTTCCCCCCTAAAAAGAATAATTCGTCCCCGAATTATAGATAAAGTAAACTGAAAGAGAAACATACCCGAATCAAACTGAGAGGGTATGTAAGATAAAAGGACCTGAAGGTGACATGGTAGAAAGGAACGTGGAACGTGACATGTCTTGAAGGGACGTGGAACGTGACGTGACTGAAAGAACGTATCTACTTGATAAGCGAAAACGGATAAGAAGTCTGGATGGACTCCTCCGCTCCCAGTGGCTTCCCGCCTAGAACGGTCCTCTAAAAGGTCTTGGAGGAAATAACAATCTAAATCTCCATGACTTTGTCTTGACGATACAGAAAGTTTCTGGTCATCAACGTAAGAGGGGATCCTCCTGAATTGATCGAGGAAATAAGGGTTTACGTGCAAGTGTAAATGAAGCGTTACATGCAAAATGGCTTAGACTAACTGATATTAGTCCCGTCTTAGCAATGATGCTCGAGACATATTGGAACATAGTACGTGAACAATTGTGAACATGTTACGTGAACAATTGTGAACGTGATACGTGGAGATATGGTGAGTGTAATATGCGAATCATATAATGAACAATGATACGTGTACATATCGTGAACGTGATATGTGAAACGTGGAATGTACATGACATGTGAAACATATCGTGGACATAGAATAAATGAGGTGGTAAAGTTAAACGGTATGAGGTAAGACATGAAATGTGACGTGAAACGTCTGTCTGAGGATAAAAGTTTATTAAACTTGAGTTTGGTTTTTCCCAAGATTTCTTTAAACTTTCCAGACGAAAGTGGAACTTAAATCGTAAGCTAGAATACGATCATGAACGGGATTAGTTCATGAACGTGAATGCATAAGCAAATCATGAAGTTGGCTAAAGGCGTGATCGTAATAATGAATCCAAACGTGAGCCTAAATCTAATTTGATAGCCGAAAGAGGCCAAGTGATCGTACGATCTTTGGCTAAAACTATTTGAAAGTCTACTAGTATAAAATCTTTGCGGATGTAAGGATCTTGCAGACTTGTTCAAGCTGCTAACAATTCCATGGAGATACTTTACCATTTCCATTCGGGGAGTGTTCCTGGTGGAGATAGCTACTAGTATGTAGGTGTTCTATCTTAACCTGCGGGTATGTCAGGAAATTAGATATGAACATGACTGCATCTTGTTCCCTAGAACTAGATACATAGAAATTTGGAAATCCATGAGTCTCTAAATTTAGAATTCTATTAGGTATAAACTTCTATAACACATAATATAATGTAGGATTCGCTTCTTTATGCGGAAGCTTAGTCATGGTAAGACTAGCCGTGAGAACAATGTGTGTAAAAACCGCATGCATTTACCATGAACAGTACTTATACAATCGTACGTACATGATGAAAACTTTCCTTTTTATAGCACGTTAATGTTTCATGAATAGGAATTTCAAGTATTACGTACATGTTATTACACGATAAGTATTTAATACGTATTAAGACACAATAATTATCATCAACTATAATTATAATCACGAACATGAAATCATGAACGTAATTAATCACGAACATATTATTATGTATTTACGTAGTTATGATTACGGTTACGTATAAATATATTTTTACGACACGAACGATTAATAATTAAATTACGTAAACACGACACGAGAACACGTAATATTTTAGAACACGGAAAAACACCGGGTTTCCCCTTGTGGGCCCCTCATAGCCGCGACATAGACAAGAAAGGGGGCCAAGCCAACCTTCAAATTTAACTAAAATAAGAAAAGAAGGAAAATAGATTTTTCATAATACAGAGATTAGAAAAATAACAAAAACCCTAGCCTCTTTCTTTTCCTTCTCCTTTGGCCTCCGGATATAAACAACAAAAAAGGGGTGTTTGGTTGATTTTGGTTGATCCAATTCTTGCAAGATCGTTCGTGTTATTATTTTCTTTATGTTCACGAATCGGTAATTCCTTCAACCTTTTCTTTTAATTAATTATTAGATCTAAGAACACATGAATCATGGGTTTATTATAAACTATTAATATAAACATGTTAATTAATTAGATCTAATCATGGGGTATTAAAAACATGGTGGTTTAAGGGGTGTTTGGTTCGGCCGACGTGTAGAACCGAGAGACAAGCTCTCGATGGTTGTGTGATCACCACCAACCGAGACCTCAAGGTCTCGGTTTGGTTTGGGTGTCTCGGCCGCAAGAAAGCAAGGGCCCTGACGCATGTCGGGGTTGGCTTTGTGGTCATGGGGGGGGGGGGGGGGGGGGGGGGGGGTAGTTGTAGATACGTTAGTCTTAGTGGGTCGTTGGCTCGGGGGTCTCGGCTGAAAAACCACACGCACCACTGGCTTAAGCCGGTGACGGTTGACTTAACCGTGGCCGGTTAACCCGGTTCGCCACAATTAAGGGTTGTTTGGTCTGGTTCAAGGGGTTTCACGGACCGGTTCATGATATGTTTAGATTTAAAGCACGGGTTCAATTCATGGTTTATTTTTACAAGTTAATTATTTTTACAAGTTAAATAATTACAGGGTTTAATTAAATTAATTTAACATGCTTTATATTTAATTTAATTTAGACATGACTTAGGTTAACTATTATTAGAAATAATACATGATTTTAACCTAAGTATTTTATGATTTAATTTTAGACTAAAGTAATTAACTAATTATTAAAACATGGCTTATAATTAATTAATTTTCTTAACTTAGGTTATATTAATAATAAATATCAATACATGTTTTAACCTAAGTATTATTTACACTTTAATTTAATTAAATCATGCTATATTTAATTATATCTTATAACCTATAGTTTATTTAATTTACATGTAATAATTAATAAACTATACTATTTAATCACATGACTTAGAATATTTACCAGTAAAACTTAAGCTTATATTATTAGCTTAATAATCCAGCTTATTTCTAATAATGGAAACTTTCTATTTTTAGAAACTTATTTATTTTAAGCAGCTAATCTATTTATGGAAACTTTCTATTTTTAGAAACTTATTTATTTTAGGCAGCTATTCTATTTTTGGAAACTTTCTATTTTTGGAAACTTTCTATTTTTGGAAACTTTCTATTTTAGGAAACCTACTATTTTTAGAAAGTTACTTATTATTACACAACAAGTATAATAATACAAGAAATACAAGTAATACTTAATCAGAATAGACAGAATACATGATAAACACAACATAACGATAAAATCAGTAAAACATGACATGAACATTAAAACAAGCTAAGACATGATATAAAACCAGTTACGTATACAGTAATCAGGATACTTATACACGTATATTATTTATGTAGCATTAGTGATATCGAAGTAGGACTCTCTTCCGTTCGTCTTCTTCGTTCACTAGACACAAGGTACGGATTCTCCGTCCTTTCAGTATAGACATTCTTTCCTTATTAGGATTCCCCGTATGCAGCCAACTGTTTTCCCAGTATATGTTTTATATGTTTTGATTGCTTATGTTTAATAAATGCCTAAGCCATATACATGCATGACCAGTTTCACCTAGTTATGGAGGTACCATAACCATAACACTAGAGGCACCAGTGTTATGACTTCACCACGGCGGAGTGATAGCTCGTGGCGTCCCTTCAGCTTTTTGCCATATTATTATTATCATGTGGGGCGTATGGGTGCATCCTAGGTTACATGTTTTTACAGATTATTCAGGTGAATGTGGTGTGTGCCTTGCATCCTTCACAAGGAGCTGATCCCTCGTACCCTAAAACTTATATTAATTAGAGGCAGCCCCTCTAATTGCATGACGAGGTCACCCCTCCAAGTATTCATGCACGTTGATATTTCATGACCTATATTGGCTAATGATAAACATGTTAAACAGTTTTTTTAAGATAAACATAAGGCTTTTCAAACTATAAAACCAGTTTTACTAAGTTATACCAGGTTTTTCCAGGACTTAGACATTTTCGCTGCTATATGTTGTTTATGCTTATGTTATTCATTCTATGCTTGTATATTCGTGCACTGAGCGTTATGCTCCGCCTTTTTCCTTTCATGTTCCCAAAACAACAGGTACTCAGGGACGCTCGTATACTTTAAGCGTACGTGCATATGGATTAGAAGCTTCCTAGCCTTCATTACTTTATACATGTCTTCATACTTTTGATACTTATTTCCATGGACATTGTTTAGTCCTTTTCGTTTACAGTACTTATGTTTGTGTGTGATGAGCTTTACTTTGGGGTACTGATGTTTTTTTCCGGTATTTCCTTTGTGGTCATGTGATGTTTAATACATTTATCCTTGTATGCTTTGATGACACGCCATAATCACGCGTGACATTCCATTTACCAAAATGGGGTGTTACAATTATGGTATCAGAGCCAAGGCTTCGACCTCTAGGCTCTCAAAACACGACATGTGATTAGTGGGTAGTCACTATGGTCTTCCTAGAACTGACAGTCTGTTTTCATGCATTCATTGTTTTCATGCATACATATATATGTCATTGTCACAGGTTTATGACTAAGTAATGGTTGGTACAGGACTGACCCTATTAGTCGCATGTGCTTTTATCGAAACTTTTAACTTTGGGACCGACCCATTGGCGTCCCCTCGACGTATCTTTTGTTTTGAGTGAACTGACCGTAGGCGTTCACTCTTGCGCATATAAAAGTTTTCATAAAACTGCATCATGCATTCATGTACTAGTTTTCCTGCATAAAATTTTTCTCATGATTTATTGGTATAAATTTTTTTCATGTATATATTTTATGTTTTAATAAGTTTTATCATGTATTTTTATGTTATACTGTCAGATGGTTCCCACACGCGAGCAGGAACAACCCAATGCACCAGTCCAAGCTGCAATGCAAGCTATGCTTCCTCAGCTGAGGAACGAAATCAGGGCTGAGGTGCAGGCTGCCAACAATCAGAAACAACACCCAATACCTCCTCCTCCTCCTCCAATAACATTGGTCACATGGCTGGAGAGATTCAATAAGCTACACCCTCGATCCTTCGAGAAAACAGATAGCCCCAGTGAAGCTGAAAGCTGGTTGGCTCACATTGAGAAGATCTTCGATGCCATGGGCTGTGACCCCGTTTTCAAGTCGAGGTTGGCCTGTTACCGGTTCAAAGGTGATGTGCTATCATGGTGGAAGGCACTAAAGCAGTATGAGGGAGGTGATAATTGGGTGGCTGGTTTGACTTGGGCTCAGTTCAGGGAGTTGGTGATGGGACAGTTCTTTCCCAAGGCTGAGCAAGACAAGCTGAAGAGACAGTACCATGGAATCAGACAGAGAGCTGGAGAGAACAACAACGAGTTCATGCAGCGCTTTCTTCGTCTAGCTGGTTTTCTTGGTGCAGCAGTAGGTACTCCCGAAGAGCAAGCATACCACTTCCGGTGGGCTCTTCGTACATTGATCGCAAACAACTTGGTGTGTGCTACGTTCAATACGATGGCACAAGTGGCTGATGCAGTACGTAAGCTAGAGATGCTGCAAGAAAGAGAAGAGTTCGGGGAAGCAGAGAGACCCGAGAAGAGGTAAACATTCGTTATTCAGCAGTGACCAAACCGTATTCTTTCAGTATATGTTAATAATTACATCTCTTTTAAATTGTATCTTCAAGGCAGAAGACTGGGGGCCGGTCTCAGCCGGCTACTCAGCCCAAGGGAAACGGTCAGACTCACGACCGTTCTGCTACGGATAGGCGTGGCGGTAATGATAATTACCGTAACAACGCTGGAAACTCCAACGACAGTAGGTCCTTATACTTACTCATTTTCTTATGATTACATGCAATAGTTCTTAATTCTGACACATTAGAGAATCTTCTACCAGGAATCATGGTAATGGGAGGGACCAGAACCAGAGAGGTTCACAGCCTAACCGTCCAGCTATCACTGGTATTCCATCTTACAAATTATCCGCATTGTCCTTTGTACCTATTATCATGTCTCATGTATATTGTTCTTATTAGGCTCTCAGCCAGAAAGGACACCTGCTGGAGGATATACTCATCCTCTTTGCACTACCTGCAACCGTAGGCACCCAGGGCCATGTCGCCGCGACAGCGACGCATGCTTCAAGTGTGGTCTTCTTGTCCATCGTATGAAGGACTGCCGCAAGGGCGAGATGGAGGGCACATCGGGACATGCTGATACCAAGCCGCCTCCTACTAGTGGACGCGTTTACACGACATCTCGCGATCAGGCCAACAAGTCTACAGGTACCATCACTGGAATCTTGTATATGTATGGTCAAGCTGCATGTGTTCTATTTGACACGGGTGCTACTCACTCGGTCATTTCTACTTCTTATGCTAAGAATGTTAGGATACTCCCCATGCCACCAGAGAATATACTGAATATTTCCACGCCTTTAAGAGACTCTGTACGCATAACCCATGTGTACAAGAGCCTTCCCCTAGAGTTTGATGACAAGATTCGTCCTGTTGACGCACTTCCGCTGGACATGAATGATTTTGACATGATATTGGGCATGGACTGGCTATCCAATCATCATGCCACCATAGACTGCCAATCATATCGAGTCATCTTCGGTGATGTCAATGCTCCAGAGTACATTCACAACGGGTTCGTACCCGTAAAGTCTGTACAAATCATATCAACCCTGCAAGCACGTGCATTACTTTCACATGGTTGTGAGGGCTATCTAGCTACTGTTCATGACATGGATGATGAATCTCCATCAATTCAGAATCATCCGATAGTGTCAAAATTTATAGATGTATTTCCAGAAGAACTTCCGAGCATACCACCTGCACGTGAAGTAGAATTTAATATCGAGTTCATCGCAGGAGCTGAGCCGATTTCCAAGGCTCATTATCGCATGGCTCCCATAGAGTTGAAGGAGCTGAAGGATCAATTGCAAGAACTTCTGGAACGACGCTTCATTCGACCGAGCACATCTCCATGGGCGCACCGGTCTTATTCGTGAAGAAGAAGGACGACAGTATGCGTCTTTGCATAGATTATCGTGAGCTCAACAAGATCATAATCAGGAATAGGTATCCTCTACCACGCATAGACGATCTGTTTGACCAACTCTAAGGGGCCAAACATTTCTCCAAGATTTATCTGAGGTCGGGCTATCATCAGCTACGCGTTAAAGAGGATGACATCGCCAAGACTGCTTTCCGTACACGCTATGGCCACTATGAATTTGTAGTCATGCCATTTGGCCTTACCAATGCTCTAGCAGTGTTCATGGATTTGATGAACAGAATCTTCCATGAATTTCTAGACAAGTTCGTCATTGTCTTCATTGACGACATCCTGATATTCTCTAAGTCCAAGAAGGAACACGAAGACCATCTTCGTATAGTGTTACAGATTCTTCGCCAAAAGCAGCTATATGCTAAATTCTCCAAGTGTGAGTTCTGGTTAGACAAAGTGGCATTCTTAGGTCACATTGTATCAGCAGAAGGAATCACTATGGATCCAACAGAGGTTGAGGCTATTACCAAGTGGCTAAGACCGACATCAGCGACTGAAGTTCGCAGTTTCCTAGGCTTAGTTGGGTACTACCGTAAGTTCGTGGAGAATTTTTCCTGATTAGCACTACCACTGACCAAACTGATGCGGAAAGGGGAGAAATTCGTCTGGACTGAAGAACGAGATAAGAGCTTTGAAGACCTAAAGCAGAAGTTAATATCTGCACCGATTCTTACTCTCCCATCTGGTACAGGTGGATTTCAGATCTATAGTGATGCATCGGGGAAGGGACTTGGTTGTGTTCTCATGCAACATGGGAAAGTGATCACGTACGCTTCACGACAGCTTAAGCCTCATGAGGAAAATTACCCCACGCATGACTTGGAACTTGCAGCAGTCATGTTTGCATTAAAGATATGGAGGCACTATTTGTATGGAGAATCATGTGACATTTTCACGGACCACAAGAGCTTGAAGTACATCTTCACTCAACGTGAATTGAACATGAGACAGAGGAGATGGTTAGAGCTGTTGAAGGATTATGACATTAATCTGCAGTATCATCCCGGCAAGGCGAATGTAGTGGCAGATGCACTTAGCAGGAAGTCTAGAATGATAAACGACATTAAAAGTAAGGAGGAAATTATAAGAGACTTGGAGCGACTAGACATTGAAATCATGGCACGTGGACAACACGGTTACTGGGCTAATCTTAGAGTGGAACCCGAGTTACTCTCTAGGATCAAGGAAGCTCAGAAGGATGATGGTGAAATCTGGGTGATAATTCAGAATTTGGAGAAGCAGACAGAATTTCGAGTAGACGCAGACGGTATCTTATGGCAAGGCACGAGACTTTGTGTTCCTGATGATCAAGAACTCCGGGAAGCATTGTTAGCTGAGTCTCATAGCTCCCCATTGTCTATTCATCCTAGTTCGACCAAGATGTACCATGACATCAAGCAATACTTTTGGTGGAGTGGTATGAAACAAGATGTTGCGACTTACGTCTCCAAATGTCTTACCTACCAGCAGGTTAAGATCGAGCATCAGCGATCTGGCGGTCTTCTACAACCGTTAGATATTACAGAGTGGAAGTGGGACAAGATCACCATGGATTTTGTTACCGGTCTTCCACAAACAAAGAGGAAGCACGACGCGATTTGGGTTATCGTTGATCGACTTACCAAGTCAGCTCATTTCTTACCGATCCGCAAGGAAGATTCAGTCAGTAAACTCGCTGATACTTACAAGAAGGAGATCATGAGACTTCATGGTGCTCCATCTATCATCGTCTCAGACGAAGATCCTCGTTTCACTTCGCGATTTTGGAGGAGTCTACAGAAAGCTTGGGGTACAAAACTTAAGCTTAGCACGACTTTTCATCCTTAAACAGACGGGCAATCGGAACGAACGATTCAGACATTAGAAGACATGTTGAGGTCATGTGCGTTGGAATGGACGGGAGATTGGGACAATTACATCTGTTTGGTAGAGTTTGCATACAACAACAGTTGGCACGCAAGTATAAGTGTGCTCCGTTCGAGATGTTGTATGGCAGAAGGTGTCGCGCCCCAATCTACTGGGATCAGGTTGGTGAGCGAACACTTGAAGGACCGGAAATGATAGAGTTGACCAACGAGAAGGTCGAAGTAGCTAAACAGAAATTGCAAGAATCACGGTCACGTTAGAAGAGTTATGCCGACAAGCATCGTAGGGACTTACATTTTAATGTAGGAGATCACGTCTTCTTTAAGGTATCGTCGGCACGTGGTGTTAGACGTTTTGGAATCAAAGGGAAGCTCAGTCCTCGATTCATTGGACCGTTTGTTGTCATTGAGCGAGTCGGTGAAATATCTTATCGTTTAACGTTACCTCCGCAGCTTTATCATGTTCACGATGTTTTCCATGTGTCCTTACTCAGAGGGTACAAGTATCATCCCCTTCACATGGTTTAGTATCCACTGGAACAGATTCGTGAAGATCTTACCTTCATAGAAGAACCCGAACGAGTTCTTGACAGACAAGAACGAGTCATGAGAAGGAAGACGATTCTATTCGTCAAAATCCTTTGGAGGGATCATACCGAGCGGGAAGCCACTTGGGAAACAGAGGAGTCTATCCGGGCTTCTTACCCTCATTTCATATTTTGAATTCGGGTATGTTCTTCTTTTCCAGTTTACGTTATCTATAATTCGAGGACGAATTATTCTTTTTAGGGAGGAAAAGTTGTAAAACCCGCATGCTTTTACCATGAACAGTACTTATATAATCGTACGTACATGATGAAAACTTTCCTTTTTATAGCACGTTAATGTTTCACGAATAGGAATTTCAAGTATTACGTGCGTGTTATTACACGATAAGTATTTAATACGTATTAAGACACGATAATTATTATCAACAATAATTATAATCACGAACATGAAATCATGAACGTAATTAATCACGAACATATTATTATGTATTTACGTAGTTATGATTACGGTTACGTATAAATATATTTTTACGACACGAACGATTAATAATTAAATCACGTAAACACGACACGAGAACACGTAATATTTTAGAACACGGAAAAACACCGGGTTTCCCCTTGTGGGCCCCTCATAGCCACGACATAGACAAGAAAGGGGGCCAAGCCCACCTTTAAATTTAACTAGAATAATAAAAGAAGGAAAATAGAATTTTCATAATACAAAGATTAGAAAAATAACAAAAACCCTAGACTACTTCTTTTCCTTCTCCTTTGGCCGACGGATATAAACACCAAAAAGGGGTGTTTGGTTGATTTTGGTTGATCCAATTCTTGTAAGATCGTTCGTGTTATTATTTTCTTTGTGTTCACGAATCGGTAATTCCTGAGACCTTTTCTTTTAATTATTTATTAGATCTAAGAACACGTGAATCATGGGTTTATTATAAACTATTAATATAAACATGTTAATTAATTAGATCTAATCATAGGGTATTAAAAATATGGTGGTTTAAGGGGTGTTTGGTTCGACCGACGTGTAGAACCGAGAGCCAAGCTCTCGGTGGTTGTGTGATCACCACCAACCGAGACCTCAAGGTCTCGGTTTGGTTTGGGTGTCTCGTCCGCAAGAAAGCAAGGGACCCCGACGCATGTCAGGGTTAGCTTTGTGGTCATGGGGGGGTCTCAGCTGAAAAACCACACGCACCACCGGCTTAAGCCGGTGGTGGTTTGACTAAACCGTGGCAACCGGTCAACCCGGTTCGCCATAATTAAGGGTTGTTTGTTCTGGTTCAAGGGGTTTCACGGACCGGTTCTTGATATGTTTAGATTTAAAACACGGGTCCGGTTCATGGTTTATTTTTACAAGCTAATTATTTTACAAGTTAAATAATTGCAGGGTTTAATTAATTAATTTAACATGTTTTATAATTAATTTAATTTAGACATGACTTAGGTTAATTATTATTAGAAATAATACATGATTTTAACCTAAGTATTTTATGATTTAATTTTAGACTAAAGTAATTAATTAATTATTAAAACATGGCTTATAATTAATTAACTTTCATGACTTAGGTTATATTAATAATAAATATTAATACATGTTTTAAACTAAGTATTATTTACACTTTAGTTTAATTAAATCATGTTATATTTTATTAAATCTTATAACCTATAGTTTATTTAATTTACATGTAATAATTAATAATATACTATTTAATCACATGACTTAGAATATTTACCAGTAAAACTTAAGCTTATATTATTAGCTTAATAATTCAGCTTATTACCAATTATGGAAACTTTCTATTTTTAGAAACTTATTTATTTTAAGCAGCTAATCTATTTATGAAAACTTTCTATTTTTAGAAACTTATTTATTTTAGGCAGCTATTCTATTTTTGGAAACTTTCTATTTTTGGAAACTTTCTATTTTAGGAAACCTGCTATTTTTAGAAAGTTACTTATTATTACACAACAAGTATAATAATACAAGAAATACTAGTAATACTTAATCAGAATAGACCGAATACATGATAAACACAACATAACGATAAAATCAGTAAAACATGACATGAACATGTAAAACAAGCTAAGACATGATATAAAACCAGTTACGTATACAGTAATCAGGATACTTATACACGTATATTATTTATGTAGCACTAGTGATATCGAAGTAGGACTCTCTTCCCTTCGTCTTCTTCATTCACTAGACACAAGGTACGGATTCTCCGTCCTTTCATTATGGACATTCTTTCCTTATTAGGATTCCCCGTATGCAGCCAACTATTTCCCTAGTATATGTTTTATATGTTTTGATTGCTTATGTTTAATAAATGCCTAAGCCACATACATGCATGACCAGTTTCACCTAGTTATGGAGGTACCATAACCATAACACTGGAGGCACCAGTGTTATGACCTCACCACGGTGGAGTGATAGCTCGTGGCGTCCCTTTAGCTTTTGGCCATATTATTATTATCATGTGGGGTGTATGGGTGCATCCTAGGTTAAATGTTTTTATAGATTATTCAGGTGAATATGATGTGTGCCTTGCATCCTTCACAAGGAGCTGATCCCTCCTACCCAAAAACTTATATTAATTAGAGGCAGCCCCTCTAATTGCATGACGAGGTCACCCCTCCAAGTATTCATGCACGTTGATATTTCATGACCTATATTGGCTAATGGTAAACATGTTAAACAGTTTTTATAAGATAAACTTAAGGCTTTTCAAACTATAAAACCAGTTTTACTAAGTTATACCAGGTTTTTCCAGGACATAGACATTTCCGATGCTATATGTTGTTTATGCTTATGTTATTCATTCTATGCTTGTATATCTGTGCATTGAGCGTTATGCTCCGCAGTTTTCCTTTCATGTTCCCAAAACGGCAGGTACTCAGGGACGCTTGTAGACTTTAAGCGTACGTGCATATGATTGGAAGCTTCCTAGCCTTCATTACTTTATGCATTTCTTCATACTTTTGGTACTTATTTCCATGGACTTGTTTAGTCCTTTTCGTTTACAGTACTTATGTTCGTGTGTGATGAGCTTTACTTTGGGGTACTGATGTTTGTTTCCGGTATTTCCTTTATGGTCATGTGATGTTTAATACATTTATCCTTGTATGCTTTGACGACACGCCATAATCACGTGTGACATTCCATTTACGAAAATGGGGTGTTACAATATGATTTAGCGTGTCACTGTAATCAACCAGAATTCATACTAGAAAAATTTCAGGGTGAAATTTCTTCTATAGTAGAATTTGCAACATAGTACAAATATGGTCTTCGTTCCCTTCTCTAGACTTGGAGAAGATCAGGTTGTCATTGGTGGAAATACTGATGAATTTGTTTATGAGTTCGTGAAACTCAATTTATTAAGTCCATAATGCTGTTGGAGCATTTATAAGACTTAACACAAAATCATTAATTTAGAATGACCAAGTCATGTATAATTAGTAGTCATGAAAATATCCTGCTCTTTAACTTGTCAATGCTGGCAGCATGATCATAAGTCGATCTTGGAAAAGTGGTTAGCACTCTAAAGTTGATCCAACCCATTTTCAATACGTGGAGGGAATAACGGTCATGAATGGTGATTTGTTTAAATCGATGGTAGTCGACACATAATCTCATGTTACCGTCCTCCTCCTTGATGGTTCTTCTGGAATTTATATCGGATTTTTTTTTAAATAATCAGCTGTTTAAAAATAAAAGAAACCTCAAAAGTTGTGTCATCACTAATAGCTGATAGTCTTTGCAGCCTTGGAGTAATAAACACGTGCTTGTAAAGCATACATAATTTGTACAGATTTTCCTGATGGAAAACCATGCTAAAAGTATACAAGAGCCTGAACATTGCTGTACATAATCTGATATGAATGACGACCAATAGTAGCATGGGGTGCTGTTCATAGTTCATAATCTGAATCATATTTAACTCGCATCTGTCCAGGGTAAGTGCGTTATCGAATTGGATTTTATCCTTAGACTGAAGGAGAACCTTCGTATACATGGGTGATACGAATGGTGTCCTTTATGGTCATGGATATATAAAATATGAAATCAAATAATGAGAGTGTCATGAAGTAAACGTGACAGATCTTGGTGAATGTGTTTTGCCTGTCTCACGCAGAACGAACTCTGCGTGTCCAGGCATGAATAAAACGCTAGTGATGATACTAAAAATTTTGTGGCCTGATTAATACATGGCACAACAAAATAGGTATACCCCTTGTAGGGTACCCTGAATTTCTTAGGGTTATAGTAGGAGTTAGACATGAGTCATGTGTCTTGACTCGTATCTTGAGAAAATATGCGTATGACATGTGTCTTGACCGATGTCTTGACATGTGTCTTCAGAAAATATATGTGAGACATGTGTCTTGATTGATGTCTTGACATGTGTCTCGAGGTGTGAAATGAATAAAACTGAAACTCTTAAGTTAGTATGCCAGAATTGGCGGATCGGTTGGATTGTTGACCCTTTGTAATATCTGATCCTGTCCGTGACCGTTGTTCTGTTGCGATTTCTAGGATAGTTACTTTCACAGTAGTGGTTACTGTCGTCATGTCTGTCAGTTCCATGATGGTCATTTTCATGACGGTAGTTCATGTAACCATTTAGATGAGTGGCCGGCTGGTACCGGTTCCCACTCATATGACTGAAAAGACAACCGAATAAAGTGTGACATGTAACTAGGAATTAGGGACATAGATTGTGATGGAAATCGTCTGGTGGTGAAGCATCTTCTCGTCCGATCGCTTCGATCTAACGCCTTTGTCTTCGTCTTGTGGGATCTCCATGTTGTGAACATCATCAGCATCTCATAGCGTCTCCAACTAATCATCAGCATCAACCTTTAGTAACATCTCCAAGCTATGAGCGGCATCAGCATCTTGTAGAACATCTACAAGTGGAATACGCCAGAGATAATTCAGAATCGTCTAGTGAATACTCATGGAGTATTGTAAGTGAGATACACATGGATTATGGTACGTGTAATACACATGGAATACGGTACGTGGAGTACACATGAAATGATCGATATGGGACGATCATCTGACATGATTTTACAGGGAATAATTGATTAAACCGTTAGAAGACCAAACTAGACTGAGCATCATGATAGCCTAGCAATCTCAGCATAGACACCATTCTGGTTACATAGAGAAAACACCCAGAAGGTTGGTGAAATGAAATTCAACAATGATAAGCATGAAAGCATGATTAATGAAAACCAACCATGACTATCATAAAAACAGGATTTAGTGGATCCTTCAATGTCTAGCATGAGGGCATGATCGACATGATGACAACATAATCAGCATAAGGGGACTAAAGACATTCTCAACATGAAGGCGAAATCAACATGGAGAATCTTGGAACGAAATTAACATGAAGGAGTATAAACATAATAAGCATAAAAATGAAGTTAACCATGGTAGTATGAAAACATATCGACATAAAGATTCATGAAATTTTAATGAGTGGACATGAAATAAATATGAGTGTAATGAAATGAAATTTGGAAATCACTGGTGTGAACGACTGAGGTCGACTCACAAAACAAAATTGATATGTTTAATCTGATTAGAGCGTAATATAAATAAACATGAAACAAAATTTTATGCAATAATCATGAAAAAAAAATTATGCGTGAAAACAGTGCATGAATGCATGATGTAGTTTATAAAACCTTTATATGCGCGAGGGTAACCGCCTATGGCCAGTTCACCCAAGACAAAAGATATGGCGAGGGGACGCCTATGGGTCGGTCCCAAAGTTAAAAGTTTCGAAAAAAGCACATGCGACTAAATAGGGCCAGTCCTGTACCAACCATTACTTAGTCAAAATTCCTGCAACAGATGACATATGATATAACTGCATGAATGCATGAAACATAAATAAGTAAAACAAAATCATCATCAAAACTTAACAGAAAAAAATTTATGTGACTAATTATAAACTACTGGGGTTCAGTCCACATAGTCACAGTTCACAAGGAACATCATGCATAAACAATGACACATAACTAAGTATGGATGACGGTTGTTCATTCCATATTAGTAAAAACAATACTGGTGAAAACATCATGGTTAAAACAACAAGGTGCTGAAAACATCAATACGTTGAATAACAAGCGTTGGTTTAGGAAGTTCCTGGTGACTACCCACTAGTCACTGGTCAAGTTTTAGAGCCTACAGGTCAAAGCCTTGGCTCTGATACCATAATTGTAACACCCCACTCTGATAAGTGGACGCTTACGCGTAATTATGGCGTGTCATCAAAGCATGCAAGGAAATATGTAGTAAAACATACATGACCACAAGGAAAACCAGAATCAAACATCGGTTCCCAAACATAAGCCCAAATCATAATAAAGTAAATGAAATGAATGAAAGACTAAACAAGCATAAGTATATGAAGACAAAAGAAGAAGAAGTCTATGGCAGCTTCCATCCTATGCACGTCCTCCAAATGCTCGAGTCTTAGGTACCTGCCGTTTTGGGACATGGAAACAAAGTAACGGCTGAGCATAACGCTTAGTGCACGGATATACGACATAGTATGAATGACTGAAACATAATAAAGACTTAATAGCAGCGGAAATGTATAAGTCCTGGAAAACCTGGTATAACTTAGTAAAACTGGTTTTATAGTTTGAAAAGCCTTATGTTTATCTTATGAAAATTGTTTAACATGTTAACCATTAAGCCAATATAGGTCATGAAGTATCAATGTGCATGAATACTTAAAGGGGTGACCTCATCATGCAATTAGAGGGGTTGCCTCTAATTAATATAAGTTGGGTAGGAGGGATCAGCTCCTTGTGAAGGATGCATGGTACACACCACATTCACCTGAATAATCTGTAAAAACATGTAATCTAGGATGCACCCATATGCTCCACATGATAATATAATAATATGGCCAAAAGCTGAAAGTGACGCCACGAGCTATCACTCCGTCGTGGTGAAGTCATAAAACTGGTGCCTCTAGTGTTATGGTTATGGTACCTCCATAACTAGGTGAAACTGGTCATGCATGTATATGGATTAGGCATTTAATTAAATATAAGCAAATCAAAACATATAAAACATATACTTGGAAAACAGTTGGCTGCATACGGGGAATCCTAATAAGGAAAGAATGTTCATACTAAAAGGACGGAGAATCTGTACCTCGTGTCCAGTGAAAGGAAAAGATGAACGAAGGAAATTCCTACTCCGATCTCACTAATGCTACATAGAAGGATACGTGTATAAGTATACTGTTTACTGCGTACGTAACTGGTTATAATATGTCTTGACTTGTTTTATATGTTTTAGTCTTGTCTTACTGATTTTAATGTTATACTGTATTTATCATGTGTTTTAAGTCCTTTGATTAAGTATTAACTGATATTCTTGTATTACTATACTTGTAGCGTAATAATGAGTAACTTTCTAAAAATAGCAGGTCTCCAAAAATAGAAAGTTTCCAAAAATAGAAACTTTCCAAAAATAGATTTACTTCTTAAAATAGAATAGTTTCTAAAAATAGAAAGTTTCTATTTTTAGAAATAAGCTGGATTAATAAGCTAAATAACATAAGCTTAGTTTTTCTGATTAAATATGCTAAGTCATGTGATTAATAGTATAGTTTATTAATTAATACATGTAAATTAAATAAACTATAGGTTTTAGGATTTAATTAACTATAAGCATGATTTAGTTAAATTAAAGTGTATAAATACTTAGGTTAAAACATGTATTAATGTTCATTAACAATAACCTAAGTCATGATTATTAACTAATTATATTGCATGTCTTAATAATTAATTAATACTATAGTGCAAAATAAATAATTAAATCCTTAGGTTAAACATGTATTATTTATCAAAAATAAATATAAACTAAGTCTTGATTAAATTAAATTAATTTTTAAGTCATGTTTAATTTAATTTAATAAATCTTGAAAAAAATATGCTTGTAAAATATACTTGTAGAAAATGTTTAGCTTGTAAAAATAAAACCAGTGCCCGTGTTGTGTTTTACCTATAAGCCGAACCAAACAACCCCTTTTTGTTCTTAAAACTGACAGCCAAGCACCCCCTTAAACTGTCTTAAAATTTTATCCAAACAACCTGACTAAAACCAGCAGCCAAACACCCCTTTTGTGTTGCTGCTGACTGCCACTGACCGGCCTGGTTCCCACCGGCAATGGTGTTTTCCCCCTGGTCGCATCAACTTCCCACTGAGACCACCAAGGTCTCGGTTCCCACTTCCTGAACAAACACACCCCCTCTGTTGCCACTGATAAGCCAAACGCACCCCTGCTGGCTGCAAGGCTTGCAGCTGATGGAGCAAAAAGCCCATCGAGAGTCTGGGACTCTCGGTTTGTGTGCAATCCGAACCCGAAACCAACCACAACCCGAATCCCTCTTTAATCTTAAGACTTCTAACATGTTTATAAGTCGTGTTATTAACTCTTTTTTTATGTTTTCATGAACACTTAGAATCATAAGTAAAATAAGAATCAAGGTTTACTTACTTTCGTTTAGGTTTAAGAAATCAAAACCAAGAATCACAACTCCTGCTCTTGATCAAACTTACAACTGTTTTTCTTTGGTTCTTGGTGATAAAAACCGACGGCAGGAAGAAGCAAAAGAGGAAGAAAAAGCGGCGGCCTGTTTTACTATGTTTTAGGGTTTTGGAATATTGTTGTCTAAAATAAAAATACTCCCTCCGTCTGTTTTCTTCTTTTTAGCCGGACCAGCACCCCATTCGGCCTTAGCCCTTTTCTTCTTTCCCTCCCTTGTCTAAACGGCCCAAACAAACAACCCGTACAATCATTTGTTTTATAATTCGCGTTTAATTAAATACGTACTCGGGTTCTTGTATTTTAATATCGTGAATTATCTTTGTAGTAATTTCACATGCTATACGTAATATTAATTTACGCAATTACTTGTCGTGTTTAATTAACTATGTAAATGTGTTCGTGTATTTTAAGTATTTGTGTAGTTCGTGTTTTATATGTTCCTGTGATGTTAATAATACGTAATGATTATTTATTGAGTATAAGATGTATACGTGGTTCACATGATCGTGTTTCAGATATTCGTGATTATAATTATTATAATTAATAATTGTCGTGTATTACCACGTACGTACTTATTATCGTGCATTAACACGTACGTAATTCTTGTAATTAATATTCGTGAAACGTATTCATGTTATAAAAGGAACGTTTTAATCTCGTACGTACGATTATTAGTGTACTATTCATGGTAAAAGCATGCGGGTTTTACAAATCCAGTAAGAGCATTACGTTTTATTATTGAAATAATATTCATGTAATGTTGCAAATTTCAGTGGGAGCTACAAGATTTATTTTCTTATTAGTCACCCATGTTATTTAGAACTTTCTTTGAAATAATTTACTTGTATTACTTTCCAAATATGAACGACCATTGTTTAAAAGAAAATTATATTTTATTTAATAAGATAACACGTTGACTTTCTGACATCTCTTTTTGAAATGTTATATATAAAATAATAATCCATAATTCCTTATTAAACGTTATGGTTCCAAATCTACTTGTATTATATATGGCATTATCATATTTTTTACACAATCAAGCACATGTTGTGTTGTTTTCTTCATAATATGATGATGTGTCTTACACAATCGGGGAAATCTCAAAGTGTGTGCAAGGAATAATATTTAATTGGTTTCATTTGCCCTCAAGGTAATAAAACTAATAATTTTACTAGGACCTGAACACGCAAGATGTTTGTTGCCCTACATTCAAATGTCATGATATAGTGAAAAACTACTTTAACATTTTGACTACATGTTTAGTAAATATAGTTATGGTTAAGTTATTGTTAGGTCAATTCAGTACCTAATGACCTCCCTGAAGGATTTGAATAACAATCAGCCTAAGTGAATTATTAACCTTGAACCAAACAAGGTCACTGAGTGAACAGTCACTCAGTGAGTTGCCTTCGAGTTCTTAGACTGAGTCTAAAAGGAAGACTCAAGCATTCAGAGAGGCGAAGCTCAATGAATGTCTTATATGACGAAGAAGAAGGTGATGGGTTCAGTGAGTTGTGGCAATAGACTCACTGAACCCCATACGATCTCCTTGAAGAAAACAAGCATTCTCCAAGACTGAAGAAAAGGCGGGATAAGTTGAATTGTGACAAGATGAAGTACATCACACAATTAGCGTGATTTACCTTTTTAGGATAGATGGGGTACTGACAAGTGTAAAGGACTTACGTCTTACTACTTAGAATAGGGTAAGACAAGATACTACACTGTACCAATAAGATAAGAATTGCACATGGGCAATTATTGTCTTCTACCCAACTTTCCTTCTATAAATAGGATGCTTGTAAAGGAGAGAAAATAAGTTTGTGCACTTAATGCTTTAGACATTCACAAACAAGTTTTCTCTCCTCCAAAACACGATCACACACTTGAGTTCTAAACTCCTGTTGATAGAATCGTCAAGCTTAGCAATCGTTAGGATTGGACTAGCTTGTTAGTGAGGAGATCACAAAACCACACATTGTCTATTCAATCCCTATTGTAGCTTCGTATACAATAGGTATAATTCTTTAATAAAGCTAAGAGTTAAACGTTGAAAACCTTTGTGTTATTTACTTACTTGTATTAAGTTTATTGCATTACTTAACCATGGGTTAGGACTATACTTAGTATACTTAAGTATAGTACTAATTACAAGGGACCAACAAGTGGTATCAGAGCGGTAGGATTATAAAACTTTTAACCACCGTCTCAAAGTTTTTAAAACCTTGATCCATTATGGCTGAAAGTAATGTACCCCAACTTGTTAACAAAAAAGGAGTGAGTTACTCTATTAACGCTCCTAAGTTAGAAGATGTAGGATTTAACAAATGGAAGAAAAGAATGTTATGTTATTTGATGGGAATGGAACCTTATTACATAACTTGTATTAATAATGGTCCATTCAAACCAAAAACAGCAGCTGGTGATGAGAAACCTGAAAACCAATGGTCTGACGATGAAAGGAGAGTGGTCAATCAAGACCAACGTCTCAAAAGCATCATAATATCTTGTCTTCCTGACGATATTATGGAGGCTGTCATCGAGTGTGAGACGACCAAAGAGACTTGGACAGATCTTGTTCATAGTTTTGAAGGACCATCCGACACTAAGGAAAATAGGATTATGGACCTGAACTTAGAATATAACACTTTCAGGGCCAAACCATCTGAAACACTTCCTCGGACTTACACCAGGTATAAAACCTTGCTCAATGAGCTAACGAATGACAGGGTGAAACTGTCTAAGCATGAAATCAATGTTGGTTTTGTGAACAGTCTCCCTGAAAAATGGCTTGGTTTTTCTCAAGGATTGAGAAATGCTAATCACATACAGACTCAGGATCTTATAGATATTTATAGGAGATTTATCT
Organism: Glebionis coronaria; assembly: GCA_025667525.1. Taxonomy (NCBI): domain Eukaryota; kingdom Viridiplantae; phylum Streptophyta; class Magnoliopsida; order Asterales; family Asteraceae; genus Glebionis; species Glebionis coronaria. The sequence goes on along the minus strand of CM046882.1, from coordinate 66,936,375 downwards.
ACGAAGATAATCTAATAAATAGAAGATATCCTGAGTCCAAGAAGGCCTTAATAAAAGACACCTCAGCCAAACCTACCCAAATTGATCATGGCCCCATTACAACTGCTTTTTACTCAAATGCAATTGTTCAAGATTTTCAGGAAACCTCAGATGATGAGGTGGATGAAAGATCTAGTGCTGAATACATAAGGGATTTGAACAGGTAATATCATGAAAGGGCCATGTTGGCAAATACCAAACGTTATATCAAAAGAACTAGATTTGCTGGTAACCAATCCACTGAGGGAGTGGATTGCTATCGATGTGGTAAAACTGGACATTTTGCTAAATATTGTCTTTCAAAAACCACATTGGCCTCTTATAAAAATCAAAGTTTTTCATCAGGCAATGACAATTTTCAACCCAAGTTTACACCAAAACTAATTCAGGCTTCTCTAATTAACCAAAGTTTTTAGAATAGTAAGAAAATTGAGAAAGACTATAGGTCTGAGTATAAAAAGGTTAAAGCAAAACTTGCACTCTTGGAAGCTGAACATACTGTTGCTCAAACTCAAAAGCCTGCTCAGAACAAAGCCAAAGGGCTGGTAGCTGAAACTTTTGATTGGGATGATGAAGACTTGTCCTCAGAAGAGGAGGAAGTCAGGTATCAAGTGTTAATGGCTCCAGCTGATGATGAATTATCAGTTGGAAAGAATCATGCTCGAAATGGAGAATGGGTTGACATCACCATGAGAAAGGTAAACATGCTTCTTTCTATGGATGAAGAATTTAATTGGCAAAAATTCCTTAAGTATATTAACATTGACCTATCATTTGTTGAAGAACAGAGATTGAATCTTTTTTCAAAATATAATAAACTTGTTTTTGAATTAAACAAATGTAGAGAAGATTTATTAGTTTTAAAACAAGCTAAACTTGAAGCAGTAAGCTATCAACTTCAGAACACTAAACTTACTAAAATCAATCATGCTCTTCAAGAACAACTTAAGGAAGAAAAACGCATCAATGAGAAATGGACAAATAGCTCTATCTTAGCTTCTCATTGTATAAACAGTCAAATACCTGCCCAAAAGAAGAAAATTCTTGGGGCACGACAACTCACTGAAAAGGCACCTACTAAGGAAATGAGTGAAACGGCATTTCTCCCTGCTTTAGTTGGGTTTGATCATGAAATGATTCCTAAGTCAAAAGACTGGGTTGAGAGATCAAACCCTGAGAGTGTTTTGCCTAACTTTGATACTGGAAAAATATTAATTCCTGAATCTCAGGCTATTAATGAAAAACTTGGTATGAATGAAGAGACTGATAAAGTCAGTAACACTGAAACATCTAGTGTTGTTAAAGACATTCAGACTCCTCTACATCCTTTAAAAAACCCTCAGGGAGCAAGTCCATGTTCTGAACTAATTCCATTGTCTTATCAAGAACACTCACCTAGAGGAAGAGCTGGGTTAGGTTGTATTGAACAAACAAAGCCTGACTCAAAAGTGATACCAGATCACACTGAGTCAGGAACTGTCACTGAAAAGACAACCAAACCTATATCTCCCTCAGGGACACCTAAACATTCAGTCAACTCTACTCCTATTGTAAATCAAGAGGAGTTAAGTAGATTGTTCCAAATTTTCATGTAAGAGAAGCTGAACTCAGCCTCTAAAACTCAGGGTGAAACATCTGTGTCCTTACAGCCTGAATCATCAAGTAACAAAACTGAACCTGATTCTTCTAAGAAAGTTAAAACAAATAAACCCACATGTGAGCTATGTCACTATACAAATCACACCACTGACGACTGCTATAGAGTTCTCTCTTGCATGAAATGTAAAAGTGAAGATCACAGGACAGCAGATCATGAGATGCACATTGCTTCTATTAAAAATGCTAAAAGATACAATGCTCAGCCCTACAACTATGGACCTACCTCACAACAAACCAGAAAATCCAAGGCTAAGTCTTACCCACCTTGTACACATTGTGTCATTCCTGATCATAGACCTGATGATTGTGTATATTACCCTGAGTGTGAGATTTGTGGAAGCAATGATAACACTACCTCAGGACACAATAGAATCATCATGGTTAGAAGAGGAATGCTAGCTGAGTCATTTCAAAGTACTGAATCCTCAGTCGGACTAAGCTGCAAAACATGTGGAAGCAATGTTCATTCTACCTCAGATTATGCTGAGTTTGAGTACTTCAAACGAGGTGAAAGACGTCAGGCTCTTCGAGCCAAAGGGCCTACTAAAAAGTGGGCTCACAAGAGAAACTAATCCACCTCGTTATTTGTGCAGAAACACTTCAAGGAGCCTGTCTGGTACTTAGACAGTGGGTGTTCAAGAAGTATTACAGGGGTCAAAAGTTATCTGCACAAATACGTGGAGCAACCAGGTCCTAAGGTAGTATTCGGTGATAATTCATCTTGCGTTACTGAGGGATATGGTTCAATTAAATGTGGTGGCATAGTTTTCTCATAAGTGGCGTTTGTAAACGGTCTGAAGTACAATCTCATCAGTATCATCCAACTGTGTGATGCTAAGTACATCGTTCAGTTTGATAATAAGCAAGGTACAATCTTCAATGCTAACAAAGAAATTGTGTTGACTGCTCCAAGAAGAAATGATGTATATGTCCTAGACATGTCATCTGTAACAAATTCAGGAGCATGTTTCTTTGCTAAAGCCTCAGACTCTGTCAATTGGCTTTGGCATAAGAGACTGTCACATCTAAATTTCAAAGATATGAACAAACTTGCAAAACAAAACAAAGTTCTTGGCTTACGTTCTCTTGTGTATTCAAAAGACAAGCCTTGTTCAGCCTGTGAAAAAGGTAACACAAGAGAGCTTCTTTCAAGCCAAAACAAAACTTTTCTATCAGGAAGTGTCTTCATCTTTTTCATATGGACTTGTTTGGACCAATCAGTCCAATGTCTATAAATCATGAGAAATACACTCTTGTTATTATTGATGAATACTCTAGATACACTTAGGTATACTTCCTGAAAAAGAAGAGTCAAGCTCGTGAATTCATAATGTGTTTTATCAGGCAAGTAGAAAATCAAAATGATACTAAAGTTAAACAAATACGAACTGATAATGGAACAGAATTCAGGAACCAAGAACTTGAGAGTTTTTGTGATGAGAAGGGAATTTCTCAGAACTTCTCTTCTCCTTACACACCTGAACAAAACGGTGTGGCTGAAAGGAAGAATAGAACTCTCACTGAAGCTGCTCGAACTATGCTTAATGGATCCAATCTTTCAAAACACTTCTGGACTGAGGCTGTAAAAATAGCTTGCTATACTCAGAACAGATGTATTATTGTCAAAAGATATGATAAGACTTCTTATGAAATATTCAGGGAAAGGATTCCAGATATCAGCTACTTCCATGTGTTTGGATGTCCTGTGTTCATTCACAATCAAAAGGACCATCTTGGTAAATTTGATGCCAAAGCTGATGATGGATACTTTCTTGGATACTCTTTTGTCTCCAAAGCCTTCAGGGTCTTTAACACAAGGAGACAACAGATTGAGGAGTCATTTCATGTCACCTTTGATGAAAGTATGGATGCCATTAACTTCATAAATCAATCAATGGAAGGGATTGGGATCAATGACTCATCAAGATATCCTCCTGATGAGTATGAACATTGTCCCTCAAAGCAGTATCAAACTGATGCTGATATATCCTTCCATATATCACCTCGTAATAGGTCAATTGATAATTTAATCACACCTCAACATATCCCTGAAGTTATCACTTCTCAAGCTGATGAATCAAATGATTCACCCATCTATAAGAACACTAAAGGGACAAGTGATGAAAATATCGAATCCCCTATTACTAAAAATCCTTCAGAAGGAGGTGATATCCCAGTACAATGTACTGAATCTCTAGTCCCTGATAATCACCAACCATCGACAAGCTCTAATCCAAGTCCTCAGGACAGATGGTCAAGACAACAACATATAGAGCTTGTAAATATAATTGGTGATGTATCTGAGGGGATGCTCACACGCAGTCAGGCTGCTAAACTCTCTGCTGCCTCAGCCCATGAATGTCTGTTTGTAGACTTTCTATCTGAAATTGAACCAAAGGAGGTTTTAGAGGCCCTGACACATCTAGGGTGGGTTAAGGCCATGCAAGAAGAGCTCAACCAATTCCTCAGGAACAAAGTATGGAAACTAGTTCCTCTCCCTAAAGGGAAATCATCTCTTGGTACAAAATGGGTATTTAAAAACAAGATTGATGAAGATGGAATTGTCATTAAAAACAAAGCTAGGCTGGTTGTTCAGGGGTGTGGTCAACTTGAAGGGATCGACTATGAGGAAACCTTCGCCCTGTAGCAAGAATGGAATCCATCAGGATCTTTATTGCCTATGCTACTTACATGAACTTCAAAGTTTTCCAAATCGATGTGAAAAGTGCCTTCCTGAATGGAAAGATCATTGAAGAAGTTTATGTTGCTCAGCCTCCTGATTTTGAGAGTTCTGAGTTCCCAAACCATGTTTGTAAACTTGACAAAGCCCTTTATGGACTGAAACAAGCACCAAGGGCATGGTATGAAACTCTCTCTACATTCCTGATAATGAACAAATTTGTCAGGGGGAAGATAGACAACACCTTGTTTATCTTCAGAACCAAGGAGGATGTTGTACTAGTTTAGATATATGTTGATGACATCATATTCGGATCTACTAACTATGATCTTTGTAGAAAGTTTGAAAAACTTATGACAAATAAATTTGAAATGAGTATGATGGGTGAGTTAACATATTTTCTTGGACTACAAATCAAACAAGGGGACAAAGGGATCTCAGTCTGTCAAGAAAAATACACCAGAGAAATACTTAAGAAATATGATATCTCTGAGTGTGCTTCAGTAAAGACTCCCATGGTTCCCCCCAACAACTTAGGTCCTGATCTTGCTGGTAAACCATTCAATCAAACCTTATTCAGGGGAATGATTGGATCATTAATGTACCTAACTGCAACCAGGCCTGATATTCAGTTCTCAACAATCTTATGTGCAAGATATCAGGCCGATCCCAAAGAATCACATCTTACTGCTGTTAAACGAATCTTCAGGTACCTGAAGGGTACTCCCTCACTGGGTCTATGGTATCCTCGTTGCTCAGGCTACGATCTTGAAGGATACTCAGACTCAGACTATGGTGGCTGCTACATGGATAGAAAAAGTACCTCAGGTGCATGTCAATTCCTAGGTGGCAAACTAGTATGTTGGAGTGCAAAGAAACAGCAGTCAGTCGTAATGTCCTCTTCTGAGGCTGAATACGTGGCAGCTGCTGGTTGTTGTGCAAACATCCTTTAGATGAAAAGTCAACTCAGGGACTATAATGTGGAATACAAAGTAGTCCCTATCTTTTGTGACAACACCAGTGTAATTGCCATTTCAAATAATTCAGTCCTGCATTCAAGGACTAAACACATAGACATAAGATATCACTTCCTCAGGATCACATCTTAAAAGGAGATATTGAATTACATTTCATCCCCACTGAATATCAGCTAGCTGATATTTTCACCAAACCTTTGGATGAACCAACGTTCACTAGACTGAAAGCTGAACTTGGTATGCTGAATATTGATTAATCAGTCTCCCTAGTGACATTAGATTCAGTATAATGTATATTCTTGATCCTCTCTCTGAGTAAATATATCTTATCGTCTTCCCTTTGACATTGAGGTACACTAAATGATGTAACTAAATGCTCTAAGGATTTAGTTACTTAATGTCCTAGGTTGGTGAGTCACAATATTAAATAAGGAACATATATTCCTTCAATAAATTGTCATAAACCAATCAAAGGGTCACTCATGTCAAGTATCCCACTAAGCATTAATTGCTTACCCTTTTTCTAGCAAAATCCGTTGTAAAAACGTCCTTTCAAATGCACGTGACCCCACGTCATCTCTGCAAAAAGCGTTATCTTTGCAGTAATGGAACAGTTTCCAAGAAAATAGGGGGACCACTTGTACGCTTTCATTAAATGCGGATGAGAAAAGAAATTATAACAAATAAAAATCTCTTTCACATTCGAGCCTATAAATACCCCACAATCAACACAAACACACATACAAACATCTTGAAATTTTACTCTGCCAAAATTTTCTCTCAAAGAAAAAGTGTGTGTGTTCAAACGAGTTTCCAGAAAAGGTTTCTTGCAAAAAGGCAATCACATTGATCACTTGTTTTATTGTTATATAGCACAAACAATCAAAGTTACCTATTGTTTATAACTCTTGATCCTTTTTATAAGGCAAAAGTTCTCATTAGGTCACTTGGTGAATCTTGTTGTATTATAACAAGAAACAAGTCTTGATTTGATTTCCACAAATTGCCATTGTCCTTTTTCAAATCTTTAAAAGCTATCTTTAATGGCAATGTCCAAGGCTATCAAATATGCCCCTCAAGCTGAACATCTCACCAATGAGGGTGTTCGTTTTGCAGGAAACAACTATGAGGGAAATTTCAATTACCCTAGTAGTGTATCAGCCTACAAACCAATTTGCAAATTCTTGAAAAACTGTGATTGGGCTGATGCTTTTACAAAAACCTCCTCAGTCTTCTACCATGAATATCTCAGGGAATTCTGGTTTACGGTTGTGGTTGTAACCCCTACCCAAGGGCCTGAAGGATCTCAGGGGTCTGAGATCAAGTTACATAAGAACTGTGTCATCATGTTCACTGCAAACAATGGGAAGACACCATTGATTTTAGACTTCAAAATATTTTGTCAAAGCAGTGGACTTGATTATAACAATGGACATTATGTTGCACATCCTGATATGGAGTCAGTTAAAAAAGGACTAAAAGAAATCGGGGTCCCTGAGTTACTTGTGACTAAAACTCTATTGATCAAAACTACTTTCCCATGGCTTGGAGGATCCTAGTCACTTTTGTGATTTAGGTGATCGGTGGGAACTACTCATCTACTGAGCAAGTTAATTCTACTCAGCAGATGCTAATCTACAGTCCTATTAATGGACTGGAGATTGACATAGGAGAGATTGTTTTTAATGATCTCGTAACCAGGCTTCTGAAGGAGTCTAGGAAAAAATATGTTTCTTACCAAAGATTCATATCATGCGCCTTAGAACGGTTACTGGGTTCCCTTTACACTCAGGAAAAATTCAATGTTTTTTCTACTCCCATCCTGAGTTCCACAAACTTTTCAAAGAACCCATCTGAAGTCAACCCCATTGCATTGACGGCTCACATGACTGAGGTGATCAGTCGTGAATCATCCGTGTCTCCCATTCCCTTGTTACCAAATAAGGGGAACAAGAAGACTCAGACTGTGCCAAAGACCAAACCAACAAAGGCACAGGGCCCTGAGGCTTTCGAGGCACAACCCAAAAAGGACAAGGCTAAAAAGACTACCCTTGTTCAGACCAAGCTTCAAATACCCAAAGGGAAAGAGCTTACGGGAGGCCCTGATACATCACAGTCAGGGTCGACGGGCCAACCTACTGGTCCTCTTGATGGAGAAGGAAACAACTAACCTTCTCCTACGGGACTGCCTTTCACTCAGACCGATGAGGGAACTCGTAAATCACAACCTTTGCCTAAGGTCAAAACTATGGCCAAAGACTTAGAGAGACGCCCACGGGTAACACACCTCGCTGATAGGTCTATCACTTCTACCAAGTCCAAAGAAGGCACACTAGCTCAAAAGTCTTTGCCTGAGGACCCAAAACTTGATTCCTTAGACTCAGAGGGATGCCCACGGGTAAAACACCCCGCTGATAGGAATCTCACCTCCACAACTCCCGATGAAGGCACACTAAAACAAAAGTCTTTGCCTGAGGAAACCACTCTTGATCCCAAAGACTCAGAGGGACGCCCACGGGTAAAACACCCCGCTGATAGGGATCGTACCTCCACAACTGATCAATCACAAACTGCCCCAGAGTATCACTTGGCTAAATCCCAAGCCTCAGGATTTGGGGCAGGGAGTGACGATAACAAAGGCAAACCTTCTTTTGAAAGGGAGCTGGATAAACCTAAGGGTTCACTGAACTTTGGATATTTTATAAGTTTACTCGAGAAGCCTGACGAGTTACTCCAAGGTTTCAGTGACAATGATGATATGATTGAGGCTGGGGATGAACCTGATACTCAGGCCCCTCCTCAATCAGCCTAGAAGCCACAGTCCCCACCATTGTTCGCGGACAAACAGCCCTCCCCTGAGGCTCAACAAAAGCCCTCCCCTGAGGCATCCGAACAAAAAGAGCCCTCTCATGAGGTACCGAAAAATCCCTCCCAAGAGGCAAAACTTGACACCTCTACATTGGGGACTCAAACTGTGGTTCTGGATGAGAAAGTCTTGAAAGCCTTGCAGGCTGAGGTCACTCAGGTTCATGAAGACTTGGCTTCAAAGGCTGATGAACTCCTTGATGAGTTTAGGACGTATGGTGATAGGTTTGACGTGGCTGAGTAGAAGATGAGAATTCAGGTAGATAACCAAATGGAATTCATCAGCTCTGTTAACAATAGTCATGAAAATCAAGAGAAGAAGCTCATCAACTTCCTTAACCATGCTCTTCCTACTGTCAAAGAAAATGTGTCCTTGAAGACAACTCTAGATGGACTGATCACTAATACCACTGAGTCCAATTCCAGAGTTGGTCAATTACTTGAGTTACTGAAGGTGGACAGGCTCACTGAGGTTTTCACTAGGTTGGACTCTCTCAGGTCTGACTGGGATGTGGTGAAAGGGAAATGTGATGCCATCTATGAGGATGTTCATATGGATGCTGAAGTAGAGTTCAGATTGTCAAGGACTACACAAGGATACATGGCTAATGCCACCAATCTCTCTGACATTTCCAAATCCCTGAAAGAAGCTGATATTCCTAGGCTAAGGACAAGGATCACCACAATAGAAAACACTCAATCCCTTATTCAGTTGGATGTTTAAACTATCAGAGCAGACACGCAGTCCATGAAGGAAATGGTGACTGAGATGTTTCAGGCTTTCAAGGGATCCTCCACCACCTCAGGACCCTCACAATGGGCAAAAGTTGGGATTAGTAAGGCTGATCCTTCAACTTTTGAGGGGGAGAATGTGCCACCAATGATGTTAACTTGGACTGAACCTCCTTCTCACACTGAGAGGGAGCAGGAAAGACTAGCACAACCCCAACCCTTAAACTCAATTCCTCCCAACCCTGAGCCCTCAGTATCTAAGTTAGATAGGGGCAAAGGTATAGCTGATGAAACCCTAACACCTCCACCAAAGAAACTTGTAAAAGCTTCAAGAGAAGTAAGGCCTGATCCTGATGCCATTGTCTTGGTACCATATGAGATAAATGGAATAATGTACCAAATGACTCCTGATCAAATCCAAGTGTACTTAGATAGAAAGGAGACGACTAAGGCTAATGAAGCAACCAAGGCTGAGATCTTGAAGGTATCCACTGAGTTTGTGAAAGAAGTGGGTGGTAACCCTAAGGTCTTGCTGAGCAAGAAAGGGGGAGAGGAGTTCATCCAAAAGCAGGAGGAAGAACTCAAGGCCATTCAGGATGAAATGATCTTGAAGCAACAACTAAGAACCACCCAACTTAAGAAATTGTATGATCAATACACCAAAGTCGTCACCCAAAGAAGAAAGCCTGAACCAATCACTAACCTTCAGATCATTCCTCATACCACACCTGTCTCAGTATCTGTCTACAGAAACAATGATGAGAGGAACTTTGAAGTAATGAAGAAATTTTCATTTGGTGATTTCGGTCTCAGTGAGTGGGACGGAATGGGAAGGATCTTTAGGACCAAAACAAACAAATGTGTCCCTGAGATACTCAACTCTCTCAGTAAGAGATATGAGAGGTTGAATCAGATGAAGGAACAATTAGGAATCACTGAAGATCTTCCTTTAACTGAACAGGATCCTACCAAAACTCAGGGAAGAAAGAGAAAAAGAGTTGAGCTTGAAGTTGAGACTAAGATCCCTGGGTTAGACTGCAATCATACTCTCCCTAAAAATGTCCCCTTTGTGAACAACATGGTTATAGAAGAACCTGAGTGGGGTATCTTCTTCATTGATGTATTTGGGGATCAAGCATTTCAAAGAATGAGTGACATGGAGAAAGGCACTACTAAGAGTGTTCTCATCTTTCTTGTGATGGCTGGACAAATTCAGACTGATGAGAATAAAAGATTTAGTGAGAAGCTTAGGGAGACAATTGCTAGGAGGCATGACAATGAAAAGGTGTTAAAGTCATCAAGGGTGATTAGGGAAGCAATGGATTCCTGAATAACTGCAATCTTTTGTTTTATTTATGTTTCTTGTATCAGACTATTCAGTCTTATGTAATGATGAATGAAAATGAAGTACTTTGTTATATCAAGTCTTTTCATCAAGTAGAATAGTTTGTAATAAGAAGAAGCCTCTTTGCTCACTTATAACAATTTCACTTAGGCAAATTTTATATCCAAATAGGGGGAGATTGTTAGGTCAATTCAGTACCTAATGACCTCCCTGAAGGATTTGAATGACAATCAGCCTAAGTGAATTATTAACCTTGAACATAACAAGGTCACTGAATGAACAGTCACTCAGTGAGTTACCTTCGAGTTCTTAGACTGAGTCTAAAAGGAAGACTCAAGCATTCAGAGAGGCGAAGCTCAATGAATGTCTTCTAGACGAAGAAGAAGGTGATGGGTTCAGTGAGTTGTGGCAATAGACTTACTGAACCCCATACGATCTCCCTGAAGAAAACAAGCATTCTCCAAGACTAAAGAAAAGGCGGGATAAGTTGAATTATGACAAGATGAAGTACATCACACAATTAGAGTGACTTACCCTTTTGGGATAGATGGGGTACTGACAAGTGTAAAGGACTTACGTCTTACTACTTAGAATAGGGTAAGACAAGATACTACACTGTACCGATAAGACAATAATTTCACATGGGAAATTATTGTCTTCTACCCAACTTTCCTTCTATAAATAGGATGCTTGTAAATGAGAGAAAATAAGTTTGTGCACTTAATGCTTTAGACATTCACAAACAAGTTTTCTCTCCTCTAAAACACGATCACACACTTGAGTTCTAAACTCCTGTTGATAGAATCGTCAAGCTTAGCAATCGTTAGGATTGGACTAGCTTGTTAGTGAGGAGATCACAAAACCACACATTGTCTATTCAATCCCTATTGTAGCTTCGTATACAATAGGGTATAATTCTTTAATAAAGCTAAGAGTTAAACGTTGAAAACCTTTGTGTTATTTACTTACTTGTATTAAGTTTATTGCATTACATAACCATGGTTAGGACTATACTTAGTATACTTAAGTATAGTACTAATTACAAGGGACCAACAGTTATAATAATTATAATTTTGAAGTATAATATTAACTTGAAATTACTTTTGAACTCAAGAGTTTGTGTTCATGATTACTTTAGTTAGTATAATAATGTTTTTTTTGTTAAGACATAATTATAAATCCTTGAATTACTCAATGAATTATAACATAAATTATGTAGTAAAATAGTTATGTCTTCTTTTTAACACATAAACATAAGGTCCTTGAATTATTAAAAGACTTATAACGTATATTTGACATGGTATGTTCTCTTGTAAACACATGAACATATGGTTCTTTTGCTATTCAAGAAATACACATTATAACATGCACTTGGATTTAAATTAATAGTATTGTAATTTGGAACCCACTCAAAAAGTATTTGATCTAAAGAGAATTAAGTTATCGATAGAATTCTGATATACTCTCACAATTCAAATACTCATAGAATATCAAATTATTATGGCATGTCAGATGAGTTGAAACAAACTTTATTCATATTGTTTGATTCATGATAACTTTAATTACTGTAGAAACTAGAAAGGGGGGGGGGAGTTGAATAGTTTCTCTCGGTTATGGTCCTAATTAAAATTCTTTCAATTAGGTTTGTCCCAAAATTACCTTTTACTTGAAAACTAGTTTCATATTTGTTAGGTTCAATTCTATGCATTAACAATATCTAGTGACAATGAAATGCAAAGTAAGAATGAAAGCATAAGCAAAGAGTAAGGAAAAAAGCAAACTAAAGTACGACACCAAGATTTATAGTGGTTCGGCAACGAAGCTCTATCCTCGTTCCTACTCCACTCCTCGAGTACACCTTACTCGAGATTTCCACTATATCCACAAGCTCCCTTCTTGGCGGAGAAAACCTTACAATCTCGCTTACATTATTTTCCGACACTAAGCTAAATGTCGAGACCTAATCTTAATTAGGACCAATCCACACACGTCGCCTACTTCACCATTTTCTGACACAAGGCTAGATGTCGAGTTCATAATCGAAAGCTAGAATTAATCTTCGTTGTAAGACCCCCGAGATCAGGCAAGGAAACACGTAGGCATCATGGGGGTGCCACGTCATGGTACATGAAACAATGATATATAAGTGACACTAAATTGACGTAATAAAACATTTATAGTACATCATAAAAGATCAGAGTTTTTAACTTAAAGGTCCCAGAGTTTTATAACCTGAAAAATCTACTATTTAAACATGGTTTTGTAACATATAGTTACCAAGAATATAGGATAAACTTCTGACAGCTTTTAACAAAACCAAAGTTTAAATATAACACAAAAATCTCCAAGCTGCAAAAATATCCTGCGGGCTCCCATCCAAGCAAAACTAAGTATTATTACCTGAGATTAAACATGTAAAACGTCAACATAAAGTTCAGTGATATTCATAGGTTTAACAGTAAATTTGTGGAACACAAGCATTCATTTGCAAAACAAGAAGTACGAAAAATGGTTATGTACATTAACGATAGTCAGAAACCATTATTATTGCTACTTAGCTCATGACACCGAAACTTAACAACATGTAAGTTCCCCTAGTGAGTATTCAGCCTAAATACTCAAGTATAAACAAATGTAATGCGTCAAAGTAATACGAGACGGGGATTGTCAATCCCGATGGATCCACCCACAACATCGCGCTTAGCACAAAGTAATACGGGAAAATTAACGGTTCATGATCAAGAGGGGTAACTTAGTGGCTATGTATACTAAAAGAAATAATAATAATGAAAAACTGTTGGAAAGCATACAAGTTCTGGAAAGCATACAAGTTCTGGAGAGCATGAAAGTTCTAGATAGCATACAGTTTTTAAATGAATGTGTTCTACCATGTAAAATCTCACCCCGCGTTTGGAAACATATACAAGTAGTAAAAAGGGGCTATGAACTCACCTTATAAACCACGAGGTAAGTGAACACGGAACTCAGGAGCTGAGTAGAAGAAGTAGTGGTAAGATGATCGCCGACGATATAGATGCCCGGTAACACTCGAAAACCGTAACCTACCAAATAAGGTGCGCACTTTCATAAAATAATCAAGTATAAACTTATACTTTGTAAAACCAAAATCAACAATTTAAAACCACAAGAACAAACCACACAAGTGAATTTACTAGACGCTTTTACAAGACTACGTTATTAAGACAAGTGCTCCCGAAAGCACTCAGTCGGTACATACCAAATGTACCCGCTGATTTCCCATACTTACACAACTCAAATTTTTATGAAACTTGGTGAAAAACTCAATCATGACCTGAACAAAACTCAGTTTAAATTTCATCCAAAGATTTACATTTTAGAACCACCTACACAACATATTTCTAGACTCTAAAATCCAGACAGTTTTGTACACATGACTCGTGAAACAATTTAGACATCCTTACCCAAAACCATTAACAAATACAACAATTGACTTTGAAAAAAGACCTAAAATGCTAAGTTTAGGAATTTAAAACAACCTCTAACCATTTGTAAAACTCAACTTATAGTCTCCGAGATTTGACCCAATATCGACACCAATTTCATATAGTGCCGATACGCATCTCCCGGTACACGAAAATTCAAACTAATGTAGCCTCATCCTCGTTTTGAATTGGAAGTCCCATTTTATATCAAATCGAATATTGGGAAGACTCTACAACAATATCCCATCATATCAACCTTTACCCAAACTTAAACTCATGGAAAATGACTTAGCAATGCAATTGATGTGATCGTGATAGTATAGTGATAATTAGATACGTTATAGGGTGAATTAGAAAATTACCTTTAGGAAAAAGTAATAGTCTAAAATTACCAAAGACGAATTCAATTAAACACGTGATGAACCAAGTTCGTTGTACACGAAGATCTTATGAATTTGAGACGTTTTTGTTTTGAATTTGACAATCGATTTGAATTGATTTTCGGTTTTTAAACTAGAAATTAAATCTACCATTTTTAAACCTATTTTAATCCTAAAGTGCATGAATCGTAAATCCCCAAATTATTTTAATCTAATTACTTGAAATTTAAAACTAATTTAAAAATCTATAAAAATTAATCTATTTAATTAAAATAACTTTTTAAACTATTTTAAAAATCTAATTAAAAGCTACTTTACTTTTTATTAAACAAAATCTATTTTTAAAACCATTTTCATTAAAATCTAAGATAATAAAATCTATTTATTTGAAAACTAATTAAACTTTTAAGATTAATAAAAACATTTTATTTTACTCTTTATTTTGTTTTTATTGTCTATTTAATAAAATTAAAAAAATGTTAAACTAATATAAACTATGTAATTAACGTAATTAATCAAACTGCCAAAAAAATGATGCTATATTAATTAAACAGAGAGAAAGTAAAACCAAAAGAGCCAGTTAGCTCAATGGTTAACACGTTGAGCTGTGAACTGCGAGGTCGCAGGTTCGAGTCCAACGAGAGCCATATTTTTGTGATTTATGTTTTTGGACAACAAAAGTATAAAGGATCACACGAATGATCTTTGTAAAGCTTATTTTATGCAAGCTGATAGGAATCAGCCTTTTGGGTTTATCAGATCAATTGGATCATGATAAACTTTACTTAGCAAAATAAGAATAATAGCAAATCGAACAAGTAAAAACCCAAGCATTAGCAGACGAATCAATAAAGCTAAGCCAAAATAAAAATCAAATAACACAGATATATTCCATACAACAAAACAGAGATAGATTCAATTTTGCTACCTTATCAATCACAAGAATCTTTTATCAACCATAAACAATATCAGTAAAACTTACCCAGATATCAAAATTAAATACACTAAACTTTGAATCAGCAAGTAATCCATAAAATCATTACCAAAATATAGATCAGCAATCATCCATAATATGCATAATATCCTTATCTTCATATATCACTTTGAAATCTTATAATGCTAAGCATCAAACTAGACAACCAGTAAAGCTAAAACAAAACGTTACAACTAAAATTGAGCAATTCCAAACTATCAAACTGATGGCAGCAGATTTAACTATTGGACACAGAAAAACGCATAACAGAAAACCATAAATGTGACACCGAATTCAGCAGCACAACAAACTATGAACATCATCTATAGCTTGAATTCAATTAGCTCAGAGTCCTAACTGATCTCTCAAATCCGAACCAAAAATAATCAAATCAAGCATTCATCAGTTCTAAAAAACTCCAATCAAAACACACTTATCTAAATTCACTAATCAATATTACACTAGCAGGTAGACTATATAACACTGATAACTAAAAAACACACACAGATATAATGCAATAAATCTAAATCATTCTAAATAATAAACATATATCAATTAAAAGTAAAGACAGAAAAATAAATGGGAATTAAACCTTTTGTCGATATCCTTTGAGACGAAGGTTAGCGCTGTGCTACCTTATGAACCGGATACGAAAACACCATACGATCCACCATTCACCATTAACACCATCTTACGAACCACCAAATATCATTCGAACCAAACAGATTTATTTTAAATTTCTTCCAGTGGGAAAAAACTTTAATCCCAATTTTATTTAATTACTTAATTAAAGCTATCATTTAGCTTAATCAAATAATTTCATCAGTTATTATTATTAAAATCAATAAGGATGCAAAGACTGTAAATATAAAAGATTAAAATTAGGAACTCAAAACTTTAAGACTGAACTTTTCATTAATTCAAAATATCATTACATTATCAAAAAGAAAATTACAAGCCTACACTAATTTTAACATAATAACAGTAAAATAAAGAAAGGGATGATGAATACAATGAAAAGAGGGGTATTTATAGCTAAACTAGGGGGTTTGGTTGTTGAGGAAGAACGATCCTGAGCCCTTCGATCTTCTTTATCTTTTTCTCTCTCTTGTTTGTTTTGATCGTAGGGCTGATATTCACACACTAGCACACGGATTGCCAACGTGGCATCCGTTTGTGCTAGTTGTGTTAGTTTGATGCTGATTTGGCTTCCAATGATTGGCTAATTGAGAATAATGTTTTGTCTTGGCCAGTAATGTGATGCCACATACCCTTGCCTCTCCATCTTCTGCCTTCCGAAAACTTGGGGGATTTAATTCCCCCAAGTGTGAATCACTCGTGTGCCAAAAAGGCCCAATTTATTTGATGATTTATTTGCTAGGGTTTTGGATGAACAGTGGTAGTTACGACTGGTTTTGATGAAGGAAAGAGGTGATGAACATAGTTAATATCGAAGGATATTTAAAAAGTGTGTGGTGGAAAAAACGTGTGAGTTGTGACAAATGTGTGAGTGTGAAGTTAATGTATTTGACTGAATAAACTTTACAACTCGTTTGTCAACTAAACCCTAAGGCCCATAACTTTAATTCGTTCCAATTCATTCATTCATTGAATTGGGCTTGCAGCCCAAAAGAAGATACTCCATCCGTTTTTAAATGCACAATGGCCAAAGATGGGCTTTGTTGATATGGGCTTTAACCAAGAGTTAATACTTGTTTCCCAATATTGGGCTTTCAGGCCCAATAAGCATTTGTGGGACCCACTTGGCCCAAAATACTTTCGTAAAGTTAAATCCTCTAAAAACGACTTGATTCTTGGCTTCTTCGATCTTTTCTTCATTCTCGTGTCGATTTTGCCGGTTTTCGTGAACTTGGTACCTACACACATCAAACAACAAAACACGCATATACAAGGCAATAACCATGACATTTATGCATTTATTGATTGTTTAAAGCTACAATTGATATGAGTAAAATCACTCATATCAAACTCCCCCTTGCTAAGCAATTACCGTGTCCTCACGCAATGATAAAATAAAACTATAATCTACACTTTTATTCAACTTTTGACTTTTTATTTTGCAAAGACATAATGTATAACTTTCATTATTTGAAAAATAACTTTTAGGATCATAAAACTCAAATAGATTCATCGTCCCCGACTTTTCACTTTTCCATGCCAAGTGCAAAAACAAGATCATTGTCAATCATAAGCCTCAAAATTAAAACAACTCATACAAGTAATTTGTGTTAAACTCAATCTCCTATTATTCCTAGTTGTATCTCTAGATTTTATTTGTCATTCACCCAAAGGCTCATTTGACTTTATTTTGATATTTATTAGTCCAAAAATGAAGGCAAGAATGGTGTAAACTCAACACTCAAAACCTAACCTCGACTTCAAAAACCGTTGTCACTAAAGAAAGCCCACATCAAGGATAACTTAACACGATTTAGGGATAAATCCCGGACCCGAAATTTGGCTAATATGGCTACTTAAAAGCAAAAATAAAAACCTCCAAAGTCAATTATGACCTTATTAATGGAGTTAGCAACAACTACATCATAACACCTTGTGGCTCTTTAAGATGCAATTGTGCTCCTTATTTAAAATCCACACCCGAAGGCTCATTGGACAAAAATAAGGGAATTGACATCACCATCCCACCTTAAGGCTCATGATGATGAAGCAATTTTTATTCAACACGTCCCCTTGCCATACACCCTAAGGCTCTAATGACAAGGTTAGTGCTACATGACTCCCACCCGAAGGCTCCTAGAGAACATGTTTTTATTTTTTCTTCTTTATTAATATGATATTTATAGTAAGCCAAATTTCCGCAATCCCATGATCAAAAGTCCATGACGTTGACACCCTTAATGTGTTCTCACTTTAATTACAAGGGAATAAAAAGAAGGAGTTACGAGTTAAGATATCAAGCCTAAACCGCTAAAAACTTCATTTATTAAGCAATTATTATTCAAGCATGGAAAGTAAATACGAGGAGATTAAATCAAACACAAAAATACTTACACAAAGAAGAATTAATCTTAGAAACTTATGATTGAACTCTATCATTTCTTGTTCTCCATATTATAAAATTTCAAAAATGTGAAATCAATGGATACTTAGCCTATTAAATCAAAGTTTTGGGTTTTCAAGTCATCTATAGGATCTTGCATCTTCTTATACTTTTTCAAGTTTTAGAATTTGCGTTTTAAAGTTCCCTTGATAGACGAGTTTCTAGGATCAGTTATAGGAGCTTGCGAAAAGTTCTTGTTCTTAACTCGTATGAATTAAGACTTTCGCTTTTTAAAGCTCCCTATATAAAAGCCTAGAAAAACTTAATTCAAATACGTTAAGGAAAAGCTAAGGTAAAAACCGAGTCGAGTCAAAAACTATTTTTATTTTCACCAACGGAAAGCCTACATTTGTGTCAAAAGCACTTATTTTATTTATTAAAACTTAAAAATAACACTAAAAATTTAAATTTTTATTAAAAATGAGAAAAACAACTACATTGGGACACGACAAAAGCAATAGCAAGCGATTATATCGATTGAATCCCCCATGCTAAAACCAAACATTGTCCTCAATGTTTCTTAGCTCAAGAGTAACACCCCCTTGCTAAAACACGAAGAGTCTAATGCAAAATCCTAACATGGAAAGAGCACGCAAATCTATAAGCCGTTTATTAATTATGCCTCAAGATAAAACGTAAGTCGATAAAAATCAAAGGATAGAGAGTGTGCCCCTTTTTGGCATTCAAAGAATGGAAGATCAAGTGGACCGGCAAAAACCCGAACATGAGAGTCTTCAAATATAAGGGTCATACCTAAGATTCACAACACAACAAAACACGAGCACGAGCTTGAAAGATCAAGCCTTATTAGTGTTAGAAAATAGAAAGAAGATAGAATGTATGGGACTCCCCCACAAGGCACCTCGTTTTTGTTAACCGAGTCATGAGCTCGACTCGATCCCCGCATTCATTGGTCCTTAGGGAAAGTGGTAAAAACCGGCATAATGGAATAAAATCCATAATAAAGCACGATGCCGGGGTCAAAGATCTCATCCTCGTTGTCGGATGACAAACGAAGGGATAAAACTCCAACATAAATCTCTAAAAAGAGATGGTAATCACAAATCGCGATATGGATGTAGCATGCTCCCCGAGATAAACTCGCACCAAGATGATAGAAAAGTCTTTCAATTATTACATCGGTGAAAGGCCGAGATTTCCCTAAATCAACGATTCCGGGGTCGAATACCTCGTCCTTGGTAGAGAAAGGAATAAACAACACGGTGTCGTCCCCCCATGCTAATCCAAGATCATATAAAGCACATGGTAATGGTGAGATAAAAATCTCATCCATAGTGGAATCAACATTCTTAGCTTTAACGACCATTTCACCCTTAGAAATGTGATCAATCGGGTCATGGTACTCAATATGAGAAACATGAAAAACCCGCACATTAAGGTCAAAGTGGGTGGGAGGAGGACTTGGGACGAAATCATCATCACGTAAATTCTCTAAAAAGAGAGTGTCCCCCTCCGGGTCGATATCATCAACACCCAGTGGTATCGAATCATTAGATGCAAGAAAAGTGTCAATCTCCTCCATAAGCGGATCACTATCCTCAACGGGAATAGGAGATGGCGAGAAAGACTTGGCATTAGGCTTAGAATTCAAAGCCTCGATCTTAGATATGAGAAGATAGACGTTGGATAATTTCTCACGAAGAATCAAGTCTTCCACATCTAGATGAGTAAGTTCATCGGAGAACTTCTCAAGGATCGGAATAGTCAAATCAACCTCATTTCCCGGTGGAAATGGGTCTAAAGGAGCAAGTTCAAAAGTGAACCTCTCAAAAATCGGATCACTATCATCCTTATTTCCCGGTGGAAATGGGTGAAGAAGAGTAGGTTCATCGGTGAACCCCTCAAAATCCGAGTCGTGAATATCATCTTTATAAGAAAGTTCATCGGAGAACTCCTCAATAGAAAATTCACTAGAAGTAGAATCATTCTCAAAATCTTCATTTCCATCACAATTTTCATTATTAGAATTAGAGAAAATATCAAAGTGAATGGAAGAAGTAGAGTCATCACAATGTGGCAAATCACACGTTTCATTGGAAATACCATCAAATTCTCTTGGGTTTTGGTAAGGATCTCAACACTAGACTTTATTACTTCGTCCGATTCCGTGTCCGGAATAGTGCTAAAAAGCTCGTCCCCCTTGCTTAGAGAATTTTCGGGTTCCACGGGTGAAGATTCAGGAATAGGAGTGGTGATGTCATGAGATGTAGTGAGATCGAAAATATCCTCATCATTGTCATCATCGTCATAATCATAGTTCACCAAAATATCATCTTTGAAATAATCTTTGTAAAAATTCATTTGCTCTAGCATAAGTAATTGTTCGATGGAAAGTTGTGAGGAGTCGTCGTTCGTTTAAAAACAAGGGCACACGCCATCATACAATGGACTCCCACACTTAACGCAAACGATGGATGAAGACAAAATGATGATAAAACAAAAATAAGCATAACCTTCCAAAAATGGAAAGGATCTTCAAATCAACGATCAACAAATCTCCACAAAGACGAATCGTACACAAGATCCCCGGCAGCGGCGCCAAAATTTTTGATGTGATCGTTATAGTATAGTGATAATTAGATACGTTATAGGGTAAATTAGAAAATTACCTTTAGGAAAAAGTAATAGTCTAAAATTACCAAAGACGAATTCAATTAAACACGTGATGAACCAAGTTCGTTGTACACGAAGATCTTATGAATTTGAGACGTTTTTGTTTTGAATTGGACAATCGATTTGAATTGATCTTCGGTTTTTAAACTAGAAATTAAATCTACCAATTTTAAACCTATTTTAATCCTAAAGTGCATGAATCGTAAATCCCCAAATTATTTTAATCTAATTACTTGAAATTTAAAACTAATTTAAAAATCTATAAAAAATAATCTATTTAATTACAATAACTTTTTAAACTATTTTAAAAATCTAATTAAAAGCTACTTTACTTTTTATTAAACAAAATCTATTTTTAAAACCATTTTTATTAAAATCTAAGATAATAAAATCTATTTATTTGAAAACTAATTAAACTTTTAAGATTAATAAAAACATTTTATTTTACTCTTTATTTTGTTTTTATTGTCTATTTAATAAAATTAAAAAAATGTTAAACTAATATAAACTATGTAATTAACGTAATTAATCAAACTGCCAAAAAAAAATGATGCTATATTAATTAAACAGAGAGAAAGTAAAACCAAAAGAGCCGGTTAGCTCAATGGTTAACACGTTGAGCTGTGAACTGTGTGAACTGCGAGGTCGCAGGTTCGAGTCCAACGAGAGCCATATTTTTGTGATTTATTTTTTTGGACAACAAAAGTATAAAGGATCACAGGAATAATCTTTGTAAAGCTTATTTTATGCAAGCTGATAGGAATCAGCCTTTTGGGTTTATCAGATCAATTGGATCATGATAAACTTTACTTGGCAAAATAAGAATAATAGCAAATCGAACAAGTAAAAACCCAAGCATTAGCAGACGAATCAATAAAGCTAAGCCAAAATAAAAATCAAATAACACAGATATATTCCATACAGCAAAACAGAGATAGATTCAATTTTGCTACCTTATCAATCACAAGAATCTTTTATAAACCATAAACAATATCAGTAAAACTTACCCAGATATCAAAATTAAATACACTAAACTTTGAATCAGCAAGTAATCCATAAAATCATTACCAAAATATAGATCAGCAATCATCCATAATATGCATAATATCCTTATCTTCATATATCACTTTGAAATCTTATAATGCTAAGCATCAAACTAGACAACCAGTAAAGCTAAAACAAAACGTTACAACTAAAATTAAGCAATTCCAAACTATCAAACTGATGGCAGCAGATTTAACTATTGGACACAGAAAAACGCATAACAGAAAACCACAAATGTGACACCGAATTCAGTAGCACAACAAACTGTGAACATCATCTATAGCTTGAATTCAATTAGCTCAGAGTCCTAACTGATCTCTCAAATCCGAACCAAAAATAATCAAATCAAGCATTCATCAGTTCTAAAAAACTCCAATCAAAACACACTTATCTAAATTCACTAATCAATATTACACTAGCAGGTAGACTATATAACACTGATAACTAAAAAAACACACAGATATAATGTAATAAATCTAAATCATTCTAAATAATAAACATATATCAATTAAAAGTAAAGACAGAAAAATAAATGGGAATTAAACCTTTTGTCGATATCCTTTGAGACGAAGGTTAGCGTTGTGCTACCTTATGAACAAGAAACAAAAACACCATACGATCCACCATTCACCATTAACACCATCTTACGAACCACCAAATATCATTCGAACCAAACAGATTTATTTTAAATTTCTTCCAGTGGGAAAAAAACTTTAATCCTAATTTTATTTAATTACTTAATTAAAGCTATCATTTAGCTTAATCAAATAATTTCATCAGTTATTATTATTAAAATCAATAAGGATGCAAAGACAATAAATATAAAAGATTAAAATTAGGAACTCAAAACTTTAAAACTGAACTTTTCATTAATTCAAAATATCATTACATTATCAAAAAGAAAATCACAAGCCTACACTAATTTTAACATAATAACAATAAAATAAAGAAAGAGATGATGAATACAATGAAAAGAGGGGTATTTATAGCTAAACCAGGGGGTTTGGTTGTTGAGGAAGAACGATCCTGAGCCCTTCGATCTTCTTTATCTTTTTCTCTCTCTTGTTTGTTTTGATCGTAGGGCTGATATTCACACACTAGCCACGGATTGCCAACGTGACATCCGTTTGTGCTAGTTGTGTTAGTTTGATGCTGATTTGGCTTCCAATGATTGGCTGATTGAGAATAATGTGTTGTCTTGGCCAGTAATGTGATGCCACGTACCCTAGCCTCTCCATCTTCTGCCTTCCGAAAACTTGGGGGATTTAATTCCCCCAAGTGTGAATCACTCGTGTGCCAAAAAGTCCCAATTTATTTGATGATTTGTTTGCTAGGGTTTTGGATGAACAGTGGTAGTTACGACTGGTTTTGATGAAGGAAAAAGGTGATGAACATAGTTAATATCGAAGGATATTTAAAAAGTGTGTGGTGGAAAAAACGTGTGAGTTGTGACAAATGTGTGAGTGTGAAGTTAATATATTTGACTGAATAAACTTTACAACTCGTTTGTCAACTAAACCCTAAGGCCCATAACTTTAATTCGTTCCAATTCATTCATTCATTGAATTGGGCTTGCAACCCAAAAGAAGATACTCTATCCGTTTTTAAATGCACAATGGCCAAAGATGGGCTTTGTTGATATGGGCTTTAACCAAGAGTTAATACTTGTTTCCCAATATTGGGCTTTCAGGCCCAATAAGCATTTGTGGGACCCACTTGGCCCAAAATACTTTCGTAAAGTTAAATCCTCTAAAAACGACTTGATTCTTGGCTTCTTCGATCTTTTCTTCATTCTCGTGTCGATTTCGCCGGTTTTCGTGAACTTGGTACCTACACACATCAAACAACAAAACACGAATATACAAGGCAATAATCATGACATTTATGCATTTATTGATTGTTTAAAGCTACAACTGATATGAGTAAAATCACTCATATCAGCAATCTACGTAAATTATTATTAACATTAATATAAATATCAAAATGAGTGTCAGACCTCAGGCGGTGTGAGATGAAAATAAATAAACGGATATTCTATCTATTACAACAACATATATTTTTTCAAGGTCGTTATGTGATACTAAACACACAATGTCTAGAAAATGATAGCTAACATTTCAGTTAAACAAATTCAAATCCTTTGTGCAACATCAAATTTGTGAAAATAAAAACTAAAAAAAAATAAGAGGGGATTGATAAAATTTTATTGGTTTAATTTTAAATAAATTAAATGGACTTAAACGTAAACTTATAATTTTTTATATTTTTTTAATAACTTTATAAAATAAACAAAATTTCTAATAAAACTTTATACCTTCTCTGCTTTTTATTTTAAAAATACAACATTTATGTTATATTAAAAAATCAACAAATCACATGATTATAAATATTAAAATAAAAACACAAATTATTTTCTATTAATATTTTGACACTTAGCAAGGTCAAGCAATACAATCTACGTAAATTATTATTAACATTAATATAAATATCAAAATGAGTGTTGTAACTCAGAAATCGGTGTGAGATGAAAATAAATAGACGGAGATTCTACATAATACAACAAAGAATAACATAATCAACCATATAAAAATAATCAAACATATAAACATTAGATGTTTTAAAAAATATATATATTATATATAAAATCGAAATAACAAAATTATTAGTTAATTTATTATTTATATTTAAATCTCGTTCGTGCACGGACATTAAAACTAGTACTATGATAAGGATTTGCAATTTTGAGCATCCATTTCATTTTAGGTAACCACATCTTAAAAGTGATATGCATCACTTCTTAATTAAAAACTACATTTTTTAATTGAAATATTTTTTAGGGAAAATCACTTAGAAAAACTTACCACTATTTATGGTTCTGTGTACTAAACTATTTTTTTTCTCATTGTGTGTATTAAATTTTTAAATTCATATCATTGTATGTATTTTATAACTATTTTACCCCTACTTTTTTCAAAATTTGAAGGGTAAATTGGTCAATTTACAAGGCAAAATCGTCTCAAAATACACACAATATTCGAAATTAAAAAGTTTAATACACACAATGAGAAAAAAAATAGTTTATTACATATAACTATAAAAAGTGGTAAGTTTATTATATTTTTAAGTGATTTTCCCTATTTTTTATTATCTAATTTTATTATAAAAAAAATTTAAAAGTTTTCTTTAATTCGACATATATTTTAATATATATTTATAAATTTTTAGTTTTTTCATACTTAATGTCTCTAAAATAATTCTTTTACGCGGATATCATGTTAATAACATGTAATTGGAGGTGGTGTTTTGCCTCTTTGTTTAGTACTCAAATAGTCGGAGATAGGTTGTTTAGTAGTTGTGGGTATAACTTTTTCTTCTAAGCGACGTTATATCCTTCATTCAAATTATGAGTGCAACACATCACATTAACCTAAACATTAGGTGAACCTGTTTAAAAATATGGGTTAGCTACATCAAATATAGTTCTTTCTTTTATGTGACTAAGATTTTATTAAGTTATGATCACTAGCAACATGCTAGCAAATCAAAAATATTAGAGGGGTTACCTCTAGCTTGATCTCTAATTAAGTCGGATTTGATAATTCTAAGATACTACTTTATAATATATAAATGGGTGCATAAATGTATAGTTGTATACTATTATGGGAAAATTTTTGAAATACCCTAAAGTTGTACCCATTTTTTCAAAATACACCAACCAAATGAAAATTTCACAAAATGACCTATATAACTTATACGATTTTTCCAAAAATAGAAAAAAAATTAAAAATTTTTCCAAAATTTTATTATTTTTGAAAAAGTCGTATAATTTGAATAAGACATTTTGGGAAATTCTCATTTGGTTGATGTATTTTGGGAAAGTAGATGCAACCTCGGGTATTTCAAGAATTTTTCCAACTATTATTATATCAGTATATTATAAATTTATAATGCTTCATATACAAGGTTTGGATGTGAAGATATATATAATAAGATAAGTTGGGATGAGAGTTGAAAATTTATAGTAAAAAAGGAAATATTAATGATACATATAGAGAGGTGGATAGAAGTATTTACTCCCCATTAATTCACTCTTCTTTCTTTCATCTTTTCATACTATTTCTTTTTCAATTGGATGCATGGTATTAATTTCATTTTCATTCAAAGAATCATCATGATTACAAATTTACGTCTACAACACATATATACAAACACAAATACAGGTTTCCTTTCTTTGCATTTACACCAAACCAACCCTTCTTTCTTTACATTAAATGTTTGAGGTGTTTGATCATCTCTACACCAAACCAACCTGACCTTTCTTTCTTTCTTAGCATTTACACACACCCCATAGTGTCACTTTCCAAGTTGTTTTCATTCTTCTAATTATTTCTAACCAAAAGGTTCTTGGCCCTGATTTTTTTGTAAGTTTTGTTAGTAAATGTTCTTGTTCTAGAGAGATCGAGAGAGAGGATTAGGTTAAATTTGTTTTCTTTCAAAACATCTTGTTTTCTGGGCATGTATTGAGTTAATGTAATAATGCTTCCAAGGCTCATACTTTTGCATCTCTTGGTGGTTGTTTTCTATTGCATTAGTGGCAAATCTGTTTTTGGTTTGAATTACACAAAATATAGAGAAGTTAGTGACTTGAGACTTGCAAGAATTCAGAAGCATTTGGATACTCTCAACAAGCCTCCAGTTTTTTCTATTGAGGTAATCAAAAGCTCTATATTAACTAGTTTTATATACATGGAAAATCATTCCATATATATTGGCATTTACCTATGGATTGTGGTTTGTTTTTCTTAGAGCCCAGATGGTGATATCATTGATTGTGTTCATAAAAGAAAGCAACCAGCTTTAGATCACCCTCTTCTAAAAGGTCACAAGATCCAGGTAAGTTGATTGGATTATCACATTTGCATAGTCTTGTACAAATTATGTTATAAACTTATTATTTTTATATCATTATACTTTAAAAGAAATTATTTTATGGCATATTTTCATTCATGATTTTCAACTGCCAACAAACATTTACTTCCCACCTATATAAAGTAAATACTTCATTTTCTGTTTTATGAGAGCTAATTCATTTATTATATCGGTTACTTAATTAATGTAGAGAGTACCACCAGAAATGCCAAAAATGAGATCAATGACGACGAAACAAGAACAAGAAGATGCTAATGTCAAATCCGCAAATGCCAGTAAAAGTGAAATGTATATAAGAAGGGGCGCGTGGCAAATGTGGCATCGAAAAGGTCAACGGTGTCCCAAAGGGACAGTTCCGGTGCGACGAAGCACGGTCCACGACGTTTTAAGAGCGAATTCGTTGTATGACTTTGGTAAGAAACAACGTAGTAATGTACGGCTTGCTCGACGTGCAGATGCACCGGATGTGGTTAGTGGCAATGGCCATGAGGTATGATATTTTTAGCTTACATATTATATAAACATGATTTGTGTTTAATTATTTCGAAACTTTTTCACATTGAAATGGCTTAAACTTAAAGAACAAGAAATATATTTTAAATACGTAACTTAGAAAGTTGACCAATATTAAACCTACCTATCAGAAGCTTGCACGTGAAAATGTTTATTCGCACTCAAAAATGACACTTTGTATAAACTAAAAGTAATTGACTTTTTCTGTAGTTGACCTTCTACCATTTTCATATGCAGTTTCCTTTAATATAATGTGTCGCATTTATAACTTTTCAATAAAATGAACACATTGTACGTCATATTTTTTTTACTTTTATAGAGTACTTACTCGATTTAATAATCTTAGTATATCGAAGGATAAGCCAATTTGCCTTAATTATTAAATGGTTAATTTGATAAATATAATGTAATTTTTTTAACCATTTTTTCTTCTATTTTTCTAACGTTGCTTTCTTCTTTTTCATCATTAAGCTGACAAGTTTCAATCGGTTTTTTCTGTGTCTTTTTTTTTATCCATGAATGATTCTTATTCTTTTATCTCCTTTCTTCAAGACCGTAAGCTAAAAGGGTACTACTATATTCCAAAAGTACCAGTTACAGTATAGTAATTTCAGTAAAATTGCATCGACATGGTGATCATTCGATTTTTGTAAGGTTTTATTTATCTAATATAATTGTAGCCGGTCAATGTTTTATACGTAAAAACATTTGTTTAGATGATGAAAAACAAATTCGACAATCCAAAGTTCTGAAAATAAAATTATGGAGAGTAGTTTTTAATTTTATTTTTGGATGTTTCTATATAAATACTTTTGTTTTTGTCTAAATCAATCGAAAAAGAGTTTAGTGAGAGTGCATGATATGTGATTGATTAAAAAATTTGCTTTACTTTTTATAAAATGTTAGTTTTTCTAATGTAATAATGATTTTGGGTAGTAAAGATTATTTAGTGAGTTTAAGTAGTAGGTATATATAATAATCATTTCTTCTCGAGAGTAAGACAAATCTTTACATAAAATTCATATTTTTCAAATCAACTACTTTCAAGTAATTAACCTTAGTTGACACATGTAATTAATGCAAAACGTGAATTACAAGATCATGTCTCAAAAATAATTTTGTTTTTCCTTGTAATTTATAGGCAATGTAATTGTAATAAAATTTCAAAAATGTGTTAAACATTGTAGTAATTTTTGTTTAATTTCTGGTGATGTGTTATACATGTAGCATGCGATAGCCTACACGGGGGCATCGAGTGAGATATACGGGGCAAAGGCGACAATAAACGTGTGGGAGCCAGAAATAGAAGTGATAAATGAGTTTAGTCTTTCCCAGATTTGGGTTCTTTCCGGGTCTTTCGATGGCTCTGATCTCAATAGCATCGAAGCTGGCTGGCAGGTACACACACTCATGCCCTTTTTTATTCAATTATTCAAATGAAAAACATAAACCAATCTTTTATTTATTGGATACTGTGCTTCCTAAGTCATTGTTTCTTAAGATTTAACTAGTTGCATATGACTGAGTTTAATAAACAACATCATAGGTGAAATAGGCAAATTATAATAATTTATTTTTCATCAGAACAAAAATCACAGTCATTTTTAGTGCGTAAAATTGCATAAAAAGATCGGACAAAAAAGTTTGTAAAATATATATAGAGTCCCTATATATTTTTTTAGTAAATCAGAATTTTTAGTAAACCTTTTGAGAAAGCGTGAGTTTAATATTTTGAAATTTACGACAATTATTTTAAACACAATATGTTTTATAGGTAAAAATATATACATTCATAGCAAATTTCTAAAGTATAGGAGAAAGACATAAAAATTGGAGTTATTTTGTGCACATAGGGACATTTTCTTGACTTTTAATGACATTTAGTTAAGTGTGATTATATGATATCTTTTTGGATGACACGTGCAGGATCGTATAAACTAACATGCTATAGAGTATTCTTTAACAAAGTTGAATAACAAAAACTACAAAGTTTATACATAACTATACAATTTAATTTGACTATAAAATACTACTAATTAAGCAATTTTTTTGACGTTTAAGAAATTGAAGTGATGACTTTTTTAACTCGTAGAAGTTTGGGCTTGGTGTCTTTATCGAGTTACTATAATATTTTAATATTCAAAATGTTTGAAATTAATTTCATTAGATCGATTTTAATATAACGTCTTGAATTTATAATCATCCACTTAAACTAATATTTAACACATAAATTTCTGTAGACAAAATACATGTATAATATGTACAAAATGACAATATATTTTCATGGATATGAAATATCTAAAGCTTTGATTCTTATACTAGTCAGGTCAGTCCGGAGCTTTATGGTGACAGTCGACCCCGGTTATTCACTTACTGGACGGTAATATACTTCTCGATCTTTTTTATGAATGTGGCCTATACAGTAATATTCTATAAACATATGTTACTATTTATAAGCTTTTCTTAAGTTTTTGCATAAGCATTTTTAGCTAATCGAGATTACAAGTAGTACATTATGAACTTCTTGGAGCGTGCGTGATCACTTGACTATTTTTTAACATTGTCTCATTATTAAACACTGCCTTCAATTCTTCAAAACCAATGTGCCTGAAAAGTTTTAACATTGTGTAAATAACGCACATTCATCTGATATTCTGATGTAAAGATGGGCCTTATGGTCCTCCATATGGTGTCACAGCACATTTAAGAACATTTACGAGTAGAAAACACTACATGTTCAACTTCAATTCTTCCTTTGATACCCGTTGTGGTCCGGATAGGTATTCATATACAATGTCTGCCGTAATGATAAAAAAAGTAACTACGAAAATGACACTAATACTTAATGTAGGTTGGAGTTACGTACATTAGAGCAGCTATTATTGTTGTTTATTACAAAGTTAATATGTATTGATGATCAGCTAGTTAAATAATCTATATGGTATGTGGTACAGAGTGACGCATATCAGGCAACGGGATGTTACAACTTGTTGTGTTCGGGGTTTGTACAGACCAACAGCCGAATAGCTATTGGAGCTGCCATTTCTCCGTTATCTGGTTTCCAAGGAAGCCAGTTCGACGTCACTATAGTAATTTGGAAGGTACGGTTTTGCAACTTATTTAAAGTACTGTTTTGAAGTTCAAATATACGAAAACTCTAGACATGTTATTTCATGCCTACTTGGCCCATATCACAATCTAATCTTAACCATTGTTGGCTATAATTTTCATGTATCCGCAACTTATATTTATACATGGTACATTTTAAACATATATATACAGGATCCAAAACTTGGAAACTGGTGGATGGGATTCGGAGAAAATACCCTAGTAGGGTACTGGCCAGCGGAGCTATTTACACACTTGGCTGACAAAGCTACGATGGTTGAATGGGGTGGCGAAGTGGTGAATTCACGGGCCAATGGTGCACACACATCAACACAAATGGGGTCGGGCCATTTCG
Source organism: Glebionis coronaria (assembly GCA_025667525.1). NCBI lineage: Eukaryota > Viridiplantae > Streptophyta > Magnoliopsida > Asterales > Asteraceae > Glebionis > Glebionis coronaria. Next base: position 66,905,596 of record CM046882.1, on the reverse strand, counting down.
CAGAAGATGGTTTTGGCAAAGCAAGTTATTTTCGAAATCTTGAGATCGTGGACTCGGATAACAGCTTGATCTCGGCTCATGACATATCAACCCTAGCCGAAAACACAAATTGCTATAACATTAAAAGTTCTAGCAACAACCAATGGGGCACATACTTTTACTATGGTGGGCCAGGAAGAAATCCACAATGCCAGTGACTGTAACAATATGTTTTTTTTCCTTCTTAATTTTATTAATTTTCTTTTCTTAGAAAAAAAAAACAAAAAATGATTAAATTTCATTGTTTCACTAGTTATGTCATATTTTACTACCAATACTCTTAGAAAAACATAATATTCACATATCATATGACATATATCTCAAAAAATTTGAGAATCATATGATTGTGTGAGTTATGTTTTTAGAATATTTTAAGGAGATTTGGGAGAAAAATATAATATAACTCTTGTTTAAAGCTTTGGATGTGAAAATGTATGTGGTAATTTCCATTCTTGTCTAGTTTGGTTCACTAGTTTTGGTTTTCTTTCCTAAAATAGAGGAAGAATTTGTATGTAATGAATAATATTTGATAGCAACAAACAAGTAGGGAAATGGCATCTATTGTTATGTTAATGATCGACTGGGCAGTATATCAGTTTCAGAGACACTTATCAATCAAATTGGTACATGATAGTTAAGCAACATGCAGTGTCGTCTTTGTGCTTCGTCTGTGACTTTCAGTGTGCCCTCTCCCGAACATTAGGTATTATGTGGGCCGAACACAATCTGTCGGGCCGAACCCAATCTATTAAGCTAATCCCAATATGCTGGACCAAAAGAGACAGTTACAAAAGCAGTTACATAACAGTTATATTCACGAAAGGACACAATGGTTCAAAAGCAGTTACTTTAACTTTCTAAGTTAGTAGTTTAAAAAAAATATAGTTGAACATAGATATATGAATAACAAGATGTTTCTTCTCCAACGATTACTTGTATTAGAACAATGGTTACAAGAAATCCTAGGCTTCCTACAAAGGAACATACGTCTAGATGAACACACACTTTTAGGTTTATATTTTGATAATCGGAATAATGAAAACCTACTGTGAATACAAATATCGCGTTAAAAAAATGTTTATATTTTTAATCACTCTTAAGTTTTGTTAACGACAAAACATCGAATATATTTTTAAGCTTGTGTGTTAAAAATAACACTAAAGCTTTGGATCAATGTTTTTATGTTTCTAACTTTCATAAAAACATATATACATTTATAAGACTTTGTATAAACTTTAAATGCACAAAATACATCTTACAAATACTCCATATATCTCATATGAAAGTTAAACAAGTAGTGTAATCATGATTGTGTAAGATTTTGGAGAATGTATTTAAGGCATACAAAAGTCAAATGCTACAGACCCAAACGATAGTAAGACGGACTCAAATGGATTTGGGTATGCGGGGTCCGTGAGTAGCTGGTCATGTTGCCTATAAATTAAATACCAAGCATTCTTCAAGCTTTATTCTCACCCCTCTTCACCATGATCTCTCTAATCTATGATTATTACTAACACTCTAATCTCTACTCTTACTCTCATTTTTGTCTCTTGTGATATAGATCTTACTCTCTTTGAAGATCATACACAAGAACTCTACACCGAAGATTTGATCCTCCAAAGTTTACTTGTCTGACTGTATCAATTGTTACCTATACAATCTCCATTGTTGTATCAATTCATTTACTACTTGTGTAATAGTGTGGTTAGTATTTTAGTCCTCAAAATACGTAGTGTGAAGGAAGTTGTTGTACCTATGTGAAAGAACACGACATCTTAGCTTAGGTGTCGGTAAATATTGTAAGCAACGTGTAAGAGTTTCTCCAACGGTATAAAGGAGGTTGTTCACTAGTGAAGGTTGAACTCTCGAGTGGATACTCGAGGAGTGGAAGTAGGGGCAAGATAAGTGACACCTTGCTAGGCCGAACCACTATAAATCACTTGTGCATCGTGGTTTGATTTTACTCTTTATATATATCTATTACATACTTTACTACAACTAAATCATACTTGATCTATACATCCTCACTGATCACATATAAAATTTCAAATAAGTAAAACTAATCGGTAAAACTATTCAACCCCCCATTCTGATTTTTTAGAATTGGTATCAGAGTTACGTTACTCAAGATTTTTAATGTCTATTGTATTTTAAAATTTGAAACGATCCATGGATTCTGAAAATTACAAAGAAGGACAATCTATGCAAAGACCACCACTAGTCAAAACCGATGGTTTTATCTATTGGAAAAACCGTATTAAAATTTATGTGAAATCTAAAGATATAAATCTTTGGTACATAATCATTGAAGGTTGTTGGAAATACGTTTTTACGTATTTAGGAAGATTCGGTCACTCCGACAATTTACTAAGTAGCTCGTAGTCTAGACATCGTTATTTAACAAACAAGCCCAAGCCTAGCCTACAACATGTGTAGGCCGGCCCAAATGTAAGCCCAAGCCCATGACAAGGGCTTGGGTATATAAACCCTCTCCTTAGATGGAGAGGGTGGTGTGGTTATTCATTTTTTCACATACTTCTCTTTGTTTTCTCTCTCTAGAATTGTGTGTAATCCACCATCTTTCTATCTCTTTCTCTCTCTAAAACATAAGCAAGATTTACATATCCTACAAATGGTATCAAGAGCCAAGGGATGATTGTTTAGTTCTTGTGTTTGTGTTCTTGATTCTCTCGCCATTTTTGATCCATTTTCACACGAACCAATTTTTTTTTTGTGTTTTTATGAGTTAATCTTGATTTACTTCATCTTATTACTTGTTATAGTGATTTGGTATTGTTATTTGGGTTAAAAACACAAAATTTTTGGGTGTTTGATTCATTTTTTGGCTTAGAATCTTGAATTGATTGTGTTATTGTACTGTCCGAGAAAAAAGGTAAGTTGGTATCCATAGTAGATCTGATTGTTGCGATTGCATAAACCTTGGGGGTTCCCACTTGCAATCCAAGGTCACGATCACTAGTTGCGATCACGAGTACGATCACTCACTGCGATAAGGGAGTACGATCACTCGCTGCGATCACCACTGTGATCACTCACTGCGATAAGGGAGTACGATCACTCGCTGCGATCACCACTGCGATCACTTGTTGCGATAAGGGAGTAAGATCACTTGTTGCGATCTGAGTACGATCGCTGAGTACGATCACTCGTTGCGATCTGAGTACGATCGTTGGGTACGATCAAACGAGTGCGATCAGAGTACGATCGTTGGGTACGATCACTAGTACGATCCGAGTTCGATCCGAGTACGATCAAGGAGTGCGATCAGAATTCGATCATAGAGTACGATCCACGAGTGCGATCTGATTACGATCCAACATTTTTTCAAAAACGTGTTTTTGAAGTGTGTAATTTTGACTTGGATTTTTTTGTTTATCGAGGACATAATTTAGGGGATTTCAACATTATTTCTCGGCTTTAACACACAACAACAAATACATTTACTTTCTTTCATTGACCGATCAACTTTGTAAATCTTAACTTATTGAAATAGAGTACACATCTCTTACGGATAAGTCCATTCTCTCGGGTACGGATAATCGTCCACCAATGTTGGTGAAGACTATGTATGAGGAATCGGCTTCCCGAATGGAACTTTATATGTTGAAAAAGGAGAATGGACATCTTATTTGGGCATCAGTGCTCAATGGACCATTGGTATATGGTAATGTGACGGAAGGTGCTGTTACTCGTCCTCGCACAACGGGTGAACTAACTGGAGATGCTAAGATACAAGACAAGTGTGATAAACAAGCTACAAATATCATTCTCCAAGCCCTTCCTCCAGATGTCTACAAACTCGTCAGCAAACATAAAGTTGCCAAAGAGTTATGGGATAGAATTCGTGTTCTCATGCAAGGCACCTCGTTAACTAAACAAGAACGAGAGTGTAAGCTTTATGATACTTTTGATAAGTTTGCCTATGTGCCAGGGGAGACTCTCAATGATTACTATATGAGATTTACTCTATTGTTGAATGAGCTTAATATCTATGGCATGGCAATTCCTACCTTTCAATTGAACACCAAGTATTTGAACACTCTTCCTCCAGAATGGAAAAAATACGTGATGGATGTTAAATTGGCTAAGGACTTGCATAACACCAATGTGGATCAATTTCAAGCCTTTCTTCAACAACACGAATTCCATGTGATCGAGGCTTGGTTGTCTACACCTCAAGTTCATGATCCACTTGCAATGTATGCTTCTCAACAAAACATGGCTTATACTTATCAACAACCATCATACTTGCAGCAGCCACCACCACACACCTATCAGCAACCACATCAACCATTTTATCAACCACCGATGATGCCACAGCAAGCATTTCAACCAAGTGTTCATCAACAATATTTTCTACAGCAACCAACATATCAGACATCACCATCACAAGCCGACACTTATCCAATGGGCTATACTCCTCAGCAAGGATATTTTCCAATAAAAGCACAACCAACACAAGCTTTCTACTCTAATGAACTTCCGCCAATCCAAGCACCGGTCTTTACTCCAAATGATACGCCAGCTGATGTACTAAACCATCTCACTGCCTACTTGTCAAAAATTGTTGCAACTAGAGGATTTCCACCAACAAACAATCAGCTCCGCACCTCTTCAAATCCTCGACAACAAGCCACTGTTCAAGATGGTCAAGTGACGGTGCAACCTATTCAGGGAAGGCAAACTTATGGACCTCCTACAAGGACTGGGAACAATCAAGCTGTGAATTCTCAAGTTAGTGGAAATGGAAGTCCTATTGGTCCTAAAAAGGTTGTGACTTGCTACAATTGCCAAGGACAAGGTCATATGGCTAGGGAATGCACTTAGCCGAAAAGGAGGAGGGATGATGCATGGTTTTGTGAGAAGATGTATTTGGTTGATGCTCAGTCTAAGGGGAAGATTTTGGATTCAGAGGAGTTAGCATTTCTTGCAGACCCAGGGCCAGCAGATACTGAAGGCATTGCAGTCGTTTCTACTTCTAATGCAGCTTATCAAGCAGATGATCTTGACGCATATGATTCGGATTGTGATGACATTCACTCTGCCCAAGCTGCTCTCGTTGCTAATCTCTCTCACTACGGTTCTGATGTCGTCAGTGAGGTACCAACCACATCTAATAATATTGATGATAACCAACATCAAGTTGGGCATGAAAATGACAACCTCGAACAGCATTCGGGAACTAGTAACTCAAATGATGTGGTACCCAATCCTACACATTTGAGTGAAACTCAACCAAATGCTACGACGGGTATGGAATCTTATGCTCAACATGATTTGGTCATGGTGCCTAAACATATTATTGATCAAATGCATATGGCTCTCAGACAATCCGTAGATATGAATACCACCCTAACTGCTGAGCTTGCGTTGCATAAAGAAAAGGTCAAAACTTTTGAAATGGTCTCTCAAGCGGAGAAAATAACATGTTCTGAATTTGACCAATTTCGTTTTGAAAAGATTGAACACTTGAATGAAATAGAATCATTAAAAGCTAATCTTTCCAATGAATTAAAAGCAAAAGAGTCGGTTGTCAATGATTTTCAGAAACTTAAAATAGATTTCGAACCTCTCGAGTCTAAAAAGTTAGAATCGGAAATTAATGCTACCAAACTTCTTAAATTCAAAGAACAACAACTTTTAAAACAATGTGTTTCCACAGAAAAGGTTCATCTTTTAACTAAATCATTTAAAGAACTCGAACTTAAACGTCTTCAAGATTTACCACCTAATCCCGGTTATGCAAAACAAGCTCAGGAATATATTCCGTGTCTTTATGATATGACCCTCATTGGCAAATCGAAACAAGCACCTTTTGTTCGTAGTTCTGAGGAGACACAGTCACTTGCAGATGAAACTCATTCTAAAATTCTTTCAAAATTCCATACAATTGATTATGATCAACATAACAAAGATCAATTTTCGAAAAAGACACGCATTCGCTTACAAAAGGAATTAGCAGAATTGACATTTCTTGTGCCCTAAAGTTTGTCAAATGAAAACCTTCCTAGTACGTCTCCTACACTTGTCAAAACGGATTTAACAAAGTTAATTCCACCGGTAAGCAAGGCGTCCGTTAACTTAAATGCGGTTCACCAACACTTAGCCGATTTTGACAAGGTCATTTTGGAACGTACGACGGCTTCGGCCATAACGGAAGGTGAATGGAATTTTGAGCACACTAGAGCCGCGTTTCGAGACGAAATTGTTCCGTTTGTAAAGAATGTTAAAACTTGTCTTAGTAATCTTGATCAAGATTTGCTTTTGGAAATAGAAGAAGTTAGACGTGTTTTCAATGAAATGGATGATGCTTATGAAAACAGTTTACTTGAAATAGAACGGGTTTCACGCTAAAATGATCAGCTTCTGAAGCAAGTGATGTCTCATGATATAGTTTCTGTCTGTGTGAATAAAAGTGTTGATAAAGATTCTATTGTGCATATTGTTGAATCTGTGGATAATGTGGTAGATAGTACTTGTCACGAATCTGACGCTGAATTTTGAAAGCTTCAAGACTCATATTCTTCGCTTTCAAAACGTTTTGATGAGATTCAAACACATTGTATTTCGCTTGAATGCAAGCAACAATTTATTCAAGAAATCTTTGAAACGTCATTCGAAGGTGTTAATATCGATGATGCAAACTTTGAAAAGAATTTTCGATTGAATTTACAATCCAAACAGCGTCAGCCAAGTGACAAGGTTGCTCAATCTTTGCCTATAGACATAGAGAAATCTAATGAGCTTTATGTGTGAACATACTTGAGGCCGCTGAGAATTTAAAACTTGATCTAGATAATCGAGTTTCCAAGATTTTGTCCAAAGTTGATAACGTAAAACAGAAAAATACACGACTCTTCGATTCAGTAAAGCCCGCGTGTGCTAATACCACTGCACAAAATCAATCTTTGATTGAACAATTGAATCGACAGTCGGTGGAAATATCTGATTTGAGGGAACAAATTTGTGATAAAAATCTGGCCTTGGCTGAGTTAAAGGAAACACTTCGTACCCTAAAAGGTAAGAATGTTGTGGATAACGCAGCCACTGTCTCAGCATCGTCCTCTAGTGCAATCAAAAGGAACCTTATAGCCGTCACACCATTTAATAAGGGCCCTAGGACTAAACCATCTCAAACTTTGGTCACTAAAGATAAGGCGGAATCTAAAAAAGCTTCTAATATTCCCGTGTTGCCTTCTACAGGAGTAAGCACCACTACTAAGGCTCAAAGATCTAAGCTTAAAAGAAACAAGAAGAATGATAGGATCTTGCCCCCATCTAGTAGTCAAGTGAAGAAGAAAGTAGAAGCCCATCCTAGGAATGTTATTTCTGTTTTGAATAAAAAGAATCATGTAGCTAAACCTAAAGGCTCTGCGGTTGTGCAGCGTTCTAAGCCTACTGTGAATTCTAATTTGAAATGTTGGAATTGCAATGAATGTATGTTTTCTAGTCGTCATGATTCTTGCCTTATTGACCATGTGAATGAGATGTATGCCTGGAAAAATGGATTAGAATGGAAACCGACTGGGAAAGTGTTAACCCAAGTTGGCTGGATGTGGCGCCCCACTGGTAGAACTTTCACTATAGTAGGAAATATGTGCCCTTTCGTACCCTTTAACTAGGAGTACCAAGGCTACCAAAACACAAGCGTGTCCTTTAATTAGGAACACCAACACTACTGTAGGAACAAAGTGCCCTTTAAATTGGTCTACTCCCACTGTAGTGCCCGCTAATACTCCAAAACCTAAGAAAGTTGGAACAGTAAAACCTGTTAGTGCTAAAACTCACATTAGAAAACAAAGGAAATCTAAGGGTCACAAACCTGTTAGCAATTCTGATAATATTTTATCTGTATCTGCTAACACTCCAGAACCAATAGTTTCCAATGCATTGTCTACTGTTGTTGTTGAAAACAGGTGGTCCAAATTGTTCTCTGGTATTTGGACTCTGGTTGCTCCAAGCATATGACCGGAGATTGCTCTCAGCTCAAAAATTTCGTCAGCAAGTTTCTTGGTACGGTTCAATTTGGAAATGATCATATTGCAAAGATAATGGGTTATGGTGAATATCATATTGGGAATGTTATTATTTCAAGAGTGTATTATGTGGAAGGTCTCGGTCACAACTTATTTTCCGTGGGACAATTTTGTGATGCAAACCTAGAAGTTGCTTTTCGAGAGCATACCTGCTTCATATGTAATTTGGAAGGGGTTGATTTATTGAAAGGTACTCGAGGGAATAACTTGTACACTTTGTCTCTACAAGATATGATGACCGCTTCTCCTGTATGTCTTCTCTCCAAAGCATCGAAGACTAAGTCATGGTTATGGCATCGACGGTTATCTCATCTTAACTTTGACGCTATTAATCACTTGGCGAAAAACGAACTTATTCGTGGTCTTCCTAAACTTTCATTTCACAAGGATCATTTGTGTTCCGCGTGTACAATGGGGAAAAGCACTAAGAAGTCATACAAACCCAAGACTGAAGACACCAACCAAGAGAAACTTTATCTGTTGCATATGGATCTTTGTGGGCCAATGCGTGTTGAAAGTCTTAGTGGTAAAAAGTACATCCTCGTCATTGTCGATGATTACTCTCGGTTTACATGGGTGAAATTTCTTAAAGCAAAAAATGAGGCACCTAAATTCATCATCGGATTTATCAAGATGATTCAAGTGCGTCTCAACACTATTGTCAGACGCATTCGTACAGATAATGGAACCGAATTTGTGAATCAAATTTTGCGTGATTATTTTGAAGAAGTTGGCATTTCTCATGAAACATCCGTTGCTCGCACTCCACAACAAAACGGTGTCGTTGAAAGGCGAAATCGGACACTTATGGAAGCTGCTCGAACGATGTTAATTTACGCAAAGGCTCCATTGTTTTTATGGGCAGAAGCAGTATCTACAGCAGTGTACACCCAAAACCGGTCACTAATTCGTAAACACCATAGTAAAACACCTTATGAGCTTCTCCATGGAAAAGTACCAGATTTATCATATCTTCATTTATTTGGTTCTCTTTGCTATCCAAATAATGATGGTGACAATTTGGGAAAACTTCAACCTAAGGCTGATATTGGTATTTTCATTGGTTACGCCCCCGCAAAGAAGGCATACCGAATCTACAACCGTAACTCTCGCAAGATCCTCGAAACTATGAATGTTGATTTTGATGAGCTGACAGCAATGGCTTCTCAGCAAAGCAGCTCTGAATCCGCACTTCATGAAATGGGACCCAGTAACATTAGCTCTGGTCTTGTCCCAAATAACCCTACTTCGTCATCATTCACACCACCTACTAGGAATGAATGGGATACGTTGTTTCAACCGTTCTTTGATGAATTCTTTACTCCTCCAAGTATTGTTGCTCCAGAACCTGAGGTAATAACTCCAGTCAGCGAAGTTGTCGCTCCAGCAACCGAAGCACAATCAGACACATCTGCACCTACATTTGGTCAAGATATACCATCAACAAGTAATTCTCAACCAACACCTGTTTCAACTACCCATGTCATGCCTATTGATGATGAAGAGGATGATGATCATCACGATTTGGAATTCGCTCAAATGCGTGAACTTCCATTCTTTGGTGTACCTATTCCCGACCCTAATCAAGCCGGGTTGTCCACCTCAGAGGAAGCTCCTAGTACGGTTTACTCCAATCCACGGATTCGTGAACATGACAGCAAGTGGACAAAGGATCATCCTATAGATTCTATTATTGGTGACCCCAATTGTCCGGTATCCACACGAAGTCAGCTACAAGAAAACGCAATGTTTTGTCATTTTGATGCTATTCTCACTGAAGTTGAACCTAAGACATGGCAACAAGCTTTTACTCAATCCTGTTGGATAGAATCTATGCAAGAAGAACTTAATGAATTCATACGTCTTGAAGTTCGGGAACTTGTCCCATGCCCGGAAGTGCAGTTACTCACTTTGAAATGGGTTTACAAGGTGAAACTCGATGAGTTAGGCGGAATATTGAAGAACAAAGCTCAACTAGTAGCTCGTGGATACAAGCAATTATTGGGCATCGACTTTATGAAATCCTTTGCACCTGTTTCCCGTTTGGAAGCTATTAGACTATTCCTCGCTTATGCAGCCCACATGAATATGATCGTCTATCAGATGGATGTGAAGACGACATTTCTAAATGGTGAAATCAAGGAAGAAGTCTATGTTCAACAGCCGGATGGTTTTGTGAATCCTAAATATCCTAATCATGTGTACAAGCTTAAGAAGGCTCTCTATGGGTTGAAGCAAGCTCCTCGCGCATGGTATGATCTTTTGTCACAATTCCTCATTACGCAAGGCTTCGCTAAAGGCAAGGTGGATCCCACGCTGTTCATTCAGAAACGAGGTAAAGATATGATTATGGTACAAATATATGTTGATGATATTATATTTGCTGCCTCGACCCAAACCTTATCGGATGAGTTTGAGACACTCATGTCTTCCAAGTTTAAGATGTCAATGATGGGAAAGGTATCATTCTTCTTAGGTCTTCAGATATCTCAGAGTCCCAGAGGCATATTTATCAATCAATCCAAGTATGCCCTTGAATCGCTTAAGAAATATAAGATGGAATCTTGTGATCCCGTGGATACTCCAATGGTGGAACGAACTAAGCTTGATGCAGATCCACATGGAGTTACCGTTGATTCGACACTGTATCGTGGAATGATCGGTACTCTTCTGTATATTACAGCTAGTCGACCTGATCTTCAGTTTGCTATATGTATGTGTGCTCGGTATCAAACTAGGCCTACTGAGTTACACTTGGCTACTGTGAAATGGATCTTTTGATATCTTAAAGGAACCATTAATCGGGGACTTTGGTATTCGAATGACTCTTCGATTGCACTTATGGCATATGCAGATGCGGATCATGCGGGTTGTCAAGATACAAGGCGTAGCACGAGTGGAACTTTGCAACTACTAGGAGATCGACTAATCAGTTGGGCATCGAAAGGGCAGAAAAGCGCTGCAATTTCAAGTACGGAAGCAGAATACATAGCTATGTCTGGTTGCTGTGCTCAAATTATTTGGATGAGATCGCAATTAACCGACTATGGTCTAGGTTTCAATAAAATTCCTATGTACTGTGACAACAAGAGTGCAATTGCCTTATGCTGTAACAACGTTCAATTCCCCCGGTCGAAGCACATTGACATTCGCTACCACTTCATCAAGGAGCAAGTGGAAAATGGAGTGATCGAGCTTTACTTTGTCCGATCTGATTATCAATTGGCGGATATTTTCACGAAGTCTTTAGATCACGCTCGAATGGAATTTTTGGCCGACAAGCTAGGAATGAGAACTTTTCGCCTGAGACTCTAAAGGAATTGGCATATGAAGTGAAAGAATAGTGATGGTAAACTATTCTCCGTATCCTTGGTGATCATCTGTATTTATTGTTTATATTTTTATCCACAAAAGCAAAATACAAAAATATAAAACCATAGAAAAACCATAAAATTGAAAAAATCTAGAAAAATCCAAAAATATTTTTACTTTATTTTTTCAAAGGCATGTCTTTTGGTACGATAATATTTACGACCTTAGAAATGTCGATTAATATTGACACGACGCCATAAATAGAGTTCGTACAAAAGTTGTAAATATTTCATAAAACATGCCCTTATGGCTTGTAGTTATTTCAGACTGCAACCCGGTTTTCACATTAAAGTCAAGTATTTCTTATGAAAGCTTTGGCTCACAACGGGAATTAATTTTCTCGGGCAAGGTTTACTTTAAAACCTTGTAAGGGATCAAGTTTACTTTATAACTTGGTCTAACACAAATCTATGTACGTTTCAGTGCATTTATTTGTTAAAACAAGAGAAGTCTTGTTTTTATGAAGCTATCATCTCTACAACCATAGCAATCTACAATTGGTATCTACATACTCGACGATGCGACTACTCAACCGACGAATACATCTCTTTAAATAGAACACGGGTCAACAATTGAGGGGGAGCAATTGTCAAGCATTCAGAATCTTCGATGCCGAACGTGCCTAGTTCACAAGTTGGTGTCAAGACAACCATACCAATCGTACATGTGGTGTCAAAAGATTACCTCAGACGTGACGAGGCGACCAACATATGCTGAGAAGAACCATTTGATCGTATCATATGATGTTCTCATCAATTAGGTCCAACCTTGTTAATTCTTTTCTAATATGGTGAATATGTGATCATGTTACAAATCGGTATCATATCTCATACATTTGATATCATGAAGATAAAACGGACTTGCATTTTTCTTCCCAAAACCTTTGTTAAAACTTAATTAAATCAATTGATATTAAAAACATCGATTGGGTTAATATTTTTAATATGGGGGAGAAAATGTGATTTAATATGGGAAATTATCAAAAATGGTTTGACTTAGCGTGATGGCCCATCCCGACATATGCGAAATGTTTTCGAATATCGTTGCATATGTTAAGGGGGAGCAAAACGGATTTGCATATCAAAATGGATTTTCATGGTGACATATACTTACCCAAAACCCATTTATTTCACGACGATTAAGATTGTGGTGACATAAGGATGGTAGGATAGGTTAAGTCCTATGATTCCTCTAGAACTGGAGGAATCTTTCCAATGACATTCCATAGCTAGAAATAGTAGTCCTTAGGAAAGTTGGAGAAAGATTGTGAACGTAGCTGAATGCCGACCAAGTACTTAAGTTAGCACTGGAACAATCACAACAAGGTGCTAGTTATGACGTATTGGTAAGCATTGAAGGGGTTGAAGAATTAAAAAGAATTGTAAAGATAAAGGGTGTAAAGAAAGAAGCCCTCCTTACAACTTTAGGCAGAAACCGGGTCAACACATATGCTATTGAGATCATTTTAATGATTCTCGATATTGAAGAAAGACATCATGGACCCAGTGATGCAATGCACAACCCATCCCAACTAACTCAGATATCTCTTAAAAGATATTTGTTTTAATCACACGAAGACAACACGTTATCTATCGATTTATTCACTCCGAATAAATTTGTATTGAAAAGGTGGCACTCCTCTCCAGCCTCCGATCACTAAAATCCAAAGTGCACGATCGAGTCTAGAGCCATTTGAGATCATCAAATATCTCATTAGGACACACTTCCATATTTCCTTGCTTCTTCACACACTGTGAAAAGTAAGAAAGATTTTAAGAGTCCTACGCAAAATCTTCATGATCTTGCCTGAACATCCGAGTAATACGAAAGTATTTACAATGAAGATGGAAATCCTTTTTGAGCGAATATCAAAAAGCTCATGGTAGGTGACTTGTGCGATTCGTTATGAATCAAACTTGTGATAACTGGAAAGCAACAGTGGTTTAATTCTTAGCTGAACTTAAACACGTTCCAGGCCTCTACGCAATATCTTAGTGATCTTGCCAGAACACTCAGAGTGATACCTTAGTGTTCACAGTGATGAGTGGAAATCCTTCTAGTGTTAACCTCAAACAGCACTTGGTAGGTAACTTTCAAGATTCTATACGAATCAAGCTCGTGACAACTGGAAAGCAACGATGGTGCGGTTCTTAATTGAATTTCACTTGTTCCAGGAACATGAATTGACGGCTTCAAATCATGCGGATATTTTTATCCAAATGATTCACTCTTTACGTTCGCAGTCAGCTTTGGACGGTCGAGTAAAGAGAACGGGTTTACCCGCGAAATCTTGTCAAGGAGATTGTTAATTAAATCTACCCGCCACAAGTACGATATTTTATATCGTCCAACGGTCTTCACCGACCGGAGGTAAAAAGCTACCGAATTAGAATGAAATGTTCAAAGCCATTTCGTTCGTGTCTACTTATGTTGCGGCATTTGAAGACGGTGGCATTGCGGAATCCAAGAAGAAGTCGTCCCCGCATGCTTATACTTTATGCACTTAATATCTCATCTAATTCAAGAAAGCCTAAAAGTTAAGTCTTCCGCTGTATCGAACTCTGAAGCTTTCAAGAATTACGAAGGTATAAGTATGTGGGACATGGTGTCACGAAGAGGCGAAGATCACAAGTGATGGATGCACGAGATCAAGGCAAGAGATTAATGCTAAAGATGATATCAAAGATCACATCAACATGTTCACCAGAAAAGAAAAAAGAAAAGAAAGACGAAGACTACGAGCTCAAGACAAGCATAGTATGCTAGGTTTATTTTATTATTGTAACTAGGGTAACACCCTTGGTTGGAGTGACCTCCCTTAGGGGGAGATTGTTGGAAATACGTTTTTACGTATTTAGGAAGATTCGGTCACTCCGACAATTTACTAAGTAGTAGCTCGTAGACTAGACATCGTTATTTAACAAACAAGCCCAAGCCTAGCCTAAAACATGTGTAGGCCGGCCTAAATGTAAGCCCAAGCCCATGACAAGGGCTTGGGTATATAAACCCTCTCCTTAGATGGAGAGGGTGGTGTGGTTATTCATTTTTTTTACATACTTCTCTTTGTTTTCTCTCTCTCTAGAATTGTGTGTAATCCACCATCTTTCTATCTCTTTCTCTCTCTAAAACATAAGCAAGATTTACATATCCTACAAAGGTGATTATGCACCAATGATCAAGAATGTCACAACTAATCAATTTGAATCGGTTTCGGGTGATCGGCAAACCGATGATCAAAAGAAAATGTTGGAAAAAAATAATGAATCCAAAATGATGCTTTATAATGCTCTACCAAGAAAGGAATACGAAAGAGTTTTTATGTGTCAAATGACCAAAGAAATTTGTCACTTGTTAATTGTCTCACGTCAAGGAAACTCACGAGTCAAGGATAATAAAATTGATTTTCTTGTTCAACAATATGAATAATTTTCTATCCTTGAAGAAGAGTCAATTGATGTGGGGTTCGCTGAGTTTAAAACCATCATTACTTCACTCAAAGCACTTGACGAAACTTTATCTCCTAATAACTTTGTCAAGAAATTTCTAAGAGAACTTCCTCCAAAATGGAGAGCTAAGGTGACAGCCATCGCAGAATATAAAGATCTCTCGAACTTACCATTAGATGAGCTTATCCGAAATCTCAAGGTTCATAAGATGGTAATGGAAAAATACTCCGAGATCATGACAGGAAAGAAGGAGAAACAAAGTTCAATCGCCGTGAAAGCTAGAATTGAATCTAGTGGGGATGATGATCAAGAATCGGATAGCAATGATGAAGAATACGCCATGGCAGTCCGTGACTTCAAGAAATTCTTCAAAATACGAGGAAGATTAGTTAGGAAACCCGTTAATGAAAAGAAGGCGCCTAAAAAATCTTTTGATATCAAAAAAGTTAAGGAGGAAAGGAAATGTTACCGATGTGGTGATCCAATCACTTCATTGGTGATTGTCTAAAGCACAAGCAAAAGATACAAAGAGCATTCGTAAGCAGAGCTTAGAGTGCAAGTGATGGTGAAAGAAACGACTCCAAAAAGGAAGAACTAGCACTTATGGCATATGAAACTAACGAGGTACATTCTGACTCAGCTGATTATTCCTCTTTATTAGATGGTGATACCTTGCTATTAATGCAATGATTTCTAAAAACGTTACTTGCATTTTTTGGTATCGCTTTGTTTTGATTACGAAAACATATATAAACAAGCATTTATGAAAACAACGAAAATCGAATTCTTGAGTTCAAGTATTTTTTGTTTCGTCGATTATCACTTAATGTATAAACAAACAAGTTTTCAACCTAACTAAGTGATCAAGGATTTAGTTTTTATTAAAACTCACCTTTTATTAAATGTGAAAAAAGTTTTTATTAAACTTTATTTTTAAAAAAATCTCTTACTAAATTAGAAATTTGAAAATTTAAAAATGGCATATTCCATATGGTTTAAGAATATCCTTTGAGGATAAATATTTCACCAGATGTGACTGCACCACTAAAAGACAAAATAGAGCAGGGTCTACTCTGGCAGTTCCATAAATAGGTGTGCGGTTCTTTATTGATAAAGAACCACGGGCACCTTTAAGGAACCGCGCCTAGAAAGAGCCGTTGGGCACTTGTCATATAAATAGTGGACCATTCTCATATTTTCTCTTAACCTCTTTTGCACACAAATTTCCAGATTTAATCTACCTTCTTAAATCATTCAAATCCTTGGTTATTTGGTTGATTACTACTTGTTTAGAAGTGAATCTTTCTCCTTCCATCTCTTCCTCTCAAGTGCAAAGAGAAGAACAGTTTCATCCTTAAAGTGTTGTGTCTACATCAAAGATCTACTGAAGATCAAACATTTATTTTCATTCTTGTTGTTATGAAAATCCAAATAGTTGTATTTAGAAGTTGTATATGTATATTGGTTAATACTTAGGCCATAAAGTATCTTGGTGTATATTGGTCCTAGCTAAGATTAGGGCTCGACTTTTAGCTTAGATTCGGAAATTGGTTAAGCGACGTGTACGGTTTCTACACCTTAAGGAGCTTGTTGATTAGTGAACTCTCAAATAAGGAGTACTCGGGGATTGGAGTAGGAACGAGGAGTGAGTTTCGTTGCCGAACCACTATAAATCCTTGGTGTTTGGTTTGATCTTTCTTTTCCTTATCTCTTTACATTCTTTATTTATTACTTGCACATACTTGTGATTATTAGTTTATTTTCACTATCCTTTATCCATGTTGTGCAGTGTCGCAAAAATCGGCCTTGGCGGCCGATTAATCGGGGATAAATCGCTTGGAGGGGATTAACCGCCATGATTTTCATTAGTCAGCCTTATTAATCGGTTTGGTCAAAATCGATCAAAAATCGGATAAATTGGGGATATATTGGGGATAAATCAGTCAAATAGGATGAATTGGCCAACTCGGTTTCGAATATAAATCGGACAAATTGGAAAAAATCGGATAAATCGGATAAAAGTCGGACAAATCCGCCTAATCTTGCATATACTTTCAAAAAATATTAATTCTATACATAAAAAATCTAATCCGATTAATCCTTGATTAATCTCCGCCAAACCGATTAATCGCTTGGCGCTATCCAACCGCCTAACTAGCGCCGAACGATTTTTGCAACCTTGATATTGTTGTGTATAAGAAGATTTCACATATTTTCTTAAGTCTAAGTTTTTGAAAAGGATTTTTAAAAACCCATATTTAACAAGTAAAATTAAAAAACTATTCAACCCCCTCCGATTGAAGCTGATCTATATATCATTTGGCAAAACATTGGGAGTCGCTAATTAATGAGATTCAAAGTGTCTATTATGTGTTAATAGAAAATGTAATAAGAGAATAATAGCGATCACTATAACTAATCCTCCATTTCTTACATGAAAATAACACATATTGTAATCTTTTCTCTTTAAATCAACAATGAATATTGGGACGAACCCAATCTGTTAGGCTGAACCCAATCTATTGGGCTAATCCCAATATGATGGACCAAAAGAAACAGTTACATAGCAGTTATATTCACGAAAGGACACAATGGTTCAAAACGAATCATCACAACGATTCATCACATCCTTTCGTTAAGTATATATAGAACATACAATTGTATTCAAACACAGATGACAAGTTAATTAATAAAAGTTTAGTTTGGTATATTGATGATTTGGTTAAAGCGGCCACCTCTAATCGACAGACAAACCACAAGACAAGAAAGGAAAAAGAAGATCTAAGTCTTAGAAAGAGACTCGTTTTCTCCGTGAGGAAAAGAGAGAAAGACATTTTATTTCTTTCAAAAGAAAGAGTCGAGTTATTTAATAACTTTGTTTTTTGGTGGAATCTAAGGGCTCAATCTATATCATTCATTGAGAGGGACCAGATCACATGATTAAAAACACGAAGGGACTAGAGTTGTCAAACTTTGAAACTTGTGTTAAGACTGAAACTAAAAACATTAATAAAATATAACATCCCAATCATTTTTAGTTTCAGATCAAAAGTTCTCTCTCTAAACAATCAGAAGCTCTCATTTCTCTTTTTATAACAAATCAAATAGTAAAAAATCCGTAAAATCAACAAAACAACCCAATCAAAACCTCCAAAAACACATAACAAAACAGAGAAATGCAACAATCCAAGAACGACCGTGCTCATACCGCAAAAAAGATGGTGAAAATCAAACATACAAAAACTATGGAAGATGATGAAAATCGAACATACAAAAATTATGGAAGATGGTGAAAATCGAACATACAAAAACTATGGAAGATGATGAAAATCGAACATACAAAAATTATGGAAGATGGTGAAAATCGAACATACAAAAACTATGGAAGATGGTGAAAATCAAACATACAAAAACTATGGAAGATGGTACAATTGTTATAATCCTTTATTTAGATGTTATATAAGTATATCTTGTGATTTTGTGCTTAGAAACGGATCATTTTGTGTTTCTGATGATGTTAAGAACCTTATTTTGTTTTTCATTGATTGAATATGCTTTTATTGATTTATATGATATTTATATGATTAGATGCTTATTTCGAAGTTTGATTTGTGTATTTGATGATTTTTTTAAGAATAGTGCTTAATTGTTTATCTTAGTTTCTAATGATTGCTTATTTTCCTATTATTCTAATTTCTGGTTTTTTTAAACTTATTTGTTATTTAGAAGCTATTTAGGAAGATTTTTGTGAATTTTTTTAATGTTAGTTGTTTATGATTCCGGTGATAATGTGTGGCTTATCACCAGTAATAATAGTGATAACTTGCTTATCACCAGTTTACTACCAGTGATAAATGGCTTATCACCGGTGATAAATGGCTTATCGCCGGTGAGAAATGGCTTATCACCGGTGATAAAGTATATATTGAGCATATTCAATAAATGTCTCAAGAACGGTGTTAGATATATTAAGATTCTACTTTTAGGAAAAACAAAATGAATGGTAGGCATAAATAAACTATTAGAGAATGTAAAATACACCAAGAAAAAGTATATGTTGTCTCATTTTTTTGCGTTTTTGACGATTAGATAGCTATCCATTTTGCTGTTTTTACCGTTATAAACTGACAACGATGGATTATGATTCTCTTGTTAAAGACCACACCTTTCATTATGATTATGACTATCGTATACCAAACGTACCTTTGAAATGTGATATAGTCTTCATTCATTCAATTTCATAGGGTTTTTGCCTTTTTTTAATATTCATGTATGAGTTCCTTTAGAATCTCGGTGTAAGTTTGTCTAAGCTGCTGTCGATACATTGAGGAAACTTCTGTAATGATTTTTAGAAGTTATGGTATTTGATAATGTGGTTGTCTTTTATACTTGTTGTAGTTGCTTAAAAAATAAACAAACTTCTGTAATGTTTTTTTATGAGCGTGTTTAGTGGTTTATTTAATGATTTTTGTTAGTTTAATTTACTCAAGTAATATAAACTTTTTAGGATTCTAACTGTTTATTTTTAATTTCATAGGTGGTGTAACAGTTTAAGGTAGATTAGTTTTTTTCCTTATGACTAGGTTTTTATCAGAAATGCGTTGATCGTTTTCATCATATTATATTTGACATTAGCATTTTTTCTTTTTTGGATTGGTTCTCCTTGAAGTACTCATAAATAGCTTGTATTTCACATAACTTTGGAGCTTCGATAAAATTAGGCCAGCTGCCCGTAGCGAGTCAGAAGCAGTTTCCAAATAAATTTTCTTAGCTCTTCTTTTTGCAGACCAAGAACTTCAGATCATCAAAATATTGTGGTTCCAAGAATTTGGACTGTGTTCACAACCATTTTCAACAGTGTTTCTTCAGATAATGGCATTTCGGGTGAGAAACAAACTCATAGTTAGCGGCAGTATGTCTTCAATTTTGTTAAATGCTTATATATTGGAAACTAGTTGTAAGTTAGATCGTAACAATAACAAAACCGGGGCTCCTTTTTGATATAAAGTTGGTCTCTTATGATTAACAGTGTATTCTGATTTGTTTTTTGTTATTGGTATGTTAGAAGATAAAGTATCTGTACTGGTCATTGGTGGTGGAGGAAGAGAACATTCAATTTGTTACACATTGAAGAGGTCTCAATCATGTGATGCCGTCTTTGATGCCCAAGAAATGATGGCATTTCCAACTCAGGGGATGCTACATGTATTGAAGATCTTAATATATTTGATAGCTTAGCTGTTATAGCTTTTTGCCGTAAATTGGAAATTGGACTTGTTGTGGTAGGTCCGGAAGCTCCTTTAGTTTCAGGGCTTACAAATGATCTTCTAAAAGCTGGCATACATGCCTTTGGTCCTTCATCTGAAGCGGCTGCTTTGGAAGGCTTGAAGAACTTTATGAAGAGCTTATGTGATAAGTATGGAATTCCAACTGCTATCGATACATTGAGGAAACTTCTGTAATGATTTTTGATGAGCGTGTTTAGTGTTTTATTTAATTACTTTGAGTTGCAATTTTGTTCTTAAACAAACATAAAGTCTAGATTGTCACCGGTAAATATAACATTTATCACCGTTGATTAATGTAACATTTATCAGCGGTGCCTCGAGTCTTGAAGTTGAAAACTTGAGCGGATATTGCCCAGTAAAATGAGAAGAAAGCAGGAATCCCGCCTGAAAATTATCATTTGAGAGGGCAAGTTAAACCCAGCTGTAGTCTAGAATTTTGAAGACGGCATTTTAGGGTTGAGAGGGGCACGTTCCAGCCTTTTACCCTCGTTAACCGCAAGTGAAACCGATATTGTGACTTTGACAATGTGTTATATAATTTGGCCATTGTCATAGTCAATCTCAGAGATTCCTGATCTTGAGAGAAGGCATTCTCCCCAGTGGTGCAATAGAGCTTTCATCATGATGTCGTTCATATTCCTATATTGAAAAAGAAAGAGTGAAATGCAGACAAATATCTTAATTTGGTGATTATCATAGAAGTAGCTTTTGTATAATTTGACAAATGAGAGAAATGGTAAGGCAAAAAGAACAAATTAATTATGCCGTTTCAGTGTACAAAGTCTAATTCTGCAAAGCAACCATATCCGTAAGCCAAACTTATGGAAGCCGATCTTGAAAGTATAATAGTAGTTGATATAGTTGAGTGATTGATGTGCTTCTTCTGTAGGGTACATGAGAAATCAGGCTATGGTCATTTGTGCTTTTTGAAACCTTGAACCATACACCTGGGACTTACATGATACATCTAGAATATGCAAAACACCAGCCATGCCATTGATCTATGAAAGTTATAGCCAAACACTCTTTACTATTCCCACCTTGTAATTAAATACTAGCTTATAATGATATGGTGTTCTCCTGACCAATGATGTATTTTGGTTGCCTTATAACTTGATGATGCTGTGGGAGAAATGATGCTAGACTATGTTTGTCTAAGAGGATGTGAAAGCTGTATCATATCTCTTAGGATAAGAGTTGTTAGTCATTTAGCGTACACACTTTCGATTTTCGTCTTATAAGGATAATTAGAGCTATAAATATGTGGTTGTTTCTCGGATATTCTTGGCTTTTGAACTGCATCCCAACTCTTGTCGTCACTAAAAAAAATTTAGACTGACTTTGGAGTTAGAATTTTAATTATCTTCAGGAATTAGATAAGTTACTACAGTACTTTTTAACAAGTAACATCAGTGTGCAATAAACCTTGCACTGCTGCTATTTGTTTGCACACTGCTTTGTTGGCCCATGTAACTAGATGTAATTACGGATATCTGACCCATTTGAGGAAATCATGAGACATAAAAATGTATTACAATATTAGTGCATATCACATTAGCATATTATCTGCACTTCTGCAATATAAATCAGTAGCATATTTGGTAGAGTAGAGCCGTCCTTGGCACATGTGTACGCATATTTTTCTAGGAAGAAAAAAGCAATTAGGTGAGAACATATGTTAAATTGTCCGCATTTTGAACGCTTAAATTATTAGTTTGAATCATATCTTATAAAACAATAACACTTTCGATATAACATTAGTTTGGTGATAAATGTAAAACCGGTGATAAATGTAATGTTTATCACCGGTGATAAATGTAACGTTCATCACCGGTGATAAATGTAACGTTCATCACCGGTGATAAACTTATAAATGAATCGTGTACCACCGGTGATAAATGTAACGTTTATCACCGCTGATAAATGTAACGTTTATCACCACTGATAAATGTAAAACGTTTATCACCGGTGATAAATGTAACGTTTATCACCGGTGATAAAGATGACTTTTATCAACTAGTATTATCTTGTGGTTAAACACATATCACCCTGATTGTAATATCACAAGTGATAAATATAACATTATCGATGATAAAAGATGTTAAATCACGGATGACTCTTAAACATATCACACTATTGATACAACTTTATTATAAAACAATCACATCAACAAAACGCATCAATCCAATTGAAGTTCAAGTAAAATTAAGGCTAAAATTGTAACTAATAAGTAACATTGATTACATATTAAAAATTCCAAAAAGAACCAAAAAAAATTTGGGCAAAGTTTTTTTAAGCAATCCTGAACCGATGCTCAAAATTTTATGAGTTTGTCTATTGTGATGAAAGGCACAAAAACCATCTTGTAACTTCGGATCTCCATCATCGAAGGAACCAAACTTCAGATCAAATTCCTCAAGCAACTCATCAAACCGACTAGATAGCTGAGACAGTAAAGATACAAACATATGTGATATAGATAAGATTAGGGTTTATTTATAAATGATGTACTCTTTATATAAATGCCAAACGGGGTTGAAATGTAAGCATCGGAACATTTTACTAGACATGTAGTTAGGGACAGCGTGTTGACACACTGAACTACGTAATGAAAACATATCTTACCGGTGAGGTTGGACGTCCGTCCTGCCAGATTTTGCGCTCTTGATTTCGTCTTTATCTCATTTCTCGTTCATGTTTTAACTCCTACATGAAATAGTCAATATTCCTTGCCTTCCCTTTGGCTTTCTCCTTGGCCTCTCTTTCTCCTTCTATCAATAGTATAAATCCGTTACAATCCGCGATAAAAATGTTAAATGCACAATACAACTATACAAAAAGTCAACTAGGTAGTAGCACAGAAATGTTTTAGCAGTTCACTAAGCTGTTTTTCATTTTCTTTACCCTTGGTTGTCATATGAGGGGGTATGAAAGAAGGAACATACATGCAGGGAAAATTATAACAATACCTAATTTTTGACAATTAATTTTGAGCATTAAGCTCTTGTACATATGCTTGTTAATTAATGCTTCATACATGATATCCCCTAATTGTAGCAAGTTTTCACTTTATTATATTTAATCTGTAGCATCAAGGAGGATCTGTGTATCCAGATACACTAGCATCCTGCAAACTGCAATAGGCCCACCTAAATTGTATTCATGTGTTCACATTACTTCAAAATGTAAAGCAAAATCAGTAACTTCGTTTGGTGAACTATAACACTAAAAAAATTCCTCATCAAACAATTAAGGGCTATGTTTTCTTAAGATGATAATATCCACGTACGAGTTAAAAAACATGGGGCGACAAGCTTATATGGTCAACTAAATAGGCTAAACCTGAGAAACGTTGGGCAAGGTTGAAATACCTTCTGTACCATGTCTATACAAGGACATACAAACTACCTAGTATAAGTTATATGTTTGAGTGGTTAATAATTTTTCTGACTAGTAAAAGTTTGCCTATAATTTCAAATAACACCCACCGTGATCAAGCCCACCAACCTCAAGAACACCCACTGACACACATAACTATTTGTACTATAAGAGCATGGTTCTAGCATTTGCTTCATCCTCCACATCTGGAACGACATGACATGCCTCAGTCATCTGATGCACCTACAAAATGTCAAATTAGTAACCAAAACTCGATTTATTAACCAAATTTTACCTAACCTTATCACATGTTTCTCCTCAAACTTCTTCAAAGACGAGCTTTTAAACTACTTACACAAATCCCCATCAATAACAACCATCTTCTCCAACAACTCAGAAGCACCTTTTTTACAAGCCAATCCTCACTCTTCACCACAAAAGTCAATCATCGATTCACCAAAATTCTAACAATCATAAGAAAATCCAACATCAATCATACACGCTATAACCGTCATCAACACCGCTTTCACGTTAAATGGCTCACTCTTCAAAAGCCTCTCAATCCTAACCACTAAACTTTGCAAGTAAGGTTCATCTTTCACTGGCGCATGACGCATAATAGGATATTAAATTGGGATAGTAATTGACGAAAAATTTAAAAAAATCAGTGATAACATACCCGATCATAAAGATCTATGGTGGTGATGACGTGGATGGCGGAGATAGATTGATCTACTGGAGTCATACCATTTTACTTCTATTTGGATCTAGAGATGAAGATGAAGAAGAATGTTATGACTGATTGATTTTTGGGGAAAAAGAAACACCAAAACAAGATGAAAAAAAGACAAGAAAATAGATTTGATCAGATTTAAATCTTAGAATAATCTGCATCGTTAGATTAAAAGTAAATAGAGGGTAGGGATTTGTCCCCCAGGATGCAAGACAAAACAGAGATGCAAAATAACTTTTCTCCAAAAAAAACATGTTTAATAAGCATCAAGGGCACCGGGTTTTGCATTAAAGCCCACAAGTTATAAGGATTAAAGGACATCGGGCCTAATAGCCCAACAAGTTTCAAAAATAAACCATTTAACCCCTTCACTTTTATTTTTTATACAATATATATTAGTTTGGTTATGAAACATTTAAATTTTGTTTTTTTAAATCTTACTTACTTTAACTTTCTAAGTTAGTAGTTTAAAAAAAACATAGTTACATAGATATATGAACAACAAGATGTTTCTTCTCCAACGATTACTTGTATTAGAACAATGGTTACAAGCAATCCTAGGCGTCCTACAAGGAACAGACGCCTAGATGAACACACACTTTTAGGTTGATATTTTGATAACTGAAAAATGAAAACCTACCGTGAATACAAATATCGCGTTAAAACGATTTTATATTTTTAAACCCTCTTATGTTTTGTTAATGAAAAAACATCTAATATATTTTTAAGCTTGGGTTAAAAATAACACTAAAACATTAGATAAATGTTTTTATGTTTCTAACTTTCATAAAAACATATATACATTTATAAGACTTTGTATAAACTTTAAATGTACAAAATATATCTTATAAATACTCCATATATCCGATATGAAAGTCAAACAAGTAGTGTAATCATGATTGTGTAAGATATTGGAGAAAGTATTTAAGGCATACAAAAGTCAAATGCCACGGACCCAAACAATAGTAAGACGGACTCATATGGATTTGGTTCCGCGGGGCAATGAGCAGCTGGTCATGTTGCCTATAAATACCAAGCATTCTTCAAGATTTATTCTCACCCCTCTACCCAATAATCTCTCGAATATTTGATTACTTCTAACACTCTAATCTCTACTCTTACTCTTATTCTTATCTCTTGTGATATAAATCTTACTCTCTTTGAAGATCATATACAAGAACTTCACACTGAAACTTTGATCCTTCAAAGTTTATTTGTGTGATTGTATCAAGTGTTACATATGCAATCACCATTGTTGTACCCATGTATCTACTACTTGTGTAATAGTGTAATTAGTATTTTAGTCCTCAAAATACGTAGTGTGAAGAAACTTGTTGTACTCGTGTGAAAGAACCCAACATCTTAGCTTAGGTGTCGGTAAATATAGTAAGCAACGTGTAAGGGTTTCTCCACCGATATAAAGGAGGTTGTTGACTAGTGAAGGTTGAACTATCGAGTGGATACTCGAGAAGTAGAAGTAGGGGAAAGATAAGTGAGATCTTGCTAGGCCAAACCATTATAAATCACTTGTGCATTGTGGTTTGATTTACTCTTTCTCTATCTTTATTACTTACTTTACTACAACTCAATCATACTCGATCTATACATCCTCACTAATCACATATAAAGTTTCAAATAAGTAAATCTAATCGGTAAAACTATTTAACCCCCTTCTAGTTTTCCATAATTGGTATGAGAGCTACGTTACTCAAGATTTTTAAAGTATATTGTATTCTAAAACTTGAAACGATCCGTGGATTCTAAAAATTACGAAGAAGGGCAATCTATACAAAGACCAACACTAGTTGAAACTGATGGTTTTATCTATTGTAAAAATTGTTTTGAAACTTATGTGAAATGTAAGGATATAGATCTTTGGTACATAATCATTGAAGGTGATTATGCACCAACGGTCAAGAATGTCACAACTAATCAATTTGACTCGGTTACTCACCAAGTTCGACCCAAAGTCGTATGAAGGAGTTTTCCTTGGATATTCTCAAAATAGAAAAGCATACATAGTCTTAAATAAACAAACATTGTGTGTCGAGGAATCGTTGAACATAACCTTCAATGAAAGTCCACCTCCCTCTAGAACATCACCTTTGGTAGATGATGATCTAGTTCAAAAGTCAAGCACATAACCAAAAAGTTAATCTTATAGAAAACAAGGGAAGTGAACCATTAAACCTTGACCCGTAAACATCAAAGAACCAAAGGTCATCCTTTAAACAACATCATTGGTAAACTAAATGAAAGTACCTTAAGGGCACAAGTTCAGAATGAAAGTAACTTATTTTGCTTTGTAACTCAAGTTGAACCTAAAAATGTTGATGAAGCTATCATAGACAAAAGTTGGACATTAGCTATGCAAGAGGATCATAATCAATTTGTAATCAATAATGTTTGGTGCTAGGTACCAATGCCTAAAAATCAAACCGTAATTGGAACCAAATGGGTCGTTCGAAATAAACTACATGAAAATAGTGTTGTATCTAGAAACAAAGCTAGGCTTGTTGCCCAAGGGTATAAACAACAAGAAGGTATAAACTATGACGAAACCTCTGACCCAGTTGCTCGGCTTGAGTCCATAAGAATTTTACTTGCTTATGCATGTGCACATGATTCTAAACTTTTCCAAATGGATATCAAAAGTTCATTTCTAAATGGTTTCATAAATGAGGAAATGTATGTTGCACAACCTCCCGATTTTGAAAACTTTGAAAAACCAAATCATGTTTATAAACTCAAAAGGCTCTCTATGGTCTCAAGCAAGCACCCATGGCATGGTATGACGGACTTAAGTCATTTTTAATTGAACATGAATACTCTATGGGTCAAGTAGATAATACATTGTTCACTAACAAAAAGGGGGAACATATAATAATTTTCCAAATTTATGTTGACAATATTATCTTCGGGTCTGCATGTCAAGAACTTTGTGATGATTTTTGTAAAATTATGCATGATGAATTAGAAATGAGCATGATGGGTAAATTAAGCTTTTTCTTGGGTTTTCAAATTAATCAAATGGAAGATGACATATTTTTTAATCAATCTAAATACATCAAACAAATTCTTAAGAAATTTGGCTTAGAAGATTATAAAGCAATGCAGACACGAATGTCTTCAGAAACTAAGTTAACCAAATATGAAATTAACGAATATGTTGATACCACTAAACATAGAGGTATGATTGGTAGCTTACATTATCTTTTGGCAAGTAGGCCGGATATGACATTTAGTGTTTACTTATGTGCTCGATTTCAAGATAATCCAAATGTATCACATTTTGAAGTCGTTAAAAGAATCTTTAAATATATAAAGGGTACCCCTCATATTGGGCTTTGGTATCCCAAGGGCACGGGAATGAAATCAAGTGTCTATGTGGACTCGGACCATGCCGTTTACTATGTCGATAGAAAAAGTACATGTGGTATATGTACATTTGTCATATGTTGTCTAGCCTCATGGTTCTCGAAAAAGAAAACGACACTTGCAATTTCCACAACCGAAGCCGAGTAAGTGTCGACGGGAAAAACTTCTCAACAAGCGTTGTGGATGAAGCAAGCGCATATTGATTATGATATCAAACTAAATGATGTAACCATCCTTTGTGGTAATAAAGGGGCCATCGATCTTAGTAAGAATCTCGTTCAACATGCACGAACCAAACATATAGAAATTCGCCATCACTTTCTAAGAGATAATGTTCAAAAGGGGAACATCTTAATTGAGAAGGTAACCTCGGAAGATTACATAGCCGATATCCTAACCAAACCACTTAAGTGCGAACCTTTCAAATTATTTCGACTAGGACTAGGATTAATGGAGATTTCGTCTTAAACTCACTGTTTTGACAGTTAGACACATGGACCCAAGTGAGTATAAGACGGACCCAAGTTAACTTGGGTCCGCCGGGTCCGTGCTTTACTGAAACAGTATTATCAAATTTAAACACCCCCGATTTACATTACGCGCAGAAATACAAAATTGGGTGCTAAACACAAGTATCATCACACAAGGTATATTGAACGACTCAAAATGAGACGTTTATACATAAAAGATAAATAAGATCTTACAACATTGTATAAAGCATACTTTTCATCCCATAATATAGTAAAACAACATCATAGTAAAGCGTTTAGTCCCCCAAGGATCTTGACCATCAATACACAAAGTTTTAGCATAGTACACATGACATTAACCAAATTGTTCATAAGTAAAAGGGAAAGAAAAGGTTTTAGACCACAACACTTCAAAAGCAAACCCACAACATTCCACAGCAATTCTACGCCATCGTTCACCTTCGATTACCTGAAACACATGATTAAACGAGTCAACAATAATGTTGAGCGAGTTCATCGGTTTAACAAATCACATTTGAACACAAGAGGAAAATCATTCAAAATCATTTAATAGAACTATCGTGCGCACAATCTATATCAAGGCAAGTCATCTTATAGCCGAAGTTATACAATTGTATTTAAGCTCATGACACCGACCCCTTAACCAATTAGTTACCCACGCTAAATGCCAGCATGACTAGATAAAACCATTGCCCCTCTAGGGTATTAGTTGCTAGATATATACCCACATCTCATTCATCATAATTACCCCTCCAAGAGATTACTCAACGTATAACTCTTGACTGAGATAACTCTTGACCGAGATAGGGTGGTTAACCCCGTAGTACTACCATTTGAATAAGCGAATATTCCCAACTCACAACATCAAGTCAGAACACATTTAACGGTTCATGAAATTAGGGTCTTTAGCAACAAGGTACTCTATACAATTCAAGACAACATTCGGGTCCAAACAATCAATCATGCTTTATGTTCATTTTATTTCAAATAACATGTATCCCCCTCGCGGGTATTAAAACATTTAGTAGCTAGCATGAAAGAGAGGCTAGAAACTCACCTTAGTATAAGAGACCTAGCAAGATGATCGTTGATGATAAGTGATGCCCGTCAAACACGAGAACCACAACCTATCATATAAGGCGCGTTCATTAATAATAGACTCGAGTATAAACCATACATAATAACATCAACTCAAAATAATAAAATCACGACAAACCCGAAAGAAAACAATACAAGTGATACTATTATACTATTCTATATATTTACTTTATTAATCTTTATTCTCGATAAAAATCTACCGGCACATAGCAAATGTACAAGCTCATTTACCTCACTTAGACACGTCAAAAGTTTATGAAACGACTCGAGGAACTCACTTAATATCTATAGAAAGTCCTCCAAAAAGTTCGTTAAAAGGTTTTACTTCCAAGATTCCCTGCCCGACACATCTTTGAATCAAAAAAACCGGACAGTTTTACGTCATCGACTTATACAACCATTTTGACTTCTCTAATCAACTTCATTTACAAAACCGACACTTAGGTTTGAAAATAGACTCAAAACCCTAGGTTTACTTACTTAGAACAGCCCTTGACTCAATTTAAAACGCATTTTATAGTCCCCGAGATACGATCCAAATATCGACCACAACTTCAAATTGTGCCGATGCTCGTCTCCCGGTACACGAATAATCAAACTATCATAACTTCCTCCTCGTTTTGAGTTAGAAGCTCTAATTTATATCAAAACGGAGATAATCAAAATATCTATAAAACTATCTCATTAGCTTAACAATAATCAAAACATAAGACATCCAAAAACAACCTCAAACTCACTGCCCTAATTACCCTTCTAAATCTCACTTAAAATCTCACTTTTAATCAATTCTAACCATTTTTCTACACATCTTAATCCCCTAATATCAATCTCTTTCAACCCTAACACTTGTATAATTCATAAAAATAAAAACCAAGATCAAAAATCAAACTTTCAACACTAAAACAATATGATCATAACTAGATCATTACATGCATGATCATCTATCATTCTCACAAACCCTAGCTCATAACAAAAAATAAAAACCTCATGCATGTTGTAAAATTTAGTATCATTAGAACCAAATTTTGATTTTAGGATGTCGTCTTGTCTTAGTTTTGTAAGAATCAATATCATACTCAAAAAAAATTAGGGTTTATGTGGTTTGTAGCTCACGGTGAAGAAAAAAGAGAAGGGTCGAGGGTTTTGATTTTGATAACAACTTTTCTATGTGTTTTAGAGTTAGGTGAAATGTTTATATATGGTTGGTGGAAGGGCTAGTTTTATAAAACTTGAATTTCTTTGGACTAAAATGTAAATAGTTAGTTAAAAAGCGGGAAATGACTATTAGTCAATTTTGAAAATTTTCACGAGGCTCGAGTTTCATAAAAATACTTCTCAAAAGTTAAAACGTATCATAAATATAATAATGTCGTCTCCCGACTCGACTTAACACGTCATTAAAAAGAAAACATCAAAACGTCAAACATCGAACAATCGATAATAAAACGTAAAATATTGGGCATCCGTCGACATCACGCTTACTAATAATCCTATACTAGTTAAAAAGCAAAAATAAGTCTCCTAACATTGGTTTCAACTTAAACCATCAAAAACAAAAATCATTCAAGCTCATCAAAAGTATTAAAAATATTCGTAAAATAAGATTAAGCAATGACCTCGGTTTCAGGTTATCACATCCCCTCCTTCTTAAAGAGAGCGACGTCCTGACGCTTAACCCCTCTCAAAACAAACGAGGATACTTATCCTTAAAGAAGTCATCACATTCCTACGTAAACTCAGGTCCATGTCTAGAATTCCATCTCACTTTCACAATCGGAATCTTACTATGCTTCAATCTTTTAACTTCCCTAGCCATAATTTCTATAGGTTCCTCTATAAAATGAAACTTGTCATCAAGTTGGATTTCCTCCAATGGAATCACCAAATCCCTTTCTTCTAAATACTTCTTCACATTAGACACGTGAAAAGTATTATGAATAGCCCTAAGTTCATCCGACAATTCTAACTTATAAGCAACCAATCCAATCCTTTGAATAATCTTAAAAGGTCCAATATATCTCGAGCTCAACTTTCCTCTCTTTCCAAAGCCTATCACACCCTTGCATGGCGATACCTTCAGCATAACCATGTCTCCTACTTCAAATTCTAACGGTTTCCTCCAATTGTCAGCATAACTCTTTTGTCTACTTCTGGCAGATAACAAACGCATCTTAATTTGCACAATCTTCTTGGTTGTCTCAAAAATAATTTCAGGTCCAGTCAATTGACTCTTTCTCCTACATCACTCCAACACACTGGAGATCTACACTTATGTCCATACAAAGCTTCAAATGGTGCGGCTTTAATACTAGCGTGATAACTTTTGTTATATGAAAATTCCACCAATGGAAAATATCTATCCCAACTATTTACAAAGTCAATCACACATGGTCGAAGGATATCCTCTAATGTTTGAATCATCCTTTCACTTTGTCCATCAGTTTCTGGATGATATGTTTTACTCAAACTTAACTCAGTTCCCATTGCTTAGAGATTTCCAAAACTCTGAGGTAAACATACTATCACGATCTGAAATTATCGACAAAGGCACACCATGTCGACAAACAATCTCCTTCACATACATTGTTGTCAATCTTTCCATACTATCCGTCTTCTTCATTAGTAAAAAATGAACAGACTTAGTCAATCTATCTACAATCACCCATATCATATCATAACCACTAGAAATCCTTGGCAAACCTGTCACAAAATCCATACTAATTTTCACCCATTTCCATTCAGGAATTTCAGGTTGCACCAATAATCTAGACGGTTTCTTATGTTCAGACTTTACCTTCGCACAAGTTAAACACATATTAACATACTGAGATATATCTGCTTTCATATTTGGCCACCAATACACTTTATTAAGGTCTTGATACATCTTGTCCGCCCCAGGATGTATTGAATACTTGGACTTATGAGATTCATTCATCACTAAATCTCGCACTCCTAAGGCACCTTCCTCAGACGGACACAATGGTAACCAAATCCTATTCTCAAAATATCTCATTCCATTCGGCCTTACTACAAACAACGGTTTCCACATTCTACCCAGATTCTCTGCCTCAACATTCTCTTCCTTCAAACATTAGCTTGGGCTTTCAATATCATTTTTGTCAAATCAACACTTTCTATCATTACCAAAGCTCTGACTCTTAGACTTCTCTCTTTCCTTTCTACTAAGTGCATCAGCTACCACATTCGCTTTACCAGGGTGGTAACGAATCTCGCAGTCATAATCACTCAGCAATTCTACCCATCACCTTTGTCTCATATTCAATTCCTTTTGATCCAAAATATGTTGCAGACTCTTATGGTTAGTGAACACCACACACTTGGTTCCATACAAGTAGTATCTCTACAGCTTCAAAGCAAAAATCACTGCTCTAAGTTCTAAATCCTGAGTAGTATAGTTCTCTTCATGCTTCCTCAGTTGCCTTGACGCATAAGCTATCACTTTCTCCCTTTGCATCAACACAACTTTAAATCCCTTATGAGACGCGTCACAATACACAACAAAATCTTCAGTCCTTCTGGCAAAGACAAAATCGTCACATAAAACAATTTATCCTTCAGTGTATTAAAAGAAACTTCCTCTTCTGAACCCCATTCAAATACTCGATTCTTTCAGTAATCTTGGTCAATGGTTTAGCAATTAGTGAAAACTTCTCGATAAACCTTCTATAATACCCAACTAGACCAAGAAATTGGCGAACTTCAGTCGGCGTTGTTAGTACCGACCAATCCTTGATAGCCTCAATCGTAGCAGGATATACACGAACACCTTCATTGTCAATCACGTGCCCAAGAAATTGCACTGATTTTAACCAAAACTCACATTTAGAGAACTTCGCATACAACTTCTCTTTCTTTAGCAATTCCAAAATTATTCTCAAATGCTTCTCATGTTCTTCTTCACTCTTGGAATAAATGAGAATATCATCAATGAATACGATAACGAACTTATCCAAATACGGCTTGCACACACGATTCATCAAATTCATAAATACGGAAAGCGTATTCGTTAATCCAAAAGGCATCACTTGAAATTAAAAATGTCCATATCGAGTACAGAAAGCTGTTATAGGAATATCCTCTTCCCTAACTCTCAGTTGATGATATCGAGATCTCAAATCGATCTTCGAGTATACACTTGACCCTTGCAACTGCTCAAACAAATCATCAATCCTCGACAATGGATACTGATTCTTGACCATCAATTTGTTAAGCTCTCGATAATCAATACACATTCAAAACGATCCATCTTTCCTATTAACAAACAACACAGGAGCACCCCACAACGACGAACTCGGTCTAATAAATTCCTTATCCATCAATTCCTTCAATTAATCAGATAATTCCTTCATTTCTGACAGCGCTAAACGATACGGTGCACGAGCAACAGGTGCAGCTCCCGGCACTAAGTCAATACGGAATTTAACTTCAAGAAACGGCGTTAATCCCTACAAATCTTCAGGAAAACTTCCAGATACTCTCTAATCACATGCACATCCTCTTATCTGAGCAAGAAACACTTCACAACCCTCTTCCATATACCTCATCATCTTCAAACAAGAAACAACTCTCAAACGAGAAGTACATTCATCACCCTTCACAGTCAATACCCTATTCCTTAGCGGTATCTGAACTAATTTCTCCCCACAAATAATTATTGCACAATTCGCAACTAACCAATCCATACCAATAATCACGTCAAAATATCCTAATTCTATAGGCATCAGATCAATACTAAACACATAATTCCCTAACTTCAAGGAACACCCTTTCAGTATAGAACTAGTGCTAACAATCTTACCATCATCTAACTCCACATTATAACTAGTTGTCAATCTGACTGGTTCTCTATCCAATAGCTGACTGAATCTAACATCTAGGAAACTTCTATCGGATCTAGAATCAAATAACACACTAGCATAACAAGCATTGAGTAAGAACATACCAGTCACCACATTAGGCCCTTGAGGTTTGTCAGCATCTCCCACGACATAGGATGGAGTAGCAGCAACAACAACAACGTTGCCTCCTTGTCAAGCGCCAACCCTCGGAAAGTTCCCTTTCTTATGTCCACGTCCTCCACATTACCCAAAACAAGTAATCACATTGGCAGCATTGGCTCCAGTGGTCACTCCCTTGTTCCTATAGTCTGCTACCTTATGTCCGGCCTTCCCATACTTGTTGCAAGCAAATGAACAATTTCCAATATGATACAGACTGCATCAACCACACTTTGGGTTTACTTTGTTACCTTGAGGCGTAGTAGCAGCACGAACACCATCATTCCTTCTCAAGTTGTACAGCTGATTTCTATTCGGTCCTTGGTTATTGTTGTTCTGATAACCACCTCTATTCTGTCCTTGATTTGACTGTACAGCTTCCCAATTTCTTTTGTTCCCCTCAGCAATACTATCCTTCTTGTCTTGTACCTTTATGTCCATCAAAGCATGAGCCATTTGAACAACTTCATCAAAAGTCTTTTGTTTCGACGAAGTAGTCTCTCCTTTGATATTGCTGGATAAACCTCTGATATACTGCTTCATCTTCTTATGATCATCAGCAAAAGCATAAGGACACAACAAACACAAATCAGAAAACTTCTTTGTATAACCAACAATGTCATTATTCCTCAACACCAGATGTCTCAAATCATCCTCCAACTGATCTAACTCTTCCTCAGGACAAAACATAGCAGTTAACAGTCCTTTGGTCACAGTCCATGTTCTTCCATTCACTTCAACCAAACCCCACAGTAGCCACCTGACTATTCCACTAGCTCAAAGCATCATCCTAAAATATAGCTGCAACAAATTTTACCTTACTCACTTCTGAACATCCACTGATTTCAAAAGTACTGTCTATCTTTTCAATCCACCTTCGCAATTCAAAAGCACCACCAGTACCACGAAATTGGGTAGGTCCACACTTCATGAAACTAGCATATGAATACTCTTTCAGAACTTGTGGAACAACAACATTACCTCGAACTTGACCATCAGTATTTCCTCCAACTGGATCATCAGCATTACCTCCAACTGGATCAGCAACATTCCTATCCTCAGTACCTTGATTCCTCCTAGCACGTTCAACTTCAAGTGCTCTAGCGATAGCTTGCTCAATCATATTGCTCACAATAGCAGTTGTTAACTTTGGTGGCATGTTCCTAGCATTACAAATGATAGAAAACAAGTAAGTATTCATATCAAGATAAGAAGAAGGATTTATCTGTTGGGAATAAATTAAGGCCAGATCACTTGAACGCTGACAAGAACAACTCAAGCGTTGACAAGAGTAAAGTGAGCGCTGATAGCATAAGCGTTGACAAGTTAAAGTCAAGCGTTGACAGATTGAAGACAAGCACTGATGGAAGATGTGAGCTACACGTTTATTATATTCTAGAATACTTCTAGTAAGGATAGAGACGACAATGTATTTTCTATGTTTATCTTTACCTAGAATAGTTGATTCGTAGCTTATTGTACAAGACTTCTTGTTCTATAAAAGAAGATCTTTTAGGTTAAAGTCATATATTAGTTTTCATAAGTATTCGCAAGTTAAACCTCTTTCATTGTAATCAAGTTCGTTTATTCTAATACAAGTGAAAGTTTGTTTAACATCTTTGTGTTTTAGATCAAGTGTTAATTCCGCATAACACTTTGTTACTTTATTCATAAGCAAAGGTTTCTCTACGTGTAGTACTTGATCTAATCTCGTATACACAAAGCTTAATCGATCTAAGTTTGGGATCAACAAGTGGTATCAGAGCTTGTTGAGAAACTTTTGATCTTTAAGTAACGCAAGAACCCTAAAACACCAAAAACCCTAAAAACCCTAAAATTCTCAAAACCCTAAAAACATCATGTCCGGCACAGATCAACCTGCGGCTTTGCTACAAAACAACTCCTCAAATCCTAGTATCAAAATTCCCATGTTCGATGCCAGGAACTTTGAGCTTTGGAAGTCAAATTTTGGGCAATATATAGCTATTCATGACTACACTCTTTGGGAGATTGTCGAATATGGGAACACATTCGACAAAGCACAAAAGATTGCTGCTGCTATTGCCACAAGGACAGCTGTTCCTTATTGTCCTGAAGCTGATAAGAAGGAAAAGCCTGGAGATGGGAGAGCTGTAGCTGTTGAAGATATAGCCAAGAAGAGGGTGGACATGAAAATCTTGAACATCATGAAACACGCCCTAGGTCATGAGAATCAACACAAGTACAAACGCTTTGAGTCTACAAAAGAGCTTTGGGAAGCTCTTGAAGTAGCACATGGTGGCAATGCTGACACAAAAGAAGAAAAGAAGAAGCAACTCTTGCATGAGTATGCTGTCTTTAAAGCTCAACCCAATGAGAATCTCAGCAGTGTGAGAAGTAGACTTCTTGACATCACAAGTCAACTTTCCTTCATGGGAACTCAGATTGATGATCCTGAGTTGAATGCTACTTTTCTCAAAAGCCTTGGTGATGTATGGAAGATTGAGACAAGATCCATTCTTGTCAATAACACCCACAAGACCTCCAGGTTTGATGACATCTTCAACACACTAAGACTGTTGGAGAATGAATGGCTCTTGGATAGTGATAATAAATCTTCCAGTAGCAACATGGCCTTCTTCTCACAAAGTGAAGGCCAATTTGATTCCATGAACTTCTATGGACATCCAGCCAATGGATCTCAATGTGTCAACGCTGGATCTCAGTCTGTCAGCTCTGGATCATATCCTGTCAACGCTTTATACTCAAGCGCTGACACACACAACTTTGGCGCTGATAGAATTAAGCCTGCTGGTTTAGATCTAGATACTGTGTGTGCATTCATTGCTTCTTTGCCCAGTGATTCAAGGATTACATATGAAGAT
This sequence comes from Glebionis coronaria, assembly GCA_025667525.1. Taxonomy (NCBI): domain Eukaryota; kingdom Viridiplantae; phylum Streptophyta; class Magnoliopsida; order Asterales; family Asteraceae; genus Glebionis; species Glebionis coronaria. The sequence goes on along the minus strand of CM046882.1, from coordinate 66,868,431 downwards.
CTTGAGCAGATAAGTGATGAACAATTGGAAGAGATGGACATCAAGTGGACTATGGCTCTTGTAAGTTTAAGAGCAAACAGGTTTAATAAAAGGTTCAAGAAGAAGATGACCTTTAATGCTAAGGATGTTGCTGGATTTGACAAGTCCAAGGTTGAGTGCTACAACTGTCATAGGATGGGGCACTTTATGAGGGAATGTAGATCTCCAAGAAGATCTGATGCTGGTAAGCCTTCAAGCCAAATGGTTAAGAGCCAAGATCCCAAGGCCATGGTTGCTGTTCAACAAATTGATGATGTTGGAGGATGGGACTGGAGCTGGAACTTTATGGCTAAGGATGAGGAAGAGGACAGAGCTTTGGTTGCTGAAGTTAAAAAAGAGCATGTTGAATATGCTCTCATGGCACACTCCTCCTCTTCATCAGATAATGAGGTATATGATGATGCTTTCTGTTCTAAGGGTTGTCGTTTAAATACTGAAAAATTAAATCAAGAGATAGTAAAATTATTAGATGAGGCAAGTACTGAAAGATGCAAAGTATCTAATTATCAACTTGCTCTTACCCAAACAGAAAAGACAGTAGCTGAGTATAAGAAAATGGAGTTTGATTTAAAGGATCAAATAAATATCTTAAAACATGAGTTACATCAAAGTAAAGATGTTCAAGATATAGTAAACAGGGTTAATCTTGATTTGATAGCTCATTTAGAGGAGGCTAACAAAAATAAAGATAATGTGAGTCTTAAAATCCAGAGATTTGATAAGGCCACACAATCCCTAGGAGAGTGTGTTAGTAAACAAAGAGACTCTAAGGACATGAGTGGGATTGGCATGAATAATTATACTGGTGTTCCACCACCAGCTGGGGATTTCTATGGTGTCCAATCAAAGGACTTATCTTGGACTGGCTTGCCAGAACTTCAAGAGAAGGAATTCATTCCTCCACCTAGAGTGACTTCCCCAGTTGAGGAATACAAGCAAAAACTGACTGACCTAGATGAGTGGAAGAAAGCTAACCACACCTTGTTTGTTAAGGGAGGGTTGTTGTGTGAAAGTCCAAATGAGCCCACACCAAACATGATACCAATTGTGGAGTCCAATGATCCTACCCCTATTAAAATCACACACCCTACTACTGGCAAAGCTGTTGACATTGGCCCACAAACTGTTAGAAAACCTAGTGTTAAGTATGCAGAGATGTATAGGAATACTAGGTCACCAAAAAGCCAAGTTAGTAATCATGGAACAGGCTTCTTTGCTTCTAGACATAAGACTATGTCTAGAAAAGCTTGTTACACATGTGGTAGCTTCTCACATTTGGCATACAAATGTGTCAACGCTTCCAATGTCAACGCTGATAGGAACCATTTCAGCACTGACAAAAGTCAACATAGGTCAAACTCTGTCAGACCCAATACCTTTGTGAACAAAAGTTCACAAGTTGTTAGACCAGCCCCATTCTTTTCTAGAGGGTCTAACACACAAGGCCTAAGACCTTTTCAAAAGTCAAACACTTGGTCCAATAGGCAATGGGTTCCTGTAGCAAACCCTAGGTTCAACGCTGATAAAGGCAATCGGGGCGCTGACAAGATCAATTTCAGCGCTGACAGACACACTGCCAAACCTAGGTATTTGCAACCACAGGGAAATAGGTCTAAAGCTTCTACTAGCTTAACATGGAGACCAAAACAAGACCAAAACTCTAATTCTACTGGTGTTTCTATGACATGCAACAAGTTTCATTATATTTCAAAAGCAATGTCAACACCAATTGGGGTTAACTGGGAATTTCATTCAAAAAGGGATGAAAATGGGGTTGTTATGAGAATCAAGTCTGTTCTTGTTGAACAACCAAATGAATCCAAGTCTTCCAAGGCTTGGGTTCCCAAAGAAAACTAATGTGTTTTCTTTATGTGCAGGGCATTCAAAAGAAGATCAATGATTATGGATATTGGGATAGTGGATGCTCAAGGCACATGACAGGGAAGGAAGACTATCTGACTAATTTCTCTCCTATTCAAGATGGTGATAAGGTATACTTTGGAGGGGGCTATGGCACCATCACAGGAAAGGGAACCCTTGTCACCAACAATCTACGATTTGAGAATGTCTTCCTGGTAAAAGAACTGGATTATAATTTGTTTAGTGTATCACAAGTGTGTGATAACAAAAATAAGGTTCTTTTCACAGATACTGAGTGCTTGGTGTTAAGCAAAGATTATAAGCTCCCCGAGGAAAAATACATAGATTTTAGAACACCAAGGCATAAAGACATATATAATGTGAATCTTAATGGAATTAAGATAAATAATAAAATGTCATGTCTGTATGCTAAAGCCTCAGTAGATGAAAGTAATCTTTGGCACAGGAGATTAGGGCACATAAACTTTAAGAATATCAATAGACTTGTGAGGCTTGGTTTAGTTGATGGTTTGCCTGAAAAGGCTTTCCACAATGACCACTCTTGTGTTGCATGTCTTAAAGGCAAGCAGCACAAGGTCTCATTCAGGTCTAAACAGGTGCACTCTAGTTCTAAACCACTTCACTTATTGCATATGGACCTCTTTGGTCCAACTAATATAGAAAGTTTGAAGGGTAAATCATATTGTTTTGTTATCACTGATGACTATTCCAGGTTTACATGGACTTTCTTTTTAGCCAAGAAAAGTGAAACTGCCCAAAGTCTGATTAATTTCATTACCCAGATTGAAAAGAAGAATGGTAATGAGGTCAAAATTATTAGAAGTGACAATGGGGGTGAGTTTAGAAATCAGTTGTTAGATGATTTTTGTGCCAAGAAAGGGATTACTAGGCAGTTTAGCATAGCTAGAACCCCACAGCAAAATGGGGTTGCTGAAAGGAAGAATAGAACCCTTATTGAAGCAGCCAGAACCATGTTGGCTGATGCCCACTTTCCTATAGCCTTTTGGGCTGAAGCTGTTAACACAGCTTGTTATGTTCAAAATAGGGCATTGGTCAACAAAATACATAATAAGACACCTTATGAATTACTTTGGGGAAGGAAGCCAAATATTGGCTTTCTCAAGCCTTTTGGTTGTCATGTAGTTGTTTTAGAAACTAGTGAAGCCCTAGGTAAATTTGATTCAAAAGGTGATGAAGGCTACTTCATGGGTTATTCTGTGCAGAGCAAAGGATATAGGGTTTACATTAAAAAGGAAAAACGTATACTTGAAAAAGTACATGTTAGGTTTTTAGAGAGTAAACCTAGTGATCCTGAAAGTGGTCCAAATTGGTTGTTTGACTTAGAACCTTTATCTAGAGCTTTAAATTATATGCCTGTTACTGATCCAGACATTGTGAAGGTAACTTCAAGTGTTTTGGAAAAGAGAATTGGTAATGTTTCAGGTATACAGGTTGCTAAGGAGGATGGACCACCAGCAGTTAAATCATCTCCCACACAAGAATATGTTACACTTCCTATATGGACAGATGAGTATTATGCTGCTGCTGCTGCTGCTAGAAAAGATAATGGTGGTTTTCAAATACCACCAAATACAAACATGCATACTTCTTCAGGCACTGACAAAGGGAAATCAAGCGCTGACAAGAGCAATTCAGACGCTGATGGATCAGACGCTGACACCAACAGTTCAAGCGTTGTTAGCCCAAGCGCTGACAAACAAGGTTCAGACTTTGACAACACCTTTGCACATCTTTTCTCTTCACATTTTGAACAAGGTGGACCTTCCAATGTCCATGAAGAGATTCATGTTGATCAAAGAGAGTCTGATGAAGAAGATATTGGCAACATGGAGCGTGAAGTTGAGGACACCAGACTTTTTGAAAGAGGAGTTCTCACTTCCACAGCAAAGGATCACCCCACATCTCAGATCATTGGTGATGTTATGGCTCCAGTTCAGACAAGAAGATCCCATCAAAGTCTTGGTGGATTTATTGCAAATATACACAAGAAGGTTGATGCCCCTCTTGTACAAGCATGTTTGTTTGCATGTTTTCTGTCACAAGAAGAACCCAAGAAGATTTTTGATGCTCTCAGAGAACCTAGTTGGGTGGAAGCAATGCAGGATGAGCTTCACCAATTTGCTATACAAGATGTTTGGGAGCTGGTTGATTGTCCTAGATATGTGAGACCAATTGGGACAAGATGGGTTCTAAGAAACAAGAAAGATGAAAGAGGCATTGTGGTCAGAAACAAGGCACGTTTGGTAGCTCAGGGATATACACAAGAGGAAGGTATAGATTATGAAGAAGTTTTTGCTCCAGTAGCAAGAATTGAAGCTATAAGAATTTTTCTAGCTTATGCCTCTTGCATGAACTTCACTGTTTATCAAATGGATGTGAAGAGTGCTTTCCTCTATGGGACAATTGTTGAGGAAGTATATGTCATGCAACCTCCTGGTTTTGAAGATCCTGAGAATCCAGACAAGGTTTATAGAGTAAAGAAAGCTATGTATGGACTTCATCAAGCCCCTAGAGCATGGTATGGTACCTTGTCTAAATATTTGGTGGACAATGGATTCAAGAGGGGCACCATAGATCAGACACTATTTACAAAGAAGAAAGGAAAACATGTGTTGCTTGTGCAGGTCTATGTTGATGACATCATTTTTGGGTCTACTGATCCAAAAATGAGTGAGGACTTTTCCAAGCTCATGACAGATAAATTCAAGATGAGTGCCATGGGTGAGATGAACTTCTTTCTAGGTTTACAAGTTCAGCAGAAAGAAGATGGTATCTTCATCTCCCAAGACAAGTATGTAGCTGAAATCTTGAAGAAATATGGTTTTTCTCCACATGAAAAGGATGCTTCTACTCCTATGGATAGGGAACACCCTTGGGGAAAAATTGGAGCTGGAAAGGATGTGGATGTTAGGCACTATAGATCAATGATTGGATCATTGATGTATCTTACAGCCTCAAGACCTGACATCATGTTTGCTGTGTGTGCTTGTGCACGCCATCAAGTGACTCCCAAAGAATGTCACCTTTTTGCTGTGAAGAGAATTTTTAGGTACCTAAGATGTTATCCAGATCTTGGCTTGTGGTACCCAAAAGATTCTCCATTGGATCTTATTGCATATTCAGACAGTGACTATGGTGGTGACAAGTTTGATAGAAAATCCACAACTGGTGGATGCCAATTTCTTGGGAGCAGATTAATATCTTGGCAATGCAAGAAACAAACAGTGGTGGCAAACTCTACAACTGAAGCAGAATATGTGGCTGCAGCTGCTTGTTGTGGACAAGTCTTATGGATTCAGAACCAGCTGTTGGATTATGGGTATAATTTTATGCATACCAAGATTTTTGTAGACAATAACAGTACTTTATGCATTATTAAAAATCCTGTACATCATTCTAAAACCAAACACATAGAAATTAGACATCATTTTATAAGAGATTGCTTTGAGAAAGGTTTAATACAACCAGATAGGGTAGCCACAGAAGATAATGTGGCTGATTTATTAACTAAACCTTTTGATGCTGGAAGATTTCAATATTTGGTAACAAATATTGGAATGGTTAATCTCACTTAATATGTGTTTTGGAACCTTTTTGTAAAAGTATGTACAGGATAATGCATTGTTATTGGTCTTTATGATGATTTAGATTTTTCCACTTTATTTTGCTAACAATGACAAAGGTAAATGTAACGCTGTCAAGTGTTATTTTGCCGTTGTTAGAGATATTATTGTCTAACGCTGACAAGAGTTCCTTCAACGCTGATAAGTGTTGTCGGGACGCTGTCAGCAACAAATGTTAGTTTTGTGGTTTTCATCTAAATGTGTAGGTGGTGGTAGCTTTATGCCATTGGATACAGAGTTGCTTATGGATCTTTGAAGAGCTATTTGGACATATTTTTGTTTATGGATGATGGTTGGAATATTTATATTCCTATCTTGACATAAATGTTTAATGTTCATATATATATTTTGAGAACTCATGTATCATAGTTTGAGGGGAGGTTTAAGGAACCTTTAGGACTCTTGGGTATTCTTATAATACTCTCATCACAATTCTAGATTGTGTCCACAGGTGAGTATGGGTTAGTTTTACTAAACCATGAGGCACTGTAGCATGCATAGTATATCAACTTTGCATGCTGCCAAGACATTTTTGGCCTAGAATTGGGTGTGGTCTGTTGGGAGACTTGGGAATCATTTTGATATGGGTTTTACCTGGGAGTAACAAGGATTTTATAAGGTAACTTGGTTGTTAAGAATTTTGGTTAGCAAGGGACACTAGAGGACTGTTATGTCTATCTTGCTTATGCAAGTGTGCATAACTGGACAGTGCTTGCCGCCCTATGATAATTATCAGCTTTTGGTTATCTTCTCTAGGATAAATTACTTGTTAAGGTCATTTTTCACTTTTTAAAAACAATTTTATTTTTGGACGCTGACAAGATTTTTCCAAGCGTTGTTGTGACCAAAATGGACGCTGACATGGCTTTAGGCGAACGTTGACAAGATTATAGCCGTTGGGCGTTGATGGGTTATATTTGACCGTTGACAATCAATGGGACCTACCCAGTTGTTACTTTTTGACATATTTTCAAGCCGTAATTTTAGGAGTTGTTACTTTCATTAAATGCATGAGATAACTTATAACTTTTTCAATATTTTCATGATTAGTTTTTGAAAATCTTTGCCTATTTTTGGGCCAATCACATGCATTCATCCACTCCTATAAATTTGGCTCCTATTTTTAAACAGGGTATCTATAATTCTTGTCTAACAACTTTTCTCTTATCAACCTTCATCTTTTATACTTCAAAATGGCTCCAAGATTTAACTCAGCAGAATTGGATTTGGGGTTCAAGTCTCAACACAACATGATTGCTTATCTTGTTGCTGATAATACTTTGTTTCCTCAATACACACAGATGGTGGAGTATTTGAACGCATCCCCATTAAGGTATGCTCTTTCTCATGCGCCACTCATTCCAGTCACACACATTAAACAGTTTTGGAACACTGTTAGTTCCTCAACAGTTAATGGAGTGACCACATTAACTTCTATTGTTCATGGGAGATCTTGGGTGGTTACTGAGGCCTTGGTACGCTAGGCCTTGCATCTTAATGATGCTGATGGTATAACCATTCTTCCCATATCTGAAATAGAACAAGGGCTTAGGGCTTTGGGATACCCTATTCCTGATGAAGGTACTCTTAATAAGTACCATAAGCAGGAATTTCCCCCAGCCTGGAAGTACCTCATTCACATTCTCCTTCAATGTTTGAGTCCCAAATGTACTGCACACAATGAGATCAATAGATCCATTGCAACTGCTATTGTGTGTATTGCAACAGGGCAAAAATATAACTGGTCTAAAATGAGTTTTGAAGGAATGTGTAAAAACAAGGGGACAAAAATGACTTTAGCTTATCCCCGTTTTCTGCAAATGATTTTTGATGCTCAAAGATATTGTTCAAGGGATCACAATGATTTTTATAAAATTCCTGAACAAAAGAAAGCTATTTTTACCAAGATGAACTCACCACCTCATAGAGACCTACCTTTAACCCCAGCCATGCTTGCTGTTATTGCAGCAGCACAACCCCAACCAGACCCCCAACCTCATATTGACCCTCACCCACAACTTGAACCTATCCCTGAACCTTTACCCTCACCTGACCAAATGCAAATAGACCAAAATCCCTTTGACGCTGACACATCTAATGTGGGCGTTGATGTGCCTATTTCCACCGCTGACACCCAACCATCACAATCCCAAACACCCCTTAACCAACCCACATCTACACCTTCTTCTACACCATCTTCCACACCACCTGAATATAGGTTGTTTAAACGCCAAAGGACTGCTGGAGTGTTCTCCTCTGGTGGTCCTAGCCATGAAGCAGAGAGAACCACCACCACTAGTGTGGCTGGTGACCTGGATGAGGCTGGGACTATTGGTTCTGGCTTAGCAGCTGGCCAAGGCAGTCCCACCATAATTAAGTCCTCATCCATTCCCAATGAACCTGACTTGGGAGGTCAAATTCCCATTTTGGAAGAGGGCAGACTGGAACCTATGACGCTTTTGGAATTGACGGCTGTCTGCATTAGCTTGCAAAAGCAGAATGCAGACTTAGTACAAATTGTCAGTAACCAAGGCCTTGAACTCACGGAATTGAGGGAGAGGATTGTTGTTTTGGAGAGTGCTCATTCAAAGGGAGGTATGGAGGAGTCTTCCAAAGGGGAGGAAGATCAAAGAAATCTGAGTGATAAGAGCAGTCAAGATGGTCATTCATTGGATGTTGCTGAAGCTCTTACTACTTTGAAGGAACAAACAGGTTTTGATACGTCCTTGATCTCTCCAACCAATTTAAATTTATCATTTACAGATATGTTGAGAGAGGTTACACAAGGCGCTGAGGGAAAATATTTGAGCGTTGACAAGACAAGTTTGGACGCTGATAGAAGTATTTTGGGCGCTGATATGGGAAATTTGGGCGTTGACAGATCTGCATATGGAGGTGATGTATTCCAGTCATCATCTATCATCAAAGATGTTCCTACTCAGGTATTATCATCTACCCTACCAACAATTGCACCAACAGATAAGGGTAAGGGTAAGTTGGTAGAAGAAATTGTTCCAAAGAATGCAGCTCAGGTTGAATTTGATAGAAGATTAGCTGAGCAAATGATGGAACAAGGTGAAAAGGAAAAGTCACCATTTGTTGTGACTTCTGAAGAAGAAAGTGATGGAGCTAGCTCAGATTCAAGTGTGATGATTGTTGAACCAGAAAGACTTGAGTATGGTGATGAGCTTGCTAGGGAAAAGCTGAGAGATTTAAAGTTGCAGATTGATTTTGATATGCCAGAGGTGGTTCAGATGTACAATTCTTGGGAAGAAAGCTGTATGGATAATCCAGACTTGACCATTTCAGATCAGATTTGGGGTTTGGAAATTCTTCTTAGAGTTCAGAAGGATTGTAAGGTGATTTTGAAGCACAAGGCAAGCAACATTCTCTCTGAGTTGAAAAGGGATAGAAGGAAGCTCTACTTTATGTTGCTCAAATGTCATGGAGTTGGATGGACACATCAGAAGCCGAAGGCTTTGACATTTGATGAGTTGGAACATAGGGCTTATCCTATTTGGGTGAAAGTGCAGGAAGAAAACACTTTCAGACTTCTTTTAGATGAAAGAAAGGAGCAACTTGCAGAGGAGATGGAAATCAAGAGAGCTATGATAGTTCCCAAACCAGTAAAGAAGGGATTTGTACTTGAGTTTCCAAAAGATATGAATCAACTATATCCAAGTGAAGCAATTATTAGAAAGAGCCTTAAGCTCTCCCCATTAGAAGCTTCAGATATGGTGCATGTGTTACCACTAGATTCCAGGAATCCAATTGTGAGTTATGATGAAGATGAATGTGGATTCTGGAAAATTGGAAGATTTGGCAAAGAGGTACACACTTTTACCACTTTCATATCTTTATTTGCAAGTTGTGATAGAGAAGACTTGGTGGACCTTTAGAGGTTGCTAGAGACCAAGTATGAGGCTGAAGCACCAACTTCAGTCAATGGAATAAAACTTTGGACCACATTTAAAAGAATGTGTGGGACAAAAGAAGAAGATCCTGAAATATGGAAGGATCTTGAAGATGATCTCAGTGGTCTTCAATGGAGGTTATATTCAGCTGCTGGTGTATACCATTTGAGTTCTACAAAGTTTGCTGAGTATTTACTTGTAGATGCTCAGTATTTCATATCCAAGGCTGTTTTGGAAAAGATGAAGGACACCCAGTTGGAGATAGACTATACAAGTGACATGGCAAAGAATTTGATCAGATTTATTTATTACCAATATGATAAGATTTGTCAGACTCCTCCAAGTTCTTAGTGTTTATTCAGAAACTTGATCATAAGAGTGGATATCAAGTTTAGGGGAGGATTGTTGGGAATAAATTAAGGCCAGATCACTTGAACGCTGACAAGAACAACTCAAGCGTTGACAAGAGTAAAGTGAGCGCTGATAGCATAAGCGTTGACAAGTTAAAGTCAAGCGTTGACAGATTGAAGACAAGCACTGATGGAAGATGTGAGCTACACGTTTATTATATTCTAGAATACTTCTAGTAAGGATAGAGACGACAATGTATTTTCTATGTTTATCTTTACCTAGAATAGTTGATTCGTAGCTTATTGTACAAGACTTCTTGTTCTATAAAAGAAGATCTTTTAGGTTAAAGTCATATATTAGTTTTCATAAGTATTCGCAAGTTAAACCTCTTTCATTGTAATCAAGTTCGTTTATTCTAATACAAGTGAAAGTTTGTTTAACATCTTTGTGTTTTAGATCAAGTCTTAATTCCGCATAACACTTTGTTACTTTATTCATAAGCAAAGGTTTCTCTATGTGTAGTACTTGATCTAATCTCGTATACACAAAGCTTAATCGATCTAAGTTTGGGATCAACATTATCTATCAAGACGTATCATGGATACTACATGCACAAACAACACAATCCATAATGATTCATTAACTAAATCACAATAGAACTAAGAAGACAAATCATAGATCATGAAGGTAATTTAGATTACATTGGAGAATTCCACAAAATCATGACAAGTAATGTCACTACAATCCTTCATCACATCAAACTTAAAAGATAGAAAGTTTCATCACGTCACTATAATACCAGTCTAGATAAGTTCTATTACAACATGGAAAATAAAGATAACACAAAGAAACAAATCACGTGGTGATCCACGTGGCTTCTTATACATCGGTTCATCATCACTGCGGCTATCTTCCTCCTCAGTATCTTCTTCCATTTTATCCTTTCCCTTATAGCTTGTTACTTCACATGGCTTAACCAACGAATGAGTCTCCATACGAATTGACACATCACGAATCCTCACACCCTGACTTGGATAAGATCTCACTAGCACATCCCACACATTCACCCTTGTAATCCTTTGTTTCTCCTCTTGAAACCTCTCAAATTGAGCACTGAGATTCATCACCATAGATCGAAGACTAGCAACCTCATTCATCTCTCTAGCTCTAACAAACTCTGACCTCCTCACACCAGAAACAAACCTATAGAACTGCTTCTCATTCTTCTCAAACCTTTTGATCACACGAGTTTTAACCACATACCTTTCAAACAAAGACCTATCAAACTTCTTAAGAAACCAAAAAATATCATCATAAGATCTAGGACCAGGACAATACACCTTGCTATGTTTTCATGGATAGATCGGGCACTAGCAACATCGCTTGACTCAACAGGGAAATCATCTCTAGTACGGGCAATCCTAGGCAAACTACTCATATAAACATCACAAGTAGGCATAGAAGAACGAACAACAGGTCGCTGATAATTCTGAACAGTCGGTGACACAACATTGGCTCTCGGCACATAACCACCTTGAATAACTTCAGGCTCAGTTTCTAACACTCCCAATTTACCTTGCATAACAGAATATCACAATTGTGTGTTAGTCAAAGAATCATCCCACACAAGCCATATTGAACGACTCAAAAGAGACGTTAAACGCATAAGTAATTTAAAAACATGTTAAATTACAACAACATAAATTGTCTAAAAGTTTCCAACCCTAAAATATACCAGAGTAATGTTAGGTCCCCATAAATCTCGACCCGTTCAAAACCAACCCCATTGTTTACAAGACATATAAGAAAATACAAATTGTCTTTGTTAAAAGGGAGGAAAACAAGTTAGACCATCCATAAGCCACAACAACATCCATTGCACGCTCCGCCTTTATCATCCTCGATTACCTGAAACACATGATTAAAATCTTCAACAAATAATGTTGAGCGAGATCTATTGATTTTCAAAATCACAGTTAAACATAAGTATAAACTTCATTCACGATCATTCAATAGTATGCAGATCATTACAAACTATTATTGGGTCTTACTCATTATAGCATAGGCTATTTAATTATGCTTAAACTCATGACACCGACCCCATAAACTAATCACCCGCGCCAAATGCCGGCGTGATTTAAGTGAAACCATTGCCCCTCTTAGTTATTCGTTGCCAATCATACCTTTTTCTTGACACAAGTTATCCAACCGTAGAGGGTACTCAACGTATTAGCTCTCGTCTAGGATAGGGTCGTCAACCAAATAGTACTATCAATCGTTCAAGTGGCTATTTCCAATCCACACTAGGATCAAACAATAGTTAACGGTTCATGATATTAGGGTCTTTGGCAACTAACTACTCAACATAATTCAAAATATCATTCGGGTCCAACAATCATTCATGACTTATGTTCCTTTTCATTTAAATAGCATGTATCCCCCTCGCGGGTAAAAATCATTTAAAATACAGTAAAGAGCGAGGTCATAGACTCACCTTAATTAGTAGTGGTTGTATTAACGAAGACGTAGACGGAAAACAATCACCGACGATGAGGACGCCCCTTGAAATCAATTACAACACCTAACAAACAAATCGCGTAATGAATCAAAACCTTGAAGTACCTTCAAGTATTATATGTACAAAATTAAGAACACTAAATGTTCATATAAACTCACGCCAAAATCCCAAACAAGTGATATTTATTAAACACATTCATTGTTATACGTTATTAAAACTATTACTCGATTCACAATTCTGCCGGTACATACCTAATGTACGGACTGAATTTTTATACTTAAACATCACGAATTTTTACGAAACTCGCTGTATACTTCAGTTAAATCATGTAAAAAGCTCATAAAATTTTTCATAAAAAGATATTACTTTTAAGTCACGCTGCCCAACACAATTTCAACCTTGAAAATCTGGGCAGATTTACACCCTTACGTTGTAAAACCAATTTGACTCACTTAACCAATTCCGTTTGCAAAACCAATTCATAAATTTGAAAATAGACTCACAAACTCAAGTTTTGAGCCAAAGAAAAGCGCTCAAACATTTTTAAAACTCTACTTATAGTCCCCGATATTTGACCTAAAATCGAACACAAATTTGGATTATGTCGACTTTCATCTCCCGATACACAAAATTTCAAACTAACGTAACGTTTGACTTGTTTGGAGTTAAAAGCTCTATCTTATATCAAAACGAAGCTAGAAAGAATTTCTACAACTCTATCCTATAATAGAAATCTGGACTCAAACTTAAAACTATAAAAAATAGCCTTGAATAATCTGTTTGAAAAAGACACTTTACAAATCACCTTTTTACCCATTTTCAACTCATACCATCTACTCCTATGATCCTAAAATCATCAACAAACTATCCTAACATCTCAACAACATCCTAAATCACTTGAATGATTCATTAACACAAAAACCCATTTCATAATTGTTATATGCAATCTAACCAACAAGATTAAAAAGCATCTAAACATGTATTTAAACATAAACCCATGAAATAAGTAAATCAAAAATCAAAATCAAACAAACACCCCCTTTCCGTGGGGTTTAATGAACAAAACACCAAAAAAAATATTTTCCAAGCTTTTTTAATCAATACTCTATGTTTATAAACACTTTTTACAAACATAAACACAAGATTTTTAGATCAAAAAATGAACAATAATTTTTGAAAAATTTAAGATGATGCATGTATGTTTTTAATGGATTAGAAGACTCACAAGATGATTTAGAAGGTGGGTCTTCAATTGGTTTCTTTAAAAACCTAAAAAAATGGTCGTGGTGGTGATGGTGGTGGTGTAGCCGTCAGCTAGAGAGAAGGAGAGGGAGAGGGGTGAAAATTTTGAAATGATTTTGTGTTGTGTGTGTGTTTGTTTTCCCCTTTTGTAAAAATGGAGGGACCCCTCTTGCAATTTTAGCTTTATTTTGGCCTTAATGGCACTTTAATTTAAAGAGCGGGAATTCATCCTAATTGTCGGTTTTGAATTTTTGTGGCAGTCGGGGTTCATCCCGGCTACTCCAAAATGATTTTAAATGGTTCAAACGCACCTAAAATGGAATAAAAACGGTTCCGACTCGATTTAACACGAAATAAAAATAAAAACTTCGAAAAATCCAAATATCGATCAATTGATAATAAAAGATAAATTTTTGGGCATCCGTCTGTATCGTAATCGTCATCGGTTCCTCTTAAATCGTAAAACGTTAAAATTAAGACCTCCAACATTGGTTTCAACTTAAACCGTCAAACATATCATCAACAAAATTCTAAAAATTTCAAAAATATACGTAAAATAGGATTAAGTAATGACATCGATTTATGGGGTGTTACATCCTCCCCTCCTTAAAAGAACGACGTCCCGTCATTCTCCTCTTCTTATACTCACATTTCGTACTACTAGGACAAATGAGGATACTTTTCCCTAAAGAAGTCCTCACGTTCTCACGTAAATTTTAGTCCATGCCGAGAATTTCATCGTCACAAGAAATTCTATGAGAGTCCTATCCATAATCTCCACCGGTTCCTTCGCTACTGTAATTTATCGTCGAGTTGAAATTCATCCAATGGAATCTCTAATTCCTTATTCGCTAAGAACCTCTCCAATTTCGACACGTGAAACGCGTCATGAATAGCACTACGCTCATTCAGTAAATCCAACTTATAAGCTATTGTCCATTTCGTTAACGATCTTCAATGATTCGATACACCTCAGACTCAACTTTCCCTTCCTTTCCAAATGAATTACAAAACTTAATTTCCTATCCCATAGGAAAAACGAACTTCTTCCGTCGGTCTCTCACAGCAAGTAAATGGTTCTTGATTCGTACCACCTTCTTAGTAGTCTTCAAATTCATCTTTGGTCCAGCCAATTAGCTTCATCCTACTTCACTTCAACTTTGGGCGATCTACATCTTCCGTCCAATCAAAACTTTAAAATAGCGCTGCCTTACTACTCACATGATAACTGTCGCTACACAATTCCACTAAAGACAAACGACATTCCTATTTTCCACCAATTCCAGTAACACACGCTCGTACACATCTTCCACAACTATAACACACATTCAGACTCTTGAAGAATAGTCCTTTCGCTCTTGCCATCGGTCTCGAGTTGATAGGTCGCACTCAATCTCACCCAGCGCCTAACACACACTAAAGAAGTCTTCAAAACTCAGAAGCAAAACAACTGTCGCGCTCCAAAACAATCGATAGAGGTACTCAATGTCGACACACGATCTCCTTCACATACATCTTCAAAATCCTTTCAGTTAAATCCACACTCTTCGCCATCATCGAAACTCTAACTCTAAGAGGCCTTCCCCTTCCTTCCTACTAAGTACCATAGTAACAGATGCACTTACAGCAGATGTACTCACATCCCGATTCTTCTTAGTAAGCTTAATCAATGGCGTCGTGATCAACGAAAATTCTCTGATGAATCACCAATAATAACCAACTAAACCAAGAAATCGTCTAACTTCAGTCGGCGTTGTTGGTACCGACCAGTCCTTAATTGCCTCAATCTTGGCAGGATCTCCACAACAACTTTGTTGTCAATCACATGCCCAAAAATATCATACCGATTTTCAACCAAAATGCCTCATTCTAAGCGCAAATAATGGTTCACTCCGAGAAATTTGGCGTACAGCTTCTCTTTCTCCAACAATTTCAAAATAGTGTTCAAATTCTCCTCAATTTCTTCCTTGCCCTAGGGATAAATAAGGATATCATCAATAAACATAATGACGAACTTATCCTATTTACGACTTGCACCCATCTACACGATTGCTCTATTCCATAAACACAACTGTCACATTCTTAAGACTAAACGGCATCTCTTAAAACTCAAAACAGTCACACTAGGTATGAAAAAAAAACAGTTATAGGAATACCTCCCTCTCTAACTCATAGTTGGTGATAATCCTGATCTCAAGTCGATCTTCGAATACGAATACGAATCAAATCAGCTATAAGGATCAAATAACACAAGCGTGTTAACTCATTTGATTTAGCTCCCTATAATTGATACACATTTGAATAATCTGTCCTTCTTCATAACAACACAGCACTGGCGCCACGCGAAACTAACTAGTCCATCCTAAATAATTACATCAAACGACCTTGATTCTAAAAACGTCAATTCTACATCAAACACATAATTCCCTAACTTCAAGGAACACCATTTTAGTATAGAATTAGTGCTAACATCTTTCCATCGGCTAACTCCACATTACATTTAGTTGCTAATTCTATTTGTTCTTAATCGATAAGGCAACCGAATTTGTATATCTACAAAAACTCTTATCTGAACCAGAATCAAACAATATACTACCATAACGAGTATGTAGCAAAATGTACCATTCACCACGTTAGGACCTTGAGGCTTGTCCACGTTTCCTACAGCATAAGCCGGAGCAACATCGTTTCTTCCTTGCCGATTTCCAGCCTTAGGACAGTTTCCTTGTTTGTATCCCTTCTCACCACATCCAAAGCATACCATCACTCTTGTGGCATTTGCACCTGTCGCCACGCCTCTTGCTCGACATTACACCGCCCTATGCCCTGCCTTTCCACACTTGTTACACGCAGGAGGGCAATTCCCCACGTGATACAAACTACAATGGTGACATTTCGGACTGACCTTGTTTCCTTTTGGCACTGTGGCAACTCTCACTCCATCATTCCTCCTTTGGTTAAACTTCTGATTTCTGTTAGCTCCTTGGGTGTTATTGTAGTAACCACCACGATTTTGACCTTGTGCTTGACTTGCTTCAGCCATCTCCCATTTCCTCTTGTTACCTTCAACCACACTATCTTTCTTGTCTTGCACCTTCACATCCATTAGAGCATGAGCCATTTGGACAGCTTCATTAAAAGATTTTGGCTTTGACGAAGTGTTCTCACCCTTTATGTTGCTTGACAATCCTTTGATGTATTTCTTCATCTTTTTGCGGTCATCCGCAAAAGTATCAGGGCACAACAAGCTCAACTCATTAAATCTTCTTGTGTAAGCAGTGATGTCATTGTTCCTCAACACTAGATGCCTCAGTTCATCCTCTAACTGACCCAGTTCCTCTTCAGGACAGAACTTTTTGGTCAAAAGCTCCTTTGTAGCATCCCAAGTCCTCCCATTGGCCACTACTAGCCCAACAGTAGCTACTTGATTGTTCCACCAACTCAAAGCGTCATCAAGAAAAGTAGCAGTCGTGAACTTCACTTTATTAGCCTCAGAGCACCCACTTATTTCAAACGTACTTTCAATCTTCTCCATCTAATGACGAAGTTCTAACGCTCCTCCAGTCCCACTAAATTGCGTAGGTCCGCACTTCATAAAACTAGCATAAGAACACTCCCTTGGGAATTGTTGTCCTCCAACATTTCCACCAGCATTGCCACCTTGGCCTTGAACTCTAGCTGCACGATCCGCTTCAAGAGCATTAGCAATCGCCTCTTGAATCATAGTGTTCACCCGATCAGTTTTCAACTTTGGAGGCATGATCTACACAACCAAAGAAAACAAAGTAAGTATACATATCAAGATTAAGAAGGAATTCTTTTTTTTCAAGACATAATATAAATACAACAAGCACAATCAACAATTGCTACAAATATTCATTAAGCAAATCACAAAAGAGCTAGTAAAGACACATCATAGATTATGAGAGGTAAACATTGATTGCATTGATATCAACAAAATTGTGACAAGATATGCCACTATAATCATTCACCAAATAAAACTTAAAGTTATCAAGTTCTACCATAATACCATAATATAGAAGTCTGAAATAGTTCAATTACAACGAGGAATAAAAATGAAATACAGTAACTAATCACGTGATGATCCACATGATCTCTTTGATGGCCGCTCGCCCTTGTCATCATCTTCCTCTTCTTCTGGCTCTTCCTCAAAATCCTCCATCTTTTCCTTACCCTTCGAAGTAGTTCCCTCTTCTACCTTCCTCTTTCCCTTCAAAGTAGAGCCTTCATGTGATGGAACCATACGCTGAGCTAAATAGAACTTATCCTCAAAAGTATAGTACTCGCCAACTTCTGGTGGTTCGACCATGAAATGCGTGTTCGCATACTTTGGATCACTTCGAAACTTCCATGCATTCATCAAGAAAGGTCGTACTCGAGCCTCCCAACATCGAAGACGATCAAACATGACACGATCTCCCTTGATTCCTTCAAACTCAGCACACAGATTCTCCACAATCATTTTCAGCTTTGCCATCTCCATCCTTTCACGATCCCTAGTTTTGTTAGCCCTCTTCACACCTGAGTAAAATATCTGAAAATCCTTCTCATTTTTCTGAATCCTTTTAATCACCCTGGTCTCCACCACATACCTCTCGTACAATAGTCGATCGAACTTCTTCAAACAATGCTCCGTGTTACTATAGATCCTTGGTCTAAGACAGTTGACCCTTGCTATGTTCTCGTGGGGAGAACGAGCATTAACCGCAGTACTAGAATCAGCTTGATCATCATCACTACTATCACGAGCAACTACTGGTAAATCCCTCCAATAAGCATCACATGTAAGTTTAGCAGAACGAGAACGAACAGGTTGCTGCTCAGTCTGTCCAACTACAACCACAGGAACTTCATCCGCCACAGGATCCTCTTCCGGGTCCTCATCACTGTCAATCTCATCTTTTCCAACCTCATTCCTTTCAACTTCATCTGATTCAATCCATTCATTTTTGCCTTGCGAGTTAGGAGCATTAGGTCCACCTTTTGCCCCTACAACGTACTCGTCTCCCTTATCGTTTGATGGTATATCTTCCATTTCTACAAAATACAGAAAGTTCGAGGGTATATAAGGTCATTATCCCAAAATTATATATACATGCATGTACATGCAATGCAAATGTAGTACGTATGCCAATATGCAACAAAATGATAGCCATGCAAATGCAAGGCAAAAATTACGATGTCACGTACTCCGCGTACGTTCACAATACCTCCATAAAATACCATAGTACCATAGTACTTACTAAATAAATATTCAAGAAATCATTTTAGTTTCAAAAGGGATACATCTCAAAATAAAACAATGCTAAAAGAAATCTTACCGAAGCCATGCGAGATAGTTGTGTGCTTTGGAATCAAAATACTTACGACACCAAAGTTATAGTTTAGGATCTTTTTCAAAAACGACCTAGTTCTCTATAACTTGTGGCTCTCATACCAATCTCTAACACCCCCAATTTACCTTGCGCAGCGGAATATCACAATTGGGTGTTAGTCAAAGAATCATCCTACACAAGCCATATCGAACGACTCAAAAGAGACGTTAAACGCATAAGTAATTTTAAAAACATGTTAAATTACAACAACATAAATCGTCAAAAAGTTTCCAACCCCGAAATATACCAGAGTAATGTTAGGTCCCTACAAATCTCGACCCGTTTAAAACCAACCCCATTGTTTACAAGACATACAAGAAAATACAAATTGTCTTTGTTAAAAGGGAGGAAAACAAGTTAGACCATCCACAAGCCACAACAACATCCATTGCACACTCCGCCCCTATCATCCTCGATTACCTGAAACATATTCTTAAAATCGTCAACAAATAATGTTGAGTGAGATCTATAGGTTTTCAAAATCACAGTTGAACATAAGTATTAAATTCATTCACGATCATTCAATAGTATGCAGATCATTACAAACTATTATTGGGTCTTACTCATTATAGCATAGGCTATTTAATTATGTTTAAGCTCATGACACCGACCCCATAAACTAATCACCCGTGCCAAATGCCGGCGTGATTTTAGTGAAACCATTTCCCCTCTTAGGTATTCGTTGCCAATCGTACCTTTTTCTTGACACAAGTTATCCAACCGCAGAGGGTACTCAACGTACTAGCTCTCGTCTAGGATAGGGTCGTCAACCCAATAGTACTATTAATCGTTCAAGCGGATCTTTCTAATCAACACTAGGATCAAACAGTAGCTAACGGTTCATGAATTTAGGGTCTTTGGCAACTAGATACTCAACATAATTCAAAACATCATTCGGGTCCAACAATCATTCATGACTTATGTTCCTTTTCATTTAAATAGCATGTATCCCCCTCGCGGGTAAAATCATTTAAAATATAGTAAAGAGCGAGGCTATAGACTCACCTTAAGTAGTAGTGGTTGTATTAATGAGGACGTAGACGGAAAACAATCACCGACGATGAGGACGCCCCTTGAAATCAATTACAACACCTAACAAACAAATCACGTAATGAATCAAAACCTTGAAGTACCTTCAAGTACTATATGTACAAAATTAAGAACACTAAATGTTCATATAAACTCACGTCAAAATCCCAAACAAGTGATATTTACTAAACACATTCATTGTTACACGTTATTAAAACTATTACTCGATTCACAATTCTGCCGGTGCATACCTAATGTACGGACTGAATTTTCATACTTAAACATCACGAATTTTTACGAAACTCGCTGTAGACTTCACTTACATCATTTAAAAATCTCATAAAATTTTTCATAAAAAGATATTACTTTTAAGTCACGCTGCCCAACACATTTCCAACCTTGAAAATCCGGCAGATTTACACCCTTACGTTGTAAAACCAATTTGACTCACTTAACCAATTCAGTTTGCAAAACCAATTCCTAAGTTTGAAAATAGACTCACAAACTCAAGTTTTGAGCCAAATAACAACGCTCAAACTTTTTTAAAACTCCACTTTTAGTCCCCGAGATTTGACCTAAAATCGAACACAAATTCGGATTATGTCGACTTTCATCTCCCGGTACACAAAATTTCAAACTAACGTAACTTTTGACTCGTTTTGAGTTAAAAGCTCTATCTTATATTAAAACTAAGCTAGAAAGAATCTCTACAACTCTATCCTATAATAGAAATCTGGACTCAAACTTAAAACTATAAAAATATCATTGAATAATCTGTTTGAAAAAGACACTTTACAAATCACCTTTTTACCCATTTTCAACTCATACCATCTACTCCTATGATCCTAAAATCATCAACAAACTATCTTAACATCTGAACAACATCCTAAATCACTTGAATGATTTATTCACACAAAAACCTATTTCATAATTGTTACATGCAATCTAACCAACAAGATTAAAAAGCATCTAAACATGTATTTAAACATAAACCCATGAACTAAATAAATCAAAAATCAAAATCAAACAAACACTCCCCCTTTCCGCGGGGTTTAATGAACAAAACACCAAAAAAATATATTTTACAAGCCTTTTTAATCAATACTCTATGTTTATAAACACTTTTTACAAACATAAACACAAGATTTTTTAGATCACAACTCACTTAATCATGAACAATAATTTTTGAAAAATTTAAGATGATGCATGTATGTTTTTAATGGATTAGAAGACTCACAATATGATTTAGAAGGTGGGTATTCAATTGGTTTCTTCAAAAACCTAGAAAAAAATGGTGGTGGTGGTGATGGTGGTGGTGTAGCCGTCGGCTAGAGAGAAGGAGAGGGAGAGGGGTGAAATTTTTGAAATGATTTTGTGTTGTGTGTGTGTTTGTTTTCCCCTTTTATAAAAATGGAGGGACCCCTCTTGCAATTTTAGCTTTATTTTGGCCTTAATGGCAAACTTTAATTTAAAGAGCGGGAATTCATCCCAATTGTCGGTTTTGAATTTTTGCTGGAGTCGGGGTTCATCCCGGCTACTCCAAAATGATTTTAAATGGTTCAAACGCACCCAAAATGGAATAAAAACGGTTCCGACTCGAGTTAATACAAAATAAAAATAAAATTTCGAAAAATCCAAATATCGATCAATTGATAATAAAAGATAATTTTTTGGGCATCCGTCGGTATCATAATCGTCATCGGTTCCTCTTAAATCTTAAAACGTTAAAATTAAGACCTCCAACATTGATTTCAACATAAACCGTCAAACATATTATCAACAAAATTCTAAAAATTTCAAAAATATACGTAAAATAGGATTAAATAATGAAGTCGATTTCTGGGGTGTTACACAGTCTGTCCTACAACATCAGGAGCAATCGCATCATCAAGATACTCATAAGGCTCCTCATCATCACTAGCACCAAATTATCTACTTCCCCATCTCCTATTATGTCATTCATCTCTTTCCAATCATCATCATGCGGTAAATCATCCATTTTCTACAATTATAGGAAATTCGAGGATACTTAAGGTCATTGTTTAAAATTATAAATGCAATGCATGGGCATGCAAATGCTATGCGTACGCCGTGATATGCAATACAATGCAATGCAAATGATGATTATGCAATGCTCGCAAAAAGAAAATATGATAATGACAAGCACTCAACGCACTTTTAATAACATCAATACAATATCATAGTATTTACTTAATAAATACTTGGGAATTCATTTCAGTTCTGAGGGATACATCTAAAATACAAAACAAAGCTAAAAGTGACCTTACCGGAGCGTTGCGGAGAAGTTGTGTGCTTTTGAAAAATAATTTCGACACCAAAGTTATAGTTTAGGACATTTTTTAAAATCGACCTAGTTTTGTATAACTTGTATCTCTGATTACCAATCTTTAACACCCCCAATTTACATTGTGCATCGAAAATACACAATTGGGTGCTAAACACAAGTATCAACACACAAGGTATATTGAACGACTCAAAATGAGACGTTTACACATAAAAGATAAATAAGATTTTACGACATTGTCTAAAACATACTTTCATCCCGTAATATACTAAAACAACATCAGGGGTAAAGCGTTTAGTCCCCCAAGGATCTCGACCATCAAACCATAAAGTTTTAGTTAGTACACATGACATTAACCAAATTGTTCATAAGTAAAAGGGAAAGAAAAGGTTTTATACCACAACACCTCAAAAGCAAACCCACAATTCCACAACAATGCTCTGCCATCGTTCACCTTCGATTAGCTGAAACACATGCTTAAAAGAGTCAACAATAATGTTGAGCGAGTCCATAGGTTTAACAAATCACATTTTAACACAAGAGGAAAATCCATCATAATCATTTAATAGAATTATCGTGCACACAATCTATATCAAGGCAACTCATTTTATAGCCGAAGCTATACAATTGTATTTAAGCTCATGACACCGACCCCTTAACCAATTAGTCACCCACGCCAAATGCCAGCATGACTAGATAAAACCATTGCCCCTCTAGGGTATTAGCTGCTAGATATATACCCACATCTCATTCATCATAATTACCCCTACAAGAGATTACTCAACGTACAACTCTTGACCGAGTTATGGTGGTTATCCCCGTAGTACTACCATTTGAATAAGCGGCTATTCCCAAATCAAAACATCAAGTCATAACATAGTTAACGGTTCATGAAATTAGGGTCTTTAGCAACAAGGTACTCAATACATCTCGAGGCAACATTCGGGTCCAAACAATCAATCATGACTTATGTTTATTTTATTTCAAATAGAATGTATCCCCCTAGCCGGTATTAAAACATTTAGTAGCTACCATGAAAGCGAGGCTACAGACTCACCTTAGTATAAGAGACCTAGCAAGATGATCGTCGATGATAAGTAATGCCCGTTAAACACGAGAACCGCAACCTATAAAATAAGGCGCGTTAATTAATAATAGACTCGAGTATAAACCATACATAATAACATCTATTCAAAATCATAAAACCACGACAAACCCGAAAGAAAACAATACAAGTGATACTATATACTCTTCTATATATTTACTTTATTAATCTATATTCTCGATAAAAAAACTGTCGGTACATACCAAATATACAAGCTCATTTACCTCACTTAGACACGTCAAAAGTTTATGAAACGACTCGAGGAACTCACTTACTATCTATAGAAATTCCTCCAAAAAGTTCGTTTAAAGTTTTTACATCTAAGACTCCCTACCCGACTGATTTTTGTATTTTCACACTCGTTTAGGAAAACGAGGCAAAAGCGGTAAGTATTAAGTGAATGTTTAGGAAAACTTAAACACTTATGACCCTTGGTGTGGGATCCTTCTCAAGGAGGCTTGGTGTGTGTGTTAAGACTTGATAAATTTTGAGATTAATATTAAGAAAGAAATTGAGAAAGAAAATGATGACGATTACGATTTAAAATTAAACTACGACGAATGACGTAAACGTAAAACCGTAAAACGTGACGAAATTTAAAAATTACCCCAAAAATTCCTAGAAAATCATAATAAATCCTAAAAAATGCAATTAGAGTTTACAAAAAAATCAAAACTTACTCAAACCTTTTATTTAATTAAATAATAAATTTTTAATGCTAATTAAAGCCCTAAAAATCAATTTAATTAATAAAAAGTCCAAAATAAGATTTTTCAATTTGTAAACCTTTAAAATAACTTAATTAAACTAAAAAGTGTTTTTATAAATTTAAAACTAATTAAAACTATTTAAAATGATTAAAAATTAAAATTAAATAATAAAATAATATTAAAAATTCAATATTTATACAAATTCTAAAAACTTGAAAACTACTTTATTTTAACTTAAATAAACAGAAAATGAAAGTTAAATGACCAAAATACCCCTATTGGGCCTCCAAATGGGCCAAAACAGTAAACAGTCCAAGCTTAATGGGCTTTTTGGCCCAATAAGCAAAAAGTCAACCAAATAAGTTGAAAAGTTCCAGTCTAGCTTAAAACTCATTTTTAAACACAAAACTCTAAAGGTCCAAAAGCTGAATCAGTGTTTATCACAGCTTAATAAGCAAACAACGTATTCTTAATGGGCTTTTTGGCCCATTAAGCCATAAGCTAATGCCATAAGCTGAAATTTGACACACATCCTTCTTATGAGATTATAAAGCTGTTTGTAAAAAGAATTTTTGAAAAAGCTCAAGAAATAAGCCTGAAATAAGCCAAAGCTCTCTACACAAAACGACAAAATGGTCGTTTTCGAGTTCTAGACCACTTCAAGAGCTGATTCAAGTTGAAAAAGGTTTTAAATGACAAAACTAAGCTTAATCAACAAAAAGTTTTCAAATAAGCACACTCAATAAGCTGGAAAAAGTAATAAGCTGTTTTTTTAGAACGAAAAATGTTAGTGGTTAGTGGGTCGAGTTGTGCAATGACATCCAAGCGGAAGAATGTCTTTTTCAAGCCCTCGCCTAGTTATGTTAGACTCCTATCCGCTTCGCCTGAAAGGCCCTTGGCATGTCTTGAACCCAAGACCTCCAAGAAACCTCCCCCAAAGAAACCACTTAGTGGAACCTTTGTGGCCAACTGAGCTAAGCCAGTTGGTTATAAGCTGTTTTTAAATAAGACAAAATAGTCGTTTTCTAGTCAAAATCTAAAACCAAAAGCTGCAAACTTCAAAACTGACTTATATTAAAATGATATGTTCTATCACAAAAAACAAGTTGTTGCATAATAGAATAAGCTAGAATATCTTATTAATAAGATGTTAACCAATTTGCACTATTAGTGGGAACTTTCAGTGGGAAAGTGTTCCCACTGCTTTGACTTTTTGGCTTGCTTTTTTTGGAGAGATTTAGTTGGTTTCTTTGGACAATCAAGGCACCCTTACAACTAGGGGTGGGAATCGGGTCAGGTCAACCGGGTTCGGGTCAAGTCGGGTCGGGTCAAGTCGGGTCAAGATTCAAAAAAGTCATACCCGAACCCGAGCATAATTAGAACTCAGGTCAGTCGAGTTCGGGTCAATTCGGGTCGGGTCAATTCGGGTCGGGCCAACTCGGGTTCGGGTCAACCTGAGTATAAGTAAAAAAGTTAAAAATTGGCTTATTTAAGTGCATTTACTATGTAAAATGTGTTTAAAAACTCCGGTCAAGTCGGGTTGGTCGGGTTCGGGTCAAGTCGGGTCGGGTCAAGGCTAAAAAATATAATCCCAAACCCGAGGCTAATTAGAACTCGGGTCAATTCAGGTCAACCTAAATACGTTTTTCGACCCGAGTGACATGACCCAAATAGACTTATTCGGGTTCGGGTTCGGGTCGGGTCACCTTTTTCGACACCCCTACCTACAACCAGTGAGTTGTAGGGAGTCACAATCAAGCAGAAAAACATAATTTAATCCAGCCAATTAGTACAGTTTAATCAAACAGTCCACAGACATGATACAGACATGACAATAGCAGATCTGATGATATTAAGCTAAGTTAAAGCTAGAATAAGCTAACTAGAGTTCACCAAATGCATAAAACAGCTATAAAAGACCTAATCAAGCATAAACAAACTCATATCATGCACTAATTACAAGATTAGATCTAGTTTGAACCCTAAGTGACTTAAGCTGTTTGACTGATGAACACCAAAAACCTTTTGCTGATACACTTGACCACAAGATGAACTTCAAATCTTCAAATCTATCAATCAGGTTATACAAACTTTATTTTAGCAATTTTTAACCCTATATTAGCATACACTCTAGGTTTTCCCAAAATTCACGTCAAAATACCCTAAAACAAGCTAGTTAGAGCACATATTAAGATTTGATGTTTGAAAGCACAAAACTTGCAAATATCAACTCACATACACCTCAATATCAGTTACAAACACAAACAAACTCTAACACCTACTCAATCTTATGCAGACTTGAAATAAGCAGTAATCCCAAACACCTTTTAAACTTTTTAAATCTAAATTAACAAAGCAGATGTGTTTTTCAGGTTCAACCAAACTCAATCAAGCATCATAACAACATTCTTATGAAGTAAGAACAAGATTACATGCATCAAATAGTACCAAATAACAGCAGATACCAAAAACACTTAGCACCAAGATTTTAACAGATTTTTCGGAGAATAAGTTCAAACGTCATTAATGTACATCCAACTCACGAATTTGAGAGCTTATGTGTCTAGCTAAACAAGACACAAGCTTCCAATAAGGTGCTAAGAAGAACAAAGTAAGAAACAACAGATTATATGAAAAGAAAAATGGAAAATGAAACAGATTCTTTCAAGCTTTATACCTCACTCCTTGAATATCCCCAAGCCTAGATCTCACTCCACCTTGATAATCTTCTTATCAGGGTGACATGATCAATCAAAGCCCAAAAATTTCAAGTGTTTGTACCAAAGACTTGGAAAAAAAATCAGGTTTTGGAAACCTTTAAAACAACTTGCACAATATTTAAAAACTAAACTTTGGAACTTAAAATCACAAACTCATATCAGTTAACAATAACAAGAAAGTAAATTGGGACTTGGATTTCGTCAAAGCTTTCAAACTTTTTCTTTCACTTGAACAAAGATTGACAGAAACTTGACCAAGGAAAAACCAAGAACAAGTTGGAATGCTAAGTGCTAAACCCTTTATATAGAGGGTGTACAATGAGTCCTACAAAGCTGAAAACTTAAAACCCTAGTTGCTTGAAGTTCCACATTTACCCTTTGAAGTTTGAATTTTTGACTGAACATGTGATGATCTTTGGCGTTTTGTTGAGATGCCAGTGGTGAAAAATGATCCAAGGGATCCAATATGTGCTTAGGATGTAAGCTTGAGTGTGGGACGTTGATCTTCTGCATGTTTTTTTCTTGTACCCAAAAGTGTGTAGCAGGGGAGTCTCATGTGAGTCCTTAGGTGAGGTTTCATCAAGTTTGTGGGTGGGGTTATGTTCATTAGACCCTTAATCATAAATCTAGACAAGATTAGGGTCTAATTTTCAGTGGTTAGAAAATACCCAATTTTGGTTATGAACAATTAGAACATGTGTTTGATCTGATTAGGATTTTAAAAAGGTGTTATGGCGCGAGTTTAATACTAATTAAATAATTAGTATAAACCGGATGTGAGTGGATGGTGAGGTGGAATAATGGTGGAGTGTGATTGGTTGTGGAGATTGAGTGGGGCACGTGTCAAGCAGGTAGTGGTCTAGGTAAGTATTAGTGTCGCCCATGTTTAACCTGTTGTCTTTCTTTCTTCTTTTATTTGTAGTTTAAATAGCCAAAATCAGAATTTCCTTTGTAATGATGTTTTGTTTTTTATACTTTGGCCACAAAAACTTTTGCGAAGTATTTCAAAGGGTATTTCTTGTAATTTCATGATTCTTCAAGGGATCTTTTTGACATATCTTCATTATTTAAGGTCTTTAATTGTATTCTTGTCTTCATGGAGGACTAAAAGTGACAAGTCTTCAAATTTGAGGGACCATTCTTGCCAATTCTTCAAAGTTGAGGGTCCTTTTTGTAAATTTGACATACTTTAGGGACCAAACTTGTAATTATGAATAAACAAGGGTATAAAGTATCAATTCTTCAATACTGAAGGACCCTTCTTGTACAATCTTCAATTCTTCAAAGACTTTTCTTGGGAAATCAACTCTAGGGCCCAGTTCATTGTATGGCTTCTTTTTCTATTTTCGTTTTTATTGATTATTGTGATGTTTTGTCATTTTCTCAATATCCATACCTAAAATACATATTGAACAAACACAAGCATATATTTGTCACTTTTTATGATATTTTAACCGTTTTAAGCCTGTTTTGGATGATGAGACTATGTATAAAAGCAGTCTCATCACTCCCCCATACTAAACAATTGTCGTGCCCTCACGCAATGCTAGAATAAAGTATCATAGCACCTCCAAAATTCATTTTTATGGACTTTTATTGAAACTTAAACTTACTACACTACTACTAGCGTTTTAGACATAATGTATGATTTTCATCGAAAAATGGGACGTTTAGGTTCATAGAACAAGAACACGTGAATGCTTCGTTAGAAATAATTCCGTCATCCTCGATTTTCACCCAATCCCTTGCCAAGCGTGTAACGAGATCATTGTCATTATAAGTTAGTAATGCTAACACTACTCATATGTCCTAATCACGTACTTAGAATCCCTTAATCCTATTTGGTATCTCTTATATTTTATTTTTGTCATGAATGTTCACGAGGATACATTGTTTGACTTATGCGATGATAGAGATTAAGGTCCAAAAATAGAGTCATAAAGGTGTAACCAAGACCCCCTAATAGACAACGATGTCAAAAAATTAAGTCAACAAGAAGGATCGACAAACACGGTTTTATAACGGTTTTAAACACGAGACTTATTACAAAGACTTTTATACGCCCCCTAATGGATGGGCCTTATTATCATAGGTTTACCTCCATCTTTTATTAAACTCCGCCATGGAGCTTTTATTATGACTTCGGTCTTGCCTTGCCTTTTATTTAACCTCGCCATGAGGTGTTTATTATGGCCAAAGACGTATATCCTCATACTAAAGAGAATTTTGGATCTTTAAAGCTTCAAAGATTAAGGCTTAATCACTTTCAATTTGAGCATAGATTTTTTGGCCTTGTGAGCTTAGAATTTTTGCTTGATTTAGGTGAGCACTTGAAATCTTATTATTGGGTGAAGCTTTCGATTATTCGGGTTGCCAATACTTCAAAACCGTGACGCTGGTGATACCTTAATTTTTCCCAATTTAATTTCATGGAAGCTACTAGAAAAGACTAGAAACCAACAATCAAGACTAAACCGCTAAGCCAATACTTATTAGCAAAATATATATACAAGCGAAGGGAGAATAAGCAAACAATTAGAACACATGAGTTTTTGAAAGAATACGAGTACTCTACGTTTAGCATAGTAACTTATAATTAACTCTATCATTTCTTGTCCTCATTTAAGAGACTTATCCTAATATAAGTTAAGGAATCGAAGCTAAGTGCTCAACACGCACGGTCGAGTAAAAAATTACTCTTATTCTCGCCATCGGAAAATCTACATTCGTGTCTTCAAACACTTATAAAACATGAGAAATTTTTTGAAATTTGGCCATTTTTAGCCTTATTTTGCAACAAAACAATATAAAAAAGATAAACTTTAGAAAGAGTGAAGGTTTGGCAAGGAAAGTATCTATTCACCACCCATACTAAAGTTAAACATTGTCCTCAATGTTTTGACTCTAAGGGTAGAATACCCCCATACTAGAGACGAAGTCGAATGTCTAATCTAGCATGGAAATGGTGGAACCATTAAATCAATAGCCGTTTATGAAGTGTGCTAAAAGACCTAAGGTTAGAACAGCCAATGATATATCATATAGATATCGAAAAATTCTTCAAAGCAAACAATGGAGTGCTCACGTAAAACGAACACGAGAGGCTCCAATCGTGAAGATAATGATCATCTAAAAAACACAAGTCACAAACAACCATGAAACAAAGGTTGGAAGGGAACAAATCCCCCCACATAAGCTACATTAGAAAGCGATAATATGTACATGGATAAGCATGGGAACTCCCCACGAGGCACCTCGTTTTTTATTACCGAGCCATGAGCTCGACTCGATCCACTCAATACTAATTATCATTGGGGAAGGTGACTTGGTTGAGATAGTTCAAAGAAGGAACTTTCCCACCAAAGTAGTGCTTCAACCTATGGCCATTCACCTTGAAGTTAGGACCATTATTTTGAGCTAGCTCGATGGTCCATAAGAAAACACTTGGGTAATGGTGAATGGTCCGGACCAACGGGATTTTAACTTGCCGGAAAATGTTTTCAATCTTGAGTTAAAAAGCAACACTTTATCTCCAATATTAAAAACCCGGTTTTTAATTTTAGAATCGTGAAACTTTTTGGTTTTCGCTTTGTAAATCATTGAATTTTCATAAGCAATGTCCCTTAATTCATCCAATTCATTTAATTGCATTTTCTGGTGTTTTCCCGCGGTCTCATTGTCATCATTACAATGCTTTATGGCCAAATAAGCTTTGTGTTCGAGTTCAATAGGCAAGTGACAATTCGTCCCATACACAAGCTTGTAAGGAGTGCACCCAATGGGCGTCTTATGAGCGGTACGAAAGGCCCATAAAGCATCGTCTAACTTATCCGACTAAGATTGTCGGTTTTCCCCTATCGATCTCTCCAAGATCCTCTTTAAAGCTCGGTTTGAAACCTCGACTTTCCCACTCGTTTGCGGGTGATAAGCCGATGTGTAACCCCATATTTCTTTAAAACCCTTTCAAAGTGGTCATTACAAAAATGGGTTCCACGATCGCTTATGATAGCACGAGGGGTTCCAAACCGAGAGAACAATTGCTTCAAAAACTTGACTACCACACGAGCATCGTTCGTGGGAAAGCCTTAGCTTCCACCCACTTGGATAGGTAGTCAACGACGACAAGGATGTACTTATTACCACGGGATGATGGGAACGAACCCATAAAATCAATTCCCCAAACGTCAAAGATCTAACACATGTGGCATTTCATCATGTTGTGAGGCTTTGCCTTGACGTTGGAATGAGTCACATGACTTGACAAGTGCATGTGCATCTCGATAAATAGTAGGCCAAAAGAAACCGGCATCAAAGACCTTCTTCGCCGTGAGATTAACACCATGGTGACCACTCGTGGATCCCTCGTGACAAGCTCTAAGGATATTAGAAGCTTCGGTGCCAAAAAACACAACGTCAAATAATTTGATCCGCACAAGTCCGAAATAGGTAAGGGTCGTTCCAACAGTATAACTTGACGTCACGAAAGAATTTTAGTTTTTGTTGAGTCGTCATACCCTTAATGATGAAGTTGCCCGCATGGTAATTTGCGATGTCCGCAAGCTATGGGGTGGACGAGTCTTTGTTAGAATTCACTACACTAGGTGTCTCGAAAGGAAATGTTTCAGTGATTTACTTGTTCTCGTAAACACTTTGGTGAGGATCTTCCAAGCGAGAGAGGTGATCGGCCGCAAGATTCTCGGCTCCTTTTTTGTCAAGTATTGTGACATCAGATTCTTGTAGGAGAAGAATCCAACGAAGCAATCTTAGCTTTGCATCTTGTTTAGCCAAGAGGTACTTGATTGCCGAATGGTCCGTATACACTATGCATTTGGTCAAGACAAGATAAGGTCGGAATTTCTCAAATGCATACACCACGGCAAGGAATTCCTTTTCCGTTGTGGTATACTTAAGTTGAGCCTCGGTCATCGTCTTGCTAGCATAGTGAATAGGCAAGAAGTGTTTTTCATGACGTTGCCCTAAAACGGCCCCAATAGCGTAATCACTTGCATCACACATTAGTTCGAAGGGGAGGTTCCAATTGAGAGCAACAAGAATAGGAGCTTCGGTAAGTTTCCTCTTAAGGATTTCAAAGGCTCGTACACAATCTTTGTTAAAGACAAAAGGAGCATCTTTTTCGAGGAGGTGTGTAATGGGTCGAGATATCTTTGAAAAATCCTTGATGAATCGACGATAAAAGCCCGTGTAGCCTAGGAAATTCCTAACTCCCTTAATGGTTTTGGGATGAGGTAATTTGGAGATGATATCAATTTTAGCTTTGTCTACCTCAATCCTCGCTTTCAAGACCTTGTGCCCTAAGACGATTCCTTCTTTAACCATAAAATGACATTTTTCCCAATTGAGCACAAGGTTGGTTTCCTCACAACGTTTGAACATGTGTTTCAAATTTCCTAGACACAAAGTGAACGAACTACCAAACACGGAAAAGTCATCCATAAAGACTTCCATCGTCTTCTCGATCATGTCATGAAAAATATCCATCATGCACCTTTGAAAGGTTCCCGGTGCATTAAAAAGTCCGAATGGCGTTCTAAGATAGGCAAACGTTCCATATGGACACGTAAATGTAGTTTTTTTTATCACGAGGATCGATGGGGATTTGGAAGTAACCGGAAAAACCATCCAAAAAGCAATAGAAATCGTGTCCTGCAAGACGCTCCAACATTTGATCCATGAAGGGCAAGGGAAAATGGTCTTTACGAGTGGCGTCATTTAACTTACGATAGTCGATGCACGCCCTCCAACCGGTCACGAGTCGAGTTGGAATTAACTCGTTGTCATCGGATGGCACAACGGTCATTCCTCCCTTTTTAGGGACACAATGAATGGGACTCACCCAAGGGCTATCAGAAATAGGGTAAATCATTCCCGCGTCAAGGAGTTTAAGGACCTCCTTTTTGATGATGTCATGAATTTTGGGGTTCACCCCCTCCTTTGACATTGGATTGCGGGCTTGTAGTCTTCCTCCATTAAGATTTTGTAGGTACAAAATTTAGGATCGATTCCCTTAATGTCGGATAATTTCCACGCAATTGCCCCTTTGTGGTCCTTCAAGACATCGATAAGTGCGATTTTTTCATCATCCGAAAGATATTTCGCAATAATAACCAACAACTTATCGTCTCCTTCCAATAATACGTATTCAAGATGAGGAAGAATATCTTTCAACTCGAGGTTTGGTGGTTCCTCGATTGAAGATTTGGGTTCGATACTCATAACCTCCACCAGCGGAGGAAATGGGAAATCGTTAAAAAAATCCTTGATAATCGAAAAATCCTCATCATTGTCGAGGTCTTCGTTAGAAGTTCGAGGTACATCAAACTCTTCCAAAGTAAAACCACCTCCTTCAAATGGAGTGAAAGATGGTGTCGAATTATCAAGGATATGATCGAGCATAGTGGGATTGCCACTATTTTCTTCATCACCAAAACCTAAAAATTCTTGTGAAAATTCTTCGCAAACGACATCGATCATATCAATATAGTTTATGGCCGCGATAGAATAAACATGAGAAAGTTTAGAGTTTTGTGTTGCGTTTATAACAAGTTCCTCATCGTGGAAACGTTAGGTGATTTTCCTAGCATGCACATCAATCAACGCCATTGACGTATCCAAAAACGAACGACCTAAAATAAGAGGAACTTGAGGATCCGTGGGAATATCAGCTACGATAAAGTCTATCGGATAATAGAACTTTCCCAGTTTCACAAAAACGTCTTCGACCAATCCACATGCGGGAATTGTAGAATGATCGGCCTTCTCGATAGTCATTCTTGAAGGAGTAAGATTACGAAGATTGAGCGACTTGAAGATTTCAAGAGGCATCAAAATAATACTAGCACCAAGATCGGCCAAGGCATAGCATTCTTCCATATCTTGAATACCAACCGGATCTAAAAGTTTACCGGGATCACCGACTTTTTGAGGAATACGGTTAAGATAAACCGATGAACAACTAGACAATTTTTGCAATTTCTCCTTGTTGTTTAACATACTCTTAAAGTTGGCGGCAAATCGAGGCATCATGATTAAAGCGTCGACAAAACTTATGTTAAAATGCATATCATGAAACATCTTAATAAAAAGCTCAAATTGGTAATTGTCACGCTCTTGCAATTTCTCCTTACGAAGTCTCGATGGGTAAGGCAAGGGAGGTGTAGGTTGGGGCGTAGGCATAGCCTTTGGAATATCGGGTTCCAAACTTGGTAAAGGGTCGACCGCAGGTATGGTTTGAGCGGTACTTCGTGGGATTGGGATATGCTCCTATTCGAGAACCACCTCGGGTTCTTCCTCAATTTCCTCAACTGTTGGAGTAATTGGTTGAGGATTCGGTTCCTTAAAGGTCTTACCACTACGTGTGGTAATCAATTTCATCTCTCCCTTAGGGTTTGACACGATGTTACTAGGAAGACCAGCCGAAGAAGACAGTTTACACATAATAGCCTCAAACAAGATTGAAATTCTATCCTCAAACTTAGATTGCCTTTTATCCGCCTTAAGCATCTCTTGTTTAATCTCATGTTGTCCTTGCTCCATTTTTTGTTGATTTTGTTGTAACATTTGCACGTTACTCTCCATTTTGTTTGTATGAGTCTTAAGTTCATTTGCAAGCTCGTTTTTCAACTCATTTTCAACTCATTCTTAAACTCAGATCTTAGGCTAATTATCTCCCTTTGTATATTATCAAATCTAGCATCATTACCCGTTGCATAATAAAAAAATTCATTTGGAAGATCTTTCAAGTTTTGCAAACCTTTGTTGTTGTTTTGAAAATCACGGTTTTGATTTTTATTTTGCACTTGATTATTAGTCCCTTGATTCCCATAGTTGTTACCCTTATAATTGTTCCTTTGATTTCCTTGGTAACCAACTTGATTGTTTTGATAATTGTTAGCATTTTCATTTGGTGGAAAACCTGGTGGAGTCAATTGATTAGAGCGGGTAACTTGACCGTTTTGGTAATAAGTTCACGTAGCCGCGTAGGCACTCGAAGTGTTACCACCATTGGTAATGCACTCGGAGAAATCATGACCTCCACCATAATACATACAAGAAACCTTAACCGCTTCAGCCATAGCGGGAGTGGGTTGTTCACCAACTTTAAACTCAATTAACAATCCTTTAAGCTTATCAAAAATCTTGTTTTCCAAATTCGCCTCTATTTGGCAAGCATCGATGGTATGTGACAATGAAGGCGAAGACGAAGCCTTGTGAACACTCGATGTCCTACGAGGGCTATAAACCTTGGACCTATTATTAATGATCAACAATGCTTCCTCGACCGTTTTACACAAAAAATTACCACCCGTGGCGGCATTAAGATAGTCTTGTTCATGATCGTTCAAGCCATTTTAAAACGTGTCGATTTGATGTAAGTCAGAAAAACCGTGATGAGGACATTCATGCAACATTTCCTTAAACCGATTCCAAGCCGTTGAAAAACTCTCATTGTACTCTTGTGAAAACTTTGAAATCTCGTTTTTCAAGTGCGTAGTCTTAGAGGGCGGGAAAAATTGGTTCACGAACTTTGAAACGAGATCATTCCACGTCAATATAGAATTGGGTGGCTCTTTCTCTAACCAAATTTTAGCGGGCCCCGCTAAGGAATACGGAAAAAGCATCATCTTAATCGAGTCGTTCAAGACCTCCTTAAACTTGCAAGTGGCGGTAAGACGATTGAATTGACGAATGTGGTTATGAGGGTTGTCCTTTTCGTCACCAAGAAACTTGTTGTTTTAGATCATGGACAACAAACCCGTCTTAACCTCAAAATTCTCCGCAAGGGTAGCGAGAATCACAATAGCCTCTCCATAACCCTCGGTGGGTGCTTGAAGCAACTCTATCATAGTACGATTAGCCATGGGAGCTTCTTGTTCTACGATGGGTTCGTCAATAGGAGATTCTTCACTAGAAGGGGTTCCTTCCTTTCGGTTTCTACGTTTACGTGCACGTCTTGATTGGTTACGAGTTTGCATAAACGTCACGTACAACGTGGGGATGAGCAAAGAAGATTCTTTTGGGTGTTTTTACTTTTTCAATTTTTTTGTGTTTTTGATTGTTTTTTAACTTTTTTTGGATTTTTGTGATGTATTACGTAGACACAAATCTATAAATTTCTCCTCAAATCAAATCTCTCGATTAAAGGAGCTTCAAGGAATGAAAACGATCACGTGAAGTGAACGTCTTCGATGACTTTAGAACGTTGGTGGAACACCAAAACGTTCAAGAGGGTTTAATCTTTGAAACCAAGAAAATATATATGATACATAGATAATATTTTGGGTGGCAAACCCTCGATTAGCCCTTTTTATCAAAACACGCACAAGCAAGCGGAGGAAACGAGGCGGCGCTAAGTACTTAAGAGTCTTTTTCCTTTAGGTCGTGAAATACAACCGCCTTATACCCATCTTATAATTTGTGTTTATCAAAATCAAGCTTCATGAAAGTAATTATATATTTAGCCCTTTTTTCTTTGTTTGAGATTCGAATACAATGATTGAGTGATGAAATCCCAATCAAAGTTGTGTTTTCACACTTTTGGAGTACTTGTGAATTTATTGTGATACGTATACAATATAGTAATATTTCACAAAAAACGAAAACAGAAAATACGTGTGCTTAGAATTCTAAAACACACAAATAGTTATTATGGATATATAAAAACAAAATTTGTTCAAATCAAAACACAACACGCCTCCCCGGTAGCGGCGCCAAAATGATAGTTGTATTTTCACACTCGTTTAGGAAAACGACGAAAAAGCGGTAAGTATTAAGTGAACGTTTAGGAAAACGTAACCACTTATGACCCTTGGTGTGGGATCGTTCTCAAGGAGGCTTGGTGTGTGTGTTAACACTTGATAAAGTTTGAGATTA
Source organism: Glebionis coronaria (assembly GCA_025667525.1). Classification (NCBI taxonomy): domain Eukaryota; kingdom Viridiplantae; phylum Streptophyta; class Magnoliopsida; order Asterales; family Asteraceae; genus Glebionis; species Glebionis coronaria. The sequence goes on along the minus strand of CM046882.1, from coordinate 66,831,686 downwards.
ATATTAAGAAATAAAATGAGAAAGAAAATGATGACGATTACGATTTAAAATTAAACTACGACGAATGACGTAAATGTAAAACCGTAAAACGTGACGAAATTTAAAAATTACCCCAAAAGATCCTAGAAAATCACAATAAATCCTAAAAAATGAAATTAGAGTTTAAAAAATCAAAACTTACTCAAACCTTTTATTTAATTAAATAATAATTTTTTAATGCTAATTAAAGCCCTAAAAATCAATTTAATTAATAAAAAGCCAAAGATAATATTTTTCAATTTGTAAACCTCTAAAATAACTTAATTAAACTAAAAAGTATTTTTGAAAATTTTAAAACTAATTAAAATTATTTAAAATGATTAAAAATTAAAATTAAATAATAAAATAATATTAAGAATTCAAAATTTATAAAAAATTCTAAAAACTTGCAAACTACTTTAGTTTAACTTAAATAAACAGAAAATGAAAGTGAAATGACCAAAGTACTTCTATTGGGCCTCCAAATGTAGTAAACAGTCCAAGCTTAATGGGCTTTTTGGCCCAATAAGCAAAAAGTCAACCAAATAAGCTAAAAATTTCTAGTCTAGCTTAAAATTCAATTTTAAATACAAAACACTAGGCCCAAAAGCTAAATCAGTGCTTATCACAGCTTAATAAGCAAACAGCTTATTCTTAATGGGCTTTTTGGCCCATTAAGCCATAAGCTAATGCCATAAGCTGAAATTTGACACACATCCTTCGTATGAGATTATAAAGCTGTTTGGAAAAAGAATTTTTGAAAAAGCTCAAGAAATAAGCCTGAAATAAGCCAAAGCTCTCTACACAAAAGGACAAAATAGTCGTTTTCGAGTTCTAGACCACTTCAAGAGCTAATTCAAGTTGCAAAAGGTTTTAAATGACAAAACTAAGCTTAATCAACAAAAAATTTCAAATAAGCACACTCAATAATCTAGAAAAAGCAATAAGCTGTTTTAGAAAAAGACAAAATAGTCGTTTTCTAGTCAAAAGCTAAAACCAAAAGCTGTAAACTTCAAAACTGACTTATAAGCTTAAAATAATAAGTTCTATCACAAAAAACAAGTTGTTGCACAATAGAATAAGCTAGAATAGTTTATTAATAAGCTGTTAACCAATTTGCACTATCAGTGGGAACTTTCAGTGGGAAAGTGTTCCCACTGCTTTGACTTTTTGACTTGCTTTTTTAGAAAGATTTAGTTGGTTTTTTGGACAATCAAGGCACCCCTACGACCAGTGAGTTGTCGGGAGTCACAATCAAGCAGAAAAACACAATTTAATCCAGCCAATTAGTAAAGTTTAATCAAACAGTCTACATACATGATACATACATGACAATAGTAGATCTAATGATATTTAGCTAAGTTAAAGCTAGAATAAGCTAACCAGAGTTCACCAAATGCATACAACAACTATAAGAGACCTAATCAAGCATAAACAAACTCATATCATGCACTGATTACAAGAATAGATCTAGTTTGAACCCTAAGTGACATAAGTTGTTTTACTGATGAACACCAAAAACTTTTTGCTGATACACTTGACCACAAGATGAACTTCAAATCTTCAAATCTATCAATCAGATTATACAAACTTTGTTTTAGCACTTTTTAACCCAAGATTAGCATATACTCTAGGTGTTCCCAAATTTTCAGGTCAAAATACCCTAAAATAAGCTAGTTAGAGCAGAGATTAAGATTTGATGTTTGAAAGCACAAAACTTACAAATATCAACACATGTACACCTCAATAACAGTTACAAACACAAACAAACCCTAACACCTACTCAATCTTATGCAGACTTGAAATAAGCAGTAATCCAAAACACATTTTAAACTTTTTAAATCCAAATTTAATAAAGCAGATGTGTTTTTCAGGTTCAACCAAACTCAATCAAGCATCATAACAACATTCTTATGAAGTATGAACAAGATTACATGCATCAAATAGCACCAAATAGCAACAGACACCAAAAACACTTAACACCAAGATTTTAACAGATTTTTGGGAGAAAGAGTTCAAACCTCATGAATGTACATCCACACTCATGATACTGAGAGCTTATGTGTCTAGCTAAACAAGACACAAGCTTCCAATAAGCTGCTAAGAAGAACAATGTAAAAAACAACATATTATATGAAAAGAAAAATGGAAAATGAAACAGATTCTTTCAAGCTTTGTACCCCACTCCTTGAATATCCCCAAGCCTAGATCTCACTCTACCGTGATAATCTTCTTATAAGGGTGAGATGATCAATCAAAGCCCAAAATTTCAAGTGTTTGTACCAAAGACTTAGAAAAAAATCAGGTTTTGGAAACTTTTGAAACAACTTGCAAAATCTTTAAAAACCAAACTTTAGAACTTAAAATCACAAACTCATATCAGTTAACAATAACAAGAAAGTAAATTGGGACTTGGATTTCGTCAAAGCTTTCAAACTTTTTCATTCACTTGAACAAAGATTTACAGAAACTTGACCAAGGAAAAACCAAGAACAAGTTGGAATGCTAAGTGCTAAACCCTTAATATAGAGGGTGTACAATGTGTTCTACAAAGCTGAAAACTTAAAATCCTAGTTGCTTGAAGTTCCAAATTTTCCCTTTGAAGTTTGAATTTTTGATTGAACATGTGATGATCTTTGGCGTTTTGTTGAGATGCCAGTGGTGAAAAATGATCCAAGGGGTCCAATATGTGCTTTGGATGTAAGCTTGAGTGTGGGACGTTGATCTTCTGCATGTTTTTGTCTTGTACCCAAAAGTGTGTAGTAGGGGAGTCTCATGTGAGTCCTTAGGTGAGGTGGCATCAAGTTTGTGGGTGAGGTTATGTTCATTAGACCTTTAATCATAAATCTGGACAAGATTAGGATCTAATTTTCAGTGGTTAGCAAATACCCAATTTTAGTTTTGAACATTAAGAATATGTGTTTGATCTGATTAGGATTTTAAAAAGGTGTTATGGCGCGAGTATAATACTAATTAAATAGCTAGTATAAACCGTGTGTGAGTGGATGGTGAGTTGGAAGAATGGTGGAGTGTGATTGTTTGTGGAGATAGAGTGGGGCACGTGTCAAGCAGGTAGTGTTCTAGGTAAGTATTAGTGTCGCCCATGTTTAACCCCTTGTCTTTCTTTCTTCTTTCATTTGTAGTTTAAATAGCCACAATCAGAATTCCCTTTGTAATGAAGTTTTGGTTTTTATACTTTGGCCACAAAAACTTTTGCAAAGTATTTCAAAGGGTATTTCTTGTAATTTCATGATTCTTCAAGGGCTCTTTTTGACATATCTTCATTATTAAAGGTCTTTACTTGTATTCTTGTCTTCATGGAGGACTAAAAGTGACAAGTCATCAAATTTGAGGGACCATTCTTTCCAATTCTTCAAAGTTGAGGGTCCTTTTTGTAAATTTGACATACTTTAGGGGACCAAACTTGTAATTATGAATAAAAAAGGGTATAAAGTGTCAATTCTTCAATATTGAAGGACCCTTCTTGTACAATCTTCATTTCTTCAAGGACTTTTCTTGGAAAATCAAATCTAGGGCTCGGTTCATTGTGTGGCTTCTTTTCCCGTGTTCATTTTTGATTGATTCTTGTGATCTTTTGTCATTTTCTCAATATCCGTACCTAAAATACACATTGAATAAACACAAGCATATATTTGGCACTTTTTATGATATTTTAACTGTTTTAAGCCCGTTTTGGATGATGAGACTACGTATAAAAGCAGTCTCATCACCGACACATCTTTGAATCACAAAAAACGAACAGTTTTACCTCATCGAATCATACAACCATTTTGACTTCTCTAATCAACTTCATTTACAAAACCGACACTTAGGTTTGAAAATAGACTCACAAACCTAGGTTTACATACTTAGAACAACCCTTGACTCATTTTAAAACTCATTTTATATTCCCCGAGATGCGATCTAAATATCGACCACAACTTCAAATTGTGCCGATACTCGTCTCCCGGTACACAAATAATCAAACTATCATAACTTCCTCCTCGTTTTATGTTAGAAGCTCAAATTTATATCAAAACGAAGATAATCAAAATTCTATAACATTTTCTTATTAGTTTAACAATAATCTAAACACAAGACATCCAAAATAGCCTTAAACTCACTGCCCTAATTTACCCTTCTAAATCTCATATAAAATCACACTTTTAATCAATTATAACCATTTTTCTACTCATCCTAATCCCCTAATATCATTTTATTTCAACCTTAACACTTGTATAATTCATAAAAATAAAAACCAAGATCAAAAATCAAACTTTCAACACTAAAATAACATGATCATAACTAGATCATTACATGCATGATCATCTATCATTCTCACCAACCCTAGTTCATAACAAAAAATAAAAACCTCATGCATGTTGGAAAATTTAGTATCATTAGAACCACCTTTTGATTTTAGGATGTGCTTGTCTTAGTTTTGTAAGATTCAAGATCAAATTCAAGAAACAAATTAGGGTTTATGTGGTTTGTAGCTCACGGTGAAGAAAAAAGAGAAGGGTGGGGGGTTTTGATTTTGATAACAAATTTTCTATGTGTTTTAGAGTTAGGTGAAATGTTTATATATGGTATGTGGAAGGGCTAGTTTTACGAAACTTGCAGTTCTTTGGACTAAAATGTAAATAGTTAGTTAAAAAGCGGGAAATGACTATTAGTCAAATTTGAAAATTTTCACGAGGCTCAGGTTCATAAAAATACTTCTCAAAAGTTAAAATGTATCATAAATATAATAATATCGTCTCCCGACTCGACTTAACGCGTCATTAAAAAGAAAACATCTAAAATGCCAAACATTGAACAATCGATAATAAAACGTAAAATATTGGGCATCCGTCGACATCACGCTTACTAATAATCCTCATACTAGTTAAAAAGAAAAAATAAGTCTCTTAACATTGGTTTCAACTTAAACCATCAAAACAAAAATCATTCAAGCTCATCAAAAATTTCAAAAATATTCGTAATATAAGATTAAGCAATGACCTCGGTTTCAGGTTTTCACAAAAATAAACAAAATGACCAAACACCCTAAAAACTCATTACCAACTTCCTATTTTATGCAAAAACGACCAAAACCACCATTGCATCATCTCTAAACCACCATAAGGCAAAAACCGTACGTCTAAGTCTTGTCCAATCATTCATCGTAAGTATCCTTTACTTGATTCTCTCTTTAATTACATCAATCTCTTAATATGAGTCTAGGGTTCTATTTCAATTGCACAAAATCAAAATTAGGAATTTCTTAAAATTAGTTGATTCATTGTATGCATTTGTTGTTTATAGTTTTGAAATCACTTGGTAAACATAATTGATGCAAACAAATTGTTAGGCATTGCTAAGAATCCCCTATTAATCTAAATTGTTCAAAAATCCTTCTCATTAATTAGAACATGCCAAAAAGTGCATTTTTATCGCAAGTATAAAAATATCAAAAACAACGTTTTAATCATGGCATTTGGACTCATGCACGCTAAAGGAATTGCATAATCAATATTCATTTCCGTGTACGTTCATTTGTAGCAACATCAAACTTAAGGAGCGTTTAGATTATCTTAATAATATGCATAAAACGTTTTTCTTTCAAAAACCTTTTTGGGTCGAGATAACCACACCTTCACATTGTTTGCATATTGGCATATACTATGGATATCTCTACTTAATTCTCAAATTTCTTTAACTTTTAATCATCCTTAAATGCCTTAGGAACAATCATGCCTCTCGCTTGGTCATATGACTATAAGGACACCTTAAGCAACATTCCTCTTCTCCGCCGATCTAGACACCTTATCCCAGAACAACAGGCCCTATTTAAGGAACTAGAGGAATGTTTCTTTCATGAAGGTCGTGTTGTTCATCCCTCCTTTACCAACAATACCAACATCCGTGAAACATTCTCTAGGATTAACTTCGATTGCCTACTAAATTTAGATGAACAAATTTATCCCGAGTTTGTATTGAATTCTATATGTTCGTTCATGTTAGCTTTAATGAAGAACACATCCTCCTTTGAAGGTCTACGAGATTGATGGCCTATTCTATATCATTGATTTGGTGGATTTATGTGGTTGATTGATTGATTAATAAAGAAGAAATGAAGGAATTAGATGAGGGATTAGAGAGAGAAAGGAGAGAAGGGAGAGAACTAGAGAGAGAAAGTGAAAGTGGAAAATATGATTAAGTGTGAATGAGAATCAACAACCCCCTCCTAACATGCTAGGAGGGGTTATATATAGCCCACCCTACATGTGGGCTATATGGACCATACATAAAGTAAATAGATCACGAGCCCATTACATAATTATCATTGGAGCGACCGATCCTTCATAAATACGTAAAAACGTATTTCCAACAATCTCCCCCTAAGGGAGGTCGCTCCAAGAAACAAAGTTCTAAATAGTCTATAACTCGTGATCTATGCTAACTAAGATGTGACCGAGACTTTATAGGGAAAACGCATTTCCAACAATCTCCCCCTAAGGGAGGTCACATCTTTTTACAAAATCTTAAACCTAGCATCTATGCTTGAGTCTTCGATCTTGTTCTTGTGAATATGCTTGATGTGATCTTTGACTTTAGTCATGAGCATGTTTCCTTGCCTTGACCTTGTGCATTCTTCACTTGTGATATTTGCCTCTTTGTGACTTCATGTTCCACATACTTATACTTTTAAATTCTTGAAAGCTTCAGAGTTTGATACAGCGGAAGACTTGACCTTCAGGCTTTCTTGAATTTGTTGAAGTACTAAATGTATGTAGTATAAGCATGTGGTGACGACTTCTTCTGGATTGTACACCGCAATGCCACCTTCTTGTTACGCTGCATAAGACAGTTAGCAACAAACAGTATACACGGATGAAATGGCTTTGAACATTTCATTCTAATTCGGTAGCATTTTACCTCCGGTCGGTGAAGACCGTTGGACGATATTAAATATCGTACTTGTGGCAGGTAGTTTCAATAAAGAACCTCCTTGACAAGATTTCGCGGGTAAACCCGTTCTCTTTACTCGACCGTCCAAAGCAGACTGCGAACGTAAAGAGTGGATCATTTGGATAATATTATCCGCATGATTTGAAGCCGTCAATTCATGTTCCTGGAACAAGTGAAGTTCAATTAAGAACCGCACCATCGTTGCTTTCCAGTTGTCACTAGCTTGATTCATATAGAATCTTGCAAGTTACCTACCAAGTGCTGTTTGATGTTAACACTAGAAGGATTTCCACTCGTCACTGTGATCAATAAAGAGTCACTCTGAGTGTTCTGGCAAGATCATATGATAATGCGAAGAGGCCTGGAACGAGTTTAAGTTCATTTAAGAATTAAACCACTGTTGCTTTCCAGTTATCACAAGTTTGATTCATAAAGAATCGCACCAGTCACCTACCATGAGCTTTTTGATATTCGCTCAAGAAGGATTTCCAACTTCATTGTAAATACTTTCGTATTACTCGGATGTTCAGGCAAGATCATGAAGATATTGCGTAGGACTCTTAAGATCTTTCTTACTTTTCACAGTGTGTGAAGAAGCAAGGAATAATGAAAGTGTGTCCTAATGAGATATTTGATGATCTCAAATGGCTCTAGACTCGATCGTGCATTTTGGATTTTTTAGTGATCGGAGGCTGGAGAGGAGTGCCACCTTTTCAATACCAGTCTATTCGGAGTGAATAAACCAATAGATAACGTGTTGATCTCCGTGTGATTAAAACAAATACCTTTTGAGAGATATTTGAGTTAGCTGGGAAGGGTTGTGCATTGCATCACTGGGTCCATGACGTCTTTCTTCAATATCGAGAATCATTAACAAAAATGATCTCAATAGCATATGTATTGACCCGGTTTCTGCCTAAAGTTGTAAGGAGGGCTTCTTTCTTTACACCCTTTATCTTTACAATTCTTTTTCATTCTTCAACCCCTTCAATGCTTACCAATACGTCATAACTAGCACCTTGTTGTGATTGTTCCAGTGCTAACTTAAGTACTTGGTCGGCATTCAGCTACGTTCACAATCTTTCTCCATCGTTCCTAAAGACTACTATTTCTAGCTATGGAATGTCCTTGGGAAGATTCCTCCGGTTCTAGAGAAATCATTGGACTTTAACCTATCCTACCATCCTTATGTCACCACAATCTTCATCATCGTGAATAGAGATGTTTTGGGTAAGTGTATGTCACCATGAAATCCATTTTGAAATGCAAATCCATTTTGCTCCCCCTTAACATATGCTACGATATCCGAAAACATTTTGCACATGTCGGGATGAGCTATCACGTTAAGTCAAACCATTTAGGATTGATCATATCCCATATTAAATCACATTTTCTCCCCCATATTAAAAATATTAACCCAATCGATGTTTTTAATATCAATTGATTTAATAGCATTTTAAGAAAATTTGGGAAGAAAAATGCAAATCCAATTATCTTCATGAATTACACAAGCTCCCCCTCAAATTAATGAGGGTGTGCTGAAACGTAAAATAAATACCTTTTAAACACAAGTGTAAGGTATTTATTACGTGCAAAGATCAGATATAATAATGAATTCACAAGGTTAGCAATGTACGAGGTTGGACCTGAATAATGGAGAACAGCATATGAAAGAAGCACATGGTTCTTGTTCACGAATGTTGGTCACCTCGTCACGTTCCCGAGAAAATTAATTCCCGTTGTTGAGTCAAAGCTTTCCGGTGAAATGCTTGACTTGATTATGAAAAACGGGTTGCTATCTGAAATAATAGCAAACCATATAGAGCATGTTTTAAATCTTTTAAACTTCTGCTCGAACTTTATTTACAACCCCGTGTCATTATTGAATGACATTTCTAGGTTCGTAAATATTATCGATTCCAGAAGACATGCTCTTTTTATCAAAACATTTTTGAACACACAATTTTGAAAGATTTAGAAAAACCTTTTGAGAAATGCTCGAAAAATTGTGTTCAAAGTTTTGAAAACCAATAACTTGAGCTTAAGATGTTGAATATCTTATAAAACGAGCTCAAGTCCGAGAAGTTGTAAACTTCCCGTTGTTAAGGATAAGTTTATCATCGGCGATAAACTTTCCTTTTATCTGAAGAACGAGTCCTAAGCTGACATTTACTTAGAAGTCGTGTTCATGAGCTTGAAAACTTTGACTGTTTTAACGGAAAGCTCATGACCGAGAAAGGTTAATTTCTCGTTACGAGGAAAAGTTCTCTTATTTAAAAGATACACTTTCCTTTCTGAGCTTAAAACTTCGAATGTTTTAATACAAGCTCATGACCGAGAAAGGTGAATTTCTCGTTAAGAGGATAAGTTATCATAAAAGATAATCTTTCCTTTATTTTAAGTTCGAGTTACAGTCTGACATTTAACTGTAAGTCATATACACGAGCTTAAAACCTTTGAATGGTTTTAATGTAAGCTCGTGTCCGAGAAAATTTAATTTCTCGTTGTAAGGATAAGTTTATCATCGGCGATAAACTTTCCTTTATTTGAAGCACGGGTTACCATCTGATATTTAATGATAAACCATAATGCATGAGCTTAAAAACTTGGAATGTTTTTGATATAAGCTCATGCCCGAGAAAAATGAATTTCTCGTTTTTAGGATAAGTCATCATCGGGATGAACTTTCCTTTCTTTGAGGATCGAGTTACAGTCTGTTATGTGACTGTAAGTCCTTGTTTGCAGCTTAACCATGAATCCCCTGAGACATTTGTTTCTCTGATATCTGCTTCTTCAGCAACCAAACTCTAAGAGTGTCCTTAGTTGAACGGTACACAACGATTGGACCGCTTCGTTCTTTTGGAACATTAACTTTGGTACCTGCATTCTCATTAGGAGTTTGTATACTTTTGCATGGATTAGCGATATCAATTATAGAAGCACATGGGGGTTCACAGTTGGCTTTACTTGTTTCAGAGGCGACCTGAGTAGATGATTCACTAGTCTTGGCTGGCAAACGTTTCCTTTTATAGAAAACCTTAAGTTTAGGCGTAAGTGAAGTATCATCTTTATCAGTTTCCTCCCTAGTAGACTTAGTAGAATCGGAGACTATCCTAGTTAAAGGGCACTCGTTTCCTACAATAGTGAAAGTTCTACCAGTGGGGCGCCACATTTTACCAACGGGTTTGATTTTAGCGACCCACTGGGATTTAAGTCTAGCACGGGAGTTCACCTCATTAAGCAATTTTTTGATACAAGCATCATGATTTGCCGTAAAGACACATTTTCTACATGTTTTACAAGTAGCATATTTAATGTCCGAGTAAGATCTAGAATCCCTAGACGATTGATTGATGCTCCTAGGATTGGACATGCTACGGTTAGCAGTGTTGGGTAAACTAGAAGACATCTGACTAGGTTTGGAATTCCTATCTCTTACATGTGTCTTTTGCTTAGCTTCCCTAAGATCAGATTCATGGCAGACGTCATTTGAACTAGTTCTAGACGTGGTCTTGGTATTTTTAGGGAAACTAGAGGCAATCATATGATTTGGTCTTGCTAAAGCTGGAGTGATCACATTGGGCCTAGTAGCTGGAGTGACTGGTCTAATAAGATGAACCAAATCAACTTGGGAGGCAAACCGCGGTCTCGAGGATTGTGGTCGCTCGGATCTAAATGCAGTAGGTTGTCTGACAATCGGTTGTCTGACGAACTGATTTGTAGGCGGTTTCCCCAAGATTGATGGTTTTTCAAGCTTAGTGTCCACACTAGGTCCTCTAGTTTTCCTTAACTCATTTTTCAACGCAGCTATAGCAAAAACCTTTTCCTGTACTTGGGCCTTTAAAGTCTCATTTTCTTTGAGCACGTTATCTTGGGATGCCAACTTAGATTCAAGCAGTTGAATTTGTTTCAAAAGATTATCCTTTTCAGCTTTAGAATCTAGAACAGTTTGATCCAATTTTCTTTCAAGAACAACGTTTGACTTTTCAAGTTTTTCAAAGTATGTTTCAAATTTGTCCGTTTTCTTAGAAAATTTAAGTTTGGCATCCTCAAGATCTTTTGATTGCCGAGCTACGATCGTTTCGAGCTCTTTAATCTTGGAATCAGAATCAGTTAACGAGGCAGTTATAAAGCATTTATCATGATGAACTATAGCATTTTGAACACTTTCTCCCCCATTATGACTCACATCGGATGAATCAGAAGTGGTATTGCTATCACTCTTTTCCATCCTATGTTTGTCATAATTAGGTGTCGAATGCTCAATATGCGGTATGTCATCAGCATATACATCATAATTAACATCACATTGTACCATGTTTGCAGGCTCTTCGTCATAAATGGGTAAGGTGTCATCAAGAGAAATCTCGTGAACATTCCCTGACGTGCCACTGGCATCACGTTGTCCTCCTGATTCTGTGCTCGTGCCATCGTTAGGCTCCAAGTTGTCAACCGTATGACCATTCTCCTCTTGCATCTGCCGCATTGATTTTTGCACTCCATTATCATACGTTTGCTGAAGTCGAGATCTTTCATAAATCGAAGACGAGACCGATGACATGAGTTTCAAAATCGTATCACGGAAAACTCGAAGCTCGGTATGTGTATCTCGAAGAAACGATTGGCAAATCATTGAACTTTCAGGCTTGATGATATTAAATTGGAGGAAAGGCGTGAGGTGTGTCACAAGAGCCTTATATGCAAGTACCGATGCAGAGTGATTAAAATTTCCATGGTTGAGTTGCTCGGCGAGTTGGGTCAAAGCGGTAAAAATGGAGTCGATGAATATATGACGATCTTGTCCAAAGATTGTCACAAATTCGCTCCCTCCTTGAATCCCCGAAAGAGTGACAAGATGAGACTGGAGTAGTTGAAAGGAGGTGATGCCACTTTTCTGAACTTCGTTGTTCCTTAAATACAACTCTCCCTTTTGACATGTTGAATCGAACGAATCCATTAAAGATCGATTAAAACGAAAGACCCGTAAATACTGCTTAAAATTCCTCGATGGATGATATGAATGAAGCTCGTCACTTTGACTCGTCACGTGTTTCTTGAAATCCGGCCACAATTGTTGTCGGCTCAAACGAAGATAAATTAACCCCGATTAAAGTCGTAGCCACTAAAAAATTCAAATGTTGCCAATTTTCTCGGTCAAATAAAATCCCGTCACTTTGTTATCAATAAATCCTAATATTTAAAAAGTTTGTCAAAATTAAAAATTTGAAATAAAATAAAAGAAAAAAATAAAATAGAAATAAAAATAAAAATAAAATAAAATAAAAAATAAAAATCAAACTAAAAAAATGATTATCCAAATAAATTTCGAAAGTAAGACTTTGTCAAAAAAGGTAACTTAAAAACGGAACGAAAAATTAAACAATTAAAAAAGGAAAAAAAAAGTTTTCTTAGTTTTCTCCGTCAAAATCAGATACGTGGCCCAATAGGAATCTTCCACCGCCCCACTCTCTTGTAAACTCCGTCCAATTTAAAAACAATGTATCTTCTCTTCTTTTGACTAAATCACAAAAACCAGAAACACAGTTATCTCTCTCTCACACCAATCGTCTTCTCCAATCTTCCCAAAACTAAATCTCTCTCTCTCTCTGCTAAACACACACACACAAACCGGCCACCTTCCAAAGCAAGCTCTTCCGTCTCTCTCCTCAATCACCCTATTGACTCTTGATTACTACCAACAAACCGATTATTCAATGAAAACCGATCATAAACCGTTTGATTGTACAATTCTTCAAGATCTTTAGAAAATAAGATCTCGGGTAAGGTTTTCTTTAATGTTTTTTGTTGAGTCTCTCTCTACTGTTGTGTCGTTCTGTCAGGTGTTGTAGGTGTGGGTGGGTCGGGATGAAGGTGAGTCTGGTGGGTTGTGGTTTGGGATGTTTGATTGAGGTTGTTTCTGGGTTGGGGTTTTTGAGTAAAAGATGAGTCGAAGGTAAAAAATGGTTTTTCGAGAGTCGAGAGGGAATGAGTCTTTTCGAGAGTCGAGTCCGTGTGTTGGGTGAGAGGGTGAGAGGGTGTTTGTTTGTGTTTGTGTTTGTTTGGTGCGAGGGGTGTCGAGGGTGGGGGGGTGAGGATGTAGGTGACGAGAGAGGGAGTCGAGGTGAGAATGGATGTCCGAGGGTGTATGTTGTGAGGGAAGAGACGAGAGTGGGTGTGGGACGAGGGTTTTCGAGGATGGGTGTGTTAGTTGTGTTGTGTGGGTTTGAGAGGTGAGAGGGGTGTTGTCTATGAGTGGGTTTTGTCTTTGGTTCTGTTCTGATGAGGGTGGGTCGAGGGTGTGTAAGTGAGTTGTGGGTTTGCGTGGTGTGGGAGAGTGGTAACGAGAGGGTGTGAGGGTCCGAGGGTTGTGAGAGACGAGAGTAAGAGTGGTTCGAGAATGAGTGTTTGTGGGATGTCAGTGAGTCGAAGGGTGAGTTTGTTGAGTCGTGAGGGTTTGGGTTTGTTTGGGAGTGAGTCGAGTCCGATTAAACGAAAATGGTTTGAGTGTTGAGTCTTTTTGTTTGATTTGAGTTTGAGGTGTTTTTTCTGTGTCGAGGGAATGAGTCTTATTAAAAGACGATGATTTGCCCAAATTTGTCCGTTATGTTTGAAAGAGCTTCATTCGGAAGAGTTTTTTCAAATATTGATACGGAAGTTTTTTCAAGACAATTGATTCGGAAGTTTTTTGATTCGGATGTTGTTGATCCGGAACTTCTTGATCCGGAACTTCTGGCTTGATCCGGAAGTTCTTGGTTCGGAAGTTTTCTTGCTTGATTCGGAACTTAATTATTGATTCGGAACTTTTAGGTTACTCGAAAAAATCTTCACCCGGAACTGGACAATAGCAGATTGATTTTGGACAAAAACCTTGATTTTGGATAGCAGGACTGATTTTGGACAGAAACAATGGACCAGAAACTTTGGACAGTTGACCAATTAGGTAGTTTGACCAAAAAATAGAAAAAAATCCAAAAGAAAAAAAATAACAGCTGATAACTGAAAAACTTGACCAAAAAAAATGACACAACTGATTAAACGAAATTTAAATAATAAACTGATTAAAAAAAATAAAAAAGGATAAAAATGGATAAAAAATTTATATAAATTGATTATTAAACTTGTGATAAAAAACAATAAAAAAAATACACACTTTTTATAAAAACACAAAATTAAAAAGAGAAAAACAAAAACTTTTATATATAAAAAAAAAAAACACCAACTTTTTTAATGTTTTATATAAGAAAAATTTGATTTTTATATAAAAATTTGTGATTTTTTATCTAAAAAGTAAATAAATTTGAAGATTTGATATGATTTAACACATAAAAACACAAACTTTTTATAAAAAATACAAACTTTTTAAAGTTTAAGCATGATTAAATCAAAACCCACCAAAATCAAACAAAATAAAAGAAGAATAAACCAAACTAACCAAGGCTCTGATACCAATTGAAGGTCTACGAGATTGATGGCCTATTCTATATCATTGATTTGGTGGATTTATGTGGTTGATTGATTGATTAATAAAGAAGAAATGAAGGAATTAGATGAGGGATTAGAGAGAGAAAGGAGAGAAGGGAGAGAACTAGAGAGAGAAAGTGAAAGTGGAAAATATGATTAAGTGTGAATGAGAATCAACAACCCCCTCCTAACATGCTAGGAGGGGTTATATATAGCCCACCCTACATGTGGGCTATATGGACCATACATAAAGTAAATAGATCACGAGCCCATTACATAATTATCATTGGAGCGACCGATCCTTCATAAATACGTAAAAACGTATTTCCAACATCCTTCTTAACTTTTAAGACAATTGTCATAATTTCACCTTCACCCTCAATGATTTCGCCCAAATCCTAAAGATCCCATGTGATGGTGCATCTATCTACATCGATACTCAATCACTTGCCACCCTAGATAAAAGATTCATTCCCGACCATGCTCAAAATAGATACAACACTAGGCTTGTTGACAAGGATGATGTGAGAAATCTTATTTATCGTGGTAGAAAACCTACCTCTAGTGTCACTAAGAAAGTCAATGAAGTTCTCAAAGATGATTATGCTATGGAGGCGGACGAACTTAAGACAAAATATGCCAAATGGGAAAGAATTTTGAGATGCAATGCTATGTGTCTAGTAGGAAATCGGGACCATATCAATGCATGTACTAGTTACATGCTTTATTGTTTGGATGTCGGAACCCCCTTCAATCTAGCTTACTACATTGCCAATAGCATGGCCATATCCCAAATCTACCAAAAACCGTTCTCCCTTATGGCATGTTGCAAACACGACTCTTCAAATACATTTCCTCGATTCAACCAAGTCACAGTGGTAGAGTAGGTACTTATACTCTAGTAGATCGAGGGATGATACAATGTAATTTACTGGTCGTGTATATAAAGACGAATAACGATTTAGAAAAACCATTAATGAATTTAAAAACCGACGAGTTTGTTCTTCGAGGAGTAATTCTATTGGGCCACTATTCGTGTTTGGATTTGTTGACATTTTTGGAAGAGAAATATTTTAAATTAAAGACAAGTTACACTACGACAGGCTAAACTACGACGAATTACGTTTTCACGCAAATCGAGACGAAAATAATTATAAAATATTCAAAACTTATAAAAAAAATCTAAAAACTTGCAAAATACTTTAGTATGACATAAATAAACCAAAAATGAAAATAAAATAATTTAAAACCCTTAATGGGCCCAAAAAAGCCCAATAAACCAAACAGTCCACTAATTGGCCTAATAAGAAACTTTTGAAAATTAAAACTTTAAAAAGCCTTATACAATGTAAAATTTAATTTTAATTACAATTTCTTAAAGGCCCAAAAGCTGAATACTACTCAAAAAGCTAGAAATAAGCTATAAGCTAGCTAAATGGGCCTTATAAGCCCAATAAGCTCAAAGCAGAAGCTTGTACCATACTTTTTGGCAGACCTCACTTTTTTGGACTTATAACAAGATTTCAAAAATAATTTTCTAAAGTGATCAAGTGAATAAGATGTATTAATCAAAAAGCCAAATCTATTAAAAGATAAAATAGTCGTTTTAGGTATTTAGGCCATTTCAAAAGATGATTATTTTTGCAAAAGCTGTAAAAGAAGCTAACTAACATTAATCAAACAGAAAAAATGGCAATAATCCCACTAAAATGTAACACCCCCAATTTCGTGTCATAGCAGCGGAGGGATCATTGGGTGTTACTGGTAAGGTTCAATCTCAATTTCATAGAAAACGCCTCAAAATGAGTCGTTTTAATAAAACATACATCCATTCATTATTTAAAGGTAAAATAGTTCACACACGGTCCCAGATTGTTTTCAAGTTTACACAACATAACAATAAACAAAGTTTCTTTGAATGGACATAGTTTAGGAAAAGCGGGCCAAAACATTTCACAAGCAAGCTACACGAAACCGCCTTCCTTTGAGTGCCTTCTTCATGGACCTGAGATAAAACATGCTATAAAGTCAACAAAAATGCTTAGTGAATCTATAGAGTTTAAATTTAATAAGCGAACACAATTATTCTAAATAAACCTTCAATGGTTGACAATCATGTGGATCTGACATAATCATCGTTGTTATTACATAAGTCTCATGACATTGAACGTTAACATATATTATTTCAGCCCAACACACCTAGCCAAGTGCGTATATTTCTCTTATACAATTGCATCTGATGTTTCATTACTAGTGCATCACAACACTACGCGATAGCTAGTCGCGACCGGACTGGGCGTCACCCCGATAGATCTATCCATAGTATTAGCGTTCATTCGATTAACAATTCATGATTTAGTGGGTCTTTTAAGGCTAGAAGCAAACATATGTAAATAACTTCATCTAGCATACAATGGGGTCCTTTGTGTTCTATTTTAAAACAGGCATGTTATCCCCCTCGCGGGTTTTAAAAATCTTTACAAGATAGTATAAAAGCGAGGCTGTGACAATCCGTCAATTTATGGTCGATATTTTATTCTCAATATTTATTTGAAAACATTATTTTAATGTTACAATATGAACTCACTTATTTTTGGGAAGTAATTTGGATTTACGTCTTGAAATAGCATCGACTACGTCTAAACCGGAGGATTCAACGTTACGTGCTTACGTTTACATACACCGTCTTTGGTGACAGTCCGACATTTCAGAAAATAAATTTATCCATGAATATTATTTTGAGATTTTAAATTTGTGTTGGTTCATAAACTCACAAATTTACGAGAAGAGATTAGGACTTACGATTTTATTTTAACGTCCTTTACGACTAAACCGGAAACCCTAGGATTACGTATTTACGTTTTCGAACTCCGTTTTTGATGAGACAATTTTTATTAGATTCGTTTTGTGCCGTTGATTCATAATTTATAAAAACGTTTTTTGTAAAACGACCCGAGGGCACGCAAATCGAGGAAACTAGAATCGAGGAGTATCCGTAAATAAATGGGGATGAGACAAGTGGGACACTTGTCCCACCCCCACTCAAACCGGCCATAACAAGCTACTAACACATGAGGTGTCAAAACCTCATAAACAAGTAACACACTTGTTACTTCATGCTTACAAAGTAAGCTAACACTTACCAAAAACCATTAGCTTCTTCATTTCTACCATTTTCACACATGCAAAACCACCTCAAACTCTCTCATCTCCTCCATTGTTCCGTCCCTCATCCCAAACAAAACCTCTATTTGATCTAAATTTCACCACAAATCTTATGTTATTCTTGCATAAAATGATGTTCTTTTGAAGAATTATTGATTGGAGGTGATCATAACATCTACAAAGGAGTTTCCTTGGTGTCTTAGGGCTGATTTTCCACAAGTTATTCATGAATAATGGTGGTCTTGAAGATGGTCTTGGTGATTCACAAGTTTCTCCATCAAAATCCATGTCCAAATCACAACCTACATCAACTTGGTGGTATAAAGATTGTCCTCCTCATCCTCTTGTTATTTTTGATTATGTAATCTTGTATTTCTTTTACTTATGTATATGTATATGATGATGAATGATGATTAAAAATATTGTGTGGGGATTTGATGTTGATAAACATGCTTAAAAAGATGGACAAACTACATGTAAAATGGGTAAATCTTGTTTAAATGGTAGGCTGTATAAAAACAGTAACTAACCACATGTTAGACTAATAAAATGATGAAGTAGAATCCATTTACAGTAAGCTATGGGTCTTGTACACATGTGAGAGTTGTCCATGCAATGGAATCATTGTAATGAGTGAGATATGATCAAAACAAGTTTAAAGTACAAATCTGAGTTCACTGTTTTGGACGATTTTAAGAAAATACTTAAGAGATGATTCAACAGTAGCTATAGCAGAGTTAAATGGAGAACATATCATGTAGTTTATGTCATAAACATTTGAGCTTCTATCTCCATATAGAACTCTAGATATGGCAGTTTTGGTGAAAATGAAAATAAAAATCAGATTTTGAGAATTAATGTTTATTACTATTATATAAGCACTCAAAATTATATTGTATAAAATGTAAAGTTAAAACCCACTAACTCATGAATTTTATTTATATAAATATGTTAAAAATTAAATAAATGGATAAATTATAAAAATGATAGTGGAATAATATTTATAAGTTATAAAAACTATAAACATGATTTTTACGACTTTTTCGGCTATTACCGTAAAATTAACGTTTTTGTTAAATAAAACTTAGACGGTTGGACCCGTCTAATGTAAACTTTTATAAACTCATATACTGATATATAAACATATATAATAAGTAAAAACCGATAAAACCCGAACTATATAACATACGGACATTAACGGACTAAGTTAACGTTATTGGACTAATAATACAACAAAATGGGCTAAAACACTTATAAACTTATTTATTGGGCTTAACCCATTTAGGCTCAACTTGTAAAGTTTAAATACTGATAATATAAGTATAAAATGGATTAAAACAATTTAAAGAACTTATAATAAGTTTATTGGACCTAAGACACGTAAATAGGTAAAACTAGTAAACTAGTAAGAAGTTACCAATACGTATACACTAAAAAGAGTAAAAGAGAATATGTAAACCCACTTGATCATCATATATATATAAAATCATCATATGTATACATAATTGTTATTTTATTAAAGTCATTGGACATGAGTCTAAGACGAGTATTATTTGTCTAGGTTTCCGTGATTGAAGCACGTACCGTACATCCAATTCGCCGATAATCGCCTTCCCACATCAACGTAAGTTCATAGCCTCGCACTCTTTTAAATGTTTTTATGAAATGTTTTATAAACCCGCGAGGGAGATAACATGTTAGTTTTTATAAAATAAGACACCATTTGTCCCGATTGTTTGTTTATTGATTTGGACCCGAATGATTGTATGACCCGATTGTATGACCCGATAAATGATTAAATGACCCGATAGATGAAATTAAATGGATTATTAAAGTTAGGTTATGTCACTAAAAGTCCCATTAGCATGAATTGTGAACTACCGGGATTTGGTAGACGCTTATGCATATAATAGTACTATTTGGGGACGATCACCCCAGTTCGCGCCTTGACGGTTGATCCCGTCGTGCCACATTGATTGGTAAGCGAATTTATGTATGAGAAGATT
Organism: Glebionis coronaria; assembly: GCA_025667525.1. Lineage (NCBI taxonomy): Eukaryota > Viridiplantae > Streptophyta > Magnoliopsida > Asterales > Asteraceae > Glebionis > Glebionis coronaria. Next base: position 66,812,082 of record CM046882.1, on the reverse strand, counting down.
TCCATAGCGTGACCTTTGTGACGACACGCTACTTTAGATGGGAAAATTGAGTATCGGGTTAGCTACCCGTTGTTGGTTTAGTAAGGTAACAATGTCATGCGGCTTATAATAATCCAAACTAACGAAATACTACTAGACGCTCCGAATTACGATGTATTGCCTGACTAGCAATACAGGGTCATACTATTGATATTATGTTCGTGTTTTGGTTTTCATAACCATATTCATATAACGGTTTTTATTTTCATACAACGTCATAAGACGTATTGTATGATGTTTTTACGACATAGGCTCGTATAATGATTTTTAAGGCAAACGCCTATATCATGATTTTGATGAAGATTTGTATAAAATGACTTTGGCTATATTATGGCCTATTACAACGATTTGTACAAAATGATTTTCAGTAATAATTTTATATTGATATTATATTGATGGATTTTATTAAACTCTATGAATTCACTCGGCGTTATCGCTGACCTTTTCTTTTAACATGTTTTATCTCAGGTACTTGAAGGTAATTCTCGGGAAGACAACAAGAATTCATGGCCCGCACCTAAATAATATTTTTCCATTCAAATACTTTGTAAAACCTGTATAAAATACAATGACTTGGGACCTATGTAACTTTGATATTTATGAATGGAAATGCTTTATTATTAAACGACGCGATTTTTAAGCGTTGTCTATGATGTGAGTAATGTGCTATCTCGTAACACCAACTAATCTTCCGCTGAACTGAGTTGTATAAATTTGGGGGTGTTACAGTTTGGTACCAGAGCTCTCGTTATAGAGAACGAAAGATTTTTAAAACCAAGGTTTTGAATAAAACATTTCAAAATCTTTTAATTATAAACATTTTTCTAAAAATGTCTAAAAATCTTTTGACTATAACGGTGCCGAAGAATTCCCGAGTTACCGACAAGGCCAGACTGAGAAGTGTTATTTTAATATATATATATAACTTGGATTATATATATGATGTAATTTGATTACATGATTGTTTGATGATTATTTTGATATTTATACGAGTTATTTATACGACGTAGATTGTCACAAGAAACCCTAACTTCCCTAGTAATTAATCGAAGCTATTCTCATAGGAATTCTAGATATCCTAGATCTAAACCAGGTTGTGGATATTTATGATCCCAACAAATGGTTGATATTCGTAGAAATGTAGATATTAGTTGATTGCGATATTGAAAAAGGATTGGCGAGATTAAATCTGATATCGATGTCATGACGATCTTTCCTTATAAAGTGGAGTTTTACAAAACGTTACCACCTAGAAAGATGTCATCTGATTCGTTGTCATCCAATTCTTAAATTGAAATCGAAAGGGTGAATGTTGCACTTGAGGCTGTCATTTGAACCATTACCCAAAAAGCCTCATGCACTAGTACCTTTCTGAGAAGTCTAATTGAATGTATGAGTCATCTCATACTAGTGACTCATTTGATAATTATTGTTGTAAGAGCTATAGGATTGAAAATTAAGTGTTGATCATATCGAGCTTTTATTGCCCTATTAAGGCCTAAGAATAAAGTTGAAGTATTGGGAAATGAGGTAGGATATCAAATTGAGTATAAAATTGGTTAAAACTTGAATAAAGTGAAACTTAACCTGTATGGAATATGAGATTATTAGGAGGAAGTCATTAAGTCCTGTGATTGAATTATAAGATTTTAAATGATTGTTAGTTTGTGTTAATGGTTGTTCCTAGGCCATTGTCCACTAACGAGGATGCCCAGTGTCCAAGAAATAAATTGAAGAAATCTTCTTCTGAATTGAGACCGATGGATCTTTCGGGACATGTGGAACACCTAATGACTCTTGTAGATTAGTATTCATTGTGGTATCTTTTAAAAATCCCTAACTTAACTGAGATATCAGTTGGTAGGATGAGTTCTGAGAATTGTATGACATAGTGACACGTAATGTGTTACGGTACAATTTTGACTTGTTTGTGATTAATGAAAAAGACTACCTTTGATTGCTAAATTCTACATGTATCGATATTATCTATCTTTTATTGCTTCATCCTAATGTTCACATTAGTGATGCAACCATTGGACAAGTACTCATCTTGAATTGAGTTACGTTGTGGATCATGCTCTTTGTATTCTTGAGTGACATTGAGGTCACGAACCTCATGATTATTTGGCTTAGCTCATTTCCTATCGTATTGTAGTTAGTTCTTGGTAAACAACTCTTCATCACTCGTTTGCAGATCACTCATTGTTTTTATAAGTTAAAACAGTATCCCTTGAGAAAAATTGGGTTTTCATCACCATATGGAACTATTTAAAGTGAGACTTATAAATAATCGTTATCGAAATGAAGTTGTTTATAAAACACCTTGGGAAAACTTAATTGTTTTCGTAACAAAGAAAATCTTTGAAAATTTATTTTTGATTCTTATTTAACCATGAAAATGTTTTTATTATAAACATGATGATAAGATTTTGACGAACTGAGTATTGCATCGTTAATCTTGAAATTATATATAGTTGCGCGCCTACATACAATTTGGAATGGACCATGCAAGACTGATTAGTAGTCACCATAAAACTAATGAATAAACACTACATTTTCGTTGAAGTTGTGAAAGATTAAATTTTATGAGATCTACAAGAAGTGAGAAATAGGGACATAGTGTTAGGGACACCTACATATGTGCCTGTAGCATCTATTCTTCTGAGTCGAATTTACTCATCTGTGGAAATTGTCTTATTTGACAATTGACAATTCTTTCTTGTCCAATTCTCCCGTAGTGAGATTCTTAGGAAAAGTATCTGATTACCGAGTGTTGATACCCGACTGGATGTATTGACGTTGTTATCATTTCTTTTGATTTGATGTCATTTGAATGACCTGGATAACGATCGAGGAGCTTTCGAATGCGTACTCAAATTATGAAATCATGGGATATACTCATATTCGTTAATGTTTTCGTCTGTATCTGATTTAAAATCCTCTCCCGTAGATTATGTGTTGACCTTACTCTTTAATAGTAGTTGTGTCTCCAGATATCCTTGAATTTGTGAAGGATTATGAGTTATTATTAGTCTTTTGAGAAGTTCACATCTTATCGATGGCAATGCAACTGGAAAGTTGATAGTGCCCGTAGAATGGATTGATTGGTTATGACATGACGACATTGTCTTAATTGATGGGAATTCGAGTAGAATTCCCCTAAAAGATAAGATGTTGATTATCAAAAGTGATTTAAATAATTCTTGATAGGTAACCATATCCTACATTTAGACTTAAAATTATACCGTGAATGGTTGTGAACTAGTTATAGATATTGTAATCTATAAGAACCTAATATGAATTTATTAAAAGATGTTTCTGTTATCTGAAACTTTAGGAGGTATTTATTGATGAATTACCTAGAATTTTGCCATTAAGGCAGATTGAATTTGGTATTGATTATATTCTCAGTGCTGCACCTGTGGCTTGTGCACTGTACGTCAGCACCATCTAAATTAAAGGAATTACCATACAACTGAGAGAGTTGTCGGAGAAAGATTTTATTCTACCGAGCTCGTCATCATTAAGAGCTATGGTGTTATTATTCCTTATATTTGTTGAATTACCGTGAACTGAGTAAATTGACAATCAAAAACGATGTCCATAACTTGAAATGGAAGATTTGTTCGATCATTTACAAGGTTCTTGCGTATGTTCTAAATATTTGATCCACGGCATGGTTATTATCAACTTCGCGTCCGTGAAGAAGATTATCTATTCCAATCACTACATTCAGAACTTGTAATGAAGATTATGAGTTTCATGTTATGTCGTTTGGATTGACTGATGCACATGTAGTATTCATAAATTGGTGAATCACGTGTGTAGGCTGTAATTTGATAAATTCATGCTCGTGATCATTAAGGACCATTTGTTTTTCTATAAGAATAAGAATGAGTTAATAATTATTTATAGATTGCCCTGAATTGGCCGAACGATAAAAATCTATACTTTGAATATTTAACATGTGATTAAAGATTAAATCCTTTATATTAATTGACCGTGTGATTAATAGATAATGGAATCTATGTTGACTCTTAAAAATTAGAGCACTTTTAAGACTTTGGATTATTACTAAAAAGAGAAAGTGCAAATATGTTTTGACAAATATTTTAACAAAGGATTTTTAAGGGATTATTCCCTTATAACCAAAACGTTTAACTAAACTCTTGTTTAGGGGTAAATGTTTTTGCATACCTTAAGACAACATAAGAAGGAATGAGGAAACCCATTTAAACCATAACTTTAAATTTGAAACGACAATTTTTGCTTTTCAACTAAGAAAACTTTGACCAAAGTATAAAAAAAGGTTTTTCGAACATTTACGAATCTTAATAAATATTTTCGATAAATCAACAAAAATCTTGTTAATTAAATTCAAATTTATTTTTGAACATTTTTATATAATTGGTCGAATTAGGAAATTTAAAATTTTACGTTTACGCTTCATGAAAATTTAAATATTTAACATTTAAATTACTTGTAACACTTATCGACGTTTTAGACATCGGAGTGAGTAAAACAGATAAAGATAATAGTAAAAACGAAACTGAAACTTAGAAAATATGAAGAAAGGTGAACGTAATTACTGACGCATAATATAGAAAGAATACCTGAGTGAATTATGGACATGATAATTATATCATCATGAGAGGTGAATATAGATACCGACACATTATGTAGAAAAGATAAAGAACCAATTAGGACATGTTCCTTAATAATGAAGGTGCAAAATAAATTGCCGAACGATATAAAAATAAACAATGTTTGTAAAAAGGATAATATAGATAATAAAAAGGGGTTCGCGGCTAATGTGAACCATTAGAATTGAGAAGCCGATGGCGTTAGATGTATAAAAGGCCACTTGTGATTGTCTAAATATGGAGGATGTGAGATATAGTTATGTTGGAATTTGTAAGTATAAGTATTCTATTTATGTCATTTATGACTAAAAGTATCTTTGTCTAAAGAAGTTGTACTCATGACAAATTATGAAGGCAGACATCGCCTCATACATTAGTAAACGTCTAGCTATTGCAAAGGTCATCATCTGAATTTGATTCGATTTGGGTCATCGTCGACAGACTGACCAAATCTGCTAATATCATTCCCGTTTATGATAAATGCAAAAGAGTTATATAAACAAAGTGAGCCTGTGTCGATCATCAATATCAAGATCCTCGCTTCGTAACGAATTTCTAGAGATTTGGTCAGAAGTCATTGAGAACGAACCTTGATGAGAGTACTATGTACCACCCCAATCGAAGGGACGAGGTAAAGCAACGATACAAAATACTATAAGTACTGTTTTATATTTGAATGATTGACCTTTGGTAATAAACCGCATAATAGTTTTCCTTTGGAGATATTATCATTGATAACTATCGTATTAGGATCGGGGATCGAATCTTGTTAAGATTTAGAAATTAGAGTATCTGTAAGCAAGAGTTGAGATGAAGACACCCGACATACACCCACTGTGAGTTGGACATGTCTTTTAGGTTTAAGGTTTCCTATGATGGCGAACCTAACCTTACAAAATACTCGACCCGCGAGACCTGAAATGATTGTTGAAATTAGGATCTGATTATTAACTGCCGGTAGCGGGTAGGTGGTTATGTGAATATGAAATGTAGATCTTGAAGTGACAGATGGGTAGCGAAGTTATGCCAAAAAATTTAACCTTGGAAAAAAGAATTAATGATCTGACAAATCATGGGATTTAAGTCCCCGTTGTATGGGACCATTGAGATGATGTAAAAGATTGGTTTGAAAGGCATATAAGCTGGATCTACCCTAGGACTTCAAGGACTGCGTGAATTATGTTTCGTAAATCGAACTTGATAAATATCTATCAAGTTAAAATCTGAATTCTTCTTAGTAAAGTTTAGATCGGCGAAAAGTTGCATTCATCAAAAACCCGTGAACATCATGGATAGAGAAAGTAAGTCAACCTTTAGCCTGATCTTATTCCCGTAGTTATGTTTGATGAAACTCGCGTATTGTAATGAATTACACTTGTGAGAACAGACCGAATGTGGAGGAAATACCCACATGGCTTTAACTCTATAAGAAGCGAGTAGTAAAGTAAGATGATCTTTGAGGACAAAGATCCTGTTTAGGGGTAAATGCTGTGACAATCCGTCAATTTATGGTCGATATTTTATTCTCAATATTTATTTGAAAACATTATTTTAACGTTACAATATGAACTCGCTTATTTTTGGAAAGTAATTTGGATTTACGTCTTGAAATAGCATCGACTACGTCTAAACCGGAGGATTCAACGTTACGTGCTTACGTTTACATACACCGTCTTTGGTGACAGTCCGACATTTCAGAAAATAAATTTATCCATGAATATTATTTTGAGATTTTAAATTTGTGTTGGTTCATAAACTCACAAATTTACGAGAAGAGATTAGAACTTACGATTTTATTTTAACGTCCTTTACGACTAAACCGGAAACCCTAGGATTACGCATTTACGTTTTCGAACTCCGTTTTTGATGAGACAATTTTTATTAGATTCGTTTTGTGCCGTTGATTCATAATTTATAAAAACGTTTTTCGTAAAACGACCCGAGGGCACGCAATCGAGGAAACTAGAATCGAGGAGTACCCGTAAATAAATGGGGATCAGACAAGTGGGACACTTGTCCCACCCCCACTCAAACCGGCCATAACAAGCTACTAACACATGAGGTGTCAAAACCTCATAAACAAGTAACACACTTGTTACTTCATGCTTACAAAGTAAGCTAACACTTACCAAAAACCATTAGCTTCTTCATTTCTACCATTTTCACACATGCAAAACCACCTCAAACTCTCTCATCTCCTCCATTGTGCCGTCCCTCATCCTAAACAAAACCCCTATTTGATCTAAATTTCACCACAAATCTTATGTTATTCTTGCATAAGATGATGTTCTTTTGAAGACTTGTTGATTGGAGGTGATCATAACATCTACAAAGGAGTTTCCTTGGTGTCTTAGGGCTGATTTTCCACAAGGTATTCATGAAGAATGGTGGTCTTGAAGATGGTCTTGGTGATTCACAAGTTTCTCCATCAAAATCCATGTCCAAATCACAACCTACATCAACTTGGTGGTATAAAGATTGTCCTCCTCATCCTCTTGCTATTTTTGATTATGTAATCTTGTATTTCTTTTACTTATGTATATGTATATGATGATGAATGATGATTAAAAATATTGTGTGGGGATTTGATGTTGATAAACATGCTTAAAAAGATGGACAAACTACATGTAAAATGGGTAAATCTTGTTTAAATGGTAGGCTGTATAAAAACAGTAACTAACCACATGTTAGACTGATAAAATGATGAAGTAGAATCCATTTACAGTAAGCTATGGGTCTTGTACACATGTGATAGTTGGCCATGCAATGGATCATTGTAATGAGTGAGATATGATCAAAACAAGTTTAAAGTACAAATCTGAGTTCACTGTTTTGGACGATTTTTAGAAAATACTTAGGAGATGATTCAACAGTAGCTATAGGAGAGTTAAATGGAACAAATATCATGTAGTTTATGTCATAAAAATTTGAGCTTCTATCTCCATATAGAACTCTAGATATGGCAGTTTTGGTGAAGATGAAAATAAAAATCAGATTTTGAGAATTAATGTTTATTACTATTATATAAGCACTCAAAATTATATTGTATAAAATGTAAAGTTAAAACCCACTAAATCATGAATTTTATTTATATAAATATGTTAAAAATTAAATAAATGGATAAATTATAAAAATTGGTAGTGGAATAATATTTATAAGTTATAAAAACTATAAACATGATTTTTACGACTTTTTCGGCTATTACCGTAAAATTAACGTTTTTGTTAAATAAAACTTAGATGGTTGGACCCGTCTAATGTAAACTTTTATAAACTCATATACTGATATATAAACATATATAACAAGTAAAAACCGATAAAACCCGAACTATATAACATACGGACATTAACGGACTAAGTTAACGTTATTGGACTAATAATTCAACAAAATGGGCTAAAACACTTATAAACTTATTTATTGGGCTTAACCCATTTAGGCTCAACTTGTAAAGTTTAAATACTGATAATATAAGTATAAAATGGATTAAAACAAGTTAAAGAACTTATAATAAGTTTATTGGACCTAAGACACGTAAATAGGTAAAACTAGTAAACTAGTAAGAAGTTACCAATACGTAAACACTAAAAAGAGTAAAAGAGAATATGTAAACCCACTTGATCATCATATATATATATAAAATCATCATATGTATACATAATTGTTATTTTTATAAAGTCATTGGACATGAGTCTAAGACGAGTATTATTTGTCTAGGTTTCCGTGATTGAATCACGTACCGTACATCCAAATCGCCGATAATCGCCTTCCCACATCAACGTGAGTTCATAGCCTCGCACTCTTTTAAATGTTTTTATGAAATGTTTTATAAACCCGCGAGGGAGATAACATGTTAGTTTTTATAAAATAGGACACCATTTGTCCCGATTGTTTGTTTATTGATTTGGACCCGAATGATTGTATGACCCGATTGTATGACCCGATAAATGATTAAAGGACACGATAGATGAAATTAAATGGATTATTAAAGTTAGGTTATGTCACTAAAAGTCCCATTAGCATGAATTGTGAACTACCGGGATTTGGTAGACGCTTATGCATATAATAGTACTATTTGGGGACGATCACCCCAGTTCGCGCCTTGACGGTTGATCCCCGTCGTGTCACATTGATTGGTAAGCGAATTTATGTATGAGAAGATTTCCATAGCGTGACCTTTGTGACGACACGCTACTTTAGATGGGCAAATTGAGTATCGGGTTAGCTACCCGTTGTTGGTTTAGTAAGGTAACAATGTCATGCGGCTTATAATAATCCAAACTAACGAAATACTACTAGACGCTCCGAATTACGATGTATTGCCTGACTAGCAATACATGGTCATACTATTGATATTATGTTCGTGTTTTGGTTTTCATAACCATATTCATATAACGGTTTTTATTTTCATACAACGTCATAAGACGTATTGTATGATGTTTTTACGACATAGGCTCGTATAATGATTTTAAAGGCAAACGACTATATTATGATTTTGATGAAGATTTGTATAAAATGACTTTGGCTATTTTATGGCCTATTACAACGATTTGTACAAAATGATTTTCAGTAATAATTTTATACTGATATTATATTGATGGATTTTATTAAACTCTATGAATTCACTCGGCGTTATCGCTGACCTTTTCTTTTAACATGTTTTATCTCAGGTACTTGAAGGTAATTCTCTGGAAGACAACAAGAATTCATGGCCCGCACCTAAATAATATTTTTCCATTCAAATACTTTGTAAAACCTGTATAAAATACTATGACTTGGGACCTATGTAACTTTGATATTTATGAATGGAAATGCTTTATTATTAAATGACGCGATTTTTAAGCGTTGTCTATGATGTGAGTAATGTGCTATCCCGTAACACCAACTAGTCTTCCGCTGAACTGAGTTGTATAAATTTGGGGGTGTTACAGAGGCTATAGACTCACCTTGGTACAATGTTAGTAACATGACGATCGCCGACGATACGTGATGCCCGTTAATCACGAAGACCGCAACCTACCAAATAAGGCGCGTTCGTTAATAAATGACTCAATTATAAATAATACTTAAACAATACCAAACTCAAAATACAAAACCATTAAAAAATCCCAAAATTATTAAGTAAAAGTGTACTTCTATACTTCTTTACATGTCAACTTTATTAGACTATATCATTTATAAAAATCTGCCGGTACTTACCAAAAGTACGAGATCATTTGCCTTACTTAAACTATTCCGTTTTCGACGAAACTTGGCCACAAATTCACATATAATATGAATAAGACTCAGTTTAAATTTCATTCAAAAATATTACTTTTAAGACCTTCTGCCCGACACACCTTCGTGTTATAAAAACCGGACAGATTTGCGCCTTCAACTCGTAAAACCATTTTAACGTATCTAAACAACTCCATTTATAAAACCGACACTCGGGTTTGAAAATAGACTCATGACCTGAGCTTTAGACTTCAACATCAGTCCTTGAACATTTTTAAAACTCATTTTATAGTCCCCGTGATTCGATCCAAATATCGACAACAATTTTCGGATTGTGCCGATACCCGTCTCCCGGTACACGAATACTAAAATGTTTGTAACTTCGCGCTTTGGAGCTAGAAGCTCTATCTTATATCAAATCGAAGCTAACGAAATTCTCTACGACCCTATTTTATTAGTTTAACAAGATTTTTAGAGTAAGTAATTCAAAAATAGCCTTTTACCTACTTGTCTAAAATGGTCGTCCAAAAATCATACCAAAACACCATATTGACCCATTTCAATAATTTACATATTCATATTATCATCCTAATATTACCGTAACACATATAACTAACTCCTAACAACCTCAAATTCAATCTAACAAAAATCAAATATTTAAAACCCTTGCATGCAACAACAACCCACTTCAAATATAATAATAATAACAACAATTATAACCATAGAAATAGATCAAACACATGTTCTTCACCAAAATTTTGAAAAGAAAAATAAGTGAATGCATGTGGGAAAATTTTATACCAATATGATCCTTGTTGAATTTCTAGGATGGGTCTTTGATTAGAATTAGAATAATCAAAGTAGAAATTGAAAATTTTTGATGGATTGTGGCTATGGGGTGGACGGCCAAAAGATGAACAAGAGAGAGGATTTGTGATTTTTTTATTAAATGAGTTTTTAAATAAAAACTAGTTAGTGGAATTTCTTTAAATAGTCCAAGGGTAGGGTATATTTTGTCATTTAGGCATAGTTTTGATCCAAAAATGCAATTAAATAGTTTACAAGATAGAAAATGTAAATTGTACATTTTAAAAATATTTACGGGGCTCGGGTTTCGTAATAATACTTTTCAAAAGTTAAAACGCTTCATAAATATAATAATAAAGCTTCGACACGACTTAAAACGTAATTAAATCGAAAACATCGAAAATATAAAATATCGAGACAATCAATAATAAAACATAAATATTTGGGCATCCGTCGGTATCGCGATCACTAATAGTTCTCGTCATTCGTTAAAAGGTAAAACACGAGAAATAAAGATTAAATATAATAAAATCATTTTTATGATAAATTGAGAATATAATATCGATACCTAACGTATTCCTTGCCGGTTTTCATCTAATCGACATTCTTACGCTAGTTTCATGTCATAACCTTCTCGGTTAGTCGATAATTTAAAATTCTCATTAAAGTAAACACGTAATAGTCGAGATTAAAATAACGACATGAAATTGACGGATTGTCACATTATCCCCACCAAATTAGGATCTTCGCCCTCGAAGATCAACTTGCGTTCTTGTCCGATCGCTTGTTGAAATCAAAGAGATGAGGGTAATTCTTCCACATTTGGTCTTCTCGTTCCCAAGTATACTCCGGTCCTCTCCGAAAGTTCCATCGAACTTTGACGATAGGGATTCGGCTTTGTTTCAGTTGCTTGACCTCGCGATCCATGATCTCAATTGATTCTTCAATAAAGTGAAACTTTTCATCAACCTTAACTTCGTCCCACGGTATAACGAGTTCTTCATCGGATAAACACTTCTTTAGATTCGACACATGAAAAGTGTTATGAATTCCATACAGTTCTTGCGGTAGTTCAAGTTGGTATGCCACGGGTCCTACTCTAGATGAAATCTTGAATGGTCCGATATAACGAGGACTTAACTTCCCACGTTTTCTAAATCGTACAACACCTTTCCATGGTTATACCTTCAGCATAACCTTATCTCCCACACTAAACTCCAATGGTTTTCTTCTCACATCCGCATAACTCTTCTGTCGACTTCGCGCAAACAACAACCTATTCTTGATTTGCACAATCATATCCGTCGTCTCTCGAATCATCTCTGGTCCAGTGAGTTGAGCATCACCAACCTCACTCCAGCTCACGGGCGATCTACATTTTCTCCCATAAAGTGCTTCAAAAGGTGCAGCTTTAATACTCGCGTGATAACTGTTATTGTACGAAAATTCAGCCAAAGGTATGTGCTTATCCCAGCTACTTCCAAAGTCAATCACACAAGCACGCAGCATATCCTCCAAAGTCTGAATAGTTCTTTCGCTTTGCCCATCAGTTTGTGGATGATAGGTTGTGCTCATATCCAAATTGGTTCCTAAAGATTTCTGAAGTGATCTCCAAAATCCAGAAGCAAAACGACTGTCTCTATCGGAAATGATTGAAATAGGAACACCATGCTTACACACGATATTCTTCAGATAAAGGTCGGCAAGTTTCTCCAGACCGAACCTCTCGTTGATTGGAATGTAATGAGCGGATTTAGTTAAACGGTTGAAAATAACCCAGATTGCATCGAACCCAGACGGTGTCCTTGGAAGTTTCGTGATGAAGTCCATCGTAATTCGCTCCCATTTCCAGATTGGAATTTCAGGTTGGACAAGTAATCCTGACGGCTTCTGATATTCAGCTTTCACTTTTGCACACGTTAAGCATTTCGCGGCGTATGATGCAATATCAGCTTTCATATTCGGCCACCAGTATAACTTTTTCATGTCTTGGTACATTTTTTCCGATCCAGGATGAATAGAATACTTGGACTTATGAGATTCTAACATAATCAAGTCTCTCAGTCCACCGAAGAATGGTAACCAAATTCGAACTCTCAAACATTTGATACCATCGGATCGCGTCTCAAATGTTTCACCATCTCCTCTGAATCTTTCGGCTGCAATATTTTCCTCCTTACACGCTTCGATTTGTGCGTTTCGGATCTGCTCAGGTAAGTTATTATGAACTGTCACCACCAAAGCACGCAATCGAATCGGTTTCTCCCTTTCCTTTCGACTTAACGCGTCAGATACCACATTCGCCTTTCCCGGATGATAACGAATTTCATAGTCGTAATCACTCAAGAGTTCAACCCATCGACGTTGCCTCATATTCAGCTCCTTTTGATCCAGTATGTATTGTAGGCTTTTGTGATCAGTGAATACTGTACACTTCGTACCATACAGATAATGTCTCCAAAGTCGCAGAGCAAAAACCACAGCGCCCAATTCCAAGTCATGGGTAGTGTAGTTCTCCTCATTTTTCCTTAATTGTCTAGAGGCATATGCGATCACCTTTTCACGTTGCATGAGAACATCACCGTATCCTTGAAGAGATGCATCACAATAAACAACAAAGTCTTCACTTCCTTTAGGTAACGATAAGATCGGCGCACTACAGAGTTTCATCTTCAGGGTTTTGAAAGCTTCTTCTTCTTCATCGCCCCACACAAACGGTTTATTCTTCTGAGTCAGCTTAGTTAATGGTTTCGATATCAAAGAGAATCCTTCAATAAACCTTCGGTAGAACCAGCCAAACCTAGAAATTGTCGCACTTCAGTTGGAGTAGTTGGAGCACTCCAATTCTTAGTTGCTTCAATCTTCAGAGGATCAACATGTACCCCACTTTTCTCAATCACATGTCCGAGAAATTGTACATAATTAAGCCAAAAATCACACTTAGAGAATTTAGCGTACAACTTTTCGTCCTTTAACAAGTTCAAGATCATTCTTAAGTGTTCGGCATGCTCTTCCTTGCTCTTGGAGTAGATTAGAATATCATCGATGAAAGCGATCATGAATTTATCATGATACAACTTACAAATGCGATTCATTAAGTCCATGAATACAGCAGGTGCATTAGTCAAACCAAAAGGCATAACTCGGAACTCATAATGACCATAACGAGTTCTAAATGCCGTAATAGGAATATCTTCCTCGCGTACACGAAGTTGATGGTAACCAGAACGAAGATCAATCTTGGAAAAAACACGAGAACCTTGAAGTTGATCAAATAGATCATCAATTCTTGGAAGCGGATAACGATTCTTGATCGTCAGCTTATTCAGCTCTCGGTAATCGATACACATACGGAACGAACCATCTTTCTTCTTAACGAATAAAACAGGAGCTCCCCAAGGTGACGAACTCGGTCGTATAAAACCTTTATGAGATAGTTCTTGCAATTACACAGACAACTCCTTCAGCTCGGATGGTGCTAAACGATTTGGCGCACGAGCCACGGGTGCAGCACCATGAATTAGATCAATTTGGAATTCTACTTGCCTTGGAGGCGGAAGCCCTGGCAAATCTTCCGGAAATACTTCAGGAAAGTCACGAATGACTGGAACATTTTCGATACGTTTCTCCTTCGATTCCTTCTCCGATACATGAGCTAGGAATAAATCACAACCTCTTTCGATATACTTACGAGCTTTAATGCACGAAACGATTTTTAGCCGAGAATTACATTTATCACCTTCGATAACTATAGTCTTGTCATCTAAAGGAATCCTAACTTTCTTTTCTCCACACAGAATAGACGCATTATACTTGGACAACCAATCCATTCCGATAATAATATCAAAACTTCCCAATTCGACGATCATCAAGTCTATCTTAAAAATACGGTTCAGAAGATTAAGAGAACATCCTAAGAGCGCACAATGGTACTCACTAATTTACCATCAGCTAGTTCTACTTCATAACTCGCGTCTAATTCGACCGGTTTGATATCAATTAAGGTACTAAAACTTGTAGACACAAAGCTTTTGTCCGCACCAGAATCAAATAAAGCTGTAGCGTAACGGTTATTTAGTAAAAACGTACCAGTAAGAACTTTGGGGTTTTGCTTAGCATCAGCTTCTCCTAGTTGATAGGATTTTCCTTGATTATCACCACCACGTACATTCTTCTGCGGCTCAGGGCATTGATTCTTCATGTGTCCTTTACCTTGACAGTTGAAATAAGTCATTCCTTTCCTTCCCGGTCCCCAACAGTCTTCAGTCTTGTGTCCCAGCTTGCTACACTTTCCACAGTTAGTACATTCACCAGTATGAATCCTTTTGCAGCGTTGACATCGGGTTCCCTTATCAGCATATGCAGTTTCAGTCATTGCATTAGCATTGCTCCTCCTTCGGGTCTAGTTCCTATTGTGATATTTACGGTTATCAGCTCGATCATCACTTTCCACTTCAGCCTTTCTTTTACTTCCTTCAGCAACACCATCAGCCTTATCTTGGATAATCTGTCCCATCAGTTGGTAGGCCATACGAACGGCTTCATCAATATTGGCAGGTTTAGATGAGGTCACATCACCACGGATGTTGGCAGGTAAGCCGCGAATATACTGCTCCACCTTCAGATATTCCGGGTTAACTTTGTTTGGACAAAGTAGAGCAAGTTCATGGAATCTGTTTGTGTATCCATCGATATCAGTACCCGTCAGTTTCAGCTGATATAGTTCCTGTTCTAACCTTTGAATAACACTCTTTGGACAGAATTCCTCGGTCATCCATCTTCTCACTTTAACCCAAGGTGTAGCATAAGCAACATTCATCCCTACAGACGCCATTCTTCCATTCAACCAAGTTAATGCTCGCCCTTGAAGAGTAGCAGAGGCAAACATCACCTTGTCGCCTTCCTCACTTCCACTAAATCGAAACACGGATTCTAATCTTTCAAACCATTGCATTAAACCAACAGCACCTTCAGTACCCTTAAAAGTCGTAGGTTTACATTTCATGAACGAGGTATAAGTACACTTCTTGTTTTCAGGAATCACTGGTCTATCAGCACCACCAGTTCCAGCACCAGTATTGTCAGCTCCAGTATTGCCAACGCCAGTATTGCCAGCGCGAGTATTGCCAGCTCCACCAGATCCACCAGCTCCACCGGATCCACCAGCTCCACCGGATCGTCCAGCTCCACCGGATCCACCAGCTCCATTATTCATATTTGCCATAAATGCATTCATAGAGACCTCAAATTGATCAGCTATTATAGCACGTAACTGAGTCTCAGTCAATTGTTTTGGCGGCATGATCCTGTTACATAATTCACATCAAAATGAGTATTCATTTAACGCTTGTGATAACAAAACATGAATAACACAGAATAAGAATTAGATAGAATAGGAGAGAAACAAGAAAGGATGATAGAACGAAGAATAGAATTTAGACAAGGAACGAAGATTCACGAGGAATGAGTCAAAAGATAGGAATTTCTATTGTGACAATCAGCGTCGTTTGTAAATTACGTATTAGTATTATAATAATCAAATAATAAACATTTATAAATAAATAAATGTAATCCATTATGCTTTAAGCATAAATAATAATTAAATATGTATAACATATATACTTTTCTTATTCTTGTCCATTGGCAACTCGGAGGTTTCGCTTGCAGATGTTATAGTTAAAAGATTTCAAAAATTTATTTTTTTGGAAAATCTTTTCGTTCTCTATAACTTGAGCTCTGGTACCAATCTGTAACACTCCCAATTTCGTGTCATAGCAGCGGAGGGATCATTGGGTGTTACTGGTATGGTTCAATCTCAATATCATAGAAAACGCCTCAAAATGAGTCGTTTTAATAAAACATACATCCATTCATTATTTAAAGGTAAAATAGTTCACACACGGTCCCAAATTGTTTTCAAGTTTACACAACATAACAATAAACAAAGTTTCTTTGAATGGACATAGTTTAGGAAAAGAGGGCCAAAACATTTCACAAGCAAGCTACACGAAACCGCCTTCTATTGAGTGCCTTCTTCATGGACCTGAGATAAAACATGCTATAAAGTCAACAAAAATGTTGAGTGAATCTATAGAGTTTAAATTTAATAAGCGAACACAATTATTCTGAATAAACCTTCAATGGTTGACAATCATGTGGATCAGACATAATCATCGTTGTTATTACATAGGTCTCATGACATTGAACGTTAACATATATTATTTAAGCCCAACACACCTAGCCAAGTGCGTATATTTCCCTTATACAATTGCATCCGATGTTTCATTACTAGTGCATCACAACACTACGCGATATCTAGTCGCGACCGGACTGGGCGTCACCTTGATAGATCTATCCATAGTATTAGCGTTCATTCGATTAACAATTCATGATTCAGTGGGTCTTTTAAGGCTAGAAGCAAACATATGTAAATAACTTCATCTAGCATACAATCGGGTCCTTTGTGTTCTATTTTAAAACAAGCATGTTATCCCCCTCGCGGGTTTTAAAAATCTTTACAAGATAGTATAAAAGCGAGGCTATAGACTCACCTTGGTACAATAGTAGTAATATGACGATCGCCGACGATACGTGATGCCCGTTAAACACGAAGACCGCAACCTACCAAATAAGGCGCGTTCGTTAATAAATGACTCAAGTATAAATAATACTTAAACAATACCAAACTCAAAATACAAAACCATGAAAAATTCCCAAAATAATTAAGTACAAGTGTACTTCTATACTTCTTTACATGTCAACTTTATTAGACTATATCATTTATAAAAATCTGCCGGTACTTACCAAAAGTACGAGCTCATTTGCCTTACTTAAACTATTCCGTTTTCGACGAAACTTGGTCACAAACTCACATATAATATGAATGAACTCAGTTTAAATTTCATTCAAAAATATTACTTTTAAGACCTTCTGCCCGACACACCTTCGTGTTATAAAAACCGGACAGATTTGCGCCTTGAACTCGTAAAACCAGTTTAACGTATCTAAACAACTCCATTTATAAAACCGACACTCGGGTTTGAAAATAGACTCATGACCTGAGGTTTAGACTTCAACATCAGTCCTTGAACATTTTTAAAACTCATTTTTTAGTCCCCGAGATTCGATCCAAATATCGACAACAATTTTCGGATTGTGCCGATACCCGTCTCACGGTACACGAATACTAAAATTGTTGTAACTTCGCGCTCGTTTGGAGCTAGAAGCTCTATCTTATATCAAATCGAAGCTAACGAAATTCTCTACGACCCTATCTTATTAGTTTAACAAGATTTTTAAAGTAAGTAATTCAAAAATAGCGTTTTACCTACTGGTCTAAAATGGTCATCTAAAAATCATACCAAAACACCATTTTGACCCATTTCAACAATTTACATATTCATATTATCATCCTAATATTACCATAACACATCTAACTAACTCATAACAACCTCAAATTCAATCTAACAAAAATCAAATATTTAAAAACCTTGCATGCAACAACAACCCACTTCAAATATAATAGTAATAACAACAATTATAACCATAGAAACGGATCAAACACATGTTCTTCACCAAAATTTTGAAAAGAAAAATAAGTGAATGCATGTGGGAAAATTTTATACCAATATGATCCTTGTTGAATTTCTATGATGGGTCTTTGATTAGAATTGGAACAATCAAAGTAGAAATTGAAAATTTTTGGTGGATTGTGGCTATGGGGTGGACGGCCAAAAGATGAACAAGAGAGAGGATTTGTGATTTTTTTATTAAATGAGTTTTTAAATAAAAACTAGTTAGTGGAATTTCTTTAAATAGTCCAAGGGTAGGGTAGATTTTGTCATTTAGGCATAGTTTTGGTCCAAAAATGCAATTAAATAGTTTACAAGGTAGAAAATGTAAATTGTACATTTTAAAAATATTTACGGGGCTCGGGTTTCGTAAAAATACTTTTCGAAAGTTAAAACGCTTCATAAATATAATAATAAAGCTTCGACACGACTTAAAACGTAATTAAATCGAAAACATCGAAAATATAAAATATCGAGACAATCGATAATAAAACATAAATATTTGGGCATCCATCGGTATCGCGATCACTAATAGTTCTCGTCATTCGTTAAAACGTAAAACACGAGAAATAAAGATTAAATTTAATAAAATCATTTTTATGATAAATTGAGAATATAATATCGATACCTAACGTATTCCTTGCCGGATTTCATCTAATCAACATTCTTACGCTAGTTTCATGTCATAACCTTCTCGGTTAGTCGATAATTTAAAATTCTCATTAAAGTAAACACGTAACACGTAATAGTCTAGATTAAAATAACGACCTGAAATTGACAGATTGTCACATAAAATAACCTACAGAAGGAAATCAGCACTTTTAGAAAATTAAATAAGTTTGAAAAGCTAAATAAATCTAAAATAATTGAACTGAAACTTTTAAAAACTAATAATAAGATAAGGAAACTAGGATTGAGTACAAAAAATAAGTAGTGCACATTAAATTAAGCTAGATAAAAGGAAATAAGCTAAATGTACAAAGTTGGCCAAAAGTCAACAAAAGTTAACTCTTAGAAAAAAGCTGGAAAACTTCTAATAGCTATGAAAATGTGACAAGTGCACTGTTGTTGAAGAATTGAGGGCAAATCCAAGTGTTTTGGATAGGTAGTTGGCCAAATGTTGCTCTTATATTGGACAGATAAGCCCAATAAGCAAAGTGGTGCTTGTTGGGTGATAATGCAGTATAACAACAAAAAGCAGCACACCAAATGCACACAAATCAATTCAAATACAGGCAAAGGTAATAAGGAGTAAGCTAATACAAATAAAATCAGAATAAAGCTAAAAGTGCCAAACCTAAGCAATAATATCAATAGTAACAAATAAAACTAACAGTGGCAATAAAACTAACTTGTTTTAGTCTTACATGCAATTAAGCAAGATTTGGCTTAATAGAACTCTTGAATAAGCAACCTAAAACCCTAAATGACTCTAAACAGTCCTAAAGCAACTCAAAATCTAACAAGATCCTAAGTTGTATAGACAGACACCTACAAATGAAGCCTAAATTCTTTATGATGTGTTTGACCTATGTTGAGCACAAGTTTTGCACACAAACAGTTCATAAAGGAAAGTCTAGCAACTATCACTACTTATAAGCATACCAAATAACCAAAACATAGAAACAAGGCTTATCAGATATCAGGTAACAACTAAAATATGGAAAATCAAACAATACAAAGAAGAAAGAGATAAACATACAATATCAAAACTTTACTCTAAACCCTATGAATCAAACAGCTAAAACTCAATCCACTAGACCTAATATAAGTGTGCACACTAATTACCCCAAACCCTAGTTACTTTTAGGCCTAGATAAATAGTCTAAACACCACTTTAAACACTAACAGGTTGAGATATTCAATAGAAAGCAAGATTAGTTTACTATAGAATGAAGCATAAGCACAGATCAACTAATTAGCATACAATGAGCATTAAGCAACTAAGGCATGAGTTAATAAGCCACATAACAAACATTCACACAAAGCACAATTTTAATAAGATTAAGCATAAAACTTGAGTTTTAATTGGACTTACCTCCCTTGGACTTGTTTAGACCAAGGAAACGCTTACGATGCAAAAGCTATAAGATTTTCTGATCGAGAGAGAGATAGAGCTTATGGAGAAGTTATATGGATGAATAGACTATAACAATCTAGACACCAAGACTACAATAGTTTTGGTGTTGTCTTCTACTTGTACCTACACACAATGAGCAAAGCACACTTCAAGTGCAACAAGTTGTTCAATAAGCTTGTTTTCTGCTGAGCTTATTGATAGCTTATTGTACAGTAAGAGATAACTAAAAACTAAAAAATGGATTTTCATAAAAACACTTGGAATCAAGAACTCTTGCAATGAATAAATGAACAACAGAAAATCAACAAAGCCCTATTCTCCTTGCCTTCACTTGATGTGTCAAATGACATGCATACAATCAGAGTATACAACTTTGGGTACCAAAATATTTAACAAAACTAGATTTTGGAAAATATTTTGTTAAGCAAAAAATTTAAGTACTCCAAAGTAAAGACTAAAATTTAAAATGCAGAAATTAAATGGAACTCAAAATGTTGCAAGGCCTTATAGATACATTAACTATTTATCAAAAAGGATTTACAAGAATTTTGGAACAAAGCTCAAAGGCTTTCTGCTACATGCTATTTAGAATAGGCTAATGAAAAATCTAGAATACATTGTGAGGACTAAAACCCTAGCTAGTGATTGCCAACTTTGCCCTTGCAATATTCTTGAAAAGATGCCATCTTGATTCTCTTTGACCTGTTTGAAAATGGTCAAATCTTGGCTTCATGTGATCACTGATCCTTGCCATGTGATGTTTCCAACTTTAAATTGATCTTGAACATTTATCTGTTGTTGAGGATACACATAGGATGTGAGCCATTGTATTAATGCATATCATTTGTCTTCAAGCCCAGTCGAGCTCTTTTTCGTGGAGGGGAAGCTTGGTTAGGGTCATAGGGTTATGGTTTGGGTAAAATGAGCATGTGACGTTGATTAGGGAATGGGTAATTGTAAATCTAGAAATGATTAACAAAAATTCCTTTGGTTTAATAGGATTATGGGATTATGGTTCTTGGAATGAACAATTATGAGTTTGATCGAGTTTAGGGATAAAAGGTTTGTTTAGCCCCCAATTAATAATTATTAAACTGATTTTGAAATTTAGTTAATATTAATTAACTGGTTTAGGTATTGGGATTGGTCGGGTAAAATAGTTAGGGTTTTGGGCTTTTGTTAGGTTTGGTTTGGGCTTGGATTTAATAACATGTTTAGATGGGTATTGTTATGGTAGTTTGATTCCTTACACTTTCACTTTAGCGGAATTGGTCCTCCATATTTTCCATATAAAAGCTGATATTACTCTTTTTTCATTCAAGTTTCATAATGGCAATTTCAGTCCTTGTATTTTGGGATAACATTGAAAAGTACTATTTGTGCAATCTACATGATTCTTCAAGGGGTATTCTTGTATAATTATGAAACTTTAGGGACCAATCTTGTAACGTAGAGATTTACAAGGGTATAAAGTTTCATTCTTCAATTATTGAGGGACCATTCTTGTACATCTTAAAAAACTTCAAGGGTATTTATAGAAATTTACATCCAGGTCCTGTTTTTTTGTGCGGCTTTGTTTCCCGCGTTTATTTTTGATTGATTCTTGTGATCTTTTGGTAATTTTAAGATATACGAGCCTAGAATTACACAATGAACAACACAAAGTATTTTATAAGGTTTTATGATATTTTTTGTATTTTAAGCCCGATTTTAGGGATGAGACTATGTATAATTAGAGTCTCATCAAGGGATGACACCCATTAGTGACTATAGAGTCCAAAGAGTTATGGCCTCACAAACTAGAGGAAAATCCAAACGTGCTCAACCTCCCACTTGTTCATCCTCTTCGGCTAATGATGATGATGGCCTCCCAGATTCTAGGTTGCCTCCACTTATATACCTTAGCGAACTACCCAAAATTCCTAATGCATCGCCAGAGTTCAAGAAAACGAAAAGGATGTGCAAGTGCCTTGGAAGATTTCTAAGTAAAATGGAGAAGAAGGGTAAGTGAGACTGTAGAAGGAATGAGTATTTATGGATAATGATCCTTTTAAAACAATGGTGATTGTAATCGGTTCATTATTAATACATTTGTTTTTCTTTATGTTGATACTTGACAAGGATTTGGTAATGTTAATCATGATGCTTATGTTCGTTGCTCAGAAATGTCTAGCCATGCTAAAAGGTAAATTATCTCGTTCCCTTGCTTAAAATTACAACATACATTTGTGGACCATACTCACCAAGAAAATTCTCGAGCCAACCTTAAAGAAAACGAGTCAAAATTTTGAATTCTCTCACTTTGACCATATGCTCTCAGACATATACACACCCTACGGATCCAAGATAACTTGGATCCGCCGTACAAAAATTTTGGTCCATGGTTTTCCCCCCAAAATTATTTTTAAACTTCCCATTTTGTTCAACAATGGAGCCATGCAGGCCCAAATCAACTTGGGTCCACTTCTTTAAAATTTGGGTCCATCCATCTTGCAGACTACATGCATTTTAATCATTACAGTACACTTCCTTAACTTCTCCACTTTCCTAAACACTCTTTCATCTCCCATTTAATTGACTTCCTTCAATAAAACATGCACATTAATATTCATAATCATCATCTTTGATTCTTTCCACTCCCAATCAAATTAAACCTACATTTAATCTTAGGTTATCTTAATCCCCTATTTAAACTCTCTCCTTTTCATCTTCTTCCTCGCCACTCTCATACTCTCATCTATAAACAAAAATACGAAAAAATCTTCAATTTCAAAAATGGCTAAAGGTCCAAAATCATATTCCAAACCCATTCAAAGGAGGACGGCTCCCATTCGAGTCCGTTTTTATTGTTTTGGAAATCCCACATGTTACACCATCAAACTACCCTACAGACACCCATATGTTACCCATTAGGGATGAAATATCTCAAAATTGACATCTTAAGAAATTAATGGTCCCCAATGGCACCTCCACCAACGACGACTCCCATTGCTACAACTCCACCACTCGTTCCTACTCACTCACCTACAATCATCTCAACATCTTTGACAAGAACCACAACACTCCAAGTTCTCAAGTGTTCTCAATCACCAATTCAACCACTCCCCCACTAACACCTACCTTAGCCTCACTACCCCAAACACTCCTTTCTCCTGACCCTTATCCTATTGATGGACTCTCCCTTCCCTCGGGAGACTCACCTGACATCCCATCCTTCATGGGATTATACGATTCCATATGGATTAAACCCTCATCCATAGGACATTCCTCACCCTACTCGCCATCACCCTACTCTCCTACTAGTGTACTTCCGCATTCTCAAAGGCACCAACACCAAGAGGATCTCAACCATTCTTGAAGGGATAAATTCCCTCCTACACTCTCCATATCAGTAGGACCATCGCTACAAAATCCTAGGTTATTCCTACCAATCTCTACTCCTATGAGTCTAACATAGTGTCTCACGGACCCTACGGACACAAGTTAGCTTGGGTCCACCACCCATTAATTTGGGTTTGTGGGATCCACATGCTATTTTTCTTTCTTTTCTAGTTTTTTAATTTTTATTCTTGTACCAATGTTCCACATCTACTATGTTGTAATTTTACTTGGGCAAGATGAATGAACCCATTAACTTTCTTAAATATGTTTGTCTACATGTATGACTATATGCTATGCTTTCTATCGTGTCACTAACAAAAGCAATTTCTATCTTTTCCTCCACCTTAATTAACTTTGTCTTGCAAGTTTTAGTCTGACCATTCAACGGTTCTCTCTTAAAAAGAGCATGAATCAAGGGGGAGCATTCACATAATACCATACATGCATCTTTCTCGTGTTTGACTTTTCTTACGCATCTATTCTTATCGATTGTAATGAGACCTCAAGACCACATGGCGTATCTTGCACAAACCATCATCCATGCTATCTACCTTCTCTAATTTTGTTTTGCAAGATTTTCATAATCCATGTCTTTCTCGGTTCTCCAAATTTGGAGGAGTATGAGCCGAGGGGGATGTTGGGAATAAAATTGACTAAGTCTACTAGCCACTAACAAGAGAAGATTATCCGCTGACAAAGTGTTATCAAGCCCCCAACATCCCAGGCCAAGACAAGAGATATTTAGCCGTTGTCAAGATTTATGAAGTCAACACGTTTTATATGTTAGGAAGATATGCATGTATATTGTATTTTCTATTTTTATCTCAATATATCGTCCTAGAATGGTTGACTCGTTTTCTTATTGTACAAGGCTCCTTACGTCTATAAAAGGAGGCCTTTAGGTTAGGGTTTGATATACATTTTACACTTTCATTGTACGCACAAGTTTAATCAATCGAAGTAAAAGTTTGGTTTATATTATTTTTAACATTGTTCTTTGTTCTAAGTGTTAAATTCCGCATAACACTTAGATTGTTGTTAACACAAAGTTTCTCTAAGTGTTAATCTTGATTCAATCTCGTTAACACAAAGCTAATCGATCTAAGTTTGGGATCAACAAGTGGTATCAGAGCTTGTTGAGGAACTTTGATCAAAAGAACCCTAAAAACCCTAAATCGCTGAAAACCCTAATTTCATCCAAGCATCATGTCCACCTCAGTCGTATCACAATCTTCAAATCATGATCTCAAGATTCCCATACTTGATCCTGATAACTTTGAGCTTTGGAAATTTAACTTTGAGCAATACTTACAAGTTGATAACTATGTTCTTTGGGAAGTTATTGAGTATGGAAATCAATTCAATAAGGAAGCAAAGATTCAAGCTGCTATAGAAACACGAAGAACAGCTGGAAAGTCTGGTGATGATCTCAAAGCAAAGCCTGAAGATGGAAGAGCTGTTTCTGCTGCTGAAGTAGCACATAGAAGGAATGACATGAAAGCCTTAAGCACACTCAAACTTGCTCTTGGCCCTAAGGAGTAACATAAATTCAGGAAGTATGAGTCTACTAAGGAGCTTTGGGAAGCTCTTGAAACCATCTATGGTGGTAATGTGGAAACCCTTAAACAAAAGAAGAAGCAGTTGATGATTGAGTATATTATCTTCAAAGCTCGTCCTAATGAGAAACTTACTGAGGTAAGAAGTCGTCTACAAGACATCACTAGCAAGTTGGAATTCATGGGAACAGAACTTGAGGAGCAAGATATCATAACTACCTTTCTTGGAGGTCTTGGTGATGCATGGGAGATTCATGCAAAATCTATCATTGCCACCAAGGCTTACATGAATAATCAATTAAGGACCATCGAACCTGAAGCCATTCTAAAAAAAAGAGGAAGTTCAACATCTGGAAGTGTGGCATTCATCTCTCACAATGACTCACAAACCGTAAACAATGTTTCACATGTCAACGGCATGGATGTTCATCCAGTCATAGGATCAACATATTTCAGTGGCTCAAGTTCAGCCGCTGACAACTACAATGTTGGTTCATCAAGTTATAAACCAACTGGTATTGACTTGGATACTGTATGTGCATACATTGCTGCCTTGCCTAATGGTTCTCTACTTACTTATGAGGATCTTGAGCAAATCAATGATGATGATCTTGAAGAGATGGACATCAAGTAGAGTATGGCACTTGCTAGCATAAGGGCCAATATATGGAACAAAAGGTTTGGAAGGAGAATGACTTTCAATGGCAACGAGACTATTGGATTTGATAAATACAAAGTTGAATGCTATAACTGCCATAGGATGAGACACTTCATGAGGGAATGTAGATCTCCACGTAGATCTGATGCTGGAAAGAACTCAAGCCAAATCATCAAGGTTGAAGATGCTGGTTCAAAGGCTATGGTAGCCATGGATGGGATTGATGGACTTGGATGGGACTGGAGTTTCATGGCTGATGAAATGGAACAAAATCAAGCTTTGATAGCTAACAAGGAAGAAGAGCATGTGCAATATGCTCTCATGGCCAATCCTTCCTCTTCATCAGATAATGAGGTATATTATGATGCCTTTTGTAGTAAGGGTTGTAGGTTAAACACTGAAAAGATTAACAAGGAAGTTTTAAAATATAAATCAGATGTTTTTGATGTTGAAATCAGACTTGCAAACTATAAAAGGGGACTTGCTTAATTTGATGGGATGGTTGAGGAGTATAAGAAAATGGAATTTTACCTAAAAGATCAAATTGTTGTTTTAACAAGAGATCTGAAAGTTAGTAATGAAGTTAGGGATTCATTAATAAAATCTAGAGCAGACTTACAACTTAAGTTAGATGAAGCCATCAGGTCTAAAGAAAATGTAGGGTTAAAAATTGAAAAGTTTGAAAAAGCTAGCCAAACCCTAGAAAAATGTGTAAGTGAGCAAAGACAGCATGAGGACATGTCTGGGATTAGGATGAAAGAGTATGCTGCCATCCCACCACCTGCTGGAAATTTATATGGTGTCCTTAAAAAGGATCTCTCTTAGACTGGCATACCTGAACTACAAGAGGAGGAATTCATTCCTCCACCACGTGTGCTTAGTCCAGTTGAGGAATATAGGAAAAAGGTGACTGACCTAGAATAATGAAAAGCAGCCAACCCTTTTCTATTTGTTAAGGGTGGACTGCTTAATGATGAACCGGTTGAAACTAAACCCATTGTTGTGACCAACGCCACCGCTGGTAAAACTATTTATCTTGGACCAACCCCAAAAAGTAAACCTAGTGTCAAGTATGCTGAAATGTATAGAAAACCTAGGTCACCTCAAAGCCAAGTGAGTGTTAATGGGACAGGGTTTTATCAGTCCAAGCCTAAATTTGTATCTAAAAAGGCTTGTTATACATGTGGGATCTTCTCACATTTGGCCTATAACTGTGTCAACGGATATAATTCACCCGCTGACAATAGGTCAACCATGGTCAGACCTAGACCTTTTGTCCAAACAAGTCCTCAGACCACTAGAACAACTCCTTTCTTTTCTAGAGGGACTAATACTCATGGACAAAGACCCTTTCAAAAGACAAATACTTGGTCTAACAGACAATGGGTTCCTGTAGCAAACCCTAATTCACCCGCTGACAAGAACAATTCAGCTGTTGACAAGAGCAAATAAGCCGTTGACAAATCTTGGTTTGGTATGAAACTGTCACAATTGGCTTCTGTCAGACCTTATGTTAGACCAAGCAATAGGTATTTAAAACATAAGGGACAAGGGTCTAAAGCTTCATCCAGTTTAACATGGAGACCTAAACAAGACCAAAACCCTAATTCAAATAGAATTTCTATGACCTGCAACAGATTTAAATTTCTTGAAAAGGTCATCACTAAACCTATTAGGGTAAATTGGTTGTTTAGGGCACAAAGGGATGAACATCGGGTCGTTACAAGGAATAAATCAATTATTGTTGAACAACCAGATGAATCCAAGTCTGCAAAGGCTTGGGTTCCCAAAGAAAGTAATTTGTTTTCTTCATGTGCAGAGTATTCACAAGCAGGTCAATGATTTTGGATATTGGGACAGAGGATGCTCAAGGCACATGACTGGAAAGGAAGATTACCTTACTGATTTCACTCCTATTAAAGATGGTGATAAGGTGTATTTTGGTGGTAGTTATGGCAACATTTCTGGTAAAGGCACACTCATCACCAATAACTTGAGGTTTGAGGAATTCTTCCTGGTAAAAGAACTTGATTATAATCTGCTTAGTGTGTCACAAGTATGATATAATAAGAATAAGGTTCTTTTTACTAATACTGAGTGCTTAGTGTTAAGTAAAGACTTTGAGATTCCTGTTGATAAGTTCATAGAATTTAGAACACCTAGACATAGAGATGTTTATAATGTGAATCTAAGTGGCATTAAAATGAATAACAACTTGTCTTGTCTTTATGCTAAGGCCTTAGTGGATGAAAGTAGATTATGGCACATAAGGTTAGGGCACATTAACTTCAAAAACATGAATAGACTTGTGAGACATGATCTTGTAAGAGGATTTCCCTCAAAAGTATTCCACAATGATCATAATTGTGTTGCATGCCTTAAAGGCAAGTAGCATACAGCCTCATTCAAGTCTAATCTTGTTCATACTAGTTCTAAGCCACTTCACTTATTACACATGGATTTATTTGGCCCAACCAATATAGAAAGTATTAATGGTAAATCCTATTGTTTTGTTGTAACTAATGATTATTCTAGGTTTACTTGGACCTTCTTTTTGGCTTTAACGAGTGATACTCCTAAGACTTTGATCAATTTCATTACACATATTGAAAAGAAGACAGGTAATGAGGTTAAAATTCTTAGAAGTAACAATGGTAGTGAATTTAGGAACAACCTTCTAGATACCTTTTGTGTCAATAAAGGAATCTTTAGGGAGTTTAGCATAGCTAGAACTCCACAACAGAAGGGTGTAGCTAAAAGAAGGAATAAAACTCTTATTGAGGCAGCTAGAACCATGTTAGCAGATGCAAATCTACCCATTGCTTTTTGGGTTGAGGCTGTGAACACTACTTGCTATGTTCAGAATAGGGTCTTGGTTAATAAGTTTCATAATAAGACTCTCTATGAATTACTTTGGAATAGGAAGCCTAATATATACTTTTTTAGGCCTTCTGGATGTCATGTAGTGATTTTGAATACTAGTGATAACCTAGGTAAGTTTCATTCTAAAGGTGACGAGGGACATTTTATGGGATATTCCACAAATAGCAAAGGGTATAGGGTTTATGACAAGAAGTCTAGGATTCTAACAGAAAACATTCATGTTGACTTCTTGGATAATAAACCAAGTGATCCTGAGTCTGGACCTAATTGGCTATTTGATTTAGAGCCATTATCAAGGTCCATGATTTATATGCTTGTGACTAATCCAATTATATTGGAAGCACCTATTGTTGACATTGTAGGTATACAGGTTGATAAAGAAGAAGGATCACATACAGTTGAGCCAACTCCCATGTTTGATTATGTCACCATACCTATATGGACTGATGAGTTTATGAAAGCATCTGTTGCTGTTGGAAAAGAGGAAGAAGAGCAACAAGAGAAACCAGTTGATGAATCAATGCATGAATCTTCATCCGCTGACAAAGCTAAGTCAGACGTTGACACGTTGGATTCAGCCGCTGACAATCTGTTTGGCAATTTATTCTCTTCCTCCAACAGAAATATTTTTGAACATATTGAAGACCTCATACCCAATGAAGATGTCAGTGGACCAGTTCCAGCCACTGACAACATATCTCCAAGTTCAAGTGGGCATGGGAGTAGCAATGAAGATGATATTGGGAATATGGAGTCCACTGTTCATGACAACTAACTATCTGGGGGAGGAATACTTACAAAGGTGGCCAAAGATCATCCTCCCTCCCAAATAATTGGTGATATTCAGACTCATGTTCAAACAAGGAGTACTAAGAAGACTCAAGGTGGATTCATTGCCAATATTAACAAGAAGGAAGATACTCCTTTTGTTCATGAATGTTTGTTTGCCTATTTTCTCTCTCAGTTAGAACCAAAGAATATTTTTGATGCTCTCAAAGAAGAAAGTTTGGTTGAAGAAATGCAGGATGAGATTCATTAGTTTGCTATTCAAGATGTTTGGGAGCTAGTAGATTGTCCAAGGTATGTTAGGCCTATTGGGACAAGGTAGGTTCTAAGAAACAAGAAGAATAAGAGAGGCATTATTGTTAGAAACAAGGAAAGATTAGTTGCTCAGGGATATACACAGGAAGAAGGTATTGATTATGATGAGGTTTTTGCACCTGTTGCTAGAATTGAGGCAATAAGGATTTTCCTAGCCTATGCTTCCTACATGGGTTTCAAAGTCTACCAAATGGACGTGAAGAGTGCATTTTTGTATGGCACAATCAAAGAAGAAGTCTATGTCATGCAGCCTCCTAGTTTTGAAGATTATGAGGATCCAGATAAGGTTTTAGAGTAAAGAAGGCAATGTATGGCCTTCATCAGGCCCCTAGAGCTTGGTATGGAACACTTTACGTACCTGGTGAATAATGGCTTCAAGAGGGGTACCATAGACCAGACTTTGTTTACAAAGAAGGAAGGGAAGGATTTTCTTCTTGTATAGGTTTATGTAGATGACATCATCTTTGGTTCATCTAACCAAATAATGAGTAATGAATTCTCCAAACTTATGACAGATAAGCTTAAGATGAGTGCTATGGGAGAGATGACCTTTTTTCTTGGTCTACAAGTTCAGCAGAAAGAGGATGGTATCTTTATCTCTCAAGACAAGTATGTGGCTGAGATTTTGTAGAAATTTGGTTTTTCACCACATGAAAAATGGGCTAGCACTCCCATGGACAGGGAACACCCATGGGGAAAGATTGGAGAAGGTAAAAAGGTTGATGTCAGGCACTATATATCCATAATTGGATCATTGATGTATCTTACAGCTTCAAGACTTGACAATATGTTTTTTTAGTGTGTGCATGTGCACGTCATCAAGTCACACCCAAGGAATGTTGTTGGAAATACGTTTTATGTATTAGAAATGATCGGTCACTCCAACAATAGTCTAAGTAGTAGCTCGTAGTTTAGTTAACTTAATATTAAGCAAACAAGGCCAAGTCAATCCTACAACATGTGTAGGCCGACGGCCCATTGTAAGCCCAAGCCCATCTCATGGGCTTGGGTATATAAACCCTCTCGTTAGTTGGAGAGGGTGTTGGTTTCACATATTTTCTCATAGTAAGAAAGTGTTTTCTTCTACTTTCTCTCTCTAAAGTGTGTGTGTTCTTACCATATTTCTATCTCTTTCTCTCTCTAAACATAAGCAAGATTTACAATATCCTACAAATGGTATCAAGAGTCATGGGATGACTGTATTGTTTATATGTTTGTGTTCTTGATTTTTTGTGCCTATTTTGATATATTTCATACGAACCAAAACATTTTTGTGTTTTTTATGGTTTTTTCTTGATACAAATCTTCTACATAGTTGTGGTAGAGATTTGGTATATTTACTTCGGCTAAAAACACAAAATTTTTGGGTGTTTTGATCATTTTTTGGCTTAAAATCTCGAATTGATTGAGTTTTGTCAGAGAAAAGTGGGTAATATTCCGACATAATCCATCGGAAAAGGGTTTAGATATTCCAACAGCTTCCATCGGAAAAGGGTTTACACATTCCGATCATTATTCCGACAGGTATTCCGATAGTGATATTCCGACGGGTATTCCGATAGTGATATTCTGACAGGTCGCTCTGAAAGGTTTTTCCGATTTGTTATTCCGATAGATTATTCCGACAGAGTATTCCGACAGTTTATTCTGACAGGGGGTATTCCGATAGATTATTCCGACAGAGTATTTCGTCAGTTTATTCCGACAGGGTGTATTCCGATAGATTATTCCGACGGGGTATTCCGATCAGATATTCCGATCAATTCCGACGATCCCAAGATTATTCCTTAAAAAAAATTTCAAACAATCGTGAGTTTTTGTTCGTCTTGGAATTTTTTTGGTCATCGAGAACATATTTTAGGGATTTCAACACTGTTTCTCGACTTCAACTCACAACAACAAACACATTTACTTTCTCTCATTGTTCGATCAACTTTTGTAAATCTTAACTTATCGAAATGGAGTACACATCTCTTACGGATAAGTCCATCCTCTCGGGTACGGATAATCGTCCACCAATGTTGGTGAAAACTATGTACGAGGATTGGGATTCCCGAATGGAACTTTATATGTTGAACAAAGAGAATGGACATCTCATTTGGGCATCGGTGCTCAATGGACCATTAGTATATGGTACTATGACGGAAGGTGTTGTTACTCGTCCTCATACAACGGGTGAGTTAACTGGAGATGCCAAGATTCAAGACAAGTGTGATAAACAAGCAACAAACATCATTCTCCAAGCCATTCCTCCAGATGTCTATAAACTTGTGAGTAAACATAAAGTTGCCAAAGAGTTATGGGATAGAATTCGTGTTCTGATGTAAGGCACCTCGTTAACTAAACAAGAACGAAAGTGTAAGCTATATGATACGTTTGATAAGTTTTCCTATGTCCCCGGGGAGACTCTCAATGATTACTACTTGAGATTCACTCTTTTGATGAATGAGCTTAACATCTGTGGCATAGCAATTCCTACGTTTCAACTAATTACCAAGTATTTGAACACTCTCCCTTCTGAATGGAGCAAGTACGTGACAGCTGTTAAATTGGCTAAGGATTTGCATCAAACCAATGTGGATCAACTTCAAGGTTTTCTTCAAAAACACGAATGCCATGTGATCGAGGCTCGGTTGTCTATACCTCAAGTTCATGATCCACTTGCCATGTATGCTTCTCAACAAATGACTCCCCAACAAAACATGGCTTATACTTATCAACAACCATCATACTTGCAGCAGTCACCACCACACACCTATCAGCAACCACAACAACCATCTTATCAACCACTAATGATGCCACAACAAGAATTTCAACAAAGTGTTCTTCAACAGCCTTATCTACAGCAACCAGCACATCATGCTTCACCCTCACAAGCTAACACTTCTCCAATGGGCTATACTCCTCAGCAAGGATATATTCTAATTGAAGCACCACCAGCACAAGCCTTATACCCCAATGAACTTCCACCAATTCAAGCACCGGTCTTTACTCCAAATGATACACCTACTGATGTCTTAAACCATCCCACTGCCTACTTGTCAAAACTTGTTTCAACTAGAGGATTTCTACCAACGAACAATCAGCTCCGCACTTCTTCAAATCCTCGACAACAAGCCACTATTCAAGATGGTCAAGTGACGGTGCAAACCATTCAGGGAAGGCCAAATTCATATGGACCTCCTACAAGGACCGTGAATGCTCAAGTTGTGGATTCTCAAGCTAGTGGAAATGGAAGCACTGTTGGTCCTCAAAAGGCTGTGACTTGCTACAATTGCCAAGGACAAGGTCATATGGGTAAGGAATGCACTCAGCCGAAAAGGAGAATGGATGCAACGTGGTTTCGTAAGAAGATGTATTTGGTCGATGCTCAATCTAAAGGGAAGATCTTGGATTTAGAGGAATTAGCATTTCTTGCAGAACCAGGGGAAGCAGATAATGAAGGCATTGCAGTAGTCTCTACTTCAATGCAACATATCAAGTAGATGATCTTGATGCATATGATTCGGATTGTGATGACATTCACTCAGCCCAAGCTGCACTCGTTGCTAATCTCTCTCACTACGGTTCTGATGTCGTCAGTGAGGTACCAACCACATCTAATAATGTTCATGATAATCCACATCATGTTGAGCATGAAAATGACAACCTCGAACAACATTGGGGAACTACTAACTCAAATGATGTGGTATCCAACCCAACACATTTGATTGAACCTCAACCAAATGCTACGACAGGTATGGAATCTTTTGATCAACGTGATTTGGTAATCATGACTAAACATATTAATGATAACATGAATGTGGTCGTTCGACAAACCATAGATATGAATGCCAACCTAACCGCTGAGCTTGCTCTGTATAAGGAAAAGGTCAAAACTATTGAAATGGTCCCTCAAGCAGAGAAAATAACTTATTCTGAATTTGACCAATTTTGTTTTGAAAAGATTGAACACTTAAACGAAATAGAATCATTAAAAACTACTCTTTCCAATGAATTAAAAGAAAAAGAGTTGGTTTTAAATGATTTTCAGAAACTTAAAATGGATTTTGAAACTCTCGAGTCTAAAAAGTTTGAATCAAAAATTAATGCTACCAAACTTCTTAAATTCAAGGAACAACAACTTTTAAAACAATACGCTTCCACAGAAAAGGTTCATCTTTTAACTAAATCATTTAAATAACCCGAACTTAAGCATCTTCAAGATTTACCACCTAATCCTGGTTATGCAAAACAAGCTCAGGAATATATTCCTTGTCTTTATGATGTGACCCTAATTGGCAAATCGAAAGAAGCACCTTATGTTCGTAGTACTGAGGAGACACAGTCACTTGCGGAAGAAACTCATTCTAAAATGCTTTCAAAATTCCATAAGATTGATTATGATAAGCATAATAAGATCAGTTTTCTAAAAAGACCCGTATTCATTTACAAAAGGAATTAGCTCAATTATCTATTTTTGTGCCCCAAAGTTTGTCAACGGAAAACCTTCCTAGTACGTCTCCTACACTTGTCAAAAAGGATTAAAATAAGCTAATTCCACCGGTAAGTAAGGTGACAGATAGCTTAGGTGCACCAACACTTTGCCGATTTTGACAAGGTCATTACGGAACGTATGACGACTACGTCCATAACGGAAGGTGAATGGAATTTTGAGCACACTAGAGTTGCGTTTCGAGACAAAATTGTTCTGTTTGTAAACAATGTTAAAACTTGTCTTAGCAATATTGATCAAGATCTTCTTTTGGAAATAGAAGAAGTTAGACGTGTTTTCAATGAAATGGATGATGCTTATGAAAACAGTTTACTTGAAATAGAACGAGTTTCACGCCAAAATGATCAGCTTCTAAAGCAAATGATGTCTCATGATATTGTTTCCATATGTGTGAATAAAAGTGTTGATAATGATTCTATTGTGCATAATGTTGAATCTGTGGATAATGTGGTAGATAGTACTTGTCACAAATCTGACGCTGAATTTTTAAAGCTTCAAGATTCTTATACTTTGCTTTCAAAACGTTTTGATGAAATTCAAAAACATTGTATTTCGCTTGAATGTACGCAACAATTTCTTCAAGAGCTTTTTGAAACGTCATTCGAAGGTGTTAATATAGATGATTCAAATTTTCAAAAGAATTTTCTATTGGATTTACAATCAAAACAGCGTCAGCCGAGTGACAAGGTTGCTAAATCGTTGCCGATTGACATAGAGAAATATAAGGAGATTAACTGTGTGAACGTACTTGAGGCCGCTGAGAATATTAAACTTGATCTAGATATTCGAGTTTCCAAGATTTTTTCCAGAGTTGATAACTTAAAACAGAAAAATACACAACTCTTCGATTTAGTAAAGCCTGCATGTGCTAATACCACTGCACAGAATCAATCATTGATTGAACGATTGAATCGAAAGTCGGTGGAAATATCTGATTTGAGGAAACAAATTTGTGATAAAAAAATTGGCTTTGACTAAGTTGAAGGAAACACTTCGTACCCTAAAAGGTAAGAATGTTATGGATAATGCCGCCATTGTCTCAGCATAGTCCTCTAGTGCAATCCAAAAGAACCTCATCACCGTCACACCACTTAACAAGGGCCCTAGGACTAAACCATCTCAAACATTGGTCACTAAAGATAAGGAAAAATCAAAACCAGCTTCTAATATTCCCGTGTTGCCTTCTACAAGAGTAAGCACCACTAATAAGGCTCAAAGATCTAAGCTTAAAAGAAACAAGAAGAATGATAGGATCTTGCCCCCATCTAGTAGTCATGTGAAGAAGAAAGTAGAAGCCCATCCTAGGAATGTTATTTCTGTTTTGAATAAAAAGAATCATGTAGCTAAACCTAAAGGCTCTGTGGTTATGCAGCGTTCTAAGCCTACTGTGAATTCTAATTTGAAATTTTGGAATTGCAATGAATGTATTTTTTCTAGTCATCATGATTCTTGCCTTATTGACCATGTGAATAAGATGAATGCCCGGAAAAATGGTTTAGAATGGAAACCGACTGGGAAAGTGTTAACCCAAGTTGGTTGGATGTGGCGCCCCACTGGTAGAACTTTCACTATAGTAGGAAATTCGTGCCCTTTAACTAGCATCACTCCCACTAAAGCGAAGAAAGTGTGCCCTTTAATTAGGAGTACCAAGGCTACCAAAACACAAGCGTGTCCTTTAACTAGGAACACCGACACTACTGTAGGAACAAAGTGCCCTTTAAATAGGTCTACTCCGACACTACTGTAGGAACGAAGTGAACCGGATACAAGGGCCTCCTCCATAATCTCCAAAACACGTGATGAGTGAGCAACCCTATAAACATCATGAAGACAAAGGAAGGTCTACCCCAACACTTCTCAACAATTTGCTATCCTTATTTCTAACCTACAACACTCTAGATCTAACAACTCTAAACCTAGTTATGCAAGCTTGATTTAAGGAGTCTCTAGCTAGACTCTTCCCACAATGAACTAATTCATGGGGAAAATGGGGATATCTTGGACCATTTCAACGGAAATGTCCTCCCCAAAATAGTGCTTCACACGGTGACCATTCACTTTAAAATTTGGACCATCGGGTTGTGACAACTCAATAGTTACATATGGAAATACTTGAGCAATAGTGAATGGACCGGACCATCTCGACTTAAGCTTGCCCGCAAAAAGTTTCAACCTTGAGCTAAAGAGGAGAACCGGCTCTCCAACTTTAAACTCACGGTTCTTGATCTTATCATCATGCAATTTCTTAGTCTTCTCCTTATAAAGCAAAGAATTCTCATAGGCATTGGCTCTCAATTCATCCATTTCATTAAGTTGATCCTTTCTATGTGAACCGGCTTGGTTTAAATAAAAATTAGCCCACTTGATAGCCCAAAAAGCCTTATGTTCTAACTTGAATGGGAGGTGGCATGCTTTTCCATAGACAAGCCTATAAGGGGTACAACCAATTGGTGTCTTAAAATACGTCCTAAAATCCCACAAAGCATCATCAAGCTTATCCGACCAAGTAGCTCGATGCTCTCCCATCGTTCTCTCCAAAATTCTCTTTAAACCACGATTTGTGACCTCGGTTTGACCATTGGTTTGATGGTGATACGCGGTAGAAAGTATATGATTAACTCCATATTTCTTTATAACCCTCGTGAAATGATCATTACAAAAGTGCGTACCACGATAACTTATGATGGCCCGAGGTACACCAAATCTAGCAAACAATTGCTTCAAAAACTTCACACCAAATCTAGCAAACAATTGCTACAAAAGTGCGTACCACGATCACTTTTGTGGCATCTCATCACGTTGCGTAATTTTCCCTTGTCTTTGACATACATTACAAAATTTCACCATCTCTTGGGCATCTTTGTAAATGGAAGGCCAATAGTAACCCGAATCAAAGACTTTCTAGGAGGTATAGTTGGGCCCAAAATGTCCACCCGTAGGTCCTTTATGACAAGCTTCTAAAATCTTAAATGCCTCGGGCCCATCTACACACCGTCTAATGATTTGGTCCGCACATTGCCTAAAAAGGTAAGGATCATCCCAAAAGTAGTACTTAACTTCCTTAAGAAACTTCTTCTTTTGTTGGGAAGTAAGACCCTCTATAAGCACATTCCCCACAAGATAGTTTGCAATGTCCTCAAACCAAGGGGTGGCATCCTCTTGAGAAGAGATAGACATGAGCTCCTCTAATGGAAAGGAAAAATTGATTTCTTTATTAGGAAAATCTCCTTGAAAAGGATGCTCAAGTCTACTCAAGTGATCCGCCGCTAAATTCTCGACTCCTTTTTTTATCTCGAATCTCTATCTTAAACTCTTGAAGCAATAAAACCTATCTCAAAACCCTAGGCTTAACATCTTGCTTTGTCATAAGATACTTGAGAGCGGAATGATCCGTATACACTATGGTTTTGGATAGCACAAGGTATGGTCTAAATTTCTCAAAGGCATAAACTATAGCAAGCAACTCTTTTTCCGTGGTAGTATAATGAAGTTGTGCACCGGTCATGGTTTTACTAGCATAGTGTATATGTTGAAAATGCTTATTAACTCTTTGTCCTAATACGGCCCCCACCGCATAATCACTAGCGTCACACATAAGCTCAAAAGGCAATTCCCAATTTGGAGAAACCAAAACGGGAGCCTTTGTCAATTTCTCCTTAAGAGTCTCAAATGAATCCAAACACTCTTGGTTGAAAATGAAAGGAGCCTCTTTTTCCAAGAGGTGGGTCATCGGTCTTTCTATCTTAGAAAAATCTTGTATGAAGCGTCTATAAAACCCCGCATGACCTAAGAAACTCCTTACACCTTTAACCGTAGTGGGTGGGGGAAGCTTAGCAATCACATCAAATTTAGCTCGATCCACTTCTAATCCCTTATTGGATATCTTGTGTCCCAAAACAATTCCCTCTTTTACCATAAAATGACATTTCTCTCAATTAAGAACTAAACGTGTTTCCTCACAACGCTTAAGCATTCGTTCTAAATTGGTGAGACATAAGGTAAATGAATCTACAAAGACGAAAAAGTCATCCATGAAAACCTCCATAGTTTGCTCAATCATATCATGAAAAATTACCATCATACACCTTTGAAATGTACCCGGTGCATTACATAAGCCAAAAGGCATTCTCTTGTAAGCAAATGTACCGTAGGGACAAGTGAATGTGGTCTTTTCTTGATCCTTAGGGTCAATGGGAATTTGGAAATAACCCGAAAAGCCATCAAGAAAGAAATAGTATTCATTTACCGCTAAGCGTTCAAGCATTTGGTCCATAAAAGGTAATGGGAAGTGATCTTTCCTAGTAGCCTCATTGAGCTTCCTATAATCAATACAAACTCTCCAACCGGTAACAAGTCTCGTAGGGATAAGCTCATTGTTCTCATTAGGTACTACGGTGATTCCACCCTTTTCTGGAACACAATGTACCGGGCTAACCCATGGAGAGTCGGAAATGGGGTAAATCATGCCCGCGTCAAGGAGTTTGATAAATTCCTTTTTAATGACCTCATGGATTTTTGGGTTAACCCTTCGTTGGCTTTGAATGGCAGGTTTGTAATCATCCTCCATAAGGATTTTGTGTGTACAAAAATGTGGATCAATTCCCATTATGTTGGATATTTTCCATGCTAAGGGTTTCTTATGTTTCTTAAGGACTTCTATGAGTTTCTCTTTCTCATCCTCTTTCAACTCTTTAGCAATGATCAAGGGTAATTGGTATTTTCCCTCTAAGAAAGCATACTCTAGGTGGGATGGAAGGTCCTTAAGTTCAAGTGGAGGTGGACTCTCTATGGAAGGTTTAACTATGGATGGATCATCATTAGTTACTTCTTGTGGAATGGGGGAAGGAATAGGTTCCTCATTGAGCAACTTTTGGATAGTGAGAATATCTTCTTCCCAATTGATGGAAGAATCATCATTTCCAAGAAAGTTGGACTCAAATTCCTCCAAGAGGAAATCAGTCTCTCCAAAAGGTGTTAAAGAGGGAGCAATTGAGGCTACGGTTTGAACATGGGGGCATATCCTCAGTATTACTCTTTCAAGTGTCATGAAAATGATCATCAAACACCTCATCTAGCACATCAACTATGTTAATAGTCTCACAAGGTTTTGACTCCTTAATCTCTTTCCTATCATAAACTTTCCCTAGCTTAAACACCACTTTCTCATCCTCAACTCTCATAATTAGTTCTCCCTCCGCCACATCTATCCAAGTAGGACCCGTTCTCAAAAACAGCCTACCAACAATCAAAGGAACTCTAGGGTCCATGTCATAATCAACCACTACAAAGTCGGCCGGAAAGGTAAACTTATCCACACCTACAAACACATCCTCCGTGATACCTACGGGGTAAGCTATGGTACGGTTGGCTAACTCAAGTGTCATCCTAGTGGGAGTGAGCTCGGGAAGAGAGTTTTTTCCAAACCGATAAAGGCATGAGGTTTATGCTTGCCCCTAGATCCGCCAAAGCCATGAAATTTTCCACCCCGAGAAAATTACAAGGTATTAAGAAGCGCCCCGGATCTCCAAGTTTTGTTGGTAAGGTTTTAAGTAGCACGGCAGAACAATTTTCATTAAGGGATGTGTTGGGCAAATCAACCAATTTTTCCTTGTTGGAGAGTAAATCCTTTAACATCTTAGCAAATTTTGGCATGTAAGCAAGAGCTTCCGCAAAGGAGATGTTTATGTTGAGTTGCTTGAACATCCTTAAGAAATTTGAGACTTGGATATCATCGTTGTTCTTTAATTTATCCTTTTTCAATCTTGAAGGGTAAGGAAGATTTGGTTTAGGTGTAGGTGTTGTAGTGGAAGATTTGTCTTTGTTAGCTTCTTGATTGGGAGTTGTGGAAGGTAAAGGAGAAGTGGGAATAGGTTGAGAAGGTGTGTTTGATTGAATAGGAGCATTTGGAGGTGGTGAAGTAGATGTAGAAGGCTTGTCACATGTAGGAACAAAAGTAGGTTTAACAATAGGAGGTGTAGGAGGTGAAGGATCCTTTGTTATTTTTCCACTTCTTGTTGTAATAGCCTTGACATTTGCCCTTGGGTTTGTTTGTGTGTTAGATGGTAAAGCCCCTTGTTGTCTTTGATTGAATGCCATCAAAAGCCTATTAGTTTGTTCCTCCGATATACGTTTCATTTCGTCATTCATTCTTTTCTCACTTTCACGAATTCTCCTCTCAACATACTCATGAGTCTCTTGTAGCCCATATCCTTGATTTTGAAGTTGAGGGTAACCTTGATTTAGGAAGGTTGGGAGTGGTGGATTAAAGCCTTGATGTGGTGGATAAATGTTATTTCCTTGAGTTTGAAAATTGTTAGGTGCCTTGTAATTATTCCCATGGTATTGTGGTCTTGGACCTTGATTCCTTTGTAACAATTGAGGGGAATTTTGTTGAAATTGGGTAGGTGGTTGGGGTGGGAATCCCGGTGGAGTAAGGTAATTTTTAGACTTGTAAGAAAGGTTGTTTGGATTTATGTTTGGCTTGAAATGTTCACGATGTTCCTCTTGATAAGCATAACACTCCCTTTGATAACCTTGCACCTTATCACATTGTTGATAGGAATGGGGACCTCCACAAGTCTCACATGAAAGGTTAATAGCATGCACATCATTTGTGGAATTGTTCAATGAAAGGCTCTTAATAGCTTGGATCAATTCTTGATTTGCCTTAAGATTCATCTCATGATCCCTATCTATCTTTTGAAGTATCTCTTGGTGACTCTTGAGGAATTAGTTATTACAAGGTGTTTGAGAATTGTTTTAGATAACATGAACCCTTTCTTCAAATTGAGTGTTTGTTTGTACCATTGCTTTGGTCTCCCAAGCCTTTTGAATGGATTTAAGAATAATATTTCCTCCCGCGGAAGCATTGAGTGAGTCTTGGTGATGAGGTTTAAGGCCATTATAGAAAGTATTGATTTGGTGAACTTCATCCAATCCATGGTTAGGGCATCTCCTCAATAACTCTCTATACTCCTCCCAAGCATCAATAAATGTTTGACTAGGTTTTTGTTGAGAGCCTATAATTAAGTTCCTCAAAGCCGTGGTCTTAGATGGGGGAAAGAATTTGTTCAAAAACTTCTTAGTGAAACCATCCCATGTGGTAATGCTCTTGGGTGGTTGTGTATCTAACCAATGCTTAGCCGGACCCTCTAGTGAAAATTGCACCAATATCAACTTAATGGCATCATGGGGAACTCCATTGTACTTAATGGTGTTGCAAACAGCAAGAAACTTCTTAAGGTGATCATGTGGATTATCATTCTTGTTCCCATAAAAAGGTGAGTTTGAAACCAAGTTAATCATGGATGTTTTTATCTCAAATGTGTTTGCGGGAATATCGGGTATCTTGATAGCATCGGCATATCCTTGCACATTGGATTGCAATTGCTCCATCAAAGATCGAGTATCAACTCCGGCCATGGCTTCTTGTTGTGGATGGATCAAAGCACGATTCTCGGATCGGGTTTATGATCGTTTTTGGTTGGTAGGGTTATTTGGTTTTTCTATGTCTAATTGAACAATCAAGTAAAAAGTTGCAAAATATTAACTACGTATCCGTAAAACAATTAGTCAAATACCAAATTTTTATTCAAATAAGGAAAAAAATGTAAAACTATGGAATTTAAGTGCTTAAAATGTAAAATCTTGAAACTACTATGCTTGAAATGTAAATTCAGTTAACTACAAGGACTAAGTATGCAAACGTAACAAACTAGTAACCAAAATGTAACAAAATGTGAAACTGCCTAACTGAAAATGTAAAGTCTAGAAAATGTAAGGACTTAACAAGTGCAAATCCTAGATTAGTGAAAGATTAGCCATTAATGAAAACAGTATCAAACTTGAGGGATCAAAATGCAATTAAAAGTAAAATTTCAACAAAAACGGGCAAAGTGAAATAATATGCTCGTATAAGCTATATACTGAACCAAATAAGCTCTAGTAAGTTGCAAACAGCTTAAAACTCCATTTTACCTAGGCTTGTAACAGGATTAAGTCTGAAACTTAGTAAATATCAAATAAGCTAATTCTAATAAGCCACAATTAAGCTATCTAATAATCCAGACGTGCACAAAATGATTTTCTTGCCAAATCTTGTTTATCAAGCCATAAGGAGCATGGAATGTCTTTTGAAATTGAAAATGATCCAGTAATGAAGTAGGAAATAAAGAATAAGCTAGAACAAGCTTATTTGACCAAAGTTTGACCAAAATTTGGAAAAGCTGAAAATTTCCAGATTTACTCAAGAACACTTTCTAAACACAAATGTGAAAGAAAATGGGGAAGTTTATGAAGTGGAAATGATGTTTTAAGAAATCAGTTAAGCATTATATTACAGAAACTTCACTCAACTCAATAGCTTATCAAAATGCTTATTTCTCTTTTGAAACTTAAAACTGTACAATTTGCTTAAGAGAACTTAACATTCAGATGTTAATTGACATTTGAGAGCTGGTTTGAGACAATTTCATCAAGGAATAAAGAAATGCCAAGCAAATCAAAACAGGAACTTTTTATGAACTTGTTCAGTTAAAAATGACCCATACTTTTTTGTGACCAATTGCCTTTTTGACTTAAAACTTGACTTGAAAACTACTAAAAACCTTTTGCTATGACTGAA
The DNA here is from genome assembly GCA_025667525.1 of Glebionis coronaria. Taxonomy (NCBI): domain Eukaryota; kingdom Viridiplantae; phylum Streptophyta; class Magnoliopsida; order Asterales; family Asteraceae; genus Glebionis; species Glebionis coronaria. Next base: position 66,769,031 of record CM046882.1, on the reverse strand, counting down.
TGAGAGCGAATCACTAAAGTTTGCTCAGTTTCAAACACTTTAGACTATATTGCCTACTAAATCCAAACACCAGTTTAACTGAGTTCTACAAACTTTTATGAAAGGAAACTAGGCAATTGGTTATACTGAACAAAATGAGATATCTGTGACAATCCGTCAATTTATGGTTGATATTTTATTCTCAAATATTATTTAAAAATATTATTTTAATGTTATATTATGAACTCACTTATTTTTGGGAAGTAATTTGGATTTACGTCTGGAAGTAGCATCGACTACGTCTAAACCGGAGGATTCAACGTTACGTGCTTACGTTTACATTCACCGTTTTGGTGACAGTTCGAGATTTCAGAAAATAAATTTATCCGTGAATATTATTTTGGGATTTCAATTTTGAGTTGGTTCATAAACTCACAAATTTACGAGAAGAGATTAGGACTTACGTGAATAATTTAACGTCCTTTACGACTAAACCGGAAACCTTGGGATTACGTATTTACGTTTTCGAACTCCGTTTTTGATGAGACAATTTTTATTAGATTCATTTTGTGCCGTTGATTCATAATTTATAAAAATGTTTTTCGTAAAACGACCCGAGGGCACTCAAATCGAGGAAACTAGAATCGAGGAGTACCCGTAATTAAATGGGGATGAGACAAGATAAACTTGCCCCACCCCCACACATGGGACGGCAAGTTTAAGCTAACACACCTCCCTTAGTGTCATTTTATTAACAAAGACATAGGACACTTGTCCTACACCTTTCACCAAAACCACTTAAGTTGTAAAAACTAGCAACTAAACCACACACACACATGCAAACCAAGAAAACAAAATCTCTCTCTCTCTTTTTCTCTCATCTTGCCGTCCAATATCATCACCATCCACCCCATTTTGATCAATTTTAACCACAAACATTTGTTATAATTAACATATGTTAATCTTCATTCAAAAAGATGAAGATTGGTGCAAGTTTTAACATCCAAGGAGAAGTTTTGTTGGTGTCTTGGGGCTGATTTTCCACAAGAGGTTCATGAATATAGGTGATCTTGAAGATGGTCTTGGTTTATCACAAGTTGTGTGATCAAAATCCATGTCTTGATCACAACCTACATCATCATGGTGGTATAAAGATTGTTCTCCCCATCCTTTTGTTAATTTTGATTATGTAATCATGTATTTTCTTCTTATATGTATATATGTATGATGATATATGATGATAAAAATATTGTGTGGGGATTTGGTGTTGATAATCATGGGTAAAAAGATGAAAAACTATATGTAAAAGTGGTTAATCTTGCTTAATTTAGTAGGCTGTATAAAAACAGTAAATAACCAGGTGATGAACTGATAAAATGGCATATATTAATGGATATACAGTAAGTAATATATCTTGTACACATGTGAGAGTTGGCCATGCAATGGAATCACTAGGATGAGTGAGATATGATCAAAACAAGTTTAGAGTGCAAATCTGAGTACACTGTTTTGGACGAATTTTATAAACTACTTGGAGGCTGATTCAACAGTAGCCATAGAAGAGTTAAATGGAGAACATACATGTAGTTTATGCCATAAAAATTTGGACTTCTATCTCCATATAGAACTCTAGATATGGCTGTTTTGGTGAACATGAAAGTAAAAATCAGATTTTGGGAAATTAAAATATAATAGTATTATATAAGCACTCAAATAAAAATAGTATAAAATATGAATTAAAACCCACTAGCTTATATAATACATTTATATAAATATGTATAAGAATAAATAAATAAACATTTTATAAAAATGGTAGTTTGATAAGTTTTATAAGTTATAAAACTATAAACATGATTTTTACGACTTTTTCGGCTAATACCGTAAAATTAACGTTTTTCGCCAATTAAAACTTAGACGATCAAACCCGTCTAATGTAAAGTTCTTAAAATTCATATACTGATATATAAGTACCTAATACAAGTAAAAACCGATAAAGCCCGAACTATAGGACATACGGACATTAACGAGCTAAGTTAGCATATTGGACTAATAATTTAACTAAATAAGTTAAACACTTATAAAAATTACTTATTGGGCTTAACCCATTTGGGCCCAACATGTAAAGTATAAATACTGATAATACAAGTATGAAATGGATTAATACAAGTTAATGAACTTATAATGGGCTTATTGGACCTAAAACACGTAAATAAGTAAAACTAGTAAACTAGTAAGAAGTTACCAATACATAAACACTAAAATGAGTAAAAGAGAATATGTAAACCCACTTGATCATCATATATATAAAATCATCATATGTATACATAATTGTTATTTTTATAAAGTCATTGGACAAAAGTCTTAGACGAGTATTATTTGTCTAGGTTTCCGTGATTGAATCACGTACCGTACATCCGAATCGCCGATAACCGCCTTCCCACATCAACGTGAGTTCATAGCCTCGCACTCTTTTAAATGTTTTCATGAAATCTTTTATAAACCCGCGAGGGAGATAACATGTTAGTTTTTATAAAATAGGACACTAATTGTCCCGATTGTCTGTTTATTGATTTGGACACGAATGATTGTATGACCCGATGAATGATTAAATGACCCGATAGATGAAATGAAATGGATTATTAAAGTTAGGTTATGTCACTAAAAGTCCCATTAGCATGAATTGTGAACTACCGGGATTTGGTAGACGCTTATGCATATAATAGTACTATTTGGGGACGATCACCCCAGTTCGCGCCTTGACGGTTGATCTCCGTCGTGCCACATTGATTGGTAAGCGAATTTATGTATGAGAAGATTTCCATAGCGTGACCTTTGTGACGACACGCTAATTTAGATGGGCAAATTGAGTTTCAGGCTAGCTACCCGTTGTTTGTTGTAGTAAGGTAACAATGTCATGCGGCTTATAATAATCCAAATAACGAAATACTGCCATACGTACTAAATTACGATATATTGCCTGACTAGCAATACTTGTCTTATCATTGATATTATGTTCGTGTTTTGGTTTTATATAACGATATTCATATAACGGTTTTTATTTAATCTATACAACGTTATAAAACGTATTGTATGATGTTTTCAACGACAATGGTTCGTATAATGATTTTGAAGGCGAAAGCCTATATTATGATTTTGATAAGGATTTGTATAAAATGACTTTGGCTATTTTATGGCCTATTACAATGATTTGTACAACATGATTTTCGGTAATAATTTTATACCGATGTTATATTGATGGATTTTATTAAACTCTATGAATTCACTCGGCGTTATCGCTGACCTTTTCTTTTAACATGTTTTATCCCAGGTACTTGAAGGTAATTCTCGGGAAGACAACAAGAATTCATGGCCCGCTCCTAAATAATAATTTCCATTCAAATTCTTTGTAAAACTTGTACGAAATATTATGACTTGGGACCTATGTAAATTTGATATTTATGAATGGAAATGTTTTATTATTAAACGACGCGATTTTTTTAAGCATTGTCTATGATGTGAGTAATGTGCTATCCCGTAACACCAACTAGTCTTCCGCTTTATTGAGTTGTATAAATTTGGGGGTGTTACAGTTTGGTACCAGAGCTCTCGTTATAGAGAACGAAAGATTTTTAAAACCAAGGTTTTGAATAAAACATTTCAAAATCTTTTAACTATAAACATTTTTCTAAAAATGTCTAAAAATCTTTTGACTATAAAGGTGCCGAAGAATTCCTGAGTTACCGACAAGGCCAGACTGAGAAGTGTTATTTTAATATATATATATATATATATATATATATATATATATATATATATATATATATATATATATATATATATATATATATATATATATATATATATATATATATATATATATATATATATATATATATATATATATATATATATATATATATATATATATATATATATATATATATATATATATATATATATATATATATATATATATATATATATATATATATATATATATATATATATATATATATATATATATATATATATATATATATATATACTAGCGGCGTAACCCGCCCAATGGGCGGGTTTGTTTCGTAATTATTTTAACGTACTTTTGTGTATATTTTTTTTGACAATTTTAGGGCTTGGCCAACTCAACGGACTTGTTTAATCTCATGTCAATCTTTTGTGATACTAATATCATTTAAAACAATTATGTTAGTAATTTATCGTTTGATATTATTACTTCTTTCAACACCCAAGCATTGTGCTTTTTTTCTTTTCTAAAAATAGGTTTATGTATCGATTATATATTTTATATTAATGAAATCTGTTTTTATTCAAAGAAAACTAATGTTTTATATTGTTAGGCTTTGGCCTACTTAAAATTATAAAAATAATTTTTTTTTTCTTTTTATAATATGCTTAAAAAAATTTGAATAAAGAAACATAAATTAACAGATTTATGGGCATATGAATTTACGGCCTTAGTCACTCGCCAAATTGATTCATAAACAAATAAACATCAAAAGACTCTTTTTGGACGTATTCTGAAATAAAGTATACCATAGATTAATCCATTTCTTAGTTTAAATTTAACCCACATTTGTAGGAGTGTAATTGAGTCGAGCTGAGCTCAAGTTTAATAGGGCTTGAGCTTAGCTTGATACTAAAATTGTAGGCTTGAGATTGGCTTGATAGCTTGTCAAGCTTTACTAATCCAGGCTTGAGTTTGGCTTGATAAAGCTTGATAAAGGCTTGAGCTTGGCTTGAAAAGCTTGAATGTGTATAAATTTATTTATTTTATAATAAAACTCATCAATAAACATATGTATAAAAAAATCATTACTCAAAACAAATTTAAATATATTTAACATTAATAAAACCAATAATAAAATCATCGTACAATCTTGGTTTCAAAATGTGTTTTGCGCTCCAATACGACTAAGGCTCCAAAGGCCATTGCATGATGTGAATGCGAACGCAATTTAGACACGTTGCGTTTATATTAAGAAGTATAAAAAATATTTATATACATATTATATTCCACCAAGTACCAAGTAAATGAAATCATTACATTTACAAAAATAAAGAATCATTTAAAATCCAGAAAACATAAATATAAATGTAATCAGAGTTAAAAGTCATTTTAAAATATATTATTTATTTATGAAAATAGCCCTTAAAATTAAATTAATACTCTAATTAACAATTAGTTGCTTATATAAATTCATCATAAAAACATATTTTGATAGAGATTGAAAAAGCTTGATAAGAACTCGAGCCGAGCTATCAAAGGCTTGAGCTTGAGCTTGATATCATTTCGAGCTATTTTTTAGACTTGAGCTTGGGCTTGATCTTGATAAAAGCTTGGCTTAATTACAGCCCTACACATTTGTGCCTTACAATGAACCAAACTTTTAACGATTTCTCACTATAAATTATTTTTTAATATCTTTTAATTAATACATACAAATAATGGAAATCGGTTCTTAAACTCATCATGTACACAGGTTAAATAATAGTAGCATATTACGAACAGTGACAACATATAGGTACTCAATTTTCAAACTTAAAACTTAAAAGGAAACTTGATTCTATTGATATGTCCATGGTAGCTCCTTGTTTGGGAAAAAAACGTTGAAGTTTGAGCAAATACTATCCCATACCCGAAACAACTAATCCATCCAAGTACTCGACAGTCTGTGGGTGCAAGCTGAGATTGATCCTGATTTAATAGGTATATTCTGCTCGGGACAGTTTACTTTTCTTCCGAACCTATTACTGTTTTGTGTACCAATTTGAGGCTTTTAGCACGATCATGAGCTAATATTCTAATCTTGATTATTTTAAAAACATACATATAAGCTTTTAGATCATAAAGAAACAATTAAAGAAATAATTATTTTATCATCCGCAACACACGCATGATATGCTAATTAAAAATAAAAATATTTGTTTGAAAGCCGGAAATAAAAATAAAAAAACGTCGGGTAGCCTAATTAGTATTTTACATGTGCGCCCATTAAGGTCATTTAATTTTTTTACACGTGCGTCCGTTTAGCCTATTTATAATAATAAATAAGCAAAAAATACTCCGTCCTTTTTTGAAAAATGCTAAAAAATGCCAATGTTTATTAAAATGGCAAAGATTTATTATTCATAGAGTAGTAAAAACTAATTCTCAAACTAAATATTAGAGAGATCATGATATTAAGTGGTCAAAAATCAAATACATAGTTTACCACTGACCAAGGAAACTTTTCAACAGTGACATCTTTTTGTGCATAAGCTTGCCTTCGTGTTGTCAAAGTAATTATCTTCAAATAGACAAATACCAAAAAGTTCAATGAAAATGGTTATTGGGCCACATAAAGCAATCCCACTATATTGTTTTATTAATAATCATATTTTCAACAATTTAATACTAACTCACTATAACTTAAAGTGATAGCAGACAACGCCTTTGCTATTGCATTTGCTTTTGATGTCAGTCAGGTTTGATAATTTCCATTAAATCTGAAAGAGCAACATCCGTTTGTTTCCGGATTGGGGCTACATTCTTAGACACGATTTCTGTAAAGTTGGCGAACTGCACACAACAAAAAGTTATAATATCAGAACATATGTGTAAAGTGGACGCTAGTACTTATTTGTAAAATGATTAGCTACCAGTGACAATGTAAGCATTCAAAAGGCGGCTAAAACGTCGTGGCTAGAAGTCGAAATCTATCATAAATTGTTAGGACATGAGCTAAACGACTGCTAATTCTGAGGTGAGTATTAGGGATATACTTCCATGGTTGATCAGTAATACAACAAAAGACATTGTCACTAAGGTGGGAAGTACAGAAGGTGGAGGGCCAAATAATGATTCCATTTGCAGCTCTATCTGTGCCAACACAATGTATCGGATAACTGAAACAATCATGCTCTCCTTCCAAGCTAACGACATTAACCAGGTTAGCCAAGAGGATCTGTTTGCTCGATTATCATCAATGATATCTGACATTGTGTCTTCTTATCTAACCAACTTACCCAGTCATAGCATTGAAATGCCACTCTAGTGAGATAGAGAATGGGAAGCCAATGTCCATGATCAGCCGGAAAGGTATTACACTATAGACATCTTTCCCTCCAGTCCTGACATTCATAAAAAAAAGTCATTGCCATAATAGGAAAGTACATATAACTATATGACGGACCATTGTCACATTTTCTTGGCAACGTCTTGTATCTGATATTCGCTTAATTTTCAAAATCTATACCACTACAACATGATTTTTTTATTAGCTGCATGTGTATCCAAACGGGTATGAACATTTATAGATTATTTACCTGTGATTCAAGATATTTTAATTTCTAGGAGTGCAAATCTCGAAGTTTTTAAAATTTTCAACTTTAGTGAGCAACCGATCTCTCTCTATCTGCGTTAATAAAAAAATTCTTAGAATGAAACAGCATGTAAAACATAGCTTGCTTATGTTTATATATCTACCTTCACATCTTGTTTTTCGTCCTCAAGTTCCATTACTTTTTTTCTAAAATGTTGCTAGAGAGTCATGGTATCGCATCCTTCAAAATGTCTCATCTCCGACTACATACCAATGCAAATGCAGACCTTCTCAGTGTCAGTAAGAAATCTAAAAAAAACTACAGAACTTACATAGATGTCCTTTCTAGCACTTCCCATCCACCTATACTTCTCAGGCTCGATATTGTGTGCTATCGGTCCTTTACAGAAAAAGGAACCAAGTTAAAGACTTTAATAATAAACTGAACATACAGTTACTTTGAGACCTGTAGTTGGTGTGTTCGACTTCATAGGAGTATTCTTTGTGTCTTATGCGTTCTGAATTGATATGCGTCCTCCTTCAAGTTTGAAAGCCACTAAATTCAATAGAGAAGATATATTTAACTCTAAACAAAACAATCTTGTGAGCTGAAAAAGGCAATCACACGCTTGTGAACATGAACCTCAGATCTATCCCATCTGCAATCCACAAAAATACTATACTTAACATAAGAAAAAACAAGTCTAATGGCCCGGATTGGTATAGATGAAGGATCGGAAGGATCGAGAAGGTAAGTACACCACCACCGAGGATTAGCATTAACGGTGTTCCTGTTATTATCAAAACATAGATCATATTAAAGGTGGAAAAATAGGCAGGTCAGACGGATCTGATAAAGAGTCAAAACGGGTAGATTTTGGTGCAGATCAGATCATGTTGATCATTTTGGTGCAGTTACGGGATACAATATCAGTTAAATTGCTATCATTGAACCAGCTACAATGCCATTGATATTCTTTATTTCGCGGGTTCAATGATAGCCCGTCTTGCTATCTTTTATGTTTCCCTGAATAAAACTTTCAAGTATCAACAACAGCATTCGGACTTCCAGGCGCAGAGGGGTACTTTCGCTTCCGAGTTGGCAAAATCAATCAGGACTGCCTTTTAACATACCTTAAAATAAATTAAAAGCATGAAAAAAAATTAATAAAATCATTAGATTACGTTACATTTATATTTTATATATTTTGATCATAACTTACATGATTTTTCAAGTTTATTGGAATTGGCAGCTTTTTCATATAAATCAGCAGCGTCTTCATGTTTGGAACCAAAGAATGCCCAACCGGTAAGCTTTTTCTCTGCTTGTTTCTGAAAATAATCACCTTTGGTATAGAGTGAATGGTGACTCAATGTGTTGCGACCGGTAGAGGTGAGCTCGGTTTCAGAATCGCACTAAACAGACTCCTAACTATGAGAATCGAGAACCAAAAAATATATATTTTATGAACCGAGAACCGAAACAAAGAGCATGTTCGATTCGGCTACAGTTCTCGGGTATTTCAGTTTTATTAAACTGATTATTTCAATACAGACATCCTAAAATCCAATATTCTTTTATGAGTTTCACACATCCACATTATCCATTTTTGTAATATGGTGTCCTACATCTATTAAACAAATGATACAAAAAGAAGTTAAAAAATCAAACCTGCACTTAAAAGAACTATCAAACATAATGCGACATATTTCATTAAATCTCTATATCAAAATATCAATAGTAACTTTAGAACCAAAAATATCATTTTAACGTTTTCTGTTAGAAAAGTAAACATCAGCTAAGATAGAATTCAAAATGCAAGTATAGTATTCAATTAAAAATTTCAACTACTACTATAATATTACTAAACATGCATGTGACGATGGTCAACCACAACCTCAAGTAACCTTTATGTATATGCGCTCCAGATCAACTTAAGTTATCCAAGTACTCGCACTATGTAAAACAGACTTTCTTGCCTCTTTAACCGTCCACCGACCCTCTATAAGTACAAATTCATCGATTCGATGCATACAAACACATAAAGATCTCTTTATTAGGCTATCAGGTATTTTATCAGATGAATAATAGCTGTCTCTCCACATGGAGGTGACCTAGACAAACCTTTTATAGAAGTCTTGAATGAGACACTTAGGTAATCCGATTATTGCCTTTGTTATCTTGCGATCATTCATCATAACACAACACAAGATAAAGCTTCAGGAACAAATGAACCATTTATATATTTATAATATATAGTTGCTTGTAATTACATTACCAGAAGGTTATGACCACTAAAACATTGAAGGTTAAACAACTATTTCTCTATTCTTATTCTTAATTGTTGGAAACAGAACTTTGGTCTTGGTTTAAAAGGTTAAGAGCATAAAAAGCAAATTGATTTTTGGTAGTGAGTACATGTTATTTAACGTGATGATTTAAAATAAAAGTAACATACCTAATGAGGGCATCATGTTGTCGTAGTTATTCTTCAAGTTTCTTGGTAAGACAACAGACTCTATGCATTCTCCTGTCGAGTGTGTGCTGATTTTAGATGTATAAAGATATCCAATTTCTGTTAACCACTGTAAAGAAGATCCCATTGACGTTGTGGTAAAACTAAAACATCTTGGTGATGTTTTGAAAAGAAGGTTCCTAGTGGACATACCATCCAGTTAGAAGTAAACGACAATGGTTCTTTCAAACATCTAGACCAATTAGATTACTGCTTGTAGTGTATGATTATTTAGAGGATATTAAAAAAACTTTGTACAACATACCATATTGTTATAAAAGATTAGAATGCATTTGTGAATCTATATGATCAATTGAAAAAATAATGTTAGACATAAATCAAAAACTAATATATACAATCCTTTGATGTCAAATCCCTGAAAAAACATTGTATTTGGCTTTAGACAGAACCTCTTGATGTGTAAACTCCATTATAATTTTTAAATGAAAACCTAAAGTGGTTCAGCCAAGACCGACAACAAATATTTCAGAAGTTCTTCCAACAATCCTCGTACATGGTAAATCCTCGTTGTGTTGCCTTACAGTGAATTCTATCCAGTGTAACATGAAAGCAGGCAGATCGAAGTCATATGTAACTACAAAATACATCATAATTCACTTACTTAAAACAGTTAGTTTAGTAGTGTGATATTCTAACTTTTTAATCTTTATAAGAGTGGTCGTTTGTAATCATTAGAATACATAGAGAATGAAAGGAAAAAGAAGGAAGAGGCTGAAAAAGAGCAAAGTTAAACTAAATAGCCGCAAATCAGAGGCAAAGAGAGCAGAAGGTAGAAGAATATGAGAGACTTCAGAAAGAAACCATCTTAAAAAGAACACCAATCAACTCACCTGTCATCGACTCGCCTGTCAGGTTTGCTGAGATTCCTGGACCAGGAACTATTACTCTAGTAACAGACCCTACACCTGCAGCGTTTGGTGGAAAGTATGTGCCTAGGTTTCGTAGAGGTGATCCATCAGCCCAAGCACCTCCTACGCCTGCAGAATCTGATAGATTGGGTACTCGTAAGAAGGATGATGGTGCATAGCCACCGAACCAAAATGGTTGTTTACTTTGTGAAAGTTGAAAAAGATTCATGTCGGTTTGGGTGAATGACCATAAGTTGTCGTTTCTTATTATGTCTATCGCCCATAAAAGACATGTCGTTGCTTATTATGTCTGCAAACTATGCCCGTGAGTGTACCTGTATTTATATTTAAAAATCCCTAGCCATAAACCTATTATGAAGTTCCAGTTAAGTCAGTATCAGTGAAGTTCCTTGTGTCTCCTAGGCCTCCTATATTTCATATCTACACGTTCATTGCTCGTTTATCGCCTTATAGGTGATCTAGATTTGTTGGAAAGATGAAACAAAAAAAGAATATCTGAGATAATATTTTCAAGAGACATTGATAGACGTTTAATTGCCGACATAAGAATATTCACCTCAAGCAAAGTGTAACTATTACCACAAAAGCAATATAATTAGGTGATATATTATCATTACAGGGCTATATATTATCGTTAGTATGGATGATATTCACGAAGTATAATAGCTCAAATGTGCAGTAAACTCAAACCAAGCTCCTCTGACTCCAGATAAGATACAAATAAGATACAGATAAGATACCTGATCTTGGCACATAGACATTTCATGGAACGAAAATTTGACCTTGAGTTGCTTTATCTAACCTGATGAGGAAATCGATATTTTCCACATTCGGTTGTACTGCTTCTTGAATACATAACTGGATGCTGTGCAAAAAACGATAAAAAATAATTAGCTTCTAAAAAACAACGATAAGGTTGAAAGAACAGCAAGGCTGAGTTTCAGGAACAGCCCCTAGAACGACTTGCAAAATAGGCGAATCTTATTTTGTTTGTAACAAGTTGTGATAATTTCTTTATTAGGAAAAATATGCCAAATGTTGATCTAACCCACCTTTGATGTAGGCGGAACCTTTGCCGTGATTTATGTCTTGCATCATACACATCTCTTGCTGTTGCAAAGGATCTCCATCAAACTGTTAATAGCAAGAAAAGATGGAATTACAAAAATAATATCAGATCATATGTAATTTTATAGTTAACTTGTATGAGTATATTTGATATATCCATATTGAGCATAAAATAGGATTAATATGAAGGAAAAACCAAGAATGAGAGTAAAACCTTCATCATTACTTCAAACCATCAATAATACTAATCTAACCCAAATTCAAACACACCCTTCTTCAAGTTGCAGCAACATCCAAACACCCCCAGTTGTTGCAGGCTGCAACTGTATCCAATTAACTTGAAATGTAAAAAACTATAAAAAACCTTATAATAGAACCTGAATTAGACATTGCATATAGCGAACTTTCAATCAAATTCACAAAGATAACATAGGGGCAAAGTAATGATATTAACAAAACTCTTTCCTGCATCCATCCTTTCCACTTCTCTGCTTGATGTAGATTGAATTCATTGCCGAACCAATGATGAGAAGATCATATAAGAACATGAAAAGATCATGATTGTAGATCTGTACAAATAAAAAAAATAAATAAAACAAAAGAATAGTGATCATGTAAAAGTAAACAAATAAAGGTAACCTAATTTGTATAAAACACGAATTTGAATTAGGGCTAAAAAATCATAAAAAATGTATGAATTAGAATGTACCCTAATCTATTTTCCCTATCGCCACTTGGGTTAGACAATCACTAACCTAATTTGTAAAAAAAAACACGAATTTGAATTAGGGCTAAAAAGACAGTAAAAAAATCATAGAAAAACGTATGAACTTATGTGTACAAAATTTAATTACTTTAAGTACTAACATGATCTTACCTTATCAAGAGACACCCACCCCATAAACCATGTTTTTATGTCTGTTTTTCATATTTTTGATAATTAATCAACCATCTTTTTATGATTCTATGATGTGATGAATTTGATGTGATTTGATGAATGAATTTTAGATGATTTGAATGTGAGAAAGACAAGAAATCAATAAATCAAGGAGAGGATCAAAAGACAGGGACGGCTGGTTTAGGGTTTTTTTAGTATGTGTGTGTGTTTTTACCCGAGGTTATGGGGAAAAATGAAAAAAATAGGTATAGAGTATTATATATACCCGCGGTATGGAAACGCAGTTTTCATATAAAACGCGATTTACAAAACTGCGGCCCGCCCAAAATCAGCAAAAATGAGTTAAAAAAGGAAAAAAGTGAGATTTTTTAGCAAATACTCAAATCCTATTGGTTAAAAGGTGTGACTGGGATATGACTGGGATCTAAAACTATGGTTTCAAGTCATAATTATACCTATATATAATATAGATATATATATATATATATATATATATATATATATATATATATATATATATATATATATATATATATATATATATATATATATATATATATATATATATATATATATATATATATATATATATATATATATATATATATATAACTTGGATTATATATATATATATGTTGTAATTTGATTACATGATTGTTTGATGATTATTTTTATATTTATACAAGGTATTTATACGACGTAGATTGTCACAAGGAACCCTAACTCTCCTAGCAAATCAATCGAAGCTATTTCCGTAGTAATTCTAGCTATTCTAGATCTAAACAAAGTTGCAGATATTTATGATCCCAACAAAATGGTTGATATTCGTAGAAATGTAGATATTAATTGATTGTGATATTGAAGAAGAATTGGCGAGATTAAAACTGATATCGATGTCATGACGATCTTTCCTTATAGAGTGGAGTTTGACAAAACGTTACCACCTAGAAAGATGTCATCTGATTCGTTGTCATCCAATTCTTAAAATTGAAATCGAAAGGGTGAAAGTTGCACTTGAGGCTGTCATTGGAACCATCACCCAAAAGCCTCACGCCACTAATACCTTTCCGAGAAGTCTAATTGAATGTATGAGTCATTTAATACCAGTGACTCATTTGATAATTGTTGTTGTAAGAGATATAGGATTGGAAATTAAGTGTTATTCATATTAAGCTTTTATTGCCTTTTTAAGGCCTAAGAATAAAGATTGAAAGTATTGAAAAATGAGGTAGGATATCGTATTGGATATAAGATTGATTGAAACTTGAATAAAGTAAAATTTAACTTGTATGGAATATAAGATTAATAAGAGGAAATTATTAAGTCATGTGATTGAATTATAAGGTTTTAATTGATTGTAGGTTTGTGTTAAGGGTTGTTCCTAGGCCATTGTCCAATGACGAGGATGCCCAGTGTCCAAGAAATAAAATGAAGAAATCTTCTTCTGAATTGGGACCGATGGATCTTCCGGGACATGTGGAACACCTAATGACTCTTGTAGATTAGTATTCATTGTGGTATCTTTTAAAAAAAATCCCTAACTTAACTGAGATATCAGTTGGTAGGATGAGTTTTGGAAATTGTATGACATAGTGACACGTAATGTGTTACGGTGCAATTTGACTTGTTTGTGATTAATGAAAAGACTACCTTTGATTGCTAAATTCTACATGTATCGATGATATCTATCTTTTATTGCTTCATCCTAATGTTCGCATTAGTGATGCAACCATTGAACAAGTACTCATCTCGAATTGAGTTACGTAGTGGATTATTCTTGTTGAGTGCCATCGAGGTCATGAACCTCATGATTATTTGGCTAAGCTCATTTCCTAGCATATTGTAGTTAATTCTTGGTGGACAACTTTTCATCACTCTTTTGCAGATCACTCATTGTTTTTATAAAGATAAAACAGTATCCTTTGAGAAAATTGAATTTTCATCACTATATGGATTATTTAAAGTGAGACTTATAAATAATCACTATTGAAATAAAGTTGATTATGAAATACCTTGGAAAACTTAATTGTTTTCATAACAAAGAAAATCTTTGTAAATTTATTTTTTGATTCTTATTTAAGAATTAAGCATGAAAATGTTTTTTTTATTAACATGACGACAAAATTTTGACGAACTGAGTATTGCATCGTTAATCTTGAAATTGTATATAGTTGCGCGCCTACATACAATTTGGAATGGACCATGCAAGGCTGATTAATAGTCACCATAAAACTGATTAATAAACACTACATTTTCTTTAAAGATTGTGAAAGATTAAATTTTATGAGATCTGCAAGAAGTAAAAAATAGGGACATAGTGTTAGGGACACATACATATGTGCCCGTACTATTTATTCTTCTGAGTCGAAATCTGTGAATATTGTCTTATTTGACAATTGATAATTCATTCTTGTCAAATTCTCCCGTAGTGAGATTCTTAGGAAAAGTATTTGATTACCGAATGTTGATACCCGACTGGATGTATCGACGTTCCTATCATTTCTTTTGATTAGATTTCATTTGAATGACCTGGGTAACGATCCAAGGAGCTTTCGAATGCGTACTCAAATTATGAAAACATGGGATATATTCATATTCGTTAAATGTTTTCGTTTGGATCTGATTTGAAATTCTCTCGCGTAGATTATGCGTTGACCTTACTCTTTTAATGGTGGTTGTGTCTCCATATATCCTTGAATTTGTGAAGGATTATGAATTATTATTAGTCTATTGTAGAAGTTCACATCTTATCAACGGCAATAAAACTGAAAAGCTGATAGTGCCAGTAGAATGGATTGATTGATTATGACATGACGACATTGTCTTAATTGATGGGAATTCGAATAGAATTCCCCTAAAAGATAAGATGTTGATTATCAAAAGTGATCTAAATAATTCTTGATGGATGACCATATCCTGCATTTAGACTTGAAATTATACCGTGAATGGTTGTAAATTAGTCATAGATATTATAATCTAGAAAGAACCTAATATGAATTTATTAAAAGATGTTTTTGTTATCTGAAACATTAGGAGGTATTTGCTGGTGAATTACCTATACTTTCGCCATTAAGGCAAGTTGAATTTGGTATTGATTATATTACTGGTGCTGCACCTGTGGTGTGTGCACTGTACTTCAGCACCATCTGAATTAAAAGAATTACCGAACAACTGAGGGAGTTGTCGGAGAAAGCTTTTATTCTACCAAGCTCGTCATTATGAAGAGCTATGATGTTATTATTTCTTATATTTATTGATTACCGTGAACTAAGTAAATTGACGATTAAAAATCTATATCCACTACCCAAGATGATAGATTTGTTCGATCATTTACAAGGTTCTAGCGTATGTTCTAAAGATTTGATCCACGACATGGTTATCATCAACTTCGCGTCCACGAAGAAGATTATCTATTCGAATCACTACATCCGGTACTTGTAATGAACATTATGAGTTTCACGTGATGTCGTTTGGATTGATCAATGCACATGTAGTATTCATAAATTTGGTGAATCACATGTGCAGGCTATAATTTGATAAATTCATGCTTGTGATCATTAAGAACAATCTGTTTGTTTATAAGAATAAGAATGAGTTAATAATTATTTATAGATTGCCTTGAATTGGCCGAACAATGAAAACATGTACCTTGAATATTTAATATATGATTTAAGACTTAATCCTTTACATGATTTGACCATGTGATTAATAAGATAATGGGATCTATATTGACATTTCAAAAATTGGAACCATTAAGGCTTTGGGTTTTACCAAAAAGAAAATGGAAATATGTTATGACAAATGTTTTTTCGAAAATAACTTTTAAGGGATTATTTCATTATGCCCAAATCATTTAACTAAACTCCTGTTTAGGGGTAAATGTTTGTGCATACCTCAAGAAAACCTAAGAGGGATTGAGGAAACCGTTAAACCATGACTTAAAATTTGAAACAACAATTTTTGCTTTTCAACTAAGAAAATTTTTACCAAAGAATAAACGAAGATTTTTCAAACATTTACGAATCTTATTAATTATTTTCGATAAATCAGCAAAAATCTTGTTAATTAAATTCAAATTTGTTTTGAATATTTTATTATAATTGGTCGAACTGAGAAAATTTAAAAATTTTACGGTTACGTTTCATAAAATTAAATATTTATTTGATTACTTGTAATAATTATCGACGCTTTAAACGTCGGATTAAGCAAAACTGATAAAAATGATAGCTGAAACGAAACTAAAACTTAAAAAAAATATAAAGAAGGAATTTTTGAATGAATACGGTCATGATAATTGTTTTATAATGAAAGGTAAATGTAATTACTGACACATTATAAAAAAAAGAAAAAGATAAAGAACCAATTAGGACATGTTCCTTAATAATGAAGGTGCAAAATAAATTGCCGAACAATATAACAATAAACAATGCTTGTAAGAAGGATAATATAGATAATAAAAAGGGTTTGCGGCTAATGTGAACCATTAGAATTAAGAAGTCGATGACGTTACATGTTTAAAAGGCCAATTGCGGTTGCCTAAATATAGAGGATTGTGAGATATAGTTATGTTGGAATCTTGTAAGTATAAGTATTCTATTCCTGTCATTTCTGATTTAATGTATCATTATCAGAAGAAGTTGTACTGATGGCAAATTATGAAGGCAGACATCGCCTCATACATTAGTAAACGTCTAACTATTGCAAAGGTCATCATCTAAATTTGATTCGATTTGGGTCATCATCGACAGACTGACCAAATCTACTAATATCAATCTCGTTAATAATAAATTCTTGATGAAGAAATCGACTCTTTGTATTTAAAGGAGTTGTGTAAACAAGGTGTGCCTGTATCGATCATCTCTATCAAGATCCTCGCTTCGCATCGAATTTCTAGAAATTTGCTCAGAAGTCATTGAGAACGAATCTTGATGAGAGTACTATACCACCCCAATCGAAGGGACGAGGTAAAGTATCGATACAAAATACTATAAGTGCTGTTTTATGATTTGAATGATTGACCTTTGGTAATAAACCGTATAATCGTTTTCCTTAGGAAAGATTATCATTGATAATTATCGTGTTAGGATCGAGATCGAATCTTGTAAGGATATATATTAGAGCATCAGTAAGCAGGAGTTGGGATGAAAACACCCGACATACACCCACTGTGAGTTGGACATGTCTTTTAGGTTTAAGGTTTCCTATGATGGCGAACCTAACCTTACAAAATACTCGACTCACGAGACCTGAAATGATTGTTGAAATTAGGATTTGATTATTGACTGCCGATAGTGGGCAGGAGGTTATGTGAATATGAAATGTAGATCTTGAAGTGCCAGATGGGTAGCGAAGTTATGCCAAAAATTTTAACCATGGAAAAATGAATCAATGATCTGAAAGATCATGGGATATAAGTCCCCGTTGTATGGGACCATTGAGATGATGTAAAAGATTGGTTCGAAAGGCATATAAGCTGGATCTACCATAGGACTTCAAGAGCTGCGTGAATTATGATTTGTATATCGAACTTGATAAAATATCTATCAAGTGAGAATCTGATTGTTTCTTAGTAAAGTTTAGATCGGCGAAAAGTTGCATTCATCAAAAACCCGTGAACATCATGGATAGAGAAAGTAAGTCAACATTAAGCCTGATCTTATTCCCGTAGTTATGTTTGATGAAACTCGCGTATTATAATGGATTACACTTGTGAGAAAAGACCGAATGTGGAGGAAATACCCACATGGCTTTAACTCTATAAGAAGCGAGTAGTAAGATGATCTTTGAGGACAAAGATCCTGTTTAGGGGTAAATGCTGTGACAATCCGTCAATTTATGGTTGATATTTTATTCTCAAATATTATTTAAAAATATTATTTTAATGTTATATTATGAACTCACTTATTTTTGGGAAGTAATTTGGATTTACGTCTGGAAGTAGCATCGACTACGTCTAAACCGGAGGATTCAACGTTACGTTCTTACGTTTACATACACCGTTTTGGTGACAGTTCGACATTTCAGAAAATAAATTTATCCGTGAATATTATTTTGGGATTTTAATTTTGAGTTGGTTCATAAACTCACAAATTTACGAGAAGAGATTAGGACTTACATGAATAATTTAACGTCCTTTACGACTAAACCGGAAATCTTAGGATTACGTATTTACGTTTTTGAACTCCGTTATTGATGAGACAATTTTTATTAGATTCATTTTGTGCCGTTGATTCATAATTTATAAAAACGTTTTTCGTAAAACGACCCGAGGGCACGCAAATCGAGGAAACTAGAATCGAGGAGTACCCGTAATTAAATGGGGATGAGACAAGATAAACTTGCCCCACCCCCACACATGGGTCGGAAAGTTTAAGCTAACACACCACCCTTGGTGTCATTTTATTAACAAAGACATAGGACACTTGTCCTACACCTTTTACCAAAACCACTTAAGTTGTAAAAACTAGCAACTAAACCACACACACACATGCAAACCAAGAAAACAAAATCTCTCTCTCTTTTTATCTCATCTTGCCGTCCAATATCATCACCATCCACCCCATTTTGATCAATTTTAACCACAAACATTTGTTATAATTAACATATGTTAATCTCCATTCAAAAAGATGAAGATTGGTGCAAGTTTTAACATCCATGGAGAAGTTTTGTTAGTGTCTTGGGGCTGATTTTCCACAAGAGGTTCATGAAGATAGGTGATCTTGAAGATGGTCTTGGTTTATCACAAGTTGTGTGATCAAAATCCATGTCTTGATCACAACCTACATCATCATGGTGGTATAAAGATTGTTCTCCCCATCCTTTTGTTAATTTTGATTATGTAATCATGTATTTTCTTCTTAAATGTATATATGTATGATGATATATGATGATAAAAATATTGTGTGGGGTTTTGATGTTGATAATCATGGGTAAAAAGATGAAAAACTATATGTAAAAGTGGTTAATCTTGCTTAATTTAGTAGGCTGTATAAAAACAGTAAATAACTAGGTGATGAACTGATAAAATGGCATAGATTAATGTATATACAGTAAGTAATATATCTTATACACATGTGAGAGTTGGCCATGCAATGGAATGACTAGGATGAGTGAGATATGATCAAAACAAGTTTAGAGTGCAAATCTGAGTACACTGTTTTGGACGAATTTTATAAAATACTTAGAAGCTGATTAAACAGTAGCCATAGTAGAGTTAAATGGAGCACATATCATGTAGTTTATGCCATAAAAATTTGGGCTTCTATCTCCATATAGAACTCTAGATATGGCTGTTTTGGTGAACATGAAAGTAAAAATCAGATTTTGGGAAATTAAAGTATAATAGTATTATATAAGCACTCAAATAAAAATAGTATAAAATGTGAATTAAAACCCACTAACTTATATAATACATTTATATAAATATGTATAAGGATAAATAAATGGACATTTTATAAAAATGGTAGTTTGATAAGTTTTATAAGTTATAAAACTATAAACATGATTTTTACGACTTTTTCGGCTAATACCGTAAATTTAACGTTTTTCGCCAATTAAAACTTAGACGATCAAACCCGTCTAATGTAAAGTTTTTAAAAGTCATATAATGATATATAAGTACCTAATACAAGTAAAAACCGATTAAACCCGAACTATAGGACATACGGACATTAACGAGATAAGTTAGCATATTGGACTAATAATTTAACTAAATAAGTTAAACACTTATAAAAATTACTTATTGGGATTAACCCATTTGGGCCCAACATGTACAGTATAAATACTGATAATACAAGTATGAAATGGATTAATACAAGTTAATGAACTTATAATGGGCTTATTGGACCTAAAACACGTAAATAAGTAAAACTAGTAAACTAGTAAGAAGTTACCAATACATAAACACTAAAATGAGTAAAAGAGAATATGTAAACTCACTTGATCATCATATATATAAAATCATCATATGTATACATAATTGTTATTTTTATAAAGTCATTGGACAAAAGTCTAAGACGAGTATTATTTCTCTAGGTTTCCGTGATTGAAGCACGTACCGTACATCCGAATCGCCGATAACCGCCTTCCCACATCAACGTGAGTTCATAGCCTCGCACTCTTTTAAATGTTTTCATGAAATGTTTTTGTTGATCCCAAACTTAGATCGATTAAGCTTTGTGTATACGAGATTAGATCAAGTAATACACGTAGAGAAACCTTTGCTTATGAATAAAGTAACTAAGTGTTATGCGGAATTAACACTTAATCTAAAACACAAAGATGTTAAACAAACTTTCACTTGTATTAGAATGATCGAACTTGATTACAATGAAAGAGGTTTAACTTGTGAAAACTTATGAAAACTGATAATTAACTTTAACCTAAAAGATCTTCTTTTATAGATTAAGAAGTCTTGTACAATAAGCTACGAATCAACTATTATAGGTAAAGATAATAATAGAAAATACAATGTCGAGCTTATCTTTACCATACACAAATAAAGAAACAAATAAACAAAATGATTCGTATGAAGATATATTCCATCAGTGCTAATCTTCAAGGCTGTCAGCGTTGACTTCTTCAAGTGTCAACGCTTGGCTGTCAGCGTCCAATGTCATCCTATCAGCGCTTGAATTCTTCTTATCAGCGTCCAGTGAACTGACCCATAATTTATTCCCAACAATCCTCCCCTAAACTTGATATCTATTCCAATGATCAAGTTTCTGAATAAAAACTTAAGGCTTAGGAGGAATCTTACAAAAACTTCTTATGTTGGTGATAAACATATCTAATCAAGTCTTTGGCCACGTCACTAGTATAATCAATCTCCAAGGGTGTCTCCTTCATCTTCTCCAATACTTCTTTGGACAAGAAATAGTTAGCATCCACAAGTAGATACTCTGAAAACTTTGTAGAGCTCAAATGAAATACACCACAAGTAGAATAAAGCCTCCAATGAAGATTACTGAGATCATCTTCAAGATCCTTCCATATGGCAGGATCTGCTTCCCTTGGACCACACAAAGTCAAAAATGTGTGCCATAGTCTTATTCCATTTGCTGAAGTAGGTGCTTCAGCTGTATACTTGGTCTCTATCAATCTCCATAGATGCACCAAGTCTTCTCTGTCTATGCTTGCAAAGATAGAAATAATTGAAGTGAAATTGTGTACCTCCTTTCCAAACCTGCCAATCTTCCAAAATCCACACTCATCTTCATCAAAACTTATGATTGGATTTCTGTCATCTAGAGGTACTACATTAACCAAATCTGAAGCTTCCAATGGAGAAAGCTTGAGATGCTTCCTTATGACACTTTCAGTTGGATAATACACATCCATATCTTTGTGAAATTGGAGAGGATCTCCTTTCTTCACTAGTCTTTGAGCAATCCTCATCTCCTTTTGAATCTGCATTTCCTCAGCAAGCTCTTGTTTCCTTTCTTCTGAAAGAAACTGGTAGACATTATTTTCTTGCACATTCCTCCAAATAGGATGTGCCCTATACTCTAGCTCCTCAAAAGATAAAGCCAGCAACTTCTTGTATGTCCATCTAGGTTGATGGCATCTAAGCAACTTGTAATATAACTGCCTTCTATCTCTTCTAAGCCAAGTCTTGACCTCTTGTGAATTAAACCTCAAAATCACCTTTATATCATCTTGTACCCTGAGAAGAACTTCCAACCCCCAAATTTGATCTGACAAACTCATTCCTGGATTGTCCATTACCTTGTCTTCCCAAGCATGGTACATTCTGGTGATTTCTGGAAGGTCCCAATCAATCTGCTTTTTCAAATCACTCAATCTTTCTCTTGCCAACTCATCCCCATATTCAAGCCTTTCTGGATCTTCAATAATTTGAACACTTGAATCTGAGCTATCTCCTTCTTTTTCATCACCACTCTCTTCCTCACTCTCAGAAGTAGCAACAAATGGTGATCTACCACTCCTCTTCAAATCTCTTTCCAAAAGTTGTGCAGCCAACTGTTCATCAAATGCAATTTGTGCTGCATCTTTCTTTGGAACATCTTCTTCAACCAAAATTCCTTTACCTTTGTCTTTTGGATCAATAATAGGTAAGGTAGAAGAAGAAACCTGTGTGGACACATCTTTGATGATTGCTGATGACTGGAATACATCAACACCACCTGCAACATTGTCAGCGTTCAAGTTACCTCTATCAGCGCCCCGATTACCTTTGTCAGCGCTGGATGTGTCAGCGTTCAAACCTGTATCAGCGCCCATTGTTGCTGTGAAAGATCCTTCCAAGTTCAATGGAGTTACCTTGGATGTATCAATAATTGGGTGCGTCTTCAAGTTGGTGAGTACTTCAGCAACATTTAAAGATTCACTAAATTGTGAACTCTTCTCACTGGCTGTATGAATCAGCTCATCCTCTTCATCCTCCCCTTTGGAAGATTCCTCCATTCTACTCCTGCTACTAGGATTCTCCAAAACAGTTACCCGCTCCCTCAATACTTGGAGTTCACGGCCCTGATTATTGACAATTTGTACAAGGCTGACATTTTGCTTTTGCAAGCTAATGACAGCAGCCGTCAATTCATTCAATGTCATAGGTTCCAATCTGCCCTCAGCTAGAATGGGGATTTGACCTCCCAAAATAGAATCATAGGGCGTGGATGAGGTCTTAATGATGTTGGGACTGTCTTGACCAGCATCTAAGCCTGTGTCAATAGCCCCAGCCTCATCCATGGCACCAGCCACACTTGTGGAGGTGGTTCTCTCTGCAACAAGGCTAGGACCACTAGAGGAGAACACTCCAGTAGTCCTTTGGCGTTTATTCAACCTAGATTGTAATGGGGTGGAAGATGAGGTAGATTGTGTGGGTGTTGGTTGGTTAAGGGGTGTTTGGGATTGTTCAGGGATGTCATCAGCGTTGAGATTGGCTGTGTCAGCGCCAACATTGTGAGTGTCAGCGTTGACATTGGGTTGGTCAACGTCCATGTGGTCAGGGGAAGGTAATGGTTCAAGGATAGGCTCAAGTTGAGGTGCAGGGTCTGGTTGTGGTTGAGCAGCCTGAATTACTTCAAGCATGGCCTGGGTGAGAGGGATAGATCTGTTTGTGGAGCTCATCTTGTCAAAAATGGTTTTCTTTTGCTTAGGGATCTCATAAAAAGTGTCATGATCCCTAGTACAATATTCTTGTAAATCAAACACCATTTGCGAAAATCTTGGGTAAGCCAAAGTCATTTTACTTCCCTTATTTTTACACATCCCTTCAAAAATCATTTTTGAAAAATTATACTTAAGCCCACGTGACATACAAACCAAAGCACTTGCAATGGACCTGTTTATTTCATTAAAAGCAGTACATTTTGGACTTAAGCATTGAAGAAGGACATGTATCAAATATTTCCAGTCAGAGGGAAATTCCTGCTTATGATATTTATTTAAAGATTTACCAGCAGGAATAGGATAACCCAATTCCCTAAGACCTTGTTCTATTGTTGCAACGACAAGGGTAGTCACACCATCAGCGTCATCAAGACGCAAAGCTTGGCGAACCAAGGCTTCAGTGACCACCCATGTTCTTCCATGAACAGTAGATGTTAATGTGGTCACTCCATTAGCTGTTGTGGAACTAACATTGTTTTAAAACTGTCTAATGTGTGCGACAGGGACTAATGGTTCATGAGAAAGTGCATACCTTATAGAGGATGCATTTAAAAATGCCACCATTTGTGAATACTGAGGGAACAAATCATTATCAGCAGCCAAGTAAGCGACCATATTATGTTGGCTCTTGAACTCCAATGTCAGATTGGTTGAGTTGAACTTTGGTGCCATGTTTAAAGCTGTTTAGGTTATGTGATATGGGAAAAATCTAGGAGAAAAAATGTTAGACAAGAAAATATGAATACCCAGAACAAAAAGTTTAGCCAAATTTATAGGAGAGATGCATGATTTGGATTGGTAAAAAATGAGGCAGTTATATTCAAAGAGCAATGATGAAAATATTGAATCAAATATAACTTATCTCATGCATTAATTAAAAGTAACAACTCCCCAAAATTACGGCCAAAGATTAGTCAAAAATAACAACTGGGTAGGGCCCACTAGGTGTCAACGGTCAAAAATAGCCCATCAACGCCCAACGGCTATATTTTCTTGTCAGCGTTTGCCTAAAGCCTTGTCAGTGTCACGATTGGACGTAACAGCGTTTGGAGAAAAACTTGTCAGCGTCTAAAAATAAAAAAAATATTTAAAAAGAAAAAGACCTTAACAAAGTAATTTATCCTAAGGGAAATATCTTACAAGTTGATAATAATTACTGGGCGGCAAGCACTGTCCATTTATGCACACTTGCTTAAGCAAGATAGACACAAATGTCCTCTAGTGTCCCTTGCTAACCAAAATACTTACCAACAAAGTTATTTCATAAAATGCTTTGTAACTCCCAGGTAAACCCATAACAAAACTATTCCCACGTCTCCCATCAGACCACAACCAATTCTAGGCCAAAAATGTCTTGGCAGTATGCATAGTTTGGCAACTTTGCATGCTACAGTGCCTCATGGTTTAGTAAAACTAACCCATACTCACCTGTGGACACAATCTAGAATTGTGATGGGAGTATTATAAGAATACCCAAAAGTCCTAAAGGTTCCTTAAACCTCCCCTTAAACTATGATACACGAGTTTCTCAAAATATATATGAACATTAAAAATTTATGTCAAGATAGGAATATAAATATTCCAACCATCATCCATAAACAAAAACATGTCCAAATAGCTCTTCAAAGATCCATAAGCAACTCTGTATCCAATGGCATAAAGCTACCACCACCTACACATTTAGATTGAAAACCACAAAACTAACATTTGTTGCTGACAGCGCCCCGACAACACGTATCAGCGTTGAAGGAACTCTTGTCAGCGTTAGACAATAATATCTCTAAAAACGGCAAAATAACACTTGACAGCGTTATATTTACCTTTGTCAGTGTTAGAAAAATAAAGTGGAAAAATCTAAATCATCCCTAGAGCATTCACTGTCTTGATATCCATAATCATTAATCTTCTTCTGAATGCCCTGCTCATAAAGAAAACACATTAGTTTTCTTTGGGAACCCAAGCCTTGGAAGACTTGGATTCATCTGGTTGTTCAACAAGAACAGACTTGGTTCTCATAACAACCCCATTTTCATCCCTTTTTGGATGAAATGCCCAGTTAACCCCAATTTGTCTTGACATGACCTTTGAAATATAATGAAACCTGTTGCATGTCATAGAAAGACCAGTAGAATTAGGGTTTTGGTCTTGTTTTGGTCTCCATGATAAGCTAGTAGAAGCTTTAGACCCATTTCCCTGTGGTTGCAAATACCTAGGTTTGGCAGTGTGTCTGTCAGCGCTGAAATTGTTCTTGTCAGCGCCCCGATTGCCTTTATCAGTGTTGAACCTAGGGTTTGCTACAGGAACCCATTGCCTATTGGACCAAGTGTTTGACTTTTGAAAAGGTCTTATGCCATGTGTGTTAGACCCTCTAGTAAAGAATGGGGCTGGTCTAACAACTTGTGAACTTTTGTTCACAAAGGTATTGGGTCTGACAGTGTTTGACCTATGTTGACTTTTGTCAGCGCTGAAATGGTTCCTATCAGCGTTGACATTGGAAGCGTTGACACATTTGTATGCCAAATGTGAAAAGCTGCCACATGAGTAACAAGCTTTTCTAGACATCGTCTTAGGTCTAGAAGCAAAGAAGCCTGTTCCATGGTTACTAACTTGGCTTTTTGGTGACCTAGTATTCCTATACATCTCTGCATACTTAACACTAGGTTTTCTAACAGTTTGTGGGCCAAGGTCAACAGCTTTGCCAGTGGTTGGGTGTGTGATTTTAATAGGTGTAGGATCATGGCTCGTGATTGGTGTGGGCTCATTTGGACTTTCACACAACAACCGTCCCTTAACAAACAAAGTGTGGTTAGCTTTCTTCCACTCATCTAGGTCAGTCAGTTTTTGTTTGTATTCTTCAACTGGGGAAGTCACTCTAGGTGGAGGAATGAATTCCTTCTCTTGAAGTTCTGGCAAGCCAGTCCAAGATAAGTCCTTTGATTGGACACCATAGAAATCCCCAGCTGGTGGTGGAACACCAGTATAATCTTTCATCCCAATCCCACTCATGTCCTTAGAGTCTCTTTGTTTACTAACACACTCTCCTAGGGATTGTGTGGCTTTATCAAATCTCTGGATTTTAAGACTCACATTATCTTTATTTTTGTTAGTCTCATCTAACTGAGCTATCAAATCAAGATTAACCCTGTTTGTGATATCTTGAATATCTTTACTTTGATATAACTCATGTTTTAAGATATTTATTTGATCCTTTAAATCAAACTCCATTTTCTTATACTCAGCTACTGTCTTTTCTGTTTGGGTAAGAGCAATTTGATAATTAGATACTTTGCATCTTTCAGCACTTGCCTCATCTAATAATTTTACTATCTCTTGATTTAGTTTTTCAGTATTTAAACGACAACCCTTAGAACAGAAAGAATCATCAAATACCTCATTATCTGATGAAGAGGAGGAGTGTGCCATGAGAGCATATTCAACATGCTCTTCTTTAACTTCAGCAACCAAGGCTCTGTCCTCTTCCTCATCCTTAGCCAAAAAGTTCCAGCTCCAGTCCCATCCTCCAACGCCATCAATTTGTTGAACAGCAACCATGGCCTTGGGATCTTGGCTCTTAACCATTTGGCTTGAAGGCTTACCAGCATCAGATCTTCTTGGAGATCTACATTCCCTCATAAAGTGCCCCATCCTATGACAATTGTAGCACTCCACTTTGGATTTGTCAAATCCAGCAACATCCTTAGCATCAAAGGTCATCTTCTTCTTGAACCTTTTATTAAACCTGTTTGCTCTTAGACTTACAAGAGCCATAGTCCACTTGATGTCCATCTCTTCCAATTGCTCATCACTTATCTGCTCAAGATCTTCATATGTAATCCTTGAATCACTGGGCAAAGAAGCAATGAATGCACATACAGTATCTAGATCTAAACCAGCAGGTTTAATTCTATCAGCGCCAAAGTTGTGAGTGTCAACGCTTGAGAATGAAGCGTTGACAAGATATGATCCAGCGCTGACAGACTGTGATCCAACGTTGACACATTGAGATCCAGTGACTGGATGTCCATAGGAGTTCATGGAATCAAATTGGCCTTCACTTTGTGAGAAGAAGGCCATATTGCTACTGGAAGATTTATTATCACTCTCCAAAAGCCATTCATTCTCCAACAGTCTTAGTTTGTTGAAGATGTCATCAAACCTGGAGGTCTTGTGGGTGTTATTGACAAGAATGGATCTTGTCTCAATCTTCCATACATCACCAAGGCTTTTGAGAAAAGTAGCATTCAAGTCAGGGTCATCAATCTGTGTTCCCATGAAGGAAAGTTGACTTGTGATGTCAAGCAGTCTACTTCTCACACTGCTGAGATTCTCATTTGGTTGAGCCTTAAAGACAGCATACTCATGCATGAGTTGCTTCTTCTTTTCTTCTTTTGTGTCAGCATTGCCACCATGTGCTACTTCAAGAGCTTCCCAAAGCTCTTTTGCAGACTCAAAGCGTTTGTACTTGTGCTGATTTTCATGACCTAGGGCGTGTTTCATGATGTTCAAGATTTTCATGTCCACCCTTTTCTTGGCTATATCTTCAGCAGATACAGCTCTTCCATCTTCAGGCTTTTCCTTCTTATCAGCTTCAGGACAATTAGGAACAGCTATCCTTGTGGCAATAGCATTAGCAATCTTTTGCGCTTTGTCGAATGTGTTCCCATATTCAACAATCTCCCAAAGAGTGTAGTCATGAATAGCTATATATTGCTCAAAATTACACTTCCAAAGCTCGAAGTTCCTGGCATCAAACATGGAAATTTTGATACTAGGGTTTGTGGAGTTGTTTTGTAGCAAAGCAGGAGGCTGATTTGTGCCAGACATGATGTTTTTAGGGTTTTGAGAAATTTAGGGTTTTTAGGGTTTTTGGTGTTTTAGGGTTCTTGCGTTACTTAAAGATCAAAAGTTTCTCAACAAGCTCTGATACCACTTATTGATCCCAAACTTAGATCGATTAAGCTTTGTGTATACGAGATTAGATCAAGTAATACACGTAGAGAAACCTTTGCTTATGAATAAAGTAACTAAGTGTTATGCGGAATTAACACTTAATCTAAAACACAAAGATGTTAAACAAACTTTCACTTGTATTAGAATGATCGAACTTGATTACAATGAAAGAGGTTTAACTTGTGAAAACTTATGAAAACTGATAATTAACTTTAATCTAAAAGATCTTCTTTTATAGATTAAGAAGTCTTGTACAATAAGCTACGAATCAACTATTCTAGGTAAAGATAATAATAGAAAATACAATGTCGAGCTTATCTTTACCATACACAAATAAAGAAACAAATAAACAAAATGATTCGTATGAAGATATATTCCATCAGTGCTAATCTTTAAGGCTGTCAGCGTTGACTTCTTCAAGTGTCAACGCTTGGCTGTCAGCGTCCAATGTCATCCTATCAGCGCTTGAATTCTTCTTATCAGCGTCCAGTGAACTGACCCATAATTTATTCCCAACAGTTTTATAAACCCGCGAGGGAGATAACATGTTAGTTTTTATAAAATAGGACACTAATTGTCCCGATTGTCTGTTTATTGATTTGGACCCGAATGAATGTATGACCCGATGAATGATTAAATGACCCGATAGATGAAATGAAATGGATTATGAAAGTTAGGTTATGCCACTAAAAGTCCCATTAGCATGAATTGTGTACTACCGGGATTTGGTAGACGCTTATGCATATAATAGTAATATTTGGGGACGATCACCCCAGTTCGCGCCTTGACGGTTGATCCCCGTCGTGCCACATTGATTGGTAAGCGAATTTATGTATGAGAAGATTTCCATAGCGTGACCTTTGTGACGACACGCTAATTTAGATGGGCAAATTGAGTTTTGGGCTAGCTACCCATTGTTTGTTGTAGTAAGGTAACAATGTCATGCGGCTTATAATAATCCAAATAACGAAATACTGCCATACGCACTAAATTACGATATATTGCCTGACTAGCAATACGGGGTATTATCATTGATATTATGTTCGTGTATTGGTTTTATATAACCATATTCATATAACGGTTTTTATTTAATCTATACAACGTTAAAAAACGTATTGTATGATGTTTTCAACGACAATGGTTCGTATAATGATTTTAAAGGCGAAAGTCTATATTATGATTTTGATAAGGATTTGTATAAAATGACTTTGGCTATTTTATGGCCTATTACAATGATTTGTACAACATGATTTTCGGTAATAATTTTATACCGATGTTATATTGATGGATTTTATTAAACTCTATGAATCCACTCGGCGTTATCGCTGGCCTTTTCTTTTAACATGTTTTATCCCAGGTACTTGAAGGTAATTCTCGGGAAGACAACAAGAATTCATGACCGCACCTAAATAATAATTTCCATTCAAATTCTTTGTAAAACTTGTATGAAATATTATGACTTGGGACCTATGTAAATTTGATATTTATGAATGGAAATGTTTTATTATTAAACGACGCGATATTTAAGCGTTGTCTATGATGTGAGTAATGTGCTATCCCGTAACACCAACTAGTCTTCCGCTGTATTGAGTTGTATAAATTTGGGGGTGTTACAATATCAGTCCAAGTTTGATAACCAAAATGAAGTGTAAAAGAACCAATAACAAACAGTTACACAAGCTAGAACTTAAAATGAAAATTAGGCTAAGTAAGACTGATAAACTGAAAACAGGAAAAATAATTAAGCTAGGAACTAGTATTAAACTACAATTAAGCTATCCAATCACCAAAATCAGTTCAAATACAATCTAAACACACTTGATCATACCAGCAATCAAGATTACACTAGAAATTAAGCAGGCATAACTGTTTAGAGGAACAAAAACTCATAAATTTGAAACCTATAAGCAAAAGCATCCTCTGATGGAGTAGGTAGGCGCTGAGCCTCCTAGATAGTGTTAACCACCACCTTAACACTATCAACTATCAAATCAACCAGCTAACAACATCATCATCACCATTGCTGAACTAATTTGCTTCAAAATCAACAATAACTGGTACTGGATGTATAGAACAACTCAAACAGCTACAAGTCTTCAATTATAGCTAATCATGATAATTTGTGATCACAAGCAGCTAACAACAACACTAGGATAACAAGATTGCAGAGAATGAATATCAGATTGAAGGAGATGAAAGTAGGATTTTTATTGATTGAAGAAGGTAATTTGTTACAAAGCTGGTAAAGTTGTTACAACTATATTAACTAACTCAAGAGCTTGTCAGACTCTTGAGTTTGTTAACCTAACTGCTAAGAACTAAGGATTGAGAGAAAAAGGAGATGTGTGTGAAAATTTCACACATTAGCTACTCCATCAAATGAAAGAGTACATCCCTATTTATAGACAAAATATGAGTGTCTTTTGGAGTTGATGACGTGTTCCCACCATTTAATTGTTGCCACGTGTCATCAAGCTGCTAATTGCTCTTCATCGTGTTCTTCAAGAATTGGGGATTTTTGATTCATTAGGTTTGAGCTTGATTAAGTGTGTTCAATGTGTTCCTCTCTTGAAAACGTCCAATTTTCATGTAGAAATCATAGTATGAAATTAAGTGTAGCTCGAATTCGTCCCTAGGTTTGTTGAGGAAGAAGAAGACACGTGTCAAGTTCTGGTTGGGAGAAAGGAAATCACACGGATCATTATCCGTATTGGATAATTTGATTATGGACTGGCGCTTTGTGATTGGTTGATTTTAAGTGAGTGGATTATCACTGTTGCTTTGCGGCGCAGTTATTGAAAGGGTGAGGTGGCACACTAGTTGGCAATCCGTGTGAACACATTCTTGCCTTCTCATTGGTTGGAAACAATGCACATGGATTGAACTTGTTTTATCTTTGAAAAATGGCAAGTTAACCCCTTGTACTTGGCAGATTCACAATTTAAGCTTAAAACTTTATTCCTTTGGCATAAATGGTCCTTCCACTTTCATTCTTGATAAGTTTGACCCTTTGACTTGGTTGAATGAAGAGTTGACCATGTTTGACTTTAATCTTGACTTTGACAAATTTAGACTTTTAGTCCTTCAACTTTGGATTGTTGTCAAGATAGGTCCCTTATCTTCAAAGTCTTGTCATCTTTGATCCTTCTTTGTCTTTTTCATCCAAATAAGCTCGATTTTCCTCTTGTTTGCTTGAAAATGTATCCTTCTTACCTATTATACACAAACACAAAACATACCACATAATTCCGCTTTATAGCACAAAAGTTAGGTACTTTCCTTGTGTTTTAGGGTGATTTGTTGATTAATTGATATGAGTTTTTGCTCATATCAAATCCCCTACACTTGAACATTGCCATGACCTCATGCAATGCTATATTTTAAAGAACGAATTTACATTCTCCTCATAATTAACCACCTTGGCCAATATGGAATGTATCTAAACTACTCAACACTATATGATGCATGATTTTGATTTTGAACAATGCAATACAAAAAAAACAATTCTATTTATATCTTTTTGGATTTTTTCTTGAAATGGCTTTGATGGAAATAACTCATAAAGAAATCAATGACTTAAATTAGGGCTTTGGTACCATGGACACTTATCACCCTCAAGTTTCACTTTCCCATACCAAGCTTAAAAATGGGATCATTGCATTCACAAGTAAAAAGTGTATCAACTTATTCATGACAATTAAATGTGGAACCAGTTATTAATTGAGCAAATTGATTTTGGGCAAATTTGTCATTATTTAAAGCGTGAAGCATAAGAAATGCAGAATCCAAAAATAAGGAAGCACGGTTTTAATCCTAAGTAATCCTCTCATCCATTACTTGAAAAACCGCTCACAATTAATGTAAGTCCGTTTCAAGAGTAATAAGTCATTCGCCTTATGTGTAAAATCCTTATGTCATGCATTAATAAGTAGCTATACACTCGCTAAGGAAAGAAAAATAAAACTCACGCAATAATTTACATCCGCCATCTTTTTGAGACTTTGGATCTTCAAACCCGCAACCCGTCAAGGTGATATTGGATTGGAGCAACTATTAAATCCCTGCAACCCGTCAAGGTAATATTGGAATCTAATAGTTACTATAATTAACACTTCACTGCCCCTCTTGGGAGTCTTGTATAATTATTTTTTTTATTTCTTTTTTCTTTTTTCTTTTTATTTTTTTTCTCTAGCCACTCATTTTTTTAAGCCGCTCTTATTTTTCGTTATTCCTCACAAAGAAATTTGAAAAGAATAAAAGGAAAAACACCCGCTAAGTATTAAGCATGACATAAGTCTAGTACACATAAAACGTTCTAACATAGAATCTTAAGACGTACTTATATCAACCATGAATGATTAGACAAAAATGCATAAGAGATTACAAACCGATTAAAACCGTTCTTGATTATTTATTAACATATATACATGCGAAGAAATTAGAGGTAAAGAAGAGAAAGGTTTAGCCACAAGTAATTATCATGAAGTTTATCTAGCCCTTTTATACTTGCTTCAACTCTATCATTTCCCATTCTCCACAAATTTAAAATCTCAAATAATGAGATTGGTGGATGCTTAGCCTAATAGACCAAAGAAGGACTACATGGTTAAGGATACTAGCTAGAGAATGCTAAGATAAGCAAAACTTGGGTTGAGTCAAAATATCCATGGCGGGCCTAATATGTCAAAGAAGTCTAAATTTGTTAAACCATGTTTTTATTATATTTTTTTACTTTTTATATATTTTTGATGAAAAATAAAAGAAGAATATATACAATGCAGATGTGTTATGCAAAATGATTGATGCAAAAATTATGAATGCATATTTTTGTTGGCCAAAGTTGATCAAAAGTTAGAAAAAGGTTTGAAAAATTAATTTTCAAGTTATCATGAAGGTCAATGACAAGTTCTAGGTAAGGTCACTTCGATAGAAGACCCCCCTACACTTAAGCTAAACATTGTCCTCAATGTTTAAGAGCATGGAAGTATAAAAACTTCCCCTACACTTATGACAATGAATAGACGTTGCTTAACCCAAGTTAAGGAAAGACGAACTATAGTGAATTCATTTTTTAAAGCACAAGGTGTCTATGAATGATCACAATAGTAATGAAGTGAACCGGATACAAGGGCCTCCTCTATAATCTCCAAAACACGTGATGAGTGAGCAACCCTACAAACATCATGAAGACAAAGGAAGTTCTACCCCAACACTTCTCAACAATTTGCTATCCTTATTTCTAACCTACAACACTCTAGATCTAACAACTCTAAACCTAGTTATGCAAGCTTGATTTAAGGAGTCTCTAGCTCGACTCTTCCCACAATGAACTAATTCATGGGGAAAATAGGGATCTCTTGGACCATTTCAATGGAAATGTCCTCCCCAAAATAGTGCTTCACACGGTGACCATTCACTTTAAAATTTGGACCATCGGGTTGTGACAACTCAATAGTTCCATATGGAAATACTTTAGCAATAGTGAATGGACCGGACCATCTCGACTTAAGCTTGCCCACAAAAAGTTTCAACCTTAAGTTAAAGAGGAGAACCGGCTCTCCAACTTTAAACTCACGGTTCTTGATCTTAACAACATGCAATTTCTTAGTCTTCTCCTTATAAAGCAAAGAATTCTCATAGACATTGGCTCTCAATTCATCCATTTCATTAAGTTGATCCTTTCTATGTGAACCGGCTTGGTTTAAATCAAAATTAGCCCACTTGAGAGCCCAAGAAGCCTTGTGTTCTAACTTGAATGGGAGGTGGCATGCTTTTCCATAGACAAGCCTATAGAGGGTTGATAGGTGTGTAAACACCCATCCTTTTTACCACTTAATTACAATAATAACCGAGCCATAACGTGTATTTTATGTCTTTTATGTCGGAATTATGCGTGGTTTGTGTTTTTGTTGTGATTTAGGATGAAAAGGTGAAAAGTGGAGAAAACACGGGCATTCACGGGCTTTTATTGAAGAAAAAGATGAAAGATGAAGTCGAGAAGTCAAGAGTGCAAAAAGAACGGAAGTCCAAGACCAATTCTGAAGATTTATCGAAGTAAAAGTCAAAAGACGGAAGTTTACTTAAAGCCGAAGAACTCAAGTCTATTTTATTGAAGAATTAAAAGACGACTTCAAAGAAATCCCGAGCCAAAAGTCATTAAAGTCCAAGATTAAAGAAGATTTAAAGGCTTAAGGACTAATGGTGCAATTAACCAAAGATTAAGAAGAGAAGGACCTAATGATGCAATTAAGAAGAAATGAAGGAGGGGAGGAAGCTTCCTAAGCACTCCTTAACCTCCCCTATATATAGATTAGATGAGATTAGCATTTTTATTTGTTGGCTAATAGTGACAATTAGTTCTTCCACTTTTAATTACCTTGTCATTTATTTACTTGTCAAATTTAAATACTTGACTTGCACCTTAATTACCATTTAATTTCAAGTAAGTGTTCTTTTAATTCTTGTTATTATTTATCTTTATTGTTTGATCTCTCATTCTAGCTTTCTTTAATCTTTGGTTTATATGATTATTATTCATGTTCATGTTCTTGAGTTTTTGTCAAATTTATTAAGTGGGTTTTTATTATCTTGATCTTTATAGTTAGTTTTGTTGTTTTGTATTGTTTGATTATCATTAATAGATGTTTATTTGTTAGTTTGATTTAATCTTGTGGTTGATTTTGCTTAATTTTTATCTAGATCGTGTATATTTCTTGTTCCCTGTTCTTCGGGGTGTTTGTTTGCAGGTTCTGATCTTCCCAGATATTCAGGATAAGGGAAATATTCCGATTAGGGAAATTATTCGGGATAGGCCAAATATTCTGAATAGGAAAATTATTCGGGATAGGCCAAATATTCTGAATAGGGAAATTATTCCGAATAGGGAAATTATTCCGAATAGGGAAATTATTCCGAATAGGGAAATTATTCCGAATAGGAAAATTATTCCGAATAGGGAAATTATTCCGAATAGGAAACTTATTCCGAATAGGAAACTTATTTCGAATAGGAAACTTATTCCGAATAGGAAACTTATTCCGAATAGGAAACTTATTCCGAATAGGGAAAACATTCCGAATAGCAAGGATATTCCGAATAGCAAGGATATTCCGGATAAGGGGATTATTCCGGATAGGTGACATATTCCGAGTAAGCCATTTATTCCGAATAAGGGTATTTATTCCGGATAGGTAATTTTCAGTTTCATTAATTTCAGTTTTTTATTTTCTGCTTTTTAATTTCGAGCTTTATTTTTCCCGCCTTTTTCCTTACTCGCACTTTAAGTTTATTTGCCTTAGATTTATTTTAGCCTTGCCTTAGTTTTAAGTTTTAGTTGCGTTTTAAGTTTGCCTTAGTTAGATTTAAGTTTGCGTTATTTACTTTTAGTGCCCTTTAATTTCTCGTCACGCTTTTAAATACTTGCACCATTTACTTTAAATTAGATTTAGATTTACTTTACCTGCCCTTTTACTTTAATTGTTCTGCACTTTTATTTTAAAAACAACAAAAAATATTCTTTTTCACCAGAAACAACTTAGTCGCATTTTGAACCAGAAATCAATTCGTTAAGATACAGAGAACGAGAACATAACTTTCTTACATACAAAATATCTTACATTAAGGGTACAACCAATTGGTGTCTTAAAAGCCGTCCAAAAAGCCCACAAAGAATCATCAAGCTTATCCGACCAAGAAGCTCGATGCTCTCCGATCGTTCTCTCCAAAATTCTCTTTAAACAACGATTTATGACCTCGGTTTGACCATTGGTTTGAGGGTGATACGCGGTAGAAAGTCTATGATTAACTCCATATTTCTTCATAACTATCGTGAATTGATCATTACAAAAGTGCGTACCACGATCACTTATGATGGCCCGAGGTACACCAAATCTAGCAAACAATTGCTTCAAAAACTTCACAACAACTCTAGCATCATTGGTAGGCAAGGCTTTGGCCTCAACCTATTTTGACACATAATCCACCGCTACAAGTATATACTTGTTTCCCTTGGAAGATGGAAAAGGTCCCATAAAATCTATGCCCCACACATCAAAAATCTCACACTCTTAAATAAAATTTTGTGGCATCTCATCACGTTGCATAATTTTCCCTTGTCTTTGACATACATCACAAATTTTCACCATCTCTTGGGCATCTTTGTAAATGGAAGGCCAATAGTAACCCGAATCAAAGACTTTCTTGGCGGTATAGTTGGGCCCAAAATGTCCACCCGTAGGTCCTTTATGACAAGCTTCTAAAATCATAAATGCCTCGGGCCCATCACACACCGTCTAATGATTTGGTCCGCACATTGCCTAAAAAGGTAAGGATCATCCCAAAAGTAGTACTTAACTTCCATAAGAAACTTCTTCTTTTGTTGGGAAGTAAGACCCTCTATAAGCACATTCCCCACAAGATAGTTTGCAATATCCACAAAACAAGGGGTGGCATCCTCTTGAGAAGAGATAGACATGAGCTCCTCTAATGGAAAGGATTTATTGATTTCTTTATTAGAAAAATATCCTTGAAAATGATGCTCAAGTCTACTCAAGTGATCCGCCGCTAAATTCTCGGCTCCTTTTTTTATCTCGAATCTCTATCTTAAACTCTTGAAGCAATAAAACCCATCTCAAAAGCCTAGGCTTAGCATCTTGCTTTGTCATAAGATACTTGAGAGCGGAATGATCCGTATACACTATGGTTTTGGATAGAACAAGGTATGGTCTAAATTTCTCAAAGGCATAAACTATAACAAGCAACTCTTTTTCTGTGGTAGTATAATGAAGTTGTGCACCGGTCATGGTTTTACTAGCATAGTGTATATGTTGAAAATGCTTATTCACTCTTTGTCCTAAGACGGCCCCCACCGCATAATCACTAGCGTCACACATAAGCTCAAAAGGCAATTCCCAATTTGGAGAAACCAAAACGGGAGCCTTTGTCAATTTCTCCTTAAGAGTCTCAAATGAATCCAAACACTCTTGGTTGAAAATGAAAGGAGCCTCTTTTTCCAAGAGGTGGGTCATCGGTCTTGCTATCTTAGAAAAATCTTGTATGAAGCGTCTATAAAACCCCACATGACCTAAGAAACTCCTTACACCTTTAACCGTAGTGGGTGCGGGAAGCTTATCAATCACATTAATTTTAGCTCGATCCACTACTAATCCCTTATTGGATATCTTGTGTCCCAAAACAATTCCCTCTTTTACCATAAAATGACATTTCTCCCAACTAAGAACTAAACGTGTTTCCTCACAAAGCTTAAGCATTCGTTCTAAATTGGTGAGACATGAGGTAAATGAATCTCCAAAGACGGAAAATTCATTCATGAAAACCACCATAGTTTGCTCAATCATATCATGGAAAATTGCCATTATACACCTTTGAAAAGTCCCCGGTGCATTACATAAGCTAAAAGGCATTCTCTTGTAAGCAAATGTAACGTAGGGACAAGTGAATGTGGTCTTTTCTTGATCCTTAGGGTCAATGGGAATTTGGAAATAACCCGAAAAGCCATCGAGAAAGCAATAGTATTCATTTCCCGCTAAGCGTTCAAGCATTTGGTCCATAAAAGGTAATCGGAAGTGATCTTTCCTAGTAGCCACATTGAGCTTCCTATAATCAATACAAACTATCCAACCGGTAACAAGTCTCGTAGGGATAAGCTCATTGTTCTCATTAGGTACTACGGTGATTCCACCCTTTTTTGGAACACAATGTACCGGGCTAACACATGGAGAGTCATAAATGGGGTAAATCATGCCCGTATCAAGGAGTTTGATAACTTCCTTTTTAATGACCTCATGGATTTTTGGGTTAACCCTTCGTTGACTTTGAATGGCAGGTTTGTAATCATCCTCCATAAGGATTTTGTGTGTACAAAAATGTGGATCAATTCCCCTTATGTCAGATATTTTCCATGCTAAGGCTTTGTTATGTTTCTTAAGAACTTCTATGAGTTTCTCTTTCTCATCCTCTTTCAACTCTTTAGCAATGATCACGGGTAATTGGTATTTGCCCTCTAAGAAAGCATACTCTAGGTGGGATGGAAAGGTCCTTAAGTTCAAGTGGAGGTGGACTCTCTATGGAAGGTTTAACTATGGATGGATCATCATTAGTTACTTCTTGTGGAATGGGGGAAGGAATAGGGTCCTCATTGAGCAACTTTTGGATAGTGAGAATATCTTCTTCCCAATTGATGGGAGTATCATCATTTCCAAGAAAGTTGGACTCAAATTCCTCCAAGAGGAAATCACTCTCTCCAAAAGGTGTTAAAGAGGGAGCAATTGAGGCCATGGTTTGAACATGGGGCATATCCTCACTATTACTCTTGCAAGCGTCATGAAAATGCTCATCACACACCTCATCTAGCACATAAACTATGTTAATAGTCTCACAAGGTTTTGACTCCTTAATCTCTTTCCTATCACAAACTTTCCCTAGCTTAAACACCACTTTCTCATCCTCAACTATCATAATTAGTTCTCCCTTCGCCACATCTATCAAAGTAGGACCCGTTCTCAA
The DNA here is from genome assembly GCA_025667525.1 of Glebionis coronaria. Taxonomy (NCBI): domain Eukaryota; kingdom Viridiplantae; phylum Streptophyta; class Magnoliopsida; order Asterales; family Asteraceae; genus Glebionis; species Glebionis coronaria. Next base: position 66,729,751 of record CM046882.1, on the reverse strand, counting down.
AAATGGTCTACCAACAATCAAAGGAATTCTAGGGTCCATGTCATAATCAACCACTCAAAAGTCGGCCGGAAAGGTAAACTTATCCACACCTACAAACACATCCTTCGCGATACCTACGGGGTAAGCTATGGTACGGTTGGCTTACTCAAGTGTCATCCTAGTAGGAGTGAGCTCAGGAAGAGAGAGTTTTTTCCAAACCGATAAAGGCATGAGGTTTATGCTTGCCCCTAGATCCACCAAAGCCATGCAATTTTCCACCCTGGGAAAATTAGAAGGTATCAAGAAGCGCCCCGGATCTCGAAGTTTTGTTGGTAAGGTTTTAAGTAGCACGGCGGAACAATTTTCATTAAGGGATGTGTTGGCAAATCAACCAATTTTTCCTTGTTGGAGAGTAAATCCTTGAACATCTTAGCAAATTTTGGCATGTAAGCAAGAGCTTCCGCAAAGGAGATGTTTATGTTGAGTTTCTTGAACATCCTTAAGAATTTTGAGACTTGGATATCATCCTTGTTCTTTAATTTATCCTTTGTCAATCTTGAAGGGTAAGGAAGATTTGGTTTAGGTGTAGGTGTTGTAGTGGAAGATTTGTCTTTTTAGCTTCTTGATTGGTAGTTGTGGAAGGTAAAGGAGAAGTGGGAATAGGTTGAGAAGGTGTGTTTGATTGAATAGGAGCATTTGGAGGTGGTGAAGTAGATGTAGAAGGCTGTCACATGTAGGAACAAAAGTGGGTTTAACAATAGGAGGTGTAGGAGGTGAAGGATCCTTTGTTATTTTTCCACTTCTTGTTGTAATAGCATTGACATTTGCCCTTGGGTTTGTTTGTGTGTTAGATGGTAAAGCCCCTTGTTGTCTTTGATTGAATGCCATCAAAAGCCTATTAGTTTGTTCCTCCGATATATGTTTCATTTCGTCATTCATTCTTTTCTCACTTTCATGAATTCTCCTCTCAACATACTCATGAGTCTCTTGTAGCTCATATCCTTGATTTTGAAGTTGAGGGTAACCTTGATTTGGGAAGGTTGGGAGTGGTGGATTAAAGCCTTGATGTGGTGGATAAATGTTATTTCCTTGAGTTTGAAAATTGTTTGGTGCCTTGTAATTATTCCCTTGGTATTGTGGTCTTGGACCTTGATTCCTTTGTAACAATTGAGGGGAATTTTGTTGAAATTGGGTGGGTGGTTGGGGTGGGAATCAGAGTAAGGTAATTTTGAGACTTGTAAGAAACGTTGTTTGGATTGATGTTTGGCTTGAAATGTTCACGATGTTCCTCTTGATAAGCATAACACTCCCCTTGATAACCTTGCACCTTATCACATTGTTGATAGGAATGGGGACCTCCACAAGTCTCACATGAAAGGGTAATAACATGCACATCATTTGTGGAATTGTTCAATGAAAGGCTCTTAATAGCTTAGATCAATTCTTGATTTGCCTTAAGATTCATCTCATGATCCCTATCTATCTTTTGAAGTATCTCTTGGTGACTCTTGAGGAATTGATTATCACAAGATGTTTGAGAATTGTTTTGGATAACATGAACCCTTTCTTCAAATTGAGTGTTTGTTTATACCATTGCTTTGGTCTCAATAATATCCCAAGCCTCTTGAATGGATTTAAGAAGAATATTTCCTCCCGCGGAAGCATTAAGTGAGTCTTGGTGATGAGGTTTAAGGCCATTGTAGAAAGTATTGAGTTGGTGAACTTCATCCAATCCATGGTTAGGGCATCTCCTCAATAACTCTCTATACTCCTCCCAAGCATCACTAAAAGTTTGACTAGGTTTTTGTTAAAAGCCTATAATTAAGTTCCTCAAAGCCGTGGTCTTAGATGGGGGAAAGAATTTGTTCAAAAACTTCTTAGTGAAACCATCCCATGTGGTAATGCTCTTGGGTGGTTGTGTATCTAACCAATGCTTAGCTGGACCCTCTAGTGAAAATTGCACCAATATCAACTTAATGGCATCATGGGGAACTCTATTGTACTTAATGGTGTTGCAAAGAGCAAGAAACTTCTTAAGGTGATCATGTGGATTATCATTCTTGTTCCTATAAAAAGGTGAGTTTGAAACCAAGTTAATCATGGATGTTTTTAGCTCAAATGTGTTTGCGGGAATATCGGGTATCTTGAAACTTAAAACTGAACAATTTCCTTAAGAGAACTTGACATTCAGATGTTAATTGACATTTGAGAGCTGGTTTGAGACAATTTCATCAAGGAATAAAGAAATGCCAAGAAAATCAAAACAGGAACTTTTTATGAACTTGTTCAGTTAAAAATGACCCATACATTTTTGTGACCAATTGCCTTTTTGACTTAAAACTTGACTTGAAAGCTACTAAAAACCTTTTGCTATCACTGAATGAGAGTGAATCACTAAAGTTTGCTCAGTTTCAAACACTTTACACTATATTGCCTACTAAATCCAAACACCAGTTTAACTTAATTCTACAAACTTTTATGAAAGGAAACTAGGAAATTTGTTATACTGAACAAAATGAGATATCAGTCCAAGTTTGATAACCAAAATGAAGTGTAAAAGAACCAATAACAAACAGTTACACAAGCTAGAACTTAAAATGCAAAATTAGGCTAAGTAAGACTGATAAACTGAAAACAGGAACAAGAATTAAGCTAGGAACTAGTATTAAACTACAATTAAGCTATCCAATCACAAAAATCAGTTCAAATACAATCTAAACACACTTGATCATACCAGCAATCAAGATTACACTAGAAATTAAGCAGGCATAACTGTTTAGAGGAACAAAAACTCAGAAATTTGAAACCTATAAGCAAAAGCCTCCTCTGATGGAGTAGGTAGGCGCTGAGCCTCCTAGATAGTGTTAACCACCACCTTAACACTATCAACTATCAAATCAACCAGCTAACAACATCATCATCACCATTGCTGAACTAATTTGCTTCAAAATCAACAAGAACTAGTACTGGATGAACAGAACAACTCAAACAGCTACAAGTCTTCAATTATAGCTAATCATGATCATTTGTGATCACAAGCAGCTAACAACAACACTAGGATAACAAGATTGCAGAGAATGAATAGCAGATTGAAGGAGATGAAAGTAGGATTTTTATTGATTGAAGAAGGTAATTTGTTACAAAGCTGGTAAAGTTGTTACAACTATATTAACTAACTCAAGAGCTTGTCAGACTCTTGAGTTTGTTAAACTAACTGCTAAGAACTAAGGATTGAGAGAAAAAGGAGATGTGTGTGAAAATTTCACACATTAGCTACTTCATCAAATGAAAGAGTACATCCCTATTTATAGACAAAATGTGAGTGTGTTTTGGAGTTGATGACGTGTTCCCACCATTTAATTGCTGCCACGTGTCATCAAGCTGCTAATTGCTCTTCATCGTGTTCTTCAAGATTTGGGGATTTTTGATTCATTAGGTTTGAGCTTGATTAAGTGTGTTCAATGTGTTCCTCTCTTGAAAACGTCTAATTTTCATGTAGAAATCATAGTATGAAATTAAGTGTAGCTCGAATTCGTCCCTAGGTTTGTTGAGGAAGAAGAAGACAAGTGTCAAGTTCTGGTTGGGAGAAAGGAAATCACACGGATCATTATCCGCATTGGATAATTTGATTATGGACTGGCGCTTTGTGATTGGTTGATTTTAAGTGAGTGGATAATCACTGTTGCTTTGCGGCGCAATTATTGAAAGGGTGAGGTGGCACACTAGTTGGCAATCCGTGTGAACACATTCTTGCCTTCTCATTGGTTGGAAATAATGCACATGGATTGAACTTGTTTTATCTTTGAAAAATGGCAAGTTAACCCCTTGTACTTGGCAGATTCACAATTTAAGCTTAGAACTTCATTCTTTTGGCATAAATGGTCCTGCCACTTGCATTCTTGATAAGTTTGACCCTTTGACTTGGTTGACTAAGATTTGACCATGTTTGACTTTCATCTTGACTTTGACAAATTTACACTTTTAGTCCTTCAACTTTATATTGTTGTCAAGATAGGTCCCTTATATTCAAAGTCTTGTCATCTTTGATCCTTCTTTGTCTTTTTCATCCAAATAAGCTTGATTTTCCTCTTGTTTGCATGAAAATGTATCCTTCTTACCTATTATACACAAACAAAAAACATACCACATAATTCCGCTTTATAGCACAAACGTTAGGTACTTTCCTTGTGTTTTAGGGTGATTTGTTGATTAATTGATATGAGTTTTTTCTCATATAACTTTTCGAGAGCATACCTGCATCATTCTTAATTTGCAAGGGGTAGATTTATTGAAAGGTACTCGAGGGAATAATTTGTATACTTTGTCTCTACAAGACATGATGGTCGTTTCTCCCGTATGTCTTCTCTCCAAAGCATCAAAGACTACGTCATGGTTATGGCATCGACGGTTATCTCATCTTTACTTTGACGCTATCAATCATTTGGCGAAAAACGAACTTGTTCGTGGTCTTCCTAAACTTACATTTCACAAGGATCATTTGTGTTCTGCGTGTACAATGGGGAAAAGCACTAAGAAATCATACAAACCCAAGACTGAAGACACCAACCAAGAGAAACTTTATCTGTTGCATATGGATCTTTGTGGGCCAATGCTTGTCGAAAGTCTTAGTGGTAAAAGGTACATCCTCGTCATTGTCGATGATTACTCTCGGTTTACATGGGTGAAATTTCATACAACAAAAAACGAGGCACCTAAATTCATCATCGGATTTCTCAAGATGATTCAAGTGCGTCTCAACACTACTGTCCGACGCATTCGTAGAGATAATGGAACCAAATTTGTGAATCAAATTTTGCATGATTATTATGAAGAAGTTGGCATATCTCATGAAAAATCCGTTGCTCGCACTCCATAACAAAACGGTTTCGTTGAAAGGCGAAATCACGCACTTATGAAAGTTGCTCGAACGATGTTAATTTACGCAAAGGCTCCATTATTTTTATGGGTAGAAGCAGTATCTACAGCAGTTTTCACCCAAAACCGATCACTAATTCGTAAACGCCATGGTAAAACACCATATGAGATTCTACATGGAAAAGTACCAGATTTATCATATCTTCATGTATTTGGTTCTCTTTGCTATCCAAATAATGATGGTGACAATTTGGGAAAACATCAACCTAAGGCTGATATTGGTATTTTCATTGGTTATGCACCTACAAAGAAGGCATACCGAATCCACAACCGTAATTCTCGTAAGATCCTCAAAACTATGAATGTTGATTTTGATGAGCTGACAGCAATGGCTTCTGTGCAAAGCATCTCTGAACTCGCACTTCATGAAATGGGACCCAGTAACATTAACTATGGTCTTGTCCCAAAAAACCCCACTTCATCATCATATACACCACATTCTAGGAATGAATGGGATACGTTGTTTCAACCGTTCTTTGATGAATTCTTTACTCCTCCAAGTATTGTCGCTCCAAAACCTGAGGTAATAGCTCCGGTAACCGAAGTTGTCGCTCCAGCAACCGAAGCACAATCAGATACGTCTACACCTACCATTGGTCAAGATATACCTTCAACAAGTATTTCTCAACCAACACATGAATCAACTACTCATGTCATGCCTATTGATGATGAAGAGGATGATGATGATCACGATTTGGAATTCGCTCAAATGCATGAACTTTCCTTCTTTGGTGTACCAATTCTCGGGCCTAATCAAGTCGAGTCGTCCACCTCAGAGGAAGCTCTTAATACGATCTACTCCAATCCACAGATTCGTGAACATGAAAACAAGTGGACAAAGGATCATCCTATATATTCTATTATTTGTGACCCTAATCGTCCGGTATCCACACGAAGTCAGTTACAAGAAAGTGCAATGTTTTGTCATTTTGATGCTTTTCTTAGTGAAGTTGAACCTAAGACGTGGCAACAAGCATTTACCCAATCTTGTTGGATAGAAGCTATGCAAGAATAACTTAATGAGTTTATACGTCTTGATGTATGGGAACTTGTCCTATGCCCGGATCAAGTGCAATTACTCACTCTGAAATGGGTTTACAAGGTGAAACTCGATGAGTTAGGCAGAATATTGAAGAACAAAGCTCGACTAGTAGCTCGTGGATACAATCAATTATTTGGCATCGACTTTATGGAATCCTTTGCACCTGTCGCACGTTTGGAAGCTATTAGACTATTCCTTGCTGTTGGGAATAAAATGAAGCCAAGACACTTAGACGATGACAAGAGGAAATTGGACGTTGATAAGAAGAAATCAAGCGTTGTCAGATTAAGCGTTGACAAGAAGAAGTCAAGCGTTGATGAGAAGAAGTCAAGCACTGGTAGGATACTTAGTCTACACGTTTTATGTTTCTATTGAAGATATGTTCGACAATGTATTTCTTATGTTTATCTTAGCCTAAAATAGCTGATACGTAGACTCTTGTACAAGGTTCCTTAATCTATAAAAGGAGGCCTTTAGGTTTTAGTTTAATATATGTTTGTACACTTTCATTGTACGCAAGTTTGATTATCAATCAAAGTGAAAGTTTGGTTTATTCTGTTTGTGTGTTCTTGTTCTAAGTATTAATTCCGCATAATACTTAGATTGTCTCATATACAAGAAAGTTTCTCTAAGTGATTAACTTGATTCAATCTCGTTTACACAAAGCTAAATCGATCTAAGTTTGGGATCAACACTTGCGTATGTAGCCCACATGAATATGATCGTCTATCAAATGGATGTGAAGACGGCATTTCTCAATGGTGAAATCAAGGAAGAGGTCTATGTTCAACAGCCGGATGGTTTGTGAATTCTAAATATCCTAATCACGCGTACAAGCTTAATAAGACTCTCTATGGGTTGAAGCAAGCTCCACGCGCGTGGTATGATCTATTGTCACAATTCCTCATCACGCAAGGCTTCACTAAAGGCAAGGTGGATCCCACGCTGTTTATTTAAAAACGAGGTAAAGATATGATTATGGTACAAATATATGTTGATGACATTATATTTGCTGCCTCGACCCAAACCTTATCCGATGAGTTTGGGACACTCATTTCTTCCAAGTTTAAGATGTCAATGATGGGCAAGGTATCATTTTTCTTAGGACTTCAGATATCTCAGATTCCCATAGGCATCTTTATCAATCAATCCAAGTATGCCCTTGAATCTCTTAATAAATATAAGATGGAATATTGCGACCCCATGGATACTCTAATGGTGGAACAAACTAAGCTTGATGCATATCCATATAGAGTTTCCATTGATCCGACACTTTATCGTGGAATGATTGGTACCCTTCTGTATATCACAGCTAGTCGACCTGATCTTTAGTTTTCTATATGTATGTGTGCTCGGTATCAAACTCGGCCTACTGAGTTACACTTGGCTACTGTGAAACGGATCTTTCGATATCTTAAAGGAACCATTAATCGGGGACTTTGGCATTCAAAGGACTCTTCTATTGCACTTATGGCATATGCAGATGCGGATCACGCGGGTTGTCAAGATACAAGGCGTAGCACGAGTGGAACTTTGCAACTACTAGGAGATCGACTAATAAGTTGGGCATCTAAAAGGCAGAAAAGCGCTGCAATTTCAAGTATGGAAGCAGAATGCATAGCTATGTCGGTTGCTGTGCTCAAATTATTTGGATGAGATCGCAATTAACCGACTATGGTCTAGGTTTCAACAAAATTCTGATGTACTGCGACAACAAAAGTGCAATTGCCTTATGTTGCAACAATGTTCAATTCTCCTGGTCGAAGCATATTGACATTCGCTACCACTTTATCAAGGAGCAAGTGGAAAATGGAGTGATAGAGCTTTACTTTGTCCGATTTGAGTATCAACTGGCGGATATTTTCACGAAAGATTTAGATCGCGCTCGAATGGAATTTTTGGCCGACAAGCTAGGTTTGAGAACTTTTTCGCCCGAGACTCTTAAGGAACTGGCAAATGAAGCGAAAGAATAGTGGTGGTAAACTATTCTCCGTATCCTTGGTGATCATTCGTATATATTTTTTATATTTTTATCCACAAAAGCAAAATACGAAAATATAAAACCATATAAAAACCATAAAAATTGAAATATTCAGAAATATCCAAAAATATTTTTAATTTATTTTTCAAAGGCATGTCTTTTGGTACGATAATATTTACGGCCTTAGAAATGTTGATTAATATTGACACAACGCCATAAATTGAGTTCTTACAAAATTTGTCAATATTTCATAAAACATGCCCATATGGCTTGTAGTTATTTCAGACTACAACCCGTTTTTCATATTAATGTCAAGTATTTCTTATGAAAGCTTTGGCTCACAACGGGAATTAATTTTCTCGGGCATGGTTTACTTTATAACCATGTAAGGGATTGTGTTTACGTTATAACACAATCTAACACGGATATATGTACGCTTCAATGCATTTATTTGTTAAATCAAGAGAAATCTTGTTTTCATGAAGTTACCATCTCTACAACCATAGCACTCTACAATTGGTATCTACATACTCGACGATGCGACTACTCAAACAGCGACTACAACTCTTTCAATAGAACACGGGTCAACAATTGAGTGGGAGCAATTGTCCAGCATTCAGAATCTTCGATATCGAAAGTGCCAAGTTCACAAACTGGTGTCAAGACAAAAATACCAATCGTACATATGGTGTCAAGAGATGACTTCAGACGTGACGAGGCGACCAACATTTTACGACAAGAACCATTTGATCTTATCATATGATGTTCTCATCAATCAGATCCAACCTTGTCAATTCATTCTTATATGGTGCATATGTGATCATATTACAAATCGGTATCATATCTCACAAATTGGTCTCATGAAGATTAAACGGACTTGCATGTTTCTTCCCAAAACCTTTGTTAAAACTTCATTAAATCAATTGATATTAAAACATCTATTGGGTTAATATTTTTAATATGGGGGAAAAATGTGATTTAATATGGGAAATTATCACAAATGGTTTGACTTAACGTGATAGCTCATCCCAACATGTGCGAAATGTTTTCAAATATCGTGGCATATATTAAGGGGGAGCAAAATGGATTTGCTATACCAAAATGGATTTCATGGTGACTTATTATTACCCACAACCTATTTATTTCATGACGATGAAGGTTATGGTTACAAAAGGATGGTAGGATAGGTTAAGTCCAATGATTCTTCAAAAACCGAAAGAATCTTCCCAAGGACATTCCATAGCTAGAAATAGTAGTCCTTAGGAAAGATGGGAAAAGATTGTGAACGTAGCTGAATGTCGACCAAGTACATAAGTTAGCACTGGAACAATCACAACAAGGTGTTAGTTATGATGTATTGGTAAGCATTGAAGGGGTTGAAGAATGAAAAAGAATTATAAAGATAAAGGGTCTAAAGAAAGAAGCCCTCCTTACAACCTTAGGCAGAAACTGGGTCAACACATATGCTATTGAGATCATTTTAATGATGCTCGATATTGAAGATAGACATCATGGACCTAGTGATGCAATGCACAACCCATCCCAGCTAACTCAGATATCTCTCAAAAGTTATTTGTTTTAATCACACGAAGACAATGCATTATCTATTGATTTATTCACTCTGAATAAATTGGTATTGAAATGGTGGCACTCCTCTCCAGCCTCCGATCACTAAAATCCAAAATGCACGATCGAGTCTAGTGCCATTTGAGATCATCAAATAACTCAATAGGACACACTTTCATAATTCCTTGCTTCTTCACACACTATGAAAAGTAAGAAAGATCTTAAGAGTCCTACGTAAAATCTTCATGATCTTGCCTGAACATCTGAGTAATACGAAAGTATTTACAATGAAGATGGAAATCCTTCTTGAGCGAACATTCAAAAGCTCATGGTAGGTAACTTGTGCGATTCTTTATGAATCAAGCTTGTGATAACTGGAAAGCAACAGTGGTTTAATTCTTAACTGAACTTAAACACGTTCCAGGCCTCTACGCAATATCTTAGTAATCTTGCCAGAACACTCAGAGTGACACTCTATAGTGTTCACAGTGATGAGTGGAAATCCTTCTAGTGTTAACATCAAACAACACTTGGTAGGTAACTTGCAAGATTCTGTATGAATCAAGCTCGTGACAACTGGAAAGCAATGATGGTGCGATTCTTTAATGAATCAAACTTGTTCCAGGAATCGGATTTGATGGCTTAAAATCATGCGGATAATATTATCCAAATGATTCACTCTTTATGTTCGCAGTCAACTTTGGACGGTCAAATAAAGAGAACGGGTTTACCCACGAAATCTTGTCAAGGAGGTTCTTAATTGAAACTACCTGCCACAAGTACAATATTTAATATCGTCCAACGGTCTTCACCGACCGGAGGTAAAATGCTACCGAAATAGAATGAAATGTTCAAAGCCATTTCGTTCGTGTCTACTTATGTTACGACATTTGAAGATGGTGGCGTTGCGGAATCCGAGAAGAAGTCGTCCCTACATGCTTATACTTTATGCACTTAGAGGGTGTTTGGTTTAGCTTATAAATGGGCATAGGCTTATATTATATAAGCAAATTATGGCTTTTATATAATAAGCTTATAAGCCTTTGTTAAGTGTTTGGTTTAGCTTACATAACTAATATGGTAAAATGACAAAAAAATACATAAAAATAAAAAGGATAGTAATTATTAAATAAGGGTATAAAAGTCTTTTTAGGTACTATTTTTATATAAGCCCAATTAACCTTACATAAGCCACAAATTCTTGGCTTACCAAAACCTCCTTATATAAGCTTATAAGCCCACTTATATAAGCTTAACTATACAGTTGGTTTTGGCTTATAAGCTTATATAAGCTAATAAGCCTACTATATAAGCTAAAACAAACACCCTCTTAATACTTCATCTAACTCTAGAAAGCCTAAAAGTCAAGTCTTCCGTTGTATCGAACTCTAAAGCTTTCAAGAATTACGAAGGTATAAGTATGTGGGACATGCGATCACGAGGAGGCCAAAATCACAAGTGATGGATACACAAGATCAAGGCAAGAGATTAATGCTCAAGATTGATATCTAAGATCGCATCAACATGTTCACCAGAAAAGAAAAAGAAAAGAAAGACAAAGACTACGAGCTCAAGACAACCATAATATGCTAGGTTTATTTTATTATCATAACTTGGGTAACACCCTTGTTTGGAGTGACCTCCCTTAGGGGGAGATTGTTGGAAATACGTTTTACGTATTAGAAAGGATCGGTCACTCCAACAATAGTCTAAGTAGTAGCTCGTAGTTTAGTTAACTTAATATTAAGTAAACAAGGCCAAGCCAAGCCTACAACATGTGTATGTCGGCGGCCCATTGTAAGCCCAAGCCCATCTCATGGGCTTGGGTATATAAACCCTCTCCTTAGTTGCAGAGGGTGTTGGTTTCACATATTTTCACATAGTAAGAAAGTGTTTTCTTCTACTTTCTCTCTCTAAAGTGTGTGTGTTCTTACCATATTTCTATCTCTAAACATAAGTAAGATTTACAATATCCTACAAATGTCACCTTCAAGTAGTTAAAAGGATCTTTAAATACCTTAGATGCTTTCCCACATTGGGATTGTGGTATCCTAGAGAATCTCCTTTGGAACTTATTGGATATTCAGATAGTGATTATGGAGGTGATAATAATGATAGAGAATCCACAACTGGTGGATGCCAATTTCTTGGGAGCAGGCTTATATCTTGGCAATGCAAAAAGAAAACTGTGGTAGCCAATTCAACAACTAAGTATGTAGCAGCTGTTGCATGTTGTGGGAAAGTGCTATGGATTTAAAATCATCTTTTGTATTATAGGTAAAATTTTATGCATATTAAGATTTTTGTAGATAATAATAGTACACTGTGCATAATTAAGAATCATGTCCATCATTCTAAAACCAAACATATAGAAATCAGGCATCATTTTATAAGAAATTGTTTTGAAAAATGTTTAATACATCCAGATAGAGTGGACACAGAAAATAATGTGGCTGATCTTTTAACTAAACCTTTTGATGTTGGGAGATTCCAGTACTTGGTAACAAGTATTGGAATGATCAATCCATAAAATATGTGGTTTTTGAAATTGATGTAAATTATGTACAGGATGTGTGCTAATATTTGTCTTTGTAACAGTTGGATTTTCCACATAATTTTTCTATCCGCTGACACAGTGTATTTTATCTGCTAACATAGTGGAAAGAAGCCGTTGACAGTTTTTGTGGTTTTTCATCTAACATTGCACGTCTCTTGGAAATTGTACATTGGATACAGAGTTTCTTATGGGCGCAAGGAGTGTGGCAACAAGGTTTATTTATGATGGTTGAGATTTTTAAATTTCTATCTTGAAATAAATATTTTTGTCACATTTTTTTATAAAGTATACTTTTCATAATTTAAGGGGAAGTTTAGGATAACCTTTAGGATCCTAAGTAGTATTCTCAGAATACTCTTATCACAATTCTAGATTGTGTTAACAGGTGAGTAGGGGTTTAAAGTTATGATGCCATCTTTTTATAAAGGTGGTGGAATTTTTTATCCTTAAGGTACTGTAGCATGCACGTAGTTTATTTTGCATGCATGCTGCTAAGACTTTTGACCTAGAATTGGGATGGTTGGTTTGTGAGTCCTTGGTTACATTTCAATGGGATTACCTGGGAGTTACAAAGATATTATATGAGTTATCTTAATCCTTAAGGATGATGTGTTGAGCAAGGGACACTTGAGGACACTCATATCTAGCTTGTATAAGCAAGTGTGTTTAATTGGACAGTGCTCGCAAAAACTCTATTTCTTTGGGGATAAGATACCTCTCTTAGGATTAATAATCTTTGTTAGGTTCTTTTATTTTTACTTTTCTTTTATTTTTGACCTTTTTGACTAATAAAATTTTATCCGCCGATAAAAAATATTTTACCCCCAGAGAAAGCCTATTTCACACGCTGACAAATATAGCCATTGCCGCTGACAAATTTTTTACCGTTGAAAAACACTGGGTCCTACCTAGTTGTAACTTTTTTGATATTTTTGGGCCTTAATTCTTTGGGAGTGGTTAATTTCTTTAATTGCTATGAGATAAGTTGTAAAATTTCAAAGATCTCTATCATTACTTTTGAGAAATTTTCTCACTTACCTCATTTTTCAACCAATCACATCCCTTCTATTTTCACTATATATACGGCTCACCATATCGTGTAACAGGGAAACTTGCTTATTAGTTTTATCTTTTCACTATTAACCTTTACCTTCAGTTCAAAGCTTTTATCTTTTCATCATTGGTGCCAAAGTTTAACTCCAAGAATGTAGTGTTGGAATTCAAAGACCAACATAACATGATTACTTATTTGAAGGCAGACACTGCTAATCCTCAATACACTCAGATGATAGAGTATTTGTTGGCTTCTCCACTCAGGTATGCTTTAACTCATGCTCCTATCATCCCTGTCACACACATCAAACAGTTTTGGAACACTACAAGTTCCCCAACAGTTGATGGAGTGACTAGATTAGAAGGTATCATCCATGGGAAACAATGGGTGGTTAGTGAGGACTTGGTTCACCAAGCTCTACATCTTAATGATGTTGATGGTGTGATCCTCCTTCCCAAGGAAGAATGACATGAGGGACATAGAGGCTTGGTATATAGACTACCCTTATAAGGAAAACTTAATAAATATGCTAAAGGTCATTTTCCTACAGCTTGGAAGTTCTTGATTCATGTCCTTTTACAATGTCTTAGTCCCAAATGCTCCTCATTCAATTAAATCAACCAATCTATTGGGAGTGCTCTTGTATGTTTGGCAACTGGGGAACTTTTTAGTTTTTCTAAAATGATTTTCAAGGGAATGTTACAAAACAAGGGTAGCAAGATGACTCTTTCTTACCCTAGATTTTTGCAAATGATTTTTGATCTCTAAGGTGATTGTGGTAGGGATCATGAAAACTATTATGAGATCCCTACCCAAAAGAAAAAGCTCTTCCTTACCCTCAACACTGAACCATATGCTCCTATTCCCTTGACCCCACCTATGATGGCTGTTAAACAAGCCGCCTTGCAACCACCTGCACCAGAACCTCAACCAGATCCACTACCAAAGCCTACACATGAAGGACAACCACCCTTACCTCATTCCCAACCCACACATACACCAGACCCTACAGCTTCTGCCATTTCTTTATCAGTTGTTGACACTTTAGTGATAGCCCCCCGCCACCACGCAAGAAGACCCAAACACATCATCAGACTCCCCACTCCCTTAATTTCATCTAGCCAAAATAACAAGGACCACTGGAGCATTCTCCTTTGGTGGTCTTAGCCATGAAGCGGAGAGAACCACCACCACTAGTGCGGTTGGTGATATGGAGATGGTTGGACCTATTGACCTTATTATAGGTCAAGTCATGTCCATTGTAGCTAAGACCATCCCCATGCCCCATGATTCTCCTATTGGGATTCAGTTCCACATGTGGATGAGGCCAGTATGCAACCACTCACTAACTTAGAATTGATGATACTCTGCATGAGCTTGCAAAAGAAAAATGTAGAGTTTGTATAGAAATTGACAGCTCAAGACCTTGAACTCAATGCTTTGAGGGAGAGGATTCTTGTACTGGAAGCAAGGAAAGAGTATTTTTCCAAAGGGGAGGAAGAACCACCAACTAGACCCTTTATTGCCAGTGATAGAAGTTCAAAAGAAGGGTCATTTGGTGAAACAGAGATAGTTGTTGCTCTAACAGGCATGAAGAATCAAGAAGGAGGGTTTGATTCATCTAAGGTGTCTCTGGTGACACCCACACAGCTGTCTTTTATGGATTTGAGGAAGCAATAAGAATCAGGGTCAGCCGCTGACAAAACAAAATGAGAGAAGTACAAAATACATCCTTGTCGTTTACAAAAAGGGTGGATTACATCCCTCGTCAGTACTTCGGACATAAACATCCAACCATTACATACTTTGGGCACGATACATCCTTTGGACGGATGATGCAAATATTTTTTTCGTTAAGTACTAACGAGTGTTTATAAAGAATAATATTTTTACATTTTTTATTATAAAGGGATGTATTTTGCACTAAACTCCAAAAAAAATAAAGAACTTTTAGAATTTTGTTAAAAAAAGTTTAATTTTTTGCGAAAATTTTTTTTTAACTTTTTCGAAACAATTTTTTTGAAAAAAATTAAAATTACACTTTCTTCGGAAAAAAATTTATATTTTCCAAAAAATTAATTATTTTTCGAAAAAAAAGTTTTTAAAAAGGTAAAATTTTATTTTAAAAAAGTAATTTTAATGTTTTTTTGAAAAAGGAAGTTTAATTTTTCGAAACCTTTTTAAATTATTTTTTTTAAACTACACTTTCTTCGGGAAAAATATTTTTTTTGAAATAAGAAATTTAATTTTTCTAAACCATTTTTTATTTGAGAAAAAATAAAATTATATTTTCTTCGAAAAAAGTTTACAACGTTAGGGAACTTTTTTTTAATAAAAGCGTAATTTAATTTTGATTCAAAAAATTAATAATTTTTGTAGCCATATTTTTTATATTTTCCAAAAATTAAAAATGACTGAAAAAATTTAAAATCACTTTTAGAAATTTCATACAGTAAAAAAACATAATATTTTCTTAACTTTTTTTCCTAAAAATAATTAATCTTTTGGAAAATTTAAAAAATTCTCACGAAGAAAGTGTAATTTTAAATTTTTTCAAAAAAATGGTTTCGAAAAATTAAATTTCTTTTTTTAAAAAAAAAAATTGAAGTTTTTTTTGAAAAAGAATTTAAACTTTTCTTTGAAAAATAATTATTTTTTTTAATAAATTAAAAAAAATTGAGTTTAGTGCAAAATACATCCCTCTATAATAAAAAAAGTAAAAATATCATTCTTTATAAACCCTCGTTAGTACTTAATGAAAAAATATTTGCATCATCCGTCCAAGGGATGTATCGTGCCCAAAGTATGTAACGGTTGGATGTATTATGTCCGAAGTACTGACGAGAGATGTAATCCACACTTTTGTAAACCACAAGGATGTATTTTGTACTTCTCTCAAACAAAATTAGCCCCAGACACTTCAATAGCAGCCGCTGACACATTAAAAGTTGTATCCCAACCACCTTTGTTGATTAAGGATGTTGCATCACATGTGTCTCTATCCACTCTACCTATTATAGATCCAATGGATAAAGGGAAAGGTAAAATGGTAGAGGTAGGAGTTCCCAAGAATGCCAAATAGGTTGAATTTGATGCTATGATAGCCCAACAGTTAGGTGTACAAGAAAGAAGAAGGGCATTGGGAAAGGGAGAGATTGAAGCTCAGATTGGATCAAAATCTGAGAGTTTAAGAATGGGAGGTGAAGATGGTAGTGATGAAGAAGAGAGTAGTACTCGTGGTTCAAATGCAAGTTTTGAGAAAGAACGAGAAAGATTGGAGTATGGAGAGGGTGAAGCATCTTTAGATAGGCTAAAGCAGCTTAAAATAGAGGTTGATTATGAGATACCTGCTATTTATGATATTTATTTCAGGTATGAGAGAGAGGTTTTGGAGAATGAGGAGATCTCTTTGACAGAAAAGATCTAGGGGATGGAGTTCATAATCAGAGTCTAAAAGGATTGCCAGACCATTTTGAATAACAAAGCAACCAGAGTATTGAGTGAGAACAAGACTGCTAGAAGGGAGTTATATAATATGCTTCTAAGATGTCACCAGACTAGGTGGACATTCACCAAGCTTAAGAAGCTGTCTTTTGAGCAGTTGGAGTGTTTGGCTTATCCTATTTGGGAGTATGTGTGTGAAACTAATACATACAGGTTGCTTTCTTTAGAAAGATAGGAATAAATTGAAGAGGAGTTGAAGATAAAGAAGGCATCTATTGCTCCTAGGCCTGTAAAGAAGGGAGTAAAGTTTCAGTTCGCCAAGTTTAGCTCCTTTGACCCAAGATTCAATGAGGGTTTGTTGAAGAAGAAAATGGAGCTTTCAAGATTGGAAGCTAGAGATCTTGCTACAGTGATTCCACTTGATTTCAAGAACCCTATTGTTAAGTATGAGGAAGATTCTACAACAGGTTTGTGGGTGATCACAAGGTATGGGGACAAGACTCATATGTTTAAATCTTTTGTGTCCCTGTTTGGCAGTATTGATAGAGAGGACTTAGAGACTCTTTGGAGTCTTTTGAAGGAGAAGTATGAGGTTAAAGCACCTACTTCTCAGAATGGAATAAAGATATGGACAACATTCAAAAGAATGTTTGACCATGATGAAACAGATCCAGTATGATTGGATCTGGATGATCTTAGCACTTTGGAGTGGCGTTTGTTTTCAGCTGTTGGTATATTTCATCTTTATACAACAAAGTTTTCAGAATTCTTGCTTGTTGATAAGAAGTATTGATGAGATGGCATTTATACATGATCTCATCGTTCTTTTCGGGCTTTAAATGCATAAAAATGTCATAAAATACCATATATATGCTTGTGTTTGTTTACTTGTGTATTTTAGGTATGGATATCGTGAAAAAGACAAAAGATCACAAGATACAAGGAAAAACGGACACGAGAAACAAAGCCGTACAATGAACCGGGCCCTAATCATGGAATTCTCAACAAAAACCCTTGAAGATTTGAAGACAAACAAGATTGATCCTCAAATAATGAAGAAATGACACTTAAAACCCTTGTATATTAATAATTACAAGTTTGGTCCCTTAAGTTTGTCAAAATTGCAAAAAGGTCCTTCAACTTTGAAGAAATGACAAGATTGGTCCCTTAACAAAATCAATTTGTCAATTATGGTCCCTCATGAAGTTAAAGATACAAAGAAGACCTTGGAAGATCAACAATGTTCAAAATCAGCCCTTGCAATATTCAAAAATGGCAAAAAGAACCCTTGAAAACCCTTTTTAAAAGTTTGGTGCCAAAATTGCCAAATGATAGAAGTTGATATAAGCTTAATTGGGCGCTGATAGGTTTTAAAAGAGAAAAGACAAAAGAAAGGAAGAATAAGGACTAAATGTGTGCACTTGAAACTTTCAAACCAAAACACGCGCTAAACATCCCCTTTTCCCCAAAATCGGATCAAACCCTTTTACTGTTTATCTTTTTCACTCCCAGAATTTACCCCACTTAAAACTTGGGTAAAACACAATTAACTTTGCACATGTGTGATTCACACATGCAGAAAGCAATCCCACGCATAAAACCCTCATCCCACTCACTGTAGACCCCACCCCCAATTCCCCTTTCCACCAATCAGCATACGCCTTGGTCCCCAAGCATATTACGTGTCCAAAATCAACAGTGGAGATCTTATGCTTCCTCCCAACGCATAATAAACGTCCAGGATTCAATTTGACACCTCAACCTCAAAAACGCGTCAAGGGCATTTTGGGATTTTTCTAGTGATTAGGGTTTTGTTTTTAGCCTTCTAGAATAGTCATTAGAGTAGTATAAAAGGAGGGCCAGTCTGTGGTAACCCCTTGTTCCAGATTTTCCTTTGAATTTTTGTAATTCCTTTTTTATATTAATACAAAGTTGGTGTTTGTTTAAGTAACAAGTGTAATTCCTTTTGATTTTATTTAAAAAGTTGGTATCAAGTTTATGGAAAATCTGAGTTCCACTTTATTTGGTTAAGTAATTTTGATTTTCAAAATTATTTAAAAAGTTTTGAAATCTGAGAATTTTTGGAAGAAAATTGTTTCAGGTTTTGAGGTTAAGAGGTTTGAAAAGTTGGTGATTTAGTGGTTATAATACGTTTTAAGAAGGTTTGAAGGTTTTTAGAAAAGGTTTTTAGAAAGTGAAAAGGAAACAGAATATATTGTTGTATATTTGTGTGTTTTTCTTTGATTTTGTCTTAAACAGGTTGTGAAAGTGGTTGATATTTGATCTGCACAGGCCTCCAGCCTTGTGGGAGGTGGATTTACATCCACTAGGGCTTTGGATGTAAAGCCCTAAGGTAAAACTCTTTTTACCTTGTTAAAAATCTCAGAAAATTGAGTTTGTGTGATCTTTGTGGATTAAGTGTTCTTTGCTGGATTAATTTGTTTGATTAGAGTAGTTTTATGTTCTTATGCATGATAGATGCTATTTGAACCAGTTTGAATAGGATTTAGAAGGTTTTGGTTTGTTAAAAGTTGCTTAATCAGATTTAAAAGGGTGTTTGGAAACGGGTTTAAGCAGGGCAAAAGTTTTGAGTTGTGGTTTAAATAGGTGTTAGAGCAGTTGAATCAGGTTAGGATAGGTTGCTAGTTAGTTGGTAGTTAGTTTAGAACAGATTGGAAGCTAGTTTAAGTGTTTAAAAAGTGAAAACATATAGCTAAAATCTGCATAGCCATGTTTTGCTTGATTTAGTGAAATTTGGAGCTTGATTCTTAAAATCTGTTGAGAGATAGGGTGATTTAGAGTTTGAAATTGTTTGTACATTTGTTTGTGAGTTTGTGTGTTTAATTTGGACATTTGAATCTCACTAGTGTGCAAGATATAAGCTCATAAGCCCACCAGACTTTGAAAACTGTCACAGAAACTTGAGTTGCCTGTTTGTGCATAAATTTGTGAGATTTGGTGTGCTAGTTGATTGCTTTTTGATTGTACTTGACTCCTTGTGCTCCAAAGAGCACAAGGGTGCCCCCTGTCCAATAATCAACACCAAAACAAACTTCCAAGCCCCTCTTGGAAGTCTTCACCATCTGTGAAGAAAAGCAAGAACACAAAGCATAAGCTTGTGTTCAAGTTGAACCTGTCCTTATTTTTGATTCTCATCTTGTTTAATCTTGGCTAAAAAAGGAAGATTGATTGTGTTCTAAGCTTGTTTAAGTGTCACAGTTGGATTGGATAAAGAAAAAAATAAAAAAAGAAAAATTGCAAAAAGGTTGCCCGCAGCAGGACTCGAACCCCAGACCTCTCGCTGGAGGAGTAGGGGAACTACCACTGATCTAGACACCTTATTACGTTTTCATTTCATTTCATTATCCTTTTAATCCTTTCTTTTCTTTCTAGCTTAATTAAAAGCCGTAGCTTTTTTCCCATTTTTCTAGCTTATTTATTAAGCTATTTTGTTTAGCTTATTTTTCCTAGGACCTTTATAGACTTTAAGATTTTCCTAGATTGGTTTCATATTTTTCCCTTTATTTGTTTATTTTTTATGCATTTTTATATAGCCGGTTTTTATTAAATCATTAAAAAATAGAAAAAAGATTTTTAATTTTTAGGAAAAATAATTTTTAGCTTTTTAAATAATATTTTGAGGTTTACAGCTTATTAGGTTTTCAATTTGGCTTATTTTTAATTTTATAAGATTTTAGGATTTTTAAGCAACTTTAAAAATTAATATAAAATTAATTAAGAGGTTTTAGAAACTTTAATTTACATTTTCTTCTTAGTTAGAATATTTAGGATTTTTGAGAATTTTTTAGAATTTATTTGAGAACTTTTTATTTTTAGGAATATTTTAATATTATTTTATTCATTAAAATTCAAAGTTTTATTTTTATTTCTTTTCCATTTTTCCTAGGTTCTTTATCATTAATTAGGACTTTTCCCATTTTTAGAATAATTTTATAGCTTTTAGATTTATTTTTATAATTATTTTAAGTTTAATTAGTTTTTAATCATTTTAAATCATTTTTAGAGTTTTAAAAATAGTTTTAATAGCTTTTAATTTTTAGAAAATTACTTTTTAGTCTTCTAATAATATAAGTTAAGTAATTATTCAATAAAATCATATTTTAGACATTTGTATTAGTTGTATTTAATTTTAGGGCTTTAATTAGCATTTAAAATTAAATATTAAATTAATAAAAGGTTTTAAAATATCTTTGTTGGATTTTTATCTTTATTTATATTATTTTAGACTTCTTTTTAGTCTTTTTAATCTTTTTTTGGTTTTAGTAGTAAAATTTTTAATTTGGGTAGTTTTTCACGACTTTACGTCTTTTACGTCGTAGTGTAATTTTAACGTTACCATCTTTTCATCCTTTCATCCCCATTCTTCTCAATATTAATCTCAAATAATTACAAGTTAATCCACACACATATACCTCCTTGGGAAACGAACTTTCTCTCTTTTTAAGTGATTGGGTCATTAACACTTGATTTTTCGTAAAGTCATTTGTTCGATACTTTCCGCTATTACGCTCGTTTCCTAAAGAGTAGTAAAACTCTACAACCATTTTGGCGCCGCTGCCAGGGAGGTGTGTTGTGCTTTAATTTGGAAGCTTTTGTTTTTGATATTATCCATAATAAGTATTTGTGTTAAGTGGAACTCCCTTAACACGTATTATCGGTTTTCTTGGTTTTTTCTTGTATAAATATTACTATATTGTATTAAGTATCACAATCAATATACAATATCTCCAAAAGTGTGAAAACACAACCTTAATTGGGATTTGATCTCCTAATTATTGTATTCGAATCTCAAACAAAAAGAAAAGGCAAAAATAGATAAATACTTTCGTGAAGCTCGATTTTGAAAAATACAAACTATAAGGTGGGTATAAGGCGGGTATTATAAAATATACCCTAAGGAAAAAGGCTCTTAAGTGCTTCGCGTCGCCTCGTTTCCCCGCTTGCTTGTGAGTATTTTAAGATTGAAGGCTAATCGAGGGTTTTGCCGCCCAAAGTATTAATACGTATACTATATTTGCTTGGTTTTCTTTGTGATTAAACCCTCTTGAACAATTTGGTTTTCACCAAAGTTCTAAAGTCATTCGAAGGCGTTCACTCCACGTGATCGTTTTCATTCCTTTGAGGCTTCTTTAATCAAGAGTTTGATTCGAGGAGAGATTTTGTAGATTGTTGTCTACAAAGATACACCAAAATCCAAAAAAATTAAATATCATCAAAAACACAAAAAAAAATTGAAAATTCACAAAACAACCAAAAAGAATCTTCTTTGCTCACCTCCCATTCTTCGTGTAGTTTATGATCACTCGTAATCAAGCTAAACGAGCTCGTAAACGTCTTCAAAAGCAAGCAAATCAAGGATCGTTGATTGTTGAAGAACCTCCAATTGTTGAACCTATTGTAGAACAAGAAGTCGTCATAGCTAATCGTACTATGATGGAGTTGCTACAAGCACCCACCGAGGGTTTTGGAGAGGCTATTGTTATTCCCGCCATCCTTGCGGAGAATTTCGAGATTAAGACGGGTTTAATGTCGATGTTGCAAGCAAACAAGTTTAGAGGTCACGAGAAAGACAACCCGCATTACCACATTAGGAATTTCAACCGTCTCACCGCCACTAGCAAATTTAAGGATGTTCCGCATGACGCCATTAAGATGATGTTGTTTCCATATTCGTTGGATGGACCCGCAAAAATTTGGCTCGAGAAAGAACCGCCAAATTCGATTTTGACATGGGCCGATCTCGTTTCTAAGTTTGTGAACAAGTTTTTTCCACCATCTAAAACAACACACTTAAAAAATGAGATTTCACGATTTGTGCAAAGAAATAATGAAAGTTTTTCAATGGCATGGGAACGATTTAAAGAGATGTTACATGAATGTCCACACCATGATTTTACGGAATTGCATCAAGTGGATACTTTTTATAATGGGCTTAATGATCATGAACGAGATTATTTGAATGCCGCCGCGGGTGGTAATTTTTTGTGCAAGACGACAAATGAGGCTTTACAAATCATTGAAAATAGATCCAAGGTTTATAACCCTCGTAACACACCGAGTGTTGCCAATATGGGTTCGTCATCTTCGTCACAATCGTCTCGTAGCATTAACGCCTTACATGATGAAGCTAATGAGGAAAATCGGTTTTTTGATAGATTTGCCAATCTAATGTCCCATTGGAAGGCTCAAGAAGCTTCCAATTCCGCTTCGGTTAAAGCGGTTGCTAAGAGTTGTTTATCTTGTGGGGGAGCTCATGATCTTTCCGAGTGCATTACCGCGGATGGTAACACTTCGAGTGCTTATGTAGCAACGGGAACTTACAACCAAAACGGCCAAGGTTCCCGCCAAAATCAAGCTCCACCCAATCAAAATGTTAATAATTATCGAAACAACAACCAAGGTAATTACCAAGGCAACACACGCAATTACAACAAAGGGAATTATCAAAGTGGGAATGGACAAATCTCTAATCAAAACCAAAACCGTGATTTTCAAAACACTACACAAGGTTTTCAAAATGCTCACACAAAAAATTTGCAAGGAGAATTTTTAGATTATGCAAAAGCAAATGATGCTAAATTTGATAACATGCAACGTGAGATGATTAGCTTAAGGTCCGAATTGAAAAACGAGCTTAAAAATGAACTTGCTAATGAACTTAAAACTCATGCAAACAAAATGGAAGGAAATGTCCAACGTCTTCAACAAAACCAACAAAAGATGGAATTAGGACAACATGAGATTAAGCAAGAGTTATTGAAAGCGGATGCTAGGCAATCAAAATTTGAGGACCGAATGGCTAAGATGTTTGAAGCAATCATGTGTAAGCCCTCTTCTTCGGGTGGTCTTCCTAGTGATACCATTGCAAACCCGAAGGGAGAAATGAAAGTTATTACTACACGAAGTGGTAAAACTTTCAAGGAACCAATCTCTCGTACAAGTACTTCTAAGGAGAAGGAAATCGAGAAAGAACCCGAGGTGATTGTCGAAAAGGAGCACATTACAATCCCACGAAGTACCGCTCAAACCACACCTACGGTTAAACCAATACCAATTGTGGAACCCGAGTTTCCAAGGCCGTTGCCTAATGACCAACCCACACCACCTTTACCCTACCCTTCAAGACGTAACAAAGAGAAGGCACAAGAACGGAACAATTATCAATTTGAGCTATTTATGAAAATGTTTCGTGATTTGCATTTTAACATAAGTTTTGCCGATGCTTTAATCATGATGCCTCGATTCGCCGCAAACTTCAAAAGTATGCTAAACAACAAAGAGAAGTTACAACAATCGTCTAGTTGTTCATCGGTTTTTCTAAGCCGCATACCACAAAAAGTCGGTGATCCCGGTAAATTTTTGATTCCGTGTGCTATTCAAGATATGGAGGAATGCTACGCCTTGGCCGATCTTGGCGCTAGTATTAATTTAATGCCTCTCGAGATTTTCACATCGCTTTCGCTTCCGGCTCTTACTCCTTCGAACATGTCCATCAAGATGGCCGATCATTCTACGATCATGGCATGTGGAGTAGCCGAGGACGTTTTCGTTAAAGTCGGAAAGTTTTACTATCCCGTTGACTTTATCGTTGTAGACATTCCTATCGATCGAAAAGTTCCTCTCATTTTGGGTCGTTCATTTTTGGATACATCAAGAGCACTTATCGATGTTCATGCTCGAAAAATCACCCTTCGTTTCAATGAGGAAGAACTTGTCATCAATGCAACACAAAACTCCAATCTTTCTCATGTCTATTCTATTGCAACTTTAAACCATGGTGACTCGACCAATGTCATTTGCTAAGAATTTTCACCAAGAGTTTTAGGGAATGTCGCCAAAAACAATTTACCATTTCCTCCGCCGGTGGAGGTTATGAGTGTAAAGCCTACAAAGAAGAAACCATCAATACTTGAATCGAAAAATCCTTCGCCTCATCTCGAACATTCATTCTTGAAAAGTGTTGATAAGTTGCTGGTTTCTACGAAAGATCTTTCGGATGATGAATATGTAGACCCCAATGGGGAGGTTTTCTTCGTCGATAAACGTTTTGAGAACTTGCCACCACCAAAACCAAAACGGTTTCAAAATGTGAGAATTTTTAGTGTGACTAACATCGTCTTAGAAACACCTAATATTTTCGACATAATCAAAAAGGGTTTTCATAAGGAGAGTTCAAAAGATAAAAAAGGAAAAGATCTTAAATGTGATTTAATTGATTTTTCTACAAATCTAACTCCGTCATCACACCGTGTTTTGAGTGCTACAAGCTCGTCTACTCCTTTTGACGATGCTTTGTGTGGTTCTAGTATGGGGGAAGCCCCTTATGTTCCCTCACCCTTGTCCACCGAGGACGAGATTTTCGATCCCGGAATTTCATGTAAAGGGAAATCTCGGTCTTCCACCGATGCAATAAATGGAAACTATATCTATTTGCTTGGTGCGAGTCTACCTCGAGTAGCTCAAAAGTTTGTCTTACCAATTGTCTCACCCTTCTATTCCTCATCTATTTTCTTCAAACTCTTTGAGTTTATGGCACATGTTGAAGTGGCGTTTATTTGTTTTTCCAATGGAAACGAGAACGCCATCTTCGACCCCGGTATTTTGCATTACCTAAGGACTTAGTCCTTTATACCGGTTGCTTTTTGGGCCTTGTTTATCATGTAAGCCCCATTAAAAATTGACCATACCATGATATCCCTAAATGATCACATTTTGAGGGGATCGAGTCGAGCTCATGACTCGGTAATCAAAAACGAGGTGCCTCGTGGGGGAAATCCCATGCTTATCTTTTATATTCACTAATAAGGGGACTTGTACCCTTCCAACTCGTTGTCTCGTGGTTGTTTGTGATTGTGTTATCTAGATCATCATCATTTACGATTGAAGACTCTCGTGTTCGTTTACGTGAGCCTCCATCGTTCGTTTGAAGAAGTTTTTCACGATTCCATGACATATCCTTTATTGTTCTAACAATTATCTTTTAGCATAATTAATAAACGGCTTTAGATATATTGTTGATCACCCTTTCCATGCTAGATCCTAAGCATTCGACTCTTCGTCTCTAGTATGGGGGTGCTCCACCTTTAGACTCGAAACATTGAGGACAATGTTTACTTTTAGTATGGGGGGGTGAATAGATACTTGCTTTGCTACGCCCTCACGCTTTCCAACTTTCAATGTTTTGTTTTGCTAATAAGGCTAAAAATGGCCAAATTTTTAAATTTTTCTTAGTTTTCATAAGTGTTTTTAAGACACGAATGTATATTTTCCGATGGGTAGAATAAGAGTTAATTTTTGACTTGATGGGCATTTGGAGCCATTTACATTCCTTAACCCGCTCAATTCAAGTTTTGCTAGACTTTTATATAGGGAGCTTTAAAACGCGAAAGTCTTAATTCATTCGGGTTAAGAACAAGAACTTTTCGCAAGTTCCTATAATTGATTCTAGAAAGTCACTTATCAAGGGAACTTTAAAACGCATTCTCTAAACTTGAAAAAGTCCAAGAAAGTGCAAGATCCTATAGGTGGCTTGAAAACCCAAAACTTTGATTTGATATAGTCTTAATGAAAGCTAATCCAAATTTGGCTTAATTTTGACTTGCATGGCTAAGTATTCACGATTCTCTTTAATTAGAGGTCTTTATATAGTGAAGAACGAGAAATGATAGAGTTAGACAAGTGATCATGCTAAACGTAGAACATGAAAATGTTCTTTCAAAAACTCATATGTTTTTAATTGTGGCTTTTTCTTCCCATAAGATCAATGCATTAGGAATAAATCATAATTGCAATAAGTAAGGTCGTACGATTTGAAAGGTTACTTAGCCTCTAGCGCAAGATCGTTTAAAAGTTGCTCGGGGTTGAATAGAGTTCATAGCCAAGGCATAACTTATTGAAGCGGGACGCGAAGATTGGCGATCATCCAAAAAGGCCCTAACAAGGCATGAGGAGCTCTATTTTTGCTAAAGATCCAAAGATGATGTGAAGTATCATTATTCCAAAATCAATATGAAGGATCGAGACACACGACGAGAAGCAATTACTCCCCTAAAGAATGGAGAAAGTCTATCCAAAAAGACCCTAACAAGGTATGAGGATAAATATATCCAAGTCCGAAAAGGAGGCGGATCGTTGTATATCAAAATCCAAAGTAAAGATTGAAGAAAAATGACGAAGTCGTGGTCCTATATGAAGAATCTCTAAAAAACATCAAGTGAAGAAATTCCAAAATATGAAGAGAAGATCATAATTTCAAGAACGTCTTCCCAAGATTTGAAGTATGAAGTACATGCCAAATATCGGTCCGAGAAAGGTCTCAAATCGTGAAACGAGTTATGCCAAGATATGAACTTAAGGAGATACACGAGAAGCCGTTTTAAAAGATTTTGTCCTTCGGCTAACTATTGATCAAATCGTACTACTTTGCTTTCGGACTAATAACTACTCAAATAAGTCAATATGTATCACTTGTGATCCATGACAAATAGATAAAAAATGTTAGTAACCCATTTCCTTTTATAATAACTAGGATTGCGGGGAGAAAAAGTATTACACAATTTGGACGTATGAGTAGTGTTAGCATTGTGACTTGTACCAACAATGATCTTGTTTTTGCACTTAGCATGGAATGTATGACAATCAAGGATGACGAAGTTTACTCTAAGGGACATTAATTTGTTTCTATTCTTTGACCCTAAAAGTCACCTTTTGGTGATGAAAATCATACACTATGTCTTTACACATTCTCGTAGTATGTTGCAAGTCTTTTACTCTTCAATAAAGGTTAATAAAATTGAACTTTGGTGATGCTTAGATACTTTATTCTAGCATTGCGTGAGGGCACGGCAATGGCTTAGTATGGGGGAGTGATGAGATGGCATTTATACATGATCTCATCGTTCTTTTCGGGCTTTAAATGCATAAAAATGTCATAAAATACCATATATATGCTTGTGTTTGTTTACTTGTGTATTTTAGGTATGGATATCGTGAAAAAGACAAAAGATCACAAGATACAAGGAAAAACGGACACGAGAAACGAAGCCGTACAATGAACCGGGCCCTAATCATAGAATTCTCAACAAAAACCCTTGAAGATTTGAAGACAAACAAGATTGATCCTCAAAGAATGAAGAAATGACACTTAAAACACTTGTATATTAATAATTACAAGTTTGGTCCCTTAAGTTTGTCAAAATTGCAAAAAGGTCCTTCAACTTTGAAGAAATGACAAGATTAGTCCCTCAACAAAATCAATTTGTCTATTATGGTCCCTCATGAAGTTAAAGATACAAAGAACACCTTGGAAGATCAACAATGTTCAAAATCAGCCCTTGCAATATTCAAAAATGGCAAAAAGAACCCTTGAAAACCCTTTTTAAAAGTTTGGTGCCAAAATTGCCAAATGATAGAAGTTGATATAAGCTTAATTGGGCGCTGATAGGTTTTAAAAGAGAAAAGACAAAAGAAAGGAAGAATAAGGACTAAATGTGTGCACTTGAAACTTTCAAACCAAAACACGCGCTAAACATCCCCTTTTCCCCCAAAATCGGATCAAACCCTTTTACTGTTTATCTTTTTCACTCCCAGAATTTACCCCACTTAAAACTTGGGTAAAACACAATTAACTTTGCACATGTGTGATTCACACATGCAGAAAGCAATCCCACGCATAAAACCCTCATCCCACTCACTATAGACCCCACCCCCAATTCCCCTTTCCACCAATCAGCATACGCCTTGGTCCCCAAGCATATTACGTGTCCAAAATCAACAGTGGAGATCTTATGCTTCCTCCCAACGCATAATAAACGTCCAGGATTCAATTTGACACCTCAACCTCAAAAACGCGTCAAGGGCATTTTGGGATTTTTCTAGTGATTAGGGTTTTGTTTTTAGCCTTCTAGAATAGTCATTAGAGTAGTATAAAAGGAGGGCCAGTCTGTGGTAACCCCTTGTTCCAGATTTTCCTTTGAATTTTTGTAATTCCTTTTTTATATTAATACAAAGTTGGTGTTTGTTTAAGTAACAAGTGTAATTCCTTTTGATTTTATTTAAAAAGTTGGTATCAAGTTTAAGGAAAATCTGAGTTCCACTTTATTTGGTTAAGTAATTTTGATTTTCAAAATTATTTAAAAAGTTTTGAAATCTGAGAATTTTTGGAAGAAAATTGTTTCAGGTTTTGAGGTTAAGAGGTTTGAAAAGTTGGTGATTTAGTGGTTATAATACGTTTTAAGAAGGTTTGAAGGTGTTTAGAAAAGGTTTTTAGAAAGTGAAAAAGAAACAGAATATATTGTTGTATATTTGTGTGTTTTTCTTTGATTTTGTCTTAAACAGGTTGTGAAAGTGGTTGATATTTGATCTGCACAGACCTCCAGCCTTGTGGGAGGTGGATTTACATCCACTAGGGCTTTGGATGTAAAGCCCTAAGGTAAAACTCTTTTTACCTTGTTAAAAATCTCAGAAAATTGAGTTTGTGTGATCTTTGTGGATTAAGTGTTCTTTGCTGGATTAATTTGTTTGATTAGAGTAGTTTTATGTTCTTATGCATGATAGATGCTATTTGAACCAGTTTGAATAGGATTTAGAAGGTTTTGGTTTGTTAAAAGTTGCTTAATCAGATTTAAAAGGGTGTTTGGAAACGGGTTTAAGCAGGGCAAAAGTTTTGAGTTGTGGTTTAAATAGGTGTTAGAGCAGTTGAATCAGGTTAGGATAGGTTGCTAGTTAGTTGGTAGTTAGTTTAGAACAGATTGGAAGCTAGTTTAAGTGTTTAAAAAGTGAAAACATATAGCTAAAATCTGCATAGCCATGTTTTGCTTGATTTAGTGAAATTTGGAGCTTGATTCTTAAAATCTGTTGAGAGATAGGGTGATTTAGAGTTTGAAATTGTTTGTACATCTGTTTGTGAGTTTGTGTGTTTAATTTGGACATTTGAATCTCACTAGTGTGCAAGATATAAGCTCATAAGCCCACCAGACTTTGAAAACTGTCACAGAAACTTGAGTTGCCTGTTTGTGCATAAATTTGTGAGATTTGGTGTGCTAGTTGATTGCTTTTTGATTGTACTTGACTCCTTGTGCTCCAAAGAGCACAAGGGTGCCCCCTGTCCAATAATCAACACCAAAACAAACTTCTAAGCCCCTCTTGGAAGTCTTCACCATCTGTGAAGAAAAGCAAGAACACAAAGCATAAGCTTGTGTTCAAGTTGAACCTGTCCTTATTTTTTATTCTCATCTTGTTTAATCTTGGCTAAAAAGGAAGATTGATTGTGTTCTAAGCTTGTTTAAGTGTCACAGTTGGATTGGATAAAGAAAAAAATAAAAAAAGAAAAATTGCAAAAAGGTTGCCCGCAGCAGGACTCGAACCCCAGACCTCTCGCTGGAGGAGTAGGGGAACTACCACTGATCTAGACACCTTTTTACGTTTTCATTTCATTTCATTATCCTTTTAATCCTTTCTTTTCTTTCTAGCTTAATTAAAAGCCGTAGCTTTTTTCCCATTTTTCTAGCTTATTAATTAAGCTATTTTTGTTTAGCTTATTTTTCCTAGGACCTTTATAGACTTTAAGATTTTCCTAGATTGGTTTCATATTTTTCCCTTTATTTGTTTATTTTTTATGCATTTTTATATAGCCGGTTTTTATTAAATCATTAAAAAATAGAAAAAAGATTTTTAATTTTTAGGAAAAATAATTTTTAGCTTTTTAAATAATATTTTGAGGTTTACAGCTTATTAGGTTTTCAATTTGGCTTATTTTTAATTTTATAAGATTTTAGGATTTTTAAGCAACTTTAAAAATTAATATAAAATTAATTAAGAGGTTTCAGAAACTTTAATTTACATTTTCTTCTTAGTTAGAATATTTAGGATTTTTGAGAATTTTTTAGAATTTATTTGAGAACTTTTTATTTTTAGGAATATTTTAATATTATTTTATTCATTAAAATTCAAAGTTTTATTTTTATTTCTTTTCCATTTTTCCTAGGTTCTTTATCATTAATTAGGACTTTTCCCATTTTTAGAATAATTTTATAGCTTTTAGATTTATTTTTATAATTATTTTAAGTTTAATTAGTTTTTAATCATTTTAAATCATTTTTAGAGTTTTAAAAATAGTTTTAATAGCTTTTAATTTTTAGAAAATTACTTTTTAGTCTTCTAATAATATAAGTTAAGTAATTATTCAATAAAATCATATTTTAGACATTTGTATTAGTTGTATTTAATTTTAGGGCTTTAATTAGCATTTAAAATTAAATATTAAATTAATAAAAGGTTTTAAAATATCTTTGTTGGATTTTTATCTTTATTTATATTATCTTAGACTTCTTTTTAGTCTTTTTAATCTTTTTTTGGTTTTAGTAGTAAAATTTTTAATTTGGGTAGTTTTTCACGACTTTATGTCTTTTACGTCGTAGTGTAATTTTAACGTAACCATCTTTTCATCCTTTCATCCCCATTCTTCTCAATATTAATCTCAAATAATTAAAAGTTAATCCACACACATATACCTCCTTGGGAAACGAACTTTCTCTCTTTTTAAGTGATTGGGTCATTAACACTTGATTTTTCGTAAAGTCATTTGTTCGATACTTTCCGCTATTACGCTCGTTTCCTAAAGAGTAGTAAAACTCTACAACCAAGTATCCATGGTTTCAAGAGGGTTTGAAGAATATGATGAGTATCAAGCTTAGAGAAGACTACACTAGTGATGTATCAATTGATTTAATGAGATTTCTCATTTCTCAATTGTCAGATTAGATATTATTTGTAAGAATCCTCTAAATGTTTTGTTTTATTCAGAAACTTGATACTTATAGGTAATATCAAGTTTAGAGGAGGATTGTTGGGAATTAAATCGACTAAGTCTACTACTTGTTGACTAGAGAAAATTAGCCGCTGACAAAGTGTTATCAAGCCCCCTGACAGCTCAGGCCCAGACAAGAGATATTTAGCCGCTGTTAAGATTTATGAAGTCAGCACGTTTTATATGTTAGGAAGATATGCATGTATATTGTATTTTCTTTGTTTATCTCAATATATCTTCCTAGAATAGTTGACACATTTTCTTATTGAACAAGGCTCCTTGTGTCTATAAAAGGAGGCCTTTAGGTTAGGGTTTGATATATGTTTTACACTTTCATTGTACACAAAAGTTTAATCAATCGAAGTGAAAGTTTGGTTTATATTGTGTTTAACATTGTTATTTGTTCTAAGTGTTAAATTCCGCATAACACTTAGATTGTTGTTAACACAAAGTTTCTCTAAGTGTTAATCTTGATTCAATCTCATTAACACAAAGCTAATCGATCTAAGTTTGGGATCAACAGGGGAGACAATGGAAACAAAAACTTCATATCTAGATTTCTCATCTTATTGTAATCTTCTAAATCTCAATCTAAGATTCTTTTTCTATAAACAACCTTTTTTATTTCAACAAAGGGGGGGAATGAATTATAAAATCATATTTCTAAAACTTATTTATTATTTCTTATCACAACTTTCAAATAAGTTTATGTTTTGTTTTCAACAAAATAGGGGAGATTGTGAATACAAATATCGCGTTAAAACGATGTTTATATTTTTAATCCCTCTTAAGTTTTGTTAACGACAAAACATCAAATATATATTTTTAAGCTTGTGTTATAAATAACATTAAAGCTTTGGATCAATGTTTTTATCTGTCTAACTTTCATAAAAACAGATATACATTTATAATACTTTGTATAAACTTTAAATGTACAAATTACATCTTAGATATACTCCATATATCTGATATGAAAGTCAAACAAGTAGTGTAATTATGATTGTGTAAGACATCGGACAGAGTATTTAAGGCATACAAAAGTAAAATGCCACATTCCAAAATGGTAGTAAGACGAACCCAAATGGATCTGGGTCCGCGGGGTCCGTGAGCAGCTGGCCATGTTGCCTATAAATACCAAGCATTCTTCCCATCTTTATTCTCATCACTCTTCCTTATGATCTCACTAATCTCTGATTGTTTCTAACACTCTAACACTCTAATCTCTACTCATACTCTTATTCTTGTCTCTTGTGATATAGATCTTGTTCTCTTTGAAGATCATATACAAGAACTCTACACCCAAGCTTTGATCCTTCAAAGTTCACTTGTGTGATTGTATCAAGTGTCACTTATACAATCACCAGTATTGTAACCATTCATATACTACTTGTGTAATTGCGTGGTTAGTATTTTAGTCCTCAAGAGAGTTGTTGTACCCGTGTAAAAGAACAAGACATCGTAGCTTAGGTGTCAATAAATATTGTAAGAAACGTGTAAGGGTTTCTCCGTCGGTCTAAAGAAGATTTTTTACTAATGAAAGTCCAACTCTCGAGTGGATACTCAAGGAGTGGACGTGGGGGCAAGATAATGAGATCTTACTAGGATGAACCACTATAAATCACTTGCATTGTGGTTTGATTTACTTTATCTCTATCTCTATTACTTACTTTACTACTGTTGGAATAAAAATAGCTAAGTCACTCAGCCGCTGACAAAGAGATTTTGGATGCTGACAAGAGCAAATGTGACGCTGACAGATTGAGCACTGACAAGACTTATCAAGGCGCTAACAAAGGAAATCCTATTCACAAGAAAACTACTTAGTCAACACATTTTGTATGTTTTGGAAAGATATGATCAACATTGTATTTTCTATATTTATCTTTTCCTAGAATAGTTGATAAGTAGATTATTGTTCAAGACTCCTTATGTTATAAATGGAGGTCTTCGGGTTTGATATTGATATATGTTTTACACACTTCCATTGTACGCAGTCGATTATCAATAAAGTGAGAGTTTGGTATACATTGTGTTTTGCTTTGTTCTTTGTTGTAAGTGTTCAATCCGCATAACACTTAGATTGTCATAAACACAAAGTTTCTCTACGTGTCATACCTGATTCAATCTCGTTAACACAAAGCTAAATTGATCTAAGTTTGGGATCAACAAGTGGTATCAGAGCTTTTTGAGGAACTTTGATCATAAGAACACCAAAACCCTAATCGCACAAAACCCTTAGTTTTCAAAACCCTAAAATCATCATGTAAACCTCAAACTCAAAAACCCAAAGTTCAGGATCCTCTAATCATAACCTCAGAATCCCCATGCTTGACCCTTATAACTTTGAACTATGGAAGTTCAATTTTGAGCAATATCTCCATGTGGATAATTATGTTCTCTAGGAGGTTGTTGAACATGGAAACAAGTTCAACCAGGCACAGAAGATCTTGGACTCCATTGAAAAAATGGAGAACAGCCAATGCTAAGCCTGAAGACTTGCTTCTTAGACCTGAAGATGGAAGAGCCACCTCAGCTGCAGAGGTAGCTGATAAAAGGCTTGATAAGAAGGCATTGAGTATTCTCAAACTCGCCCTTGAAAGCAAAAACTAACATAAATTTAGAAAGTATGAATCTGCTAAAGAGCTTTGGGAAGCCCTTGAGATCACCTATGGTGGTAATGAGGACACTCTCAAACCAAGGAAGAAGCAACTGGTAATGGAATTTTCTGTCTTTAATGCTCGTCCTAATGAAAAGCTAACTGAGATAAGAAGCCGTCTTCAAGACATCACTAGCAAGCTGGCATTCATGAAGACTGAATTTGAAGATGATGATATTAATGCTACTTTCCTTGGAGCTCTTGGAGATGGGTGGGAAATTCATGTCAAGTCAATGATTGCCACTCAAGCTTACAAGAACATGACTTTTGATGACATCTATAATCAATTAAAGGTCACGAAATATAAAGTTTTGCTCAAACAAGGAAGTAAAACATCTTCTGGAAGCATGGCTTTTATATCTCAGAATGATTCCTCAGACGCTGACAACTCTTGCTTTATCAGTGGACAAACTTCTCATGACAGTGGCTCAACAGAAACTGACACATACAACTATGCTTCACCAAGTCTTACACCAGCAGGAATTGATTTGGATACTTTATGTGCTTATATTGCTTCTTTGCCCAATGGATCTTCAATTTCTTTTGAAATCTTTAGCAAATTAGTGATATTGATATGGAGGAGATGGATATCAAGTGGAATATGGATCTTAGCATTATAAGAGCCAGTAGGTGGAACAAGAGATTTGGAAAGAAGATGACTTTCAATAGCAAAGAAACTGTTGGATTTGATAAATCTAAAGTTGAGTGTTTCAATTGTCATAGTATGTGACACTTTGCTAGAGAATGTAGATCTCCTAAGAGGAATGATAGAGGATAAAATGCTAGACAGTCCATCATGATTGAAGATGTTGAACCTAAACCTATGGTATCTATGCAAGGTATTGATGGCGTTGGATTTGATTGGAGCTTTCTAGACAAGAATGAGGTGAAGAATCAAGCTTTGGTTGCTGAAAAGGATGAAGAGCATGTTCAATATGCTCTCATGGTCAGATCTTCTTATTCATCAGATAATGAGGTATATGATGATGCTTTTTGTAGTAAAGGTTGTAGACTTAACACTGATAAGCTTAGCAAAGAAGTTTTAAAGTTACAATATGATCTTCTTGGTTTAAATATCACTATTTCAAACTACAAAAGGGGGCTTGCACAATCAGATGGGATGGTGCAAGAATATAAGGACATGGAATTTAATCTAAAAGATCAAATAACTATTCTAAAAAGAGGCCTGGCACTTAGTTATGAGGCCAAAGCTTCTTATATAGAAGCTAACACTGAATTAAAACTTAAGCTAGATGAGACCATTCAATATAGAGAGAATATAGGGCTTAAAATTGAAAAGTTTGAAAAAGCTAGTCAACCCCTACAAAGGTTATAAGTGAGCAAAGAAGCCCTAAAGACATGTCTGGGATTGGGATGCATGCAAAGGAATATGCTGCTGTCCCACCCCTAGTAGGTGAATTCTATGGGGTTTCTAAGAAAGACTTGTCATGGACTGGTATACCAGAATTCAAAGTGGAGGAATTTATTCCTCCACCACGTGTGCTCACACCAGTAGAGGAGTATAAGCAAAGGGTGACTGATCTTGACCTATGGAAGAAAGCCAACCCTACTCTCTTTATTAAGGGAGGGATTCTTAGTGAGGAACAAACTGACCCTAAACCCATTGTTGTCACTAACCCTACTACTGGTAAACCTGTTGACCTTGGCTCTCAAACTAAAAGCAAATCTAGTGTTAAATATGCTGAAATGTATAGAAAACCTAGATCACCAAAGAGTCAAGCTAGTGTTAATGGGACAGGATTTTACCAACCTAGATCTAAGGTTATGTCTAGAAAGGACCCAGTTTGTTGTAACAACCTAATGGATCCAAGTCTACTAAGGCTTGGGTTCCCAAAGAAAACTGATTTTTTTTCTTTATGTGCAGGGCATTCCAAAACAGGTTAATGACCGTGGATATTGGGACAGTGGATGCTCAAGGCACATAACTGGAAAGGAGGACTATTTGACCAATTTCACTCCTATTCAAGATGGTGATAAAGTGTACTTTGGAGGCTTTTTTGGGACTATATCTGGCAAGGGCACTCTTATCACTAACAATTTAAGATTTGATGAATTCTTCCTAGTAA
Source organism: Glebionis coronaria (assembly GCA_025667525.1). Lineage (NCBI taxonomy): Eukaryota > Viridiplantae > Streptophyta > Magnoliopsida > Asterales > Asteraceae > Glebionis > Glebionis coronaria. The sequence continues at coordinate 66,693,623 of CM046882.1, read as the reverse complement.
AAATAACTTGACTATAACTTGTTTAGTGTGTCACAAGTTTGTGACAACAAAAATAAAGTTCTTTTTACTTCCACATAATGTTTTGTGTTGAGTATAGACTATGTGTTACATGCTAATAAGTTCATTGAATTTAGAACACCTAGACATAAGGACATTTATAATGTCAATCTACAAGGGATTAAAATGATTAATAACTTGTCATGTCTATATGCCAAAGCTTCAGAAGATGAGAGTAACTTATGGCACAAAAGGTTAGGGCACATTAACTTTAATAACATGAATATACTTGTGAGACATGATCTTGTTAGAGGATTGCCTTCAAAAGCATTCCACAATGATCATAATTATGTTGCATGTCTTAAGGACAAACAACACAAGGACTCATTTAAGTCTAAGAGTGTGCATTCTAGTTCTAAACCTCTTCACTTGCTTCACATGAACTTATTTAGACCCATTAATATAGAGAGTTTAAATGGTAAATCTTATTGCTTTGTGGTCACTGATGATCATTCTAGGTTTACATGGACTTTCTTTTTAGCCAATAAGAGTGATACTGCTAAAACTTTGATTAATTTTATTAACCAAATGGAAAAGAAATTAGGGTTTACATTTAACATTCTTAGAAGTGATAATGGTTGTGAGTATAGAAATGACCTTTTAGATGACTTCTGTGTTGATAAGGGGATTACTAGGGAGTTTAGCATTGCTAGAACTCCACAGCAAAATGATGTAGCTGAGAGGAGAAATAGAATTCTTATTGAAGCAGATAGGACCATGTTGGCAGATGCTAAGTTACCCATTGCTTTTTGGGTTGAGGCAGTGAATACAGCATGCTATGTTCAGAATAGAGCCTTGGTAAAAAAAAATCACAATAAGACCCCCTATGAGCTCTTTTGGAATAGAAAACTTAATATAGATTTTCTTAGACCCTTTGGATGTCATGTAGTAATTCTAAATACTAGTGATAACCTAAGTAAGTTAAATTCAAAAGGTGATGAGGGATATTTTGTGGGTTATTCCATGAACAGCAGAGGGTATAGGGTTTACCACAAAAGGGATAAAGTCATAACAAAAAACGTGCATGTTGACTTTTTAGAGAGTAAACCTAGTAATCCTACAAACGGACCAGATTGGCTTTTTGATTTAGAGCCATTATCTAGATCCATAAATTATTTTCCTGTTATTAATCCAGTTGTCTTGGAGAACTCTCCAAAGATTGTGGAAGCATCTATTGTTGATAATGCAAGTACACAAGCTATAAAGGTGTCAGGATCATAAGTAAATGAATTCACTCCTACATTTTCCTTTGTGGACTTACCCATTTGGAGTGAAGAATTCATTAAAGTATTTGCTGCTGAAAGAGAAGTGGAGAGACAGCAACAAGAAGAGCAAGTCAGTGAATCTATTTCATCCGTTAACAAAAGTAGTTCAGCCGCTGACACACCAGATCCAGCCGCTGACAGCTTGCTTTCATCCGCTGACAAAGAAGTGCTTAAACTTGTTGAAGATTTCACACCCATTGAAGGTGTTAGCGTCATCAATCCAAACGCTGACAACATATCTCCTAGTTCAAGTGGTATGGAAATCATGATGATGGGGATAATGGCACCTTGGAGTCTACTGTTCATAGCAATACATTATTTGGGGGAGGAATTGCTACTAAAGTATCTAAGATTCATACTCCTAACTAAATAATTGGTCCCATCAATTCACCAGTTCAAACAATAAGAAAGAAGAATCCTAAAGGAGGATTCATCGCCAACATTCACAAAAAGGAAGATACCCCCTTAGTTCAAGAATGTTTATTTGCTTGTTTTCTGTCACAGAATGAGCCGAAGAAGATTTTTGATGCTCTTCAAGAACCAAGATGGGTTGAAGCAATGCAGAATGAGCTTCATCAGTTTGCAATATAGGATGTTTGGGAGCTAGTCGATTGTCCCAAGCATGTAAGGCCAATTGGAGCACGTTGGGTTTTAAGGAACAAGATAGATTATGTTGAGTATTTATTCAAGTTCGTTTTTTCAAGCTCAAGACAAATTGAAAGTCCAACCGATATCAAGTTTATAATTGTTTTTGGTGTTGCAAAATTATTTGGTATCTATGTCTATTTCAAACCAACACGTAGAAAGAGGAAAATATTATAGCTATATATCCGTAAAATAAAATGCAAATACCACAATGATAGCACAAAGTACAAGTATTTAAAGAACAAGTGTAAAAATTGCACAAAATGTAAATGAAATAAAAGTATAAGGACTAAAAGTGAAAATTCAGAAAGTATAGGGGCTAAGAATGAAAATAGTAACAAAATATAACAACTTTCTAACAAATTTCAAAACTGTCAAACCAAATTGTAACAAACTAAAAAATCAAAGGACTAAATAATGCAAACCCTAGAAAAATTCAAGTTTAGAAAGCTAATTAACACTTGATTAAAAACTAAGGAACAAATTGCAATTATACTAAACTTTTCACAAGAATGGGTAACAAGACTCGAATAAGCTCGTTTGAGCTTATTATCAAACCAAAATTGTTCTAGTTTTTTGCAAAATGTTTAAAATCCAAAATAAGCTAGGCCTGTAAAAGGATTTTAGCTAAAAGCCAGTAAATCAAAATCTAGCTTATCTCAATAAGCTCAAATTAAGCTAAAATCTTTTCCATACTTTCACTATAAGGTTTTCTTGTTGAGAATGATTAAACAAGTGACCAGAAGCTTATAATATCAATTGGGTTTGAAAATGATCAAGAGAATAAGCTGACATCTGAAATAAGCCAAAACAGCTTATCGTTGACCAAGTTTGACCAAACTTTTTCAAAAAGCTGAATTTCACAAAACTTACTCAGGACATGTTTGCAAAGAGAAATGTAAAACAAAATGGCATGTTTAATGAAGTAGATTTGATGAAATGGAAAAATAGTTCGCTTTTTGTCACATAAACTTTAATTTGCTCAAGTGCTTATTATTAAGCTATTATCTCACTCAAAACAAAAAACTGTATTGTTTCCTTGCTAAACTTGAGAGTTCATATGATAAGCTAAGACTGAGAACAAGATTCAGCAAAATCCATCAACTAACAAACAAATGAGAAGTGATCAAAGTTAGCTAGTTTAGATTGATGAAAATTTACAATAACTGACCAAAAGTTTTCAAAGGCTATTTGCCTGTTTGACCAAGAAATTGACCACAAAACTTTGCAAGTGAACTTGTATTCACATAATGAGTGTAAATGATCTCAAAACAACAGGTTTTAACTACTGATTCACTAAATTCAATATTAACCAAACACTAGTTAAAAATCTGATATGAAACTTTTGTGAAGACTTTTTGAGTAAAAGCATAAGACAACTTATGTGAGTTATCAAAACTTGTCAAGTGACTAACATGAACTAGTTTGAAACCAAAAACTAGCAAGTTTACTTATAAGAACTCAAAATGAGTAAATCAAGAATTTTGGACTGATGAATAGCAAACTTGATCAAGTAAAACTGATGAAAATACTATAAGACTAAATGTTAGCTCTCCAATCATAACAACAACACTACAAGAACCACAAGTCAAGCACAATTCAACAGATAAGAGCTAGTTCTAGGAATTTAGCATGGCAAAAACAGTTAAGTGGAATTTTAAACAAGAAAGTGTTCTTTTTAGCTTGTAGAGTCCTTTGACGAAGTATAGGAGCGCTGAGCTCTCTAAGATCAACTAAAACATCATTAATCAACAACCAAAAACCATTATCTCATCATCAACATCTACAAATCAATCACCCCTGCTACAACTGCTACTTTGGCTATGAAATTGAACTAAGAACACGTCTGAACCAGCTACAGTCTTCCAAACAGCATCAAATACATTCCATTGATCAAGGATGATCAAAAGAATCACAACAGTAACAGAATAGTAGGATTATGAAGAATTGAGAAGTAGAATTTAAGCGAAATGAACTTTGAATGTTTATTAAATAAGGAAAGGTGGTTACAGTTTGTTACATCTAAATAACTAACTCTCAAGTGGTTGTCAATCACTTGAGAGTAGTGTTTAACTAACTAGCTAACTGAAATGATGGAAATTTAAGAAGTGTATGAAAATTACACACACTAAGTACATTCAAGAAATGAAGAACTAATGGGGTATTTATAGAAGCTGGGATGAAGTTTGTTGGAGGTAGGTGACGTGTTCTTGCCAATCTCTTTCTTCCACGTGGTTTGATTCTGTTAATTGTAAGTAGCCGTTGAAGAACTTGATTTGGGGCTTTTTGATGTAGTTGATTTCAGGCTAATTAGGTGCTTGGGTTGTGATCCTCTCTTGATTTAGAGTAGATTTCATGTACAACACTTGTTCTGATATGCATTCTAGTTCAATCTTCGATATGGGTTCGTTTAACTTTGAATGTGCCAGGTGTATTGTTATTATTGGTGGAGAGAGAGAGACACGGATTGTTATCCGAAAAGTGATTTTTGATTGGTTGAAAATATGTTAGTGCGTTGCGCTGTTGGGATTCATTTATTAGTTGTGGCGGCTGCTAGTGGGGTGAGGTGGTGCTTGTTTGGCAATCCGATTGGAGTGAATCTTGGCTTCTTATTGGCTGATACAAGTAACACATGGATTAAAGGTAACCTTGGCTCAATTTTGGCAACTTTAACCCCTCAACTTGGCAGATTGTTAAATTGAGCTCCAAGCTTCATTTCTTTGTCATTTTTAGTACTTCTAACTTCATATTGTTCAATAATCATCCTTTGACTTTGTTCACTTAAGGGTTGACCAAATTTGACTTTGTTCTTGACTTTCTCATAATTACAACTTTAGTCCCTCTTCTTTAAAAGTTGTCAAGAAATGTCCTTTGTCTTTGCAAGGCTTGTCACTTTTCATCCTCCTTTTGTCTTTTCTTCATCAATAAAGCTTGATTTCACTTGTTTGCTCCAAAATTGTATCTTTTTACCTACACAAGCACAAACAACAAAACATACCTATAATACTGCTTTTATGAATAAAAATTAGGTAATTTGCTTTATGTTTTAGGGTGATTTGTGATATTATTGATATGAGATTTCACTCATATCAAATCCCTTACACTTGATCATTTCCATGACCTCATGCAATGCCATATTTTAAAGTACCAATTCACATTTTTCTCATAATTAATCCACCTTGGCCAATATGAAATGCTTTTACACTAGTCTACACTATATGATGCATAATCTTGATTTTATACAATGCAATGCAAAGGAAAGCAATTCTATTTATATATATTTGGATTTTCTTGAAATGGTTTTGATAGAAATAACTCATAAAGAAATCAATGACTTTAATTAGGGCTTTGGTACCATGAACACTTATCACCCTCAAGTTTCACTTTCCCCATACCAAGCTTAAAAACAAGATCATTGTTATCCATAAGTGAAATTGCGTCAACTCATTCATATAGATTAATTGTGTTACCATTATACCCCCACATATTATGCCTCTAAGACCAGTTATTATTTGAGCAAATTGCTTGAGGGAAATTTTTCTTTATTTAAAGCGTGAAATATAAGAAATGTAAAATCTCAAAATAAGGAAACACGGTTTTAATCCTAAGTAACCATCTTATCCATTACTCGAAAAACCGCCCATAATTGATATAAGTCCAAGTCAAGATTAGTAAGTCATTCGCATTATGTGTAAGATCCTTATGTCATGCATTAATAAGTAGCTACACACTCGCTAAAGAAAGAAAAATAAAACTCACGCAATAATTTATATCCGCCGCCTTTTTGAGACTTCGGATCTTCAATTCTGCAACCCGTCAAGGTAATATTGGATTGGAGCAGCTATTAAATCCCCGCAACCCTTGTGAGAGTAATATTGTAATTCAATAGCTACTATAATTAACACTTCACTGCCCCTCTTGGGAGTCTTGTATAATTATTTTTTTTCTTCTTTTTCTTTTTTTCTCTTTTTTTTCTAGCCAGTCATTTTTTATAAGCCGCTCTTATTTTTCTTTATTCCTCACAAAGAAAATTGAAAAGAATAAAAGGAAAAACACCCGCTAAGTATTAAGCATGACATAAGTCTAGTACACATAAAACGTTCTAACTTAGAATCTTAAGACGTACTTATACCAACCACGAATGATTTTATATACATGCGTTGACGAGAAAGTAAAGGTTACGAAAGGGGATATAAAAGCCACAATTAATTAATATGAGGTTTATCTAGCCCTTAACACTTACTTCAAACTCTATCATCTCTTGTTCTCCACAGTTTAAAATCTCAAATAATGAGACTAGTGGAGGCTTAGCCTAATAAACCAATGAAGGTCTACATGGTTAAGGCTACTAGCTAGAGAGTGCTTGGATAAGCAAAGGCAAACTCGGGTTGAGTTAAAGTATCTATGGCGGGCCTAATATGTCAAAGAAGTCTAAATTTATTAAACCATGTCTTTTATTATATTTTTTCCTTTTTATATTTTTTTGATGAAAAACAAAAGAAGAAATATATACAATGCAAATGTGATATGCAAATGAAAAATGATTAATGCAAACATTATGAATGCATATTTTTGGTGGCCAAAGTATGTTGGAAATACGTTTTTACGTATTTAGAAAGGATCGGTCACTCCAATGATATTGGGCTCGTGATCCAATATAGCCCATATAGCCCACATGTAGGGTGGGCTATATATACCCCCTCCTAGCATGTTAGGAGGGGTTGGTCACTTTGTATTTCTCATACTTTCATTAATCAGCCATTTTCTCTCTTTCTCTCCTTTATCTCTCTACCTTTCTCTCTCTAAGTTCCTCCACTTCTCCATCCATCTTAATAGATTAATCCATAACATGCCTAATCCTTAGAAAACACGATCCTACAATTGGTATCAAGAGCCTAGGTTGATTCTTCGGATTTGCGTGTTTTAATCTATTGATTTGGTGGTAAAATTTCATTTTTCACAATTTTTTTCTTTGTTTACTCTCGTCTATCTATACATTTAATTTACGTTTTTTAAGGGAAAAATGGTTTGACAATATAACATTTTTCTTTCAAATTCACAATTTTTTTTTCTTTATACTTTTTCTATCCACTTTGGTTATCAATTTTTTTATTTATCAAACTTCAATATCACTTTTATCACATTTTGTCTCCTATCAGTGTCACATAATTTTTCATATCACATATCAATTTTTGTCTTATTTGAGTAGCAGTTCTCGTGTTCATCAAGAATCCAGGTTTGTGTTTTGCGTTTTACTCATCCATCGGAAAGAACCAGGTTTGTACATCGATCGCAATAACCCTAGGGATCTACTTTGCGATCACGTATTCCGATACCCTTATTCCGACATTGATTGCGATTGCACTTTGCGATCGTGATTGCGACGGGATCAAGGATCATTTCGACGAAACTCTGTCCGCATTCCGATCGTCACATTGCGATGGTGAATTTTTTGATATTACGATGAAGATGATATTGCGCTGGGTTGTATGTGAGGTATTGCGATGGGATGTGTAGTGGATATTGCGATGAGAAGTATTTCGGATATTGCGATGGACTTGGTTTTGAATATTGCGATGAGATCTATAGGTATTGCGATGGTAATATGAGTATTGTGATATAAACAAGATTTAAACAGACCAAGTATTGAACCAAACTCACTCTCAATTTTTTAACAGTTTACACTCAACCGACTCATTCACTCATTCCCTCGACTCCCTCGAACTCATTCCCTTGACTCCCTTGACTCCCTCGTCACAAACACTTCTCACGACTACACTCTCGACTCCTACACCCACCCACCCTCGACTCCTAGACTTTCGACCCAGACTCACACACGTCGAAACAACTTAACTCACACAAACTCCACCCTTTTAACTCCCACCATACACACGAACACCAAACACCCTCACCTTTCAACTGTTACAACAAGCACCTCACCCAACCTCCCTCGACTAGAACAACACACCACCCTCACCCTCGTCCCCTCACCCACACCCTCGACGGCTAGACTCAAACAAAAATTCATTTGTAACCACAAACTGACTCGTCTTGGATTTAAATTTAAAAAATCATTTCTTTGATTTATTATAATCAATCTCTGACTCGTTTTTTAATCTCGTAACACAAACAAATTTTTGCACATGCAATCAATCCAAACACCTACCCGAGACCTTTATAAGAGATCTTGAAGCCAAATGAACCTTGTGTTGCATTGTAATTATTGTGATGAGATGGATTGAGATGTTTAGTTTTTTATAGAGAGGCGAAGGGTGTAGAGGAGGCAGATGAGATTTGTTTAATTTGTGGAGTTGATGGCTGCGTTTGGTTAAGATGGTTATTTGAGATTGTGAGAGAGTTTTTTGTGAAGTTTTGAGAGTTTTGAGATTGGGGGCGGTGAGAAAACAGTTTGGTGGCTCAGATAGATAAAAAGGAAGAGACGGAAGTGTTATATAAGGTGTGGGAACGATTTATATACAAAGTCAAAGGAAAATCAATACCTGGCGGAGATTACAAGGTTTTCACTATTACCTATTGGTCGCCACGTTTTTATTGTTGGGAAGCCACGAAATCAGAACCACTTGCCGCTACGTTTTCTTATTATTATTATAATTCATGGTGTTGGATACTAGTATGTGGGTTTGATTACATTTAGTGGGCTGTGGGATTCGTCAATATTTTTGTTTTGTCTTTTTTTAGCCGATTGTGAGTTTTTGGAAAAGTTATACGTTTTAAATTAAAAACGTAATAAGCAGTTTGACAAAGTTAATTAACGTGCTTTGGCAAATTCATTGGGCTCGGATAGAGTAAATTCTAAAGGGGTCGAGCTTTATGAGTGAGCCGAGGTTGTATTAGACTCCGGTTTAATTTATCATCGTTTGAGCCGACAACAATTTTTGAGCCGAGTAAAGAGGTATATCATCACTCGAGGATTTTTAAGAGGTTTTTACGGATCTTTTTTTGGTGTTGTCATATCTCGAGAATTTTCATTTCTAAGTTTCTTCACGAGTTGTTAAATTCTGGAAACAACCACATCCACAATTATTTGTCATCGAATTTTCAATGGATGTCTTGAATTCGACATTGAACAAGGGAGAATCGCATCAAATGAAAGTTAAAGCTAGAGAAAGTAGAATGACTTTATTTCGACTACTTCGGTCCCATCTGTCGAACATTTCTCTACTTAAAGAAGGAAGCGGTTTTGTGACACTCTTCCGTCAAGATCGTACCATTTTCGTCCACCAAATGCTCCTCAAAGTTAACCAACTACTAGAGCAGATCAACAAAGAAGACATTAATCAAATTGAATCCTCACATTCACTTCAAGTTCTAGAGCAACATTTTTCGAGTTTCTTTCAATTTGATCCTGCCAAGGTTGAAGCTTCAACGATCTGCCAGTCATTCTTTGAAAACACACAAATCAAGGTTAAAGACTTCAGTGATAGATTGCTCAATTTCATGAAATCTATTGCACTTTCGATTTATGAAAGTTCACAACTTTAACTAGACCATGATAGTGGAGTACAATAAAATCCGATGCAGATGCCAGAGAAAACAAATGGTCTTACGGATGATTCAAAGGAGACCACCTCGGTTAACACTAATAGCAGCGTCATTGCATCACGCCAACATGATTCAAGCATGCATGACGAAGAGCCAACAGTTGGGGTACAAATAAATACTGTATCTAACAATGATCTACAACATGTTGAGCATTCCGACCCTATCTATGCCGAACATGGAATGGAAAAGAGTGATAGCAATACCACTTCTGATTCATCCGATGTGAATCATAATGAGGGAGAAAATGATCAGAATGCTAAAGATCATGATATGTGCTTTATGACTGCTAGGTTAACCAATTCTACTTTTAGGATTGCAGAGCTTGAAATAATTTTAGCACAGCAATCAAAAGAGCTTGAGGATGCCAAAATTGAATTTTCAAAGAAAACGGAGAAATTTGAAACATATTTTGAAAATGTAAAACCCGCATGCTTTTACCATGCATAGTACCCTTAAGATCGTACGTACTAGGTTTAAACTTTCCTAATATAGCATGATTACGATTACGTGTTAGGATTTTACGTATTACGTACGTGTTAGAACACGATAAGTATTTACTACGCACGAGCACGTAATAATTATTTGACAATAATTAATCACGAACATGCGATCATGAAATCATGAACGTAATTAAAACACGAACTACTAATTAATTACGTATATATATTTATTACGAGCATAAATAAATATATTAGATCATGATAATTACGTAACGAGAACACATAAAAGCGAACACAAATAATCATGAACAAATAACTAAACATCGAGACACGGAAAAAGGTACGGGTACCCCATGTGGGGCCCCCTACCCGCGGCTACAAGGAGCAAATGGGCCAAGCCCATTTGTAATTTTTACTAAAGAGGGTTAAGGGATTTTACACTACTCAATTTACATTTACAGAAGATTTTAACAAAAACCTAAAAACCCTCCTCCTTCTCTTCTTTTTGGCCGCCACCGTCAAAACACCAAGAAGGGGTGTTTGTTGATCTTGGATCTTTGAATTCTAGTTGGTGTTCGTGTTTGTTCTTCGTTCTTTTGATCCACGTATTCGGTAAATCCTTTTTAAACCTTTTTCTTTTGATTTGATCTTTTATTAATCAAGAACATGTTATGTTTTTTTACAAAACCTAATTAAATCATAGATCTAACGTGATTTGGGATTAAATAAAATCAAAAGTAATGTTTTAAGGGGTGTTTGTTTTGGCCGCAGCCTACACCGAACCCAAGGGGGGATTCGGTTTGGCCATCCGACCACCACCGAGACCATATGGTCCCGGTTGGTTGGTGTGGGTCCCACGGCAGCATCAAGACAAGGGGTACCCCGATTTGGTTCGGGGTACGGTGTCGATTTCATGTCCGGTTCATGGTTTTTAGTTTAGATCCGGTTCATGGTGTATGTTTAGTTTCATTTTTTTTATGATCTTATGTTAAAAATTAAATTAATATTATGACATGATTAATTTAATAACATGACTTAGGTTATTTTAATTATTAATAATCATGAAATTAATTAGCCTAAGTATTTTTTATATTTTAGACTTATAATTAATTAATTATTTAAAAACCATGGTTATAATTAATTAATTAACATTGACTTAGGTTATATTATTAATAAATAATAATACATGTTTTAACCTAAGTATTTAACTTTATTTAATTAAAAACACGTTAAACTTTAATTAAATATTTTAACCTATAGTTTAATTTAATTACAAGAAATAATTATTAAACTATACATTATATCATATGACTTAGAAAATAATCATGGAAACACTTAGGCTTATATACTTAGCTTATTTAACCAGCTTATTTCTAATTATGGAAACTTTCTATTTTTAGAAACTTAATTAAATAAGGCAGCTAATCTATTTATAGAAACCTTCTATTTTTAGAAACTTATTTATTTCAGGCATCTAATCTATTTAAGGAAAGTTATTTAATTAAGGCAGCTGATCTATTTTTGGAAACTTTCTATTTTTAGAAACTTATCTTTTTTAAGCAGTAATTCTATTTTTGGAAACTTTCTATTTTTGGAAACTTTCTATTTTTGGAAACTTTCTATTTTTGGTAACTTTCTTTTTTTTGGAAACTTTCTATTTTAGGAAACCTGCTATTTTTGGAAAGTTACTTATTATTACACAGTAAGTATAATAATACATGAAATACCAGAAATAATTAATCAGATTAAACAGAATATAAGATAAACACGGTTTAAGGCTTTAAAACAGTAAAACATGGTAAGAACACATAAAATAAGCTAAGACATGACATAAAACCAGCTACGTATTTAGTAAGCAGATACTTATTCATGTATGTATTTATGTAGCATTAGTGATACGGAAGTAGGATTCCTCTCAGTTCATCTTCTTCGTTCACTGGACATAAGGTACGGATTCCCGTCCTTTCAGTATGGACATTCTTTCCTTATTAGGATTCCCCGTATGCAGCCAAATGTTTTCCCGTAGTATAAGTTACGTGTTTGATTTGCTTATGTTTAATTAAGAATACCTATAGCCATATACATGCATGACCAGTTTCACCTAGTTATGGAGGTACCATAACCATAAAATTAGAGGCACTGATGTTATGACTTCACCACGGCGGAGTGATTGCTCGTGGCGTCCCTTCAGCTTTTGGCCATTTATTTTATATTTATCATGTGGGGCGTATGGGTACATCCTAGTTACATGTTTTCAGTCAGGATTTCATTGTGAATGTGGTGTGTGCCTTGCATCCTTCACAAGGAGCTGATCCCTCCTACCCAAAAACCAGTATATTAAATTAGAGGCAGCCCCTCTAATTTGCATGATGAGGTCACCCCTCCAAGTATTCATGCACGATGGATTTTCATGACCTATATTGGCTAATGGTAAAATATGACAAACAGTTTTTACAAGATAAACATAAGACTTTTCAAACTATAAAACCAGTTTTACCAAGACTTAACCAGGTTACTCGGGACTTAGTTTTATTCCGCTGTTATATGTTATATGTTTATCCTATTCATGCTTTATTGTACATCCGTGCCCTGAGCGTATTTGCTTAGCCGTTTTCCTTTTCTATGTTCCCAAAACGGCAGGTACTCAGGGACGCTCGTAGACACTAAGAGTACGTGCATATGGACTGGAAGCTGTCTAGCCTTCTTTACTTTATGCATTTCCTTTCTTATGATACATTTGCTTCGGACATTGTTTAGTCCTTTCCTTTATTATACTATGTTTGTGTGTGATGAGCTTTACGTTTGGACTACCGATGTTGGATTTCGGTATTTTACTTTTATGGTCAAGTAATGTTTAGACATTTTTCCTTGTATGCTTTGATGACACGTCATAATTACATGTGACATTTCCATTATCAAAATGGGGTGTTACAATTATGGTATCAGAGCCAAGGTTTCGACCTGTAGGCTCTCAAATATGACCTGTGATTAGTGGGTAGTCACTACGGTCTTCCTAGAACTGACAGTTGTTTTCATGCATTCATCATTTTTTAAGCATACATATACATGTCATTGTCGCAGATTTTTGACTAAGTAATGGTTGGTACAGGACTGGCCCTATTTAGTCGCATGTGTTTTATCGAAACTTTTAAATTTGGGACCGACCCAGAGGCGTCCCCTCGCTATGTCTTTTGTTTTAGGTGAACTGACCAGAGGCGTTCACTCTCGAGCATAAAAAAGTTTTCATAAAACTGCATCATGCATTCATATACAAAATTTTCTTGCATAAAATTTTTCTCGTGAAATTTTAGTATAAATTTTTTCATGTATATATATATATATATATATATATATATATATATATATATATATATATATTTTATGTTTTGATCTGTTTAATCATATGTTTTATGTTATACTGACATATGGTTCTCACACACGAACAGGAGCAGCTCAATGTTGCAATTCAAGCTGCTATGCAAGCTTTGCTTCCTCAACTGAGGAATGACATCAGGGCTGAAGTTTAAGCTGCCAACAATCAGCAGCATAATCAGGCACCTCCTCCTCCTCCTCCAGTGACATTAGCAGTATGGCTAGAGAGATTCAACAAGCTCCGCCCTCGAGCTTTTGAGAAGACAGATAGCCCCAGCGATGCTGAAAGCTGGTTGGCTCACATCGAGAAGATTTTTAATGCTATGGGCTGTGACCCCGCATACAAGGCGAGGTTGGCATGCTATCGGTTCGAAGGCGATGTGCTAAACTGGTGGTTGCGTTGATGCAGTCCGAAGGTGGTGACGAGTGGGTTGCTGGTTTGACTTGGGCTCAGTTCAAGGACAGGGTGATGGAGCAGTTCTTTCCCAAGGCTGAGCAGGACAAGCTCAAGAGAGAGTACCATGGGATCCGATAGAGAGCTAGGGAGAATAGCAACGAGTTTATGCAGCGCTTTCTTCGCTTATCTAGTTTCCTTGGTGCGGCAGCAGGTACTCCTGAAGAGCAGGCACATCACTTTAGATGGGCTCTTCGCACATCGGTCGCAAACAATCTGGTGTGTGATACGTTCAACACTGTAGCACAAGTGGCCGATGCAACACGTAAGCTGGAGATGCTGCAGGAGAGAGATGAGTTCGGGGAAGCTGAAAGACCCGACAAGAGGTAAACATTCGTATTCAAGCGGTGATCAATCCGTATACTTTCCATTTATGTCAATTATTCATCTCTTTAAATGTATCTTCCAGGCTATAAACTAGGGACCGGTCTCAGCCGGCTACTCAGCAGCAGCCTCATCAGCCCAAGGGAAACGATCAGACTAACGACCGTTCTGCTACGGATAGGCGTGGCGGTAATGATAATTACCGTAACAACGCTGGGCACTCCAACAGCAGGAGGTCCAAATACTTACGCATTTCCTTATGATTTCATGTTATAACTCATATTCTGACACTTTAGCAAAAATTCTACCAGGAACCATGGAGACGGTAGGGACCAGAACCAGAACCAGAGAGGTTCGCAGCTTAGCCGTCCAGCTATCACTGGTATTCAATCTTACGATTATCCGCTTTGTCCTTTGTACCCAATTACCATGTCTTATGTAAAATGTTTTATCAGGTTCCCAGCCAACCAGAGCACCTGCTGGAGGATTCACTCATCCTCTTTGCTCTACTTGCCACCGTAGACACCAAGGACCATGTCGCCGTAATACAGATGCGTGCTTCAAGTGTGGTCTTCCTAGCCATATTATGAAGGATTGCCGTAAGGGCGAGATGGAGGGTACATCGGGACATGCTGATACCAAGCCGCCTCCTACTACCGGGCGTGTCTACACGACATCTCGAGACCAAGACAACAAGTCTACAGGTACCATCACTGAATCTTGTATATGTATGGTCAAGCTGCATGTGTTCTTTTCGATACGGGTGCTACTCACTCGGTTATTTCTACTGCTTATGCTAAGAACATTAGGATGCTCCCCATGCCACTAGAAAATAGGCTTACTATTTCCACGCCTTTGAGGGACTCTGTATTAATCACTCATGTATACAAGAGTCTTCCCCTAGAATTTGATGATAAGGTTCGACATGTTGACGCACTTCCGCTGGACATGAATGACTTCGACATGATTTTGGGCATGGATTGGCTATCCAAGCATCATGCCACCATAGACTGCCATTCATATCAAGTTATCTTCGGTGATGTTAATGCACCAGAGTACATTCATAACGGGTTCATACCCGGACGGTCTGTACAAGTCATATCTACCCTGCAAGCGCGTGCACTACTGTCACATGGCTGCGAGGGTTATCTAGCTACGGTTCACGACATGGATGCTGAATCCCCATCAATTCAGGATCAACCAATAGTGTCAGAATTCCAAGATGTTTTTCCAGCAGAACTTCCGGGCATACCACCTGCACGAGAAGTGGAATTCAGTATCGAGCTTATTCTAGGAGTTGAACCAATCTCCAAGGCTCCTTATCGCATGGCTCCCATAGAGCTGAAGGAGCTGAAGGATCAACTTCAAGAACTTCTTGAACGAGGTTTTATTCGACCGAGCGTATCTCCATGGGGCGCACCGGTCTTGTTAGTAAAGAAGAAGGACGGCAGTATGCGTCTTTGTAAAGACTATCGCGAGCTCAACAAGATTAACATTCGGAATAGATATCCACTGCCACGCATTGACGATCTGTTTGACCAACTCCAAGGGGCCAAACACTTTTCCAAGATTGATCTTAGGTCAGGCTATCATCAGCTACGGTTTAAGAAGCAGGACATCGCTAAGACTGCCTTTCGTACCCGCTATGGCCACTACGAGTTTGTAGTTATGCCATTTGGCCTGACAAATGCTCCAGCAGTGATCATGGATTTGATGAACAGAATCTTCCATGAATTTCTGGACAAGTTCGTCATTGTTTTCATCGATGACATCCTGATTTTCTAAAAGTCCAAGGAGGAACACGAAGACCATCTTCGTACAGTACTACAGATTCTTCGCCAGAAGCAGCTGTATGCTAAATACTCCAAGTGTGAGTTCTGGTTAGACAAGGTGGCATTCTTAGGTCACATTGTATCAGTAGAAGGAATCACTATGGATCCAACGAAGGTTGAGGCCATTACTAAGTGGCCAAGGCCGATATCAGCGACGGAAGTCCGCAGTTTCTTAGGCTTAGCTGGCTATTTCCGTAGGTTCGTGGAGAACTTTTCCTGCCTAGCACTACCATTGACCAAACTGATGCGGAAAGGGGAGAAATTCGTCTGGACGGAAGATCGAGAGAAGAGCTTTGAAGACCTGAAGCAGAAGCTAGTATATGCACCAATTCTTACTCTACCATCTGGTACGGGTGGATTTCAAATCTACAGCGATGCATCCGGGAAGGTACTTGGCTGTGTTCTCATGCAACATGGGAAAGTGATCGCGTACGCTTCACGGCAGCTTAAGCCTTATGAGGAAAATTACCCCACGCATGACCTGGAACTTGCAGCGGTGGTGTTTGCATTGAAGATATGGAGGCACTACTTGTATGGAGAATCATGTGACATTTTCACGGACCACAAGAGCTTGAAGTATATCTTCACTCAACGTGAATTGAACATGAGGCAGAGGAGATGGTTAGAGCTGTTGAAGGATTATGACATTAATCTACAGTATCATCCCGGAAAGGCAAATGTAGTAGCAGATGCTCTTAGCAGGAAGTCTGGAATGATCAACGTCATTAAAGTTGAAGAGGAAATCATAAGAGACTTGGAGCGACTAGACATCGAGATCATGGTACGTGGACAGCATGGTTACTGGGCTAATCTTAGAGTAGAACCCGAGTTACTCTCTAAGATCAAGGAAGCTCACAAGGATGATGGAGAAATCTGGGCGATAGTACAGAATTTGGAAAAGCAGACGGAATTCAGAGTAGATGCATGCAGATGGTATCGTATGGCAGGGCACGAGACTTTCTGTTCCTGATGACCAAGAACTTCGGGAAGCTTTGTTAGCTGAAGCTCATAGCTCCCCATTCTCTATGCATCCTGGTTCGACTAAGATGTACCATGACATCAAGTAGTACTTTTGGTGGAGTGGTATGAAACAGGATGTCGCCACTTACGTCTCCAAATGTCTTACCTGCCAGCATGTTAAGATCGAGCATCAGCGATCTGGCGGTCTCCTTCAACCGTTAGATATCCCAGAGTGGAAGTGGGACAAAATCACCATGGATTTTGTTACTGGTCTTCCGCCTACCAAGAGGAAGCACGATGCGATTTGCGTTATCGTAGATCGACTTACCAAATCAGCTCATTTCTTACCGATCCGCAAGGAAGATCCGGTAAGTAAACTCGCAGATACGTACAAAAGAGAGATCATGAGACTCCACGGTGCACCATCCAGCATCATCTCAGACAGAGATCCTCGTTTCACTTCGCGCTTTTGGAAGAGTCTACAGAAAGCTTGGGGTACACAACTTAAGCTTAGCACGGCTTTTCATCCTCAAACTGACGAACAGTCGGAGCGAACCATTCAGACATTGGAAGATATGTTGAGGTCATGTGCGTTGGAATGGACGGATGATTGGGACGATTACATTTGTTTGGTGGAATTTGCATACAACGACAGGGTGCACGCAAGTATCAAGTGTGCTCCTTTTGAGATGTTGTATGGCAGGAAGTGTCGCGCCCCAATCTGCTGGGATCAGGTGGGTGAGCGAACACTTGAAGGACTAGAAAATATAGAGATGACCAATGAGAAGATCGCAGTAGCTAGGCAGAAAATTCAGGAGGCACGGTCACGTCAGAAGAGTTACGCCAATAAGCATCGTAGGGACATACATTTTAGCGTAGGAGATCACGTCTTCGTTAAGGTTTCGCCGGCACGTGGTGTTAGACGCTTCAGGATTAAAGGGAAGCTCAGTCCTCGTTTCATCGGACCGTTTGATATCATTGAACGAGTCGGTGAAGTATCTTACCGATTGGCGTTACCTCCGCAACTTTTGCAAATGTGTTTCATGTGTCCTTACTCAGAGGGTACTAGTATCATCCCCTTCACATGGTTCAGTATCCACTGGAACATATACGTGAAGATCTCACTTTTATAGAAGAACCCGAACGAGTTCTTGACAGAC
Organism: Glebionis coronaria; assembly: GCA_025667525.1. Taxonomy (NCBI): domain Eukaryota; kingdom Viridiplantae; phylum Streptophyta; class Magnoliopsida; order Asterales; family Asteraceae; genus Glebionis; species Glebionis coronaria. Next base: position 66,675,551 of record CM046882.1, on the reverse strand, counting down.
AAGAACGAGTCATGAGAAAGAAGACGATTCCATTCGTCAAAATTCTATGGAGGGATCATAACGAGTGGGAAGCCATTTGGGAAACAGAGGAGTCTATCCGGGCTTCTTACCCCCATTTCATATTTTGAATTCGGGTATGCTCTTCTTTTCCAGTTTACTTTATCTATAATTCGGGGACGAATTATTCTTTTTAGGGGGGAAGAGTTGTAAAACCCGCATGCTTTTACCATGAATAGTACCCTTAAGATCGTACGTACTAGGTTTAAACTTTCCTAATATAGCATGATTACGATTACGTGTTAGGATTTTACGTATTACGTACGTGTTAGAACACGATAAGTGTTTACTACGCACGAGCACGTAATAATTATTTGACAATAATTAATCACGAACATGCGATCATGAAATTATGAACGTAATTAAAACACGTACTATTAATTAATTACGTATATATATTTATTACGAGCGTAAATAAATATATTAGATCACGATAATTACGTAACGAGAACACATAAAAGCGAACACAAATAATCATGGACGAATAACTAAACATCGAGACACGAAAAAAGGTACGGGTACCCCATGTGGGGCCCCCTACCCGCGGCTACAAGGAGCAAATGGGCCAAGCCCATTTGTAATTTTTACTAAAAAGGGTTAAGAGATTTTACACTACTCATTTTACATTTACAGAAGATTTTAACAAAAACCTAAAACCCTCCTCCTTCTCTTCTTTTTGGCCGCCACCATAAAAACACCAAGAAGGGGTGTTTGTTGATCTTGGATCTTGGAATTCTAGTTGGTGTTCGTGTTTGTTCTTCGTTCTTTTGATCCACGTATTCGGTAAATCCTTTTTAAACCTTTTTCTTTTGATTTGATCTTTTATTAATCAAGAACATGTTATGTTTTTTTTTACAAAACCTAATTAAATCATAGATCTAACGTGATTTGGGATTAAATAAAATCAAAAGTAATGTTTTAAGGGGTGTTTGTTTTGGCCGCAGCCTACACCGAACCCAAGGGGGGTTTTGGTTTGGCCATCCGACCACCACCGAGACCATATGGTCCCGGTTGGTTGGTGTGGGTCCCACGACAGCATCAAGACAAGGGGTACCCCGATTTGGTTCGGGGTACGGTGTCGATTTCATGTCCGGTTCATGGTTTTTAGTTTAGATCCGGTTCATGGTGTATGTTTAGTTTCATTTTTTTTATGATCTTATGTTAAAAATTAAATTAATATTATGACATGATTAATTTAATAACATGACTTAGGTTATTTTAATTATTAATAATCATGAAATTAATTAACCTAAGTATTTTTTATATTTTTGACTTATAATTAATTAATTATTTAAAAACCATGGTTATAATTAATTAATTAACATTGACTTAGGTTATATTATTAATAAATAATAATACAAGTTTTAACCTAAGTATTTAACTTTATTTAATTAAAAACACGTTAAACTTTAATTAAATATTTTAACCTATAGTTTAATTTAATTACGTGAAATAATTATTAAACTATACATTATATCATATGACTTAGAAAATAATCATGGAAACACTTAGGCTTATATACTTAGCTTATTTAACCAACTTATTTCTAATTATGGAAACTTCCTATTTTTAGAAACTTAATTAAATAAGGCAGCTAATCTATTTATGGAAACCTTCTATTTTTAGAAACTTATTTATTTCAGGCAGCTAATCTATTTATGGAAACTTATTTATTAAGGCAGCTGATCTATTTTTGGAAACTTTCTATTTTTAGAAACTTATCTATTTTAAGCAGTAATACTATTTTTGGAAACTTTCTATTTTTGGAAACTTTCTATTTTTGAAAACTTTCTATTTTTGGAAACTTTCTATTTTCAGAAACTTTCTAACTTTGGAAACTTTCTATTTTTGGTAACTTTCTATTTTTGGAAACTTTATATATTTGGAAACATTCTATTTTAGGAAACCTGCTATTTTTGGAAAGTTACTTATTATTACACAGTAAGTATAATAATATATGAAATACCAGAAATACTTAATCAGATTAAACAGAATATAAGATAAACACGGTTTAAGGCTTTAAAACAGTAAAACATGGTAAGAACACATAAAATAAGCTAAGACATGACATAAAACCAGCTACGTATTTAGTAAGCAAATACTTTTTCATGTATGTATTTATGTAGCACTAGTGATACGGAAGTAGGATTCCTCTCAGTTCATCTTCTTCGTTCACTGGACATAAGGTACGGATTCCCGTCCTTTCAGTATGGACATTCTTTCCTTATTAGGATTCCCCGTATGCAGCCAAATGTTTTCCCGTAGTATAAGTTACGTGTTTGATTTGCTTATGTTTAATTAAGAATACCTATAGCCATAACATGCATGACCAGTTTCACCTAGTTATGGAGGTACCATAACCATAACATTAGAGGCACTGATGTTATGACTTCACCACGGCGGAGTGATTGCTCGTGGCGTCCCTTCAGCTTTTGGCCATTTATTTTATATTTATCATGTGGGGCGTATGGGTGCATCCTAATTACATGTTTTCAGTCAGGATTTCATGGTGAATGTGGTGTGTGCCTTGCATCCTTCACAAGGAGTTGATCCCTCCAACCCAAAAACCAGTATATTAAATTAGAGGCAGCCCCTCTAATTTGCATGATGAGGTCACCCCTCCAAGTATTCATGCACGATGGATTTTCAAGACCTATATTGGCTAATGGTAAAATATGACAAACAGTTTTTACAAGATTAACATAAGACTTTTCAAACTATAAAACCAGTTTTACCAAGACTTAACCAGGTTACTCGGGACTTAGTTTTCTTCCGCTGTTATATGTTATATGCTTATCCTATTCATGCTTTATTGTACATCCGTGCACTGAGCGTATTTGCTCAGCCGTTTTCCTTTTCTATGTCCCAAAACGGCAGGTACTCAGGGACGCTCGTAGACACTAAGAGTACGTGCATATGGACTGGAAGCTGTCTAGCCTTCTTTACTTTATGCATTTCCTTTCTTATGATACATTTGCTTCAGACATTGTTTAGTCCTTTCCTTTATTATACTATGTTTGTGTGTGATGAGCTTTACGTTTGGACTACCGATGTTGGATTCTGGTATTTTACTTTTATGGTCAAGTAATGTTTAGACATTTTTCCTTGTATGCTTTGATGACACGCCATAATTTCATGTGACATTTCCATTATCAAAATGGGGTGTTACAGAAAAACTTGAAAAGTCAAACGTTGTTCTTGAACGAAAATTGGATCAAACAGTTCTAGATTCTAAAGCTGAAAAGGATAATCTTTTGAAACAAATTCAGTTGCTTGAATCTATGTTGGCATCCCAAGATGAATTGCTCAAAGAGAATGAGACTTTAAAGGCTCATGTTCAGGAAAAGATGTTTGCAATAACGGCTTTGAAAAACGAGCTGAGGAAAACCAAAGGAACTAGTGTGGACACTAAGCTTGAAAAAACATCAATCTTGGGGAAACCGACTCAAATATAGTCCGTTAGACAACCAACTGAATTTAGATCCGAGCGACCACAATCCTCGAGACCGCGGTTTGCCTCCCAAGTTTATAAGGCTCATATTTTTAGAACAGTCACTCCACCAACTAGGGCCAATGTGACTAAAACAGCTTTTGCTAGACCTAATCACATGATTGCATCTAGTCTCCCTAGACATAATCCAAAGAACACGTCTCGAACTAGTTCAAATGACGTTTGCCATACATTTGGTCTAAGGGAAACTAAGCAAAAGATAAAAGTAAGAGATAGGAATTTCAAACCTAGTCAGATGCCTTCTAGTTTACCCAACACTGCTAACCGTAGCATGTCACATCCTAGGAGCATCAATCAATCATCTAGGAATTCTAGATCTTACTCGGACATTAAATATGCTACTTGTAAAACATGTAGAAAATGTGTCTTTACGGCAAATCATGATTCTTGTATCAAGAACTACTTAATGAGGTGAACTCCCGTGCTAGATTTAAATCCTAGTGGGTTGCCAAAATCAAACCCATTGGTAAAATGTGGCGCCCCACTTGTATAAATTTCACTCTTGTAAGAAACGAGTGCCCTTTAACTAGGATAGTCTCTGATTCTACTAAGACTACTAGGGAGGAAATTGATAAGGATGATACATCACTTAAGCCTGAACTTAATGTTTTCTATAAAAGGAAACGTTTACCAGATAAGACAAGTGAATCATCTCCTCAGGTCACCTCCAGCACAAGAAAAGACAACTGTGAAGCTCCACTTGCTTATAAGATAGATATCGCTAACCCATATCAAAGCATGCAAATTCCTAATAAGAATGCAGGTACCAAAGTTGATGTTCCAAAAGAACGAAGCGGTCCAATCGTTGTATACCGTTCAACTAAGGGCACTCTTAGAGCTTGGTTGCTGAAGAAGCAGATATCGGAAAAACAAGTGTCTCAAGGGATTCATGGTTAAGCTTACGACAAGGACTTATAGTCACATCACAGACTATAACTCGATCTTCAAAGAAAGGAAAGTTTATCGCCGATGGTAAACTTATTCTAACAACGAGAAATGAATTTTTCGGGCATGAGCTTATATCCAAAACATTCCAAGTTTTTAAGCTCATGCACAATGGCTCACATTCAAATCACAGTCTGTGACCCGAACTTCAAAGAAAGGGAAGTTTATCTCGTCAACGATAACTTACCCTCAAAACGAGAAATTAATTTTTCTCGGACACGAGCTTATCCTAAAACCATACAAAGGTTTTAAGCTCGTGTATAAGGTTCATCATTATATATCAGATGATGACCCGATCTTCAAATAAAGGAAAGTTTTTCGCCGATGATAAACTTATCATTACAACGAGAAATTAATTTTTCTCGGGCATGAGCTAATAATAAAAACATTCGAAGTTTTTAAGCTCATGCACAATGACTTACAGTTAAATATCAGAGTGTAACTCGGACTTCATATTTAGGAAAGCTTATCTTTAAAGATAGCTTATCCTCGTAACGGGAAATTAAATTTTCTCGGTCATGAGCTTGTATTAAAACATTCCAAGTTTTAAGCTCAGAAAGGAAAGTGTATCTTTTAATTAAGAGAACTTTTCCTCATAACGAGAAATTCATATTTCTCGGTCATGAGCTTTCCGCTAAAACATTCAAAAGTTTTCAAGCTCATGAACACGACTTCTAAGTAAATGTCAACTTAGGACTCGTTCTTCAATTAAAAGGAAAGTTTATCGCCGATGGTAACTTACCCTTAACAACGGGAAGTTCACAACTTCTCGGACTTGAGCTCGTTTTGTAAGATATTCAACATCTTAAGCTCAAGTAATTGGTTTTCAAAACGTTGAACACAATTTTTCGAGAATTTCTCAAAAAGGTTTTCTAAATCTTTCAAAATTGAGTGTGCAAAAAATGTTTTGATAAAAAGAGCATGTCTTCTGGAATCGATAATATTTACGATGATAGAAATGTCATTCAATGTTTTAAAACATGCTCAAAATGGTTTGTTATTATTTCAGATAGTAACCCGCTTTTCATACTCAAGTCAAGCATTTCACCGGAAAGCTTTGACTCAACAACGAGAATTAATTTTCTCGGGCATGGTTTGTTTTATAACCATGTAAGGGATTGTGTTTACAGAAGCACAATCTAACACGAATATATGTACGATTCGGTGCATTTGTTTGTTAAAACAAGAGAAGTCTTGTTTTATGAAGTTATCATCTCCACCAACCGTAGCAATTTACATTTGATATCTACATACTCGACGATGTGCCTACTTAAACGGTGACTACAGCTCTTTCAATAGAACACGGGTCAACAATTGAGGGGGATCAATTGTCCAGCATTCAGAATCTTTGACGCCAAAAGTGCCAAGTTCACATGTTGGTGTCAAGATAACGATATCAATCAAATGGAGTCAAGAGATAACTTCAGACGTGATGAGGCGACCAACATTCGTGAACAAGAACCATGTGCTTCTTTCATATGCTGTTCTCCATCATTCAGGTCCAACCTCATAAATCGCTAATCTTATGAATACATTATCATATATTATCTTTGCACGTGATAAATACCTTACACTTGTGTTTAAAAGGTATTTAATTTACGTTTCAGCACAGCCTCATTAACTTGAGGGGGAGCTTGTGTAATTCATGAAGATAATTGGCTTTGCATTTTTCTTCCCAAATTTTCTTAAAATGCTATTAAATCAATTGATAATAAAAACATCGATTGGATTAATATTTTTAATATGGGGGAGAAAATGTGATTTAATATGGGAAATGATTAATCATAAATGGTTTAAATTAACGTGCTAGCTCATCGCGACATGTGCGAAATGTTTTCGGATATCGTGGCATATGTTAAGGGGAAGCAAAATGGATTTGCACTTCAAAATGGATTTCATGGTTACATACACTTACCCAAAACATCTTTATTTCACGACCATGGAGATTGTGGTGACATAAGGATGGTAGGATAGGTTAAAGTCCAATGCTTCCTCTAGAACTGGAGGAATCTTCCCAAGGACATTCCATAGCTAGAAATAGTAGTCCTTAGGAAAGATGGAGAAAGATTGTGAACGTAACTGAATGCCGACCAAGTACTTAAGTTAGCGCTGGAACAATCACAACAAGGTGCTAGTGATGACGTATTGGTAAGCATTGAAGGGGTTGAAGAATGAAAAATAATTGTAAAGATAAATGGGTGTAAAGAAAGAAGCCCTCCTTACAACTTAGGCAGAAACCGGGTCAATACATATGCTATTAAGATCATTTTTAATGATGCTTGATATTGAAGACAGACATCATGGACCCAGTAATGCAATGCACAACCCATCCCAGCTAACTCAGATATCTCTCAAAAGATATTTGTTTTAATCACACGGAGACAATGCATTATCTATTGATTTATTCACTCCGAATAAATTGGTATTGAAATGGTGGCACTCCTCTCCAGCCTCCGATCACTAAAATCCAAAATGTACGATTGAGTCTAGAGCCATTTGAGATCATCAAATATCTCATTAGGACACACTTTCAAATTTCATTGCTTCTTCACACACTGTGAAAAGTAAGAAAGATCTTACGAGTCCTACGCAAAACCTTCATGATCTTGCCTGAACATCCGAGTAATACGAAAGTATTTACAATGAAGATGGAAATCCTTCTTGAGAGAATATCAAAAAGCTCATGATAGGTGACATGTGCGATTCTTTATGAATCAAACTTGTGATAACTGGAAAGCAACAGTGCTTTAATTCTTAAACGAATTTAAACACGTTCCAGGCCTCTACGCAATATCTTAGTGATCTTGCCAGAACACTCAGAGTGATACCTTAGTGTTCATAGTGATGAGTGGAAATCCTTCTAGTGTTAACCTCAAACAGCACTTGGTAGGTAACTTGCAAGATTCTATACGAATCAAGCTTGTGACAACTGGAAAGCTACGATGGTGCGGTTCTTAATTGAATTTCACTTGTTCCAGGAACATGAATTGACGGCTTCAAATCATGCGGATATTATTATCCAAACGATTCACTCTTTATGTTCGTAGTCAGCTTTGGACGATCGAATAAAGAGAACGGGTGTACCCGCGAAATCTTGTCAAGGAGGTTCTTAATTGAAACTACCTGACACAAGTATGATATTTTATATCGTCCAACGGTCTTCACCGACCGGAGGTAAAATGCTACCGATTTAGAATGAAATGTTTAAGGATATTTCATCCGTGTATATGTTTTGTTGCTAACTGTCTTATGCAGCGTAACAAGAAGGTGGCATTGTGGTGTACAATCCAGAAGAAGTTGTCACCACATGCTTATACTGTATGCACTTAATACTTTAACAAATTTAAGAAAGTCTAAAAGTCAAGTCTTCCGCTGTATCAAACTCTGAAGCTTTCAAGAATTTATAAAAGTATAAGTATGTGGAACATTAAGTCACGAGGAGGCAAATATCACAAGTGATGAATGCACAAGGTCAAAGCAAGGACACATGCTCAAGACCAAAGTCAAAGATCTCATCGGCATATTCACAAGAACAAGATCGAAGACTCAAGCATAGTATGCTAGGTTTAAGATTTTGTAAAATGGTGTGACCTCCCTTTGGGGGAGATTGTTGGAAATACGTTTTTCCAAGGAAAGTCTCGGTCACATCATTGTTAGCATAGATCACGACCTATAGACTATTTAGGACATTGTAACTTGGAGTGACCTCCCTTTGGGGGAGATTGTTGGAAATAAGTTTTTACGTATTTAGAAAGTATAGGTCACTCCAATGATATTGGGCTCGTGATCCAATATAGCCCATATAGCCCACATGTAGGGTGGGCTATATATACCCCCTCCTAGCATGTTAGGAGGGGTTGGTCACTTTGTATTTCTCATACTTTCATTAATCAACCATTTTCTCTCTTTCTCTCCTTTATCTCTCTACCTTTCTCTCTCTAAGTTCCTCCACTTCTCCATCCATCTTAATAGATTAATCCTTAACATGCCTAATCCATAGAAAACACGATCCTACAAAGTAGATCAAAAATTTGAAAAATGTTTGAAAAATAATTTCCAAGTTATCATGAAGGTCAATGACAAAGTTCTAGGTAAGGTCACTTCGATAGAAGACCCCCTACACTTAAGATAAACATTGTCCTCAATGTTTAAGAGTATTGGAGTAAACTCCCCTACACTTATGACATTCATAACTTTGCTTAACTGAAGCTAAGGAAAGGTCTACTATAATGAATTCATTTTTAGCACAATGTGGTTATGAAAAATCACAATAGTAACGAAGTGAACCCGATACAAGGGCCTCCTCCAAAAGCTCCAATGCATGCGATGAGAGAGCAACCCTAAAAACATCATGAAGATAAAAGAGAGGCATCCCCCTACACTTCTTCTCAACTATATACCCTTATTTCTATCCTACCACACTCTAGTCTAAAAACTTTAATCCTAGTTATTCAAGCTTGATTTATGGAGTCTCTAGCTCGACTCTTCCCATAATGAATTAATTCATGGGGAAAATAGGGATCTCTTAGACCATTTCCACGGAAATGTCCTCCCCAAAGTAATGCTTAACACGGTAACCATTCACTTTGAAATTTGGTCCATTTGGTTGAGAAAACTCAATAGTCTCATATGGAAATACTTGAGCAATGGTGAATGGACCGGACCATCTTGACTTAAGCTTTCCCGCAAAGAGTTTCAACTATGAGTTAAAGAGGAGAACCGGCTCTCCAACTTTGAACTCACGGTTCTTGATCTTAGCATCATGTAATTGCTTAGTCTTTTCCTTGTAAAGCAACGAGTTTTCATAAGCATTGGCTCTCAATTCATCCATCTCATTGAGTTGGTCTTTTCTATGTGAACTAGCTTGGTTTAAATCAAAGTTTTCCCATTTGAGAGCCAATGAAGCCTTATGCTCTAACTCGAATGGGAGGTGGCATGCTTTGCTTTTCCATAGACAAGCCTATATGGATTACAACCAATTGGTGTCTTAAAAGCCATCATAAAAGCCCACAAAGCATCATCAAGCTTATCCGACCAAGAAGCTCGATGTTCTCCCACCGTTCTCTCTAAAATCCTCTTTAAACCATGATTTATGACCTCGGTTTGCCCATTGGTTTTAGGGTGATATACGGTAGAAAGTATATGGTTAACACCATACTTCTTCATTACAAAAATGAGTCCCATGATCACTTATGATAGCCTGAGGTACACCAAATCTAGCAAATAATTGCTTCAAAAACTTCACTACAACTCTAGCATCATTAGTAGGCAAGTCTTTAGCCTCAACCCACTTTGAAACATAATCCACGGCTACGAGTATGTACTTATTGCCCTTTGATGATGGAAAAGGTCCCATGAAATCTATACCCCATACATCAAAAATCTCACACTCTTGTATGAAATTTTGTGGCATCTCATCTCGTTGATTAATCATTCCTTGTCTTTGACATGCATCACAAAATTTCACCATCTCTTGGGCATCTTTGTATATGGAAGTCCAATAGTAACCCGAATCAAAGACTTTCTTGGCCGTGTAGTTGGGCCCAAAATGGCCTCCCGTAGGTCCTTTATGACAAGCTTCTAAGATCTTAAATGCTTTGTGCCCATCTACACACCGTCTTATGATTTGGACCGCACATTGCCTAAAGAGGCAAGGGTCATCCCAAAAGTAGTATTTTGATTCTTTGAGAAACTTTTTCTTTTGTTGGGAAGTAAGACCCTCTATAAGCACATTCCCCACAAGATAGTTTGCAATATCCGCAAACCAAGGGGTGACATCCTCTTGTGAAGAGATAGACATGAGCTCCTCTAATGGAAAGGATTCATTAATTTCTTTATGAGGTAATTCACCTTGAAAAAGATGCTCAAGTCTACTCAAGTGATCCGCTTCTAAGTTCTCGGCTCCTTTCTTATCACGGATCTCTATGGAAAACTCTTGAAGCAACAAAACCCATCTCAAAAGCCTAGGCTTATCATCTTGCTTTGTCATGAGATATTTGAGAGCGGAATGATCCGTATACACTATGGTCTTCGAAAGCACAAGATAGGGTCTAAATTTCTCAAAGGCATAAATAATAGCAAGCAACTCCTTTTCTGTGGTGGTATAATGAGGTTGAGCACCCGTCATTGTCTTACTCGCATAGTGTATAGGTTGAAATGCTTATTAACTCTTTGTCCTAACACGGCCCCCACGGCATAATCACTAGCATCACACATGAGCTCAAAAGGCAAATCCCAATTTGGAGAAACTAAAATAGGATCCTTTGTCAACTTTTCCTTAATTATCTCAAAAGAGTCTAAACACTCTTTTGTGAAAATGAAAGGAGCCTCTTTTTCCAAGAGGTGGGTCATGGGTCTTGCTATCTTAGAAAAGTCTTCTATAAAACGTCTATAGAAACCCGCATGACCCAAAAAATTCCTAACTCCTTTCACCATGGTAGGTGGGGGAAGTTTGGCAATAACATCAATTTTAGCTCGATCCACTTCTAAACCCTTATTGGATATCTTATGTCCCAAAACTATCCCCTCTTTGACCATGAAATCGCACTTCTCCCAATTAAGAACAAGACGTGTTTCTTCACACCTCTTAAGCATACGTTCTAAATGGGGGAGACAAGAAGTGAATGAATCTCCAAAGACCGAGAAATCATCCATAAAAACTTCCATACTGTGCTCAATCATGCCATGAAAGATTGCCATCATACACCTTTGGAATGTCCCTGGTGCATTGCACAAGCCAAAAGGCATTCTCCTATAAGCAAATGGACCATAGGGACAAGTGAATGTGGTCTTTTCATGATCCTTTGTATCAATGGGTATTTAGAAATAACCCGAGAATCCATCTAGAAAGCAATAGTACTCATTTCCCGCTAAGCGTTCAAGCATTTGGTCCATGAAAGGCAATGGGAAATGATCTTTCCTCGTAGCATCATTGAGCTTCCTATAATCAACACAAACTCTCCAACCCGTGACAAGTCTAATGGGGATAAGCTCATTTTTCTCATTAGGCACAACGGTGATTCCACCCTTCTTATGAACACAATGCACCGGGCTAACCTATGGAGAGTCGAAAATGGGGTAAATCATACCCGCATCAAGGAGTTTGATAACTTCCTTTTTGATTACCTCATGTATTTTTTGGTTAACCCTTCTTTGGTTTTGAATTACGGGTTTGTAATCATCCTCCATAAGGATTTTGTGTGTACAAAAATTTGGATCAGTTCCCCTTATGTCGGATATTTTCCATGCTATAGCTTTCTTATGTTTCTTAAGCACCTCTATGAGTTTTTCCTTCTCATCATCTTTCAAGTCTTTTGCTATGATCACGGGTAATTGGTCCTTTCCCTCTAAGAAGACATATTCAAGGTGTGATGTAAGATCCTTAAGCTCTAAGGAAGGTGGACTCTTAATGGAAGGTTTCACTATATATGGATCATCAATGGTAACTTCTTGTGGAGTAGGTGAAGGAATGGGATCCTCATTGAGCAACTTTTGGATAGTTATAATGTCTTCTTCCCAATTAATGGAAGAATCATCATTACCAAGGAAGTTGGACTCAAATTCCTCTAAGAGGAAATCACTCTCTCCAAATGGTGTTAAGGAGGGAGCAATTGAGGCAACGGTCTCTACATGAGGCATGTTCTCACTATCATTCTTACAAGCTTCATGAAAATGTTCATCAGACACCTCATTAAGAATATCCACTATGTTAATTGTTTCACAACTTTGATATTTCTTGGTAACTTTCCCTAGCTTAAACACCACTTTCTCATCCTCAACTCTCATAATTAGTTCTCCATCCGCCATATCAATAAGAGTATGACCCGTCCTCAAGAAAGGTCTACCAACAATAAGAGGAACTCTTGGGTCCATATAATAGTCAACAACTACAAAATCCACGGGAAACGTGAATTTATCAACACCCACAAACACATCCTCCGTAATGCCTACCGGATAAGCTATGGTACGGTTTGCTAACTCAAGGGTCATCCTAGTAGGAGTGAGCTCGAGAAGAGAGAGTTTTTTCCAAACCGATAAAGGCATGAGATTAATGCTTGCCCCAAGATCCGCTAGTGCCTTGCAATTTTCCACCCCGGGAAAATTACAAGGGATCAAAAATCGCCCCGGATCTCTAAGTTTTGTAGGTAAGGTTTTGAGAAACATGGCGGAGCAATTCTCATTAAGTGATGTGTTAGGAAAATCCACCAACTTTTCCTTGTTTGAGAGGATATCTTTGAACATTTTAGCAAACTTTGGCATGTAGGCAAGAGCTTCCACAAAGGATATGTTTATGTTCAATTGTTTGAACATTCTCAAAAAGTTCGAGACTTGAATATCATCTTTATTTTTAAGCTTCTCCTTTCTCAATCTTGATGGGTAAGGAAGACTTGGTTTTGGTGTAGGTTGAGTAGTTGTTGTTGAAGGGTTCTCTTTGTTGGTTTCTTCATTCGTAGGTGTGGAAGGTGAAGGAGTAATAGGTGTAGGATGAGGGGGTGTAGGTGTTGAAGTTGTAGAGCTTGAAGGTTTCGGGTTTGATGTTATAGGCTTATCACAAGGTGGAACCATAGTAGGCTTAACCAAAGGAGGAGTAGGAGGCATTGTAGAATCAATAGTTGTCTTTCCACTCCTTGTTGTGATTGCATTGACATTAGCCCTTGGATTTGTTTGTGTGATTGAAGGTAGAGCACCTTGTGGCCTTTGATTAAGAATCATCATAATCCTCTTATTAGTCTCCTCATTCATAGCTCTTATTTGATCTTGTGTTCTCTTTTCACTTTCACGAATTCTTCTTTCGGTTTCTTGGTTCATCTTTTGAAGTAGCTCAAAGGTATCATTTTGCCCATATCCTTGATTGTAACCTTGATTATGTCCTTGATTTTGAAAAGGTGGGGGAGGTGGGTGAAATCCTTGATTGTTTGCATGAAAGTTATTTCCTTGATGTTGAAAGTTATTGGGTGCTCTGTAAAACCCGCATGCTTTTACCATGCATAGTACCCTTAGGATCGTATGTACTAGATTAAAACTTTCCTAATATAGCATGATTACGATTACGTGTTAGGAGTTTACGTATTACGTACGTGTTAGAACACGATAAGTATTTACTGTGCACGATCACGTAATAATTATTTGACGATAATTAATCACGAACATGCGATCATGAAATCATGAACGTAATTAAAACACGAACTATTATTAATTACGTATATATATATTTATTACGAGCGTAATTAAATATATTAGATCATGGTATTTACGTAACGAGAACATTTAAAACACGAACATAAATAATCACAAACGTTTAACTTAATAACGAGACACGGAAAAGGTACGGGTACCCCAAGTGGGGTCCCTACCCACGGCCAACAAGGGCAAATGGGCCAAGCCCATTTGTCAAATTTACTAAAGGGGGTTATTATTTTTTACACTACTCATTTTCTCATTCACAGAAGATTATAAGAAAACCAAAAACCTCCTCCTTCCTTGTCTTTTGTGCCGCCACCCTACAACCACCATAAGAGGTGATTTTTGATCTTGGATCTTGAAGTTTTAGTGATTGATCGTGTTGGTTCTTCGTTCCTTTTGATCCACGAATTCGGTAAAACCTTTTTAAACCTTTTCTTTTGATTTAATTTTTTTATAAATCAAGAACATGTGTTGTTTTTATAAAAACATAATAGTTAAACATGGATCTAACATGATTTAGTGTTAAATAAAATCAAAAGGGTGTTTTTAAGGGGTGTTTGTTTTGGCCGCAGGCTTCACCGAACCCAAAAGGGGTTTCGGTTTGCCAAGCCGACCACCACCAAGACCATATGGTCTTGGTTGGTGCGTGTGGGTCCCACGGCAGCGGTGAAACACGGGGTACCCCGAGTTGGTTCGGGGTACGGTGTTGATTTTATGTCCGGTTCATGCTTTTTAGTCTAGATCCGGTTCATGATGTATGTTTTGTTTTTTTTATGTTTATGATCTTATGTTAAAATTAAATAAAATGATGTGATTAATTTAATAACATGACTTAGGTTATTTAATATTTAATGATCATGAAATTATTTTAACCTAAGTATTTGTATATTTAAGACTTATAATTAATTAATTATTTTAAAACCATGGATATAATTAATTAATTAACATGACTTAGGTTATATTATTAATATATAATAATACATATTTTAACCTAAGTATTTAACTTATTTAATTAAAAACATGTTATACTTTAATTAAATATTTTAACCTATAGTTTAATTTAATTACATGAAATAATTATTAAACTATACATTATATCATATGACTTAGAAGATAATCATGGAAACACTTAGGTTTATATACTTAGCTTATTTAACCAGCTTATTTCTATTTTTGGAAACTTTATATTTTTGGTAACTTTCTATTTTTAAAAACTTTCTATTTTTGGAAACTTTCTATTTTTGGAAACTTTCTATTTTAGGAAACCTGCTATTTTTGGAAAGTTACTTATTATTACACAGTAAGTATAATAACACATGAAATACCAGAAATACTTAACCAGATTAAATAGAATATAAGATTAAACACAGTTTAAGCCTCTAAAACAGTAAAACATGATAGTAACACATAAAATAAGCTAAGACATGACGTAAAACCAGCTACGTATTTTGTAAGCAGATACTTATTCATGTATGTATTTATGTAGTACTAGTGATTCGGAAGTAGGATTCCTCTCAGTTCGTCTTTCTCGTTCACTGGACATAAGGTACGGATTCCCGTCCTTTCAGTATGGACATTCTTTCCTTATTAGGATTCCCCGTATGCAGCCAACTGTTTTCCCGTAGTATGCGTTATGTGTTTGATTGCTTATGTTTAATTAAGATTACATATAGCCATATACATGCATGACCAGTTTCACCTAGTTATGGAGGTACCATAACCATAACATTAGAGGCACTAATGCTATGACTTCACCACGGCGGAGTGATTGCTCGTGGCGTCCCTTCAGCTTTTGGCCATTTATTTATATTTATCATGTGGGGCGTATGGGTGCATCCTGGTTACATGTTTTTATTCAGGATTCATGGTGAATGTGGTGTGTGCCTTGCATCCTTCACAAGGAGCTGATCTCTCCTACCCAAAAACCAGTATATTAAATTAGAGGCAGCCCCTTTAATTTGCATGATGAGGTCACCCCTCCAAGTATTCATGCACGGTGGATTTTCATGACCTATATTGGCTAATGGTAAAATATGACAAACAATTTTTATAAGATAAACATAAGACTTTCAAACTATTAAAACCAGTTTTATTACGACTTAACCAGGTTACTCGGGACTTAGTTTCTTCCGCTGTTATTATGTTATATGCTTATCCTATTCATGCTTTATTGTACATCCGTGCACTGAGCGTATTTGCTCAGCCGTTTTCCTTTTCTATGTTCCCAAAACGGCAAGTACTCAGGGACGCTCGTAGACACTAAGAGTACGTGCATATGGACTGGAAGCTGTCTAGCCTTCTTTACATTATGCATTTCCTTTCTTATGATACTTATGCTTTGGACATTGTTTAGTCCTTTCCTTTACTATACTATGTTTGTGTGTGATGAGCTTTACTTTTGGACTACCGATGTTTGATTCTGGTATTTTCCTTTTATGGTCAAGTAATGTTTAGACATTTTTCCTTGTATGCTTTGATGACACGCCATAATTTCTGTGATATTTCCATTTCCAAAATGGGGTGTTACAGTTATGGTATCAGAGCCAAGGCTTCGACCTGTAGGCTCTCAAATATGACCTGTGATTAGTGGGTAGTCACTACAGTCTTCATAGAACTGACAGTTGTTTTCATGCATTCATCATTTTTAAGCATACATATACATGTCATTATTGCAGGGTTTTTGACTAAGAAATGGTTGGTACAGGACTGACCCTATTTAGTCGCATGTGTTTTATCGAAAATTTTAGATTTGGGACCGACCCATAGGCGTCCCCTCGCTATGTCTTTTGTTTTGGATGAACTGACCAGAGGCGTTCACTCTCGAGCATACAAAAGTTTTCATAAAACTGCATCATGCATTCATACACAAAATTTTCTTGCATAAAATTTTTTCATGTATATATTTATATTTTATGTTTTGATCTGTTTAATCATATGTTTTATGTTATACTGTCAGATGGCTCTCACACGCGAACAGGAGCAGCTCAATGCTGTAATTCAGGCTGCCATGCAAGCCTTGCTTCCTCAACTGAGGAATGACATCAGGGCTGAAGTTCAAGCTGCCAACAATCAGCAGCATAATCAGCCACCTCCTCCTCCTCCTCCAGTGACATTAGCAGTATGGCTGGAGAGATTCAACAAGCTCTGCCCTCGAGCTTTTGAGAAGACAGATAGCCCCAGCGATGCTGAAAGCTGGTTGGCTCACATCAAGAAGATTTTCAACGCTATGGGCTGTGACCCCGCATACAAGGTGAGGTTTGCATGCTATCAGTTCGAAGGCGATGTACTCAACTGGTGGTTAGCATTGATACAATCTGAAGGTGGTGATGAGTGGGTTGCTGGTTTGACTTGGGCTCAGTTCAAGGTCAGGGTGATGGAGCAGTTCTTTCCTAAGGCTGAGCAGGACAAGCTCAAGAGAGAGTACCATGGGATCCGACAGAGAGCTGGGGAGAATAGCAACGAGTTTATGCAGCGCTTTCTTTGCGTGGCTGGTTTCCTTGGTGCGGCAGCAGGTACTCCCGAAGAGCAGGCACATCACTTTAGATAGGCTCTTCGCACATCGGTCGCAAACAATCTGGTGTGTGCTACGTTCAACACTGTAGCACAAGTGGCCGATGCAGCACGAAAGCTGGAAATGCTGTAGGAGAGAGATGAGTTCGGGGAAGCTGAAAGACCCGACAAGAGGCAGAAAACTGGGGACCGGTCTCAGCCGGCTACTTAGCAGCAGCCTCATCAGCCCAAGGGAAACGGTCACACTAACGACCATTTTGCTACGGATAGGCGTGGCGGTAATGACAATTACCGTAACAACGCTGGGCACTCCAATAGCCGCAGGAACCATGGAAACGGTAGGGACCAGAACCAGAGAGGTTCGCAGCCTAGCCGTCCAGCTATCACTGGTTCTCAGCCAGCTAGAGCACCTGCTGGAGGATACACTCATCCTCTTTGATCTACTTGCCACCATAGGCACCCAGGACCATGTCGCCGTAATACTGATGCGTGCTTCAAGAGTGGTCTTCCTGGCCATATTATGAAGGATTGCCGTAAGGGCGAGATGGAAGTACATCGGGACATGCTGATACCAAGCCGCCTCCTACTGTCGGGCGTGTCTACACAACATCTCGAGACCAGGCCAACAAGTCTACAGGTACCATCACTGGAATCTTGTATATGTATGGTCAAGCTGCATGTGTTCTTTTCGATACGGGTGCTACTCACTCGGTTATTTCTACTGCTTATGCTAAGAACATTAGGATGCCTCCTTTGCCACTAGAAAATAGGCTTACTATTTCCACGCCTTTGAGGGACTCTGTATTAATCACCCATGTATACAAGAGTCTTCCCCTAGAATTTGATGATAAGGTTCGACCTGTCGACGCACTTCCGCTGGACATGAATGACTTCGACATGATTTTGGGCATGGATTGGCTATCCAAGTATCATGCTACCATAGACTGCCATTCATATCGAGCTATCTTCGGTGATGTTAATGCACCAGAGTACATTCATAATGGGTTCATACCCGGACGGTATGTACAAGTCTTAGCCACCCTGCAAGCGCGTGCACTACTGTCACATGGCTGCGAGGGTTATCTAGCTACGGTTCACGACATGGATGCTAAATCTCCATCGATTCAGGATCAACCTATAGTGTCGGAATTCCAAGATGTGTTTACAGCAGAACTTCCGGGCATACCACCTGCACGAGAAGTGGAATTCAGTATCGAGCTGGTTCTAGGAGCTGAACCAATCTCCAAGGCTCCTTATCGCATGGCTCCCATAGAGCTGAAGGAGCTGAAGGATCAACTGCAGGAACTTCTTGAACGAGGTTTCATTCTACCGAGCGCATCTCCATGGGGCACACCGGTCTTGTTTGTTAAGAAGAAGGACGGTAGTATGCGTCTTTGCATAGACTATCGCGAGCTCAACAAGATTACCATTCGGAATAGGTATCCGCATCCACGCATTGACGATCTGTTTGACCAACTCCAATGGGCCAAACACTTCTCCAAGATCGATCTTAGGTCAGGCTATCATCAGCTACGGGTCAAGGAGCAGGACATCGCTAAGACTGCTTTTCGTACCCGCTATGGCCACTACGAGTTTGTAGTTATGCCATTTGGCCTGACAAATGCTCCAGCAGTGTTCATGGATTTGATGAACAGAATCTTCCATTTATTTCTGGACAAGTTCGTCATTGTCTTCATCGATGACATCCTGATTTTCTCAAAGTCCAAGGAGGAACACGAAGACCATCTTCGTACAGTACTACATATTCTTCGCTAGAAGCAGATGTTTGCTAAATTCTCCAAGTGTGAGTTCTGGTTAGACAAGGTGGCATTCTTAGGTCACATTGTATCAGCAGAAGGAATCACTATGGATCCAACGAAGGTTGAGGCCATTACTAAGTGGCCAAGGCCGACATCAGCGACGGAAGTCCGCAGTTTCTTAGGCTTAGCTGTCTATTACCGTAGGTTCGTGGAGAACTTTTCCCGCCTAGCACTACCATTGACCAAACTGATGCGGAAAGAGGAGAAATTCGTCTGGACTGAAGATCGAGAGAAGAGCTTTGAAGACCTTAAGCAGAAGCTAGTATCTGCACCTATTCTTACTCTACCATTTGGTACGGGTGGATTTCAAATCTACAGCGATGCATCGGGGAAGGGACTTGGCTATGTTCTCATGCGACAGGGGAAAGTGATCACGTACGCTTCACGGCAGCTTAAGCCTTATGAAGAAAATTACCCCACGCATGACCTAGAACTTGCTGCAGTGGTGTTTGCATTGAAGATATGGAGGCACTACTTATATGGAGAATCATGTGACATTTTCACGGACCACAAGAGCTTGAAGTATATCTTCACTCAGCGTGAATTGAACATGAGGCAGAGGAGATGGTTAGAGCTGTTGAAGGATTATGACATTAATCTACAGTATCATCCCGGAAAGGCAAATGTAGTAGCAGATGCTCTTAGCAGGAAGTCCGGAATGATCAACGACATTAGAATCGAAGAGGAAATCATAAGAGACTTGGAGCGACTAGACATCGAGTACATGATACGTGGACCACACGGTTACTGGGCTAATCTTAGAGTAGAACCCGAGTTGCTATCTAAGATCAAGGAAGCTCAGAAGGATGACGGAGAAATCTGGGTGATAGTACAAAATTTGGAGAAGCAGACAGAATTCAGAGTAGATGCAGATGGTATCGTATGGCAGGGCACTAGACTTTGTGTTCCTGATGACCAAGAACTCCGGGAAGCTTTGTTAGCTGAAGCTCATAGCTCCCCATTCTCGATACATCCTGGTTCGACTAAGATGTACCATGACATCAAGCAGTACTTTTGGTGGAGTGGTATGAAACTGGATGTGGCCACTTACGTCTCCAAATGTCTTACCTGCCAGCAGGTTAAGATCGAGCAACAGTGATCTGGCGGTCTCCTTCAACCGTTAGATATTCCAGAGTGGAAGTGGGACAAAATCACCATGGATTTTGTTACCGGTCTTCCGCCTACCAAAAGGAAGCATAATGCAATTTGGGTTATCGTTGATCGACTTACCATATCAGCTCATTTCTTACCGATCCGCAAGGAAGATCCGGTAAGTAAACTCGCAGATACGTACAGTCGAGAGATCATGAGACTCCACGGTGCACCATCCAGCATCGTCTCAGACAGAGATCCTCGTTTCACTTCGCGCTTTTGGAAGAGTCTGCAGAAAGCTTGGGGTACACAACTTAAGCTTAGCACGGCTTTTCATCCTCAAACGGACGGACAGTCGGAGCGAACCATTCAGACATTGGAGGATATGTTGAGGTCATGTGCGTTAGAATGGACGGGTGATTGGGACGAATACATCTGTTTGGTGGAGTTTGCATACAACAACAGTTGGCACGCAAGCATCAAGTGTGCTCCATTTGAGATGTTGTATGACAGAAAGTGTCACGCCCCAATCTGCTGGGATCAGGTTGGCGAGCGAACACTTGAAGGACCAGAAATCATGAGATGACCAATGAGAAGATCGCAGTAGCTAAGCAGAAAATTCAGGAGGCACGATCACGTCAGAAGAGTTACGCCGATAAGCATCATAGGGATATACACTTTAATGTAGGAGATCACGTCTTCCTTAAGGTTTCGCCGACACGTGGTGTTAGACGCTTCGGGATTAAAGGGAAGCTCAGTCCTCGTTTCATCGGACCGTTTGATATCATTGAACGAGTCGGTGAAGTATCTTACCGATTGGCGTTACCTCCGCAGCTTTCGCATGTGCACAATGTGTTTCATGTGTCCTTACTCAGAGGGTACCAATATCATCCCCTTCACATGGTTCAGTATCCACTGGAACAGATACGTGAAGATCTCACTTTTATAGAAGAACCCGAACGAGTTCTTGACAGACAAGAACGAGTCATGAGAAAGAAGACGATTCCATTCGTCAAAATTCTATAGAGGGATCATACCGAGCGGGAAGCCACTTGGGAAACGGAGGAGTCTATCCGGGCTTCTTACCCTCATTTCATATTTTGAATTCGGGTATGTTCTTCTTTTCCAGTTTACTTTATCTATAATTCGGGGACGAATTATTCTTTTTAGGGGGGAAGAGTTGTAAAACCCGCATGCTTTTACCATGCATAGTACCCTTAGGATCGTACGTACTAGATTAAAACTTTCCTAATATAGCATGATTACGATTACGTGTTAGGAGTTTACGTATTACGTACGTGTTAGAACACGATAAGTATTTACTGTGCACGATCACGTAATAATTATTTGACGATAGTTAATCACGAACATGCGATCATGAAATCATGAACGTAATTAAAACACGAACTATTATTAATTACGTATATATATATATTTATTACGAGCGTAATTAAATATATTAGATCACGGTATTTACGTAACGAGAACATTTAAAACACGAACATAAATAATCACAAACGTTTAACTTAATAACGAGACACGGAAAAAGGTACGGGTACCCCAAGTGGGGTCCCTACCCGCCGCCAACAAGGGCAAATGGGCCAAGCCCATTTGTCAAATTTACTAAAGGGGTTATTATTTTTTAGACTACTCATTTTCTCATTCACAGAAGATTTTAAGAAAACCTAAAACCTCCTCCTTCCTTGTCTTTTGTGCCGCCACCCTACAACCACCATAAGAGGTGATTTTTGATCTTGGATCTTGAAGTTTTAGTGATTGATCGTGTTGGTTCTTCGTTCCTTTTGATCCACGAATTCGGTAAAACCTTTTTAAACCTTTTCTTTTGATTTAATCTTTTTATAAATAAGAACATGTGTTGTTTTTATAAAAACATAATAATTAAACATGGATCTAACATGATTTGGTGTTAAATAAAATCAAAAGGGTGTTTTAAAGGGGTGTTTGTTTTGGCCGCAGGCTTTCGCCGAACCCAAAAGGGGTTTCGGTTTGCCAAGCCGACCACCACCAAGACCATATGGTCTTGGTTGGTCCGTGTGGGTCCCACGGCAGCAGTGAAACACGGGGTACCCCAAGTTGGTTCGGGGTACGGTGTTGATTTCATGTCAGGTTCATGCTTTTTAGTCTAGATCGGGTTCATGATGTATGTTTAGTTTTTTTTATGTTTATGATCTTATGTTAAAATTAAATTAATAAAATGATGTGATTAATTTAATAACATGACTTAGGTTATTTAATATTTAATGATCATGAAATTATTTTAACCTAAGTATTTGTATATTTAAGACTTATAATTAATTAATTATTTTAAAACCATGGATATAATTAACTAATTATCATGACTTAGGTTATATTATTAATATATAATAATACATATTTTAACCTAAGTATTTAACTTATTTAATTAAAAACATGTTATACTTTAATTAAATATTTTAACCTATAGTTTAATTTAATTACATGAAATAATTATTAAACTATACATTATATCATATGACTTAGAAGATAATCATGGAAACACTTAGGTTTATATACTTAGCTTATTTAACCAGCTTATTTCTATTTTTGGAAACTTTCTATTTTTGGTAACTTTCTATTTTTGGAAACTTTCTATTTTTGGAAACTTTCTATTTTTGGAAAGTTTCTATTTTAGGAAACCTGCTATTTTTGTAAAGTTACTTATTATTACACAGTAAGTATAATAACACATGAAATACCAGAAATACTTAATCAGATTAAATAGAATATAAGATTAAACACAATTTAAGGCTATAAAACAGTAAAACATGATAGTAACACATAAAATAAGCTAAGACATGACGTAAAACCAGCTACGTATTTTGTAAGCAGATACTTATTCATGTATGTATTTATGTAGCACTAGTGATTCGGAAGTAGGATTCCTCTCAGTTCGTCTTTCTCGTTCACTGGAAATAAGGTACGGATTCCCGTCCTTTCAGTATGGACATTCTTTCCTTATTAGGATTCCCCGTATGCAGCCAACTGTTTTCCCGTAGTATACGTTACGTGTTTGATTGCTTATGTTTAATTAAGATTACCTATAGCCATATACATGCATGACCAGTTTCACCTAGTTATGGAGGTACCATAACCATAACATTAGAGGCACTGATGTTATGACTTCACCACGGCGGAGTGATTGCTCGTGGCATCCCTTCAGCTTTTGGCCATTTATTTATATTTAACATGTGGGGCGTATGGGTGCATCCTAGTTACATGTTTTTATTCAGGATTCATGGTGAATGTGGTGTGTGCCTTGCATCCTTCACAAGGAGCTGATCTCTCCTACCCAAAAACCAGTATATTAAATTAGAGGCAGCCCCTCTAATTTGCATGATGAAGTCACCCCTCCAAGTATTCATGCACGGTGGATTTTCATGACCTATATTGGCTAATGGTAAAATATGACAAACAGTTTTTATAAGATAAACATAAGACTTTCAAACTATTAAAACCAGTTTTATTACGACTTAACCAGGTTACTCGGGACTTAGTTTCTTCCGCTGTTATTATGTTATATGCTTATCCTATTCATGCTTTATTGTACATCCGTGCACTGAGCTTATTTGCTCAGCCGTTTTCCTTTTCTATGTTCCCAAAATGGCAGGTACTCAGGGACGCTCGTAGACACTAAGAGTACGTGCATATGGATTGGAAGCTGTCTAGCCTTCTTTACATTATGCATTTCCTTTCTTATGATACTTATGCTTTGGACATTGTTTAGTCCTTTCCTTTACTATACTATGTTTGTGTGTGATGAGCTTTACTTTTGGACTACCGATGTTTGATTCCGGTATTTTCCTTTTATGGTCAAGTAATGTTTAGACATTTTTCCTTGTATGCTTTGATGACACGCCATAATTTCTGTGATATTTCCATTTCCAAAATGGGATGTTACATGCTCTCTAGTTGTTTCCTTGTTAGTTTGGCCTAGGCCCTTGATTTCTTTTAAACAATTAAGGAGGATTGGTTTGATTTTGGGTGGGTGGTTGGGGTGGAAAGTCGGGTGGAGCAAGGTAGTTATTTGACTTATAAGAGAGATTGCTAGGGTTGATGTTAGGTTTGAAGTGCTCTCTATGTTCATCTTGATAAGCATAACATTCACCTTGATGATTTTAAACCTTTTCACATTGTAGGTAATAATGAGGACCTCCACAAGTTTCACATGATGTAGTAATGGTATTGACATTATTGTTGGAAGAGGAAAATATTATAGCTATATATCCGTAAAACAAAATGCAAATACCAAAATGATAGCAAAAAGTACAAGTATTTAAAGAACAAGTGTAAAAATTGCACAAAATGTAAATGAAATAAAAGTATAAGGACTAAAAGTGAAAATTCAGAAAGTGTAGGGACTAAGAATGAAAATAGTAACAAAATATAACAACTTTCTAACAAATTTCAAAAATGTCAAACCAAATTGTAACAAACTAAAAAATCAAAGGACTAAATAATGCAAACCATAGAAAAGTTCAAGTTTAGAAAGCTGATTAACACTTGATTAAAAACTAAGGACCAAATTACAATTATACTAAACTTTTTATAAAAACGGGTAACAAGACTCGAATAAGCTCGTTTGAACTTATTATCAAACCAAAATTGTTCTAGTTTTTTACAAAATGTTTATAATCCAAAATAAGCTAGGCCTTTAAAAGGATTTTAGCTAAAAGCCAGTAAATCAAAATCTAGCTTATCTCACTAAGCTCAAATTAAGCTAAAAACTTTTCCAGACTTCCACTTTAAGATTTTCTTGTTGATAATGATTAAACAAGTGACAAGAAGCTTGGAATGTCAATTGGATTTGAAAATGATCAAGAGAATAAGCTGAAATATGAAATAAGCCAAAACAGCTTATCGTTGACCAAGTGTGACCAAACTTTTTCAAAAAGCTGAATTTCACAAAACTTACTCAGGAAATGTTTGTAAAGAGAAATGTAAAAGAAAATGGTATGTTTTAGATGTAGATTTGACAAAATGGAAAAATAGTTTGCTTTTTGTCACAGAAACTTTAATTTGCTCAAGTGCTTATTATTAAGCCATTGTCTCACTCAAAACAGAAAACTGTATTGTTTCCTTGCTAAACTTGAAAGTTCATATGATAAGCTAAGACTAAGAACAAGATTCAGCAAAATCCATCAACTAACAAACAAATGAGAAGTGATCAAAGTTAGCTAGATTAGACTGATGAAAATTTACAAGAACTGACCCAAAGTTTTCAAAGGCTATTTGCTTGTTTGACCAAGAAATTGACCACAAAACTTTGCAAGTGAACTTGTATTCACCTAATGAGGTAAATGATCTCAAAACAACAAGTTTTAACAACTGATTCACTAAATTTAATATTAACAAAACACTAGTTAAAAATCTGATATGAAACTTTTGTGAAGACTTTTTGAGTAAAAGCTTAAGACAGCTTATGTGACTTATCAAAACTTGTCAAGTGTCTAAAATGAAATAGTTTGAAACCAAAAACCAGCAAGTTTACTTATAAGAACTCAAAATGAGAAAATGATGAATTTTGGACTGATGAAAAGCAAACTTGATCAAGTAAAACTGATGAAAACAATATGACACTAAATGCTAGCTATCCAATCATAACAACAACACTACAAGAACAACAAGTCAAGCACAATTCAGCAGATAAGAGCTAGTTCTAGGAATTTAGCATGGCAAAAACAGTTAAGTGGAATTTTAAACAAGAAAGTGTTCTTTTTAGCTTGTAGAATCCTTTGATGAAGTAGAGGAGCGCTGAGCTATCTAAGATCAACTAAAACACCATTAATCAACAACCAAAAACCATCATCTCATCATCAGCATCTACAAATCAACCACCACTGCTACAACTACTGCTTTGGCTATGGAATTGAACCGAGAACACGTCTGAACCAACTACAGTCTTCCAAACAGCACCAAATACATTTCATTGATCAAGGATGATCAAAAGAATCACAACAGTAACAGAATAGTAGGATTATGAAGAATTGAGAAGTAGAACTTGAGTGAAATGAACTTTAAATGTTTATTAATAGAGGAAAGGTGGTTACAGTTTGTTACAGCTAACTAACTAACTCTCAAGTGGTTGTCAATCACTTGAGAGTAGTGTTTAACTAACTAGCTAACTGAAATGAGGGAAATTTAAGAAGTGTGTGAAAATTACACACACTAAGTACATTCAAGAAATGAAGAACTAATAGGGTATTTATAGAAGTTGTGATGAAGTTTCTTGGAGGTAGGTGACCTGTTCCAACCAATCTCTTTCTTCCACGTGGCTTGATTCTGTTAATTGTAAGTAGCCGTTGAAGAACTTGATTTGGGGCTTTTTGATGTAGTTGATTTCAGGCTAATTGGGTGCTTGGGTTGTGATCCTCTCTTGATTTAAAGTAGATTTCATGTACAACACTTGTTTTGACATGCACTCTAGCTCAATCTTCGATCTGGGTTCGTTTAACTTTGAATGTGCCAGGTGTATTGTTATTATTGGTGGAAAGAGAGAGACACGGATTGTTATCCGAAAAGTTATTTTTGATTGGTTGAAAATATGTTAGTGCGTTGCATTGTTAGGATTCGTTTATTAATTGTGGCGGCTGCTAGTGGGGTGAGGTGGCGCTTGTTTGGCAATCCGAGTGGAGTGAATCTTGGCTTCTTATTGGCTGATACAAGTAACACATGGATTAAGAGTAAACTTGGCTCAATTTTGGCAACTTTAACCCCTCAACTTGGCAGATTGTTAAATTAAGCTCCAAGCTTCATTTCCTTGTAATTTTTAGTCCTTCTAACTTCATAATTGTTCAATAATCATCCTTTAACTTTGTTGACTTGAGAGTTGACCAAATTTGACTTTAATCTTGACAATCTCATAATTACAAATTTAGTCCCTCATCTTTGAAAGTTATCAAGAAAGGTCCTTTGTCTTTGCAAGGCTTGTCACTTTTCATCCTCCTTTTGTCTTTTCTTCATCAATAAAGCTTGATTTCACTTGTTTGCTCCAAAATTATATCTTTTTACCTACACAAGCACAAACAACAAAACATACCCATAATACTGCTTTTATGAATAAAAATTAGATACTTTGCTTTGTGTTTTAGGGTGATTTGTGATATTATTGATATGAGATTTCACTCATATCAATAGATGAGAGAGGTATTGTGATCAGAAACAAGGCAAGACTGGTTGCTCAAGGTTATACATAAGAAGAAGGCATTGAATATGAAGAGGTTTTTTCACCTATTGCTAGGAAGCAATAAGGATTTTCCTACCCTATGCTTCCTGCATGGGTTTCATAGCCTACTAGATGGATGTCAAGAGTGATTTTTTGTATGGAATAATTCAAGAGGAAGTGTATGTTATGCAACCTCCTGGTTTGAAGATTCAGAGCATCCAGACAAGGTATATAGAGTTAAAAAGGAAATGTATGGCCTTCATCAAGCCCCTAGAGCATGGTATGGTACTTTATCCACTTATCTTGTAGAAAATGGTTTCAAAAGGGGCAACATAGACCATACTCTTTTTACCAAGCAGAATGGGAAAGATTTTCTGCTTATCTAGGTTTATGTTGATGATATCATCTATGGATCATCAAATCCAATGATGAGTGAAGAATTCTCTACGCTTATGACTGACAACTTTCAAATGAGTGCAATAGGAGAGATGAACTTCTATCTAGGTCTACAAGTTCAACAGAAAGAAGATGGTATCTTCATCTCTCAAGACAAGTATGTGGATGAAATTTTGAAGAAATTTGGCTTTTCCCCTCACGAAAATAGGGCTAGCACCCCCATGGATAGAGAACACCCCTGGGGAAAGATTGGAGATGGCAAAGATGTAGATGTTAGGCATTATTGGGTCAACGATTGGATCATTGATGTATCTTACTGCCTCTAGACCTGACATCATGTTTGCAGTATGTGCATGTGCACATTATCAAGTGACTACCAAAGAGTGTCATCTTCATGATGTCAAAAGGATCTTTAGGTATCTAAGGTGCTATCCTACTTTGGGATTATGGTATCCAAAAGATTCTCCATTGGAGCTTGTGGGCTATTCAGACAGTGATTATGGAGGTGATAACAATGATAGGAAATCTACAACTGGTGAATGTCAATTTCTTGGGAGCAGACTTGTCTCTTAGCAATGCAAGAAACAAACAGTGGTGGCCAATTCAACAACTAAGGCTGTGTATGTAGCTGCCGCTGCATGTTGTGGGCAAGTGTTATGGATTCAAAATCAATTGTTGGATTACGAGTACAATTTTATGCATACCAAGATATTTGTAGATAATAATAGTACATTAGGCATTATTAAAAATTATGTGCATCATTCTAAAACTAAACACATAGAAATTAGGCATCATTTTATAAGGGATTGTTTTGAAAAGAGTTTAATACATCCAGATAGAATAGACACAGAAGATAATGTAGCTGATCTTATAACTAAACCTATTGATGTTGGGAGATTCCAGTACTTGGTAACAAGTATTGGAATGATCAATCCATAAAATATGTGTTTTTGACTTTGATGTATAGTATGTACATGATGTGCACTGTTATTATTACTTGTAAAAATATTAGATTTTCCACTATATTTTCTAACCGCTGACAAAGCCATTCTATCGGCTGACAAGTGGAAAGAAGCTGCTGACAACATATGTTAGTTTTTGTGGTTTTTCATTTAATCATTCAGGCATGTTTGAGCATTATGCAATTGGATACAAAGTTGCTTATGTACTTCAAGGATATGACAAATAGTTATTTATGATGGTTGGAATGTTTACATGTATATTTATTTTGCAAACTGTGTAAGCTTATTTTAAGGGGAGGTTTAGGAAACTTTAGGAATTTGGTTACTCTTAGAGTGCACTTATCACAATTCTAGATTGTGTCCACTGGTGAGTAAGGGTTAGGAATAATGAATACTTTTTAAGGATTGTTTGAATTTCTAAACCTTCAGGCA
This sequence comes from Glebionis coronaria, assembly GCA_025667525.1. Lineage (NCBI taxonomy): Eukaryota > Viridiplantae > Streptophyta > Magnoliopsida > Asterales > Asteraceae > Glebionis > Glebionis coronaria. Next base: position 66,646,442 of record CM046882.1, on the reverse strand, counting down.
CTGTAACATGAAAAGTAGATATAATTGTGCATGTTGCCAAGACTGTTTTACCTAGAGTTTGGTTTGGTTGGTTGGGAGACTTGGTATAATTTAAAAATGGGCTTACATGGGAGTTACAAAGAGTTTATATGAGATAATTTCACTCTTAAGGACTTACTTTATCAAGGTTCACTTGAGGACGGTTATGTCTATCTTACTTATGCAAGTGTATATAATTGGACAGAGAATGCTAATTTCAGTCTGTGTCAGAGGAAGAGTTATCTTCATTAGGGTAAGATTCTTTGTTAAGGTCTTTTTATTTTATTAATTTTTATTTTTAGCCGTTGACACAAAATTGGTTTATCCGCTGACAAGCACATTTTTAGACGCTGACATGGCAAAATTTACACGCTGACAAACATAGTCGTTACCCGCTGACAAATTCTTTGACCGTTGAAGAACACTGGGTCCCACCTAGTTGTTATTTTTGCGATATTTTAGGCCGTAATTTTATGGGTTTGGTAATTTCTTTTAAAACAAAGAGATAAGTTATTATTTTTCAAAGATTATCATCATTACTTTTTGACTAACTTGCCTCTTTTTCAACCAATAGTAACCTAGTTTACCTCCTTTTATACTGCTCAATACTTTCAAACAGTGTAACCTGCATATTTGTCTATTTTTTCCATAACCAATATTCTACATTTTCGTTCATCCTAAAGCTTTCACCAACGGTTTTCATGTCTCCATTGTTTAAACCTGCTGCTGCTACATTGGGATTCAGGGATCAGCACAACATGATTGCTTCTCTTGAGGATGATCATGATCATCATCCCCAATACACACGAATGATTAAGTATTTCTTGGCGTCCAACTTAAGGTATGCTTTTGACTCATGCTTCTCTCATTCCTACCACACACATCAAGCAGTTTTGGAACACTATACGTTCTGAAACAGTTGATGGAGTTGTTCCATTAGTTGGGACTGTTCATGAGACTCAATCGGTGGTCACTGAAGCGCTTATTCGTCAAGATTTACAGCTTGATGATGTTGATGGTGTGATTACCCTTCCCACTTAACATCTAGAAGAAGGACTTCGAGGTTCGGGATATGATTTTCCCCCGGAAGGGCATATAAACAAATATTTAAAACAACAGTTTCCCCCAGCCTAGAAGTTCTTGATACATGTCCTCCTTCAATGTCTTAGTCCTAAATGCACACCATTCAATGAAATCAACCGATCATTCGGAAGTGCTCTTGTTTGTATGGCAACTACGCAAAAATGTAATTTTTCTGGTATGATTTTTGAGGGCATGTTGCACAATAAGGGTAGCAAGATGACACTTGCTTGCCCTAGGTTTTCACAAATGGTTTTTTATCAACAACGGTATTGTCGTAGGGATCATGACAATTTTTACAAGATCCCTACTCAAAAGTCAAAAAAAATTATGTCCATGAACACTGCACCATTTAGGGACTTACCTTTGACCCCTCCCATGTTGGTTGTTATTGAGGAAGCCTTACACCCTCACCCACAAAAAGAACCACCCATTAAACAACCTCCACCTTCCCCTAACCATGATGAACAACCCCACCATGACACACAACCGTCAGCCACTGACACTGCTGTTTCAGCCGCTGACACAGCCATTCCACCCGCTGACAACTCTCCCCCTCACCCTTCACAAATACCACATTCCACCTCATCTTCTGAACCTTTTGATTTTCGTTTGGAGAAACATCAAAGGACTACTGGAGTGTTCTCCTCTAGTGGTCCTATCCATGCAGCAGAGAGAAATTTGCTTGATGAGTCCATATTGAGGTGTCAAATCCCAATTATGGAGGAGGACAGTCTGCAATCACTTACAAATTTGGAATTGACGGCCATCTGCATTAGCTTGCAAAAGTCTAATGCAGAACTTGTACAAAAGGTCAATGATCAAGGCCTTGAACTCAATCAATTGAGGGAGAGGTTGGTAGATTTGGAGACTTCTGGTTCTAGGAAAAGTAAGCTTATGGTGATGTCCTCAGGAGATGATTCTTACAAAGAGGATGATGCACCTACTGAATCAGTCAATTTGAGTGATAAAGGGTCCCCACAAGGTTCGTATGGGACAAAGGAGGTAGCTGAGGCACTTATAAGTTTGAAGAAACAAACTCATTTTACTCATATCAAGCAGTCCTTCACATAGATGATGCTACAAATGAGTGAAATTTCAGCCACTGAGAAGGGTACTTCATATGCTGACACATCTATTTCAGCCGCTGACAAATCTTCTCCTATGATTGGTGTATCCCAATAGCCTCTTATGATCAAGGAGCCTTCCACTCATGTAACAAGCACTTTGCCCTCACTTGATCCATTGGATAAGGGTAAAGCAGTTATGGTAGAAGAACAGGTTCCCAATGATGCAGCCCAGATTCAGTTTGATACTATGGTTGCTCAACAGCTTCATGAGCAAGAAAAGAAAGGGCTAGGAAAGGGAGTATTGAAGCTTAGATTCTTTCATCAAAATCTGAGAGTGATGAGATTGATCGTTCTGATGATGATGGAAGTTCACACAGCTCAAATGTTGATATGAGCAGTATGGTGGGCTTAGAAAAGTTAAGAGTATGAGGAGGATGAGCTAGCAAGGGAAAAACTAAGGGAATTAAATAAGCTGGTTGATTTTGATATGCCCCATGTGTATACTATGTATTTTAAATGGGAAGAGGCCTGTATAGAAAATCTAGACATGACATTGTCATAGCAGATTTGGGGTCTAGAGATTTTGTTGAGAGTTCAAAGTGATTACAAGGTCATTTTGGAGCATAGGGAAAACAAGGTACTGTCCAAGAACAAGACAGTCAGGAGAGAGCTTTACTACATGCTTCTTAGGGGCCACCAAACAGGGGACTTACACAAAATTAAGGAAGCTTTCTTTTGACCAGTTGGAATACTTTGCTTATCCTATTTGTGAGTATGTCTGTGATGAAAACACATATAGGATACTTTCTGTGGAAAGATAGGAAGAAATAGAGGATGAGCTAAAGATTTTATGCCTAAGCCAGTAAAGAAGGGGTTCAAGTTGAGGTTTCCATAACTTGACCAAGTGTACCCTACTGAAGCAACTTTGAATAAAAATATGGTGCTTTCTCCTTTGGTGGCCTCTGATTTAGCTGTTGTTGTACCTTTGGATTTCAAGAATCCAATCATCAAGTATAAAGAAGATTCTGTTAGATTTTAGAATATCACCAGGGCTGGTGATAAGATACATACTTTTACCTCTTTGGTTTCATTGTTTGCTAGTATGGACAGAGAGGATATATAAACTCTTTGGAGTTTAATGAAGCAGATGTATGAGGCTGAAGCTCCTTCATCAATGAATGGAATAAAAATATGGACAACATTCAAAAGAATGTTTGCCCATGATGTTGTTGATCCAGTATGTTGGATCTGGATGACTTGAGTGAGTTGAAGTGGTAGTTGTATTCAGCTGCTGGTGTTTACCATCTTAATATTACAAAGTTTGCAGAATACTTGTTGATAGATCAAGAATATCCTCTATCACAAGAATTGTTGAAGAAGTTGGTCTCCACCAAGCTTGAAGTTTATTACACCAGTGACATTATCATGGACTTTCTAAGGTTTATATATGTTCAAATTAAGGAGTAGGTTTTATTTGTAAGAATCCTCTCTTGTATTTTGTTTTTATTCAGAAACTTGATTATTAGAGTAAGTATCAAGTTTAGGGGAGGATTGTTGGGAATAAAAATAGCTAAGTCACTCAGCCGTTGACAAAGAGATTTTGGACGCTGACAAGAGCAAATGTGACGCTGACAGATTGAGCACTGACAAGACTTATCAAGGCGCTGACAAAGGAAATCAGAGTCACAAGACAACTATTTAGTCAACACGTTTTGTATGTTTAGGAAATATATGATCAACATTGTATTTTCTATATTTATCTTTTCCTAGAATAGTTGATAAGTAGATTATTGTTCAAGACTCCTTATGTTATAAAAGGAGGTCTTAGGGTTGATATTGATATACGTTCTACACACTTTCATTGTACGCAATCGATTATCAATTAAGTGGAAGTTTGGTATACATTGTGTTTTGTTTGTTCTTTGTTCTAAGTGTTAATTTCACATAACACTTAGATTGTCATAAACACAAAGTTTCTTTACGTGTTATACTTGATTCAATCTCGTTAACACAAAGTTAAATCGATCTAAGTTTGGGATCAACAACTACAACTCAATCATACTCGATCTATACATCCTCACTAAAGCTAATCGGTATAACTATTCAACTCCCATTTTAGTTTTCCACACCTACGTTCCTTGCGGTTCCTTTTATAACATAATGAACCAGGGATACAAAGGATAACTATGAATAAACAATTAAATCTTTTATATATTTGACTTGATCTTTTAAATTATTATCTTCATATTTTGTCCACCAGCTTGTATAATTCATCAATGTAAGATTTAGTCCCCCGTCTTTGTTTTGACTCATCAACTCAACATATATTTCCCAACATAAAGTAAATAGCTGAAAGAGTTTATGGAAGAGGATAAACGAGAGGTTCCGATTGTACCAATATATAGTATTTCAAAGGTCGTGCAAATCAAGTCCTCAAATTAGGTGTTAGTCTTTCAAAGTCATGTCATTGTGTCAGAATTTGGACGGTCATGGTTTATTGCGGTAAAGCTGTTTCAGGGACATCTTTGGGCAAATCGAAAGTTGAAGGTGGAAGTGTTAGGCGGGCAAAACGATTTAAGGGACAACTTTTGAATAATGGAAAGATGGAGGTGGAAGTGTTTGGTGAGAAAAAGGTTTCGGGGACGAGCTTCGCATGAAACGTAAGGTGGGGATGGGCTGACGTGAGAAGGACGAAAATACCTTCTCAAGCATGCCACGTGAGGGAGTTAACTGGGATTAACAAAGGAAAGTTTTAAAATAAGGTTTCTAGAGTTTTTTTTACAGGAAAATGAGAAGTTTGATGGAAAATGAGAAGTTTGATGGAAAATATGCACTAACTTTTCTCTTAGGTTTTTTTTTTTTTGTAATTTAACCTTAATTTTCATATTCACTACATACACAATCTAGGGGCGGAGGGTAGTATAGACCAAAGAGGGCGGTGACCTCCCTAGAATATTTGTGCCAAATATATTTTCTATGCTATTTGTATGTTAAAAAAAATATATTAACTTTTATCCTTCACAAAATATAAAATGAATGCTTTTGACTCACTCAGAACTAAATTTCTCGCTCCGCTACCGAGACTATCTTCTAATTTATATATATATTTTATTTTTTAATATGAGAAATATTTTTTATTTTTTGTTATTAAAGACCGACTTGACTAGTCGAATCGATAGACAATATAATTAAAAAATTAATTAGAAACTTGGTTTTTAAAACATTAGTTTGTTCAGATACGGAGTGTTAAGACTATTACATTACTGATTGACATTACCCTGAGTATAAACACGTTATGATCGAAATATTAAAAACAATATCTGCTATGTAAATATAAAATTTGGTTTCGGTTTCATTTACATTATTTCTTTCCTAGTTTAAATAAAAACATCACTATAAAATCTGTTTGCATTAGAACAAATACATTTCAGTAATCACAAAGATCTAAAATTATAACTCAAACATATTAGTTAATCATGCAGAAACTCATGCATCTTGTCAAATTCATCGTTGTTCTTGTGATTATCGCAACTTCTACGTCCACTCCGGTAGCATCCAGGGGTACGTCGTATTTTCTTTCATCGATCATAATTCTCGTATGAAACTGATGTTAAAATATATAAAATTTTTGGCCTAAAGTACGTACTTATGATGTCCATAGTATTAGATGATATATAGTACGTAGTAAGTATATATATATACTATATAGGATGAAAATTTCTATATATGATCATAGAATTTCATTTGATCGTTTAGGTTCATTTCAAAATGATGAAGACATTGATTTGTATCGATTCATAACTTTTTTCTTTGGTTGGTGAAATTTGGCAGGTATCGGGATTAATTGGGATGGCAAAAAGTATTGCACAGAAATGACGTGTGATCCATCGAATGAGAGTTCAACGACTCAGTGCGAGAACACTTGTATTCCTCGTGGTTGGAAGGTCGGAGAGTGTATCTCCCCTCCGGATTCAAGTGCGGCTGGTCGTTGTTGCTGTTATACACCCTGAGTTAATCTACTGATGACTTAAGCATGGAATGGCTTATGGTTGTAGTCATAGCTCTCAAATTAAAGCTTGTATTCGATATGAATTAAATTGACATCTAATATAATTTTGCTCCCGCGGTTAAAGATTTAAGGCTTCGTGTTACTACTTCTGTTTCTTGTTACTAGTTCATACTATATTGCTGCTTTTAGACTCGGATTGTTCTGTCCTATTTCGTGCAAAACACAATAAACAATGATAAGAACGAATATCAAGCGTGTTGAGTGGTATGTAAAATTCGCAATGATCTGGCTATTGCATTCAGGCAGGACAGTGAGGGGTCGTTTTTTTTTCCAAAGTATCAAAAGTAATTTAACCTACATTAAATTGTAGGTTCATTGACAGTTACGAAGAAAAAAGTATTTGATGAAAACCTTGTGCTGAAACGGCGTCATTTGTGTGAAGCTTCACTTAATTCTTTTGCTGATTAAAGCTTGGGGGTCATTTGTTCATAGTTGGAGGCGTAAATTTTATAAGAAAAAAAAGCAAAGCGATTGGGCGTGTTATAGAGGGCCAAGCACCCTCTGGCTCCCCCATTGTCTCAGTCCCTGCTTGCATTCCAGGCACATGAAGGTCACTCAAACAGTTGTTTCCTTTCTTTGGGTTTTGGCGAAAGAAAAAAGAATTCACAACATCAATTTGTAAGCTACTGTAGTTATCAATCCTGTCTTCATCTTTATAACTTGTAACAGGGGACTATATTTGAGTCATGGTGTCCTGTATTATGGCTTAGTTTTACTTTCAATTGTTAGGACTGAGGTGCTGCCGTTTTCGTATGCATATCAGTTTGGTGTCCTTTTTATGTAATCTTTGCTGTTGCTGCACTTGCCAGTGTTTTATTTTGTACAAAAATCTTCTGTTCATAAGAAAATAACCAGTAATAAGCTAGTAATTGTATTTTTTTACATCTTGCAAACAAATTACAGAGAAATATGAATATATACACACAAGATTACAATAGCATAGTAAGTACCATATAAGTATTTTTCTCGTTAAATACAGCATAATCATGAATTCTGAACTAGAGATCAAATTAGTATCATGTCGTTGCCCACTATTAACTTAACTTTAAACCCCAATACGGATCATAACTACTTTAACCATGAATTCTTCTCCATGACTAATAGACATATTCCACGTTTGTGTTAACTGGAGAAGTAACTTATCTTGACTTTACGGAAACAAGAGGACGACATGTAGACTAAACACCGTTACCATTGTGTGTGGCTGGACTTGCACTTGATGGTTCGACCCTTCTCATCATGAATCCTGGTGGCGGGTGAGAACTAAGCTCTTCATCATCATGATAAGCATAAGCAAATCCTCCATGCCTAGTCATGTCCATTCCTTGCATTTCATCTTCACTTGATACCCTCAACAACTTGAGTTTTTTCAAAGCGTAGAAAAGTGGACCCATTGTTGCGCTTACCCAACCAATGATCACCAGTATTTGTATTATCTGAGCTGCAAATAGTTTCCCACCACCACCCATAAACAGTCCGTAAGGTCTCCCGTCAGCATACACCTGATGAACGTAGTGTTTCTCTGCAAACAGTCCTGTAAACAATAGGCCCCATGCCCCACACCCTCCATGTAGTTGTGCAGCCTCTAAAGGGTCGTCGTACTTTAACTTTTCTGCAAGCTTGTTGAAACCTATCAATACCCAAGCTGCTACAAAACCACAAACAATTGCAGCCCATGGTTCAACCACTGCACACCCTGAGGTAATGGCGGCTAGACCTCCTAGCAAGCCATTACAAACATCAGTCACATTCCAATGACCAACTAGTAGCCGTTTGCTAAACAAAGTGGTTAGGCCAGCAGTGCATCCTGCTAATGTTGTGGTCACAGCTGTCCTTCCAACGGCGCTCCATTGCCCATAATAAGTCTCCATAGTATTATATGATTTTGAGATTGTCAGAAAAGAACCTGGATTAAACCCATACCAACCAAACCATAAAAGAAATGTACCCAAAACAACAAGCGAACCACTATGACCACGCAGGGCCACAGACCGGCCAGAGCGATCAAAGCGTCCTATTCTTGGACCTTCAATGACTGCACCCCAGAGGCCAGCAATGCCACCAACCATGTGGACAACACCTGATCCAGCAAAGTCAATGGCTCCTGACCCAAACAGAAGACTGCCGCTTGTTCTTGAGGCACTCGCCCAACCATCAGTAGACCATATCCAATGTGAAACTATGGGATACACAAAACCTGTTTTTAATCATTTACATGAAGGTGTTAGACTGTTAGCTGCTAATTGGTTCATAATGAGTGTTTTGATTAGGATCAATGCATTCTCGACCATTATTTAAAGCTTTTTTTTAAAGGCAATTATATACTAAAAACAAGCAAGAAGCTCGAACCTAACGAGCAAATTAAACACCAAGATAGCTAAAACAAAGTTCACCTAAACAACTAGAACTCCTCGCAAGGGGCCTGCAAACCTGACCTGCAACCTTACGGCACAATATAGAACAAAAGCAACACCTAAAAGATGATCAGGCTAAACTAAACCGAAAACAAACCTAAAGACACGTACATTATCGATCGACATAAGAACTAATCCACGTAATCTGGGCGATATACCTTTCAACTCTTCGATCTTCGAAGCGTCAAAGATATATCGCGTACTTTTTTCAAAATTTCCAATAATGGTTTGCACGAATTCGAATAACTTTTTCTTTCTATGTGGCCTAGCCTAGCAATATACTCCAGCCGCTTATAGCTAGCTTTTGGAGAACGTACATGGGCTCAAATATTCTGTGGATTCTCCTTCACAGAAAGCTTTTATTTGCTTTTACATTGCAGCAAAATTAAATTAATATTCTTGGAAAAAATGTAACATGTATGCATAAAAACACAAAAATAAAACAAAATGTGTGTAGTACAATAAAAATAAAAAGAAATGTAAGTTATAAATTTTAATATGAAAATTTGTTATAACTCAAGAACCAAATGCGACAAACTAATATGTACATAATTTTTAAATTTCTGTTTGTCTTTACCTTAACCATGGAATATTCATCGAATGTGTCCATAAATGTTACATGACCTTATTCAAAGATTCCAATTGAAGTACAAACAATCAAATAACATACTCAATTCTAGCCAATCATCCTAGTGAATAAGGCCACCAACAGCCCATATTTATCACATTGAAGAAAAGTAGCAATATCAAATTCTTAAAATGGATGGTCAAGAGAAACTATGGATAATCAGTTTATTCTCTTAAATAATAAGACTAATAATAATACGAAAATGCATTGTACTTGTTTTATAATCTTTTTATGTATAGCGAACAAAAATATTATCATTTGTGTGTATTTTATTCGATTTTACTATATTTTTTGTCTACTTTATGTTCATTTTTTCTATCGTAAAATAAAAAAATATGTTATAAAATGATAATAAAATCTATGAAAAACGCAATAAAATTGAGTAACATAAGCATAAATGCAAAAGAATGTTCACCGCACATAAAAGAAGTACGAGACAATTACGATATATTTTTTGTGCCATTACCCTTAAATAATACTTTGAGTTGATTAGACTTGCTAAAAAGTATTTATCAAATTCACATTTTTTTAATTCAGCAAAAAGAATATATATGTATGTCAGGTTTGACACTTGATTATGTGTAAAAATTAATCATATATTTAATGAGTATTAAAATGTTATAAAAACAAAAATCTTACACAAAATTGTGCCAATAAAAAAGAAACTGACACTAATTAATTTCCACACTTTGTGGACAAATATTACATTTGTTCCACAGTTAATAGTGTGAACTGCATGTATTTTGTTACATTAGTATATGTGGAAAGTTTTTGTATCTCTAAAAACTTTTGACTAACCAAATTTTTTGGCATGCACAAGTGGTGCAAAAGAGGTCACATGAAAGCAATTACAAGCAAATTATGATAAGGAGATAAGGAGGGAAACCTGTCAAGAATGAAGAGTAAATAAGGTAAGCCACAAACTGAGTCCTTTCAGCAATGGAGCCACTAGTAATTCCAGCAGCTGCTATAGCAAATGCCCATTGATACAGAAAGAAACTATAGTCGTAAGTTTGTGATGGAATCGATTTTAACCCAAAGTTGTGTTCGCCAATAAATGCATTAGCCGCAGTCCCTTTCCGGTTTGGGTTAGTGGAAACACCAAAGGCGAAAGCAAAGCCAAATATGTAATACGAAAGACCTCCAGCAGCTGCATCCAAAACATTTGTGAGCATGATATTCATAGTATTCTTGGCCCGAACTGACCCTGCACATAGCATGGCGAATCCAAGCTGCATGGCAAACACTAGATAGGCTGAAAACAATAGATAAGTATTGTCAATGGCATATGTGGTGTCAGTAAACTTTTCGGACGTGGCAGTAAAGCGTGTGCATATGTAGTCGGCTGCGGCTGTCGCGTTGGCCGCGAAGCCGAGGAGAGGGGTTAGTTCTGATGCTGAACATGTGGGAAAGGATGCCATTGTTTTTTTCTGGTTGGGGTGTGGTTACTGAGTTGTGGTTATATAGAGTACTATAGACCAATATAGAGCAAATAATTTGTATGCGAGTCGTGAGGCTGAGAGAGTATTGGAGACTTGGAGTCAACTGTTAGAATGATGATAACCATTGCTGAGAAACTATTGGCAAACAAATAATGTCCACATTGTTGCGGTGATGCCTCAGGACCATTCAAAATCAAACTTTAAAGATAAAAAAGGTAAGTACAAATATTATGTACTTTGAATTTAATATTTGCTCACATGTATTTTCTGTCTTTTTTATGAATCATATATGTTACATGAAGAAATGTGAACTAAAAGTTCACATTTTTATCAGCTTATAGGCGGGAGGGAATAGCTGTAAAAGCCACGGTTGAGTTTTTACGTGGATAAAACTTATGCGTGAATTTTCATTCCAGTACAAAAAAGTTGTATATGACTCTTAGCCGAAGTTTCTCATTAAGATGCCTCCAATAAAAACCAAGACTTTGTAGGAATTGGATGTACAAAAATTTGAGCAGCGTATTATGGGCAGAATGGAAGAGCGATTCGATTAATTAGTCGATCAATTGATCGACCAGATGAACAATTTGATAAGCTATAGGAGGCCTAATAATTGCCGTCATGAGGATCAAGATGCAAATCTGGAAGAAAACCCGCTTGATGATGGCTCGTCTGCTGATGAACAGTCAGTAGGGCGACGGATGAGAGATCGCAGGAGAATAATGATAGGCGTTGGGAGATTGGAATAAGGGTTAATATTCCTGATTTTAATTGGGACACTTTGAAGCATGATGAGTTCATTGATTGGCTTGTTGCTGTTGAAGAAGTATTTGAATTCAAAGAAGTTCCAGAAAACAAAAGGGTTTCATTGATCTTTACCAAGTTACGTGGTAGGGCATCCGCGTGGTGGCAACAATTGAAACTAACGAGGAACAGAGTTGGGAAGTCAAAGATCACGAGTTGGCAGAAGATGAAGAAGGTCATGAGGGATAATTTTATTCCTCATAACTACCAGCGAATGATGTACCAGCGGGTATAGAATCTGAAACAGGAGGCCAAGTCTGTTGAAGATTATACAACCAAATTTTACCAACTAATTGCAAGGAATGACATTTAAGAGATAGAAGCTCAACTTGTCTCTCGATACATTGGTGGTTTATGAGTCCAGATCATGGATTCTTTTAACATGTTTGATCTGATAACACTTTCTGAAGCATATCAGCGTGCAATGACTTTTAAGAAGCAGAACCGACGAGTGGGGAGTTCGTCTTCTCCTGCAATAACAGGTGCTTCTGGTTCGGGTAATGCGGCATCTCGTTTTGCCCCAAATTAGGCTAAAGCAGTTGGTGAGAATACTGGATCAGTTCCTAAAGCGACCGGTAGTGGTGGGTTCAAGTGCTTTAACTGTGGTGAACCTAGTCACCGACAGTCGGAGTGTGAGAAGGCTGGGAAGAGACAGTTATTTGTTGAACCTGAGGAAAATGATAAGGTGGTTTATGATGATTTTGAAGGAGATGTAGTTTATGATGAAGAACTCGAATATGACGAGGAATTTGTGTCTGGATATGTGGGGGTGAATTTGGTGGTAAGGCGTTCTTGCTTAACCCCTAAAGCTGATGGTGATGATTAGCTCAAACACAACATCTTTCAGTCATCTTGTACCATTATAGGTAAGGTTTTCACTTTTGTATGTGATTCAGGTAGTTGTGATAATTTGATAGTTGAAGAAGCAGTCTAGAAATTAGGGTTGAGAACTAAAAATCGTCAGTTTCCAAGCGTGTCCAAGTTCTGTTTTCTGTAGGAACAACTTATAAGGATAATCTTTGGTGTGATGTGATACCCGTGGATGCTTGTCACTTGTTGTTGGGTAGACCTTGAGAGTATGATCGTGATGTAACTCACAATGGGAGAACTAATACTTATAGTTTCATGTTTGGGGGTGTGAAGATTACATTGATATCAAATAAACCCAAGGAATTATTTAATAAACTCACTGGTACTTTACTAACTCTTTCGCAGTTCGAAGACGAGTTGGAGGTGGGAGGTGATGTTTTTGTACTAATAGGAAAGGAGGTTTCTGAAGACGGTGAAGTTCTTGAAGCCATGATCCCTTTACTTGAGGAATTATCTTATGTTTTCCCTGATGAATTACTTGATGGTTTGCCACCATTGCATTACATAGAACATCATATTGATCTAGAGTTTGGGTCAAAATTGCCTAACAGGCCACATTATAGGATGAGCCCAAGAGAACATGAGGAGTTGTGCAGGCAGGTTGAGGAGCTAGTTTCCAAGGGTCATGTTCGTGAGAGTATGAGCCATGTGTTGTTCATGCCCTATTGTCTCAAAAGAAGGATGGTACATGGCGTATGTGTGTTGATACTCGAGCAATCAACAAGATTAATGTGAGGTACATGTTTCCTATTCCTCGCCTTGATGATTTGCTTGACCAGATTAGTGGTGCTACCATTTTCACGAAGCTGGATTTGAAGAGTAGGTATTACCAGATTCGTGTTAGACTTGGTGATGAGTGGAAAACCGCTTTCAAGACTCGTGAAGGGTTGTATGAGTGGTTGGTGATGCCGTTTGGTTTATCTAACGCACTAAGTACATTTATGCGAGTGATGAATGATAGGTGTGAAAACACCCATCCTTTTTACCACTTAATTACAATAATAACCGAGCCAAAACGTGTATTTTATGTCATTTATGTCGGAATTATGCGTGGTTTGTGTTTTTGTTGTGATTTAGGACGAAAAAGTGAAAAGTGGAGAAAACACGGCATTCACAGGCTTTTATCGAAGAAAAAGACGAAAGACGAAGTCGAAAGATCAAGAGTGGAAAAAGAACAGAAGTCCAAGACCAATTCTGAAGATTTATCGAAGAAAAAGTCAAAAGACAGAAGTTTACTAAAAGCCGAAGAACTCGAGTCTAATTTACGAAGAAAATTCAAAGACGAGTTTAAATAAATCCCAAGACAAAATCATTAAGTCCAAGATTAACAAACAATTAAGAAGAAAAGGGCTTAAGTGTGCAAAGAAGGAAAAGAGGAAAGAGGGAGGAAGCTTCCTAAGCTCCTCCCTAATCACCCCTATATATAGTTTAGGCTAGCTTCATTTTCATGTTGTTGGTGGCTTGACAAGCCACACTTCCACCATTTTCATTTCTTGTCATTTAATTTCTTGCAATTTAATTTCATGTTATGCACTTTTAATTTCTTCAATTCAAGTAAGTCTTTTTATTTTGGAATCTTTTCTTTTAATCAAGTTCTTATCTTTAATCATCTTCTTCTCCCTTTCTTACTTTGCTTCTCTTTGATTCATGTTCATCCTTGATTTGTTTTCATCTTAATGCTTATTTGATCTAAAGTTTTCTTAAAAAGTTCATCTTTTTAAAAGTTTGATTTGAAAGTTTGCTTATTTTTAAGTTTGATAAGTTGTTAATCATTCTTATTAAGTCAATTTCGATTTAGATTCGTGCAAGTTTTAGTTTGAGCTTATTAACCATAGCTTATTGCTTTTGCTTAATTTTCGGATCAAAAAGTTAGATCGGAAAGGGTAAACCCCTTTCCAATCACGTATTCCAATCACCTTGATTGGAAAAGGGTTTTACATTCCAATCAGCATTCCAATCAACATTCCAATCAGCATTCCAATCAACATTCCAATCAGCATTCCAATCAACATTCCAATCAGCATTCCTTTCGCATTCCTTTTACATTCCTATTAGCATTCCAATCAGTATTTCAATCAGCATTCCAATCAACATTCCAATCAACATTCCAATTAGCATTCCTATTAGCATTCCAATCAACATTCCAATCAGCATTTCAATCAGCATTCCAATCAGCATTCCAACATTCCAATCAGCATTCCAATCAACATTCCAATCAGCATTCCAATCAACATTCCAATCAGCATTCCAATCAACATTCCAATCAGCATTCCAATCAACATTCCAATTAGCATTTCTATTAGCATTCCAATCAGCATTCCTTTTAGCATTCCTTTCAGCATTCCTTTTACTTATCGCAATTTACATTTTCATTTTACTTAGTAATAGATAACCAAACCATTTTCATTTCCACCAAGAACAATTGAGTCGCACTTTGAACCGGAAATCAATTCGAGAAGATACCGAGAAAACGAACTTTTTCAACTAGTAAAATCTCTACATTAAAATGGCGCCGCTGCCGGCTCTTTTCGTGAAGATTAACGGTTTTTTGTGAGAGACGCGTTGGCTATTGGGATCCGTTCACTTGTGAACGTTATTTTTTCGAGTCAAAAATTTTCAAAAAAAAAAAAAAAAAATCCAAAAACATTTGAAAAATCTTAAAAAGCATTTCTTTTTCAAAGTTTTGCACCAAAAATATTCTTCTTGCTTATCTATCTTTCTCCATGGATTTTTATGTCCATTGCGTCGGTTGTGGGAGACAACTGTACGGGAACGACTCTTGTCAATGGTGTACATGTGAGCGGTGCGGAAACGATATCGACAACACACAATTCGGATTTTGTCCCTTGTGCAACTCGACTAATTCATTCTTTTTGAACCCACATCCTGTTCCCCCGTGCATCTATTGTGGAAGTGATTCTCATTGGCATGTTTCGTGCCCGGTTCGATACCCGTATGGTCACGGGCAAGAACCGGGGTACAATTATGACAATGAAAATAGCTATCCACAAGACGCACCCAGTCTTTTTCCTCACCCGTTTTGCAACAACTGTGGGGGTCCTCACGAAAGTTTTCACTACCCTACAGGGGATCAAAATTACTATAATTATACCCCTTCCAGTTTTGACCAACCCCTGCAATACCCAATTGATCATCAGCCTCGTCACGAGATGAGTTACCAAGAACCAATTGACGATCTTGCTACAGCCTTTCAAGAACAAAGAAACGATCTTGCTATAGCTTTTGAAGAACAAAGCAAAGAGATTTTACACACGCTGCAAACTTGTATGGAGTCATTTTTACAACAGAGAGATCAGACGAGTACTCATATCCCTGAGCTTATTATTGGCCCTTTAGGTAATGAGGAGAGCGATGACGATATTGAGGTTATTTTCGACGAGGAGGAATTTCTAAAGCAAAGTAAGACTTCTTCCCTTCCTCCTTCGTCTATTGCTATCACACCCGAGGAGCCCGTTGGCTCTCTCACCATGGAGGATTAGCATCTTGACATTATCTCGGCTATGGAATCGGACAAATCCCTAAAGTCTAGTGGCGAGGAACTTGTTGTCATCCCAAGTGAGCCCGCGGGTGTTCCGGAAAATTTGTGTGATGTGCCGACTTTTGTGGAGCTTACGGACAAGTTTGCTTCGCTAGTCAATGATCACATACTCACAACTCCACATGCGATATTTGATCCTCCCAACAAGAGTTCAACATGTGGTGAGTATGATCATTTCGTCTTCGAGCCCGAGATTGAGGAAATTATCGACCGAGAGCTAGCTCTTTTACCTCCGCTTTCTCCTACAAGCGAGGTCGATTTTTCCAACATCGATGCCGAACTTGATGAGTTGGAACGTCTTATTTTTCATAATAATGACGAACCAACTCACTTGACCAATCATCCTATTCTCGAGGAGTTACCTAATCAACACTCCTCTTATGAGAATTACGTTTACCACATTCGTGAGGATTTACCTTATCAACAATCCCCACAAATGAATGATGGTTTCGTACTTGATCGTGATCTTTTCAAACGAGTTTCTACACTCTTTTTCTACGAGGATATCGACAAGATCTACTTTCATGAGGATAAATGCTTTGACCCGGGAGGTGACATGGACCATTCTATAATTGATAATTTTACGGCTTTGCCAATTGGTCTGCATCCATTGTCTTTAGAGGATGACAATGTGATTCCCTTACCCACCCCACCTCCCGTCAATCTGGATTTCACTTGCTTTTCTTATATTGAGCAGACTTTCCTACCATTCAAGACTTATCCTCCCGCCTCTCCTTTGTTGATGTCCTCCGGGAACGAGGACAAGGTCTTTGATCCCGGTATCACATTCGAGGCTTCCCCATGGACCATTTAATTCGGGGACGAGTCAGGCTCGTGACTCGGTTAACAAAAACAAGCGCTTTTTGGGAGGCAACCCAATTATCTATCTATTTTCACCATAAGTGTAGGGGGAGCACCGTGGTATTTCTTGTTCTCTTTCTTATCATGTGCAGGGATTAGAGCTTCAAAGACACACTCTTGATGACTTTTGACGAACCGTGATTCCGTGTTCCCTTCTTCCCGGTTCTATCCTAAACTCTTTTCGATTCACTATTTTATATTTCTCAATATTAAAATAGGAATCTCTTTAGTGGTCTTTTCCTTAACGAGATCTAAACAAAGTGCACAATGTCCTAAGTGTAGGGGAGTTTACTCTCACATGCTTAAACATTGAGGACAATGTTTATATTAAGTGTAGGGGGGACTTCTATCGAAGTTAAGTGGTCTTTTCCTTGTATTTGTCCTCATTTTAACCGGAAAATCAATTTTTCGACATTTTTCAAAATTTTTAATCTATTTTGGCCTAGTTGTAGTCTCCTTTATTTTTGTTACTTTCTAGCATTTTAATAAAATGGTTTTAGCAAGTTTAGATATCTTAGATATATTAGGCCCGTTGTGAATATTTTGACTCTACCCGAGTTTACTTATCCAAGTTCACTCTAACTAGTATCCTTAACCATGTAGACCTTAATTGGTTTATTAGGCTAAGCATCCACGAGTCTCATTCCTTGAGATTTTAAATTGTGGAGAACGAGAAATGATAGAGTTGGTTACAAGTTTGGTATTCTTTCATTAACTTATGTGAGTTAATTATGATCTTTTTCTCCCCTCGCTTGTAAATAAATAAATGCAATAAGTAAGGTCGTACGATTTGAAAAGTTACTTAGCTTCTAGCCCAAGATCGTTTAAAAGTTGCTCGGTAATGATAAGAGTTCATAGCCAAGGCGTAACTTATGAAGCGGGGCGCGAAGATTGGCGAGTCCGAAAAGGCCCTAACAAGGCATGAGGATTCCATTTTATTGCTGAAGATCCAAAAGTGATGTGAAGAGCATTATTCCCAAAATCAATATGAAGGATCAAGACTCACGACGAAAAGCAATCAACTCCCATAAAGATCATGGAGAAGTCTATCCGAAAAGACCCTAACAAGGTATGAGGATAAATAGATCCAAGTCCGAAAAGGAGGCGGATCGTTGTATCTCAAAATCCCAATTAGAGATTGAAGAATAATCATGAAGTCGTGGTCAAAAAAGTTGGAATACCCCTCAAAAGTCTCCAAGTGAAGAAACTCTATTAACGATGAGAAGACCATTATCTCAAGAACGTCTCTCAAGATATGAAGTATGAAGTACATGCCAAATATCGGCCCGAGAAAGGTCTCAAATCGTGAACCGAGTTATGCCAAGATATGAACTTTTTGATATCCCGAGAAGCAGTTTTAAGAGTTTTTGTCCTTTAGCTAACTATTGATCAAATCGTCCTACTTTGATTTCAGCCTAAATAAATTATCGAAATAATTCAACAATGCATCCTCGTGATCATTCAAGACATCAATAAAATATAAGAGATACTCGTAGGAATAAGGGAGTTTAAGTGATTAATTGAACCACATGAGTAAATGTTTGCTATGCTAACTTGTGCTAACAATGATCTTGTTTTTAAGCTTGGCATGGGGAACGTGAAACTTGAGGGTGATGAACATTCATGACACACAAGCCCTAATGTAAGTCTTAGATTTCTTTACAAGTTTCTTCCTTGTTGTATCTTGTTATTTTCTATCTTTTTTATTTTCCTTAGTTGTTTAATAAAGGCCAAGGTAGGTTGATTATGATGGAAAATGTAAAACGTGCTTTGTAACTAATGCATTGCATGAGTACATTGCAATGGTTAAGTGTAGGGGATTTGATAGGTGTGAAAACACCCATCCTTTTTACCACTTAATTACAATAATAACCGAGCCAAAACGTGTATTTTATGTCATTTATGTCGGAATTATGCGTGGTTTGTGTTTTTGTTGTGATTTAGGACGAAAAAGTGAAAAGTGGAGAAAACACGGCATTCACGGGCTTTTATCAAAGAAAAAGACGAAAGACGAAGTCGAAAGATCAAGAGTGGAAAAAGAACAGAAGTCCAAGACCAATTCTGAAGATTTATCGAAGAAAAAGTCAAAAGACAGAAGTTTACTAAAAGCCGAAGAACTCGAGTCTAATTTACGAAGAAAATTCAAAGACGAGTTTAAAGAAATCCCAAGACAAAATCATTAAGTCCAAGATTAACAAACAATTAAGAAGAAAAGGGCTTAAGTGTGCAAAGAAGGAAAAGAGGAAAGAGGGAGGAAGCTTCCTAAGCTCCTCCCTAATCACCCCTATATATAGTTTAGGCTAGCTTCATTTTCATGTTGTTGGTGGCTTGACAAGCCACACTTCCACCATTTTCATTTCTTGTCATTTAATTTCTTGCAATTTAATTTCATGTTATGCACTTTTAATTTCTTCAATTCAAGTAAGTCTTTTTATTTTGGAATCTTTTCTTTTAATCAAGTTCTTATCTTTAATCATCTTCTTCTCCCTTTCTTACTTTGCTTCTCTTTGATTCATGTTCATCCTTGATTTGTTTTCATCTTAATGCTTATTTGATCTAAAGTTTTCTTAAAAAGTTCATCTTTTTAAAATTTTGATTTGAAAGTTTGCTTATTTTTAAGTTTGATAAGTTGTTATTCATGCTTATTAAGTCAATTTCGATTTAGATTCGTGCAAGTTTTAGTTTGAGCTTATTAACCGTAGCTTATTGCTTTTGCTTAATTTTCGGATCAAAAAGTTAGACTGGAAAGGGTAAACCCCTTTCCAATCATGTATTCCAATCACCTTGATTGGAAAAGGGTTTTACATTCCAATCAGCATTCCAATCAACATTCCAATCAGCATTCCAATCAACATTCCAATCAGCATTCCAATCAACATTCCAATCAGCATTCCAATCAACATTCCAATCAGCATTCCTTTCGTATTCCTTTTACATTCCTATTAGCATTCCAATCAGCATTCCAATCAGCATTCCAATCAACATTCCAATCAACATTCCAATTAGCATTCCTATTAGCATTCCAATCAACATTCCAATCAGCATTCCAATCAGCATTCCAATCAGCATTCCAATCAACATTCCAATCAGCATTCCAATCAACATTCCAATCAGCATTCCAATCAACATTCCAATCAGCATTCCAATCAGCATTCCAATCAGCATTCCAATCAACATTCCAATTAGCATTCCTATTAGCATTCCAATCAGCATTCCTTTTAGCATTCCTTTCAGCATTCCTTTTACTTATCGCAATTTACATTTTCATTTTACTTAGTAATAGATAACCAAACCATTTTCATTTCACCAACAACAATTGAGTCGCACTTTGAACCGGAAATCAATTCGAGAAGATACCGAGAAAACGAACTTTTTCAACTAGTAAAATCTCTACATTAATGAATCAGCTACTCAAACCTTTTATTGGCAAGTTTGTGGTTGTTTATTTTGATGACATTCTTATTTTTAGTGCTTTTGTTGATGAGCACGTAAACCATTTGAGGCAGGTCTTGACCTTGCATCGGAAGGACAGTTTCTATGCAGCCACGAAGAAGTGTGTGTTCATGACCCCTAAAGTTTTGTTCTTGGGGTATGTTGTTTCTGGTGATGGCATACACGTGGATGAGTCTAAGGTACCAGCTGTTTAGGAGTGGCCAACTCCAACTACCCTTACTGAATTTCAGAATTTTCATGGTCTTGCTTCTTTATATAGGCGGTTTATTCCTAACATTAGTGCAATTATGGCCCCTTTGGCAGATTGTATGAAGGGAAAGTCATTTGTGTGGACGGAGGAAGCAGAGCTGGCTTTTCAGGTTGTCAAGGAAAAGCTTACTACAACGCTAATCCTGGTATTGCCTGATTTTACTAAAGTTTTTGAGCTGCATACTGATGCTTCTAAGGTTGCAATTGGTAGAGTTCTTAATCAAGGTGGGCGGCATGTTGCCTACTTTAGTGAGAAGTTGACAGGGCCGAAGTCCAAGTACTCTACATATGACTTGGAGTTTTATGCAGTGGTCCAAGCTGTGAAGCAGTGGCGTCATTATTTGTTGCATAAGGAGTTAGTTTTGTTCACTTATCATGATTCCTTAAGGCATATCCGTAGTCAAGATAAGGTTTCACATGAGCATGGGCGTTGGTTGGATTTTCTTAAGAAATTTACTTTTGTGGTGAAGCACAAAACCGGTGCTTCTAATCGTGCTGCTGATGCCTTAAGCTAGAGGAGTAGTTTACTTGTAACCATGCAGGGTGATGTTCCAGGACTTGATGTCATTCGTGACATGGTGACTGTGGACCCATACTTTTCAATTGTTTTGCAGTATATGCAATCTGGGGAGAAAATAGATTTTATTCTACATGATGGGTTCTTATTCAAAGGGAACCAACTTTGTATTCGCTTGCAAATTATTAAGGAGTTGCCTGGTGAGGGTCATGTTGGTCATGATCGTACTTTACAGTTGGTTCAAGCTTCTTATTTATGTCCTACTATGAGGAAGGAAGTGGATCCTTATGTCAAGAGGTGTCCTATTTGCCAAGTTTCAAAGGGCATGGCTACTAATGCTCTTTATATGCCTTTGACGGTTCCTTTGCAGCCTCGGGTTGATATTAGCATAGATTTTGTGTTGGGGCTACCTCATACTCAAAGGGGTAATGATTCAATATTTGTTGTTGTTGATCGTTTTTCTAAGGTGGTTCATTTTATTTCTTGCAAGAAGACAACATATGTAGTTAATGTAGCCCAACTTTTCTTTCGAGATGTATACCGTTTACACGGTTTACCTTCGTCCATTGTTTCTGATTGGGACATCAGGTTTTGAGTCATTTTAAGCGTAGCTTGGGGAAGATGGTGAATACTCATCTAAATTTTAGTAGTGCTTATCATCCTCAGACTGATGGGCAAACTAAGTTGTTAACAGGTCCCTTCGAAATCTGTTAAGGTGTTTGGTGGGTGATCATGTGAAGGCATGAGATCATGTTGATTCCAAACTTAGATCGATTAGCTTTGTGTTAACGAGATTGAATCAAGTATAACACGTAGGGAAACTTTGTGTTAATGACAATCTAAGTGTTATGCGGAATTAACACTTAGAACAAAGAACAAAGCAAAACACAATGTATACCAAACTTTCACTTTATTGATGATCGATTTCGTACAATGAAAGTGTAAAACGTGTATCAACAACAAACCCTAAGACCTACTTTTATAACATAAGGAGTCTTGAACAATAATCTACTCATCAACTATTCTAGGAAAAGATAAATATAGAAAATACAATATTGATCATATATTTTCTTAAACATACAAAACGTGTTGACTAAGTAGTTGTCTTGTCACTGGGATTTCCTTTGTCAGCGCCTTGATATCTCTTGTCAGTGTTTAATATGTCAGCGCTTCATTTGCTCTTGTCAGCGTCCAAAATCCCTTTGTCAGCGGCTGAGTGACTTACCTATTTTTATTCCCAACAATCCTCCCCTAAACTTGATACTTACTCTAATAATCAAGTTTCTAAATAAAAACAAAATACAAGAGAGGATTCTTACAAATAAAACCTACTCCTTAATCTGAGCATATATAAACCTTAAAAAGTCCATGCTAATGTCACTAGTGTAATCAACTTCAAGCTTGGTGCAGACCAACTTCTTCAACAAATCTTGTGATAGAGGATATTCTTGACCTATCAACAAGTATTCTGCAAACTTAGTAGTACTGAGATGATAAACACCAACAGCTGAATATAAATGCCACTTCAACTTACTCAAATCAACCAGATCCAACCATACTGGATCACCAACATCATGGGCAAACATTCTTCTAAAAGTTTTTCAAATTTTTATTCCATTCAATGATGAAGGAGCTTCAGTCTCATACTTCTCCTTTGTTAAAATCCAAAGAGTTTCTATATCCTCTCTGTCCATGCTAGCAAACAATGAAACCAAAGAGGTAAAAGTGTGTACCTTATCACTAGCCTTGGCGATCTTCCAAAATCTAATAGAATCTTCTTCATACTTGATGACTGGATTCTTGAAGTCTAAAGGCACCAGCTAAATCAGAAGCCACCAATGGAGAAAGCACCATATTCTTATTTAAAGTTGCTTCACTTGGGTACACTTGGTCAAGTTCTGGGAACCTCAACTTCAACCCCTTCTTCATTGGCTTAGGCACAATCAATGC
This sequence comes from Glebionis coronaria, assembly GCA_025667525.1. Taxonomy (NCBI): domain Eukaryota; kingdom Viridiplantae; phylum Streptophyta; class Magnoliopsida; order Asterales; family Asteraceae; genus Glebionis; species Glebionis coronaria. The sequence continues at coordinate 66,623,458 of CM046882.1, read as the reverse complement.
CTTCTTAATTTTTAGCTCTTCGTCTATCTCTTCATGTCTTTCCACAGAAAGCATCCTAAATGTATTTGCTTCACACACAGACTCCTAAATAGGATAAGCAAAGTACTCCAACTGTTCAAAAGAAAGCTTCCTTAGTTTTGAGTAAGTCCACCCAGTTTGGTGGCACCTAAAAAGCATGTAGTAAAGCTCTCTTATGGATGTCTTATTCTCAAACAGCACTTTGTTTGCCCTGTGTTCCAAAATGATCTTACAATCACTCTGAACTCTCAACAAAATCTCCAAACCCCAAATCTGATCTCTTAATGTCATGTCTGGATTTTTTGTGCATACCTCTTCCCAATTGAAATACATAGTAGAAACATGGGGTATATCAAAATCAACTTGCTTTTTCAATTCCCTGAGCTTTTCCCTTGCTAGCTCATCCTCCCCATATTCTAACTTTTCTAACTCCACCAAATTACCCATATCAGCAGTGGAGCTATGTGGACTTCTATCATCACCACCAATCTCATCACTCACATATTCAGATGAATGAATCTGAGCTTCAATACTTCCCTTCCATATCCCTTCTCGTTCTTGCTCATGTAGTTCTTGAGCAACCATAGTATCAAACTCAATCTAGGCTGCATCCTTGAGAACATGTTCTTCTAACAAAATAGTTTTACCCTTATCCAATGGATCAAGAGAGGGTAAAGTGGTTGTTACCTGAGTAGAAGCCTCCTTGATCATGAAGGGTGGTTGGGATACACCAATCATAGGAGAAGGTCTGTGAACGGCTGAAATAGTCTTGTCAGCGTATGAAATACTCTTGTCAGCGGTTGAAACTCCACTCACTTGCAGCATCATTTCTGTGAAGGATAGCTTTGTAGGAGTAACTATAGAAGGATCAAAAGTAGGTTGTTACTTCATATCTGTAAGTACCTCAACTACCTCCTTTGTCCCATAAGAACCTTCTTGGGACCCTTTATCACTCAGATTCAACGGATCAGTAGGTGCATCATCCCCTTTGTAAGAATCATCTCCTGAGGACAACACCATAAGCTTCCTTTTCCTTGAATCAACATTCTCCAAAGTTACCAACCTCTCCCTCAAATTAAGGAGTTCAAGGCCTTGTTCAGTGACTTTTTGTAGAAGTTCTGTATTAGACTTTTGCAAGCTAATGCAGATGGCCGTCAATTCTAAATTAGTAAGTGGTTGCAGACTGCCCTCCTTCATAATTAGGATTTGACTCCTCAATATGGACTCATCAGGCATTATTCTCTCTGCTACATGGCTAGGAACACTAGAGGAGAACACTCCAGTAGTCCTTTGGCGTTTCTCCAATCGAAAATCAAAGGGTTCAGAAGATGAGGTGGAATGTGGGGCATGTTGTTGGAAATTTAGTGCAATTGTGGGATCGAGTCATACTTGTAAATGGGTTTGGAGGTAAGGAGTGTACACCCATTAAGTCCCTGACCTCCCTGGACTCAATATAGTGGTTGAAAGTTCATCAGTAGGAAGCTGCTCCTGGTTAGGAAGTTTCTCCTGGTTAGGAAGTTGCTCCTGGTTAGGACGTTGCTCCTGGTGATGCACAAAGTCTTTGTAACCTCTTTGACCAATCAATGAGGGTTGAATATTGACTTAATGACCAGGTTTATGGTCATGTAACCACTATGGTTTCATGTAGGTAATTATGAGCTTAATTGGCTGATTAATGCTCTTAAATACCATTGACTATGAGTTACATCCTTCTAGGACTAGGGGATCACTATAAATAGTGATCATATTTGCATGATGAAAGATACAGAAACAAGAAACACTTACACACACAGAGTTCATGTGTAAAACCCGCATGCTTTTACCATGAATAGTGCCCTTAAGATCGTACGTCCTAGGTTAAAACTTACCTCATTTAGTAATTATCACATTCATGTGCTAGTAATCAAGCAAGTGCATACGTGTATGACATGACAAGTATCGATTACGTACGAACTCATGATAAACAGTTAAATAAATATGTCACGTGAACATAATTAAATCATGATCACCATTTAAATACGAACTAGAATAATTACGTAAATACATATAATATAATTACGAGCGTTAAGATTACGATAAGCGACATGATAAAATAAACAGAAACACTTTAAACACGAGCACGTTTAACCACGAACGAACACGAAACATCGGGACACGAGAAAGGTACGGGTACCCCATGTGGGGCCCCATACCCACGGCACATATACCAAGGTGGGCTAAGCCCATGGACTTTTTACAAGAAAAAGGGGGGGGGGTTATGTAACTTTCATTTCATTTTTCACTTTTTCAAGAAAATAAACAAAAACCCTAAAAAGTTTCTCTCCTCCTCCTTTGCTCCTCTTTATGCCGCCACCCTAAGATCACCATAGGAGGGTGATTGGTTGATTTTGATCTTAAAAATCATTGCTTTAATCCGTGGTTGTTCATCCTTTTCCAAGCTACATAGTGGTATATCTTTTTAAACCCTTCTTTTTAATTCTTTTGAATCTTTGTTTATGTTCATGAACATGTTATTGTTTTCTTATTAAAACATGGTAATTAATCATAGATCTAACATGTTTTGGGGTTAATTAAAATCAAAGGTTGTTAAAAGAGGGTGTTTGTTTTTGGCCGCCTAGTTTAATCAACCCGGGGGAGGGTTCGGTTTCTTTTTAGCCGCCATCACCAAGACCATTTTTGGTCTTGGTTGGCTCATGTGGGACCCACAGCAGCAAGGAGGCACACGTGCCCCGAGTTTGGCTCGGGGTACGGTGTCGAATTCATGCCCGATTCATGGTTCGTTGGTTAAATCATGATTCATGCTACATGTAAATTTTTATGAATTATGAACTTAGGATATAATTAATTAATAACATGAAATATTAATTAAATCATGACTTAGGTTATTTTAATTATTAGTTTAACATGACATTAATTTAACCTAAGTATTTTATGTTATAAGTTATAATTAATTAATTATTTAAAACATGCCTATAATTAATTAATTTAAACATGACTTAGGTTATATTATTAATAATAATAATACACATTTTAACCTAAGTATTTTATTTCATTTTAATTAATACATGTTATACTTTAATTAAAATGCTTAACCTATAGTTTAATTAAAATACATGAAATAATAATTAAACTATACACTATATCATATGACTTAAGAAATCAGCTTATAAACACTCAGACTTATATGTTAGCTTATGTAACCAGCTTAATTCTAAATATGGAAACTTCTATTTATAGAAACTTAATTAAATAAGGCAACTAATCTAATTATGGAAACCTTCTATATATGGAAATATATCTATTTCAGGCAGCTAATCTAACTATGGAAACCTTCTATATATGGAAACTTATTTAATTAAGGCAGCTGATCTATTTTTGGAAACTTTCTATTTTTAGAAACTAATCTATTTTAAGCAGTAAATTCTATTTTAGGAAACTTTCTATTTTTGGAAACTTTCTATTTTTGGAAACTTTCTATTTTTGGAAACTTTCTATTTTGGTAACTTTCTATTTTTGGAAACTTTCTATTTTTGGAAACTTTCTATTTTTGGAAACTTTCTATTTTTGGAAACCTGCTATTTTTGGAAAGTTACTTATTATTACACAGTAAGTATAATAATACATGAAATACCAGTAATACTTAAACAGATTAATCAGAATACAAGATAAACACAGTTTAAGGCTTAAAACAGTGAACCATGACCTAAAACATACCAAGTCAGCTATAATGAGACATAAAACCCAGTACGTAATCAGTGAATCGATACTTATACACGTGTGTATTCATGTAGCGTTAGTGATCCAGAAGTAGGAGTCTTTCTTCCGTTCATTCACTGGACTTGAGGTACGGATTCCCGTCCTTTCAGTATGGACATTCTTTCCTTATTAGGATTTCCCCGTATGCAGCCAACTGTTTTCCCCAGCATTTGTTTTATTGTTTTGAACTGCTTATGTTTAATTAGCATAATCTATAGCCATATACAAGCATGACCAGTTTCACCTAGTTATGGAGGTACCATAACCATAACATTGGAGGCACCAATGTTATGACTTCCCCACGGCGGAGTGATTGCTCGTGGCGTCCCTTTTCAGTTTTGGCCATATTATTATATCAGGTGGGGCGTATGGGTGCATCCTAGTTACATGTTTTATTAAGTTTATCATGGTGAATGTGGTGTGTGCCTTGCACCCTTCACAAGGAGTTGATCCCTCCTACCCAAACCAGTATATTGATTAGAGGCATCCCCTCTAATCAGCATGATGAGGTCACCCCTCCAAGTATTCATGCACGTGACCTTTTCATGACCTATATGGGCTATGGTATATATATGTTAAAACAGTTTTCGCAAGATAAACATAAGGCTTTTCAAATTATAAAACCAGTTTTCTTGATACTTAACCAGTTTACTCAGAACTTAGTCTTCCGCTGTTATATGTTACATGCTTATCCTATTCATGCTATATTGTACATCCGTGCACTGAGCGTCTTGCTCAGCCGTTACTTTCCTTTCCATGTCTCAAAACGGCAGGTACCCAAGACTCGAGCATTTGGAGGACGCGCATAGGATGGAAGCTGCCAGAGACTTCTTTTCCTTTTTGCCTTCATATAGTTATGCTTGTTTAGTCTTTATTCAGTTCATTTCCTTTATTTATGTTTTGGGCTTATGTTTGGGAACCGATGTTTGATTCCGGTTTTCCCTATGGTCATGTATGTTTTACTACATATCACCTTGCATGCTTTGATGACACGCCATAATCACGCGTGACATTCCATTTATCAAAATGGGGTGTTACAATTATGGTATCAGAGCCAAGGTTTCGACCTGTAGGCTCTAAAACTCGACCTGTGACTAGTGGGTAGTCACCAGGAGCTTCCTAAGTCAACGCTTGTTATTCCACGTATTCATGCGTTCAACACCTTTTTATTTTAACCATGACCTTTTCAGCACCTTGTTGTTTTAACCATGATGTTTTCACCAGTATCGTCTTATTAATATGGAATGAACAACCGTCATCCATACTTAGTTATGTGTCATTGTCTATGCATGATGTTCCTCGTGAACTGTGACGATGTGGACTAACCCCAGTAGTTCATAATTTTCACATAAAATTTTTTCGGTTAAGTTTTGACAATGATTTTTAATTATTATGTTTCATGCATTCATGCATTTATATCATATGTCATCTGTTGCAGGAATTTTGACTAAGTAATGGTTGGTACAAGACAGGCCTTATTTAGTCGCATGTGCTTTTATCGGAACTTTTAACTTTGGGACCGACCCATAGGCGTCCCCTCGCCATGTCTTTTGTTTTGGAACCGACCCATAGGCGTTCCCTCGCACATATAAAGGTTTTATAAACTACATTACGCATTCATGCACTGTTTTTCTTGCATAAATTTTTTCTCATGATTTAAATTGGCATAAAAAATTTTTTCATGTCCCATCATAAGTTATTATGTTTTTATGTCAAGTATGCCTTCATACTATCATGGTTAACTTCAGTTTCATGCTGATTATGTTATACACTTCTTCGTAATGGATGGTTTCATGTTTCCTCATGATGATTTCGTCTTCATGTTGATTATGTTTCACGCCTCTTTTGTTATTTACGTTGTCCTGCAAGACATTGTTAGATTTCTTGAATCATGCTTTCATGATAGTCATGGTTGGTTCCACTGATCATGCTGTCAGGCAAATCATCGTTGAATTTCGTGTAACCACACTTTAGCGTTTCTCTATGCAACCAGAATGATGTCTATGCTAATACTCCTAGGTTATCACGATGGTTTTCCTAACCGTTAACCGATATACTTACCTTAAATCATGACAAATGATCGACCCCATACCGATCATTTCATGTGCATTCCATGTGTACTCCACGTACCGTAATTCATGTGTATTAATCCATGTGTATTCTACTTGCAATACTTCACGAGTATTCGCTAGTCGATTCTAAATCATCTCAGGCGTATGTTCACTTGCTGATATTCTACAAGGTTGTCGATGCCGCTCATAGCTTGGAGATGTTACTGAAGGTTGATGCTGCTGATGTTGGGAGATGCTACGAGATGCTGATGCTGATGCTGTTCACAACCTGGAGATCCTAAAAGACGAAGACAAAGGCGTCGGAGCAAAGCAATTGGACGAGAAGATGCTTCACCATCAGACAATTCCCATCAATCATTGTCCCAAATTCATAATTACATGTCACACGTCGTTCGGCTGTCATTTCAGCCATATGAGTGCAAACCAGTACCAGCCGGCCACTCAGCTAAATAGTTACATGAGTCACTGTCATGAGAATGACCGTCATGGAACCGACAGACAAGATGATAGTAACCACTACTAAGACAGCAACTATCCTAGAAATCACAACCGAGGCTCCGGCCACGGACATGATCAGACATACAAATGATCAGTAACCCAACCGATCCGCCAATTCTGGCATTTTAACCTAATATTTGTAGTTCTAATTGTTTCACATCTCGAGACACATGTCAAGACATCAGTCAAGACACATGTCTCACGTATACTTTCTGAGGACACATGTCAAGATACCAGTCAAGACATATGTCACGCTTACATTTCTCAGGACACGAGTCAAGACACATGACTCACGTCTAATTATGGAACATTTCTAAGAAATTCGGGGTACCCTCCAAGGGTATATCCATTTTGTTGTGCCATGTATTAATCAGGCCACAAGAATTTCAATACCATTACCGGCGCATAAGTGAGAACTGTCACGTTGCCGATGTCACTTTCATTTCTTTCACCATGGTTCATATATTCATGACCATGAAGGACGCCTTTCGTATTCCCACGTATACGACGGTTGTCCTTCAGCTTAATGATGAGATCCAAGCTGCTAACGCATTTCCTCGGACAGACACGAGATGAATTTTATCCTAATTATGTACTATGAACAGTACACCATGCTACGATTCATAATTATGTACAGTAATGTTCAGGCTCCTGAATACATACAGCTTGATTTTCCATCGGGAAAATCTTTACAAATTATCTATGCTTACAAGCATGTGCGTTGTTAGCCATGGTCGCTAAAATTTGCTATGTGTCGACTACCGTCGGCGTAAGCAAATCACCATTCATGACCGTTATTCTCCTCCACGTAGTGACAACATGTCCAATCGACCTTATAGTGTTAATCACTTTCCAAGATCGAACTCATGATCATGCTGCCAACAGTGACGAGTGAAAAAGCAGGACATGTCCATGACTGCTATTCGTACACGACTTGGTCATGCTAGATTTATGATTTTGAATTAGTCTCATCAATGCTCCAACGGTATTATAAGAAGGAGTTCCCATGAACTCATAGCAAATTCATCAGTGTTTTCATTAAGGATAACCTGATTTCATTTAAGCCTAGAGAAGAACAGGAAGACCCTATATGCACTATGTTGTAAATTCTTTGAAAAGAGAAATTTTACCCTAGAAATTTTCCAATATCAATTTTGTTTGATTATAGTGACACACTGAATCACATGGGTTTCTACGGTTAATCTTACCATGACTCTGCTTATGCGTAAAGGAGAGAACCCTACACTACATTAGGTGTTCTAGGAAATCCTACGCTAGGAGAAGTCTAGATTCAGAGACTCAGAGTTTCGCAAACTCCTATGTATCAAGTTCGATGAAGCAAGATACAGTTACGTTCATATCTTCATACCTGTCATACCAACAGGTTAAGATAGGACACCAACAAACTGGGATGTTTTCATCATATGAAATTGTGAATCGAAAAGGGACAAGATCTCCATGGATTTTAGTTACCAGATTTCAGCAAACTCAGAAGAAGCATGATGCTATCTGGGTTATTGTCAACTTGATCATGTCTGAAAAATCTTTACATCCGTATGGATTTCAGAACCAACAGATTGAACTAGGGATGAGCATTTTGACCCGAATCCCGAATCCGAACCCGAACCGTTCCCGGAACCGTACCGATTCCCGATACCCGAATCCCGTTCGGTACGGGATCGGGACTACAAAATAAGGTGAAAAAAAATTCGGGACCACTAATTCGGTACGGGATCGGTACCAAATCGGGAAATTCCCGGAAAAAAACGGGAAAATCCCGATTTCCCGGTACCGGTACCGATACCCGTACCGGTACCGATACCCGAATCCCGTTCGGGTACGGGATCGGTACATAACTTTTTAGATCGGGAAAAAATCGGGAGCACTAAATCGGGACGGGATCGGGACGGGATTGGTCCCGAGCTCATCCCTAGATTGAACGAACATATTCCAGCCAAGGCTCATCCGATCACTTAGCAACCCTCAGCTATCGGGTCAGACAAAGATTCGTAATTGTACTCCTAACTTACTTCACGTCTTCATTCTAATTCCACGACTTGCTTTCGCGCTCACTTCATGACACTATTCACGTTCATGATCGTATTTTGGCTTACGATTTTACGTTCATTTCTTTTCTCATTCTGGGAAGTTTGCAAGAACTTGTGAGACCAGACCCAAGTTTAGTATAACTCTTCATCATCAGATAGACGTTTCACGTCATATTCCACGTCTCACCTTGTAGCGGTTGGTGTTACCGCCATTATATTCTATGATCACGATATGTCTCACATGTCATGTTCATTCCACGTTCCTCATATCATGATAAAGATATGTTATACGTATCATGGATCACGATATGTTTACTCATACTACACTCGCCATATCTCCACGTAGCACATTCAAAATTTTTCACGTATCACGTTCAAAATTTTTCACGTACTACGTTTCTTTATGTCTCGCGCATCGTTTCTAATTATCAGTTAAGTCAGATTGCCTTGCATTGTAACGTTTCAGCTACCCTTGCATGTTAACTCTTATTTTCCTTGATCGAATTTAGGGGATCTACCTTCCGTTGATAACCAAGAATTTCTTCGTATCCCAAGTCAAGGTCAGGAGGACCAAGATTTATCATTAGTGTCAGGATCTTCTGAAGGAACCGTTCCAAGAGGGAGGCCACTTGGAAACGGACAAGTTCATCCGGACTTCTTATCCATCTTTCTCTTATCGATTAGATATGTCCTTTCAGTCACGTCACGTTCCATGTCTTTTCAAGACATGTCACGTTCCACGTTCCCTTCTACCATGTCACCTTCATTTCCGTTATTTTGCTTACCTTTCCAGTTTGATTCGTGTATGTTTCGCTTCCAGTTACTCTAGCTAAACAGAAGCTGCAGGAAGCACGGTCACGTCAGAAGAGTTACACCGATAAGCATCGTAGGGACATACATTTTAATGTGGGAGATCACGTCTTCCTAAAGGTTTCGCCGGCACGTGGTGTTAAACGCTTCGGGATCAAAGGGAAACTCAGTCCTCGTTTCATCGGACCTTTTGATATCATTGAACGAATCGGTGAAGTATCTTACCGATTGGCGCTACCTCCTCAGCTTTCGCACGTGCATAACGTGTTCCATGTGTCCTTACTCAGAGGGTACAATTATCATCCCCTTCACATGGTTCAGTATCCACTGGAACAGATACGTGAAGATCCCACTTTTATAGAAGAACCCGGACGAGTACTCGACAGGCAAGAACGAGTCATGAGAAGGAAGACGATTCCATTCGTCAAAATTCTTTGGAGGGACCATACCGAGCGGGAAGCCACTTGGGAAACAGAGGAGTCTATCCGGGCTTCTTACCCTCACTTCATATTTTAAGTTCGGGTATGTTACTTCTTTTCAGCTTACTTTATCTATAATTCGGGGACGAATTATTCTTTTTAGGGGGGGAGAATTGTAAAACCCGCATGCTTTTACCATGAATAGTGCCCTTAAGATCGTACGTCCTAGGTTAAAACTTACCTCATTTAGTAATGATCACATTCATGTGCTAGTAATCAAGCAAGTGCATACGTGTATGACATGACAAGTATCGATTACGTACGAACTCATGATAAACAGTTAAATAAATATGTCACGTGAACATAATTAAATCATGATCACCATTTAAATACGAACTAGAATAACTACGTAAATACATATAATATAATTACGAGCGTTAAGATTACGATAAGCGACATGATAAAATAAACAGAAACACTTTAAACCACGAGCACGTTTAACCACGAACGAACACGAAACATCGGGACACGAGAAAGGTACGGGTACCCCATGTGGGGCCCCATACCCACGGCACATATACCAAGGTGGGCTAAGCCCATGGACTTTTTACAAGAAAAAGGGGGGGTTATGTAACTTTCATTTCATTTTTCACTTTTTCAAGAAAATAAACAAAAACCCTAAAAAGTTTCTCTCCTCCTCCTTTGCTCCTCTTTATGCCGCCACCCTAAGATCACCATAGGAGGGTGATTGGTTGATTTTGATCTTAAAAATCATTGCTTTAATCCGTGGTTGTTCATCCTTTTCCAAGCTACATAGTGGTATATCTTTTTAAACCCTTCTTTTTAATTCTTTTGAATCTTTGTTTATGTTCATGAACATGTTATTGTTTTCTTATTAAAACATGGTAATTAATCATAGATCTAACATGTTTTGGGGTTAATTAAAATCAAAGGTTGTTAAAAGAGGGTGTTTGTTTTTGGCCGCCTAGTTTAATCAACCCGGGGGAGGGTTTGGTTTCTTTTTAGCCGCCATCACCAAGACCATTTTTGGTCTTGGTTGGCTCATGTGGGACCCACGGCAGCAAGGAGGCACACGTGCCCCGAGTTTGGCTCGGGGTACGGTGTCGAATTCATGCCCGATTCATGGTTCGTTGGTTAAATCATGATTCATGCTACATGTAAATTTTTATGAATTATGAACTTAGGATATAATTAATTAATAACATGAAATATTAATTAAATCATGACTTAGGTTATTTTAATTATTAGTTTAACATGACATTAATTTAACCTAAGTATTTTATGTTATAAGTTATAATTAATTAATTATTTAAAACATGCCTATAATTAATTAATTTAAACATGACTTAGGTTATATTATTAATAATAATAATACACATTTTAACCTAAGTATTTTATTTCATTTTAATTAATACATGTTATACTTTGATTAAAATGCTTAACCTATAGTTTAATTAAAATACATGAAATAATAATTAAACTATACACTATATCATATGACTTAAGAAATCAGCTTATAAACACTCAGACTTATATGTTAGCTTATGTAACCAGCTTAATTCTAAATATGGAAACTTCTATTTATAGAAACCTAATTAAATAAGGCAACTAATCTAATTATGGAAACCTTCTATATATGGAAATATATCTATTTCAGGCAGCTAATCTAACTATGGAAACCTTCTATATATGGAAACTTATTTAATTAAGGCAGCTGATCTATTTTTGGAAACTTTCTATTTTTAGAAACTAATCTATTTTAAGCAGTAAATTCTATTTTAGGAAACTTTCTATTTTTGGAAACTTTCTATTTTTGGAAACTTTCTATTTTTGGAAACTTTCTATATTGGTAACTTTCTATTTTTGGAAACTTTCTATTTTTGGAAACTTTCTATTTTTGGAAACTTTCTATTTTTGGAAACCTGCTATTTTTGGAAAGTTACTTATTATTACACAGTAAGTATAATAATACATGAAATACCAGTAATACTTAAACAGATTAATCAGAATACAAGATAAACACAGTTTAAGGCTTAAAACAGTGAACCATGACCTAAAACATACCAAGTCAGCTATAATGAGACATAAAACCCAGTACGTAATCAGTGAATCGATACTTATACACGTGTGTATTCATGTAGCGTTAGTGATCTAGAAGTAGGAGTCTTTCTTCCATTCATTCACTGGACTTGAGGTACGGATTCCCGTCCTTTCAGTATGGACATTCTTTCCTTATTAGGATTTCCCCGTATGCAGCCAACTGTTTTCCCCAGCATTTGTTTTATTGTTTTGAACTGCTTATGTTTAATTAGCATAATCTATAGCCATATACAAGCATGACCAGTTTCACCTAGTTATGGAGGTACCATAACCATAACATTGGAGGCACCAATGTTATGACTTCCCCACGGCGGAGTGATTGCTCGTGGCGTCCCTTTTCAGTTTTGGCCATATTATTATATCAGGTGGGGCGTATGGGTGCATCCTAGTTACATGTTTTATTCAGTTTATCATGGTAAATGTGGTGTGTGCCTTGCACCCTTCACAAGGAGTTGATCCCTCCTACCCAAACCAGTATATTGATTAGAGGCATCCCCTCTAATCAGCATGATGAGGTCACCCCTCCAAGTATTCATGCACGTGACCTTTTCATGACCTATATGGGCTATGGTATATATATGTTAAAACAGTTTTCGCAAGATAAACATAAGGTTTTTCAAATTATAAAACCAGTTTTCTTGATACTTAACCAGTTTACTCAAAACTTAGTCTTCCGCTGTTATATGTTACATGCTTATCCTATTCATGCTATATTGTACATCCGTGCACTGAGCGTCTTGCTCAGCCGTTACTTTCCTTTCCCTGTCTCAAAACGGCAGGTACCCAAGACTCGAGCATTTGGAGGACGCGCATAGGATGGAAGCTGCCAGAGACTTCTTTTCCTTTTTGCCTTCATATAGTTATGCTTGTTTAGTCTTTATTCAGTTCATTTCCTTTATTTATGTTTTGGGCTTATGTTTGGGAACCGATGTTTGATTCCGGTTTTCCCTATGGTCATGTATGTTTTACTACATATCACCTTGCATGCTTTGATGACACGCCATAATCACGCGTGACATTCCATTTATCAAAATGGGGTGTTACATCTTGATTAGTGCCTAAAACAAGAACTAACTCTTGGTTTTTTCCCAAGGAGGTATTCGTGTTAACCCATGCATAGGGTCGAATAATCTTCTTTGGAAAGTGATTACACGACTTCAAGAGATATCCGGTAACCATTCATTGGTACGTAGTTAGGCTATTGATTATCTTCACCCTGTTAGAACGAAGTAAACCCCAACAATCAAAGAAGATTATACTGTGATAATCAATGGCGGCGGCAATGAAGCATATGGTGGCTAACTTCTCCAAATTGGACAAGTTTGAAGGGGTTGATTTTAGGAGATGGCAGAAGAAGATGCACTTTCTTCTTTCTACCATGAACGTGGTGTACGTGCTGACCACTCCCATTCCTGATGGTGGTGATGATGCTACTTTGGAGGAACTGAGGAAAAGGAGCAAATGGGAGAATGATGATTATATGTGTCGCGGCATAATTCTCAATGGTATGTCTGATTCTTTATTTGATATTTACCAAAATGTTGAATCTGCTAAAGAACTATGGGATTCCTTGGAAGCCAAATATATGGCTGAGGATGCATCAAGTAAGAAGTTTCTTGTGAGTGATTTCACAAATTATAAAATGACTGATTCAAGACCAGTCATGGAACAATACAATGAACTTCTTGGAATACTTGGCAGATTTACACAACATAAAATGAACATGGATGAGACCATTCAGGTCTCGTGTGTCATTGACAAACTACCTCCTTCTTGGAAAGATTTCAAGCACACATTGAAACATAAGAAGGAGGAGTTAACTCTTGTTGAGTTGGGTAGTCATTTGCGCATTGAGGAATCCCTCAGGGGTGCATGAAAGTGATAAGCCAAAGAGCAACAATGTTGCTGGTTGATCTGTTGTCAATATGGTGGAGCATAACAACTCCACCAGGTACAATGACAACAAGGGCAAACGTAAGCATCAGGATAACACCAAAGCTAATCCTAACAAGAAGTCATCAGTGGCTTGTTGGAAGTGTGGGAAACCTGGACACTTCAAAAGGGATTGCAAAGGTGTTAGCATAGTCAACCAAGCTAATGGATCAGGCACAAAAGGTCAGAATATATTTGATGAATCTCTCCAGATTTATTATGTTACATATGTATCTGAAGCTTACTTTGTGTAGGATGATGATGTTGCGTGGTGGGTTGACTCTATAGCAACAGTACATGTGTGTAAAGATAGATGCTGGTTCAAGACTTATGAGTCAATGAATGATGGATCTATTCTTCACATGGGAAATAAGTCAACAGCCCTAGTGCATGGACCTGGTTGTGTAGATCTTAAATTTAGTTCTGGAAAGATTGTTTCTTTGTTTAATTTTTTGCATGTTCCTAATATTAGGAAGAACTTGGTTTCTAGTAGTGTTTTGAATAATTGTGGTTATAAACAAGTGATTGAATCTAATAAATTTGTTTTATCTAAACATGGTGTGTTTATTGGTTTTGGCTATTTGAGTAATCAAATGTTCAGGCTTAATATTGATTCTAGTATAAATGTTGATTCTGTCCTAATGACTACCACTAAACTGAATGATTCATCACTATGGCATGCTAGACTAGGCCATGTCCACTATAAGAGGATGCAAGATATGTCTAAAGATGGGTTAATTCTAGCTTTTGACATGGACACTAATAAGTGTCAGACTTGTATGCTGAACAAAATTACTAAGAAACCATTTCAGGATGTAAAACGTGAAACTACAGTTTTGGAGCTAATCCATAGTGACCTATGTGATTTGCATGCTACTCCCTCATTAGGGAATAAGAAATACTTGGTAACATTTATTGATGATGCTTCTAGGTTTTGCTATGTTTATTTGTTACATACTAAGGATGAAGCATTAGATAAATTTAAAGTATTTAAAACTGAAGTTGAATTACAACAAGGAGTCCAAATCAAAAGATTTAGGACTGATAGGGGAGGTGAGTACATGAATACTTTGTACTTTCAGTCTATTGGAATAATCCATGAGACAACTACCCCCTATACTCCACAACAAAATGGTATATCTGAAAGAAAACATAGAGTACTAAAAGAGATGGTTAACTCCATGTTGTCCTACTCAGGACTGAGTCAAGGGTTTTGGGGAGAAGCTATGTTAACTGCTTTCTATTTATTAAATAGGGTTCCTAATAAAAGGAACAAGATTACCCCTTATGAACTCTGGACTAAAATGAGACCAAACTTGAACTACCTCAAAGTTTGGGGTTGTAGGGCTGTTGTAAGACTCCCTGATCCAAAGGTGAAAACCTTTTGTGAAAGAGGCATTGAATGCATCTTTGTTGGATATGCTGAGCATTCCAAGGCTTATAGGTTCTATATTATTGAACCTAATGATTCAGTTTCAATAAACTCAATCATTGAATCAAGGGATGCTAACTTTGATGAGACTAGGTTCTCATCAGTCCCTAGACCAAGCCTTAGGACTCCTACTAGAGCTGAGGACATTGGTGCTTCAGTGGAATCTGAAAGGGTCACTAATTAGGTTGTGGTTCAGCAACCTGAGCCTAAGCTTAGAAGAAGCACAAGGCAAAGGACTCCAAAGAATTTTGGGCCTGAATTTCAACTATACCTAATTGAAGGAACAAGGGATGAGGTCTCTGACCATTACTACTATTGCTTTAATGTTGAGGATGATCCCAAAACATTTGATGAAGCAATGAAGTCCCAGGATGTTGCTTTCTGGAAAGAAGCAATCAATGATAAGATAGATTCCATCATGGGCAACAACACTTGGGTGTTGGTTGATCTACCTCCAGGTTGCAATCCACTTGGATGCAAATGGATCTTCAAAAGAAAGATGAAGGTAGATGGAACTATTGAAAAGTTCAAGGCAAGGTTAGTCATTTAAGGCTTTAGACAAAAGTCAGGAATAGACTACTTTGATGCTTATGCTCCTATAGCACGCATAAGTAGCATAAGAATGTTGATTGCCTTGGCAAGCATTCATAATCTGATTATTCATCAGATGGATGTGAAGACAGCATTCTTGAATGGTGATTTAGATGAGGAGGTTTATATGAACCAACCTCAAGGTTTCATCATGCCTAGTCATGAAGGTAAGGTGTGTAAACTGATTAAGTCCTTATATGGACTCAAACAAGCACCTAAGCAATAGCATAAAAAGTTTGATGAAGTGGTTTTGTCTAATGGTTATTTACTTAACCATGCTGACAAATGTGTATATAGCAAATTTGATGAATCTGGTAAAGGAGTCATCATTTGCCTATATGTTGATGACATGTTAATCTTTGGTACTGACCAAGTTCAGGTTGATTTAACCAAAGAGTTTTTGTCATCAAGGTTCTCTATGAAAGACATGGGGAAGGCTGATGTTATCCTTGGCATAAGGATTAAACATGAAAGTGATGGTATTGTAATTTCTCAGTCTCATTATATTGAGAAGGTCCTGAAGAAATTCAATCACTTTGGTTGTACTCCAGTGAGTACACCTATGGATACAAGTGAGAAACTAATGCCTAACAATGGTCAGGCTGTCTCCCAGCTTGAGTATTCTAAGGTGATTGGTTGCTTGATGTATGCCATGACTAGTACTAGGCCTGATATTGCTTTTGCAGTGGGTAAACTGAGTAGGTACACTAGTAATCCTAGTACTCAGCATTGGCAAGCAATTCAGAGGGTACTAAAGTATTTGAAAGGAACAATAGATTATTGTTTGTCATATACTGGATATCCTTCAGTGTTGGAAGGTTACACTGATGCAAGTTGGATCAGCAATACTGAGGATAATTCATCCACAAGTGGTTGGGTATTCCTTCTTGGTGGTGGTACAATTTCTTGGGCATCCAAGAAGCAAACTTGCATTACTGGTTCAACAATGGAATCTGAATTTGTCGCTCTAGCAGCTGCTGGTAAAGAGGTTGAATGGTTGAGAAACTTGCTTCTTGAGATTCCATTGTGGGTCAAACCTATGGCACCCATATCTATCTGTTGTGATAGTGCAGCTACATTGGCTAAGGCTTATAGCCAATTACACAATGGTAAGTCTAGACACTTAGGTGTTAGACATAGCATGATTCGTGAGCTAATCATGAATGGGGTGATATCAATAGAGTTTGTGAGGTCTCAACAAAACTTAGCTGATCACTTGACGAAGGGATTGGCTAGATACTTGGTTATAAAGTCTGCTAAAGGGATGGGTTTAAAGTCCAAACTAGTCACTGAATGTTAGGACACCCAACTCCCTCCTAAGGAAACTTGGGAGCTGAGTTCAATGTGGAAAGCTGAACATTCAGGGGACTGAAGCACATGTATATCATCCCAAGGATGTGCTTGTACCTGCTGAAAGGAGGATGAAGTTATAAACTTCTTAATGGTTAATTTCTTTGAAAAAGTGCTTAAGCAGAAGCATGAAATAAAGAGGAACCACCTATGTAAATGTTGAGGTTTCGCCGCCTCAAGGAGCATGGACTTTGGCTCTTACAACATTTATGAATTGGATATGGACACATGGCTTGTATGGTGTCAGGAGCGTTTTAAGTGTTTGAAAACTTGTGTGTATTTTATCTTCAGGTATTCAAAGTAGTTGAAGTGTTCAATTCTTAGTACACCCTGATTCTCGAATATTTGAAGTGATGTACTAATATGGAAATTCAATCCTCAAGACATTTTCATTTATGCACTGGTTTTGTTAAAGTTGATTTTCATGCAAAAAGGAATTATACTAAATTGGGGAGGATTGTTGGAAATTTAGTGCAATTGTTGGATCGAGTCATACTTGTAAATGGGTTTGGAGGTACGGAGTGTACACCCATTAAGTCCCTGACCTCCCTGGACTCAATATAGTGGTTGAAATTTCATCAGTAGGAAGCTGCTCCTGGTTAGGAAGTTGCTCTTGGTTAGGAAGTTGCTCCTGGTTAGGAAGTTGCTCCTGGTTAGGACGTTGCTCCTGGTGATGCACAAAGTCTTTGTAACCTCTTTGACCAATCAATGAGGGTTGAATATTGACTTAATGACAAGGTTTATGGTCATGTAACCACTATGGTTTCATGTAGGTAATTATGAGCTTAATTGGCCGATTAATGCTCTTAAATACCATTGACTATGAGTTACATCCTTCTAGGACTAGGATCACTATAAATAGTGATCATATTTGCATGATGAAAGATACAGAAACAAGAAACACTTACACGCACAGAGTTCTTGATTTGTGCCTAAAACAAGAACTAACTCTTGGTTTTATCCCAAGGAGGTATTCGTGTTAACCCAGGCATAGGGTCGAATAATCTTCTTTGGAAAGTGATTACACGACTTCAAGAGATATCTGGTAACCATTCATTGGTATGTAGTTAGGCTATTTATTATCTTCACCCTGTTGGAACGAAGTAAACCCCAACACATGTGAAGTGTGAGGGGGAGAGTTGTCAGCGGGTGGAATGGCTGTGTCAGCGGTTGAAACAGGAGTGTGAGCGGCTGACGGTTGTGGGTTAAGATTCAGTTGTTCATCATGGTGGGGGAAGGTGGAGGTTTTTCAATAGGTGGTTCTTGTTGTGGGTGAGGGTGTAAGGCTGCTACATTGACAGCCAACATGGGAGGGGGTCAACGATAAGTCCCTAAAAGGTGCAGTATTCATAGACAAGAATTTGAGTAGGGATCTTGTAAAAGTTTTCATGATCCCTATGATAATACCTATGTTGATCAAAAACCATTTGTAAAAACCTAGTGTAAGCAAGTGTCATCTTGCTACCCTTATTGTGCAACATGCCATCAAAAATCATACAAGAAAAGTTATATTTTTGCCCATTTACCATAAAAACAAGAGCACTCCCGAATGACCGGTTGATTTCATTGAATGATGTGAATTTAGGACTAAGACATTAAAGGAGGACATGTATCAAGAACTTCCAAGCTGGGGGAAATTGTTGTTTTGAATATTTGTTTATATGCCCAACAGGAGGCAAAGCATACCTCAAACCTCGAAGCCCTTCCTCTAGTTGTTCAATGGGACGGGTGATCACACCATCAACATCATCAAGCTGTAAAGCTTGGCGAATAAGTGCTTTAGTGTCCACCCATTGAGTCCCATGAACAGTCCCAACAAGTGTAACCACTCCATCAACTGTTTTAGAACGAGTAGTGTTCCAAAACTGCTTGATGTGTGTGGTAGGAAAGAGAGGAGCATGAGTCAAAGCATACATTATGTTGGACGCAAGAGATACTCAATCATTCGAGTGTATTGGTGATGATGTTCATCATCAGCCTTAAGATAAGAAATCATGTTATGCTAATCTTTGAACCCCAATGTAGCAGCAGCAGGTTTAAATAATGGAGCCATGAAAACTGATAATAAAATCTTTAAGATGAAAGAAAATGAAGAATTTTGGTTATGGAGAAAGATAGACAAATATGAAAATTACCCTGTTTAAAAAATAGTGAGCATTATAAATAAGAGGTAAAATAGGTTACTATTGGTTGAAAAAGAGGCAAGTAATTTCAAAAATTAATGATGATAATCTTTGAAAAATAATAACTTATCTCTTTACTTTAAAAGAAATTTACCAAACCCATAAAATTACGGCCCAAAATATCGCAAAAGTAACGACTAGGTAGGACTCAGTGTTCTTCAACAGTCAAAGAATATGTCAGCGGGTAACGACTATATTTGTTAGCGTGTAAATTTTGTCATGTCAGCGTCTAAAAATGTGCTTGTCAGCGAATACAACATAATTTGTCAAAGGCTAAAAATAAAAAGAATAAAATAAAAGACCTTAACAAAAAAGTTTACCCTAATGAAGATAACTCTTCCTTTGATACAGACTGAAATTAGCATTCTCTGTCCAATTATACACACTTGCACAAGCAAGATAAAATAACTGTCCTCAAGTGAACATTGCTAAAGTAAGTCCTTTAGAGTGACGTTATCTCATGTAAACACTTTGTAACTCCCAGGTATGCCCAATTTTTAATTTACACCAAGTCTCCCAACCGACCAATCCCAAATCTAGGTCAAACAGTCTTGGCAACATGCGCAGTTATATCAACTTTCCATGCTACAGTGCCTCAAGGTTTAGAAATTACAACAATCCTTAAAAAGAAAAGTCATCACTATTCCTAACCCCTACTCACCAGTGGACACAATCTAGACTTGTGATAAGAGCACTCTACAAGTACCCAAAGTCCTAAAGGTTTCCTAAACCTCCCCTTATGTTAAGCTTACACAGTTGCAAAATTAAATAAATATATGACAAATTTTCATATTAAGATAGGAATGTAAACATTCCAACCATCATAAATAAATACTTGACATATCCTTGAAGTCCATAAGAACCTCTGTATCCATTGGTACAATGCTCAAAATTTCTGCATGATTAGATGAAGAACCACAAAACTAACATATGCTGTCAGCGGCTTCTTTCCACTTGTCAGCGGATAGAATGCATTTGTCAGCGGATAGTAAATATAGTGGAAAATCTAATATTTTTGCAAGTAATAATAACAGTGAACATCCTGTACATACTACACATTAAGTTCAAAGACACATATTTTATGGATTGATCATGCTAATACTTGTTACCAAGTACTAGAATCTCCCAACATCAAAAGGTTTAGTTAAAAGATCAGCCACATTGTTTTCCGTGTCTATTCTATCTGGATGTGTTAAACTTTTTCAAAACAATCCCTTATAAAATGATGCCTAATTTCTATATATAGTTTTAGAATGATGCACAGGATTTTTAATAATGCATAATTTACTGTTATTATCTACAAATATCTTGGTATGCATAAAATTGTACCCATAGTCCAATAATTGGTTTTGAATCCATAACACTTGCCCATAACATACAGCAGCAACTACGTACTCAGCCTCAGTTGTCGAATTGGCCACCACCGTTTGTTGCTTGCATTGCCAAGAGATTAATCCGCTTCCAAGAAATTGACATCCACCAGTTGTGGATTTCCTATCATTGTTATCACCTCCATAGTGTCTGTCTGAATAGCCAACAAGCTCCAATGAGGAATCTTTAGCGTACCATAATCCCAGAGTAGTATAGCACCTAAGATACCTAAAGATCCTTTTGACAGCATGAAGATGGCACTCTTTGGGAGTCACTTGATGACGTACACATGCACATACTACAAACATGATGTCAGGTCTAGAGGCAGTGAGATACATCAATGATCCAATCATTGACCTATAATGCCTAACATCTACATCCTTGCCATCTCCAATCTTTCCCCAGGGGTGTTCCCTGTCCATGGGGGTACTATCCCGTTTTTCATGAGGGTAAAAACCAAATTTCTTCAAAATTTCATCTACATATTTGTCTTGCAGACCTAGAAAGAAGTTCATCTCTCCCATTGCACTCATTTGAAATTTGTCAGTCATAAACTTGGAGAATTCTTCACTCATCTTTTGATTAGATGATCCAAAGATGATGTCATCAACATAAACCTAGACAAGCAGAAAATCATTCCCATTCCGCTTGGTAAAGAGTGTTTGGTCTATGGTGCCCCTCTTGAAGCCATTTTCCACAAGGTAAGTGGATAAAGTACCATACCATGCTCTAGGGGCTTGATGAAGGCCATACATTGCCTTCTTAACTCTATACACTTTGTCTGGATGCTCTGAATCTTCAAAACAGGAGGTTGCATAACATATATCCCCTCTTGAATTGTTCCATACAAGAAAGAACTCTTGACATCCATCTGGTAGACTGTGAAACACATGCAGGAAGCATAGGCTAGAAGAATCCTTATTGCTTCAATCCTAGCAATAGGTGCAAAAACCTCTTCATAGTCAATACCTTCTTCTTGTGTATAACCTTGAGCAACCAGCCTTGCCTTGTTTCTGATCACAATACCTCTCGCATCTCTCTTGTTCCTTGAAACCCAACGTGCTCCAATTATTCTCACATGCTTGGGACAATCGACAAGCTCCCAAACATCCTGTATTGCAAACTGATGAAACTCATCTTGCATTGCTTCAACCCAGCTTGGTTCTTTAAGAGCATAAAAAATCTTCTTGGGCTTATTCTGTGATAGAAAACATGCAAATAAACATTCTTGAACCACAGGGGTATCTTCTTTTTTGTGAATGTTGGCAATGAATCCTCCTTTAGGGTTCTTCTTTCTTCTTGTTTGAACTAGTGAATTGATGGGACCAATTATTTGGGTGGGAGGTTGAATTTTAGACACTTTAGTAGCAATTCCTCCCCCAAATAATGTGTTGTCATGTATAGTTGACTCCAAGGTACCATTGTCCCCATCATCATGATTTCCATACCCACTTGAACTAGGAGACATGATGTTGGCGTTTAGATTGATGACACTGACACCTTCATTGGGCAGGGAATCTTCAACAAGTTCAAACACTTCCTTGTCAGCGGATGAAAATAAGCTGTCAGCGGCTGGATCGAGTGTGTCAGCGACTGAACTACTTTTGTCATCGGATGGAATACTCTCACTGACTTGCTCTTCTTGTTGCTTTCTCTCCACTTCTCTTTCAGCAGCAGATGCCTTAATGAATTCTTCACTCGAAATGGGTAAGTCCATAAAGGAAAATTTGGGAGTGAGTTCATTTGCTTGTGATCCTGGCACCTTTGTAGCTTGTATACCTACATTTTCAAAAATAGATGCTTCCACAATCTTTGGGGAGTTCTCCAAGACATCTGGATTAGTAACAGGCACATAATTCATGGATATAGACAATGGCTCTAAATCAAATATCCAATCTGGTCCATCCTCAGGATCACTAGGTTTACTCTCCAAAAAGTCAACATGCACGTTTTCTGTTATGACCTTATCCCTTTTGTGGTAAACTCTATACCCTCTGCTATTCATAGAATAACCCACAAAATATCCCTTGTCACCTTTTGAGTTAAACTTACCTAGGTTATATCTAGTATTTAGAATTACTACATGACATCCAAAGGGTCTAAGAAAATCTATATTAGGTTTTCTATTCCAAAATAGCTCATAGGGGGTTTTATTGTGAGTTTGTTGACCAAGGCTCTATTCTGAACATAGCATGCAGTATTCACAGCCTCAGCCCAAAAAGCAATGGGTAACTTAGCATCTGCCAACATGGTCCTAGCTGCTTCAATAGGAGTTCTATTTCTCCCTCAGCTACACCATTTTGTTTTGGAGTTCTAGCGATGCTAAACTCCCTAGTAATCCTGTTATCAACACAGAATGCATCTAAAAGGTCATTTCTAAACTCATCACCATTATCACTTCTAAGAATATTAATTGTAAACCGTGATTTCTTTTCCATTTGGTTAATGAAATTCATCAAAGTTTTGGCAGTATCACTCTTCTTGGCTAAAAAAAGTCCATGTAAACCTAGAATGGTCATCAGTTACCACAAAACAATAAGATTTACCATTTAAACTTTCAATGTTAGTGGGTCCAAATAAGTCCATGTGAAGCAAGTGAAGGGGTTTAGAACTAAAATGCACATTGTTAGACTTAAATGAGGCCTTGTGCTGCTTGACCTTAAGACATGCAA
Organism: Glebionis coronaria; assembly: GCA_025667525.1. Classification (NCBI taxonomy): domain Eukaryota; kingdom Viridiplantae; phylum Streptophyta; class Magnoliopsida; order Asterales; family Asteraceae; genus Glebionis; species Glebionis coronaria. The sequence continues at coordinate 66,600,185 of CM046882.1, read as the reverse complement.
CATATTTGTGATCATTGTAGAATGCTTTTGAAGGAAATTAATAAGTGTGAAATTATTTATCCTTTTACCACTTATTTCTAATAATAACAAGACCAAAACGTATATTTAATGTCGTAAAAGGCGGAATTATACGTGGTTTGTGTTTTTATTGTGTTTCTAAAACCCGTATGCTTTTACCATGAATAGTACCCTTTTGATCGTACGTACATGATTAGAACTTTCCTTTTATAGCATGTTTACGTTTCACGAACAAGATTTACAAGTATTACGTACGTGTGATAACACGATGAGTATTTAACACGTATTAAGACATGATAATTATTTCAATAATAATTATAATCACGAACATACGAACATGAAATCATGAACGTAAATAATCACGAGCTTAGTATTACGTATTATGTATATTTATTACGATCATGAATAAATATAATAAGACACGAACGACAACTATTTAAATCACGTAAAACACGAACACGAGAACAAGTATAATATTAGACACAGAAAAACATTGGGTTACCCCATGTGGGCCCCTTACCCGCGGCTAGTCACAAGGAAAAGGGCCAAGTCCATCTTAATTTTACTAAAACAAGATTAAGGGAAAGATATTTTTCATAATAACAAAATATTGGAAAAACAAGAAAACCCTAAAAAAATTTCTATTCTCTTGTTCTTCTTGGCCGCCGGGTACAAGCACACACCAAGGGTGTGTTGATTGATTTTTGGTGTTTGATTTATTGCAAGAGTGTTAGTGTTATCGTTCTCTTTTGTTTCACGTGATCGGTAAATCCTTAAACCTCTTTTCTTTATGATTTATTTAATCAAGAACACATGAAAACATGAATGATTATTAAAACAAGTAAAATACATGTTAATAAATCATGGGGGTAAATTAATTAAGGTTTAAGGGGTGTTTGTTTTTGGCCGACGCAAGGAAGCGAGACCCAAGGGGGTCTCGGCTTGTTTTGTTTCGCACCAACCGAGACCTCAAGGTCTCGATGTGGTGTGGTGTGTCTCGGCTGCAGGAGAAAAAGGAACCCCGACCTTGGTCGGGGTATGTTTGGTTCTCGGGTGGGTCTCGGCTAAAACAAGAACAACCACCGGCTTAAGCCGGTGGCTAAATAAGGAAAGCAGGGGAACCCCAAGCCGCGGCAGCAGGGGTAACCACCGGCTAGCCGGTGGGAACTTTTGCTAGCCGGCGGCTAGCATTGACCAAGGGTGCGTTGGTGACCGGTTCACGGGTCCGGTTCACGGGGTTCACAAATACGGTTCACGACATGTTTAGATCAAAACACGGGTCCGGTTCATGGGTTATTTTTACAAGTTAATTATTTTACAAGGTTAATTATTTCTACAAGATTAAATTAAATTAAATTAATTAAAACATGCACATGATTAATTTAATATATACATGACTTAGGTTATTAATATTATTATTAATACGTGAATTTTAACCTAAGTAATTATCATTTTAATTAGACTATATAATTAATTAATTATTGAAATTATGACTTATAATTAATTAATTTACATGACTTAGGTTATATTATTAATAGATAATAATACATGTTTTAACATAAGTATTTTTACCTTTATTTAATTAAATCATGTTATATTTAATTAAATACTTTAACCTATAGTTTATTTAATTTACATGAAATGATTAATAAACTATACTATTTAATTACATGACTTAGAATATTAATCAGTAAACACTTAAGCTTATATAATTAGCTTAATAATCCAGCTTATTTCTATTTATGGAAACTTTCTATTTTTAGAAACTTATTTTAATAAAAGGCAGCTAATCTACTTATGGAAACTTTCTATTTTTAGAAACTTATCTATTTTAAGTAGTAAATCTATTTTTGGAAACTTTCTATTTTAGGAAACTTGCTACTTTTAGAAAGTTACTTATTATTACACAACAAGTATAATAATACATGAAATACAAGTAATACTTAATCAAAATAGACAGAATACATTATAAACACAGTATAAAACTTTAATCAGTAAAACATGACATGAACATATAAAACAAGCTAAGACATGATATAAAACCAGTTACGTACTCAGTAATCAGATACTTATACACGTATGTATTTATGTAGCATTAGTGATACCGAAGTAGGACTCTCTTCCGTTCGTCTTCTTCATTCACTGGACACAAGGTACGGATTCTCCCTCCTTTCAGTATGGACATTTTTCCTTATTAGGATTCCCCGTATGCAGCCAACTGTTTTCCCAGTATATGTTTTATATGTTTTTGAATTGCTTATGTTTAATTAGATACCTAAAGCCATATACATGCATGACTAGTTTCACCTAGTTATGGAGGTACCATAATAATAACACTGGAGGCACCAATGTTATGACTCCACCACGACGAAGTGATAGCTCGTGGCGTCCCTTCAGCTTTTGGTAATATTATTATTATCAGGTGGGGCGTATGGGTGCATCCTAGTTTACATGTTTTCAGCAGATCATTCAGGTGAATGTGGTGTGTACCTTGCATCCTTCACAAGGAGCTGATCCCTCCTACCCAAACCAGTACATTAAATTAGAGGCAGCCCCACTAATTTACATGACGAGGTCACCCCTCCAAGTATTCATGCACGTTGATGATTCATGACCTATATTGGCTAATGGTAAACATGTTAAACAGTTTTTATAAGATAAACATAAGGATTTTCAAAATATAAAACCAGTTTTAATAAGACGTGTCAGGTTATTCAGGACTTAGTCTTTTCCGCTGCTTTATGCTAATATGCTTATATTATTCTTGCTTTACTTGTATATCCGTGCACTGAGCGTTATGCTCAGCCATTTTCCTTTTCATGTTCCCAAAACCGCAGGTACTCAGGGACGCTCGTAGACTTTAAGAGTACGTGCATATGGATTGGAAGCTTCCTAGCCTTCTTTACTTTATGCATTTCTTTATACTTTGATACTCATTTATATGGACATTGTTTAGTCCTTTTCATTTACAGTACTTATGTTTGTGTGTGATAAGTTCTACTTTTGGGATACCGATGTTTGTTTCCGATATTTCTTTTATGGTCATGTGATTTGATGACACGCCATAATCACGCGTGACATTCCATTTATCAAAATGGGGTGTTACAATTATGGTATCAGAGCCAAGGCTTCGACATGTAGGCTCTCAAAACACGACCTGTGATTAGTGGGTAGTCACTATGGTCTTCCTAGAACTGACAGTCGGTTTTCATGCATTCATCATTTTCATGCATGCATATATATGTCATTGTTGCAGGTTTATGACTAAGTAATGGTTGGTATAGGACTGGCCCTATTTAGTCGCATGTGTTTTATCGAAACTTTTAATTTGGGACCGACCCATTGGCGTCCCCTCGCCATGTCTTTTGTTTTGAGTAAACTGACCATAGGCGTTCACTCTCGTGCATACAAAAGTTTTCATAAAAACTACATCATGCATTCATATACTAGTTTTCCTGCATGAAATTTTTCTCATGATTTATTGGTATACATTTGTTTCATGTATATGGTTTATGTTTTAATCAGTTTAATCATGTATGTTATGTTATACTGTCAGATGGTAAACACACACAATATCCGGGAGATGGTTGCAGCTGTCAACGCAGACTCGCAGGACTATCCTCCCCTACCTCGCATCTTTCCCACAGAAGGAAGGAATAGGCTCATGAGTGAATACTACACTATTAGCCAGCGACCTGAGGAAAATAGCAATGATTTCATGCAGCGTTTCCTTCGATTCTCTGGTGTCCTGAGAGCAACCGCGGGCACTACTGAAGAGCAGGCACAACATTTTCGTTGGGCTCTTTCTCCAATGATTGCCAATAACTTAGGAGGTGCTACGTTCAACACGGTAGCACACGTGGCCGATGCAGCACGTAAGCTGGAGATGCTGCAGGAAAGAGATGAGTTCGGGGAAGCAGAGAGACCCGATAAGAGGTAAACATTCGTATTCAAACGGTGACCAATCCATATTCTTTCAGTATATGTCGATATTTCATCTCTTTAAATTGTATCTCCCAGACAGAAGACTGGGGACCGGTCTCAGCCGGCTACTCAGCAACTGCCAAATCAGCCCAAGGGAAACGGTCAGACCCACGACCGTTCTGCTACGGATAGGCGTGGCGGTAATGATAATTACCGTAACAACGCTGGACACTCCAACAGCAGCAGGTCCTTATACTTACTCATTTTCTTATGATTACATGTTAAAATTCTTAATTCTGACACATTAGCAAATCTTCTACCAGGAATCATGGTAACGGGAGGGACCAGAACCAGAGAGGTTCACAGCCTAACCGTCCAGCTATCACTGGTATTAAATCTTACGATTATCCGCATTGTCCTTTGTACCTATTATCATGTCTCATGTATATTGTTTTTATCAGGCTCTCAACCAGTCAGGACACCTGCTGGAGGATATACTCATCCTCTTTGCTCTACTTGCCACTGTAGGCACCCACGGCCATGTCGCTGCGACAGCGACGCATGCTACAAGTGTGGTCTTCCTGGCCATCGCATGAAGGATTGTCGCAAGGGCGAGATGGAGGGTACATCAGGACATGCTGATACCAAGCCGCCTCCTACTAGTGGACGCGTTTACACGACATCTCGCGATCAGGCCAACAAGTCTACAGGTACCCTCACTGGAATCTTGTATATGTATGGTCAAGCTGCATGTGTTCTGTTTGATACGGGTGCTACTCACTCGATCATTTATACTGCTTATGCCAAGAATGTTAGGATACATGCCACTAGAGAATATACCGAGTATTTCCACGCCTTTGAGAGACTCTGTACGCATAACCCATGTGTCCAAGAGCCTTCCCTTAGAGTTTGACGACAAGATTCGTCTTGTTGACGCACTTGTGCTAGACATGAATGATTTTGACATGATTTTGGGCATGGATTGGCTATCCAAGCATCATGCTACCATAGACTGCCATTCATATCTGATGATCCCTATAACCGTTGGGCTCAATGGTTATGAACCATTATATCTAGGTTGATCATCATTCATATGATAACATAGCGGAAAAGAACAATGATCATGACAAGGTGTTTGGACACAAAGAACACGAATTAAAACAAAAGGATGTTCATTATATTAATAACAAACATCCACTAGACGTGTATACATTGAATCCCACGTCTAGTGCGACACACACTTTAGGTTTACATTGTGAATGAATTTGATAATTAAAACCTATGACCCTTGGTTCCTTTTATAGTGTAAGGATTAGGGTTTACAAGAGATAAGAATGAATAAACAAGTAAATCTTCTATTTAAATAAACTTATGCAGAATATCTTTTGCATGTTTATCTAAATAGAAGCTTCCATTAGCTTCTTTTGTCTACGTTTTGTCAATGCTGGAATTGCATGTGACAATGCTTGGATTGCTCTTGACAATGCTTGATTCCATCAACGCTTAAATAACTCTTGTCAACGCTTGGAATGCTCTTGTCAACGCCTAGACAAATACTTCACGTTTTCTTCATTTTTGAGTTTCTGCCACATCAACTTTTTGACCCAACAATCTTCCCCTAGTTGATAGTGGCAAAACTCTATGTGTATCTCTTGTAAGTTGTACATGATCTTCAAGTTGCTTCCCCTCAAATGTAGCATGTATTTTCTTCCCCTTTTTGTCACATCAACAAGGAAGTAAACAATGTTGCAATGTTGAAGATTCTCCAGAAGTAGGCTCTATGTAATGATCCTGAAGAAAAATAACTTAAAGTAGTCTTTGATGCAGAAGTAGAATACCACAAACCTATGTTCCATGTCTTGTTTATCCATGTGATGAAGAACTTATACCAGAAGAAAAAATATAAGTAGACCTCGATCCCTTGTCAATATTCTCATCCTTTGTGAGACACTGAGCACGATAATGTAACTCCTTCAAGTGTTTATGACAAGTCTTCATCACCAACTATGTAAGCACGAACAAGTTACCTTTAAAGTCAGTGGCTGGAAGTCCATGACTTTAAGATATGATAGAACACAAACTCGCGAAAATCCTCTTCAATCATCAAACTTCCCATAAGAATTCTTCCCCTTAAGCTAACACCTCTTCATGACAAGTCAATATCTTCACATGTAAAAGCTGTCAACGAATAACTCTTTCACAAGGCTATTCCGATTACATAATCCAATAAAATTCTTCATGAATGGTTGCTAACTTACTTAAAAATCTTTAATTCCGTTTAAAGATATCCGAGCCATGAATATCAACTTGATATTCTATATTAAAACGGAGATTCCATGTACCTTTGTGTGTATTTTCCTCCTTTTTGTATGCTTAAAACGTACCAGTTTTCTCAAACAGCAGCTATCCATGTGTTGTCCAATATCTCGGTCAGATGTATTGTCCGATATCTGACAATACTTATCAGCGTTGAAACACATATATCGGACGACACTGTCAACTCCATCAGTGTTGACTTATTCTGTCAGCGTCGAAACCCTTCCTGTCAGCGCCCAAATAACAAACGTCAGCGCCAACCTAAAATCCTGTCAGCGTTCATTCTTTTCAGCGTCAAAACTTTGTCAACGTTTCTCCAAGATTTTACAACGTCAAAATAAGTCCCATCAGCGCTGAAAAATGGCCTACGTGAATTACTTCAAACAATAAGACCACGTCCTTTGTTCTTACGTAACCCATGTTTTACTTTAAACTTTGCCGTGTGAACACAGATATAAATAACCAATCATAGCTCTTCCACCATGTGAACATAAGAGTAATATTATGTAAACCGTGTGAATGCAGAACTCTTATCCAATCATCATCAAGCAACCGTGTGAACACTATAATCCTCCACCAATGAGAACAAAGGACTCACGGTACTACAATAAACTAGCATGTAGAAGATCAAAGTATATAACGAATTAGGGTTTTTATCCGTGTGAATGCAAAAGCTTTAACCAATGAGAATCGAGCAGCCGAGTGAACGCATATCTTGAATATTAAAAAAAAAACATTCTTGAACCCATACGTGATTTCATACGTCGACTTGATTCTCAAGTGCCATGTTCGAGAAACACAGATCTAGGGTTTATGAATATTATATATCGAAACCCTAATTAGGGTTTGAAGATCAACCTTAAATCGTGTATTACCATGCATTACAACAGCCCTCAAAACTCATAACTTTCTGCTTGAAAGTCGATCTAGGGTTTGAAGAACCCTAGTTCATGATTTCATGTGAAAGCAGAAAACTGAAAATCTTCCATCAGCCAACTTCGACGCTTAATAACTTTTGCCTGGGGATAAAACTCAACAATCCCTCCGGTGGATGTTTAGATTTATGTATGTAGAACACACATCTAAAATTTCGTGACGATCCAACGGTTCAATCAAAAGTTATGACCTTCTGAATACTGCTGCGCACACAAAAACGTCCAGAAAAATTCAATACGAATTTTTCTTCTTCACCATACACGAACACCTCGTCGGACCTAGATATCATGAGCCTTAGGCTCTGATACCAATTGATGATCCCTATAACCGTTGGGCTCAATGGTTATGAACCATTATATCTAGGTTGATCATCGTTCATATGATAACATAGCGGAAAAGAACAATGATCATGACAAGGTGTTTGGACACAAAGAACACGAATTAAAACAAAAGGATGTTCATTATATTAATAACAAACATCCACTAGACGTGTATACATTGAATCCCACGTCTAGTGCGACACACACTTTAGGTTTACATTGTGAATGAATTTGATAATTAAAACCTATGACCCTTGGTTCCTTTTATAGTGTAAGGATTAGGGTTTACAAGAGATAAGAATGAATAAACAAGTAAATCTTCTATTTAAATAAACTTATGCAGAATATCTTTTGCATGTTTATCTAAATAGAAGCTTCCATTAGCTTCTTTTGTCTACGTTTTGTCAATGCTGGAATTGCATGTGACAATGCTTGGATTGCTCTTGACAATGCTTGATTCCATCAACGCTTAAATAACTCTTGTCAACGCTTGGAATGCTCTTGTCAACGCCTAGACAAATACTTCACGTTTTCTTCATTTTTGAGTTTCTGCCACATCAACTTTTTGACCCAACAATATCGAGTCATCTTCGGTGATATTAATGCACCAGAGTACATTCACAACAAATTCGTACCCGGAAGGTCTGTACAAATCATATCAACCCTGCAAGCACGTGCATTTCTTTCACATGGCTGTGAGGGTTATCTAGCTACTGTTCATGACATGGATGCTGAATCCCTATCAATTCAGGATCATCCGATAGTGTCAGAATTTCCAGATGTATTTCCAGAAGAACTTTCGGGCATACCACCTGCACGTGAAGTAGAATTTAATATCGAGCTCATCCCAAGAGCTGAGCCGATTTCCAAGGATCCTTATCGCATGGCTCCCATAGAGTTGAAGGAGCTGAAGGATCAAGTGCAAGAACTTCTGGAATGAGGCTTTATTCGACCGAGCGCATCTCCATGGGGCGCACCGGTCTTATTCGTCAAGAAGAAGGACGACAGTATGCGTCTTTGCATAGATTATCCCGAGCTCAACAAGATTACCATCAGGAATAGGTATCCACTACCATGGATTGACGATCTGTTTGACCAACTCCAAGGGGCCAAACATTTCTCCAAGATTGATCTTAGGCCAGGCTATCATCAGCTACGGGTTAAGGAGCAGGACATCGCCAAGACTGCTTTCCGTACACGCTATGGCCACTACGAATTTGTAGTCATGCCACTTGGCCTTACCAATGCTCCAGCAGTGTTCATGGATTTGATGAACAGAATTTTCCATGAATTTCTGGACAAGTTCGTCATTGTCTTCATTGACGACATCCTGATTTTCTCTAAGTCCAAGGAGGAAAACGAAGACCATCTTCGTACAGTACTACAGATTCTTCGCCAGAAGCATCCGTATGCTAAATTCTCCAAGTGTGAGTTCTGGTAAGACAAGGTGGCATTCTTAGGTCACATTGTATCAGCAGAAGGAATCACGATGGATCCAGCAAAGGTTGAGGCTATTACCAAGTGGACAAGGCCGACATCAGCGACTGAAGTCCGTAGTTTCCTAGGCTTAGCTGGTTATTACTGTAGGTTCGTGGAGAACTTTTCTCGCTTAGCACTACCATTGACCAAACTGATGCGGAAAGGGGTGAAATTCATCTGGACTGAAGAAAGAGAGAAGAGCTTTGAAGACCTAAAGCAGAAGTTAGTATCTGCACCTATTCTTACTCTCCCACCTCGTATAGGTGGATTTCAGATCTATAGTGATGCATCGGGGAAGGGACTTGGTTGTGTTCTCATGCAACATGGGAAAGTGATCGCGTACGCTTCACGGCAGCTTAAGCCTTATGAGGAAAATTACCTTACGCATGACTTGGAACTTGCAGCAGTCGTGTTTGCATTAAAGATATGGAGGCACTACTTATATGGAGAATCATGTGACATTTTCACGGACCACAAGAGCTTGAAGTATATCTTCACTCAGCGTGAATTGAACATGAGACAGAGGAGATGGTTAGAGCTGTTGAAGGATTATGACATTAATCTGCAGTATCATCCCGGCAAGGCGAATGTCGTGGCAGATGCACTTAGCAGAAAGTCCGGAATGATACACGACATTAAAATTGAGGAGGAAATTATAAGAGTCTTGGAGCGACTAGACATAGAGATCATGGTACATGGACAACACGGTTACTGGGCTAATCTTAGAGTAGAACCCGAGTTACTCTCTAAAATCAAGGAAGCACAGAAAGATGATGGAGAAATCTAGGCGATAATTCAGAATTTGGAGAAGCAGACAGAATTTCGAGTAGACGCAGACGGTATCTTATGGCAGGGCACGAGACTTTGTGTTCCTGATGATCAAGAACTCCGGGAAGCATTGTTAGCTAAGGCTCATAGCTCCCCATTCTCTATCCATCCTGGTTCACCCCAAGATGTACCATGACATCAAGCAGTACTTTTGGTGGAGTGGTATGAAACAGGATGTTGCTACTTACGTCTCCAGATGTCTTACTTGCCAGCAGGTTAAGATCGAGCATCAACGATCTGGCGGTCTTCTTCAACCGTTAGATATTCCAGAGTGGAAGTGGGACAAAATCGCCATGGATTTTGTTACTGGTCTTCCGCCGACAAAGAAGAAACACGATGCAATTTGGGTTATCGTTCATCGACTTACCAAATCAGCTCATTTCTTACCGATCCGCAAGGAAGATTCGGTCAGTAAACTCGCCGATACTTATAGAAGGGAGATCATGAGGCTTCACGGTGATCCATCCAGCATCGTCTCAGACAGAGATACTCGGTTCACTTCGCGATTTTGGCAAAGTCTGCAGAAAGCTTGGGGTAGAAAACTTAAGCTTAGCACGACTTTTCATCCTCAAACAGACGGGCAGTCAGAGCGAACGATTCAGACATTGGAAGACATTTTGAGGTCATGTGAATTGGAATGGACGGGTGATTGGGACGATTATATCTGTCTGGTGGAGTTTGCATACAACAACAGTTGGCATGCAAGTATCAAGTGTGCTCCTTTCGAGATGTTGTATGGCAGAAAGTGTCGCGCCCCAATCTGCTGGGATCAGGTTGGTGAGCGAACACTTGAAGGACAAAAAATGGTAGAGCTGACTAATGAGAAGGTCACAGTAGCTAAGCAGAAACTGCAAGAAGCACGGTCACGCCAGAAGAGTTACACAGACAAGCATCGTAAGGACTTACATTTTAGCGTAGGAGATCATGTTTTCCTTAAGGTTTCGCCGGCACGTGGTGTTAGACATTTTGGAATCAAAGGGAAGCTCAGTCCTCGATTCATCGGACCGTTTGATGTCATTGAACGAGTCGGTGAAGTATCTTACCGTTTAGCGTTACCTCCGCAGCTTTCTCATGTTCACGATGTTTTCCATGTGTCGTTACTCAGAGGGTACAAGTATCATCCCCTTCACATGGTTCAGTATCCACTGGAACAGATTCGTGAAGACCTCACTTTCATAGAAAACCCGAACGAGTTCTTGACAGACAAGAACGAGTCATGAGAAGGAAGACGATTCCATTCGTCAAAATCCTTTGGAGGGATCATACCGAGCGGGAAGCCACTTGGGAAACAGAGGAGTCTATCCGGGCTTCTTACCCTCATTCATATTTTGAATTCGGGTATGTTCTTCTGATCCAGTTTACTTTATCTATAATTCGGGGACGAATTATTCTTTTTAGGGGGGAAGAGTTGTAAAACCCGCATGCTTTTACCATGAATAGTACCCTTATGATCGTACGTAGATGATTAGAACTTTCCTTTTATAGCATGTTAACGTTTCACGAACAAGATTTACAAGTATTACGCACGTGTGATAATACATAATTATTTAATACGTATTAAGACATGATAATTATTTCAATAATAATTATAATCACGAACATACGAACATGAAATCATGAACGTAAATAATCACGAGCTTAGTATTACGTATTATGTATATTTATTACGATGATGGATAAATATAATAAGACACGAACGATAACTATTTAAATCACATAAAACATGAACACGAGAACAAGTATAATATTAGACACGGAAAAACATTGGGTTACCCCATGTGGGCCCCATTACCCGCGGCTAGACACAAGGAAAAGGGCCAAGCCCATCTTAATTTTACTAAAACAAGATTAAGGGAAAGATATTTTTCATAATAACAAAATATCAGAAAAACAAGAAAACCCTAAAAAAAATTCTCTTCTCTTGTTCTTCTTGGCCGTCGGGTACAAGCACACACCAAGGGTATGCTGGTTGATTTTTGGTGTTTGTTTTATTGCAAGAGTGTTAGTGTTATCGTTCTCCTTTGTTTCACGTGATCGGTAAATCCTTAAACCTCTTTGCTTTATGATTTATTTAATCAAGAACACATGAAAACATGAATGATTATTAAAACAAGTAAAATACATGTTAATAAATCATGGTGGTAAATTAATTAAGGTTTAAGGGGTGTTTGTTTTTGGCCGACGCAAGGAACCGAGACCCAAAGGGGTCTCAGCTTGTTTTGTTTCGCACCAACCGAGACCTCAAGGTCTCGGTGCGGTGTGGTGTGTCTCAGCCGCAGGAGAAAAAGGAACCCCGGCCTTGGTCGGGGTATGTTTGGTGCTCGGGTGGGTCTCGGCTAAAACAAGAACAACCACCGGCTTAAGCTGGTGGCTAAATAAGGAAAGCAGGGGGAACCCCAAGCCGCGACAGCAAGGGTAACCACCGGCTAGCCGGTGGGAACTTTTGCTAGCCGGCGGCTAGCATTGACCCAGGGTGCGTTGGTGACCGGTTCATTGGTCCGGTTCACGGGGTTCACAAATACGGTTCACGACATGTTTAGATCAAAACACGGGTCCGGTTCATGGGTTATTTTTACAAGTTAATTATTTTACAAGGTTAATTCTTTCTACAAGATTAAATTAAATTAAATTAATTAAAACATGCACATTTTAATTTAATTTATACATGACTTAGGTTATTAATATTATTATTAATACATGAATTTTAACCTAAGTAATTATCATTTTAATTAGACTATATAATTAATTAATTATTGAAATCATGACTTATAATTAATTAATTTACATGACTTAGGTTATATTATTAATAGATAATAATACATGTTTTAACCTAAGTATTTTTACCTTTATTTAATTAAATCATGTTATATTTAATTAAATACTTTAACCTATAGTTTATTTAATTTACATGAAATGATTAATAAACTATACTATTTAATTACATGACTTAGAATATTAATCAGTAAACACTTAAGCTTATATAATTAGCTTAATAATCCAGCTTATTTCTATTTATGGAAACTTTCTATTTTTAGAAACTTATTTAATTAAGGCAGCTAATCTGTTTATAGAAACTTTCTATTTTTAGAAACTTTCTATTTTTAGAAACTTTCTATTTTTAGAAACTTATCTATTTTAAGCAGTAAATCTATTTTTGGAAACTTTCTATTTTAGGAAACTTGCTACTTTTAGAAAGTTACTTATTATTACAAAAAAAGTATAATAATACATGAAATACAAGTAATACTTAATCAGAATAGACAGAATACATGATAAACACAGTATAAAACTTTAATCAGTAACACATGACAACATATAAAACAAGCTAAGACATGATATAAAACCAGTTACGTACTCAGTAATCAGATACTTAGATACGTATGTATTTATGTAGCATTAGTGATACCGAAGTAGGACTCTCTTCCGCTCGTCTTCTTCGTTCACTGGACACAAGGTACGGATTCTCCGTCCTTTCAGTATGGACATTCTTCCTTATTAGGATTCCCCGTATGCAACCAACTGTTTTCCAAGTATATGTTTTATATGTTTTTGAATTGATTATGTTTAATTAGATACCTAAAGCCATATACATGCATGACCAGTTTCACCTAGTTATGTAGGTACCATAACCATAACACTGGAGGCACCAGTGTTATGACTCCACCACGACATAGTGATAGCTCGTGGCGTCCCTTCAGCTTTTGGCCATATTATTATTATCAGTTGGGGCGTATGGGTGCATCCTAGTTTACATGTTTTCAGCAGATTATTCAGGTGAATGTGGTGTGTGCCTTGCATCCTTCACAAGGAGTTGATCCCTCATACCCAAACCAGTACATTAAATTAGAGGCAGCCCCTCTAATTTGCATGACGAGGTCACCCCTCCAAGTATTCATGCACTTTGATAATTCATGACCTATATTGGCTAATGGTAAACATGTTAAACAGTTTTTATAAGATAAACATAAGGCTTTTCAAACTATAAAACCAGTTTTAATAAGACGTGCTAGGTTATTCGGGACTTAGTCTTTTCCGCTGCTTTATGCTAATATGCTTATATTATTCATGCTTTACTTGTATATCCGTGCACTGAGCATTATGCTCAGCCGTTTTCCTTTTCATGTTCCCAAAACGCCAGGTACTCAGGGACGCTCGTAGACTTTAAGCGTACGTGCATATGGATTGGAAGCTTCCCAGCCTTATTTACTTTATGCATTTCTTTATACTTTGATACTCATTTCCATGGACATTGTTTAGTCCTTTTCATTTACAGTACTTATGTTTGTGTGTGATGAGTTCTAATCTTGGGATACTGATGTTTGTTTCCGGTATTTCCTTTATGGTCATGTGATGTTTAATACATTATCCTTGTATGCTTTGATGACACGCCATAATCACGCGTGACATTCCATTTCTCAAAATGGGGTGTTATAGTATTTTAGGACAAAAATATGAAAAAGGAAGAAAACATGGGCTTTCACGGGCTTTTATCGAAGAAAAAGACAAAAGACGAAGTCAAAAGATCAAAAGTGCAAAAAGAACGGAAGTCAAAGGCCTATTATGAAGATTTATCGAAGAAAAAGTCTAAAAGACGAAAGTTTAACAAGTCAAGGAACCCAAGTCTAATAAATGAAGAAATTATAAGACGAGTTCAAGATATTTATCGATAAATCCCGAGCCAAAGTCAAAAACGTCAATTTAATTAAAGACGAGAAGACAAAAGGAAGAAAGAAGGAAGCATCCTACCAACTCCCTTCTCTTATAAATACCCTCCTAATGCTTCATTAGGAGGGGGTTAGTTAGCTAGTTTTTTAGTAGTCAATTTTATTTTAGTTTTTTTCATATCTTTAGAGAGAAGTAGGCGATTCTACTTTCTCTCTCTAGATTTCTTAATCTTTTCTTTCAAGTTTTAAGCTTGTATTTAATCTTGTATTTGGAATCATTAATCTACAAGTTCAAGTTAAGCTTTTCATCATTAATCTTTTTCTACCTTTCTTGATTTTGATTTGTTTTTTATTCGAAAGGATCATAGATCTTGTTTCATCTTGAAGTTTGTGTGATCAAAAAGTTTTTCTTTTTGTTCATATCAAAGTTCTTCTATGGTTTAACCTTTTAGCTTATTATGCTTCTTTGCTTATTTCGTGTTTAACTTATTTCCTTTTAAGTGTTTTAAAAGTTTAATCTTTTTAAGATTTATTTTATAAGTCTTGCTTATTTAGAGTTTTGAAAGTTTCTTATTGGTGTTTATTTAGTTCTTTTCATTATTTATTTGGTAAAGTTTCGGTTAGTGCTTATTAAAAGGAGCTTATTCGTGTGGCTTATTACATTTTACATTCCATCGGAAAAGGTAAACCCTTTTCCGACGGTTATTCCGATCATATTATCGGATTAGGGTTTTGCTTTCTGACAGTTTTTCCGATGCCATCTATCGGAAAGGGTTTTGTATTCCGATCGGTATTCCGATAGTAGAAGTGATCAGATATTCCGACCGTGTTTCCGACGGATTATTCCGACAAAGATTTCGATAGTTTATATTGTTAAAATATTCCGACACTGTTCCGATACTGTTTCAGTTATTCCGACAGGATTATTGGTAACATTCCGATGGTTTTTTTGACGGTATTCCGACAGTAGGCATTCCGACAAGTTTAAGTTTTCCTTTTTGTTTCTAGTTAATTTTCAAGTTTTCTTTTCCCACCAATCAAGGTTAGATTTATTCTTTATTTTTAATAGCTTTTACGTTTATGTTATTTGTAGACTTAGATAATAAAGCTCCCCCTTTTAGTGACCAATACCAATAATTCCACCCTAAACCGTGATCAATTCGATTAGATACCGCGAACGATTGAGTACACATATACATGCACAAAACCAAACATATTAAATGGCGCCGCTGCCGGCTCTTTTCGTAAAGATTAACGGTTTTTAGTGAGAAAATTTAGATTTTGGGATCCGTTCTTTTGGGAACGTTATTTTCAAGCATAAAAATTTTCAAAAAATCCTAAAAAATATAAAATTTTCAAAAAAAAAAAGATAAAAAAACCAAAAATATTGTATTTCATTTTAGAGTACGCGTACTCGATATTCGTCTTATTCTGAGCCCGAGACTCTTAGAGACTTAGATATGGCCGGTGTGCATAATAATAATAACAACCCACCTCATCCCAATTTGAATAATAACAACAGCAACAACCATGTCCCTCCACCCGACCTTCGTACGATGGAGCAGCTTTGTCAACCAACTATGAACGGACGAGGAGGACCGATTGCGCCGATGCAAATCACGGCTCCTGAATTTTCCTTGAAGCATCACATGATCCAACAAGTTCAAAACGCTTGTCCATTTCGCGCATTACCGGATGATGATGCCAACAAACACCTCGATAAATTCATAATCGTCACTCAAAGCATGAAATTGCCCGGTGTTTCCATGGGTTTTCTTCGCCTTCATCTTTTCCACACACTTTATCCCACCATGTCGAAAAATGGTTTGATCGTCTTCCTAAACACTCAATTCATACGTGGGACGAAATGACTCAAAAAATTTTGTCGCGCTACTTTCCACCATCCATGGTCACTAGTCTTCGCAATCAAATCAGTGGTTTAACTCAAGAACCTGATGAGTCGCTTTTCGATGCTTGGGAACGTTATAATGTCTTGATCGATCGTTGTCCGAACCATAATATGCTCCCCGTCACTTTGATTGATACTTTCTACAATGGTCTAACTTTTCGTGATCGTGATACGATTAATGCTGCTGCCGGTGGTAAATTCATGAAGAGAAGACATGAGGAGTGTAGAGAGCTTATAGAGAACATGACCACTCATCACAAAAATTGGGATTCATCCGCATCTTCAAGAAATAACCCGAGGGACAATGTTTCTTCTACTTCATCAAACCCAGAGATAACCGAACTTACCCGCCAAATAGCCGAGATGAACAAAAGTTTCTTAACCATGGCTACGAACCAATTTCAACAAGTTAAAGTTGTCACACCTTCTTGTGAGATTTGCGGTGGTTCTCATTCATATACCGATTGTCCTTCTACTCATGACAATCTGGAAAACGTGTATGCGGCTAACGGTAACTTTTTCACGGGAGTATATCAAGCTCGTCCTCAAGGTGACCGCAATTTGCAAAGTTATCGTTCAAACAACTTTCTTTCACCACCCGGTTTTCCTCCTCAAAACCAAAACAACTTTAATCGCAACAATCAAAACCAACCTCGAGCTCCTAATCAATATCAAACCCAAAGAAACCCATATCCACCTCAAGGAAATAATCAAGTTTATCAACAAACCACTTATCAACCACCCGCTTACCAAATTCCCCATCCCAACCAACCCACGACATACAATCAAGAGGTTGAAACATACATGAGGACTAATGACGCGCTGGTGAAGAATCTTCAGAGTCAAATCATCAACTTGAAAGGTGACATGGCGAAACAAAGGAATGATCTTTGAGCCGAGCTTAGGAATGACATGCGAAACTCTTTAAGCAGTCAAACAAATGACTTAAGGGATATGATGGCTAGTTTCTTCCCAAGTAGTCAACCCTCTGCTTCGGGTTCTCTTCCGAGTAACAACGTTTCTAATCCAAGAGGGGAGATGAAAGCAATCACCACTCGAAGTGGAAAAGGTTTAAAGGAACCCGAGATTCCTACACCTACACCGGTGATTGTGATAAAGGATAACGAGCCCCCTTTCCCAATTCCTCCACCTTCTACTTCTACCCCTCCTCCACCCAAGGATGTGATTGAGAATTCCATTCCAAAGCCTTCATCTCAACCCCATATACCTTACCCTTCAAGGTTGAGGAAAAAGAAGTTGAAGAACAAGGATGATATTCAAGTTTCAAACTTTCTTAAAATGTTTAAACAATTGAATTTCAACATTCTCTTTTGCCGAGGCTCACTCTCACATGCCGAAATATGCTAAAATGTTTAAAGATCTTCTTAGTGATAAGGAAAAGCTTCTTGATATTGCTCAGACCCAACTTAATGAGAATTTCTCCGCGGTTCTCTTAAGGAAACCAACCAAACTTGGTGATCCGGGTCGCTTTCTCATTCCTTGCAACTTTCCTGGGGTAGGTAGAGAATTGTATGGCCCTAGCCAATCTAGGTGCTAGTATCAACTTAATGTCATTAAGCGTTTGGAAACAATTGTCTCTACCCGAGCTAGTCCACACACGAATGACATTGGAGTTAGCTAACCGTACGGTTGCTTATCCGGTGGGGATAGCCGAAGATGTCTTCGTCGGTGTCGACAAATTCACCTTTTCGGCGGATTTTGTTATCATTGACTACGAGATGGATCCCCGTGTTCCATTAATCGTTGGACGTCCATTCTTGAGGACCGGTCGCACTCTCATTGATGTAGCTGCGGGCGAATTAATCATGAGAGTTGGTGACGACAAAATCGTCTTCAACATGGGTAAACTTTCTAAGCACCCTTATGAACACGAGAACGTTAATTTCATTGACGTACATGATGAGGCTTGTGAAGAACATTTCAAAGACGCTTGTAAAAGTGGTTTTTATTCTCTACCCATTGTTGAGACCGTTGCCTCTTTTGCTCCCTCACTGACTCCATTTGGAGAAAGTGATTTCCTTTTGAAAGAATTTGAAGCAACTTTAGGGGATGTGGACTTAAAATATGACAATTATCCCTCCGATTGGGATGAAGACATTCGTACCATTGAAAAACTTCTCAATGAGGACCATCTTTGTCCACCTTCTCCTATGAAAATCATAAATGATGATCCGAATTTGACTACGCCTTCCATCGACAATCCTCCAGATTTAGAGCTTAAGGATTTACCGTCTCATCTCGAATACGTTTTCCTTGAAGACAATAAGAATTTACCTGTCATCATTGCAAAGGACTTAAAAGAAGATGAAAAATCTCGACTTATCGATGTGCTCAAAAATCATAAGAAAGCAATTGCTTGGAAAATTTCCGATATCCTCGGAATTGATCCTAACTTTTGTACTCATAAAATTCTCATGGAAGATGACTTTAAACCCGCAATCCAAAGCCAAAGAAGGGTTAATCCCAAAATTCATGAAGTCATCAAGAAAGAAGTTATCAAACTTCTAGATGCCGGAATGATTTACCCTATTTCGGATTCTACATGGGTTAGTCTCGTCCATTGTGTGCCTAAGAAAGGCGGAATAACCGTTGTTCCCAATGAAAACAACGAGTTGATTCCTACTCGACTTGTCAGGGGATGGCGAGTTTGCATAGACTATCGCAAGCTCAATGATGCCACTCATAAGGATCATTTTCCTCTTCCTTTCATGGATCAAATGCTCGAGCGTTTAGCGGGTAATGACTACTATTGCTTCTTAGACGGTTTCTCCGGGTATTTTCAAATTCCCATCGATCCAAAAGACCAAGAGAAAACCACATTCACTTGTCCTTATGGAACATTTGCTTACAAAAGAATGCCTTTCGGCTTATGCAATGCTCCCGGGACTTTCTAAAGGTGTATGATGGCTATATTCCGTGACATGGTTGAAGAAACTATGGAAGTCTTTATGGATGATTTCTCGGTCTATGGTGATTCTTTCTCTACTTGCCTTGCCAATTTAGAACGTATGCTCAAACGGTGTGAAGACACTCGTCTCGTTCTTAATTGGGAAAAATGCCATTTCATGGTAAAAGAAGGTATTGTTCTTGGACATAAAATTTCCAAAGCCGGTATCGAAGTCGACCGTGCCAAAGTTGATGTGATTGCTAAATTACCTCCTCCTTCAACCGTGAAGGGTGTGAGAAGTTTTCTTGGTCATGCGGGCTTCTATCGTCGATTCATTCAAGATTTTTCTAAGATCGCTCGCCCGATGACCCACCTCTTGGAAAAAGATACTCCTTTTATCTTTTCTAAAGAGTGTATCGAATCTTTCAATCTTCTTAAGGATAATTAACTAAGGTACCGGTCTTAGTTACCCCTAATTGGGAGTTACCTTTTGAATTGATGTGTGATGCTAGCAATTTTGCTATTGAAGCGGTTTTCGGACAAAGAATCAACAAACATTTCCAACCAATCCATTATGCTAGCAAGACAATGACGGGGGCTCAATTGCATTATACCACTACTGAAAAAGAGCTTTTAGCTGTAGTGTATGCTTTTAAAAAATTTCGCCCCTCTCTTGTCCTTTCCACCACCATTCTCTATACCAATCATTCTACGTTGAAGTACTTGTTAACAAAACCATATTCTAAACCAAGACTTCTTCGTTGGGTTTTACTCCTTCAAGAATTCAAAATTGAAATTCGTGACAAAAAGGGAGCGGAAAACCTAGCCGCGGATCATCTTAGTAGACTCGAGGATCCTTATCAAGGGGAGCTCCCAAATCAAGAGATTAATGAATCTTTTCCCCTTGAGGCCTTGATGTCTATTAACTCCAATCTTGATGAGACCCCATGGTTTGCTGACTTTGCAAACTACTTGGCGGGTGGAATTCTCATCGAAGGGTTATCGTCCCAGCAAAAGAAGAAATTCTTCAAGGATGTGAAAACTTACTATTGGGATGACCCTTATCTCTTCAAACAATGTGCTGACTTGATCCTTCGTTGGTGTGTTGACGGGCCCGAAACTTTACAAATCTTGGAAGCTTGCCATAAAGGACCAACCGGTGGTCACTTTGGTCCCAATTACACAGCGAAGAAAGTTTTCGATTCTGGATTTTATTGGCTCACCATTTATCGTGATGCACACGAAATGGTTAAGCATTGTGATGCTTGCCAAAGACAAGGTAAGATCACACATAAATATGAGATGCCTCAAAATTTCATCCAAGAATGTGAAATCTTTGACGTATGGGGCATCGACTTTATGGGGCCATTTCCATCATCAAAAGGGAGAAAGTACATCCTCGTAGCCGTTGACTACGTATCAAAATGGATTGAAGCAAAGGCTTTACCTAATAACGATGCGAGGGTGGTTGTGAACTTTCTGAAACAATTATTTGCTTGATTCGGTGTTCCTCGTGCTATCATTAGTGATCGCGAGACTCATTTTTGCAATGATCAATTTGCTCGAGTCATGGCTAAGTATGGTGTCAATCACCGTCTTTCCACCGCGTATCATCCACAAACAAATGGTCAAGCCGAGATTTCTAACCGTGGTCTTAAGAGAATCTTAGAGCGAACTGTGTGAGAGCATCGTGCCTCGTGGGCCGATAAGTTAGATGATGCTTTGTGGCCTTTCCGTACCGCATATAAGACACCTATCAGTTGTACTCCATATCGTCTTGTGTACGAAAAGGCGTGCCACCTCCGCATTGAGTTGGAGCATAAGGCTTATTGGGCCTTGAAATGGGCTAATTTTGACATAAACAAAGCCGGTGATCTTAGGAAGATCCAACTCAATGAACTTAATGAACTAAGGAATGAAGCTTATGAGAATTCGTTGATTTATAAGGAGAAAACCAAGCTCATTCATGATTCTAAGATCAAAACCCGAGAGTTCAAAATTGGTGATCAAGTTTTACTCTTTAACTCTCGGTTGAAAATCTTTTCGGGCAAGCTTAAGAGCCGTTGGTCTGGTCCATTCACCGTCGCCAAAGTCTTCCCTTATGGCACCATTGAGTTATCGCAACCAAATGGGCCATACTTTAAGGTGAATGGCCAGCGTGTTAAGTTGTATTTTGGTGAGTACATCTCTCATGAGATGATTCCATCCCTCACCACGTTTCCCTTGAATTAGTTCTGGGCCGAGTCAGGCTCGTGTCTCGGTTAACAAAAACAAGCGCTTCTCGGGAGGCAACCCGTTGATCTATCCTTTACCCGTTTTCATAATAAGTGTAGGGGGAGCTACATAGGGTTTGTTGTCTTGTTTCTTATGATGTGCAGGGATTAAAGCTTCAAAGAGCACTTTTGATGATATTTGACGACCCGTGATCCCGTGTATCCGTATTCCCGGTTCTATCCTAAACTGTCGTGATTCAATATTTATCATATATATTGACATTGAAATCACTATAGTCGTCCCTTCCTTAGCAAGATTTAAACAACGTGCACAATGTCCTAAGTGTAGGGGAGTTTACTTCCACATGCTTAAACATTGAGGATAATGTTTATATCAAGTGTAGGGGGACTTATGTCGAAGTTAAGTGGGCTTTTCTATTAATTTGTCCTCATTTTAACCGGAAAATCTAATTTTTTGACATTTTTCAAAATTTTTGATCTATTTTGGCCAAGTAGTATTTTTCATTTATTTTCTTTTATGTTCTTTCCTTTTGTTATCGCATCGTATGTATATATTTCATTTCAAAAATAAAGTCAAAAGAGAAAAATAAAGTTAAATAAAATGTTTTTAATAAGTTTAGATATCTTTGATATATTAGGACTGTCATGAATCTTTTGACTCAACCCGAGTTTACTTATTTGAGTTTACTCTAGCTAGTATCCTTAACGTGTTTAAGTCAGTTTTGCTAGGCTTTTATATAGGGAACTTTAAAACGCGAAAGTCTTAACTCTTACGGATTAAGAACATAACTTTTCGCAAGTTCCTATAATTGATCCTAGAAAGTCGTTTATCAAGGGAAATTTAAAATGTGAATTCTAAACTTGAAAAAGTCTAAGAAGTTTCAAGATCCTATAGATGACTTGAAAACCCAAAACTTTTATTTAATTGGCTAACATCCACGAATCTCATTCCTTGAGATTTTAAATTGTGGAGAACGAGAGATGATAGAGTCAATTATAAGTTTGGTATTCTTTCATGAATTTATGTGAGTTGATTATGAGCTTTTTCTCCCATCGCTTGCTAATAAATTTAATTGCAATAAATAAGGTCGTACGATTTGAAAAGTTACTTAGCTTCTAGTACAAGATCGTTTAAAAGTTGCTCGGTATTAATTAAAGTTCATAGCCAAGGCATAACTTATTGAAGCGGGAAGTGAAGATTGGCGAGTCCAAAAAGGCCCTAACAAGGCATGAGGGCTACATTTTGTTGCTAAAGATCCCAAGTTATGTGAAGAATCATTTATCAAAAATCAATATGAAGGATCGAGACACACGACGAAAAGCAAATACTCCCCTAAAGATCATGGAGAAGTCTATCCGAAAAGACCCTAGCAAGGTATGAGGATAAATAGATCCAAGTCCTAAAAGGAGGCGGATCGTTGTATATCAAACTCTAAAATAAAGATTGGAGAAAAATGAAGAAGTCGTGGTCCAAGTATGAAGAATCTCTCAAAACTTCAAGTGAAGAAATTCCTATTCTGAAGAGAAGACCATTATTTCAAGAACGTCTCTCAAGATTCGAAGTATGAAGTCACTGCCAAATATCGGTCCGAGAAAGGTCTCAAATCGTGAAGCGAGTTATGCCAAGATATGAACTTTATGAGGTCCCGAGAAGCAGTTTTAAAAGATTTTATCCTTTATCTAAATATTGATTAAATCGTCCTACTTTATTTTCAGCCTAAATAAACTATCGAAATAAGTCAAACAATGCATCCTCGTGATCATTCAAGACAATCATAAAATATAAGAGATACACCAAGGAATAAGGGAGTCTAAGTGAATAATTGGGCCACATGAGTTTGTGTTAGGTTACTAACTTATAATAACAATGATCTCTTTTATAAGCTTGGTGTGTGGAACGTGAAACTTGAGGGTGATAAACATTCATGACAACCAAATCTTTAATGTAAGTCTTCGATCTCTTTACTTGTTCTTCCTTCAAGTATTTTGTACTTTTGTATTTTTATTTAGTTTCCTTATTGTCTAATATCTAATAAAGGCCAAGGTGGGTTAACTATGATGAAAAATGTAAACCGTGCTTTGAAATTAATGCATTGCATGAGGGCATTGTAATGGTCAAGTGTAGGGGATTTAATAAGTGTGAAAACACTTATCCTTTTACCACTTATTTCTAATAATAATAAGACCAAAACGTATATTTAATGTCGTAAAAGGCGAAATTATACGTGGTTTGTGTTTTTATTGTGTTTTAGGACAAAATTATGAAAAAGGAAGAAAACACGGGCTTTCACGGGCTTTTATCGAAGAAAAAGACAAAAGACGAAGTCAAAAGATCAAAAGCGCAAAAAGAACGGAAGTCAAAGGCCTATTCTGAAGATTTATCGAAGAAAAAGTCTAAAAGACGAAAGTTTAACAAGTCAAGGAACCCAAGTCTAATAAATGAAGAAATTATAAGACGAGTTCAAGATATTTATCGACAAATCCCGAGCCAAAGTAAAAAACGTCAATTTAATTAAAGACGAGAAGACAAAAGGAAGAAAGAAGGAAGCATTCTACCAACTCCCTTCTCCTATAAATACCCTCCTAATGCTTTATTAGGAGGGGGTTAGTTAGCTAGTTTTTTTAGTAGTCAATTTTATTTTAGTTTTTTTCATATCTTTAGAGAGAAGTAGGTGATTCTACTTTCTCTCTCTAGATTTCTTAATCTTTTCTTTCAAGTTTAAGTTTTAATTTAATCTTGTATTTGGAATCATTAATCTACAAGTTCAAGTTAAGCTTTTTATCATTAATCTTTTTCTACCTTTCTTGATTTTGATTTGTTTTTTATTCGAAATATAGATCATGTTTCATCTTGAAGTTTGTGTGATCAAAAAGTTTTTATTTTTGTTCATATCAAAGTTCTTATACGGTTTAAGCTTTTAGCTTATTATGCTTCTTGGCTTATTTCGTGTTTAACTTATTTCCTTTTAATTGTTTTAAAATTTTAATCTTTTTAAGATTTATTTTATAAGTCTTGCTTATTTAGAGTTTTGAAAGTTTCTTATTGGTGTTTATTTAGTTCTTTTCATTTTTGATTTGGTAAAGTTTCAGTTAGTGCTTATTAAAAGGAGCTTATTTGTGTGGCTTATTACATTTTACATTCCATCAGAAAAGGTAAACCCTTTTCCGACGGTTATTCCGATCATTTCATCGGATTAGGGTTTTGCTTTCCGACTGTTTTTCCGATACCATTTATCGGAAAGGGGTTTTGTATTCCGATCGGTATTCCGATAGTAGAAGTGATCAGACATTCCGACCGTGTTTCCGACGGAACTTTCCGACGGATTATTCCGACAAAGATTCCGATAGTTTATATTATTAATTATTCCGAAATTGTTCCGATATTGTTTCAGTCATTCTGACCGGATTATTGGTAATATTCTGATGGTATTCCGACAGTAGGCATTCTGACAGGTTTAAGTTTTCCTTTTTGTTTCTAGTTAATTTTCAAGTTTTCTTTTCCCACCAATCAAGGTTAGATTTCGTCTTTATTTTTAATAGCTTTTACGTTTATGTTATTTGTAGACTTAGATAATAACGCTCCCCTTTTAGTGACCAATACCAATAATTCCACCATAAACCGTGATCAATTCGATTAGATACCGAGAACGATTGAGTACACATATACATGCACAAAACCAAACATATTAGCAATCCTCTAACAAGATCATGCCTTACAAGTCTATTCATGTTCTTAAACTTAATGTGACCTAACCTTTTGTGCCATAAGATACTCTTATCTGTTGAAGCCATAGCATAAAGACATGACAAGTTATTATTCATATTAATTCCTTGTAGTTTAACATTATATATGTCCTTATGTCTAGGTGTTCTAAATTCAATGAACTTATCAGCATGAATCACATGATCTTTACTCAACGCCAAACATTCTGTGTTAGTAAAAAGAACTTTATTTTTGTTGTCACAAACTTGTGACACACTAAACAAGTTATAGTCAAGTTCTTTTACCAGGAAGACT
Source organism: Glebionis coronaria (assembly GCA_025667525.1). Classification (NCBI taxonomy): domain Eukaryota; kingdom Viridiplantae; phylum Streptophyta; class Magnoliopsida; order Asterales; family Asteraceae; genus Glebionis; species Glebionis coronaria. The sequence goes on along the minus strand of CM046882.1, from coordinate 66,574,631 downwards.
TCATCAAACCTTAAGTTGTTAGTGATAAGAGTGCCTTTGTTAGTAATTGTCCCAAAACCGCCTCTAAAGTACACTTTATCACCATCTTGAATAGGAGTGAGATTGGTTAAATAGTCCTCCTTTCCAGTCATGTGTCTTGAGCATCCACTATCCCAATATCCTTGTGTGGATTCCATTAGATCGTTAGACTCAATGGTTAAGAACCATTCTATCTAGGATAATCAACATTCATATGATGTTAATCATAGCGGAATAGAACATTGATTAGTAACAAGATGTTATGAACAAGATGAATTTCCTCCCAACTATTGCTTGTATTAATGATTAACAAACAACCACTAGGCGTGTATACATTACATCCCACACCTGGTACACGAACTCAACTTTCGGTTTACATTGTGAATGAATTGATATGAATATAAAACCTACGCATGTTTTCTTTATATACTAGAAAACATAGCTTACAAAGAAAGCTAAAGTAATAAAAAGACTTCACCGACTTGTTCTTTTGTAACTTGTACACTTTAGCCCTTGTCTTCTTATTTTGTTGTTTTTGACACATCAACTCATAATTTCGACCTAACAATCTTCCCCTAGTTGATGACGTCAAAACACTTCCCCTTAAGCGCACATTCTTTGTAAAACATATGACACCAAGGATCAACAGATTGCATTGTGTCGACTTCTTCCCCTTTTTGACATGATATATATAGGGGTCTTGTATGTAAGCAACCTTGATTTCGACCACTAATAACCAATACCACACTTCTAACCCAAGTTTTTAACTTCTCAAATTTCCCTCCGTGAAGCACATGTTATGCATTATAATGAATTAGAGAAATAGAAATCTTAACATTAGTTGTATTAATACTAATGAGCAGTAGTAAACACCTTCACCTCAATGTTACATGTAAATGATTAACACATGAACCATTTAGCTTCCCCTTAATTTGTGCTAATCATTCTTGAATCTTCAAATTCTGTATGCTTTATGTAATGATCACTGATACACTGATTTTGTATGGGGTTCTAATTCTCTCACAGTCCTCTTGAATTGATCTAGGCCTTAAGTGGAATGATTGTTCTTGGTTACTAAATAAAAGGGTTTGGTTTTCTAATCTAATAAAAAGTTTAAATGAAAATTTAAATCAAATTCAATTACTTTAATGAAAATTAATAAAGGTTTGAATTAAAATTGAAATTAAGATTAAAATTAAAATTAAAGTTAAAGTTGAAGTATAAAATATAAATTGTGAAATAAAAGTAAAGAAACAGATAAAAAGTAGAACAGTAACACTAACAGAAAATTGATTCGGAAGTTTTAACCTTCATTCGGAACTTTACTCATTCGGAAGTTTTCACTCGGAACTTGTGGTTCATTCGGAACTTTGGACTGATTCGGAAGTTCTTGGTTCATCCGGAACTTTGTGGTTCATTCGGAAGTTTTGCTTGATTCGGAAGTTTTTGGTAAATAAACCTTCATTCGGAACTTTCTACTGATTCGGAAGTTTTTGGTTCATCTGGAACTTACTGTTCATTCGGAAGTTTTGCTTCGTCCGGAACGTTTGCTTCGTTCGGAAGTTTTACTCATTCGGAACATCTAGACTCATTCGGAACTTTTTAGAAATACACTCATTCGGAACTTACTGTTCATCCGGAACTTTTGCTTCGTTCGGAAGTCTGGGGATTCAAGAACAGCAGTTTACCCGAAGAACAAGGAAAATCAGCTTTAATCCAAAAATCACCAAATTTTTAACCAAATCTTAAATAAAACTACACACAAAGCATCTACTAACCATAAACTACAAATCCCATTAACAAAAACACAAATCCCAACAACTTTTGAAGATCAAATCAAGAAAATAAAAACTTAAGAACTTGAAGATAAAGATGATGATGAACAAGATGAAATGGAAAGATTAAACAAAGAACTTGTATTGAATGATTAATGTTTTAACAAGATCAAACAAAGATTAAAACAACAAGATTGGAAAAACAAAGATTAAAAATCACCAATCACCCTAATGATGATGGTGATGAGACGAACTAAAGAGAAAAAGGGGAGGAGAGAAAAACTAAAAACTAACTAAAAAACTGGTCTAAATGTGTGAGGGGAGGGCTATTTATAGCCTTGTCTTTTGGTTGGTGAGTGGGCTTTCTCCCGTTCTTCTTGTCTTTTTCGTCTTTTCAGAAAAGTTTCCGTTTTCGATTCTGATTCGGGATTTGTCGTCGATTAAATTCAACTCGTCTTTTAATTTCTTCGTTTAATAGACTTGAGTTTCTTCGACTTATGTAAATCTTCCATCTTTGGTCCTTTTCTTCGATAAATCGTCAAATAGGCCCAGTGACTTCAAATCTTTTGCATCTCTTGGACAATAGACTTTATCTTGAGTCTTTTTCTTCGATAAATCCCGTGCAATCCCATGTTTTCTTCAATAATCGTCCGGATGGCTCTGAAAACACAATAAACACAAAAACCACGCATAATTCCAAACAAATGATATTAAATACGTGTTTTGGTCTCGTTTTAGCCAGAATTAAGTGGTAAAAGGATGGTTGTTTACACACCTATCAAATCCCCTACACTTAACCATTGCCATGCCCTAATGCAATGCTTAGTGATAAAGCAATTTTACACTTTTCTCATAATTAATCAACCTTGGCCTTATTTAAATACTACTAAACAAAAATTAAAGTACTAAAAGAAATTAAAATTTAAAAGGATAGAAAACCATTTTCACTTGAAAATAGCTACATGGAAATAACTTGCAAAGAGATCAATGACTTACATTAGGGCTTTTGTGCTGCGAAGATTTATCACCCTCAAGTTTCACGTTCCCCAAACTAAGCTTAAAAACGAGATCATTGTTATTATAAGTTAGCAATTCAAACATTTACACACATGGCTTAATTAAATGCTTAAACTCCCTTATTCCTAGGTGTATCTCTTATATTTTATTTTTGTCTTAGAATGATCATGAAGATGCATTTTTGGACTTATTTCGATAGTTTATTTAAGCTGAAAGCAAAGTAGGACGATTTGATCAATAGTTAGCTAAAGGACAAAATCTCTTAAAACTGCTTCTCGGGGTATCAAAAAGTTCTGTAGAATATTGATAATCAATGAATCTATGAAGGGGTTTGTTAATTTCTAGAGAGAGAAAGTGAGAGAAACTATGTGAATTTTATTAAGTGGAAATTAAGAAATGATAACAACCAACCCCTTTCCTTAGTGGAAAGGGGTATTTATAGTCCAAGCTAAACATTGGGCTTGGGCCGGTCCATGACAAGCCCATGGACCGGTTCTTACTTAAGTTAATAAGCAAATAATGACTAATTACTAACTACGAGCTATTACAACATAAATCATATTGTGGAGTGACCGATACTTCTAATATACGTTAAAACGTATTTCTAACAATCTCCCCCTAAGGGAGGTCACTCCACGTTACAAAGTTCTAAACCTAGCATACTATACTAAGTCTTCGTTCTTTAGCTCGTAGTCTTTTCTTCTTTTCTTTCTTTTGTTGTGAATATGTTGATTTGATCTTTTTGGCTTTGACTTGAGAGCATTGTTCTTTGGCCTTTCACGTGCGATCTTTGCCTTTCTTGTGAACTTTGCCTCCTCGTGACTTCATGTTCCACACACTTACGTCTTTTTGTTGGATTCTTGAAAGCTTCAGAGTTTGGTACAGCGGAAGACTTCATTTTGTACTTTCTTGAATTTTTGTTGCAAAAGACATAAGCATGTGGGAACGACTTTTACAGGTACACCGCAACACCACCGTCTTCACTGGTACACAGCAACGCCACCGTCTTCAACAGGTACTCAGCAACGCCACCGTCTTTAGCAGGTACACAGCAACGACACGAATAAAATGGCTTTGAACATTTTATTCTAATTCGGTAGCATTTTACCTCCGGTCGGTGAAGACCGTTGGACGATATTAGATATCGTACCCGTGACGGATAGTTTCAATTAAGTAACCTCCTGACAGGATTTCGCGGGTGAACCCGTTCTCTTTATTCGACCGTCCAAAGCTGACTGCGAACATAAAGAGTGAATCACTTGGATAAATTATCCTTGTGATTAAAAGCCGTCAATTCATGAAACCTGGAACAAGTGAATTTCAATTAAGATTTTCACCATCGTTGCTTTCCAGTTGTCACGAGCTCGATTCATAAAGAATCTTGCACGTTACCTACCAAGTGCTGTTTGATGTTGACACTAGAAGGATTTCCACTCGTCACTGTGGTCAATAAAGAGTCACTCTGAGTGTTCTGGCAAGATCATATGATAATGCGAAGAGGCCTGGAACGAGTTTAAGTTCAATTAAGAATTAAACCACTGTTACCTTCCAGTTTTTCACAAGATTGGTTCTAAAAGAACCGCACGTGTAACCTACCATGAGCTTGTTTGATGTTGGCTCAAGCAGGATTTCCATCTTCATTGTAATACTTACGTATTACTCGGATGTTCTGGCAATATTACAAGAATATTGCGTAGGACTCATGAAAATCTCTTACTTTTCACAGTGTGTGAGAAAGCAAGGAATAAATGGAAAGTGTCCTAATGAGACTTTTGATGATCTCTTGGCTCTAGACTCGATTGTGCGTTTTGATTTAGTGAGCGATGGCTGGAGAGGAGTGCCACCTTTTCAATACCAGTTTATTCGGAGTGAATAAACCAATAGATAACGTGTTTATCTCCGTGTGATTAAAACAAATACCTTTTGAGAGATATTTGAGTTAGCTGGGGAAGGGTTGTGCATTGCATCACTGGGTCCATGATGTCTTTCTTCAATACCGAGAATCATTAACAAAAATGACCTCAATAGCATATGTATTGACCCGGTTTCTGCCTAAAGTTGTAAGGAGGGCTTCTTTCTTTACACCCTTTATCTTTACATTTCTTTTTCATTCTTCAACCCCTTCAATGCTTACCAATACGTCATCACTAGCACCTTGTTGTGATTGTTCCAGTGCTAGCTTAAGTACTTGGTCGGCATTCAGCTACGTTCACATTCTTTCTCCATCTTTCCTAGGACTTCTAATTCTATCTAGGGAATTGTCCTTGGGAAGATTCCATCGGCTCTGATGAATCATTGGACTAAACCTATTCCTACCACCCTTTTGTCACCACATCCGTCGTGAATTAAGCGTGTTTTGGGAAGGAATTGCCACCATGAAAACATCATTGAAAATCACCTAAGGTACTTGTGATATTAAAATCAAAAGTTTTGTACCTTAGGTGTTTTGATCATCAAAAACGCTCCCCCTTAACACGTGCTTAACACATATTAAGTTGGATTATCATTAAGTCTTTTTCATTTTAGCCAAGTAACACTTACGTCTCCTTAATCCCATTTTCTCCCCTTATCCAAAATGTTAACCATTAATATTTGGGATATTGAATGGATTAACCGGTCTTTGGGTAAAAATGAAATCAATGTTTGGCCATAGAACAAGTTATTGCTCCCCCTTAAGTTAATAAGGGATAGTTGTAGTGCTTTGGTATGACATATTTTGAAAGATTTAGAATCTCGTGAGAAATTCTTGAAAAATTATCATACCTTAACACTACACCAAGCCATTCAAGCACATTATTCACAAATTTACATATTCACAATTGAAAACCAATATAAAGTGACCTGAGATGTACGACCCATCAGATGGATCGTTGCAGTAGCTTGTGGTGCACTAAATACGGTCTTCCACCCACGAATCTTTCCAAGCTCCTCATCAATCTACGTTCACGGAGCTTTTGGTCGATCTTTTTGATCACATACTTTGCCATCTGCCGGTAACCCGGATGCCAATCCTCCGTCATCTCTGGCAAAGTCCCACCCGAGTTCAGATGCTCCAACTTATCTCTGACTTGTATAAGAGTACCATCACTATACTTGTGAAGCTCACCCACCCTCATAAATTTCATCAAACCTCGACTGTTTAAGTAGAAAATGCCGGAATTCGGGACATAAATGCCGGTATAAGGACATCTTTCTACGTGTTGAGGTAGCACTTGATTCACAGGACGGGTTAAATTGAGCCTCCTCTGATAGCTTTCGACTCCCAACTGAAGATCCTCAACTCGTGACTTGATGACAACGCTTCGTGTGAACATACGAAGTGCTGTATTCAAAGCAATCAGATCTTCACGAGGAATGTGAGTAAGTTGATCTCGGGTCATCAGAAGCAGCATATCTTCAATATCCTCAAGGCGAATGATGGAAAAATCTCCTTGCTGGATTTTGTATTCCCTGTCATCCTCCCTTTTCAAGCGAATCTCCGTCACATGATAGTAGCGATTTACCTATGACAGCATACATATCATAATTACGATTCATTTTTGGGACCCAGAGTCGATTTACCTTTTCCTCGATGAAGGGTATTGTCCCCCAGTTGGCAGCTTTCAGCAAAGTCAGGGATGTTGCATACTTTGATGATCCCTTCAGTAGATACTCAAGATCGTTGGTGACGAAGAAGTCAAGAGCAATCTGATTATCTTGAGCAGGATCCATTGGAGGTGGAGCTCTTTCTGATTCATGAAGTCCTGGCCTTTGAACGGTTTTCAAAGCCTTTATGATCTCATCGGCATAATACTCGAACTCCATTCGGGGTAATCGGGTTTTGGCACGCAGTCTCTTATCTTTCATCGCTTTCTTGACCAAGGATGGAGTAACCGAAGTCTTATACTCATGAGCAAGAAATGCACATAAGTCAATCGGACTTCGGATACGCAGATACAGCACATCTTTGTCAGCATCTGTGATCGGATCATATTGAGCTGCTGCCGTGATCCAAGCTTGTGGTGGTGCAGACTCGTCTATCTCCAACGTGTCTTCCCAGGCACGAATGCTTGGTTCAGGAACCGTAGATTGTTGAACCTGTTGTTGAGGAGTGGAAGTGCGAACATCTACTGGTTCAGTTTCAGGCATTTCAGCAGTGTCTTGAACTGGAGAGTGTTGTGCAGCTTCGGGTTCCGTCACTGATTCTGCAATCACAGGAGGAACAACAGCAGAACTAATGGGGTTAGTGGTAATAGGTAAAGATACAGCGACAGAGATACCAGGAACCGATGACGCTGTAGTGGCATTCACATCGTGGCGCCACTTAGTTCGTCTTGATTCTGAGGATGTCGACTTGTCCTTCTGTCCTGCATCTTTTGTGGACTTGGTTCCAGTAGCAGTCTTCTTGGAGCTGGTAACCTTGTCTCCCTCTTTCGGCTGTTCACCCCCATCATCATCCTGATTGTCATCCCCGTTATTATCCCTAACACTCTCCTGATTCTCATCACCACCATCATCGCCATCATCATCATCTTCATCCTCGTCATCATCCTCATCATCCTCATCATCATCACCACCTTCTTCATCGTCTTTCTCCTTTTCACCTTCCTCTTCTTCTTCTTCCTCTTCTTCACCCGTACCCTCTTCTTCACTCTCTTCCCTTTCTTCCTCAGGTAAGATGTGATATGGTACCACACTTCCAAACATTTTGAATAATCTATCATCCTCCATGATAGCATCATTCAGGGATTTATATAGAGCCCGTTGAATCCTCGACTTGTTATACGACCCAAGTTCCACCATTCGAGCCTTAAGGATCTTCTTCAATTCAAAATCCGTCAGGTCATAAGCAATCTTATAGGCGGCTTCTGAAGGGTTGGAGGATTTGACCATCAAGTTGTCAGCAGCAAGTGTCTTCAACTCGTCACGAAGCTTAGGCATTAAGGATTCAACGGATTCTTGCACTCTTTCTTTCACAGAAGCTTCAAGTGCGTCTTTTTGTTCCTTATATTTATCCCTCATTGCTTGAAGTCTGGTAATACGTGCAGCATGCTTATCAGCCTCAGCCTGCTTAACTCGAGCAAGTTCCTCTGCATGAGCTTTACGTGTAGCTTCCATGTCTGCAGAGAACTTGGCAATCAACTCTTCTTGAGCTTTCTGAGATACTTCTTCCCTTTGAGCTCGTCTTTGCAACTCTTGGCGAAGTTCATCCATTTCGCGTTTGTGATTGTCAAGCATTTCGGCCATCACTAATGCAGCCATTGCAGATGTTGCAGAGCTGCTCTGGGTTGACTCAATAGGCTCGGTTGTTACTGCTGTACTAAGAATGGGGATTGTGGGTGGTGGAAGAAATGGTGTGGAAGCCGGTCGGGTTGGTCGGGTTGTTAAGGGTTGGATTGGTGGTGGTAGAGTTGCCAAAGGTTGAGTTGTCACCATGATCGTGGAAGCAACAGGTTCCTTTTCCACACTTGTTGAAATAGGTATTGATGGCTCCTTCGAAGTGGAATAGTTTTCAGGTGACCCAAACTCATCAACATCATGCGGTTCCTCGTACTCATCCTCGATATCTACCCTCGCACCTGAACCACTACCGCCTGTATCTTTCCTACTCCTTTTAATAGCAATCTTCATCAATTGTTGCTCAGATTTATCAAGAGTAGGATCAACAATATCTGCTTCATCACGTAGACGCATCAAATCCTTACCCTTTCCCTTCTTACCCTCTGACTTCTTCTTCTTTGGTTCGGGTTCAGGTAACGCAGCTGGTTGTTTGCGTTTACCTTTACTCTTAACCGTTGTCGATGAGTCTTCTCCAGTTTGAAGGTTTGCTTTCAGCCTCTGGATTTCTAGTTGTAGTAGCTTGTAATCTGCAGAACCTTTGATTTTCTCAGATAGAAGGTAATCAGGAACAGGACCCGGAATCACACCAATAGACGGTCCTTCATGCCTCAGATCTACAGTATCATCAGCTTCTTCAGTGTGATAGCGACCTCCTGCTCGCCTATCAATAGTAGCATCAAGCTTCATAAAATAATTTATGATAAGCTTAATAAATCGAGGATAAGGAAAGAAGTTTGTCTTCAGCTTCTTGTTGTGGAAGAGTTGAAAGGTGAATTCTTCCCATATCAACAAAGCATAATCTGAATTCGCAGCTTTGTACATGCCATAGAAGAGGTTCATTATCGGACTTCGCAAAGCATCATGTCCACTCGTTTTTGGTGTAAGGCATTTACTGAGAATACCCATCAAAGCTCTCCAGGGTTGTCCTACCTTAGCAGTGGTAAACTCAGATGCAACTCGTATTTCCGGACATCCAAGTGCGTCAAATAACTCCGCGAGTTCATCTTTAGTAGGATCCCTTGAGAAAGACATGCCCTTGGGTGTATCCCGTATACCAAGCATCTTACGGAAGTCTGAAACGGTGAGTGTCTGCTGCTTGTTGTCGATGGTGAAGGTGATCTTGTTCGAAGTGAAATCCTTGGTTGCCCAAAATTCAAACATATACTCATAAGGCACCGAGGCCGTACTTCTAAGGGCGTTCTTAAAGTGAGAGTTATCAAGAATGGCTATGGCGACCTTAAAACCATGGTGAGTGGATTTAGAAACTTGCTTTAGCCTATAGTTGTTGGGTATAAACTTAAGGGTTCGAGCTTTAGCAATATCGGCTTCCCTAGATTCTTGGATAGCTTGTACTGTTGGATTAGTCATTTTATCTGCTTAAGATAAGACATGAAAGGTTGATGCACAAAAAAACAGATAGATATATATCATTCTTACTTCTAAGCATAACACATTTCATAAGATAAAACAACAAGTACATAGATAGCATGCAAACAATAACAATCAAACAACTCATCCGGAACTTTTCCTCATTCGGAACATTTTCATCCGGAACATTCTTCATTCGGAACTTCTTCTCATTCGGAACTTCTTCATCCGGAAGTTCTTCGTTCGGAACTTCCTTCATCCGGAAGTTCTTCATTCGGAACTTCGTTCATCCGGAAGTTCTTCATTCGGAACTTCCTTCATCCGGAAGTTCTTCATTCGGAACTTCCTTCATTCGGAAGTTCTTCATTCGGAACTTCCTTCATCCGGAAGTTCTTCATTCGGAACTTCCTTCATTCGGAAGTTCTTCATTCGGAACTTCCTTCATTCGGAAGTTCTTCATTCGGAACTTCCTTCATTCGGAAGTTCTTCATTCGGAACTTCCTTCATTCGGAAGTTCTTTATTCGGAACTTCCTTCATTCGGAAGTTCTTCATTCGGAACTTCCTTCATTCGGAAGTTCTTTATTCGGAACTTCCTCATTCGGAAGTTTTAGAAGAAATCCTTCATTCGGAAGTTTTGAGCCATGTTCATCCGGAACTTTTGCCAACTAAACTCAGATATTTGATCTATCGCGTTTGTGAGTTTCTAAGGCAGTCTAAAGCAATTTAATCATCATTTAACCTATTCCGATCAAAACCCACCATAAATCCCTTATCAATTAACCCTAATTAAGGCAAAACCCTAAATCTGATTAGATTGATTAATTGATCAGAATTAAATGATGAATGGAATGATTTAGAAGTGTAAATGTTGATGTTTATACCTTAATTAGACGAATGAACAAGAAGCTAGATGGATTAAGCGAATGAGTTGAGTTCTTGAGTATGTGTGTAACAATGGCGGAAATGAGTATGATAACAGTGATTTAGAAAATAGGGGGCGGGGTTTATTAGTTGACTAGGTCAAAAATTTGACAAGTTTAAACAACTAACACTTTAAGTCCCTCTATTTATCTTTCTTTTTCCTTGTTGTCTATATTTTTCATTGTACTTATCCCTTGTTTAGCTTACACACAATCTTAGCAAACGCATCTATTAGCATATCCTCAAAATCTAAAAGCCATGCCTATCACTTAGAACGAACACAAGTCGTTTTCTAAAGCAAAACCACTCAATTACCATGTAGCCCTTAAATTTCACAATCACTTTTGAAAAGCAATTTTAATGACAAAGATGATTTTACTATTTTCTCCCCCTTAAACGATGACCCGTTTTCTATTTAAAGAGCTGTAGTCATTGTTTAAAGAGTCAAATAGTGATGAAAGCATTTCCAATTTATCTCTTGAAAAATTTTGATTCGTGGTTTTAATAAGATTTCTCTTATTTTAACAAATTAATGCACTGAGACGTACACCAATTCGTGTCAGACCAAGTTATAAAGTAAACTTGATCCCTTTGCATGATTTGGCTTGTAAATCACGCCCGAGAAAATTAATTCCCGTTCTGAGCCAACGTTTTCCAAGGAAATACGTGACTTTAATGTGAAAACCGGGTTGCAGTCTGAAATAACTACAAGCCATAATGGGCATGTTTTAAAAATGTACAACTTTTATACGGACTCTATTTATGGCACCGTGTCAATTTTAATCGACATTTCTAAGGCCGTAAATATTACCGTACTAAAAGACATGCCCGTTTTAAAATGAAAAATATTTTTGGTTTTTCTTGATTTTATAATTTTTATGGTTTTTCTAGGTTTTATATTTTTTATGGTTTTTCTAATTTTTGTATTTTCTTTTGTGGTTTATATATTTACGATAATATACATGATCACAACCAAAGGATACTCTGAATAGTTTACCACGACTATTCAGCTGATTCTTCTGCCAACTCTTTGAGAGTCGCTGGAGTGAATGATTTCATGCCAAGCTTGTCGATCAAAAACTCGATTCGTCCTCGATCTAAGGCTTTGGTGAACATATCCGCCAGCTGATACTCAGTAGTGACAAAATACAGCTCGATCACTCCGTTCTCCACCTGCTCCTTAATGAAATGGTAGCGAATGTCTATGTGCTTGGCCCGGGAGTATTGAACATAGTTGCAGCAAAGGGCGATGGCGCTCTTGTTGTCACAATACATCGGGATTTTGTTAAATCCAAGACCGTAGTCAGTTAATTGTGATCTCATCCAAAGGACTTGAGCACAACAACCGGACATGGCGATGTATTCAGCCTCCGTGCTAGAAATTGCAGCGCTTTTCTGCCTTTTTGAAGACCAACTGATCAATCTATCTCCTAGGAGTTGCACAGATCCAGAAGTGCTACGCCTCGTATCTTGACATCCAGCATGATCGGCATCTGCGTATGAGATTAAAGCAATCGAGGAATCTTTCGGATACCATAGACCACGATGAAGTGTTCCTTTTAGATACCGAAAGATCCTTTTAACTACATGTAAGTGCTTTTCGGTAGGCCGAGCCTGATACCGGGCACACATGCATACAGCAAATTGCAAATCAGGCCTGCTAGCAGTCAGATAGAGAAGGGTGCCAATCATTCCACGGTAAAGTTTCGGATCGACAATAATCCCATCCCTATCTTCATCTAACTTGGATTTCTCCACCATTGGAGTGTCTACGGGGTCACAATTCTCAAAGTTATATTTCTTAAGTGATTCTAGAGCATATTTGGATTGATTTATAAAGATGCCTCTGGGATTCTGAGAAATCTGTAATCCTAAGAAAAATGATATTTTTCCCATCATCGACATCTGAAAGCGTGTGGACATTATCTTCTCAAATTGTTTAGACAATTCTATGTTAGTGGCAGCAAAAATTATATCATCAACATAAATTTGTACCAGAAGCATGTCGTTGCCGTCTTTGAGAGTGAATAGAGTGGGGTCCACTTTGCCTTTGGAGAAGCCTTCCGACATGAGATATGTTGACAGGAGATCATACCACGCGCGTGGAGCTTGTTTCAACCCATAGAGAGCCTTCTTAAGCTTGTACACATGGTTAGGAGACTCCGTACTCACGAACCCATCCGGTTGACTAACATAAACCTCTTCCCTTAGTTCACCGTTCAAGAATGCCGTCTTCACATCCATTTGATAGACGATCATGTTCATATGAGCAGCAAACGCAAGGAATAGTCTAATCGCCTCCAATCTAGCCACAGGAGCAAAAGATTCCTCAAAGTCTATACCCAAGGCTTGTTTATATCCTCTAGCGACCAATCTTGCTTTATTCTTTAATACCGAACCCATCTCATCAAGTTTAACCTTATAAACCCATAACAAAGTAAGGATGTTAACCTTGTCAGGGCGAGGAACCAATTCCCATACTTCAAGTCGTTTGAATTCATTGAGTTCCTCCTGCATAGCTTCGATCCAAGATGATTGGGTCATAGCCTGCTGCCAATTTTTGGGTTCAACTTCAGAGAGAAATGCATCAAAGTAACAATATAGTGCACTCTCTTGTAGTTGATGGCGTGTAGAGACTGGTCGATCTAGATCTCCAATAACATTCCTAATTGGGTGATCTTTTGTCCATTTAGTGCTATGGTTTTCAATCCTAGGTGGTCTGGAGTGAACAATAGATGGAGCTTCTTCTGAGGTAGACGCGGCTGAAGGGTTTTCAGGTATCGCTACACCAAAGAAAGGAAGCTCTTGCAAGTGAGCATATTCCAAGTCGTGATCAGTAGTATCCTCTTCTACATCATTAGGCACAAGTAGGGGTGATGATTCAGGTGTAGTTTGTGAATCACTTGGTGAAGGTGCATCAGGTTCAACTTGAATTGTAGATGCATTAGATAAAGGTTCATGAACTTGAGCAACCACTTCAGGTATTGGAGCAATTACTACAGGTACTGGAACTTCATCAGTCGGGGGATCGAAGAATTCATCAAACAACGGTTGAAACAGTTTATCCCACTCGGGCCTTGATGGTGGTAAAAATGATGTAGAAGTAGGATTGTTGGGAACTAATCCGGAACTTATAGCACCGGGTCCCATCTCATGAAGCGCGGGTTCAGAGCTGTGTTGCTCAGAAGCCATCGCTGTCAGCTCGTCGAAATCTGCGTCCATAGTTTCTACAATCTTGCCAAGACGACGGTTATAGATTCGGTATGCTCTTTTGGACGGTGAGTAACCAATGAAAATACCTATGTCGGCTTTTGGTTGAAGCTTACCCAAGTTCTCACTATTGATGTTTGGATAACACAGAGCACCAAACACATGGAAAAATGAAACATCGGGTTTGCGGTCATGTAGAAGCTCATAAGGTGTTTTTCCATGGCGTTTCCGAATGATAGAACGGTTTTGGGTAAAACATGCAGTAGAAATAGCCTCTGCCCACAAGAACAATGGAGCGTTCGCATAAATAAGCATGGTCCTAGCAGCTTCCATAAGTGTACGATTCCGTCTTTCAACGACACCGTTTTGTTGTGGAGTGCGTGCAGCGGATGTTTCATGTGATATACCAACTCCTTCATAATAATCACGAAGAGTCTGGTTGACGAACTCAGTACCATTGTCTGTACGAATACGGCGGACAGTGGTATTCAAACGTACCTGAATGAATTTCAGAAAAGTAATGATAGCTTTCGGAGCTTCATCCTTTGTACGTAGAAATCTAACCCATGTAAACCTTGAGAAATCATCCACAATGACGAGAATGAATTTCTTACCGCTCACACTTTCAGTTCTCATCGGTCCACAAAGATCCATATGCAAAAGATGAAGTTTTTCTTGATTAGTGTCTTCAGCTTTGGGTTTGTAAGATTTCTTGGTGCTTTTCCCCCTTGAACACGCGGAACATAAATGATCCTTGTGAAATTTAAGCTTGGGAAGACCACGAACTAACTCGTTTTTAGCCAGATGATTAATAGCATCAAAATTAAGATGAGATAATCTGCGATGCCATAACCATGACTTGGTCTTCGAAGCTTTAGAGAGAAGACATACTGGAGAAGCGGCCATCATGTCTTGTAAGGACAAAGTGTAAAGATTTGCACCACGAGATCCCTTCAACAAATCTTTTCCTTCCAAGTTGCGGATGAAACAAGTGTGTTGTCGAAAAGCAACCTCAAGGTTGGAATCACAAAACTGTCCTACTGAGAATAAGTTATGACCAAGACCTTCAACATAGTATACCCTAGAAATCGTCACGTTTCCAATCTGATATTCACCATATCCCATAATCTTTGCTATATGATCATTCCCAAATTTAACCGTACCAAGAAACTTGCTGACGAAATTTCGGAGCATCGAGCGATTTCCGGTCATATGTTTTGAACAACCGGAGTCCAAATACCACAGGATGATTTGGACCACCTGAAAATATCACCACACAAAGACAATGTAGAGGTATCGGAATCTGAGTGTTCCTTGTTATTAGCAGGTACAGATTTAATAATCTTAGATTTGCTAATTCTAGGTTTCTTAGATTTCCTAGCCTTTTTCTTCTTAATTGGTGGTGTAGATTCTAATTGGCTCAAATCCTGAGGTATTTCTACACTGATAGGCACTATAGTGGGGGCTGACCTAATTAAAGGGCGCTGTTTCCTTACTTGAGTGCGAGTGTTCCTAACTAAAGGACGCTCAGACCTAACCTCAATAGATGCATTCCTAGTTAAAGGGCACATTTTTCCATCGAGAGTAAAGGTCCTACCAGTGGGACGCCATTGCCAGCCAACTTGGGCACGAGTTCTACCCGTTGGCTTCCATTCAAGACCATTCTTAATAGCATTCATTTCATTAACGTGATCAATCAGACACAAATCATGACGCTGTGAAAACATACATTCATTACAATTCCAGCAATTTAAATCAGAATTCACGAATGGTTTAGGCTGCTGCACAGGCGCAGAGCTTTTAGTCTTAACATGATTCATTTTATTTAAAACTGAACTAGCATTCCTATTGTGGACTTCTACTTTCTTCTTTGTGGCACTACTAGTGGCGGGCTTGATCTTATCTTTCTTGAGTGGCGATCCTTTAGCCTTAGTAGTCGCTTTTAATCCTGTAGAAGGCAAATTGGGAACATTAGCAGCAGATTTTAAAGGTGTCTTACTTGATTGTGCCAATGACGGTTTCGCTCCTGGAGTCTTATTAAATGGAGTGACAGCAATGGGCCTATTGTTAAGTAGTGCAGAACCTGGTGTACCTATGTATTGCAAATAAGCCAAGCAATATTGAACTCGCTTAACATATTCATGAGCCGAATAATAGTCGCTACTTAAGGGATCTAAGGCATAAAGATCGTCTACAATATCCCTAAGAAGATCGACATGCTTAATGGCATTCCTCATATAATCATCATAGGTAAGCTGGTTTTTCTTATGAAGCGGATTCTTATAAAGCACTACTTTCTTGGTTGTTGGAGCACTAGTGGACGGTGCAGAGTCGGTAGCTAAGTTATCAACAGCTTCTTGTCGGGTGAGAAGAAGTGTCTCCTTTAACTCAGCCAAAACCATATTTTTGTCTATGAGCAGGATGTTCAAGTCAGAGATTTCTTCGCACTTTTGGTTCAGTTGTTCAACATAATATTGTTGCTGTGTCGCATTAAAAGCGAATCGATCTTCTAGTGAACCATAAAGAGCGGATAGTCCCTGCCTTGTCCGATCCATCTCCCCTAGAACAGTTGATAGTCTAATTTCTAAGACCTGGTTTTTAGACTCTGCGGCCTCTAGTTCCATTCTTAATGTTTCCTTTGATGATATCTCTCTCTTCAATCTCATGATTTCTTCCTCTAATGTCTTAACAATTGCAATCATCTTGTCACTATTCTCAACACCGTTTTCACAAACATTTGATATCAAAAGATTTTCATTTTGAGCTTGTTGTTTTAATTCTAAAGATATACAATGTTGTTCTAGTTGATTAAAGCGTTGAGAAAGTAAATTATAAGAATCTTGTAGCTTTAAAAACTCAGCGTTAGATTCGTGACAAGAATGATTATCTACCTCATTTACAGTTTCAGCAACATTTACAGAAATATCACAAACATCATCACAAATATCCTCACAAATATTCACAGCATCACAATTCATCATAGCGGATGTAAGCTCATTCGAATATTTAACATTTACAATAGTAAGCACATCACACGAGATTACTTCGGACAAGAATCGGTCATATTCGGTTGAAATCTTTTCCTTTTCAATTAGTTGCAGTTCGTAAGCGGTGTCCATTTCATAAAACACTTTTTGAACTTCACCAATTTCAAACTGAAGATTTTCCTTAAGAGATGCAAAACTTCTTTTTAGACTTTCGACAAACGGATTGATCTCAGTTTTAAACACCTCGTTCGTGTGTTCGAAAGCCCATTCTCCGGCATTTAAGCCATTTGAAGTCGTACATTCCAAGATGACCTTGTCAAAGTTAGTAAAGTATCGGTTAATCTCTTGCAAGTTTAACCATACAGTGCTAACCGGTGGAAGATTCTTTGGAATTTCCTTAGGACCTTCCATGTTGACAAGTGTAGGAAATGTACTAGGGCTTTCTTCCTCTATCATGTAGGTTGGTGCTGTAATGAGATCTTTGTCCATATGGAAGCGAACTCTAAAATCAGTTTTAGCAAGCTCCTTATTCATTTTAAAATAATCACAATCGGGATATTTTGCTGAATTGTATGACCGATCCTCATCAACTAGAACCTTACTTGTTCGATCGTTGGGAAAAACAATCGGGTCTAAAGCCAATCCTAATTGAGTTGCATTATAAAGTCTAGGACTATGTCTTAAAGCTTGTTTTGCATATCGTGGATTAGGGGGAAGGCCTTTTAGACGTGATAAGTTAAACTCTTTAAACGAAGCATCAAATAAGTGAACTAGTTGTGAAGCAGCGTATTG
Source organism: Glebionis coronaria (assembly GCA_025667525.1). Classification (NCBI taxonomy): domain Eukaryota; kingdom Viridiplantae; phylum Streptophyta; class Magnoliopsida; order Asterales; family Asteraceae; genus Glebionis; species Glebionis coronaria. Next base: position 66,557,223 of record CM046882.1, on the reverse strand, counting down.
TCTTAACAGCAAGTAGTCTAGACTTCTAATCTTATTAGTAGCATTAATCTCCATTTCAGTCTTCTTAGATTCGAGTAATTCAAAATCAGTTTGAAGTTTTTGAAAATTAGTGACCACTAACTCCTTTTCTCTAAGTTCACTAGACAAATTTGCTCTTAAGTTTTCGATTTCTTGCAAGTGACCCATTTGTTTGTTTCTAAAGTGATCATATTCGAGATTTGTGAGAACACTAGACGAAGGCACTAGTTCCAAGGTTTGTACTTTCTCATTGCTTAAAGCAAGCTCATCAGACAAATTCTTATTCTTAGCTAAGGTTTCTAAGAGTGCAGCATTCATTTGGCTAAGTAATGTAGCAGGAACCATGACCAAATCTTGTTGAGCAGGAGTAGGCGTATGCGAAATGGATCCCGGTTGTGATTCACTCAAAGTCTGGGGACTCACATTGATATTGCTATCATTGTTTGACTCCTCGTTTGAAGGACTCACCACCGAAGATTCATTCGAATCAGCACTCTCTTGCCCAACTTGAGGTGGTTGAATACTAGCATCAGTGGCATTATTGGTGTTATTAATAAGTACCTCAGATTTCTTATCTGGCCCTAAGCTGGAGAAAGTTGCCATGAAAGCAGCCTTTGCAGTTTGAAAGTCATCACAGTCGGAATCATACGCATCAAGATCATCGGCTTGGTAAGCGGCATTCTGCGTAGTGACAACATCTTGTTCAGCAATCCCTGGGTCAGCAAGAAATGCAAGCTCCTCTTCATCAAGTTCCCTTCCTTGCGCCTGAGCATTTACCAGATAGATCTTTTCTGCAAACCACTGTCCATCCCTTCTCCTCTTGGGTTTCTTACAATCCCTGGACATATGACCCTCTTCCTTGCAGTTGTAGCATGTAATCATTCTCAACTTGCCTGTATTAGCCCGTGGAGGGTTGTTTACCATTGGAGCAGGAGCAGGATTGGCGGTGCGAACATTGGTTGATGTGGAAGTTCTCCCCTGATATGGCTGAATTGGCTGAACCATTACTCTGCCATTCTCAATTGTAGCTTGTTGGCGAGAATTGGATGAATTCCTCAACTGATTGTTGGTAGGAGCTGATCCTCTGAATCCTCGTTTGCTTAAAGTTCTTGTGAGGTAAGCAGACATAGTAGTTAGCACTTCAACTGGGTCAGCTCCTTGTTGGAATACAGGAACTGGGACTTCCTCATCATCACAATATAGTGCTTGATCTGGATGAGCTGCATAATCAGTATAAGGAAGACTCATTTGATCAGGGTAGCTTGTTGGATATGCTGCATTCTCTTGATAAGAAGAATATGATGGCTGAGCATAATGTGCAACATTTGCTGGATGAGGTTGTGAAGCATACTGTGGTGAGGGTGCATTGAACCGATATTGTTGCTGATGTGAGGTGGGTGGTTGTGGTAGAATCGAGTATTGGGGAAAGGCTGGTGTCATGTAAGGTGATTGATGATAAGCTTGATGTCCCAAGATATAGGGTGTGTTGTTGTGAGATAAGCTTGGTTGATTCGCCATCAAAGCTAAGGAATCTGGGTGCATACCACGAGGAGAACGGTGCATAATCACATGCTTCTCATGTTGCTGAAGGAAGGCATAGATTTGATCTAAATTGCACTTATGCAAATCCCGGGTTAACTTCACATCAGTAATGTACTCACCCCATTCAGCTTGAGGTAGAGTATTCAAGAATTTGGTGTTAACCTGGAATGGTGCGATCACAAGATTGTATACATTCAGATCATTCATGAGTGTGGTGAATCTGAAGTAATAATCGTGAAGTGTTTCCCCTGGGTTGTAGGTGAATCTATCAAACAAATCATACAGCTGACACTCCCTTTCTTGTTTGGTGAGAGACGTGCCTTGTAGCAACACCTTAAGACGTTCCCATAGATCCTTTGCCACCGTATACTGACTCACCATCCTATAGATGTCATGGGGAAGAGCTTGGAGAATTGTTTGAAGAGCTTTTTCATCTGCATCTGCAACAAGTTGTTGAGCTGGAGTAAGTTCTTCAAATTCTCGTGGTCTAGTCACGTTATCAACCGTAATGGTACCATAGTCGAGTGGACCATTCAAAATCGATTTGACCATAAGCCTTCCGTATGTCGGTTTCCCCTTTAGATATTGCATCATTCGACCTTGCCATGCCTCAAACACCTCTTTAATAAGCATCGGTGGACGGCTATCAGTTCCCGTTATGATTGATATATCCGTAAGAGATGTCATCTGAGGCATTACTGAATTTGGATTCATTTTGTTTTTCTTCAAAGAAACAGAGATTATCGGTTGATCGAGCAGTGAAGTAAAGCTTGTGAATTGTGTTGTGTTTTTGTTGTATGAAACCAAGATTAAATCCTCTAAAAAAAATCGTCGAAAAAACAAGCAAAATCACCCTTGATTCGGAACTTTTTGTTGATTCGGAAGTTTGATTCGGAAGATTACCTTGATTCGGAACTTTTTGTTGATTCGGAAGAATACCTTGATTCGGAACTTTTGGGTTGATCCGGAACTTCTTGACTCGGAAGTTCTTGGTTCGGAACTTTGGCTTGATCCGGAACTTCTTGACTCGGAAGTTCTTGGTTCGGAACTTTGGCTTGATCCGGAACTTCTTGACTCGGAAGTTCTTGGTTCGGAAGTTTCTTGATCCGGAACTTCTTGGTTCGGAAGTTTCTTGATTCGGAAGTTTCTTGATCCGGAACTTCTTGGTTCGGAAGTTTCTTGATTCGGAACACCTTGACTCGGAACTTCTTGGTTCGGAAGTTTCTTGATTCGGAACTCCTTGACTCGGAACTTCTTGATCCGGAACTTCTTGATCCGGAACTTCTTGATCCGGAACTTCTTGATCCGGAAGTTTTGCTGAATGAACAGAAACTTTGTCCGATGAACAGTAGAACAGTAAAACTTACGATTAAGCCCAGATTTTGACCAAATAACCCAAAAAGTTTTGTGCTTTCGACTAAAATAAGTAACAACTAATACTTATCCACTAATCCCAATCACAAAAACATCAAAAACACCAAGAATCAAGATGATTTTTCTTAAAGAACACTAATACAATCAAAAACTAAAAAACCACACAAATCACCACCTTAAATCACCCCATAGCTCTTGATACCAAATGTAGAATATTGATAATCAATGAATCTATGAAGGGGTTTGTTAATTTCTAGAGAGAGAAAGTTAGAGAGAGAAAGTGAGAGAAACTATGTGAATTTTATTAAGTGGAAATTAAGAAATGATAACAACCAACCCCTTTCCTTAGTGGAAAGGGGTATTTATAGTCCAAGCTAAACATTGGGCTTGGGCCGGTCCATGACAAGCCCATGGACCGGTTCTTACTTAAGTTAATAAGCAAATAATGACTAATTACTAACTACGAGCTATTACAACATAAATCATATTGTGGAGTGACCGATACTTCTAATATACGTTAAAACGTATTTCTAACAATTTCATATCTTGGCATAACTTGGTTCACGATTTGAGACCTTTCTCGGGCTGATATCTGGCATGTACTTCATACTTCATATCTTCGAGAGACGTTCTTGAGATAATGGTTTTCTCATCATAATAGAGTTTCTTCACTTGGAGACTTTTGAGGGGTACTCCAACTTTGTTGACCACGACTTCATGATTATTTCTTCAATCTCTAATTGGGATTTTGAGATACAACGATCCGCCTCCTTTTCGGACTTGGATCTATTTATCCTCATACATTGTTAGGGTCTTTTCGGATAGACTTCTCCATGATCTTTATGGGAGTTGATTGCTTTTCGTCGTGAGTCTTGATCCTTCATATTGATTTTAGGAATAATGCTTTTCACATCACTTGGATCTTCAGCAATAAAATTGAATCCTCATGCCTTGTTAGGGCCTTTTCGGACTCGCCAATCTTCGCGCCCCGCTTCATAAGTTATGCCTTGGCTATGAACTCTTATCATTATCGAGCAACTTTTAAACGATCTTGGGCTAGAAGCTACGTAACTTTTCAAATCGTACGACCTTACTTATTGCAGATAAATTATTAACAAGTGATGGGAGAATAGGCAAATAATTACACCAAGTGAGCTTGTGCAAGAATACCGACTTATAATTGACTCTATCATTTCTCATCCTCCACAATTTAAAATCTCAAGTAATGAGACTCGTGGACACTTAGCCTAATAAACCAATTAAGGTCTACATGGTTAAGGATACTAGCTAGAATAAACTTGGATCAGTCTATTCGGGTTGAGTCAAAATAAACGCAACGGGCCTAATATGTCAAAGACTTCTAAACTAGCTACACCACTTTATTAAAATTTGACTTTATTGCGGGATATATACATATGAAAGCAACGATAAAAATTTAAAAATTACAACTAAATGGCCAAAGTTAATAAAAAATTTGAAAAATGTTGAAAAATATGATTTTCCGGTTAATTGAAGGCATTTTCATGGAAAAGTCCACTTAAAACTTCGATAGAAGTCCCCCCTACACTTAAGATAAACATTGTCCTCAATGTTTAAGCATGTGGGAAAAGTTTCCCCTACACTTATGACATTGTGCACGTTGGTTAACTCAAGTTAAGGAAGAGACGACTAAAGTGATCAATTTCAAATGTGAGTATGAAGAAAATTGAATCACGATAGTTGAGAGATAGAACCGGATTTCGGATAACACGGGAGCACGGTTCTTCAAAGATTCCAAGAGTGCACTTATCCCTGTAATCACACCACACAAAGACAAACACGTATAGAAGTCCCCCCCTACACTTAGGGGATTAAAACATAAAAGGATAGATACTCGGGCTGCCTCCCGAGGAGCGCTTGTTTTTGATAACCGAGTCACGAGCCTGACTCGGCCCAAAATTAGTTCATGGGGAACGTGGTGAGGGATGGAATCACCTCCTGAGAGGTGTCCTCACCAAAGTACAACTTCACTCGTTGGCCATTCACCTTAAAATTAGGTCCATTAGGTTGAGCGAGCTCGAGAGTACCATATGGAAAAATTTGGGCAATGGTGAATGGGCCGGACCAACGAGATTTGAGCTTTCCCGAGAAGATTTTCAACCGAGAGTTAAAAAGTAAGACTTTGTCTCCAACATGGAACTCTCGGTTCTTAATCTTAGAGTCGTGAATGAGCTTAGTCCTTTCCTTATAGATTAAAGAATTTTCATAAGCTTCATTACGGAGTTCATTGAGCTCAATGAGTTGGATCTTGCGTATGTCACCGGCTTTGTTAATATCAAAATTGGCCCACTTCAAGGCCCAATAAGCCTTGTGCTCCAACTCAATGGGGAGGTGGCACGCTTTCCCGTACACAAGACGATAAGGCGTACAGCCGATCGGGGTCTTGTAAGCAGTACGGAAAGCCCACAAAGCATCATCAAGTTTATCAGCCCATGAGGCACGATGCTCTCCCACGGTCCTTTCAAGAATTCGCTTCAGTCCTCGGTGGGATATTTCAGCCTGGCCATTAGTTTGTGGGTGGTAGGCTGTGGAAAGACGATGATTTACACCGTACTTAGCCATGACTCTTACGAATTGGTCATTGCAAAAATGAGTCCCACGATCACTAATAATGGCACGAGGCACACCGAATCTAGCGAAAAGAGCTTTCAAAAAGTTACAAACCACCCTTGCGTCATTAGTGGGTAAAGCTTTGGCTTCAACCCATTTGGAGACGTAGTCAACGGCTACAAGGATGTATTTGTTTCCTTTAGAAGATGGGAATGGCCCCATAAAGTCGATACCCCAAACATCAAAGATTTCACACTCTTGAATGAAATTCTGAGGCATCTCATCTTTATGTGTGATCGTGCCTTGTTTTTGGCAAATATCACATCGTTTAACCATATCGTGAGCGTCACGATATATGGAGGGCCAATAAAATCCCGAATCAAACACTTTTTTGGCGATGTAGTTGGGACCAAAGTGACCACCGGTGGGTCCTTTGTGGCAAGCATCAAGGATTTCCGACGCTGCCGGTCCGTCAACACATCGGCGGATAATCAGGTCGGCACATTGTTTGAATAGGTAAGGGTCGTCCCAAAAGTAAGTCTTGATGTCGGTGAAGAACTTTTTCTTTTGTTGAGACGTCAACCCTTCCTTGAGAATTCCACCCGCCAAGTAGTTTGCAAAGTCCGCAAACCACGGGGTTTCATTCGGCTTCGAGTTTATAGACATTAAGGTCTCCAAGGGAAAAGAATCATTGATTTCTTTGGTCGGATGATCCCCTTGGTAAGGATCCTCAAGTCTGCTAAGATGGTCCGCGGCTAGGTTTTCAGCTCCTTTTTTATCGCGAATTTCGATTTTAAATTCCTGGAGCAGCAAAACCCAACGAAGAAGTCTTGGTTTAGAATCTTGCTTTGTCAACAAGTACTTCAGCGCGGAATGACCGGTATACACGATTGTAGTAGAAAGGACAAGATAGGGGCGGAATTTTTCAAAAGCATAGACAACAGATAAAAGCTCTTTTTCGGTTGTCGTATAATGCAATTGTGCCCCTGTCATTGTCTTGCTAGCGTAATGGATTGGTTGGAAGTGTTTGTTCACTCTTTGTCCCAGAACCGCTCCAATAGCAAAATCACTAGCATCGCACATCAACTCAATGGGAAGCTCCCAATTAGGGCTAACCAAGACGGGTGCCTTAGTTAGCTTATCCTTAAGCGAGTTGAAGGCTTCAAGACACTCTTTGGAGAAGATAAAAGGAGTATCTTTTTCCAAGAGGTGGGTCATCGGGCGAGCGATTTGATAAAAATCTTTGATGAATCGACGGTAGAAGCCCGCATGACCCAGGAAACTTCTCACACCCTTCACGGTTGAAGGTGGAGGCAACTTTGCGATAACATCGACTTTAGCACGGTCTACTTCAAGACCGGCTTTCGAGATCTTATGTCCAAGCACGATGCCTTCTTTTACCATAAAATGGCATTTTTCCCAATTCAGAACAAGGCGAGTGTCTTCGCACCGCTTAAGCATACGTTCCAAATTGGCAAGGCAAGAAGAGAAGGAATCCCCGAAGACCGAGAAATCATCCATGAAGACTTCCATGGTTTGTTCAACCATGTCATGGAAGATAGCTAACATGCACCTTTGGAAAGTCCCGGGCGCATTGCATAAGCCAAAAGGCATTCTTTTGTAAGCAAATGTGCCATAGGGACAAGTGAATGTAGTTTTCTCTTGATCTTGGGGATCGATGGGTATTTGGAAATAACCCGAGAAACCATCAAGAAAGCAGTAATATTCATTACCGGCTAAACGTTCAAGCATTTGGTCCATAAAAGGTAGAGGGAAATGATCCTTTCTCGTGGCATCATTGAGTTTGCGGTAGTCTATACAAACTCTCCACCCAGTAACGAGACGAGTGGAAATCAACTCGTTGTGTTCATTGGGAACAACGGTTATTCCGCCCTTTTTGGGCACACAATGGATTGGACTAACCCATGGGGAATCCGAAATAGGGTAAATCATACCCGCATCAAGAAGTTTGAGAACCTCAGTTTTGATGACTTCATGGATTTTTGGATTCACCCTTCGTTGGCTTTGAATTGTGGGCTTAAAGTCGTCCTCCATGAGAATTTTGTGTGTGCAGAAGTGAGGATCAATTCCACGAATATCAGAAATCTTCCAAGCAATAGCCTTCTTATGATCTTTCAAAACGTTGATAAATCGGGCTTTTTCTTCTTCCTATAGGTCCTTAGCAATGATGACTGGCGACTTCTTCTCTTCTTCAAGGAATACATACTCGAGATGGGGCGGCAACTCCTTAAGTTCTAAATCCGGAGGATTTTCGACGGGAGGCGTATTCGAAGTCGGAGTATCGATAGCAATGACCGTGGGAGATGGAGGCGAAGGATTGTCTTCGGTGAGAAGATTGTCAAAGAAATTCATGTCTTCATCCCCACCGATAGGAGAATCATTAGTAGCTAAATTCACATCTCCCATGGTGTCTTCAAGATTGTTCCAAAATAAATCACTATCTCCAAATAGAGACAACGATGAATCAATAGAGGACACGGTCTCAACATTGGGAAGAGAGGTAGGAATACTTTTGCAAGCATCATTAAAGTGTTCTTCACAAGCCTCATCAAGAACATCAATACAATTAACGCTCTCATATGAATAAGGCTGTTTAGACAACTTTCCCATGTTGAAGACTACTTTATCGTCACCCACTCTCATGATAAGCTCACCGGCTTCAACATCAATAAGAGTGCGACCGGTCCTCAAGAATGGACGTCCAACAATTAGTGGCACACGGGGGTCCATCTCGTAGTCGACGACAACAAAATCAGCAGGGAAGGTGAATTTGTCGACTCCTACAATGACGTCTTCGGCTATCCCCACTGGATAAGCAACCGTACGGTTAGCTAATTACAAAGTCATTTTGGTGGAGACTAGCTCTGGGAGAGATAATTGCTTCCAAACACTTAGAGGCATGAGATTAATACTGGCACCTAGATCGGCTAGGGCCATGCAATTCTCTACTCCCGGGAAATTGCAAGGGATAAGAAAACGACCCGGATCACCAAGCTTGGTTGGCAATTTCCTTAAGAGTACTGCAGAACAATTCTCATTAAGTTGGGTGTTGGCAATATCGAGGAGCTTTTCCTTGTCGTTCAGAAGATCTTTAAACATTTTCGCGTATTTGGGCATGTGAGCGAGAGCCTCAGCGAAGGAGATATTGAAATTCAGTTGTTTGAACATTTTAAGGAAGTTCGAAACCTGAATATCATCCTTGCTCTTTTGCTTCTCTTTCCTCAACCTTGAAAGATAAGGTATATTGGAAGAAGAGGAAGGCTTTAGGGGAATAGGATCACTCACAACCACGGGTGGAGGAGGGGTAGAAGGAAGAGGTGGAGATATTGGGGAAGGAGAAGGATGAGGAATAGGAGCAGGTGACTCGTTCTCCTTAGTCACAACCACCGGTGGAGGTATAGGAAGCTCGGGTTCCTTGGTACCTTTGCCACTTCGAGTGGTGATTGCTTTCATCTCCCCTCTTGGATTCGCAACGGTGTTACTCGGAAGAGTACCCGAAGAAGAGGGTTGATTACCATTGAAGAAACTAGCCATCATGTTCCTCAGATCATTAGTTTGGGTATCCAACGTGTTTCTCATGTCGGCTCTTAAATCATTTCCTTGCTTTACCAAGTCTGCCTTCAAGTTTCGCACTTCCTGTTGGAGATTTTCCACAATCACATCATTGGTCCTCATGTAGGTTGCAACCTCTTGGTGTAATGCAGTGGTGGTTTGGTTGGGAGGAGCATTGTATACAGGTGGTTGGTAAGCAAGTTGTTGGTAGACTTGATTGTTACGTTGAGGCGGTTGTTGCTGCTTGTGAGGAGGGATGTATGGTTGTCGAGGTTGTTGTTGTTGTTGAGGAGGGCGATTAAGGTTTTGTTGTTGGTTTGGGTTGGTAGGAGGGAAACCAGGTGGTGAAAGATAGTTGTTGGATCGATAGCTAAGCAAGTTACGGTCACCTTGAGGTCTAGCTTGATAAGCAGGTTGAGGATAGGTTCCATATGCCGCATTCACATTCTCAGCAGGGTAGTCTTGGGTGGCGGTACAAGTTGTGTAAGAGTGAGGACCACCGCGTATCTCACAAGGTTGGCTGACATCGTTCACTTGAGCGTTTTTGGTGTTGTTGCTGTTGTTGTTGCTGACGGTGTGGGTGACAAGCGATTCAAGAAGCGTAGTGATTTTGTCCAATCGCTTGTCGCTGTCACTTGTGCTAGCACTAGCGACATTGGTCCGAACACTCTTGGTTTGCACACGAGATTTATTCTCAATGATGTCCCAAGCAGCATTGGAAGTCTTAGCCAATAGATTACCCCCCGAGGCACTGTTCAGTGAATCTTGGTCACTCATGCTTAAACCATTGTAAAAAGTATTGATTTGATGTACTTTGGTAAAACCATGTTGTGGGCATTTTCTTAAAAGATCTTTAAAATGATCCCAAGATTCACTGAAAGACTCATCGTACTTTTGTTCAAAATTTATGATCTCATTCCGCAAAGCGGTAGTACGAGAGGGTGGAAAAAAGTAATTGATAAACTTTGTTTCCAAATCCGTCCACGAGAGAATACTCTGTGGCGGTTCTTTAGCAAGCCAATGTCGGGCTTGTCCCTCTAAAGAAAAGGGAAAAAGTTGTAACCTTATAACCTCTTGTGGAACACCATTGAATTTGACCGTGTTGGTGAGTTGCAAGAATCTCTTGATGTGGTCGTGTGGATCATCAATGGTTCGTCCCAAGAATGGTTGAGCGGAGACCATCTGGATAAAGCCTGATTTTAGCTCGAAATTGTTGGCGGCAATTGGTGGTATAACAATTGGGTCAGTGTTGCCATCTACATGAGCTTGCAGCAGTTCAATCATCGGGCGATTATCCGGAAGGGGCTCATTGTTGTTGTTATTGTTCATGTTGTTGAAAGGCGGGTTGTTGTTGTTATTATTGTTTTGAGGTGGTACACCGGCCATGTCTAAGTGATCGAGAGGCTCGGGCTCTTGATATGACGTGGATCGAGTGCGCATACACCTGCAAAAGAACGAACAAAGAAAAACAAAGCAAAAATATTTTTGGTTTTTATGTTTTTTTAAATTTTTTTGTATTTTTGAAAATTTTTGATGAAAAAGTAACGTTCACGGGGAACGGATCCCAAAATCCAAGTTCTCACAAAAAACTTTTGATCTTAACGAGAAGAGCTGGCAGCGGCGCCATTTGATACACTGATTTTGTATGGGGTTCTAATTCTCTCACAGTCCTCTCGAATTGATCTAGGCCTTAAGTGGAACGATTGTTCTTGGTTACTAAATAAAAGGGTTTGGTTTTCTAATCTAATAAAAAGTTTAAATTAAAATTTAAATCAAATTTAATTACTTTAATGACAATTAATAAAGGTTTGAATTAAAATTGAAATTAAGATTAAAATTAAAATTAAAGTTAAAGTTGAAGTATAAAATATAAATTGTGAAATAAAAGTAAAGAAACAGATAAAAAGTAAAACAGTAACACTAACAGAAAATTGATTCGGAAGTTTTAACCTTCATTCAGAACTTTACTCATTCGGAAGTTTTCACTCGGAACTTGTGGTTCATTCGGAACTTTGGACTGATTCGGAAGTTCTTGGTTCATCCGGAACTTTGTGGTTCATTCGGAAGTTTTGCTTGATTCGGAAGTTTTTGGTAAATAAACCTTCATTCGGAACTTTTCATTTCATTTGGAACTTTCTACTGATTCGGAAGTTTTTGGTTCATCCGGAACTTACTGTTCATTCGGAAGTTTTGCTTCGTCCGGAACGTTTGCTTCGTTCGGAAGTTTTACTCATTCGGAACATCTAGACTCATTCGGAACTTTTTAGAAATACACTCATTCGGAACTTACTGTTCATCCGGAACTTTTGCTTCGTTCGGAAGTTTGGGGATTCAAGAACAGCAGTTTACCCGAAGAACAAGGAAAATCAGTTTTAATCCAAAAATCACCAAATTTTTAACCAAATCTTAAATAAAACTACACACAAAGCATCTACTAACCATAAACTACAAATCCCATTAACAAAAACACAAATCCCAACAACTTTTGAAGATCAAATCAAGAAAATAAAAACTTAAGAACTTGAAGATAAAGATGATGATGAACAAGATGAAATGGAAAGATTAAACAAAGAACTTGTATTGAATGATTAATGTTTTAACAAGATCAAACAAAGATTAAAACAACAAGATTGGAAAAACAAAGATTAAAAATCACCAATCACCCTAATGATGATGGTGATGAGACGAACTAAAGAGAAAAAGGGGAGGAGAGAAAAACTAAAAACTAACTAAAAAACTGGCCTAAATGTGTGAGGGGAGGGCTATTTATAGCCTTGTCTTTTGGTTGGTGAGTGGGCTTTCTCCCGTTCTTCTTGTCTTTTTCGTCTTTTCAGAAAAGTTTCCGTTTTCGATTCTGATTCGGGATTTGTCGTCGATTAAATTCAACTCGTCTTTTAATTTCTTCGTTTAATAGACTTGAGTTTCTTCGACTTATGTAAATCTTCCATCTTTGGTCCTTTTCTTCGATAAATCGTCAAATAGGCCCAGTGACTTCAAATCTTTTGCATCTCTTGGACAATAGACTTTATCTTGAGTCTTTTTCTTCGATAAATCCCGTGCAATCCCATGTTTTCTTCAATAATCATCCGGATGGCTCTGAAAACACAATAAACACAAAAACCACGCATAATTCCAAACAAATGATATTAAATACGTGTTTTGGTCTCGTTTTAGCCAGAATTAAGTGGTAAAAGGATGGTTGTTTACACACCTATCAATCACATATGAAGAAATCTAATTACGACTTACTTGATGATGAAGTAGAATAACCCGAACTTGCGTTTTATATCTTGCACTAACCACGTGACTCCAAAACTCATACACAAGAAATATGAGCAGACCTAAATCTCTTTGTCAAAATCCTCATCTTCTTATGGGACACTGAGCACAAATAAAGTAACTCCTTCAAGTAATAGCAATCAATCCCTGCTAAGTCGTCGTCACCAACCATAAGCGAACAAGCAAGTTATCTTCAAGATTGGATTGAATCATCTTGAGATATGATAAAACACGCACCCGCGAAACTCAACTTCATCTTCAAACAAATAATAAAAACTTTTCTTCGTAATCAATAGAAATAAAACGAGCCTTTATACCTTTAAGAACTAGTTGTTGTGAATAAACCAAACTTCAAACCAAAATATCTCCAAAAGTCCAAAACTATTTGTCAGTGGTTGCGAATAATGCTGTCAGCGGATAGAATATAAGGGTTGACGGATAGATTAATCCACTGTCACCTTGTCAGCGGGTAAATAATACACTGTTAGCGGCCAAAAAAATATGTGACAGCGGGTACCAAAAATAATGATATCAGTGTCATCCTCTCTTGTAATTTACTCTCTGCTTCCTCCCATGCCACACGTCCTTTTCTTGAGCATAAATCAAAGTTGTCAAATATTCAATATAATATGTAGAAAAATACAACCCAATCAATGTTTATAACATAAAATGTTGTATCCTTGGGACCACTGAATAAACAAAGTGAAAAGTAAATCGCTTGACTTTACTTTAGTCTCACGTCCTTATCACTATGCACTTAAAACACGTGACCTAGTTGCTGCTTGATCATAAATCGATTGTAACATCTTTTCTTTCCACGTGACATATCCTTAACACCAACCAATCACGTACACAGTAAATCACAACCAAATATATGATCCCTAAGAATTAGTAACCAGATTTGTTTCTATCGAAAATCTTGAATCACACATTCATAACAGTTTCCTTAAATCAGTACATAAAACAAGAATCTTGTCCCATGTTATTTTCAAAAAAAACAAGAAAATGTTATAGAATATATTCTCCAAAATTTTGGAAAGGATATTTGTACCAATCCTTTAGTAACAACGCTCAAAACAAAGTCTTTCTTATATCAAATTCTGCTTCAAAGAAAGATACGTGTGAATACAAACCTGGAATCACCTTTTGAAGCATATATTACCGGGACCACAAACTATTGAGACTCTATAGCCCTCTTGCTCATGTGAACATATTGACACAGCCAAAACCAATATGCATCAATGGAGCAGAATATTCACTACCAGATCTAGGTTCCATAAAACCCTAATTTAAAGATTGAAACCCTAACTGTATTCATCACAGATCGATTGTTCATCTCAATTCTAGGGTTTTGGGTTTTATCACAAACCATTCAATCACATCAGCATCGATCTAGAGTTTATTAACGAAACCCTAAAAATTCGGATCTTTAGCGACAATAATTCTGTCGCAGATCTGTCACTAAAACTGTCACGAATTCTGGATAGCGGCTTTAGAGAAAGACGAACACGAACATAACAACTTGTATCTCCTAGATATCACGAGCCTTAGGTCTGATACCAATTGTGGAGTCCATTAGATCGTTAGACTCAATGGTTATGAACCATTCTATCTAGGATAATCAATATTCATATGATGTTAATCATAGCAGAATAGAACATTGATTAGTAACAAGATGCTATGAACAAGATGAATTTCCTCCCAACCATATGTAGATAGGAATGCATAAAGGGTTCCATCACTTAATCCATTAGCACTAATAGTTGATTCATCATAATCAGATAATGTACTACCAGCACTAAGAACTATACTACCAGCATTAAAAGAACCCATTGAGTTTTCTTTACTGGAATGCCTAGAACTTGATATGAACGGTAAGTTAGTGTCATTGGAGACTAATCCAGTATATTTCTTAAGTTTATGCTCAACCACTTTTAAGTGATTGTACAGATCATCAATATTGACTTGATCAATATCCTCAATGTATTCCCAAATAGATACCTCTATAGCCATTTCAGTAGGCATACTTCTTGGGAATTTAGCATTTATGTCGTCCTGTTCAGCCTTTCCTCCTTGAGTAATGAGTTTTCTCACAATCCCTTGAAGTCTATTGTAAATAGAGTCAAGAGATTCAGATCCTTCGGCATTGAAGTTTTCAAACATTAATTTTAACAATGCTTTCATGGCCTTCTTTGTAGAATCATTCCCACCAAAACTCGGAACAAAGGCATCAATCATAGATTTAGCATCTTCATATTGTTGGAAGGCAAGAATATGCTCATTTGGTATTGCTAGCATAACAATACTTCTAGCTTTCATATCATTAGACCTCTTCTTTTCTACAAGCAATATTTCAGGTGCTTTTCCATCAACCAACACAAGCTTGGTATGAGTGTCTCCATGGACTATTACTTCCCACAGATCCCAATTATACATCTACACAAATTGAGTGAACCTGAATTTCCATTCCTCAAACTCTCCTTGTTTGAAGACTGGAACCTTATTCATACTGTTAGGTAGTGTAGTTTCTGACTCCATCTCTTTAATCAAGAGAGTACATGAATAACCTTCAAGATCAAAGCTTCTCAGCAAGCTATGATGCCAGTTGTTGATCCCTTAGATCTTCTTAGTTTTAGCTTGAAGACTTAGTTTATACATGATAAATCCTATATAGACTTAGTAGAAACTTTAAATGATATCAAAGAGTTTGCGGAATCTACTCTTTGATATTATGAAGATTATATGTATATAGTATTGACAAGAGATGTAAACTGAATACTTCAATATTAATAATATTAATACCGTTAACACATATTAATAGGGTTACAACCTTGAAGTAAGAATACAATGCAGAGAGCTAATAATTTTTTATATCATAACCTAGACCTAGGACCTCCTTTTATAGTGCAAGGAGTCCTTTACAAGACAAAGATATGAACAAATAAATTTAAACTCTTAGAAGATATAAGTGAATATCTTATATCTTTAAGGAACACATCTTTTGTCTTTATCTCTAACTCAACACTAATATTCCTACCAACACCAAGGTTTAACCACGTCCTACTCAGCATTAATGTAACCAGTACTAAGAATACTACTACGAGTATTAATAAAATTAATATTGTTAGTGTAATGTAGACCAACACTAATTTTATTCCCAAGAATACTTAATACGTAGTATTAACATCCTCAGAATGATCATCGTCAATATAAAGACCATCGACGTCCACACTGTCACCACCATCACTAATAAACATATTTACCACCACCACCCTCTAAGTTGTCATTAAAGTGAAGGCTTTTGAGTTTTGAGGAGCTTGTTAGCCGTCAAAAGTTCTATATAGTCCCAATATTTATCAAAGACTTGATGGACTCATCAAAACCATCCAATCTATTTTAATCCCACGACCTAAATTAAAATAAAAAAAATAAACAACCCCCTCCCCCAATCCCCTTAAACGTTATCCCCTTTTCTTTCTCATACCAACCACACACACACACACATATAGTCGATCAACCATCATAGATTCTGGCCACCCTCACAAGAATCCACTCTTTTTTGGTGAGATCCACAAGAGTCCATCATTTTACGGCGAGTTTCACAACAAACTCAGTTCTCTAGCGACTTCTACATTAAATCCACCATTTTCCGGCGAGATCCACAAGCATCCTCCATTTTCTGACGAGTTCCACAACAAACACAGTTCTCCGATGACTTCCACAACAAATCCACCATTTTCCACGACTTTCACAAAAAACCCACTTTTCCGGCGACCTCCACAACAAACCCACCCTTATCAGACGACCTCCAAAACAAACAACCCTTTTTCAGTGACTTCCACAACAATCCATCATCATCCAGCGACCTCCACAACAAACCACCATCTTCCGGCGACCTCCGCAACAAGACACCATCTTCCAGCGACCTCCACAACAAACAAACATCTTTCGGTGAACTATGAAAATGTAGATGCTGATGCCGATAACGATGTTACCGAAAATGTAGATGCCGATGACGATGTTACTGAAAATGTAGTTGTCGATGTTACTGGAAATGTAGATGGCAATGCAGATGTAGCTGTTTGTAATACAAGTAATAACTTTGTAACAGAATCATGGTGACTCATATATGAATCATCGTAACGCATATATGAGTCATCGTGGTGACTCATATATGAGTAATGATGACTTATATATGAGTCATCTTGATGACTCATATATGAATTCATCTTGGTGACTCATATATGAGTCACCATGACTCATATACGAGTCTAATATACATATATGAGTTATCTTGGTGACTCATATACGAGACTCATATATTATACCCATATATAAGTAACAATGACTCATATATGAGTCACGGTGACTCATATATGAGTCATCATGACTCATATATTAGTTAGTGATGAGGTCGCCGGAAAAATGAGTTTGTTGTGGAAGTCGTCGGAAAATGATGGATTTGTTGTGGAAGACGTCATACAACTGGGTTTGTTGTGGAACTCGTTAGAAATTGGTAGATTCTTGTGGATCTCGCCGGAAAATAGTGCATTTGTTGTGGAAGTCGCCGGAGAACTGGGTTTGTTGTGGAACTCGCCGAAAAATAGTGGATCGTTGTGGAAGTCGTCAAAAATGGGTGGTTTTGTTGTGGTGATGGCTGAAAATTGGTGGTTTTGTTCTGGTGGTCGTCGGAGGTGGGATGTTGGGATCCCGATTTTTTTTGTTAGAAAATATGATTGATTAAGTGGGAGATAAGTTTGATGATGACTATTAGATCAAAATAAATTAATGGATGAAAGTGATCTATTGAGACTTTAATAAATAAGAGGTTGTTGGGATCTCTTCCCCTTAGAAAGTAGGAAGTGTTCTATTCGAGGCCCATTTTCTAGGAGCCTTAGTCGGGCCCAAGATGTTGTGAACGTTGCTATCGTCTTATCAGCGATGGTGTTGTATCAAAATTGATCGAGAACTCATAGGCAAGGATACAAATTGAGACTTTAGGCTTGGACCACCGTATAGAAAGGCAACTTCGATTTCTAGTTTGCAACATGATCTTTTGGGTTGTTCAAGTATGTGACTTCGCATAGTGTTTATACAGGGTGTTTAATTTTGCTTTTGTGCTTTTTAATGGGTGAGTAGTAGACTCAAATCTCTTTCATCCTTTTGTTACATACTCGTATGAAAATCTTTCTCTTCTCGCGGCTAATTAAGAAACAAATAAAGTACCACTTAAAATAGATTGTGGATTGCTCTCCATAAGCGTTAAAACGTAATGTTCGAAGCTTAAAAAGTACCAGTATCTAGGTCAGCAGAATGTGTTGTCCAGGTAAAACTCAATTTGTTGAAAAGAAACTTAGTTTGTTGACATGTTACTCACAAATGATATGTAAATTATAAAATTTAAAGCAATTGGATTATATAACAGCATAAAATGCAAGTTATGCATACAAATAGTTATGTTCAAACACAACATCATCATTGATATGTTTAAGAAAAAGCATCACACCTATCTCGGGTTCACCTTGGATTTCAAAAGCAGCACCTTTGTTGACCCGATGTTCATCTGATCAGTACTTGATAACCCGTTTATGATATAAACTAGCTAGTACTTAAGCCCGGTTCTTCTCCAAACATGGAAATCCCGATTCTACTTTGATGTATAAATTTCACTTTCTGATATACAAATGAAAGTAACTTGAAAAAACAAAGCTACACAACATTGCTTCTTGTGTTGTTATTTGGAGACGGACTTGCACTTGCTGGTTCAATCTTTCTCATCATAAACCCGGGTGGTGGATGAGAACTAGCATCTTCGTCTTGATAGATATATGCAAATCCACCATGCCTTGTCACATCCATTCCTTGCATTTCATCTTCTTCGGATACCCTCAACAATTTGAGTTTATGCAAGGCATAGAAAAGTGGAGCCATTGTTGCGGTCACCCATCCAAAGATAACCAATATTTGGATAATCTGGGCTGCTAATAACTTTCCACCACCACCCATGAAAAGCCCGTAGGGTCGTCCAGCAGCATACACCTCATGGACATATTGTTTCTTTGCGAACAACCCTGTGAATAGTAAACCCCATGATCCACACCCACCGTGTAATTGTGCTGCCTCTAGTGGGTCGTCATACTTGAACTTTTCTGCTAGGATGTTACATCCAATAAGAACCCAAGCTGCAACGAATCCACAAACGATTGCAGCCCATGGCTCCACCACTGCACAACCAGAGGTAATAGCCGCAAACCCTCCTAGCAAGCCATTACACACATCCGTCACATTCCAATGGCCGACTAATAGCCGTTTTCCAAACAAAGTGGTGAGTGCCGCAGTGCATCCAGCCAACGTTGTGGTGACAGCTGTTCTTCCCACACCGCTCCACTGACCATAGAAACCGTCTGAAGTACCATAGGATTTGGAGATTGTGATAAAGGAACCAGGATTGAAACCATACCAACCGAACCATAGAAGGAAGGTACCCAATACCACAAGTGAAGCACTATGGCCTCGTAAAGCCACAGACCGTCCAGAGCGATCAAATCTCCCAATTCTTGGACCTTCTATTAAAGCACCCCAAAGACCAGCAATCCCACCAACCATATGGACCACCCCGGAACCAGCAAAGTCAATGGCTCCTGATCCAAACAAGAGGCTGCCGCTTGTTCGTGAGGCACTCGCCCAACCATCAGTAGACCACACCCAATGTGACACTATAGGATATACAAAGCCTGCATGTAACCATTGTAACCATTTATATTAACACGTTAGTTGCTAATCTAGTAACCATCTAAAAAAAGCATTTAGACCACAACATTCAGATCAACATGAAAAAACAAACTCCTTTTAAGCGTATATGCGAATAACTAGAAATAACTTTCTCTGATTTTTCCATAGGTGAAAATAGACAGTTACAACTAACCTTGACAACATTTTTAACATTGAAACAATAAACTATTTATCTCGCTTTTTCATATAAGCAATTTAATAAAAACACCAACTTTTCTGTTTATACAATTCACTTTTAACCAATTAATTTATAAGTTCTTAATTGTTTGTAAAATACATTTATATGCCAAACTTAATTTATATTCTTTATTTATTTTTGGAAATGAACTTCTTCCGTCCTAAAATTATTTTTATGTATCAAATCATAGATATTTCATTTGTTAAGTAAACACACAGTTTAAAAAAATATATTAATTATAGTTTTCTGTCATGCTTTTTAGCACAATTATAATTTTACCCTTAACTAGTTAATTAAATTTCCTGTAAAATTTGTAATAATATTTTCAAGTAAGGGTAATGTCGTAAATTTTATCAAATATTTATATTTTATTAGTGGACAATTAAACTAGAACGGTTAAAAAGGAAAGATAAACTATTATTTTGAGACAAAAGAAGTGTTAATTTAAATTGATCAAAATAATATATTGAACTATTATTTCAAAACGTAAAAAGTGGTAAAAAGATAAAGATAGTCATTACTCATTAGTTACTCTTCAACATATAATTATTCGAGTGTTGTATAGTCATTAATCCTGATCGTGAAAGGAACCGGAATACATGTTCAAGAACATGATTTGAACAACCATTAGCCGAATTTTGTAGCGTACCGTACGTATATTATCTTCAACTTGCTTTTATTTAACTACGTCATACTAACAATTTTTTTTTCGAACAGCGGAATATATTAACAAGTAGTAACAAGTTGTATTAGTATATGACAATATTAAAAAAATCTAGCTAGTTGATCTCACGGACGTAAGAGATGGAATTATTTAGTAACCGGGACCACAAATTTGTTTTTATTTCAACTTTTCTAAATATTAAATACCATTATTCAACAGCTAAAATGAAAGGCGTAGAAAAACTCAATTAAATTTATTTTGAAGTGTTGCTGAAAACATGATAATTTCTTTCTCAGCAAAGATTAAATGTATTTTAATTAAGTTTACTAATGTTTATAATATTGATAATGGTTTACACGTCCTTCAAATTTTGTACTTTAGCATGTATTTTTAGTTCTTCCATTTCCATGTAACAGAAACTAATTAAGGTGTATAGTCAAACATTTGTATCTAGTCTAATTTAAACTTAAATTATATACTTATTTTCAGTTTGAAAAGGGTGACATGAATACTACTTTGTTACAAAAAACTTGTGTAAAAGTAACGTTTCATAATGGATAAATTAAATATAAAGTAAATATGTCGAAGAGTATGAACCTGTCAAGAAGGAAGAGTAAATAAGGTAAGCCACAAACTGAGTTCTTTCAGCAATGGATCCACTAGTAATTCCAGCCGCTGCTATAGCAAATGCCCATTGATACAAAAAGTAGCTATAGTCGAAAACGCTTGATGGGATCGATTTCAGCCCAAAATTATGTTTGCCAATAAATCCGTTGGATGGTCCACCAAATGCGAAAGCAAAGCCAAATATGTAATACGAAAGACCTCCAGCAGCAGCATCAAGAACATTTGTGAGCATGATATTCATAGTATTCTTAGCCCGAACTGAGCCTGCACACAGCATGGCGAATCCAAGCTGCATGGCAAACACTAGATAGGCCGAAAAGAGGAGGTAAGTGTTGTCAATGGCAAATGTGTTGTTGGTGAGTTTATCTGAGGTGTAGGTGAAACGCTCACATATATAGTCAGCTACAGCCGAAGCATTTGAAGCGAGACCGAGGAGAGGGATTAGCTCCGCGGAGGAGCAAGTAGGGAAGCTTGATGCCATCGTGAAGGATGAGATGTGTTTTTTGATGGACAGAAAATGGTTATTGAGTTAGGGTTTTTATAGAGTTAATTAAGGTAAAAAGTGATCCTGATATTAATTAAGTCAACGGTTCTAAAACATTGAGGAAACCTAAATGTGGTGATAAATTAAATGATCACCACTAAAGTTGACTAATCCAGCAAACCAGTAATGAATTACTAAAGATTTACGCTAATAGGATATGTTTTTTCCATTTATGTCAAAGCTCATAATAATTAGTAGTTCACTTTTGGAGATATGATGTTTATTTCTTACTAGATATTATTTTAGAGAGAATTGCAAAAATGTTGTGGTTTGGTTAAATTGTACGTTGTAATATCCCATTTTACCTTTACGCAGCGGAACATTGATCTGGTGTATTAATTCATAAAATACAAGTCATAATAATAGAAAACAACTTAAAAGAGTGATGAAATCAACTTTCTTTATATTTCATTGAAAAATCAGAGTTTTACAATATGAGGTTCCCAAAATATAGAATAATTTCAGTCTTGTGCCTCTTCATGTCATCCTTGTGCTGCTTCATGCTATTAGTCAACATTTATCTGAGATATCTGCTTAAAGTCAATACAAAGGTTGAGTGAATTCACAGGTTTGTAATAACAGTTTTGAATACAACAATGTTCTCCGGGCTACGTTGTTATACACCCACATGAAATTGTTATCATACTGCACTATGCTCATGCACCGCTACTTGACATACAGAAACCCACAAATTGCCTTTATGCAGGTAGTTTGCTAAACTCCTGAGTTATGCAAAATAAATTGTATCTATGTAGCGAAGGTAGGAACCTTCAGCTGCTAGGAAGCGCGACTTGCCTAGATAGGGGATGTCAACCCCCAAATAGTACTATTCATAATATTAGCGCTCATTTTCAAGAAATGATTAGCGGTCCACGATTAAAAAGGGACTTAATGGCAGTAGTAAACAAAGTGTCAATAATCATACCATACAATTTTTAAAAGCACTTGTATTCTAGTTTTAGCATATATCCCCCTCACGGGTTTTGAAATCATTTAGAAAGCATTTAAAAAGCATTAAAAGTGAGGCTATGAACTCACCTTATGTCCATAGAATCCAAGCTATAACCAGATAAATTTCCTTCACAGATAAACAACTTGATCATACAAACCACAACTCGGTCTCATAAACAGCTTGATCTCACACAAACCTGGATTAATACATTGTGTATAGTATCAAGTCTTTGATTTTGGTTCAATGTTGTTAAGTGTTGGTTATATTTTCTTTGATTATTATTTGGTTGTAATTCTAGCACCAGTGTTCGGGCCATCATACTCAGAAGCCATTCTATAAACGTTTGAGGAGCGAGGGCACTTTAAATCGTAAACCCAACCACTCAGTCAGAACGTAATATCGAGATAGAACATCTTTGTATAAAGATCCCAACTAACATGATACTTTCATTTTTCTCTTATTCATGATTAATTTTCTTTAGTTTCAAAATTGGCAAAATTAGTCCTTTTGGTTATACTTTGGTATAATTGCACTTTTAACCCCTAAAATACATACTTTTAGTATTTGCATTTTAAACCCTCAATATTTAACCTTAGGACCTAAAACTTTCCAACATTTATTCTTATAGCTTTAAGTTTCATAAAATGACACTTCTAGACAAAAATGTTAAATAGTTTTAAAAATGACAGTGTTAGTCCCTATATTTATAAAAAAATCACATAACAACCTCAAAAATGGACCAAATGGTCGAGGATTTGAAAACAAAGTTTCTAAAAATGTTTATGATCATAATAACAACATTTCTTCTGAATTATAGCTTTTGAAATGGGTTTTTGCTTATTATTTCATGTAGATTACAAAACTAGGGTTTTAAGACATTTTAGCTTATAACTTCTATTTAAAATGATGAAATGACTTAGTTTCTTTTAGATTATCTTTCTAACATCTTATTAATAGTATAACAACTCTAAGAAAGTATTATAACAATATCTAACAAAGTGATTACCTAGGATGCTCCAAAATGGCTCCTAATGAGGTATATGGACTATATCTTCCTCATAACTCTTCAAGAACTCCTAGAACTTCTTCCAAAACTTCCTACTAATCTTAGGTACTTCTTAGAGCTTTAATGGTGGTTGGATAACATAATTTATGTGTGTTTAGGTAACAAATGGAAGGATGATTCTAAAATGAAGCTAAAGGTTCCTATTTATGCTATTTTCAACACTTAGCCTCCAAGTTATGCCATGAAACGTGTAAGGACCAGGTATTAGTGACTAAGGAAGCCTAGGAAAGATCTATTCAAGTCTAGGAATGAGTCATGAGGTCTAGGATCAAAAATATCTAGGCTTATGGCTTATAGTAACCCACGACATATATAGATAAGACCAAGTATGTGTCTTTGACAAGTAGGTGCATCACCTACTTGTAAAATATCTCCTAAATATCTACTAGTACTGATCCAATGTTTAAATTTAGGAGGGAAATGGTTTTGAATCATTTTTGGAGGGAAAAAGTAAAACCGGGTACAAAACTAGGGCTTGTAACTTATGGTTTGTATTTTTGGTGATTAAGGACTTGGGAAAGTGATTAGTGAATGATTAGGGCTTAATTAGGGTTTAGACATTCTATTTAAGATATTTTGGTCCTTGGTTTGAAGTTTAACAAAAGTTTGATGTGAAAATGGGAACTATACATTTGTAGATTAGGGTTTCCTAATGATCTAGGGTTAAATCTTTGTAAAAGGCTTTATCCTTCAATTGTCTACCGATGTAAACTTAATTTAGGTCCTATAAATTGTGTTTTAAGTGCCCAATTAGTTCTCACACTTGGTTTAATAGCTTAGTTTAGGTAAACATGTCGAAAGAATGAAAATACCTATTTTGACCTAATTTACAAGCCATGCATTGAAATCTTGTACCTTGTGCATTAGGGTACTTTTACATTGTCTTAATATAATCTTATAACCTTAATGAATTCGTATAAATATTTATAGACTTGTCTAAAAATAACTAGGTAGTGATTCCATTTAGATTTCTTAATATTAGGGTTTTTATGTCATTAATCCTAATGACTTTTTATCGTGGGTAATTAGTGTTTGTACCTTTGTAAACACTTATTATAGGGCTTATATAGTATGTTTATGACTTTTAGGGATTCTATATTTTTAATTTAAGGGTTTGTATAGGTTGATCATATTCTAGGGACAATTATGGGAGCTTAAGATCCTATGCTTTGATAACTTGTACTTTATGCTTTGCCAACTTGTAACTTGACTTGAAATGAATTCATAATCTTAATATGATACGTAGTTGAGTTTTATAATTTATGGCAAAAGATTAGACTCTAATTCAATGTGTAATGGATTTTATATGCTAATCTTGGTTACTAGGTCTCAACTTGTAATTAGCCTTGGATTAGTGAATATTAGCATTTTGTGATCAATTAACTTTCCTTTATTTGATAGATTGTAATTAGTATATTGTTTTTATAATAGTACATGGATTTTATGTATTTACATTGCTTGAAATATTGTTTATCAAGAGTTGCTAGGTGGTGATCTAGGCTATTATGTACAATTACTTGTACTTAGCTTTGTATGGTTTGTCCTTGCCATTCTTAGGTGTTATTATGTCTTCAAAGTATAGTTTATAACTTTTTTATAATCTTTAATGACTTATTCATATGTGTTTTCCACTCATAGGTTGCCATTCTTTTGAGTCTACAACTCATTTATAGTGATTCTAGGGTTTCTAAGGGAATTTAGGGCATCATAGTAATATTTGAGAATTCTTATTGATATTGAACTTATTAGATCACTTTTTGATTGTAGACTTGATATATACATTGTATTGAAAACATATAGGAATATGTTGTAATGGCAGTTCAGGTTGTGAGAAGCAGTTCATCTTACTAAGTAAGGTACAAAAAGCAAAACTTTCTAGCCAAATTTTCATATTGAGACAGTTATAGCTTATAGCGTAGTTGTGAGTTTTGAGGATTGTCACAGTCTCTTTCCCTTAACGAAATCTCGTCCCGAGATTATAAGGATAACATAGCATATCAAGGGCAAACATAGCTCTTAGGTGTTCAAATTCTTTCTCAGAATTTTATTCACATAACAAGAAAACAGCTTTACGGTTGGTATTTAGTTTCAAATTGATCTCTTTTATCATCATTTTATCAGAATGGTTATGCATGAAATATCATTCAGGTCTTAGTGATCAAAATCATTCTATTACCTCATAAGAATTTGGTTTAATACCAAATGGAGTATTGAAAACATACCAGTTAATCACATAAATCTTCCTTAGATTCCAAAATACGAAAAGGATTGTGATTATTACCGAGTTCTTTGGGAAACTCAAGTCAATATGTCACTGCTCAATTCAAAGTCTTGAATTGATTATCGCGTTTTTCAAAAATAAATTTGGGTAATTGATAGAGAAAATATCGTTTTCAACTAGATACTTTTTAATATGGTGTAGTTTCTCATTCACAGTAAAACGGTCTTTCCAATTTACCATTTAAATCTAGCAGTTACCTAACGGTCACTATTCAACGTTCTACGAAGCTCTATTCTCATATAACCTTCTCAAATAGTTTTATGAACTACTGTAAGTAAAAAAATCTCCAACTTTAGCCTAGCAAATACGTAAATGGCACTTCTTTCGATAGAGTGCTTCAAGTAGTATTGCTTTGATTCTAGCATGAAAACTATTGTTACACGAGAAAATTTTTCCAATGGTAAGTGTTCTTTCCAAAACTTATAACACATACGTGGAGTATGTAGTTTAGTATCTGGATAGTTGTTTCACTTAGCACCTTGGTACACACAAAATTTGAGTATACTTTTAGGATCAAGATGTGAAATACTCGTCACGATCTTAGATGATAGATATTGATTCTCTATGTCGACAGATTATTTCTGGTATAATCTCGTCAGAGTTTCCATATTATCAATTTCCTAGATAGGAATAGATCCTATAGTTCTGGTAAGATAATTGACAATGATTCGGATGGCATCATGTCTACTTGAAGTAACAAAATCCTCATTGTTCTTTCCTATTTCCATGGAGGAATTCAGGTTGAACTAGTAAGTTGGATGACTTTCAATATCCTGCTTCTTTTGTTAGAGCATAATAAAAGGATTTCAAGGTTTCTTCGAGTTGAATAGATTACTTAAATCTACAAATTCCAAATATTAACGTACTTTTCTAATAGATCTATTTACCTTATTAGCGCACACGTAAGTGTTTTAATGACTCGTGAAATTTGGGTAGCAAGTAACAGTTTGGGCACTCTATGTGATAACATATTTTAGTAAAAGCATACAGTTTAAGAACAAAAGTATTCTAGTTTTAGCAGGTCTAAACTTGTCTTATATCGAATCTCTTTAAGTCCATTTATAAATTCTCACTAACATAAAGATGCGTCCAACTTTATGCAAGGAAGAAATCATAAATTTGGTGATTTAAATATATTTATTTGACTGAAAAAGCATCCTAATTCAATCAAATAAACAGAATGTAAATCATTGACTTAGAAATTTCCGACATAACACGAATATAAACAAATGGTCTACCTTTAAGTTTCCTTCTTACGTTAGCGTATAAAGTCTAAGAATACAGTTTTCTAAAGACGAACGACGTTGAAAAATAGAATATGGTATTTTATTCCCAGTAAAATACATAAATTTTTTACCAAGCATATGATTTATAAGGCCACTTGCCCTTACAAATCCTACTATGTTGAAAATCTGACACCAGATGGTTCAAATTTCTGTGTGATGCAGGGTGCATTTCTTACACAGAATAAAATTTCCTGTAGATTGGTTCTAGTAATTCAAGTTATGGTGGTTTCTTGTTTCATTATAATTTACGGACGTTCATTCACTGCCGAGTTTTAGGCTTAAGATTTTTCTTATTTTTGCATAGGATTGTGCTTAATTACCTTGTTCATCAACTCTTTGGGTAGAGGTAAATGACTTTTTCCAATATATTGGGATTTTGGAAGTGGTAATCTTTCAAAATCTTCGATAAAATTCCTAAACTTTTCTAACAAAATCTTCTGATGGGGTCTTCTTAATAGAATTTTAGATGAAATTCCATGACATAATTCCATGATAAAATCTTCGGATGAAATCTTTTATCATTTCTATGGAATAAGATACAATTCTACTAATTCTTGAAATTTCCTCGTATATGTCTCGAGGTTAATTCCTTTTATCATTAGATAGCGGAGTTCTTCCTTCATTTTCTCGATCATCTTTCTAAGAAATATTTTAAATTTAATCAAGCGATCTTATGTACTCCTTTTATCTCAATGGGTTGAGTATAAAGAATTTTACCAAGATAACTGAGGAAGTGCTATCTTCTTATAGCAAGCTTCATTTCATAATTTCAAATATGATAGGAAACTGAATTGGCTCTTTTAATCCAACGGGTGATACTAATAGCATCTTCTCTTCCTTGGATATCAAAAACTAACTAGTCATCGAGTCTTCTTCCGCGTAATACTTCTTATTGACAATTTGTAATTGCAGGATTGCAGCCACGTCATCGTCAATTCTTCGTCAAATACTTTTAGGATTTTAGAATGAGGGGAAAAGAATAAAAATAATTCAGAATCCAAGGTATACTCATATCAGAAAACATCTGTCACATATGTATGTGGATACATATAAATGTTTATCGAACACATGGTATATTTTTTGGGTTTTTTTGGTAGGGTGTAGGGGAAATTTAATATGTTGATTAGAGGATAATAAATCCAACTATGAAACATAGTTAAAAATTTTACAACGGATTTATAAAGATATGCATAATCGTAACATAATTTTTCCATGATACGGAATGGAGGAATATAACGGAAAATGTAAAAACTCATCTTACAGAACAAGCTTCTCTTTTATATTTATTTATAAAAGAATCTTTTGAGGGACAAAAGTCGAGGATAGAATATTTCTAGAAGACTTGGGAAGTTTCCTCTCTTTCTTCAAACTTGCGGGTTATGTTCAACTGATAATTTGTACTATCATAGAAGATAACAGAAATTCCGAATATATATACTTTGTCAAGTATATGCTTTCTTCATGAATTAACGCAATTTAATTCATAACCATTTGGGAGAAAGTCAAGAAATAGGGGTTTCTTATTCCTCAAAAATAAATATGAAACGACAAGATGAGAAACACAACTTTTATTTATTAACAACTTGTCTTGTATAAACTTACAGGACAAGCTTCTCTGTTAATATAAAAGTAAAGACATAAAGTGGAAAGTATTTACAACTTCTAGTCTAATGCCTTCATCTTTCTTTCTTGAGTTCTTTGATGGCATCAATAAGACTTCGTATATGGGCTCGATGTCTAATTTGAATTTCCTCAATGACTAACTCAAGAGTAGAAATCTTCAGTCGAGCTTGAACAATTTCTTCATCGTGTATCATTTGTCTTCTCCACAACTTAGCCTTGCTTTCTTCAAAATCTCCTTCTAACTTCTCAAAATCTCGTTGTATAATTCTTCGGCCTTTCCAAAGCCCTTCAACTTTATCTTCAATATCTTTAATATGCTCGGGAGGAACTTCTTTCTTATAGGGTAGGACATCTATATGTTGTTGTTCATAGGTATTTTTAGGTAAGGTTTCAAATACAGGTGATGGTTCATTAATAGAGTAAGGTAGAGGTGGCAAATGTTGTCCATTTGGATACATATGCGCACTTTTTGCCCATTTTAAAAAAAGATGGGGCACTTTTTGCCCATTCTTTATAATGGATGGGCTAAACGGGCGCATATGTAAGAAACTAAATAGGCTTAACGGGCGCACTTGTGAAATACAAATTAGTATACTCGACGAGTATTTTTTATTAAATTTTTTATGTCCGGCTTTCAAACAAGTATTTTTATTTTTTAATTGTAGGTTTTTATATGTTTTTTCCCTTTTTTAGCTTGCACCCGTTTAGCCCGCCCATTTTGCCCCCCCCCCCCCCCCCCCCCCCCCCCCCGTTTCGCTCGTGCCCATTTAGCCCGCGCCCGTTTCGCCCGCCGTCCGTTTAGCCCGTTGCCCGTTTAGCCCGCCGCCCGTGCCCTCCCGCCCGCCCGTTTTGTCACCTCTAGAGTAAGGTGATGGAAAACCTTGGTGTCGAGGTGTAAAATCTACTTCTTCATTATATGTTTGTATAACTTGCATATAGGGGTCGTTATCAAAGAGTAAAACAGATTTTGGGATTTTATGATCTTTGGGTGTATTTTCTGAATCATCTAATAATCCATATGATACTTTGGGAAATCGCCTGGAATACTTGCAGAACGCTCATCTTGAGAATCTGATAAGATGATAATTGGAGGGAGATAGGGATACCTATTTCTAGAGACGTCGATAAATCTGAACTTATTACTCAGAAGTACTTACACATAAACATGGTATCTAAACATGAAATCTCTTATGCATAATATCAAATAAACTTACACATAATCCTGGGGAATATCAGTACAGTCATTCTTGTAGCAGCACTGGCTTTGGCACACGAGGACTTTCTTGAAATTATTTTAAAAGTAGTTATAGTCAAGATTTTACTTCTTCTCTATAACCATGGCTCTGAGTACCAATCTGTAACAACCCTATTTTACCTTTACGCAGCGGAACATTGATATGGGTATTACTTCATAGAACACAAGTCATAATAATAGAAAACAACTCAAAAGAGTGATGAAATCAACTTTCTTTATATTTCATTGAAAAATCAGAGTTTTACAATATGAGGTTCCCAAAATCTAGAATAATTTCAGTCTTGTGCCTCTTCATGCCATCCTTGTGTTGCTCCATGCTATTAGTCACCATTTATCTGAGATATATGCTTAAAGTCAACACAAAGGTTGAGTGAATTCATAGGTTTGTAATAACAGTTTTGAATACAAGAATGTTCTCCGTGCTATGTTGTTTTACACCCACATGAAATTGTTATCATACTACACTATGCTCATGCACCGCTACTTGACATACAGAATGTAAAACCCGTATTTAAATCGAGAAATATAAATACGCGGTTTATTATTTAAACCATTTACGTAGAAATTATCAACGGATCGAACGTGAGAAAAATATTACGAGTATTATTTTATTACAAGTATTATTATTATACAAGTTAAAAAAAATAATATAATTAAAAATAAAAGAGTAGAAGGGCCGGTTTTGAAAACAAAATAAAAGAAAAAGGGACTTGGGCTTTAGCCCATTTGGTCTAGACAAAACAATCGGGGTTCCCCCTTTCTTTTCCATATCACACGAACAAAAAAAAATAGAGTTAGGGTTTTCTTTGATTGGCCGCCGGGAAGAAAAAAAAAAAGGTTCCGGTTGTTCCGGTTGTTCATCCTAAACCACAAGGTAATCCTAGCTCTCTTTTATCCCTATCTAATCATGTGTCTCGGGGGTGGTTGGTTTGTACAGCCGTAACAAAACAGGGGTGGTCGGGTTGTTTTGACCTCACCAAAACCGAGGCCTGAAGTCTCAGTGGTGCAGTGGTTTGGCCGACCAGGATCAGAAAACCCCGAGCAGGGGTGTGTCGGGTTTTGTTTACGTCATGAAAACCGAGACCATAAGGTCTCGGTGTGTTGCTGCTCGACCAACCGAGACCACAGCAGGTCTCGGTGTTTCTTTCTTGCCAGACCCGAACCACAAAAATCAAAACAGGGTGCGTTTGGTAGTTTCTGAAAATAAGGGTGCGTTTGGTTGTAAAAATAGAACAAGCAGTGGGAACTGTGATTAGAACAGTGGGAACTTAATAAGAGCAGTGGGAACTTTTAATCAGGAAATAAAAGGAGTTTTGTTTTAGAATTAGCGACAGTTTTGTGATGATTATTTCTGTCGCATAATTGTTTCTAGACAGTTTTTAAAACTCAGCTTTTAGCGACAATTTTTAGTGACAGTTTTTCTGTCGCTAATTCATATAGGCAGATTTTATCTAGTTTGTTTAATTGTTTTAGTGCGACCGAGAAGGGGTATCTCGGTAGGCTCGGAATGTAGTTAAACATTAAAAATGAAGATAATATATTATACCTTTTTATTACTTGTTTTATAAATGTTTTAAATTGTATTTAAATGATTAAATTAAAATAGTTTTTAATATTTTAAAAGGGTATAAATTTATTATATAAATTATATTGTTTTAGAAACTTTCTAATTAGAAATCTTATGTATTAACGAGTTAATTATTATAGTATTGAATAACGTTGGAACACATTTGTATCATAATTATTAGTAGGTCATTAACATATTAGAAGGAATTTTTTTATAAGATCAGATTAATCAGTTAAAATACGTACAGAATTTCAGAAATAAATAAATAAAGATCAGATCACTTATTCGCGTCCTTTATTCATGTAGCACGCGTGAAGCCCGAGTAGTATTCGTTCAGACTTCCATTCAGTCAGTTACTGGACTAGAGGTACGGATTTCCGTCCTTTCAGTAAGGACTTCCTTTCCTATGCATGATTAGGATTCCCCGTCTGCAGCCAAATGTCTTCCCCAGTATATGTTTAAGTTATCATTAATCATGTTTATAATAAAATAAATTGCCTGAGCATTATATACAAGCATGATTAGTTTATGTACTAGTTACGGAAATACCGTAACCACGACACCAGAGGCACCGGTGTCGTGACTCACATGCAGGAGAGTGATATCCTGCATCGTCCCACACAGCTCAGCTTGGCCATTTTATCAGTTTTATTTGTGGGGCGTATGGATGCATCCTAGGCTACAGTTTACAGTTTAGCAGGTGAATGTGGTGTGTGCCCTACATCCTTCACATTGGAGCTGATCCCTCCACCCAGCACAATTATTTAGAGGTCACCCCTCTACAGCATGACGAGGACACCCCTCTATGTATTCATGTAGCAGTTGACTCAGTTCATGACCTATATAAGCTCTTGGCAAACTAAAATACAGAAAATGCATGTTTTCAGAATTAATAAGTTATATTTCAGTTTTAGTATATATGAACAGGTTAATCAGATTTTATGCAGAGTTTTACCACATGTCATATCAGTCTTATAGTTTCATTGTAGCCTTCTGTTCCATTACTTTTAGTACATCCTATTCATGCTATATCCGTCCATTGAGCGTCATGCTCAGCCGTAGTTTCCTTTCATGTTTTCAAACGGCAGGTACACAGGGACGATCTTAGGACTTCTAAGAGAGTACGTGCATTTGGATGGGAGCTATCCAGACTCCTTTATTTTTATGCACACATTACGTTACTTTACTTTGGTTGTTTGGACACTGTTTCGTCCTTTTTCTTTCAGTACTTAGTCTTTATATTTTGGGCTTATGTTGGACTACCGATGTTTGATTCCGGTATTTCCGTTTGGTCAGTTAATGTTTAATACATTGCCTTGCATGCTTTGATGACACGCCATAAATACACGTAACGGTCCATTTATCCAAGTGGGGTGTTACACAGAAACCCACAAATTTCCCTTATGCAGGCAGTTTGCCAAACTCCCGAGTTATACAAAATAAAGTGTATCTGTTTAGCCAAGGTAGGAACCTTCAGCTGCTAGCAAGCGTGACTTGCCCAGATAGGGGATGTCAACCCCCAAATAGTACTATTCACAATATCAGCGTTCATTTCCAAGAAATGATTAGCGGTTCACGATTAAAAAGGGACTTAATGGCAGTAGTAAACATAATGTCAATAATCATACCATACAATTTTTAAAAGCACTTGTATTCCAGTTTTAGCATATATCCCCCTCACGGGTTTTGAAATCATTTAGAAAGCATTTAAAAAGCATTAAAAGTGAGGCTATGAACTCACCATGTCCATAGAATCTGAGCTATAACCAGATATATTTCATTCACAGATAAACAACTTGATCATACAAACCATAGCTTGGTCTCATAAACAGCTTGATCTCACACAAACCTATATTAATACATTATGTATAGTATCAAGTCTTTGATTTTGGTTCAATGTTGTTAAGTGTTGGATATATTTTCTTTGAGATTGTAATTCTAGCACCAGTGTTTGGGCCATCATACTCAAAAGCCATTCTATAAACGTTTGAGGAGCGAGGGCACTTTAAATCGTAAACTTAACCACTCAGTCAGAACGTAATATCGAGATGAAACATCTTTGTATAAACATCCCTACTAACATAATACTTTAATTAATTCCTCTTATTCATGATTAATCTTCTTTAGTTTCAAAATTGGCAAAATTAGTCCTTCTGGTTATACTTTGGTATAATTGCACTTTTAACCACAAAAGTATATAGTTTTAATATTTGCATTTTAAACCCTCATTATTTAACCTTAGGACCTCAAACTTTCCAACGTTTATTCTTATAGATTTAACTTTCATAAAATGTCACTTTTGGCCCAAAATGTTAAATATTTTCAAAAATGATAGTTTTAGTCCCTATACTTGTAAAAATCACATAACAACCTCAAAAATGGACCAAATGATCTAGGATTTGAAAACAAAGTTTCTAAACATGTTTATAATCATAATAACAACATTTATTAAGAATTATACCTTTTGAAATGGGTTTTTACTTATTATTTCATGTAGATTACAAAACTAGGGTTTTAAGACATCTTTAGCTTATAACTTCTATTTAAAATGATGAAATGACTTAGTTTCTTTTAGATTATCTTTCTAACATCTTATTAATAGTATAAAAACTATAAGAAAGTATAGTAAGATCAGAGCATATGTAACAAAGAGTTTACCTAGGATGCTCCAAAATGACTCCTAATAAGGTATATGGACTATATCTTCCTCATAACTCTTCAAGAACTCCTAGAAATTCTTCCAAATATTGATACTGGTCTTAGGGACTTATTAGAGCTTCAATGGTGACGGGAGAACAGAATGTATGTGTGTTTAGGTAAGAAATGGAAGGATGATTCAAAAATGAAGCTAAAGGTTCCTATTTATACTATTTTCAACACTTAGCCTCCAAGTTATGCCATGAAACGTGTAAGGACCATGTATTAGTGATTAAGTAAGCCTAGGAAAGATCTATGCAAGTCTAGGAATGAGTCATGAGGTCTAGGATCAAAAATATCTAGGCTTATGGCTTATAGTAACCCACGACATATTTAGAAAAGACCAAGTATGTGTCTTTGACAAGTAGGTGCATCACCTACTTGTAAAATATCTCCTAAGTATCTACTAGTACTGATCCAATGTTTAATTTTAGGAAGGAAATGGTTTTGAATCATTTTTGGAGGGAAAAAGTAAAACCGGGTACAAAACTAGGGCTTATAACTTATGGTTTGTGTTTTTGGTGATTAAGGACTTGGGAAAGTGATTAGTGAACGATTAGGGCTTAATTAGGGTCTAGATATTTAAGAGATATGGGTCCTTGGATTGAATTTTAAGAAAATTTTAATGTGAAAATGGGAAGTTTACATTTGTAGATTAGGGTTTTCTAATGATCTAGGGTTAAATCTTAGTAAAAGGCTTTATCCTTCAATTGGCTACTGATGTATACTTAATTTAGGTTCTAGAAATTATGTTTTAAGTGTCCAACGAGTTCCCACTCTTGGTTTAATATCTTAGTTTAGGTAAATATGTCTAAAGAGTGAGAATACCCATTTTGACCTAATTTACAAGCCATGCATTGAAATATTGTATCTTGTGCATTAGGGTACTTGTACATTGTCTTTATATAATCTTATAACCTTAATGAAGTCCTATAAATATTTATAGACTTGTCCAAAAAGAACTAGGTAGTGATTTCATATAGATTTCTTAATATTCAGGTTTTTAGGTCATTAATCCTAATGACTTTTTATCTTGGGTAATTAGTGTTTGTACCTTTGTAAACACTTATTCTAGGGCTTATATAGTATTTTTATTACTTCTAGGGATTCTATATTTTTAGTTTAAGGGTTTGTATTGGTTGATCATATTATAGGGACAATTATAGGAGCTAAGATCCTATGCTTTGATAACTTGTACTTTATGCTTTACCAACTTGTAACTGGACTTGAAATGAATGTATAATCCTAATATGATATTTAGTTGAGTTTTATAATTAATAGCAAAATATTATACTCTAGTTCAATGTATAATGGATTTTATATGCTAATCTTGGTTACTAGGTCTCAACTTGTAATTAGCCTTGGATTAGTGAATATTAGTATTTTGTGATCAATTAACTTTCCTTTATTTGATAGATTGTAATTAGTATATTGTTTTTGATAATAGTACATAGATTTTATGTAGTTACATTGCTTGAAATATTGTTTATCAAGAGTTTCTAGGTGGTGATCTAGGCTATTATGTACAATTACTTGTACTTACCTTTGTATGGTTTGTCCTTGCCATTCTTAGGTGATATTATGTCTTCAAAGTATAGTTTATAACTTGTTTATAATCATTAATGATTTTTTCATATGTGTTTTCTATTCATAGCTTACCATTCGTTTGAGTTTACAACTCATTAATAGGGATTATAGGGTTTCTAAGGGAATTTAGGGCATTATGGTTATATTTGAGATGTTCTTATTGATATTGAACTTATTAGATCACTTTTAGATTGTAGACTTGATATATACATTATATTGACAACATATAGGAATATTTTTAATGGCAGTTCAGGTTGTGAGAAGCTATTCATCTGACCAAGTAAGGTACAAAAAGCAAAAATTTCTAGCCAAATTTTCATATTGAGACACTTATAGCTTATAGTGTATATGTGATTTTTGAGGATTCTCACACACGTTTGGTTTGTCGAGTTTTAAAATTGCAAAAATAGTCCGTTTAGGAAACCTTGGAGTTCATTTTGGTCCTTTTGTAAATTGAAATGACCAAAATACTCGATTTTGTTTGGTGTTCCGGAATTGATAAGGAAAATTTATCCCTAAGAAACTTGTGGAAATGATAGAGGAATCACAAGTTTAGGGGAGGATTGTTGGGAATAAAATTAGTGTTGGTAGGTTTTGCATTACCAGTATTAATTGTATTAATTCTGGTAGTTATTTATTAGTACCGGTAGTACTAAAGAAAAAAAGGAACTAAATCGACAGGATGAAGAATTTTCAAGCTGGTGGAGTACATGAAGAATACTTGAAGATATGATCAAAGAAGATTAAAGATATGATCAAATATATATAAATCACATGAAGATCATAACTAATATTCAAATTATTTAGTTTCTTATAATAAGGAGGTTTATTAAGAAAGTATTAATTGTGTTGTAACCTACAAGGACTCCGTAGACTATAAAAGGAGGTCCTAGGGTTTAGAGAAAACACATCAATCTATACACCATTATCATAAACACGTTTCATTCATAATTAGTTACAGCTTTAAGGTTGTAAACCCTATCGCTATTAAGATTTATCGTTTTCTTAGTATCACAACCTAGTTTTCGCATAGTTTGAGATATTCATAATCAAAGTTTCTACCATAGTTGTCTTGGATTTATCCAATACAACTAAACCTTATATCAACTAAGGAGTTAAAGATCTGTTCAGAACGGGATCAACAATGGATAATGAGACTTTTCAGATAAGCTAATAACTTTGTAAGCATGAATGTGGAGGATCAAGATAACTTCAAAGAAAGATCAGTCAAGAAGCTGAGGAGAAGGTGATGAAATTCTCTGACAAATTAAAGATTGTTGTAACAAGAACCGATCTCTCAAAGGAATACTTGGAATCTTTCTCACCTTTGTTCCAGTTAAGTACTTTTTGTTAAACCTTTACTTGTTAGGCATCCTATGTTAAGATAGGGCTTGTATAGTGAAGAGAGTCTTGATTTATTAGAGTTTATTGGCGGCTATACAAGATTGGAGTGGAAATGCAGAGGTATAATTTACCTTTGATGAGTTGTTGTCTAGGGTAAACAGAGATGATCTAGTAGAATTATGGAAGTTGGTCAAGATTAGGTTTGAGAATTAATAACCTACTAATGACAATGAGAAAGAGCTATGGGTAGAGCTCAAGAGGTTGTTTAAACATGATGTAGCAAATGAGCTTTTGAAGGAGCAAAGGAAAGGATATCATAGGCTGATTTGGATATTGTTTGAGTGTCACACCCCACCATGGCGGAATATGGGGCGAAACGTATGGATATCATCACAACAATAGCGTGTCTATAGAGTTAACTAAATGAAATAGAAATGTCATAAAAAGGTGACACAATGTCATGACAATATCTCAAATAATGTAGGCGTCTAGGTAAGTAGGTAACGGGCCTACCTCTTACCAAATACATTCAAATAACACACATCAAACATATAGGTATCAAACAATTTACTAAATCAAAAGTCAAAATAAAATCTAAGAGGAAAGGGATTCCTCCTAATGCAATCCTAGCAGCCTCTATACTCTAGCCACTTCTAACATCATCTTGCACAACTAACTCACCTGAAAATGACACTAAAATCTGTCAACATAAAGTTGATGAGAACATAGGTTTAAGTTATCTAGAACATCATAAGAAACCTTGACATCCGCTGTAAATAAGTTGAAGGAAAACAATTTATAGTAATGGACCATAATGTGATACTCATGATACATGCATCCACAACAAAACTTAAACCAAGTACCGATCACATCTACAATTCACAAAGCACACTATAACAATCAAGAAGTATCCCGTCACACACAAGAACACCCACCACACTATCCGGATCTTTCCCACACCACATGTGGAAGATGAACTATATCCCCGTCGAGATATCTTGCCTCCGAAGAGACGATGCACAAGTACTCAGGACGGATCGTGCCCCACGAACCAAGAACTCGGGACGGATCGTGCCCCACTAACCAAGAACTCAGAACCAAGAACTCAGGACAGATCGTGCCCCACGCTCCACACACATCACAACTGGTCCCATAGACGCCCATACATCTATGTACCAATCCCAATCATAACACAATCAAGATTCACATATCAGAACACATATCAAAGCACATATGAGAATACATAAGCACGCAAGTCACACAATATCACGTTTATGTCCACACATTTTAAAACATAGTACTAAATCATGTTAAAGAACATTGCTAGTGTCATCTCCATCCCATACTGGAAAAACATTTAAAAACGTAGCAAAATGGGACTATGAACTCACCTGATAGCACAACAAGCTAGCACTCCTGCAAACCTATAAAATCATACACAACACACTTAGCTCAGGTCCTAACACCCAAGTTAAGCAACAACCACGGAGATGAATCTAATCCCCCAATTCTCACTATCTAGTTCTCCCACTACAAGCTATTATATACGTAAAAATTCAGTTTTTCCTGGTACAGTTTACTAGTCATTAAACGACCACATGAAGTGAACTTAACACCACACTTGGATTCTACCCTACTGGAGTTATGTTTTTATATGATATAAGAACTCCAAAAACCAGTTTTACTTTCTACTTACATGTTTAACCCCTTTGTTTAGTCTCTACACCAAAAGTCGTTTTCATAAAGCTGATTTTCTGTACATGCTAAATGTTTGACACCAAAAGCCCGACCTAAACACCATAACTTTTATTGAAAACCTCCAGTCCTTTTATATACATTATAAAGAGTTACCAAATCAAAAATCTTTGGATATCTCATCCGTTTGGTTAGGTTTTGACTCAAATTCCCGAAATCCAAATTTACTCCTAAACAGCGCACTGTTTTTGTAAAAATTGTTTGACGACCTTCCCGAACTCCATTTTCGACCAACCTTACATTTTTGAAAAGTAGACTC
Source organism: Glebionis coronaria (assembly GCA_025667525.1). Taxonomy (NCBI): domain Eukaryota; kingdom Viridiplantae; phylum Streptophyta; class Magnoliopsida; order Asterales; family Asteraceae; genus Glebionis; species Glebionis coronaria. Next base: position 66,518,371 of record CM046882.1, on the reverse strand, counting down.
TCTGAACTTAATTTAAAAAAAAAGAAACTCGACCAAAGGTACTACCTACTGCCCGGAACAGTCGACATAAAACAGCCCTAAAAATAAGACTGTTTTACGCCTTTATGCACTAACCTTCTAAACATCATTAATTACCCCTAAATTATTAAACAAGAACCCTAAAATCATTAATAGATCTTAAATACTATTTTTTTCCAGAAAATTAATGAAACCCTAATCATCTCAATGATGGTTAATTAACATTGTAAACATGATCAATTAGTATAACATGAATTAAATTAAAGTTAAATTGATCACTTACCTTGAATCAAGAAAAATTTAATGAAACCCTAAAAAAACTTGATGAACCGATTGATTATAAATCTCCAAAGATTTTTATGATTTTTATTTTTACTAAAAGGTTTTAATTAGTTTAGTTACACAATCCTAGCCCAATACAAAAAACCTTGTTTCCTTTTTTTCCTTTTTCTTTTTCCACCGTCCTTTTTAATTTTTTTACCAAAAATAATATTTTTTTTTCTTTATTTATTTATTTCGTTTTTTTATTATATTATTCCTTATTTATATTTATTTTTTATTTATTTTATTAATCCCTTAATTAATTTATTTACACCTAAACCTTTTAACTAGTCAAATTTTACGCGTATACCGTAAAAGACGTACAAATATACAGTTTTATAAAAACTCTTGAAATATGAAATAAACTAAATAACTAAGTCCTAAATGACTTAAAACCATCCCGAAAAATATTCCCGTGACTAATTACCTTATCCGAGACCTCCAAATGCTAAACCCTAAATCGCAAAAATACGATTTACTATAATACATATACGTACACATAAAATATTAAAATAACGCCATATAGTATCCTAGCTACATCCAAGTGAACAAATGAGCATGAACTAACCCCATCATAACATCATATAATGTACCACACAATACACGAACGATGATTAACATCCAATCCAAGGCTCAAATATAAACATATTGCACATAAACACACACTAAGCACATGATCAAAGTCAAACAGTCAAAAGTGACAAATCCAAAAATATAGGGTTGTCACATCACTCCCCCTAATAGAAATCTCGTCCCAAGATTTACTTCATAAGCTCAATAACTTCATTTCACAACCAACTCGCTATCTCTCTCATGAGACGTAACCGGATCATCCGTATGATTACAACAACGCTCTCAATAAATATAAACTCACGACCAATTTTAGGATCCCCAACTTAAGATAACAGATCAAACCCATGGACAACTAATGGACGTTTACGTGAACAAATTAAAAAAATATGAACCTAAACCATGAAACTCCAAAAGATACTCAAACATAAACATGTATCGACTCCAAACAAACCATGGAAACGGACCAATGACAAGACGCACCCAGCGAAAACCGAAACGTATTACAACCGGCGACATACTATTAAAACCTTGTGCAAAACCAAATTTTCACCCGAGAATGGATTTCGTACTGTAATTGTATATTAGTTGTTTTAAAACCAAGATATCACATTAGTAATTTATGTAATCATCTAACAAAAATCAATGTAAAGTCTTTTCACGAACGATCAATTGTCTAAAGCACACAACACAATATCACGCGTCAACATTGACTCCGGAACACACATTCTTCATTAATGTAACAATATCTATGATGGATACATCTGAAATCCTATCCTAAAGCAGCCCTATGTTAGCCTTCTAAGTGTCCACTATCCCAAAATACCCAAAACACGAGTTTAAACCATGTTATCCGAAAATTAATCTTGAACTCGACAGTTGTACAATTAATTCAACCAAGCTGCTGACATCTATTGAAAATACATTCTAAATACTTGAAAAGTACGCTCCGGGTAGATAACATTAGGCTTTTGAATCACCCAAAAAGCTTTAAAAACGAATAAGTTATAACAAAAACGATTTTTACCTAGAATCTGCCCAGACATTAGCGACAGTTTCTGACAGTTTAGCGATGAATTCTGACAATTTAGCGACAGGTTCTGTCTAATCCGATTTAAACAAAAAAAACGATTTTAAACCCAAAAAAACCCGTTATTAATTACAAAATTCAAGGTCTAATTTATTTTAATTCCAGAAAATTAAAACTCTCACCCATCATATGATTAATTACTTGATTTAAACATATTTAATTAAATAAGAACAATATTTTAACTAAAGACCAATAATTTTAGGTGATCAAAACCAAAATATTTTTAAAATAAATAAGCCATGCTTATATGTTAAAGAATTTATATTTCACCTTATTTCAAACACTTTTTCAACACTTTACCCTTATTTTATCAACTACCAACAACTATTTTAATTATTTGCAAATTTCATTTCTTTTACCACGTAAGACTCAAAGTAAAAGATATCGTTACCCCAAATAAACAAAGACAATGGAATTATTAAACTATCTCAATAACATTTACGCTAAAAGTACCGTACAAACGAACACCTAAAATGAGGACTCGATAAATGTGCTATTACGGAAGTTAAACATCTCGAAGAGGAACGAGCTAGCAAACCATCACAAGAAAACAACCAATAAATAGAAGGGAATTATACATATATAGGCATATGCATACATACACTCAAATACATCCAACGTATACTATACAAACATGTATTAACCCTCTTTCATGCAACCATACTCAGGAATCCATTGATGTTGTGGTACTTGTGTAACTATGTTGGCCACCATACTTATACAAGTACCCTTTCACCAATGCACTCCCTCCTATGATGACACTTATAAGAATTAATACTACACATAACACATCGGTCTACCAATTCAAATAAGCACATAGATCCTACAACTCATATAAGCATATAACCACAACATAAAATAAGATCCAAAATCCATGTATTAAAGTAACGTAGCCAATGCATGAAACATATAAACTCGTAATCCAACTGAACCACCATAGACAAAATTTAAAATGTATAAAGAACATGAAAACGTAATTAAACGAAATCCAACAATGACTAGCGTATACGACTATAGTTCAACCCGCACTATTCAAAACTCGAAAAGAAAATAACATGTAGCTAAGTTTGAACTTACTATGGTTCAATTCATACTAGTCAAAATATCGCAATAAATAACATCCAAACACATCAATTAATATAAAATGCACACATACTCCTATGATGCCTATATGCAGGGACCCTTAAGCTATAGACTAGGCTACGCGACTAGGAAACCTAATTCTCTATAACCATTGGCTCTGATACCATTCTGTCACACCCCACCATGGCGGAATATGGGGCGCAACGTATGATATCATCACAACAATAGCGTGTCTATAGAGTTAACAAAATGAAATAGAAATGTCATAAAAAGGTGACACAATATCATGACAATATCTCAAATAATGTACGCATCTAGGTAAGTAGGTAACGGGCCTACCTCTTACCAAAGACATTCAAATAACACACATCAAACATATAGGTATCAAACAATTTACTAAATCAAAAGTCAAAATAAAATCTAAGAGGAAAGGGATTCCTCCTAATGCAATCCTAGCAGCCTCTATACTCTATCCACTTCTAACATCATCTTGCACAACTAACTCACCTGAAAATGACACTAAAATATGTCAACATAAAGTTGGTGAGAATATAGGTTTAAGTTATCTAGAACATCATAAGAAACCTTGACATCCGCTGTAAATAAGTTGAAGGAAAACAATTTATAGTAATGGACCATAATGTGATAATCATGTTACATGCATCCACAACAAAACTTAAACCAAGTACCGATCACATCTACAATTCACAAAGCACACTATAACAATCAAGAAGTATCCCCTCACACACACAAGAACACACACCACACTATCCGGATCTTCCCACACCACATGTGGAAGATGAACTATATCCCCGTCGAGATATCTTGCCTCCAAAGAGACGATGCACAAGTACTCAGGACGGATCTTGCCCCACAAACCAAGAACTCAAGACGGATCGTGCCCCACGAACCAAGAACTCAGGACGGATCGTGCCCCACGCTCCACACACATCACAACTGGTCCCATAGACGCCCATACATCTATGTACCAATCCCAATCATAACACAATCAAGATTCACATAGCAGAACACATATCAAAGCACATATGAGAATACATAAGCACGCAAGTCACACAATATCACATTTATGTCCACACATTTTAAAACATAGTACTAGATCATGTTAAAGAACATTGCAAGTGTCATCTCCATCCCATACTGGAAAAACATTTAAAAACGTAGCAAAATGGGACTATGAACTCACCTGATAGCACAGCAAGCTAGCACTCCTACAAACCTATAAAATCATACACAAAATACTTAGCTCAGGTCCTAACACCCAAGTTAAGTAACAACCACGGAGATGAATCTAATCCCCCAATTCTCACTATCTAGTTCTCCCACTACAAGCTATTGTATACATAAAAATTCAGTTTTTCCCGATACAGTTTACTAGTCATTAAACGACCACATGAAGTGAACTTAACACCACACTTGGATTTTACCCTACTGGCGTTATGTTGTTATATGATATAAGAACTCCAAAAACCAATTTTACTTTCTACTTACATGTTTAACCCTTTCGTTAAGTCTCTACACCAAAAGTCGTTTTCATAAAGCTGATTTTTTGTACATGCTAAATGTTTGACACCAAAAGCCCGACCTAAACACCATAACTTTTATTGAAAACATCCAGTCCTTTTATATACATTATAAAGAGTTACCAAATCAAAAATCGTTCGCTATCTCATCCGTTTGGTTAGGTTTTGACTCAAATTCCCGAAATCCAAATTTACTCCTGAACAGCGCACTGTTTTTGTAAAAATTGTTTGACGACCTTCCCGAACTCCTTTTTCAACCAACCTTACATTTTTGAAAAATAGACTCTCTGAAATTAATATTAAAAACAAGAAACTCGACCAAAGGTGCTACCTACTGCCCGGAACAGTCGACACAAAACAGCCCTAAAAATCAGAATGTTTTACGCCTTTATGAACTAACCTTCTAAACATCATTAATTACCCCTAAATTATTAAACAAGAACCCTAAAATCATTAATAGATCTTAAATATTATTTTTTTCCAGAAAATTAATGAAACCCTAATCATCTCAATGATGGTTAATTAACATTGTAAACATGATTAATTAGTAAAACATGAATTAAATTAAAGTTAAATTGATCACTTACCTTGAATCAAGAAAAATTTGATGAAACCCTAAAAAAACTTGATGAACCGATTGATTATAAATCTCCAAAGATTTTTATGATTTTTATTTTTACTAAAAGGCTTTATATAGTTTAGTTACACAATCCTAGCCCAATACAAAAAACCTTGTTTCCTTTTTTTCCTTTTTCTTTTTCACCGTCCTTTTTAATTGTTTTTACCAAAAATAATATTTTTATTCTTTATTTATTTATTTCGTTTTTTATTATATTATTCCTTATTTATATTTATTTTTTATTTATTTTATTAATCCCTTAATTAATTTATTTACACCTAAACCTTTTAACTAGTCAAATTTTACGCGTATACCGTAAAAGACGTACAAATATACAGTTTTATAAAAACTCTTGAAATATGAAATAAACTAAATAACTAAGTCCTAAATGACTTAAAACCATCCCGAAAAATATTCCCGTGACTAATTACCTTATCCGAGACCTCCAAATGCTAAACCCTAAATCACAAAATACGATTTACTATAATATATATACGTACACATAAAATATTAAAATAACGCCATATAGTATCCTAGCTACATCAAAGTGAACAAATGAGAATGAACTAACCCAATCATAAGATCATATAATGTACCACACAATACACGAACGATGATTAACATCCAATCCAAGGCTCAACTATAAACATATTGCACATAAACACACACTAAGCATATAATCAAAGTCAAACAGTCAAAAGTAACAAATCCAAAAATATAGGGTTGTCACACTGAGTCTTGTGTAGTACATCATGTGTTCATAGCTAGAGGGGTAAGGATTTATATTTTGATAGAGAGAGAGAGAGAGTTTTGATCCCAAACTTAGATCGATTAGCTTTTTTATTATCGAGATAAGTCAAGAGTAATACATAGAGAAACTTTGTATCATCAACAATTTAAGTGCTATGCGGAATTAACACTTAGAATAAGGAACATAATAACAAAGTATATACACCAAACTTTCAACTTCTATTGATAATAACCACGGTGAACAAAGTGATGAAAGTATATCAAACATAAACCTAAAGGCCTCCTTTTATAAGCACAATGAGCCTTGTACACAAAGTTAACTTGACAACTATTCTAGGAAGATATACTAAGATAAACATTTAAAATATAATATTCATACATATCCTCCTAATATAACAAACCGTGTTGACATCTAAATCTTGACAGTGCCTTGATAAATCTTGTCGGGGCCTATTCTGTCAGCGGCTTGATAACACTTTGTCAGCGGCTTGATATCATTTGTCAGCGGCTAGTAGACTTGACTAATTTTATTACCAACAATTTTCTCCTAAACGTGATATTACCCATAATCATCAAGTTTATGAATAAAACAACATATAGAGAGGATTCTTACAAATAAAACCTATTCTGACAATTGAGAAATGATGAATCTCATCAAGTCAACTGCTATTCCACTGGTATAGTCCACTTTATGCTTGGTGATCATCATCTTCTTCAAAACATCTTGTGACCAACGATACTTCCTATCAACCAGCAAGAATTCTGAAAACTTTGTTGTGTAGAGATGAAAAATATTGACATCCGAATACGAACACCACTCCAAAGTACTTAGATCACCCAAATCCAGCCATACCGAGTATGCTTCATCATGGTCAAACATTCTCTTGAATGTTGACCATATTTTATTCCATTTTGAGAAGTAGGTGCTTCAACCTCACACTTCTCCTTCAACAGACTCCAAAGAGTCTCCAAATATTCTCTATCAATACTGCCAAATAGGGACATAATAGATGTGAACATATGAACTTTGTCCCCATAGCTTGTGATCACCCAGAAACCTGTTGTTGGATCTTCTTCATATTTAACAATAGGATTCTTGAAGTCAAGTGGAATCACAGCAGCAAGATCACCAACTTCCAAACTTGAAAGCTCCATATTTTTCTTCAAAGGACCCTCATTGTATTTAGGGTCCAATTGGCTAAACTCAGGGAACATAAACGTTCCTCCCTTCTTCACAGGCCTAGGAGCAATAGATGCTTTCTTTATCTTCAATTTCTTCCTGTCTCTCAGTAGAAAGTAAGCTGTATGTATTAGCTTCACAAACATAATCCCAAATTGGATAGGCTAGATACTCCGACTGCTCAAATGATAGCTTCCTAAGCTTTATGCATGTCCACCTAGTCTTGTGACATCTTATAAGCATATAGTATAATTCTCTTCTTGCAGTCTTGTTCTCACTTAAAACTCTGTTTGCCCTATTCTCCAAAATGGTTCTGCAATCCCTTTGAACTCTCATCCTAATCTCTAACCCCCAAATCTTATCAGTCAAAGGAACATCAGGATTCTCCAAAACCTCTCTCTCATACCTAAAATATATATCACAAATAGCAGGTATGTCAAAATCAACTTGTATTTTAAGCTGCTTAAACCTCTCCAAAGCAGCTTCACCCTCTCCATACTCCAACTTTTCTGGTTCTTCTTCCATATTAGAACCATGAACACTACTTTCCTCCTCATCACTACCACTCTCTCCATCCCTTCTCAAACTCTCAGATTCTAAACTAATCTGAGCTTCAATATCCCCCTTTCTCAATCCCCTTCTTCTCTCCTGTTCACCCAACTGTTGGGCTAACATAGCATCATACCTAACCTGTGCATCATTCTTGGGGACTTCTACCTCTAACAATTTGCCTTGTGCCTTATCTTTAAGATCTATAATTGGAAGAGAGTAGATAGGGATACCTGTGTAGCAACATCTTTAATCACCAAAGATGGTTGGGATACATCTGTTGGTTTGTCAACGGCTACTAATGAAGTGTCTGTGGCTATATTGGCTTTGTCAGCGGTTGACCCAGTTTGTTGCTTCATCAGTTCTATAAAGGACAGTTGTGTAGGTGTCACCTGAGACACCTTAGATGAATCAAATCTTCCCTGCTCTTGATTCTTCAACCCTGTCAAAGCAGCAACTATCTACTTTCTCTAAATGACCCTTCTTTTGAACTTCTATCACTGATAATAAAGGGTTCAGTTGGTTGATCTTCCTCCCCTTTGGAAGAATCCTCTCTCCTAGACTCTAATACAACAATCCTCTCCCTCAACGTATTGAGTTCAAGGTCTTGAGCAGTCAATCTCTGTACAAACTCTGCATTTTTATTTTGCAAGCTCATGTAGAGTATCGTCAATTCTAAGTTTATCATAGGTTGCATACTGCCCTCATCCACATGAGGTAACTCAATCCCAAAGGTGAAATCATTGGGCATGGTGGTGGACTTAGCTACACTGGACCTGGCTTGACCTGTAATAGGGTTAATAGGTCCAGCCACCTCCATATCACCAACCACACTTGTGGTGGTGGTTCTCTCAACTTCACGGCTAGGACCACCAAGGGAGAACACCCTAGTGGTCCTTTGTCTTTTGGCTAAATGAAATTGTTGAGGTGTTGATTCAGAAGAGGTGTTTGGGTCTATATGGGAGGTGTTTGGGGCTAGAACTGAAGTGTCAGCGGTTGACATAGAAATGTCAGTGCCTACAGGACCTGGTTTAATAAGTGGTTGTAGATGTGGTGATGGTGGTTTTTCTTCATGAATAGGTTCTGGAATAGGGTCTGGTTGAGGTTCTGGTGCTGGTGGGTGTAAGGCTGCTTGTATAACAGCGAGCATGGATGGGGTCAAGGGAATTGGTTCATATGGTTCAGTGTTGAGGGTAACAAAAAGCTTTTTCTTCTGTGTTGGGATGTCATAAAAGTTTTCATGATCCCTACCACAGTCTCCTTGGAGATCAAAAATCATTTGCAAAAACCTAGGGTAAGCAAGAGTCATCTTGCTACCCTTGTTTTGTAGCATGCCCTTAAAAATCATTTTTGAAAAACTAAAAAGTTTTCCAGTTGCTAAACACACAAGAGCACTCCCAATTGATTGGTTGATCTCATTGAATGAAGAGCATTTGGGACTAAGGCATTATAATAGGACATGTATCAAAAACTTCCAAACTGGGAGGAATTGACCTTAAGCATATTTATTTATTTTTCCTTCTGGGGTAGTCTATATCCCAAGCCTCGAAGACCATTATGTAGAAACACCTTGGGAAGGGAGACCACACCATCAACATCATTAAGATGAAAGGCTTGGCGAACCAGAGCCTCAGTGATCACCCATTGTTTCCCATGGATGATGCCCTCTATTCTAGGCACTCCATCAACTGTTGTAGAACTAGCACTGTTCCAAAACTGCTTGATATGTGTGACAGGGATGATAGGATCATGAGTTAAAGCGTACCTTAAAGTAGAATAAAAAAAATACTCTATCATCTGAGTGTATTGAGGATGCGCATCATCAGTCTTCAAATACGCAATCATATTATGTTGGTCTTTGAACTCCAACACAGCATCACTGGTTTTAAACTTTGGCACCATGGATGAAAAGAAAGCTTTAAGTGAAGGTAAAGGTTAATAGGTAAAAGATGAAAGCAAAACAAATAAGCAAGTTGCCTTGTTACACAATATGGTGAGTTGAATATATAGTAAAAATAAGAGAGATGTTATTGGTTGAAAAATGAGGTAAGTGAGAAATTTTCTCAAAAGTAATGATTAAAATCTTTGAAATTCTACAACTTATCTCATAACAATTAAAGAAAATAACTACTCCCAAAAATTAAGGCTCAAAATATCACAAAAATTACAACTAGGTAGGACCTAGTGTTTTTCAACGGTCAAAATATTTTGTCAGCGGTAACGGCTATATTTGTCAGCGGATAAAATATGCTTTGTCTGGGGCTAAAATATAATTTATCAACGGATAAAATTGTATTAGTAAAAAAGGTCAAAAATAAAAGAAAAACAAAAATAAAGACCTAACAAAGATTATTAATCATAAGATAGTTATCTTATCCTCAAAGAGATAGAATTTTGCAAGCACTGTCCAATCATACACACTTGCTTACACAAGATAGATATGAGTGTCCTCAAGTGTCCCTTGCTCAACAAGTCCTTAAGAAGGAAGATACCTCATATAATATCTTTGTAACTCCCAAGTAATCCCATCAATATGTACTAAAGCCTCCCAAACCAACCATCACAATTCTAGGTCAAAATGTCTTGGCAACATGCATGCAAAACAAATTACGTGCATGCTATAGTGCCTCGAGGTTTAGAAATGCCACCACATTTATAAAAATATGGCATCACAACTGCTAACCCCTACTTACCTGACACAATCTAGAATTATGATAAGAGTATTCTAAGAATACCCAAGAACCTAAAGGTTATCCTAAACCTCCCCTTAAATTAGAACGAGTATACTTTAAAAATAAATTTGAAATATTTATTTCAAGACAGAAATATAAATATTTCAACCATCATAAATAAACTTAGTTGCCACACTCCTTGAGTCCATAAGCAAATCCGTATCCATATTTACAATGTCCTACATACCTGAAATTTTAGATGAAAAACCACAATATCTACCATAAAAGCTGTCAGCGGCTTCTTCCACTATGTCAGCGGATAGAATGCCTTTGTCAGTGGATAGAAAAATAATGTGGAAAATCCAACTTTTACAAAAACTAATAATAGTACACATCCTGTACACACTTTACATCTATTTTAAAAACCACATAAGTTATGGATTGATCATTCCAATACTTGCAACCAAGTATTGAAATTTCCCAACATCAAAAGGTTTGGTTAAAAGATCAAACACACTATTCTCTGTGTCTATTTTATCTGGAAATATTAAACCCTTTTCAAAACAATCTCTTATAAAGGGATACCTAATTTCTATGTGTTTGGTTTTAGAATGATGTACAGGATTCTTAATTATGAACAATGTACTATTATTATCTACAAAAATCTTAGTATGCATAAAATTGTACCCATAATCCAAAAGCTGATTTTGAATCCATAACACTTTCCCACAACATGGAGCAGTTGCTACATACTCAGTCTCAGTTGTTGAATTGGCTACCACAATTTGCTTTTTTCATTGCCAATATATAAGTCTGCTTCCAAGGAACTGACATCCACCAGTTGTGGACTTTCTATCTCCATTATCACCACCATAATAATTGTCTAAATATCCCTAATAAGCTCCAAATGAGAGTCTTTAGGATACCATAATCCCAAAGTGGGAAAACATCTAAGGTACCTAAAAAATCTCTTGACAACATTAAGATGACATTCCTTGGGAGTCACTTGATGACGTGTACATGCACATACTACAAACATGATATTAGGTCTTGAAGCTATGAGATACATCAATGAGCCTATCATTGATATATAATACCTGACATCAACCTCCTTACCATCTCTAATCTTACCCCAAGGATGTTCCCTGTCCATGGGTGTGCTAGCACGTTTTTATGTGGTGGAAAACCAAATTTCTTCAAAATTTCAGCCACATACTTATTTTGAGAGATGAAAATTCCATCATCTTTAAGCTGAATTTGTAAACCAAAAAAGAAAGTCATCTCTCCCATAGCACTCATTTGAAACTTATCTGTCATAAGTTTGGAGAAATCATCACTCATTCTTTGGTTAGATGACCCAAAGATGATATCATCAACATAGACCTGTATAAGAAGAAAATCCTTCCCTTTTTGCTTTGTGAATAGAGTCTACTCTATGGTACCCCTCTTAAAACCATTTTCCACCAAGTATGTGGAAAGTGTTCCATACCAAGATCTAGGGGCCTGATGAAGGCCATACATTGCCTTCTTCACTCAATAAACCTTATATGGATGCTCAGGATCTTCAAAACCAGGAGGCTGCATGACATAGACTTCTTCTTTGTGTCATACAAAAATGCACTCTTCACATCCATTTGGTTGACTTTGAAACCCATGCAGGAAGCATAGGCTAAGAAAATCCTTATTGCCTCAATTCTAGCAACAGGTGCAAAAACCTCTTCATAATCAATAGCTTCTTCCTGAGTATATCCTTAAGCAACCAATCTTGCCTTGTTTCTAATAAAAATGCCTCTCTCATACTTCTTGTTTCTTAGAACCCATCTTGTTCTAATGGGCCTAACATACCTTGGATAATCTACAAGCTCCCAAACTTCTTGAATAGTGAAACTGATGAAGCTCATCCCGCATTGCTTCAACCCAGATTTATTCTTTAAGAGCATCAATAATCTTCTTTGGTTCTAGTTGAGAGAGGAAACCGGCAAACAAACATTCTTGAGCAAAAGGGGTATCATCCTTTTTTGTATATTAACAATGAATCCACCTTGAGTCTTCTTAGCTTCTCTTGTTTGAACAGGAGTATGAATATCACAAATTATCTGGGTGGGAGGATGAATTTTGGCCACCTTTGTAAGAATTCCTCTCCCAAACAATGTGTTTTCATGGACTGTGGATTCTAAATTACCAATATCCTCATCATTTCAACTTCCATGCCCACTTACACTAGGATACATATTGTCAACGGCTAGAACATAGCCACTGACACCTTCATTGGGTGTGGAATCTTCAACAAGTTCAAGAATATCTTTGTTAGGGGATGAAAGCCAGTTGTCAGCGGCTGAATCCAAAGTGTCAGCGGCTTGTTTGGAGCTGTCAATGGATGAAGATTCATTCACTGTTTCATCAAGTTGTGGCTCCTCATGTTGCTTTCATTCCTCTTATTTGGCAGTAGCAGATGTTTTCATGAATTCTTCATTCCAAATATGTATGGTGATATAATTGAATATAGGAGTGGGTTCATATGCATGTGATCCTTTTACTTCATTGACCTGTATAACTACATTATTAACAATAGGTGCTTCCAACACATCTGGGTTAGTCACAGGCATATAGTTCATGGACCTAGAGAATGGCTCTAAATCAAATAGCCAATTAGATCCAGACTCATGATCACTTGGTTTACTTTCCAAGAAGTCAACATTTATGTTTTCTGTGAGAATTTTAGAGTTTTTGTTATAAACCCTATACCCCTTGCTATTTGTGGAATATCCCATAAAAAGTCCCTCGTCGCCTTTTGAGTTAAACTTGCCACGGTTATCACAAGTATTTAATATTACTACATGACATCCAAAAGGTCTAAAGAAGTCTATATTAGGCTTCCTATTCCAAAGCAATTCATAAGGATTCTTATTATGAAACTTATTGACTAAGGCTCTATTTTGAACATAGCAAGCAGTGTTCACAACCTCAGCCCAAAAAGCAATGGGTAAATTAGTATCTGCCTTTCATCTTTCAGCTACACCATTCGGTTGTGGAGTTCTAGCTATGCTAAACTCCCTAGATATTCCCGTATTGACACAAAAGGTATCTAAAAGGTTGTTCCTGAATTCACCACCATTATCACTTCTAAGAACTTTAACATCATGACCTGTTTTCGTTTCAATCTGTGTAATGAAATTGATTAGAGTCTTAGCAGTGTCACCTTTTAAATCCAAAAAGAAGGTCCAAGTAAACCTAGAATAATCATCAGTAATGATAAAACAGTAAGATTTACCATTAAGACTTTCTATAGTTGTTGAGCCAAACAAGTCCATATGCAATAAGTGAAGTGGTTTAGAACTAGAATGCACATTCTTAGACTTAAATGAGGCCTTATGTTGCTTTCCTTTAAGACATGCAACACAATTATGATCATTGTGAAATTCTTTTGAAGGCAATCCTCTTACAAGATCATGTCTCACAAGTCTATTCATTTTTTTGAAGTTAATATGTCCTAACCTTTTGTGCCATAACTTACTCTCATCCACTAAAGCCTTAGCATAAAGACATGACAAGTTGTTTCTCATTTTAATGCCATTAAGATTAACATTATAAATGTATTTATGTCTAGGTGTTCTAAACTGAATGAACTTATCAGCAGGAATCTAAAAATCTTTACTCAACACTAAACACTCAGTGTCAGTAAAAAGAACCTTATTCTTGTTGTCACAAACTTGTGACATACTAAACAAATTATAATCAAGTTATTTTACCAGGAAGACTTCCTCAAACCTTAAGTTATTGGTGATAAGAGTGCCTTTGCCAGATATGTTTCCATAACTGCCACCAAAATACACTTTATCACCATCTTTAATTGGAATGAAATCAGTAAAGTAATCTTTCTTGCCCGTCATGTTCCTAGAGCATCCACTGTCCCAATATCCATAATCATTGACTTGCTTATGAATGCCCTACACATAAAGAATAAAATTAGTCTTCTTTGGGAACCCAAGCCTTTGCAGACTTGGATTAATTTGGTTGTTCAACAAGAATTGACTTATTCCTTGTAACAACCCATGTTCATCCCTTTGTACCCTCAACACCCAATTTACTCCAATAGGTTTAGTAATGACCTTTTCAAGAAATTTAAATTTGTTACAGGTCATAGAAACTCCATTAAATTTAGGGTTTTGTTCTTGTTTAGGTCTCTATGTTAAACTGGATGAAGCTTTAGACCCTTGTCCCTTAGGTTTCAAATACCTATTATTAATTGGTTTAACATAAGGTCTGACATAAGCTAGTTGTGGCATTTTCATACCAAACCTAGATTTGTCATCGGCTTGTTTTGTCTTGTCAATGGATAGATTGTTCATGTCAGCGGCTAAATTAGGGTTTGCTACATGAATCCAATGTCTGTTAGACCAAGTATTAGTCTTTTGAAAGGGCCTTTGTCCATGAGTATTAGCTCCTCTAGAGAAGAAAGGAGCTGGTTTAATAGCCTATGGACTTGGTTGAACAAAAGATCTAGGTTTGACCATGGTTGACATATTATCAGTAGGTGAAGTGTATCCACTGACACAGTTATAGGCCAAATGTGAGAAGCTCACACATGTGTAACTAGCCTTTTTATAGACAAACTTAGGCTTAGACTGATAAAACCCTGTCCCATTAACACTTGCTTGGCTTTGGGGTGACCTAGGTTTTCTATACATTTCAGCATATTTAACATTAGGTTTGTTTTTAGTTGATGAGCCAAGGTTAATAGTTTTACCAGTGGTGGGGTTGGTCACAACAATGGGTTTTATGTCAACAGGGTCATCATTAAGCAGTCCACCCTTAACAAATAGAAAAGGGTTGGCAGCTTTCCATTGTTCTAGATGTGTCACCTTCTTCCTATATTCCTCAACTGGACTAAGCACACTTGGTGGAGGAATGAATTCCTTTTCTTGTAGTTCAGGTATGCCAGTCTAAGAGAGATCCTTTTTAAGAACACCATAGTAGTTTCCAGCAGGTGGTGGGATAGCAACATATTCTTTCATCCCAATCCCAGACATGTCCCCATGGTCTCTTTGCTCAGTAACACACTTTTCTAGGGTTTGACTAGCTTTTTCAAACTTTTCAATTTTAAGCCCTACATTTTCTTTAGCTTTGATAGCTTCACTCAACTTAAGTTGTAAATCTGCTCTAGATTTCATTGAAGACTCCCTAGCCTCATTACTAACTTTTAGATCTCTGGTTAAAACAGTGATTTGATCTTTAAGGTCAAATTCCATTTTCTTATATTCCTCAACCATCCCATCAGATTGAGCAAGACCCCTTTTATAGTATGCTAGTCTGATTTCTACATCAAAAACATCTGATTTTAATTTTAAAACTTCTTTATTAAGTTTTTCAGTGTTTAGCCTGCAACCTTTACTACAAAAATCATCATCATATACCTCATTATCTGATGAAGAGGAAGAGTTAGCCATAAGAGCATATTGAATATGCTCTTCTTCCTTCTCAGCTATCAATGCTTAATTTTGTTCCACATCATCTGCCATAAAGCTCTAGTCCCATCCAATACCATCAATTACTTTCATGTCAACCATCAATATGCTCAGCCTCTTCGACCTTGATGATTTGATTTGAGCTCTTTCCAACATCATTCCTTTGTGGAGATCTGCATTCCCTCATGAAATGTCCCATTCTATGACAATTATAGCATTCAACCTTGGATTTATCAAACCCAACAGTTTCTTTGCCATTGAATGTCATTATCCTTCCAAATCTCTTGTTCCACCTATTGGCCCTTATGCTAGTAAGTGCCATATTCCACTTAATGTCCATCTCTTCAAGATCAGCATCACTAATTCTCTCAAGATCCTCATAAGTAACTAGAGAACCATTGGGTAAAGCAGCAATGTATGCACACACAGATCCAAGTCGATACCAGCTGGTTTAATACTTGATGAACCAACATTGTATGTGTCAGCGACTAGAATTGATTCGCTG
This sequence comes from Glebionis coronaria, assembly GCA_025667525.1. Lineage (NCBI taxonomy): Eukaryota > Viridiplantae > Streptophyta > Magnoliopsida > Asterales > Asteraceae > Glebionis > Glebionis coronaria. Next base: position 66,502,008 of record CM046882.1, on the reverse strand, counting down.
ACATATGTTGATCCAATGACAGGATGTACATTCAATCCGCTGACATGTGAAACATTTTCAGTGGGTTGAGAGTCATTGTGAGAGATGAATGCCTTGCTTACAGATGTTAGCTTGCTTCCTTGTTTGAGTATAGCTTCAGGTTCCATAATCTTTAGTTGATTATAAATGTCATCAAAAGAAGCATTCTTTTGAGCCTTGGTGGCAATGATTGATTTTGCATGAATCTCCCATGCATCAGCAATACCTCCAAGGAAGGTATCATTAATATCTTGCTCTTCAAGATCTGTTCCCATGAAGGCCAACTTGCTATTAATATCTTGAAGACCGCTTATCACTTCACTCAGCTTTTCATTAGGATGAGCTTTGAAAACAGTATATTCAATCATTAACTGCTTCTTCTTTTGTTTGATAGTTTCTTCATTACCACCATAGATAGTCTCAAGGGCTACCCAAAGTTCCTTAGCAAATTCATACTTTCTAAATTTATGTTGTTGCTTAGGACCAAGAGCCAGTTTGAGTGTACTCAAAGCTTTCATATCATTCCTTCTTTCTGTTATCTCAGTAGCTGAAACTGCCCTTCCATCTTCAATTTTTGCAAGTAGCTCATCACCATTCTGTCCAGCTATTCTTCTTGCTTCTATAGCAGTAGAAATCGTTTTCTCCTTCTTGAATTGATTGTCATATTCAATAACTTCCCAAAGAACATAGTTATTAACTTGAAGATATTGCTCAAAATTAAACTTCCAAAGTTCAAAGTTATCAGGATCAAGTATAGGAATTTTGAGCTTGTGATTTGATGAGTGTGAGGCTTCATTGGAGGTAGATATGATGTTTGGATGATTTTTAGGGTTTTTAGCGATTTAGGGTTTTTGGAGATTTAGGGTTTTTGGAGATTTAGGGTTTTTGTTCTTAAGATCAAAAATTCCTCAACAAGCTCTGAGCCCACTTGTTGATCCCAAACTTAGATTGATTAGCTTTTGTATTATCGAGATAAAACAAGAGTAATACGTAGAGAAACTTTGTATTATCAACAATCTAAGTGCTATGCGGAATTAACACTTAGAATAAAGAACAGAATAACAAAGTATGTAAACCAAACTTTCAACTTCTATTGATAATAATCACGGTGAACAAAGTGATGAAAGTATATCAAACATAAACCTGAAGGCATCCTTTTATAAGCACAAGGAGCCTTGTACACAAAGTTAACTTGTCAACTATTATAGGAAGATATACTAAGATAAAGATTCAAAATATAATATTCATACATATCCTCCTAATATAACAAAACGTGTTGACATCTAAATCTTGACAATGGCTTGATAAATCTTGTCTAGGGCTATTCTGACAGCGGTTTGATAACACTTTGTCAGCAGCTTGATATCATTTGTCAGCGGTTAGTAGACTTGACTAATTTTATTCCCAACAGAGAGTACCCTCTTGATGTTGGTGTGTTGGAGCAGATGATCTCAACAGGTTTGAATGTATCCAATGAAGTTACTGAGATGGCTGTGGATTTGTTGAAGAGAGTTTTTGATCAATATGACCGAACAAGGTATGAAATGAGGAGGAATTACCCAACATTTAACAAAAAGGATGAGGTGCAGTTTTATGAAATTTTGATTAATTCCAATATACTAAAAAAACATGCGGATTTGAAAGAGTAATCACAAGTTTAGGAGAGGATTGTTGGGAATAAATTTTGTGGTACTTAATTTTACATTACCAGTACTCATGGAATTAGCACTGGTCGTACTATATTAGTAATGCTTTCGGCTAGTCAAATGTAGCCAAGGTGGCCATGGTCAAGTTTAGTGTTGCGAGTAAAGAACAGTGCTACTAAAGAAGATAAGAACTAAAGACGTGTTTATTATATACATAAGATATTGCATGTATGCCTTTTTTATTTAAAAGATTTTTAGTTATTCTTATCTTGTAAAAGACTCCTTGTGTTATAAAAGAGGGTCCTAGGTTTAAATGCAGATACAACACCTTATGATTGATTCTAGGCTTTGGTTTTTGTAACCCTGGTACTTCATTTAGAGTACTCGTATTATCATCTATAATCTTAAAGCGTTTGATGTGATATTCATCGTTTGTACATACTTACATTGTTCATAGAATCTTCATCATATAAAAGAGTAGATTCTACATACTCTTTGATATTAAAAAACGTGTCTACTAAGACTATATAAAGTTTACTCTACGTAGTCTAAATCCACAAGTTAGATTAAATGATCATAAGGGATCAATAAAAGAGTAAGCACAAAACTATTCATTTAACATTATCTTCATCTTCATTTTTTATCTTCACTTCCGTGACTCTTCTCCTCTTGATACTAAAGAGTAACCATAAACTAAAATCACCCCCTCGGTTACTCTTCCACCAGCTCATGTGTAACCAAACCATTACCATAATTTGTCTCTTATACAACAACTTTTTTGTAAAACCCACATTTTGAGAATACGAAGTTTGGGTCATTTATGTCATTTTGAAAACTTGAAGTCATTTTTGAAAATTCATTTTTCTAATTATTTAAACTATGCATTTAATTATTTAAATAACTTTGAAATAATTAAACCTTATCTTATAAAACTTTTTGGAAATATTAAAGATATAATATATAGTTTATTTAAAAGAAAAAAATATTATATATTTATATAAATACTATATGGCAAGATTTTAGGTGCTAAAATAAGGGATTTTTTTATTTTATTTACTAAAATTATAAATGTTTTAATTTAAGAAAGTAATTAGTAAATATTATCAGACTTTGTAAAAATGGAAGAAACATAAATTCTTTGATTTTATAGAGAAAGGAAGAAAATATTTGTTTTATTGAATAAATAAGATATTAAGAGAAAGAAATTAAAACAAATAAAAGCATGTCTCTAAATTAATTATACTTGCTAAAATTGGAAAACCTCTTCCCTTTTTCCTCTCTTTGGCCGTCCCATCTCACAAACACACATACAAATTCTATTCTTAAATTTTAGTTAAGGTTTTCTCTATATCTCAATTGTAGAAACCTTGGTGATTTGGGTGCTTTTAGGTGATTTTTGCTCCTTGTTCTACTAATCCTTGGTGTTTTCCTTCCTCTAGTGATCCCCATATCATTATATTCAATTCATGTAAGCCTTTTAATCCTTATGTCACCTTCTTTGATTTTGATTTATGTTTATTTTTATATGTATATGATTTTTAGGGTTTATAAACCCTAAAAACATGTTATGGTGATTGATTTGTTTTTAAAACATTTTCTAATATTAGATCTTGGTTAGATCAGTCCTAATATGTTTCAAATAAGTTTTCATATGATTATTAACATGATCTAAACATTGTAATATGATATAGGGCACTACAATTAGTTAAAACAAATTAAGACCCAAGGTTGTCCAGTTTTTAAGTCATCTTGTAAGGGCTATAAATTAAGTTTTGGTATAGGTTTTGATGTGTTTAAAAAGCCTATGATGTAGTAATTTTAATCTAGTTGTCATATCTGGTCTCTAATCAATTTGTATGGGTCAGAAATAGGTCTTACAATCTGTTCTTCCAAAACAGTCTGCAAATTAAGGTTAAGAAAGAAGGGTCTGTTTGTAACCCTTATAAAACGAGTTTTATAAATGTAAACCACATGTTTCTTGAGCCTGAATTCATTTACAGAGTGTCTAGTTTTCATAATGCATGTTTACTGATTTTTATGGGGTTGGTAATGATGTTTTTCTGATTTTACAAGATAAATGGTCACAACCTGATTTTTGGGACTAAAAATATCATGTTTACCTTAAACATCATAAAACCTTTAATAATTAGATTTAAACTAAGTCGCTTCAGGAGCATGATCTTCACATATTGGGACATCTCTATGATTTTTGATAATTTTTTTAAATCTGTTTAGATAGGTCAAATCAGTTGCATCATTCTGTATGTTCTAGTCAAAACTGTTTTGGGATAGGTTGGGCTTATTGCGTAATAACTTGGGTTGGGAAATCTTTGGGCTATAACCCATTTACAGAGGCCTTGTTGACCCATTGTTTAACCTCTGTGATTTTTGTGAGAATTTATGGGAAGTCTATAATAGAATAGTTAAGTAGTGAAACATACCTTAATTACCGACAATCTTTTAAATAATAAAACTCCTATTTTTGGAAAGTCAATCACCTATTTTTGAAAACTTGTATTATATGATAAATGATCAGTGTACGTGATGTATATTATGTATGTTTGTAGCCTTGGTGTCACGAGATTAGGATTCCTTTCGTTTTGTGTGGGTTTTGTTTGGTTTTGCAACAAGGTACGAATATTTGGTTCTTTTAGTAAGAACCCTTCTACTCTCTTTTGTACACTCTTCATTTTGATCATTCCCTTTTTCATTTCTATGTTCCCCGTATGTTTAGAAGCTGATTTAATATGATTCTTTGATATCTTTGCTTTGTTATGGTTCCTTCGTTTGTTAAGCCTTATTATGCTTCCGTTTGACACACTATGATTATGCCTTTGCCATGCCTTTGTTATGAACCCCTTATGCCCGAGCTATATATTTTCTAACTAGTCATGGAGGTACCATGACCATGTCGGTTGATGCACCAACGACATGACACCATCTGAGACGGTGTGATTAGACCCCGACGTTCCCTTTTGATGTGCACAATTATATGTGATATTATGAGTGTGTATGCTAGTCATTAGCTAGTGTACGTGCTATTTGATTTTGATTTGCAAGGGGCGTATGGATGCTTCCTAGGCTATGGTAAGTTTGATATGATATGATGTAAATGGATGGTATGTGCTATATTCCCCATTTCACTTTTGGTACATGGGATTCGTGCCCCGTGTACAACTTATGTGACTTTGATATGATTTCATATGTGATATGTAATTTGTGATATAGACTCGTAGGCATTCCTATACCTTTTCTTTCACTCTATTTTTACTCATTATTATCTTTTGTTCATCTAATTATGTTCCATTGCTTCCGCTATATTTCCTTCACTTATGCATGTATTTGTTATATCTGTTCACTGGGCATTTTGCTCAGCCATTTCTTTTTCTATGCGACGGTATTAAGCGGGAGTCTGGGCGTTGAGAGTTAGATGAGTGCACTTAGAGTCAATCGAGTGTTTAATAAAACCTTTAAGACATTTTATGATTTGATTCATTTTCATTTTGGACCCTGTTGTTTTGTGGATTTCTATTTTAAGCATTTTTTAGTATTATGAAGTTTTAATAAAGGTTTCATTTATACCCTTTAAAATATTATGTTTCTGATGTGACACCATAGTAGTAGCACTTTGTCTCTTCTCAGAGTGAGTGTTACATTTTTCATCCTTCACCTCAACAAGAATCAAACCCCTAGATTGGTCTTCCACCAACTCTACTACCACTTCTTCAACAACCACCTCATTTGGAATTACACCTTCTTCTATAACCATCTCATTTAGAAACACACCTTCTAAAGTAACCACCTCATTTGGAAAGACACCTTCTTTAGTAACCGCCTCATTTTAGAAACAAACCACCTTCTTCATCCATCTGTTGCTTATAAAAAAAGCAACAAATGTCTTCCACATCTTCAGATCGAGTTACTTGTTCAAGATCATCCAGTGCTAGATCAAAGTCATTAAAATGCCATTGATCTTTTTAGGCTCATCAATATTATGGTATAGATCTTCATTAGAGCAAAAGGAGTGATCACACCACCACACCAAAAAACACCTCGCTACGTCATCTTTTTCACTTCCACATGCACACCAAAAAACACATCATATCATCACACCATTTCCACACCACTACACCAATTTTTCCACTTATTTTCATAAACTACCATCAACAATTAATTTATTCTAATCCTAACTTACTTTACACATATAAAAAAACATTACATAAAATTTATTATTTAAACTCTAATTTATTTTCATTTTAATTATTTAAATTCGTAAATTAAAAACGAAAATAAAAAGGTAAACGTAAACAATTTTTATTCGAAAATTACAACATTGATTTCATACTTTAAACATGAAAATATTAAAATTCGAATACAATAGGAAAGGAAATACACTACTAAATAGATAAAATAAAAATACATAATACGATTAATCAGTTCCCGGATCTGAATCCGAAAACTGACCAGGTAACTCCCAACGTATTGTTTCTTCTTCATCTTCTTCGGCCATAATTTCTGCCTCCCGCTCCCTTCGTGCCCTTTCTTCTTCTTCTAGACTTTCTCTCAACGCTTTTTGATCTAGGTATGTACACCTCATTGTCAGTAAGCAAGGCATTTGAGTCGTTTGGAATTAGAAAGGGTAGATCGGGAGACACATTTTAGCGTCGGAGTTGTTGTGACGAAGAACCGATATGAGTTTGGGATGAAGAACCCAACCTATTCAGCCATTCAATATTTTTTCAATTCTAGCCTCTAATTTTATCGACTTTTTGAACAAAGATCTTTGGACGCTGACATCGACATAAGATTGATTACTTAGAAACATGTCGATTAAATGATGTTTCTGTGAGAAAAGATCATGGTATTTGTCACATGTTGTGCGTAGTTTCATATTTTCTTCGCACGCGGCATCGAAATCATCAGCTAACATCGTAAGCTTATCGTAACGACGTTGTTGTTGAATTATTTGTTTCTGAATCATAGCCTTAATCTCGTCATCGTTGTGTGGGAAAGAGCATGCCATTTTTTATTTCTGAAAGTGTGTGTGAAAATACTGAAATTTGTATGTGAAAATGTGGTATTTATAAAGTTTTTCTAAAGAAAAGTAGCTGTTGGCTATTGTATTTTAAAAAAGATATTTTTTTATTCAAAAAATTAGCCGTTAGCTACATATTTTTTTCAAAAAAAATTCAAATATGTTAAAAATTTTAATATAGCCATTAGGGGGGTGTTTCGAAAATAGTGAAAACCAAAAGGCTAAAGTAATAAGTGTGTGAGGGGAAAAATGATTTTTTTTGTTTCAAATCTTCTTCCATGCCCGTTGCTAAAGCCACGCCGTCCTCCATGCTGCAAATCACGGTGTGGTCACGCGGAGCCACGCCGGGTAACGCGGAGCCACACCGTGACCACTCCCCGCCCTCTTACAACCAACATCCATGCCTTGATCCCAATCTTCATGACTAACCCATGTAGAAAAATCCCCTGACTTTCCACTAATGTTGTAACTATTATCAGTATCAAATTCATGATCATACATCCCCATATTAGAATCATCAAAATCAACCACACCAAAATCGACATCATCATAAGAGAACACTGAAATGTCTTGTGCATCCTGACTTGAATCGTCCAACCCAAACTCGTTGTCAAGATATTCCATATTTTTTTAACTCAAACACATCACTCGACCTTTTAATCCTCTCTTTAATCATTTTTTCTATAGACCATGGTGGTGGGAACTCATTGTGACACAAAAATCATTAGCAACTATAGTTCTGTTCCTACTAACATAGCTTGTTTGACAAAACGTCACCATTTTCTCACTATCGTCATTGTCGGATCTAACTCTTTCCCAACATAATCATTTACATCATGATCAACATTTTCTTCTGCCAACACAGCCTTATCCTTACATGTCTTGTGCTCCATTAGGTGTTGTTGTACCAACGAAACACTTGTTATAATATACACCTCCATTTCTCTAAACCTAGCAACGTATTCCAAAAATATGATAACGTCTTCCTCAGATGATAGTGGTCGAAAACCTTCGTCCAATGACTGCCCAACTATCCTAAAATGTGGGAAAAAACATAGATTCTATGTAACCTAAATCCTTAAACATTACTTCATGTGTGTACATACCAAACATGTCCAAGTGAACTAAGTCAAACAAATATATAGTTCTAAAACAATATATTCTTTCTGGGGGTGAGGTAAATTCACCATTGTGATGTGTTTGCTGTCACACCCCGCCAAGGCAGAATCACGAGGCATAAGTAACGGGTATCATCACAACACAACGATCTCACCAATAAAGAAATAACTAAATGCAATAATAAAAAATAGACATAATGTGTCATGATAACACCTTTAAATCAAGGGAATTGAGTCTTCTAATTGGTCATTCAATACATAGACATAAACACAAATGTTAAAAACTTAAGAACAAATAGCATTCAACAAGTTTAAATGCATCAAGACATAAAAATAAAAGTTAGGAGATAAACTTAATATGCAGCCCTCAGGTCTCTTTAGCCATGCATCTTAACCTCCATAACCTTATTATACTCACCTGAAAATGATGCTTAGATGCTTCAACATCATGTTGATGAAAGACATAGGTTTAAGACACAAAATCAAAGTTTAAAACATTTGTTTAGCTGTGATCTACAAAACAATTTGAATCATTTTGGAAAAATATATGTACAATGATACTATCATGCAAAAAACATATATCAAACATAAACAGTTTATATCACATATTAAGACGGAACATGCCTCTCGATCCATTATCATAAATTGAGACGGAACATGCCTCTCGATCCAATAACACACGCAAAACATAACACATAACAGATACATATTGTCCATTCAAAAATAAAGTAAACAAGTAATCACAAAATATATATTTCAAAAACAAAAATGCATCATTTACATCCCACTAGAATAAAAACAAGTAAAGGTAGAACTATGAAACTCACCCAAATGCTCAGCTAGTCCTTGAGTTTCCTTGCAAATAACTATATCAAGCAAACACGCATGTTACATTGTTAGGAAAATTCCTAAACCAATCTAACATTTAAATGATGATCTACTATGTCCATATACTAATCCTATAACTTATATCTCATTTCTAACTCATAATTATACCAAAAACAACTCTACTTATCTATTTGACATTTTAACCACAAATAAAATACCTAAATAAATAATTTAGCTCTTGAAAATAAAACTCTTAGATCCACGATGAGTTATAAGCTTCTAATAATTTTTACAAAAAATAAAACTCGATATAGGTATTTTATAAAAATTCATTCATAAAGTATGTCAAGATTCGTTCCTCATTTAACATAATAAATATATGACCTTATCCTACCAACTTAAACATTTCGACAAAAAAATATCAAAATTCTAATTGCTTGCATACAATATGAACTAAGCTCAGTGGCATTCCCAAAAATTAGAAAAATCATTAGATAATGTTTTTGATCTAAAACCCTAACCCTAATCTCATCTAGTATTTACTATTTGAATAACGAACCTTGTAAAAATTATTTGACTAACTTCCCGACCTCCGATTAACATAAAGTTTAATGATTTAAAAATTAGTTACTCTATATTTAATTTTAGGCTCAAGAATCACCTCAAACGTTATTTTTATGACCGAATTATAGTCCTTACAAATTCTACGAATTTAATCTTAACTAACCTAATTAAACATCATAAAAAACATTAACTTTATTAAATTAACTATTTTAATTGCTACATCATTAATTATAGAATATTAACAAACCGTAATCTATCATTCAAATAAATTACTTAAAATTACTACGTAATAATATATATGAAAAAAACCTTGATTTTAATCACAAAATCACCTCTATGATCTTGGATAAGAAACATATTTTCGAAACCCTAATTCTCCATTGTTGTATTTTCGGCAAAAAGAAGAGAAAAAGAAGAAAAAATGATTTTGTTTCGTACTTATAAGATTTTATAAAGTAGTTTAATCCTTATCAAATACGAATTTGTTTTAATTAAAAACTCTATCTTCCTTTTTTTCTTTAATTCATCCAATCGGTTTTATATTTACATATAAAAAACATTATTATTTTTAATTACTCTCCCTATTAATTTTTTTTATATAAAACCTTTTTACTTTAAAATAGTTAAGTAATTTTTTTAACGACTGTTGGTGCAACAGATTTTAATCGTGCCACCCTATGCACCAAAGCACGATGCCTCAGGTTCGAAACCTCTCCAAAGAGAATAACCACCCTCAGCTTAGCCATTCAGTTTTCATAAAGGGCTTCAAGGCATCAACTGAGATTCGAACACGACATTCGTTCAGGAAAAATCTCCCATATACGCTCTAGTCAAGAGTCGAACTACTGACCTTCACCCACATAAAGAGAATAACCCAATGCATCAATCCAACTGAGAGAGACATCCTTTTCAGTTAAGTAATTATTAATTCATTTCATTTTTACATTAAACTTTCATTATAAACATTTCTAGTTTTTCTGACTTATTTTTATTTAAATTATAGCTAATGTCTAACTTAAAATCTATGCTCTTATGAACTTATAATAACTAAATACATATATTTATATATAATTACTTACACATAAAATATGTACATACTTAAAATTTTACTATCTTTTCATTGTCACCAAATATAAATACATGAAACATCAATCAGTCAAATTCTTATGATGAAAATCACTGCTATGGATTCCAAATCATAGATTAACACGTATATCAAAATGATCGCTTAAGCATATAAATCATAACCCTAAAGCACCAAAGGGCTATTGTGCGAGATAAGACCAGCTGTAACAACTGGAGGACGGGATAACATATCTGCTATCTCCCTTTAAGCACCTTTACGACACCTTATAATAAGAAGGAACTGCTGCATAAATCCCATCCAACGAAACGCAATTAATAAAGGATGCCGAATCATCCACCGAATCCTATGTTTCATCCTAGTTTATTTGGTGTATACCTGTTTTTCAGTTGGCCTCTCATGTATATCTAGGCCAATGTGTCTTATTGGGCTTAGTATGCATATAAAAATACATCACTCAGATCGAATAGTCTGTATAACCTGTAAAAGTCACAGTTGTCATATTTGTTAAATAAACAAGTTTTGGTGCGGTCTTATACAACACACATAAAAAAATAAACTTAAACATTTGTTAACTACTCAATGTAAATAAGAATAAAAAATATTTAAAATAAGCTTACTATAGATGAGACCTAAAGGAGACCTACACCTATCATAAAGAGATCTAAATCAGTGATGGAGGTATTGTGAGCGTCAATTTTACCAAAAGCTTACCTATTTTCAGATCTTGTTTTTCTTGTGAAATTCAAATTAAGAGAAAACAAACGAGATGATTTATATATAACATATAAAACACTATTTAAATTGTAAATTTAAAATTGAAAACGAGTTTTATCAGGTGATACATTAGCTAATATGGCGGGAAGACACATTTTAGGGAGAGTTACATTTTAAAGGTTTTTTTGCATAAAGGTAAAAGATAGAATTAGTTCAGTCGTGAAGAGGAGGATGGGTAAAGACGAAAATGTAAAGTTTATGGACGTTTTTTAATCAAAATGCGAAGAGACGTTTAATATGGGACGAAGGTAGAACTATTTTTACAAGCATATTGGCTTATATCACGAATGTATTAAAACAATCTATTAAAGTTTGGCTCATGGTAGGTCGTACGCAATTTAAATAAGTAAAAGATATATTTGACTTATTGAAAGCATGGATAAATGTAAATTTCGAATATTACGAGCTATTATTTGGGCTGAACGATTAAAAAAACCCCTTGACTATAAAGAAAACGATATTAACCTCATAACATGTATCTTATAAACTCTATTAATCACCAATTACTCTCACGCCGAAACTTATCGTGCAGTACATCCCCATGGTAAAATTAACAATGTTCACTACTTTGTACAAGACATTTTACATTTACTTAGTATAAAATTCAAACCATCTAAACGTGAATAATCACTTTTTCAAACCGCTAAAATCCAACCGAAATTTTTTATTAATATACCGTTGTAAAATATGCATATGACCATTGTGTCTGTATTGACATTAATTTTATAATTTGTATTGTTTGACAAATTGTTTTCGGTTACGTACATATAGAAAAAACTTTTCAATTATTCATATTGTATATGTCTACCAAAAATATCAGTTACTACGTGATACAACCCTCTCGGGTAGTATTGGGATAAGACACCACTATAGCGTGTGCTGTCTTCTTAAAAACGAGAGATGAGAAGACTAGACATTATTTTTCTTTAAACTTGATTGATTGATAAATGATTACACTATGAAACCATAAATAGACTCTTATGAGAAAACTCTCAGGGGCCGTTTGGTTCAAGATATTAAATTCTGGAATTCTAAATTCTAGTATATTAAAATTCCTCGGAATTTAAAATTCTAGAATTTAAAATGCCTAAGTCTGTTTGGTTTGTTGACAGAATTTATAATTTTTTGAAATCTTAATTTTAGGTTGAACCAATTAACGAATAAATATTTTTTTATATATATTTTCTATTTAAAAGATTAAAATTTGAATTTTCACATATTATATAAATTTTAAAAAAATTATATAAATTTTATACAAAATATATAATAATTTTATTTAAAATTTATAAAAATATATATATATATATATATATATATATATATATATTATAAGAATTTATATAAATTTTATAAAAGCATTATATAAATTTTTTAAATTCTTACACAAAATTTATAAAAAGTTTTTATAAATTTTATAAAAATATATATAAAAACCTTATAAAAAGTTTATATATTATAAAAAAAAATCATAAATTTTATAAAAAAATATATAAATATTATAAAAGAATTCATTAAGTTTTATAAAAATTTAATAAAATTTTTTAAAAAAATTATATAAATTTTATAAAAATCTTATAAAAAATTTATATAAATTTTATATAAGTTTTATAAAAAAATTCATTAAATTTTTTAAAATAATCATTTAGTTTTATAAAAAAGTTATATATATTTTATAAAAAATTCATTAATTTTATAAAAAAATATTTAAATTTTAAGAAATTTCAATAAATTTTATAAAAATTATATATATATTTCATAAAAAAATTCTATATAAATATTTACTTAAATTTATATAAGTTTTATAAATTTTATATAAATTTTTAAAATTTTATATTTTTTTATTTAAACATAAAAACCGAAATAATAACAACAAGAAAAAAAGTTTATGAAAAATAATTTTCAAGTAAATTAAAATTCCTCACTTTTTGGAGGAATTTCTAATATCCCTCATTTTGGGAATTCAAGGAATTTTAAATTCCTTGTTTGGTTATACCAAACACAATATTTTGGGGATATTAAAATGTAAAAGTTTTGAATATCCCCCAATATCCTTGAATTTCCCGGAACCAAACGGCACCTCATAAACATAAGACTTATCCTAAAATATGATAAATATTTTCCTAAACATATATCTTAAATAAAGATAAATATCATAGACTCCTAATCCCTATCAAACCACAGGCGTATCATTCCTCACTCCTTCAAATTCACCTTGCCCTCAAGGTGACGTCTTGAAAAGCTTATGATTCCAGGATCCCAAAGTCTTTGCCGCATTCCTCTTTTGTGCTTCAAGTTATTTTGCCCCTCGGGAGAAAATAAAGAAGGAGACATTGCAATTAGAGGTTGATAAAGAATAATGTAGGCTCCATTTTGGTCCTTACTCCGGTAGCATTGCAATTTAAAATTTCTTTGCTTCATAAACCAAGGTAACCAAACACCAATTACTTGCTGGTGAATAATACCGGAAGTCATGTAATCCACGATTAAGGCTAAAGATACCATGTTATCATCAACTTCTTCTTCTCGGGTTGGTGTTACCGGACATACTACAACCATACCACTTTCGGTAGCTTCTACCATGTTCGTCTTATGGATAGTTGATTCCTCGTGCTCCTCGACATGTACCGCTATGTTGAGGTCTTTTGGTTCGGTGATGGTCGTGGCAGCCCTCTCTTCCTCAAAACGGGCCTCACTGATACGGGCTCGGGTGAAGGCTTCACCCAAAGTTGCGGGTCGTGACCTCCACATATCCCGTTGTAACGACACTTTAAGTTCGGATGTATAAAACGAGATAAGTAAGGATTCGGAATACCCCGTTACTAACTTTATAAGTCTTTCAAACTCACCTTGATATTTAGTCACCGTACCCATTTGCAAAAGCTAAGATAGTGCATATTTTGCGTCTTGATCGCTGCCGTCTGACGCCATAACTCGAGACCAGTAAAAATTATTTTTTTCACTGATGAACAGTAACTCGCCGATGAACACTAATCGTCTGATGAACAGTAATCGTCTGATGAACAGTACCCATTCTGATGAACAGTACGCGGTGAACAGTGGCGATGAACAGTAAAAAAAATTTTGATTATCGGAAACCTAGATCAAAATCCCTCAACGAGTTGAGGGCTCTCAATGAAAGAATGTTACGCCATGGTTTGAATGGGTTGGGCCACACGGGTCACTATTATTTATCTTAGAATTAGGGTTTTCATGTTTTATAAATACCGTCATTGTTATCAATATAATCAGTCAATTAAATTAATCAATAAACATTCTCATTTTCCCTTCTCTAATTCTTAAGGAGCCCGCACACGCTATAGTGGTGCTACTATCCCGATACAACCTACTCGGGTCGTATCAATTGGTGCTTTCATTGAGAGCCTTCAATTCGTTGAGGGGTTTTGATTTAGGGTTCCAATATAAAAAAACCCAAAAAAAAAGTTACTGTTCATCGCCGGTAATGTTCGTCGCCGATACTGTTCGTCGTGGCACTGTACATCGAGAGCTACTGGTCACACTACTGTTCATCGAGGGCACTGTTCATCAGGGGGTACTGTTCATCGCGAAAATTATTATTATTATTATTATTATTTTATTTTGTTTCCGATTTGCTATGACATCGAACAGCAACGATCAGGACGCGCTGTCTAAGCTCTTGCAAATGGGTACCGTCGTTGAATATCAAAGTGAGTTTAAGTATCTTATAACTCGAGTAACGGGTATCTCTGAAAGTTTACTTGCCTTGTTTTATATATTTGGACTTAAACCGAAGCTACAGCTAGAATTGTTAAGGTTTTACCCGAAACCTACAACATTAGGCGAAGACTTCTATTTAGCCCGTATAGTAGAGACCGCGCTTGAGGCAATTGTAAAAGAAAAGCAGACCGTTGAAAAGAAAGCGGTTGATTCTTTTACAACATCAGGCGTTGCACTAGAATTTCCACCAGAAGAAGTGGGGAATGTTACATCCGGACCTAACAAATATCACCTTGAGCATGTTGGGGAATCGCAGCAACTTATTTGTGAATCACAAAAGCCAACTAATGAATCGCAGCAAATAGTTGATGAATCGCATCTTATGGTGGGTGAATCGCAACCTATGGTGGGTGAATCGCACCTATGGTGGGTGATTCGCAGTCTATTGTGGGTAAATCGTAACTTGTGGTTAGTGAATCATATCTTGTTGTTGGTGAATCGCTTAACAGGGTCATGCGGGTTGTTTCATCCGAACATAAGGAGTGTAGAACAGCAATCCAGAAATTGTTACTACAGGAGTCCGAGAACAAGTTAAAAGAGAGAATACAAGTGATTAGGCATCGACACAAAATTTGGGATCCCGGGATAATGAGCTTTCTAAGACTTCACCTTGAGGGCAAGGTGAATTCGAAGGAGTGAGGAATGTTACGCCATGGTTTGAATGGGTTGGGCCAAACGGGCCACTATTATTTATCTTAGAATTAGGGTTTTCATGTTTTATAAATACCGTCATTGTTATCAATGTAATCAGTCAATTAAATTAATCAATAAACATTCTCAGTTTCCCTTCTCTAATTCTTAAGGAGCCCGTACACGCTATTGTGGTGCTACTATCCCGATACAACCTACTCGGGTCGTATCACTACGTCATTAGATTAAAATCATATTGTTGAATAATTAATTCTATCTTTTACCTCAGCTTAGCCATTCAGTTTTCAAAAAAGGCTTCAAGGCATCAACTGGGATTCGAACACGACATTCGTTCTAGAAAAATCCTCCATATACGCTCCAGTCAAGAGTCGAACTACTGAACTTCACCCACATAAATAATATAACCCAATGCATCAATCCAACTGAGGGAAACATCATTTTCGATTAAGTAATTATTAATTCATTTCATTTTTACATTAAAATTTCATTATAAACATTTCTAGGTTTTCTTATTTATTTTTATTTAAATTATAGCTAATGTCTAACTTAAAATCTATGCTCTTATGAACTTATAAGAACTAAATACATATATTTATGTATAATTACTTACACATAAAATGCGTACATACTTAAAATTATACTATCATTTCATTGTCACCAAATATAAATACATGAAACATCAATCAGTCAAATTCTTATGATGAAAATCACTGCTATGGATTCCAAATTATAAACTAACACGTATATCAAAATGATCGCTTAAGCATATAAATCAAACATATAAAAATACATCACTCAGATCTAATAGTCTGTATAACCTGTAAAAGTCACACTTGTGATATTTGTTAAATAAACAAGTTTTGGTGCGGTCTTATACAACACAAAATAAAAAATAAACTAAAACATTTGGTAACTACTCAATGTAAATAAGAATAAAAAATATTTAAAATAAGCTTACTATAGATAAGACCTAAAGGAGACCTACACTTGTCATAAAGAGATCTAAATCAGCAATGGAGGTATTGTGAGCGTCGATTTTGTCAAAAATTTAACTATTTTTCGATTTTGTTTTTATTGTGAAATTCAAATTGAGAGAAAGCAAACGAGATGATTTATATATAACATATAAAAGCACTATTTAAATTGCAAATTTAAATTTGAAAGCGAGTTTTATCAGGTGATACATTATTTAATATGGCGGGAAGACACAATTTAGGGAGAGTTACACTTTAAAGATTTTTTTGCATAAAGGTAAAAGATATAATTAGTTCACTCGTGAAGAGGAGGATGTGTAAAGACGAAAATGTAAAGTTTATGGACGTTTTTTAATCAAAATGCGAAGTTCTTATACCTTTTATGCTGGGGGAGTGGTGGGATAATTCCACAAGTGACATCTATGTGGCAAAAGCCACCCTATTAACCCCATTATAAACTTACGTGTGGGTTACTATTCAAAAACCCAATACTTGTCACTTACTCACTACTGGTGAGTTTATAAGTGGTGGGCCCCATGTTTTTGTTTTTATTTTTTTAATAGATTGTGAGTGAGATTATTTAGTGGGTGAATTTAATGGGTATATTTTATATAAAATGAAGGTGATGTGGATGTGAGTTTTTTTCCTTATTAACCTTGAAAGTTGAGTTTTGGGTGAGTTGATGTGACGCTAATGTGACGGTGCGTTTTTATGTTTACCACTCCCCAGCCTTAGTTTATGCATTTATATCGTGATCTTTGCAATAGTTGACTTCTTCATATGAATTCGTTGAATGGGAGTTTAAAGAAGAAAAAATATCTAGCTTTGCTCAATTATTCAACAATACGATTGTAGTCTAATGACGTAGTAACTGATATTTTTGGTAGACATAACATGAATAATTGACAAGTTTTTTCTAACAATTTGTCAAACAATACAAATTATAAAATTAATGTCAATACTGACAAAATGGTCATATGCATATTTTACAACGGTATATTAATACAAAAATTCGGTTGAATCGCGTTCAGATGGTTTGAATTTTGTACTGACTAAATGTAAAATGTCTTGTACAAAGTAGTGAACATTGTCAATTTCACCATGGGACGTATTTCACGATAAGTTTCGACATGAGAGTAATTGGCGATTAATAGAGTTTATAAGATACATGTTATGAGGTAAATATCGTTTCCTTTATAGTTGAGATACTTCATAAGATTTTTTAATCGTTCAACCCAAATGATAGCTCGTAATATACGAAATTTACACTTATCCACGCCTTAAATAAGTCAACTATATCTTTTACTTTTTTAAATTGCGTGCGACCTACCATGAGCCAAACTTAAATAGATTGTTTTAATATATTCGTGATAAAGCCAATATGCTTGTAAGAATAATACTACATTCGTCCCATATTAAATGTTTACATTTGATTTTTGGAGTCAATTTTTTTTAATTTTGATCGTAAATAATTTTTTTAATTATATTTATGAAAAATACATTTAAAACACAATACATTCATACATACTTTACATCAAATATTATATAACACAAATGAAAATATTTAAAATCAAAGTTGAAAAAGAAATACACAAAAATGTTAAAGTAGATATTTAATATGAAACGGAAGGAGTAATAAGTGAGACAATTTATGCTATACGTCATCATTGCATTCGATAGATTTTACCCTTATTACCCTTTTTACTATCACAGATCAGCCAATGCAAATTCAAAAGAGGACATGACATGTAAAGATTATAATTAATTGGTTTAGTTCATTTGGTTATTAAAGTTTCAATAAGTGGTTTTTTTTTTTGGAGGATCCGTGAAGATCTTATGTTCAAAACCTGCAAAGGGCTTTTCAGGCGAAACGGATAAAGATTCTAACATAATTACGCGAGGGTTCGAGGAAGACATTTTCCGCTTGAATGTCATTTTACGACTCGACCTACTATCCACTAACATTTACTGTTCTAAAAAAAGTTGTATTTTCGCAACGCATAGTTATAGGTAGTAGTAGTTAGTTAAAAGAAGCCAAGTATAAAATTATAAAGTTTCAACTCAACCACTCCTCTTTAGTATGACGCAAGTAGCTTTCGGCCTGATACTCGCACCCGGCTAACAAACCAAAAATAATGCAGAATTACATCATTCATAATTTTCCCTTGGCATTAAGCATACAAGTATTTTTGAAAGACTATGAACTGTGATACTAATCTTTGTGGTTAATTTAGAAAGTATTTATTGTAAGTTTTATAAATGTCACATATCATTTAGGCCCCGTTTGGTTCGTTGTAATTTGATGTAATTTGATGTAATTGTAATTCAATTACATTACATAACCTGTTTGGTTCACATAATGAGTGGAATGTAATTCACTTTACATTACATATGGTGTTTGGTATACTACGTAATTGTAATTGAGACATTACAATTACATCAAATGATGTATTTCAGATTACATAAGAACTTGGATAGAATGTTTTGAATTACGTCGTAATTCGTAATTTTATATTTTAAACCACTATTATTATTATTATTAATTATTAATAATCAACTTTATTATTATTATATTATTATTATATTAAAATAATATAATAATAAAAAATTTATTTTTATTATTATATTATTATATTAAAATAATATAATAAAAATAAATTTATTTTTATTATTATATAATAAAAAATTAAAAAATTAATAATAATAACTTTTTTAATTATTAATTACTATTATTTATTATTATTTTTATATTATTATTTATTAATTTATATTTTTTTTAAAATTTGAATTTATTTTATATAATATTTGTTTATTATTAATTTATTTTTTATTTTATATTATTTTTATTATTATTTTTTATAATTTTATAATTTTATATTTTTATAAAATATTATTTTTTAATTATTGTTATTATTATTTATTTTAATATTTTATTAATATAAATATTTCTTATTGTTAAACTTTTGAAATATTAAAATAATATAAATTATTATTATTTTATTTTAATAAAAAAAAATATTTTTTAATAAATTAATATTTTTTATTAAATTAATATTTTTTATTAAATTAATATTTATATTAAAATAATAAATTTTATTAAAATGATAATTTTTACTAAAATAATAATTTTATAAAAATAATAATCTTTTATTAAAATAACAAGTTTATTTTATTTTAAATTATTTATGTTTTTATTATTTTATTTTTATTATTCTATTTTATTTTAGCTATTAATTTTTTATGTTTTATATAAAAAAAATTGAATTACATTACGGTCAGACTCAATCAAACACATCTTAGATTTTATTCATTACAATTCTACAACATTACAATTCCAACACATTCCTATTCTTTCAATTACAATTACATCAAATTACTATTCCTTCCAAATATGGGATGTGAGATTAATCCACACTCGTTGTGTTTAACTATTTTTTTATATAGTATAATTTATCGGCGAAAACTTAAAAAAACATACAAGTATTTTGCTAGTATCATCAAGGAATGTTTGTCTTGTTGGTGTCTCATAGACATCTTACTAGCATGACTTTAACCATGAGATATAAGGTTTAGTGGCACTTGATCGCAATGACGTACCTAGGTGGGAGCCGAGTGTGACACTTTACACTCGATTTTAGGTTACGAAAGATAAATTTGTTATAAAATATATCTTTTTTTATACGTGTAACACTCGTCTTTACATAATATGAGTTAATTATAGTACTAATAATCATAAAAAAAATTGTGCAACACCTTGTTATAAATTTTAGATCCGCCTATGTTTGACTCTTTAGGCATGACCCACCATAATAGAAACTTAATTACCCGTTCGGCTAGATAGACTCACCCTCCTTGGCATGTATTCTCCGATTGTGAGTTCTTGTTGCACAAAATTTTCTCAACATACTTATACTAATTCTTCTATGAGACCTCTTCTTCAATATAAACAAAACGGCTTATAAGTAAAGTAAAATCATATTGAAATAATAATCAAACGTAGTTGCATCCAAAGACAGAATTATGACTAAATATCGTCGGAGTTCACATAAAATTTTGAACTGTAATACTAAAAACATATTTTAATGAATCAGATGCATTTAACATAAATTTAAAAAAGTTTGATTTTTTCCTCAAAGTTAACATTACGTCCGAAAAATCTATGAGATTCCTTGACACTCACGAAAACCTCCGTTTCCGTCCCTGCTAACATCATATTTCAACTAGTGCAACTGGTGGGGAGATTAGCGATCCCACATTGTTGACGTTTTGATAAATACCCACGTCTTACTCGTTACATTAACGCTCGTATTACTATTTCTTCATAGACTTTTTTCTCATTAATTTAAAATATGACTACCTTTTGTGTTCCCTAAAGCATCGCAACAAATAATTAATAGATCGAGTTGCACAACATAACGTATTATAATGAATTATATACGTCATGTTGAATCTAAATTTCCATTTGGTAGTTTAGACTTTAAGGCGTAGAATATACTTGTGGTGGAAAGTTCAAACACGACTATGGAGATTCTAGGCCCCCGAAAGTTATTTCGAACAGCACATAGTTTCAAAACTTTCAAGTGGTAATAATATAAATTCATTTGGTTAATAAGATATCTCCGATTTGTATACCTAACTCAAGATAATAACATCTATAATTTACATATTATGAGAAGCAAACGGGTAACAAGTTGCGTCGCTAGCCCTTTTTTATAGGAAAATCAAGTCTATTAAATACAACGGTTGTGGATTTAGGAGTCAAAACATTACTATTCATAACACGTTGTATTTTGGTAAGTAGCTCCTCCGCCTTAGGTGCAAGAAAATCAAATGTATCAAACGCGAAAGGAATAAACACGTGTTGATTTTCAACACATGCTTTGTCGTGTTTAGTCAGTTTGCACGAGGCGACTTTTATAACAGCCTGACCCGCTGTAAAATCTCGACTGCCTAGCCCCATGAGAGGAGAAACCCCTGTCAAATCAACGCACGCATGTTTACCTCCAACCCATCCAAAAATCAAAACATCAGCGGGTCTCAGTGTGGATCTTCCATCTGACGGGTCGGTCAAGAAATTTACATGTGCCTCTTTCTTGGCGGAGATCCCGGCACGCCTACATATATCGTAAAAAACGTCCCTAACAAAATCATATCAGTACTTGAAGCTTGGAAGTACTCAAGAGTATATAATTATTGGCTTTTAAGAGGAAAAACTAAAGTAGTTGTTAATAAGACCAGCTAGTATGTAGGCATGTATGGTATTAACCGTGGTTAGTTGTTGCGATTGCGAAAAGTCAGGTGCAGTTGTTCGCTTTTATGCTAGATGAACTTTAAATTTGCACGCAATCGCAACAACTAATCATGTTTACTACCATGCATACTAGGTATTCCTTAATAGTTGCTGAATATGTTTGCTACCATGCAACAACTAATCATGTTTACAATACCGTATCTCTCTACAAGTGTTTAGACTTTGTTTTTAAATATGCTAAAAACATTAAACAATCTCTACGATGATATAATATCAGTACTACTCCGTAATATTATATTGTTGTCGACAGGTTGTTGATGATCAAGAGTGATAATGAAAGGAACCAAGATCTAATATTTATTTAACTGTTAAGTTGCCCTCTCAACTAGCAAGTAGCTGCTTATCAGGAGTAGTTAATTGAGATGGAATCTTCGAAGTTAGCTAATGGTAATCACTATGTTGCTCTGTCATTTTATAAAACAACGGATCTTGGTTTTATAAATATACTAGTTATAATACTCGTGCACGTACAGTTTTTTTTTTAAAAAATTTAGTCATGTATTATTGTCCATTGAAAAATACACATCTTACTATATTTATGAATAACGATATTGTACTAATATATTTACGAAAATGTTAAACACAAATCACTATTCCATAACAGGTAAACCGCCAAACACTATTGTCTATCATTGCATATCGGCACGAAATGTTTATCAGCTATTTATATTCAAGTTCAAATTGTTCAATGTACATAAATTTAAACAAAGTCTCTCTAATGGCATCTCTATCCTAAAACATCATTTTTACTACAAAGAAAGCTAGTGTACCTTTTCTTTGCTATCACTTGCACACAACCCCATATACCCAATAGTGTTAAAGTGATACATTGTATACCTTTCTAGTAGCCTAAAATTTGGGCTCTGTCAACACTTTATCCATCACAAATTGCTGATGAAGCTTCTGCAACTCACTACAAAAAATTATATATCTTAGCCATACATATATAAAGCATAGCAATCAATGTAAAACACAGACAAAAGCCTTTATAATTTACATTTTTTCTGAAGATGGTTGATACTGATAGATCTTAGTAAAAATAGATAAGTTGTTTTGAAACGAAAAACTTGCCTATCCTCTTGCAATTAATTTAATACGACGTTGCATTTTAGTTGAGCTAAGTTGTTCATGATTGAGTGGAGTAGCCTTTTCAGGTGCTGCAGAAGGTGTGATATCTTTAGGAGTTTGTTTTATGAGCAAAAAGAAACCATATACTTTATTTGATAACATTGTAAAATCGCTATAACATCGTATGCCACATCAGTTATCAGCAGTTTTGATCATATACAATGAGACCTTAAATAACTAAAATAAAAAACATACGATTAAATTTATGTAGTCAATTATCTGTACTTGGACTTTATTTTCACTCCAGGCTAGCAAAGTCGTTTCATTTGCCAAGTTCGCAAGGTCTGCCCTATAAGTTCACACACAAAAACACTACATAAACTCATTCCAGCAGAAAAACACACACATAAAAAAATGTATTTTTAAAATTTATATATGATGATTTTAGTCACTTGTAATTAGCTGTTGGTTGAGGTCCATCGTCTTTTGCATTGTGGGCCTCAGGATTCTTGTGTAATTTTGCGCTAGCGGCTTGACACCTCGACTATTACCATGGTTTTGTTGTGCTAATTTTTAGGATGTCTGCTGCTTTTTTTGAAAACCGAATTTGTTGCACAAGATAAAATTTAAGTTTGTAACACCAGCAATACACCTTCAGGACTGACAGTGCATAAGTTTAAATTAGGACCAGAAATAAAGGGAAAAATACTACTTACCTTTATTTGCAGCGGAAGTTGATTAAGGAATGTCAATGTTCATGGTGAGGAAGACAATGTTGGTTTCTTCAAAACTATTCTCAGTCGATCTTTAGCAAGACGAAGATTATGGAAGGCTCGGCTAATCTGCTAAAAAGTGTTGCTAAATAACAAAAAAACATTATCAAAAGTTACAAAATGATCAGGGAAAGTTAGATTTACTTCATCATTACATTAACTTAGCTGAAACAATTATAAAACTCTCACATAGGAATCGTTATTTCCGTTTAAAAAGCTTCTATATACATAAGTGAGTATACCGCAAATTAGTATGTGCATGTATATGAGTTCACCTTTATGTGCGTGCTATTTTATAGGCCTTCTGGTATGGCGAAGTTCACCTTCGTCTCTATTAACTCTCACTTTTTCAACAATCCACAACAGCTTACTAAACATATATGGATTGTTCGTATATAGTTACCTTTGTAAAAAATATCATTCATAGAGAATAACCCATAGATAATCTTATATAGTGTCTCAATAAATTAGACTTGCCGTCTCACCCACTGCTTAGGACGTTTTTCATATTCTGTTAAGCATATTTTTCATATATATTTTCGAAGACCTGCAGGAGTTGATAAGATCATCAATATAGGTGACCCCTGCAGGTGTCTGACTTGGTGTGTGACCTCGACCTGATAATTTTTTAGCATTAGATTATTCCACTCGTGATGACATTGTCCTCTTTTTTTATAGTAATGATGGGTATTGCGCAACATTGTCTGCATAGAGTACATCCTCAGAGCGGTTCATCAGTGCAATTGCTAAACACTCAAACACCTGTAAATATGGATGTGTGACCAACATCCTACGTAGTTCAGGAAAGTGCGGGCACTGGGCTGTAATGGATTTGATCAACATGGGCTAAATTAGGTTGGGTGGATAACTATTCATATTAGTTAAGTTTATATATATTATGATTTCAGAAGCATATAGGTTCATTTTGATGACAAACTGCACAAACACTAAAGAATAAGGCATTCTTGAGACCAAGACTTTATGTGATAACATCTTTGTTTCTGACTATAATTAATTATC
This sequence comes from Glebionis coronaria, assembly GCA_025667525.1. Lineage (NCBI taxonomy): Eukaryota > Viridiplantae > Streptophyta > Magnoliopsida > Asterales > Asteraceae > Glebionis > Glebionis coronaria. Next base: position 66,477,385 of record CM046882.1, on the reverse strand, counting down.
AATCTAATTCAAATAACTAAATGCCTAAAAACTGCATACCATTCTACAACATTCAGATGTACCACTCAGGCCAAGACTTTCTATTTTCTTTTCACCAAATCAATTTTCCTATATCATCATCTTGTATTAGTGGTGGCACATTTGACTCATCAACTCATAATAGGACGGGCTTGGGCAGTTTTATCTAAATGGATAAATGTAGCTTAAGTAAAATACATACCACCAACAAAGAGCTTGTAAGGCATGCAGCCGAAAGCATTATACACATATAGTCATGTCATATGTCCATTGATAACTTAAGCTTACCGTGATATGTCTTGATTGCATTTCTAGCAATTAATAAAAATATAATCAACATGCCCTCCAGGAGTTCCTCCTAATATATGCTCGATGTTTTTATTGTATTTGATCCTGTCAGTCATACGTGAAATTCATTATTACACGGATGTTGAATCAAAACCGCATACATAGTTAGCGTTTTTTATATGATACCATTACGACTGTAATCATAACGTTTTTGTGTTTTTGTTATTTATATTATTTCCATATCTTATAAAGAAAATGTACGAAAAACATTAAAAGGACTATTGATTAAAAGGACTATCGACATATGAGATACATAGTTTTTCCTTAAATATAACATGAGTAAAGATGATAAGATTGACTGAAGCAAAAACTAAAAACTCAACTTATCACAATTGGGTATTGCACCAAATTTTAGATGATAAGCTGAACAAAGTAATCAAATTTATTATCCAAACACTTAAACTATTACAGTATCAAAACATAACCCTGGTTAAAATCCAAGTTGTAGGAGAGGATTGGAGTGTTGCATCAACTCAACATATTTCTCACGATCATCTATTTCCCCAAGGTTACATGCTAGGTCTTTTGCAATAAGCAAGCCATTTTTTCATCCATGCTCATGATTTAGAGCTTTTTGAGATTCCTAGTTTAAACTCGCCCAAATACTTGCTACCATCTTCACTCGCATAAATGCCACAACTCTACAACCATGACACTGCCGCTTACACCACTCACCAGAATACGTATCCATATTATAAAACCTATAAACACCATAAGCATGCCTAAACCCCTGCTGATACTACCTCTATAACAAAACTCTTTTGCACACGTCCCCACACCAAATCCATCATCTCCCATTCAAATTTTAAAAATAAACTCGCTTCGAGAATACTTTCCTTCATAAAACTCACCCTCATAAACATATCCATAGTATCATAGTTAACGAATAAGGTGTTAAATTAATATGTTTCTACAGAGATGAAAAAGAAAACCCATTATGACTGTGCGGATAGGTCTCCAACGGACAGCGCCAATTGGTAAATAAGGTTTGTTCACCATGAAAAAAAGACCAGTGCCAAACCCAAAAATAATTAATATAGTTGCATTGCATCTTGTCATTACTGAAAGAACGAACATAAATGCACTAAGCTTACTTATCAACTGTTTCAATCCAACACACCCACAATTCAGTTACCTATATAAAACAAAAACCCTAAATCTAATATACATCAATTGCCGATATAATTAAGTTTTAAAAATAAAAAACATACCTGATTTACCAAACTCGTTTTAACATTATGCTCTTGATAAGTTCAGGATTGTAGTTTCATCTATAAACATTCCCGTAGGGTTAAGTCGATGAGAAAAAAAAGGGTTAGGGGTTTTGGTGGCTATTTTTGTGCTGTATATTTTATAATGTCTGTGTTAGATTTGATATTTCAAATTGTTATTTGACAACTTCCAACTTTAAATAAGTTAGGCTCTTTTCATCAAGTTTCTTTCTTTTAATTTTTGACACTTATATTTTTATGTTTATTTTCTTCTTTATCAAATTTATGAAAAACGAATTTTTTACTTTTTTACTAAATTAAGAAATATTTATTGTTTTTAACTAAAAAATAAAAATCAAAAGGAATAAATCAAAAAATTACTTCCTATTAAGGAAAGAATCTCTTGAAAAAGTCCCTACTTTGGGTTTTTCTTTACAAAGAAAAAGATTTACTACTACCTAGTTGATTTGAGCTTCAGTTTAGTTCTAACGGGTAATTTAGAAAGCTAACTGAAATGCCTGATAAATGACTTTATACAAGAAATAAATTAATCAATTATACGTTGAGAATGTTATATCGAATACCTTGTATACTTTGAATATAAAATGATCAATCTTTCATCTTTTTATACAATATAGATCTACTTTTGTTAATTAAAAAAACGGAAGGACATTTTCGTCATTTCACCCCTCTCACCTAATAACACTTCTCACATCACAGATCTATGATATCGACGTGTTTTTTCTTCTTCTCTCTAAAACACACACAGACACATCTTTAGATCAAATCCTAGATCTAAAAACATGAATTGATCCTTCCTCGATTTATTATCTCATCATCTCCTACAATTGATTCATATAAGGTAATATCACCATGCTTCTTTAGTTTTTCGCGGTTGTTTCATACACGTTCGATCTCGCCAATTTATTTTTTTAATCAGTTTATTGCCTTAGTTGAGATTACGTTGATTTCGGTGTTATCGTTGATTGATTAATAGTTACTTCATGTTATTATCCCATGTTTTTCGAGATGTTCTTTATTAGTTACTGATACTATTTTGTTGTTGTTGTTGTTGTTGTTGTAATTGTGTAGATTTAGGCGTAACATAACTAGAAGTTAGTTTGAGTAACGTAATTATAAGTAAAAGCATAGATAACCATTTGTTAAAGCTGTGAAATAAGCATATGGTGAAGTTGAAGGCGTAATCTACGCTGAACAGACATATCATATATGATGCCTCCGTGTATCATATATGATACATCTATCATATATGAATACATCTATCATATATGATATATGGAGGTATCATATATGATCTTATATGATAAAATGATAATGTTCTTAGAAATAAAATACAAGCAAGTTTGTTATCTATTGGTGGGTAATTAAAAGTTAGTTGTATGTATATTATCCTATATGATAAACTGCTTGAAATTCAACTTGTATAATATATCATATATGATAATGTGCTTGAAACTAAAACCAAATCTTTTTATTGTGTAGTGAAAGTTGTTTTTAATGCATGTTGAAGAACTCAATCATCTCAAAGGCCAACAAGTGAACACAAAAAGAAACAGCCATTAAGCAAAAGTGAGCTACAAAAAGACAATGCCAGGAAGTGGAACATCAGATTCTCGACTGAAATAACAAGACAGGTGCATGAACATGACAAAGACGAGTGCCAAGTTTGCAACAACATTTTTTATGAATCGGATAAACATCCATTGTTTTAGGCATCTGAATAGTTTATCCTTTACTAATTTTTGTATGGTGGTGTATTGATATTATGATTATTATTAAATATGAAAATGACCAAACATATACTGATGTATCTTTAGGATAATATGGTTATTTTGTTAAAGTTTTTATCATATTTCTGAAGCATAAATTTTACCTTTTAGTATCATATATGATACTACATGTAACTCTTAAATTATGCCATATATGATATTTCATTATCATATATGATACTAAAAATTTTTGACAAATTATCATTTATGAAACATCATATATGATGTGTACAACATATCAAATATGATAGATTGCGTAAAAAATGTATACTACAATTATCATATATATGATAAATCACTAAAACATCCTGTGATAAACAACTAACCATATGTCATATATAAATGTAGGTAGTACATGAAACATCATATATGAGGTGTACAACATATCTATGATACATTATGTTAAAAAATATAAATTACAATTATCATATATGATTAATCACTAAAACATACATGATTTAAGAAAACATTAATTATAAAACTTATTCAATAAAAACAATTAACTGTTTCTTCCTCCATACATGATGTCAACCGCACCTCCACACACACATGCAAGTCCTCTTGCTTTTGTCCAACGAGCATTGATAGGTGTGAAAACACCCATCCTTTTTACCACTTAATTACAATAATAACCGAGCCAAAACGTGTATTTTATGTCATTTATGTCGGAATTATGCGTGGTTTGTGTTTTTGTTGTGATTTAGGACGAAAAGGTGAAAAGTGGAGAAAACACGGCACTTACGGGCTTTTATCGAAGAAAAAGACGAAAGATGAAATCGAAAGATTAAGAGTGCAAAAAGAACAGAAGTCCAAGGCCTATTCTGAAGATTTATCGAAGAAAAAGTCTAAAGACGGAAGTTTAACGAAGTCAAAGAACTTAAGTCTAATAGAAGAAGAAAATTAAAAGACAAGTTCAAATCCCGAGACGACAAAGACAAAGAATTAAAGTCGAGTCGAGAAGACGTGAAGAAAGAAAGAAAGAAAAGAGGAAGCCTCCTTCCACCCTCCTTTCCTATAAATACCCTTCATATCACCACATGAAGGGAGTTAGTCATTTTTTAGTTGTAGGTAGGAGTAGTTTAGTTTTAGTGAGAGAAAGTGACAGTTTCTCTCACTAGAACTTTAATCTTTCATCTTTTATCTTTCTTGTTTTTAATCAAACCTCTACTTTTGAAGCTTGATCTTGTCTTAATCTTTATGTTATTAATCTTTCTTGTTAATTTTAATCTTGTTTTCATCATCTTTTTCATCAAGTTCTTATTCAAAGTTTTGATCTTTTAAGCTTTTCATGTCTTTAAGTTAATCTTTTTATGTTTTGATTTTAAAGCTTGTTTATTTTACGTTTGATAAGTTGATGTTAGTGCTTATTTAGTCTTTTTCCATCATTGGTTCATTCAAGTTTAGAGATTAGCTTAATTTTGTAGCTTATCTTCTTGGCTAAAGTTTCGGATCACTCTCACATCGGAAAAGGTGTTAAAACCCTTTTCCGATCGGCTCTTTCTGATTAACAGCCCTTATTCCGATCTGCAGATCGGAAAAGGGATTAGAGGGTTCCGATCGTGGGTTCGTTTTGTGTTGTGTATTCCGATTACAAGCTTCCTCTCCATATTCCGATTGGGGTTTTTGGATTATTCCGATTTGGCTATCTTTCGCGATATTCCGATGGGATGGTGTCTACATTCCGATCAATCAATCGGAAAGTATTCCGATCATACCCATTTGCTTATTCCGATCATTATTTTCCGATGGAGTACATTCCGATCGGATTCCAATTGGATTCCGATCGGGTATATTCCGATGGGTTGATTTTGATTTGTTTTACGATTTTGCTTTAGTTTAAATGTCAATTTTGCTCGTTTTATTTTTAGTCTATTTTAATTTCGTTCCGTATTTTTATTTTATTGTCAATTTACTTTTCGTCAGGTTTTAATTTTTCGTCATTTAATTTCTCGTCATTTATTTTTTTACGTTTTTAAATATTGCACCGTTTACGTTTCAACTAGTTTTAATTTTAATTGCTCGTCATTTAATTTTAAGTCTTGCACATTTATTTTTCCAAAACCAAAAATATTATTTTCACCAAGAACAACTAATCTCACACAATTAACCGGAAATCAATTCGAAGAGACACCGAGAAAACGAACTTTCAACTAGTAAAAAACCAAATATTAAATGGCGCCGCTGCCGGCTCTTTTCATGAAGATCGAAGGTTTTTTGTGAGTGACGCGTTGGATTTTGGGATCCGTTCACTTGTGAACGTTATTTTTATTGCCAAAAATTTTCAAAAATCCAAAAACATTTGAAAAATCATAAAACGTATTTCTTTTTCTAAGTTTTGCACCAAAAATATTCTTCTTGCTTATCTATCTTTCTTTATGGATTTTTATGTCCATTGCGTCCGGTGTGGGAAACAATTATCTGGGAACAACTCTTGCCAATGGTGTACATGTGAGCGGTGTGGAAACGATGTCGACTACACACAATCCGGATTTTGTCCCTTGTGCAACTCGACTAATTCATTCTTTTTGAACCCACATCCTGTTCCCCCGTGCATCTATTGTGGAAGCGATTCTCATTGGCATGTTTCATGCCCGGTTCGATACCCGTATGGTCACGGGCAAGAACCGGGGTACAATTATGACAATGATAATAGTTATCCACAAGACGCACCTAATTTTTCTCCATACCCGGTTTGCAACAACTGTGGGGGTCCTCACGATACCTTTTATTGTCAACCGATGAACAACTATGAGCCACAACCGTGCTATAATTCCGGTTTTCACAATCTTGAGCCCCCACCGCACTCACTCGATCATCAGCCTCGTCACGGGATGAGATACCAAGAACCAATTGACGATCTTGCTACAGCTTTTCAAGAGCAAACGAAAGAGCTTTTACACACGCTGCGAACTTGTATGGAGTCCTTTTTACAGCCGCAAGATCAGACGAGTACTCATATCCCTGAGCATATTATTGGCCCTATAGATAATGAGGAGAGTGATGCCGATATTGAGGTTATTTTCGACGAGGAGGAATTTCTAAAGCAAAATACTTCACTCCTTAGTGATGATGGTTTTCAAATTCCTGAGATCGATGAGTTTCTTGCTATTGATACACCCATGGAATACACATCCGGGTATTCTGATGTGGAAGGAGATATACTTTTTCTAGAAGATTTATTACACGATGACACTACACCTTCTATCCCAGAGGTGGAAAGATGTGAATCTACTGAAAAAGGGACGCAGGTGGAAGGTAATTGTTCTCATACTTCTCATATCATATTACCACCTCATCCTCCCACGTGCACACCCAAGCGGGTGATGTATCACTTTTACTCTACTCGTTTTACACCGGGAAATGAGGATGAGTGCTTTGATCCGGGAGGTGACATTGATTATGCTATGATTGATACCATTACGGCTTTGCCGTTTGCTCAGCATCCATTGTCTTTGGGGGAGGACAATATGCTTACTATACCCAACCCACCTCCCGTGGATCTTGAATTCACATACAATACGTATATTGAAAGGACCTTTCTCCCTTTCAAGACTTATCCCCCCGCCTCTCCTTTGTTGATGTCAACCGGGAACGAGGACAAGGTCTTTGATCCCGGTATCACATTCGAGGCTTCCCCATGGACCATTTAATTCGGGGACGAGTCAGGCTCGTGACTCGGTCAACAAAAATAAGCGCTTTTTGGGAGGCAACCCAATTATCTATCTATTTTCACCATAAGTGTAGGGGGAAGCCCCGTGGTGTTTCTTGTTCTCTTTCTTATCATATGCAGGGATTAGAGATTCAAAGACACACTCTTGATGACTTTTGACGAATCGTGATTCCGTGTTCCCTTCTTCTCGGTTCTATCCTAAACTCTTTTTCGATTCACTATTTTATATTTCTCAATATTAAAATAGGAATCTCTTTAGTTGTCTTTTCCTTAACGAAATTTAAACAAAGTGCACAATGTCCTAAGTGTAGGGGAGTTTACTCCCACATGCTTAAACATTGAGGACAATGTTTATATTAAGTGTAGGGGGGGCTTCTATCGAAGTTAAGTGGCCTTTTCCTTGTATTTGTCCTCATTTTAACCCGAAAATCAGTTTTTCGACATTTTTCAAAATTTTTAATCTATTTTGGCCTAGTTGTAGTTCCCATTATTTGTGCTATTTTTCTCTTATTTTAATAAAATGGTTTTAGCAAGTTTAGATATCTTAGATATATTAGGCCCGTTGTGAATATTTTGACTCAACCCGAGTTTACTGATTTAAGTTCACTCTAGCTAGTATTCTTAACCATGTAGACTTTAATTGGTTTATTAGGCTAAGCATCCACGAGTCTCATTCCTTGAGATTTTAAATTGTGGAGAACGAGAAATGATAGAGTTGGTTACAAGTTTGGTATTCTCTCATTAACTTATGTGAGTTAATTATGATCTTTTTCTCTCATCACTTGCTAATAAATTATCTGCAATAAGTAAGGTCGTACGATTTGAAAAGTTACTTAGCTTCTAGCCCAAGATCGTTTAAAAGTTGCTCGGTAATGATAAGAGTTCATAGCCAAGGCATAACTTATGAAGCAGGGCGCGAAGATTGGCGAGTCCGAAAAGGCCCTAACAAGGCATGAGGATTCCATTTTATTGCTGAAGATCCAAAAGTGATGTGAAAAGCATTATTCCCAAAATCAATATGAAGGATCAAGACTCACGACGAAAAGCAATCAACTCCCATAAAGATCATGGAGAAGTCTATCCGAAAAGACCCTAACAAGGTATGAGGATAAATAGATCCAAGTCCGAAAAGGAGGCGGATCGTTGTATCTCAAAATCCCAAATAGAGATTGAAGAAATAATCATGAAGTCGTGGTCAACAAAGTTGGAGTACCCCTCAAAAGTCTCCAAGTGAAGAAACTCTATTACGATGAGAAGACCATTATCTCAAGAACGTCTCTCAAGATATGAAGTATGAAGTACATGCCAAATATCGGCCCGAGAAAGGTCTCAAATCGCGAACCCAGTTATGCCAAGATATGAACTTTTTGATATCCCGAGAAGCAGTTTTAAGAGATTTTGTCCTTTAGCTAACTATTGATCAAATCGTCCTACTTTGCTTTCAGCCTTAATAAATTATCGAAATAAGTCAACAATGCATCCTCGTGATCATTCAAGACATCAATAAAATATAAGAGATACTCGTAGGAATAAGGGAGTTTAAGTGATTAATTGAACCACATGAGTAAATGTTTGTTATGCTAACTTGTGCTAACAATGATCTTGTTTTTAAGCTTGGCATGGGGAACGTGAAACTTGAGGGTGATGAACATTCATGACACACAAGCCCTAATGTAAGTCTTAGATTTCTTTACAAGTTTCTTCCTTGATTGCATCTTGTTATTTTCTATCTTTTTAATTTTGTTTAGTTGTTTGTTAAAGGCTGATAAGGTTGGAACCAAATTCAATTGATAAACCAGAAACAAATAGATTAATGATAGCAAAGTTTGACAAAGAAATATAGAAAAGATACCTCCTGTTATTAGAGAAAACAAGAACAAACTCCCAAAGATCGACTCACCAAAAACATGCCAGACTTATGACCCTAAAACCCTATATATAGTTAACAATGACTTGGAGAACAAGCCTTATTCTAAATAAAGAAACTAGTGAAACAGGAAATACTAATATACTTAATTAACCCCTTCCAGCTTGAGTAATTGCAATCCCACCCTTGTAGTTATTCCTGCTGCGCCTTTGATAAACTTCTTTAAATCGGGTCTTACCAATACTCCCCTCCCAAACAGCCACCTTGTCCTCAAGGTGAAACTCGGGAAATTGGTTCTTAATTGTCACAAATGGCTCCCAAGTAGATTCAAAACCAGGCAAATCCTTCCACTTGATTAAGACTTCTCTTTCAGCTTCATACACACCTCCACGAAGTCCCTCTACCCGTTCAGGTTTTAGAATAATTTCCATATCTTCAGTTAGAGTAGCAGGCAACTTTAAACCATCATTATTCCCCGTTGCTTTCTTTAACAAAGACACATGAAAAACTGGATGAATAGAAGTTGTTTCAGGTAACTCAAGCTTATAAGCAACCTTTCCAATTCGAGCAATAACCTTGAACGGCCCATAATATCTTGGTGCCAATTTTTCATTACGCCTTCGGGCCAATGATTGTTGTCTATAAGGACGAAGTTTGAGATAAACCCACTCACTTTCATCAAACTCTACATCCCTACGGTGCTCGTCAGCATGTCGTTTCATTCGTGCTTGTGCAGTATTTAACTGCTCTTGTAGTTCTTCCAACACTCTATCCCTTTCCTCCAAATATCGATCTACCTCAAACACCGGAGATGAAGCTTTTCCATAATGAACCAGGTGCGGAGGATCTCGCCCATATAAGATTTTAAAAGGGGTCATCTTTGTCGAGGTGTGGTAAGATGTGTTATACCAATATTCACCCCATGAAATCCAACGTGACCATTGCTTAGGAGTATCTGATGCAAAGCAACGCAGATAAGTCTCGATGCATCTATTAACCACCTCCGTTTGCCCGTCGGTTTGCGGGTGATAGGCGGTACTATACTTGAGTTGAGTTCCTTGTAACTTGAAGAGCTCTTTCCAGAAATTACTTAGAAAAATTTTATCACGATCCGACACGATGGATTCAGGAATTCCGTGAAGTCGGATAATCTCTCGCAAAAAAGCTGCTGCTACAGTGATCGCGGTGTAAGGATGTCGCATTGGTATGAAATGAGCATACTTGCTCAACCGATCAACAACCACCATAATCACTGTATAACCATCTGATTTTGGTAACCCGTCAATAAAATCCATGGAAACTTCTGCCCAGATCTTTGTAGGTAACTCTAAAGGTTGCAGCAACCCTCCGGGCGCCATAGTAGAGTACTTTTGACGTTGACAAACCTCACAATCTGCAACTAATTTCTCGATATCTTTTTTCATACCTATCCAATACAACTCCGCTGCCATCCTCTTAAAAGTCTTAAGTACCCCAGAATGCCCACCAACTACACTACTATGGAATACTTTAAACAACTCTGGAATCCAAGGGGAGGATCGAGGCAAAACAAGACGACCTTGGTAGAGTAATCGACGTCCATCGAGTTGATAATCATCCGAATTTTTTTCTCCCTTTATCAACTTCTGACGTATAGTCTGTAAATCAAAATCGTTCTCAATTTCTTCACTTAACTTCTCCCAATCTAATACCCATGGAACCGACAAAGATTCAAGTTGCGTTGACTCCACCCGACGAGACAATGCATCTGCCGCATGATTTTCTTTCCCCGGAAAATATTGAATTTCAAAATCGTAACCCAACAACTTAGAGACCCAACGTTCATGCTCACCTGGCACGATTCGTTGCTCCAACAAATACTTAAGACTCTTTTGGTCGGTACGCACAACGAACTTTCTTCCCATCAAATAAGGACGCCACTTTTTAACAGCTAACACTATAGCCATTAGTTCCCGCTCATAAACCGATTTAAGTCTAGCTCTAACCCCAAGTACCTGACTATAAAACGCTATTGGCCTCTTATCTTGCATTAAAACAGCTCCAACACCATACCCGGAAGCATCCGCTTCGATAACAAAGAGTCGATTGAAATCTGGCAATGCAAGCATTGGTAACTCTGCCATTGCCTTCTTCAAAGCTTCAAAGGCAGTAGTAGCATCCTCTCCCCATTTAAAACTATCCTTTTTCAATTGATCGGTTAAAGGAGCAGCAATAGACCCATAACCTTTCACGAACTTTCGATAATAACCCGTAAGACCTAGAAAACCACGTAGTTCTTTCAAAGTTCTCGGACTAGGCCACTCAGTCATCGCTGAAATCTTGGATGGATCAGCCGATACCCCCTCTTTCGTAATTAAATGGCCCAAGTATTCTATTTGATTTTTAGCAAAAGAACATTTTTTTGGATTGGCATATAACCTATGGTGACGTAATTTCTCTAACACAGCAGTCAAATGTGCATGATGGTCTTCAAGTGTTCGACTATAAACGAGAATATCATCAAAAAAAACTAAAACAAATCGACGTAAGAAGGGTTTAAAAACCTTGTTCATAAGAGATTGAAAAGTGGCTGGCGCGTTTGTGAGTCCAAATGGCATCACAAGGAACTCATAATGACCCTCATGAGTTCGAAAAGCGGTCTTAGGTATGTCACCTTTCTTCATTCGAATCTGATGATAGCCCGATTTTAAATCTATCTTAGAAAATATCCCTGCTCCTTGCAATTCGTCCAACAATTCATCAATAACTGGTATAGGAAATTTGTCAAGGACAGTTGCCTTATTCAAAGCTCTATAGTCCACACAAAATCGCCAACTTCCGTCTTTCTTTTTAACAAGTAAAACGGGACTAGAAAAAGGACTCACACTTGGCTGAATGATTCCAGCTTCCATCATCTCACGTACTAACTTTTCAATTTCATCCTTTTGAACTTGCGGGTAACGATAAGGACGAACACTAACAGGCGCCACCCCATCTTGTAAAACTATCGCATGCTCGTGCTCCCTGTTGGGAGGTAAGGTATTTGGCATCTTGAAAACGTCTCCATAGTCATTTAACAATCCTTCCACCGCCGCCTCTGGTAAATTCAGAACCCCTGGTGTCTCATTGGTTGCCAAATTACGTAACCCTACCCAAAAACCTTCCCCATCCATTTGCAAAGATCTTGCGGCTGCTTTATATGACACCTCAGAACGACATAATCCATGATCTCCTACTAATGTGATTTTTCCCTGGTCTCCCATAAAAGTCATGGTTAGTAACTTCCAATTCACCTTTACATCACCCAAAGTTTGTAACCACTTGATTCCCAAGATTACATCAGTACTCCCCAATTCCAATGGCAAAAAATCATCTATTAATTGCATTTCTGGAAGTGAAACAATCACTCCTTTACATATGCCTTTGCTGTGAGCAACCTGCCCATTTCCAAGGGTCACACTAAACTGGCTCGACCCTATAACCGCAATTCCCAATTGTTTTACGACCCGTGTGGACAAAAAATTATGAGTTGCCCCACTATCAATGAGTATCACCACAGCCACATCACCTATGAAACCACGAAGTTTCATAGTATGATTAGATGTGAAACCCACAACAGAACTTAAAGATACCTCGACAACGTCTAAGTGTGCATGACCATCATCTTCAAATTCCCCTTCTTCGTCCATGTTATCCTCATCATATTCATTAACCAGCAACACTTGAAGAGTATTGCTAGGACATCGATGACCAGGTCCAAACTTTTGGTCACAACGAAAACACAATCCTTTCGCTCGCTTTTCTTGCAACTCGGAATCAGTTAACCTTTTAAACTGATTTCTTCCACGACTATTATTACTCGAGCTCTCAGACCCCAATGATGAACTAATAGTGCGTGACGAAGTGTTCCCTACATTCTTCATACCACTTTGCCCCGAATTATACGATGATTTTCCCCCTAACCATGAACCTGTATTGCTTCTTCCTGTTACCTGATTGTCCTCTATCATTTGTGCAATCCGCATGGCCTCTCTTAACCCGTTTGGCTGTAGAATGCGAAGTCCCGCTCGTATCTCGGGTTTCAAACCCTTAATGAAAGTACTATATAGCACTTTTTCAGATACCCCCGTCAATTGTCCAGCTAGTTTTTCAAATAAACTTCTGTATTCCCTCATAGTCCCTGTTTGCATAATTGATAAAAGTTGCTGATATAAATCACCTTCTTTTGTAAACTGGAACCGATCCAGCAATTCTTCCTTTAGGTGATCCCAAGATTCAAATGGTTCCTGTTGTTCATACCATCGATACCACGCTAAACCTTCTCCTTCTAAACATAATGCAGCTGCCCGAAGTCGTTCCCGACGAGTGATACCTTGAATCTCAAAATATCGCTCCACCCTGTAAATCCATCCCTGAGCATCATCACCCTCAAAGATCGGCATCTTGAGCTTCCTCATTCGGTAATCAGAGCCATTGATTCTGCCCCCTCCACTACCATTACCAGGTTGGAAGAATGTATCGTCCGTTCCATTGTGCTTACCCCTGTCATCTGATTGAGTGCGACCAGAGAATTTTCTGGTCACATAAGGGAGCCCGAGATCATCAAACTGCTGTTCTGGTTTGTTCACCCCCTTCGTCTGGTCGGCAAATAATTCGGATGAACTTTCATGATGATGAATTCCTGAAGTATTCTTGATCACTGAATTTGTCCCCTTTGCACTTTCAGTTGACTTTAGAATTGCCTCTAGAATTATTTTTTCCATTCTCTGTTCCATTGCTGCAAATTGTTCTTGTGATTCTAACCTAGCAGCAACAAACTTTTCATCAATATTCTTCCTATCCTCAGCCATTTGTTCTTTAATCTGAGTAATATCTCCTTCAATGGTCTCAACCCTTTTGATGGTGGCGGCCATTATGATCACTTTTTTTTTTTTTTTTTTTTTTTTTTTTTTTTTCTTCACAGAACCCTAAAATCGATTGCTCTGATACCAATTGATACGAACCTATCCCATACTAGGCTCGTAATCGGTTCATAAGTCCCAAGTGCCAATTGGAACGAACCTATCCCATACTAGGCTCGTAATCGGTTCATAAGTCCCAAGTGTAGAACTCACTCAAAAAGCTAGCTTGTTTGAGGAGGGGACACCTGGACATTATAAACCACCAACCATTCCCATACATGGCCGATGTGGGATCATAACATTACCCCACCCTTTGAAGAACCAACGTCCTCGTTGGTCACGGCTATGTTGGTCACGGTTGGCACCCCCTTTGGGTCCAAGCCACCACTCCATAGGCCACCACTCCGAGCTCGTTGGTCACGGCTATGTTGGTCACGGTTGGCACCCCCTTTGGGTCCAAGCCACCACTCCATAGGCCACCACTCCGAGTGTTGGAACCTCGTAAGGTAGGGCTAGCTCTGATACCAATTGATAAGGTTGGAACCAAATTCAATTGATAAACCAGAAACAAATAGATTAATGATAGCAAAGTTTGACAAAGAAATATAGAAAAGATACCTCCTGTTATTAGAGAAAACAAGAACAAACTCCCAAAGATCGACTCACCAAAAACATGCCAGACTTATGACCCTAAAACCCTATATATAGTTAACAATGACTTGGAGAACAAGCCTTATTCTAAATAAAGAAACTAGTGAAACAGGAAATACTAATATACTTAATTAACCCCTTCCAGCTTGAGTAATTGCAATCCCACCCTTGTAGTTATTCCTGCTGCGCCTTTGATAAACTTCTTTAAATCGGGTCTTACCAAAGGCCAAGGTAGGTTGATTATGATGGAAAATGTAAAACGTGCTCTGTAACTAATGCATTGCATGAGGACATTGCAATGGTTAAGTGTAGGGGATTTGATAGGTGTGAAAACACCCATCCTTTTTACCACTTAATTACAATAATAACCGAGCCAAAACGTGTATTTTATGTCATTTATGTCGGAATTATGCGTGATTTGTGTTTTTGTTGTGATTTAGGACGAAAAGGTAAAAAGTGGAGAAAACACGGCACTTACGGGCTTTTATCGAAGAAAAAGACGAAAGATGAAATCGAAAGATTAAGAGTGCAAAAAGAACAGAAGTCCAAGGCCTATTCTGAAGATTTATCGAAGAAAAAGTCTAAAGACGGAAGTTTAACGAAGTCAAAGAACTTAAGTCTAATAGAAGAAGAAAATTAAAAGACAAGTTCAAATCCCGAGACGACAAAGACAAATAATTAAAGTCGAGTCGAGAAGACGTGAAGAAAGAAAGAAAGAAAAGAGGAAGCCTCCTTCCACCCTCCTTTCCTATAAATACCCTTCATATCACCACATGAAGGGAGTTAGTCATTTTTTAGTTGTAGGTAGGAGTAGTTTAGTTTTAGTGAGAGAAAGTGACAGTTTCTCTCACTAGAACTTTAATCTTTCATCTTTTATCTTTCTTGTTTTTAATCAAACCTCTACTTTTGAAGCTTGATCTTGTCTTAATCTTTATGTTATTAATCTTTGTTGTTAATTTTAATCTTGTTTTCATCATCTTTTTCATCAAGTTCTTATTCAAAGTTTTGATCTTTTAAGCTTTTCATGTCTTTAAGTTAATCTTTTTATGTTTTGATTTTAAAGCTTGTTTATTTTACGTTTGATAAGTTGATGTTAGTGCTTATTTAGTCTTTTTCCATCATTGGTTCATTCAAGTTTAGAGATTAGCTTAATTTTGTAGCTTATCTTCTTGGCTAAAGTTTCGGATCACTCTCACATCGGAAAAGGTGTTAAAACCCTTTTCCGATCGGCTCTTTCTGATTAACAGCCCTTATTCCGATCTGCAGATCAGAAAAGGGATTAGAGGGTTCCGATCGTGGGTTCGTGTTGTGTTGTGTATTCCGATTACAAGCTTCCTCTCCATATTCCGATTGGGGTTTTTGGATTATTCCGATTTGGCTATCTTTCGCGATATTCCGATGGGATGGTGTCTACATTCCGATCAATCAATCGGAAAGTATTCCGATCATACCCATTTGCTTATTCCGATCATTATTTTCCGATGGAGTACATTCCGATCGGATTCCAATTGGATTCCGATCGGGTATATTCCGATGGGTTGATTTTGATTTGTTTTACGATTTTGCTTTAGTTTAAATGTCAATTTTGCTCGTTTTATTTTGAGTCTATTTTAATTTCGTTCCGCATTTTTATTTTATTGTCAATTTACTTTTCGTCAGGTTTTAATTTTTCGTCATTTAATTTCTCGTCATTTATTTTTTTACGTTTTTAAATATTGCACCGTTTACGTTTCAACTACTTTTAATTTTAATTGCTCGTCATTTAATTTTAAGTCTTGCACATTTATTTTTCCAAAACCAAAAATATTATTTTCACCAAGAACAACTAATCTCACACAATTAACCGGAAATCAATTCGAAGAGACACCGAGAAAACGAACTTTCAACTAGTAAAAAACCAAATATTAAGCATCTATATCTGCTCGCTTGTTGTGTTCGCACAGTCTGCATAAAAGAAAGAAATAACATATTAGGCATCATGTAATCAGCAACTGATAATATATGATAGAAGACAAGTTGGAAAAGCTTATAGGGATTTTGTGAAAATTAGTCAAAAAGTATTGTTAATGCAATGATGCCTAAAAACGTTACTTGAATTTTTCGGTCTCGCTTGATTTAGGTTACGACAATATATAAAAACAAGCATTTACGAAAACAACGAAAATTAAACTCTTGAGTTCAAGTATTTTTCATTTCATCCATTATCACTTAAGGTATGAATAAATAAGTTATCAACCTAACTAATTGATCAAGGATTTAGTTTTTCTTAAAACTCACTTTTATTTTTAAGTGACAAAAGTTTTTATTAATCTTTATTTTTAAGAAAATGTTTTATTAAATTAGAAATTTTAAAAATTTGAAAATCGCATATTCTATATGGTTTAGGAATATCGTTTGAGGATAAAAACTTCACCAGATGTGACAAACCCACTAAAAGACAAAATTCGGAGTCTAGTTTATGTTGTTCGTTAAATGCCTATGCGGTTCGTTATTGATATCGAACCGCAAGACAATTAATGAACCGCAGGCAGATATATCCATTGGAGCCTTGTCTCATAATAGTGGACCATTTCCAGATTTTCTCTTCACCTCTTTTGCACACAAATTTCCAGATTCAATCCACCTTCTTAAATCACTCAAATCCTTGGTTATTTGGTTGATTACTACTTGTTTAGAAGTGAATCTTTCTCCTCCCCTCTCATCCTTGAAGTGTTTTGTCTAACTCAAGATCCATTTAAGATCAAACTTTTATTTCATTCTTGTGTTGTTGTGTAGATCCAAATTATTGTGTAAATTTAGAAGTTGTGTATGTATTGTGGTTAATACTTAGTCCTTAAAGTATATATTGATGTAGATTGGTCGTAGCTAATATTAGGGCTCGACTTTTATCTTAGAGTCGGAAATTGGTTAAGCGACGTGTACGATTTCTCCACCTTAAGGATATTGTTGATTAGTGAACTCTCGAGTAAGAAGTACTCGAGGAGTGGAGTAGGAACAAGGAGTGAGCTTTGTTGCCGACCACTATAAATCCTTGGTGTTTGGTTTGATATTTTCTTTCCTTATCTCTTTACATTCATTATTCTTTCCTTTCATATACTTCTGATTATTAGTTTAGATCCACTAAATATTGTTTATATTGTGCATAGGAAGATTTCACATAATCACTCAAGTCTAAGTTCTTTGAAAAAGGATTTTTGAAAACTGATTTTTAAACAAGTAAATATAAGAAACTATTCAACCCCCCCCCCCCCCCCTTCTAGTTTCTACAATTGGTATCAGAGCGTGGTTGCTCAAGCGTTTTTAAAATATATTGTATTTTAAAACTTGAGTCGATCTATGGATTCCAACAAGTACTTAGATGGGTAATCTATGCAAAGTCCACCTCTTTTTGAAATTGATAGTTTTATGGAAAATAGATTTGAGACTTATGTGAAATCAAAAGATTTAGATCTTTGGCATGTTATTACCAATGGTGACTTTTTTCCTTATCAATATAATGAAGTTTCTAAAAAGAAAGAACTAGTTACTTTCGAAAATTCAAATGATAACACTAAAAAGAAACTTGCTAAAAATAATGAGGCTAAAATGGTGATTTATAATGTTTTACCTAAGAAAGAGTATGAAAGGATTTTTATGTGTAAAACTGCTAAAGATATTTGGAACACTCTTTTAGTAACACACCAAGGTAATAGTCAAGTCAAAGAAAGCAAAATCGATCTTCTTGTTCAACAATACGAACAATTTGTCATCTTAGAAGATGAAACTATTGATAGTGCATTTGCTAGGTTTAACACTATTATTACTAGTTTAAAAACACTTGATGAAGGTTTTTTTAGCAAGAACAATGTTAGGAAGTTTCTTCGGGCGTTGCATCTAAAGTGGAGAGCTAAAGTCACAGCGATTGAAGAATAAAAGGACCTTACCACATTATCACTTGATGAACTTATTGACAACTTAAAGGTTCATGAAATGATAATTTTGAAAGACTCGGAAATGGTGAAAACTAAGAGTGAAAGAAAGTCTCTAGCACTAATGGCCAAGAAAGTGCAAAGTGACCATGAAAGCTCCTCATCGGAGAGTGATGATGAGGAATACGTTATGACGGTTAGAGACTTCTAGAAGTTCTTCAAGAGACGACGTCAACACGTGAGACAACCAAGCAATGATAAGAAAGCTTTCTTCAAAAACCGATTTGTCAAGAAAGACAAAGGTGATAGGAAATGCTTCAGATGTAGCGACCCAAAGCATTTCATTGGTGGATGTCCTAAGCCATCTCGCGATAAGAATCACACGACGTTCGTTGGAGGTTTGTGGAGAAAAAGTCGTGAAGAATGTGATGACAATGCTAAAGACGAGAAGTGTCTCATGGCTCATTCTTCTAAAGAGGTACATTCCGAAACTGAATACTATAGCAATGATAGTTCCTCTCTAGATGATTTAGAATTAGAAGGTCAATATAATAACCTATGAAAACTAAGTCTAAAATTCATTGAAAAGAAATAATTGCTAAAATTAACTAGGGACAAGCTTGAAAATGAGATTAGTGAGCTAAGAGATAAATTGGCTAAGCTTGTGAAAAATAAAGAAGTTGATTTAGGTTGTCTAAGTTGTGTAAGTATTAGACAAGATAATGAAGATCTCAAGAGCACCTCCGATAACTTGGAAAAGTTCATGAAAAGTACTAGTGCTCTTGATGATATGTTAAGTAGACAAATTCATTCTAGGGAAAGACTTAGGTTGGGTTTTAAGACTAATGAAGCATCTACTGGTGAACCAAAACTTGTTAGATTTTCAAAAAAACAACCTTATGCCCGCGGTTCGCCAAAGTATGGCGCGGTTCCATATATTTATGGAACCACAGGTCGTGATAAAGAACCGCGGACAGAGACCTCTATAGAAGAAAATTCTCAACTTTCTGAAAAAGTCTATTTTAGGTAAAGGGCCAAACATCTTGTGGTTAGTAATGTTAAATTACCTATAATTTATGAAAAATGAACTTGATAAATTCTACAAGCCTTTGAGTAAACCTTTAATGGGAATGAGAAATTTATCAAGACAATCATCTACTCCTCCAAGAGTACGAAATGATTCAAAGCCTAGAAGTAGAACACCAACACCTAAAAGGAATGACCATTCTAAGTCACCACCTAGGAGTAAAACACCAACACCTAGAAACAATAGTAATTCTAGGTCAAGATGAAAGTCTCTTAAGAATAACAATGGACATCAAAATGCTCATATGAATTAGAATAATTTTCAACAATATTTTTCTCCGTGGGGTATGTGTCCTCCATTCATGCATCCCAACCAAATGCAAGGGATGTTTGGAACTAACAAATTTGGACCCATCTGATATTGGGGACCAAATGTTTGATTTTGTGTGTTGTTACCTAGATATGCTTGGGAATTGATTTGGAGTCCGATGAGTGGATTAAGGATAGTGGGTGTTCTAAACACATGACGGGTAATCGAAGTTTGTTCTCTACTTACAAAGCATATAATTGAGGTAATATCACATTCGCTAGTAAACTACGTGGTAACATCATTGAAAAAGGTACGGTTTATCTTGACTCTATAACCATTGAAAATATTGAGCACGTAGATAACTTAGGTTTTAATTTACTAAGTATAGGTCAAATTTGTGACAATAAGTGTAAGGTCATCTTTTCCGAACATGATAGCAAAATCGTAAAAGATGGAAAGATCATTGGAAAAGGTGTTAGAAAGCATGGGCTTTATGTCATGAATGTCAATAGGAAGTCTAAAGACAACTTATGTCTTGCAACTTTTAATGATAGTTCTAATCTTTAGCATAGGACATTAGGCCACGCTAATATGCGTTTAATTCAATTTTTAGTCTTTAAGGAGTTGGTAAGAGATCTCCCCAAGATGAAGTTTGATAGTCACTTTTGTGATTCTTGCAAAGTTGGGAAGCAAGTTCACTCAAGTCACAAGGCCAAGAATTTGGTATCGACCTCTCGGTGCTTAGAGATCCTACATATGGATCTCTTTGGACCTTTTGCCATATGGAGTTATGGAGTTAAGCTTTATACCCTAGTTATAGCTGATGACTATTCTAGATTCACTTGGACTAGATTTTTGGCTAGTAAGAATGAAGCTTTTGATCATTTCGAAATCTTTAGTCAGAATATCCAAAATAAACTAGGGTGTCCAATTGTCTCTATTAGGACGGATCATGGTAGGGAATTTGATAATAAAATGCAATTTGGTGCCTTTTGTGAAGCCCATGGTATTACCCATAACTTATCGGCTCCTCACACTCCACAATCAAATGAGACAGTTGAAAGGAAGAATAGGAATATCCAAAATATGAGTAGGACCATGCTAAACGATCAATATTTGCCTCAAAAACTTTGGTGCAATGTCGTTGACACATCGACCTATATTCTCAACCGAATTCTTATTCGACTTTTTCTAGGAAAGACACCCTATGAGATTCTTAAAGGTAAGAAACCCTCTTGGAATACTTAAAGGTGTTTGGAAACAAGTGTTTCATTCTCAACACCAAAGATTACCTTACTAAGTCCGACCCAAAGTCGTACGAATGTATCTTTTTAGGTTATTCTCAAACTAGTAAAGCCTACGTTGTCCTTATAGAAACTCGGGTGTAATCGAAGAATCACCTAACGTGACATTCGATGAAACCCTCCTTCACCTAAGACACCACCTTTGGTAGATGATTACTTAGATGAAATAGACATAGTTAAAGCCAAAGAGGTTAGAAAACTAGGAGTTGATGACCTTAATGTTGAAAAGGGAGTAAACATTAGGGAGTCTAAGGATCCTGCTCTCGAAAACGTCATAGCTGACCTTAATCAAAGTACCCTTAGATCTTAAGTCCAAGATCAAAGTAACTTATTTTGTTTTGTCTCATTGATTGAACCAAAGAATATTAAAGAATCTTTGATGGATGAGAGTTGGGTCATCGCCATGCAAGAAGAATTGAATCAATTCATTGCTAATGATGTTTGGTAACTTGTTCTTCCACCTAGAAGTACTACCATCATAGGAACCAAGTGGGTGAATAGGAATAAATTAGATGAGAACGGTGTTGTGTCACGAAACAAGGCTAGATTGTAGCTCAAGGCTATAATCAACAAGAAGGGATTGATTATGATGATACATACGCACCGGTAGCAAAGTTAGATTCCATTAGGATCGTTCTAGTTTATGATTTTGCGTTAGATTTTAAGCTTCAACAAATGGATGTAAAGAGTGAATTTCTTAACGGTTTGATCAATGAGGAGGTATATGTGGCTCAACCTCCCAGCTTCATTGATTTTGAGAAACCGGATCATGTTTACAAGTTTAAGAAAACTATTTAGGGTCTTAAACAAGCACCCGAAGCTTGGTATGATAAACTTAAAGTGTTTCTTGTAAAACATGAGTATACCATGGGAATGGTAGACAATACTCTTTTCACAAAGAAGAAAGGTTCTCACCTCATAATCGTACAAATATATCTTGATGACATTATATTTGGTTCAACTTGTCAAAGTTTGTGTGATGAGTTTGAAATGAGCATGATGGAGAACTTAACTTCTTTTTAGGACTCCAAATTAGACAAATGGACGATGGCATCTTCTTTAATCAATCTAAGTATGTTAAAGAAATGCTCTAAGCCTATGAAGACCCCCATGGCCTTGGATACTAAACTCACCGTAGATGATGATTGTGAGTCGGTATGCAACAAAAATATAGAGGTATGATTGGTAGTTTGGTGTACATAACGGCAAGTCGACCGGATATCATGTTTAGTGTTTGCCTTTGTGCACGTTTCCAAGAGGCTCCCAAACCTCTCATCTTGAAGTGGTTAAGTGTAGCTTTCGATACATTAAAGGCACTATACATTTAGGATTATGGTATCCTAAAGAGACTTGCATAGAAACCATAGTATACACGGACTCGGATCATGTGGGAGACTATGTGGACCGAAGAGCACTAGTGGAGTTTGTACCTTCATGGGTTGTTGTTTAACTTCTTGGTTCTCCAAGAAACAAACCGCTCTTGCTATATGCACCACGGAAGACGAGTATGTGAGTTCCGAAAAATCTTGTCAACAAGCTCTATGGATGAAGCAAGCGCTTGTTTATTACGAGATTACACTCAATGGTGTTCCCATCATGTGTGATGAAAAGGTTGCGATAGACCTTAGTAAGAATCTCGTTCAACATTCGCGAACTATGCACATAGAGATTCGCCACCATTTCCTTAGGGATAATGTTCAAAAGGGGAACATTTAGATTGAGAAGGTGCCCTCGGTAGAAAACTTAGCCGACATCTTCACTAAGCCACTTAAGAGGGAACCTTTTAATTACTTGCGTCTAGGTCTAGGTTTAATGGAACATTAACCTTAATTGCGCATTTTCTTTAATCGAGTGTTTTCTCTTTTGAGTATTTTCTACCTTTGAGTTATTGAGTCTTTTAACACTTTTTGAAAAACGTCTCTTCTCTTTTTTCAAATAAAGTTCTTTAAAAAATGGTCAAGAAATGTTTTTGCATTTTTAATTCAATCTAAAAATGTTTTTCATAGCTTCTTGCTATTAATATCGAGCACACATAATTCATGTGTATGAGTTACTCAAATATAGCAAAAAACAACATTGAACTATGAAGGGTCATTGTGTCATGACTATGTGTCTTTATTAACACACCTCCAACATCGATTTTACTTTAAAATCCATGTATTTTGGTCTAAGTCATGTGTGTTGAGTTCTTGTGGGTTTCTCGGTCTTTTATTGCTTTTAAGCATGTCTCTATGATTAGTTAGACTAGAAAAGTAGGATATGGTGAATTGGAAAATTCTCCTTATCCCCCAAAACACACCCTCTATGGGCGGTTCTATAATTGTCCCATGGTCCAATATATTTATTGAACCGCAGGGTGAGATAAAGAAAAGAACCACAAGCAGAAGCCTCCAGATTAGGGTATTCTGAATCTCCAAAATTGTTCCAACACTTTTTGGAATATTTGTTTCAAGCCTTTGACCACTTCAAAAATATCTTGTGTTTTCTCTACTTAATCCTAAGAATTTTGCATCCTTTTCTCAAATCAAAATATCTTATTCACCAAATGAAATCCTTGATTCTCCTCTATTTTTTCCAATCTCTTTCAATCCAAATTCACCCAAGAACACATATAATCAAATTTCTTCTTGATAGGTGTGAAAACACCCATCCTTTTACCACTTAATTCTGGCTAAAACAAGACCAAAACACGTATTTAATATCATTTGTTTGGAATTATGCGTGGTTTTTGTGTTTATTGTGTTTTCAGAGGCAACCGGATGAATATTGAAGAAAACATGGGATTGCACGGGTTTTATCAAGGAAAAAGACTCAAGACGAAGTCTATTGTCCAAGAGATGTAAAAGTTTTGAAGTCATTGTGCCTATTTAAAGATTTATCGAAGAATAGAGCCAAAGATGGAAGATTCATATATGTCGAAGAACTCGAGTCTATTAAATAAAAGATTATAAGACGAGTTGGAATTATTCACCGACACTTCTCAAATCCAAGTCGGAAACGTTTATTTAAAGACGCATGAAGACTTAAGAACAAAGAAGAAAAAGAAGCCCAAATCGAAGCCCAATCAAAAGCCCATCACCACCATTACACACGCCTATATAAAGGCCTTACCTCACAAATTTTCACACACTTAATCTTTAGGTAGTTTCTAGTTTTAGAGAGAGAAAGTTCTAAACTTTCTCTCACTACTTTTCATCTTTTTCTCTTTCAAGAACAACATTTGTATTACTTTTTCATTAATCAAGTTCAAGTTTTAATCTTTAATCTCATCCTTCCTTTCTTTTACTTTTATTGATTTTGGTACAAATCTCGTATGATCCGTGTTGTTCATCTATGATTTGTGCTTAAAAAGTTGTTAACTTTTAATGTTTCCTTAAGTTTTTACATAAATAAGCTTTGAGATCCTTGTTCTTATTAGCTTATTTGTTGATTTAGCTTATTTACTTTTTAAGGTTTTTATGAAAAGTTCATCTTTTTATTGATTTGATTTAAAAGTTGTTTATTTTAATCCTAGATAAAGTGTTTTTAGTGCTTATTTGATCAGCTTATCATTGGATTCGAGCTTGTTTGGGAGTTAGCTTATTCCATAAGCTTATTTCCTTGCTTAATTTTCGGATCAGCACCATTTTCGGAAGGGGCAAAGCCCTTTTCCGATCCAGTTATTCCGATCAGCAGCCCCCCCACCCTTTCCGATTGAGTCCAATCGGAAAAGGGTTTAGTTTTCCGATTGGTGGCATTTTGGACATTCCGACTGTATGCCATTTTCATTATTCCGATTGATACAAATTTTGATTATTCCGATCAGTGCTTAATTTTGCCCTATATTCCGATTGATGCCAATTTCGTTATTCAGATTGGGAAGTTTAGTACATTCCGATTGGCCTAATTCTCAGTATTCCGATTGGGGTCCTTTCCCACTTTCCGACCATAGCTTGCCACATTCCGATCGTTTGATCGAAATAACATTCCGATTACACCCTTTTTATGGTTATTCCGATTTGAAGTGTTTTGTTATATTACGATCTTACTTTCTTTTAGTACTTGTCATCTAAGTTCTTATTTTTCACAAAGTTTTCCAAGTGTTAGTTTTTATTTAATGTCCATTTATTTTTCTAATATAATCTTTAAAGTTTTCAAACATTTAATTTTAAACTCGTCTTTTCTCAATTAATCATTTAAGTCTTTAATTTTACTCTTCGACACTTAATTAATTGTTATTAGTATAAAATAGATAAACCAACCACCTTTTTGTTAACCAAGAACAAATCATTCCACTTAAAGCCGAGATCAATTCGAGAGGATATCGAAACATAAATTGAACCCTAATAAAATCATTGTATCAAATGGCGCCGCTGCCGGCTCTTCTCGTTAAGATCAAAAGTTTTTTGTGAGAACTTGGATTTTGGGATCCGTTCCCCGTGAACGTTACTTTTTCATCAAAAATTTTCAAAAACAACTAAAAAATATAAAAATTTTCAAAAATTAAAAAAATTAAAAAACATAAAAACCAAAAATATTTGTGCTTTGCTTTTCTTTGTTCGTTCTTTTGCAGGTGTATGCGCACTCGATCCACGTCTTATCAAGAGCCCGAGCCTCTCGATCACTTAGACATGGCCGGTGTACCACCTCCAAACAACAATAATAACAACAACAACCCACCTTTCAACAACATGAACAATAACAACAACAATGAGCCCCTTCCGGATAATCGCCCGAAGATTGAATTGCTGCAAGCTCATGTAGATGGCAACACTGATCCAATTGTCATACCTCCAATTGCCGCCAACAACTTTGAGCTAAAATCAGGCTTTATCCAGATGGTCTCCGCTCAACCATTCTTGGGACGTACCATTGATGATCCTCACGACCATATCAAGAGATTCTTGCAACTTACTAACACGGTCAAATTCAATGGCGTTCCACAAGAGGTTATAAGGTTACAACTTTTTCCCTTTTCTTTAGAGGGACAAGCCCGGCATTGGCTTGCTAAGGAACCGCCACAGAGTATTCTCTCGTGGACGGATTTGGAAACAAAGTTTATCAATTACTTTTTTCCACCCTCTCGTACTACCGCATTACGGAATGAAATCATAAATTTTGAACAAAAGTACGATGAGTCGTTCAGTGAATCTTGGGATCGTTTCAAAGATCTTTTAAGAAAATGTCCACAACATGGTTTTACCAAAGTACATCAAATCAATACTTTTTACAATGGTTTAAACATGAGTGACCAAGATTCACTGAACAGTGCCTCGGGGGGTAATCTATTGGCTAAGACTTCCAATGCTGCTTGGGATATCATTGAGAATAAGTCTCGTGTGCAAACCAAGAGTGTTAGGACCAATGTCGCTAGTGCTAGCACAAATGACAGCGACAAGCGATTGGACAAAATCACTACGCTTCTTGAATCGCTTGTCACCCACACCGTCAGCAACAACAACAGCAATAACGCTAAAAACGCCCAAGTTAACGCTGTCAGCCAACCTTGTGAGATATGCGGTGGTCCTCATTCTTACACCACTTGTACCGCCACCCAAGATTACCATGCAGAGAATGTGAATGCAGCATATGGCACCTATACTCAACCTGCTTATCAAGCAAAACCTCAAGGTGACCGCAACTTGCTTAGCTACCGTTCTAACAACTATCTCTCACCCCCTGGTTTTAATCCTAACAACCAAAACCAACAACAAAACCTCAACCGCCCTCCTCAACAACAACAAACTCGTACACCATACATCCCTCCTCACAAGCAGCAACAACCACCTCAACGAAACACCCAAGTTTACCAACAACCTGCTTATCAACCACCCGCATACACTGCTCCTTCCAACCAAACCCCCGCATCACATCAAGACATTGGAACCTACATGAGGACTAACGATGTGATCGTGGATAATCTCCAACAGGAAGTGCGCAACTTGAAAGCAGATCTGATGAAACAAGGGAATGATCTGAGAGCTGATATGAAGAACACTATGGATAGTCAAACGAATGACTTAAGAAACATGATGGCTAGTTTCTTCCACGGTAATCAACCCTCTTCTTCGGGTACTCTTCCGAGTAATACCGTTGCGAATCCAAGAGGGGAGATGAAAGCAATCACCACTCGCAGTGGTAAAGGTACCAAGGAACCCGAGCTTCCTATACCTCCACCGGTGGTTGTGACTAAGGAGAACGAGTCACCTGCTCCTATTCCTCATCCTTCTCCTTCCCCAATTTATCCACCTCTTCCTTCTACCCTCCTCCACCCAAGGATGTGAGTGATCCTATTCTTCCAAAGCCTTCCTCTTCTTCCAATATACCTTATCCATCTAGGTTGAGGAAAGAGAAGCTCAAAAGCAAGGACGATATTCAGGTTTCGAACTTCCTTAAAATGTTCAAACAGTTGAATTTCAATATCTCCTTCGCTGAGGCTCTCGCTCACATGCCTAAATATGCGAAAATGTTCAAAGATCTTCTGAGCGACAAGGAAAAGCTCCTCGACATTGCCAACACCCAACTTAATGAGAATTTCTCTGCAGTGCTCTTAAGGAAATTGCCAATCAAGCTTGGTGATCCGGGTCGTTTCCTTATCCCTTGCAATTTCCCGGGAGTAGAGAATTGCATGGCCCTAGCCGATCTAGGTGCCAGTATTAATTTAATGCCTCTAAGCGTTTGGAAGCAATTATCTCTCCCAGAGCTAGTCCCCACCAAAATGACTTTGGAATTAGCTAACCGTACGGTTGCTTATCCAGTGGGGATAGCCGAAGACGTCATTGTAGGAGTCGACAAATTCACCTTCCCTGCTGATTTTGTTGTCGTCGACTACGAGATGGACCCCCGTGTACCACTGATTGTTGGTCGTCCATTCCTTAGGACCGGTCGCACTCTCATTGATGTTGAAGCCGGTGAGCTTATCATGAGAGTGGGTGACGATAAAGTAGTCTTCAACATGGGAAAGTTGTCTAAACAGCCTTATTCATATGAGAGTGTTAATTGTATTGACGTTCTTGATGAGGCTTGTGAAGAACACTTTAATGATGCTTGCAAAAGTATTCCTACCTCTCTTCCCAATGTTGAGACCGTGTCCTCTATTGATTCATCATTGTCTCTATTTGGAGATAGTGATTTATTTTGGAACAATCTTGAAGATACCATGGGAGATGTGACCTTATCTACTGATGCTTCTCCCATCGATGGGGATGAAGATATGAATTTCTTTGACAATCTTCTCACCGAAGACAATCCTTCTCCTCCATCTCCCACGGTCATTGCTATCGATACTCCGACTTTAAAAACGCCTCCCGTCGAAAATCCTCTGAATTTAGAGCTTAAGGAGTTGCCGCCCCATCTTGAATATGTATACCTTGACGAAGAGAAGAAGTCGCCAGTCATCATTGCTAAGGATTTGAAGGATGAAGAGAAAGCCCGACTTGTAGCTGTGTTGAAAGATCATAAGAAGGCTATTGCTTGGAAGATTTCGGATATTCGTGGAATTGATCCTCACTTCTGCATGCACAAAATTCTCATGGAGGACGACAATAAGCCCACTATTCAAAGCCAACGAAGGGTGAATCCAAAAATCCATGAAGTCATCAAAACAGAGGTTATCAAACTTCTTGATGCGGGTATGATTTACCCTATTTCGGATTCACCATGGGTTAGTCCAATCCATTGTGTGCCCAAGAAGGGCGGAATAACCGTTGTTCCCAATGAACACAACGAGTTGATTTTCACTCGTCTCGTTACTGGGTGGAGAGTTTGTATAGACTACCGCAAACTCAATGATGCCACGAGAAAGGATCATTTCCCTCTACCTTTTATGGACCAAATGCTTAAACGTTTAGCGGGTAATGAATATTACTGCTTTCTTGATGGTTTCTCGGGTTATTTCCAAATACCCATCGATCCCCAAGATCAAGAGAAGACTACATTCACTTGTCCCTATGGCACATTTGCTTACAAAAGAATGCCTTTTGGCTTATGTAATGCGCCCGGGACTTTCCAAAGGTGCATGTTAGCTATCTTCCATGACATGGTTGAACAAACCATGGAAGTCTTCATGGATGATTTCTCGGTCTTCGGTGATTCCTTCTCTTCTTGCCTTGCCAATTTAGAACGTATGCTACAGAGGTGCGAAGACACTCGCCTTGTTCTGAATTGGGAAAAATGCCATTTTATGGTAAAAGAAGGCATCGTGCTGGGACACAAGATTTCCAAAGCCGGTCTTGAAGTAGACCGTGCTAAAGTCGATGTTATCGCCAAGTTGCCTCCACCTTCAACCGTGAAGGGTGTGAGAAGTTTTCTGGGTCATGCGGGCTTCTACCGTCGATTCATCAAAGATTTTTCTCAAATCGCTCGCCCGATGACCCACCTCTTGGAAAAAGATACTCCTTTTATCTTTTCCAACGAGTGTATTGAAGCCTTCAACTTGCTTAAGGATAAGCTTACTAAGGCACCCGTCTTGGTTACCGCTAATTGGGAGCTTCCCTTTGAGTTGATGTGCGATGCTAGTGATTTTGCTATTGGTGCGGTTCTGGGACAAAGAGTGAACAAACACTTCCAACCAATCCATTACGCTAGCAAGACAATGACGGGGGCACAATTACATTATACGACAACGGAAAAAGAGCTTTTAGCTGTTGTCTATGCCTTTGAAAAATTCCGCCCCTATCTTGTCCTTTCCACCACAATTGTGTACACCGATCATTCCGCGTTGAAGTACTTGTTGACAAAGCAAGACTCCAAACCAAGACTTCTTCGCTGGGTTTTGCTGCTCCAGGAATTTAACATCGAAATTCGCGATAAAAAAGGAGCAGAAAACCTAGCCGCGGATCATCTCAGTAGACTTGAGGATCCTTACCAGGGGGATCATCCGAACAAAGAAATCAATGATTCTTTTCCCCTGGAGACCTTAATGTCTATAAACTCGACTGCTGACGAAACCCCGTGGTTTGCGGACATTGCAAACTACTTGGCGGGTGGAATCCTCGTTGACGGGTTAACATCCCAGCAAAAGAAAAAGTTCTTCAACGACATCAAGACTTACTTTTGGGATGACCCGTATCTTTTCAAACAATGTGCCGACTTGATTATTCGCTGATGTGTTGATGGACCGGCAGCTTTCGAAATCCTTGATGCTTGCCACAAAGGACCCACTGGTGGTCACTTTGGTTCCAACTACACCGCCAAAAAAGTGCTTGATTCAGGATTTTATTGGCCCACCATCTATCGTGATGCTCACGAGATGGTTAAACGATGTGATGCTTGCCAAAAACAAGGCACGATCACACATAAAGACGAGATGCCTCAGAATTTCATTCAAGAGTGTGAAATTTTTGATGTTTGGGGTATCGACTTTATGGGGCCATTCCCTTCTTCTAAAGGAAACAAATACATCCTTGTAGCCGTTAACTACGTTTCAAAGTGGGTTGAAGCCAAAGCTTTACCTACTAATGATGCAAGGGTGGTTTGTAACTTTTTGAAATCGCTGTTCGCTCGATTCGGCGTTCCTCGTGCTATTATCAGTGACCGCGGGACTCATTTTTGAAACGATCAATTTGCAAGAGTCATGGCTAAGTATGGTGTTAATCACCGTCTTTCCACCGCTTATCATCCCCAAACGAATGGGCAAGCCGAGATATCCAACCGTGGATTGAAGCGAATTTTGGAGCGTACTGAGGGAGAGCATCGTGCCACGTGGGCCGATAAGTTAGATGATGCTCTGTGGGCTTTCCGTACTGCTTACAAGACCCCGATCGGTTGTACACCTTATCGTCTTGTGTACGGAAAAGCATGCCACCTTCCCATCGAGCTGGAGCATAAGGCGCACTGGGCCTTGAAGTGGGCTAACTTCGACATCAACAAAGCCGGTGATCATCGCAAGATTCAACTCAACGAGCTCAACGAACTGAGGAATGAAGCTTATGAGAACTCGCTGATCTACAAAGAGAAGACGAAGATCCTCCATGACGCAAAAATCAAGAACCGAGAGTTCCACGTTGGTGATCAAGTCTTACTTTTTAACTCTCGGTTGAAGATCTTCTCTGGCAAGTTGAAGAGCCGCTGGTCTGGTCCATTCACCGTCGCCAACGTCTTTCCGTATGGGACCATTGAGCTTTCTCAGCCAAATGGGCCCAATTTCAAGGTGAATGGCCAGCGTCTGAAGCTGTACTTTGGTGAGGACATCTCTCAGGAGATGATTCCATCCCTCACCACGTTCCCCATGAACTAATTTTGGGTCGAGTCAGGCTCGTGACTCGGTTATCAAAAACAAGCGCTCCTCGGGAGGCAGCCCGAGTATCTATCCTTTTATGTTTTAACCTCCTAAGTGTAGGGGGACATGTATAGGTGTTTGTTTTTGTGTGGTGATGTGATTACAGGGATGAATGCACTCTTGGAACCTCTGAAGAACCGTGCTCCCGTGTTATCCGAAATCCGGTTCTATCTCTTAACTATCGTGATTTAATTTTCTTCATTCTCACATTTGAAATTGATCACTTTAGTCGTCTCTTCCTTAACTTGAGTTAACCAACGTGCACAATGTCATAAGTGTAGGGGAAACTTTTCCCACATGCTTAAACATTGAGGACAATGTTTATCTTAAGTGTAGGGGGGACTTCTATCGAAGTTTTAAGTGGACTTTTCCATGAAAATGCCTTCATTTAACCAGAAAATCATCTTTTTCAACATTTTTCAAATTTTTAATTAACTTTGGCCATTTAGTCGTAATTTTTAAATTTTTATCGTTGCTTTCATATGTATATATCCCGCAATAAAGTCAAAATTTTTTAATAAAGTGGTGTAGCTAGTTTAGAAATCTTTGACATATTAGGCCCGTTGCGTTTATTTTGACTCAACCCGAATAGACTTATCCAAGTTTATTCTAGCTAGTATCCTTAACCATGTAGACCCTAATTGGTTTATTAGGCTAAGCATCCACGAGTCTCATTACTTGATATTTTAAATTGTGGAGGACGATAAATGATAGAGTCAATTATAAGTCGGTATTCTTGCACAAGCTCACTTGGTGTAATTATTTGCCTATTCTCCCATCAGTTGCTAATAATTTATCTGCAATAAGTAAGGTTGTACGATTTGAAAAGTTACTTAGCTTCTAGCCCAAGATCGTTTGAAAGTTGCTCGGTAATGACGAGAGTTCATAGCCAAGGCATAACTTATGAAGCGGGGCGCGAAGATTGGCGAGTCCGAAAAGGCCCTAACAAGGCATGAGGATTCAATTTTATTGCTGAAGATCCAAGTGATGTGAAAAGCATTATTCCCAAAATCAATATGAAGGATCAAAACTCACGACGAAAAGAAATCAACTCCCATAAAGATCATAGAGAAATCTATCCGAAAAGACCCTAACAAGGTATGAGGATAAATAGACCCAAGTCCGAAAAGGAGGCGGATCGTTGTATCTCAAAATCCCAATTAGAGATTGAAGAAATAATCATGAAGTCGTGGTCAACAAAGTTGGAGTACCCCTCAAAAGTCTCCAAGTGAAGAAACTCTATTACGATGAGAAGACCATTATCTCAAGAACGTCTCTCAAGATATGAAGTATGAAGTACATGCCAAATATCGGCCCAAGAAAGGTCTCAAATCGTGAACCAAGTTATGCCAAGATATGAACTTTTTGATATCCCGAGAAGCAGTTTTAAAAGATTTTGTCCTTTAGCTAACTATTGATCAAATCGTCCTACTTTGCTTTCAGCCCTAAATAACTATCGAAATAAGTCCAAAAATGCATCTTCATGATCATTCTAAGACAAAAATAAAATATAAGAGATACACCTAGGAATAAGGGAGTTTAAGCATTTAATTAAGCCATGTGTGTAAGTGTTTGAATTGCTAACTTATAATAACAATGATCTCGTTTTTAAGCTTAGTTTGGGGAACGTGAAACTTGAGGGTGATAAATCTTCGCAGCACCGAAGCCCTAATGTAAGTCCTCGATCTCTTTGCAAGTTATTTCCGTCCTTCTGTTTATTCTAGAAGTTTTAATTTCTCTTAGTATTTTCATTTTCGTTTAGTAATATATTAATAAGGCCAAGGTTGATTGATTATGAGGAAAATGTAAAATTGCTTTATCACTAAGCATTGCATGAGGGCATGGCAATGGTTAAGTGTAGGGGATTTGATAGGTGTGAAAACACCCATCCTTTTACCACTTAATTCTGGCTAAAACAAGACCAAAACACGTATTTAATATCATTTGTTTGGAATTATGCGTGGTTTTTGTGTTTATTGTGTTTTCAGAGGCAACCGGATGAATATTGAAGAAAACATGGGATTGCACGGGTTTTATCAAGGAAAAAGACTCAAGACGAAGTCTATTGTCCAAGAGATGTAAAAGTTTTGAAGTCATTGTGCCTATTTAAAGATTTATCGAAGAATAGAGCCAAAGATGGAAGATTCATATATGTCGAAGAACTCGAGTCTATTAAATAAAAGATTATAAGACGAGTTGGAATTATTCACCGACACTTCTCAAATCCAAGTCGGAAACGTTTATTTAAAGAAACATGAAGACTTAAGAACAAAGAAGAAAAAGAAGCCCAAATCGAAGCCCAATCAAAAGCCCATCACCACCATTACACACGCCTATATAAAGGCCTTACCTCACAAATTTTCACACACTTAATCTTTAGGTAGTTTCTAGTTTTAGAGAGAGAAAGTTCTAAACTTTCTCTCACTAATTTTCATCTTTTTCTCTTTCAAGAACAACATTTGTATTACTTTTTCATTAATCAAGTTCAAGTTTTAATCTTTAATCTCATCCTTCCTTTCTTTTACTTTTATTGATTTTGGTACAAATCTCGTATGATCCGTGTTGTTCATCTATGATTTGTGCTTAAAAAGTTGTTAACTTTTAATGTTTCCTTAAGTTTTTACATAAATAAGCTTTGAGATCCTTGTTCTTATTAGCTTATTTGTTGATTTAGCTTATTTACTTTTTAAGGTTTTTATGAAAAGTTCATCTTTTTATTGATTTGATTTAAAAGTTGTTTATTTTAATCCTAGATAAAGTGTTTTTAGTGCTTATTTGATCAGCTTATCATTGGATTCGAGTTTGTTTGGGAGTTAGCTTATTCCATAAGCTTATTTCCTTGCTTAATTTTCGGATCAGCACCATTTTCGGAAGGGGCAAAGCCCTTTTCCGATCCAGTTATTCCGATCAGCAGCCCCCCCACCCTTTCCGATTGAGTCCAATCGGAAAAGGGTTTAGTTTTCCGATTGGTGGCATTTTGGACATTCCGACTGTATGCCATTTTCATTATTCCGATTGATACAAATTTTGATTATTCCGATCAGTGCTTAATTTTGCCCTATATTCCGATTGATGCCAATTTCGTTATTCCGATTGGGAAGTTTAGTACATTCCGATTGGCCTAATTCTCAGTATTCCGATTGGGGTCCTTTCCCACTTTCCGACCATAGCTTGCCACATTCCGATCGTTTGATCGGAATAACATTCCCATTACACCCTTTTTATGGTTATTCCGATTTGAAGTGTTTTGCTATATTACGATCTTACTTTCTTTTAGTACTTGTCATCTAAGTTCTTATTTTTCACAAAGTTTTCCAAGTGTTAGTTTTTATTTAATGTCCATTTATTTTTCTAATATAATCTTTAAAGTTTTCAAACATTTAATTTTAAACTCGTCTTTTCTCAATTAATCATTTAAGTCTTTAATTTTACTCTTCGACACTTAATTAATTGTTATTAGTATAAAATAGATAAACCAACCACCTTTTTGTTAACCAAGAACAAATCATTCCACTTAAAGCCGAGATCAATTCGAGAGGATATCGAAACATAAATTGAACCCTAATAAAATCATTGTATCACTTCTCCTTCTAAGAAAATTGATTTTGGAAACTATTCTTTTCCATCACTTTCCTTTTGTGTTCTTCATCCCTCACATGATAATGTCATGCATCATGGAACATATTGTCATTGTTGTCAATATAAACATCTTGTTACGGCTCATATCTATGAGGAGTTGAATTACATCAAGAATTTCCTAGTCAAGCCTCCTCTTCATTATGACTACGTGACCATTGTCAAGCCTCCACTACCAAATTCCGCTACTACTTCGTCTTCTAATTAAGCATGTGGGTTGCTTATTAATAAGAAATCTAATTTAAGCAAATCTTAGAATTCTAGTGTAACTAGGATTAGATTTATGCTTATGTTTTAGGCTTGTTTCATACATCTTTGTATGATTTATTTCCTTGTATCTTTTCGTGTTTTTGGTTTAACATGATTTCTTATGGATCTTGGATTTCTTTATCTTCTCTTCTTATTTATTTTATTGTGTGACCTTTTCTATATCTTGTTGGGAGTTTATTTTCTTCTTCTAACCCTACTATGTATCTTGTCACCATAGCTTGATTCCTTGGTGCTCCAAGAAAGGGGGAGTAAACACCAGGGGGGGGGGGGGGGGGGGGGGGGGGGTTAGCAAAGTCCGTTTCTTCACTACCTCCAAGACATTTGCTACCTTTTTGCTTCGACAAAGGGGGAGAAATGAAATAAACTCATCTTCAAAAATCTTGTTTTCATACTTGTTTGAGTTTATGTATTGTAAAATCAAAAAGGATGGGATTGTTAATGCAATGATGCCTAAAAACTTTACATGCATTTATCGGTCTCGCTTGATTTTGATTACGACAATATATAAAAACAAGCATTTAAGAAAATAATGAAAATTGAATTCTTGAGTTCAAGTATTTTTTATTTCATCAATTATCACTTAAGGTATGAATAAACAAGTTATCAACCTAACTAAGAGATCAATGATTTAGTTTTTCTTAAAACTCACTTTTATTTTTAAGTGACAAAAGTTTTTGTTAAACTTTATTTTTAAGAAATTGTTTTATTAAATTATAAATTTGAAATTTTAAAAATGGCATATTCCATATGGTTTAGGAATATCCTTTGAGGATAAAAACTTCACCAGATGTGACTGACCCACTAAAATACAAAAAGGAGCGGAGTCTAGTTTGTGCGGTTCTTTAAATACCTAAGTGGTGCGTTATTGATATCTAACCGCATGACAATTAATGAACCGCGGACAGATAAATCCGTTGGAGCCTTGTCTTATAAATACTGGACCATTTCTAGATTTTTTTTCTTCACCTCTTTTGCGCGGAAATTTCCAGATTCAATCCACCTTCTTAAATCACTCAAACCCTTGGTTATTTGGTTGATTACTATTTGTTTAGAAGTGAATCTTTCTCCTCCCCTCTCATCATCTCAAGTGCAAAGAGAAGAACACTTTCATTCTTGAAGTGTTGTGTCTACCTCAAGATCCATTAAAGATCAAACTTTTATTTCGTTCTTGTGTTGTTGTGAAGATCTAAATTATTGTGTAAATTTGGAAGTTGTGTATGTATTGTGGTTAATATTTAGTCCTTAAATTATATTGGTGTAGATTGGTCCTAGCTAAGATTAGGGCTCAACTTTTAGCTTAGAGTCAGAAATTGGTTAAGTGGCGTGTACGGTTTCTCCACCTTATGAAGCTTGTTGATTAGTGAACTATCGAGTAAGGAGTACTCAAGGAGTGGAGTAGGAACGAGGAGTGAACTTCGTTGCCGAACCACTATAAATCTTTGGTGTTTTGTTTAATATTTCCTTTCCTTATCTCTTTACATTCATTATTCTTTCCTTGCATACACTTGTGATTATTAGTTTAGATCCACTGTCTATTGTTCATATTGTGCATAAGAACATTTCACATAATCACTCAAGTCTAAGTTTTTTAAAAAAGAATTTTTGAAAACCGATCTTTAAACAAGTAAATATAAGAAACTGTTCAACCACCCCCCCCCCCCCCCCCCCCCCCTTATAGTTTCTACAAGTCTGCTATTCTATAGTATGTTAGATACATCATATATGATAAACATATCACATAACTATCATATATGATAAATGAGGTATCACATATGATACATCGAACTTAATTCATCTTACATCAACAACTTAATTTTAAATACCTAATTATGCAGCTTATTCACACTAACATAAGCTTTTCATAACTATCATACTTATAAACCCTGATAATTCGCCAAAGTAAGTTGATAAGCTAGCTTATTTATAACTCTCCTCTCATTTATGAGCTTATTCACATAACTCTCCTCTATTTCAAACACTTATTTACATAATTCTCCTCTAATGCATACACTTATTCACATAGCTCTCATATCCTCTAATTCATAAGTTTATTCACTTGAATCAGCTTATTTACATGAATGGGCTTATTCACAATAATCTAATTATTCACATAAATCAACTAATAAGCTATCGTATAATTAAGAACAATAAATTTAGATAATTTATTCAAAATAAGCTAATTAAAAGCTTATAAATTCTAGTTATAGTAAATTAATAAGCTCATTCACATAAAATAATCTAAATAAGAATATATCTGACCTGATCATGATGGATCGATTCGTGATTATGGATGACGAATGATGGATAGATGTATACGTCATGATCAGTTCGTGATGAATCAACTTATGATGATTGACTTTTGTTAGAGAGAGAGAGAGAGAGAGAGAGAGGGGATCTACTATGTGTTTTTATGAGATGAGAAAACAAAAAAATCCTTATATAGTAGCCGGGTAAAATGATCAAAATACCTCTGCAGTATAAAATGTAGATTTAATCTAGGCCATTGGATGGTAGAAATATGGAGGGTGGGGATGAGTCTCCTTATATCTTATATAAGTTTGGTATCTAAATGAACTTAAATCTCATATGTTAGACTATGGATGACGTCATTTTAATATTTTGTTTAGAACGGTATAATATATGAAATCCGACTTTTTGAGGTAAACCATGGCAGACCCCGTGACCCGAATCACTAGGACAGGCCCGCGAAAAGAAACTCGTAAAACTTACGGCTTCACACGAAGAGAATAATCCAGTATTTTGTGTCTCGTGCAAGACTTGAACCTGGACAAAACCCGCTTTCCAAGCTTCAAAATGAACTTAAGTGATCAACTGAGATAAGTAAGTTGATTATCGTTATGATCATTAATAAGGATATTTGTGTGTATTAATAGCATATCGTTTTGTGTTAATTGAACCTGTTTACTTTCTTCAAGAAATGATCATGTAATAATGAATATAATGTAATATGCCTCCAATCATCATAAAATCTATAAATTTTGTTTATAAAAAGGTTAGTTGATTTCCACTATCTCAAATCTTTAGAGAGCTGACTACATTTTTAATTTTTGTGATTTGGTGTTGTTTCTACTTCAATCTAAAAATTTAAATATTTTTGTTTTTGGTTTAAAACGTGAACTATTTTTACATTTTTTGCCCAATTTTTTAACTTCATTACTTTGTTTGATCATTAAATATCAGGACACTCTTCTCATTTCACATACATTATTAAATAAACCAATAATTTCCACCTATTTTACATCACCACAATCACACCCACACAATATAGACTTACACATCTACCTTCATCATCATCAACTAATAGAAAAAACACAAATCATATACTCTTTTCACCATAACGAGCACATCCTCTTAGCTACCTCTACTAATCTCACATCAGAACAATCATATAAATTCACATATCTAATCAGATCTAGTAGTGTTGTTTCCTAGTGGTTGTGGTTGTAATGAGGGTTTGGTGGTGGTAGGTTTGTGGTATAGGAAATTTTATCATCGGTTTATCAACATTTACCACAAAATCTTAAAGATAAAAAGATTACATAAAGAATTTATAGGTTGAAATACTTGATGTTAAACATCATGAATCAGAGGCAGTGGCGGAACTAGGAAAAGAGGATTGGTGGGGGCAAAAAAACATTTTCTTTCCAATAACAATAAAATGCAAAAGAAAAAATTTTGATCGTAATGATAAATCGAGTAATTTTACCTATACGTGAAGGATTTATAAGGTTTAAAAGAGTTGAATTTTAGGTTTTAATATGTGAGTGGGGGCAATATGAGTTTTTGGTGAAGGGAATTTTCGAAAAAAGATCAAAATTATATTAAAATTACACTAAAACCTCTTCTTTTTTTTTCGCTAGCCATAGGGGCTCTGCCACCTCATATTTAAAGAGTACATTCGCCCCTAACGAGAAGGGGTTTTGATTCCGTGTAGCTACAGATGGGGAAAACACAAACAAAAATTATAATTATAATTAACAAGTAGTTAATTTTATGATTCATTGGATGTTGCAATTGCATAGTTTTTGGTGCTCTTAGATATACTTTAAAGAAGTGGAATGAGTGGGATGTCAAAAGTTGCATATTGATGTTTGGTGACCCGTATAGTAGTTATTGAGAATTATAAAGTGGTTGGTTTTTTGGTTTAATAACTTTAGATGTGTTTTTAGCTTATGAGATGAAGTTTCTGACCAAAATCTATGTATTTTGGACGTGTTTTTTATTTTTGGGCGCAATAAATTTGTTTCGTAAAGTATGGTTTTGTTTAGTTTATGACTTTCGCTTTTCGGATGTGCTTTTTCAGTTTAGGTGCGATTAATTTGTTTCGTAAAGTATGTTTTCGAGACTATAGAGAGTTAGTCGGAAAAAGTTGGGTTGGAAAAATTATAAAGGGAGGATGAACAAGAAGGTATAATATTAAAAAGTTAAAAAAAATGGTAATAATATATAGTAATTATAACACTACTACTTATTATAATTATTACTATTACTATTATTATTATTTTATTTTTATTTTATTTTAACATCACTTTTTTTACTATTAATTTTTTACTTTTCTTATTTTTTATTTATTTGTATAATTTTATTTTATTATCATTATAGAAAAATATAGAATGAGAGAGGGGATGTTCTAATAATTTAACTACATCAAAATGAAAGTATTTTAGTTATTTTATCTTATTTAACTGGTCAAACTAACAATTAACGTAATTTTAGATCAAAAGTGAAGAATATTTTATCTTTTAAACCAAAACCGAACAATTGAATTTTTGGATAAAAAGTGAAAATGAGATCAACCACGAAGACCAAAAATACAGTTAACTCTTGTCTTTATAATATTAAAAATGTAAATAATTTATTTCACCATCTTTTTATTTGGTTTCTTTTAAATATTTTCTAATCATTTTTTTCTCTTGTTTGTTGCAAAATCAATTTTGAATTTTCGTAAATGATAAACAAAATACAATAAAAGTTAGATTTAAATTCATTTTGATACCAAACTTTATTTTGGTTACTAAGGGACTAATTTCAATCCTCCATCTCCATCATAATTCAATGGATAAGATTAAAACAAAAAATCATTTTTCACTTTTTTTTTCAAACATTAATATCTTTTAAACCGTTAATCGGTATGCGAAAAAAATATACCATTACGACGGTCATTTAATTATCTGTCTAGAGATATGCTATATGATATACTTTCGACAATTTTTTTTCCGTTTTTTTCACATTTTTTCGTTGCCGAAAACTATCATATATGATACTAAATATCATATATGATAGTAACACTAGTATCATATATGATATACTTATCATATATGATATAAATCAATATCATATATAGTTCTGTAATAATTTGTAACCTAACATTAATATCATATATGATAAAACACTATTATCATATATGATATTTTACGCAAATTAAAAAAAAAAACGATTTTTTTCTTAAAAGTATATATCATATTGCATATCTGTAGAAAGCTAATTAAATGCTCGTCGCGATGGTATATTTTTTCCGTTTAACACTTGACGGTTTAGAAGATATTAAAATTTTAACAATAAGTGAAATAATTAATTACTTTTAATCTCATTCATTAGATATAGTGAGGATAAATAATGAGGATGAGTCTTTTCGTATCCATGATAAATATGGTATTCAAAATAACTTTACTTTAAAAGTTTATGTTAAAAAGTCAGCTTTTTCGTTGTTATGAATGTAATAGAACTTTTAAGAGTTGTTTGGTATTATTGTTATCTTTATATTAGAATATATTCGTTCTTTTTTGCTTATAAACACGGAATCAAAAGATATTAATTTTGTATGTGCAAATTTTGTTTAATAATGCAAAGAGCTTTCACAAATTTTGTAGATTTTTGTTTTCTCTTGTTTTTCATCTTTAATTATCCTTTGTTGATTCCAGCAAGTGGTATTAGAGCCTGTTTGATGATTAAGGGTATTTAAAGAAGCTAGAGTCGTTTTTCAAATTTCGGAATTTAAGGTTTCGGATTGTCGTATTTGGTTTGAATTGTTTCTTAGATTTCATTTAGGATTAGGTTTTTTCTCTAAAATCGTTCGAACTTGTTTTTAATAATCGTTTTCTTCATTTGAATTTGGTTTCTTAGGGTTCTTCATTTAATTTCCAGATTTATGGGAAGGGAAATATATGAAATATTTGTTTTTTTTGTTTGCAGACTACGCTTTACCTTATTCTGATCGTTCAAAGGGCGATCGCGGGGTCACTGAATGAAGTCCTCTGTTTTTTTCGGAGGTGCTGACCCGCAACACGAATGGTGTAACGACTGCTACACTGTCTCCGACATGGACCCGATGAAATTGAATTCTCCGTGGGATATATTTTGGGATAACAATTTTATTTGGGCTGTTATTCTGGTTTGGACTTTTGTATTTTCAAACTTTGGCTATTTCGATATACTATTATTTTAGTTTTTGAGGTTTTTTTGACTTTTGGTTCTCACCCGAATTCGATTGAATTATGATACTATATTGAGTAATTTGGTATTTTATTTAAAATTTATGTCTTCTTAAATCACTAATATTGAGAACTTTTCGGAAAATAGTAAGTTTAGCTTGTGGCGTATTAAGATTTGAGCCTTATTGAATCAACAAGGTATTTGGGCGCGTATTAAATCGACTGATATGACTGATGTCAATTATAACTTACAAGAGGAAAAGACACACTTACTATTTTGTTATGTTTATCGAATGAAGTTCTTTATGAGGTTGGTGACGAGGAAAAGAAAAAAGGACTATAGAAAAAGTTAGAAAAGATTTTTATGACAGAGTCATTGACTAATAAGTTGTTCTTGAAACAACGTTTGTTCTCACTTAAAATGAACGAAGTTTCATCATTAAAAGATTATTATGATGCTTTGAACTCAATCTTGGTGTATCTAAAGAATGTTGATATCAAGATTGAAGATGAAGATGTAACTCGTCTTATTGTTTCGTCTTCGTT
Source organism: Glebionis coronaria (assembly GCA_025667525.1). NCBI lineage: Eukaryota > Viridiplantae > Streptophyta > Magnoliopsida > Asterales > Asteraceae > Glebionis > Glebionis coronaria. Next base: position 66,435,240 of record CM046882.1, on the reverse strand, counting down.
TAAAAGGTTTGTTAGTTCGTTTGTTGTCGGTAAAGACACAATCACTTTGAAGATGTTAGATCTAGATTTCGTTCAAGAGAGCTTTGTCTACAAGCTTTAGGAAGTGGTTATGAGTCACAATCTATTGGATTATCAACCACAAGTCGTGAAAGAGTCTCTATCGATTTGAAAAAGGTAAAGATAAATATGAAGTATCGTCAAGTTCTCGAGGTTGTAATCTCCGAGATATATGTAACCACTACAAAGAGGACAATCACTGAAAGAATGATTGTCTTAAACTAAAGTAAAATGTTTTGTAGCGACTAATTCTAAATACAACTCATGCTACACGGGTTACGAATGTGAGTTGCTTTGAATGTATGACCGTTCTGAATTTTTCTGTTGACGTTTGGTTATTCGTTTTTGAAGCCATCGACGTTTGATTTAGACTGATTTGTTTTGGATCATTTTTGGATTCATTCGTTTGTTTGAATTAGGCTAGTTTCTCTAGCATTTGGAGTTTAAATTTTATTTAGAGCATATGTTATTTCTTAGGAGTTTCTATTGCGGTGGAGATTGTTATGAATATAATAGAACTTTTGAGGATAGTTTTGTATTTTTGTTATCTTTGTATTTGGAAACTATTGGAATAAGTGAGTTGTTTTCAATATATCAATTGTTTTTTACTTATAAACAGGGGATCAAAAGTTCATAACTTTGTACTTTGAACTTTGTTTAATAATACAAAAAAGCTTCCGTAAACTTTATTAATTCTTATTTTTTTCTATTCGTCATCTTTGATTATCTCTGGTTAATATAAAAAGAATCATAATAAACAAGAACATCACTAGAAAAGAAAACATGTAAATTCTTTTTGTAAAAAAAATAGGTAAAATAGTTTCTATTCTTCAGTGACACTTTTACCATTAATGGTTTCTTTAGATTTTAAACACTTTTTTTAAACTGACTTTAAAGGTGAGCATTTTGCTTTTTTGGCTAAAACGAACTCCAAAACCAACACTTTTGGTTTTTTGGTTTTCCAAAGCCAACCCTCGAACTGAGATTCGTTTTAGCTTCAGTACCAAGCTTTTCTAACAATATAAACTAGATTTAAACTAAGAAGAAACCAAAAAATGAATGTAAGCAAGGATATTAAATCTCGAGCATTGCAATAGGATTATAGGATACTTGAATTAGCTTATTTTATCAATACAAACGTTTAATTGAATTTTAAAAAGATTTTCAAATTCATCAACCTGATTTTATAGCTTACTAATATACGCCCAAATTGGTAAACTCATACCTCAACAGAGAAAAATAGATGTATTAATATTTCATCTTCAAGCAAGATAATTAGCAAACAAAATATACTAATACAAATAAATCCTAAATTAATTTGTGATGAATATTGACTCATAGTGGTGAATGTTTTGACAATGTGAGCCCGTTGATTGTTGGATTTTTGTGAATTTTAAGTCGTAGGTCAAAGACACATAGATATAGAATCTCATAAGAGGGATCTTAGATCCGATGTCTTACTTAGAGAGATAAATGAGGCTGAATTTGCTACCCATAATCGATATGTTGTATTCAAATTAGATTTTGATCAAAATTGTCGAGTTTTTGCAAAAATCTTTGGGTGTATCAAGATTGGTATTGCAAAGGTTTATTACAGAAAGGTTTTACCTTTAAAAGGGTTTGTACAATGTTGAGTCTTTAAGCTTTAAGGTGTTGTTTTCAGGTTCCAGGGGTTATCAAGTTGAAGAATTAAAAGTGTTTAGTACTGTTTAATTAAATAGAGTTATGATTAGACTTAAACTGATGTGCGAGGCAAACGGGTTAACTATAAAATTCGAATTTCATAAAGATTGTACCCCCTTAAATTTATAATTAGAGGTGGAGAGGATGTTAGTTTGTATGTTTTGTTTCTCATTCGCTAATTAATACAATGTAACGTTAAAGATTGCGCGTATGGTTATTCTAAGTCAATATTTTGTGCTAACTTCCAAGGTTCATTCGTTTTTTTTCAACAAATGTTTCCACACAAAACCAAAGTTGAACAAAAAAATCTAGTTTCTATAGAATCTGAATTGAACCGTCCATTTTGCCACAGTTCAGTCTGTTCTTTTGGTTTTGGCTCTTGGTTTGATTTTTCGGGTTTTTCTCATCTCTTGTATTTTCATAAAATAATTTCCGCTACATAGAATAATAAAACAGACGAAGACAAGGGTGGAAGGCACATGTCCACTAGAGAAAAAGGTTGTAATATAGATTTTCTAGAATATGTAGTTATTTTAGTAACTTTTCGTTTTAACCAACCAATACGTCATGTAGGTCTTAAAAATTATCAAATTTTGCTCTTTCGGCCGTAATTTTCTTTCTTCACCGCTGCATAAAAATATCTTGGCTGCCAAGCATTCAAATTGTTCTTTTTAACATGACACCGTGATTCAAGTCAATTTTTTACCACTTACAGATGCGTGATATTAAAATGAAGTCACTGTGAATCTTTAGTCTATTAAAAGCCGGAATCATATATATTAAATATGAAAACTAAGACAACTTTCATTACTTAATTGTTTATATGTTATTATTAAATGACGAAGAGTATCTTAACCTGAAGTTCAGTAATCGAAGAAAAAAATATTCTCCAACAGGCAAGTTAGACCTTATCATAAATACTAAAAAAAGGTGCAGAGGATGCTGTATACTCAAGAAGCAAAGCTAATATCATCATTTAAATATGTTTTTGAATGGCATCAATAAATATTCGATAACCAATAGTATGTATATTTGTTATACATATAATTTTTTAGAAAACCGTAGACGTACAGAGTTAACCGAATAAACACATAAATTAAAGTACAACGACGTTTGTATGTACATACGGAGTAATTTCAAGCTATAACTTACGTTTCACATATATAAATCTTACATATAAATCAAATTTATTTTAATATTTTAATTTAATGTACCAAAAATTTTCTCATGTTTAATGCTTTTTCATTGTGATATATATACAACTAATAATTATGCATGGATTTAACAACTACGAATATAAAAAGAATGTGGTATGCCCAAATTACCTCTTTAGCTTTATTTATTAATTTTAGGCTGGGGAGTGGGGAGAAAAACCCATGAGTGGTGTTGTTGTCCATAATATGTGATGATACTTGATAGTCGTAGAAATACGTGTTTAGGAAAACAACGTATAATGGGCAAGTATTAAACTCGACGATTTAGGAAAACCGACAAGTTGAATAAATGCGGGTTCGTTCTCGAGGAGGTGTGTGGATTAATGTGCCAATAAGTATAATCAAAGGTTTAGGGTAGTGTCGTTTTTAGATGAGAAAAGAAAGAAAAACTAAGACGGACTACGATTACAATTAAACTACGACGAAAGACGTAAAACGCGAACGTAAGTACGTAAAACGTGAAAATTTAAAAATTTTAAGCTAAAAACAAATTAGAAATGAAAAAGTAGTTCAAAATAATATAAATAAGGATAAAAATCCAATAAATATATTTTTAAACCTTTTATTAATTAAATATTCAATTTTTAATGCTAATTAAAGCCCAAAAATTAAATATAATTAAGAAAAAGCCCAAAATATTATTTTATTGGACAAATGACTCACTTATATTATTTATAAACTAAAAAGTATTTTTCCTAAATTTTAATTACTATTTTCCTATTTTTAAAACACTAAAAACTATTTTAAAACTAAAATAATTATAAAAAATAATTAAATAAAAAGATGAACAGTAAAAACCTTTTATACTAAAACTCTTAAAATATTATTCTAAACCTAGGAAAAATGTTTAAAATAAAAAAGAAGTATTTTTGGCACTAAATGCCAAAAACTGAAAATAAAAAGTTAATTAAAAAAGGCTATTTAATCTAAAAAAAATAGAATATGAACAGTAACTAAAAATCTTTTTAAACTGAAAAATCACAAATTAAATTAGAAAAATATAGAAACAAAAATCAAGTCCTAACTCTAAAATTTACCCAGTAAAGACAAAAAACTAAGAAAGGTGATAGTGACATGTGTATGGTTTTTGTCTGTTAGCTTAGCAGGGGAAACAAATGCACAAGCAGGGGGAATGATGTTCCCACTGCTAGTGTTAATTCTTGGTCAGTTAAGCAATAAGCTTAGGAAAGCTTATTGTGAGCTTGTTCTTTGGACAAAAGGCACCCCCACACCAATTGGGTTGTGGGGAGTCTGAGTAAACACAAAAAACACACAAACACTTCACAAAAATCACACCAAAATGCACCACAAAGTTTCTGATAAAGCCTATGTTGACTGATGAATAATATAACCAAAGTACATGCATAAAAATGAATTTCACAAGCTTGAATCATGCACACAAACTAAGTAAATGGCATACCATCAATACTCAAACCTCAAACAACCTTTAATCTAGCAATGAACAAGAGATTAAGCCAAAATCTCTCAAAATTCATACAGACAAGGCAGTCACTGATTTTATATGCTATTGACCCTTTTTTAGCTTGCAAATTGGTTCAAAACTTGTCAAACTAACACCTTAGTGCATATATCACATATCAATCTCCCAAGGAATGTTTTTAACCAGGTTTTAACACTAAATCTTGTCACTTGATTTGGTTAATCCCTTATCCCAAACACCCCTTAAAAATCAGAAAAGTAATTTTTTTTAGACCAAAAGCTTATATCATCCAGCTAAACAGATTACACAATCATCTAACATGCATGTCAATCACAAATAAGCACAAACAATCAATCAAACGGTCACTTAGACAAACTTCACAAAATTCATGCAAAATCACAAAATTCTGAAAATTGAAAGAGAAAACAAGGGAGTACCTTGTTGGACCTACATCCAGGCCCAACCAAGGCTGCTTTGCCTTTTCCAATAGGCCCGGGCCTATGTTGATCCTTGATCAAACAATCTCCAAGACCCTGCTAAGAGAAAATGAAAACAAGCACAACACTTTCTGATTTTTCTGAAAACTTACAACCCTTTTTCTCAAACCTTGAAACCTTTAACACGTTTCAAAAACAAGAACAATAACACAAAATACAGGAATATGATCCACTTTCACTTCACAAATTCCTGGATTTTCTGAAAATAGAAACACTTTTTCAAAAACCTTTTGAAAATGATATAAACACCAAATGTTTATAAGAGATTAATATGGAACTCAGAATCTAAGCAATTCAATACCAAACTTTTAAAAAAATAAAAGGAATTACAATTGACATATTCAAATACCAAACTTTATATTTCAAAAAGGCATTACATGAATTTTGCTTAAAAACTGGAACAAAGGGAATGAACAGGTCTCATTCTCCTTTTATACTACACTAGAGAACTATCTAGAATAACTAAACCCTAGAAATGGAATGCCCTAAAATGCCCTTTGAAAATTTGACTGAGAATTGGTCAAATTCGTGCCCATGTGATGGAAAGTGATGGCCAGTTGTCTTGTTTGATCTTGGACCCTTCATTTGTGCTTGGGGGACAAGTTGGGGTATATGGGACGTTGATTATGTCGGGTTTAGGGTTTTGAGGGGAAAGTGACGTGCAGGGGAGGCCCCCACAGTCACATGGGTTGGTTGGAAAGGGAATCTGGGTGTGGGGTTTTGTTAATATGGTGGGTAGTTATCATTCTGGAAATTATCAAACAAAAACCCTTTGTTTTTAAGTGAATTGAATCTGGGTTTAGCTAGGGTTCTTGGGGGATAAAGGGTTTAGTTTAATCTGATTTGGGATTAAAATGGGTTTTAAATAAGTGTTTAGTGGGAAAATTAAATAAGATTTTTCAAATCTTATTTAAAAAAACGGGTAGTGGAGGATGACTGAGATGGGGGAGGTGACGTGGGAGCATATGGTTGGTGGGAGGAGGTGAGGTGGAAGAGTGATTGGTGGGGAAAGTTTAGGATGTCTGGTAGAACTGCCCCCCCAAGTTCTCTATTTTGTTCAAGTTGTAAATAACATCCATCAGCGCCCAAATTACATGTGACAACTTTTGGCAAGTTGTCACTTTTGGCACAATCACTTACAAAACTTTTCCAAGGGTTTTAAATGTAAATCTTGGATTCTTCAAGGACTGGTCTTGTACAATCTTCAAACAATAAGGACCATTCTTGTACAATTGATATTTGGAGGGTCAATTGTGACAAGTTCTTCAAAGATGAGGGACCAAAATTGCCAATCTTCAATTCTTCAAGGGTCATTTTGCAAAATTCCATAAATGAGCTTGGTTCATTGTGCGACTTCGTTTCCCGTGTTCGTTTTTTATTGATTCTTGTGATCTTTTGCCATTTCCTCAATATCCGTACCTAAAAATACACAAGTAACAAACACGAGCATATATTTGGCATATTTTATGATATTTAATGCAATTAAAGGCCGTTTTGGACGATGAGACCATGTATAAAAGCAGTCTCATCACTCCCCCATACTAAACCATTGTCGTGTCCTCACGCAATGCTAGAATAAAGTATCAAAGCTTCTTCCAAAATTCATTTTATTCACTTTTATTGAAAGATAAACTAGCTACACTATATTATTGCTACTACTTGTGTTTTAGACATAATGTATGATTTTCATCGCAAAATGGGACGTTTAGGTTCATAGAATAAGAACACGCGAATGCTTCGTTAGAAATAATTTCATCGTCCTCGATTTTCACCTTAATTCCATGCCAAGCGTGCAACGAGATCATTGTCATTATAAGTTAGTAATGCTAACACTACTCATATGCCCTAATCACGTACTTATTCTCCCATTATTCCTTAGTTGTATCTCTTATATTTTATTATGTCTTAATGATCACGAGGATGCATCATTGACTTATGCGATAATAGAGATTTAGGTCTAAAAATAGAGTCCTAACGGTGTAACTAAGACCATCAAATCAATAACCCCTCCTAATAGACAACGATGTTAAAAAATTAAGTTGACAAGAAGAATCGATAAACACGGTTTTATAACGGTTTTGAACATGAGACTTATTACCAAGACTTTTATACGCCCCCTAACGGAAGGACCTTATTATCTTTGGTTTACCTCCATCTTTTATTCAACTTCGCCATGAAGCTTTTATTATGACTTCGGTCTTGCCTTGCCTTTTATTATCCGCCTCATCGGTGGTTTTATTAGCCAAAGACGTATATCCTCACGCTAAAGCGAATTTTGGATCTTTAAAGCTTCGAAGATTAAGGCTTGATTCACTTTCAATTTTGCATAGATTTTAGGCCTTGTGGGGCTTCAAATTGTTTGCTAGATTTAGGTGAGCACTTGAAATCTTATTATTGGGTGAATCTTTCGATTATTAGGGTGCCAATACTTCAAAACCGTGACGCTGGCGATACCTTAATGTCTTCCCAATTTAATTACACGGAAGCTACTAGAAAAGAATAGAAACCCAACAATCAAAACTAAACCGCTAAATCAATATTTATTAAGCAAAAAATATTTACAAGCGAAGGGAGAATAAGCAAACAACGAGAACACATGAGTTTTTGAAAGAATGCGAGTATTCTACGTTTAGCATAGTAACTTATAATTAACTCTATCATTTCTCGTCCTCATTTAAGAGACTTAGCCTAATGTGTAGTTAAGGAATCAAAGCTAAGTGCTCAACACGCACGGTCGAGTCAAAAATTACTCTTATTCTCGCCATCGGAAAATCTACATTCGTGTCTTCAAACACTTATAAAACATGAGAAAAATTTTAAAATTTGGCCATTTTTAGCCTTATTTTGCAACAAAACGATAAACTTTGGAAAGCGTGAAGGTTTGGCAAGGCAAGTATCTATTCACCCCCCCATACTAAAGTTAAACATTGTCCTCAATGTTTCGAGTCTAGGGGTGCAAACACCCCCATACTAGAGACGTAGTCGAATGCCTAATCTAGCATGGAAAGGGTGTAACCAATAAGTAATAGCCGTTTATGAAGTGTGCTAAAAACCTAAGGTTAGGACATAAAAGGATATATCATATGGATATTGGGAAAGGCCTCCAAAGCAAACGATCGAGTGCTCCCATGAAACGAAACACGAGAGGCTCCAATCGTGAAGATCATGATCTAAAAACCACAATTCACAAACAACCACGGAACAAAGGTTGGAAGGGCACAAATCCCCTCACATTAACTAAATTAGAAAGCAATAATATGTACATGGATAAGCATGGGTCTCCCCCACGAGGCACCTTGTTTTTTATAACCGAGTCAAAAGCTCGACTCGGATCCCCATAAATGTGATCATTTAGGGATAATCATGGTATGGTCAATTTTTGGTGGGGCTTACATGATAAACAAGGCCCAAAAGCAACCGTATATAAAGGCAAAACCTCTATACCGGGATCAAAGATCGTGTCTTCGTTTCGGATGATAAACGAAACAACACGACTTCAAGTAACATCGTCCCAAAGGGACACAAGAAAATAGCATAAGAAGAGAAGGGTGGGACAATGGTTGGGCATAAAAATCGAGTTACTCGAGGTAAACTCTCACCGTAAGTGTAGAAAGATTTTCTAGTGACTACTTCGGTAAAAGACCGAGATTTTATCTTAAACGTGATACCGGGGTCAAAAATCTCGTCCTCGGTGGAGAAGTGTGAGGGAACAAATGGGGCTTCCCTCATACTAGATCCACACAAAACGTCGTCAAAAGAAGTAGACGCGTTTGTAGCAAGCTCAATTAAGCGAGGTGATGACGAGGTTATCTTTGGAAAAATTTTCAAATCAATTGTAAAATCTTTTCCTTTTTCATTTTTTAACTCTTTGTTACGAAAACCCAAGTTGATCAAATTGAAAATATTTGGTGTTTCCAAAACAATTCTAGGCACACTTAAAATTTTCACATTTATCTTGAAGGCGGGAGGAGGATTTGAATTTTTAAAATGTGAATCGATTAACAAAACATCCCCCTCCGGGCTAACGCAACGGTCCTCATCAAACTCGAAAATCGAAAGCGGGTTATCAAGAATACGTTTGATCTCGCAAAAATCTCCATCGGGATCAAAAACGTCTTCTCTTCCTCGTGGAAGAGAGCAATAAAGTCGTCGATAATCGAGTCGCTAGCTTCAACCGTCGTGAAACTAGGAAAAGAAGGCTCTTCGATTGAAGATTTTGCCTTTGTCGTTTCGACCTCGATATCGAAAAACGTATCGATGTGAGCAAGGCCATCGGTGGACTTCTCACATGATAAATCCAAAATCTCACTCGGTGTGGGATTAGGAGTAAAAGGCTCGTCTCGTGACGATTTTGCCTTGACGGTTTCAACTTTGTCCTTCGAAGGGATCGAACGTGGGTTTTCAAACATTTTAGCAAAATTACAAACACGTCCCTTCGGAATTAATTTTCGTTCATCTTGTAAAAACGAGGGTTCAATGCTTTCCTTAAAAACCTTTTCACATTTTTCTTCTTTAAAATCATTTAATGGAATTTCTTCGTCAAAATTAAGTGTGTATTGATTTAGAAAATCCTCAACAATTTCATCCTCATTAGAAAAATTAGGTTCACAAGGTATTAGATTTAAAACTCCCAAGTATCCTACGAGTTTTTCTTTTGGTTTATCTTCACAAACATTTTTCAAAACCTCGTTAGATGACTTTTTCGTTTTCTCTATGGTTTTACAAGACGATGAAGGTTGCACGACTCTAAAATTCGAGAGATATGGATCAATACGAGACGTACGAGTCTTAGGAGTCGAAGTAACTTGAACCTCTCCCACGGGATTAGGATTGGTCACATTTGACAACGAATTAAATTTTTCCACTAAGCCCTCGAACATTAAAAGAATTTTATCTTTCTCATTGGCGTGATCATCCTTAATTTTATCTACATATTCTCTCCACATCACTTGACTTTGGTCATACAAACGTTGTTGCTCTTCAAAAAGGGTATCATAATCGTTTTCCATTTTTTTGAAAGTTTCCCCTTGGGTTGCCAATTTATCTTTGTAATACTTATCGAGATCTACCACGTGTTCTTGAAGTGACTCTATAAGTTTGTTATGACGGCTCATATAATCACAAAAAGATTCATCTTGATTCATTTCATTATTTTGATTTTCATCACAATTAAAAGACGAATAAGACGAATATGGTTGGTGATCTTGGTCGTTAGATTGAAAATTGTCACCATAACCATGTGGAGGAGAGTTATAGATATATCCCTCACGACCTCCAATAACCTCACAATTAAAACAATTAGCCCCATCGGGTGGGCCTCCACAATATGGACACGAGTAATAGCCCTCATCATTTGACATGATGCAACGAGAATGGCGTTACGAGAATTAAACGTTATAGAGGGTGAAAGAAGAGAATTATGAAATTAGAGGGAATGTAGAAGATTATTTTTGTGCTTTTGATTGTTTTTTAATTTTTTGGTATTTTGAATGTATTACGTAGACAAAAATCTACAAATCTCTCCTCGAATCGACTTTCTCGATTAAAGGAGCCTCAAGGAATGAAAACGATCACGTGGAGTGAACGCCTTCGATGACTTTAAAACGATGGTGGAACACCAAATCGTTCAAGAGGGTTTAATCTTGAAAACAAGCAAATATATATAAGTAGATAATACTTTGGTTGGCAAACCCTCGATTAGCCTTTTTTCTCAAAACACGCACAAGCAAGCGGAGGAAACGAGGCGGCGCGAAGCACTTAAGAGCCTTTTTCCTTTAGGTCGTGAAATACAACCGCCTTATACCCACCTTATAGTTTGTGTTAATTGAAATCAAGCCTCACGAAAGTATTTATCTATTTTGCCTTTTACTTTTGCTTTGGATTCGAATACAATGATCGAGTGATGAAATCCCGAATCAAGGTTGTGATTTCTCACGTATTTGGAGTACTTGTATTTTAATTGTTCTACGTAAATACAATATATTAATAATATTCACAATAAAAACGAAAACCAATATATCTACAATATAGTAAAATGATGTTGTGTGTTTAATTTAGGAAAACTAAACACAATTTATTTGGATACTATAATATAATAAGGAAAATAACAAAAATGAGTATGTACGATATTCACGCTTTTCAAAATGTGAAAAGCAAAAATGCACCACTCACAAAAACACGATACTAATAATGGCACACTAAAAACACCTCCCCGGCAGCGGCGCCATTTTGATAGTCGTAGAAATACGTGTTTAGGAAAACAACGTATAATGGGCAAGTATTAAACTCGACGATTTAGGAAAACCGACAAGTTGAATAAATGCGGGTTCGTTCTCGAGGAGGTGTGTGGATTAATGTGCCAATAAGTATAATCAAAGGTTTAGGGTAGTGTCGTTTTTAGATGAGAAAAGAAAGAAAAACTAAGACGGACTACGATTACAATTAAACTACGACGAAAGACGTAAAACGCGAACGTAAGTACGTAAAACGTGAAAATTTAAAAATTTTAAGCTAAAAACAAATTAGAAATGAAAAAGTAGTTCAAAATAATATAAATAAGGATAAAAATCCAATAAATATATTTTTAAACCTTTTATTAATTAAATATTCAATTTTTAATGCTAATTAAAGCCCAAAAATTAAATATAATTAAGAAAAAGCCCAAAATATTATTTTATTGGACAAATAACTCACTTATATTATTTATAAACTAAAAAGTATTTTTCCTAAATTTTAATTACTATTTTCCTATTTTTAAAACACTAAAAACTATTTTAAAACTAAAATAATTATAAAAAATAATTAAATAAAAAGATGAACAGTAAAAACCTTTTATACTAAAACTCTTAAAATATTATTCTAAACCCAGGAAAAATGTTTAAAATAAAAAAGAAGTATTTTTTGGCACTAAATGCCAAAAACTGAAAATAAAAAGTTAATTAAAAAAGGCTATTTAATCTAAAAAAATAGAAAATGAACAGTAACTAAAAATCTTTTTAAACTGAAAAATCACAAATTAAATTAGAAAAATATAGAAACAAAAATCAAGTCCTAACTCTAAAATTTACCCACTAAAGACAAAAAACTAAGAAAGGTGATAGTGACATGTGTATGGTTTTTGTCTGTTAGCTTAGCAGGGGAAACAAATGCACAAGCAGGGGGAATGATGTTCCCACTGCTAGTGTTAATTCTTGGTCAGTTAAGCAATAAGCTTAGGAAAGCTTATTGTGAGCTTGTTCTTTGGACAAAAGGCACCCCCACCCCAATTGGGTTGTGGGGAGTCTGAGTAAACACAAAAAACACACAAACACTTCACAAAAATCACACCAAAATGCACCACAAAGTTTCTGATAAAGCCTATGTTGACTGATGAATAATATAACCAAAGTACATGCATAAAAATGAATTTCACAAGCTTGAATCATGCACACAAACTAAGTAAATGGCATACCATCAATACTCAAACCTCAAACAACCTTTAATCTAGCAATGAACAAGAGATTAAGCCAAAATCTCTCAAAATTCATACAGACAAGGCAGTCACTGATTTTATATGCTATTGACCCTTTTTTTAGCTTGCAAATTGGTTCAAAACTTGTCAAACTAACACCTTAGTGCATATATCACATATCAATCTCCCAAGGAATGTTTTTAACCAGGTTTTAACACTAAATCTTGTCACTTGATTTGGTTAATCCCTTATCCCAAACACCCCTTAAAAATCAGAAATGTAATTTTTTTTAGACCAAAAGCTTATATCATCCAGCTAAACAGATTACACAATCATCTAACATGCATGTCAATCACAAATAAGCACAAACAATCAATCAAACGGTCACTTAGACAAACTTCACAAAATTCATGCAAAATCACAAAATTCTGAAAATTGAAAGAGAAAACAAGGGAGTACCTTGTTGGACCTACATCCAGGCCCAACCAAGGCTGCTTTGCCTTTTCCAATAGGCCCGGGCCTATGTTGATCCTTGATCAAACAATCTCCAAGACCCTGCTAAGAGAAAATGAAAACAAGCACAACACTTTCTGATTTTTCTGAAAACTTACAACCCTTTTTCTCAAACCTTGAAACCTTTAACACGTTTCAAAAACAAGAACAATAACACAAAATACAGGAATATGATCCACTTTCACTTCACAAATTCCTGGATTTTCTGAAAATAGAAACACTTTTTCAAAAACCTTTTGAAAATGATATAAACACCAAATGTTTATAAGAGATTAATATGGAACTCAGAATCTAAGCAATTCAATACCAAAATTTTAAAAAAATAAAAGGAATTACAATTGACACATTCAAATACCAAACTTTATATTTCAAAAAGGCATTACATGAATTTTGCTTAAAAACTGGAACAAAGGGAATGAACAGGTCTCATTCTCCTTTTATACTACACTAGAGAACTATCTAGAATAACTAAACCCTAGCAATGGAATGCCCTAAAATGCCTTTTGAAAATTTGACTGAGAATTGGTCAAATTCGTGCCCATGTGATGGAAAGTGATGGCCAGTTGTCTTGTTTGATCTTGGACCCTTCATTTGTGCTTGGGGGACAAGTTGGGGTATATGGGACGTTGATTATGTCGGGTTTAGGGTTTTGAGGGGAAAGTGACGTGCAGGGGAGGCCCCCACAGTCACATGGGTTGGTTGGAAAGGGAATCTGGGTGTGGGGTTTTGTTAATATGGTGGGTAATTATCATTCTGGAAATGATCAAACAAAAACCCTTTGTTTTTAAGTGAATTGAATCTGGGTTTAGCTAGGGTTCTTGGGGGATACAGGGTTTAGTTTAATTTGATTTGGGATTAAATTGGTTTTAAATAAGTGTTTAGTGGGAAAATTAAATAAGATTTTTCAAATCTTATTTAAAAAAACGGGTAGTGGAGGATGACTGGGATGGGGGAGGTGACGTGGGAGCATATGGTTGGTGGGAGGAGGTGAGGTGGAAGAGTGATTGGTGGGGAAAGTTTGGAATGTCTGGCAGAACTGCCCCCCCAAGTTCTCTATTTTGTTCAAGTTGTAAATAACATCCATCAGCGCCCAAATTACATGTGACAACTTTTGGCAAGTTGTCACTTTTGGCACAATCACTTCCAAAACTTTTCCAAGGGTTTTAAATGTAAATCTTGGATTCTTCAAGGACTGGTCTTGTACAATCTTCAAACAATAAGGACCATTCTTGTACAATTGATATTTGGAGGGTCAATTGTGACAAGTTCTTCAAAGATGAGGGACCAAAATTTCCAATCTTCAATTCTTCAAGGGTCATTTTGCAAAATTCCATAAATGAGCTTGGTTCATTGTGTGACTTCGTTTCCCGTGTTCGTTTTTGATTGATTCTTGTGATCTTTTGCCATTTCCTCAATATCCGTACCTAAAAATACACAAGTAACAAACACGAGCATATATTTGGCATATTTTATGATATTTAATGCAATTAAAGGCCGTTTTGGACGATGAGACCATGTATAAAAGCAGTCTCATCAATACTATACTATTAATGAAGAAAGAAAGGTAGAAATGAGATGAATTTTAGAGAGAGAGACTAAAGAGAGAAAAGAGAGAGAAGTGTGTGAATTTGTGAACTATTAGATTAAGAGAAAAATGAATCACCAACCCTCCTAACATGCTAGGAGGGTAGTATATATAGTCCACCCACATGCGGGCTTCTTTATGGACTATATGGTTTGGGCCGGGCTTTCCTTTTGGGCTTTAGTTACTTATTAATGAACTTTAGCCTAAAGTTAAGCCCGTATAACACGACTAATATACTACCTATTACAACGTTCTAAAATACGATACATAATAAACATATGACCGAGCATTCTTGTTTGGCTCAATATTTTGAGGCTAACAATCTCCCCCAATGAGAGGTCATAAACCTTGGTCATTTAGGAAATTTGTAGAGATTACTAATCTCGCCATAAATGAGTCTTGAACGTGTAATCGTAGCCTTGTTCCTTCATGCTGTGATCTTTGAGCCTTTGTCGTTGTCTTTCGACTTTGTCTTTAAGCTTGAGATCTTCAAATCATCCTTGACTTGTCTTTGCCATCTTGCGATCTTGTGTCTTCATCCACATGCTCACACTATTAATTGTTGAATATGTCTTTAGGCATGAGTATGTGGTTTCTGAATCATTGACTTTGCTGTGTACACCGTGACGCCACCTTCTCGAGACAAAACATAGACACGGACTGAATGGCTTTGACATTCGTCCTAAATCGGTAGCGTTTTACCTCCGGTCGGTGAAGACCGTTATACGATATTAAATATCGTACCTGTGATCAGCTAGATTCAATTAAGAATCTCCTTGACAGGCTTTCGCGGCTGTACTAGCCGTTCTCTTTACTCGACCGTCTCAAAGCAAGACTGCGAACATAAAGAGTGAATCAATTGGATAGATATCCGCTTGATTAAAGTCGTCAATTCAAATTCCTGGAACAAGTTTGATTCTTAACGAATCTTACCATTGTTGCTTTCTAGTTGACACAAGTTTGATTCATAAGAATCTCACAAGTCACCTACCGTAGCGCTGTTTGATGTTGACGCTAGAAGGATTTCCATTCGTCACTGTGGATATTAATGAATATCACTCTGAATGTTCTGGCAAGATCATAAAGATATTGCGTAGAAACCTGAAACGAGTTTGAATCAATTCAGAATCAAACCACTGTTTCTTTTAAGTTTTGCACATGTTCAATTCATAAAGAATCTTGCATATGACCTACCGCAGTGCTGTTTGATGTTAACAATGGAAGGATTTCCACTCATCATTGTGAATACTAAGTAGTATCACTCTGAGTGTTCTAGCAATATCACAAGGATATAGCGTAGGACTCTCTTGATCTTCATCCGTGTGTCTTAACGAGATTTGATTGATCTCTTGGCTCTAGACTCTATTTGTGCACTTTTAGTGGTCGGAGGCTGGAGCAGATGCCACCTATTCAATATCAACTATCTCGGAGTGAGAAAGTCAATAGAAGTCTTGTTGATCTCCGTGACAATAAAACAAACTTCTTTTGAGAGAAGCCTGAGTAGCTAGGAAAGGGTTGTGCTTCACATCACTGGGTCCATGATGAGTTTGTCTTCATGATGAGTTGACCCGGTTTCTGCCTAAGTTGTATGGAGGGCTTCTTTCTTTAGACCCTTTATCCTTACATTTCTTTTTCATTCTTCAACCCCTTCAATGCTTACCAAGACATCATTACTAGCACCTTGTTGTGATTGTTCCAGTGCTAGCATCAGTACTTAGTCGGCATTCAGCTACGTTCACATTCTACTCTATCTTTCCTAAGGACTTCTAATAATCTATTGGATTGTCCCTGGGAAGATCCCTCCGGTTCTGGTTGGATCATAGGACTTAAACCTAACCACCCTTTTGACACCAATAACGTCGTGAATTAAAGATTTTGTGGGTATTTGATCGTAACCATGAAAACCACTTTAAATTCTAACAAAGTGTTTGAAAAATATTTAACACCTTGCTAGTTTTGTCGTTTTAGAAAAGCTCCCCCTTCACATGTGCATTAAAATGCGAAAGAATTTAAGTAGACATTTTGCACATGTGGGTAAGAGTTAAAGTGCTTGAGTCTATAGATCACATTTTAATCACATTTTCTCCCCCTATCTCTAATATATAAAATCTTTTGATATTAGAGATACCAAATTTGATTAAAATATATTTTGAAAAATAGTCTTGAAAATCTCCGGGAGAAAGATGTGTTTTTATGTTGCATGAAGTTAAAATGCTCCCCCTCAAAAATTGATCCAATTGAATTGTCATTGTGAGGATATGATCCACATTTCGCTTTTTTTGAGGATGGGAGTTGTTGAACACACAATTTTTGAAAGATTTTGAATATCATTGAAAAAATCTTGAAAAAATTGTGTTCAACGCTTTTTGAAAAATCAATTCTTTTTGTCGAAAGGTTTTTCTAAAGCATAAACTTGAGTTCATAGACTTTGAATGTCTTGACGAATCCACTCAAGTGTAAGAAGATTTAACTTCTTTTGCTAAGGGTAAGAGTACTAAATCGTACACTCCCCCGTGAATATCGATCCGGGTTGCAATCTGAAAGTGATTACAAGCCATTGTGTTGAGCTTAAAACGTTGAATGTTTTGTGACAAGCTCAATCCGTGATAGATTGCTCTATCCGTTGTTTGGAAATATTTGTCCAAAATAGACAATTTCCTTTATTAAAAGAAGAAATGACATGTTTTCAAAAATATTTACACCTTTCATTCGAGCTTTATGTACACACCCGTGTCGTTATTGAGCGACATTTCTAGGCACGTCCATATTATCGATACTGAAAGACATGTCGAGAAGAATATTTTTGGATTTTGAAAGATTTTTAATTTTGTGTTTTGCTTTTATGTGTTTATATTTTTGTATTTTGCTTTTTCAAAGATATTTACAAGTTGATGTTTGATAGATAAATCAAGCAGGCACCTTTGCTAGAATCTCCAGGTCTGCTGGAGTCAAACATCTCATACCAATTTGCCTAACGAGGTACTCAAACCTATCTTTCAACAGAGCTTTCGTAAACAAGTCGGCTAATTGGTAATCCGTTCCAACAAAGTATAATTCAACGATACCTCTTTCAACTTGTTCCTTTATGAAGTGGTATCTGACATCGATGTGCTTTGTGCGGGAATGCTGTACCGGATTGCAGGAGATGGCTATGGCCGACTTAGAGTCACAATACATAGGTACTTTATCAAAGTGGAAACCATAATCCGTGAGTTGGGTTCTCATCCAAAGAACTTGAGCACAACACGCAGATAGAGACACATACTCCGCTTCGGCTGATGAAAGTGACGTGCAATCCTGCTTCTTGGAAGACCATCCCACAAGCTTATCTTGACCTAGAAATTGTGCACCACCAGAAGTACTTTTACGTGTATCAAGACACCCTGCATGATCAGAATCTGAATAGGCCGTTAGAAAGAAACTAGTTTCCCTCGGATACCAGAGTCCCAAATGAATGGTATTCTTGAGGTACCGAAAGATCCGTTTAACCTCCTTGAGGTGCTTTTCAGTGGGTCGTGCTTGATAACGTGCACAATAACACGTAGCATGTGAAATATCAGGTCTGCTTGCTGTCAAGTACATGAGGGACCCGATCATGGAACGATATCTCGTTTGATCTATGGGTAATCCCTCCAAGTCAGCACCTAGCGATGTGGTTGATAATGGTGTCCCAACAGGGTCACATGAAGTCATACCATTCTTTTTGATTATCTCTTGACAATACTTAGATTAGTTTATAAAGATACCACTTGGGTATTGGTGAACTTGAATTCCTAGAAAGAATTTTAGTTCGCCCATCATTGACATTTCAAATTTGCTGTGCATTACTTTTTCAAACCATTTTGAAAGTTTTGGGTTTGTAGACCCGAAAATAATGTCATCAACATAAATTTGCACAAGCAAAATGTCATCCCCATATTTATAAGTGAACAAAGTTAGATCAATGGAACCTTTTGAGAAACCTTTGGATACCAGAAATTTTGAGAGCTCGTCGTACCACGCCCTTGGAGCTTGCTTGAGTCCATAAAGTGCTTTGTGGAGACGATACACCTTGTCAGGATAATGAGGATTGACGAATCCTTCTGGCTGCGTGACATAGACTTCTTCCTTCAAAGGACCGTTAAGAAACGCCGTCTTTACGTCCATTTGATAGACAGTGAATCCCTTATGTGCAGCATAAGCAAGGAAAATCCTGACCGCTTCCATGCGAGCAACTGGTGCAAATGATTCATCAAAATCAATTCCCTCTTTCTGGCCATACCCCTTAGCCACTAGCCTAGCTTTGTTCTTGATGATCGTATTCTCTTCATCCATCTTGTTTTTCCAGATCCAACGAAAATTTAAAGGAGTCACATCGTATGGTCTGTCAACAAGTTCCCAGACTTTAAGTCTTTCAAATTGTTGAAGTTCATCCGTCATCGATTCAATCCAAGCATGATCAGCCATGTCTTCTTTGATGTTTTTCGGGTCAGCCGTACTCACGGCGAGTGCGAACATACAAACATCGCCATCGGTGGCTAGTTGTCGTCTTGTACGAACAGGCTGTGAAGGGTTTCCAATTACGTGAACCAAAGGATGATCTCGGGTCCAATGATGTGTTGAAGGATGTCGTTGATAAAACGTATGCATATTTGACGGATCAACATGGCGAGTAGAAGACTCTCTAGTTTCGTGTACCGGTGTACCGAATGGGTTGTGAAAATCGTCATCGTCAGATAATACACCGTCTGCTTGATTTGTGTTCTCTGGAGCAATGACAGTAGTTGTGGATGTTGTAGGATCGATTGTTAATGTGATATTCTGTGGAGGTAAATCTGCAACAACCCGTGTTGAAGTAGATGAAGTTGTATCCTTTTGTTGACGATGAACGGTATCATCATTCTTATCATGAGTGACAGCGGAAGACTTCGATGCAACTTGTTTCTCCCCCGTGAAATATTCATCATACGTTGGTCCATATAACATTTCCAACTCTTCAAGTGTCGTGTCCACTGTCATATCTGCTCTAGGAACATGTTCAGGAACCAGCTTTGAACTTGACGGTTCATTGCTGTGGTCTTGAGTTCCAAGTTCCGTGCGGTTGTGAACGGAAGTCGTTTGTCGTTGAGGATCGGGACTTAAACTGCTTTGTTCAAGTGCCATTTCTTGCAATTCATCAAATCTGATATGAATAGTCTCGACTATCAATTTTGTTCTCTTGTTGTACACTCTGTATCCCTTAGACTGAGTTGCATATCCCACTAAAATGCATGCATCACCTTTCTCTTTCATCTTGTCCAGATTTTCACCATCTCGAATAATGTCACACGTACATCCAAAAACGTGAAGGTGTTTGAGTGAAGGTTTACGATCATTAATTATGTGATATGGTGTCTTTTCGTGTCTTGGGATAACTAAGGAGCGGTTTTGTGTGTAGCATGCGGTTGACACGGCTTCGGCCCAAAAGTATAGTGGAAGTTTTGAAGCGGATAATAATGTTCGAGCAGCTTCAACAAAAGTACGGTTTCATCTTTCAACAACACCGTTTTGTTCGGGTGTTCGAGCAATAGATGTTTCATGTTCAATTCCTTCGGCTTCAAAATAATTTCTCAGTTTTGAATTCAAAAATTATGTACCTCTGTCAGTACGAACCACTTTAACTTGAGCTTGAAGACCATGTTGTATCACTTTAAGGAAGCTGATGAGAACATCGGGTGTTTCATCCTTGGACCTCAAGAAGTGAGTCCATGTGTACCTTGAGTAGTCATCGACAATTACCATAACGTATTTCTTCCCATTGATACTTTGAACACGCATGGGACCACACAAATCTATATGAAGAAGATCTAACCGTCCTTTAGAGCTTGGTGTAGTCTTTGTCTTGAAACTACTCCGTTTAGCTTTACAAAGCTCACAAGAAGAACAAAGATGATCTTTGATGAATTTCAAGTTAGGAAGGCCTCGCACAATATCTTTCTTAGAAAGCAAGTTGATGGTATCCAAGTTAAGATAAGATAAACGTTGATGCCATAACCAAGCTTGAGTCGTTGAAGCTTTAGTCATGAAACAGATTGGAGTTGAAGATGTGGAGTCTTGTAGTGAAATAGTGTAGAGATCAGTACCCCGTGTTCCGGTAAGTAAGTCATTCCCATCATAATCACGAACAAAACATGTCTTCTTTCTAAAAGCAACCTCCAAATCCGCATCACAGAATTGACCAACCGAGAAAAGATTATGATTGAGCCCTTCGACGTAGTAAACCCTTTTGATAGTGATATTCCCCTGAACCAAGTCTCCATATCCTAGGATCGGTGCAAACTGATCATTTCCGAATCGGACCGTACCCAGGAACTTCTCCACGAAGTTAATTAGAAGCTTGAGATTCCCCGTCATGTGCTTCGTCAATCCGGAGTCCATTATGAAGAGAATTACTTCGATCACCTGCAGAAGAATTAGAACATGATGGAGCATTTGCTAAATTGGATTCCATGTTAGTTTTGATTTCCGATTCATTAGTTTCCCTAGTTTCATCACTTAGAGGCACACTAACGCCGTAGTCACATTTTCTGTCCTAACCTTAGGCATCCATTTATATCCTGGAGGACATTGATTAGCAAACCACCATTTCCAAGGCTTGCTAGCAGACTCATATAATTCCCTAATTCTGCTTCTAGGGTTCTTAGTGGTGGAGTCTGATGCATTACTTTTCTTAGAGGGGGTTGCACCAGAATGGTTCACTTTGCGTTTGGATTTTCTAGCACTAATAGGCATCACAGTTTGCTTCTTAGTTCTAGTTTCTACGCCTTTGACATTATTCGAAACACACATAGCATGATTAGCATTAGCACACTTTCCACATTTCACACAAACAAACTTAACTTTCATAGCATTCAAAGTCGAATCATTCAAATCGTCATTACACGCGATTACAAACGTTTTATTCTTAGAAACATTGAAAATCCTAGGGTGGTCTTCTACTTCCTTCATCTTCCCTTGACTTTTGTTTTGCCAGACCTTTTCATTCATGCGAGTTCTCTTAAGCTGAGGCCGGCTAACACTAGCAGTGGGGACTACTCCTGTAGTAAAAGACACACGTCTATTAGTGTTTCTAGAAGTCTGAGGTGATTGACTTTCTTTGTTTTGTGTGGGTTTAGTGGCCAATCTATACATCCCTGGTTTAACCACATTTGTGTTCTTAATGCTTTGTGATCGAATATGTTTTTTGAGAGTGTTTTGTGGTAACCTATCCTTCCCATCCGTCTTGGGGGCAAATGCAGGTTTTGCAAATGCAGAATTAGAGAAAACAGATGGTTTTCCCAAGACAGAGGGTCTAGTCACTTTTTGAGCATTGGGTTGTCTTACAACAGGTTTCTTAACACTAGGTTCCACAATCTTCCCACCCATCTTAGCAATGAGTTTCTGCAACTCTGCTATCGCTCTGTCCCTGTCTTTTAACTGAGCTTTCAACCCTTTAATTTCCAAATTCTGTTCGTTCATTTCTCGAAACGTTTGGGAAAGTTTTTCTCGCAATTTATTATCATGTGGAAAACTACCAACGTCTTTTTGCAAAGCAAGTTCAAGAGAATGACAATGTTTTTGAAGGAAATCAGTTTTGTGTTGAAGTAACTCAAAAGCCTTTTTATCAACATTTTCTTTATGTTTCGAAAGCTCAAGTTCAAGACGTTCACACTCTTTGATTTTATCAAGATATTTGCATGCAACATCAGAATATTCATCGATATCAGCACAAGATTGAAGAGTAACACACAAAATATCTTTGGAGAGACATTCTTCTAAGAGTAGATCATATTCGTTTGAAAATTCTAATTTGTCATTTTGAAGGTCATCAATTTCTTTTTCAAGAGACTAAACATATTTCAAATCATCAAACATTTCAGACTGAATTAAATTTTCAAACTCAAGAACATGTTCTTTTATTATCTTCGTATTTGGTATTAAAAGTTCTTTCACAAGCACAGTTATGTCGTGAGGAATCTCGGTTTTCCACTTATCCTTTTGACGTTTCTCCCAATCGCTTGCAACAATTGATTGAACATTATTAACGTGGTGTTTAAGAAAACCAAGTATTTTTCTACTTTTACTTTTAGAAGCATCTAGAGGCAAATAGTTAATATATTTAAAAACATTAGTTTTCCTCTTAGTGGCAAAAGCTTTTTCCATTGAATTCTTTTTTGTTTGCATTCTAAAAATAATTCCTCACGAGACTTCTGTTTTTGTGGAGTGAAAAGACCATAAAGACTGTTTTCATAAGCATAGTTATATGGTTTCACAAAATCTTTATTGACCGGTGATCTACTCTCCTCATCTCAAAGGGACGTCTCTTCACTATCGATGTTAGCTACTGGGCAGTCATTATCAGTCCTTTCGGACTCATCAAGATATAAGTGAGGGTTCGCAGCTTGAGCTTGTTCGAGGTACTTGGGGGTGGCAAAGCTAGGTTGACCCTTGAAGAACTACCGAGGTGCTATCATTCTTACGGTTTGAATAGAGTCATGTGTATTATAAACAACTTTTTTCAAAAAATCGACTTGTTCTTCGAGATCCTTTACTTTTTCAGTATCTTTGCTTTGTCTATTTTTGAAATCTTGTTTTAATGTTTCAACCTCTTGTTTCTTCTCGTCAAGAATTTTAGCAGAATCGGTGGTGTTCATAGAAAGCCTTTGTTCAAGTTCATTAACTTTTGTAGTGGCAAGGTACGTTTTTTGACGTTCATCACTTAATAAAACATTAAATTGACGTTTTTCTTTAGTTAACAAAGCAAGAGCTTCATTGTATTTATTTTCAAAATCGTCCTTTTTAACGTTGATGACACGACTTTTGTACCCCTCAAGCTCGTTGGTCTTTTGAAGAAGCTCAGCCTTATAACTATCAATAGTCTCACTAGATTTTATAAGAGCGGCTTTACATTCTTCAAAGTTTTGAGTGAGCGCTGCGTTTGCCTTCTTTAATTGCTTTTGATTCTTTCTATTTTCATTGACATCTTTTTGTAAACTAGCAATTAAATTAGCAAGCGCGACACGCTCCTCGTCATCATACTCATTTGCATGTTGATCATCCTCAAACTCATTATTGCACATGTCTGATGAATCGGGTGTGGTATTGCTATCAACCGTTTCCATTATACACGTGTCAGTAATTGTTGTTGGTAGATCACTATGCTCATGTGTATCACCAAACACATTATATTCAGCATCATCTTGTACCTTATCAATTAGCTCGGTATCAAAGATAGGACCATTGTCATCTTCAGTGACGTTAAGGACCTCATGAATCTTTGCCATGTATGAATAATGTGCCTCGAGTTCTTGGTCGGAGAGTTCATCATCTGTGTCGTCAAGCATTTCTCCTTCCTCAGCTGATAACTTGATTCCAGCTTCCATTTTCTTGCACAACAGCATCTTTTCCTTATGATAACCATAATCTTTAACCCTCTTTGGCTGCCTGCATTCCTTAGCCAAATGCCCAAAACCTCTGCAGTTAAAACACTGAATCCCACTTTGTTGCACAACTTGAGTACCAACAGTTTCCCTATTTCCAACAACAGTAGCCACCCTCTGATTATCATACTTAGGTTGTCGATCATACTTTAGAGGACTCTCAGCACGTCTTCGTGTGTCATACCTTGGAGGACTCTGTGCATGGGTGTTCCTCGAGTTTGAAGATGTTCGAAGGTTGTTGTTGGTGGGTTTGTAGATTTTCTTATATTGCTTCATAACGAAAGCCATTTGTTGCTTGAATTCCCTATCCTTTTGAGCTATTTCTTCATCACTGTCTTCGTCGGATGATTGCTCAGGTATGGGTGATGGTGCTCTTGCAACTTCTTTGCCTCGGGATTGTGTTGGAACATGTGACTTGGAGACAATGGATGATCGTGGTGATGATGATTGAGTAGAGTAGGTCTTTGAAGTACGGGAGTGATAATCTGGGTAATGTTGAGTGGTAGACAACAAAGCAAGTGGATTGGAAATCTTTGCAACTCGTTCAGCTCGAAGTTCATTTGCCTCATTTTGAAATTGTTTCAAGATGTCAAAGAGCTTGTGATATGAAACTTCGTCTAACTTTTGTTGTTGTTTCACCAAGGTGACAAACCGTGTCCACTCTGGTTGAAGTTGCTGTAGAAATTGGACATTGACTTGCATGGTGGAAACTTGCAAGTTGTTTCGGGTCATATCATTCATCATCTTGTAGAATCGGGAGTAATAAGAATCAATTGATTCCCCATCCTTTGATGTAAACTTGCCAAAGTTCCAAAACATCTTAGTTTTCACATCTTGTTTGTTAAGTGATTCACCTTGTTGCAATCTTTCAATGGCCGTCCACATTTCTTGAGCAGTAGGACATGCGTCAACCGTAGAGTAAATCTCATCTCCAATGCCACTGAGAATTAAGTAGATTGCTTCCTTCTCTGCATCAAACCACGCACGGTTCTCTGGGGTGAGGTCGGTCCTCTTTTCATCACGTTCATATGCGGGTTGTGCGTCACTTGTGTCTGTGGCTGGTACTGCAGGAACTTGAATCCTTGAGAGTTTATAGGGTCCTTCCAAAATACATTGCCTTAAAGCATCACCGTTAGGTTTTGTGTCAAGGTAACGTATAAAACGGGATTGCCATTGATCATATCGACCCGACACAAGCATTGGTGGTCTTTCTTTGTTACTTGCCACCATTATGTTGTTGTTCGTCACACGATATTCGGCAGTAGAATCCATCTCAATATTCTCTGAAATGATGAATCAAATGTGGATCTTAAGTAGTTGTGTTGTGATTGTTTGGTTGTTGAAAATCCGAAAATTTCGATTTTTTCTCAGCCCGACAATAAATTCCTCAGTCCGACAAAACGGTAGACCTAAAAAATTTGTAATCACCAAATTTTGAAATTGAGCTAGAAATGTCCTAAAACTAGTATGGAAAAAATTTGATTTTACTTGACCTAAAACGTTCCGAAACTAGTCTAGATGGTGGCTAAATCTAAAAAATACTCAAACAAAATTTAGCTAAACATGTCATCGGAATGTGCCATCGGAATGCCCATCGGAATGTTGCTTAGATCGGAATGTCCTTTTGATCGCAATGTGCACCTGTCGGAATCCTTAGATCGGAATGTGTACTTGTCGAAATCCTTCAGATCGGAATGTTCAGATCGCAATGTGTACCTATCGAAATCCCAGATCGGAATATTCAGATCGCAATGTGTACCTATCGAAATCCCAGATCGGAATATTTAGATCGCAATAATCTGTCGCAATAACACCTATCGCAATGTGGCTGTCGCAATGTGGGCAGAGTAACGTTTCAAGATTGCCTTAAATCCGTCGCAATCCACGATCGCAATAACGATCGCAATAAGCATCGGAATAAGGGGGCTATCGCAATACTGATCGCAAAGTAAAACCCTAGGGTTATTGCGATCGAAACCGTACTTACCTTTTCCGAAATTTAAGCTGTCGCAATGAGGGACCTTATTTCCAACTTTTTAGGCAACGATTTTAGCAACTTTTAGGCAACAAATTTAGCAACTTTTAGGCAACAAGATCGTGTTTTTAACCAAACCAAAACAACCAAATCTATACAACACGTATATAGAAGATTTGTAGCAAGATATAGAACACGAAAAACACAAAAAAATTTGAATTCGGGATGATTTATGGATTAAATCATACGAATCAAATATAATAACAACAACCAATCACAAAACTACCCCATGGCGATTGATACCAATTGTTATCCCTAATATGTGATGATACTATACTATTAATGAAGAAAGAAAGGTATAAATGAGATGAATTTTAGAGAGAGAGACTAGAGAGAGAAAAGAGAGAGAAGTGTGTGAATTTGTGAACTATTAGATTAAGAGAAAAATGAATCACCAACCCTCCTAACATGCTAGGAGGGTAGTATATATAGTCCACCCACATGCGGGCTTCTTTATGGACTATATGGTTTGGGCTGGGCTTTCCTTTTGGGCTTTAGTTACTTATTAATGAACTTTAGCCTAAAGTTAAGCCCGTATAACACGACTAATATACTACCTATTACAACGTTCTAAAATACGATACATAATAAACATATGACCGAGCATTCTTGTTTGGCTCAATATTTTGAGGCTAACAGGTGTCTACATTGCAAAACCCACGCGTGGGTTTACCATAAACCTCACACAAACCCCAAGCGTGGGTTGGGCTTTCGGGTAGAAAAAGACACTTCCGGTAGCTTTGTTGCTTCTCGTAAATACCCCATGTGGGCCCCATTTTACTATCATTTATTTATAAATACCCCCCATTTAACCCATTTTAAAATAAACCGAAATCAAATTGTATACATCTTCCCCGTTCTTATACATCTTCTCCATTTTTACAAAATTTTCAACATGGAAAACATGGATGAGAATACGTTTATGTTCCCCGATTTAATGGTCGACGATGAAAAAATTTTGGTGAATAGTCCTCGTGTCCGGTTGCTTGCAAGAGCGATGTCGTTTTTTCGATATAGACGACAACCAATAGTGCCAAGAAACCGGTTAATCGAGATCGTTATGGTGCCCATGATCGTTTAGTTGTCGGGTTTTCACTGACAACCAATCTACAACGAACGATAATTCCGGAAGACATTCTGAATGGCTCGTCCACTTTTCAACGATATAGTTGCGGTTGTAACTGCTCATGATCCTTAATTTAGTGCAAATATCGACTATACCGGAAGAGAAGGAATTGCTCCATTGGTGAAATGCACTTCTTTAATCCATCAATTAGCATATTGCATTGTTCCAGGGTTTTAAAATTAATATCTGCAAATGGCTAAAAGTACTTCACAAGAGAATCTTGATGATTTTTGTACTTCTATAAGGGAGGTTTATGGGCTAGAGTATCTGAAAAAACCTGGGGTGAGTGACGTTGAATTACTATATCAACATCACAAAGAGAAGCAAGGTTTCCCGAGGATGCTAGGAAGTCTAGACTGCATGGATTCGGAGTAGTTTGTTTGTCCGTACGCCCATAAAGGGCAATTTGTTAGGCAAGATTAAGGTTCCAGATAGCGTGAGGCGCGGCGTGGCGGCGAGTCCAAGCCTTGAGCTTTTGAGTAAGGCGTAGCGGCGCGGCGTTTTTAAGGTGTGACTTAAGGCGGCAATATATAATTATAAATTATCATATTTATAAAATACGAGTTATAAACATTTATAAATCTTAACTAAAATTGAAAATATTAGTAAACGCAAGTAAAAATCCTACATATTAGAAATTTTTCAAAGCGTTTCAAAAAAACTCGTGCCTTTGCCCGCTTTTGCTCGCCTTATCCCAGGCCACGCCTAGCGTCTACGCCAAGGTCTATTTCTTAACGTGGAGGCCGCGCCTCACGCCGTTGCCCCGCCTTGGCGCCGCAAAGGCGCGCCTTTTAGAACCTTGGGCGTGATCATGGACCGAATCCGTTCATTTTGTTGGAAGTTGTTGCGTCGCAAGACTTGTAGATATGGCATGTTTTCTTTAGTGTTTTTGTGTCTAACAACGACATCAATCTCCTTTCTCTAATGATTTAAAAATAGGACGAACGTCAGAGATTCTTTTTGTGGCTAACGGCGTTACTTACCCATTCGGATACTATCTTGTTGATGGGATATATATCGAATTAGTTCCACTCGTTAAGACAATTTCGGAACCCTATGACGATGACCACAATCGAATGTTGTATAAGAAGAAGCAAGAATCGGCAAGGAAAGATGTAGAACGCTTGTTTGGTGTTCTAAAAAAGAAATGGATCATAATCGCCAATCCCGCACATGTGATGAGGAAAGAAAGAATTACTAATATGATGTATGCATGCATGCATCATATTACATAATATGATTCAAAAACACAAAGGATATGCGATAAGTCCCAGATGGTAATAATAACATTTGGGCTGATTTAATCGAGTACTTGGCTAATAATAATGTTTCATTTTATATTTAATTTTAATGATTTTATTTATCCGCGTGTATCGTTTTTAAATTCTATAAAATAAAGTATTTGTTTTATAAATAAATTAAATAAAAATGATAATGAAAATGTTATGCGGAGGTTAGTTTTTTTTCATTAGTACCTTTGAAATGTGAGTTTTTGATAAGTTAATAAGATGTAAGAGAAAACTGATGTAACGTTAAAATGACGATGAATATTTTTTTCTACTCCCCCTAACCTTAAAACTCAAGGTGTAATATAGCAAAAAAAGTTGTCGCGCTAGTTTTTTCTTCTTTAAGTTAGAGCTTATAACTTAAAAAAGACTTCATCCCTCGTTACTTAAAATACATAAAAGGCAGTCTAATTTGATTTAAATAAAAATTTTCTATGAATAAATAACTATTAGTGGTATTTAATAAAGTAAATTGTCATAGAAGTTGAATAAATTCTAATTTGTGAAAATGTTAAAATTGATCAATTAGGGCAACGTTAAAATGGCTATATTTTATTCTTAAACTAAAGTATCATAAGTATACACATATTTTGTTATAAAATTACTATGTTGTGCATAGATACCGCCTACTTCAATTTAATATTCTCTCTATCTCAAAATTATTAATTATCGTCTCTCGAAATAAAAAATACATTTATTATAACAATTTTTTTTATTACTACTGTTTAGCCTAAGACAAATTTATTTTTAATTATTTAATTAAAACTTTATTTAAAATTCAAAATAATAAATTTATAAAAAAAAATATGATAAATTTTATCAAATTTTTCTGTTTATTTTTAGTAATGAAAAATAATTTGAAGGCAACCTAAAACAAAAAGGATAATTATTAAAAGAGTCTTTCAATTTTGAGTAATTCTCGATTATGTCTAAAAAACATGTTTTTCTTGATATGATCCGGGGCAACAAAGGACGAACAAAGAATATAGGGCAACAACCATTCAAATTTTTGACAAGTGTCCAAAAAATAGGGCAATCATGACAGATTGCCCCAAGATATAGGGCAACAGAGGACATGTGGCACATTTTGCACCCAGTTGCCCTATTGCCCAAAAAATAGACCATTTCTAGAAAGAGAAAATTTAAAATGTTTTTTGGAAAAAAAATAATGGGCAATGGACCTTTTTGGTAATTTTCTCACGACAAAAAGAGAGAATATGAATTTTGAACTATAAGAGTATGAGTTTTTTGTTAATGGATATGTTGCTTTCTAATGTATTGGGCCCAATTCTTTTCTAGACGTAACAACGCAAGCTGGGCTGGGTTTTGATTCAAGCCTAAATCCATTGACTGTAGGGGTGTTTATGGTTTGTTTTCTGTTTGGTTTACTCGGTTCAGATTATTTACGTAAAAGTTTTTTTTTGTTAATTTAAAAATTAAATCGAATCAGATTTCAATCGAATCAAATCAAAAGCAAATTTTAATTTTGATTCGATTTAAAAAAAATACATAATTATATGAAAATTTAGCAAAAAAAATTCTACTTCAACTATAATAATTGTTTTTTTATTAAAATTAATTTTTAATAATCATTATATGTATATAGATAAATAAATAAAAAATTGTATAACCATGGTTTTCGAGTCCTATTGCCAATCGTTTATCCAACTCGAAAACTAAATTTGAAGTTTGGTTCGGTTATGACCCAAAATCCGAATCCCATTTTTCGGTTCTGTTTAAATTCGGGTTTCGATTCGATTAGATTGTGACTCAAAACCCAAATTCATTTTCAGTTTTGTTTTAATTCGAATTGTATTTGATTTGATTTTTTATTTTTATGAATCAAACCAAAATTACGAACACCTTACAATCAATAACTAACAGTAAAATCATTATTACCAATTGTTCAAAGAAAAAAAAGCTAATATCAAGTATCCAACACATACCCGGTTTTGCATCTCGTTAATGGTGATGAAATAGCGGTATACAACAAGTATGAGTCATGGGTTCAGATTTCTTCACCATCTTTCTTTTTCACGATATCATGTGATTATGTTTTATCATATCATTTATATAATAAAAAGATTAAATTTTTTTAATTTTTTTATAAAAAATAAAGATTAAATAAAAAAAATTTAACCAATCTAAACTTTTGATTTTTAATAATCAAAATTATGTGATTTGACTAATAAAATATCAAAATTAAATTCAAACTAGTAAAGACTGAAAAATCCATGTAGAGTGAAAAAAAATCAAAAATATATGTCAAAAATATGATAAATAAAACTTTAAAAAAGAGGAAGTAATTAGTTAAATTCATATTTTTATATAACTTTAAAAAATAAACAAATAACCTGTTGAATTTTATACATCTTATACTTTATATTTTAAACATACAACCATATATTTTATTTTAAAAATACAACATATAGAATCTGTCCAAATTGCTGCGTGCATGGGTTGATGTAATTTTTTACTAATAATGAAGATTTAGCTATTAAGAATAATAATACCGAGAGTAAAAAGAGTTTGAAATCCAAATTGTAATAACTAAATTGAGTTTTGTATTACTTTACACAAAATTTAAAAATATATATATAATCTACTCAAAATCATAAACAAAATTATTATTTGAATCATCATTTATGCTTAAGTCATGTGCGTGTAGTTGATTCTAGACCATCTCTACTGATTATTAATGGAGGAATCATTTTGTTGAAAGTTGAAAATTTTCGACTTTCATAAAAAAAACTTAAAACTCTGTAACCATTAACAAGAATATGGTGTAGATATCATTGTTGAAAGTTTGAAAATCTAATTACGACCATGTTTAAATGTTGAGAATTTTGTAAAGACTGACTTATTTATAAAACTTATTTATGTCAAATATTCAATAAAAATGCATCTTTGTACACGGTAAGTAATGGTTGACATCTTCAATATAAAATGAGATACAATAACCCTTATTCACTTAAAACTTTCTCTTTTCTTTGAAAACCTCAGTCCTCTCTCCTTAAAACAAATCCTTCTCACTGTTTAACAAAACATCACCGCGTCCTACATCGTCTCTTCCATCCGACGAGGTCACGATCATGGTTCCAATTGACGGTTATTGGAGTGTGTTTATTGTGGTTTTGATGGTTTGTGATGAGCGGGGCCGGGCGGTTAAATCCTAACCTACTCAAGGAATTTTACAACCCCTCAGGCAGTGTACATAATATCCGTTTTTAGTGTAGTTCGTTTTTTCTCGAATCGTGTCGAATTGATATCAAGTTTTTAGCTAGACTTAAGATTTATTGTTTTAGGTTAATAGAAGCTTGTTTGGTATCTATTTCTACTTGCCAATCAAACACGTAAAAAGGTAAAAATAGATCTATTACGTATACGTAATATTCTAAAAACAAGTTGCAAATACCACAATTAAAGCAAGCTAAAAACAAGAAATTAACAATTTGACAATTTTATTAAAAGAAAATAACAAAAATATAAAATCTATGAAATGAAAATAACAAAAATGTAAAAATGTAACAAACTTTAACAAAATAACAAACTTAACAAACTTCTAACAACTTCCTAAAAAGTAGGGGACTATAACTGCAAAACAGAATAGTACAAGCACTTAAGCAAGAAAGTACAACATAAGGAAAAATAAAGGACTAAAATGCAATTACCACACAACTTTTTATCAAAAACGGGCTAATAGACTCGAATAAGCTAAATACAACTTATTTCTCAACCAAATAAGCTTAAACAAGTTGCCAAATGTTTAAAATGGAAATTTGGCTAGCCAATATTAATTTCAGCTCATTGAAATAAGTTGAATAAGCCAATGTGGATTTTCACACTTGCACAAAACTTGAGATAGAGCTTATGGCTTATTCAAACTAGCTGAATTTTTGCAAGATCAATGAAAAGCTGAAAAGATTAAGATCTATCCAAGAAAATTCTCAAAAAGCTCACGAAATAAGCAAATACGACTTATTTGACTAAACATCTTATTTTTCCCAAGTTTGACTTTTACAAAACTGAATTTTGATGACTTATTATGACTTCTATAATGATTTTAAGCACTTATGTAAAGACAATACGCTAGAAAAGTTAAATGTTGAAAATTGATGATTTATGTAAAAGCTGATGAAAACAGTTCTAATGAGCAACTTTTAAGGCTAAATGTTGGCTTATCCATTAAGCTACTTGAAAAACTTTCAACTACACTTCTAATCTCACTACTATGAACTATCCAGAACATCTAACCACAAGGTCTAGATCAAAGAAATGAAGTAGTTATTATGTAGTGAAAAAGGTTGATCAGAGAATAATATCAACCCAAAGTGTTCTTAGTCCAATTGATTGTTTGACTATTATAGGTTGACTTACAAAGCTGAATTGTGAGTTATTTAGACTAATGAATTAAGCAGTAAACAATACTTGAACTCAACTCTAACAACAAAATACCAATGATCTGATCCAAAAGCTCCTTAACAAATGAAAAAGGAAATTTAACAAAGGACTAATGAGATCTAATGAGTATTGAATAAAAACAGATCAACAATTAGCAATTATAGATCAAATCAAGCCATTTCCAACAGGTTTCAAGCAAGTATTCAAACTACAAAGGATTCTAGCAGATTTAACCTAAAAATGGCAGAAAAATTAAAATGAGCTTAACTTGTGTTTCCAAGCCTCCTTTGATAGAGAAGCTAATTACACACTAATCTAATCCCTCTAATCAACCACAATCACCAAAAATATCAGCTCAAATCACCAGAAAACCAACGTTCACTTTTCAAATCCAACGGCTGTTATTCAACACTTTCAAAACACAATCTACAACACGAATTGAAACCTCATCTACATTATCATCTTCACAACTTCAAATCATCAACGGGAGCACAAATTCAACAGCAGAAATAGTAACTTGAAGAAATTGATATGAATTGAAATGAAATTGTGACGTTTTATTAATCTTGAATTGAAGGGAGTACAATTTGAGTGAGTTTGGTGTACATTAACTAGTCTGTACAAATTAAAGCTAATTTGTAACTAAATGCAGTTACAAAATTAACTACTCATAAAAACGGTTATGAAAAGTAAAATAAGTGTGTGTGAGGGGATGTGGTAATATAGGAGAAGAGGTGATGATTGGGGAATGTTTAAGTGACAGAGGGTGAGATGGTGACAGTTAATTGGCAAATAGAAATCAACTACGTGTAGTTAGGGTTCATATGGTGTAACACCCCCAGAATCAGACACAGAACAATTAGGCAACATGGGGGTGCCACGTCATTGTACAAGCAACAATGAATTATAGATGACACAAAAATGTTGTGATAAAAGATTTACATTACATCATAAATATTAAAGTTTTTAAACATAGGTTCCAAAGTTTTATAACACGATTAAAGTACTACCATAACCAGGTTTTGTAACTTATAATTACCAAAAAGAAATACAGGATGAATTTTGGACAGCTTTTACCAACATTAAAAGTTTAAATACAACACAGAATATCCAAGTTGCTAACATCCTGTGGGCTCCCATCCATGCATATTAAGCGTTATTACCTGAGATTTAAACATGTAAATAGTTCAACAAAAGTTGAGTGATATTCATAGGTTTAGTAAATTAAGTAATGGAACACACGTATAATTTGTAAAACAAGTAATGGGGGGGGGGGGGGGGGGGGGGGGGGGGTGACTAAGTCATTAATATTTATTATTGCTATTTAGCTCATGACACCGAAGCTTAACGAATAAAAGTGCCCCTAGTGAGTATTCAGCCTAAATACTCAAGTAATAAACAAATGTAAGCGCGTCAAAGTAATATGGGATGGGGATTGTCAATCCCGATGGATCCATCCACAACATTCGCTTGCAAACTGTGAATAATTAACTGTTCATGATATTGAGGGGGACTTAGTGGCTATAGATAGTAAAAGAAATAATAATTGGTACTCATCTGGTAAGCAAACAGTTCAGGATAGCATACACTTTTAAAATATTGTGTTCAACATGAAAATCTCACCCCGCGTTTAGAAACATTATATAAGAAGTATAATGGGCTATGAACTCACCTTAAGTAGTCGGGTTTGTAGATGAAACAAGAAAAGCGCGAAACAGCACATAAATTAGCCCGAACCTAAGTAAAGGAAAGTTTATGAGTATAATACTCTATGTATAGTAAAATAAGATTTATATTGAATGGAATGATCATGGATTAAAAGTTTTAGAAATCTTGTAACTTTTTAAGTTTATGCGAAAAAGTGAGCCATGGTAAGTGTATGATTTGCCTAATACCATATCTAGTTAAACCACTTAGATATACTCCATTTACCACTTACCTACTGTATAAAAGGTGTTATAAGGCTATAATTAAAATTTTAGTAATCTAACCATGGTAAACACAAAAGTTTTTTCACCAAAATCATACCTAAAATATAAGACTAAAATAAAGTTTTAGTGTTACCCTACACTAAACAGTGCACAACTAAAAATTTATAAATGCTATAGACTTGAACTTTTTGGCATCAGAAAGCTCTTTTCAATACCTTTTCAAAATGGGAAAATCCAACTTCTAAGAGTTTACCAATCTACGGGAATTCCAATTTTAATGACTGACTGAGATTTATAATTGACCTGCACTAAACAGTGCATAACTAAAAACCTACAAAAGCTATAGGTATGAGACTTTTTGTAACAGAAACGGTCTTTTCTTTAACTTTTCAAAATGGACAAATTTGAGTTCTAAGAGTTTACCAATCAACGGAAAATCTAATTTTAGTGACTAACTACAAATTTTAGAAATAGAAATTTACACGATACATTCAAACTTGTCGTTTTAGCCATAAATCACTGATCGTAAAAGCTTTTAAGAAAATTCCAAGGACTAGAGGTTTATAATATAGTGACTTACTGTAACTAACTATAAAATGACCCATTTAAATTTTTTAACTCAAGACTCATTACACAATTTTGACTCGTTACCCAGTTCTGAACCATTTTAATAAAACGGACGCAACTTTTGCATCCAGGCACTTACATTGCCTACTCAACTCTCCAGAATCAATATAAAACTTAAGGAATCTATTTTTGGACTCAAAATATACTTTAAACCTGTAAATTGTTTGCTATGACCTGTTTAACATCAGCCAACTATTTCCATCACTTTTAACACCTATATTTGGTCCAAACTACCCCAAAATCAATCTAAATCTATAACTAAGCCTATTATGGGATCATACACTCAAACTGTTAATGCAATGATGCCTAAAAATGTTACTTACATTTTCGGTCTCGTTTTGTTTTGATCACGACAATATATAAAAGCAAGCATTTACGAAAACAACGAAAAACGAATTCTTGAGTTCAAGTATTCTTCATTTCAACCAATCACTTAAGGTATGAACAAACAAGTTTTCAACCTAGCTAAGTGATCAAGGATTTAAGTTTTTATAAAGCTCGCCTTTTATTAATTGTGAAAAAGTTTTTTATTAAACTTTATTTTTAAGAAAATATTTTATTATATTAAATATTCGAAATTGCATATTCTATATGGTTAAGGAATATCTCTTGTGGATAAATATGCCACCAGATGTGACTACCTCACTAAAAGACAAAAGGAGTAGAGTCTACTCCCATAGTTCCTTAAATAGCTACGCGGCTCCTTATCGATAAGGAACCGCGGGCACCTTTAAGGAACCGCGCCCAGAGATAGCCGTTGGAGCATTGTCTTATAAATAGTGTACCATTCTCATTTTTTCTCCTTACCTCTTTTGCACATATAATTCAGATTTAATACAACTTCTTAAATCATTCAAATCCTTGATTATTTGGTTGATTACTACTTGTTTAGAAGTGAATCTTTCTCCTCCCATCTCTTCCTCTCAAGTGCAAAAAGAAGAACTCTTTCATTCTTGAAGTGTTATGTCTACCTCAAAGTTCCATTGAAGATCAAACTTTTATTTTTTATTCTTGTGTTACTGTTGTGAAGATCCAAATAGTTGTGTCTATTTGTAAGTTGTGTATGTAGTGTGGTTAATACTTAGTCCTTAAAGTATATTGATGCACACTGATCCTAGCTAAGAGTAAGGCTCGTGTTGAACACGTAATTATTCATGTTTTTATTGCTAATATCCCTTCATTTATGGCATAATAAATAGCAAAACGTATATTTTTAGTGCATATATCGTTTATATGTGTTATTTATTATTGTAGGTACGGATATCAAGAAAACAAGAAACAAATCAAAATGTTAAAAACAAGCACAAGATGGAAAGAGAACGAGAAAATGAGTCCGATGGTGCATTCATATTTTATTGGTCTGGCCCGACACCATTTTAATAGATCGGACCGACCCGTTACTTTTCAAGTGGGTTGTGATTACTAGTTGCTGGGCCCAAGAACTGCTGGCCCGAATTGAAGACAACCCAAAAATGAAATGAAAAAGGAATGATGGCTCGGTGTTATATTAGCAAGAAATAAAAAGGCCCAATTAGGGGTTAAGGAAAAAATACGCACGGAGGCCCAACACCACACCCACCTCACGTTATACATCTGGAGATCAGATACATAAAAAAATACGCAACACTTTATATGGATGAAAGGGGGAGCTTCTTTTCATTTTTTATTTTAGGACTAGGCGAATACCCGCACATAGCTGCGGAATTGTTTTGTGGCGGATAATTAGCGATACGATATTTCGAGGTAAAATTAAAATGCAATGAAAAGTCTCGTAACATACGATAATTCATGTTTAGATAAAATCTCAAATAACCATGTATCTCAGCGTTGTTTTGTGTTTGCTTTTGGCGACGTATTTCTGTTATATGCCTTGTCAACAACGAATAGCAGTGAAGCAAAGGTGAGTGTACGCATAATATGGGCCGTAAAAAGATTGGTACAAAAGATGTGTTCAGATTGTTAGACGACATAGTGGGTTGGATTAATATATAAAAGCAGCGTTATACCGTCGTCATTACATTTTGGGTGGGATTAATATGAGCATAATAAAGCGTGTGATCACATACGATATAAAATCGCGTGCACTACAAAAGTTTAACAAAATGGAATTGTTGGTATGTCGGTTCAGTCGAGTATGCTTCTTTGTTTTTGTTTGGAGGTGGTTGCCAGTCAGGCGCAGGAGATGGGGTCAGGAGCTTGTTGTTTTTCTTTCCAGGTCTTTCCCCTTGAATGTGTTGTTGATTGTTTCGGTAAGTTCTTGTCATTCTTCTGACCTTGTATGTGGTCTTCTGCTAGTATCCGAGCAACAACATGAGCGATTTTTAACGGTCTTAACATACATAAGCAGTGAACTTGTATGATGGTTGTGCCCGTGATCCACTATGAGCTGATGCTCTTTTACCACGCCTTGAAGCGGACTGAGAACATCCCGTTGTATTGCGCTCATTGTAATTCAATGTAAAATTGAGAATGATAAAAAGAAACATGTAATGTCGTTCGTATGAATTTGAAAATACTACAAAGATTTCCTACAATGCGTAAACATCTCAGCAAGTACATGATTCCTAACCTAAGCAGCATCATGATTTAGAACTTAAAGATACCAAAAAGTAAAGAAAGCAAGTGTAAGATTGCCATCATATCTTGGAGATCTTATAAGTTACTCATACATAAGATAAATTTGGAATACAAAAAAGAGCAACTCACATAAGATGTGTCTGCGACCTGGCTTCCTAAGTCCTAAAATCATACGTATCAACCCTATAATTTAACTACAACAATGCACATTTCAAAACTCAACCCTATAAAGCATGTTTTTAGTACAAAAAGTCTATATAGAGTGCACCTAAAAAGCTTTGAAGGACTGTTAGCATAGTTGTCTAAGCTTATATCGTGGGGCTGTGGCTTATTTGGTACAAAAATTCTGGAAAACTGGATGATGAAGATGCTAAATTCAAAAGTGGATTATTTGGTTTTCAGCCTATGCTTCATTAGATCCTTTTTTGGCTTACTTCAAAACATTTGCACTAATATAAGCTTAACATGTCATGATAAGCTTATATAAGCCGAAAAGTTTCAAAAATGAGGCAAAAAGGTGAGCTTATGAAACGTAAGTCGAAAACGTGATATAATTTAAACAAACACATCCTCATCACAGAACAATTACAGATTTATAAGTATATAATAGCAAAGGTCACAAACTTTTTTTAATTAGCCATATACGTCATGTTATGTTACCTTTCGACAACTCAATAGTTTGATTCTGGGAAGCGCAAGTATATTCTCATGTGTATGTTCGCACACGACGTCATAGAATACTTGTTCCATGGTTGACATAAGTAAGTTGGTGTTCCCATTACTCGAAGTCGATTCATTCTCAACACTCAACAGCCCGATCCATTTCTATATTGATGTACCCGTGTTCTGCTTGCTGAGATATAAGATACAAATTGCTGCTAGTTTTAGCTTTCAATATACATGTCCTCTCTCTGTCGACATCTGAGTGCAAACAAAGCAAAAGACTTCAAGTTTGGACCGTATGGAAGCAATGTCACTGTTGAGCACTGAGATGGAAAAAAATATCAGTTCTTCATGTAACAAAAGAAGTTTAACTACCTGATTGGATCTATTGATCATGTGTTTAACTAATTTCATCTTCTTTTACTTGCTTTGCACTATGTCCATTTTATCAGCAATTTTCACCTCTGTTAACTTGAGGTTTGTAGCTAGACCAACATACCTTTATTTTTTTGTCAAGTGACCCCATGATAAAAGTCCCAACAAAGAATCGACATGAAAACAGAAGTATTGTCTGACAAAATCTGACACTGCAAGCTCTCGACATTCCAGACCTGTCAGCAAGGTATGTTGTTAAGAGTCGACATGCAAAATTTTAACCCGGGTTAGTATTTAGGAAAATTTTAACCCGGATTTATAATATGCTGAAAACCAAGTAGTCTATTTTTCACACTGTTGAACGGTTGATAGGTTGATCGACACACCAACATTACACACCAACATTAGCAGTTAGGATAAAAATATCATAAAATGCAACATGCTGGTTATTAATTTTCATTATACTAATTTTCATTTTAGTCAGCTTATTTGGTATATTGAACAATGGTTTTGCAGGTTAAACTTCATAATGTATTAGCACAAAGTCACACCAAAATTAATAAGATTGATCTTTGGAATATGTTATGCTCTAAAGTATACACATACACATTATACAACAAAACTTACTGATACTGTTTTGGAGTTGAAGTAAAGCTGTTGCTCTTCGACAAAGATGATCAAGTTCAAGATACACCCTGAAAACCTACACTTAGGTACAACAACCGCGAACAATATTACGAATTTAATATCAATAAACCAATCAAATATATCAGAGAGTAGAAAGATGGATCTAGAACATACCTTTTTCAACTCATGCTTGTTCGTCAATCTCGGCACCAACAATCAACCTGTGTCAATTTCGCAAATTACAAAAAATATTTGGAGGCTCGGACAGGCAAGGGACCGAAAAAGGATACTTCCACCATGGGGAAAGTGTAGTGACGTACACTCACCTTGGATCATCTCTTCAACCATATTAACTTGTTTAAATGTGCCTAGTTGCCCACTAACTCAAGATATGCTTGACTGTGTTTATTGGTTTCAGTATCGGCTAATAGTCCAATTGTGGCTTTTGGGACTGTGAATGTGTATCATCCCAACGAAGTTCATCTCGAGTACTTTAAAAAACTGTCAATAAGGATTTTAAAATACAAATCATTGGTATAAGAATGAAAGTTGGCGTTGTTTATGGAATAGATAAAGTGTGCAGTGGTCACTTACTTCCTTGTTACGAATCCGATACACTTTCCTACCAAGTTGTGCTCCTACAACCATTGCCTCAACGAGATGCTGAGCTTTTCGATTATCCTCTTCTATTAATCCACATCAACCAAAAGAAAGTACATCAACCAAGAACATCTTATGCAGAGGCAAAACATGTATGCTTCAATGGCAATATAACAATGATAGCGCAAAATGAATATAAACAAAGTGTCTATTAAAAACCTTTAATAGGCATACTGTTCGATCTATGATTGCTTTTCAACTCAAATTAAACATAACCCAAAACCAAATAAGTAATAAAGACGCTGTATAAGCTGAAAAGGTAAACTGACTTCATATAAAAAAGTTTTCAAACGACCTCTTTGACATCAATAACATCTACAAAGCGTCTCATCAAATCTAAAACCCGACATTTAAAAAATGATACCTGCAAGCTCGTAGGATTTAAAAAGATGACATTAGTATTAGAGAGCATATTACATACAACTTTAACAATATTCTCAAACTCATGTTATACCTTTGCGATGGATTCAAATTATATTTTCCCAACTTGCCTTATGATTAATCACTACTTTCAATAAAAATGCACTTTTAGGATCATATGCGTGCATTTGCGTTTGTGTGTCAAGTTGTTCCTTACGTCAACTTTATACCACCATCATGACGCGTGACACCAAGAGCAAACACGTTTCCTGGTGGCGTCAAAGTGCTTTACCAAAATAGCCTTATTTGTCGACCTCTGGAGTACTACTATTGCTGAATCAACACCACCTATCAAATCCAAACTTTAATAGTAGCTCAAAGTCCGTCCTCACTACGATATGGGATTAGTAGTAATAATATGGTAGATGGGTTTTTGTAGAAGCCAATATGTTCACTTTTAGCCTCTGATTATCTCCTCAAAACACAAAATATAATTTTGATATTTATTTTTTAGCTACACTTTAACATTTGATCTGTTTGAGATTGAAAATGTATAAATGAGTTGTGACAGAATATGCTAAAATAAAGAATGTAATACTCAAATCACAACAGTAAAAGGAAACGTAAGTAACTCACCAGGATACTCCGAAGCCAAATAACTGAAAGCCCATATAGAAAAGCACAAAACAACTTTATAAATATTGTGAATATATTGACCAAATAACAAAAAACCATTGATCATGATATACCTCAAGATGTCACGTCACATGTATATCATGATCTTAAACTACTGAATCCATTTAACACAATAATGAAATATAAGATTCTAAAATACAAAGGTTCTTGACTAACCTTAGTTACAGTCATAGAAATCTCATTCCTACCTTCTCCATATTGATAACATACGTATCATCAACACATTAATCATCAGCACACTGATGTATCAATCAAAAAGTATTCTTGATTGTATCTAAAATGAAACCTAATAGCAAAACAAAAACATTAATTCCCTGATTAATTATTAATCAAAAACGAAATTAGATCGACTGTGATAAAAAAATAGATAATGGTATAACGTTGGATTTTGCATTGGTGATATGAACCGGTGATGGATCAATGGTATATTTAAATCATATACAGATGGTATTGAAGTGTATAGAGGAAGTTTGATCAGGTTTACAATATTTTGAGTTTCATTGTTTCAACATTTCCTATAATACTCTCAATTAAAAACGCCAGCAACTTTGTTAAATACATTCCAAATGTAAGTTTTGGTGACATACAGCTATTTGTTTTTCTCCTGCTTTGACAAATTCCACAGTGTATTGAGTTTCGTTTTGGATATGTTGATATGTAATTTAGGTAATGTTGAGAAAAACTTCTATTAAAAGGAATGAAGAGATTTTTGAAAAATAAGATACAGCCTTTATAAGTAGTAGAGATAAGGTAGCGTAGATCTAATCTTTTAGGATATCCTCACTATTTTTATTCATTCCCTGTTTTTTGTTTCGGGAGATATACATAACTTTTTTTCCCTGTCTTCTTTTTTAATTCGTAGAGTATCCAGATTTTATTTGGAGACGCAACTTTCCATTATTACTTTTGGTATGTCTCGTTTTAATTCAGTAGTGTAAGTTTATTTTTATTGGTAGTCGTTGTTTTTAAGCTTCCATTTTTCTGTCGGATCTCATCATTTAGAGTAATTAAATTAATAAAAACACTTTCACATCTTCTTTATTTCTCTTATCTTCATATTTGTTGTTGTTTCGATCGATTGTTGATGGTTTATTGTTTATTTTTTTGATCTGGCGATGGGAGATGATATCAAATGATGGGATTAGTGATTAGCTTTGTGTCTACAGTTTTTGTTTATTGAAGGTTGATGATTTGAAGTTTTATAATTGATGGTGCAACCACCGGTAAACAAAAGACGTGATATACGGGTTTGTGGCTTTCATGATAAAACTTTCGTTGATTAGTTTAGTTAGATTGTTGAAAAAATAAATAGCAAAAGCTGTGTCGTTTATGGTTCGAAACATCCACATCCCTTTTACAAAGCCATCAGTTTACCATTTTGCCATATGTTTCTACTTGTCTAATGTTACAACTTTTAATCATATAATTTAAATAGATTTGTCTTAAAGCTCTTTCAAATTTACTTTAGTTATTCTTTACTTTAATATTTTCTCTTTACAACTTTTAGATTAAAAAGTAAAAAAAGTTTTCACAAATATTTTTAAAATGTCGTCTAGCTTACTTGTCGTTAATCGTTTGTTTACTTGTGATCTCAGCGTATCGATTCAGCATTTTGATGAGTAGCTTACGGGTTATATAAGTTAGTTATTTTCTAAGTTTGGAGCTTAGTTAGATCTTACTAGCTTATTAGAGAATAAAGTTTTGAGCACTTTATCATCTATTAAGTAAATAAAGTCTAAATAAGAAATAAACTTTGCAATTAGTCTAGTTTATATGGTCGGGTGGTTACGTTCATTTTAGTTCATCAGCCGGGTATTACTCTTTTTCTCATTTCATTTTATTTAGTAGTAGTATAATTTATATTACTTTTATATGTCTTTTATTACTTGTTCGTTTATGATTAGCTAGCATGCCATTTTGTTTATATATCTCGTTGATTAGTTAGTTTGTCTATTTATTCATTAGTAAAATCTAGTTTATTATTATATACATAGTAGTAGAAGATCCAAAAATCAAAACATTTTTATTCGAGCATCAAACTAGAGACATAAACGCAAATTTCTATTCACACTTCGTCGGGACTACGATAACCTTTCGGGTGTACGAAAAAAATACAATCAGCTCGACTTTTAGCTTAGAGTCGGAAATTGGTTAAGTGACGTGTACGGTTTCTCCACCTTAAGGAGTTTGTTTATTAGTGAACTCTCGAGTAAGGAGTACTCGATGAGTGGAGTAGGAACGAGGAGTGAGCTTCGTTGCGAAATCACTATAAATCCTTGGTGTTTGGTTTGATCTTTCTTTTCCTTATCTCTTTACATTCATTATTTTTTACTTGCATATACTTGTGATTATTAGTTAGTTGCACTATCCCTTATCCATATTGTGTATAAGAAGATTTCACATATTTGCTTAAGTCTAATTTTTTTGAAAAGGATTTTTCAAAACTCAAATCTAACAACTAAATTTAAGAAACCATTCAACACCCCTCCCCTTCTAGTTTCTACAATTGGTATCAGAGCGGGTTGCTCAAGCGTTTTTAAAATATATTGTATTTTAAAACTTGACTCAATGGATTCCAACAAGTACCTATAAGGGTAATCTATGCAAAGACGACCTCTTTTTGAAACCGATAGTTTTATTTATTGGAAAAATAGATTTCTGACTTATGTGAAATCAAAAGATTTAGATCTTTGGCATGTTATTACC
This sequence comes from Glebionis coronaria, assembly GCA_025667525.1. NCBI lineage: Eukaryota > Viridiplantae > Streptophyta > Magnoliopsida > Asterales > Asteraceae > Glebionis > Glebionis coronaria. Next base: position 66,391,293 of record CM046882.1, on the reverse strand, counting down.
AATGACGACTTTTTGCCTTATCAATATAAAGAAGTTTCTAAAAAGAAAGAGTTAGTCACTTTTGGTAATTCTAATGATGACTCTAAGAAGAAACTTGCTAAAAATAATGAGGCTAAAATAGTGATTTATAATGCTTTACCTAAGAAAGAGTATGAAAGGATTTTCATGTGTAAAACCGCTAAAGATATTTGGAATACTCTTTTAGTAACCCACCAAGGTAATAGCCAAGTCAAAGAAAGTAAAATCGATCTTCTTGTTCAACAATATGAACAATTTGTCATCTTAGAAGATGAAACTATTGATAGTGCATTTGCTAGGTTTAATACTATTTTTACTAGTCTAAAAGCACCCGATGAAGGTTTTTCTAGCAAGAAAAATGTTAGGAAGTTTCTTAGGGCATTGCATCTGAAGTGGAGAGCTAAAGTCACGACGATTGAAGAATCAAAAAGACCTTACTATATTATCACTTGATGAACTTATTGGCAACTTAAAATTTCACGAAATGATAATTTTGAAGGACTCGAAAATGGTGAAAACCAAGAGTGAAAGGAAGTCTTTTGCACTAAAGGCCAAGAAGATGCAAAGTGACCATGATAGCTCCTCCTCAGATAGTGATGATGAGGAATATGCTATTGCGGTTAGAAAGTTCAAGAAGTTCTTCAAAAGGCGAGGTCAACACGTAAGACAACCAAGCAACGACAAGAAAGTCTTCTCCAAAAACAGATTTGTTAAGAATGACAAAGGTGATAGGAAATGCTTTAAATGTGGCGACCCAAATTATTTCATCGGTGAATAATAACGACCTAATTATACATATTCAACCTATCATTATAATGCCACTTTGTATTATATATAAGAGCTTCCGATACTTAATATGTTGTGTTTTATATGCAGATGTAAAGTATGAAGGAGCAAAGTGAAGATATACAAAGAAGGGGCCTCAATATGCAATAAAGTCAAAGTTATTAAAAGAAGATTGTAAAACCCGTATTTAAAAATCATAATATTTAAATACGCAGTTTAATTTTAATAAACTATATAGGTATTAATTATTAGACGGAGATATAAACGCAGAAATTAAATACGCAATCCCAGTTTATTTAAATACTATAAATATTACAGTTTATTCAGAAAATAATTATTAAGTTCCAGAAAATATTACGTATGTATTGTTATTATACAGAAATAATTAAACGTAATTACGCAGCCTCGGTTTTATTTAAAACGTTACGTAGTTAATTATTTCAGAAAAATAACTAATAGTAATTAGTCAAGTATTATGTAAGTAACAATTATTCAGCATTACGTATGTAAATTATTTTCAGTATAATAAATAAATACATGACGAGATTTAAAAAAAAAAAACGAACACGCAAATTAAATGTGTATAAACGAAGTGAAACGAAAACGCGAAAGAGTATAAAAGGGCTTAGGCCCGGTTAAAAGAAAACAAAAAAAAAGAGATTATGGGCTTTAGCCCATCTTGGGTTACAAAAAAAAAGAAACGGGACTCACCCCCCCTCTTTTCAATACAGCGAGAAAAAAAAAAGAAGAGACAGATTAGGGTTTTGTTTTTCTGCCGACACAAGAGACAAAAAAAAAAGAAGGATGGCCGCCGGCTGAAGAAACCAAAGAAAGGAGAGACGGGTTTTTGGACGTGATGTTTATTCTTTCATGTAAGTAGATTCGATTATTTCTATATCATCACAAACCGTAAGCATTCTCAATCCTCTTCCTTTTGACTGATTAAATCACGAATGCATTGATAAATCAAGAACAAGTAATCTAAATACTTGTAAACATGTTATTAATCTTTTAAATCAGTGGGTTTTGATGTTATACACGAAAAACCGAGAGCATAAGCTCTCGGTGGTGTTTCTGTTGGCCAGCCACGAACAAACCCCAAACAGGGGTGTCGGGTTTTGCTTGTGTAGGGAAAACCGAGACCCTAAGGTCGCGGTGTGATTTGGGAACCAGCCACGACCATTAAGGTGCGGGGTGGTGTTTGTTTTGGACAGCAGCGACCAAAAAGGATCAAGGAAAGGGAGTTTGGGTTTTAAATTCGTCCAACAGGGGGAGTTTGGGTCTATTTCGCCAACAGGGGGTGTTTGGCACTGCGAGCAGTGGGAACCACTGCATTAGCAGTGGTAACCGCTGCACTGTCAGTGGGAACCGAATACTAGGCAGGGGGAACTTTGGACTAGCAGTGGGAATATAAGACTAGCAGTGGGAGTATAATAAAAACAGTGGGAATACAATACTAACAGTGGGAAATTATTTAAGTTGGTTGAATCATTTTATAAGTAAGTTTTAGAAATAAAGTTAAATATATTATTATTTTATTATTTAATTAGTAAGACTAAATTGATTTGAACCTTGTCATTTTAATTACTTAAAAATCGAATTTAATTGATGATTTAATTAATGACTTATTTCAGAGAAACTAAATTGGAAACCATTTCTAATTCAGGAAACTTTCTATTTATAGCAGATTTCTATTTTTAGTAATATCATAAATTCAGAAGACCTATTATCAGTAATCAACAATACATGAATACACTTATCAGTAGCATTTGAACAGTCAGAATTATCAGATTATATACCTGCAGTAATATAAGTATAAAATAAATCAAGCCAAGTATAGTTAAAATCATTAATAATAAATGGATATCAGTCAACTTATTTTCGCGTCCATTATTTATGTAGTATCCGTGAAGTCAGATTCGATCCGTCAGCTTTCAGTCTTATTTCAGTACTGGACACGAGGTACGGATTTCCCGTCCTTTCAGTAAGGACTTCCTTTCTATGCATGATTAGGATTCCCCATCTTCAGCCAAATGTTTTCCCCAGTATATGTTTTAAACTTATCAGTAATTATGTTAAGAATTAAATAAATTGCCTGAGCATTATATACAAGCATGATTAGTTTATGTACTAGTTACGGAGGTGCCGTAACCACGGCACTAGAGGCACCGGTGTCGTGACTCACATGTAGGAGAGTGATATCCTGCATCGTCCCACTCAGCTCAGCTTGGCCATTTTATCAGTATTATTAGTGGGACGTATGGATGCATCCTAGGCTACAGTTTACAGTTTAGCAGGTGAATGTGGTGTGTGCTCTACATCCTTCACATTGGAGCTGATCCCTCCACCCAGCACAGTTATTTAGAGGTCACCCCTCTACAGCATGACGAGGTCACCCCTCTATGTATTCATGCAACAGTTGTTACAGCACATGACCTATATAAGCTCTTGGCAATTAAAATACAGTAAATGCATGTTTTCAGATTTAACAGATATCACTTCAGCTTTATTATTTATAAATTAGACTTTACAGATTATACACAGATTTCCGCTGCAACTTTACTTATCAGTCTTACAGCTTCAGTATTTATCATCTACTTCATTTTAGTAATTCCTTATCATGCTTCATATCCGTTCACTGAGCGTTATGCTCAGCCGTAGTTCCTTTCATGTTCTAACGGCAGGTACACCAGGACGCTTTTAGGATTCTAAGAGCATGTGCATTTGGATGGAAGCTATCCAGACTTCTTACTTTATGCATTTCTTACATTATTCTGCTTATTTGGACATTGTTTAGTCCTTTCATCCAGTATTTTATATTTCATGTTTTGGGCTTATGTTTGGATTGCCGAAGTTTGATTCCGGTATTTCCTTTATGGTCAATTAATGTTCTAGGACATTTACCTTATGCTTTGATGACACGCCATAAATACACGTAACGGTCCACTTATCCAAGTGGGGTGTTACAATTATGGTATCAGAGAGCAAGGTTCGACCTGTAGGCTCTAAAACTTGACCCGTGACTAGTGGGTAGTCACCAGGAAACTTCCCAGATTTTGGCGTTGTTATCTTTCATGTTTCTCTTGGATTAATCAGTCAGTTTTCTTAAAGTTTTCACTAAGAAAAAGGTTGGTACATAACTAGCCCTATTTAGTCGCATGTGCTTTTAGCGAATTTTCGTTTTGGTGAGCTGACCATAGGCGTTCACCCTTGCCATTCAGATTTTGTATTGGTAAACCGACCATAGGCGTTTACCCTTACTCATGACAGATTCATATTTTCAGTCAAATATCACTTGGTGAACCAGCCATAAATGTTCACCATTTCTCAAGTCAAATTTCATGCTTTTCAGTCAAATGATGTTTTGTGAACCGATCCACAGTTGTTCACCTTTGTCATATCAGGACAGTTCATAAATTTTGACAAGTATGGATTGAGCTACAGCCATTCATATTTAGTCCGAGATTATAAATTTCTATACATGACAGTTCTCAGAAAATTTTGACAAGTATGGATCGAACCAGAATAGCCCATACTTAGTCTCATGTTTTCTTCCTTGAATTCTGTGGATTGAACCATAGCCGTCCACATCAGTTGATATTACACCTCAGTTGATTTGACTTTTTGATGTTTCTTGTAACAGTCAAATTTTCAAACCCTCACATTGATGTCATCTACATGATGATTCAGTTTCATGTCTCCTTACGAGGATTATGTTTTCAACAAAGTAATGATGTTTTCATGTTAAGATACACAAGAACTTCTGAAAAACCCGTTTTCATGATAAATCATGATTGATCATGCTTCATGCGGACCACTGTTGGGACTTTGATTATATCATACTTTTTAGCCTCTATACAACCAGCATTAAGTCTACGCAGAAATTATCAGCCTATTATGTTAACCGTTTCAATTCAGCTTACTACCGTTTAAATCAATTTATTTCTTTGATAATGTCAAACAAGCGACACCAGTATCGATCCTCCCATAAAATTTCCACTAGCTCCATGTACCGTATTCCATATGTACCCCATGTACAGTGTCTCAGTTATACTCCACATACAATAATTCATGTGTACTCCACGTACAGTGTCTCAGATATGCTACATGTGCAATATTTATTTTGTACATCATGTACAGTAGTCCAGGTGTACTCTAGGTACCCTACTCCATGGATATTGCTGATTGTTCCTTAATCATCGCGGGCGTTTCCACTTGTCGATATTCTACCAGGTGCTGATGTTGCTCGTGAGTTGAAGATTTTACCAGATGCTGATGCTGCTAACACTCTGAAGACCACACAGATGCTGATGCTGCTGATACTTTGCAAATCTCTCAAGATGCTGATGCCGTTCATACCATGAAGACTCTGCAGAGCAAGGACGAAAATTATAAATTTGAACTTTATGTCAAGAATAAATTTCAACCATCAGACACTACCATTCCATTATATACCTTTACCTTCTCAGTTAGATGTCACACTCCACTCAGCTAATCGTATATTCAAAGAGTGGGAACCGGAACTCAGCCTGCCACTCAGCAGAATAGTTACATGAATCAGGGTCATGATAATATCGTCATAAATTGACAGACAAAGCAGTAGTGACAACCACCGTGCTTATAATTAATCAGTCAGTAACTATCGGAATTCCGGAACGGACGTGACCAGAAATACAGAGGTCAGTAGTCTAACCGGTCCGCCAACCCTAGCAGTTACCAGAAATTCTTAATCTCATTCAGACTCACCCCTTTAAAATACATGTTCAGATAACAGTCAAGACGTAGGTCCCAAGTACCATTTCGGAAGACCTTTCAGGACCCCAGTTACGATACACGTCATACGAACCTTTTGTCAACATACGAGTCAGAACGCATAACTCCAGTATGTTTCTAAACCAGGCCCTCAGAAATTCAGGGTACCCTTCAGAAAGGGGTATACCCGTTCTATTATGCCACGCATGAATCAGATCATTAAAATTCAGTCACCACACTAGATTATTATTCAGATTAAGCACACAGTAATCATTATGTGAGGTTACAGACGAACACATTTAGTAAAAAGTCGCCATGTTTACTTCACGTATTCCTATGTCAGCTTTATCTCAAACCAGGTAGTTATCTGCCTCTCACCCAGAAAGGACTCAACATTATCACCATATTTATTAAAGTTCTCTTTTCAGTTGACGACGAGATCCGTCTTACTAAATCCCAAATATATTCATTATATATTTTCTGCCAGAAAAATCAATACAAGTTGTTTCTTCCTTACAAGCGCGTGACTTATCAATACATAGCTACGAATACTTTTAGCTACCAGTTATAAATTCACTTCTGAAATTCCTCGAATCCATGATCAACAGATTATCCTAAAATTTCCAGATGTCATTCCAGAAGGTGTTCCAGAAATTCCTTCCTACCCACGAGACATAATTCAACATCGAGCTTGTCTCAAGAACAGAACCTGTTTTCAAAACTCTTTATTGCAGGGATTTAGCTACGTTAAAAGAGTTGTAGCAATTGCTGCAAGAGTTACCAAACTAGGCTTTATTCGCCCTAGTGCACCATCAAAAAAATTTATCAGATCACCATTCCTAATCGATATTCATTCCACGAATAGAAAGTTTAATTGACCTACTACGAGGTGTCTTAAACATTCTTCCAGAAAAATTCAAGATCATGCCACTATCAGTGGTGAGGGAAGAACATGATGTTCTTCAGACCGTTGTTGCACATATCATAGCCACTCAAAAATTTTTAAATTTCACTTCTGGGCTCCCTAATGCTCCAGCTATAGTATGAAAATTTATGAATAAATTTTTCCTTGATTTCTCATACAAAATTGGCAGTACATTCATTTCGAGTGGCCTCCCGCTCGAAACGATTCCTTCAAAGGTCTAACATAGTAAATAAAATCTTGGTCCTGATGACCCTGTCCTGATGATGCTGAAAAGCTTCTGGTTCCATATTATAAGATGGGTTTTCTAAATCTGATAGACTGAATAACTATAGCATGTATGATACATGAAACGGTACGTGTAAATATTCTGAAAAGATAACATTCATAACTCTGAGCAAGCTGCTGAAATATATAGGGATGAATTATGTGAACAATTGTGAACGTGCTACGTGAGCAATTGTGAACGTGGTTCATAATTATATGAGAAGCGCTGGCATGGAATATATCATGAATGTGATACGTGAATCATACTGTGAACGTGTTACTAGAACATATCATGAACGTATGATGACTGATGAATGAATGCCAAACGATACGGCCTGAGATGTGAAACGTCTGCCTGGTTATGGAATAGTTGTGCTAAATTTGAGTCTGGTCTCTCAAGCTTCCTGTAACCTTAGTCGATAATAACCTAAGAAACGTGTATCGTGAAATGGCACCCGAACTTGAACGTGAACAATGTTATGAACACAAACGTGAGCTTAAATCACGACATAGCATAAAAGATGAACTGAAACAGCATCATGCTGCGAATGAGACGTAAACGTGAAAGTGAAAATAAACATGAACTTAAAGTAAATGTAAACATACACGTGATCGTAAACATGAATTCTGTCTGATATGATGGTCAATGGAATGCCTTAAATTTGTACGATTTACCGCTGAATTTCAAAATTTTTTGCAGATTCGTACTGCGTGATCCTTTCGGATGAAAGAAACGCACAGGCTGCTTTCATGGTTGACGATAACTTATATAGTATCATACTTTCTCTGAGCATGTGGTAGCTGATAACAATTTCATGGAATTTCGTCTCATATCTGTTCAGAAATTTCTAAGGGTTGTAGTAACTCACTAACTTGACGGCGTTCTATCTTGAACCTGCAGTAGGTCAGGCATCTAGATATGAACACAACTGCATTAATGTGTGATGCGGATTCTATTAAAGTTTTGTCTGGGATTATGGAGCATTCTGGTGGAAATCTGGTTGAACAATCATAAAACATTTTAATGAGAACTATCGGCAATTTTCTGCGGTAGTAGTCAATTGAGTTCTAGAAAGTTGTACTTCGTTCACAGGCGTCAGTCGGGACCATCAGGTGATGGCCTTCACCTTCGCAGCATTGTTTGAAATTTCTTTCTGCTAAGGTAGAATGGCTCAGAAATGCCACTTTGTTCAATTGGAATTCTTGTCTAGAAAGCTGTATATAAAATTTTCTCCTATCGAAGATTATAAAACATGTTATTAATCTTTTAAATCAGTGGGTTTTGATGTTATACATGAAAAACCGAGAGCATAAGCTCTCGGTGGTGTTTCTGTTGGCCAGCCACGAACAAACCCCAAACAGGGGTGTCGGGTTTTGCTTGTGTAGGGAAAACCGAGACCCTAAGGTCTCGGTGTGATTTGGGAACCAGCCACGACCATTAAGGTGCGGGGTGGTGTTTGTTTTGGACAGCAGCGACCAAAAAGGATCAAGGAAAGGGAGTTTGGGTTTTAAATTCGTCCAACAGGGGGTGTTTGGGTCTATTTCGCCAACAGGGGGTGTTTGGCACTGCGAGCAGTGGGAACCATTACATTAGCAGTGGTAACCACTGCACTGGCAGTGGGAACCGAATACTAGGCAGGGGGAACTTTGGACTAGCAGTGGGAATATAAGACTAGCAGTGGGAGTATAATAAAAACAGTGGGAATACAATACTAACAATGGGAAATTATTTAAGTTGGTTGAATCATTTTATAAGTAAGTTTTAGAAATAAAGTTAAATATATTATTATTTTATTATTTAATTAGTAAGACTAAATTGATTTGAACCTTGTCATTTTAATTACTTAAAAATCGAATTTAATTGATGATTTAATTAATGACTTATTTCAGAGAAACTAAATTGGAAACCATTTCTAATTCAGGAAACTTTCTATTTATAGCAGATTTCTATTTTTAGTAATATCATAAATTCAGAAGACCTATTATCAGTAATCAACAATACATGAATACACTTATCAGTAGCATCTGAACAGTCAGAATTATCAGATTATATACCTGCAGTAATATAAGTATAAAATAAATCAAGCCAAGAATAGTTAAAATCATTAATAATAAATGGATATCAGTCAACTTATTTTCGCTTCCATTATTTATGTAGTATCCGTGAAGTCAGATTCGATCCGTCAGCTTTCAGTCTTATTTCAGTACTGGACACGAGGTACGGATTTCCCGTCCTTTCAGTAAGGACTTCCTTTCTATGCATGATTAGGATTCCCCATCTTCAGCCAAATGTTTTCCCCAGTATATGTTTTAAACTTATCAGTAATTATGTTAAGAATTAAATAAATTGCCTGAGCATTATATACAAGCATGATTAGTTTATGTACTAGTTACGGAGGTACCGTAACCACGGCACTAGAGGCACCGGTGTCGTGACTCACATGCAGGAGAGTGATATCCTGCATCGTCCCACTCAGCTCAGCTTGGCCATTTTATCAGTATTATTAGTGGGGCGTATGGATGCATCCTAGGCTACAGTTTACAGTTTAGCAGGTGAATGTGGTGTGTGCTCTACATCCTTCACATTGGAGCTGATCCCTCCACCCAACACAGTTATTTAGAGGTCACCCCTCTACAGCATGACGAGGTCACCCCTCTATGTATTCATGCAACAGTTGTTACAGCACATGACCTATATAAGCTCTTGGCAATTAAAATACAGTAAATGCATGTTTTCAGATTTAACAGATATCAGTTCAGCTTTATTATTTATCAATCAGACTTTACAGATTATACACAGATTTCCGTTGCAACTTTACTTATCATTCTTACAGCTTCAGTATTTATCATCTACTTCATTTCAGTAATTCCTTATCATGCTTCATATCCGTTCACTGAGCGTTATGCTCAGCCGTAGTTCCTTTTATGTTCTAACGGCAGGTACACCAGGACGCTTTTAGGATTCTAAGAGCATGTGCATTTGGATGGAAGCTATCCAGACTTCTTACTTTATGCATTTCTTACATTATTCTGCTTATTTGTACATTGTTTAGTCCTTTCATCCAGTATTTTATATTTCATGTTTTAGGCTTATGTTTGGATTGCCGAAGTTTGATTCCGGTATTTCCTTTATGGTCAATTAATGTTCTAGGACATTTACCTTATGCTTTGATGACACGCCATAAATACACATAACGGTCCACTTATCCAAGTGGGGTGTTCATCTTTTATGCTATGTCGTGATTTAAGCTCACGTTTGTGTTCATAACATTGTTCACGTTCAAGTTCGGGTGCCATTTCACGATACACGTTTCTTAGGTTATTACCGACTAAGGTTACAGGAAGCTTGAGAGACCAGACTCAAATTTAGCACAACTATTTCATAACCAGGCAGACGTTTCACATCTCAGGCCGTATCGTTTGGCATTCATTCATCAGTCATCATACGTTCATGATATGTTCTAGTAACACGTTCACAGTATGATTCACGTATCACATTCATGATATATTCCATGCCAGCGCTTCTCATATAATTATGAACCACGTTCACAATTGCTCACGTAGCACGTTCACAATTGTTCACATAGTTCATCCCTATATATTTCAGCGGCTTGCTCAGAGTTATGAATGTTATCTTTTCAGAATATTTACACGTACCGTTTCATGTATCATACATGCTATAGTTATTCAGTCTATCAGATTCAGAAAACCCATCTTATAATATGGAACCAGAAGCTTTTCAGCATCATCAGGACAGGGTCATCAGGACCAAGATTTTATTTACTATGTTAGACCTTTGAAGGAATCGTTTCGAGCGGGAGGCCACTCGAAACGGAGGAGTCCATCTGGACCTCTCATTATTTTCTTCAATAAATTCAGTTATGTTCTTTCAGTCATGTCAGGTTTATACCTATCAGCAGCATTATGTCTTAATTAGAAGACAATTTATCTTTCAGCTTAATTGTCTTTTCAGTCTACGTGTTCTTTCAGTTCTTATAACTTCATCAGCTTATTACCTTTAATTCGAGGACGAATTCCACATTTTAGAGGGGAAGAATTATAAAACCCAGTATAGTCGTATCTTTAATTCGGGGACGATTTATTGTTTTTAGAGGGGAAGAATTGTAAAACCCGTATTTAAAAATCAGAATATTTAAATACGCAGTTTAATTTTAATAAACTATATAGGTATTAATTATTAGACGGAGATATAAACGCAGAAATTAAATACGCAATCCCAGTTTATTTAAATACTATAAATATTACAGTTTATTCAAAAAATAATCATTAAGTTCCAGAAAATATTACGTATGTATTGTTATTATAAAGAAATAATTAAACGTAATTACGCAGCCTCGGTTTTATTTAAAACGTTACGTAGTTAATTATTTCAGAAAAATAATTAATAGTAATTAGTCAAGTATTATGTAAGTAACAATTATCCAGCATTACGTATGTAAATTATTTTCAGTATAATAAATAAATACATGACGAGATTTAAAAAAAAAACGAACACGCAAATTAAATGTGTATAAACGAAGTGAAACGAAAACGCGAAAGAGTATAAAAGGGCTTAGGCCCGGTTTAAAAGAAAACAAAAAAAAGAGATTATGGGCTTTAGCCCATCTTGGGTTACAAAAAAAAAAAGAAACGGGACTCACCCCCCCTCTTTTCAATACAGCGAGAAAAAAAAGAAGAGACAGATTAGGGTTTTGTTTTTCTGCCGACACAAGAGACAAAAAAAAAAGAAGGATGGCCGCCGGCTGAAGAAACCAAAGAAAGGAGAGACGGGTTTTTGGACGTGATGTTTATTCTTTCATGTATGTAGATTCGATTATTTCTATATCATCACAAACCGTAAGCATTCTCAATCCTCTTCCTTTTGACTGATTAAATCACGAATGCATTGATAAATCAAGAACAAGTAATCTAAATACTTGTAAACATGTTATTAATCTTTTAAATCAGTGGGTTTTGATGTTATACACGAAAAACCGAGAGCATAAGCTCTCGGTGGTGTTTCTGTTGGCCAACCACGAACAAACCCCAAACAGGGGTGTCGGGTTTTGCTTGTGTAGGGAAAACCGAGACCCTAAGGTCTCAGTGTGATTTGGGAACCAGCCGCGACCATTAAGGTGCGGGGTGGTGTTTGTTTTGGACAGCAGCGACCAAAAAGGATCAAGGAAAGGGAGTTTGGGTTTTAAATTCGTCCAACAGGGGGTGTTTGGGTCTATTTCGCCAACAGGGGGTGTTCGGCACTGCGAGCAGTGGGAACCAATGCATTAGCAGTGGTAACCGCTGCACTGGCAGTGGGAACCGAATACTAGGCAGGGGGAACTTTGGACTAGCAGTGGGAATATAAGACTAGCAGTGGGAGTATAATAAAAACAGTGGGAATACAATACTAACAGTGGGAAATTATTTAAGTTGGTTGAATCATTTTATAAGTAAGTTTTAGAAATAAAGTTAAATATATTATTATTTTATTATTTAATTAGTAAGACTAAATTGATTTGAACCTTGTCATTTTAATTACTTAAAAATCGAATTTAATTGATGATTTAATTAATGACTTATTTCAGAGAAACTAAATTGGAAACCATTTCTAATTTAGGAAACTTTCTATTTATAGCAGATTTCTATTTTTAGTAATATCATAAATTCAGAAGACCTATTATCAGTAATCAACAATACATGAATACACTTATCAGTAGCATTTGAATAGTCAGAATTATTAGATTATATACCTGCAGTAATATAAGTATAAAATAAATCAAGCCAAGAATAGTTAAAATCATTAATAATAAATGGATATCAGTCAACTTATTTACGCGTCCATTATTTATGTAGTATCCGTGAAGTCAGATTCGATCCGTCAGCTTTCAGTCTTATTTCAGTACTGGACACGAGGTACGGATTTCCCGTCCTTTCAGTAAGGATGATACTATGATTTTCAATGGGTTCAATTAATCTCTCACAGTCCTCTCGAATTGATCTAGGCCTTAAGTGGAATGATTTGTTCTTGGTTATTAGAAAGTGGTTGGTTTGTTTATCTATTTTAAAACTAATGACAAGAAATTAAGTGTCGAAGAGTAAAGTTAAAGACTTAAATGATTAAAGTAAAAGACAAACTTAAAAATTGAATGTTTAAAAACTCTAAAGATTATTTTAGAAAAATAAATGGATATAATAAAAACTAACACTTGGAAAACTTTGGGAAAAATAAGAACTATTAGAAAAGTACTAAAAGAAAGTAAGAACGGAACAAAGCAAAACAAGTAAATCGGAAAAAATTGAAAACTGCCTTCAATCGGAATATATTCCGATCACCGATCGGAATGTGGAAAAACGAGTAAGATCGGAATGTATGAATTAGACCAATCGGAATGTTCAAGTACTTGTTATAATCGGAATATGACAAAGATAAGCCCAATCGGAATGTTGCCAATTGGTGTAATCGGAATATGGAAAAACTTCCCAATCGGAATGCTCGAAAATGAATCAATCGGAATATTGGAGAAATGGGCAAATCGGAATACAGAAATGCTTACCGTCGGAATGCTCTAAACCCTTTTCCGATCTAAGGATCGGAATAAGGGGGGTCCTTGGTCGGAATACTCGATCGGAAATGGGAGTTACCCTTTCCGAAAATGGTGCAAATTCGGGACAAAAGCAAGGGAAATAAGCTATTAGGATAAGCTAAAACCCAAACTAACTCGAATCCAATAATAAGCTGATCAAATAAGTACTAAGAACACCTTTTCTAAACTTCAAATAAGCAAAAGCATAAATCAAATGATAAAGAGATGAACTTTTTATAAAAACTTTAAAAGGTAAATAAGCTAAATCAACAAATAAGCCAATAAGAACAAGGATCTTAAAGCTTATTAGTGTATAAACTTAAGAAAATATAAAAAGTAATCAACTTTTTAAGCACAAATCATTGATGAACAACACGGATCATACGAGATTTGCACCAAAATCAATCAAAAATAAAAGAAAGGAAGGATGAGATTAAAGATTAAAAGATAAAAACTTGATCTTGATTGATGAAAAAGTAATACAAAGTTTTGATCTTGAACTAGAAAAAGATGAAGTCTAGTGAGAGAAAGTTTAGAACTTTCTCTCTCTAAAACTAGAGAAATCAAAAACTAAAAACTAACTAAGTGTTTGAAATTTGTGAAGTAAGGGCTTTATATAGGCGTGTGTATGGTGGTGGGCTTTGTGATTGGGCTTTGGTTTGGGCTCCTTTTTCTTCTTTCTTCTTTAGTCTTCATGCGTCTTTAAATAAACGCTTCCGACTTGGATTTGAGAAGTGTCGGTGAATAATTCCAACTCGTCTTACAATCTTTTATTTAATAGACTCGAGTTCTTCGACATATATGAATCTTCCATCTTTGGCTCTATTCTTCGATAAATCTTCAAATAGGCACAATGACTTCAAATCTTTTGCATCTCTTGGACAATAGACTTTGTCTTGAGTCTTTTTCCTTGATAAAACTCGTGCAATCCCATGTTTTCTTCAATATTCATCCGGTCGACTCTGAAAACACAATAAACACAAAAACCACGCATAATTCCAAACAAATGATATTAAATACGTGTTTTGGTCTCGTTTTAGCCAGAATTAAGTGGTAAAAGGATGGGTGTTTTCAGACCTATCAAATCCCCTACACTTAATGTGACATCCGTCAAATTCCATCTTAAATTATTCATGTAGTACGAGTACTTTAACTGTTTACCGACTAGTTGTCGACATGAATGTGTTAATTATTTTGCTTTGCGGACAAAGCCCTTTTTAGGGAGAGCATATGTAACATCTCGAGTTTTCACGATTATTAAGTTGAATGCAATACACGAAGTTGGTGGGCGTATTATGTTTGCCGTACATTTGTTTGATATACTTACTAGATTACGTGAAGTCTCGCACAATTGCCTTTGTTTTGGATCGTGTGTCAAACGGTTATAGAGTCGTGTTTATTCAGTTCGCGTCTAAACTTAAACACCGTGAACCCGAGTCGAGTTATATAACTGTTACAGCATGTACATATATTTGAGTATAAACTTTCATTCATGTTTATTGCAAAACTTGCTTTACAAGAGTCCTAATTTCAGTCACATGTCCAGCTACAAATAAACCCCATAGTTTATTACCCACTAACCACTACAAGACAGCACACATGCCTAGTTTACCCAATTTGGGTATATCACAAGTTACCATTTTCAGCTTGAAGGTAACCCTAGACTAACAATACATGATTAAATACAAATCCAAAGTTTACCCAATGTCCAAACACAAAGTTTATCACAGTCCAAATTACAAACACAATTTCTGTACAAGTCTTCCAAACACAACTCCTGGGTAGGTGAAGATTAGTGTCCAGCCGACCCACACGTCGCGTCCCAACCTGCAAAACCGTAAGAGTCAAGCCTTCCATCTCGTCCGAATCTGCAAACCGAAACTTAGCATCCCATTGTGAGTCTTTTCGTCTCTTCGTTTTTCCTATATGAAGTCTTAGTTGTGCTCGTCTTTTACAAACCTACGAATAATCAAACCAATGTGTTAGTCTTTGTAACGGTCTTATTTTTAACTAAAAACTGAAAAGGTTAAACCTTAGTACTAGTACTTGAAACACGGCTATGACTTTACTTTTCTGTCAACCAAACCGAGACCCCGACTTAGACCAAACCGAGACCCCGACTTAGAATAAACCGTAACCCAACCAAGACCACAAACAAGACCAAGCCAAGAACCAAACCGAGACCCAAGTCAAACCAAACCGAGACCCAATTAAAGGCCAAACCGAGAACCAAACCAAGCCAACCAAATTGCTTACTTTCTGCCGAAACTATCAACAATCAGTACCACCTAATCCAAATGTCTTAACCATTTTATTTTACAGAAACACCCTAAAAACCCTCAATCATGCCGCGGGTATAAAAACCCCCATTTCAAATCGAAACCCTAGAAATTTAAAAACCTTTTAAACATTAAATTAACACTTTCCACATTCCAAAAACACCACATAATCATGAGTATCAGCCGAATGTAAAAACCCCCAATTTTATAAAAACCCTAGATTGATTTTTATTAATTAAAACACTAATTAAACCTAATTTAAACCCGAATCCAATAGTTAATTTAATTGAAAACGAGATATGCAAAAACCCCCAATTGACCGAAACCCTAATTTTTATAAACCGATTATATGTTGAAATTAGTTTGATTTTATTCAAGAAAACATCAATTAATTGCATTTAAACCCGAGATTGATAAAAACCCCCAAATATTTCAAAACCCTAATTCGTTTATTTCAAATCCGAGAGCCACATGGTTCTCAACAAGTTTATACAAATTAATCAAACCCACTGATCTTTTATAAATCGAAAATCAATTAACTTTTGTTAAAAGAAATTAAGGAGAAACAAACTTATCTTTGATTATTGGCTGATGATTAACGTGACCATAAGGATGAACACATCAGAAACCCAATCGGTTTGATGTGGGGATGAAACCCCACATCTCACGCGATCTAAACACCTCAGACCACCCCATATACGATTGTTATATTCAAACTGATAAGATATTAGCCATGGAAGGGATGAACCGATCTAGTTTTGAGAGAGAGATGAGAGTGGGGGCGGTGGGGATATTTTCGAGGGAAGAGAGAGAGTGTGACTCTCTGTTTTTGAGAGTTGTGTGTGTAAACACACGTTTATTTACTCCCTTGTTCCTTGTTTATTCCGCCTATGGGCCGGGCCGGGTCATTTGACCCTTGGGCCGGTTGGGAGTAAGGATATTGGACCCATGTTGGGCTAAGTGTATATATTAAGTTTAGTTAAAGCCCATGAAACGAATTTTATAAATTAAGGGTATAATTTAACCCGTAAAACCCGACCGTTTAATAACCGACTTTTATTTGTCGTACTTTTCCGTAAACGTATGGTTTCGTCAAGCACAACTAGGGTGTCGTGTCTTTTATTAATATAATTTTTCGTATCGTGACTCGATCCTCATAATTAAATAGGTCGCGGCTAGCGTAACCGTACTCTCGAGCTATTTTATCTTCATTCTCTTGCTGAATTACGAGGTGAGTTTATAGCCCCATACTTTACTATTTTCACTGCTTTTTGGGGTGAGACATTGCTTGATTTTAACGTGTGAACACAAGTGCATTTACTGATTTATATATTAGTCTAAGTCCCACTAAAAACCCAGTTGCTTTGGCCCGTGAATCGTGAACCGTTAATTACTTTGTGTAAGCACGAATGTTATGGATAGATCTATCGAGATTGACGTCCCTGTCTGTCTTGTCCAACAAGGGGACAAGCGGGCACAGTTTCATTTGAGTATGAGATAGGATGTCGTGGGTTTAGGCATCTAGTTTGGGCTACATTTATATGATTATACTGCCGGTGTTGTTAACGCTTCGGTGTCACGAGCTTAGACTGTAATAAATACTTTTGGGATGACTTTGTATCTGTTATATTGTCATCACTTTTGGGAAAATCTTGTGGTTCATTAAACATTTCAAACTAACTAAACCTATGAACTCACCAACTTTATGTTGACACTTTAGCAATGTTTTTCTCAGGTATTAAGAAGGAAGATGCTAAATGAGGTCTCATGCATTGCCGTCATTTCTTTGAAACAACGATCATTTGTACCATTTGAGAAAACTATGTTTTGTAACTGTATTCAGTTTATGCTTCCGCACTTTGTTAAAACTATTTATTTTATTAATTACAGGTGATCTATTTTCCGAACGTCTCATTTAGAGGTCGTTCTTTGTGACTATGTGCGTATGATAATCATGACGTCACCACTCCCTTGTCGCCATTATACTCTGATATTTTGGGAGTGTGACAGATTGGTATCAGAGCCATAGTTATAGAGAACTAGGTTGCATTTAGTAACTCTAGACTATAACTGCTCTATGTTTAATCGATTATCATACGGATTGTAAGTATTAAGTATATGTAGATACATAAGTAATACATGGGATACATGTGATTTCACAATTACGAGGTATATTTACATGGGTTACATGTGCAACAACGAAATCTGAATTATGTTATATGGGATACATGTGGATTCAACAATGATTGCTATGTTATGTTAATGTCCCTTTTTACGGACTAATTTTATAAGATATTTACACACATTTATTTTGTTTATGATTACAACGATGTCTTCATCCGATGATTCCACGTCTACAGGAGCGTACTACAACCGTAGTTCACAGTCGACTATCAGTTCATCAGTAGGACTACCTAGAGGATCGCCGTCAGGATATCCGTGGTACCGGATGGTTTCAGATGACGATACAGAGAGAGAGACTGAGGAGGTTCGTCATTCACCGATCCGTATTCCTGATGCATCAGCTGACGATGTACTTAGCCTAGAAGGCGGAAGAGAGGATGACTTAGACACTGACGTGGTGCAGTCACCAGGTCAGACATCAGTGACTAGAGATGAGACGGTAGAGGAGACAGAGGATGATGAGATGGAGTTCACAGATGGGGAAGGAGAGCCTATGGAGGTCACAGACACTGAGGACCCTCCTACTGCATATGCTGCTACTCCTGAGGTTTCCCTAGCACACATCTCCTCATCTTCATCTGAAGACGAAGGAGAAAGGACTGCTATTCCTGCTCCAGCACCTGGTACTCTACCTTTCTACTATGTGAGACGACGTCTTTGGGGGAGAGCTGCTCGACCACCACTTTCACCTTACCGACCTCTCATACCTTTCACTGCCACTGACAGGCATGCAGCCCGCACACCTGCCAGTCCTGTCCCAGAGACACCACTACTACTACCACCACCAGAGACTGTACCTGCTATGTACCAGGATATGCTTACTGATGCTGGTATCTCTACTGGGCCGAGAGCTACGACTCCTCTTCCTAGGAGAGCTACATCGACGGTGGTGATGCTTGGGGCGGCAGATGGATGTGTGACGACACGATTGAACAGGTTGGAGGATGCTGTAGAGGCTTTAGGTGAGGAGTATAATGAAGTGCAGGATAAGTTGGAGGCACTGGCAAAGAAGAGTCCAGTTAGGGATGAGACAGTGTTGACAGTATGTGTGACCCGTCTACGAGGACAGCTTCTTACTGTTCTTGATCAGATGGAATCCATGCCGAACGCTCGTCTTGAGGAGATTGGAAGCCTGATGACCCGTTGGGGAGTAGAGCCATTGGTGGAGACAGGTGGACTAGAGGCACCAGTGGAGGACCCTGTTGCAGACTTGGATAAGAGGTTTAGAGCCGCTTGTCATGATACCGATGTTAGACTGAGAGATTCCCAGGCTCGTGAGCTCGTGGTTGAGAGGAGGTTAGCAGAGTTGGAGAGAGAGCTTCATCAGCGCCGTGAGGGCACTAGTTAGATTTATCTTGTACCATCGACCTATCCTTGAATGACCAATAAGCTTTGAAGTTTATCTTAGCTAGTTGGTATTTTATTTTCTTTTATTATGTTATGACAAACTATGATGTACTATCAAACGATTCTATGAATGATATTATGGGTTACAAAAATTGTGAGATCATTATATATTGTGTATTATACCCTGGAGCATTTCATAATTGTATTGTGTGTGCCATGCATGTTATGTCTGGCAAAAACTCATTATCCTATTACCTTGTTAGATTATGGCGCCAGTTAGAAGATCCGAAACGCAGAATCCACCAGCCGCTACCGGTGGGATTGACACCGTCATGCTAAGCCAAATGATAGCCGAACGAGTGGCCGAGGCACTCGCGACCGCTGAAGCAAATCGTACAGCTAGCACACAGGAGGAGACCAACCAAGGAGCTACTAATGCTATTGCACGGACTTGTACCTACAAGGAATTTCGTGCAGTTACGCAAGTAAGTTTCCGCGGTACTGAAGGAGCGGTAGGATTAACCAGATGGTTTGAGAAGCTAGAATCCCAATTTGGGATTAGCAATGTCGCTGAAGCCGATAAGGTGAAGTTTGCGTCAAGCACGTTAGTGGATGGTGCTCTGACTTGGTGGAACGTCTATGCTCGTGCAGTGACCATTGACGTTGCCCAAGCAACGCCATGGAGTGAATTTAAAGCTATGTTTGTGAGGAAATACTGCCCACGAAATGAAGTCAAGCAGATGGAAGTTGAGCTATGGAACCTGAAGGTCAAGGGTACTGCTCTTACTGCTTACAATCAGCGCTTTCAAGAGCTGATCTTGTTATGTCCTGAAATGGTGCCCAACGACGACCGATTGTTGGAGCGATACATTGAAGGACTACCTTTGAGCATCAAAGGGAATGTGACTTCATCCAAGCCAACTGATTTGCACGAGGCAATCGACATGGCTCAGAGTCTGATGTACCAAGTGGTACAGGAGTTGGGAGAAAATACTGGGGATAAAAGAAAGTGGCCTGGCAACCACTACAACAACAATACCAACAACAGCAACAACCCAAACAACTACAACCAGAACAAGCGACAAGAAGTAGCAAGAGTGTTTACTGCTGGACAAGGTAATACTGGAAACTACGCTGGAAGACTTCCTTTCTGCGGAAAATATGGCCGACACCACGAAGGAGCATGTCCCCCTACGTGCTACAATTGTGGGAAGGCGGGACATAAGGCAAAGGAATGTCGAGCACCACCTCGTTCTACTAATCAAAGAGGACCTGGAACGCAAGGTGGCCAAGGAGCAAATGTCACTTGCTTTGGGTGTGGAGAGAAAGGTCACTACAAGAACAAGTGTCCAAGCAGTAGGAACCAAGGTCGTAGTAACCAGATTCGAGGGAATCAAAATCACAACCAAGGGAACCAGAAGCAGAATCAAGGGAACCGAGGAGGGAATAACCGAGCCACAACTAGTACTCCTGGAGGATTTACGGCACCTAGCAAAGTGTATCATCTCTGTGCTGAAGCTGCAGTGCAAGACAACAATGTTGTGACTGGTACGTTTCTAGTCAATAACAACTATGCTTCAGTACTATTTGATTCTGGTGCGGATAGGAGTTTTGTGTCGTCTATATTTAGTGAACGCCTAAATGTTACCCCTACTGCGTTAGACGTTAAGTATAATGTAGAATTAGCCGATGGGAAGTCAGTAACCACCGACGTTATTCTGAAAGGATGTAGTGTAAGGTTACAAGGTCGTTCGTTTCGTATCGACCTACTCCCTATAGAATTGGGAAGTTTTGACGTCATCATTGGAATGGATTGGATGTCGAAGCATCACGCGGAGATTGTATGTCATGAGAAGTGTGTCCGTGTTCCTTATGGAAACGACGTACTCATCATACAAGGCGAAAGAAGTGGAGTGAAGAATGGATCAAGATTGGAAGTCATCTCATGTATCAGGACCCAAAGATACATTGAGAAGGGATGTCCGGTATTCTTGGTTCAAGTAACACAAAAGGAAGGAGAAGAAGATCACGAGAAGAAGGTGGAAGATGTACCGATCGTTAGAGACTTTCCGGACGTATTCCCAGAGGACTTACCCGGACTACCACCAGCACGGCAAGTGGAGTTTCACATCGAGCTTACACCAGGAGCCGCGCCTGTTGCTAGAGCCCCATACCGTCTAGCACCGGCCGAGATGACAGAGTTAGCTGAACAGATAAAGGAACTTTCTGACAAAGGTTTCATTAGACCAAGTTCCTCACCTTGGGGAGCGCCGGTCTTATTTGTCAAAAAGAAAGATGGATCCTTTAGAATGTGTATCGATTACCGAGAATTGAATAAGCTGACGATAAAGAACCGCTACCCATTGCCGAGAATTGACGATCTTTTCGACCAATTGCAAGGATCTAGCATATACTCGAAGATCGATTTAAGGTCAGGATATCATCAACTAAGGGTTAGAGAGGAAGACGTTCATAAGACGGCTTTTAGAACCCGGTACGGACACTACGAGTTCCAAGTTATGCCTTTTGGTTTGACAAACGCGCCTGCGGTATTCATGGATCTCATGAACCGAGTTTGCAAACCATACTTGGACAAGTTTGTGATTATATTTATCGATGACATTCTCATCTATTCTCGTAATGAAGAAGAGCACAAGGAACATTTGAAGACCATATTAGAGCTGCTAAGGAAGGAGAAGTTATATGCAAAGTTTTCCAAATGTGAGTTTTGGATAAACACAGTGCAATTCCTTGGGCATGTGATCGACAGCAGTGGTATTCACGTTGATCCTGCTAAGATCGAGGCCGTAAAGGATTGGGCGACTCCAACAACACCCACGGAGATCCGCCAATTTTTAGGTCTTGCTGGTTACTATAGGAGATTCATTGAAGGTTTCTCCAAGATAGCTAAACCAATGACGGAATTGACTCAAAAGGATAAGAAGTTTGAGTGGAAGGAGGATCAAGATTTGGCATTCCAGACATTGAAGCAGATGTTGTGTGAAGCACCTATACTAGCCCTACCTGAGGGTAATGAAGACTTTGTGGTGTATTGTGACGCATCTATAAAAGGGTTAGGTGCAGTACTGATGCAAAGGACTAAGGTCATAGCTTACGCATCAAGACAACTAAAAGTGCACGAGAAGAACTACACAACTCATGACCTAGAGTTGGGAGCAGTGGTGTTTGCCTTGAAGATTTGGAGACACTACCTTTATGGTACTAAGTGTGTTGTATTCACTGATCATAAGAGTCTACAACATATTTTGAATCAAAAGGAACTCAACATGAGACAACGACGTTGGCTAGAGTTGCTCAGTGATTACGATTGCGAGATCCGTTATCACCCGGGCAAGGCAAATGTCGTGGCCGACGCTTTGAGTCGAAAGGAGAGAGTTCTTAGGGTGAAGGCTTTAATGATGACCATTGACTTAGACCTTCCATCCTTAATTCTCAAGGCTCAGAAAGAAGCAGTCGAGGAAGAAATTCTCAAGACTGAAGATGTTGGAGGAATGATAAAGAAGTTGGAAGCACGTTCGGATGGAACGTTATGCCTTGATAATAGGAGTTGGTTACCATGCCATGGTGACCTACGATCCTTGATTATGCATGAGTCGCATAAGTCAAAGTACTCCATACATCCAGGATCTGAGAAAATGTATCATGATCTGAAGATGTTGTATTGGTGGCCGAACATGAAGGCGGATATTGCTACATACGTTAGTAAGTGTTTGACTTGTGCCAAAGTCAAAGCCGAACATATGAAACCATCAGGATTATTGGTCCAACCCGAACTGCCAGAATGGAAGTGGGAAAGGATCACTATGGATTTCATTACCAAGCTACCAAAGACCGCAGCCGGATTCGACACGATTTGGGTAATCGTCGACCGACTCACCAAATCGGCTCATTTCCTACCCATCAAGGAGACTGATGGAATGGATAAGTTAGCAAGGACATACTTGGAGGAAGTAGTCACGAAGCATGGTGTGCCTGTGTCTATAATCTCCGACCGAGACAGCCGATTTACTTCGCAGTTTTGGAAGTCACTGCAGAAGGCATTGGGAACGCAGTTGGATATGAGCACTGCGTACCATCCCCAAACTGACGGTCAAAGTGAACGGACCATTCAAACCTTAGAAGATATGCTGAGAGCTTGTGTGATTGACTTTGGAAATAGATGGGATAGACACCTACCTCTGGTGGAGTTCTCATACAACAATAGTTATCACACTAGCATTAAGGCAGCGCCGTTCGAAGCACTGTATGGTAGGAAGTGTCGTTCACCCGTGTGTTGGGCAGAAGTCGGTGAAGCACAACTCACTGGACCCGAGATCATACACGAGACTACTGAGAAGATATTTAAGATTAAGAGCCGTATACAAGCCGCAAGAGATCGACAGAAGAGTTATGCTGATATGAGACGCAAACCCCTTGAGTTTGAAGTGGGTGATAGAGTCATGTTAAAGGTCTCACCTTGGAAGGGTGTGATTCGCTTTGGAAAGCGTGGAAAGTTAAACCCTCGTTACATTGGACCCTTCGAGATTATAGAGAGGATTGGTCCTGTAGCCTATCGTTTGGAATTACCCCAAGAACTTAGCCGAGTGCATAATGTGTTCCACATTTGCAATCTAAAGAAATGCTTAGCCGACGAGACACTCGTTATCCCTTTGGAGGAGATTCAACTCGACGACAAACTCAACTTTGTAGAAGAACCAGTAGAAGTTATGGACCGTCAAGTCAAACAACTCAAGCAAAGCCGTATACCTATTGTGAAGATCCGATGGAATGCGCGTAGAGGTCCAGAATACACGTGGGAACGTGAAGATCAATTCAAGAGCAAGTATCCTCATCTTTTCGCTAACCATCCTACTACAACAACGTCTTGATTTCGTGACGAAATCTCTAAAACATGGGAATACTGTGACATCCGTCAAATTCCATCTTAAATTATTCATGTAGTACGAGTACTTTAACTGTTTACCGACGAGTTGTCGACATGAATGTGTTAATTATTTTGCTTTGCGGACAAAGCCCTTTTTAGGGAGAGCATATGTAACATCTCGAGTTTTCGCGATTATTAAGTTGAATGCAATACACGAAGTTGGTGGGCGTATTATGTTTGCCGTACATTTGTTTGATATACTTACTAGATTACGTGAAGTCTCGCACAATTGCCTTTGTTTTGGATCGTGTGTCAAACGGTTATAGAGTCGTGTTTATTTAGTTCGCGTCTAAACTTAAACACCGTGAACCCGAGTCGAGTTATATAACTGTTACAGCATGTACATATATTTGAGTATAAACTTTCATTCATGTTTATTGCAAAACTTGCTTTACAAGAGTCCCAATTTCAGTCACATGTCCAGCTACAAATAAACCCCATAGTTTATTACCCACTAACCACTACAAGACAGCACACATGCCTAGTTTACCCAATTTGGGTATATCACAAGTTACCATTTTCAGCTTGAAGGTAACCCTAGACTAACAATACATGATTAAATACAAATCCAAAGTTTACCCAATGTCCAAACACAAAGTTTATCACAGTCTAAATTACAAACACAATTTCTGTACAAGTCTTTCAAACACAACTCCTGGGTAGGTGAAGATTAGTGTCCAGCCGACCCACACGTCGCGTCCCAACCTGCAAAACCGTAAGAGTCAAGCCTTCCATCTCGTCCGAATCTGCAAACCGAAACTTAGCATCCCATTGTGAGTCTTTTCGTCTCTTCGTTTTTCCTATATGAAGTCTTAGTTGTGCTCGTCTTTTACAAACCTACGAATAATCAAACCAATATGTTAGTCTTTGTAACGGTCTTATTTTTATTTAAAAACTGAAAAGGTTAAACCTTAGTACTAGTACTTGAAACACGGCTATGACTTTACTTTTCTGTCAACCAAACCGAGACCCCGACTTAGACCAAACCGAGACCCCGACTTAGAATAAACCGTGACCCAACCAAGACCACAAACAAGACCAAGCCAAGAACCAAACCGAGACCCAAGTCAAACCAAACCGAGACCCAATTAAAGGCCAAACCGAGAACCAAACCAAGCCAACCAAATTGCTTACTTTCTGCCGAAACTATCAACAATCAATACCACCTAATCCAAATGTCTTAACCATTTTATTTTACAGAAACACCCTAAAAACCCTCAATCATGCCGCGGGTATAAAAACCCCCATTTCAAATCGAAACCCTAGAAATTTAAAAACCTTTTAAACATTAAATTAACACTTTCCACATTCCAAAAACACCACATAATCATGAGTATCAGCTGAATGTAAAAACCCCCAATTTTATAAAAACCCTAGATTGATTTTTATTAATTAAAACACTAATTAAACCTAATTTAAACCCGAATCCAATAGTTAATTTAATTGAAAACGAGATATGCAAAAACCCCCAATTGACCGAAACCCTAATTTTTATAAACCGATTATATGTTGAAATTAGTTTGATTTTATTCAAGAAAACATCAATTAATTGCATTTAAACCCGAGATTGATAAAAACCCCCAAATATTTCAAAACCCTAATTCGTTTATTTCAAATCCGAGAGCCACATGGTTCTCAACAAGTTTATACAAATTAATCAAACCCACTGATCTTTTATAAATCGAAAATCAATTAACTTTTGTTAAAAGAAATTAAGGAGAAACAAACTTATCTTTGATTATTGGCTGATGATTAACGTGACCATAAGGATGAACACATCAGAAACCCAATCGGTTTGATGTGGGGATGAAACCCCACATCTCACGCGATCTAAACACCTCAGACCACCCCATATACGATTGTTATATTCAAACTGATAAGATATTAGCCATGGAAGGGATGAACCGATCTAGTTTTGAGAGAGAGATGAGAGTGGGGGCGGTGGGGATATTTTCGAGGGAAGAGAGAGAGTGTGACTCTCTGTTTTTGAGAGTTGTGTGTGTAAACACACGTTTATTTACTCCCTTGTTCCTTGTTTATTCCGCCTATGGGCCGGGCCGGGTCATTTGACCCTTGGGCCGGTTGGGAGTAAGGATATTGGACCCATGTTGGGCTAAGTGTATATATTAAGTTTAGTTAAAGCCCATGAAACGAACTTTATAAATTAAGGGTATAATTTAACCCGTAAAACCCGACCGTTTAATAACCGACTTTTATTTGTCGTACTTTTCCGTAAACGTATGGTTTCGTCAAGCACAACTAGGGTGTCGTGTCTTTTATTAATATAATTTTTCGTATCGTGACTCGATCCTCATAATTAAATAGGTCGCGGCTAGCGTAACCGTACTCTCGAGCTATTTTATCTTCATTCTCTTGCTGAATTACGAGGTGAGTTTATAGCCCCATACTTTACTATTTTCACTGCTTTTTGGGGTGAGACATTGCTTGATTTTAACGTGTGAACACAAGTGCATTTACTGATTTATATATTAGTCTAAGTCCCACTAAAAACCCAGTTGCTTTGGCCCGTGAATCGTGAACCGTTAATTACTTTGTGTAAGCGCGAATGTTATGGATAGATCTATCGGGATTGACGTCCCTGTCTGTCTTGTCCAACAAGGGGACAAGCGGGCACAGTTTCATTTGAGTCTGAGATAGGATGTCGTGGGTTTAGGCATCTAGTTTGGGCTACATTTATATGATTATACTGCCGGTGTTGTTAACGCTTCGGTGTCACGAGCTTAGACTGTAATAAATACTTTTGGGATGACTTTGTATCTGTTATATTGTCATCACTTTTGGGAAAATCTTGTGGTTCATTAAACATTTCAAACTAACTAAACCTATGAACTCACCAACTTTATGTTGACACTTTAGCAATGTTTTTCTCAGGTATTAAGAAGGAAGATGCTAAATGAGGTCTCATGCATTGCCGTCATTTCTTTGAAACAACGATCATTTGTACCATTTGAGAAAACTATGTTTTGTAACTGTATTCAGTTTATGCTTCCTCACTTTGTTAAAACTATTTATTTTATTAATTACAAGTGATCTATTTTCCGAACGTCTCATTTAGAGGTCGTTCTTTGTGACTATGTGCGTATGATAATCATGACGTCACCACTCCCTTGTCGCCATTATACTCTGATATTTTGGGAGTGTGACACTTAACCATTGCCATGCCCTCATGCAATGCTTAGTGACAAAGCACATTTACACTTTTCTCATAATTAATCAACTTTGGCCTTATTAAAATACTACTAAACAAAAATTAAAACACTAAGAGAAAATTAAAACTTTAACATAAACTAAAGGATAGAAAATAGCTATGTGGATATAACTTGCAAAGAGATCGAGGACTTACATTAGGGCTTTGGTGCTGCGGAGATTTATCACCCTCAAGTTTCACGTTCCCCAAACTAAGCTTAAAAACGAGATCATTGTTATTATAAGTTAGCAATTCAAACACTCACACACATAGCTTAATTAAATGCTTAAACTCCCTTATTCCTAGGTGTATCTCTTATATTTTATTTTTGTCTTAGAATGATCATGAAGATGCATTTTTGGACTTATTTCGATAGTTATTTAGGGCTGAAAGCAAAGTAGGACGATTTGATCAATAGTTAGATAAAGGACAAAATCTTTTAAAACTGCTTCTCGGTATATCAAAAAGTTCATATCTTGGCATAACTTGGTTTGCGATTTGAGACCTTTCTCGGGCCGATATTTGGCATGTACTTCATACTTCATATCTTCGAGAGATGTTCTGAGATAATGGTCTTCTCATCATAATAGAGTTTCTTCACTTGGAGACTTTTGAGGGGTACTCCAACTTTGTTGACCACGACTTCATGATTATTCTTCAATCTCTAATTGGGATTTTGAGATACAACGATCCGCCTCCT
Organism: Glebionis coronaria; assembly: GCA_025667525.1. NCBI lineage: Eukaryota > Viridiplantae > Streptophyta > Magnoliopsida > Asterales > Asteraceae > Glebionis > Glebionis coronaria. Next base: position 66,363,304 of record CM046882.1, on the reverse strand, counting down.
TTTCGGACTTGGATCTATTTATCCTCATACCTTGTTAGGGTCTTTTCGGATAGACTTCTCCATGATCTTTATGGGAGTTGATTGCTTTTCGTCGTGAGTCTTGATCCTTCATATTGATTTTGGGAATAATGCTTTTCACATCACTTTGGATCTTCAGCAATAAAATGAAATCCTCATGCCTTGTTAGGGCCTTTTCGGACTCGCCAATCTTCGCGCCCCGCTTCATAAGTTATGCCTTGGCTATGAACTCTTATCATTACCGAGCAACTTTTAAACGATCTTGGGCTAGAAGCTAAGTAACTTTTCAAATCGTACGACCTTACTTATTGCAGATAATTTATTAGCAAGTGATGGGAGAATAGGCAAATAATTACACCAAGTGAGCTTGTGTAAGAATACCGACTTATAATTGACTCTATCATTTCTCGTCCTCCACAATTTAAAATCTCAAGTAATGAGACTTGTGGATACTTAGCCTAATAAACTAATTAAGGTCTACATGGTTAAGGATACTAGCTAGAATAAACTTGGATAAGTCTATTCGGGTTGAGTCAAAATAAACGCAACGGGCCTAATATGTCAAAGACTTCTAAACTAGCTACACCACTTTCTTAAAAATTTTGACTTTATTGCGGGATATATACATATGAAAGCAATGATAAAAATTTAAAAATTACGACTAAATGGCCAAAGTTAATAAAAAATTTGAAAAATGTTGAAAAATATGATTTTCCGGTTAATTGAAGGCATTTTCATGGAAAAGTCCACTTAAAACTTCGATAGAAGTCCCCCCTACACTTAAGATAAACATTGTCCTCAATGTTTAAGCATGTGGGAAAAATCTCCCCTACACTTATGACATTGTGCACGTTGGTTAACTCGAGTTAAGGAAGAGACGACTAAAGTGATCAATTTCAAATGTGAGTATGAAGAAAATTGAATCACGATAGTTGAGAGATAGAACCGGATTTCGGATAACACGGGAGCACGGTTCTTCAGAGATTCCAAGAGTGCACTAATCCCTGTAATCACATCACCACACAAATACAAACACCTATACAGGTCCCCCTACACTTAGGAGGTAAAAACATAAAAGGATAGATACTCGGGCTGCCTCCCGAGGAGCGCTTGTTTTTGATAACCGAGTCACGAGCCTGACTCGACCCAAAATTAGTTCATGGGGAACGTGGTGAGGGATGGAATCATCTCTTGAGAGATGTCCTCACCAAAGTATAATTTCAAACGCTGGCCATTCACCTTGAAGTTGGGCCCATTTGGCTGAGAAAGCTCAATGGTGCCATATGGAAAAACATTGGCGATGGTGAATGGACCAGACCAGCGGCTCTTCAACTTGCCTGAGAAGATCTTCAACCGAGAGTTAAAGAGTAAGACTTGATCACCAACGTGGAACTCTTGGTTCTTGATTTTAGCATCCTGGATCATCTTGGTCTTCTCCTTGTAGATCAATGAGTTCTCGTAAGCTTGATTCCTCAATTCTTGTAGCTCGTTGAGTTGAATCTTGCGAAAATCACCGGCTTTGTTTATGTCGAAGTTAGCCCACTTCAAGGCCCAGTACGCCTTATGCTCTAGCTCGATGCGAAGGTGGCATGCTTTCCCGTACACAAGACGATAAGGTGTACAACCGATCGGGGTCTTGTAAGCAGTACGGAAAGCCCACAGAGCATCATCTAACTTATCGGCCCACGCGGCACGATGCTCTCCCACAGTACGTTCCAAAATTCGCTTCAATCCACGGTTGGATATCTCGGCCTGCCCAATGGTTTGGGGATGATAAGCGGTGGAAAGACGGTGATTGACACCATACTTAGCCATGACCCTTGCAAATTGATCGTTGCAAAAATGAGTCCCGCGGTCACTGATAATAGCACGAGGAACACCGAATCGAGCGAATAGCGATTTCAAAAAGTTACAAACCACCCTTGCATCATTAGTAGGTAAAGCTTTGGCTTCAACCCACTTGGAGACGTAGTCAACGGCAACAAGGATGTATTTGTTTCCTTTAGATGAAGGGAATGGCCCCATAAAGTCGATACCCCAAACATCAAAGATTTCACACTCTTGACTGAAATTCTGAGGCATCTCGTCTTTATGTGTGATCGTGCCTTGTTTTTAGCAAGCATCACATCGTTTAACCATCTCGTGAGCATCACGGTAGATGGTGGGCCAATAAAATCCCGAATCAAACACTTTTTTGGTGGTGTAGTTGGGACCAAAGTGACCACCAGTGGGTCCTTTGTGGCAAGCATCAAGGATTTCGAAAGCGGACGGTCCATCAACACATCGGCGAATAATCAATTCGGCACATTGTTTGAAAAGATACGGGTCATCCCAAAAGTAAGTCTTGATGTCTTTGAAGAACTTTTTCTTTTGCTGGGATGTTAACCCGTCAACGAGAATTCCACCCGCCAAGTAGTTTGCAATGTCTGCAAACTACGGGGTTTCATCAGCAGTCGAGTTGATAGACATTAAGGTCTCCAGGGGAAAAGAATCATTGATTTCTTTGTTCGGATGATCCCCGTGGTAAGGATCCTCAAGTCTACTGAGATGATCTGCGGCTAGGTTTTCAGCTCCTTTTTTATCGCGAATTTCGATTTTAAATTCCTGGAGCAGCAAAACCCAGCGAAGAAGTCTTGGTTTGGAATCTTTCTTTGTCAACAAGTACTTCAACGCGGAATGATAGGTATACACAATTGTGGTGGAAAGGACAAGATAGGGGCGGAATTTTTCAAAAGCATAGACAACAGCTAAAAGCTCTTTTTCGGTTGTCGTATAATGCAATTGTGCCCCCGTCATTGTCTTGCTAGCATAGTGGATTGGTTGGAAGTGTTTGTTCACTCTTTGTCCGAGAACCGCTCCAATAGCAAAATCACTAGCATCGCACATCAACTCAAAGGGAAGCTTCCAATTAGGGGTAACCAAGACGGGTGCCTTAGTTAGCTTATCCTTAAGCGAGTTGAAGGCTTCAAGACACTCTTTGGAAAAGATAAAAGGAGTATCTTTTTCCAAGAGGTGGGTCATCGGGCGAGCGATTTGAGAAAAATCTTTGATGAATCGACGGTAGAAGCCCGCATGACCCAGAAAACTTCTCACACCCTTCACGATTGAAGGTGGAGGCAACTTTGCGATAACATCGACTTTAGCACAGTCTACTTCAAGACCGGCTTTGGAAATCTTGTGTCCCAGCACGATGCCTTCTTTTACCATAAAATGGCATTTTTCCCAATTTAGAACAAGGCGAGTGTCTTCGCACCGCTTAAGCATACGTTCCAAATTGGCAAGGCAAGAAGAGAAGGAATCCCCGAAGACCGAGAAGTCATCCATGAAGACTTCCATGGTTTGTTCAACCATGTCATGGAAGATAGCTAACATGCACCTTTGGAAAGTCCCGGGGGCATTACATAAGCCAAAAGGCATTCTTTTGTAAGCAAAAGTGCCATAGGGACAAGTGAATGTTGTCTTCTCTTGATCTTGGGGATCGATGGGTGATAAGTGTGAAAACACTCATCAATAATGATCCAAATACCACTCAAAACACAGTCAAATACATAATATTTAACTGTAAATCATCAGAATTACGTGTGTACTTTGTGTTTGTGTATTTTTAGGTAATATAGGTACATTTGAGACAAACACGAGTTTTCAAGGACTTATTTGATCAAAAGACGAAGAAAAAGACGAAAGATGCTTTCAAGGACCATATTTGCCATTATTCACCAAGATGGAGGGCTTAACTTGCAAGTTTCATAAGATGAAGGATGAAAAATAGATTTGCTCAAAGTTTTTATACCATTTGGAAAGAGTAAAAAAAGAAGGGACCAAAAAGGAAATTGATGGAAAGTTTTATTTAACTTGGTAAGTTGACCAAAACCGGTCAAAGACACAAACAAACACACGTTATCTTCTTCTCCATTGTGAAGAGAGAGAAAGAAACAGCCGACTTCATCTTTCTATCCTCCATTACCTGCAATCGAAAATAACAAAAGATCCATGAAGAATTAGCCAGAGCCTTCAACAGCAAAGATGACCAGCTTCTTCTCCTCTACAAGCTGATACAACTCAATTAGATCAAGACTCAAAGATAAGGAAAACCCCAAATTTGAAGAAAGATGAAGGACGAGTTTTATCCTCGTATTTACACGTGTCCATATTTGATTGGTGGAGCCACGTCACACCTTCCCACTCGACGGCTATAAAAAGACATGAAGACCCTCATTTGCAAGCGGTTAGCATAGGAGTAGTTTCACCTAGTTAGTTAGGAGTAGAAATAGTTAGTTAGATTTTCTCTCATCTTTTCTTGTTAAGCTTTCTGTTAATCAGTTAATATAGTTGTAACGATTTTTTGTCATCTCCATTAATGAAAACTTTGAGTTCTTTTAATATCTTCGTTTCTGTTTTTGATTCAATGGTAAAATCTTGTTTTCTCAATCTTTATCTTACTCTTTTGTTATTGCCTTATACTACTGTTCATTGAAGGATTCAGTTCTGATATTAATGAAAATCTTTTTCTATATTCATCTTTTCTGCTTCTTCGCTACTGTTCATATTAAGCAGGTAGAAATTTGATCGATTGATATGATCTGTTACATATATGGTTGTTGTAGGAGTTCATGACTACTCAATCATTACTGTTCATGAGTTGAGTAGTTTCGATTACTGTTTTAGAAGATTATTTCAGTTCATAAGTAGTTAAAAGCTATTGAATTTTCTCAATTCTTTGTCTGAGTTGGTTTGATTTAGTCGAGTTTCATTAAATCAGTTAGTAAAAATTAGTTAGAAATCCATTCCACGTATTGAGCAGATTAGAGTAGTTAGTGCGATAAGCTGTTGAAGCTTATCTAGAAGACGCAGTTTCTTTTGGTTTAGCTTAAACAGGATGGTTTTCAGTTGGTAGCTGGAATTTGGTTCACACTAAGAGAGATGGTTTTCAGAAGCTCAAATGAGCTTATGAGTAGTTTACTGTTACAGTTCATATTGAAGTGTTAGTCCAGAAGATCGTTTTTGTTTTCAAGTCATTTGTGCAGGTAGTTGGTGTCGGTTTCAGTTCAAATAATTAGGAATATTTGAGGTGTGTTTGGATTTAAGCGAGCACAGCGCTCCGCTTCTCGTCATCAACGGACTGGCCTGGATGTAAACATGTCAAGCACGATTTATGTTTATTTTGTATTCTTAGTTTGAAGCTGTTAGAAGTTAGATATAGCATAATCTTTGCTTGCGATTCATTTTATATGGCTTGATAGATAATTAGTTTATGCTGATGCCTTGTCTGATAAGATTTCATGTTTTGATTTTCCATTTCAGTTAATATAGTGATGTTTGAATCAACCGAGTTCTTAGATTGTTAAATTGATTTGTGTTCATGAGTTGATAAATTTGAGCTGTCTTGTATTCAACTGTTTTCTGGATTAATAGATAAGCAGTTATTTTCATCTTTAAGTCATGATATTAGTATAAACTTGTAGCTTTTATAGTTAGCTCTGGTTTTGATCTTGATAGATAGGATAATCAGATTGGAAAGTGGTCCATTGTAGGAAATCTTTGTTTAGCCGTTTTGTGAAAATAGAATAGGAAAAGATTTAATTGACTAAACGTTGACTTATAGTCTGTATTCTATCTTCTTTACAAATTTGATAAATGTTCAACTTTAGCCCTTCATTTTGTATGTTTCCATATCAGTCACAGTCCATTCTGTTAGTTACAGTTAGATTAGTCCCAATGTTAGTCCTGTTAGTTAAGTCTGTAACTTCAGTTGGGTTTCTAGTTTAGATTAATTGGGCTTACATTTTATTTGGGCTAATTAGACTTTAGCATTTTAATTTTCATTAGTAGAATTAAATTTGTAGTTTTATAAAATTTGTAGTTTTCATTTGTAGTATAAGATTTGCATTTTACTTTGTTTTTTACATTTTGTGCATTTAAATGCTTTACGTGCAATGTGTTTTAGCGTAGTATGGTTACATATATATCTATTTTTACCTTTTTAAGTGTTTTGTTTGTCAAGTAGCTTAAATACCAAATAATCTTTTGTTTACCAAAAACAATTAAGTCTTTCCTAGAAAACGTTATATCAATTCGAATCGATACCGAGAAAAACGAACTTAAAAAGACAAATATTAATGGGTATTTGGAAATAACCCGAGAAACCATCAAGATAGCAGTAATATTCATTACCCGCTAATCGTTCAAGCATTTGGTCCATAAAAGGTAGAGGGAAATGATCCTTTCTCGTGGCATCATTGAGTTTGCGGTAGTCTATACAAACTCTCCACCCAGTAATGAGACGAGTGGAAATCAACTCGTTGTGTTCATTGGGAACAACGGTTATTCCGCTTTTCTTAGGCACACAATGGATTGGACTAACCCATGGTGAATCCCAAATAGGGTAAATCATACCCGCATCAAGAAGTTTGATAACCTCTGTTTTGATGACTTCATGTATTTTTGGATTCACCCTTCGTTGGCTTTGAATTGTGGGCTTAAAGTCGTCCTCCATGAGAATTTTGTGTGTGCAGAAGTGAGGACCAATTCCGCGAATATCAGAGATTTTCCAAGCAATCGCCTTTTTGTGATCTTTAAGCACGGCGATGAGGCGAGACTTTTCTTCTTTCGTCAAATCCTTTGCAATGATGACTGGCGACTTCTTCTCTTCGTCAAGGAATACATATTCAAGATGGGGAGGCAACTCCTTGAGTTCTAAATCCAGAGGATTTTCGACGGGAGGCGTATTCGAAGTCGGAGTATCGATAGCAATGACCGTGGGAGATGGAGGCGAAGGATTGTCTTCGGTGAGAAGATTGTCAAAGAAATTCATGTCGTCATCTCCATCGATAGGAGAATCATTAGGATCTAAATTCACATCTCCCATGGTGTCTTCAAGATTGTTCCAAAATAACTCACTGTCCAAATAGAGACAATGATGAGTCAATAGAGGACACGGTCTCAACATTGGGAAGAGAGGTAGAAATACTTTTGCAAGCATCATTAAAGTGTTCTTCACAAGCCTCATCAAGAACATCAATACAATTAACACTCTCATATGAATAAGGCTGTTTAGACAACTTTCCCATGTTGAAGACTACTTTATCGTCACCCACTCTCATGATAAGCTCACCGGCTTCAACATCAATGAGAGTGCGACCGGTCCTTAAGAATGGACGACCAACAATTAGTGGCACACGAGGGTCCATCTCGTAGTCGACGACAACAAAATCAGCAGGAAAGGTGAATTTGTCGACTCCTACAATGACGTCTTCGGCTATCCTCACCGGATAAGCAACCGTACGGTTAGCTAATTCCAAAGTCATTTTGGTGGGGACTAGCTCGGGGAGAGATAATTGCTTCCAAACGCTTAGAGGCATGAGATTAATACTGGCACCTAGATCGGCTAGGGCCATGCAATTCTCTACTCCCGGGAAATTACAAGGGATTAAGAAACGACCCGGATCACCAAGCTTGGTTGGCAGTTTCCTTAAGAGCACTACAGAGCAATTCTCATTAAGTTGGGTGTTGGCAATATCGAGGAGCTTTTCCTTGTCGCTCAGAAGATCTTTAAACATTTTTGCATATTTAGGCATGTGAGCGAGAGCCTCAGCGAAGGAGATATTGAAATTCAGTTGTTTGAACATTTTAAGGAAGTTCAAAACCTGAATATCGTCCTTGCTTTTGAGCTTCTCTTTCCTCAACCTAGATGGATAAGGTATATTGGAAGAAGAGGAAGGCTTTGGAAGAATAGGATCACTCACATCCTTGGGTGGAGGAGGGGTAGAAGGAAGAGGTGGAGAAATTAGGGAAGGAGAAGGATGAGGAATAGGGGCAGGTGACTCGTTCTCCTTAGTCACAACCACCGGTGGAGGTATAGGAAGCTCGGGTTCCTTGGTACCTTTGCCACTGCGAGTGGTGATTGCTTTCATCTCCCCTCTTGGATTCGCAACGGTGTTACTCGGAAGAGTACCCGAAGAAGAGGGTTGATTACCTTGGAAGAAACTAGCCATCATGTTCCTCAATTCATTCGTTTGACTATCCATAGTATTTCTCATGTCGGCTCTCAAATCATTCCCTTGCTTGACCAAGTCTGCTTTCAAGTTACGCACTTCCTGTTGGAGATTTTCCACGATCACATCATTGGTCCTCATGTAGGTTGCAACCTCTTGGTGTAGAGCGGTGGATTGGTTGGGAGGAGCATTGTATGCGGGTGGTTGATAAGAAGGTTGTTGGTAAACTTGGTTGTTACGTTGAGGTGGTTGTTGCTGCTTGTGAGGAGGGATGTATGGTTGTCGAGGTTGTTGTTGTTGAGGAGGGCGATTAAGGTGTTGTTGTTGGTTTGGGTTGGTAGGAGGAAAACCAGGTGGTGAAAGATAGTTGTTGGATCGATAGCTAAGCAAATTACGGTCACCTTGAGGTCTAGCTTGATAAGCAGGTTGAGGATAGGTGCCATATGCCGCATTCACATTCTCAGCAGGGTAGTCTTGGGTGGCGGTACAAGTTGTGTAAGAGTGAGGACCACCGGATATCTCACAAGGTTGGCTGACAGCGTTAACTTGGGTGTTTTTAGCGTTGTTGCTGTTGTTGTTGCTGACGGTGTGGGTGACAAGCGATTCAAGAAGCGTGGTGATTTTGTCAAGTCGTTTGTCGCTGTCATTAGTGCTAGCACTAGCGACATTGGTCCTAACACTCTTGGTTTGCACACGAGACTTATTCTCAATGATATCCCAAGCAGCATTGGAAGTCTTAGCCAAAAGATTACCCCCCGAGGCACTGTTTAGTGAATCTTGGTCACTCATGCTTGAACCATTGTAAAAAGTGTTGATTTGATGTACTTTGGTAAAACCATGTTGTGGACTTTTTCTTAAAAGATCTTTAAAACGATCCCAAGATTCACTGAACGACTCATCGTACTTTTGTTCGAAATTTATGATTTCATTCCGCAAAGCGGTAGTACGAGAGGGTGGGAAAAAGTAATTGATAAACTTTGTTTCCAAATCCGTCCACGAGAGAATACTCTGTGGCGGTTCCTTAGCAAGCCAATGCCGGGCTTGTCCTTCTAAAGAAAAGGGAAAAAGTTGTAACCTTATAACCTCTTGTGGAACACCATTGAATTTGACCGTGTTGGTGAGTTGCAAGAATCTCTTGATGTGGTCGTGTGGATCATCAATGGTACGTCCCAAGAATGGTTGAGCGGAGACCATCTGGATAAAGCCTGATTTTAGCTCAAAGTTGTTGGCGGCAATTGGAGGTATGACAATTGGATCCGTGTTGCCATCTACATGAGCTTGCAGCAGTTCAATCATCGGGCGATTATCCAGAAGGGGCTCATTGTTATTCTTATTGTTCATGTTGTTGAAAGGAGGGTTGTTGTTGTTATTATTGTTTGGAGGTGGTAGACCGGCCATGTCTAAGTGATCGAGAGGCTCGGGCTCTTGATATGATGTGGATCGAGTGCGCATACACCTGCAAAAGAACGAACAAAGAAAAACAAAGCAAAAATGTTTTTGGTTTTTATGTTTTTTAATTTTTTTGTATTTTTGAAAATTTTATATTTTTTAGTTGTTTTTGAAAATTTTCTTGAAAAAGTAACGTTCACGGGGAACGGATCCCAAAATCCAAGTTCTCACAAAAAACTTTTGATCTTAACGAGAAGAGCCGGCAGCGGTGCCATTTGATACTATGATTTTCAATGGGTTCAATTAATCTCTCATAGTCCTCTCGAATTGATCTAGGCCTTAAGTGGAATGATTTGTTCTTGGTTATTAGAAAGTGGTTGGTTTGTTTATCTATTTTAAAACTAATGACAAGAAATTAAGTGTCGAAGAGTAAAGTTAAAGACTTAAATGATTAAAGTAAAAGACAAACTTAAAAATTGAATGTTTAAAAACTCTAAAGATTATTTTAGAAAAATAAATGGATATAATAAAAACTAACACTTGGAAAACTTTGGGAAAAATAAGAACTATTAGAAAAGTACTAAAAGAAAGTAAGAACGGAACAAAGCAAAACAAGTAAATCAGAAAAAATGGAAAACTGCCTTCAATCGGAATATATTCCGATCACCGATCGGAATGTGGAAAAACGAGTAAGATCGGAATGTATGAATTAGACCAATCGGAATGTTCAAGTACTTGTTATAATCGGAATATGACAAAGATAAGCCCAATCGGAATGTTGCCAATTGGTGTAATCGGAATATGGAAAAACTTCCCAATCGGAATGCTCGAAAATGAATCAATCGGAATATTGGAGAAATGGGCAAATCGGAATACAGAAATGCTTACCGTCGGAATGCTCTAAACCCTTTTCCTATCTAAGGATCGGAATAAGGGGGGTCCTTGGTCGGAATACTCGATCGAAAAGGGGAGTTACCCTTTCCGAAAATGGTGCAAATTCGGGACAAAAGCAAGGGAAATAAGCTATTAGGATAAGCTAAAACCCAAACTAACTCGAATCCAATAATAAGCTGATCAAATAAGTACTAAGAACACCTTATCTAAACTTCAAATAAGCAAAAGCATAAATCAAATGATAAAGAGATGAACTTTTTATAAAAACTTTAAAAAGTAAATAAGCTAAATCAACAAATAAGCCAATAAGAACAAGGATCTTAAAGCTTATTAGTGTATAAACTTAAGAAAACATAAAAAGTAATCAACTTTTTAAGCACAAATCATTGATGAACAACACGGATCATACGAGATTTGCACCAAAATCAATCAAAAATAAAAGAAAGGAAGGATGAGATTAAAGATTAAAAGATAAAAACTTGATCTTGATTGATGAAAAAGTAATACAAAGTTTTGATCTTGAACTAGAAAAAGATGAAATCTAGTGAGAGAAAGTTTAGAACTTTCTCTCTCTAAAACTAGAGAAATCAAAAACTAAAAACTAACTAAGTGTTTGAAATTTGTGAAGTAAGGGCTTTATATAGGCGTGTGTATGGTGGTGGGCTTTGTGATTGGGCTTTGGTTTGGGCTCCTTTTTCTTCTTTCTTCTTTAGTCTTCATGCGTCTTTAAATAAACGCTTCCGACTTGGATTTGAGAAGTGTCGGTGAATAATTCCAACTCGTCTTACAATCTTTTATTTAATAGACTCGAGTTCTTCGACATATATGAATCTTCCATCTTTGGCTCTATTCTTCGATAAATCTTCAAATAGGCACAATGACTTCAAATCTTTTGCATCTCTTGGACAATAGACTTTGTCTTGAGTCTTTTTCCTTGATAAAACCCGTGCAATCCCATGTTTTCTTCAATATTCATCCGGTCGACTCTGAAAACACAATAAACACAAAAACCACGCATAATTCCAAACAAATGATATTAAATACGTGTTTTGGTCTCGTTTTAGCCAGAATTAAGTGGTAAAAGGATGGGTGTTTTCACACCTATCAAAGGACTTCCTTTCTATGCATGATTAGGATTCCCCATCTTCAGCCAAATGTTTTCCCCAGTATATGTTTTAAACTTATCAGTAATTATGTTAAGAATTAAATAAATTGCATGAGCATTATATACAAGCATGATTAGTTTATGTACTAGTTACGGAGGTACCGTAACCACGACACTAGAGGCACCGGTGTCGTGACTCACATGTAGGAGAGTGATATCCTGCATCGTCCCACTCAGCTCAGCTTGGCCATTTTATCAGTATTATTAGTGGGGCGTATGGATGCATCCTAGGCTACAGTTTACAGTTTAGCAGGTGAATGTGGTGTGTGCTCTACATCCTTCACATTGGAGCTGATCCCTCCACCCAGCACAGTTATTTAGAGGTCACCCCTCTACAGCATGACGAGGTCACCCCTCTATGTATTCATGCAACAGTTGTTACAGCACATGACCTATATAAGCTCTTGGCAATTAAAATACAGTAAATGCATGTTTTCAGATTTAACAGATATCAGTTCAGCTTTATTATTTATAAATCAGACTTTACAGATTATACACAGATTTCCGCTGCAACTTTACTTATCAGTCTTACAGCTTCAGTATTTATCATCTACTTCATTTCAGTAATTCCTTATCATGCTTCATATCCGTTCACTGAGCGTTATGCTCAGCCGTAGTTCCTTTCATGTTCTAACGGCAGGTACACCAGGACGCTTTTAGGATTCTAAGAGCATGTGCATTTGGATGGAAGCTATCCAGACTTCTTACTTTATGCATTTCTTATATTATTCTGCTTATTTGGACATTGTTTAGTCCTTTCATCCAGTATTTTATATTTCATGTTTTGGGCTTATGTTTGGATTGCCGAAGTTTGATTCCGGTATTTCCTTTATGGTCAATTAATGTTCTAGGACATTTACCTTATGCTTTGATGACACGCCATAAATACACGTAACGGTCCACTTATCCAAGTGGGGTGTTACAAAGATTCTGAATCGCCCAGAAGTGCGGCACACAAAGTTATAAGTGCGGCGCACATTCGCATCTCCAAAGTGCGGCGCACTTGAGGAGAAGTGCGGTGCACATTTGACCCCAGACAACACTATAAATATAGGCTATTTCCATCCATTTTACACACACCTCTCTCTCTCAATACTCCATAGCTAGAGTATTTTAGTCCTTCTAGTAAATTTTTAGTATTATCCACTTTTGGGAGATACTTGTAACGAGAGTATTCCACTCTTCGATTCTTGGAGGAACGATACAATCGTGACACTTGTGTACTCGTTTATTCAATCCAATCTAAGTATGATGTTCTCTTACTCTTTTCCAATTGTTACTTTGATTACTATGTTAGGCTAAGCTATTTGTTACTATATGGGTATGTGACTATAATTAGTGATGATGCTATGATATGATCCTTTATAAATGATTTCAAGCTAATGTTGTAGAACCATTTTACCTCCTAGTTCCACAAACCATATTTTATCTAAGTTGATTTGTTACGATAGTTTGGCGTTGAGAAACGCAAATTGTTATAATAAGTTTTCTAGAACTTGTCTATGGTCATGAATCTTTTATTGGAGAAATCCGCTTAGAAGCTTGATAAAATATTGAACTTGTTGGCAACTTGTTTTGAGCTTAGTCGCTTAAATAAACATAAGTCTTGAATCAACCCAAGTAAATTGTGTAAACGCCGTTTTGACGAAAAAGGATTATCACACTTTACCTACATAAACATATCTTGATCATTATTATCATCATCACAAACTTAAAAGAACTATCCCATATTAGTCATATTTGTTATTATTGATATTACTTCAACCATTTATTTCTTCAATTGTTATCTTGATTACCAAAACGAAACTAAGTCTCAGCGAACGATCCTGGCTTACCACTATAAAGCTATATTACGAACGAAAGGTTATAGTTTCCCATGTTTGTCTTCTAGTCCCTTGTTTTGTCTAAACATTGTAATATAAATTTAAGACTTGCAAACGAACATCAAGTCTTTGGCGCCGTTTCCGGGGAATTATAATCCTGTTTTGTAACCAAATTAGTATAATCCTTGAAGAAATTGAACCATTGCTACTCATTTAAACCAAAAAAAAATTCTGCAGTATAGAAAGTACGTCGCACAAACCAAAAAGTGCGCCGCACTTCCTGTAGCGAACCCAAGTGCGTCGCACGAAACCAAAAGTGCGCCGCACATTTCTACTGAAAACACCAAAAACCTATTGGATGCACACCCGTTCATCTGGAACACCACCAACATCACCGTTACCTGAACCTGAACGTACCCTTAACCGAAGGCTACGTAGACTCCATCGCCGTGTACCTTTATCTAGGAGACACGAACAAACTCAACCTCACATAATTAACCAACCTTTTGACAATCTTTCACAAATCCCATTTCTCACCAAACTCATCAACCGTTGTGATCCAATGTCGGGCACTGATGATGAACCTATGTGGTCAGCCGATAGAGTTGTCGCACCAACTCCTGGCTCTGCAATCGTTTACCTGAAATTGCAAACGATTTTGCAATCAAATGGAACCACTTAACCCTTGTCGAAAATAACCAATTTGATGGATGAATCAAAACCTGTCCTCACAAACACATCCACGAATTCAACGGAATTTGTAAAATGTTCAACTATGGAGAAGGACAAGCCTAAGTCGTCCAACTCATGATGTTTCCATCATCTCTGACTAGAGAAGCCAAGCCATGGCTCGATGAACTTAACGAAGGAACCATTAGAACATGGGAAGGTCTTAGAACTGCTTTCATTAGCCGATTCTTTCCTCCTGCCCTATTTGAAAAACTCCTTGGAGAAATCCGAAGCTTTTCTCAACAAGAACAAGAAACTCTCACTGACACATGGTTAAGAATGAAAGACCTACTCAGGAATTGCCATGGTCATGGACTTAAGAAGGAAGGAATAATCAAAATTTTATATCATGGTCTTGACGAGGTTACCCAAGATGCATTGAACGCCACAACGGGCAGAATTTTCCTTTACAAAACCCCTAACCAAGCTTACCAATTATTGGATGGCAAAGTCCTACTTAAGCTTGATTGGTCCAAAAATCACAAAAACAAAAATTCGCGAAAAACCGTAGCTTTTGCCGAAGGAAGCAACAACCCAACCGACACCGAGAAAATTATGGCTCGAATGGATGCCATGTCTCTTAAGATTGAAGAGATTAAACACAAAACCTGCAAACACTGTGGAGGAAACCATCCTTCTAGTGAATGTGATGACGATGACACACCCATGACGAAGGAAGAAGAAGCCAAATTTATGAATACCTTTCGTCGAACTCGATTTTATAACGATTATCGTAATCGCGACCGTGATAATTGGAGATCAAATGATAAACCAAGTTATGATCGAGACGACAAGAAACCCACTCAAACGAAAGACAAAAACAACATCGAAAGCAAAATCGACAACTTTATAGTATCTCAAAGAAAAACCAACGTTTTTGTTCGAGAAACATTCACTGACTTCAAAACCAAGTTCGAACACAACCAAAAACCACCAAGCTTCCATTCAAAACCTTGAAGCTAAATTTGATCGTTTGGCCGATAAACAATCGAATCGCGCTTCTGGTTCTCTACCAAGCAATACCAACCCAAATCCCAAGAACGACAACAAATATCAACCCCCACAAGCTCGTAACGAGCAAGTGAATGCCGTATTCATGCGGAGCGGTTTATCTTACGAATCACCTACCAAACCTGCTTAAAATACACCAATCGAAATTCCATTCGATAGTGATAATGAGGATGAAGCCCAACGAACCCATACCAAACCAACTCAAAACCCAACACCCAAACCATATAAACCAAAAGTACCATATCCACAACGCTTACACAAGCAAAAGATGCAAGCTAAGTATGGTAAATTTCTCGACATAATACAAGAAGTTCGAATTAACATGCCTTTAGTCGATGTTCTAGCTGGAATGCCAAATTATGGCAAATTTATCAAATAACTTATCAAGAGCAAGCATAAGTTCGAATAGGTCTCTTCAAATTTTCTAAACGATGAATGTTCTACCATTATCCAAAACAAAGTACTACCAAAACTGGGAGATCCTGGAAGTTTCCTAATCCCATGTACTTTTCCTCACTCATAATCTTGCAACGCCTTGGCCGATCTTGGCGCAAGTATCAACCTCATGCCATACTCTTTGTATGCTAAACTCTCTAAAAACGTTTTAAAACCCACAAAAATGAGCGTTTAACTCGCGGATCGTTCATTCCAATACCCAATAGGGATAGCTGAAAACATGCTCATAGAAGTCGGAAAATTTGTTTTTCCTGTTGACTTTGTAATCTTAGAAATGGAAGAAGATAGCAAGGTACCCCTTATCCTTGGTAGACCTTTCCTACACACAGCAGAGGCTATAATTAAAGTAAAGCAAAAACAACTCAACCTTGGAGTTGGAGAAGATAGAATTTCTTTCTCTATCGACGAAGATATGAAACACTCGTACTCTAATGACGATACTTGTTTTAGTATCGATGTCGTTGAAGAAATCGTTGAAGCCGATTTTGACGATCTTCTTGACGAAGGATGCGAAATTTTGCATTGTCTCGAAGGAACTATAATCGAAGAAGATCTTTTTTCTGAATTTGATGCCTTCATAGCCGACCATACCGATGATGAACCAATCATAAAAATCGAAAAAGAAACACCCCAATTGAAACCATAACTTTCGAAACCGATTTCAAAGTTAAGAAATCTGTTGAAGAACCTCCTACAGATTTGGAACTTAAACCTCTTCCTGAACATCTGGAATATGCGTTTCTTCACGAAGAAAAATTACTCCTTGTAATTATCTCATCCCAACTTTCGGAAGAACACAAAGACGATCTAATTGACATTCTCAAGAAGCACAAACAAGCCTTTGCTTGGAAAACTTCTGACATTCCTGGCATATGTCCATCGTTCTGTAAACACAAAATCCAACTTTTGGATAACAAGAAACCAATTGTTGAAAAACAACGAAGATTAAATCCTAACATGAAGGTTGTTGTTAAAAAAATCCTTAAACACTTAGACTCTAGAATAATCTACCCAATCGCCGATAGCCCATGGGTTAGTCCTATACATTGTGTACCTAAAAAGGAGGTATCACTGCAGTAACCAACGAAAACAACGAATTAGTACCAACACGAACCATCACCGGATGGATCAAATGTTAGAAAGACTCAAAAACTAAATAATGCAACCGCGAAAGATCATTTCCCTTTACCCTTTATGGATCAAATGTTAGAAAGACTCGCAGGAAATGAATACTTTTGTTTCCTCGATGGTTTTTCTGGATACTTTCAAATCCCAATCGACCCTATGGATCAAGAGAAAACTATGTTTACTTGTCCATTTGGAACTTAAGCTTATAGGCGCATGCCTTTTGGCCTATGCAATACACCTGCTACTTTTAAGAGGTGTATGATTGTAATCTTTCACGATATGATTGAAGAATCAGTCGATGTCTTCATGGACGATTTCTCCGTCTTTGGAAATTCTTTTGGCACATGTCTAAATAATCTCGATAAAATGTTAGCACGATGCGAAGAAGCAAATCTTGTGCTAAACTGGGAAAAATGTCACTTTATAGTTAAAGAAGTAATTGTGCTTGGACACAAAGTGTCTGGAGCCGGCCTTGGAGTTGACAAAGCAAAAATAGACGTAATCGCAAAACTCCCACCACCTACTAATGTTAGAGGCATTAGAAGTTTCTTAGGTCATGCTGGTTTTTACCGACGATTTATCAAAGACTTTGCGAAAATCGCAAGACCTTTAACTCAACTTCTAGAAAAAGAAAGAACGTTCGATTTTACCGACGAATGTTATTCAACATTCAAAATACTTAAAGAAAAACTTACATGCACACCAATTATTACAAGCCCCAACCTTCCATTTGTGCTTATGTGCGATGCTAGTGAACATGCCCTTCGAGCCGTCCTTGGATAAAAAGATGGTAAACAAATTCATCCCATCTATTTTGCAAGTAGAACTCTTAACGCAACCCAACAAAATTATACAATTACGGAAAAAGAACTCATGGCTGTAGTTTACGCGATTGACAAATTTCGTTCCTACATCGTGTTGTCAAAAACGATAGTTTACACCGATCATTCAGCTTTGAAATACTTGCTCAAAAAGCAAGACGCCAAACCTCGTCTAATACGATGGATATTGCTTTTACAAGAATTTGATTTGGAAATTAAAGATAAAAAAGGAGCTGAAAATGTTGCTGCCGATTATTTATCTCGCATAGTGAATGATGATTCTAGCGATGATGAAATCGACGATTTTCCCGATGAGCATATAATGCAAGTAAGTACTAACAAAACATCATGGTTCGTAGACTTTGCAAACTATTTAGCTGTAGGTATTTTACGAAAGGGAATGACGCACCAACAAAAGAAAAGATTTTTCTATGAACTAAAAAAATACTTTTGGGATGATCCTTACTTATTTAGAATCTGCCCTGATGGAATAATCCGATGTTGTATTTCTGAATTTGAATCTCGAAAAATTCTCGATGAATGTCACTACGGACCGACCGGAGGACATTACGCCGCGAACACCACCGCTAAAAAAGTGTTCGACGCTGGATTTTATTGGCCAACTATTATGCGTGAAGCTCATACCTTAGTACGATTATGTGAAGCATGTCAAAGGACTGGAAATATTTCTAAAAGAGATGAAATGCCTCTAAATAACATCCAAGTCTGCGAAATCATTGACGTGTGGGGTATCGACTTCATGGGACCATTTCCTAAATCTTACAAATGTGAATACATTTTAGTCGCCGTCGACTATGTATCGAAATGGGACGAAGCTCAAGCTTTACAAACAAACGATGCCAGAGTTGTTATCACATTCTTAAAGAAATTATTCTGTCGTTTTGGAATGCCAAAATCACTAATAAGCGATAGAGGAACTCATTTCTGTAACAAGCTCATGGAAAATGTTATGAAAAGATATGGAGTAAACCATCGATTTTCCACATCTTACCACCCTCAAACGAGTGTCCAAGTTGAAAACACTAATAGAGCTCTAAAAAGAATACTTGAAAAGACCGTTCAAAACAACCCTGCTTGTTGGTCTAAAAAATTAGAAGATGCTCTATGGGCCTTTCGTACCGCATTCAAAACACCAACTGGAACCACACCGTACAAACTGTTGTATGGAAAGACATGCCATCTACCTATAGAAATTGAACACCGTGCATATTGGGCACTTAAAAACTGCAACCCAGATCTTATTGCAGCCAGTGAAAAACGTAACTTTCAACTTCACGAGTTAGATGAATTTCGACATCACGCTTATGAAAGTTCACGATTATATAAAGAATGAACCAAAGTTTGGCATGATCGTAACTTACGACAAAGAAAAAAATTCAAAAAAGGAGACAAAGTACTTCTCTTTATCTCGAAATATAAATTCAAGCAACCTAAGCTTACTTCGAGATGGACTGGACCTTATCTAGTAAAACACCAATATCCATCCGGATATGTTGAATTACACGGTATAAACAATACCACCTTTATAGTCAATGAGCATAGACTTAAGCTCTATCATGAAGATGAACACTGTAATGAAGTCGAAGGAGAAGAAATTCCTTTCTTCTTCAAATAGATCCGAGTAGCCGAGTCTGGCTGAAGACTCTAAACTTAGCGCTATTCGGAAGGCAATCCGTATTTTATCCCCACCTTTTAACTTAAGTGTGGATGAGGACCTGTAAATAAATAAAACCGTCCTTGTATATATTGCATGTGTTTTGTTTTGTTTTATAGCATGTAGGAAAATAGCAAATTGGAGCTCTAAGCTAGATTCATCTCTCGAAGTCCCGCAATTTTCTACTAAGCCCCGGGAAATTCTCGTTTCCCTTTTCATTTTTCCTATTTTTATTATTTTATTAGTTATTACCTCGAGTACGATGTTCAACTTAAGTGTGGAGGAGGTGACAAATAGAAAAATGAAATAATAAAAAATATTATAAAATTTCTCCATATGAAAACCTTTTTGAAAAACAATAAAAATATATATGTTTTGTAAATAAATAAGTTTTTAGCAAAGTAAAAATCTCATTGATTGAAATTATAATTTTGCACAAAATCCATTTCCCAAATATGTGAGAAAAACTTAGCCTTATATTTATCTATTTTGTGTGAAAGCCGATAATCTAGTATGCTTCAGAATTTGTGCTTGATCATCATTTACTAAACAGCAGTGAGGTTAATTTATAGATATTTTCGAAAGGAAGCAAAATAAAATCACTCTTATATCATTTTAGTTAAGCTACACTGGCTTACTAAAATATGTGGCACTCATACGCATATGTTATATTATCCATTGTGCCAATATCCTTATATGTTATGCCTAACCACTTGTCAAGTTATAAAGTTTATGATGTTCTAAAAAAATGTACGAAAAAGAAAGAAAAAATCTAGTCAAGTATTCTAGTATAGTTTGTTCTATAACTTTGACAAAGGCATATACTTTTAGATCCTACACCCACATCATTTATCACGTTTTGCTTCTTTGAAATTTTATCTGGTGCTCACGCCGCAACGGTTATGTTTATGTGTCTTGTACAAACCTATGGTAGCTATCTATTTTATGACCGAGCTAATTGAGTGTTCCTTACATTTACCCTTTTTTGTGAGTGACATTCGTGTGAACTTAAAATCCAAACACTATCCATGTGAGGTGCTAAAGTTATTTAGTCATTTGCTTTTGCTATTCATAAAAATTAAATCATTTTCCTATCATACTTCACAACACTTAAAATCATTTTAAAAAAAAATTGAAATTGTTTTCTCTCTTTGATTGATTGAGGGCAAGCAATAGCTAAGTGTAGAGGAATTTGATAACGACCTAATTATACATATTCAACCTATCATTATAATGCCACTTTGTAGTATAAATAAGAGCTTTCGATACTTAATATGTTGTGTTTTATATGCAGATGTAAATTATGAAGGAGCAAAGTGAAGATATACAAAGAAGGGGCCTCAATATGCAATAAAGTCAAAGTTATTAAAAGAAGATTCTGAATCGCCCAGAAGTGCGGCGCACAAAGTTATAAGTGCGGCGCACATTCGCATCTCCAAAGTGCGGCGCACTTGAGGAGAAGTGAGGCACACATTTGACCCCAGACAGCACTATAAATAGAGGCCATTTCCATCCATTTTACACACACCTCTCTCTCTTTTAATACTCCATAGCTCGAGTATTTTAGTCCTTCTAGTAAATTTTCAATATTATCCACTTTTGGGAGATACTTGTAACGAGGTATTCCACTCTTCGATTCTTGGAGGAACGATACAATCGTGACACTTGTGTACTCGTTTATTCAATCCAATCTAAGTATGATGTTCTGTTACTCTTTTCCAATTGTTACTTTGATTACTATGTTAGGCTAAGCTATTTGTGACTATATGGGTATGTGACTATAATTAGTGATGATGCTATGATATGATCCTTTATAAATGATTTCAAGCTAATGTTGTAGAACCATTTTACCTCCTAGTTCTACAAACCATATTTTATCTAAGTTGATTTGTTACGATAGTTTGGCGTTGAGAAACGCAAATTGTTATAATAAGTTTTCTAGAACTTCTCTATGGTCATGAATCTTTGGTTGGAGAAATCCGCTTAGAAGCTTGATAAAATATTGAACTTGTTGGCAACTTGTTTTGAGCTTAATCGCTTAAATAAACATAAGTCTTGAATCAACCCAAGTAAATTGTGTAAACGCCGTTTTGACGAAAAAGTATTATCACACTTTACCTACATAAACATATATCGATCATTATTATCATCATCACGAACTTATACGAACTATCCCATATTAGTCATATTTGGTATTATTGATATTACTTCAACCATTTATTTCTTCAATTGTTATCTTTATTACCAAAACAAAACTAAGTCTCAGCGAACGATCCTGGCTTACCACTATAAAGCTATATTACGAACGAAAGGGTATACTTGCCCGTGTTTGTCTTCTAGTCCCTTGTTTTGTCTAAACCTTGTAATATAAATTTAAGACTTGCAAACGAACATCAGTGAATGTCCCAAGCCATCTCGCGACAAGAATCACACGGCTTTCGTTGGAGTTTCATGGAGCTATATTGGTGAAGAATGTGACGACAATGCTAAAGACGAGAAATGTCTCATGGCTCATTCTTCCAAAGAGGTACATTCCGAAACTGAATACTATAGCAATGATAGTTCATCTCTAGATGATTTAGAATTAGAAGGTCAATATAATAACCTATGCAAACTAAGTCTAAAATTCATTGAAAAGAACAAAGTACTAAAATGAACTAGGACCAAGCTTGAAAATGAGATTAGTGAGCTAAAAGATAAATTAGCTAAGCTTGAGAAAAATAAAGAAGTTGATTTAGGTTGTCTAAGTTGTGAAAGTCTTAGACAAGAGAATGAAAATCTCTAGAGCACCTCCAATAACTTGGAAAAGTTCATGAAAAGTACTAGTGCTCTTGACGATATGCTAAGCAAGCAAATTCATTCTAGGGAAAGACTTGGGTTGGGATTTAACACCAATGAAGCATCTACTAGTGAACCAAAACAAGTTAGGTTTGCTAAAAAACGTCCCATTGCCCGCGGTGCTCCAAAATATGGGGCGGTTCCATATGAATATGGAACCGCAGGTTGCATTAAGGAACCGCGGACAGAAAACGATTTTTGTGAAAATTTTCAACTTTCTGAAGAGTCTATTTTAGGTAATGGGCCAAAATATTTTGTTGTTAACAATGTTAAATTACCTATAATTGATAAAAAGGAACTTGATAAATTGTACAAACCTTTAAGTAAACCATTAATGGGAATGAGAAATTTATTAAGACAATCATCTACTCCTTCTAGAATACGTAATGATTCAAGGCCTAGAAATAGAACACCTACACCTATAAGGAATGATCACTCTAAGTCACGACCTAGGAGTAAAACACCAACACTTAGAAACAAAATTAATTCTTGGTCTAGATTAAAGACTCCTAAGAAAAACAATGGACATTAAAATGCTCATATGAATAGGAATAACTTTGAAAAATGTTTTTCTCCATGGGGCATGATGACGTATAGTCCCCAGCCGGGTCAGTAACCCGGCCCACGGGTACTACCCGTATCCGGCCCATCACAGATGGGTGGGAATAATGTCATTTAAGCTTATGGGATTGGATGAATAGTAACCACACACACGTGTGCGGCCCACGACCCGACACAGCCGGTACAGGGTTAGACAGAATCATATTCTGTCTATGAATAGGATTTACCCCAAAGAAGAGGATATTCACTCACCATAATTAGAAGATAACAATCAATCTAATTCTGGTACTTATCCTTTCCTTGGGGCCGAAGTATCAGTGACAGCCCACTAGGGTTTCACTGCCTATAAAAGGAACCCCCAAGGGTTCCACAAAGGTATCACATTCTATACTCTCAACCCACTCGATTCTCATAAACCCTAAACCGATACTTACTCTCACGTCGGAGTCTAATCGTGGGAAACATTCCCACGGTAAGTCTAACGCGTGCTGTTTAGTGTGCAGGATCCCAACCATACAGTTCACTTGGTGCAGGAGCCGGAGCCCAGCCAACCCGAATTAAGCCTAATTCGGGTCTAGCAAGGATCACCCAAATTTTGCATCAACAAGTTGACGCCATCCGTGGGACCCATTAAATTAAGCTAGAGCAAAATCTCATCTTGAACTCTCAATGACGAAGGGGCATCCGCAAGCTAATCCCAGGAACATAAATCCTAGAAATCGGAAGTCCCAAGGGGAAGGGATACTCATCCCCAATCAATCCCCTAGCCGTCCAACGGGCGGACAGAACAACGGCAGTGGTTTTCAGTCTTTGGGAGTGACGAGCACGATCTCTATGACTCCCCCACCTACTTCGACCCTGGACAACTCTGACCCAGGGAGTGCGCCCAATCCCCCTAACAAGGATCCGCGCAGACCATCGATTGAGGAAGAAGTAGAAGTCCAACCACTCAGCGAGGAAGATCTCACTCGGGTTCTCACGCAGAACTTTGATAGGATCATCCCAGGGATTGCATCAAGGTTGAATCTAGGAAGGAACCTCCAGTCCAGACTCAACTTTGGCAACGCCGGACCAAGCACCTCTTCCCAAATCAGAGGAAAAGGAAGGCCCAGCCTCAGGAGCGGGGCCTCTTCGAGGAAACTCCCCAACCTAGGAATGTGTTTGAGCGCATAGGAGACCGCCTCATGCAGGAATTAACGCAGTCTCAGGAAAGAGAGAAGTCCGACGGTTCACCTGAGCGACCAGATCTGGAACTGACCAGAGCCACTCGCCGCACAAGTGTGTGGGATAGGATGAACACTGGAAAGAAGGCTCCTAGCTCTTCTCAAAAGAGCGGTCCTCACCCAAGAGATGGGGCACCACCCCCCTCTCCAGATCCATCAGGAGAGGACTCGGATGACCATCCGCCCAAGCGTCGCCGACCTAGGCATACCCCTCCACCACCACTAAACAATGATGAGTATTATGGAGGACCCTATTATTGAGAGGCAGAAGCGGAGGATCTTTCCTGCCCGTGGTGTGACCCATGGGAAGACCCTAGGCTCACCCGTCCATGGGTGGATCCCAGGGAAGATCCTTTTACTCTCCGTATACGGAACTATTCCGAGGATACAAAACGTCGCATGCCGGCGTGTGTCAAGACCTATGATGGAACTGGTGATCCGGATGATCACCTCAAAATATTTGATACGCAGGCTAAAATTGAGCGATGGTCCATGCCTATATGGTGCCAAATGTTCAATTCAACCTTGATCGGCAATGCCCATGACTGGTTTGAGGGACTCCCTCCATGAAGCATTGATAGCTTCACAGAACTACGCACTGCGTTCAAGAATAATTATACTCAGCGAAAGAAGTATAATAGGGATCTGGTCTCATTGGCAACTGTCAAGCAACGGCCGGGGGAGTCTATAGAAGCCTTCACTGAACGCTTCAACGACGGTGCACACACACAAAGACAATGCCGGAACTCCTGAAAATCTTCGACTACATGCACGCCATAACAGACAGGGAGTTAATCAGGCGTCTCAATGACAAGCGTCCGGAGAGATATGATGATCTCATGGAAAGGATCAGAAACTTCATAGAAGGAGAAACAGCGGTTGCCGCGGCCTACCCTTCCAAAGGAAACGGCTACCGATCAAACGACCAGTCCCGGAGACAGTCGGGCGGTCAAAGCAATCAAAACAATAGTAGGGGCTCAGACTACAAGAGCCAAAACAAAAGAGGACGGCCGGATGATAAGTTTACCCCCTAAAGATGTCCTACCGGGAGATCTTGTTGACGGAAGGGGCAAATTTTCCGAGACCTCCCCCAATGACAACTCCGCCGGATCGTCGTCAAGGAAATCGTTTCTGTGAGTTCCATAATGACAAGGGCCATGGCACAGAGGAGTGTATCCAGCTCAAGAAGCACATTGAGTCACTGATCAAGTCAGGTAAACTCACGCATTTGGTTAAGTATTGGAAGGATGGAAAAGACAACAAGAAGTATGACAAGAAGGATCCCCAAAAGGACAAACCTTCGACCATATACATGATCCAATCCAGACAACACCGCACGAGGCAGAAAATTGGCCAAAAATTTTCACGCGGCAGGGAAATCTCATTCCCTCCCATCACAGCAAGCGATGTGATTGATGCGCCTCTCACTATTGAGATAAGCATTGGAACACACAATGTTTGTCGCATGTATGTGGATTGAGGGTCATCAGCAGAAGTACTGTACGAACACTGTTTTGTGCAGTTACGGCCAGAAATAAGAAGCCAATTAGTACCGGCCACGGTGCCGCTCACTGGCTTTAGTGGAGACACCATCTGGCCGATAGGGCAACTGCGTCTGCTTGTAACCATTGGGAATGAGGAACACTCCACTACTGCGTGGATGAACTTCATGGTGATACGCTCACATTCTCCCGTACAATGGGATCATAGGCAGACCAGGTATTCTGGCTTTACGGGCGGTACCTTCCACGACACACGGAATGATCAAGTTCCCTATTGAGGGAGGAATCGTCACAATTTACAACACAATCGTACCAGCATCCGAGTGACATACCGTGACAACACCGGCTCCACCTGTTCCACCCAAGGATGGATCACCACCTCCCAATTGGAGGGTGGCAATCCATCCTGACTATCCGGAACAGGAGATATCCATAGGGGGGCGCTCTCGGATAGCGGCAAAAGGGCCATGTGCTCTCTTTTAAGTGCAAATCTAGATACATTCGCATGGGAGCCAAAGTATATGACAGGCGTACCACGCGCGATAGCAGAACATAAGCTCCAAATCCGCCAGGGGTACCAACCCGTCAAGCAAAAGAAGCGCGGCCAGGCGCCTGAGCGCAGTCGAGTGATATTGGAGGAAGTACGGAAACTAGTAGACGCAGGTATCATGCGTGAGGTATACTACCACGAGTGGTTATCCAATCCAGTCATGGTCAAAAAACATGACGGAAGTTGGCACATGTGTGTGGATTTCAAGGATCTGAACAAAGCCTGTCCACAGAATTGTTACCCGTTACCGGAGATTGACTGGAAGGTGGAATCCCTATGTGGATATCCCTTTAAGTGCTTCTTAGACGCATATAAAGGATACCACCAGATCCAGATGGTGGAGGAGGACGCAGAAAAGACGGCGTTCCATACTAGTCAGGGCGTATATTGTTATACGAAAATGCCATATGGACTAAAGAACGCCGATGCTACATACCAGCGGCTTGTGGACAAAGCCTTTGACTCACAGATAGGCCGCAACCTGGAAGTCTATGTGGATGACTTAGTCATAAAAAGTCATGCGGAGGATGCACTTCTCCGGGATGTCCAAGAGACATTCGACATACTGAGGAGGATTAATATGAAGCTAAACCCAAATAAATGCACGTTTGGGGCAACGGAGGGAATGTTCCTTGGATATATGATTGATCCAAATGGCATCAAACCTTGCCTAGAGAAAACGGATGCAGTAATACAGCTGCCATCCCCTCAGACACGGAAGGAGGTGCAATCCTTAAATGGGAAGCTGGCTGGGCTAAATAGGTCCCTATCTAAATCCGCAGAGAAGTCATTACCCCTATTTAAGACACTCAAGAAGTACATTAGGAAGGGAGACTTCCGGTGGACAAAGGAAGCCGAGGAAGCTTTTGACCAACTCAAGCAGCACCTTGCATCTCTCCCTATGCCAGTAGCTCCGCGGCCAAAGGAGGAACTCATTATGTATCTCTCAGCCACTCATGGAGCAATAAGTGCGGTACTCATGACGGATAGGGATACGGTACAAACTCTGGTCTACTTTATAAGTAGAACACTACAAGGGCCGGAGTTGAATTACTCCTCTATGGAAAAATTGGGTTTGGCACTAGTGTTCGCTACAAAGCGGTTGCGCTGATACTTTCAGGCGCACCCAATTGTAGTCATTACTGACCAGCCAATAAAGCAAGTTATCTCTAGACCGGATGCGGCAGGAAGGCTACAAAAATGGAGCATTCTATTGGGGGAGCATAATATATCTTATAGGCCAAGGACGGCTGTTAAAGGCCAGATCTTGGCAGATTTCTTGATAGAGAAGCCGGATGAGGAAGGACCAATCGTAAAACAAGACGAGACTCCAGCAGCACCATGGGTGTTATTCACGGACGGATCTTCGTGTACGGATGGGTCGGGAGCAGGTCTCATCCTCACAAATCCGGAAGGAATGGAGTTTACGTACGCCCTCCGTTTTGAGTTCACAACCACCAACAACGAAGCAGAATATGAAGCATTAATTGCGGGTTTAAAAATTGCCGCTAGAATGGGAGTCCGCAACCTTGAGGCCTACGTGGACTCACGGCTTGTCGCGAACCACATTCTAGGTGGATATGTGGCTAAGGAGGACAACATGGTCCGATACTTGGAGAAAGTCAAGTCACTCATCGCGGCCTTCAACAAGTTTTCCATCAAGCAGGTGGTGAGAACAAGAAGGCGGACGCTCTTAGCAAGATTGCATCCACAAGCTTCGCCCACTTGTCCAAGCAAGTCTTGGTGGAAATACTCAAGGAAAAGTCTATAACAGAAGGGGAGGTCGCTACTATAGTTGAGGAGGATGGACCTACATGGATGACCCCGATCGTCAACTATTTGACTAGTGAAACCCTTCCGGACGATGAAAAGCGGCACGACGCATAAGAAGGAAGTCGCAGCACTTCGAACTTCGAGAAGGTATCCTCTATAAGCGTTCTTTCTTGCAGCCGTGGTTGCGGTGTGTTGGACCACGTCAGGCCACTTATGTAATCAGTGAGATACATGAAGGGTTATGTGGCATGCACGCAGGTCCACGATCCGTGGTAGCTCGAGCCCTACGTACAGGATATTATTGGCCTACCATGCATAGGGACGCACGCGACATGATTCGCAAGTGTAGTGATTGCCAAGTGCATAGACCAGTGCCGCGACACCCACAGCAGGAGCTTACACCTATTACATCCCCATGGCCATTCAATAAGTGGGGAATCGACATCGCAGGACCATTTCCTGTAGCTGCGAGGGGAGTTAAGTTCTTGATTGTCGCGATGGACTACTTCACACGATGGATAGAGGCCAAGGCAGTCAAATCCATCACGGGCAAACAAGTTAAAAAGTTTGTTTGGGAGAACATTGTGTGCCGTTTTGGCTTACCAGGAGAAATCATCTCGGATAATGATAAACAGTTCGCGGATAATCCATTCAAGGACTGGTGTGCATCATTGAATATCAAACGGCGCTTCGCGTCTGTTAAGCATTCGTAGACAAATGGCCTTGTGGAACGAGCAAATAGAAGCTTGGGAAACGACATCAAGGCACGTCTGGAGGAACGAAGTGCCAAATGGGTGGATGAGCTACCACATGTTCTATGGGCACATAGGACTATGATCAAAACAGCCAACGGAGACACTCCATTTGCATTGGCCTACGACACTGAAGCTGTTATACCAGTAGAAATCGGAATGCCTACCATCCGCACGGCGGAGGTTAATGTCGTCACGAACGACGAGCAGCTGCGAATCAACCTGGATCTGTTGGCAGAAAAAAGGGAGATAGCAGCCATCAATGAGGCTAAGTCCAAGGCTAAAATGAAGGCTTATTATGACGCCAAGGTTAAAGGTGTTTCTTTTCGACCGGGAGATTATGTGTATCGTGCTAACGAAGCAAGTCGAGCGAAGAATACAGGAAAGCTGGGCCCTAAGTGGGAAGGACCGTATGAGGTCACGGAAGCCTTAGGACGAGGCGCGTACAAGTTACATGACATGGATGGCCGCGATCTGGAACGCACATGGAACATCTCCAATCTCAAAAGATGCTATCTTTGAAAGCTACGGCTTCCGCATGGGTACTTCGCTATATGTGGCTTTAATGAAGATCCATGCACTCTATCTGTTTTGCTTCTTATGTTTTGTCTAGTTTCCTTTTTTGTTTTTTAGGACTTATCATTCTTGTTCAAACAAAAAATGTAAACGTTCTAATGAAATGTCGTGATGCCTAGCTAGCCCCACGGCTTGTTTTGTGCAAATTATTTCGTAGGATTTTGTTAGTCATATGAATTTTAGTTATTCTTATAATATGCCATGTTTCATTCATATGCATTCATTCAATCACCGTACATGTACTATACGCCTCCAGGCGGGGTAAGAGGATTAAGTGAACCTACTAATTCAACTTGCCGCGTAAGAGGGATGCAACCCCAGCGGCGCGGATCATGTATCCTTACTAGACACCTTACTCACAAGACGTTGTGATAAGTTTCCGTATGTCGTACTCACGTAGTGCTTTGCATAATAAAGACGCACGTCGCACGTCTAGTAAATTATAGACTTGAATGTATTTTCTCTTTTGGGTAAGACGTGACATGTCATGCAGTATCGGTAATCGATATTTAACAAAATAAAAATACACAAGTTTCCAAATCATAACAAAATGGCCGTGGTTATCACGGACTTACTAACAAAAGACAGTTATCTACCACACCAGTCTTAGCCGTGTACATGCACGGACGAATAAAAACTACAAATGTTTACAAGATAAATTACAAGGGGGGGTAGGAATTCCCCTATGTCTTTCTTTCCTTCTTCGATCAGAGCACGGAGGGCCTCCCCACGAGCGTCCTTGCCATCCTGTGCCTTGATCGCAGTCGCATCCAATGCTTCCGCAAGCAGCTTTTCACCTTTCATCACTTTCGATACGGAGTCGTAAGTAGGAAGGGTCAAGGGGATGGGATCCGCAGTAAACTTGGACATTACCGCCTCGTTCGGAGCATCCTTAAGCGCCTCGAGTTCATCCAAAAGAGGGTGTTGGATTTCTGCCAGTGCATTCATCGACGCGGTTATATTGTCCGCAGCTGAAGGGTTATGGTAGGGATGTTGCATGATGTCTTCGTTCTTACCTATCAATTCCGCAGCCTTGACCAAACCCTCATGCCTACCACGGTCGATTCCATCCGACACGACCCCGGCGAAGGCTTGCAGCAGGTGCGGCGCTTCCATGGCCTTGCTTACGGCAAGGCGCATTCCTTGTCCAATCATCCACCTGTGTCCGGCTATGGCGGATATCAAGGGAGGACACATTCTTTCAGCATAACTTGTGGCCATCTTGCTCAGTTCCTCCTCAGCCGTTGCAGCCTGCTCTTCCAATTTGGTCCGCGCTTGTGTTAGCTCATCCTTTAGCGCATCACGCTCTTGGGAGATGTTGAAGGCTTGTACGGTTACGACCTTGGTAGAAACTTCGGCCGCGGACACCTGAATATGGAACTTCAAGTTATCACAAGGATAATATGTTTTTCTTGGGTCAAATAAAAATCGAGGGAAAAATATATGTACAATATTTTTTGAAAGCATACCTTCTCATTCGATGCGGCTACAAGGGCCTCGAGCTCGGCAATGCGCTTTTCTCGGCTGTCAGCATGATGAGCTTGCTCTTTCACTGTAGCCTCGACCGTTACCAGCGCAGCTTGCAATGACGCAATGGTCTTCTCATTCTTCACAACCATTGCCTCCCGACGAGCTATCCTTTTGTCGGCCCGATTCACAATCGCCAGGGCCTTGATCAGGCGGCGTCTTAGAGCGGCACCCACCGTCACTTGATGCGCGGACGACACATCAAACTGCTCCAGCAGGGATTCATGATCCATCTCATCTAAGTCTTGTGCAAGGGCTGGAGGGGTAATGTGCTCGATGAATTCCGAACACTCAGATTCCGCCTCCAACCTTGTTAAACTCGAGAGATTCCATGCTAGGCGCATGCTATTTTCTGGCCCTTCGAGGAGTGGCTCCTCGGCGTGTGTCGCATCAGGGGATGGGGGCCTGTTTGATGGTGCGGGGGATGGATTCCTCTCCACTTCTTCCTCTTGGGCTACGGCCGACGGATCCGCCCTGTTATTGACATTGCAACTTTTGTTTAGGCATTATATATTTCACAAGCAAAATGACACGACTGACATACGAAGGGTACTTACGTGGTACCAATTGCAGGTTCTGGGGTGGTAGGAGCTACGGCACTAACAGGGGTAGCTCGCCAGACTTGCTCTTCCATGTGCGGGGTAGGGTTGGCCTGGGCAGTCGTAGTACTACTTCCCTCCTGGTACTGCGGATGGTCCTTCCTCAGTTTCTTTGGGGGAGCATTCGAGGCCCCGACCTCATCCCCTATCGTCTTTGCCACCCTCCTGGTGGTCTTTCTCTTTCTAGATGTGGGCGGGGCGGACCCGGAAGCTTGAGTGATGTCTTCGTTCTCAAGGTTGAGGAAATCGTTTTCATCTTCCTAGTGCGTCGCGGTTCCCTCCAACAGTAGCTCTCCACCATCTTCATTATGGAAGTCCAATGGGGATTTCTCGATGATAGGCTCCTCTTCATCTGATCTTTGCTCGGACGTTTCTTCGAGTGGAATGGTGCGGTCCGCGGTCACATCGAGAAGGGGGAGTTCATTCTCCTTCAGAGGGCGGAACCCTTCAGGCACCTTCATTGGGTCGCCCTGGCGTAATAATCCGTGTAGGTTCATTTCTGCGGACATTTATAAATACACGGGTTAGTACGGTTCTACAATACAAATGACATTTCACATTTACAAGGTATAAGTAAACCTACCCTCTCCATGTTCCGTCAGGAAGCACGGATATAAGTCATCCCTCCCATAGAAGCGGCGGCTTAATCCTACTAAGCACAGAAAATGTTCCGGCAACCCCCTATGAAATTCTGTGCGGTGGGTATCTAGTATTTTTAAGTCTTTGCTGCTATAGTCTTTGGATTTGGGCGGAAAATCTTTGGGTGCTCTAGTTTTGAGTACGAAAGGAGTAGGGAATACCTTCTCATCAACAAAGAAGTAATGGTCGTACCAGTTCTTAAGGGAGTCTAGAGGCTTCCTAATACGTCATGGGGGCGTTCCCAGATCGTTTTTTAAACGATAGCCACCCATTCACTAGTTGGGGGGGAGTAAAAAGCCCTAAATAGGTTCACGGTCGGAGTCACTCCGCATGTATGGCATGTAATTTCTAACTGGTTGATTTTACACGCCCCTATGCAGTGAAGCTGGGTTATGTAGAAGTCATAATACAATAGCAGATCTACCAAGAATTTGGACAGGGGGATACGATAGTTGGCCGAGTCAAATAGGCGCGTGTACACGCCTATTTTCCCCGTCGGTGCATCCGTAATTGCCTCACCTTCACCTGGATAGGTGGGGTGTACGCTTTCGGGAATGTAATACTTCGACAAAAAGTCTATGTATTTTTCTGCCGACATCACGTTAAGGACATCCGTGATAAGTGGGTTGTCCTTTACCATGTTTTATAAAAAGGGTTTGAAAGGCGTGATGATCTAACCTGCGGCGGAGGAAATCCGTGGAATAGAAGGCAAAAGTTTGGAGGATGGAGCTTGGAAATAACAATGGCGGAAGAGAGTATGTATTGTGTGTGTAACAAACACACACACCAACTCTTAGATAGGGTTGCCTCGGTTTCCGAGGTAACGTGGATATGTGACACGTGTAGGCCACTACGCCTATCCAACGGATGGGATTCCTGACACTTCTGCAAAAGTCAGAAGGGGCCCACGGGTCACTTCTTAGCAGTTTTACGTGGCTCAATGGTGGGCATTAATGGTGCACTTTTGCAGAAGTGCGACTGACCAATTGACTACCATTAATGCATTTATTCTTGTGTCGGGATGTGCGATCTTACGTAAGACCATATTCAATGCTACATTTAATTTGTCTCGGCCGTTACGTGCGGCTGAGGTGCCATTAGAATAATATTCCTAAGGCAGGCAGCCACGTGCGGCCAAAGCAAAATTTTTAAATATTTCTCATTCCCTAGGTCTTTCTTGGTATGTCCGGAGAGCATCTTGATAGTCTAGAGGTTACGCCTACGGCTGTAACAACTAGACTGGGGGGACATGATGACGTATAGTCCCCAGCCCGGTTAGGAACCCGGCCCACGGGTACTACCCGTATCCGGCCCATCACAGATGTGTGGGAATAATGTCATTTAAGCTTATGGGCTTGGATGAATAGTAACCGCACACACGTGTGTGGCCCATGGCCCGGCACGGCCGGTACAGGGTTAGACAGAATCATATTCTGTCTATGAATAGGATTTACCCCAAAGAAGAGGATATTCACTCACCATAATTAGAAGATAACAATCAATCTAATTCTGGTACTTATCCTTTCCTTGGGGCGGAAGTATCAGTGACAGCCCACTAGGGTTTCACTGCCTATAAAAGGAACCCACAAGGGTTCCACAAAGGTATCACATTCTATACTCTCAACCCACTCGATTCTCATAAACCCTAAACCGATACTTACTCTCACGCC
Organism: Glebionis coronaria; assembly: GCA_025667525.1. NCBI lineage: Eukaryota > Viridiplantae > Streptophyta > Magnoliopsida > Asterales > Asteraceae > Glebionis > Glebionis coronaria. The sequence continues at coordinate 66,329,994 of CM046882.1, read as the reverse complement.
GGAGTCTAATCGTGGGAAACATTCCCATGGTAAGTCTAACGCGTGCTGTTTAGTGTGCAGGATCCCAACCATGCAGTTCACTTGGTGCAGGAGCCGGAGCCCAGCCAACCCGAATTAAGCCTAATTCGGGTCTAGCAAGGATCACCCAACTTTTGCATCAACAGGGCATGTGTCCTCCATTCATGCATCCCAACCAAATACAAGGGATGTTTGGAACTAACGACTTTGGACCCATGAGATATCGGGGACCAAATGTTTGATCTTGTGTGTTGTTACCAAGATATGCTTGGGAATCGATTTGGAGGCCAATGAGTGGATTAAGGATAGTGGTTGTTCTAAACACATGACGGGTAATCGAAATTTGTTCTCATCCTACAAAGCATATAATGTAGGTAACGTTAATTTCGCTAGTAAGCTACATGGTAACATCATTGGCAAAGGTATGGTTTCTCTTGACTCTATGACCATCGAAAATGTTGAACGCGTAGATAACTTAGGGTTTAACTTACTAAGTATAGGTCAAATTTGTGACAATAAGTGTAAGGTCATCTTTTCAGAACATGATAGCAAAATCATAAAAGATGTAAAGATCATTGGAAAGGTGTTAGAAAGCATGGGCTTTATGTCATGAAGGTCAATAGGAAGTCAAATGACAGCTTATGTCTAGCGACTTTAGATGATAGTTCTACTCTTTGGCATAGGAGATTAGGTCACGCTAACATGCGTTTATTCAATCTTTAGTCTCTAAGATATTGAGAGCGACGATAAATAAAGAAAAAATATTGTAAAAAAATATTTGAGCGTGTCGCAATATTTTCGGTCATCTTTTATTTGTCTGGGCTTCGTTTGAGCAATTTTTGATGTAATAATTGAGCCAAAGTTATTATATTATTCAATAGTAAGATATATATATATATATATATATATATATATATATATATATAACATAGCTCATTGGCCCGATGGTACCATAGCCGACTATCATATATATAAAACGAAAGAGGGCTAAATTGTTTGGAGACAGTGGGGAAATATAAAAAAATACGATTCATTCATTGTATCAATTTCAGCTGCAAATGACAAAGAAAAAATAAAAAAACGATTTGTTTTGGAAGTTGAAGACTAAAAGGGAATATATAGGCGCTTATTGATACGACAAAAAAAACAATTAAAGTGGGTCCTGGTGAAGATCATTAAATGGGGAAGGAAAGAAAAAAACGATTCATAATTGAATTGGGGTTTGGTGGACGGTGACAAGAAGAATAAAAAAAATCAGTGGCCATTCATAAGGAAAAGAAAAAGCGCTCAAATTTTTTTGCTTAGTGGCACAATCGTCGAGGTGATTAAAAGAGATACATTGTTATTAGTGTTGTTCATGTAATGACCAATATGAAGTGTTATTTAATTAATATGACATTTGGTATTAAGCGGGTCGAGCACACCACGATGTCCGGTTAATTTAGTTGTAATTCCTTCTGGTAACTTTATTTATGGTTTGATCATTACTTTTGGATTATCACATTTATTTTACATTGATTTATGATTTATTCATAAATTATTTTTATTGATTTAATATTATGTTTAATTATTTGTGCAAGACAATTTATTATTAATTAGCGATTCATACCTATTCTTCTTTGGTAAAGAAAAAGATGGTCGCATAATCGATATAAATTATACATAAATCAATTATTAAAACATAATTATTGGTTGGGTTAGTATAAAACTTATTATTGCAAGCCATTGACAAACATAATAAGTGCCAAAATTAATTCATTCATAATAAGTCAAAATAATGTTTGTAAACGAGCTAAAGGTTTTGATAATCCATAGTGTGATCAACCATAAATATTGGAAGCTCGAAGGGATTGCATTTTTATTTTATTTGTTTACATCCTAATTATATTTTTCTAGCTTAATTATTAGTTTAATAAGTATTTTAATTTTTAATCAGCATTTTTATTATTAAGAGTATCTTAGTGAATTAGATTTTAAAACCAAAACTTTTATTGATCAGTGATCACCCTAAAACTTAAATTAAAACCACATATTCCTCGTTGATTCGATACCCGCTTATCCTATCTAGTATAAGGTAATTAGGCATTTTTTGACCGGCACTCCGACGATGATCAAAATTTGGCGCCGCTTCCGGGGAATAGTGAGCTTTTCGTTTAAGTTTTTGTTAATATTCTCTTAAAAATAAAATAAAAAAATACAAAAAGATTTTATATTTCTTGTTTGTTTGTTTGTTTTGTTTCTTGTGAGTGTGTAGGTTAGTGTATGCGCACACGTAGATCGGGACGTACATCACCGTTAGCTTACGATCCTAAGGTTGAGAAAAGTGCAAGGTTGAGGAGGAAAGCGTTTCGACAATTTTCTACTAATCTTGATTTTACAGGTTTAGAAGAGCTTTTCGCTGAAATTCCAGGTGATGGCGATGTTGGCGAAGATGCTAGCGGAGATAGTAGCGGAGAAGAATCCCCACCACGGGGTGTTGATTCTTATTACAGGCCGGGGATCTTCGAGGATCCATCGCCTATCGTTTATCCAAATTCGGTTAAAGGGGTTACAAGTAACTTCAAGATCCAGCCGAACCTCATAGCAATCTTGCCAGTGTTTAGAGGTCGTGAGGAGCCATACGCACATCTGCGAGAATTCTTCTCAATTCCTGACACACATCAGGTTAGTAACATTTCCAAGGACGAGGTAAGACTTCATCTTTTTCCTTTTTCTCTTAATGATCAAGCTAAGGACTGGTTCTCATCTCTTGAGCCAGGTAGTATTAACTCATGGTCTGAATTGCATGCTGCTTTTCTTGAGGAATTTTATTATATAAGTAAAACTGCTGCCATTAGAAATAAGATTAAATCCTTTCGTCAAATCCCAGGCGAGCAATTTCATGAAGCATTTAGTAGACTTAAGGAGTTATTAAGAACATGCCTCATCATGATGTTCCAAAATGGGAGCTTTTCAAAGTATTTTATGATGGGTTGGATTATAACAACCAACAATTTGTGATGGCCACTAGTGGGGGTATGTTTTTCTCGCGACATATGGAGGAAGAATGGGAGTTTTTTGAAAAACTGAGCAAAGGTTCCAAGACCTAAGCTTCAGTGGATCGAAACAACCTCCCATCTTCCGCTAATTCTGTGTCTAACAAACGTGGCACAAATTCTAAAATTAGCGAGTTAAGTAAGAAAGTTGATCTTTTGTTGAGAAATCTAGGAAAAGGTGTTCCAAATGTGTCTAATGTGTCACATAGTGGGTGTTCAATGTGTGGTGATCCAAGTTATTCAGTCGATAATTGTCAAAGTTGGGGGGCACCACCAAATGAGGAGGTGAATGGAGTTTATGGAGGTCGTCCGCGAAATGACCCATTCTCCGAAAGTTACAATCCTGGATGGCGCAATCACCCCAACTTTCGTTGTAAAGATGAAGACAGTCGCCCTAATAATGCCTTATAAACCAAGGTACGAGGGTGGCGATTCATCTAACTTCCAACAAAATTCTTACAATCATAGGCCACAACAGTAATATCCAAATCAGGGCCAACGCCAAGATGATAACCGTCTCTTGAACCTTGACTGATAGTATGATAGACTTATGGATACATTGTCTACCAACAATCAAGGGATCAGTAGAAAATTTAAGGTCACCAATCAAAGACATGAGACCACTACCAAATCAATTGCAGCTCTTGAGAGACAAGTTGCTCAATTGGCGGATCAATTAAACAAAAGAGATGAGGGAAAGCTACCGAGCTACCCCACCATGAATCCCGCACACAAGAAAAATGAAAATGAGCACGTGAATATGGTGACATCTCTTCGAAATGGGAAAATATACAACAATGACAAGGGAATTCCAAATTCCTCTCATGATGTCGAGGATTTCGTTACTGATGATGAAATTATAGTTGAAGGTAAAAATTATGATAATGTTAAGTCTAGTTCTGAGTTGGTAAATGATTTGTCAAATGATTTTCCTAAACCAACAACACCAAATCCTAAAGCTACTGAATCTCCCAAAGTTGGGGAGGGTGGTATGTCCAGCACACTAACCCTACAGCTTTAGAAAAATCGACATCTGCAAGGTTAGCTAAAAAGGTTCCTCATGCTGAGGATATGTGGGAGACTTTCAAGAAAGTTAAAATCAATCTCCCCCTTATTGATGATATCAAGCAAATTCCTGCTTATACCAAGTTTTTAAAGGACTTGTGTACCCAAAAGAGGAAGCTGAAGGCGTCTTTACCTAAAATGATCGACCTAACTGAGCATGTTAGTGCGGTCTTATCTATCTCCCTTCCTCCTAAATTTAAAGATCCTGGAGCACCATTGATTTCATTTATGGTAGGAAATATTGTCATTAAGAAGGTGCTTCTTGATCTTGGTGCCAGTATCAACATCCTTCCTGCTAGTTTGGTCGATAAGTATGACGTAGGAACTCTTCGTAAGATAGACACCATTATATCCCTGGCCGATCGATCTATCATAATTACTAGAGGTATCTTAGAGGATGTTATTGTGAAAGTTGATGACTTCTATTACCCTGTTGACTTCTTTGTTATGGACACCGAGTCACCATACAAGGATGTTCAACTGACTATTATCCTTGGGCGCCCATTCTTAGCCACGATAGATGCTAGGATTAATTGCCGGACCGGTGCCAGGGATATTGCATTCGGTAATAAGATGATAAGATTGAATATGTTTAATTTTATGAATTCTCCTACGATGAATGAATGTTACCAAGTAGATGTGATCGAAGAGGAAGTCCAAAAGCATGCGTCTCGTATGCTTAAGGATGATTCTTTGGAATTATATCTAACTGGTGAGAACGAGGAGATTCTTGATGTTGCTAAAGTTCAAGAGATTCAAGAGTGTTTGGTCAGTTCTTTGGACCATCAAAAACCACCTTGGTCTTATAAAGTGGAGCCCTTGCCTTCTACTTTTAACACGGCCACGAAGCCGTCTCTAGAGGTGCCTCCAACTCTTGAGATAAAACCTTTGCCATCCAATCTCAAATATGCTTTTCTAGGTCCTAACAATACTTTACCCGTTATTGTTGCTTCTGATCTCTCTGAATCACAAGAGGAAGCACTTCTAAAAGTGCTTTCCAAGTACAAAGCAGCAGTGGGATGGATAATTGCAGACTTGAAAGGAATCAACCCTTCATTATGCATGCATCAAATTGTTACGGACCCAGATATAAAGCCAGCAAGAGATGCACAAAGGCGTCTGAATCCTAATATGAAAGAGGTAGTGAAGAAGGAAGTTCTTAAATGGTTAGATGCTGGTATCATCTATCCCATCTCGGATAGTAATTGGGTAAGTCCTACTCAAACGGTGCCTAAAAGACCAGAATCACCGTTGTGGAAACCGAGAGTGGGGAAAAACTTACCACCCAGTCAGTTACTGGGTGGAGAGTGTGTATAAATTACCGTAAGATGAATAATGCCACATCGAAAGATCATTTCCCACTACCTTTCATTGATAAAATAGTTGAGAAGCTTTCTGGTAAGAAGTTCTATTACTTCCTAGATGGGTACTCCAGTTATAATCAAATACCTATCCATCCTGATGACCAGGCCAAAACTACGTTTACGTGTCCATATGGGACGTTTGCATTTCGAAGAATGCCTTTTGGCCTGTGTAATGCACCCGCTACCTTTCAGCGGTGCATGATGAGTATCTTTTCTGACATGGTTGGACAATCTGTAGAGATATTTATGGATGATTTCTCCATCTTTGGTCAATCCTTTGAAAGCTGCCTTGATCAGCTTGAAAATGTGTTAAAAAGATGCACCAAAACTAATCTGGTGCTTAGTTGGGAGAAGAGCCATTTCATGGTTCGAGAGGGAATTGTATTAGGGCATGTTATGTATGAAAAAAGATTTGAGGTTGACCGTGCCAAAGTTCAAGTAATTTTGACACTTCCTCCTCCCACTACCATCAAAGGTGTGCGATCTTTTCTTGGTCATGCCGGGTTTTATAGGCGATTTATTAAAGATTTTAGTGCTATATCAAAGCCTCTTTGTAATATACTCTTAAAAGATACACGATTTGACTTTAATGAATCATGTCTTAAAGCATTCAACATGCTTAAGCAAAAGCTTGTAGAAGCCCCTATTCTACAATCACCTGATTGGTCGAAGCCTTTCAAGATCATGTGTGATGCGAGTGATTATGCCACTGGGGAGGTTCTAGGACAGTGGGTCGATAAGAAACCCGTTGTAATCTTTTATGCTAGTAAGAATTTTTTAGAAGCTTAAATGAATTATACCACTACTGAAAAAGAGTTGTTAGCCGTGGTTTTTGCTCTTAATAAGTTTAAGTCATATATTTGAGGGCATTCTAAGGTGATAGTAGTTTCAGATCATAGTGCCTTAAGACATTTGTTGACTAAGAAAGACACAAAACAGAGGTTGCTTAGGTGGATTTTGCTTTTACAGGAATTTAATCTAAAAATCCAGGATAAAAAGGGGGCCAGAAAATGTAGTTGCCGACCATTTTTCTAGAATTATCCCTCCGCCGTTCAACCCTTCTGATGTGATTAAGGAAAGCTTTCTGGATGAAAGCTTATTTGAGGTTTCTAAGGTTCCTTGGTACGCAAACATAGTTAATTATCTTGCAGTTAAAAATCTTCTGGAGTTTTGGTCCAAGCAACAAAGAAAATACTTCTTCTCTCAGTTGAAGCATTATTTTTGGGAGGATCCGGAGCTATATATAGTGTGTGCTGACCAAGTTGTTAGGAGATGTGTTCCCGACCATGAGCATATGGACATATTGGCTCATTACCATTCTTATGCATGCGGTGGACACTTTGGTGCTACAAAAACTGGGCATAAAATCCTACAAAGCGGTTTCTTTTGGCCGACTATATTCAAGGATGCCCAGTCTTTTTTAAAAGCATGTATTTGTTGCCAACAAGTTGGTGGGATTTCAAGGCGTGATCAAATGCCTATGAATCCCATACTTGTTGTTGAGATCTTTGACGTGTGGTGTATTGATTTTATTAGACCATTCCCCACTTCACATGGCAATGTGTACATTTTAGTGGCAGTTGATTATGTGTCTAAGTTGGTAGAGGCTGAGGCTACTAGAACCAATGACCATAGTGTAGTTCTTAAGTTTATTAAGAAGAATATCTTTGCTAGACATGGAATTCCTATGGCTATCATTAGTGATGGGGGTTCCCACTTTAAGAACTTTAGATTTGGAAAATTATTGAAACACTATGGAGTTAATCATAGGATAGCTACCCCTTATCACCCACAGACTAGTGGGCAGGTGGAAGTATCTAATATGGAGATTAAGCGAATTTTAGAAAAGACCGTTCGTAGTGATAGGAAAGATTGGTCCTTGAGGTTAGATGATGCCTTGTGGGCATATAGGATGGATTTTAAGACTCCTATTGGTATGTCACCGTATAAGTTGGTATATTGCAAGGCGTGTCATTTACCGGTTGAGATAGAGCATAGGGCTGAATGGGCGATTAAGACAGTTAATCTAGATCTAGAGAGAGCGGGTAGTTCTAGGAAACTTCAATTATCTGAACTAGATGAGATTAGACGTGATGCTTATGAGAGTTCTAGGATTTATAAAGAAAAAAACGAAAGCTTTTCATGACCGACACATCACCAAGAAATCTTTCTTGGTCGGTCAAAAAGTTTGGTTATTCAATGCTAGACTTAAGCTTTTTCCAGGGAAGTTGAGAAGTAAATGGACGAGTCCATACATTGTGACTCAAGTCGCTCCACACAGAGCCATTGAAATAAAAAATATGATGGGTGGAGAGCCTTTTAAAGTTAATGGACACCGTTTGAAATTGTATGTTGAGTTGGAGAGTGATCAGATGGAAACGGTTGATGTTGTTTACTTGGAACCACTCCAACCGTCTCAATAGCTCATACGACTTATGTCTGGCTGAAGACGGTAAAGTTAGCGCTTCGTGAGAGGCAACCCGTGGTTTGTGGTTTGTAGTGTGTGAATTATCTTTTGCAATTTATTATCTTATTTTTGTGTGTGTTTAAAACTTTGTGGATGTGTTCACTACAAACCCTCACGAGATAAAACTCATCCAGTCGGGCTACCGAGTGGTTTAAAGGCTTGTTGCATACGCTAAATGCAACCGTGATTCCTACGAAAGTGAGTTAGATTTTTGCTTTTGTGTGAGTTTGTCAAACTGATTTAACCAAAATATCAATTTAAAGTTTTTTGAATTAGGGGCAATGCAATGCTTTAAGTTGAGGGGGGTGGCACATGTGTTACATGTTTTTGTGTGAAATTTTGGTCAAAATGGGTTAAAATGTGATTTTTGGGAAAAATTGAATTTTTTTTTTAATTTTTAAATCATATTATAAGAGTCTTGTGCTAATTAGATGTGGAAGTTTCTTCTACATATATGTTTGTTGAGTGTTTATAGATTCTGAAGATTAGCTTGTGGATGACTTATTGGAGCAAGCTAGAGGATTTGGCCATAATTATCAGGTGCACCCGATTCCATTGTATAATTTGGTTATTAAATTGATTTGATTGTTTGCATGTAGTTAGGCATATGTATAATTTAGATGATCAAACCACGCCGATTGAATTCCCTCTACTTACCTTTGCTTAGATCGAGTAAAAACGTTTGAATAAAATAATATGAAATATAGTAATGTAATAGTTGGGTTAGGACACTTGGAATTGATCTTATTCGACTCGCCACCCGCGCACGGTGGCCTTAGAAAAGAGTTGGAGAACTGTCATAATTATTGGTGGTAGTCATATGTTGGGTTTACCTATCTGATTCGTCACCCACGCAAGGTGATACTTTAGTTATTAACATGGGTCATACGCCAATTTTTATGATGGATAGCATTGCACTTAGCTGAGACAATTTTATGTGAAATAACCCAATCCTGGTATTGTTGTAATGAAATTAGGAAGATTAGTTTAATTTAGTGCATTGTATAATTAGACTATGTGGTAGATAACTCCATCATATGATGTACCAATAGGCACGAAGCATAGTTGTTTCCATTTAATTAAAACGAAAAATGGATCGGTTCCCATGTGTCTTAGTGTGCACCTATAGCATATATATTCATTTTTCTGAATGATTGGTCTTTATATCAACCTTAAAAGGAGTGTATAAAGCGTTCGGGATGACTTGTATAAGAAACGGTCCCGAATGGCTAAAAAAGAGCTTATGTGCGACGTGAAAAAAAAATGAAAGAAAAAAAAAGAGTAAAAATGTGTGAACAAAAAAAGAAGAAAAAATGAGATAAAAAAGTGAAAGTATGTAAGTTAAAGTATGATAGCTTATGATGTGCTCTTATGGTATAAAAACTCCAATGTTATAAAAGGTGTAAGATATTATCACCTCTTGTTTTAGATTAATATTTAGATTGACTATAGGTGTGCATTAGGTACGTTGGACACATGGTTAATTATATTTAATAAAGTAAATGGAATTAATGGGAATGATTATGCTAAGTGTTTAAGAAGGGCAAAAATATTGGTAATCATTTTAGATTATTTTTCATGTAGGGTGGTTATTAGTGTACTAGGTTAAATATGATCTTTTTGATAGAATTTCAATGATATGATTAAAAATTATGAAATTAACATGCTTATATATTCTTTTTACTTTGGGACAAAGTAAAGGTTAAGTTCAGGGGGGTTTGATTGGTGTATTTTTCATACACCTCATACCATGTTAATTTAACATAATTATATTATTTGTCATTATATATGTACTTTTAGTGTGTTTTGTGATTATGTAGGTTACGCGCGAAATGGAATAAAATGACCGCTTTATTAATTTTTTGGAGAAAAGATATTGAGAGCGACGATAAATGAAGAAAAAGTATTGAAGAAAAAGATTTGAGCGTGTCGCAATATTTTCGGTCTATCTTTTATTTGTCTGGGCTTCGTTTGAGCAATTTTTGGTGTTGCACTATTATTAATTGGGCCAAAGTTATTATATTATCTAATAGTAATATATATATATATATATATATATATATATATATATATATATATATATATATATATATATATATATATATATATATATATATATATATATATATATATATATATATATATATATATATATATATATATATATATATATATATATATATATATATATATATATATATATATATATATATATATAGAGTAGGGATCTAGTAAGAAGAAAAAATAAAATGAGAAGAATAAGAAGAAATCCTGACCACAAATTCCACAAAGGAAGGAGAATTTTAAGGGGAGATGCATCTGACTTTGTAGGTGCATCTGAAATGTGTGGCTGTGGTTTCTTCTCATTCTTCTCATTTTACTTAATCTTCTTATTTGATCCTAACTCTATATATATATATATATATATATATATATATATATATATATATATATATATATATATATATATATATATATATATATATATATATATATATATATATATATATATATATATATATATATATATATATATATATATATATATATATATATATATATATATATATATATATATATATATATATATATATATATATATATATATATATATATATATATATATATACTAGCCTTTAGACCCGTCCGGTGGACGGGCTAGCTTTAAGTATATATTTTTAATGAAAATTGAATTTATGTGTGTTTGTGTTAGAAGTCTAGTATATGTAGTATTAGTTATGACATTGATATTTTAATAATGTAGCATAGAATAGACAAAAATAACGTAGTTTAAGATATTTTATTTATTTAAGAATATTTTGAGTTAATTAATGTTGGAAATACGTTTTACGTATATAGAAAGTCTCGGTCACTCCAATAATATAGTTATAGGCTCGTAGTAATGTTAAGTTTCATTTATTACATAGCCCGACCCATGAGCATGTTCATGGGCCGGAAGCCCAAGTCCATTAAGGACTTGGGGTATTTAAATCTCTTTCCACCAAGAAAAGAGGTGTTGGTTGTTTATTTCTCACTTTACATAATACAAGTTTTCTTTCACTTCTCTCTCTAACTTTCTCTCTCTAGAAAAACATCAACCCCCTTGTTTCACAAAGATTATCATTGTTCTACAATTGGTATCAAGAGCATGGGATGAAATAAAGGTTGGTTTTGTGTTGTTCTTGTTCACTTTTGTGTGTTCATGTGTTTTTGATTGATCTTTACCCAAGTTTCAATTTTTTTTCGTGTTTTTGACTCTCCAAGTGAACCATATATCTTCTAAATACTTTTGGTAGTGTTTTGGGCTGGTTCAAATCACGGTTTTCTTGTCGAAAATCTCATCTTTTTACCTCAAAATTTCGTAACAGTACCGTTATTCCGATCAGAACAATCGGAAAAGGGTTTAGGGATTCCGATCAGTCACATCGGAAAAGGGTTTACACATTCCTATCTGTATTCCGATCACACATTCCTATCTGTATTCCGACAGGAGGATATTTAAGTATTCCGATTAGGGGTGTCCTTCTACATTCCGACCATGTTCCTATATCATTCTGATTGGATACTATTCCGACCAGGGTTCCGATCGCATTCCGATTGGTTGACATTCCGACCAGGGTTCTGATATCATTCCGATTGGTTTATATTCCGACTAGGGTTCTGATAGCATTCCGATTAGACGACATTCCGACCAGGTTTCTGATATTATTCCGATTGGATAACATTCCGACCAAGGTTTCAGATAACATTCTGACAGGATTGGTTATTTTTGGCATTTCGACGGATTAATTTTGAGACTTACGACACTTTGAGATTTTTACATTGAGATTAAGAAGTTTGGGTATTGAGATAGTATTTTCACAACTTAGAGGATTTCGTTTCAAGTTTGTAATCTTTTACAAAAACACGCAACATCTTTGTTTCATCAACATTAAAACACTTAACCTTATTTCATTGTTCGATCATCTTTGATAATCTTTTGTCAAGGGATCACAAAATGAATTCACATTCATTTATGCCAACTATGACTTCACTCACCGATATATCGATCATTTCGGGTACCGATACTCGCCCGCCTTTGCTCATCAAAGATCTATTTGAAGCATGGCAAGGCCGTATGAGAACATATATCATGGGCATACAAAATGGTCGACTTATGCTTCAATCAATTGATAAAGGACCATTAGACTGGGGAGAGGTTACCGTCAACAATGTGACAAGACCAAGGGAGTATCATGAGTTAACCGATGCCAATAAAATCATTGCAGATGCCGATGAAAGGGCTGTTCAGACAATTCTTCAAGCCCTTCCACCCGATATCTTTCGAATGGTGAGTGAACATACAGTAGCAAAGAATCTTTGGGATCGACTTGCGGTTTTGCTACAAGGGACATCTCTCACTAAGAAAGAACGAGAGTGTCAACTGTATGATTTGTTTGATAGGTTCACATACCTTCCAGGGGAGACACTTCATGATTTTTATTGGCGTTTTACCACTTTGATGAATGACATGAATGTCTATAATCTACGGATTGAACAGTTTCAATTAAACACCAAGTTTTTGAACACACTACCCCCTGAATGGAGTCAATATGTGACTGATTTCAAGATGATTCGTGATCTACACAAGTCCAATTTAGATCAACTTTATGCTTTCTTACAACAACATGAGAAGCATGTGATCCAAAACCTAATATCTCAAGGACCTTATCATGAACCAATGGCATTATTGGCAAACCATCCTACACTATCATACCACAACTCTCAGCTTGCTTTAGGACACAAATCATCATATCAACCTGTGTATCAAACACCAAGCTTCCCACAGTACTTGATTCTTCCACCGCCGCCTACATCTTATCACCAACCAGCAACATCATCATCACAAGGAGATTCACACCCATTACCTTATGCTTCACACCAGTATTCACCGTATCAACCTCCCAGCAACCTTGCTAGTACCTATCCACAACTTGAGGCTCCTCAACCTCATTACTCACATCAAGTAAGTGCTCCAACCAATCAGTTTGTTGCTCAACCAGCATCAGCATTCTACTGTGAAGATGACATCCCTGTCCCTGAATTTAGACAAGGAGATAGCCCTACTGAAATCCTTGCTCTAATGTTTGCTTATTTAAGTCAAACATTGAACAAACGAGGTTACCGAGGTCCAGCAACAACTAACAATCAGTTAAGGAACTCGTCTAACTCTCGACAACAGGCAACAATTCAGGACGGAAGGGTCATGGTGCAACCACTTCAAGGGAGATCAAATTCGTCTACTGCTGGTGCACGTTCATCCACTACTACTGCTACAAGGGCAAACAGCACTGGTAAAATGAAGGTGGTTATTTGCTACAACTGCAAAGGGGAAGGGCACATGGCCCGAGAATGCAAGCAGCCTAAGAGGAGAAGGGACGACACATGGTTTAAGGAGAAGATTTATCTGGTGAATGCTCAAGCCCAGGGTCGTGAGCTTAATGAAGAAGAATTGGCATTCCTTGCAGATCTGGGAGTAGCGGAAACTGATGGTCTCACAACAGTCATCACCAACGATGCTGCATATCAATGTGATGATTTGGATGCATATGACTCTGATTGTGATGATCTTAACACCGCCAAAGCAGCTCTTATGGCAAACCTTTCACTCTATGGAGCTGATACCATTTCTGAGGTACCAAATACTGCTACAGATACTAGTATTGTACCTTGTCAAGTTGAGCAAATGTATGAGTATTCGGAACAGCCTCCGGTGGTTAGTAACTTAATCAACGAGACAAACAATGATAGCAATAACATTGCAAGTCCTCAGACTTTGAGTGAACCACAACCGGGAGCTCTTACGACTATCAATTCGTCTGCTCAACCTGATTTGGTTATGGTCCCTGCATCTTTGCTTAGCCAAATGAATAATGCGGTCCTTGAAACCCTTAATGCTAATCAGACTTTATCTACCGAGCTTGCTTTGCATAAGGACAAGGTTAAAACCTTGGAAATGACTCCTGTGTCCACTACCTTAACCAATCCTGAATTTGATAGGTTTAGGAAAGTTCAAATGGACAATCTGCTAGAAATTGAGAGTTTAAGAGCAAATCTTTCGAATGAACTTAAAGAAAAAGAGTCAGTCGTTACTAATTTTCAACAACTTCAAACGGATTTTGAAATTCTTGAGTCCAAACAGCTTGAATTGGAAATTAAGACGTCTGAAAGAATAAAAGAAACGGAAATTAAGCTTTTAAAACAATATGCTGCCTCACATCTAGTACACTTGTTTCATGCGTCATTTAAAGAATTCAATCTATCGCGTCTTATAGACTTACCACCTAACCCATGGTATGCAAAGCAAGCGCTTAACCACAACCCACGACTTTATGATGCAACAAAGTTAGGATTGGTATTAGATCCGATCATGTTCTTAAATGATTCTGAGAGTATGACACCATATGATGAGAAGTAGTTAAAATTACTTTCTACATATCCTGAATATGATTATGCTCAAATGAATGCAAAAAATGCCACAATAGATCTTAGAATTCGTTTTAATATGAAAAAGAGAACTCTCCAAACATCCACTTTCATGCCGACTAGAGAATGCCTTAGTATAATTCCTACACTTGTCAACTCGGACAAACCAAAGGAAATTCCTAAGAATCTTCCACCGGTTAGTACGGTAAAGCTCAGCTTGGAAGAGATTGGGCAATACCTTACCGATTTTGAAAAGGTCATTTTGGAATGTACGACTTCAACGGCTTAAACTGCTGGAGAATGGGCGTTCGAACACATGAAAACGGTGTTTAAGAAAGAGATCGTTCTGTTTGTGGACCATATTAAACAAGGAGTCTATGATCTAGCGTGTAATTTAAGTTTTGAAATTGGTGAAGTTCAAAAAGTTTTCAATAAAATAGATGATGCTTATGAACAACACTTAATTGAAAAGGAAAAGATTTTATCAGAATATGACCGCTTTTTAGAACATATGGTGTCTCTCGAAGTGATGCAAGTTGTTACTGTTAAATATACTCATGAAATTTCATCTACTGTGAATATTTGTGATGATGTGCATGAATCTGTGAATACTATTGAACATGTGAATACTGTAGAAAATCATTCTTGTCATGAATCTAACGCTGAATTTTTAAAGCTTCAAAATTCGTATAATACACTCTCAAAAAGTTTTAATGAGCTTCAACAACATTCTTTATCTCTTGAAAATAAGAATTAATCTAAAAATGAAACTCTTTCAAAACTAAATGATGGTGGAAACTCTGTTGAGACAAGTGACAAGATGATTCAGATGGTTCAGAATTTAGAAGAAGAGATGATGAGAATTAAGCGAGAATTACTAGAAACAAAAACGGAACTAGAGGCTGCAGAGACTAAGAATCATGTCCTAGAAAATAGAATTAATTCTATACTAGGAGAGCGTGAACAAGTAAGGCAGGGAGAATCACAAATTTTTGGTTCAATAGAAGAACACCTCGCGTTTAATGCGACAGAGCAAAAGTCTTTAATTGACAAACTGAACAAGAAATGTGAGGAAACCTCTGACCTAAAAATTCAGCTCATAGACAAAAACATGGTTCTAGCAGAATTAAAGGAGACACTTCAACTCAAAGGACGAGAAAGTGTTGATAATCCAGCTACTGTCTCTGCCTCGACCTCTAGTGCTCCCAAACCCAACCCACGTGTGCTATATCGGGATCCAAAATTTAAGAAAAGTCCCACTAAGTTTGCCACATATATGAAAAATGCCTTAGAACATGTTGATCTAGCTAGAGAGATTGTTGATGAAATGCGTGAACGTGATCCCACAAGTCATAGTGTATATGAGCTTTTGTTATATGTGGATCGCGTTCAAGATTGTTTAGCAAACTTAGAGTACATTGGGCAACCGATATCTGTACCATCTAAACAACAAACCACCATTGCCATTACTCCATTCAATAAGACCCCAGGAGCTAAGCCTGTTTTAAACACACCCATCAAGGCTAAGTCAAAATCTGTAACTAATGTTCCCTTGACTTCTACAGGAGTAACTGTGTCCACTAAGGCTAAAGGATCTCAAGACAAGAAAGATAGGATCAAGCCTTCCACTAATAGGACTGAGAAGAAGAAAGTAAAAGTGCACCCTAGGAATGTTATTTCAGTTTTAAATAAAAAGAATCATGTAGCTAAGACAAAAGGTTCTCTTTATGAGTGGAAACCTAAGCAAAATGTGAATTCTAATGCGAAATGTTGGAATTGTAATGAATACATGTTTTCTCAGCATCATGATTTATGCCTTGTTGATCACGTGAGTGAAATGTATGCTATTAAGAACAATCTTGAATGGATTCCAACATGGAAGAAATTCACCCAAGTTGGGTGGCAATGGAAACCCACTGGTAGGACCTTTACTGCTAATGGAACTAAGTGCCCTTTAACTAGGATCACATCCACGGAAGTTAGGTCTAAGCGTCCTTTAAATAGGAACACTAGCACTAAGAAATGGAAAAAGCGCCCTTTAACTAGGTCTGTCCCCACTATTGTGCCTACCAGTGGTAATGTCCCCAGTTAAAAAGTACCTCAGAATACTAGACAACTAGAATCTAAGCCCACCACTAGTAAGAAAATCTGGAAGCCTAAAGTTTCGTCTGATAGCAACTCTAAGATAATTGTATCTGTACCTGCTAACTCAGAAGAACAATTAGAATCCGATACATCGTCTGTGTTTGGTAATATTTTCAGGTCGTCCAAATTATTCTTTGGTATTTGGACTCGGGGTGCTCCAAACATATGACTGGAGACCGCTCGATGCTCAGAAATTTCGTCAGCAAGTTTCTAGGAACGGTTAAATTCGGCAACGACCATATTGCAAAGATTATGGGTTATGGTGAATACCAAATTGGGAATGTCACGATTTCAAGGGTTTATTATGTGGAGGGACTTGGTCACAATCTATTCTCAGTAGGACAATTTTGCGATTCAAACCTTGAAGTGGCCTTTCGACAACATACTTGCTTAATTCGCGATCTTGTAGGAAATGATTTGTTAAAGGGTTCTCGAGGGGATAATCTCTATACTTTGTCTATTCAAAACATGATGGCCGCCTCTCCTGTTTGCCTACTCTCCAAAGCATCTAAGACCAAGTCATGGTTGTGGCATCGACGGTTATCTCATCTTAACTTTGATGCTATTAACCATTTGGCTAGAAACGAACTTGTTCGTGGTCTTCCAAAACTTAAGTTTGACAAGGATCACTTATGTTCCGCGTGTTCATTGGGGAAAAGCACCAAGAAATCTTACAAACCTAAAGCAGAAGACACCAACCAAGAACCACTTTATCTTTTGCACATGGATCTTTGCGGGCCAATGCGTACAGCTAGCGTGAGTGGTAGAAAATACATCCTCGTCATAGTGGATGATTTCTCAAGGTTTACATGGGTAAAATTTTTAGCATCCAAGGATCAAGCACCAGAGTATATCATTACTTTCTTAAAGATGATCCAAGTACGTCGTAATGCTACTGTTCGCCGCATTCGGACTGATAACGGCACTGAGTTCGTTAATCAGACTCTTCGAAGTTATTATGAAAAGGTTGGTATTTCTCATGAAACATCCGTGGCTCGCACTCCACAACAAAATGGTGTCGTTGAAAGACGTAGCCGTACACTTATGGAAGCTGCTCGAACTATGTTGATTTATGCGAATGCTCCTTTATTCTTATGGGCTGAAGCAGTGGCAACCGCATGTTATACCCAAAACCGCTCCATCATTCGCAAACGTCATGGTAAAACTCCATATGAGCTACTTCATGGACACAAACCCGATATTTCATATCTTCATGTGTTTGGTGCACTTTGCTATCCAAATACAAATAGTGAGAATCTGGGAAAACTTCAACCGAAGGCTGATATTGGAATTTTCATTGGTTACTCGCCTGCAAGGAAAGCTTACCGAATTTATAACCGTCGTCTTGGCAAGATTGTAGAAACTTTGGATGTCGATTTTGATGAGCTGACAGCGATGGCTTCTGAGCAACACAGCTCTGAACCCGCATTACACGAGATGGGAACCGGTACAATCAGTTCCGAATTAATTCCCAACAACCCTACTTCTCCATCATTTATACCACCAACAAGGTCCGAGTGGGATAAGTTATTTCAACCTATGTTTGATGAATTCCTCGATCCACAGAGTAATGATTCTCCAGCACCTGTAGCAGTAGCTCCGATTCCCGAAGTTGTTGCTCAATATAATGGAAATCTATCAGAGGCATCTACTGTTACTCTTGAACAAGATGTCCCACCCCCCACCAATTCTCAAACAACACCTGAATCATCAGCCCCACTCGTTCCTAATGATGTTGAAGAGGACTTATATGATCACGATCTGGAATATGCTCACTTACAAGAGCTTCCCTTCTTTGGTTCACATATACCTGAAAACCCTAACGGTGCGTCTACCTCAGAGGAAGCTCCTGCAATCGTTCACTCCCGACAACCACGGATTGAAACTCACAACACTAAATGGACAAAGGATCACCCAATCCGCAATATTATTGGTGACATCGATCGACCAGTCTTAACACGCCATCAACTCCAAGAACATGCATTATATTGCTATTTTGATACATTTCTTTCAGACACTGAACCTAAAAACTGGCAACAAGCCATGACCAAATCATCATGGATTGAAGCCATGCAAGAGGAACTTAATGAATTCCAACGTCTTGAAGTGTGGGAATTAGTTCCGTGACCCAACAACGTTGAAATCTTGACATTGCTGTGGGTATACAAGGTTAAGCTCGATGAGTTAGGTAGTGTGCTGAAAAACAAAGCTAGATTGGTTGCCAGAGGTTACAAGCAAGCTTTGGGTATCGATTTTGAAGAATCCTTTGCTCCTGTTGCACGATTGGAGGCAATTAGACTATTCCTTGCTTATGCTGCTCACATGAATATGATCGTCTACCAAATGGATGTTAAGATGGCATTTCTCAATGGTGAATTAAGGGAAGATGTCTATGTAAGCCAGCCGAATGGATCAGTCAATTCATAGTATCCTAATCACGTGTACAAGCTCAAGAAGGCTCTTTACGGGTTGAAACAAGCTCCACGCGCGTGGTACGATCTCTTATCGTCGTATCTCATCTCCGAAGGCAAAGTGGACCCAACATTATTCATTCTCAAGGAGGACAACGACATGATACTGGTACAAATTTATGTTGATGATATAATATTTGCTGCTACTAATCAACGTTTGTCTGACCATTTTGAGAAAATTATGTCCACACGCTTTAAGATGTCGATGATGGGAAAATTTTCATTTTTCTTAGGGTTGCAAATTTCTCAGAATCCCAGAGGCATCTTCATTAATCAATCCAAATTTGCTCTTGAATCCTTAAAGAAATATCACTTTGAAAACTGTGACCCCGTGGATACTCCAATGGTGGAGAGATCCAAGTTAGATGAAGATAAGGAAGGGATAGCTGTCGATCCTAAACTTTACCGTGGAATGATCGACACCCTTCTCTATCTGACTACTAGCAGGCCTGATTTGCAATTTGCTATAGGCATGTGTGCCCGGTATCAGGCTCGGCCTACCGAAAAGCACTTACATGTTGTGAAAAGGATCTTTCGGTATCTAAAAGGAGCACTTCATCATGGTCTGTGGTATCCGAAGGATTCCTCTATTCCACTAATTTCATATGCAGATGCAGATTATGCCGGGTGTCAAGATACCAGACGTAGCACTTTTGGCAGTGTGCAACTTCTTGGAGATAGACTTGTTAGTTGGGCATCAAAAAGGCAGAAAAGCGCTGCGATATCAAGTACAGAGGCTGAATACATTGCTATGTCCGGTTGTTGTGCTCAAGTTCTTTGGATGAGGTCACAATTGACTGACTACGGTCTTGGATTCAACAAAATCCTGATGTACTGTGATAACAAAAGTGCAATCGCTCTATGCTGCAACTACGTTCAACACTCTCGAGCAAAGCACATTGACATCCGCTACCACTTCATCAAGGAGCAAGTGGAAAATGGAGTGATCGGACTGTACTTCGTCAACACTGAGTATCAGCTGGCAGATATATTCACAAAGGCCTTAGATCGAGGACGTATCGAGTTTTTGATCGAAAAGCTAGGCATGAAATCATTTTCACCAGCGACACTTAAGGAGTTGGCAGAAGAATCTGAAGAATAGTAATGGTAAACTATTCTCGAGTATCCTTTGATCGTGATCTTGTATATTATCGTACATATTTAAACCATCAAAAGCAAAATACAAAAATAGAAAACATAGAAAATCCATAAAAAATATAAAACATAGAAAATCCATAAAAATATAAAATCAAGAAAATCCAAAAATATTTTTCGTTTTTAAATCGGGCATGTATTTTAGTACGGTAATATTTACGGCTTTAGAAATGTCGATTAATATTGACACGGCGCCATAAATAGAGTCCGTATAAAAGTTGTACAAGTTTTAAAACATGCCCATTATGGCTTGTAGTTATTTCTGACTGCAACCCGCTTTTCGCATTAAAGTCACGTATTTCTTTTGAAAACGTTGGCTCACAACGGGAATTAAATTTTTCGGGCAAGGTTTACTTGAAAACCTTGTAAGGGACTAAGTTTACTTTATAACTTGGTCTAACACAAATTAGTGTACGTTTTAGTGCACTTATTTTGTTAAAATAAGAGAAATCTTATTGCCCCTAGAATCGTTTCAGAAAATCATTAAACAGAAAACGCCTTCATATGATAATTGTCCCATTAAATGCAATAACTACAGCTCTTTAAATAGAAAACGGGTCACCAATTGAGGGGGAGCAAATATCATATCATATTGAACATGATCTGGTCTTCATATTATCTTGTCTGTCATCTTACCGAATGTGCATTATGTGCAATGTGTGCCTTGCGTGGATTTTTCTTTGGGATAGTGTGTTGTTAACTAGTTTTAATAACTAGTTTTATTACATCTATCAAAATTGGGGGACCAATCTGCAATTTTCGCAAACTTGGTAAGGACAGTTTGACTTTTGTCAAAACTTTACTCCCCCATTTTTGTTTAACCCGACTGTATTCACACACAACCAAGTTTATTCTTCTGCCGCCATTAACTATTGCCAAGACCTTGCATCTATTCGTTTCCTGTGCGTTTCTTGCTGTGCTTTCTCACTAGGTAACATTAAAAACGTGTGCTAAATCTCTTGACTATGATTTCTGTGCTTATAATCGTATGTTCTTCTCGGGTAGTATCTTTTGATTTAGGGATTCGATGTTTAAACTTGATAAACATCATGTTTAACAGAGGGGATTTAATCTTTATCATGTTTTATACACTGGTTTTGTATTAATTTGTTTAAAACAGCCTAAAAACCATAGAAATCGCTAAGTTTAGATCCACCTAGTAAACTCCGCCCAGTTTCCGATGAAGATAAGGTTCTAGATTCTGATTGGTCATTCTGATCGGTCATTCCGATCGGACATTCAGACTGGATATTCCGATTGGCCCTTTTTAATTAGATCATTTCGATCGGACATTCCGATTGGATATTCAGATTAAACATTCCGATTAGACTTTCCAAATATTTCATTCCGATCGGACATTCCGATCGGACATTCAGATTGGACATTCCGACTAGATTTTTTATTAGGTCATTCCGATCGGTCATTCCGATCGGTTATTCGTATTGGACATTCCGATTGATACTCAATTAGATCATTCTGATTGGGACATAAGCATTCCGATCACGGGATTCCGATTGGATCATTCAGATTGGCACATTGTCATTCCGATGAGGTCTATGACATTCCGATCATGTCATTCCGATTAGGTCATTCCAATTGGGATATTGTCATTCCGATTGGGCATTCCGATTTGGGACTATGAGATTAGAGATTCTTCCATTTAGACTTTCTGATTAGGTATTTTTCCAAAGGGTTTTCCGATAAGATTAGTGCCTTGTGTTGCTAGATTGTTTCTTAGATAAGTGGTCTTATAGTGTTTGCGAAAAGATTGTTGTTATATCATCACCTTAAGTTAGCTTGCCTTTACACTATGCAATTGCCTTAGACTATCTAATGATTTCGACCTAGATTGCATTATTTCCTTATTAGGCTTTAAGTAAAATAGGGCCACTTTCACGAAACCAAGCTTTATTGAAATTAATTAATTTTATCTCATAAGAATACTTGAAAGGTTTCTTATTACAGAAGTTCATCTTATTTGATAAGTTGACTCCTCTGTAAACAAAAGAGATACAAATTACTTATTCAATGTCTGTTTTGTTTCCAGGCCATGGAAGACAAAGTTTCATCGTTGTCTTGCCCTCTGTTCAAGCCTACTATAGTTTGGGTTGAAGAAAAATCCTACAATTCCTGATGTAGTGGTTGAAACTAAACCAAAACCCATTGAGGTTTTGGTTGAATCTAAACCAAGACCTACTGAGGTGTTAGTAGAAATGAAACCTAGACCTACTGAGGTTCTGGTTATGACAACAAAGATATCCAAATACTTTAAGAACTTATGCTAGGTCGTTATCTTTTTAGAATAAAATGTCTTTGGCATGTCTGTCATTATTCTAAGTGTAGTGTTGTTTGTAAGGACCTAGTCCATCTAAACCATGTTTGTATGTTGTTTCTCTATTATATGTGGTAATAATTGTTATGTTTTATTCCCTATGCTTCAACTTGGCATAGACTTAAGATATATATATTTTGTGTATATCATTTGTGCTTATGTCATCAAAGCAGGAACCATGTCAATCACCAGAGAACAACAACAACTATCAGACCTCGCATTAGTACCACTTAATGTCTGACTACCACTTGCAGAGAACAACTTTCGTCTGAGAGAGGATTTTGATCCAAAAATAGCCGCTTTCAAAGTTGCAATGGACATTCTTGACATGTCACCCATTAAAGATGCCCTTAGAGCTACTGCATCAGTTCCCGAAATCTACATTCATGAATTTTGGGCCACAGCATCGATTACCACAGCAAAGGAAGCATCTAAGATATCGATCACTTTCAAAATCAACAAGAATAATTTTACTCTTGATTTAAATCAATTCAGGAAATTGTTCAAGTTTCCCAAATTAGCAAAAGGAGAAAAGTTTGTGCCCAATCCAAAAACAGATGAAGTGCTTCGAGTAATTAGAGCTCTAAACTATGAGGGTAACATTCAAAATCTATCTCAGTTCTCCACTGCACGCATTGGTCAACCATGGAAAGCAATCGTCACCATCATAACCAGATGCCTCACTTCAAAGGCTCGGGGTTTTGACCAACTGAGACCACCTCAGGCTCATATACTTTAGGGTCTATACACTACATCTAAAGTAGACTATGCTCTACTTCTTTGGGAAGAAGTATGTTACCAATTCACCGGTACCAAGAAGAAATCACTGCATCTTCCGTTTCCAAGGTTCACAAAACTTATCATCAACCATTTCATGAAGAGTTTTCCTTCCATTGACAAGCGTGGAAACTTCTTCTACCATACATCAGATGACGACCATGTGTTAGATCAGATAGGTGACGAGAAACATTCCACTAAGTACTCACTACTTCCAGCTTTAGTGCCTGACACAATGATCAATGACGGGATCAAGGATAGTGAACCTTACAAACAAATGCTCCTGGACATTGAAACACAATTTAGAAAGGCAAACGTAGATCCATCAGAAAAGCAAAAGGGTAAAAGGAAAAAGACTGTTGTCAAACGCCAAAATACTTCTTCACCCCAAACCAAAGGTAAAGCTAAAGGGAAAGAGCAACTACGTGATGAAGATGCAGATGAACAAGATCCTTTAGTACAAATGTCTGAAGAAAAACAGATGCGAATAGCACGAAAGTTAAGTAGGATGGAGGCACAGAATACCGATAGTGGTTCTAGATCAAAAACTCCTGCCGAGTTAGCACTGGAAGCTTTTGGATATCCAGACGATTCAAACGATGAAGAAGAACAAGATCTCAGACTAGAGGAAGAAATCACAGACCCAACAAATCAAGATGATGACAACGTAGATGATTATATCAACTATGATTATGAAGATCAAAATTTTGAAGGTGGAGAAGATATGGAAACAATTCTGTACAAGGACGTCAACCTTAGCAAACCACTTCCACCTCCTTCATCAATGATAGCAGTAGACGATGCTCATCTGACGTTGTTTCCTATCCAACAACACATACCCCCTCCACCACCAGTCTTCAGCACTGTTGTAACAACCGTCCCGCCGATTGAACCTACAATCGAGACCATTCAACCTGTATCAACCACCATCCATGTAATCACACCTACGCCGTCACCGGTCACCCATCAACCTGTACTAACTACCACCCAAGTGATTACACCGACGCCTCCACCGATTGTCGATCCTCCTGTACCAACCACTGCCCCAGTGATTGTACCAACATCGCCATCTATCCTCGAACAACTTGTACCAACCACCATCCAATCCACAACCTATTTAGCAATCGCCGTAACTCCTCCACCAACAACAACAACAACAGTACAACTATCATCCACTTCCACTCCATTCTCACAATCAATGATCCACTCATTCAGCAACTCCAAAAACAACTGGAAGCACATTCAAAACATATTGCGTCACTGGAGGCAAGGATAGCTCCTAGTAAGTCACGTGAAGAAAGAGCACAAAAACGTGATGACAACAAACTTCAAGAAACATTCGTAAATGTCATAAGACTTCAAAAGCAACACAAAGAGTTTCTTGCTGAAAAGGACGCACGTGACAAAGAAAATGCTGCATTTCTCAATTCCATCAATGATTCCATGACTAACATCATTCAGCGTGAAGTTAGGTCATGTGTACATCAGGAGCTTGCAGCATTATTCACAAATGGCCTTACTAACTTACAGTTAATGCAGACTTTGGAGACTCGGTTAACCAACATTGAGTCACCAATAACAGAAGCTCAACACGAATTACAAAGAGCTCTTAGTGAGGTCATAATGGAAGCTTCCAGCACATCACCAGTAGAAGACACTGAAATTCCCCAATCTTCCAAGAAACGGAAACGTCAGGAGTCTGACAATGACGATGAAGCAGAAAATGAGGAAGAAGAGGAAAAGAATGAGGAGGAAGAAGAAGAGGAAGAGGAAGAGGACGAGGAAGAGGACGAGGATGATGACGAGGACGAGGACGAGGATGAGGATGATGACGAGGACGAAGATGAGGACGATGAGGAGGATAAGGATGAGGATGAGGATGAGGATGACGGGGAAGACGAGGATGACGATAGTGATGCGGATGACGATAATGGGAATGGTAAGGATAAGGAGAAAGGGGATGGTGATAAGGATGAAGGTAATGGCACCAATGGAGAAGAATCTGAAGAATCGGATGCACGTTCAAAAGAAAAAGTTGACGATAAACAAGTTGAGAGTGAACACATCAACACTGACGAGCATGGTGAAACCACTAACAACACCACAGGTAAGTCATCTGAACCAGTTCTTACTAGTGTATCCCAAGAAGATCCTGTACTATCACTAGTACAAGACGAACCAATGATTGAAGACGAACCATCACCGTCTGTGGAACATCACTCTCCACCGCCTACTCCTGTTCAGCATCACACTGAAACAGCCACAGGTACGTCTTCTGTATCGGTTCCTACTACTGTCTCGTCAACAGCACCTGTTGAACACGAACCTATGCAAGAGGACGACCCGATACCATCTGTGATACATAACTCTCCACCTCAGCACTACATTGATATGGATATTGACGAATTAAATCAACCAGATCCTGAGTTTGCTGATACATTCACTAGTGATGAGACGGTTCCCGTACAGCCATGGCTTACACAGGCAGCAACCGCACGTACAGTTTCTGACAGTGAAAAGGCGGATCTCACACAATTCCTCAATAATCCTATCGACTTCTCTGGATTCTTGATGGATAAATATGGAGTGCCTAGCATTGATACAAACATGCTTCAAACAACGATCAAAGACAAGAACTTCTGGGCTTCCATGAAGATTGCCGAAACTGAGGGAGAATATCATTTCAATGAGCTCATGAAAGCAATCAAGTCAACAGTATCAGGTGAACAAGCTCCAATCCTTCTTCCACTAACACCCTCAATTATTGCCGCCGCCAAGAATCTGCCAATGCAATACTTCACCAACCGTGATCTTGACTACTTAGAAAACGGTGCGGACAAGTATGCTACGTCATTAACAATGGGCAAAGCAGTAAATTTGGAGGATATCCCTTGGATTGAAGATAAAGTTTCAAAACTATGGAGCAAAAAGCTTGTCAAAGAATATGATCAATATGCGGAATTAGGCATCTCACATTAGCGGGGCAACAAGAAGTCAACTTACTACTTCTATAATCACACCAAGCAAGGTACACCTATAATTACAACCCATCGAATCTCCAGCATACAGGGAGTTAACTTTCACCATATCTTCGGATATTCGTATTTGAAAGACATCATATTCAAGCGAGAAGACGGTAAGACTTATAGTGTCAGTGAAGGGGATCTTCAATTCCTACGACTTGAAGATATTGAAGATTTTCTACTCCTTTTGGTTCAAGGCAAGGTCCCTCACTTAGACCCCGATGAAGTCATTGCCCTAAGTTCCAACATTCGCCAATTCACTCGTCGAATTGTAATCAAGCAAAGGGTTGAGGATTTACAACTCGGGGTAGAGAGTTACCAATCCAGGCTAAATCTGGAACGACCTCACACAACACCAATGAGTCGTTTTCACCAAGATAAGGAACCATACATGGGTACACTTAAACCAGAGATGGGCATATTTTACCTGAATGAAGCAGAGGTCATGCAATACATGCGACTTTCAGAACTACACAAGTTCAGCGATGGCACTCTCAAGCATGTACATGACAAGCTGTTGATGCTCGTGGACCGATCCATCTAATGGGTCGTACTATTTCAGGTCTACTCCATATTGGTTAATTTGTGAATATGTTAATATTGTAAATATTGTCAGCTTTTGTGGCTTGTTGTAGTGTAAAAGTATGATATTTTTTCAAGAATTTCTCTCGAGATTCTAAATTTTTCAAACAGATCATACTCAAGCACTACAACTTACCCTCATTAATTTGAGGGGGAGAATTAATATGTTCTTTGGCCATCATATAATTTCATTTTATTACCCAAAGACTAGTTAATCCATTAATATCCAAAATATTGATGGTTAACATTTTGGAAAGGGGAGAAAATGGGATTAAGGAGACTTAATGATACTTGGCTAAAACAATGAAAAAGGCTTAAAAGATAAACCAACTTAACATGTGTAATGCACAAGTTAAGGGGGAGCGTTTTTTATGATAAAAACACTTAAGGCACAAAAACTTTGATTTTAATATCACAAGTGCTTTAAGTGATTTTTCAAAGATTTTTCATGGTGACTATATCAACCCAAAACACACTTAACTCACGACGGATGTGGTGAGAAAAGGGTGGTAGGTATAGGTATTAGTCCAATGATTCATCAGAACCGATGGAATCTTCCCAAGGACAACTCCCTAGATAGAACTAGAAGTCCTAGGAAAGATGGAGAATGAATGTGAACGTAGCTGAATGCCGACCAAGTACTTAAGCTAGCAATGGAACAATCACAACATGGTGCTAGTGATGACGTATTGGTAAACATTGAAGGGTTTGAAGAATGAAAAAGAATTGTAAAGATAAAGGGTGTAAAGAAAGAAGCCCTCCTTACAACATTAGGCAGAAACCGGGTCAATACATATGCTATTGAGATCATTAGTTAATGATTCTCGATATTGAAGAAAGCCATCATGGACCCAGTGATGCAATGTACAACCCTTCCCAGCTAACTCAAATATCTCTCAAAAGGTATTTGTTTTAATCACACGGAGATCAACACGTTATCTATTGGTTTATTCACTCCGAATAGACTAATATTGAATAGGTGGCACTCCTCTCCAGCCATCGATCACTAAATCAAAACGCACTATCGAGTCTAGAGCCACGAGATCATCAAAAGTCTCATTAGGACACTTTCCATTTATTCCTTGCTTCTTCACACACTGTGAAAAGTAAGAGATCTTTTATGAGTCCTACGCAGTATTCTTGCAATATTGCCAGAACATCCGAGTGATACGCAAGTATTATAGTGAAGATGGAAATCCTGCTTGAGCCAACATCAAACAAGCTCATGGTAGGTGACACATGCGGTTCTTTAAGAACTAATCTTGTGACAACTGGAAAGAAACAGTAGTTTAATTCTTAATTGAACTTAAACTCGTTCCAGGCCTCTACGCATTATCGTATGATCTTGCCAGAACACTCAGAGAGACACTCCTTAGTGTTCA
This sequence comes from Glebionis coronaria, assembly GCA_025667525.1. NCBI lineage: Eukaryota > Viridiplantae > Streptophyta > Magnoliopsida > Asterales > Asteraceae > Glebionis > Glebionis coronaria. The sequence continues at coordinate 66,301,713 of CM046882.1, read as the reverse complement.
CAGTGACGAGTGGAAATCCTTCTAGTGTTAACATCAAACAGCACTTGGTAGGTGACAAGCAAGATTCAATTTGAATCAAGTTTGTGACAACTGGAAAGCAACGATGGTGAATATCTTACTTGAATTTCACTTGTTCCAGGTTTCATGAATTGACGGCTTCAATCATAAGGATTTTTAATCCAAATGATTCACTGTTTATGTTCGCAGTCAGCTTTGGACGGTCGAATAAAGAGAACGGGTTTACCCTCGAAATCCTGTCAGGAAGTTACTTAATTGAAACTATCCGTCACGGGTACGATATCTAATATCGTCCAACGGTCTTCACCGACCGGAGGTAAAACGCTATCGAATTAGAATAAAATGTCAAAGCCATTTTATTCGTGTCTTATTATGTTGCTGCATTCGAAGACGGTGGCGTTGCTGTGTACATGTTGAAGACGGTGGCGTTGCTGTGTACCTGTTGAAGACGGTGGCGTTTCGGTGTACCTGTTGAAGACGTCCTCACATGCTTATTCCTTCTGCATCAAATATTCCTACAAATTCAAGAAAGTATGACCTGAAAGTCTTCCGCTGTATCGACTCTGAAACTTTCAAGAATTCAACAAAGGATAAGTGTGTGGGACATGAAGTCACAAAGAGGCAAACATCACAAGAAAATAAAGACTGCACGTGAAAGGCCAAAAAGAACGTGTTCCAAGCAAAAGGCTGATAACATTCAACACATATTCACAAAAGGAAGAAAAAGAAAGAAAAGAAGACTACGAGCTCAAGAACAAGATCTAACATGCTAGATTAGGACTTTGTAAATTTGGAGTGACCTCCCTTTGGGGGAGATTGTTGGAAATACGTTTTACGTATATAGAAAGTCTCGGTCACTCCAATAATGTAGTTATAGGCTCGTAGTAATGTTAAGTTTCATTTATTACATAGCCCGACCCATGAGCATGTTCATGGGCCGGAAGCCCAAGTCCATTAAGGACTTGGGGTATTTAAACCTCTTTCCACCATGGAAAGAGGTGTTGGTTGTTTATTTCTCACTTTACATAATACAAGTTTTCTTTCACTTCTCTCTCTAACTTTCTCTCTCTAGAAAAACATCAACCCCCTTGTTTCACAAAGATTATCATTGATCTACAATTAAATTTGCATACGTTAACATTATGAATAAGTTTGTTACATTAATTTTTTAGAATTTCAATTATACTGTATAAATACTTTCTCTATTTTTAAATTTTATTAGGTAATAAATTTTATATATGTTAATGTTATGAATAACGTTTTTACATTTTTTTTGAAATTAATATTATTGTTGTGCATTTTTATAGAATTTTACATTTAAGGCATTATTTCACCATCATTCCTTATATATTTTTATAGAATTTTGTATTTAAGGCATCATTTGTAATTCCTATTTTATTTTTGAAGCATTTTATGAATCATTTTTATAGAATTTTGTATTTAAGGCATTGTTTCACCATCCTTCCTTATATATTTTTATAGAATTTTGTATTTAAGGCATCATTTATAATTCATGTATATATTTGTATAGAATTTTGTATTTAAGGCATCATTTGTAATTCCTATATTATTTTTGAAGCACTTTATGGAATCATTTTTTTATATATTTGTATTTAAGGCATTGTTTCACCATCCTTCCTTATATATTTTTATAAAATTTTGTATTTTTGTATAGAATTTTGTATTTAAGGCATCATTTGTAATTCCAATTTTATTTTTGAAGCATTTTATGGAATTATTTTTATATATTTTTGTATTTAAGGCATTGTTTCACCATCCTTCCTTATATATTTTTATAGAATTTTATATTTAAGGCATCATTTGTAATTCCTATATATATTTTTATAGAATTTTGTATTTAAGGCATCATTTGTAATTCCTATATATATTTTTATAGAATTTTATGGAAACACTTTAATGAATTACATGTGTCATTTTTATAGAATTTTGTATTTAAGGAATTTTTTCACCATCCTTCCTATATAAGGGGTTTTTGATTTTGATTTTGTTTTTGATTTTGATTTTTGATATATATATATATATATATATATATATATATATATATATATATATATATATATATATATATATATATATATATATATATATATATATATATATATATATATATATATATATATATATATATATATATATATATATATATATATATATATATATATATATATATATATATATATATATATATATATATATATATATATATATATATAACATAGCCCATTGGCCCGATGGTACCATAGCCGACTATCATATTTATAAAACGCAAGAGGGCTAAATTGTTTGAAGACAGTGGGGACATATAAAAAAATACGATTCATTCATTGTATAAATTTCAGCCGCAAAAGACAAAGAAAAAGAAAAAACGATGTGTTTTGGAGATTGAAGACTAAAAAGGAATATATATATAGGCGCTTATCGATACGACGAAAAGAACAATTGAAGTGGGTCCTGGTGAAGATCATTAATTGGGGAAGGAAAGGAAAAAAACGATTCACAATTGAATTGGGGTTTGGTGGACAGTGACAAGAAGAATAAAAAAACAGTGGCCATTCATAAGGAAAAGAAAAAGAGTTCAAGTTTTTTTCTTAGTGGCACAATCGTCGAGGTGATTAAAAGAGATACATTGTTATTAGTGTTGTTGACGTAATGACCAACATGAAGTGTTATTTAATTAATATGACATTTGGGATTAAGCGGGTCGAGCGCATCACGATGTCCGGCTAATTTAGTTGTAATTCCTTCCGGTAACTTTATTTATGGTTTGATCATTACTTTTGGATTATCACATTTATTTTACATTGATTTATGATTTATTCATAAATTATTTTTATTGATTTAATATAATGTTTAATTATTTGTGCAATACAATTTATTATTAATTAGCGATTCATACATATTCTACTTTGGTAAAGAAAAAGATGGTCGCATAATCGATATAAATTGTACCTAAATAAATTATTAAAACATAATTATTGGTTGGATTAGTATAAGACTTATTATTGCAAGCCATTGACAAACATAATAAGTGCCGAAATTAACTCATTCATAATAAGTCAAAATAATGTTTGTAAACGAGCTAAAGGTTTTGATAATTCATAGTGTGATCAACCATAAATATTGGAAGCTGAGAGATTGCATTTTTATTTTATTTGTTTACATCCTTATTATATTTTTCTAGCTTAATTATTAGTTTAATAAGTATTTTAATTTTTAATCAGCATTTTTATTATTAAGGGTATTTTAGTGAATTAGATTTTAAAACCGAAACTTTTATTGATCAGTGATCACCCTAAAACTTAAATTAAAACCACATATTTCTCGTGGATTCGATACCCTCTTACCCTATCTAGTATAAGGTAATTAGGTTATTTTTTAACGGCACTCCGACGCTGATCAGATGGAACTTTAACCAACAGGGGGAAATCTGACCAACTATCAGGTGGAACGACTTAACATTTTAGTCCCAACATTATACGAAAAGATTTTATTGTTATACTGATCAAGAAAATTGAATTCATCTAACATATGGAATTGTTCCCAAACATACCCGAATAGTAGGTGCATTCGTATTCAAAATACCATTAGAGTAGGTGCAGTGATGGTGTTCACCTTGACGTGAGTAACACACCATCCATTGTTGTCCTCACTTTCCTACAACCTCTGTTCTTATCTTGGTAATGGTAAGCAATATTTACCTATATCCTAGTTAAACATATAGTACCTTACAACAACACACTCAACCACACAAGCAAATATCCAATCCCTTCTTCGGTGCAGACCACTAAACCCCTTCTTTTCCCCTTTCATGCATGGTTCCTGCCTTCGTGAAGGTGTGAAACAATGGTTGACACATGATTTGGATGCCCAGTGAGGACATAACAACCAACCTTATTATCCATTTTTTGTGTCATTTTTAATGAAAGGATGAGAAGTAGTTTTGTTGGTTTTCTTTTTTTTTGAAAGCTTTTCGAATGTGTTGAAAAAATAGTTTATTCACAGGAATTTTTCATTCAACAGAGCTTTGTCAGTATAACTGTATAGCTATTATCAGTAAGGTTAAGAGTGCACGATGCAAGGTGTAAATAGCATGCCATTGGGGTTTTTGGGTCCAATGGCACTAATAAGTGTGAAAACACGTATCCTTTTACCACTTAATTATAATAATAACCAAGCCAAAACGTGTATTTTATGTCGTAAATGTCAGAATTATGCGTGGTTTGTGTTTTTGTTATGATTTAGGATCAAAATGTGAGAAGTGAAGAAAATATGGGCTTTCACGGGCTTTTATCGAAGAAAAAAAAGACAAAAGACGAAGTCAAAAGATCAAGAGTGCAAAAAGAACGCAAGTCCAAGGCCTATTCTGAAGATTTATCGAAGAAAAAGTCTAAAGACGGAAGTTTAATAAAGCCGAAGAACTCAAGTCCAATTTATGAAGAAATTACAAGACGAGTTTAATTAATCCCGAGACAAAGTCGATAAAGTTGAAGAATGTAGAAGACTAAAAGACGAGAAAGAAAGAAAGAAGGAAGCAACACATGCTTAACCTCCCTAATCACTATAAATACCCTCCTAATCTCACATTAGGAGGTGTTGGCTATTTGACACATAGTTCTTCCACCTTTAATTTCTTGCACTTTACTTAACTGTCATTTAATTACTTGTCTTGCACCTTTAATTTCTTGCCTTTAATTCAAGTAAGTCTTTTAAATTTTGTTATTGAATCTTTTCTTTTAATCAAGTTCTTATTTTTAATCTCTCATTCTTCCTTTCTTGATTTGTTTAATCTTTATGTTTATGTGATTATTGTTATGCTTGTTTGTTTAAGTGTTATGTTTTTATGCTTTTGATTGTTTTAGATTATTGACTTTATAGCTTATTTGTGTTTATCTTTAAGTTACTTAAATTTTTATAAAAGTTATTTTTATATAAAAGTTGTTTTCGTATATCTTTTTCATTTAAGTGTTTTCAAAAGTCTTTAAATTTTAGCTTATTAGTTTTTTCTTATACGTGTTTATGTTAAGTTTTTAGTCTAGTGCTTATTAGGTTTATAGCTTATTTGTTTTGCTTATTTACGATTTTCCTACTGTTATTCCGATTACCCAAATCGGAAAAGGGTTTCACATTCCGATCAGTAGATCGGAAAAGGGTTTGTGATTCCTTTTGGGATTCCGATTTGACATTCCGATCAGGGGTGTGTGTTTGGTATTCCGATTAGGTCTTGTGGTGACAACATTCCGACCAGGATTCCAATCCTCATTTCGATAGGACCCAAGGTAGTTATTCTGATAGGTTGATTTTCAGTATTCCGATTGGGGATTCCGATAACATTCCGACGGGGACACATTCCGATCTTGATTCCGATAAGGGAGGTAAGCGTACATTCCGATCGGATTCCGATGGGATTCTGATTAGGTGTATTCTGACGGTAGGTTTTGTTTAATATTTTGTCTTGTTTAATTTTTAAGTTTACATTGTTTTAAGTTTTCAAATTTTTCACGCTTCCTGAAATCTCTGTTTTTACCAAGTGTTTTTCTAGTAATTTTTAGTTTAATTTTTAAAGCTTATTTTTCCGCCATTTTACTTTAGTGTTATTTTAATCGTTTTTCTTTATTTTAAATTTCAAGTTTATATTTTTATTACATTATCAAATTAATTTTTCGTCAAGCTTTAATTTTTGTCCTTTAATTAATTTACTTTTTAAAGTTTTAATATTGCGCCATTTATATTTTAATTAGGTTTAACTTTAAATACCCGTAATTTACTTTAAAGTCTTGCACATTTATTTTACAACAACCAAAAATATTATTTCCACCAAAAGACGACTGAGTCGCACTTAAACTGGTAGTCAATTCGAAAAGATCGGACGATAACTTTTAACCCTAGCAAAAACATACTTTCAAATGGGGCTGTTGTCTTCTCTTTTCGTGAAGATTAACGGTTTTCTGTGAGAGAGGCGTTGAATTTTGGGGTCCGTTCACTCGTGAACGTTATTTTTCTTGCTCAAAAATTTTCAAAACTCCATAAAAATTAAAATTGTTAAAAATCCATAAAAATTAAAAAATTTCAAAAACACAAAAATATTTTTATTTTTATTTTTACAAGTACATATATATTCTCTATTTCTTTGGTATCTTTTTCTTTTGCTTTTGCAGATGTATGCGTACTAGATCTTCAACTTATTCAGAGCCCGAGACTCGTGAAGATTTAGATATGGCAGGTGTGAACAACAACAATAATCCACCCCACCTCAACAATAATAATAACAACAATGTTCTTCCCCCACCCGATCTTCGAACGATGGAGGAACTTTGTCAACCCACAATGAATGGACGAGGAGGACCGATTGCGCCGATGCAAATCACGGCTCCAGAGTTTTCGTTGAAGCATCACATGATCCAACAAGTGCAGAACACTTGTCCATTTCGCGGATTACCGGATGATGATGCCAACAAACACCTCGACAAGTTCATTACCGTAACTCAAAGCATGAAGTTGCCCGGTGTTACTATGGACTTTCTTCGCCTTCACCTATTTCTACACACCTTATCCCACCATGCCGAAAAATGGTTTGATCGTCTTCCGAAGAATTCAATTCATACTTGGGATGAGATGACTCAACGAGTTTTGTCGTGCTACTTTCCACCATCCATGGTCACGAGCCTTCAGAATCAAATCAGTGGATTTACACAAGAACCTGATGAATCACTTTTTGATGCTTGGGAACGATATAATGTTTTGATCGATCGATGTCCAAACCACAACATGCTCCCCGTTACTTTGATTGATACTTTCTACAATGGTTTAACTTTTCGTGATCCTGATACGATTAATGCAGCCGCCGGTGGCACATTTATGAAAAGAAGACCTGAGGAGTGTAGAGAGCTTATCGAGAACATGACTACTCATCATAAAAATTGGGATTCATCCGCATCTTCAAGGAATAACCAAAGAGTCAATATTTCTTCTACTTCTTCAAACCCTGATATCACCGAATTGACCCGCGCAATGGTCGAAATGAGAAAGAATATGCAACTCTTGGCTACAAATCAACAACAATAAGATAAAGCTGTTGCAACTTCTTGTGAGACTTGCGGCGGTCCTCATTCATACACTGATTGTCCTTCTACTCATGACAATCCGGAAAACGTGTACGCAGCTTATGGTAACTATTTAACGGAAAACCATCAAGCTCGACAACAAGGTGATCGTAACTTGCTAAGTTACCGCTCTAACAACTTTCTTTCACCCGGTTTTTCTCCTTAAAACCACAACCCTAACAACTACAATAGAAGCAATCCAAACCCACCTCGAGCTTCTAATCCTTATCACCCACCCGCTCAACAAGCCCCACCCATTAATAATGATGTTGAAGCATTAATGAGAACCCAAGGAGAGCAAATCAAGAATCTACAAAGCCAAATTATCAATTTGAAAGGAGATATCACTAAGCAAGGGAATGATATTAGATCCGAGCTTCGACATGATATACAAACCTCTTTTAGCACTCAAACAAATGACTTGAAGAATATGCTGGCTAGTTTCTTACCAACTCCTCAACCCTCTACTTCGGGCTATCTTCCTTCAAATACCGTCACCAACCCGAGAGCGAATGTGAGTGCTATTACTACACGTAGTGGAGCCACCTTAGTAGGACCATCTACCCCTCCCCCAGTTACTCCATCTACACCTCCTCTACCACCATTTATCCTCCTACTCACACGCCTAGTATTAGTTCTCCATTACCATCTCCACCTCTTACTGAAGTACCCAAGAAGAACCTTTCACCAACCCCACCTTCCACCTTTAAAACTTCAACATCTCAACCTCTACCTGCTACACCTTCCACCTATAAACCCAATATCCCTTATCCTTCTCGCTTAGACAAGGCCAAATTGTAAACCAAGGATGACATTCAAGTGTCGAACTATTTAAAGAAGATTTCGGGACTGACCATCACCTTTAGCCTTTTTGAAGCTCTAGCCCAAATGCCTAAATTTGTTAAGATGTTTAAGGAATTGCTTAATAAGAAGGAGAAGATGGCCGAGTTTGTTAATACTCGATTGAATGAAAACTGTTCTGCAGTCCTTCTTAAAGAACTTTCGGAAAAACTTGGAGATCCCGGTCATTTTGTGCTACCATGTACTTTTAACCAAACCGAAGAATTTACTGCCTTAGCCCATCTCGGGGCAAGTATAAATCTGATGCCTTTAAGTGTTTGGAAAAAGTTATCATTACCCGATCTTACACCAACAAAGATGACTCTTGAGCTAGCAAATCGCACTCTCGCTTACCCTGTTGGTATTGCCGAAGATATGTTTATTAAAGTTGGCACCTTCACTTTTCCGGTCGACTTTGTTGTTGTTGATTATGAAATGGACCCTCGTATTCCGTTAATACTTGGTCGACCATTCATGAGAACCGGAAAAGCCTTAGTCGATGTTGCCGAAGGTGAGTTAATCTTAAGAGTCAGGAATGATGCACAAGTGTTTAAAATGGGGAAGATCACAACCAAATCAAATGGAAGAGAATCAACGAATATGATTAATGTGCTTGATGATTTTGTCGTCTACAACAATCCTCTATTCGATTCTTGCTAAGATAATCCACTCTTCCAAGATGATGTGGATGACTCTATCTCCAATTCCGATCCTCCACCAATTTATGATTCTCCACCGATCTATGATGCTTATGATGATTCTAGTTCCAATGGGGATGATTATGATAATTTAACTTCTGAGTGTCCAGACATGCCCACTTATGATGACTTTGGTGATGTCAATACCCTTTCGAGTGATTCTTCACATGATGAAGATCCTCCACCAACCATGCTTGATCCTACTTTGGATGACTACTCATTTGAGGAAGACTTTGCTACTTCTCTCAACACCTACTTCCCAAATGAGAGTGATTCTCCTCCTTTGGACTTTGATGATTATGGTCTTTATCCTCCTTTGGATATGAAGAAACCCGTTTCAAAGGAGAAGAAGCCGGCCGACACCGATATCCGTAGTACCTATGTCTTGACACCTCTCTATCCCCCTTCTGAGGATGAGATTGTGCGATTTATGAGCAGATCCTCTTCAAGGTCTACTGAGCTTGGGTCTTATTTTCCCCAAAGGAAAAGGTGTTCGATCCCGGTATTTCAATTTTTAAGCCACCTCAGTATCCATCTGATGAAATAAAAGGAAAGACTTTTGGAACTTATGGAGATATGCTTGCACCTCATCATACTGTCTACCACCGTGTTGCTCGATCTTTGCTTAAGGGAACCTTGCCTACTCTTCTTTGGCTTGCCTTGTTCGCCTTAAGCTTGTGCTATTTGATGGACGAAAACCATGTATTTGATCCCGGTGGATGTCTTTCAAGCTTCTTCCTATGCTAATCAAGGTCGAGTCAGGCTCACGACTCGGTTAACAAAAACAAGCGCTTCTCGGGAGGCAACCCGCGGTATCTATCCTTTTTATTCTCTTTTTATAATAAGTGTAGGGGGAGACCCTAGTATGTGTTTATTATTTTCTTTCTTATCATGTGCAGGGATTCGAGCTTTCAAAGATCCATTTTTGATGACTTTTGACGACCCGTGATTCCGTGTACTTGTCTTCCCGGTTCTATCCTAAACTCTTTTGATTCTCTATTTTATATTCTTCAATATTAAAATAGGAATCACTTTAGTTGTCTCTTCCTTAGCGAGATTTAAACAAAGTGCACAATGTCCTAAGTGTAGAGGAGGTTACTTCCACCTGCTTAAACATTGAAGACAATGTTTATATTAAGTGTAGGGGGACTTCTGTCGAAGTTAAGTGGTCTTTTCCTTGTATTTGTCCTCATCCTAACCGGAAAATTGATTTTTCGACATTTTTCAAATTTTTTGATCTACTTTGGCCTATTAGTATTTACCTTTGTGATAGTTATTTTCTTTCTTTATTAGAATAAATTTTAAATAAAGTGGTTTTAATTTTCAAACGTTGTGAATATTTTGACTCAACCCGAGTTTACTTATCTAAGTTTACTCTAGCTAGTATCCTTAACGTGTTTAAGTCATGTTTTGCTAGGCTTTTATATAGGGAGCTTTAAAACGCGAAAGTCTTAACTCTTACGGATTAAGAACAAGAACTTTTCGCAAGTTTCTATAATTGATCCTAGAAAGTCGTTTATCAAGGGAACTTTAAAATGCGAATTCTAAACTTGAAAAAGTCTAAGAATTTGCAAGATCCTATAGATGACTTGAAAACCCAAAACTTTGATTTAATAGGCTAAGCATCCACGAGTCTCATTCCTTAAGATTTTAAATTATGGAGAACGAGAGATGATAGAGTATATTATAAGTTTGATATTCTTTTATAAATTTATGTGAGTTGATTATAAGCATTTTCTCCCATCGCTTGTTAATAAATATATTTGCAATAAATAAGGTTGTACAATTTGAAAAGTTACTTAGCTTCTAGCCCAAGATCGTTTAAAAGTTGCTCGGTATTAATTAAAGTTCATAGCCAAGGCATAACTTTTTGAAGCGGGATGCGAAGATTGGCGAGTCCGAAAAGGCCCTAAAAAGGCATGAGGGCTACATTTTGTTGCTAAAGATCCAAAGTGATGTGAAAAATCATTTATCAAAAATCAATATGAAGGATCGAGACACACGACGAAAAGCAAATACTCCCCAAAAGATCATGGAGAAGTCTATCCAAAGAGGCCCTAACAAGGTATGAAGATAAATGGATCTAAGTCCTAAAAGGAAGCGGATCGTTGTATATCAAAATCCCAAATAAATATTAGAGGAGAATGAAGAAGCCGTGGTCCAAATAAGAAGAATCTCTCAAAAAGTTCAAGTGAAGAAATTCCTATTATGAAGAGAAGACCATTATTTCATGAACGTATCTCAAGATTTGAAGTATGAAGTCAATGCCAAATATCAGTCCGGGAAAGGTCTCAAATCGTGAAGCAAGTTATGCCAAGATATGAACTTTATGAGGTCCCGAGAAGCAGTTTTAAAAGATTTTGTCCTTTAGCTAACTATTGATTAAATCGTCCTACTTTATTTTCAGCCTAATAATTATCGAAATAAGTCAACAATGCATCCTCGTGATCATTCAAGACAATAATAAAATATAAGAGATACACCTAGGAATAAGGGAGTCTAAGTGAATAATTGGGCCACATGAATTCATGTTAGTTTGCTAACTTATAATAACAATGATCTTGTTTTTAAGCTTGGTATGGGGAACGTGAAACTTGAGGATGATGATCATTCATGACATTTCCAAAACCCTCAGGTAAGTTTTTGATTTCTTTACTTGTTTTCTTCCTTTGAATGTGTTATAATTTTCTATGTCTTGTGTTTAATAAAGGCCAAGGTGGATTGATTATGATGGAAAATGTAAGACTTGCTTTGTAATTAATGCATTGCATGAGGACATTGCAATGGTCAAGTGTAGGGGATTTAATAAGTGTGAAAACACTTATCCTTTTACCACTTAATTATAATAATAACCAAGCCAAAACGTGTATTTTATGTCGTAAATGTCAGAATTATGCGTGGTTTGTGTTTTTGTTGTGATTTAGGATCAAAATGTGAAAAGTGAAGAAAACATGGGCTTTCACGGGCTTTTATCGAAGAAAAAAAGACAAAAGACGAAGTCAAAAGATCAAGAGTGCAAAAATAACGGAAGTCCAAGGCCTATTCTGAAGATTTATCGAAGAAAAAGTCTGAAGACGGAAGTTTAATAAAGCCGAAGAACTCAAGTCCAATTTATGAAGAAATTACAAGACGAGTTTAATTAATCCCGAGACAAAGTCGATAAAGTCGAAGAATGTAAAAGACGAAAAAACGAGAAAGAAAGAAAGAAGGAAGCAACACATGCTTAACCTCCCTAATCACTATAAATACCCTCCTAATCTCACATTAGGAGGTGTTGGCTATTTGACACATAGTTCTTCCACCTTTAATTTCTTGCACTTTACTTAATTGTCATTTAATTAATTGTCTTGCACCTTTAATTTCTTGCCTTTAATTCAAGTAAGTCTTTTAAATTTGTTTATTGAATCTTTTCTTTTAATCAAGTTCTTATTTTTAATCTCTCATTCTTCCTTTCTTGATTTGTTTAATCTTTATGTTTATGTGCTTATTGTTATGCTTGTTTTTTTTAGTGTTATGTTTTTATGTTTTTGATTGTTTTAGATTATTGACTTTATAGCTTATTTGTGTTTATCTTTAAGTTACTTAAATTTTTATAAAAGTTATTTTTATATAAAAGTTGTTTTCGTATATCTTTTTCATTTAAGTGTTTTCAAAAGTCTTTAAATTTTATCTTATTAGCTTTTTCTTATACGTGTTTATGTTAAGTTTTTAGTCTAGTGCTTATTAGGTTTATAGCTTATTTATTTTGCTTATTTACGATTTTCCTACTGTTATTCCGATTACCCAAATCAGAAAAGGGTTTCACATTCCGATCAGTAGATCAGAAAAGGGTTTGTGATTACTTTTGGGATTCCGATTTGACATCTCGATCAGGGGTGTGTGTTTGGTATTCCGATTAGGTCTTGTGGTGATAGCATTCCGACCACGATTCCAATCCTCATTCCGATAGGACCCAAGGTAGTTATTCCGATAGGTTGATTTTCAGTATTCCGATTGGGGATTCCGATAACATTCCGACGGGGACACATTCCGATCTTGATTCCGATAAGGGAGGTAAGCATACATTCCGATCGGATTCCGATGGGATTCCGATTAGGTGTATTCCGACGGTAGGTTTTGTTTAATATTTTGTCTTGTTTAATTTTTAAGTTTACATTGTTTTAAGTTTTCAAAATTTTCACGCTTCCCGAAATCTCTGTTTTTACCAAGTGTTTTTCTAGTAATTTTTAGTTTAATTTTTAAAGCTTATTTTTCCGCCATTTTACTTTAGTGTTATTTTAATCGTTTTTCTTTATTTTAAATTTCAAGTTTACATTTTTATTACATTGTCAAATTAATTTTTCGTCAAGCTTTAATTTTTGTCATTTAATTAATTTACTTTTTAAAGTTTTAATATTGCACCATTTATATTTTAATTAGGTTTAACTTTAATTACCCGTCATTTACTTTAAAGTCTTGCACATTTATTTTACAACAACCAAAAATATTGTTTCCACCAAAAGACGACTGAGTCGCACTTAAACTAGTAGTCAATTCGAAAAGATCAGACGATAACTTTTAACCCTAGCAAAAACATACTTTCAGGCACAGTCAATCCGCACCCTCCATGCCACCACTCGCTTGTTGTCGGTGTCTTCGCCGGACAATTTTCAGCCTTTGTTAGGTTTTTTCTATTTTTTTCTTTGTGCGTAAGTGGGGTAGTATTAGTGATATGTTATAGAACTCACATGCACCAATAAAACAATGACGACTTTAGTGGGAAATGTGTTTTGATTAGTGTAATACGTATTATTTCATCTATGCTGAAGTGACACATCAATAATGATTAGTAATGACTTCTCAAAATCCTTGTAAGAGAAATAGTTATTGCATATATCTAAATCTAATAGCCAATCAATAAAAAAAGAAGAAATATTCATCACCAACTAGTTGCAAAACATATTTCTCAGCTAGCCACGACCTCTTCCTTTGGGTTTCACGGGGATCACCTCGGCGCCACCTCATCTCAACACAAGGCATAAAAATACAATCTCACTCGTGATATTTCTCTCTCATCTTCATTTAGGGCTCACTCACTAATAATAGTATTTTATTTTTCAATTTTTAAAACACATTAAGTTATATTATACTATATTATAAAGCATTTGGGACTATTTCTTAATTAGAAAGTCTGAATTTTCAGACACTATCCTAGGTTGTGTTTGTTTTTTAAGAGGTTTTGTAGAATATTGATAATCAATGAATCTATGAAGGGGTTTGTTGATTTCTAGAGAGAGAAAGTTAGAGAGAGAAAGTGAGAGAAACTATGTGAATTTTATTAAGTGGAAAACAAGAAATGACAACAACCAACCCCTTTCCATGGTGGAAAGGGGTATTTATAGTTCCAAGTCATAAGTGGACTTGGGCCGGTCTATGACAAGCCCATGGACCGGTTCTTACTTAAGTTAATAAGCAAATAATAACTAATTACTAACTACGAGCTATTACAACATAAATCATATTGTGGAGTGACCGATACTTCTAATATACGTTAAAACGTATTTCTAACAATCTCCCCCTAAGGGAGGTCACTCCACGTTACAAAGTTCTAAACCTAGCATACTATACTAAGTCTTCGTTCTTTAGCTCGTAGTCCTTTCTTCTTTTCTTTCTTTTGTTGTGAATATGTTGGTTTGATCTTTTTGGCTTTGACTTGAGAGCATTGTTCTTTGGCCTTTCACGTGCGATCTTTGCCTTTCTTGTGAACTTTGCCTCCTCGTGACTTCATGTTCCACACACTTACGTCTTTTTGTTGGATTCTTGAAAGCTTCAGAGTTTGATACAGCGGAAGACTTCATCTTGTACTTTCTTGAATTTTTGTTGCAAAAGGCATAAGCATGTGGGAACGACTTTTACAGGTACACCGCAACACCACCGTCTTCACTGGTACACAGCAACGCCACCGTCTTCAACAGGTACTCAGCAACGCCACCGTCTTTAGCAGGTACACAGCAACGACACGAATAAAATGGCTTTGAACATTTTATTCTAATTCGGTAGCATTTTACCTCCGGTCGATGAAGACCGTTGGACGATATTAGATATCGTACCCGTGACGGATAGTTTCAATTAAGTAACTTCCTGACAGGATTTCGCGGGTAAACCCGTTCTCTTTATTCGACCGTCCAAAGCTGACTGCGAACATAAAGAGTGAATCACTTGGATAAATTATCCTTGTGATTAAAAGCCGTCAATTCATGAAATCTGGAACAAGTGAATTTCAATTAAGATTTTCACCATCGTTGCTTTCCAGTTGTCACGAGCTCGATTCATAAAGAATCTTGCACGTTACCTACCAAGTGCTGTTTGATGTTGACACTAGAAGGATTTCCACTCATCACTGTGGTCAATAAAGAGTCACTCTGAGTGTTCTGGCAAGATCATATGATAATGCGAAGAGGCCTGGAACGAGTTTAAGTTCAATTAAGAATTAAACCACTGTTACCTTCCAGTTTTTCACAAGATTGGTTCTAAAAGAACCGCACGTGTAACCTACCATGAGCTTGTTTGATGTTGGCTCAAGCAGGATTTCCATCTTCATTGTAATACTTACGTATTACTCGGATGTTCTGGCAGTATTACAAGAATATTGCGTAGGACTCGTGAAAATCTCTTACTTTTCACAGTGTGTGAGAAAGCAAGGAATAAATGGAAAGTGTCCTAATGAGACTTTTGATGATCTCTTGGCTCTAGACTCGATTGTGCGTTTTGATTTAGTGAGCGATGGCTGGAGAGGAGTGCCACCTTTTCAATACCAGTTTATTCGGAGTGAATAAACCAATAGATAACGTGTTGATCTCCGTGTGATTAAAACAAATACCTTTTGAGAGATATTTGAGTTAGCTGGGGAAGGGTTGTGCATTGCATCACTGGGTACATGATGTCTTTCTTCAATACCGAGAATCATTAACAAAAATGACCTCAATAGCATATGTATTGACCCGGTTTCTGCCTAAAGTTGTAAGGAGGGCTTCTTTCTTTACACCCTTTATCTTTACATTTCTTTTTCATTCTTCAACCCCTTCAATGCTTACCAATACGTCATCACTAGCACCTTGTTGTGATTGTTCCAGTGCTAGCTTAAGTACTTGGTCGGCATTCAGCTACGTTCACATTCTTTCTCCATCTTTCCTAGGACTTCTAATTCTATCTAGGGAATTGTCCTTGGGAAGATTCCATCGGCTCTGATGAATCATTGGACTAAACCTATTCCTACCACCCTTTTGTCACCACATCCGTCGTGAATTAAGCGTGTTTTGGGAAGGAATTGCCACCATGAAAAATCATTGAAAATCACCTAAAGTACTTGTGATATTGAAATCAAAAGTTTTGTACCTTAGGTGTTTTGTTCATCAAAAACGCTCCCCCTTAACACGTGCTTTACACATATTAAGTTGGATAATCTTTAAGTCTTTTTCATCTTTTAGCCAAGTATCACTTACGTCTCCTTAATCCCATTTTCTCCCCTTATCCAAAATGTTAACCATTAATATTTGGGATATTGAATGGATTAACCGGTCTTTGGGTAAAAATGAAATCGATGTTTTGGCCATAGAACAAGTTATTGCTCCCCCTTAAGTTAATAAGGGATAGTTGTAGTGCTTTGGTATGACATATTTTGAAAGATTTAGAATCTCGTGAGAAATTCTTGAAAAATTATCATACCTTAACACTACAGCAAGCCATACAAGCACATTATTCACAAATATACATATTCACAATTGAAAACCAATATAAAGTGACCTGAAATGTACAACCCATTAGATGGATCGTTGCAGTAGCTTGTGGTGCACTAAATACGGTCTTCCACCCACGAATCTTTCCAAGCTCCTCATCAATCTACGTTCACGGAGCTTTTGATCGATCTTTTTGATCACATACTTTGCCATCTGCCGGTAACCCGGATGCCAATCCTCCGTCATTTCTGGCAAAGTCCCACCCGAGTTCAGATGCTCCAACTTTCCTCTGACTTGTAGAAGAGTTCCATCACTATACTTGTGAAGCTCACCCACCCTCATAAACTTCATCAAACCTCGACTGTTCAAGTAGAAAATGCCGGAATTCGGGACAGAAATGCCGGTATAGGGACATCTTTCTACATGTTGAGGTAGCACTTGATTCACAGGACGGGTTAAGTTGAGCTTCCTCTGGTAGCTTTCGACTCCCAACTGAAGGTCTTCAACTCGTGACTTGATGACAACGCTTCGTGTGAACATACGAAGTGCTGTATTCAAAGCAATCAGGTCTTCACGAGGAATGTGTGTGAGTTGATCTCGGGTCATTAGAAGCAGCATATCTTCGATATCCTCAAGGCGAATGATGGAAAAATCTCCTTGCTGGATTTTGTATTCCCTGTCATCCTCCCTTTTCAAGCGGATCTCCGTCACATGATAGTAGCCGTTCTTGGCTTCAGTTTTCATTCCTAAGATGCTGGAGATGCGGATGTCGGATCTAACATTGCTTCCAGAATTGACCAAGCAGCAACCCCTGTACGCCCTTCGGACTCGTTCGTCCCAATGAGATGCACCTATGACAGCATACATATCATAATTACGATTCATTTTTGGGACCCAGAGTCGATTTACCTTTTCCTCGATGAAGGGTATTGTCCCCCAGTTGGCAGCTTTCAGCAAAGTCAGGGATGTTGCGTACTTTGAAGACCCCTTCATAAGATACTCAAGATCATTGGTGACGAAGAAGTCAAGAGTAATCTGATTATCTTGAGCAGGATCCATTGGAGGTGGAGCTCTTTCTGATTCATGAAGTCCTGGCCGTTGAACGGTTTTCAGAGCCTTCAGGATTTCATCGGCATAGTACTCGAGCTCCATTCGGGGTAATCGGGTTTTGGCACGCAGTCTCTTATCTTTCAGTGCTTTCTTCACCAAGGATGGAGTAACCGAAGTCTTATACTCATGAGCAAGAAATGCACATAAGTCAATCGGACTTCGGATACGGAGATACAGCACATCTTTGTCAGCATCTGTGATCGGATCATATTGTGCTGCTGCCGTGATCCAAGCTTGTGGTGGTGCAGACTCGTCTATCTCCAACGTGTCTTCCCAGGCACGAATGCTTGGTTCAGGAACCGTAGATTGTTGTGCTTGTTGTAGAGGAGTGGAAGTGCGAACATCTACTGGTTCAGTTTCAGGCATTTCGGCAGTGTCGTGAACTGGGGAGTGTTGTGCAGCTTCGGGTTCCGTCACTGATTCTGCAATCACAGGAGCAACAACAACAGAACTAATGGGGTTAGTGGTAATAGGTAAAGATACAGCGATAGAGATACCGGGAGCCGAAGACGCTGTAGTGGCATTCACATCGTGGCGCCACTTAGTTCGTCTTGATTCCGAGGATGTCGATTTGTCCTTCTGTGCTGCATCTTTTGTGGACTTGGTTCCAGTCTTAGCAGCAGTTTTCTTGGAGCTGGTAACCTTGTCTCCCTCTTTCGGCTGTTCACCCCCATCATCATCATCCTGATTGTCATCCCCGTTACTATCCCTAACACTCTCCTGATTCTCATCACCACCATCGTCGCCATCATCATCATCATCCTCGTCATCATCCTCATCATCCTCATCATCATCACCACCCTCGTCATCGTCTTTATCCTTTTCTCCTTCTTCTTCTTCTTCTTCCTCTTCTTCACCCGTACCCTCTTCTTCACTTTCTTCCCTTTCTTCCTCAGGTAAGATGTGATATGGTACCACACTTCCAAACGTCTTGAATAATCTATCATCCTCCATGATAGCATCATTCAGGGATTTATATAGAGCCCGTTGAATCCTCGACTTATCATACGACCCAAGTTCCACCATACGAGCCTTAAGGATCTTCTTCAATTCAAAATCCGTCAGGTCATAAGCAATCTTGTAGGCGGCTTCTGAAGGGTTGGATGATTTGACCATCAAGTTGTCAGCAGCAAGTGTCTTCAACTCATCGCGAAGTTTAGGCATTAGGGATTCAACGGATTCTTGCACTCTTTCTTTCACAGATGCTTCAAGTGCTTCTTTTTGTTCCTTATATTTATCCCTCATCGCTTGAAGTCTGGTAATACGTGCAGCATGCTTATCAGCCTCAGCCTGCTTAACCCGAGCAAGTTCTTCTGCATGTGCTTTTCTAGTCAACTCCATATCTGAAGCGAACCTAGCAATCATCTCCTCTTGGGATTTCCTAGATTCTTCTTCCCTCTGAGCTCGTCTTTGCAACTCTTGGCGAAGTTCATCCATTTCGCGTTTGTTAGTATCAAACAGTTCGGCCATCACTAATGCAGCCATTGCAGATGTTGCAGAGCTGCTTTGGGTTGACTGGAGGGGCTCGGTTGTTACTGCTGTACTAAGGATGGGGATTATGGGTGGTGGAAGAAATGGTGTTGAAGCCGGTCGGGTTGGTAAAGGTTGTATGGGTGGAGGTTGAGTTGTTAAGGGTTGAGTTGACACCACGATCGTAGGAGCAACAGGTTCCTTTTCCACACTTGCTGAAATAGGGATTGATGGCTCCTTCGAAGTGGAATAGTGTTCAGGTGACCCAAACTCATCAACATCATCCGGTTCCTCGTACTCATCCTCAATATCTACCCTTGCACCTGAACCACTACCGCCTGTATCTTTCCTACTCCTTTTAATTGCTATCTTCATCATTCGTTTCTCGGTTTTATCCATAGTAGGATCAACAATATCTTCTTCATCACGTAAAGCCATCTCATCAGCCTTACCCTTTCCCTTCTTACCCTCTGACTTCTTCTTCTTGGGTTCGGGTTCAGGTAACGCAGCTGGTTGTTTGCGTTTACCTTTACTCTTAACCGTTGTGGACGAGTCTTCTCCAGTCTGAAGGTTTTCTTTCAGCCTCTTGATCTCTATCTGCAGTAGCTTGTAATCAGCAGAACCTTTGATTTTGTCAGACAGAAGGTAGTCAGGAATAGGACCCGGAATCACACCAATAGACGGTCCTTCATGCCTCAGATCTACAGTATCATCAGCTTCTTCAGTGTGATAGCGACCTCCTGCACGCCTATCAATAGTAGCATCAAGCTTCATAAAATAATTTATGATAAGCTTAATAAACCGAGGATAAGGAAAGAAGTTTGTCTTCAGCTTCTTGTTGTAGAAGAGTTGAAAGGTGAATTCTTCCCATATCAACAAAGCATAATCTGAATTTGCAGCTTTGTACATGCCATAGAAGAGGTTTATTATGGGACTGCGCAGTGCATCATGGCCACTCGTTTTTGGCGTAAGACATTTACTGAGAATACCCATCAATGCTCTCCAAGGTTGTCCCACCTTAGCAGTTGTAAACTCAGATGCAACTCGTATTTCCGGACATCCAAGTGCGTCAAATAACTCCACGTGTTCATCTTTAGTAGGATCCCTTGAGAAAGACATGCCCTTGGGTGTATCCCGTATACCAAGAATCTTACGGAAGTCTGAAACGGTGAGTGTCTGCTGCTTGTTGTCGATGGTGAAGGTGATCTTGTTCGAAGTGATTTCCTTGGTTGCCCAAAATTCAAACATATACTCATAAGGCACCGAGGCTGTATTCCTAAGGGCGTTCTTGAAATGAGAGTTATCGAGGATGGCTATGGCGACCTTAAAACCATGGTGAGTGGATTTAGAGACTTGCTTCAGCCGGTAGTTGTTGGGTATAAACTTAAGGGTTCGGGCTTTAGCAATATCGGCTTCTCTAGATTCTTGGATTGCTTGTACCGTTGGATTAGTCATTGTATCTGCTTAAGATAAGACATGACAGGTTGATGCACAAAAGCATATAGATATATATCATTCTTACTTCTAAGCATAACACATTTCATAAAACAACAAGTACATATATAGCATGCAAACAAGAATAATCAAACAACTCATCCGGAACTTTTCCTCATTCGGAACATTTTCATCCGGAACATTCTTCATTCGGAACTTCTCCTCATTCGGAACTTCTTCATCCGGAAGTTCTTCATTCGGAACTTCCTTCATCCGGAAGTTCTTCATTCGGAACTTCCTTCATCCGGAAGTTCTTCATTCGGAACTTCCTTCATCCGGAAGTTCTTCATTCGGAACTTCCTTCATCCGGAAGTTCTTTCATTCGGAACTTCTTTCATTCGGAAGTTCTTCATTCGGAACTTCCTTCATCCGGAAGTTCTTCATTCGGAACTTCCTTCATTCGGAAGTTCTTCATTCGGAACTTCCTTCATTCGGAAGTTCTTCATTCGGAACTTCCTTCATTCGGAAGTTCTTCATTCGGAACTTCCTCATTCGGAAGTCCTTCATTCGGAACTTCCTCATTCGGAAGTTTTTCAGAAGAAATCCTTCATTCGGAAGTTCTAAGCCATGTTCATCCGGAACTTTTACAAACGAATCTCAGATGTTTATTCTAGCGCGTTTGTGAGTTTCTAAGGCAAACTAAGGCATTTTAAACATCATTTAATCTATTCCGAGCAAAACCCACCATAAATCCCTTGTTAATTAACCCTAATTAAGGATAAACCCTAAATCTGATAATTGTGAATTATCCGAAACAATTAAGGGGGATATAGATGATGATTTAGACGAATTAATAAGTCAAAGATTCAATGTTATTACCTTATGAAACGAATGAACAGGATGGAATGATTATTCGATATGTTTGAAAGAGTTGTGTGTGTGTGATGTTTTCAACAATGGCGGCAAAGGAGTGAGTAAACAGTGAAAGGAAAATAGTGAGGGGCGGGGTGAATTGTTTTTGACTTAGGTCAAAACTTTGATTAGTTTCAACTAATATCACTTTAGTCCCTACATTTTCTAAACTTTTCCTTTTTGTTTCTAATTTTTTCCTTTCACCTAACTCTTGTTAAACTTATACACCACTTAGCAAACGCAATCTATTAGCATATCTCCAAAATCTAAAAGCAACGCCTATCACTTAGAACGAACACAAGTCATATTCTAAAGCAAAACCACTCAATTACCATGTAGCCCTTAATTTTCACAATCACTTTTGAAAATCAATTTTAATGACGAAGATGATTTTACTATTTTCTCCCCCTTAAACGATGACCCGTTTTCTATTTAAAGAGCTGTAGTCATTGTTTAAAGAGTCAAATAGTGATGAAAGCATTTCCAATTTATCTCTTGAAAAATTTTGATTCGTGGTGTCAATAAGATTTCTCTTATTTTAACAAATTAATGCACTGAGACGTACACAAATTCGTGTCAGACCAAGTTATAAAGTAAACTTGATCCCTTTGCATGATTTGGCTTGTAAATCACGCCCGAGAAAATTAATTCCCGTTCTGAGCCAACGTTTTCCAAGGAAATACGTGACTTTAATATGAAAACCGGGTTGCAGTCTGAAATAACTACAAGCCATAATGGGCATGTTTTAAAAATGTACAACTTTTATACGGACTCTATTTATGGCACCGTGTCAATATTGATCGACATTTCTAAGGCCGTAAATATTACCGTACTAAAAGACATGCCCGATTTAAAACGAAAAATATTTTTGATTTTTCTTGGTTTTATATTTTTTATGGTTTTTCTAGGTTTTATATTTTTTATGGTTTTTGTTGGTTTTCTATTTTTGTATTTTCTTTTTGTGGTTTATATATTTACGATAATATACATGATCACAACCAAAGGATACTCTGAATAGTTTACCACGACTATTCAGCTGATTCTTCTGCCAACTCTTTGAGAGTCGCTGGAGTGAATGATTTCATGCCAAGCTTGTCGATCAAAAACTCAATTCGTCCTCGATCTAAGGCTTTGGTGAACATATCCGCCAGCTGGTACTCAGTAGTGACAAAATACAGCTCGATCACTCCGTTCTCCACCTGCTCCTTAATGAAATGGTAGCGAATGTCAATGTGCTTGGCCCGGGAGTGTTGAACATAGTTGCAGCAAAGGGCAATGGCGCTCTTGTTGTCACAATACATCGGGATTTTGTTAAATCCAAGACCGTAGTCAGTTAATTGTGATCTCATCCAAAGGACTTGAGCACAACAACCGGACATGGCGATGTATTCAGCCTCCGTGCTAGAAATTGCAGCGCTTTTCTGCCTTTTTGAAGACCAACTGATCAATCTATCTCCAAGGAGTTGCACAGATCCAGAAGTGCTACGCCTCGTATCTTGACATCCAGCATGATCGGCATCTGCGTATGATATTAAAGCAATCGAGGAATCTTTCGGATACCATAGACCACGATGAAGTGTTCCTTTTAGATACCGAAAGATCCTTTTCACAACATGTAGGTGCTTTTCGGTAGGCCGAGCCTGATACCGGGCACACATGCATACAGCAAATTGCAAATCAGGCCTGCTAGCAGTCAGATAGAGAAGGGTGCCGATCATTCCACGGTAAAGTTTCGGATCGACAATAATCCCATCCCTATCTTCATCTAACTTGGATTTCTCCACCATTGGAGTGTCTACGGGGTCACAATTCTCAAAGTTATATTTCTTAAGAGATTCTAGAGCATATTTGGATTGATTTATAAAGATGCCTCTGGGATTCTGAGAAATCTGTAATCCTAAGAAAAATGAAATTTTTCCCATCATCGACATCTGAAAGCGTGTGGACATTATCTTCTCAAATTGTTTAGACAATTCTATGTTAGTGGCAGCAAAAATTATATCATCAACATAAATTTGTACCAGAAGCATGTCGTTGCCGTCCTTGAGAGTGAATAGAGTGGGGTCCACTTTGCCTTTGGAGAAGCCTTCCGACATGAGATATGTTGACAGGAGATCATACCATGCGCGTGGAGCTTGTTTCAACCCATAAAGAGCCTTCTTAAGCTTGTACACATGATTAGGAGACTCCGTACTCACGAACCCATCCGGTTGACTAACATAAACCTCTTCCCTTAGTTCACCGTTCAAAAATGCCGTCTTCACATCCATTTGATAGACGATCATGTTCATATGAGCAGCAAACGCAAGGAATAGTCTAATCGCCTCCAATCTAGCCACAGGAGCAAAAGATTCCTCAAAGTCTATACCCAAGGCTTGTTTATATCCTCTAGCGACCAATCTAGCTTTATTCTTCAATACCGCACCCATCTCATCAAGTTTAACCTTATAAACCCATAACAAAGTAAGGATGTTAACTTTGTCAGGGCGAGGAACCAATTCCCATACTTCTAGTCGTTTGAATTCATTGAGTTACTCCTGCATAGCTTCAATCCAAGATGATTGGGTCATAGCCTGCTGCCAATTTTTGGGTTCAACTTCAGAGAGAAATGCATCAAAGTAACAATAAAGTGCACTCTCTTGTAATTGATGGCGTGTAGAGACTGGTCGATCTAGATCTCCAATAACATTCCTAATTGGGTGATCTTTTGTCCATTTAGTGCTATGGTTTTCAATCCTAGGTGGTCTGGAGTGAACAATAGATGGAGCTTCTTCTGAGGTAGACGCGGCTGAAGGGTTTTCAGGGATCGCTACACCAAAGAAAGGAAGCTCTTGTAAGTGAGCATATTCCAAGTCGTGATCAGTAGAATCCTCTTCCACATCATTAGGCACAAGTAGGGGTGATGATTCAGGTGTAGTTTGAGAATCACTTGGTGAAGGTGCATCCAGTTCAATGTGAATTGTAGATGCATTAGATAAAGGTTCATTAACTTGAGCAACCACTTCAGGTATTGGAGCAATTACTACAGGTACTGGAACTTCATCAGTCGAGGGATCGAAGAATTCATCAAACAACGGTTGAAACAGTTTATCCCACTCGGGCCTTGATGGTGGTAAAAATGATGTAGAAGTAGGATTGTTGGGAACTAATCCGGAACTTATAGCACCGGTTCCCATCTCATGAAGCGCGGGTTCAGAGCTGTGTTGCTCAGAAGCCATCGCTGTCAGCTCGTCGAAATCTGCGTCCATAGTTTCTACAATCTTGCCAAGACGACGGTTATAGATTCGGTATGCTCTTTTGGACGGTGAGTAACCAATGAAAATACCTATATCGGCTTTTGGTTGAAGCTTACCCAAGTTCTCACTATTGATGTTTGGATAACACAAAGCACCAAACACATGGAAAAATGAAACATCAGGTTTGCGGTCATGTAGAAGCTCATAAGGTGTTTTTCCATGGCGTTTCCGAACGATAGAACGGTTTTGGGTGAAACATGCAGTAGAAATAGCCTCTGCCCACAAGAACAATGGAGCGTTCGCATAAATAAGCATGGTCCTAGCAGCTTCCATAAGTGTACGATTCCGTCTTTCAACGACACCGTTTTGTTGTGGAGTGCGTGCAGCGGATGTTTCATGTGATATACCAACTCCTTCATAATAATCACGAAGAGTCTGGTTGACGAACTCTGTACCATTGTCTGTACGAATACGGCGGACAGTGGTATTCAAACGTACCTGAATGAATTTCAGAAAAGTAATGATAGCTTTCGGAGCTTCATCCTTTGTACGTAGAAATCTAACCCATGTAAACCTTGAGAAATCATCCACAATGACGAGAATGAATTTCTTACCGCTCACACTTTCAGTTCTCATCGGTCCACAAAGATCCATATGCAAAAGATGAAGTTTTTCTTGATTAGTGTCTTCAGCTTTGGGTTTGTAAGATTTCTTGGTGCTTTTCCCCCTTGAACACGCGGAACATAAATGATCCTTGTGAAATTTAAGCTTTGGAAGACCACGAACTAACTCGTTTTTAGCCAGATGATTAATAGCATCAAAATTAAGATGAGATAATCTGCGATGCCATAACCATGACTTGGTCTTAGAAGCTTTAGAGAGAAGACATACTGGAGAAGCGGCCATCATGTATTGTAGGGACAAGGTATATAGATTTGCACCACGAGATCCCTTCAACAAATCTTTTCCTTCCAAGTTGCGGATGAAACAAGTGTGTTGTCGAAAAGCCACCTCAAGGTTGGAATCACAAAACTGTCCTACTGAGAATAAGTTGTGACCAAGACCTTCTACATAGTATACCCTAGAAATCGTCACATTTCCAATTTGATATTCACCGTATCCCATAATCTTTGCTATATGATCATTCCCGAATTTAACCGTACCGAGAAACTTGCTGACGAAATTTCGGAGCATCGAGCGATTTCCGGTCATATGTTTTGAACAACCGGAGTCCAAATACCACAGGATGATTTGGACCACCTGAAAATATCACCACACAAAGACAATGTAGAGGTATCGGAATCTGAGTGTTCCTTGTTATTAGCAGGTACAGATTTAATAATCTTAGATGTGCTAACTCTAGGTTTCTTAGATTTCCTAGCCTTCTTCTTCTTAATTGGTGGTGTAGATTCTAATTGGCTCAAATCCTGAGGTATTTCTTCACTGATAGACACTATAGTGGGGGTTGACCTAATTAAAGGGCGCTGTTTCCATACTTGAGTGCGAGTGTTCCTAGCTAAAGGACGCTCAGACCTAACCTCAATGGATGCATTCCTAGTTAAAGGGCACATGTTACCATCTAGTGTAAAGGTCCTACCAGTGGGACGCCATTGCCAGCCAACTTGGGCACGAGTTCTACCCGTTGGCTTCCATTCAAGACCATTCTTAATAGCATTCATTTCATTAACGTGATCAATCAGACACAAATCATGACGCTGGGAAAACATACATTCATTACAATTCCAACAATTTAAATCAGAATTCACGAATGGTTTAGGCTGCTGCACAGGCGCAGAGCTTTTAGTCTTAACATGATTCGTTTTATTTAAAACTGAACTAGCATTCCTATTGTGGACTTCTACTTTCTTCTTTGTGACACTACTAGTGGAGGGCTTGATCTTAGCTTTCTTGAGTGGCGATCCTTTAGCCTTAGTAGTCTCTTTTAATCCTGTAGAAGGCAAATTGGGAACATTAGCAACAGATTTTAAAGGTGTCTTACTTGATTGTGCCAATGACGGTTTCGCTCCTGGAGTCTTATTAAATGGAGTGACAGCAATGGGCCTATTGTTAAGTAGTGCAGAACCTGGTGTACCTATGTATTGCAAATAAGCCAAGCAATATTGAACTCGCTTAACATATTCATGAGCCGAATAATAGTCGCTACTTAAGGGATCTAAGGCATAAAGATCGTCTACAATATCCCTAAGAAGATCGACATGCTTAATGGCATTCCTCATATAATCATCGTAGGTAACCTGGTTTCTCTTATGAAGCGGATTCTTATAAAGCACTACTGACTTGGTTGTTGGAGCACTAGTGGACGGTGCAGAGTCGGTAGCTAAGTTATCAACAACTTCTTGTCGGGTGAGAAGAAGTGTCTCCTTTAACTCAGCCAAAACCATATTTTTGTCTATGAGCAGGATGTTCAAGTCAGAGATTTCTTCGCACTTTTGGTTCAGTTGTTCAACATAATATTGTTGCTGTGCCGCATTAAAAGCGAAGCGTTCTTCTAGTGAACCATAAAGAGCGGATAGTCCCTGCCTTGTCCGATCCATCTCCCCTAGAACAGTTGATAGTCTAATTTCTAAGACCTGGTTTTTAGACTCTGCAGCCTCTAGTTCCATTCTTAATGTTTCCTTTGATGATACCTCTCTCTTCAATCTCATGATTTCTTCCTCTAAAGTCTTAACGATTGCAATCATCTTGTCACTTGTCTCAACACCGTTTTCACAAACATTTGATATCAAAAGATTTTCATTTTGAGCTTGTTGTTTTAATTCTAAAGATATACAATGTTGTTCTAGTTGATTAAAGCGTTGTGAAAGTAAATTATAAGAATCTTGTAGCTTTAAAAACTCAGCGTTAGATTCGTGACAAGAATGATTATCTACCTCATTTACAGTTTCAGCAACATTTACAGAAAGATCACAAACATCATCACAAATATCCTCACAAATATTCACAGTATCACAATTAATCGCAGCAGATGTAAGCTCATTCGAATAATTAACATTTACAGTAGTAAGCACATCACATGAGATTACTTCGGACAAGAATCGGTCATATTCGGTTAAAATCTTTTCTTTTTCAATTAGTTGCAGTTCGTAAGCGGTGTCCATTTCATAAAACACTTTTTGAACTTCACCAATTTCAAACTGAAGATTTTCCTTAAGAGATGCAAAACTTCTTTTTAGACTTTCGACAAACGGATTGATCTCAGTTTTAAACACCTCGTTCATGTGTTCGAAAGCCCATTCTCCGGCGTTTAAGCCATTTGAAGTCGTACATTCCAAGATGACCTTGTCAAAGTTAGTAAAGTATCGGTTAATCTCTTGCAAGTTTAACCATACAGTGCTAACAGGTGGAAGATTCTTTGGAATTTCCTTAGGACCTTCCATGTTGACAAGTGTAGGAAATGTACTAGGGCTTTCTTCCTCTATCATGTAGGTTGGTGCTGTAATGAGATCTTTATCCATATGGAAGCGAACTCTAAAATCAGTTTTAGCAAGCTCCTTATTCATTTTAAAATAATCACAATCAGGATATTTTGCTGAATTGTATGACCGATCCTCATCAACTAGAACCTTACTTGTTCGATCATTGGGAAAAACAATCGGGTCTAAAGCCAATCCTAATTGAGTTGCATTATAAAGTCTAGGACTATGTCTTAAAGCTTGTTTTGCATATCGTGGATTAGGGGGAAGGCCTTTTAGACGTGATAAGTTAAACTCTCTAAACGAAGCATCAAATAAGTGAACTAGTTGTGAAGCAGCGTATTGTCTTAACAGCAAGTAGTCTAGACTTCTAATCTTATTAGTAGCATTAATCTCCATTTCAGTCTTCTTAGATTCGAGTAATTCAAAATCAGTTTGAAGTTTTTGAAAATTAGTGACCACTAACTCCTTTTCTTTAAGTTCATTAGACAGATTTGCTCTTAAGTTTTCGATCTCTTACAAGTGACCCATTTGTTTGTTTCTAAAATGATCATATTCGAGATTTGTGAGAACACTAGACGAAGGCACTAATTCCAAGGTTTGTACTTTCTCATTGCTTAAGGCAAGCTCATCAGACAAATTCTTATTCTTAGCTAAGGTTTCTAAGAGTGCAGCATTCATTTGGCTAAGTAATGTAGCAGGAACCATGACCAAATCTTGTTGAGCAGGAGTAGGCGTATGCGAAATGGATCCCGGTTGTGATTCACTCAAAATCTGGGGACTCACATTGATATTGCTATCATTGTTTGTCTCCTCATTTGAAAGACTCACCACCGAAGATTCATTCGAATCAGCACTCTCTTGCCCAACTTGATGTGGTTGAATACTAGCATCAGTGGTATTATCGGTGTTATTAATAGGTACCTCAGATCTCTTATCTGGCCCTAAGCTGGAGAAAGTTGCCATGAACGCAGCCTTTGCAGTTTGAAAGTCATCACAGTCGGAATCATACGCATCAAGATCATCGGCTTGGTAAGCTGCATTCTGCGTAGTGACAACGTCTTGTTCAGCAATCCCTGGGTCAGCAAGAAATGCAAGCTCCTCTTCATCAAGTTCCCTTCCTTGCGCCTGAGCATTTACCAGATAGATCTTTTCTGCAAACCACTGTCCATCCCTTCTCCTCTTGGGTTTCTTACAATCCCTGGACATATGACCCTCTTCCTTGCAATTGTAGCATGTGATCATTCTCAACTTGCCTGTATTAGCCCGTGGAGGGTTGTTGACCATTGGAGCAGGAGCAGGATTGACGGTGCGAACATTGGTTGAAGTGGAAGTTCTCCCCTGATATGGTTGAATTGGCTGAACCATTACCCTTCCATTCTCAATTGTAGCTTGTTGGCGAGAATTGGATGAATTCCTCAACTGATTGTTGGTAGGAGCTGATCCTCTGTATCCTCGTTTGCTTAAAGTTCTTGTGAGATAAGCAGACATAGTAGTTAGCACTTCAACTGGGTCAGCTCCTTGTTGGAATACAGGAACGGGGACTTCCTCATCATCACAATATAGTGCTTGATCTGGATGAGCTGCATAATCAGTAGAAGGAATACTCATTTGATCAGGGTAGCTTGTTGGATATGCTGCATTCTCTTGATAAGAAGAATATGATGGCTGAGCATAAGGTGCAACATTTGCTGGATGAAGTTGTGAAGCATACTGTGGTGAAGGTGCATTGAACCGATATTGTTGCTGATGTGAGGTGGGTGGTTGTGGTAGAATCGAGTATTGGGGAAAGGCTGGTGTCATGTAAGGTGATTGATGATAAGCTTGATGTCCCAAGATATAAGGTGTGTTGTTGTGAGACAAGCTTGGTTGATTCGCCATCAAAGCTAAGGAATCTGGATACATACCGCGAGGAGAACGGTGCATAATCACATGCTTCTCATGTTGCTGAAGGAAGGCATAGATTTGATCTAAATTGCACTTATGCAAATCCCGGGTTAACTTCACATCGGTAATATACTCACCCCATTCAGCTTGAGGTAGAGTATTCAAGAATTTGGTGTTAACCTGGAATGGTGCAATCACAAGATTGTATACATTCAGATCATTCATGAGTGTGGTGAATCTGAAGTAATAATCGTGGAGCGTTTCCCCTGGGTTGTAGGTGAATCTATCAAACAAATCATACAGCTGACACTCCCTTTCTTGTTTGGTGAGAGACGTGCCTTGTAGCAACACCTTTAACCGTTCCCATAGATCCTTTGCCACCGTATACTGACTCACCATCCTATAGATGTCATGGGGAAGAGCTTGGAGAATTGTTTGAAGAGCTTTTTCATCTGCATCTGCAACAAGTTGTTGAGCTGGAGTAAGTTCTTCAAATTCTCGTGGTCTAGTCACGTTATCAACCGTAATGGTACCATAGTCGAGTGGACCATTCAAAATCGATTTGACCATAAGTCTTCCGTATGTCGGTTTCCCCTTTAGATATTGCATC
This sequence comes from Glebionis coronaria, assembly GCA_025667525.1. NCBI lineage: Eukaryota > Viridiplantae > Streptophyta > Magnoliopsida > Asterales > Asteraceae > Glebionis > Glebionis coronaria. The sequence goes on along the minus strand of CM046882.1, from coordinate 66,271,228 downwards.
ATTCGACCTTGCCATGCCTCAAACACCTCTTTAATGAGCATCGGTGGAAGGCTATCAGTTCCCGTTATGATTGATATATTCGTAAGAGATGTCATCTGAGGCATTACTGAATTTGGATTCATTTTTTTTTTCTTCAAAGAAACGGAGATTATCGGTTGATCGAGCAGTGAAGTAAAGCTTGTGAATTGTGTTGTGTTTTTGTTGTAAGAAACCAAGATTAAATCCTCTAAAAAATCGTCGAAAAAACAAGCAAAATAACCCTTGATTCGGAACTTTTTTGTTGATTCGGAAGTTTGATTCGGAAGATTACCTTGATTCGGAACTTTTTGTTGATTTGGAAGATTACCTTGATTCGGAACTTTTGGGTTGATCCGGAACTTCTTGGTTCGGAAGTTCTTGATCCGGAACTTTGGCTTGATCCGGAACTTCTTGACTCGGAAGTTCTTGGTTCGGAACTTTGGCTTGATCCGGAACTTCTTGACTCGGAAGTTCTTGGTTCGGAAGTTTCTTGATCCGGAACTTCTTGGTTCGGAAGTTTCTTGATTCGGAACTTCTTGACTCGGAACTTCTTGATCCGGAACTTCTTGATCCGGAACTTCTTGATCCGGAACTTCTTGATCCGGAACTCCTTGATCCGGAAGTTTTGCTGAATGAACAGAAACCTTTCCCGATGAACAGTCGAACAGTAACAATGAAGATTAAGCCCAGATTTTGACCAAATAACCCAAAAAGTTTTGTGCTTTCGACTAAAATAAGTAACAACTAATACTTATCCACTAATCCCAATCACAAAAAACACCAAAAACACCAAGAATCAAGATGATTTTTCTTAAAGAACACTAATACAATCAAAAACTAAAAAACCACACAAATCACTACCTTAAATCACCCCATAGCTCTGATACCAAATGTAGAATATTGATAATCAATGAATCTATGAAGGGGTTTGTTGATTTCTAGAGAGAGAAAGTTAGAGAGAGAAAGTGAGAGAAACTATGTGAATTTTATTAAGTGGAAAACAAGAAATGACAACAACCAACCCCTTTCCATGGTGGAAAGGGGTATTTATAGTTCCAAGTCATAAGTGGACTTGGGCCGGTCCATGACAAGCCCATGGACCGGTTCTTACTTAAGTTAATAAGCAAATAATAACTAATTACTAACTACGAGCTATTACAACATAAATCATATTGTGGAGTGACCGATACTTCTAATATACGTTAAAACGTATTTCTAACAGGTTTTAAGTCTGAATATGATTAATAAGTCTGAATGTTAAGATATGGTTTAAAAGTATGAATCCAAATCATTTAAGATTGTTTGTTTTTTTAAATGTCTGAATAGTCGTACTATTTTTAAAACGACCTTCTAACATGTGAGTGACAATACAATTTTACCATATTTTAATATATATAAGTATTTAATATATCAACTAGCCGATTACCCGCGCAAAGCGGCGGAATTGCTCTGCGACATATATTTAACGAAACGTTATATCGCAGCAAGTGCAAATTTTAATTGCAAACTTTCATTTGGTCTGGTTGACCCAACGTGAACCCGAACCTGAATGTGATTATACTTGTAGCATCAGGTTTAATTGGGTTAAAAAACACTTATCAGTCAGTTTTACCCGAACCCGGTAACTCGATACTGTTATGGCGTCGGGTTAGGGTTACTTTATTATTTTATTGTGTTATCTGGTCAACCCGATATAAGCCGATATCTTAAAAACACTTATTTTCCATATATTTTTTAATAATGTTCCTAAGATGCAAGGAAAAATAAGATATCGAGAAAAAAGAACATAAGTATTCGTATTTACATCCTCCTTTGTTTAGAATAGAGAAGCTAACTAACAGTAAAACATTAAGGTTCATACCACGAAACAAAGAGAATTTGTTACTCAAATACCTAGACTATTTTAGTACTATAGGCGAGTATCCTCGCATAGCGGGGGTAATTCCTAGCGAGAGTTAATTAAGGATTGATGAGCTGGCATTTATACATGATCTCATCGTTCTTTTCGGGCTTTAAATGCATAAAATGTCATAAAAACACCATATATATGCTTGTGTTTGTTTACTTGTGTATTTTAGGTATGGATATCGTGAAAAAGACAAAAGATCACAAGAAACAAGGAAAAACGAACACGAGAAACGAAGCCGCACAATGAACCGGGCCCAAGTTATGAATTTCCAAAGAAAAGACCTTGAAGATTTGAAGATGTTCAAGAATGATCCCTCATCAATGAATAAATGACATTTAATACCCTTTATATTCATAATTACAAGTTTGGTCCCTTAAGTTTGTCAAAATGACAAAAAGGTCCCTCAACTTTGAAAATTTGGCAAATTTAGTCCCTCAAGATTCAAAATTATCAACAATGGTCCTCCAATATGTCAAACATACAATGAAGACTTTCAAAGTTCAAGAATGTCCAAGATCAGCCCTTGAAAATATACAAAATATTCAAAACAAGTCCTTTATACCTTTGATACAAAGTTTAGTGGCCAAAGTGTGAAATTGGAAACTTCTATAACAAAGGAACTCGTTTTCAAGGCTGGAAATACTTAGTTTACAAAATTTGCCAAAAACCAAGGGCCAAAGTTGTACAACCAATCATTCAAACTTAAAAATGCGCCAAACACATAACCACTCCACAAAAAACGGATCAAAGGATTTACTATTCACCGTACGAACCCAAATTTAACTTTTATAAAACAAAGGGTAAATCCCTTTTAGCACATCCCACATGTGATTCCCCTTCACACACATCCATACCACACCTCACATCACACATTCCTTCACCATGGACCCCATCCCATTCAGCCTTCAACCAATAAGAGGACGACTTCCTCTCCAAGGAATGCCACATGGACAAATCAACAGCCCACAGCAAATACTTGGTCCCAAAGGCAAAAAAGAACGCTCATGATCATTTTGGACAGTTCATCAACAACAAACGACTCAATGGCATTTTTGAGAATATTTAGCTAGGGTTTCATGTAATTCTAGTTCTAGAATCATCTTATGTGGTCTATATAAGGACTCCTCAACCTGTGAGAGAGCCTTTGTTCCAATTTTTCTCTTAAACATTTGAATTCCTTTTTAAAATTCATAAAAGTTTGGTATTTTGAAAAAATTGTAATTCCTTTTTATGTTTTTGAAAGTTGGTGTTGTTTAAGAGTGAAGCTGAGTTCCATTTGTTGATATAAAGGTGTTTTGATCTTTGGATTGAAGCACGTTTGGTTTTGAAATAGTTTTCAAGTTTTGGAAAGTTTCATATCCTTGTTTCTGTTTGGTTATTTTGACTGTACTAACCCCTAACTAAAAGCCTAAAGCTCTTGCAAGTTGTTGTCACCAAGCTTGTGAAGGGATTTAAGCCCTTAGATAGGCTGTTTGCTGCTTTGTGTTGAAGATCCATTGATTCAAGGTCTTGGTTCTGCTTTGAACCATCAGCAGACCTTCCTTCTTTGTTCAAGGACCTTGGGCACTCTCTAGCTGTTGAGAGTAGTCCAAGGAGCATTGCTGATCCTCCTAGGAAGTTGTGGAGGATAGGTATTGATTTCTTTAAGTTTCCCCTAAAAAAATATTTGGTTTGAATCTATTATGAGTTTTGTTATATGATTTTGAGATCTTGTGTTTGTGCTTTGAGTTTTATTGTTTAGATCTGCTAGTTGTCATCTAGTTGAGATTTTAGGAGGTTAAAATCAGTAGGTTACTTGTAAAAATCAAAAGTTTATGTGAAGAAGGACTAAAACAAGGTTGTTTGGATTTTGGGATCAAAAGGCCTTGTGGCCTTGTGCCCTTGGTTCTTGGGGTTTTTATACACTAAACAAGTCATTTGTCACCTATTTTGGTCATTAAGTCTTATAAGGTTTTGAAAAGAGTTTGCAAGTTTTAGAAAAATCTGATAAAATTGGTTTGAAATTGGTCAAACACATCAGCAAGGATAAAATCTTTGTTTGTTAGATTGAGAGTCTGATTTTTGGTTTGGGAAGAGTTTTTATGATAAGCTATATGTGCTATATGTGCTTTTTGATTTTGGTGGCTTATTGAGTGAGCTAGGGCTTATTGAAAGTGGCTGAAGTGGTCATTTGCATCAGCAAAGTGACCACCTCTATTGTGCCTTGCATATTGTTATCTAGTGATTGCCCTACTGAATTGTTGATTGGCTCTTGTTATTTTGTTGCTTGTGAGTGTATCTTGATATTTGGATTGCCTGTTTGAGTTCTTATAAGCCAACTGGCTTATTGGCCATATTTGTAACAAAACTGAAATCATTTGGCTAACTGGCCTCTTGATTCAAAAGGATTCAGCCTTGATTCCTTCACAAAAGTTGCTCAAAACAAGCTCATAAACAAGTCCTGGCAATTTGGTTAACTTTAGAACACTTCGACTTTTGGTTAAATAAGCTCTTTTTGGCTTATTTTTCAGTTCTGCTTATTGGTGCATGCAACAACTTAGTTTTTGTGATATATGTCATTTTTCTCAGCTTATTATTAATATTGAAAAGTTTTAGCTCATTTGGTTAAGCTTTTGCTAGGAAACTAGCGTATATGGCTTTTTCAGCCAGCTTATTTGCTTCTACAACTTATTCTACTTGACTTTTTGTGATTTTTCTTTTTGATTATTCTTCGTTAAGCTATTTGTGAGCTTTTGCAAAAAGAATCAGCTTTTGAAACCCTCTAGAACTCAAACCCGTCTATTTTTTCGTTTTATGAAAAAGTTCTTTTCAAGATTCTGGCTTATTACTTGAGCTTTTTCAAAATTTCTTTTTGCAAAAGGGTTTAGAATCTCAATAGAAGGTTGTGTGTTTAAGCAGAGCTTATGGCATTCGCTTATTGCTTATTGGGCTTATTGGCCCATTAAGAATAAGCTGTTGGATATTTAAGCTGTGATAAGCTCATTTTCAGCTGTTGGGCCTTCGACTTTTATGCTTAAAATTGAATTTTGAGTCAGACTGATGATTTTGGGCTTATTTGGTTGAGTTTGAATTTTATTGGGCTAAAAAGCCCATTAAGCTTGTTGTTTTTATTTTTAGCCCATTTAGGGGCCCAATAGGGGTATTTTGGTAATTTCACTTTCATTTTCTGATTATTTAGGTTAAAATAAACTAGTTTGCAAGTTTTTAGAAATTTTTATAATTCTTGATTTTTTAATATTATTTTAATATTTAATTTTAGTTTTAATCATTTTAAATAGTTTTAATTGGTTTTAAATTTTGCAAAAATACTTTTTAGTTTAATTAAGTCATTTTAGAGTTTTATAAATTGAAAAATCTTTATTTGGGCTTTTTATTAATTAATTTGATTTTTAGAGCTTTAATTAGCATTAAAAGAATTAATAATTAATTGAATAAAAGGTTTGAAAAAGTTTTGATCATTTGTAAACCCTAATTGGAATTTTAGTTATTTTTGTTAATTTTTTGGGAATTTTTAGATTAAATTTTTATTTTTTTGTCTATTTTTACGGTTTTACGTTTTTTCGTCGTAGTTTAATTTTATCGTATCCGTCATCCTCTTTTCTCATCTTTCCTTCTCAATGTTAATTCAAAATCATTACAAGTTATTCATACACGATAAACCTCCTTGGTAAACGAACTTTCACACCATTAGGTCATTAGTGCTTGATTTTCATTAATCGACACTTAACACTTACCGCATTTACGCCTTTTTCCTAAAAGTGTGTAATTTACCTACAATCAAGGATATCTGATATTGTGGTAAATGTTTTGTGTAAAGGTTAGAATAGAACGTGAGAAGATGAAAATATAATTGCAAAGGGGTTGTATTATGCGATAATTTAACCACAAAAGTTTCAGGATTTCGGCAACCGCAAACACATGTATGTATGCAGGTAATGCGAGTTAAACAACAAATAATCTAACCATGATAATTATACACATTTCACCATAACAAGGTTTTCGTAGCAAATAAAATGAGAGATGAAAGGCGTGCATTTCAATCCAAAAAGTTATGGCAGCCTTGCCGCTAATTTTCTTATACCCATCCTCTTATTGTACTACTCAATCCAAGACGCGACACATATATGTAGGTATACAAATACATTGAGAAATAATGACATGTAAAATAAATCATAGTACCATTATATAAGCATAAAAAACCTGCAAAATGCATTCTCAAATTACTTCAGTTGATTATTTATGACCGCAAGTGTTTCAGAACCATATACGTAGTATATTTAGAGAATTAGAAAATGTAACTTAAGGACTACTACTACTTCAACCAAATAGTACATTAATAAATTACAATGACTAATAAAAAGTAAAAAAGCAACCACCTGAAACAGAGCATCAACAATGATCTTAGATGCATGCTAAAACTTAAAATATTTCCGATGGTGAATTTCACCATTACTTGTGCTCAAAGAAAATGAATCCTGAATTGCTTTCTAGTAAAACTCAGACAATAGTAACAAACTTTCGGGCAGCTCTACGTAAACTAATTGCACCTTGATTTTACACCTTTTCTGTCGCCAATGCTATGTTGCTTACCACTTACTTTTCGTGTCCATAACTCGTAGCACCCTCAATCTCATGTCCAACTTCGCTAATATTATATTAACGCCCATGAATATTTCCCGCTATTAACCACCTAATAATAGCCAAACCATGAGCATAAGTCACTTTTGGATGACATATGACTATATGCGACTAATTTAGAGAGAAATGCAGATCTAAGAGGATGTTTGAGATTGCAGTTTCAATATTCAAAATGACCTAACTCAAATACTAATTAAATTTTGTAATTATGTATCATTACTAAACACAATAACCAAATATTATTTTGAAAGGAAATCACGAACACCCATTAAAGAGTAGGATTACATTACTGATTACCAAGGAGGCGGTGAAGCCGGATGATGAGGCCTTCCTCATAGGCGGAGATGTGGTTTACCTTGACAGCGTTCATATGCTTTTCATTCATGGTTGAGCACAAATGTGCTACCTGGCTTTTCCACTGACCCATATAAAGGGGATTCATGTTTCATCAAATGTAAGGCTCAAATATTGCAGCTATAGAAAATTCAAACAGACTATCACAAGCAATTGTTCTATTAAGTGATCATGATATCACACTTGTATTATCCTTCACAAATCTATTTTGCAATGCTTATCATTTTATTTAGCCTAGAGCTTGAATGATTGTATTGTTGTATTACATCATCAGAGATTGGTTCTTAAGTAAGTCTTTTAAGTGCTTACTTACTCTACATTAAGCACATAAATAAACATTCACATGTAAACACTCACAATAACATATCTTATCTAATTAGAATAAACGTGGTATCATGTATAACCATTTTAATTTGATAAACTGTTTGACCTGTTATCAAGCAAATGCAAATTGGTGACCTATTTTCTCATAATCATGTTAAATTTTACCTCTAATAGGTATTGATTCATTAAGTCACACCATAAGCCAACATTAGTGGATAAAATAGGAATGAGATCTACAAAGGGATTATAACTCTGATTAATTAACAGTTAACTTACCAACAACATTTTTGGTTCAAATAACTCGGTACGTGTTGACGTAACTTTGACTTTGATGCTTGAAAAATTATCCAGAAGTGACTCAGAATACAAAGACATATATGTAGCTAATACCAATCATATGCGCTATATATGAAGAATGTAAACCTTGTTGATCTTGAAAAATGAGTACAACAACTTTAACCATACTTTTCCTGCAAATCAAACAAATGAATCAGTTGCTGTAACGGATATTGCTTAATATAAAAACATAATAAAGCCCAATTAAATTTGATATTGCGTTCAGGAACTTTTACCTCCATATTTTTGCCTTTCTAATACTTCATCTTGTTGCGCTTGTCTTGTCAACCCTGAAATCCAAAGAAGAGAAATACCAAATGTTTCTAGGCTGAACAAGCTCGGACTAAGAAATACAATGGTTTATTGAGGTAACCGAAACTGCTGCAGCCACATGTATGTCGCGGCTCTCTTTCCTATCTAGGTACACCACGAAACAAAGCAATCATTAGTGACACATGTCATCATCGCCTAAAGTAGAAGACAACATTCGCACACACCCCCAAACTACTTAAAATGCAGGTTAAATGTATTTCAAACGGGGCATAATTTACCAACCACCAAATAATAGCACAACCAATTAATATAGTTTATGAGACAGCCATGGTGTCTTATTGTGTCGACTCCATATCACCCGTTCTCAAATTCCGAACCTACCATGTTATACCACCAAATACCATAAATCTAAATCTACTCAAATCCTAAAAAACAAACAACAACAATCAAGAACCGAACAATCATATAAATCACCAACTAAGCAACCAGACAAAATAATAAAGAATCAAGATGGCCTCAAGATATTTCATAAACCAGAATTAACAAAACCATATTTTTTATAATCATAATAATCTGAACTTACATAAATGCCTACAAGTTATCAAAATTCAAATCTTACTGACCATTAATAAACAGAAAGTAATTTTTCAAACACCTTACTAATAACATCCATAAACCAGTTACTACATTTTACCTATATTTCCCATTCTATTAGTGCATCATAGTAAATTATATGTCGATCAAACAAATTTGACCAAATGCAGCAGAAGTATATAAAAATTGTTGCAACATTGATCCTTTTTAACGGAATGATGCAGCAAAGAAGGAGAATCAACAGGAGTCCAGAATCATGAAGAAGCCTAAAAATGTGAGTGTGTGTTTATAGTAAATCCAAAAACAAAATAATAAACAAAATAGATAAACTATTTACCTTATCATTTTCTTTTTCTCGTTTTAATTCCAGTTAAATATTCAAGAATCTAATATATAAAAATCAAATTCGAATCATACCAGTTAAAATCTAATCAAATAAATAATGAGTGTTTGGTGTTTACCTGTGTTTCACTTTGAATTTTGTAATGACTTTGTGGATGAAGATGGAATTAGACGGGGAGGAGGATGTAGATGGTCTGACCACTCTAACCTACCCAATCAACAAAAATCACATAAACTAATAACTAGTACCACAATGAATATCACCAATTGCAACTACCTTGAAACCACTAAACCCATCAAGAGATGGGGTGGATTCGGAAGATGCAATGGTGATAAAATTATGGTGGCGGTAGAATAAGGTTGATGTGAATTAGGGTTGAGGGAGAATAAGGTTTGTGTGTGTGTGTGTGTATGATAGAAATTTATTGTTAATGAGTTGATTTACTATGAGAATTATTGTTTTTATATTTACAAAGTCAACTTATAGCTTACAAACAGTGTTTTAAGTTTTCCGTTGCATAATTTGCAAACCTGCCTATAATAGCTGAAGTTACCAGTATGTAGTAAAGGTGCATTCCACATTTCCAAACATAAAAACTTAAAATTCAGTTTTTTACTTTTTTCATTCCTCCTTTATAAGGAGTATAGATATAAATATTACTAAAAACCCACTTAAGATACCTAAAACCTGCCTAAATGTAAAAACAATAATTGAAAAAGAAAAAGAAACATTTCCATCTTTCCCATGAATGGCTGTAACAACAGAAATCTATGCTTTCTTCAACCATAAATGACCCACTCAACATTCCATTGAATAAAGAAAACTAACAACGTTAATTGGTTCTAACTGGTAACTAGTATCCATTCACAATTTAACATCGATGGAAATAGTGGCAAAATATTAAGAATTGGGAATGATGTATATAGAATATATCGATGGAAAAAAGATAGGGTAATAGAGCGGTGTGATTTGTTAAAATAAGGATGAAGATTTGAGTTTAGACTTTCAGAGGATAATCAAATTCTTTTTAGATCTGAAAAATAAGAGGCTTCTAGAGGTAAAAAGATCTGACTACAAAGAAAAAAACAGTCCAAAGTCTGAGTAAGTCTGATTCGATCAGACTTCAGATGTATTCAGGATTTTTTTTCAAAAACAAACAACGCCTTATTATGGAAATTAGACATATCTAAAATTTGACTTACCCTATACCCTCAAAAGTCAAAACAAACCAATCCCCCACCACAGTTACATCGCTCGACCACCCGACCTCGCCACCTCCAAACCAAAACCCCGTCGTCGTAGCCTCGTCGGAAGACACTACTACCGCCACTAAAGAAGTTGTTGCGGCGTTGTGGATCGAAGATGAAATTGATTTTCGTGTTGTAGAATACCTTGATAGATCAAACCCACAAAATTGAAAAAGCGTCATAGATCTGTGCAAAATTAACTTTTTTTTATATTCGAAATTAACCTTATATTATAGGGGAGAATCACGAACCCATAGGCACAGTGATTCTCCTCTATAACACATTATAATATAGTTTCATCTCCCTCTCACAACACTTCCCTCCCCTCACAAGAAAAACACACAGTAGCACCTACACCCTTCCGTTTGTTGACCCCGTTGATCATTAATTGGTGCCCGTTAATCATTAATTGGTGAGTTTTGAGTTTTGCCCTTTGCCCTTTGGAATTAATTGGTGACCCTTTTAGTGGCTGCAGTAATCCCTTTGCTATATATATAATTGCACTACTCCAATAATTTTGATCTCGGGTTTAGATCTGGGTTTCGTCTACAGTGGTACGAGGTCTGATTATGATCGAAAAATGGGGCTTTTCCGGTTTTTGTTTGATTGCAATGGTTGTGATGTGCGATGGGAACCCTTCGTTGTCGTTGATCTCTTCATTGCCACCTTTGACGGCATGCGGTGATGTGGGTATGTGTGTGACGAGGTTGGATGCCTCATATGGGTAGTGGTGGTGATGTGGCTGAACCATCAGATGTTAAGATCTAAAAACCTTTGTGATTTGTTTGTCTAGAGTTTTTATTTGTTCTTCGATATGTGGGACAGCATACCCGGTGGATTGAAAGGTATCAGATCTTATTTTTGTTGTTTTTTTTGATTTAATAAGTTCTAGCCAAATAAGTAGCCTTTTTCATTAATTATGTTTTTGGGAGTTATCTTTGGTTCCCACGGTATACAATTATACAAGCTATGCCGAGTTGTGGTTTCGATTATGTTTTTGGGAGTATACAATTTACGAGGCTTTGATGATAGTACTTGAACGTACATAGTCGGTTCGATTAAGATTTGGAGAGGAAAGAGGACTTTCGCGGTGGTGGGTTAAAATTAGAAGCTCAGTAGGTTGCTTTATGGCTATAAAAAAATAAAAATTGGTTATTAAACCATCCTTTTTCCGGGCAGTGTAACCGCTAGCTGTTTTGATAGAACAAAATAAAAAAATGAGTTTGAAAAGTAACCCAAAAAGCAAATAAGTCATACCCCTATGATATAAATAGAGACAAACAAGACCTTATTTTTGGCCTTGCCTATGGCTTAATGAGATTGCTAACTGCTTTCGTGTTCCCTTTTTAAATTGGTATGTATGTTGACGACCCTCATATGAGTTTTCATGGGATTGTTAAAAGCTACGATTTTTTACAGGTTTTGTTGACACTTATCATCGGCTATTTACACTTGCAGGTATATATTGTGATTCAAATGGCCATTCTTGACCTGACTTTCCCTATTGGCTTTGACTACGATAAATAAGTCACTCAAACCGATTCCATTTATGGAGGGTGGGGAAATCAAAGGGAACTATGGACTGAAAGATCAATAATCAATGTCGATTCACATGCTCAGGTTGGTTGCAGGTTGCGTTGAGTCACTGTGAACTTCTTTAGAAGGTAATAGTGGTCATAGGATTCAATTTTTTATCCACTCACAAACGCAGGTCCATTATTTAGGTTTGTACTATTTTTAACGAAGACTATTTTTAATTAGTTTTGCCTTTTATTTGGCGCGTTTGAACTTGCTGCTGTCATGTTCAGAAAATCCGCTGGATCAATATGGAACTTCTTGAAGCTACACCTAACAGCCGATAACTAACAAACAATTACAAATAAGTCTGGGAGGAATTGAACCTGATGTAACCTTTCAAACAGTGGGCAGGATTGCCTGATGTGGAGCCTCCGGTGTTTTTTTATCTACACATCAGCTTTCCCTATTGACTCTATCAATGTGACATCTTTATAATCTTCCTCGGTTATTTTGATTTGCGTTTCTTAATAAGATTCAAGGTTTAGTTTCTAAGAACATCAGATAATGTTAAGTAGGTTAACTTAATAAAAGATGGTACTTGCTGGATATTTTCGTCTGTATATGTAATGATTTTCTGATCAGTAACTATGAGTATTCTTCAAATTAAATGGATCCTTATACAAGCAAAAAAAAACTTAATCTTGCTAGCTAAGTTATGCGTTTGTCCACTTTTTGGTATAACGCTTTAAAATAACACAATGTATCAGCTTTGTATGTTTGACGGTGTTTATTTTTTATGGCTTTAGAGCTTTCTCAATTTGAGTTTACTTGCTGCAGATTTCTAAACACGTATACCTTTCAAAGGCAGGGATTGCGCCATTTTTTTTATAATTAAGTTGTTTTCCTAAACCACAAGTTTTGTCAATGAGCTTATTATTTTGATATATTATTTCGATGCATTGGTATTAAATTGCACGTTCAAAATGATGAATTTCGAATGTTTATTTTTTTGCATTTGCAAGGTACATAGTATTTAGTAAGTTAGGTATTTTTATGTCATAACTATAAATATAAGCCGATGCAAGACATTTTTGACAAAGAAAGAACGGTTTACCTTGGAACGAGTCTTTTGGGTTTTTCAAAGGTCACTCACGTAAGCGAAGGTATCGTGGTGTCATGGCCCGTGTCATAATTTATAAGCCAAAAATGATGATGGTGTATCACACCAAACTTGGTGCCATGCTCTTTCGCGTCATAGCTATCGGTCTAAAAAAGTGGCGTGATAATTTTTTTTAATTAGTAAAATGAGGTATATGTGGATCTATAATACTGTTTTTTAGTCATATGATATCATTTTTCCATGACTTACCACACTTCACAAAAAGTGATGTAATTTAAATGAGACTAATTTTAATAGTAACAATTATATTTAAAGAAAAATAATCATGCTTCGATAAAACGTAATGAGTTTATACATATGTTTGACTTAATTAACAAACGCTTAAAAAAATGTAATTATTGGATTAAAGAAGAAGTGTAAAACAACCTTCACGGGTTAGTTCTGAACATCTGATTTTTAAATTTGTTTTGTGAGTTTTGAGATAAACTCAACCTTCACTCGATAATACAACCTTGAAATCTTTATCTTAATCGACTTATTAATGTTTTCAAGCTAGATTTTTTCTTATTCCATTAGCACGCCTCTTAAAAACAATGTTCGAGTAGCATGTTTTAAGCATATAGCCAGGCCATGACAATTTTGCATATACACATGTACGTATCCAAGGAATAAGTATATATGATATTATCTTGAAAATGGTCACGATCTTACATGAAAATGTTTTACTAAAATAGTACATAGGCCCAAGTACTTGAAGGTCTACGTGATACGAGGGAGCTATTTGGTACAATTTTAAGTATGTTGGGCTTATCTTTTCAGTTTAAGAAAAAACATAAACCTAATGTTAAGGTTGAGTATTTTGGACCATGGACCTGATCAAACTGAGAAACCGTTTCAAATAGACCGGATAAAACCTATTTCTATGTGACTTAAATCTGTCTTTTTCGACCAAATCTGGTAACCAATTAATATGCATTATGTGACCGATCCGAACCAGACCATACACATTCGATTCGATCCAGTTTTTGGTTCGTGGTTTTGGCCTAACTCAAGTAGTTGCTCGATCTCTTAACTTCACTAATATTTGTAAGTCTCAAAATAAGCCAGAAAGTTGAAACAAACACCCCCTACATGCTATTAAGGGAATTTGTTTGTATCTCTATTTATCTAATATAATATGATTTAATTTGTCCTTTGCTATACTGTTATGTTCAGTATTTGGTAAAATCATTTTTATGCTTAGTAGTTAAACTGATATAATGACATGCCTTTTATCGCAGCTATTATGTGTAAAATGATGTGTATGTACATTTGAAGCTAATTTATTGATTAGTTATATGCATTGTAAAATAGTTTTAATGTTTACTGGTTGATGTATGTAGATTTTGTAATGTAAATATTATACGTTTTAGCATTCTTTTTCTGATTCTAACTGTTTGTTATGATATTGCAGATGGGTAAGGAAAAGATTCATATCAACATTATGGTCATTGGACATGTCGACTCCAGCAAGTCTACAACCACCGGTCACTTGATCTACAAGTTGGGAGGTATTGACAAGCGTGTGATTGAGCGTTTTGAGAAGGAAGCTGCTAAGATGAACAAAAGATCCTTCAAGTACGCATGGGTTTTGGACAAACTTAAGGCAAAACGTGAACGTGGTATCACTATCGATATTGCTTTGTGGAAGTTTGAAACCACCAATTACTACTACGCAGTTATTGATGCTCCCAGACATCGTGATTTCATTAAGAATATGATCACTGGAACTTTACAGGCTAATTGTGCTGCCTTGATTATTGATTCCACCACTGGTGGTTTTGAAGCTCGTATTTCCAAGGATGGTCAGACCCGAGAGCACGCTCTTCTTGCTTTCACCCTTGGTGTCAAGCAGATTATCTGCTGTTGTAACAAGGTGAGGATAATTGAATTTAATTACAAGGTTAACTGATGCTAAAATGTCTATATATATGTTCTATTGCTAATTGTTTTGTTTATTTTGTTGGTAGATGGATGCTACCACTCCCAAGTACTCCAAGGGAAGGTATGAGGAAATCGTCAAGGAAGTTTCAGCATACTTGAAGAAGGTTGGATACAACCCAGACAAAATTGCCTTTGTGCCTGATGTTCATTTTCCAAGTCTTAAAAAATTTTCAAGATATTACCACACAAATGACTAGAAACACAAACACGGGCAAGTATACCCTATCATGTATAGCATAGCTTAATGGTAAAGTCCAGTTCGTTCCACGGGATTGATGCTAAAGAATTATAAAACAATTACCTCTAGACTGTCACAAGTTCTAAAGATATATTTAACAATTGGTTTTAAAGGTGCGTTTAGTTAAGGTTACAAACTTATGAAAGATAGATGACAATGATGATTATAAGCACATAAATAGTGTAAGACAACATGCCGATTACTAGTCATACATGAAACATCTAATTAACATAACAACAATCCGACTAAAGATTATGTCATATCAAAAGCATTAAGAACGGTTTATGTTTGATTTCGATAACTAAAATATTAGATGAAACTAAGCAGGAGTTTGTTATATGTTTTATTCCACTAATCGCGAAAAAAGTGAATAACAAGGTTCATTTACTAGATGACATGAAATTCATCAATTCACATGAGTACTAGTCATGGTCATGAACAAATCCAACATATAACCAATGGTCTTACTTAGTAACATAAATACAAGAGCATCTAAATCATGCTTAAAATCAAGTACCCAGGGAAAAAGTGCGCCGCACAAATCTAATTGTGCGTCGCACTTTTCCCTATAAAGTGAAGATTCGTATCTTAACATAAGGTGTAAAAACCTTAACCAAATTGCACAACACACTACCCCATAATCACAGTAAATAAGTTCATTTCAACAATATGTAAATTAAGGTAAAGGAATGACATAAAGGAAATGAGAATTATACTACAAATGATTAATCAATGATTGATTCCAAAAAGGCTATAAGCTTTGTTCCAAACTTATTAGAATCACAAGCAATATTCTGAGATCCTTGCTACAACAGCAATGGTGTAAACCAACTAAGGTTACCCTTATACTAGTAATAATGATCAAGGATTTGATTCTATGTAAACCCTAATAACAATGAAGTAAAGTGATGTGAGATGATGTCTAATCTTTCTATCCGGAGTGAGTCAGGCGGCCAAGCCTTTAATCCTGATAAAAGAAATCGTTTTCCCACCCTCCATAAATGGAATCGGTTTGAGTGAATTACTTACCGCAGTCAAAGCCAATAGGGAAAGTCAGGTCAAGAGAGAGTCTTTTTACGATTAGTGCATCTCGCACTTCCAATTCATTCCGAGTTAGAAAAATTTCCTTCCCTCCCTTTGACTTTTTCTAGGGTAAAGTCCTCTTAAATGGATTACTAGTTCCTTCCTTCCCAATCAATGCTAACTCTATGTCTGGACTTGGGTGCCTTTTATAGCCTCAAAACGTAGTTACCAAGTACTGAAGTATATCAAGAGGTTCTCCCATAATAGCCATGCATAATGATACTTAATTGGTGTAACTACAGCAAATGTGCGCCGCACTTAGTCAGAAGTGCGCCGCACTTTCATTTTACAAATGTGCGCCGCAATTTATCTTTTGTGTGCCGCACTTTAGGTAGTTCTCCAATATCGTACTTCACATAAAGTACGCCGCACTTTATATTTGTGCGCCGCACTTTTGGGTCTTTTTCAGCATTCTTTATTTTTCTTCTTATTTCTTCATATCTTTGGTCCATATGATTATTCCTTCACTACAATCAAACAATACACATTATTAGTAACATTTCAACACATAATTTATTTATTTACATAGCAAACAAGGACAAATACATCATTACAAACATGTATAAATGAGGCGTTATCAAATTCCCCTATACTTAACTTCTTGCTTGTCCTCAAGTAAGGTAAAAATATATTTTAATAGGTGTCGAGAAAAATAGATAAGGCCAATAATTGAAAGCAAAGATAACGCCACAAAACACCTCACGAAGTAGATTTTTTGATTTCACGCACTCTCTTTATATGGGTAATTTATCCCTCAAAAAGCACAGTCATGAAAAGTAAATTACCATAAGCTTGTACAAGGAACTAAACTAAACCAATTTGGCGTAAGCACCAAGTAAAATATCAAAAGAGGTCTTTTCCAAAGTTTTATACCACCATATTTTAAAAAGCATAAATAACATATCATTTTCCACCATGTTTATTGTTTATTCATATTTGTACTTCACACTTGTAGGCTTACTTTTTTTATCTACATACAAAAAGAGTAAAACGCATAAAGTAACTAGGAGCCAATGGTGCACTCCTCAATTCCTCCATTTCCTTAGTTGTAGTAGAAGTTTAGAGGTGACATGATAACACTCTCCGTGTAACGTCCCGAGACTTCCCTATTGGTGTCTTTTGTCTCGTACACTTTTTCGTACCTCTTTCCACATGGATCAATAATGACCATGGCAACATGCCATTCACTATCTCCATCTTTAGCAATATTTTCAAATTCTCGTTTGTTCCCCACTTGCCAATCTTTGTATTTTAATGAAACGGGAAGTGCTCCAAGCATTCCCGCAATCTTCTTGTATACACATATGTCAAAGAAAGGGTTATGTTAGCTCCTTTCACTTAGTGATGCGTCCAAAAGTTCTTCCGGTTCCATCCATGGTTACAAATGTGGACCATATATTGGCATACCGTTCTCATCTCTTTTCACGGTATAGTGCTTATCGTCTTCATCATCACTATCATCATGTTTCTTCGCTTTTAGTACATTATAGTTTTGATGGACAAACCCATCAAAGCTAGTCATAATAGCTTTTCCAACATCTGTTTGCACCAATGGTTTGCAAAAAATTTCTTCCAACCACTAATTGAATATCTCGATCAATAGGAATATCGAGAAGCATGAAATCGGCTAATAGTGTGGTTGTCCTCACTTGGAAAAGAACTCCAAGTAAACGCCAAATCCCTCTGCATAGGAGTGATCAAGCATTTTGATACGATCAAACCTCGGTTTGACTCTACCAACATCTCTCATTTTGAAGATTCCATAAGACATAACATTAACATTTGAACAGGTATCAACCAAATCATTTTAAGTAGTTCTACCCTCCAACCTTATTGGTAGGATAAAGTACCCCGGATCTTCTTTTTCAAGCATTACCTTGTTCTCACGAAGCATTTGGATAGCCACGTCATCATAATCCGGCATGAGTCCGTCTTCAACTTTCAATTTGTCAAGCAAGACCCCATCAACAATCATTTTATATTTATCACTATATTTTAATGTTTTAATGATTGGGCGACTCATGTTCAACAACGTGACTCTTTCTTCTATGTCTTCTTGCAATTCCTCCATAGATAGTTCTTATCTAGTCAAAGGCTTATTATAGTAAGTGAAGGTCCCTCACTATTGTAGCTTAATTTGTAAGCGTGGGCGGGTTTCTTTCCTTTGTTTCTTTTGTTTTTCCCCATGCTACAAACAAATCTAGGAGCATCAATCTCCTTGATTTCAATAGGTGCTAAATCATCAAAGTTGAGGTTATCAAGTATGTCATCATTTTCCCCAAAGTCTAAGCTTTCATGTACTTTTGGCCATAAAGTGAGTATGCCACAAGTAATGTCAAGTTGTGGATTAGCTTGCTTTAGGAAAGATCTCCCAAAGATTACACAAGGTTCGCAATCGTTTACCAAAAAAAGGTTGCAATCGTCCTCTTCCGGATTGACAAAGAAGTCAACAAAAAACAATTCGTCTTTGATCATAACAACAAACTTTTTATCTATTTCCTTGTCTCCATTTCGATGAGTGTTGTAGGTTAAGCCAAGCTCAACTACAAGTTCATTACTGATTAAGCTTCTTTCCAACTCAAAATCCACTTGACCATCATAGGCAAATTTTCCTTCCACATGGCAAGGCATTAGGTACTTTTCACATGGTGTCAAGTCCTCCATACAATAAAAAGTTAGAACCTTTTGAACCCCGCTATCGGCTGAGTCCTTACATTCTGATCCTATCCATTCTCCTTCCGATTCTATTTTGTCATTTAGACTAATATGATCATCCACTCCTAAGCATAGTCTACCAAGGCTAGTGTTTGGATCCATCTTAAAACAATAACACATCAAAAGAAACATTAGTATGTTAGTGCCATAAAATCCAAATGATATTTCATACCCTAGAGTTTTCAGGAAACTTGTTAATTTCAATGAATATTTCCATTTGAGCATGTTACTAGCTTTTTCTGCTTTTTGTTTCTCTAGTTGTGCGGCACACTTTTGAAATGTGCGGCACACTTTTGCGCGATACAGAAAAGGCGGAGCACTTGTTGAATGTGCGGCGCACTTTCTGTAATCAGAATAATGTTCCTCCTTTCTTTTACTTGTAAACCAACTAATCCAAGTTTTCATGTATGCAATATAACATTTTCTCATAAAGTGGTCAATTATAGATATCATAACCAAATTTGGTACATTTTCCACAAGTGTTTTGAATAATATGATCATTTTTTCGTTTTTTCTTGTTTTCTCATTTTTTTGTATTTTTGTTGTGTTAAAAAATTCAGAAAAATTACCACAAATCATGATAAATACTAAAAAAAAGTTATACCAAAGCAAATTATTCTACCAAAGAGCAAATAAATTGGAAGATAAAATTTTGAAAGTAAATATTTTTGGTTTTTCTTAAGATTTAATATGGACAAACACAAAAGCTCAGAAAGCATAAGTACACACAAAGTAATTCTCATGTTTTCAGTAGTAAGTGTTGAGAGTAAAAGGTTTTGGTGGTGTTTTAGGATTGTTTCTTCAAACATTTTTAATATTCGTCAGGAAATGTGCGACGCACTTTTTAAATGTGCGGCGCACTTCTGTGCTGTTTTGTAAAAACTTTTTTAGATTGCCAGAAATCTATACGGCGTGTTTAGAAATTTTTGTTTACCAAGTAGTTTTAGAACGTTTTAAACTAATAACAAATCAATCCCCGGTAGTGACGCCAAAAACTTGATGTTCGTTTTGCAAGTCTTGAAAAAAATCAATATATTACCACACAAATGACTAGAAATACAAACACGGGCAAGTATACCCTATCATGTATAGCATAGCTTAATGGAAAAGTCCAGTTCGTTCCACGGGATTGATGCTAAAGAATTATAAAACAATTACCTCTAGAGTGTCACAATTTCTAAAGATATACTTAACAATTGGATTTAAAGGTGCGTTTGGTTAAGGTTACAAACTTATGAAAGATATATAACAATAATGATTATAAGCACATAAACAATGTAAGACAACATGCCGATTATTAGTCGTACATGCAACATCTACTTAACATAACAACAATCTGATTAAAGATTATGTCATATCAAATTCATTAAGAACGGTTTATGTTTGATTTCGATAACTAAAATATTAGATGAAACTAAGCGAGAGTTTGTTATATGTTTTATTCCACTAATCGCGACAAAAGTGAATAACAAGGTTTATTTACTAGATGACATGAAATTCATCCATTTACATGTGTACTAGTCATGGTCATGAACAAATCTAACATATAACCAATGGTCTTACTTAATAACATAAAATACAAGAGCATCTAAATCATGCTTAAAATCAAGTACCCAGGGAAAAAGTGTGTCGCACAAATCTAATTGTGCGCCGCACTTTGCCCTAGCAAAGTGAAAATTCGTATCTTAACATAAGGTGTAAAAACCTTAACCAAATTGCACAACACACTACTCCATAATCACAGTAAATAAGTTCATTTCAACAATATGTAAATCAAGGTAAAGGAATGACATAAAGGAAATGGGAATTATACCACAAATGATTAATCAATGATTGCTTCCAAAAAGGATATAAGCTTTGTTCCAAACTTATTACAATCAGAAGCAATATTCTGAGATCCTTGCAACAGCAGCAATGGTGTAAACCAACTAAGGTTACCCTTATACTAGTATCAATGATTAAGGATTTGTTAAATCCTTGATTCTATGTAAACCCTAATAGCAATGGAGTAAAGTGGTGTGAGATGATGTCTTATGCCTGGCCTTGGGCGAATTTTTATAGCCTCAAAACGTAGCTACCAAGTACTAAAGTATATCAAGAGGTTCTCCCATAATAGCCATGCATAATGATACTTAATTGGTGTAACTGCAGCAAATCTGCGCCGCACTTAGTCAGAAGTGCGCCGCACTTTCATTTTACAAATATGCGCCGCACTTTATCTTTTGTGCGCCGCACTTTAGGTAGTTCTCCAAAATCATACTTTACATAAATTACGCCGCACTTTTGGGTCTTTTTTAGCATAATGATACTTAATTGGTGTAACTGCAGCAAATGTGCGCCGCACTTAGTCAGAAGTGCGCCGCACTTTCATTTTACAAATATGCGCCGCACTTTATCTTTTGTGCGCCGCACTTTAGGTAGTTCTCCAAAATCATACTTCACATAAATTACGCCGCACTTTTGGGTCTTTTTTAGCATTCTTTATTTTTCTTCTTATTTCTTCATATCTTTGGTCCATATGATTATTCCTTCACTATAATCAAACAATACACATTATTATTAATATTTCAACACATAATTTATTTATTTACATAGCAAACAATGACAAATGCATCATTACAAACATGTATGAATGAGGCGTTATCAGTGCGCATCTCTGGTTTTGAAGGTGACAACATGATCGAAAGATCTACTATCCTTGACTGGCACAATGGACCAACTCTCCTTGAAGCACTTGACTAGATCAATAAGCCCAAGAGACCATCAAACAAGCCCCTCTGTTTACCACTTCAAGATGTGTACAAGATAAGAGGTATTGGAACTGTGCCAGTCGGACGTGTCGAAACCGGTGTTATGAAGCCTGGTATGGTTGTCACTTTTGGACCATCTGGTTTGACCACTGAAGTCAAGTCAGTTGAGATGCATAATGAAGCTCTAACTGAACTCTTCATGGTGACAATGTTGGTTTAATGTTAAGAATGTTGTTGTTAAGGATTTGAAGCGTGGGTATGTCGCATCAAACTCCAAGGACGACCCAGCTAAGGGTGTAGCCAATTTCACCTCACAGGTCATTATCATGAACAACCCTGGTCAGATTGGTAACGGTTATGCTCCAGTGCTCGACTGTCACACATCCCACATTGCTATTGAGTTTAGTGAGAATTTCCAACGATGACCTTATATATATATATATATATATATATATATATATATATATATATATATATATATATATATATATATATATATATATATATATATATATATATATATATATATATATATATATATATCTAAAGGTGTTTCCACTTTCACCTATCTAAAAAACAGTTCTTGAAATTCATTAATACATGTATATTTTGTTTTTAAGTGGTTGATGTTTTGTGATGTTCTGAAATTAATTGATTTTGCTTTGTTTTTGTTGCACCAAATGTCTTTAACACAGATCTAAAACTGAAAAATACTTTGGTCAATGCTGACAGTTTTTTCCTTTATCAGCTTCTTCGAGGATTCAAATACATACATACATACAGGTATATTTTGTTCTTTAAGTGGTTGATGTTTTGTGATTTTCAGGAATGTTCTGATTTTGATTTATTTTTATTTCAGCAAGTGTGCCAAAAATACTTTGACTGCTGGCTGCAAGTTTAGGATCTGTGACTTTGGTCTTGAAAGATTCGCCTTTAATGATACACCTGCTGAAGGATCCCAAATTTTGCTATCGATTCCATCGACAGCTTGACTTTAGGTAAAATGGGTATACAACTACCCGTTATATTGTTTCTCTTCTTATTATAAAGACGTGCTTCATTTTTATTTTTTTTATTCGTAGTCTTTTGTTTTTTTGCCACAATCTCTTAATGTTTCTGAATCATTTTTTTAGGCAGCCAATGCATGACTCCTTACAGCGTCTGCAAGAACTATTATCAGTAAAAGAGAGAATTATGTTACCGAATACACCTCTTGAACCAAGGCTTCCTGCAATCTTGATAAAACTTTAAAAAATATTATTTGGATGAATCTTTGAAGCCTCGAGATATTGGAAACTGTAGATGTGCCTGCATTGGAGCACGACTTTCATATTCTGGCAGTTAAGTGTCCTAAAAGTAAAACTTTAGAACATCTAAGTTGTTTAGGCAGTATATTGTACATAGATCTTTCTTCAATGAACTGAGCTAAATTTTTTACTCTTTTCCTCTAATGCTTCTTAGGGTCGTGATCTCACTGAGATGGGAGAAAGAGAGGTGAATATTAGTGGTGGCCAAAAGCAAAGAGTCTTAAAGGTTGGAGGGTGCAGCGACAAAGGCAAATGAGTTGGATTTAATGATTGTTTGCTGTACATCGGTGTATGGATTTCAATCGTGATGAATATATGGTGAAGGTGAGCTGCTTCTGATTTATGTTTATGTTTTATAATAAAACACTATATTGAATTTTGAGTTTTGTTTCGACTTCATAAATTAGGATAATAAGACAGAGCACATATGTAATTGACTTCTTAAAATAGATGAAATCTTTATAGGTCATTCTTATTGTCTGTTTCATTTGTTTTGTTTCATTTGTTTTAATTTATTACTAAACATTGCAACGACAACCAGAATCTGGAAAACATAAACAAAGCAAAATTGGTTTTAATGATTTAAGAGCTATATGCAATATGTAGTATCAACTATTTAATACTTCATAAGACATTGTCGGGTGCCATTAGATGGTTTTGTTAAAAAATATGAACACTTATAATAGGGAGTTGGTTCTGTTTTTTGCTTTGGAGACTTGCATTTGGTGTTGCTAACTATCAGGTAGCTCACCCGCTTAGGTACATCAAACAAGCTAGAAAGTATCCATTTTTCACCCTTAATTTCCCGTAGGCTGGGTAATATACAGGATGGAATACTTGATAGTTAGCAGCACCACCTTAATTTCACCATGCAATCTCGATAAAACAGAAGTTATGTTTCACTACATGACAGTTGCATATAAGCAGTGTGTTCAAAGTTTCGCTACACGACAGATTATGTCGTGTAGTGAAACATAACTGGAACTAATATGCAGCATATAAGCAGTGTGTTCAAAGTTTCACTACACGATAGATTCTTACTAATTACGCTTTTGTTGGATATCAGAAATTTCAGAAGAAGTGGAATAACACTTGCAAGATGTAATTAAGGAGAAGTTTGATGCATTTGGGGATGTGTGTATCTTTAGCCACAGTCTTATCAACTATATTTGGTACCACGATACCTCAATTTTAATCTATTAGTTTGTATTGTAGTTCTATAGATTCTTAGTGCCCTATACTATGATCTTCAAAATAAAGCAGTTGTCTATGCATTTTGCGACGATTAAGATAACAGAATTTTCTCGACCTTTGTTATTGTAACACCCCATTTTGGTAAATGGAATGTCACGCGTGATTATGGCGTGTCATCAAAGCATGCAAGGTAATATGTACTAAAACATACATGACCATAGGGAAAACCGGAATCAAACATCGGTTCCCAAACATAAGCCTAAAACATAATAAAGTAAAGTAAATAAGAAATGACTAAGCAAGCATAGGTATATGAAGGCAAAGGAAGAAGTCTATGGTAGCTTCCATCCTATGCACGTCCTCTAAACGCTCGAGTCCTGGGTACCTGCCGTTTTGGGAACATGAAAAGAAAACGGTTGAGCATAACGCTCAGTGCACGGATATACAACATAGTATGAATGGCTGAAACATAAATAAGACTAATAGCAGCGGAAATAACTAAGTCCTGGATAACATGACATAACTTATGAAAACTGGTTTTATAGTTTGAAAATACTTATGTTTATCTTATAAAATCTGTTTAACATGTTTACCATTAGCCAATATAGGTCATGAAAATATCAGCGTGCATGAATACTTGGAGGGGTGACCTCGTCATGCAAATTAGAGGGGCTGCCTCTAATTTAATATACTGTTTGGGTAGGAGGGATCAGCTCCTTGTAAAGGATGCAAGGTACACACCATATTCACCTGAATAATCTGCTGAAAACATGTAAACTAGGATGCACCCATACGTCCTACCTGATAATAATAATAAGATGCCCAAAAGCTGAAGGGACGCTACGAGCTATCACTCCGTCGTGGTGGAGTCATAACACTAGTGCCTCCAGTGTTATGGTTATGGTACCTTCATAACTAGGTGAAACTGGTCATGCATGTATATGGCTTTAGGTATCTAATTAAACATAAGCAATTCAAAAAACATATAAAACATATACTGGGAAAAACAGTTGGCTGCATACGGGGAATCCTAATAAGGAAGAATGTCCATACTGAAAGGACGGAGAATCCGTACCTTAAGTCCAATGAACGAAGAAGACGAACAGAAGAGAGTCCTACTTTGATCTCACTAATGCTACATACATAGGATACATGTATAAGTATTTTGATTATTGAGTACATCACTGGTTTTATATCATGTTTTAGCTTGTTTTATATGTTCATGTCTTGTTTTACTGATCTTAACGTCGAACTGTGTTTATCGTGTATTATGTATATTCTGATTAAGTATTACTTGTATTACTTGTATTTCTTGTATTATACTTGTTGTGTAATAATAAGCAACTTCCTAAAAATAGCAGGTTTCTTAAAATAGAAAGTTTCTATAAATAGAAAGTTTCCAAAAATAGATTTACTGCTTAAAATAGATAAGTTTCTAAAAATAGAAAGTTTCTATAAATAGATTAGCTGCTTAAAATAAATAAGTTTCTAAAAATAGAAGTTTCTATAAATAGATTAGCTGCTTAAAATAAATAAGTTTCTAAAAATAGGAAGTTTCCATAAATAGAAATAAGCTGAAATAATAAGCTAATAATATAAGCTTAGTTTTACTAATTAGATATGCTAAGTCATGTGATTAATAGTATAGTTTATTAATTAATACATGTAACTTAAATAAACTATATGTTATACGATTTAATTAAATATAACCATGATTTAATTAAATTAAGTGTATAAAATACTTAGGTTAAAACATGTATTAATAATTATATTAATATAACCTAAGTCATGATAATTAATTATTTAGATGTCATGTTTTAATAATTAATTAATTACTATAGTCCAAATTAAATAATAAAATACTTAGGTTAAAATCATATATTATTAATTAATAATAAGTCCATGTTTTAATTAAATTAATTATTAGTCATGTTAAATTAATTTAATTACCTTGTAAGTTCATATACATGTAAAGCTAATTAAAGTTGTAAAAATAATAACCCGAACCCATGTATTATTTACCAAAATAAATAACCTAAGTTCATGATTTAAATTACATTAATTTCTAGTCATGCTTTAAATTAATTTAATTCTCTCGCTAAAATATACTTGCAAAATGTCACTTGTTAAAAAGAATTTAGCTTGAATAAAACATGACTAGTATAAAAGATTCCCGTGACTAAACCCGTGTTTTATTTTTAAGCCGAACCAAACTGCCCCTTAACTGCCCTTAAACTGCCAACCAAACGCACCCTTAATTCTGTCTAAACTCAGAAACCAAACACCCCATTAATCTGCCAGTTACCCCTGGTAGTTATGCTACTGCCACCGGCAGTAGCCGGTTTCCCCTGCCTGCAATAATTTCCCACCGAGAGCATAAGCTCTCGGTTCCCACTGCCAGAACAATTACACCACTGGCTGTAGCCAGTAGTTTCCCCTGCTCGGCTATGTTGCCCCCGCCAAAACAAACCAAGCCAACACCCTTTTTAGGGTTACGGCTGGTGGACTGTTTTTACCACCGAGTGTCTCTTGACTCTCGGTTTGTGTGACATATGAATGCAGCAACAACCAACGACACCCCCTTATTTATTTCACTCTTATTACGTGTTTTAAATCATATATCTTGAATTCATGCTTTATTAAACAAAGAAGGAAAATAAAACGTGATTAAGGATACCTTGTTTCGTGTGTTATGGTTTAGGATATCAAACGAATGCCATCTTTGTTATTCTTGGATTAAAAGCTACGATTTGCTTGTTCTTGGTGATGAAGACCCACGGTAGAAAAAGAAAAAGGAAGAGAAAAGTGACGGCATGTTTACTTTGTATTAGGGTTTCTGTATGATTGCTATATTGTCCAAAAATATAAACCCCCTCCCCGTCTCTTTGTTTACACGGCCAAACCAAGCCCACTTGGGCCTTGAGCCCAAGTCCTACTTCTTTCCTTCTTTGTCTAAACGGCCCTTATACAAGTTTACATAATTCGCGTATTGTTAAACGATACCCGTAATCATGTATCGAAATGTCGTGAATTTTCCCATGGTTATCTTTATACGTTTAAACGTAACTATTACGTACGTAATGACTTACCGTGTTTGATTTAATATACGAAGAATAATCGTGTTAATTATTCGTGTGTATGTGTTACGTAATTATTAATTATTCGTGTTATTATAATTACTTGTATGTAACGACATTCATCGTATTAATAATTACGTAAGCACATAATTATCTGTTCGTGATTATAATTATTCTTGTTAATAATTATCGTGTACTAACACGTATTTAATACTTATCGTGTAATAACATGTACGTAATTCTTGTAATTAATATTCGTGATGTGTGTTCATGTTATTTAAGGTAAGTTTAAATCTTGTATGTACGATTATTAATGTACTGTTCATGGTAAAAGCATGCGGGTTTTACAGTTATAGCTCTTTTGTTTTTTTAGAATGCTTAAAAATTGTCTCTTGGAGTTGGAAACTTATTAACCTGTTTGTTGCCAAACCCACTGAACTATGCTGATCTATATTTCTTACAGAACTCCAAACATTCTGATAGTGTCGTGTTGGGCGGGTTGGGTGGTGTGCTACAACATGTTTAGGCGAACACAGTTAGGATTCTTAGGATGGGTCAAAATGGGTGGTTTAGGGTGTGTTGTTAACCAGTCAATATTGTTGCTGCAGTCATGGCGGGAACCGATAGAACTACGTCATCTTTTACATACCGACAAGTCGAGCATTTATATTGTTGCGCACATAATTGGTACGAACCATATTATCTGTACACTCACCTTTGCTTACGCTGTCGACTAACACCTATAACAGAAAATAACACCGCGACGAAGTGGGGGTACAAATCCTAGTTAGGAAAAGAAATATAACAAACATGTTTTAAACGTTGAGTGATTCGATCGGAATAAAAAAGGTTTTAGTTTATATGGCAATCAATAATGTAGAGGAACAAAAGTGTTATTTTTTGTGAGGGACTGTTCAGATGGGAAGAATTTGATAGTGACAAGAGATGGTAGTTAAATGGAAGACTAAGTATTAGGGTTAGGAATAATAGTAATATGGGCCGAATAAATGAAACCAAAACATTGACCGAGTTTCATATATAATTAAATGGACTGAATATTGGTTGTGATTTATTATTGATGGATCGTGTATTTATCTATATCCTATTTACAAGCTGCCAAAAAACTCATCAGCCCCTTTGCAGGCTGTTGATACAAAAGTTGGATGGACCGAGCTTGACCCGAATTAGGCTTAATCTGGGGTGTTGTGGACTCCGGCTCTTGCACCAAGTGAAACTTGTTTTGAGGATCCTGCGCACTAAACAGACACGGTTAGGCTTACCGTGGGTTTGTGACCCACTATTAGACTCTGGCGTGAGAGTAAGTAATCGATTTGAGTATGTAGTGTTTAGGGTATTGTGTGTATCGTACCTTTGTGGAACCTTGGGGGTTACTTTTATACCCGAGAGAGTCCTGGTTGGGCTCTCCTACTCTTGCGGCCAAAGGAAGAGATAATGACCCATAATAGCTTGATCCTTATCGAATAACCAAGGCAAGTGTACATCTCTTCCCTCTAGGCGAATATATCTATATGATAGATTATATTCTTGTCTGATCCTGTCGCGCTACGACAAGGACCTGGCTAAGTAATCAGTCGTATGTGCGTTAGCGGCTTATCGGGCCTCCTGGGCCACGCGCGCGCATTTCATAAGCATTTAATCCATTTCTTATGGATGCGGGTAGTACCCGTGAGTGGGACTATCCAGCCCGACTAGGGACTATACGTCATCATGTCCCCCATTCTAGTGGTCGTAGGTTCCAACCGCGACAACTAGACTATAAAACATTCAGGCCCTCTTGCAAACATCTTCACAAAAAAGAAATACCACGCACAACCCACATGGAATGAGTTTGAATAAGTATCCATGTCTGACTCCACTATCACAACCCTGCATCGAGAACTGGGAAAGATAGTAACCACGTCAGATGAGCCAACTGGCGAACATCGTAGGATGAACGAAGCATTTTAGACACGTTCCGTAAGATCTCATGCATCCATAGTGTATATAAATGCAGTCTGACAGACATTCAACCTTCTTCTTTTCCTATCTAAAAAACTCTCCCACCATTGTTGAAAATAGCAGGAAACAACACTTTTGATCAAAAACAATACCAAATCCATCCCCGTCTTTAAAATATTTTACAAGGAAAAAATGGTAGCACAGCTGTTTGATGTGACGTCCCGTATATCAGAACAAGAACTCTCCCGTTTCGCCACTAAGTACCATATATCTTCAAATCTCCTTCCCACTGTGCCAGATCCACAAGCACATATTGGAAGTTTCCCTGAAGGAAAAATTGGTGTATACACCCGGTTCATCGAGTTTTCCAACAACCGCATACCCCTAAGCCGCTTTCTGATGGATATACTAAGCTACTACAGCATACACCTTTCACAGCTGCATTGTATAGGTGCCGCCAAAATCTCAAATTTTGAAATAAACTGCTTACTTAAGAACGTTGACCCAACAATAAACCTGTTCCGCGCCTTCTACCGATCCTCGTGGATAAACGGGTAGATATCTTTTGCAAAACGCCCTGGTCAATTACAATGTTACTCGGTAAAGATAGATTCTCTGAAGAAGTGGAACGAAAAATTCTTCTGGGTAGATAAGGTTGTATTTCCGTTCGATTATGATTTCATCACCCCCGACACAATGATGAAAGATGACCGCCCTATAGCTGGCTCGTACAGCGAAGCAAACGCACAGATAATTAACACCGATCGGATACCAAGCAGGAATACCTAGAGGCTCTATTATACGCCCTAGGACTGAGCCATACACCGACCCTTCCTGCAAACCACCTTCCCCAATACTTCGATGAATTCGACCATGGTAAGAACCTTGTATTCCCAAAAACCAAAAATTCAAATGACTTATGCGCATATACTCACATATTCCTCATACTTTTGCAGAACTAACTTATACGCAGCTCGTGAAGCGCGAGAATCCGTGTGCTGTGACTATGCGCGCTCGACCTTTCACACCATTTGAGCTATCTAATGGATGGCGCGTTGGTCAACGCACCGTGGCCCTGGAGTTTCCTTCCCCAACACTTGTAGGGAGCACCGAGAGGATAACCGCAAGAAATGCTACTCCCATCTGAAGTGTGCCATGTACCATAGAGTCTTCTTTAGAAGAAACGAATCTGGGAGATGAACAAGACTATGGTTTCGAAGGGTACTCCCGCATAGGTCCATTAGAAGAGATCATACATGTTCCTAGCTACAAAAAATTACCGTGCTCCCCCACACAGCAAATTCCCAAAAGGGGGAGAACACTGCAGACTGGAACTCGCGCTGATGTGACTTCGTGGGGAATGCTCTCAAGGCCGCGGGAAAAGACACATATATCAAGGTACATCACCACGCCATTCCTTACCATCCGTTCGAAACAAACAATACGTGCACTTCTCTAACACTCGTATGATATCAAATTTGCAGCTCTCATGGTGCAACGACCAAAGCTGGTATCCGCACCTTGAAGTCTACCAGATTCCTTCCTCCCTGGAAGTGCACCCGCTCATGCGTACTGGATAGCGCAGCTGTATGTGAGGATTTCCTCCAACATTTAACTCCCCCTGACCGCGCCCAACTTTTGCACGAAATGCCTGACAAAATACTATTTAGAGATTTGGATACAGTTGCCTCACAGGAAATAACACTAGTCTCTTATTTGAAAAAGAAGATATCACATATGTCTGAGCATCTAGCACAAGCAAATCAAAAGGTCAACCAAGCAATAGAACAAAAAGACCGCGAACTCACAACTGCCTAGTGCGAGCTTGCACGGTTGCGCGTTGTGTCTAGCATAAATGCCGGATCAATCCAATATTTAGAGGACGAAAAGGCATCATTATCTGAACTTATAGATCATGAGCGCCGCTTGCGTGTGAAGCAAGAGGATGAAAACCGTTGGGCTATGTCCAATCTAGAAGAAGGTATGAGTGCCCTCACTTCAAATTGTAACAATTTTGTTACCAATTGTCATAAAGATATGGCTAAGAAATCCGAGATGTTAAAGTATATGAGCACCAATTTTGACGAAGAGCTCTATCCGCACCTCACCGCCGTGCGCGCGGAGAATCATTGGTTAATAAAGCATGGTCTGTCATTAGCTGCGAAAGGTGTCGTGGAGCTGCCCAACCTCAATAAAGCGATCAAGGACATCTTCGATGTTGCGCACTACTAGGACAAAGCCTCGCCATGGAGCGCGCCTTTAAGGAGAATTAACTAACCGGACCCCTAGAGGGTAGTGAAATTTATTCCAGGTACGCACAAGAGATTTTTGACGCTGCATTACACAGACTAGAAGACCTCCCACTGCCCATCATAGACCGCATTGAGAAAGATCAATATTTTCCTATAAGTGTGATCATGGCCGGCCTTACCTTAGCAAGCCACTGCACAGAAAGAACAGAAGAAGGTCCCCACGCCATGGCCAAACCGGATATTTCTCAACTACAGGTCCCTGTCTATATCTCTGGTGCACCAATAATGATTTCGTTGGATAACAAGCTAAAACAGCACGTGAGACGTGTTGCGAAGAAGAACCGGAATTCAAGTAAAGGTGTCGCTATTGGTTTAGGTTTAGTGCACCCTAGTCGATCTGATGGTGTACCAATTAGCCTGCCTTCCATCGACGTATATCACACACGCGTGCTGTAGTGCATGAAGGAGGCATGGGTACAGCGCCGCGCGTCATTGAACCCAGCACACCGCAGGTTGATGAGGTCGCTGTCAGCGAGCGACCTTTTATAGAAGGCACATTTCCTTATTGTACGCCTTGTACTAACTACGCACAATAACTTGTAAATTAAGGAATTTGTATAATATTTATAGCAACCCGTATGTTTGCCAGCACGTAGCGTCCTGCGCTACGCTCACGTTCAGTGTTACATATGTGTGTCTAGGTTTCTGCATTCACGCCTGAGATTGTGAGACAGAACGCATGTTTATGAGTCCACTCATTGGAGTATGACTCTGAACTTATGGGTGAGCCGAAAGTTCATTACGTGTGGGCCTGTCACTACTACCATAAGCAATGTCATAGAGAATGACATGTTTATTAGGCGTGCACACTGTGTCTTGTGCAGATCCGTCATAAAGTATGCAGACTGCTACACTTACCACAACGTCTTGTGGGAAGCTGCCTAACAAAGGATACCTGATCCCACGCCGCTGGGGTGCATCCCTCTTACGCGACAAGTTTAATTGGTAGGGTAAACTCATTCCTCTTATTTTGCCTAGAAACGTTTATTGTACATGTACACCGGAAGGCCAAATTTATATATTTCAGTATAGAATCAATACTCTTATGCATAAAAGATAAAAAATAAAAAGATCATTTAGGCTGCGGAGCTAGCTAGGAACCGCGGCGTTTTATCCATACTTTTAGCAAATGTTGAAACAAATAACAAAAAGAAAACCCTAAAAAATGATAATAAAGAAAAAAAATACATGGATCCTTATTGGGGCTATCGGTAGCCAAGAGAATGGTCCATGCTAACTATGCGATATCTCAGGGAGAATATCGTCCAAAAATATGGATGCCTCTTAAGTCACTTCTTGCAGGGCTGGATACTTAATCCACATAGCTGCGTGCACTCATCCCAGTCCGTGAGAGTCCTTTGTTTGCCTCACCGCGCCGTTGCGTACTTCGTGCTGCTGGTAGTATGACCGTACGATCCCGCTGCCGCATAGTGCGAGCAGTTATCCTGGCTGCGGAGGCGACAGCTCCTCTGCGTTGTTGCTGGTGGTTACCTTTGGATGGGAGTAGTGTTGCTGCCCGCCGCACCACATTTCCTATTGATGTTTCCAGGGAACCAATAGTACGCCCTAGTTTTGAGAGCATTCCTCCTCCCTCTACACCTTTGGTTAAGGGTGGACCAATAACCATGTTAGAATTTATCCTACGTTTTGAGTCCGCCTGGCATCTCTGACAACGCACCACTCTTTTATGAGCATCCTTGTGCATAAATGGCCAAAGGTACCCTGAGCGAGTAATTTCCTCAACCACAGCTATCGGGCCACGAGGACACACTCTTCTGTGCGCGGCTTCCACCACTACCCGCGCTTGATCTACTGCTAGGCATTGCAACATCTGCCCGTTGCTTGATTGTATGTACAACGTTCCTTTGACAATTTTAAAGTGCCTAGCTCTCACCTGTATTTTCCTAGCCTTCCTTCTACTGCTTGGCAACTTGTTATGCGACAAAAACTTTCTAATAGGTGTCATCCATGTTGGTGACTCCATGCCCGCGCTTACATTTTTGTACAAGATAAAATCAACTAGAACGTGACTAGGAGGTTTATCCATGTCCACAATTGAAAGTTGGTCCATGTCCGTCGATATTTTGCCCTTCTTTCCTGCAACCCTTCGTATAGCAAATTCTGCGAATTGTGCTGTCATGTCCCGTATCTTTTCTTTGTACAGGATTAGCACCTACCCTCGTGGCTCGCATGACCCCTCGACCCTACTTGCTACCAAAGGGTTGTATGCGTAGGCCACTAGGCTCTTCATGCCCATTTTAAGTGTCAATCGTAGACTTGCTATGAGGGCTTCAAAATCTGCTTCCATGCTAGTTGTTGGGAAGTCAAACAACAATGTGTAGGTGATTTTTATGTCACCCTGATTCATGAGGATGAACCCTGCATCTGGTCCTCCCTTTCCTGCGAAACCTGTCGAGAAGAGGACCCACGGGAAATCTGACAGCGAGCCCTCGCGTAAGAATGTGCTCTTTGCCTGGGACTCTTCCGAGATACGCCTCCTTCTTTTCATCTATGAGTTGGGCTCCATATCATGTTGACACTTGTCTACGCGCTTCCTTTTGGCGCTGGGGCTAGAAGTGCTATTACCCACTTCGAGTGTGTCTATGTTACGGATGGTGACTACTCCATCTTGCACTGGAAATTTGAACATACCATGTGCTGTGGAAGGTACTGCGCGCAGCGTTTTTAGTGTCGGCTGTATAATTATCCCGTTGTACGATGATTGGGACCGCACAACCATGAAGTCAATCCACTCCGTCGCCGAGTGTTCTGCGTTTCCAATGGTCACCTATGTGTAGAGGTGTCCCAGTGGTCGAGTTTTATCACTGCTAAACCCTGTGAGGATCTGTGCTGTTTCTTCCAGCTCCTTCCTTCTTTCCCATGGTAGCCGCGCGAAACAATGCTCGTTCAATATGTTCGTTGCAGACCCCCCCCCCCCCCCCATCGACGCACATGCCTTCTATAGTATGGTCCCCAAGGGCTATGTCAATGGTCAGTGACCCGACTCTTTAGTCCATATTTGAAAGAATAGGGAATGATATTTCTTTATCGTGCGAAAATTTTGCGACCACCCTTCTTTGCATGAAAGATTTTTCCCTTTCTACCATGTATATGGTTATGGGTTTATCATTCTGTTACTTCGCTTCACCCTTCTTCGTATCCGTGCTCTTTCTCCAGTCTCTTATCAGGTGGTTTAGCTTCCCTTCTTTGACCAGGCTCTCAATGTGCCTTTTCAATTGAATGCACTCATCAGTAGCATGTCTTTTATCATCATGGTATTCGCAATGTTTTGTGTTATCCCGTTTATCTGCTGGTCCCATCATTGGGATAGGCTTTGGAAAACTTGCTTCTTCTGATAGGAATATCTCCCTGGAGGTTTTTTGCAGCGAGGTGAACTTGTTGTTGTTGTTGTTGCGCCCTTGCTTTGCCGTTCCTTGGAAGTCCAACGTGCGACTGATGTTTTGCCTATATGATTGTTTCTTGGGCCGATCTTGGTACTTGTAGCCTGATGTCATCTGCCTGCTATCTGCTGCTGCAGTTTCTCCTTGGATAAATGCTCGGACCTTTTTCATTACCCCGTCAAATGTTGTCGGGGTTCTGTCGTTCAACTTTTTTATTAGGACCCGGTTGGTGATGCCTGCGAGGAATCTAAAAATTTTAAGAATCTCCGGGCAATCCTTAATCTTGTTGCATTCGGATTTGAAGCGCTCCATGAAGTCCTCGAGGCTTTCGTTATGCCTCTGCTTCAGTCTCGCAAGTGAAACGGGGCTTTTATCGTACTTCTTCTGCTGCACACAATTTCTTCGGAACACTCTCCTAAGTTCTTCGAACCCATGAATGCTCCTTCGCGGGAGACGGTCGAACCATGTCTGAGCGTTCCCGATGAGCGTTGAGTTGAACATGTGACATCACACGGCTTCTTGCCATTGTTCTATCCCCGCTTGAGATTCGAACACTTTTAGGTGTTCATCTGGATCCATCGTACCGTCGTAGGTCTTGACATTGGACGGCATGCGTCTTTTTTTGTTATCCCTAAAAGTAGTTATGCGCTCCGAAAATGCACTTCCTTTCTCTCGACGCCATGGCAAGGTCCATTGATCTTCACCTTGTATCCTTGGTTTTTTTGGGTGTCCTGTGGTGTTTTCTGTCGTAGTCAGAGGAATCAGAATCCTCAGTGGATGAAGGGGAGACCCGTTTATGGCAAGGGTGGCGTTCGCTATAATTAGAGTCCGAGGAATCTTCACTTTAGGAGTTCCTCCTGCTCGCCCTTCCAGTGTTCTTATTCCTTTCCTGAACTTGCAGACCCTGAGACGAATTCTAAGGGGCACAGTCTTTTAAGGGGGCTTCGTCTACCAGTATGGTCGGACCCTAATCTGTCCTTCACGCTTGTGCGTCGATGGTTATTGACTGGTGTAATGAAACCGTCCTCTTCTCTTGGGTTCTCAGAACTGTCTGAGGACGATGTGTCTTCAATGAGAGGCGCGTCTGAAGGAGATGTTGGGATCTCAATCGTTCTTTCTTTCTTTCTCTTATCCTTTCTAGCTTCCTTGCTAGGTCTTGACCCTTCCCTAGCCTTAAATTCTTTATCGAAGTCTAGACTGATCCGAACATCTCTTGTTGGATTCGCCCTCATCTGCGCCCTCATGAGTGGGATCAAAGCCTCATAGTTTTCTGTGACATAGTCGCCCATACTTTGCTTCGCCGAGGGGGGGATCTCCGTCTCAACTTGTGGATCTATCACAGCCCTTGTGCCCAGAGCATCCTTGTAGCCTTGATCAGGGATCTCCCGAGATGATGATGCATCCTCAGCTGTCTGTGGGGTAGAAGTGACTAGTGGAGAGAAAGATACTTACAGTCCCTTCCCTCCACGACCTGGGTTATTAGGTTCAAAGCTTGAGTATGGACCTGTTGGCTTCTTGGATCCCCCCCTTTGGTGGGGGCGGGTTTGCGCCGCCTTTCGTCATCACTTTAGAACTTAGTGTGGGTCCCACGGATGACGCAACTTGTTGATACAAAAGTTGGATGAACCGAGCTTGACCCGAATTGGGCTTAATTCGGGGTCTTGTGGACTCCGGCTCTTGCACCAAATGAAACTTGTTTTGAGGACCCTACGCACTAAACAGACACCGTTAGGCTTACCGTGGGTTTGTGACCCACGATTAGACTCCGGCGTGAGAGTAAGTAATCGATTTGAGTATGTAGTGTTTAGGTTATTGTGTGTATTGTACCTTTGTGGAACCTTGCGGGTTCCTTTTATACCCGAGAGAGTCCTGGTTGGGCTCTCCAGAATAGCTTGATCCTTATCGCATAACCAAGGCAAGTGTATATCTCTTTCCTCTAGGCGAATATATCTATATGATAGATTATATTCTTGTCTGATCCTGTCGCGCTGCGACAAGGACGTGGCTAAGTAATCAGCCGTATGTGCGACAACGGCTTACCGGGCCTCCTGGGCCGCACGCGCATCGCACAAGCATTTAATCCATTCCTGATGGATGCGGGTAGTACCCGTGAGTCGGACTATCCAGCCTGACTAGGGACTATACGTCATCACAGGCTCCTTTTGGTCCTTTTCAAATACTATTCTTTCTTACATTTTTACGTAATTCTCGACACTTGCACCCAATGTTTTGAAACTCGGGTCGGTTCAACCGGTTGAACTGGTTTCGGCCGAAAAAACGGGTCAAATTAACCTGGGTCTTATATTTTAGAAACCGGGTGTGACTCGCCGGGTTTGAAGCAACCCGGCTCGACTAGGTTTGTGAGACCCAGCTGAGTTTTGATTATTATTTTTTTTGTTGGCTTTTTCATGATTTAATTATATTTATTTGTAATGTATCTTTATTTTTACATGTTATATTTTTTAGCAAAAGGTTTTTAGGCCAAACATATGATGTATTCGTGATTTTTATATAAATATTTTTTTTTTAATATAGAAAATATATATATAATTTTTTTAATAAAAAACTAGGTCAACTCGACGGTTCAACCGGTTGAACCGATAATCCGGTGGATAGATTGGGTCGATTCAAAACCCGAGTCTCAAAACATTGCTTGCAATATTAAAAACCCGATTAGCCTCATTATTGTATGTCCTTTGCTACTACTTTTTGCTTTCCCTTTATTTGTTGCATTTTGAGAATGGCTTTGTACATTCATGATCTTATTCTCTTTTGTTGATTATTGGTTTCGGTTACTATATTTGCATGTCCCTCATTTACTAATGTATTTTGTATGTTCGGTATGCTTTGTGTTTGCTAAGAGCACAAGAAGTCATGGCGTTGTGTGGAGTGTCAAACCTGCAGCGTGACTCGTGTGACGACTCCGGTGAGTGAGAAAAGGCACGTCGCGAGGCACAGGCGTGGGTTTTCCCACGTCGCGTGAAAGGCTTTTTTTTTTAAATTCGTTCAACCCTCAAGGTATAAAAACATGTAACCAACCCTTTTTTTTATTTTGTGTTGTGTCTTGATGGCCAAGATGTGGTGGTGATGTTGGTTGTTGATGGCGGTAGAAGGGGTGGTAGTGGTGGCTGTTATGGTGTAGGCTGGGAACAAGACGAGGAAGATGATGATTATTTGTCATGTACACTTCGCCCCACACAGGTTTTAAAGTTTACATTTTTTGTCCTTTAAATTCAATCTAGTTTCATTTACAAATACAGTAGATTTTAAAAGGCTTACAAAGTTAGACAAAAAAAACGGATATAGCAATGTTGTGTTTTTAAAACACAACATTTTTTGTTTAAAACACAATGTTGTAGATATAATTAGGCACACTCTAAGTTATAAATAATAGGGAAAATTACCAAAAAGGTCTTTTGCCCAATATTTTCTTTCCAAAAAACATTAAAAAAAAATTTTCCTGATACGATCTAGGGCAACAAAGATTATAGGACAACTGGGTGCAGAATCGCCACGTGTCCTATTTTTTGCGGCAATCTGTCAGAATTGCCCTATTTTTTGGACACTTGTCAAAATCTGAACGGTTGTTGCCCTATATTCTTTGTTGCCCTAGACCGTATCAGGAAAAACATGTTTTTTGGACTCTTTGATGAATTACTAAAAAAATGAAGGACTCTTTTAATAATTTTTCCTAAATAATACCTAAGAGCAAAGATATGATTGAATGTTGACTTGACGCCAAAGCTACCAGCTCAGAGGTGCTCGCCAATATATCTATATCTATTCTATACTTCTATACTACTATATAAAGCATTTGCGACTTTTTTAAAATAGCAAGGCTGGAAATTTAGATTTTTTTACCTACTAAATAAAGTAAGTTGTTGATATGTTCATCAACATTATATATATACTATAACATTTTCTAACAACTTTTTTTAACAACCTTTTGTAACAACATTTTTTCTTTTAAATTGGAAAATCTTTTTATTTTGTTTATTATTATTTTAATCTAATTTCACTATATCTTTTAAAATTTTGTGCTTTTTAATTCGATATCCATTTTGATAAAGTTTTATTAACTTTTAGTCTTTTTCAATTTTATTGGATTTTTTAATTCGATTTTTTAGAACTTACAATGAATAAGAAACTAATATTTGTTAGTTTCAAAATTCGTTATTAGGTACTAGCTGTCGTATCACGCGAGTACTGCTCTAGTATTTAATTATGCATGTAATTTGTCACAACTTTTAAAATCTCTTAAACTTGTTACAAAGTGTTTTCTCTAAAACTGTATAAGTACTTTTACTTATTTTAATTTACTATACATAAACTTTAGACTTTAGAGCATCCGCGCAGCAACCATAGGTGCTCGCCAATCTCGTGTGGCCTTTTGAAAACCTAACGCAATTGTACTCAGTGGCAGATTCAGGAATTCAGAGTCCGATATGCACAAAATTTAGTACAAAGATTTTAAATTTGATTTTTCTAGTTTGTTTTATCTGGGTCGGGTTTTTACATGTATGTTTTTCGGGTCGAGTTTTTCGAGTTATTCTTAAAAATTGTCTATAAGGTCGGCATTAATAGGGGGTTATTATGCAACAATATCATACATCCGAGAAAAGATTAGCATATTAGTTCACGACACAAATGACAAAATAAATATGGTAGACTGAAATGAACTAAGTATAAGATTAATAATCACAATTATTAAATGGGTTAATAAACAAATAGGTTACTAAAGTTTGTCTAAATGTTCACCTAAGTTATTAAATTATTTTTGGTAACAATTAGGTTATTATTGTATTGATTACTTGTTATACATGTTACTTAAGTATTTGTAACTTGTTGTTAACAGGTTATGTATTAACGTGGCAAGTCACATTCCTTTTGAATATAATTTCGTTTTTATTTACACGATTAAACTAGTATCAGTTGACTTTTTATTTGTATGTGACATAATCTTTTTTCTTTTTTTATAAAATATGTTGCAGCTAAATATCATAAATACTTTATATACTATAAACGTAAATATTTATTATAATTAACGAACGCAAATAAATCTCATTATGCTGTAACACTCTTACATGTTACTTCATGTGGTTATAAAATCTTGGAGCGTCTATCATTTTGCTTAATAACTGTTTATTTTCACAAATATCTTTTTGCAAGACTGTTTAACTATTATTATTTTTAACCATGTTTTGATTTTTTTTAATTCTTCACATTATTATTCAACTTTTTTACAAATTAGATTTTTTTGGTACATAAAAAATCTTATTTATTTAAAATCATAAAAAGGTTAAATTTTAATTCTCGAAATCTTAAAAAAATGTAACTTTTTTTCGACTCATTATAATATTTAAAATCTTAAGAGAAGTTAAACCTTAATTTTTCTTAAAAATATTTTTTTGGTACTTTCTTATTAGAAAAAATATAAAAAATGAAATGATTATTGTAATTCATAATTTTTTATACAAATTTTTTTTTCATCTCATTACAATATTAAAAATCTTAATTTATTAAATGATAATAAAAAGTTAAATCTTAAAATCTTATAATTTTTTTGTTACTATTAAATTTTTTAGATACATATTATTTTCTAAAAAAATATAATTTGTGGTTTATGATGCATTTTTGTATTTGCTAAAATGTTTTTTGATTGATTAGTGAAAAGAATACAAATGACATAGATATATAAATAAAAAACGACTGTAAACGTACGTAAACGGATAAATAGATACAAACGGATAATAACATACAAAACATATGAAAACGCACGAAAACGGATGAATATATAAAAAACGGATGGAATAAAAATATATGTGTAATTATTTATTGACCTTTTTCTAAAGTTCAGTAACCCGTTTGTTAAACTCGTGAACTATAGTAACTTTCTTGTAATATATGAAACTTTCATGGACAATGAAACCGATAATACCGATTGCCCACCTTAGGAGTAACCTGGAGATAACTTTTCTAAACGTTCAGTAACCTGTATGAATAATCCATATACTTAAATAACCTATTTGTTACCAAAGATACTTTTAGTAACCTAGATGAACATTTAAGAAAACTTTAGTAACCTATTTGTGTATTAATCCTTCTTAAATTGAAACCTTTAAGGGGTTGTTTGGTTGAGGATATTGGAGGATATTCATGACATTTACATTTTAATTTCTTCAAAATATTATGTTTGGTATGACAATGAAGGAATTAAGAATTCCTCTAATTGCGAAAAAGAAGGAAAATAAAATTCCTCTAAAATGTGAAGAATTTGAATTTACTTGACAATTATTTTTATTAACTTTTTTCTATTGGTTTTTATTTGGGTTTTTACTCGTTTAAATAAATACATATAAAGTATTAAAAAATTTATAAAAATTGTTTCTCGGTTTTTATTCCTTTAAATAAGAAAAATAAAATTTATATAAAATATATATAAATTTTAAATAAAAATGAAAAATTCAGATTTACTCATTTAAATAGAAACTTTTATATTTTAAGAAGATTTGATATGAAAAACATTTATTCGGTTTTTAATCTTATAAACAAGAAAAATAAAGTTTATATACATTTTTAAAAAATTATATAAATTTTTTGTAAAATTTATATCAAATTTTTATAAATATTATATTAAAATTTTTAATATATATATATATATATATATATATATATATATATATATATATATATATATATATATATATATATATATATATATATATATATACTAGTTTCGTAACCCGCCCAACGGGCGGGTGTGTTTCATTAACTTTTTTAAAGGAATGTTTGTCGATAGTTTTATTTGTTAGCAATCGTACATAAAGAGTTTGAATTTTATTAAGGAAACTAATGTTCTTTAATGTT
This sequence comes from Glebionis coronaria, assembly GCA_025667525.1. Classification (NCBI taxonomy): domain Eukaryota; kingdom Viridiplantae; phylum Streptophyta; class Magnoliopsida; order Asterales; family Asteraceae; genus Glebionis; species Glebionis coronaria. Next base: position 66,229,668 of record CM046882.1, on the reverse strand, counting down.
TTGGGTTGGCCCATCTAGTGAACGGATTATGTGATTATGTGATCGTAATCAATAAACATTGAATAATTTGTTTTTGTTAATATGTTATGTATGAATATTTGAATGCGATTTTTTAAAAGGAAATAACTATTATATGTATTTTTTATTCATTTTCAGTTAATTATATGAAAACGATATTCAATATTCTAAAACATGTTTATATATATAAATTTAATCTCGATTAAACTTATTAAACGGTTGACCGTAAGATAAACCACGTGTAACTGCTCATTTTATTTAATTGCATGAACGGTTAACCGCTTTTAAGGTTTTGTTTCGGATAGTAAAATTAATTATCCGTCCCGCGATAGATCTTTAAATTCATCGAAGTAACCGAACTGAGCTGACCAATATTGACCCCTACTAAATGCTATTAATATATTTTTTTGTCTAAATGTTATTTATAAATTTTTTGGGGTAAACCAAGATGTGTTTCAACGACATGAGATATTTTTTATTTATTTTTCATTCTTGTTTACCAACCAATATAATATGTAAAAATAAAGTTCCGTCGTAATTACGTAAAATTTATATATTTAAAAAAACCCCTGAAATAATCAAAACCCGACCGAGTCTCGTGAACCGGGTTGACCAGGGTCACCCCCAACCCTGAGTCAACCGGTTGATCCGATCTGTTGACCCTGGTTTGAAAGCATTGAATCAGACCCGATCAATATCAATTTGTGTCGATATGAAGAATATAATAAGATTGTAACAAACACATATCCTTTTATTTGTGTATGCAAAAAATTAACAAAGGACATAATCCGTTCATTGGGTGGGCCAAACATAATTAAAGGTTAGTTTAAAAAGTTAAACACTATATGTTCAAATACCAACCAATTTAACAAATCGAACAACATTCTATTAAAAAAATTTACGAAACAAACCCGCCCAATAGCCGAGTTTGTTTTGGTAAATCTTTTTTAAAAATACGCGTGTGTATCAATTATATATGTTTGTAAGGTACGCGTTTCTGTTAAAAGAAAACTCACAAGAAACCAATTTTTGATTTTTCTAAGCCTTGACTCACCTAATGGACGTGCTTTCTCCCATATGAATCTTTCATTGTATAACTATTGCTTTGTTTGTTTTTTTTTTGTTATCCTTTGATATTATTCGTTCTTGGCTTCACATTAGTTTTTTTTCTTCAACGACCTACAGTCAATTTGTTTTCACAACAATACGACCAAGTTCAATTTTTTTTTCAAAATTACATTTTATTAGATAAAAACGGTACAATAATAATTATACTAAAATACAGTTAAAAATGATTAAAAAAAGCTTAATTAGAAATAAAGAGGGTAAATGTATTAACTAAAACAAACTTTAAAAATGATCAAATTAATATAAGTTGTGAGGAATTAAACAAAATTCAATATATTAAAATTTAAAAATTTATTATAAATTTTATCTAATTAAAACTGAATAAATTTAATCTAAAAAATAAAAGAAATAGAAATGAAAGAAAAAGAATGAAATGAATAGTTCGTCTGGTGAATCGACTTCGAGGGCTTGACCGTACCGACTCGACTCGATCATCGCAACGGGATCAATCGAGTTCGAAGTCGGTCGACCTAGTGTAGATCGATACCTTTGTGGCAGCCTTTTAGATTGAAAATGTCTTAAAATATAAAAATGCTTAGAATGTTAAACTACCTTAAAATTTGACTTCTGCAAGGAATTAGCGAACATTTAGCTTCTATAAGTTAAAAAAGAAGACATAATGCGTCACTATCTTGTTTTTTTTTAACTTCTATATGTTGTACATTTAACCAAAAAGAATACTATCTTTTGTTTTCTTTTCCTAATCATAGGGCACTTGTGATATTTAAATTTATGCGTCGAGCTGCAAAACCATGATTGTCAAACTGTATTTAGCTTCATTATAGTTGTGCCGAAAATTTAGGTGCTGGTAACTAACTTGCAGTAGTATCAGAAGATATCTTAACACACAACTGAATCCAGTTTTATAGTTTACGCTTATGATGGTTTGATATTTTTGTATTTTGTAATATGCTTGAATTTATGTAACTGTTTCTTGCTGTATCACTTATAATAATACATTGTTGTAGTATAAAAAATGAAAATGCAGCTTTATAGGTTTATATCACAATCTGTGGATGTTGGATTTTCACGCTACTGTTCACAAAATGATATGTTGCGTTGTGAACACAACTCAGTTCCAAACTATCATAGGCACGTCTATCTTTATTTTTTTTAAACACCGTCCTTATGATGAGATAGTATATAGTAATAGGCACACCAAGTGTTCAGCACAGGGAAAAAATGAAACATCTCTAAACTCTTAATCTGGTTAATTTTGGTTGGTACTCTTTTGCGCCATGTAGCAAGTGTTTTGCTGAAGGCAAAGAGACTAAGACGTCTACAGCTTCTTTGTTTCATCGATGTCTCCCCGCGTGAACTTTTGGAAGCGCTTACTGGGTTACATCATCAGGGCAGGCTGAAAAGAACTGTAAAATACAGAAGAGCATGCAAGCTATCACCAAAATGTTCCCATAATGATATATTGATGTACACTTGCTCTGGTGGAAACAAATAGAAGTGCTTGCATTTTTCCAGTTTTGGCCACTTATCTAAACCCACCCATTTGCCAAAACAAAAAGGAACCCAACATAGTATTATTAAAGCAAGTTAGAAAGTTAGAAAGAGTAGACAATGAAAATAGTGGCAGAGTAGCTCATACATGGAGCTTATGATTTAAGTGGGCGCAACTCAAGTCATGAACAACCCCTTATTGTATGACCAAGCACCCGATATTCTGTAACTGCCTAAGCCATTCTTACCCTCTCAGCTTTCACTCCATTAAGCAGAACCTGTAACCAAATAACATAGATCTACCGCATGCTTTATTGCTAAAACTTAACCATACCACAAAAGATTAATTCTACTACGCCATAAGCTAAATTTGCATCACAATCAAAACAAATTAATAAGAATAAACTTTCACCTTAAAATTATGTTAAAGATAAATTTGAAATACCTTCAGACGGATCGCACAAAAAACAATCAATCCTAAATCGAATCTAGTGAAGATGTATGCTATATTATGGTAGCATATCCATCTTGTTCAGAACGAACAACCTGATGATCCTGTTTAAAAAAACCAAACTATTAAAATCATGACATAATAAACATTCGACGTATTGATTAAGTAACCTGTCAAAATTAGGGTTTTTGTTATAAACTGAATCATCCACATAAATGATTGGGCTTCTAATAGCAAGTAATCGATGTACCTGTTCAAATTCTATTATGAATAGATCAGATCAAGTTAATATTATCCGTAAGTGATATTAGCGATATAATACATCTATGAAATGCAATTATCAAATACCTCCCCTAAAGCAATACGTTTTTTATGCTCTTTAATTAGGGCCTTCATCACAGCCTTCCTCCGGATAGACATCTGTTGGATCGTGTTCTCGAACTATTTATTTGGTACCGACTTGAGATACGGGGAAAAATCTCTCCATTCAACCTCAATGGCGCCCATCATTGGGTCAACCACTAAGAATTGAAAGATCTCGTCTCTTTTCATGGTAATTTCAAGATCCTACACATTTAAGCTTTCCACATCCTTTCCCACTGCTTGAAAAGTAGCGAATCAGATTCAGTTACATTAACTCTCAAATATCAAATTGTTCAACAAAAAGTTTTATAAATCTCACTTGTATTATAAATGAGTTAAGAACATTATTGGTGGAATCGGGAACTTCTAGAAATTTATTAATATAAGGGGCTAATCCATATATATATATATATATATATATGAAAAGGTTTATAGTGCATAATATAAAGATAACATATACACTTACTTATGGAATCTTTCCCTCTACCACTAACAATAAACACTGCATTATTTGGGTCATTAGACAAAATATTCAGGATATAATTAATTTCTTTATTTGGAGCTTTATCAACAGAAACTTGTCGCAAAAATGCAGGATTGGTCATGTCAATCTCACCATGTGCAGGCATTCAAAATCACTTCTTCAGAAAAATTTAAAATTATCTTAATAATTAACTGATTTTTATAATCATAAGTAAATAATAAAAAATTACTAAGTTTTCCTTTTACTAAAGCTGTACTGTAATGTTTTGTAACCATATGAGGAAAAAACATTTTGTTTTTTGTTCTCACAAAACACTATACTACTTCAATAAATGGAATATTATACACAAATCTGGTCTAGACAACAGACTAACAGGAATTGCAATAGGGCAATGGATATTTCACGGCTCTAGTACATAATCAGAAACTACAGGAAGTTACAAACATTACACAGCAGAAGATCGACACTGAAAAGCAATGATAGTTACCCTAGAGATAATTTCATCGCTTGATAGCAGAACTGTCTGAATGCATCTTGCTGATCTTGAGGGATACTATCCCCCAAAACATCATCATTAGTCATCAACCCCTCTGCATCATGATTCTCCTAATAAAAATAAAACTTCTTGTTTAAAAATCAATGCTGTAAACCTAAATGTATCATACAAATAAACAAATGTAAGTAAGTAGAATAAAGGTAAACGTACTTCCAAAGGTTCTACAGCTACTCCATCATCATCCTCATCAGGCCAAATAAGACATGGAAGCCTATTTTTCTAACACTGTTGACTGGCTATCTCTACCAGGCTATGTCTGATGCATTTGAAAACTCTTGAGAGAAAAAGTAGCACTAAAGGTATTTCTACTGTTAATTGCGAAGAACCCAATAATAAAATCTATTCCTAACCTACCTTTTGAAAATACTTTTGACCTGCTATACTTGCTACGCTGTAAAACTCTTGAATACATTTAACTCCTAACAGTCGATACATTGGGCTGTAAAGGTCCTATTCTGTATTCGTACCTATTCTCATTTTTTCGCCCTTAAACTTAAACTCACAATATAAAGGAAGCTAAAATCATTGGAAGCTCGTGCTCACCTTTAAGATGGGATTCACTGCGCGCACCTTTTCTATAGCCATATTATTCCCGATCCACTGACTGATTGCAACAAAATTGCATCAGAAGCATAAAAACTTACAAATATAAGTTTAATAAAAGTGTTTTATAAAATTTGCTTATTACTTATAATTATAATTACCATGTATTGAAAAATTTCCGTAACTGGTATGTGAAATAAGGTCATCTTAAGTCCAATCTTTATCTACAGAAGCAAACAGGTCTGAATCACATTCAGTTTTCTGTCTTTTATCCCTTCCATCTGTCCATAAACTGAATCCATGTGGGCGGATATATCGGTTTCAGGAACTACAAAAGGGGAAAATGATTCGGCAATCTCGTTCCGTATTGTCTGTAGATTGAAAGTTTGTATTCCAACCAAATGAAGCAAATATCCAGTGGGAACCTGCATGGTTTTATTGCGTAGACAAATGTTAATGATGCAAAAGGATTCTTGACTTGACACGCTTATTTGCAAGCTATGGAAGAATTATAAAGCATTAATAATGACCAGAGAGGCTGCCCAACACAAGAAAACGCAATGCAAATGATTAGAAGTGTGTAATTATTGAATACATATTGCTTTCCACCTACATAACCACCATTTCCGAAAACAGCAAGGCAACATCTGCCACATAAAACTGTTCTGAGCTGACGATGTTTCTTAGAGAAATCAAACTATGGTGTAAATTATCAAAAAGGATTTATGCTTAGAAAAATCGATTTGTAAGTAGGGAAGATTATTAAATATAAATAAATCGTGTTAAAAATTTCCCGGATTTTTAACCAGGCTTCCAGAAAATAAGGGACCGAAAGAAGTTTACCAAATTATATGCACCACATAATATTGAAAAATAAGGCTCAGATTTCCGGACACAGTAGCAGAACCACACATCCACCATGGTTACAATCGCACTATTGATATGATATCCCAGCCAAGATACCATTGTCGGTAAAACTTTGCGTACTTAACATAAAAGTATCGTCATTGCCTAAAAAATTACTCTATATACTAATGTATATAGTAGTATATACTAAAGAGCATTATGGTATGCTACAAAAACTAATAGAAATTAACAGTGTAAAGCTAGCTAAAGAAGTGACCGGAGTCCAGAAGTCAGAAAGATGAAGGGTGTGCCTGTGGAGGTTGCCGAAGCGAGAGATTCTCGGTATCTACCATCCTTACTCTTTACACTTTACACTCTAAGTCCTCGAGGTTCCAAAATCACGTCATCTAGCGCCGTGACCAACCCTGCCACTCAAAAGGCATCATGGGTAAAAAAGAAGTAAACGATTTGAATGGTTCTCTAAGACTAACCTGTTCACGTTTATAGCCTTAGCACATCCTTTAGGTTTTGTCGATATCCCGAGCGATTCGTTTTCTGTCCCAGTTTACATCCGCATCATGTTTCACCACAACTGGTGGATCCGAAAAGATCATGTTTTTGTAAAACACTTGGAAGTGAACGATCAGTTTCCATAGCTACAAAAACATACATATGTAAGATTAAATAATGTTCTAAGAATTAACATTTTCATACCTATAAGACAAAAGAGAATGGTGAATGATTTCTTACAATAACCAAATATATTAACAAAGATACGATGATATGAGGTTGAATATTACCTGCGTGAAACAGATCTCATTAAGCACCATCACCTTGAGGTTGGATATTACTTGCCTCATGATTACCATAATAATCAATATATGATTAATCAGATTGAAAACAATAATAAAAAAATTACTTACTTTTTTCATAGTTATGATTTAAAAAAAGTACCAGTCAAGATTAGGATTTTCATAAAGAGGAGACAATCTGCAAAATTATAACACAAACAAAACTAACAAAAAAATACGTCTATTAAGATTATAGATCTTCTAGCATAATTAAATAATTCGATTTATTTAATAACTGGAACCGAGCACATGACTGCTTATACCTGTTATGGTTAGGATTTTGTGAAAGTGGAGACAACCTGCAAAAGATAAACACAGACAAAAAAATACATCATTTAAGATTATGGTTTCATGCACACCTTTTTTATATGTGTTTTCTTTACACGAATTTATACATGATTCATCTGCAAAATAAAAAAAACACAGTTTGAGATTATGGTTCCAAAAGAAGGAGGCGTATATCTTGTATAACAATTTAGGGTTTTGAGTTATGTTTATCAAGAAGTCACGTATCCTTAATTTTGGATAAAGATTATTAAAAACATATCATCCGAATATTTTTCAGAGTCCCGGCCCAAAGAATATAATATAAAATAATGGAAATGCAATAATAGCCAATAAGATAATGCCACATAGGATATGACATGGCGCATCTTATTATCCTATGTCAAACTTAGCCCCATATATATATTATAGATATATATATATATATATATATATATATATATATATATATATATATATATATATATATATATATATATATATATATATATATATATATATATATATATATATATATATATATATATATATATATATATATATATATATATATATATATATATATATATATATATATATATATATATATATATATATATATATATATATATATATATATATATATATATATATATATATATATATATATATATATATATATATATATATATATATATATATATATATATATATATATATATATATATATATATATATATATATATATATATATATATATATATATATAATATAAATCCTTTATAAAAATAATATAAATTCTTTATAAAATTTATACCAATATATTTATTAATTTTATATAATTTTTTATAAAACTTATATAAAAAGTGAAAATTCGTGTTTTGCTTGCTAAAATAGAAAACTTATATAAAAATATTTATTCGTATTATTTGGGTCGACCTAAAGCCAAAATTTTGAAATATTATGAAAATCTGTCAACAAAGCATGTGTTTTAAATTCCGGAATTTAGAATTCTTGAGAGTTTTAACTTACTTAGAACTTAGAATTCCGGAATTTAAGATTTTAAACAAACGACACCTTAAGCTTTATTTAGCAATGCAGCAGGCTCAAAGGTCAACCAAAAAAGTATATAGTGTTATGAATAATTACATTGTGGATGTCCAATAGAGGCCCATGGCCTATTAGCTATTAGGTTTTTACCCTAATATTATCTTATATATAGACATTGTATTCTTCCTAATTAATCAATCAATTGAGTAATTCTCTGCAATCTCCATATTCTATTATTCCAGTTAGTGTTTTACTTTATTGATTCACAACACGTTATCAGCACGCTCAAGCGCTGAACTTTTGGATTCTCAAACTGGTATGTCTACTATTCGTTGATATATACTTATATGATAATATACAACAATATGCTTCTAAATCATAAAGATGATACCGCTTTTGACTGATTATTGGTTTCTATAGTTTGCTATGTGATAATATAAATTATTGTTTTCAAATACGTGCCACACTCGATCTAGATGAATAAACACAACTCTCTTTAATTATGTTTGATGCTTGTTTTGTATTGAATCTTCAAACTTGAAAGCGTGGCACTGACATGCCATTCTCTCTCTGTATTATATTATCTTGAATTGTTACTACTTCAATTGTTATGGTTAAATATCTTGCAAAAGATTACATTGTAATCAGGTCATATAGTTTTTTTTATTGCATTTGTTGAATTACATATATCTTTGCTAATTGATTTATATAATTATTTTAGTATCACATCCTTACACACGTGTAAGGTTATTTTCAGTACCAAAAAAATGTGAACCACTAGTTTACTATTAATAATTCATAAAGTACATTAAATGAATGCAAGATGGCTTTTTTGTAAATATTTACAACTCCTTTTACAAAAAGTAATTCAATAAGAGGCAAATTAGGTATTTTGCTTATCAATTAAAGTAACATCCTATATGAACAAAATCAGTTACCACAATTCACCACGTCCGTTTCTCTTATTCTAGATCTACACCATCCTTTACTCTATAACCTTAGAATCCCCCATCTTTAAGAACTAGCCGCCGCCCACTACCCAAAACTAAATCTTTTATTAATCATTTAGCGTTATGTGATTCAAGCAACGATTTACTTTTCTGGATGATGGTCTTGGCAGATCTGGGTTGTATTTTCGATTGCGGCACTGCATTGGTTGTTATCCTGGTTTGTATTTACGGCTGCGAAGATGGTCTTGGTGGAGCCGGGTCTTCGTTTATGTTACCTTCGATTTAGTTGATGTGAGTACTTTTTGTATGAGGCTTTTATTGTTGGTTTGAGAGATATGGTCTGATAGAGAAAATGCTATTTTTATTATACCAATCTAATTAATTTTATACTAATATGCTTATGTTATTTACAAATATGGTGACTTGCTGAAATTTTTTTAACACTAATAATTGACTACTTGTATATATGTAACACGTATGTACCTTCAAACATGTAAGCTTATAGAAAATACATCTGCACAGCAGAGAAAATACATGTGCACAATAGTTAAAGTACATGGGCATATGTGTTTTAGTGATTATCATTCAATAATTTATTTATTAATTGTTTTTTTATAGAAATTTATTAGTTGTTTTTTGTTTACAGGTACAAGTGAATTATTAATTGTTTTTTGTTTAAAGGAACAAGTATGATAAAAGATATGTAAAGAGTGCACAAGTTGTTTTGTGATTATCATCTAGCTAGGAGATACTTTTGGTTAAGAAGTAAAGTAGGTCACTTGCTTTGTGTTCAAGATTATGTAAATGATGAATGCACATGTATGCCTATATATACTATGTAGATTATAAAGATTGTGCACATGTGTATGATTCGTTCAATTTAGATTAGTCTTTTTATAGACTCGTGCACATGTATTTTTAGACTTGGTAAGAAGTGGTCATCTAAAGATTAGTCCTTTTATAGACTCGGTATTTTGTCTTATTCTAATGTCAAATTAATATAATTAATTTTTGATGTATTACGACATATCTAAAGATAATCTTTTGAACTAACATTACCCTTTATATTATAGAGGGGAATCACGGTTCCATATGAACAGTGATTCCTCTCACAGTCTAATAAAGTATGTTATTTCTTTTCCCTCACAAACACTGGCTTCCCTCACAATGTTTACACACACAACCCACACACCGTTGGGTTCCCGTCCCGTTTTCCACAAGCTCAGTTCCTCTATTCTCATTAATGTTGCTTTAATGGTGGTTTGTCTTTTTTATTGTGTTTGCCCCTTCGGTGTTTGTCCCTTCGCCCCCTTCATATATACTCTTTAATATAAAGGGTAATTAATCTCTCATAACTTTCACACATAAACGTCTGTGTGTGTGGGTGACCCGATCTAATCTTGATCGGATTATTCATCTTCACCGGATCTTTGATCTATATAAGTTTGACCAGTTTCTATTGTCTTGGTTTGTGTATGTGGTGACCCCATCTATTGTTGATCGGATGTTTGATGCTATTGTCGTGTGATTGGTTGGTTTGCTGGAAACCATAATTTTTACTGGGGTTTGTTGGTTCAATCATCTTCTTTACTTATGAGTAAGTCACTTTCTGTTCCAACTTTTATAAATTGATGTTTGTATCTGTTTATTGCTTCTTAAGGTAAAAAAAGTGATTTTCCATTTTCTTTTTGATACCTTTGTGAGAGGAGATTAGTTTATTTGTGGGCTGTGAGAGGGCCCTGTTGATAAGGTTTTGAGATTTGCCTATATTGATGTATTTGCTTAAAATTAAGCTTTATGCCTTTCGATGCCGCCGTTGCTTTCGTTGCCCTATATATGGCGTGCGGCGATAGTGACGGTTGTGTGACGATTGCGCTTAGCTCATATTGATCTTATATTTGAAATACGATGGGTGATGGTATAAAAGAAAAATATAGGTTTTTGATACTTGACTTTTGCCCGTATAAAAATTAAAGTTGATGTATGTCTCTTCGAATTGAAAAACTGCGTTTAATGTGCGACTCACCTGTCTTTGGTGGAAACAAATGTTGTCGTTGTAGTATATAAAATGTGCAAAATAATTAAAATAAATGACTTAAAAGTAAATCTAAATCTAACTTAAAGTAAATGGTGCAAGTATTTAAAAGCTTGACTAAAATTAAAAGGCACTAAACGTAAATAACGCAAACTTAAATCGCAACTAAAACTTAAAACTAAGGCAAGGATAAAATAAATCTAAGACAAGTAAATTTAAAGTGCAACTAATTAAAAAGGCGGGAAAAATAAGGCTCGAAATTAAAAAGCAGAAAATTAAAATAAAACTGAAAATAAAAGAACCTATCCGGAATAAGTTGGCTTACTCGGAATGTTTTCCTATCCTGAATATTGTCACCTATTCGGAATATGAACTCTATCCGGAATAAATTCCCTATTCGGAATAAATCCTCTATGCGGAACAAATAATCTATTCGGAAAAACAAGCTTATGCGAAATACCCCTCCTATGCGGAAGATCCTATGCGGAATATTACCCCACTCGGAATAAACATTCTTATGCGGAATAAACACTCCTATCCGGAATATCTCTCCCGTCCGGAATAAACATTCCTATGCGGAATAAGCACCCAATTCGGAATAGCAGGACTACTCGGAATATGTTCCTTTATGCGGAATATCGAATATTCCGCATGGACCACCTCTTAAAACCTTTATACGGAATAAAGAAGATTCCGAATAGAGCACACTTAAATTCCTATACTCGGAATACTGGAAAAGCTCAGAAACAGGAATACAGTAACAAATAGGATCGAAGAACACGGAACAATATATAACCGAATCTAATCAAAACAAAGCTAAATCAAATACAAGATTAAATCAAACTAACAAATAAACATATACTAATCATAAACAATCAATCCCAAAATAATCAAACTCACAAAACTAATCAAAATAATCAAAACCACTTGATCAAAATAAGAAAAATAAGAACATGAACATGAACAAAAACAGTAAGAATCAAAGATTAAGAAAGGTAGAATGAGATTAACAAGATAAAGATAAAGATTAACAAGAATTAAAAAGAAAACTTACTTGAAATTAAACGGTAATTAAGGTGCAAGACAAGAATTTAAATTTGACAAGTATTTAAAATGACAAGGTAATTAAAAGTGGAAGAACTAATTGTCACGATTAGCCAACAAAATGAAAATGATTAAGAACTAATCTATATATAGGGGAGGATTAAGGAATGCTTAGGAAGCTTCCTCCCCTCTTTCCTTTCTCCTTAATTGCATGCTTAGTCCTTTCTTCTTAATCTCTTTGTTAATTGCACCATTAGTCCTTAAGCCTTTAAATCTTCTTTAATCTTGGACTTTAATGACTTTTGGCTCGGGATTTCTTTGAACTCGTCTTTTAATTCTTCAATAAATTAGACTTGAGTTCTTCGGCTTTTGATAAACTTCCGTCTTTTGACTTTTTCTTCGATAAATCTTCAGAATTGGTCTTGGACTTCCGTTCTTTTTGCACTCTTGACTTCTTGACTTCATCTTTCATCTTTTTCTTCAATAAAAGCCCGTGAATGCCGTGTTTTCTCCACTTTTCACAATTTCGTCCTAAATCACAACAAAAACACAAACCACGCATAATTCTGACATAAAAGACATAAAATACACGTTTTGGCTCGGTTATTATTGTAATTAAGTGGTAAAAAGGATGGGTGTTTACACACCTATCAAATCCCCTACACTTGACCATTCGAATGCCCTCATGCAATGCATTAGTTACAAAGCACGTTTACACTTTCCATCATAATTAATCCATAGTGGCCTTTATTAAAGAGATAGAAAATTATAAACATTCAAAATAAAGAAATCAAAAAGCATACCTTGGGTTTTGGAAATGTCATGAATAATCATCATCCTCAAGTTTTCACTTTCTCCAAACCAAGCTTATAAACGAGATCATTGTTATTATAAGTTAGTAGACTAACACGAACTCATGTGGGCCAATTACTCACTTAGACTCCCTTATTCCTAGGTGTATCTCTTATATTTTATTCTTGTCTTGAATGATCACGAGGATGCATTGCTTGACTTATTTCGATAGTTTATTAAACCGAAAATAAAGTGAACGATTTGATCAATAGTTAGCTAAAGGACAAAATCTTTTAAAACTGCTTCTCGGGACCTCATAAAGTTCATATCTTGGCATAACTCGCTTCGCGATTTGAGACCTTTCTCGGATCGATATTTGGCAGCGACTTCATACTTCAAACCTTGAGAGACGTTCATGAAATTATGGTCTTCTCTTCATATAGGAATTTCTTCACTTGATGTTTTGAGAGATTCATACTTGGACCACGACTTCTTCATTTTTCTCCAATCTTCATTTTGGACTTTGATATACAACGATCCGCCTCCTTTTATGACTTGGATCTATTTATCCTCATACCTTGCTAGGGTCTTTTCGGATACACTTATCCATGACTTTTGGGGAGTTTTTGCTTTTCGTCGTGTGTCTCGATCCTTCATATTGATTTTCGATAAATGATTCTTCACATCACTTTGGATCTTTAGCAACAAAATATAGCCCTCATGTCTTGTTAGGACCTTTTTGGACTCGCCAATCTTCGCATCCCGCTTTAATAAGTTATGCCTTGGCTATGAACTCTAATCCATACCGAGCAACTTTTAAACGATCTTAGGCTAGAAGTTAAGTAACTTTTCAAATCGTACAACCTTATTTATTGTAGATAAATTTATTAGCAAGCGATGTGAGAATAGGCTTATAATTAACTCACATAAATTCCCGAAAGAATACCGAACTTATAATTGGCTCTATCATCTCTCGTTCTCCACAGTTTAAAATCTCAAGGAATGAGACTCGTGGATACTTAGCCTATTAAATCAATGTTTTGGGTTTTCGAGTCGCCTATAGGATCTTGCAAATTCTTAGACTTTTTCAAGTTTAGAAATCGCGTTTTAAAGTTCCCTTGATAAACGACTCTCTAGGATCAATTATAGGAACTTGCGAAAAGTTCTTGTTCTTAACCGTGAGAGTTAACACTTTCGCATTTTATAGCTCCCTATATAAAAGCCTAGCAAAACTTGACTTAAACACGTTAAGGATACTAGCTAGAGCAAACTTAGATTAGTAAACTCGGGTTGAGTCAAAAGATTCACAACGTTTGAAAATTAAAACCACTTTACTAAACTTTATTCTAATAAGGGAAGAAAATAACTATACAAAAGGAAAAACTAATAGGCCAAAATAGATCAAAAGTTTTGAAAAATGTCGAAAAATTGATTTTCCAGTTAAAATGAGGACAAATACAAGGAAAAGGCCACTTAACTTCGATAGAAGTCCCCCTACACTTAATATAAACATTGTCCTCAATGTTTAAGCATGTGGGAGTAAACTCCCCTACACTTAGGACATTGTGCACTTTGTTTAAATCTCTCTAAGGAAAAGACAACTAACGAGATTCCTATTTTAATATTGAGAAAATATAAAATAGTGAATCGAAAAGAGTTTAGGATAGAACTGGGAAGAAGTGAACACGGAATCACGGGTCGTCAAGAATCATCAAGAGTGGATCATTGAAGCTCGAATCCCTGATTAAGAAGAGAGGAGAGGAAATAGCAAACCAACGGGTCTCCCCTACACTTAGGATAAAGAAAGCGAAAAGATAGATACATGGGTTGCCTCCCAAGAAGCGCTTGATTTTTGTTAACCGAGTCGTGAGCCTGACTCGACCTTGATCATCATAGGAAGAAGCATGAAATATATCCACCAGGATCAAAGACATAGTTTTCGTCCATCAAATAGCACAGGCTTAAGGCGAACAAGGCAAGCCAAAGAAGAGTAGGCAAGGTTCCCTTAAGCAAAGATGGAGTACGGTGGAAGCAAGGGTGAAGTGGTGCAAGCAGATTTCCGTAAGTTCCAAAGATATTTCCTTTTATTTCATCAGGCGGATACTGAGATGGCTGCAGAATGTCAATACCGGGGTCGAACACCTTTTCCTTTAGGGGAAAATAGCACTCAGGCTCAGCAGAATGGGAAGAAGATCCGCGAAGAAGCACAACCTCGTCCTCAGAAGGGGGACAAAGAGGTGTTAACTCATACGTGCTGCGGATATCGGTGTCGACCGGTTTCTTCTCCTTGGAAAGAATGTTCTTCAAATCCAAAGTAGGATCAAGACGATAATCTTCAAAGTCCAAAGGAGGTGCATCACTCTCATGAGGGAAGTAAGTGTTGAGAAATTCAGAGAAATCTTCCTCAAATGAGTAATCGTCCAAAGTAGGATCGAGTGGTGGCGGAGGATCTTCATCATGTGAAGAATCGCTCGAAAGAGTATCGGCCTCATCAAAATCATCATATGTGGGCAGCTCGGGATACTCAGAAGTACAATCATCATAATCATCCGAATCTGAGCTAGACTCATCATCATAAGCATCAAAGACCGGTGGAGAATCATAAATGGGAGAAGGTTCCAAATTGGAGCGAGAATCATCCACATCATCTTGAAAAAGTGGATTATCAATGCAAGAGTCGAATAGAGGATTGTTGTAGATGACAAAATCATCGAGCACATTAATCATATTCACTGATTCTCGTTCATAGGATTTACTTGTAAGCTTCCCCATTTTAAATATTTTTGAATCATTCCCGACTCTTAAGATTAACTCACCTTCGGCCACATCAACTAAAGCTCGTCCGGTTCTCAAGAATGGCCGACCAAGTATTAAAGGAATACAAGGGTCCATTTCATAATCAACAACGACAAAATCGACTGGGAAAGTAAATGTGCCAACTTTGATGAACACGTCTTCGGCTATACCAACGGGGTAAGCGAGAGTGCGATTTGCAAGTTCAAGAGTCATCTTTGTTGGAGTGAGGTCGGGTAATGATAGTGTTTTCCAAACACTCAAAGGCATAAGATTAATACTGGCCCTGAGATCAGCTAAGGCAGTAAATTCTTCAGTTTTATTGAACACGCAAGGCAACACAAAACGACCAGGATCTCCAAGCTTTTCCGGAAGTTCTTTAAGAATAACTGCAGAGCAGTTTTCATTTAAGCGTGTGTTGGCGAGTTCAATAAGCTTCTCCTTCTTGTTAAGTAATTCCTTAAATGCTTTAACAAATTTGGGCATGTGGACAAGTGCTTCAAGAAAGCTAATGTTGAAGTTCATTTGAGAAATCATCTTGATATAGCTCGTCACTTGAGAGTCCTTCTTGGTTAGCAGTTTGTTCTTGCCTAAACGAAGTGGATAAGGGATATTGGGTTTGGGTAGTGAGGGTGCAGGTGTAGGTGTAGCAGGTAGAGGTTGAGATGTTGAAGGGTCCTTCCTAGAGACATCGTCATGGCGAGGCAGAGACGGTAATGGTGCACTAATACTAGGTGTAGGAGGAGTAGGGATAAATGGTGGTGGAGGAGGTGTAGATGATGGGGGTGGGATTGGTGGATCGACAATAGTAATCCCACTACGAGTAGTAATAGCACTCACATTAGCTCGCGGATTGGTGAAGGTGTTAGAAGGTAGAGAAGTCGAAGAAGAAGGTTGAGCGGCGGGCAAGAAACTAGCAAGCATATTCTTCAAATCAGTCGTTTGATTGCTGAAGGAGGATTGAATAATATCTCGAAGCTCGGATCTTATCTCATTTCCTTGCTTTGTGATATCTCCTTTCAGATTGATAATTTGGCTCTGCAGATTCTTGATTTGCTCACCTTGGGTTCTCATGATGGCTTCAACATCGAGATTAATGGTTGGGGTTTGTTGGGCGGGTGGGTGATAAGAATTAGAAGCTCTTGGTGGGATTTGGTTGCTTCTATTGTAGTTGTTGGCGGGGTTTTGGTTTTGAGGAGAAAAACCGGGTGAAAGCTAGTTATTTGACCGGTAACTCAGCAAATTTCTATCCCCTTGAGGTCGAGCTTGGTAATTTTCCGGTGAATAATTACCATAAGCTGCATACACATTTTCTGGATTTCCTTGTGTAGAAGGACAATCGGTGTATGAGTGAGGACCGCCGCATGTTTCACAAGGATTAGCAACCGCTTTAACTTGTTGTTGTTGTTGGTTTGAAGCGAGAAGCGTAATACTTTTGCTCATTTCAGTCATCATGCGGGTGAGTTCAGTCATTTCAGGGTTTGCGGAGGTGGAAGAAACATTGACTCTCGGATTGTTCCTAGAAGAAGCGGAGGAATCCCAGTTTTTATGATGAGTAGTCATGTTTTCAATAAGCTCTCTACACTCCTCGGGTCTCCTTTTCATAAATGTGCCACCGGCGGCTGCATTAATCGTATCACGATCACGAAAAGGCAAACCGTTGTAGAAAGTATCAATTAAGGTCACAGGGAGCATGTTGTGGTTTGGACAACGATCAATCAAGACATTATATCTTTCCCAAGCATCAAAAAGAGATTCATCAGGGTCTTGCATGAAACCGCTGATTTGATTGCGAAGGCTCGTGACCATGGATGGTAGAAAGTAGCGCGACAAAAAGCGTTGAGTCATGTCATCCCAAGTATGAATTGAATTCTTCGGGAGACGATCAAACCATTTCTCGGCATGATGTGATAAAGTATGTGGGAAGAGTTGTAGGCGAAGAACATCCATTGTGGCACCGGGCAACTTCATGTTTTGGGTGATTGTAATGAACTTGTCGAGGTGTTTGTTGGCATCATCATCAGGCAATCCACGGAATGGGTTAGTTTGCACTTGCTGAATCATGTGGTGCTTCAACGAAAACTCCGGAGCGTTGATTTGCATCGGCGCAATCGGTCCTCCTCGTCCAAACATGGTAGGTTGACAAAGCTCCTCCATTGTCCGAAGATCGGGCTGTGGAAGAACATTGTTGTTATTATTGAGGTGCGGTGGAATATTGTTGTTGACACCTGACATACTTAAATCTTCTTGAGTCTCGGGCTCTTGATAATTAGAAGATCTAGTACGCATACACCTGAAAATGCAAAAGAAAAAGAAACCAAACACAAAGACAATATATAAACACAATAAAAATAAAATCTTTTTGGATTTTTGAAATTTTTAATTTTTATGTATTTTTATCAATTTTTAATTTTTATGATTTTTTTTAAAAAAATTTTGTGCAAGAAAATAACGCTCACAAGTGAACGGATCCCAAAAAGCAACGCGTCTTTCACAGAAAACCGTTAATCTTTACGAAAAGAGCCGGCAGCGGCGCCATTTGATACTTGACTTTTGCCCGTATAAAAATTAAAGTTGATGTATGTCTCTTCGAATTGAAAAACTGCATTTAATGTGCGACTCAGCTGTCTTTGGTGGAAACAAATGTTGTCGTTGTAATATATAAAATGTGCAAAACAATTAAAATAAATGACTTAAAAGTAAATCTAAATCTAACTTAAAGTAAATGGTGCAAGTATTTAAAAGCTTGACTAAAATTAAAAGGCACTAAACGTAAATAACGCAAACTTAAATCGCAACTAAAACTTAAAACTAAGGCAAGGCTAAAATAAATCTAAGACAAGTAAATTTAAAGTGCAACTAATTAAAAAGGCGGGAAAAATAAGGCTCGAAATTAAAAAGCAGAAAATTAAAATAAAACTGAAAATAAAAGAACCTATCCGGAATAAGTTGGCTTACTCGGAATGTTTTCCTATCCTGAATATTGTCACCTATTCGGAATATGAACTCTATCCGGAATAAATTCCCTATTCGGAATAAATCCTCTATGCGGAACAAATACTCTATTCGGAAAAACAAGCTTATGCGGAATACCCCTCCTATGCGGAATATCCTATGCGGAATATTACCCCACTCGGAATAAACATTCTTATGCGGAATAAACACTCCTATCCGAAATATCTCTCCCACTCGGAATAAACATTCCTATGCGGAATAAGCACCCAATTCGGAATAGCAGGACTACTCGGAATATGTTCCTTTATGCGGAATATCGAATATTCCGCATGGACCACCTCTTAAAACCTTTATACGGAATAAAGAAGATTCCGAATAGAGCACACTTAAATTCCTATTCTCGGAATACTGGAAAAGCTCAGAAACAGGAATACAGTAACAAATAGGATCGAAGAACACGGAACAATATATAACCGAATCTAATCAAAACAAAGCTAAATCAAATACAAGATTAAATCAAACTAACAAATAAACATATACTAATCATAAACAATCAATCCCAAAACAATCAAACTCACAAAACTAATCGAAATAATCAAAACCACTTGATCAAAATAAGAAAAATAAGAACATGAACATGAACAAAAACAATAAGAATCAAAGATTAAGAAAGGTAGAATGAGATTAACAAGATAAAGATAAAGATTAACAAGAATTAAAAAGAAAACTTACTTGAAATTAAACGGTAATTAAGGTGCAAGACAAGAATTTAAATTTGACAAGTATTTAAAATGACAAGGTAATTAAAAGTGGAAGAACTAATTGTCACGATTAGCCAACAAAATGAAAATGATTAAGAACTAATCTATATATAGGGGAGGATTAAGGAATGCTTAGGAAGCTTCCTCCCCTCTTTCTTTTCTCCTTAATTGCATGCTTAGTCCTTTCTTCTTAATCTCTTAGTGAATTGCACCATTAGTCCTTAAGCCTTTAAATCTTCTTTAATCTTGGACTTTAATGACTTTTGGCTCGGGATTTCTTTGAACTCGTCTTTTAATTCTTCAATAAATTAGACTTGAGTTCTTCGGCTTTTGATAAACTTCCGTCTCTTGACTTTTTCTTCGATAAATCTTCAAAATTGGTCTTGGACTTCCGTTCTTTTTGCACTCTTGACTTCTTGACTTCATCTTTCATCTTTTTCTTCAATAAAATCCCGTGAATGACGTGTTTTCTCCACTTTTCACAATTTCGTCCTAAATCACAACAAAAACACAAACCACGCATAATTCTGACATAAAAGACATAAAATACACGTTTTGGCTCGGTTATTATTGTAATTAAGTGGTAAAAAGGATGGGTGTTTACACACCTATCAGTTTTGTTATTAGTGAAACACATTTGTGGAATCCATGCTCCATATATCTGTTAGGTTCCACTTTAGACATTGTGAACTTGAACATACAAAAAAATTTGCCTGGTGCTTCGGTGTTGAAATCGAACCATATCTTGACATGGAAGCATGTGTGCGTGCTTGCAGCACGTTTTGATTACCAGAAAATATACACTATATTAAAATTTTTGCTTTAGGGTTGCTTATGATTCAGGCTTTTGCTTTGCCCGTAGTTTTCCGGTTTCCCTTTATGGGTTTTGCATAAAAATGATAACCTGCCGCTTGGCGTGTTAGGTCTTTGGATTTGCAGCCGCGATCGTTTTATCGTTTGTTTGTGTTATAGCTCCGTCCTTGCGTCACCTTTATCCTATTGGTGTAATCTGTTATTACTGGAAAAACATAGTCTAGGGCAACAAAGATATAATTAGGTACACTCTAAGTTATAAATAATAGGGAAAATTACCAAAAAGGTCTTTTGCCCAATATTTTCTTTTCAAAAAACACTAAAAAAAAAATTTCTCGATACGATCTAGGGCAACAAAGAATATAGGGCAACTGGGTGCAGAATGTGCCACATGTCCTATTTTTTTGGGGCAGTCTGTCAGAATTGCCCTATTTTTTGGACACTTGTCAAAATCTGAACGGTTGTTGCCCTATATTCTTTGTTGCCCTAGACCGTATCAGGAAAAACATGTTTTTTTACTCTCTGATGAATTGCTAAAAAAATGAAGGACTCTCTTAATAATTTTCCCTAAATAATACCTAAAAGCAAAGATATGATTGAATGTTGACTTGACGCCAAAGCTACCAGCTCATAGGTGCTCGCCAATATATCTATATCTATTCTATACTTCTATACTAATATATAAAGCATTTGCGACTTTCTTAAAATAGTAAGGCTGAAAATTCAGACTTTTTTTACCTACTAAATAAAGTAAGTTGTTGATATCTTCATCAACATTATATATATACTATAACATTTTCTAACAACTTTTTGTAACAACCTTTTGTAACAACATTTTTCTTTTAAATTGAAAAATATTTTTATTTATTTATTATTATTTTAATCTAATTTCACTATATCTTTAAAAATTTTGTGCTTTTTAATTCGATATCCATTTTGATAAAGTTTTATTAACTTTTAGTCTTTTCAATTTTATTGAATTTTTTAATTCGATTTTTTAGAACTTACAATGAGTAAGAGACTAATATTTGTTAGTTTTAAAATTCGTTATTAGGTATTAGTCGTCGTATTACGCGAGTACTGTTCTAGTATTTAATTATGCATGTAATTTGTCACAACTTTTAAAATCTCTTAAACTTGTTACAAAGTGTTTTCTCTAAAACTGTATAAGTACTTTTACTTATTTTAATTTACTATATATAAACTTTAGACTTCAGAGCATCCGCGCAGCAACCAGAGGTGCTCGCCAATCCCGTGTGGCCTTTTGAAAACCTAACGCAATTGTACTCAGTGGCAGATTCAGGAATTCACAGTCCGATATGCACAAAATTTAGTACAAAGATTATAAATTTGATTTTTCTAGTTTGGTTTATCTGGGTCGGGTTTTTACATGTATGTTTTTCGGGTCGGGTTTTTCGAGTTATTCTTAAAAATTGTCTATAAGGTCGGCATTAATAGGGGGTTATTATGCAACAATATCATACATCCGAGAAAAGATTAGCATATTAGATTGCGACGCAAATGACAAAATAAATATGGTAGACTGAAATGAACTAAGCATAAGATTAATAATCACAATTATTAAATGGGTTAATAAACAAATAGGTTACTAAAGTTTGTCTAAATGTTCACCTAAGTTATTAAAGTATTTTTGGTAACAATTAGGTTATTATTCTATTGATTACTTGTTATACATGTTACTTAAGTATTAGTAACCTGTTGTTAACAGGTTATGTATTAACGTGGCAAGTCACATTCCTTTTGAATATAATTTCGTTTTTATTTACACGATTAAACTAGTATCAGTTGACATTTTATTTGTTTGTGACATAATCTTTTTTCTTTTTTTATAAAATATGTTGCAGCTAAATATCATAAATACTTTATATACTATAAACGTAAATATTCATTAAAACTAACGAACGCAAATAAATCTCATTATGTTGTAACACTCTTACATATTACTTCATGTGGTTATAAAATCTTGGAGCGTCTATCATTTTGCTTAATAACTGTTTATTTTCACAATTATCTTTTTACAAGACTGTTTAACTATTATTATTTTTTAACTATGTTTTTTTTTTATTAAACATAACTGCATTAGAATAATAGGATTTACAACAAGTTAGTGGGAAGCCGAGATACTATCTGAGCTCCCACTCCTTTAGCAATAGCGAAACTTATCCTATTAAATAAAATAGAATACTATGTTTTTATTTTTTTTAATTCTTCACATTATTATTCAACTTTTTTTACAAAATAGAATTTTTTTCGTACATAAGAAATCTTATTTATTTAATATCATAAAAAGGTTAAATCTTAATTCTCGAAATCTTAAAAAAGTGTAACTTTTTTTCGACTCATTATAATATTTAAAATCTTAAGAGAAGTTAAACCTTAATTTTTCTTAAAAATATTTTTTTGGTACTTTCTAATTAGAAAAAATATAAAAAATAAAATAATTATTGTAAATTCGTAATTTTTTATACAAATTTTTTTTTGTCTCATTACAATATTTAAAATCTTAATTTATTAAATCATAATAAAAAGTTAAATCTTAAAATCTTATAATTTTTTTGTTACTATTAATTTTTTTAGAAACATATTATTTTCTAAAAAAATATAATTTGTGGTTTAGGATGCATTTTTGTATTTGTTAAAATGTTTTTTTATTGATTAGTGAAAAGAATACAAATGACATAGATATATAAATAAAAAACGTCTGGAAACGTATGTAAACGGATAAATAGATACAAAAGCACGAAAACGGATGAATATGTAAAAAACGGACGGAACAAAAATATATGTGTAATTATTTATTGACCTTTTTCTAAAGTTCAGTAACCCGTTTGTTAAACTCGTGAACTATAGTAACTTTTTTGTAATATATGAAACTTTCATGGACAATGAAACCGATAATACCGATTGCCCACCTTAGGAGTAACCTGGAGATAACTTTTCTAAACGTTCAGTAACCTGTATGAATAATCCATATACTTGAATAACCTATTTGTTACCAAAGATACTTTTAGTAACCTAGATGAACATTTAGGAAAACTTTAGTAACCTATTTGTGTATTAATCCTTCTTAAATTGAAACCTTTGAGGGGTTGTTTGGTTGAGGATATTGGAGGATATTCATGACATTTACATTTTAATTTCTTCGAAATATTACGTTTGGTATGACAATGAAGGAATTAAGAATTCCCCTAATTGCGAAAAAGAAGGAAAATAAATTTCCTCTAAAAAGTGAAGAATTTGAATTTACTTGAGAATTATTTTTATTAACTTTTTTCTATTGGTTTTTATTTGGGTTTTTACTCGTTTAAATAAAAACATATAAAGTATTAAAAAATTTATAAAAATTGTTTCTCGGTTTTTATTCCTTTAAATAAGAAAAATAAAATTTATATAAAAAATATATAAAATTTAAATAAAAATGAAAAATTCAAATTTACTCATTTAAATAGAAACTTTTATATTTTAAGACGATTTGATATGAAAAACATTTATTCGGTTTTTAATCGTATAAACAAGAAAAATAAAGTTTATATACATTTTTTAAAAAATTATATAAATTTTTTGTAAAATTTATATCAAATTTTTATTAATATTATATTAAAAGTTTTAAAATATATATATATATATATATATATATATATATATATATATATATATATATTTATAAAAATAATATAAATTCTTTATAAAAATAATATAAATTCTTTAGAAAAATAATATAAATTATTTATAAAATTTATACCAATATTTTTATTAATTTTATATAAATTTTTTATAAAATTTATATAAAAAGTGAAACTTTGTGTTATGCTTGCTAAAATAGAAAATTTATATAAAAATATTTATTCGTATTATTTGGGTCGACCTAAAGCCAAAATTTTGAAATATTATAAAAATCTGTCAGCAAAGCATGTGTTTTAAATTCCGGAATTTAGAATTCTTGAGAGTTTTAACTTACTTAGAACTTAGAATTCCGGAATTTAAGATTTTAAACAAACGACACCTTAAGTTTTATTTAGCAATGCAGCAGGCTCAAAGGTCAACCAAAAAAGTATATAGTGTTATGAATAATTACATTGTGGATGTCCAATAGAGGCCCATGGCCTATTAGCTATTAGGGTTTTACCCTAATATTATCTTATATATAGACATTGTATTCTTCCTAATTAATCAATCAATTGAGTAATTCTATGCAATCTCCATATTCTATTATTCTAGTTAGTGTTTTACTTTATTGATTCACAACACGTTATCAGCACGCTCAACCGTTGAATTTTTGGATTCTCAAACTGGTATGTCTACTATTCGTTGATATATACTTATATGATAATATACAACAATATGCTTCTAAATCATAAAGATGATACCGCTTTTGACTGATTATTGGTTTCTATAGTTTGCTATGTGATAATATAAATTATTGTTTTCAAATACGTGCCACACTCGATCTAGATGAATAAACACAACTCTCTTTAATTATGTTTGATGCTTGTTTTGTATTAAATCTTCAAACTTGAAAGCGTGGCACTGACATGCCATTCTCTCTCTGTATTATATTATCTTGAATTGTTACTACTTCAATTGTTATGGTTAAATATCTTGCAAATGATTACATTGTAATCAGGTCATATAGTTTTTTGTATTGCATTTGTTGACTTACATATATCTTTGCTAATTGATTTATATAATTATTTTAGTATCACATCCTTACACACGTGTAAGGTTATTTTCAGTACTGAACCACTAGTTTACTATTAGCAATTCATAAAGTACATTAAATGAATGCAAGATGGTTTTTTTGTAAATATTTACAACTCCTTTTACAAAAAGTAATTTAATAAGAGGCAGATTAGGTATTTTGCATATCAATTAAAGTAACATCCTATATGAACAAAATCAGTTACCACAATTCACCACGTCCGTATCTCTTATTCTAGATCTACACCATCCTTTACTCTATAACCTTAGAATCCGCCATCTTTAAAAACTAGCCGCCGCCCACTACCCGAAACTAAATCTTTTATTAATCATTTAGCGGTATGTGATTCAAGCAACGATTTACTTTTCTGGATGATGGTCTTGGCGGATCTGGGTTGTATTTTGGATTGTGGCACTGCATTGGCTGTTATCCTGGTTTGTATTTACGGCTGCGAAGATGGTCTTGGTGGATCGGGGTCTTCGTTTATGTTACCATAGATTTAGTTGATGTGAGTACTTTTTGTATGAGGCTTTTATTGTTGGTTTGATAGATATGGTCTGATAGAGAAAATGCTATTTTTATTATACCAGTCTAATTAATTTTATACTAATATGATTATGTTATTTAAAAATATGGTGAACACTAATAATTGACTACTTGTATATATGTAACACGTATGTACCTTCAAACATGTAAGCTTATAGAAAATACATTTGCACAGTAGAGAAAATACATGTGCATAATAGTTAAAGTACATGGGCGTATGTGTTTTACTGATTATCATTCAATAATTTATTTATTAATTGTTTTTTATAGAAATTTATTAATTGTTTTTTGTTTACAGGTACAAGTGAATTATTAATTGTTTTTTTTGTTTAAAGGAACAAGTATGATAAAAGAGATGTAAAGAGTTCACAAGTTGTTTTGTGATTATCATCTAGCTAGGAGATACTTTTGGTTAAGATGTAAAGTAGGTCACTTGCTTTGTGTTCAAGATTATGTAATTGATGAATGCACATGTATGCCTATATATACTATGTAGATTATAAAGATTGTGCACATGTGTATGATTCGTTCAATTTAGATTAGTCTTTTTATAGACTCGTGTACATGTATTTTTCGACTTGGTAAGAAGTGGTCATCTAAAGATTAGTCCTTTTATAGACTCGGTATTTTGTCTTATTCTAATGTCAAATTAATATAATTAATTTTTGATGTATTACGACATATCTAAAGATAATCTTTTGAATTAACATTACCCTTTATATTATAGAGGGGAATCACAGTTTCATATGAACAGTGATTCCTCTCATAGTCTAATAAAGTATGTTATTTCTTTTCCCTGACAAACACTGGCTTCCCTCACAATGTTTACACATACAACCCACACACCGTTGGGTTCCCGTCCCGTTTTCCACAAGCTCGGTTCCTCTGTTCTCATTAATGTTGCTTTAATGGTGGTTTGTCTTTTTTATTGTGTTTGCCCCTTCGGTGTTTGCCCCTTCACCCCCTTCATATATACTCTTTAATATAAAGGGTAATTAATCTCTCATAACTTTCACACACAAACGTCTGTGTGTGTGGGTGACCTGATCTAATCTTGATCAGATTATTCATCTTCACCGGATCTTTCATCTATATAAGTTTGACCGGTTTCTATTGTCTTGGTCTGTGTATGTGGTGACCCCATCCATTGTTGATCGGATGTTTGATGCTATTGTCGTGTGATTGGTTGGTTTGCCGGAAACCATAATTTTTACTGGTGAAATACGACGGGTGATGGTATAAAAGAAAAACATGGGTTTTGTTATTAGTGAAACACATTTGTGGAATCCATGCTCCATATATCTGTTAGGTTCTACTTTAGACATTGTGAACTTGAACATACAAAAAAATTTGCCTGGTGCTTCGGAGTTGAAATCGAACCATATCTTGACATGACAGCATGTGTGCGTGCTTGCGGCACGTTTTGATTACCAGAAAATATACACTGTATTAACATTTTTGCTTTAGGGTTGCTTATGATTCGGGCTTTTGCTTTGCATGTAGTTTTCCGGTTTCCCTTTATGGGTTTTGCATAAAAATGATAACCTGTCGCTTGCCGTGTTAGGTCTTTGGATTTGCAGCCGCGATCGTTTTATCGTTTGTTTGTGTTACTGCTCCGTCCTTGCGTCACCTTTATCCTATTGGTGTAACCTGTTATTACTGGAAAAATATAGTCTTTACACTCTCTTTGATGTGGCAAGGTTGATTACCTTGATGCCATTGTTGTCGTATCTTTGAACAATATTAGCCTCCTAAAAGTACGGTTACCTCAAACGTGAAGCTCTGAATATGTGTAGCCTATCATGTTGTTTTATATTTATCGTAGGCGATGATGATACTGTTGGTTAACATCAGTTCTGGAACTGTGATGATATTATTGATTAACATCAGTCATGGGACTGTGTTGGGCGCCGCCCAGCCGTGCTTTGGCGAGGCATCACTCTATCGTGTTTGCAGCCACGGCGGGCTAGGTACCCTTTTATCCTGTTCGAGGATGGCAGATCTGAGCCAAACCTATTCTGCCTTGAGGTATTTTTGAATCGGGCTTGATGGGCACTGTGTGTTTGTTGAGATGTCGGGCCTAAGAACAAACGTGTAGAAATGGTCAACTTGTCTGTTTCGCACTGGAAATCCTTCTTTAGAGGATAATTTTGCCCCTGGTATGACAGAATCACATGAAGTTTCTTTGTCTGCGTGCCACATATATCTGGTCCAAACATCACACTGCCAAACAATATAAACCAAATGATGCAAGTGCAATTGAGAAAGAATGTATAAAGGCAGATGAAAATGTCTGTAATTACCACTCTCGACTTGAGAAAAACGTTGAAAGGGTTGTTTTGGCTGATAATCTTATATGATGCTAAAGTCTATAAGGAAATAATAACCATGTAAGTGTCAAACAACGCAACATGCAATAAATAATTGATGATTGGTTCTCTCTTGTCACATATCATCTTCTTTACATTTGCCTTAACTTCAGATTTTGTTGTTTTAGGCGAACCAATGAGAGATTTCCCTGATGACATTCGCCAGCAGTTTGAGAATTTTTTGTCAGAATTTAAAGACACGCCTTTGAAAGGTAAGAATGTAATTTTTGGTCAGTTTTAGGGGAGGACGGTAGTATAGTTGATAAAAGAAACACATACCTAAAAGAAACAGTTTTCGCGTAGTTTTTTTAAAGAAATAATACCTACTGTCTTTGCATGTTATGGAAATGGTATAATTACATTTTCTGTTAGGTCAGCGATTTAGCATTCCACAGCTGGTACATCGTATAATTATATTAAATTTATGGATCTTCCACGAGTATTTTCGTTGAGTAAGTTGTTGTGAAAATTAAGATATGTCTAAAAGCTTTAAATTGTACTCATCGTCGTTATCTTACTGGTAATGATGATCTTGGGGTCATTTAGTGTTTCTGCTTATAAGCATACGCATATCACAACTTAAAAATAAGCACCTTGGGAAATAGTATTTGGATTTACTTATTTAAGGTTGATTATATAATACAGTTTTGAGGAGTAGCGGGAGGAACGCCACCTCTTATATGGGTCATTAGGCTAAAATGAAACTTAATCGCTACCTTTATTCCAAACTGGTAAGATATTGCTAAATATTGCTCATCTCCTACCCCGTCGTAAATACTTAAGCATAAAAGAGGTTTGGATTATACAAACCGATAAAATAGACCGACGACAAAGAAAATGGCAATCTCAGACACCATGTATAAGGTTTTAAGTTGTTACTTTACATCATTATCTTACAGGTAATGATGATCTTGGGGTCATTTAGTGTTTCTGCTTAT
The DNA here is from genome assembly GCA_025667525.1 of Glebionis coronaria. Taxonomy (NCBI): domain Eukaryota; kingdom Viridiplantae; phylum Streptophyta; class Magnoliopsida; order Asterales; family Asteraceae; genus Glebionis; species Glebionis coronaria. The sequence continues at coordinate 66,200,946 of CM046882.1, read as the reverse complement.
AAGCATACGCATATCACAACTTAAAAATAAGCACCTTGGGAAATAGTATTTGGATTTACTTATTTAAGGTTGATTATATAGTACAGTTTTGAGGAGTAGCGGGAGGAACGCCACCTTTTCTATGGGTCATTAGGCTAAAATGAAACTTAATCCCTACCTTTATTCCAAAATAGTAAGATATTGCTAAATATTTCTCATCTCCTACCCCGTCATAAATACTTAAGCATAAAAGAGGTTTGGATTATACAAACTGATAGACCGACGACAAAGAAAATGCCAATCTCAGACACCATGTATAAGGTTTTAAGTTGTTACTTTACATCTGACCAGCTCATTTGTTTTGTTTGTTACTTGCATACACAGGTAATAACCATGGCGGGAGACGAAAACGGAAGAGGGTCCCACGAAGATTGAAAAACTGTTGCGCTCGAAAAGCATAAGAAAAAGATCAATAAAACAAAAAACTCATGAGAACACTCGAAGTATGCCAATGTCTAAGAAAAAGGTCGTTCACTAATCAGAGGCGATAGCGAAATAAAAAAGGACGGAAAATAAAATTCAGATTGACGAAACTGCCGCAGCTGGAAAGGAGGCTGAGTTAGCTCTTTAATTTGAGAATTGAACAAACCTTTATGATACGTACACTCAACTTTCCTGCTTTGAAAACTACCAGTTTGTTAGTGACTTGGCTCGACTAGCTGCACGTGGTGCCACAATAAATATAGTCACATGGTGCCACAGGGACCTTTCACCAAACAAAAAATCCATGCGCCCATAGGAAAAATGGATTCTAAACAATTTTTGTGACTGGTTTTATCTTCTTGCTTGGTGTTCTATTATTATTTTCAATGAACAAGAGGTATGTCAGCAGGTTCAAACGAACCAATAGGGACAAAGAACTAACTGATGTGTTAGAAAGTGTTTGCTCAATGTAATGCCCGACATCAGTTTATTTGGAGGATAGTCAATCGTGGTGTGTCAGATGAGCATGTGGGACCAAGAAATGCTATGGCGCAAGGTTAGTGGGGGGTTTGTACATTTTTTTTCATAGGCTGGTTTTTTAAGGTAACTTAGTTTCCTCTTCTTCTACTCATACTTTAGGCTGATATACCCTTATGTACAGACCCTTTTTCTTAAAGGATGTCGTAAGCGCCAGTATTAAAAGCAAATGGGTGCTTATGGATGCATATGTCACACCTATTGATAAGATTCGCCAGATTTTGAAAGACAAACACCTACCACCAGGAAAATTTATTATCTCACGTCGCCACTAATTGGTTCATGATTCTAATGCTAAGCAAAACACGACTGATATACATATTACTCTTTCAGCGCCTAATGGCATTGCAGAACCTGGACCTGTACTTTGTGTAAGTGCCTTTGATCATTGATTTAAGCTTATATGTTTCTTAGTATGTATTAATCTTTGTTTATTAAATATGCAGGTATCTCTCAGCCTGTAGGAGCTCAGGAATGCAAATGAGAGTACATAACAACCACAGAGATCCGTTATACCTCTTCCACTGTCACCTAGCAATGAAGAAGTGTCATCGAGTGATAAAGATGACCCATCAGGACTCAAATCTGCCCTCAGAAAAGTTAGCATCTTTAGGGCAATATTAGTGAATCGGGCTAAAAAGGCATGCCGTGAAGAAAAGGGCAGTGATGGAAAGAGCTCAGTCAAAACTTCTGATGCTGACTACCCATTTCACACCGACTCACTTGCAGAAGAGGAAGTTGATTCAGAGGAAGTAAAAGATGTTGATTCCATTGTTAGGAAGTCTTTTAGTTATGGAGTCGTGGCTTATGCAAATAACGGTTAGTAAAATCTTATAATTTTAAGCATATGCAGTCAACTTTCTCACTATATTTCCCTTTAGTAACAAATGTTGGAAGTGAGCTTTTGTTGCTTGATATTTTATACTGTTGCATTAATTTGGAAAGTAAAGTTTGAAGTACGATTTATGTAATCATCATTTTAATAGGAATACAAGTGTCATGCCAGTCAAAAAAATTTCCTACCTATGCGAGTTATGTAAAGACTTAAGAGCTTCAAGAAATTGAGTTGGGTGGTTTAGGTTGTATCATGGGCAGGTATTCGTTAAAATTTAGTTACAATTGATTCAAAGGATGTGTTTCTAACTGCCCGTCGATCCTTCTTGATATATATCGTAAGGTGTACCAAACTAGCAAAACACCTTTCCTGCTGCAAAAGGTTGCCAAACACCACATGTGTTATAGAAGAGTCGTTTGGCTGCTGTTACAACAGGATCCAAACACCCCTCTTGCCGCAGAACAGGTGCTTAAAATTCCTGCATTTTTTTGTATTCGTAGGAAATGAACAGAGTCAATGCAATAAGATGTTTGGTTATGAGTGGCTGATGCCCGTCCGCCCGTTTTGCCACTACATTACCGCATGACAAAAAAATGGTAATTAAGTTTGGATACGAATATGCAATAGTAGTAACTTAAGTTATTGTTAAAAATTTTGTTTCTTTGAATGGGTATTTTCTCAAGGCCATTGGTTGTACCTTTTCCCACTTTTCTACTTATCCTTGACCGGAATTATGATCCCCTTCAACCCGTCTTTTGAATACGATACCTGAAACACCCGCCCTTCGCCGCAGCGAAGCGCGGGTAAAGAATCCTAGTTTACAATTATAATAAGATGATGGTATGTGCATGTGTGTTTTGTGCACATAAAAAATATTGATGAAAAAGAAAATTATACACTAACATAAAAAATGATATTGAAAAAATGGATTTCACAATATTGTCAACGCATGTTTTATAAAATTTGAAAATATAAAAGTAGTTAATTGTTGATGTATTTTTAAAACTGAATATTATAGTAAAAAAATTATTATAGTAAATTTATGGGTAAATAGCATAAAAAGGTACTCATCTTTGGTCTAAATTGAATTAAAGGTACTCAACTTTTTTTTTCTCAATTTAAGGTATCGATCTTTTTTCTTGTTGCAATGTTGGGATAATTAACGAAATTAAAAACGACCGTTTACTTTATAATTGCATCGTTAGTCCTTTATATTGGCGACACTTTCTAATAAACTCAAAATTAATTATTTTATAGTTTTCGACCATTTTCTACATTTTTCGTATAATTTTTACCAGTTTCATCCATTTTTTACACTTCTCGTCAGTTTTTTGACGCTTTTGTTTTTTTACCATTTTTGACCGGAAACGATAAAAATCAGACGAAAAAGGCAGATAACAGTCTAAAATTATTAAAAAACGGATTTTGAGATTATTATAAAGTGTCGTTAATATAAAGGACTAACGGTGCAACAACAAAGTAAACGGTTGTTTTTAATTTCGTTAATTATCCCAACATTGCAACAAGAAAAAAGATCGATACCTTAAATTGAGAAAAAAAAAAGTTGAGTACCTTTAATTGAATTTAGACCAAAGATTAGTACCTTTTTATGCAATTTGCCCTAAATTTATCCATATACCCTTTTAAATTAAATTTAATTGTTTAATGATTGAAAATATATGATTGGTTAAGATTGGTTCTTGCATTTGTGTACATTTATTTGATTTTGAAAATAACCTCACCCCCTTACACATATACTTAATTTATTGTTGTGTGTGATAATTTGTCATGACCATCAGTTAATAAATAGAAAACTGCATGCTTTTATATAGGCATTTAACTAAGACAATGAATCGGTTATTATTATTTGGTTATTGAAGTATGATTACAACTGGAACCGTAAAGTCAAAGATTATATATTGGATACTATACGTGCAATTTAACTACGAATGATTAGTTGATGCATGACATTTACCCGACTTGTTACTTTTTGGTTCAGGTATATCTTGATAAAAGAGTGTTGATTCCACCATGGTTATTAGTTATTACAGAGATCAACTAAATTACAAAAGAAAAGTAAGCATTTATCAACATAGACAGACACGTAGAGCATATATAAGATCTGAAATCATAGCATGAAACGAATAGTATGTTTATTAGTATCACCGTATTTGTTTTTCTTCTTTTTCACCACTTACATATTTAGTCTTAATTATTTGTTCTTGGGCTATGGTTAATTTAGCACGGCTACAACTGTACCTAGTATACACATAGACAACGCGGAAGATATTATGTGACTTTTGTCAAAGGTTTTGAAAAACTAGTCTTGTATCTTCTGTTGATTCTATTCAACTGTAGTACTATTACTATCATGAGAGTTGATATGAATTTTTTTTCTCATATTGGTTGTCAAACAGATTTTATATGATTTTAGAGTTACTATTAGCTTGAGTCAATTTTTATTTTTCTTCTTATAATGAGATCCTAATATGAATGACCCGACAATTTTGATATTAATTATGGAATATGTTTTTTGGAAGGTTAGTATATGTAAACAAATTCTTTCATAAAATATAAGATAGGATAAATGAGATCCGATATGTGTAAGTGGCCTTCATCTTTTTTATTTTTTTCGTATCTTTTAAAAATTTCTTAAAGCATCATATATTGGGTCTTCACATCGCACATGTGTTATAACTAATATTTCAAAACTATTTTTTTTTCTAAGTTACTAAAATATCATTGGTCAAAATTCGATATGTATTGTAATCTAATCGGAAGTGTACAATATTATGAATTGATTATAAAGTTTGTCTTTTTGAATGTATACATGTATATGTGACATGCTGTTTTTAAAACATTTATTCATGAGTTTGAGATGATTGTTTTAAGCATGCTCTATCAATTTATTAGTTTTAGTGTTAGTAACTTGATGTACCAGTGTGTTTACTTTCTAGATACGCATATGAATTCACATGTATGACTATAATAATCATACGTAATTTTATAAAGGCTCCTTGGTCTTTGCACTTCTTTAGTTTCTTTCTACTTTTGATTAATGACTACCTATGTGGAAGATCATTTTGTTTTCATATGCCTTTTTAATGGGTGTTTTTTCATTCGTATATAATTCATTCTCTGGCACGCTCCTATTTGATTGAAAATATATTATATGCCGACATCACTATGTATGATATGTTTGAATGAGTTGGAGATTATTAAAAGAAATTATGTGTTGCCATGTTAGATACTAAACTCTTTGTTTGTACTTATCATTAAGACGTGATGGCAAGGAGATTTTTCTAAGTAAATGTGGCACCAAATATTATGGTTAAGTTCAAATTTTGTTATTAGTAGATTTATTTACAGTGGTTCGATTTTTAATTGGTGATGATATAAGGCCAATATTAACCTCTCAAAGTAAATATTATGAAAGATCGCCACAAAATTATTAGTATGTTGTATACTTGAATTGTGTCATTGGACTTATTATATATGTGCGACTTGTTATATGTTTTTATTTGTTTACATGTGAGATATTGGATTAATGACATACTTTTATCAGTATAGATTGTTTTTTTTTATTATTTAATAATGTTATAAGCTAATGTGAATGTTACATTAAAATGTATATAAAATACATAAAAAAGAGCTTATCGAAGAATGTGAGCTCTTCGTATTATTTAATTTATCTTCATAATGAAAATGAAATTGCAGCACATGTGACCATAAAGTGTATAAATATATGAGCTAAGATCAAAGAAATGTGCAATTAAAGCATATGTGGTCATAAAGTATAAGTTTATGAGTCAAGATTATTGTAGCAATTGGCATGATCAGTTGGACCTTCCAATGTCAATGATGATGCGAAAGGTATAGAAGAACCATGAGTTTCTTCAAAGATGATGTTGATTATTTACATTGTTCTTAGTGAAAGTTTATTACTTATCACCACTACATATACATAAGGACTCATTCCTTGAAATTTTGGAAAAGATAAAAAGAGCATGTATGTACGCCTATACATGTCTCATGTGGACCATTTTGAGCTATAAATTGATGCATCGTCAAAATGATCATCAAATACGCAACTTCAAGTTGGCGTGATTAGTGATTCGGTGTGAGCATGATTTTCCAAATATGATTATTAAGAATAATGGTGAATGCTTACAAGTTCGGGCGATTATTGACATAAGTGTTGAACTTTATATAGCCATGTTCATATGGGAATTTCTTTTGTAAAAACGTTTATAAAACGTATTCAGTTGATTGCAAAGCCAATAATTACGAGAACATAAGTTTTAGTTTATGAGGCAATTTATAACATATGAATTCGCATCTTGCCAAGAACTAAAAAGGAATCCTCCTATTTATAATTGTTTTTGGTCACAAACCATATAGTTCTCATAAGAGATATTGGATGTGCCATATATATCATAGTAAGTCCATCACAACGCACAAAATTGGATGTTGAGAATGATAATTCATTCAGGGGGAAAATGAGCAACGAGAAATTTAGAATGAATTATGATAATGAAAAGTTGATCCTCACAAGTAAAGTATATGAACATAAAGTTCATGGGACATTTTATATTCCAGATCTAGTAATTGCCATACAAGGTTAGTGACCTAAATAAAGTGACTAGAACACAAACGTTGCTAGCGCTCCAATTAAAATGTGTGTCCCAATAATAAAACCAATGATTGGTAGTAAGTCCATGGCACATCTGCAACGTGATAGACTATTCGATTCCAAATAAAAATCCTCGATTAAAGAGATAATATGGAGCAAGAAAATTATGTTGGTCGAATCGAGGTAATAAAGACCCCATGATAGTCTCCTAAAGAGACACTAGACATAAAGGTAATTGAGAAAACCCCGGGTGCATGAAATACTATGAGATCTCAATATATGATGGAATGCAATGTCTAGTAAAGTGTGGAATCGAAAATAAATGAATCGACATCGATGGATATATATGATAATGTACACGATAATGATAATAAACAATATAGCGCTAAAGTGAATGTGAGGATCATGGATAGATGAATGGACAAAATATAATGACGCAAGAAACTAATGAATAATTGATGTCTCTTGTGATGACACATATGGTTGAGGCTTACAATCCATTTATGAAATTCATTGGATATACATTAGTCTTTATGAGAAAGCAAAATTAAAATATGAATAAGTTGCAAATGATGGCACACATATATTTTCTCAAAGACTTGAAAATGATCATGTATATACATGTTCACATGTGGTGGATCCAATAGTTATTGTATAAGTCTAGCAATGTGACAAATAATTAATATGCGTCTAATGATTAGAGCTCGTGTGATATAAGATTTCATTATTGCATATAATATGCATGGAGCATGTTAGAAATTATTAATGCTCAAAGCATATAAGAAACGTTCTCGAGAACTATATTCATTGTGTTGAATTAATCATGATTTGGGCATATATGTTCTAATAGCCTTAGTGTGTAGTATTGTGCCAAATAAAGAGTTACGGTCATAAAGGCGACTGAACGCATAGAATATAAATTTGAAACAAAAGACAAAGTTTGTCTTAGTTTTGAAATTGAGCATCTTAAAGATGAAATATGCATCATGAAAGCTAAAGACAAAGTTATATATTTATATGGATAAATGACTCTCATGTTTATGAGGTCACATGATATTGGAAAGAACTCCTTGATTTATAAAGATGATGATCATCAATACTGTGATCATAAAGGAAGAGAAGATACGCTTTGCACTTTTTTCCCTTGACCAAGGTTTTGTCCCTTCAGGGTTTTCTGACAAGGTTTTTGATGAGGCAACATCCACGAGCGTATAAAGGAATTATGTACTCCTTTTCCTTCACTAGACTTTTATCCCACTGGGTTTTGTCTAGTAAGGTTTTAACGAGGCATAATCCACATATAAAAATCCAAGAAGGATTATTATTGATAATTATGGAATGCATGTCCATATCTTTTATTCTAGCAGTTATCTGAATCATGTATTTTTCTTCACTAGATTTTTGTCCTAATGGGTTTTTCCTAGTAAGGTTTTCAACGAGGCATATTGGTCAAATGGATAAATATTGAATTGATGTTGTCCATCAGTGGCGATAAGACAACACATTTTGTTCAAGCGATTATTTGGTGGATCTATTTATCAAGATACTTTCTACGTCAACATTATGAAGTTAATCTACAACAATGGAACGCGTCGACTAGAAGATCTCAAGTGATGTAGTCGTTAGAGGGAGATAATACGCGCTACACTCTTTTTGTCCTTGGTCATGGTTTTGTCCCACGGGGTTTTCCTGACAAGGTTTTTAACGAGATAGCATTCTCAAAAGCGTATTATTAATATGGACATCCAAGAGGGAGTGTTATGAATAATTACATTGTGGATGTCCAATAGAGTCCCATGGCCCATTAGCTATTAGGGTTTTACCCTAATATTATCTTATATATAGACATTGTATTCTTCCTAATTAATCAATCAATCGAGTAATTCTCTGCAGTCTCTATATTCTATTATTCGAGTTAGTGTTTTACTTTATTGATTCACAACATATAGTGTATTATTCGTAAATACGAAATCGTTAAGTTGTAACTTTTGGTTGCTTGGGCCCTTGGTAGAAAATATGTGGGTTTAATAAGTAACAAAATTTTATAGTACACTATCAAAGTTGAGCGAGATAAATACATTAAGGTCATGTTTGGTTGAGCACAATTGAATGGTTTTTGATGAGTTTTAATATAGAATCTAACAAAAATCGTGTTTGGTAGGTTGAAAAGGTCGTTTTTTTAATATAGTGGGACATATAAAAACCATAGTTTTTAAAAACATCACTTAATGGATGAATTTTAATGTTAGCTGTAACAAGATTAAGTTATACATATTTACCCTTTTCATTATTCTCATCTTTATTTTTATTTTCTTTCATCTCTGCACTCATCTTTTTTTCTTCTTCTCATCTCTAATTTTTTTTCTTTCATTTATCTATGCATTCATGTTTATCTATTCATCTTTCAAGTAAGTAATATATTACTTGACTTTAGACTATATCCACTAGTAATAAAGAAGTTTCTTTATGTCATCACTTCTAGCAAAAAAAAAGTTTGATCAAGAAATGAACATAAGAAAAGGTGGATCTGGTCAAATGTATAAGGTTTTTTATGATGGTGGAACAAGTGTTGGTATTATTGTGTTGAATTCGTTTTTGAATGCATATATATTCTTTTGTTTTAATTCGAGTGATTTTTTTATTTCAATTGTTGATTCGAATTGTTTGTAACAGGCTTTATAATTACAGTTATTTGGTTATAATTTATTATAAAAAAATGTGACTCAACAAAGAATACATCATTGTGGAGAAGACTCAAATGATGTGAAGGGCAATTTTGTCATATACTATAAATATTATTGAAAGGTAGTTTATGATTTTAGTTAACCAAACACATCATACCATTTGTAATACCATTTTTTATAATACTTCTAACTTTGATTTTAAAACACCATGTTTTAAAATTCGCAAACCTAACGACCCCTAAGTGTTTCATTTTAACCTACAAAATGCTTGACTCTCCTTCTTCTTCTTCTTCTAAACCTGATGTTGTCTTGCTTCAAATTACCAGAAAAAAATTTCATTCTTTTTTTTTCAACAAAGATAAGTTAGATCGGGTACACTCAGAATTTTCATCCATTTTAAAGGGTATCCACTCACGGTTTTTTCTAGTGTATATCGTTGTTAATTCTGAAACAAAACTAATAATTTTACACTAGTCAAGTTGTACACAGGGTGTGCACGTGCATACCCTGTCTTCAAAGTAGATCCGCCCATGATTGCACCGCCTCCAATCTTCGTTAAATAATTCGTTAGAAATTTAGCTTACGTCGAATGAGAGATTTTTTGTTTTATAATGTGTTTTGATATCGAGTATTTGATTATGATAGATCAAAAAGTGAGTTTCAGCTAGTAGGAAATGGTACTTTGGTTGTGTAAGCAACCAAATAAAATTAATTTATTTATTCAAAGTTTTGTTTATTACAGTAATAAAGATAAATAATTATTTAAATTGTTACTATTAAATCGCATTAAATAAAAAATAATAAAAATCACTATTAAATAAAAGAGATATTAAGAGTTTTTATTTTTTAACTTATTAAATATTAAGTAAGAATAGATGGTTAGTTATCTTTTATGTTATTTATTATTTTCTTTTATAGTAAGAGTTGATAAAAATAAGTTTTATTTACTTTTTTTAATATGCTTTTATAAACGTATACTTTAATGATCCTTTTATTACCTATATTTTTACATATAATTTGGTTAGCAAATGTTATAAATTTTCTAATAAATATGTAAGTGTGAAAATTGAAAACACAAATATGATGCACAAGTTGAGATCAATGTAAACTCATAATTTAGCATAAATCTAACGAAACAATCATACTTATTTATTTTTTCATTAACCCACATTCCTCCTCATTTTAAAAAATTAAATATCTAAATAACAGTAGAAGTAAGCGGACAAAATACATCACCGCGACGAGAATTAAATCATCATTCTATAGATAATTTTTGTAATGATCTTTTTTTCAATCAAAATCTGAGAAAATTATCTATGATTCTTATCAAGAATCATATATGATTTTTTCAAACGTGATTTAAGAAAAATATCGAAAAAGAGTTAGTAGAAAATATATACACGTACCCCTCTATAAAAGGATGATTTAATTTTTCTCGCGATAGTATGTTTTGTTTTGCATCACGATTAACAGATTTGTGAGATATATTTAATTAAAAAAAATAAAAAGGTATTTTTTTTGAACGAAAAAAAATGAATGAATGATATTGGTTCATTGTGTACTAGTTATAACTCCCGTACACGTACATAATTAGCTTTTATTTATATATTTTTGTTATTTGAAAAACAACATCTTCATGTCTTTTAAATGATTTTACTTTCTCGATATTTTTCTTGCCATCATATTCTTTTATCAAACAATACTTCTGGGGCAATATACACGCGTTTCATTATTAAAGATTGACAACCAAACACAACACCTAAAAGTTACTATTAATTGTACTTTACGTATTATTAACATAGTTACAAACCCAAAACGACTCATTGTTTCTAACCATTTCTAGTAAACTAGGGATTTTTGCCCGCGCTCCGCCGCGGGCGTGATCCAGAATAAGAATAACAGCAAGCGACAAAAGGGTGACATGTGCCAAGTGCATTAGCCAAAGAAATACCCCCGCTTCATAGTCAACATTGGGTAGAGAGCACCTAAATCCTCAAGGAAGGAAGGCCGTGATTCGTCGCGGGTTTGTTTTGAAGTCACTTTGAAGCTACGAAATTTATATTGATATTTTACATCAAGTGTGAGAATCTTTCCTCTGCATATTTAAAACACAAACTATAAGAATAAAACCGAGTTCAATTTCCTATATCTAAATGAATAACATATATGACGGAGATGAAAATTCTGTCATTTGCACAGCTGAGCCCCACAGATTATTATTTGGTGACTGGTACCAGAAAATGAAGCATATACATATTCCAGAATCTACATATAATATCACCCAATTCTTCTACTATAACTTATCTAAGAATGTACATGTAAATAAGGTTGCCTAGATAAGAATTGTTACTAACGTCATGAAGCAACCGCTAGTAGGAACCAAGGAAACAAATATGCACAGATGCACAGATGCTTACATCGTATGCAGTTTCAAGACATAGCAGATACTTGGTTAAACATTTTATACCAGATTTTTTCTTTCCATTTTCAAGCAAACGGGTTTTTAAGTTACATCATTGTTACATATCAAAATGTCAAATTAGTTTTTGGAACGTCAACGAAAGCTCCTAGAATTCAAATATATGGCTAACGTGATTTACCTTCTAGTGATTATTCGATAGTGACATAGGCAGTTTCCTCTCCTTCAATACTATTAGTTATTTGAGATTCAAACTGCTAGCTCTTCGCGAAAGAACTCAGGCTCTTTCTGACCAACAACACTTGTGTGACCTACAATCTTCAGTGGTAGTTTATTAGTGTCTGAAGTTAAATATCTTTCTTTAGCTCTAAATGCATACAGTTTAAAGTTTCAATATGTTAACAGTTCATTAAAGTGTGCATATCAAAGAAAACTTCAACTCACGCTATATATAAACCAAAGATTCCATACCATTATTTCTAGAAAACACTAACGCTCATCAATAACTGTTGTCATCATATTTTTAGTTGAATAATAATAATTTATAGTTTTTAAAATTCATGTGTTAATGTAATTCAACATGTATTGTTTAACAAATGTTTAAAACATAAAATAAGAAGGAATAAAATTCGCGTAATCATGTAATTCAAGACTCTAATTCTAATCGTAACCTATTCAGGAAGAGACCGACCAGGTGTAGATTATTCTAAAAATGTTGAATAACATAAAATTTATCCAAAAAAAAAGTACTACTGATTAATAACGATCCGTAAACATAACCTATTTAGATTTATAAGCTTATGATCTAATATATTGCAAATTAAGGAGCAAGAAGAATCTCAAAACAACACTAAAAAGGTGAAATATTATAGACTTACCGGTTGAAATATATTTAAGAGCGGTGAAATATCTTTGAGAGTGATTCAACGTCCGTATAATGAAAAAAGCATCATAAACTGATAAGTATAAGGTATGGTCAAAATATCTCACACAGAAAGTGTTGCAACATGTTGTCATACTGTATAGTAATTTACAATGAGAGTGATAAAAGATTTACTTATCTCATAGAGTGTATTTCTTGTGTGAATTTGGTGGGGCAACCTATTCGGTTTGCAGCCAAGCGGGTTGTACCCTCTTCCCTGGATATCTCTTGACAATTGCTTTTCATGTAAATTCAGTACCCTGCAAAAGAGACATAGGAATAAAATATTGCATTTTAAAGGAGCAAACCAAGAATATACAGATAAGGCGAGGAACATCATAACTTACCAAAGAAGCATATCAATACGAATGATTTTTCAGTGAAACCTGAAACACATTTACAAAAAGTAAGTAAATACCAGAATCCTAAATGGAAAATTAACTTTGATAAAAAAATAAATCATTTTCGAGGAGATCAATTTGCCTCTACAAAAAAGGACTTGCCCTATGGACAATTAATGCAACGTATTTAGCAGGTTAAAACAGTAAGTGCAACCCGATGGACAATTAATGCTAACAACAACATACTTGTTCCATGAATTTTGAAGCGAATATCCCGACCAACAATGTAAATGGAGTTGGGACAATTTTCATAAAAAATCAAAATTTTCATAACTTCTATCATTATTAACATTAAATACGTTTTTGTTATAAATTAAATTACATGTTCTCAAAGAGCTCCTAATCTTCTAAGAGCAAGTCTTGCATCATACTGGGTCGTTGAGGCTCAGATTAATTGGTATTAGAGAAGTTTGACATAACGATAAACTGAAACACTCACCTCTGTGCGCTAGCAAATTTCATTCTACCTCCATTTTACTGACATAAAGAAGCATTAGGAAATGACATTATAAAAATCGGTATGTTTATCATGAGGCTCAGATAAGTCAGTTATCAGAATAAAAAGATATGGCCACCATAGCTGCAAGCCAACCCAGGCTGCCTCGCCAAGCTGCGCATAATCCAATATTTACTCGAACCCGCCAAAACAGGGTCTAAGACCATCATCACAGCCTATTTAAAATCCCCAAAATTATATCTTTAATAAAAGGGGAGAATCTCTGTTCCCAACGGAATGAAATCAATGGCCAGAATGGCTATTTTACTGACATAAACGGGTGATTTTTTTTCCTTTTTTCTTTATAGACAGAAGCAAATGGTAAGAAGGGCTTGTGACCCGCCATGGCTACAAACACGTACCCATGATGCCCTGCCAAGATACGGGCCGTTTGCGCTCACATCATCCGCAAACACATAGCTGGCTCAACAGTAACAAACCACACGCCACAAAAATAGTAGCATCAACCTAGGATCACAACAATAGACTTCAAATGACGCCCTCAACATGAATTAGTAAAAGCGGCTCACGTGGCGACTACAAACAGGATCCCCGATCCTGATGCCTTGCCAAGCCACGACCCCCTTTTAACTAAAACAATATCTTCATTGCAAACTATGAGATTTTTGTCGCCCGATCAAGATGACGTACCAATGGAAGCAAAAGCATGAACAACAGTAAATCACGCTTTTCTATGAACAGCCACACAATCGCATCAACATATCCCCCAATTCCTAATCAATTAACAAATACTAAACTAAAGAATTCAAATTAAACATTGACGGCTAGAGTGATCGCCGCTAATTCTGCAAAAAAAAAACAATTTCTAAGCCTCCACGTACCACTATACAGTAAACACAACAATGAAAAAAAACAGTAAGCATGATTAATAAATTAAACCATACCTTATAATAAATATTATTTGATTTTTTTCATATTAAAAAACAAAGTCCCATTTGTCCTCCTTCGTGCTCCATTGTCAGCCAAAATTCAAACTCGTTTAACTTGTTCCTATAATAAAACAAATCTACTATAATGTAAACTTAATGCATCCATTATGGCAAACAATTTTGAGGTTTTACATACCTGGGCTACTTCGGGTAGATCATTGTGTTGAAACCGAAAGCAACATTTACAAAACCAAATCGTCTTTGCTGGGACAATTGCAATTACGTTGCATTGTAGCCAAAAACGGCATAAGAATTTAGTAAACCATGTAGCAAATACGGAGGCTCAGATAAGTATGTAATCGGAAAAGGAAAATACGACCACCATGGCTGCAAACCTATCAAGGTTGCCCCGCCAAGATGCACGTAATCCAAAGTTTACGCGAACCCGCCTATAAAGGTTCAAATACGGTCATCACAGCCTATTTATAAAATTTTGATTATTGGTCTAAAAACGTATCAAAAACATGACAGCCAATAACTATAAGAGGCGGAAACACATTATAACTTATATTAACGCCACATCAGAGTTAAATAGTTTGTATGGTACATAACAAAATCAGGACCTCTACCCAGTAATACATATACCCAGGTCACAGGTCACTTTGATAGCTTGTTGGTCACATCACCAGTCATACGTACGCCGACAACCTTAAAAGGTCGCCTGGACATATGTATTCCGGCAACCGTCAACCCTAAACTTATAAAGATTACCCGCCAAGTATCCGGTTTCTTAACTTCACAAACTGGAGTTGCTAATAAGTCGAGCTGAAGATCTAAAGAAAGGGAAAATGAGACTCTTGAGAGGGACTTATATATATGAAACATCATAAAGTATTTCCAGAACAACCATTACTAAAAAACGCATTACCTGTCATTCCATTAACAAAATGAACCAAAAGAATCAGGTTTTCCAGCAAACCCAATCAAATAAGACATGCTGATAATGTCTCAATAATCACCCATCGACTATAAACCCATAACAAACAATCAGAGATCACAATCCTAACCAATCAAGGCATTCCACAAAAGCACCCACCCACCTAAGCTAACCAATATCACCTGCCAAACACCAACGCCGCACACCACGACGGTGGCAACAAAGGAATCGGCGGCATCGAAGGCTAACCGGCATATGGGTTTATGATACAATCAAGAAGAAATTGTACAACCCGTCGCGGCTGCAAATGTAAAGACCTACCACGCCAAGCGACGGGTTCTAATGGTGTCAAACAATCAAAAGCCCAGCAACAACCGTAATAATAGTGCATACACCATTTGTTCCCAAGAAACGAATTCAATATGGCCAGGTATTAGTTATTTTTTCCCCGGTATAGTGTGACAAACTTAATCTACATACCACAATTACTGGGGAAAAACCATTCTCCTCATCATCCTGCCTCAAAACATCAACAAAAAGAAGAAAAATTCAGATTAAACAAAAAAATCAACAAAAATCCATTCTCCTCATGGAAACAAATAAAATCAAACGAAACAAAAAAAACCTTCTAAATTTTGTGTTCAGCTAAGATTCAATTGAAACTCTAATATAATGAGAAGAAATATTCAAAATCATAAACTTAATAATATTAAAAAAAATACCTACATCAATCTCTTCCTTTTGGATCGCGTATTCGATTATAACGTACATCCTAAGATGTGATCCCTTTTTCTAGAGAGAGAACCCATCAATCAGATCATTTTTTTCTAGAGAGATAGATGCAAAAAATCAATGAAGTATGTGAATAAAAGTGACCCCGTTTTCACCAATAACCCCTTGGGATAATCTCAACCCGCAAGATCATTTTCTGACCACTACTAACCCAAAACGGAAAACGGCAACGACCAATCAACGGTTAAGGCCAAGGTTTAACCCCGTAACCCGTTGAATGAAGAAACCAACGGCCAAGATCGTCTTTTAAGCTAACTAATTGGCAAACGTGTATGAATTCGAATATTTTATACAGATCTACAGTTGAAGAACACATAGCGTGTGTGTGTGTGGGAGATGCGTGTGAGAGGGAGATTAATAAATAGTTTTATGTTGTGAGGGGGGAACTGTTCATTGGGGAACGTGATTCCCCCCTTTTATTAAGAATATAATATAATATTTTGCAATGTTTTGACTTTATGTGAACATGCATACGTCAAGTGTGAACTACAAAATAGATACATGTAATATAAATTTTAAAAGTGTAGCATGTGTAGGGATCAAAATTGTACTTCTCCTAAACATAATGCCCTAATATTAAATAAAAATGTTTTGTATGGGTAATCTTCCTCAAATAATAAACAACCCACTTAAAACCAATGTTTTGAAACCCGGATTTTAAATTAACCCGTCGAGTCACCGGGTCCAGGTCAACCCAGGTCAATCCGAGTTAATCGGGTTAACCCGGAATATATATATTTTTTATATTTTTAATAATTAATAAAAGTTATATATAAAAACCATAAAACTTCCGAATATTAAGGATATAAGTTGTTTACCAACCAATATAATATAAAAAAATAAAATTCCGTCGCAAATACGTAAAATTTATATATTTAAAAAAAAACCCGAAAAAATCAAAACCCGACCGGGTCTCAAAAACCGGGTTGACTCGGGTCACCCCAAACCCGCGGGTCAAGCCGGGTTTCAAAAATGTAAAACCCGGGTCAAAATGACCCTTTTTCAGCCGGAACTGGGTTGACCCGACCCGGGTCTGATAACATTGCTTAAAACCTCCATTAAAACAAAGAGTTGTTGTTTACTTTTTCTACTGCTCTTTGTTCATTTTTGTTCTCTTTCTTATCTTTGTTAGACGCAAGTTTGTTCCCGATCATATTTTAAGCCATTAAGGTGGCTTTTAGGTTTTTTTTGGTGCAAAGTGAACAATTCTCATGAATAATCAGACACAAGAGTTTTGGTCCTAGTTATTTCATACATAACGTCTAAAGCGTCTCGATTTGAAGGTGGTTCGAAGAAGATAGTATCGTAGAATGGTGTGGTCAATTACAGAAACCATTGTTTTTTCTGAAATTTATGTTAATGTTTTTTCTTTCTATAGCATTTGTCGCACAAAAGTTAAAAGTTTTGCATCCGCTTTTTTAATTTTTTTTATTATGATATTTTTGATTTAAAAAAGAAATATTATAATAAAAAACATTAACATAAATTAGGATATTTGGGATTTTTTTTTTATTATGATATTTTTTTATTATAATATTTTTTTATTATTATGATATTTGACACATATAGTTTTGGGCTATTTTTCTTATGTGAAATTTGACTACGTAAGAGTGTAGTCAAAACGAAATTTTACTTTCTGTTGCCAAATTAGGTAATTGTTAGATATTTGTTGCCAATTTTTTTAATAAAAAAATAATAATACTCTAATTATTACTAAATAAAGTAAGAATTGATTTTTTAGACAAATGAATTCCCCATAAATTGTTTTGCTTTCCTAAGTAAAAGATATACTAAATAATGGGTTTACATTAAACTTTTATCATGTAATCAAATAAAAACAAAATATGACATGAATTTTATGAGTTGTGACGGACATTGAAAATGGAAATTGGTTTGCGGCGATGGTGGGAAGGGTAGATGGTAGAGGCGATGTTTGATAGTAATAATAGTAAGACTGATTTGGTGATAGCAACGATGATCGATGATAGCAATAGCAACGACATGATTGATCTGACATTATGAAAAACTAACAAATGATTGTTAGATATTTTAACGAAAATAACCACAATTACCTTAACAAATAAGTTGATCAATTTATTATATTAATTAAAAATTACTTTTTTATGCCATTTTGCCTTTTTTAATATTACTATGTTAATTCGTAGCACCGCCATCACCTTCTTAGGACCCATCTCAACCCCACGACCCCATATCATGTGACCCAAGTACTCGAGTGTTACGGCCCCAAACACACACTTGGATTTCTTTACAAAAAATTGATGTTTTTGCAAACACGTAAAGACGCATCCCAAATGTTCTAAATGCGCATCCAAGGTCACACTATAAACTAAAATGTCATAAAAAAAATCACAAACTTACGCAAGTAGGGTGCAAATAACATGTTCATAGTTGCTTGAAAAGTGGATGACGCGTTAGTCAAGCTGAAAGGCATGACCAAAAATTCATAGTGAATGCGTGCGAAATGTCGTCTTATAAATATCCCTCTCATAAACTCGAATCTGGTGATATCCAGCGCGCAAATCTAACTTGTTAAAAATAATGGCCCCAACCCAATTCGTCAAACATTTCATCGGCCGTTGGAATGGGAAATTTGTTTTTAACTGTCACGACATTCAAAACTCGATAATATACACAAAAACGATAACTCCCGTCTTTCTTTTTAACCAACAAAACTGGCGAGGAAAACGGACTTTAGTTCAAACGAACTATACCTTGACTTAGCATTTCATTAACCAATTTCTCCATCTCTCCTTTTTTATAGTGAGTGTTGTCCCATATTTGTGATGATTAAGAAAGGAAGAAAGAAAGAAAATAGATGAAGTAGATGAATTCTAGACAGAGAAGTAGTGAGAGAAAGTAGAGAGAAGTGTGTGAAACTATGGGAAGATTAGATTAAGAAAAATGACAATCAACACCCTTCCTAACATGCTAGGAAGGATATTTATAGCCTTGCCTACATGTGGCATAATGGGCTATATGTTTGATTAGGTCGGGCTTGAATAAATGCTTAGTACCTTGAAAGAGGCCTTTTAAGCTAGCCATCAAGCCCGTAATATCACGACTATTATACTACATATTATAACGTTCTAATAAATATTACAATAATATACTATGACCGAGCATTCTTGTTTGACTCAATATTTTGAGGCTAACAATCTCCCCCAATGTGAGGTCATTCCTCTTTGATATTTGGAATTCAATGGAGATTACGAATCTCGTCATAAATGAGTCTTGAACGTGTAATAGTAGTCTTGTTCCTTCATGCTGTGATCTTTGAGCCTTTATCGTTATCTTTCGACTTTGTCTTTAAACTTGAGATCTTCAAATCATTCTTGACTTATCTTTGCCATCTTGCGATCTTGTGTCTTTATCCACATGCTCATACTTCGCACAATCTTGAAATCTTCCTAACAATCTCCTTTGAAGAGAAGTCATTCCTCTACATTAATTGATAAGGAAGATTTTGATCTTCAGAGTTGCGGAAGTCTTTAGCTTTCTTGATTGTTGAATATATCTTTGGGCATGAGTATGTGGTTTTGAATCTTTGACTTTGCTAAGTACACCGTAACGCCACCTTCTTGAGACAAAACATAAACACGGACTGAATGGCTTTGACATTCGTCCTAAATCGGTAGCGTTTTACCTCCGGTCGGTGAAGACCGTTAGACGATATTAAATATCGTACCTGTGATAGGTAGGTTCAATTAAGAATCTCCTTGACAGGGTTTCGCGGCAGTACTAGCCGTTCTTTTTACTCGACCGTCTCAAAGCAGGACTGCGAACATAAAGAGTGAATCAATTGGATAAATATCCGCTTGATTAAAGTCGTCAATTCAAATTCCTGGAACAAGTTTGATTCTTAAAGAATCTTACCATTGTTGCTTTCTAGTTGACACAAGCTTGATTCATAAAGAATCTCGCAAGTTACCTACCGTAGCGCTGTTTGATGTTGACGCTAGAAGGATTTTCATTCGTCATTGTGAATATTAATGAATATCACTCTGAATGTTCTGCAAGACCATTAAGATATTGCGTAGAAACCTGAAACGAGTTTGAATCGATAAAGAAACAAACCACTGTTGCTTTTCAGTTTTACATATGTTCAATTCATTTGAAAGAAATCCATAGAGCAAGAGTATAGAAGAGAAGGCCTCCTCTCAATACCAGCTGACTATATGGGCAGGTTGTTGTAGACCAGCAAGCACCTCGGTGAGAAATGTCGGGTCTAGCACCCCTGCCTCATCCTCGCCAAGAAGCACGTGGTAAGTGAAGTATTCCACACTGATCCCCGAGGGGAGGTTTTGGATGGGTGTTTACCCCAAAGTGTTCCTGAACTGCAAGCATACATCCGTAAGTAACTTAGTGCAACATGGAAAATTTCATTGAGAGGAATCAGCAAAGAAAAGAAAAAGGGTTAACATCTTAATTTGTATTTGAGAGATTGTCCTTGGGCTGAGCAGTGCCCACATCTAAATAAAGTATGAAAAAATTAGAAAAATAAGCGAGAACTTCTTTTTCATTTTGGCAAAAACAGAAAGCTAAATATAGGAATTTTTTTAGGAAAACTATTTTAATGAGCACAACCCAGCTCGGGACAGTTAAGACAAGATGGTTGCCTTTCCGGTAAAGGGTCAAGAAAGAAGGGCCAGGCCTACGATTGGAAAGCTAAAGCCTTCCCTTCAAAAAGCGCGGGATTGAGATGACGAAGTTGCTTTGACTGCAGAACCATGCCTGTCTGTTGGAGAGAATTGGATGATCGGGCCGAGGGCTGCCCCCTCTTCCCCTTACTCTCCTTTCCCTAATATGAACCTTGAGTCATCAAAGCCTTTCTGACTCGGCCTGGCCCGGTCGCCCTACGCGACTGGCGCTTCAAAAGGCGAAACTCTCGTCGTAGTTAGGTCGGAATCTTACACATGACCTACCGCAGTGATGTTTGATGTTAACACTGGAAGGATTTCCACTCATCATTGTGAATACTAGATAGTATCACTCTGAGTGTTCTAGCAACATCGCAAGGATATAGCGTAGGACTCTCTTGTTCGTCATTCTGTGTGTCCTAACGAGATTTGATTGATCTCTTGGCTCTAGACTCGATTTGTGCACTTTTAGTGATCGGGGTCTGGAACAGATGCCACCTATTCAATATCAACTATCTCAGAGTGAGAAAGTCAATAGAAGTCATGTTGATCTCCGTGACAATAAAACAAACTTCTTTTGAGAGAAGCCTGAGTCAGCTGGGGAGGGGTTGTGCATTACATCACTGGGTCCATGATGCGTTATCTTCATGATGTGTTGACCCGGTTTCTGCCTAAGTTGTATGGAGGGCTAATTTCTTTACACCCTTTATCCTTACATTTCTTTTTCATTCTTCAACCCCTTCAATGCTTACCAAGACATCATTACTAACACCTTGTTGTGATTGTTCCAGTGCTAGCATTAGTACTTAGTCGGCATTCAGCTACGTTCACACTCTACTCCATCTTTCCTAAGGACTTCTAATAATCTATTGGATTGTCCCTGGGAAGATCCCTCCGGTTCTGGTTGGATCATAGGACTTAAACCTAACCACCCTTTTGACACCAATAACGTCGTGAATTAAAGATGTTGTGGGTATTTGATCGTAACCATGAGTGCTTGAGTGTTTAGATCACATTTTAGTCACATTTTCTCCCCTATCTCTAATATATAAAATCGTTTGATATTAGAGATACCAAATTTGATTAAAATATATTGTGAAAAATAGTCTTGAAAACCTTTGGGAGAAAAATGTGTCAAACTTAGCATGAATTTGGAACGCTTCCCCTCAAAAATTGATCCAATTGAATTGTCATTGTGAGGATGTGATCCACATTTCACTTTTTGAGGATAGGAGTTGTTGAACACACAATTTTTGAAAGATTTTGAATAATCATTGAGAAATTCTTGAAAAAATTGTGTTCAACTCTTTTTGAAAAACTCTATTTCTTTTTGGCGAAAAAGTTTATTCTAAAGCATAAACTTGAGTTCATAAACTTTGAGTGTCTTGACAAATCCACTCAAGTGTAAGAAGATTTAAATTCTTTTGCTGAGGGTAAGCGCACTAAATCGTACACTCCCCCGTGAATATTGATCCGGGTTACAATCTGAAAGTGATTACAAGCCATTGTGTTGAGCTCAAAACGTTGAATGTTTTGTGACAAGCTCAACCCAAGATAGATTGCTCTACCCGTTATTGGAAATATTGTTCAAAAGAGACAATTTCCTTTATAAAAGATAGAAATGACATGTTTTAAAAAGTATTTGCAACTTTCATTCGAGCTTTGTGTACACACCCGTGTCGTTATTGAGCGACATTTCTAGGTACGTCTATATTATCGATACTGAAAGACATGTCGAGTAGAATATTTTTGTTTTTCAAAGATTTTTTAATTTTGTATTTTGCTTTTTCATTAATATTTACATGTAGATGTTTGATAGATGAATCAAACAGGCTTCTTTGCCAGAATCTCTAGTTCTGCTAGAGTCAAACATCTCATACCAATTTGCCTAACTAGATACGCAAACCTCTCTTTCGAAAGAGCTTTTGTAAACAAGTCAGCTTATTGGTAATCAGTTCTAACAAAGTATAGTTCAACAATACCCCTTTCAACTTGTTCCTTAATGAAGTGATATCTGAAATCAATGTGCTTCGTGCGGGAACGCTGTACCGGAATGCAGGAGATGGCTATGGCGGACTTTGAGTCACAGTACATAGGTATTTTATCAAAGTGGATGCCATAATCCGTGAGTTGTGTTCTCATCCAAAGAACTTGAGCACAACACGCAGATAGAGACACATACTCCGCTTCGGCTGATGACATTGACGTGCAATCCTGCTTCTTGGAAGACTATCCCACGAGCTTATCTTGACCTAGAAATTGTGCACCACCAGAAGTACTTTTTCGTATATCAAGACACCCTGCATGATCATAATCTGAATAGGCCGTTAGAAAGAAACCGGTTTCCCTCGGATACCAGAGTCCCATGTGAATGGTATTCTTATGGTACCGAAAGATCCATTTAACCTCCTTTAGTTGCTTTTCAGTGGGTCGTGCTTGATATCGTGCACAATAACACGTAGCATGTGATATATCTGGTCTGCTTGCTGTTAAGTACATGAGGGAGCCGATCATTGAACGATATTTCGTTTGATCTATGGCATCTCCCTCCAAATCAGCATCTAGGGATGTGGTTGATAATGGTGTCCCAACAGGGTCACATGAGGTCATACCATGCTTTTTCATTATCTCTTGACAATACTTAGCTTGGTTAATGAAGATACCACTTGGGGATTGGTGAACTTGAATTCCTAGAAATAATTTTAGTTCGCCCATCATTGACATTTCAAATTTGTTGCGCATTATTTTTTCAAACCATTTTGAAAGTTTTGGGTTTGTAGACCCGAAAATAATGTCATCAACATAAATTTGCACAAGCAAAATGTCATCCCCATATTTATAAGTGAACAGAGTTAGATCAATGGAACCTTTTGAGAAACCTTTGGATACTAGAAATTTCGAGATATCATCGTACCACGCCCTTGGAGCTTGCTTTAGTCCATATAGTGTTTTGTGGAGACGATACACCTTGTCAGGATAATGACGATTGACGAATCCTTCCAGCTGTGTGACATAGACTTCTTCCTTCAAAGGACCGTGAAAAAATGTCGTCTTTACGTCCATTTGATAAACGATGAATCCTTTATGTGCAGCATAAGCAAGGAAAATCCTGATCGCTTCCATACGAGCTACTGGTGCAAATGATTCTTCAAAATCAATACTCTCTTCTGTCCATACCCTTTAGCCACTAGCCTAGCTTTGTTCTTGATGATTGTATTTTCTTCATCCATTTTGTTTTTCCAGACCCATCGAAGATTTAATGGAATTACATCGTATGGTATATAAACAAGTTCCCAGACTTTAAGTCTTTCAAATTGAAGAAGTTCATCTTGCATTGATTCAATTCAAGCATGATCAGCCATGGCTTCTTTGATGTTTTTCGGTTCAGCTGTACTCACAGTGAGTGCGAACATACAAACATCGCCATCGGTGTTAAGTTGTCGTCTTGTACGAACGTGCTGTGAAGGGTTTCCAATTACTTGAACCAAAGGATGATCTCGGGTCCAATGATGTGTTGAAGGATGTCGTTGGTAGAACATGTGCATATTTGACGGATCAACATGGCGAGTAGAAGACTCTCCAGTTTCGTGTACCGGTGTATCGAATGGGTTGATAAATTCGTCTTCGTCAGATAATGCATTGTCTGCTTGATTTGTGTTCTCTGGAGCAATGGCAGTAGTTGTGAATGTTGTAGGAGCGATTATTGATGTGATATTCTGAGGAGGTAAATCTGCAGCAACTCGTGTTGAAGTAGATAAATTTGTATCCTTTTGTTGACGATGATCGGTATCATCATTCTTATCATGAGTGGCAGCGGAAGACTTGGATACAACATGTTTCTCCCCCGTGAAATATTCATCATACATTGGTCCATATAACATTTCCAACTCTCCAATTGTCGTGTTGACTGTCATATCTGCTCTTGGAACATTTCCTAGAACCAACTTTGAACTTAACGGTTCATTGTTGTGGTCTTGAGTTCTAAGTTCCGTGCGGTTGTGAACGGAAGTCGTTTGTCGTTGTGGATCGGGACTTAAACTGTTTTGTTCAAGTTGCATCTCTTGTAATTCATCAAATCTGACATGAATAGTCTCGATTATCAATTGTGTTCTCTTGTTGTAAACTCTATATCCCTTTGACTGAGTTGCATATCCCACAAGAATGCATGCAACACCTTTCTCTTTCATCTTGTCCAGATTTTCACCATCACGAATAATGTAACACGTACATCCAAAAACATGAAGGTGTTTGAGTGAGGGTTTGCGATAATGAATTATGTGATATGGTGTCTTATCGTGTCTTGGGATAATTAAGGATCGGTTTTGTGTGTAGCATGCGGTTGACACGGCTTCGGCATAAATGAATAGTGGTAATTTTGAAGCGGATAATAATGTTCGAGAAGCCTCAACTAACGTACGGTTTCGTCTTTCAACAACGCCGTTTTGTTCGGGTGTTCGAGCAATAGATGTTTCATGTTCAATTCCTTCGGCTTCAAAATAGTTCCTCAGAGTTGAATTCAAAAATTTCGTGCCTCTGTCAGTACGAACCACTTTTACTTGAGCTTGAAGACCACGTTGTATCAGTTTAAGGAAGGTGATTAGAACTTCAGGTGTTTCATCCTTGGACCTCAAGAAGTGAGTCCATGTGTACCTTGAGTAATCATCGACAATTACCATAACATATTTCTTCCCAGTGATACTTTGAACACGCATGGGACCACACAAATCTATATGAAGAAGATCTAACCGTCCTTTAGAGATTGATGTAGTCTTTGTCTTAAAGCTACTTCGTTTGCTTTACAAAGCTCACAAGAAGAACAAAGATGATCTTTGATGAATTTCAAGCTTGGAAGGCCTCTCACAATATCTTTCTTGGAAAGCAAGTTGATGGTATCAAAGTTGAAATGAGAAAGACGTTGATGCCATAACCATGCCTGAGTCGTTGAAGCTTTAGACATGAAGCAAATTGGAGTTGTAGAAGTTGTGTCTTGAAGTGAAATAGTGTAGAGATCAGTACCCCGTGTACCGGTAAGTAAGTCATTCCCATCATAATCACGAACAAAACATGTCTTCTTTATGAAAGCAACCTCCAAATCTGCATCACAGAATTGACCAACCAAGAAATGATTGTGATTGAGCCCTTCGACGTAGTATACCCTTTTTATCGTTATATTTCCCTGAACCAAATCTCCATATCCTAGGATCGGTGCAAATTGATCATTTCCGAATCGGACCGTACCCAGGAACTTCTCCACGAAGTTAATTAGAAGCTTGAGATTCCCCCTCATGTGCTTCGTGCATCCGGAGTCCAGTATGAAGAGAATTATTTGTATCACCTGCAGAAGAGTTAGAACACGATAGAGCATTTTCTAAATTGGATACTGATAGGTGTGTAAACACCCATCCTTTTTACCACTTAACTACAATAATAACCGGACCAAAACGTGTATTTTATGTCGTAAATGGCGGAATTATGCGTGTTTTGTGTTTTTGTTGTGATTTAGGACGAAACGGTGAAAAGTGGAGAAAACACGAGCATTCACGGGCTTTTATCGAAGAAAAAGACGAAAAACGAAGTCAAGAAATCAAGAGTACAAAAAGAACGGAAGTCCAAGACCAATTCTGAAGATTTATCGAAGAAAAAGTCAAAAGACGGAAGTTTACTAAAAGCCGAAGAACTCAAGTCTAATTTATTGAAGAATTACAAGACGAGTTTAAAGAAATCCCGAGACAAAGTCATTAAAGTCAAAGATTATGAAGACAAGGACTTAAGCATGCAATTAAATAAAGATGAAAGAGGGGAGGAAGCTTCCTAAGCACCTCCTAATCCTCCCCTATAAATAGTTCATTAGTGTATTCATTTGTTTTTGTTGGCTAAGTGTGACAATTAGTCTTCCACCATTTTAATTACCTTGTCATTTAATTACATGTCATTTAAATACATTGTCTTGCACCTTAAATACCTTTAATTTCAAGTAAGTTTTCTTTTTAATTCTTGTCAATCTTTACTTTACTTGTCAAGCTCCTATCTACCTTTCTTTAATCTTTGATCTTTATGCTTATTTGTTCATGTTCATGTTTTTGATGTTTTTATTGATTTGATTAAATTGGGTTTTGATTATTTTGGTTATATTTGTTAGTTTGATTGTTTTGGATTGTTTGTTTATGATTAATAGATGTTTATTGATTAGCTTGATTTAATCTTTTGGTTGATTTGATTAAGTTTTGTTTAGATTCGTGTATATTTGCTCTCCCTTGTTCTTCGCTGCAATCTGTTTCCCAGGTACATTCTGAATCGAGACTTTATTCCGAATCAAGTTTTCTTTCGTTTATTCCGGATCAAGCTCTTCATTCGGAATACTTTATTATTCCGGATCAAGCTCTTCATTCGGAATACTTTATTATTCCGGATCAGCCTCTTCATTCGGAATATTGATTATTCCGGATCAAGTCTCTTCATTCGGAATATTGATTATTCCGGATCAAGCCTCTTCATTCGGAATACTTGTTATTCCGGATCAAGTCTTTCATCCGGAATAATATTCCGGATCAAGGTCCTTATTCCGAATCAACCATATTTTCTTTTCATTCCGGATCAAGCTCTTTATTCCGAATCATCTAGTTTATTCCGGATAAGTGGCATATTCCGGATGAACTGTTTTATACCGAATGAGTGTTTTCCAATTTTTAGTTTTAAGCTTTATTTTTCCCGCCTTTTTCCTTAGTCTCACTTTAAGTTTAATTGCCTTAGATTTATTTTAGCTTTGCCTTAGTTTAAGTTTTAGTTGCGTTTTAAGCTTGCCTTAGATAGTTTTAAGTTGCGTTATTTACTTTTAGTGCTATTTACTTTTTGTCACGCTTTTAAATTCTCGCCATTTATTTTAAATTAGAGTTATATTTACTTTAACGTCATTTACTTTTACGTCTTGCACATTTATTTTAAAACAACCAAAAATATTCTTTTTCACCAAAAACAATTAAGTCGCATTTTGAACCGGAAATCAATTCGAGAAGATACCGAGAAATGAACTTTTCAACTAGCCAAAAAGCTTTACATTAAATACCACAATAGTTATGATTGTAGAATCATTAGTGTCCTTAACAACATTTAAAGGCATACTAACACTCGTTGACACAGTTTTTGTCCTAACTTTCGGCATCCATTTATATCCTGGAGGACAATGATTAGAAAACCACCATTTCCAAGACTTGCTAGCAGACTCATAAATTCCCTAATTCTGCTTCTAGGGTTCTTAGTGGTGGAGTCTGATGCATTACTTTTCTTAGTGGGGGTTGCACCAGAATGGTTCACTTTGCGTTTGGGTTTACTAGCACTAATAGGCATCACAACTTGCTTCTTAGTTCTAGTATCTCCGCTTTTGACATTATTCATAGCACACATAGAATGATTAGCATTAGCACATTTTCCACATTTGACACAAACAAATTGAACATTTAAAGCAATCAAATCATTCAAAGCATCCAAATCGTCATTACACGCGATAACAAACTTTTTATTCTTAAAACATTCAAATTCCTAGGGTGTTCTTCTACTTCCTTCATCTTCCCTTGACTCTTGTGTTTCCAGACCTTATCATTCACTTGAGTGCTCTTAAGCTGAGACTGGCTAACACTAGCAGTAGAGACTACTCCTGTAGTAGAAGACACACGAGTATTAGTGTTTCTAGAAGTCTTAGGCGATTGACTAACTTTGTTTGTGGGTTTAGTGGTCATTCTATACATCCTTGGTTTAATCACATTATTGTGCTTAACGCTTGGTGCTACAGTATTCCTTATGGGTTGAGTATGTGGTAACCTTTCCTTTCCATCCATCTTGGGGGCAAACACAGGCTTTGCAAATGAGGAATTTGAGAAAGCAGATGGTTTTCCCAAGATAGAGGATCTATTCACTTTAGAGGCATTGGGTTGTCTAACAACAGGTTTCTTAACGCTAGGTTCCACAACTTTCCTACCCATCTTAGCAACGAGTTTCTTTAACTCTGCTATTGCTATGTCTTTTTCTTGTAACTGAGCTTTCAAATCCGAAATATCAAGACATTTTTCGTTTAGTAATCCACATGACTCAGATAATTTTACTTCCAAAGGTGTATCATTTGAAAAGCTGCCAACTTTCTTTTGCAAAGCAAGTTCAAGTGAGTGACAATGTTTTTGAAGATAATCATATCTATGTTGAAGTAAAGAAAACTCTTTTTGGTCAACTTTATTCGAAAGCTCAGTTTCAAGACGTTTACACTCTTTAACTTGATCAAGATATTTGCATGCAACATCAAAATATTCATCAATATCAGCACAAGATGTAACATAAACACACATATTATCTTTTGAGAGACATTCACGTAAGAGTAGATCATATGTTGTAGAAAACTCGTCTCTTTCAGGTTGATGGTCGTTCACTTCTTGTTCAAGAGATTCTACATATTTCAAATCATCAAACATTTCTAGCTTAATTAATGTTTCAAATTCCAAAATATGTTTTTGCGTTCTTTCCGCAAGCAGAATCAAAATACTTCTCACAAGCACAGTTATATCGTGAGGAATTTCTTTGTTTCCTTTCGAAAGTTCACGTTTTTTCCAGTCATCATAAACAACTTTTTTGAAATTTTCAATGTTACTCTTGAGAATACTAAGTGCTTGCTTACTCTTGCTTATAGAAGCTTTATATGGCAAGTACTCAATAAATTTTGAAACATTAGTTTTCTTAGTGGCAAAATCTTGCCTCCATTTAATTCTGATTTGTTCACATTCGAAAAATATTTGCTCACGGGTCTTCTGTGTTTGTGGTTTGAAAAGACCATAAATACTGTTTTCATAAGCATAATTATATGGTTTAACAAATTCTTTATTAACTTTTGGTCTACTCTCTTCTTCCAAATCGTTTGTCTCTTCACTATCGGGCCTAACGACAAGACAATCAAGATCGGTCAATTGGGACTCATCAAGATATAAGTGCTGATTCTCAGATTGAGCTTGCTCAATGTACTTAGGATTTGCAAAACTAGGTATATCCTTGAAAAACGATCGAGGTGCCAATATTCTCATGGTTTGAATTGATTGATTAGTTTTGTAAACAATTTTCTTGTAAAAATCAATTTGAGTTTCAAGTTCCACCATTTTGTCGATGTCATTCTCTTGTTTAGTTTTGAAATCCTTTTCCATCTTTTCAACCACAACTTTCTTTTCATTAACAAGCTTAGTTTTATCCTCTTAAAGAAAACCATTTACTTAAGTTAGCTCATTCACTTTAGTGGTAGCAAGATACATTTTGTGACGTTCAGTACTCAAAGAGGTGTTATAATTACGTTTCTCTTGTTCTAAAAGCTTAAGAGTTTCGTTATATTTTTGTTGATAATCGTCCTTTTTGACGTTAATTAAACACCCTTTGTACCCCTCAATCTCATTGGTCTTTTGAAGAAGTTGAGCTCTATAGCTATCAATGGTCTCACTAGATTTGATTAGAGCAGCTTTACATTCTTCAAAATTTTGAGTGAGCGTAGTGTTTGCCTTCTTTAATTGCTTTTGACTTTTTCTAGTTTCTTTGACATCGTTTTGTAAAGAAGCAATTAAGTTAGCAAGCGCAATACGCTCCTCATCATCATCATACTCATTTGCATGTTGATCATCCTCAGACTCATTATTGCACATGTCTGATGAATTGGGTGTAGTATTGCTATCAACCGTTTCCATCATACATGTGTCATTAATGGCTTTGGGTAGCTCACAATGCTCATGAGTATTACCAAACACATTATATTCCTCTTCAGTGTGTTCCTTATCGATTGGCTCAGTATCAAAGATAGGACCATTGTCATCTTCAGTGACGTTGAGAACTTCTTCAACCTTTGCCATGTACGAGTAATGTGATTCAAGTTCTTGATCGGAGGCTTCATCATCAGTATCATCAAGCATTGCTCCTTCCTCAGCCGACAATTTAACCCCATCTTCCATCTTCTTGCAAAGCAGCATATTTTCCTTATGATAACCAGAGTCTCTAACTCGTTTCAGCTTTCTGCATTCCTTTGCCATATGCCCATAACCTTGACAATTAAAGCATTGAATCCCACTTTGCTGAACCACTTGAGTACCAACATTTTCCCTATTCCCAGCAGCAGTAGCAATCCTCTGAGTATCATACTTAGCATTTTGTCGATCATACCGTGCGGAACCCTCAACATGTGTTGGATTACGTCGATCATACCTAGGAGGACTTTCATCACGTTGACGTGTGTCATACCTTCGAGGACTCTCAACATATTGGTTCATTGTATTTGATGATGTTCGAAGATTGTTGTTGGTGGGTTTGAAGATTTTCTTGTACGTCTTCATAATGAAAGTAATTTGTTGCTTCATCTCCCTATCCTTCTGAGCTAGTTCTTCATCACTGTCCTCTTCAGATGATGGCTCAGGTGATGGTGATGGTGCTCTTGGTTCTTTTTCTCGTGATCTTGTGGGAACTAAATACTTAGATGAAGTGGAGTATCTTGGTGAAGAGGATGTGGTGGAGTATCTTGGTGATGAGGATGTAGTGGAGTATGACGTTGAAGCACGAGAGCAATGATCTTGGACGTGTTGAGTGGTAGACACCAAAGCAAGTGGATTAGTAGTCTTTGCTATCCTTTTAGCTCGAAGTTCATTCGCCTCATTTTGAAATTGTTTCAAATGTCAAAGAGCGTGTGATAGTTGACATCGTCTAACTTACTCTATTTTTTCACCAAAGTTATGAACCGTGTCCACTCTGGTTGAAGTTGCTGTAGAAATTGCACATTGACTTGCATAGTGGAGACTTGCAAATTGTTTCTTGTCATGTCATTCATCATCTTGTAGAACCTTGAGTAGTATGAATCAATTGATTCCCCATCCAATGAAGTAAACTTGCCAAAGTTCCAGAACAAGTTAGTTTTGGCATCTTGCTTGTTAAGTGATTCTCCTTGTGGCAAGCGTTCAATGGCAAACCACATTTCTTTTGTAGTAGAGCATGCATCAACCGTTGAGTAAATATCATCCCCAATCCCACTGAGAATCAAATAGATTGCTTCTTTCTCTGCATCAATCCAAGCACGTTTCTCTTTCGAAGTGTTCTCATATGTTTCCTCAATAGTTTGCTCATCAGAACCGGTCGTCGAGTCGGTTGCTGGAATTGCAGGAATGGTTATGGTTGTGAGAGTATAGGGTCCTTATTTGATGCACCGTCGGAGAAGATCACCATTTGGTTTAGTATCAAGATATCGAATAAAACGTGATTTCCATTGTGCATATCGATCGGTCACAAGCATTGGTGGTCTCTCTTTATTTCCCGCCACCATCATGTTATTGTTCGTCACACGATACTCTGTAGTAGAATCCATCTTGATAAGCTTTAAAATGTTGAAGTGAAAAAGGATCTTAAGTAGATGTGTTGTGATTGTTGTTGTGGTTTAAATTCCGAAAATTGCAATTTTTCTTCAGTCCGAAAATAAATTCCCCAGTCCGATAAAATGGTAGACCAAAAAATTTTGTAATTGCCAAATTTTGAAATCGAGCTAGAAATGTCCTAAAACTAGTATGGAAAAAATTTGAATTTACTTGACGGGAAAATTTTAACTCTTTTTTTTAATCTTCGTGTAAACGATATTCCGAAACTAGTCTAGATAGTGGCTAAGTCTAAAAAATACTCGAACAAAATTTAGCTAAACATAGCATCGGAATGTGCTATCGGAATGTCCATCAGAATACTTTGTGGGAATGTCTGTCGGAATAGCTGTCGGAATACTCTGTCGGAATAGCTGTCGGACATTTACCGGTTTAGTAGTGAGAGAAAGTAGCTGTCGGAATACTCTGTTGGAATAGTTGTCGGAATACTCTGTCGGAATAGCTGTCGGACATTTCCGAAACTAGTCTAGATAGTGGCTAAGTCTAAAAAATACTCGAACAAAATAGATGAAGTAGATGAATTCTAGAGAGAGAAAATAGTGAGAGAAAGTAGAGAGAAGTGTGTGAGACTATGGGAAGATTAGATTAAGAAAAATGACAATCAACACCCTTCCTAACATGCTGGGAAGGGTATTCATAGCCTTGCCTACATGTGGCATAATGGGCTATATGTTTGATTGGGCCGGGCTTGAAATAAATGCTTAGTACCTTAAAAGAGTCCTTTTAAGCTAGCCATCAAGCCCGTAATGTCACGACTATTATACTACATATTACAACGTTCTAATAAATATTACAATAATATACTATGACCGAGCATTCTTGTTTGGCTCGATATTTTGAGGCTAACATTGAGGATAACGATACGGTCGGACATTTACCGGTTTAGTTTCCAGTAACAAATGAATACGGTGATCTATTGAACGATTAGGAGGTAAAGTAGTAGGCACCTGGAATAAAGAATCAAATTGTACCAAAATTTGTTCGAGAGCAAGTTAAGATAGAGCAGATGTTTCACGCGATCTCGCTTCGGCTTCCTCCATTGTAGAAAAATGATGAACCTCATAGACTCCATATATATCGTCACTCCCCAACCTTGCCTGCATTTGGTTCAAACTGATCTTCCTCATGCGAAGGGAATCATCACGCTTTAATGTATAAGTATTACCCAAAAGAGTAAACTCCATTGTTTGGTGTGTATATTCATGCGTGACCTGGCCAAGGTCTTGAAGCCATTGAATGCCCAATACCACGTCTGGTCCTTTCATAGGCAATACATATAAATCGACCTCCAATACTGCTGGTTGCACATGTAAAGTAACATTGGATCACACACGCTCACATAACAAAGATTCTCCGCTGCCAATATAGACCTTAAAAGCCTTCGTTGGTTTAACAGATATACACATCTTTTCCACCACATCGGGACGAATAAAATTATGTGTGCTACCATCATCAATAAGAACATGGACCTTACCCGTTCCAATCCTTCCCCACAATTGGAGAGATCGCGGGCTACCGTGACCAATAAATGAATTAAGTATCGAGATGTCACCCGTCTCGACCGCCTCATCCACTTCGTCCACGATCGTGACGCTCCCGTCATCAGCGTTATCAGCCCTATCAGTCATAAGCAACAAAAACTTAGCAGGGCACTTGTGCCCGCGAGACCACCTGTTATCACAACTGAAACACAAACCTTTGCTCAATTGGTCTTGTCGTTCGGCTAGAGAAATCCATTTAATTGCAAGTGGTTTGGTTGTACGGGTAGGAGTAGACAAAAGAGGTGGTTTGGTTGTGCCAACCGCTCCATTCGTTTTAACACCCCGAAAACAGGAAGGGTCCACTTACGCATCATGGGGGTGCCACGTCTATGTTATCATGAACACTGATATATAAGTACTAAAATGTCGCAATAAAAACCTGTTATTACATCCCTAATTAAATAAAAGTACGGAAATTTAAATATAAAACGGTCCCAGTTGTTTAAAAATACAATAACAAATGATGCATCATAGGCTTCTATCCAAGTCTTAGTTTTAGTGCCAACAACCCCAAAGTTTACAACAACGTTTTCTGCCGACTTTACCTTTAGTGAGATTTGACCCAAAGTGACACAAAAGATGATATTAATTAGTAAAGTAAAGTTGACTGAACATGGACTGAAAATGGACTACAGAATCGTCGGCACGTCACATCCACGAGCTCCTGTCCCAGCTTAAGCATTCCTACCTGAGAAATAACACGTAAACCGTCAACAAAAATTGTTGAGCGAGTAACATAGGTTTAAGTAAAGTAGTATGGAACACAACACTCATTAAGTAGCATAAAAAGTAATCATTTCAGAAGGGCTATGGGATCAGCATACCTTTCAAATGTATTATTGCATTAGCTCATGAAACCGAAACCTTAACGTAATCAATTTTCCCCTAAAGTGAGTGTTTGCTCAAACAACTCGTAATACCTCAAATGTAAATGCGTCACGTAATACAAGGACGGGGATTGTCAATCCCGATGGATCCACCCACAACACTCGCGCTTTGCAAAATAATGAAATAACTAACGGTTCATGATGAGGGGACTTTTGATCACACTAAGCAATAATAGTTGTATCTAGTAATCACTGGAAGCAGCATACAAGTAAAAAAAAGTAATGAGTGTGTTCCATAAATGTGTATTTCTCACCCCGCGAGTAGTAAAAATATGTAATAACGAAAAGGGGATATGTACTCACCTTTAGCAAGTGATCACAAGGAAAAAGGACTGAGCAAAATGGAGTCTTCACGGACCTATGCAATGGTGACGCGTAATAAGAAAGTGTTCAATGTAGCAAATAACGTTTTAGAAGTAACGTGACATAGTATGACCAAGTAACTTGCGTGCAATGACGAGACCTGTGCTTAAGATGAAATTTGACCAAAATACTTTGAACCTACTGTAATAACATGACATTAACCTTATATGATGGTCTAAGCATTTATATGCGGGTTTCAAACACGTTTTGGGCTCGGTGCATAATGTTGAAATATTGGACTGAATTCAGTTTTCTGAAAATGGCTGTGAAGAGTTGGTCATAACTCAAAATCTATAATAGTACAGGAGGTGAGATTTTTTTACATGTATAGGTATTTCTCTTACCTTTAAAATTGTGTAATTACAGCCCTAGAATTATTTCCAATCAACGGGAATTTCACTTTTAGTGACAGACTATCAAAACAGAAAGTTGTAAACGTCTTTCGTACCCTTCGGTAACTTGAGTATAAATCCCAAACGGTATAAGATTTTGACACGAAACCAAAAAGACGAGTTTTATTATGTTTGTACCTACTGTAAAAAGTTGTAAAATCATATATTCAACTTTTTTACCCAAGTCGATTTACCCACGTTTTAAGCAAAAATTCAGATTTGACCTAGTTTAGTGAAACGACCATTCCGGGCTCATCAGGACACTTCCTTTTTTCATCCAACTCACCTGTGAGAACTCGTATTTTTCCCGGTAATTTACTTATTATTTTATTCGTCCTTCTCGATTTTTTTACAATATGTTACTTGTTTTTTTTGTTACTTTAAAAAAATACGTAAATCTAGAGATTTTTGAATTTCGTGTTTCCCCACGATGTATTATACATTGTATATAATTAATACATTTTTATATATACTAGTACCTCCTTTAGCCGAGTTATGATCCAAACTAGCCCTAAATACTTTTTCGTAAATTTAAATTATATCAAAAATTGATTTCAGGTTTATGTCCAATCTAATAAACCATTTTGTAAAGTTTTTATAAAATGTAAATAAGTTTATTAGTTTTATTCTATTTTTAAAAACATTTATATAAAGGAAGGGCCAAAAGGGTTAAGTGCTGAAACTTTACACTATAAAAACCACAAACACATTCATTTGTAAAAAAAAAGATCAAACACAATTTTTTTCTCTCTTTGGGCTGATTTTTATTAACCACAAGAACACCATGATCAAAGTTTGTTCTAGCCAAATTATCTTGGTTTTTAGTAAGTTTAATCCTTCCTAAACACATCCTCATCATTTATTTTGACATGCAAGATCATTTTTAAAATCTCATAATTTGATTATAAGAAATGATTATGTTTATGTATGAATTAGTGTATTTTGGTGTAACCCACATGATTTTATATTGTTAATTTTTGATAATTTTTAGGGTTTGATCATAACTTGGGGCTGTTTTGATACTTTTACTTGGAGGGAAAGGATTAAGCTACAAATCCCATAATTACTAGTCATAAATTTACTTATATAAAGGTATGTAAAAAAAACCCTCTTTGATTATGTATTTCTATTATATACTAAATTGTGATTTTTATTAGTTAAAATGGATTGATCATGAAATTAGGTACATACGAGTTACCTACTGATTTTCTCCTTAAAATGAACATGGTTTGAGTGTATGATCAAGTGGTAGGCTTTGTCATAGATTTAGAATGATTTTGGGGTGATTTGATCAAATTTAGGTGTTAGAATTGATGGAAATTGTTGGCTGATGTAAAGCAGGTCATGGAAAATTTTCTACAGTTATAAGTTGTACTTTGGGTTCAAAAATATATTCCTTAGGTTTATACTGATTTTGGAGAGTTGGGTAGGCAATGGAGGTGCCCGGATGCAAAAGTTACGTTCGTTTTATTAAAATTGGTCAAAACCGGGTAACGGGTAAAAAATGTGTAGTGGGTCTTGAGTTAAAATATTTTTATTGGTGATTTTATATTTAGTTACAGTAGGTCACTATATTTTAAACCTCTAGTCCTTGGAATCTCCATAAAAGCTTTTTCGATTAGTGATTTTTGACTAAAACGACATGTTTGAATGTATCGTGTAAATTTCCATTTTTAAAATTTGTAGTCAGTCACTAAAAGTAAAATTCCCGTTGATTGGTAAATGCTTATAAGTCAAATTTGCCCATTTTGAAAAGGTAAAGAAAATATCTTTCTGATGCAAAAAGTTTCAAACCTGTAGCTATTACAGAATTTCAGTTATGCACTGTTTAGTGCAGATCATTTCTAAAACTTACTCAGACATTAAAAGTGAAATTCCCATTGATTGGTAAACTCTTATAAGTCAAATTTGCCCATTTTGAAAAGGTAAAGAAAATATCTTTCTAATGCAAAAAGTTTCTGTTAATGCAATAATGACTAAAAACGTTACTTGCATTTTCCGGTCTTGCTTAGTTTTGATTACGACAATATGTAAAAACAAGCATTTACGAAAACAACGAAAAACGAATTTTTGAGTTCAAGTATTTTTCATTTTACCCATTTTCACTTAAGGTATGGATAAAAAAGTACTAACCTTAATCAAGTGATCAAGTGATTTAATCTTTTCTTAAAACTCACTTTTTATTAAATGTGACTAGTTTTTATTAAACTTTATTTTTAAGAAAATGTTTTATTAAATTAATTATTTGAAATTTGAAAATGGCATATTCTTATTCTGTTAAGAATATCCTTTCAGGATATTTTTTATACCCAGATAAGACCTCCACCACTAAAGGACAAAAAGGAGCGGAGTCTAGTCCGGCGGTACCTTAGCACCTAGGCGGTACCTTATCGGTAAGGTAACGCGGGCTGTGATAAGGTACCGCGGGCAGATATAGCCGTTGGCTCCTTTGTCCTTTAAATAGTGGACCATTCTCAGCTTTTCACCTCACCTCTTTTGCACATTTATTTCCAGATTCAAACCCCTTCTTTAATCACTCAAATCTTTGATCATTTGTTTGATTATTACTTGTTTAAGAAGTGAATCTTGTTCTTCCATCCCTTCCTCTCCAAGTGCAAAGAGAAGAACACTATCCTAGTGAAGTGTTGTGTCCATCACCAAAGATCCATTGAAGATCAAATTTTATATACTTGTAGTTGTGTCATAGTTGTGAAGATCCAAGTAGTTGTGTCTATTTGGAAGTTGTGTATGTACTAAGTATAGTTGTGTAGATTGGTCCTAGCTACGATTAGGGCTCGACTTTTAGCTTAGAGTCGGAAATTGGTTAAGCGACGTGTACGGTTTTCTCCACCATAAGGAGCTTGTTATGTAGTGAACTCTTGAGTAAGGAGTACTCGAGGAGTGGAGTAGGAACGAGGAGTGAGCTTCGTTGTCGAACCACTATAAATCCTTGGTGTTCGGTTTGATCTTTCTTTACCCTTAACTCTTTACATTCTTTATTCTTTTTGCATATACATGTGTTAGTACTAGATTAGTTACACTATCATTCTTTATTCTTTGTGGATATATTTTTGTTAGTATTAGTTTAGTTGCACTATCATTGTTCATATTGTGCATAAGAAGATTTCACACAGTTCCTCAAGCCTAAGTTTTTGAAAAAGGATTTTTGGAAACCATATTTTAACAAGTAAATATAAGAAACTATTCAACCCCCCCCCCCCTTCTAGTTTCTACAATTGGTATCAGAGCGGGTTGCTCAAGAATTTTTAAAGTATATTGTATTTTAAAACTTGAATCGATCTATGGATTCTAACAAGTACCTAGAAGGGCAATCTATGCAAAGACCACCACTTTTTGAAACCGATAGTTTTATTTATTGGAAAAATAGATTTGAAACTTATGTGAAATCAAAAGATTTAGATCTTTGGCATGTTATTACCAATGGTGATTTTTTACCCTTTAAATTTAATGAAGTTTCTAAAACAAAAGAATTGGTCACTTTTGGCAAAGCTAATGATGATACTAAAAAGAAACTTTCAAAAAATAATGAGGCTAAAATGGTGATTTATAATGCTTTGCCTAAGAAAGAGTATGAAAGAATTTTTATGTGTGAAACCGCTAAAGATATTTGGAACACTCTTTTAGTAACCCACCAAGGTAATAGCCAAGTCAAAGAAAGTAAAATCGATCTTCTTGTCTAACAATATGAACAATTTGTCATCTTAGAAGATGAAACTATTGATAGTGCATTTGCTAGGTTTAACACCATTATTACTAGTCTAAAAGCACTTGATGAAGGTTTTTCTAGCAAGAACAATGTTAGGAAGTTTCTAAGGGCCTTACATCCAAAGTGGAGAGCAAAAGTCACGGCGATTGAAGAGTCGAAAGATCTCTCAACTTTATCACTCGATGAACTCATAGGAAACTTGAAGGTTCATGAGATGATAATTTTGAAGGACTCGGAATTAGTGAAAACCAAGAGTGAAAGGAAATCTCTTGCACTTAAAGCCAAGAAGGCACAAAGTGACCATGATAGTTCCTCGGAAAGCGATGACGAGGAGTATGCATTGGCGGTGAGAGATTTCAAGAAGTCTTCAAGAGACGAGGTCAACACGTTAGGCAACCCAACTATGACAAGAAACCATTGTCAAAGAATCGGTTTGTCAAGAACGAAAAAGGTGATAGGAATTGCTTTAGATGTGGTGATCCAAATCACTTCATTGGTGATTGTCCAAAGCTCGCTCGTGATAAGAACCACACGGCATTCGTTAGTGGCGCATGGAGCGATAGCGGTGAAGATGATGATGACAACCCCAAAGAGGAGAAATGTCTTATGGCTCACACTTCTAAAGAGGTACATTCCGAAACCGAATATTATAGCAATGATAGTTCCACTTTAGATGATATTGAATTTGAAGGCAAATATGATAGCTTACACAAACTTAGTCTTAAATTCATAGAAAAGAATAAAACCTTAAAATCAACCAAAACTAAGCTTGAAAATGAGATCAATGAACTTAGGGAGAAATTGGCTAAACTTGAGAAAAACAAAGAGGTTGATTTAGGTTGATTAAGTTGTGAGAAACTTAGATTAGAGAATTAAGATCTCAAGAGCACCTCCATTAAATTGGAAAAGTTCATGAAAGGTACTAGTGCTCTTGATGATATGTTAAACAAACAAGTTCATTCTAAGGAAAGACTTGGTCTAGGTTTTAACTCAAATGAAGCCTCAACTAGTGAACCAAAACAAGTCAAGTTTTCACAGAAAACACCCACTGGACGTGGTTCCACATTGTATGGCGCGGTTCCTTATCACTATGGAACCGCCGCCATAGATAAGGTACCGCGGCCAGAAGTTGAATTTTGTGAAAATTCTGAACTTTCTGAAAAATCTAAGTTAAATGAAAAACTAAAGCATCTTACTTTTAATAAGGTACAATTACCCATACTTGACGACAATGCTATTGGTAAGTTCTACAAGCCGTTAAGTAAACCTCTCATGGGAAATAGAATTTTTTCTAGACTGTCCTCTACTCCACCTAGAGTACAGAATGAGTCTAAGCCTAGAAGTAGAACGACAACGCCTACAAGAGATAATCAAAACAACTCACGACCTAGAAGTAAAACTCCAACACCTAGAAGGAATAATAATAACTCTAAACCTAGATCAAACACACCTAGGAGAAGTAATGAACAACAAAATGGTTACATGAATTACTACCCTCCTCCATTTTGTTCTCCATGGGGAATCCCCTCCTCATTCATACATCCCAACCAAATGCAAGGGATGTTTGGAACTAACAATTTTGGACCCATGAGATATTGGGGACCAAATGTTTGATCTTGTGTGTTGTTACCTAGATATGCTTGGGAATTGATTTGGAGCCCGATGAGTGGATTAAGGATAGTGGATGTTCTAAACACATGACGGGTAATCAAAGTTTGTTCTCGCATTACAAAGCATATGATGGAGGTAACGTCACATTCGCTAGTAGTCTACGTGGTAATATCATTGGCAAAGGTACGGTTTCTCTTGACTCCATGACCATTGAAAATGTTAAGCACGTAGATAACTTAGGTTTTAACCTTTTAAGTATAGGTCAAATTTGTGATAATAAGTGTAAGGTCATCTTTTCGGAACTTGACAGTGAAATCGTAAAAGATGGAAAAGTCATTGGAAAAGGTGTTAGAAAGCATGGGCTTTATGTCATGAAGGTTAATAAGAAGTCAAAAGACAACATATGTCTTGCGACTATAGATGATAGTTCTACTCTTTGGCATAGGAGATTAGGTCACGCTAATATGCGTTTAATTCAATCTTTAGTCTCTAAGGAGTTGGCAAGACACCTCCCCAAGATTAAGTTTGATAGTCACTTTTGTGATGCTTGCAAAGTTGGAAAGCAAGTTCACTCAAGTCACAAAGACAAGAATTTGGTTTCGACCTCTCGGTGCTTAGAGCTCCTACATATGTATCTCTTTGGACCTTCCGCCATACGGAGTTATGGAGGTAACCTTTATACCCTAGTTATAGTTGATGACTATTCTAGATTCACTTGGACTAGATTTTTGGCATCTAAGAATGAAGCTTTCGATCACTTCGAAATATTTAGTCGAAGAATTCAAAATCAACTAGGATGTTCAATTGTTTCTATTAGGACGGATCATGGTAGGGAATTTGATAATGAAGTGCAATTTGGTGCCTTTTGTGAAGCTCATGGTATTACCCATAACTTCTCGGCTCCTCGCACTCCACAATCAAATGGGGTAGTTGAAAGGAAGAATAGGACTCTCCAAGAGATGAGAAGGACGATGTTAAACGAGCAATCTTTGCCTCAAAAGTTTTGGTGCAATGCCGTGGACACATCGACTTATATTCTCAACCGAATTCTTATTCGACCTTTCCTAGGAAAGACCCCCTATGAGATTCTTAAAGGTAAGAAACCCTCATTAGAATACTTTAGGGTGTTTGGAAGCAAGTGCTTTATCCTCAACACCAAAGACTACCTTACCAAGTTTAACCCAAAGTCTTACGAAGGTATCCTTTTAGGTTATTCCCAAACTAGTAAAGCCTACATAGTCCTAAATAGAACCTCGGGGGTTATTGAAGAATCACTCAATGTAACCTTTGATGAAACCCCTCCTTCACCCAAGACACCACCATTGGTTGATGATGACTTGGATGAATTAGAAGTAGTTAAAGCCAAAGAGGTTAGAAAAATAGGAGTTGA
The DNA here is from genome assembly GCA_025667525.1 of Glebionis coronaria. Lineage (NCBI taxonomy): Eukaryota > Viridiplantae > Streptophyta > Magnoliopsida > Asterales > Asteraceae > Glebionis > Glebionis coronaria. Next base: position 66,158,943 of record CM046882.1, on the reverse strand, counting down.
AGACCTTAGTGTTGAAAAGGAAGTAAACATTAAGGAGTCTAGGGATCATACTCTCAATAATGTCATTGGTGACTTAAATCAAAGGACCCTAAGATCTCAAGTCCAAAACCAAAGCAACTTCTTTTGTTTTGTCTCCTTGATTGAACCAAAGAACGTTAAAGAAGCTTTGACGGATGAGAGTTGGGTCATTGCGATGCAAGAAGAATTGAATCAATCCGTTGCCAATGATGTTTGGGAACTTGTTCCTCCACCTAGAATTTCTACCATTATAGGAACCAAATGGGTATTTAGGAATAAGCTAGATGAGAATGGTGTTGTGTCTCGTAACAAGGCTAGACTTGTAGCTCAAGGCTATAATCAACAAGAACGGATTGATTATGACGAGACATATGCACCGGTAGCTAGATTAGAATCAATTAGAATCCTTTTAGCCTACGCTTGTGCCTTAGATATTAAGCTTCAACAAATGGATGTAAAGAGTGCATTTCTTAATGGTTTGATCAATGAGGAGGTATATGTGGCTCAACCTCCCGGCTTCATTGATTTTGAGAAACCGGACCATGTTTACAAGCTTAAGAAAGCACTTTATGGACTCAAACAAGCACCCAAAGCTTGGTATGATAGACTTAAAGCGTTTCTTGTTAAACATGAGTATACGATGGGAATGGTAGACAATACACTCTTTATAAAGAAGAAAGGTTCTCACCTCATAATCGTACAAATATATGTTGATGACATTATATTTGGCTCAACTTGTCAAGAATTGTGTGATGACTTTGCCAAAATCATGCATGATGAGTTTGAAATGAGTATGATGGGAGAACTTAACTTCTTTTTAGGACTCCAAATTAAACAAATGGACGATGGTATTTTCTTTAGTCAATCTAAGTACGCTAAAGAAATGCTAAAGAAATTTGGATTAGAAGAATCTAGACCAATGAAGACCCCTATGGCCTCGGATACTAAACTCACCGTAGATGATGATTGTGAGTCGGTAGACAACACCAAATATAGAGGTATGATTGGTAGTTTGTTGTACCTAACGGCAAGTCGACCGGATATCATGTTTAGTGTTTGCCTTTGTGCTCGCTTCCAAGAGGCTCCCAAAACCTCTCACCTTGAAGCGGTTAAGCGTATCTTCCGATACATTAAAGGCACTATACATTTAGGATTATGGTATCCTAAAGGGACCGGCGTAGAAACCATTGTCTACGCGGACTCGGATCATGCGGGAGACTATGTGGATTGGAAAAGCACTAGTGGAGTTTGTACCTTCATGGGTTGTTGTTTAACTTCTTGGTTCTCCAAGAAACAAACCGCTCTTGCGATATCCACCACGGAAGCTGAGTATGTGAGTGCCGGAAAAGCATGCCAACAAGCTCTATGGATGAAGCAAGCTCTTGTTGATTACGGGATTTCTCTTGATGATGTTCCCATCATGTGCGATAATAAAGGCGCTATAGACCTAAGCAAGAATCTCGTGCAACATTCGCGAACCAAACACATAGAAATTAGACACCATTTCCTTAGGGATAATGTTCAAAAGGGGAACATTACTATTGAAAAGGTGCCCTCCGAGGACAACTTAGCCGATATCTTCACTAAGCCACTTAAGAGGGAACCTTTTAATTACTTGCGTCTAGGTCTAGGATTAATGGAACATCTTCCTTAAATTCTTGTCTTCTTGTGTGTTTTCTTTTACCACTTTGAGTCCTTGAAAAATCTTCTCTTCTCCTTTTCAAAACTATCAAAGTCTCTTTCAAAAATGGTTGAGAAATTCGTTTGACATTGTTAATTCAATCTAAAAACGATTTTTCAAAGATTCTCGCTATTAATCTAGAGCTTACATAATTCATATGTATGATTCTCTCAAACATAGCAAGAACAAGATTGAATCATGGAGGATCATTGTGTCATGACTTAAGGTCTTGTCTTACACACCTCCTACATTGATTTTATTAATCCATGTATTTTGGTCAAATCTCTATTTGGTAAGTTTGCATAAGTTTTCATTGTCTATCTTTGCTTTTAAGCATATCCCTATGATAAGTTAGACTAGAAAAATAAGATTTGCTGAAAAATCTTCCTCCAAACACCAAACCCTGCTTCTACAGGCGGTTCCATATGTGAACCGCGGTACCTTATTGATAAGGTACCACCACCCTAGATAAGGAACCGCCTACAATGGCCTTCCTTTTTCGGTTTTTCGTCTGAAACTCCAGATTTGCTCCAGCATTTTTGAGAATCTTTGTTTCAAACCCTTTGACCACCCCAAAAATACCCTAAGCCTTCCCTATTTAAACCATAAGCATTTTGCATTACTTCACATCTAAAATATCTTATTCTCCAAATGAAAGCCTTGAATCTCCTCCATTTTCTCCAATTGCTTTCAATCCAAACCCACCCAAGAACACTCTTAATCACATTTCCCCTACCAAGAATGTTGATTGTGGAACATCTTTTCTTCCACCACCACCCTTTAGTGTTCTTCCTCCTTCTCATGATAATGTCATGCACCATGGAACATATTGTCATTGTTGTCAATATCAACATTTTGCTATGGCACACATCTATGAGGAGTTGAGCTACATCAAGAGTCTCTTAATCAAGCCTCCTCTTCACTTTGATTATGAGATCTCCAACAAGCCACCACCACCACCCTCCGCTATTACCTTGTCTTTCATATAAGCATTGATTGCTTATACTCAAGACACCAAATTCAAGCAAATCTTAGAATTCTAGAATAACTAGGATTAGATTTATGCTTTTGGCTTGTTTCTCTTTCCATACTTCTTTGTATGATGTTCTTTTAGTAACCTATCTTGGATCTTTGTCTTTGTGTTTTCTTCTCTTTCAATTTTTTTGTGACCTATTGCTATATATTGTTGGTTGTTTCTTTTGTTCAACTAACCCTTCTATGTAGCTTGTCACCATATCTAGATTCCTCGGTGCCCCAAGCAAGGGGGAGTAAGCACCAAGGGGGAGTCTTTGCAAAGTCCGTTTCTTCAACGCCGGCTTACGCAACCTTTTTGCTTCGACAAAGGGGGAGAAATGAATAAACTCGTCTTCGAAAATCTTGTTTTTATGTGATTGAGTTTATGTATTGTCGGAATCAAAAAGGGGGAGATTGTTAATGCAATAATGACTAAAAACGTTACTTGCATTTTTCGGTCTTGCTTAGTTTTGATTACGACAATATGTAAAAACAAGCATTTACGAAAACAACAAAAAACGAATTCTTGAGTTCAAGTATTTTTCATTTTACCCATTTTCACTTAAGGTATGGATAAACAAGTACTAACCTTAATCAAGTGATCAAGTGATTTAATCTTTTCTTAAAACTCACTTTTTATTAAATGTGACAAGTTTTTATTAAACTTTATTTTTAAGAAAATGTTTTATTAAATTAATTATTTGAAATTTGAAAATGGCATATTCTTATTCTGTTAAGAATATCCTTTCAGGATATTTTTTATACCCAGATAAGACCTCCACCACTAAAGGACAAAAAGGAGCGGAATCTAGTCCGGCGGTACCTTAGCACCTAGGCGGTACCTTATCGATAAGGTACCGCGGGCTGTGATAAGGTACCGCGGGCAGATATAGCCGTTGGCTCCTTTGTCCTTTAAATAGTGGACCATTCTCAGCTTTTCACCTCACATCTTTTGCACATTTATTTCCAGATTCAAACCCCTTGTTTAATCACTCAAATCTTTGATCATTTGTTTGATTATTACTTGTTTAAGAATTAAATCTTGTTCTTCCATCCCTTCCTCTCCAAGTGCAAAGAGAAGAACACTATCCTAGTGAAGTGTTGTGTCCACCACCAAAGATCCATTGAAGATCAAATTTTATATACTTGTAGTTGTGTCATAGTTGTGAAGATCCAAGTAGTTGTGTCTAATTGGAAGTTGTGTATGTACTAAGTATAGTTGTGTAGATTGGTCCTAGCTACGATTAGGGCTCGAATTTTAGCTTAGAGTCGGAAATTGGTTAAGCGACGTGTACGGTTTTCTCCACCATAAGGAGCTTGTTGTGTAGTGAACTCTCGAGTAAGGAGTACTCGAGGAGTGGAGTAGGAACGAGGAGTGAGCTTCGTTGCCGAACCACTATAAATCCTTGGTGTTCGGTTTGATCTTTCTTTACCCTTAACTCTTTACATTCTTTATTCTTTTTGCATATACATGTGTTAGTACTAGATTAGTTACACTATCATTCTTTATTCTTTGTGGATATATTTTTGTTAGTATTAGTTTAGTTACACTATCATTGTTCATATTGTGCATAAGAAGATTTCACATAGTTCCTCAAGCCTAAGTTTTGGAAAAATGATTTTTGGAAACCATATTTTAACAAGTAAATATAAGAAACTATTCAACCCCCCCCCCCCCCTTCTAGTTTCTACAGTTTCAAGTCTGTAGCTATCATAGAGTTTCAGTAGTGCATTGTTTAGTGCAGGACATTACTAAATTTCATTCTAGTCTTATATTTTAAGCATGATTTTGGTCCAAAACTTTTATGTTTAGCATAATAAGAGTACTAAAATCTTACGAGTAACCTTATATCACATTTTATACAGTAGGCAAGTGAATAATTTAGTTTACCTAAGTGGTTTAGCTAGTAGTGCAATGTACAACTCATACACCTACCATGGTTCACTTTTTCTTATAAACTTAAAATTTTACAAGATTTCTAAAACTTTTAATCCATGATCATTCCTTTTTAAAATGAATCTTCATTTTACTATAGTTAGAGTATTATACTCATAAATATTTCATTACTTAGGTTCGGGTTAGTTTTGGTGCGGTTTCACGTTTTCTTGTTTCTTCTACAAACCCGACTACCTAAGGTGAGTTCATAGCCCCTTTTACTACTTGTACATTGTTTCTAAACGCGGGGTGAGATTTTACATGGTGGAACACATCCATTTAAAAATTGTATGCTATTCAGAACTTGTATGCTATTCAGACTTGTATGCTTTCCAACAGTTTTCATTGATATTATTGCTTATAGTTAATAGCCTTAAGTTTCCTCTCTTGATCATGAACCGTTAATTGTCTTGTACGCTTTGCGCTAAGCGCGAATGTTGTAGGTGGATCCATCGGGATTGACAATCCCCGTCCCGATTACCTTGACGCACTTACATATGTTTATACTTGAGTATTTAGGCTGAATACTCCCTAGAGGAACTTACTTTGAGTTAAGCTTCGGTTCATGAACTAAACAGCAATAATATTGGTTTCAGACTATGGTTAATGGTCATAACCATTTTCTCTATTTAGTTGTTTTACAAAAGAATGCTTGTGTTCCACACCTTTACTACTAAACCTATGAATATCACTCAACTTTATGTTGACGAATTTACATGTTTAATCTCAGGTATTATTTCTTAGCTTTGCTTGGATGGGAGCCCGCAGGATATTTTCGCAGCTTGGAGATTTCTGTGTGTATTTAAACTTTGGTTTTATCTAAAAACTGTCAGAAGTTTATCATGTATTCTTGGTAACTATAAGTTATAAAACAATATTTAAATTATAGATTTCCGCTTATAAAACTCTGGGACCTTTGTTTAAAAACTCTGATTCTTTATGATTTAATGTATAAATTTTTATTACGGCAACTTTATGTCAACAACATTTCATTGTTTCTTGTACCATAACGTGGCGCCCCCTTGATGCCTAGTTGTTCCATACCTGATTTTGGGGGTCTTACAGATTGGTATCAGAGCGATGGTTATAGGGAACTGGGTCGTTTTTTTAAAACTTAGTCTATAACCGAAAAGCTTAAATATTTCATGTTTCTAAGTGTCAAACACAGAATCTGCCATTGCTGTTCGATATCTGCGCGGGTAACTCTCTAATCCTTATTATTTACTTTTAATTATCGTTTTAGTATTTCATCTCTTGATTACATTTTGAAATATTACATTGCCCTAATGACGATAATTATTATATCTTTCCAAATCCCATGTGTTTCATATCATTGGACATTGTTGTGATTACATCTGCCCTTACGATATTTCTTGAATTCTTGTTCATGTAAACTTGATCTTGTTACCATAATTTTAGTTTGTTATGACGTTACATACTTGAATTCGGAGCGAGTATGCTTCTGAATTTTCATAATCACTTTTCTGAGTACTATTGTTATTTCATTTACACGTGATACAACTGAACTCATATATTCTTTCGTTTTGAACCTCCTGTTTTTCTCGACTCATTATTTTATATGTTGTGCATACTCTCGCGATACCATTGTTTGGGGATTAAGAAGTGTTGCTTTCAATGAAACTTCCGATTTTCATTCTACTACCTTGTGCAATATTTCCATTGTTAAACCTCTTTAAGATAACTATTTAAATATCCAAATTGCTTTCCAACCATTTGTGATTGGAAGTCTTGAAAAATAGTCTATAGACCATTGTGTAGCCCAATGTGTCTCCGAAAAAGACTAAAGGACATCGTGTGAGACACACATCTCGAAGCATTCCCTGAATCCGTGTTGAATAATATCGTAGGTTTTCGTAACCTTGATTGACCTTTACGTCATCGTTTTACACGACACTCGTATATTGATTAAATATTTCATTGACCATTCTACGTATCGACTTCGATTTACAACGTTCGTTTGTACCTTGAAAACACCATCATCATCTTGTAATTCATATCCTCTAATATGTGGCGATTGTTTAGAATACGATTCTATTTCTATAAACTTGTATCCTCCCCTTTCATTAAACCTCCTTTCTCCGGGATTGCAACACGTTAATGTTTCATTTCTTTCTCGGTATGTTTTGTGTTTTTGGAAAATCACACTGCCAAGAGGTCTTCCTACATTGCATCTTGAAATCTAAGACACGGATATCATACGCCGTTTTTGTTTTCTTAGATTACCGTTGGTATTCTTAACCCATTTTTACAATATGTTTTCTTTATATGCTTAATTATACAATCTATTATCTTTCGTTTTCATGAAATCCACAAGTCATATATGTACATAAATTCCGGATTGTTATGAATTTAATTAAGTTTCGAGGTGTCGAAAAATATAATTTGTGCAGAAACTTTACATGTAATTTAACGGTGTCAAGAAAATATTTTTATAAACTTTAGACTTAAAAATATGTTTCTACATGTTGAGACGGTCGTTTAGATATAAAGTTCGACCCGTAACTCTTAAAAAAACGAGCGAGTTACGCTCATTTGAAATTTATAAAATTTAAGAACTTATTTTCTGCATATATGGAAAATTTTTGTTGATGTAGAACTGTAGGGGGTAAAATCGTCATTTCTGGTCCGTTTCGACCTTCAGCCTAAACACGAAAGTTGTCTCAAAAATGTCGTTTTACGTCTACCGCAAGGGAACTAGTGTTGGAACTGAATATTTATGGGTCTTTTATCTAATAAAGTCTGCGTTTTCTAAAAAAATATCATTTTGTTGACAGATGCGATGCGAATGCGCTTTCGCCTACTTCTGGTCCGTTTCAAGTCTCGAGTAAAACTAAAAAGTTGTTTAAAATGCCGTTTTACCTATAATGTGTAGGTAACCAAGTCCGAAAACTAGTATAAACGGGTCAAACCTAAAAAAAAACTGCGTTTTAAGATAATATATACAAACCTGCGCAGAACATGCAGGGGCATTTTGGTTATTTTACGTTAGGTTTCAGATCTTGAGTAAAACTAGAAAGTTGTTCGAAACATTGTTTTGCACAAAATTACTTTAGACTCCGAATCTTGAAAATGTCATTTAACGGGTTAATTGATCGGGTCAGACTTAAAAGTCAAAGTTGACTAAAAGTCAAAGCTAATAGAAATTTTGAAATATGGGTTTTAGGCGTTTTTGAGTTCGTTTGCGCTTGTAGAAATTTAACAAATGATAGTTTACAACTAACAAACATTAGTTACGTTTGAAGACGTTTAAAAATAGTAACTTTGGGTACGAGTTATACATACATATATCATGAACTTTTGAAACCGAATGTTTGGATAAAACCGATAGTGAGCTACAGTTTTGTCGAAAAAGTTGTGCATTTTTATGCCAATTAGTTTACGATGTGAACGCATATGAATTTCCTTTTATCTTTTATTTTATACATGACTTATTTTTCATTATATTTCATCTTTCGTTTCTTCCATCGTAACACTAGTTTGGGCCGAGATTTGAAGTTCTCATTTTCACATCTTTCGTTATAATTTTTGACACGTGTCTCATGACGATTCTGGCTAAACCTTTTGAAACCTTATCACCTTGTAACCATTTCATCGATGGTCTTATGAACTACTCCTTACTACCCTAGTGTAACCCACTTGCTATTTATGCATTGCTATAATGTCACCATATAAACTCAAACTCGTATTGTTTGCAAATCATTTTACAAATCATTTTACAAATCGTTCTACTTTGACTTTATAAAATACTTGAATGTTACTTTATAACGTTAAGTTATATTGTTTTACGAGGTATTTTCACGAATTATTTTACCTTGATCTTATAAAAGAATTCATGCAACATTAAAGGTGTTGATTTAAGTATCAAGCGAATTACTTACTTGCGAAAAGTTTCATAAATTATTCTGATATCTATTTTTGGTATCATATATATATTTTAAATATATGACATGTAATACTGGTTTGACGAAACTCTGCATCGCATTGCTAGTCCTAAATTATGCATGGCTTGATCACCTATGTGTAATTTAGAAGGAGCCATGCGAGGCCGAATAGTAGTCACCTTAAAAATTTTTTTCTAAAAACCAACTTTTTACTTGTGTTTCGGAAAAAGCTAGATAAAACGAAGTTTTGAAAACTTTTATATTTTTTACGAGTAGCACCCGTTCATGATATATGCATATGTTTCTTTATCTCTTCTTGAACGAATTACATGCCTGCAAGCACATATTTCCTTACTCAACGATCTTTGTTTTACTTGTTACCTCATCTTCATTCGTGATATAATTCTCGATACCACTCGTCTAATTTCTTACCATTGATACCAGACTTGAAAGTTTCAACGTTGTTATGCTTCTACATCGATCGACCTTCTCTATCTATTTTGGTAGACTTTCGAAACATCTCCGGACGCGAATAGTGATTTATGATTGGGAGTGAATCATGATTTCGTATACTTGTCATGCTGTGTGTTAGAATCTATCGTCTTGAATATCATTCGGGTAAATCATGTGTTGATTTCGCCTTTCATTGCTAATATTGTTCATCTTAATGGAATTTCTCTCAAGTAACTTCTTAAGATTTTTCTGTGATTCGAAAATTTATTGTGTGGCTTTTCTCTCTCGATCGTGTATCGACCACCGAGGACTTAACAAGCCATTGTTGGTGACGCCAACCACACTCGTGAATTAATCATGCTTAATTCTTTGTTTCTTATTGTCCTTATCATCGATGCATCTATTCAATCATGTTCGTTAATAAATTTTTTTACGAATTACGTTTTATTCCCTCCGGCCATTGCTTGTATACTAGTTGTTGACTATTATTTGCTTCATATTGGTTGCTATCTTGTCACATTTTGAAAACTCGGATATGTCTCATATTTACCATTTGATGCATTAAACGCCTTTATGGAATTCTATAGATTATTATGTATTTCTAAGAAAAATTTACACATTTTACCAAGTGTTTAATTTGCCAAAATACTCATTTCAAGTTAAATGTCGGATCTATACATCCTCCTTTGTATACTTATAACTAGTGTTTAAAAGGACGTCAAACCTTATCTTTTAAACTATTTGATTATATCATATTTTACTTTCAAGTTAATGACATTACCTATGTAATTTATATTTCTATCAATGCTTCTAAATTATTTGGAAATTTAATTTTCTCTGATCATAACAATAAATTCATGTAGTCATTCAAAAGCTCCTAAGCCGATCAAAATAATTATTTTGAACTATTTTACTTGTACTTTAAAGTCCTTATCAAGAAAAAGATTTAGCGACTGTTTACTCACTAAATATATAGTTTTTGATTTCAAATCACCAAACACCTTGATAAGCAACTGTAGCTATATTGACACTATTTTGAAAGTGTCGTAACATTTTAAAGCCACAAAAAAAAACCTTGCACTTTTAAAATCAAGCAAGCACCTAAGCTTAATTTTAAAGTAATACAAAATCCGAGACGGAGATTTGTGGCAACTCTTATTTTAAACATCCATATGTAATTCATATTTCTCCTTAATTTCCCTAGTAAAGTAGATTGTCGTGTTTTACAATTTGCGCGATTTGCGATTCCTTGTCGATTATCAATCTTAATTCGTTTTAGCGCATCTTGTCCGTTTAAGCAATTTTCGTGTTCATTCTACCTCTTAATATTTCCTCGTAATGATGGGTCATTATATTATTCTGAACTTGAAATAATTATCGAAAAGGAGTTAAGAAGCTGAAGCGTAGCTGGATTCCAATTGTTAAGGTTCGTTGGGATTCTCGTCGAAGCGCAGAATTTACATGAGAAAGAGAAGACCAATTCAAAGCTAAGTATCCCAACTTGTTCGCGTTTGCTTCAGTCTCCAGTTGAACTCTGAGGGACCAGAGTTCCTTTAGGGGGGTCGACTATGAGAACTCGTATTTTTCCCGGTAATTTACTTATTATTTTATTCGTCCTTCTCGATTTTTTTACAATATGTTACTTGTTTTTTTTGTTACTTTAAAAAAATACGTAAATCTAGAGATTTTTAAATTTCGTGTTTCCCCACGATGTATTATACATTGTATATAAGTAATACATTTTTATATATACTAGTACCTCCTTTAGCCGAGTTATGATTCAAACTAGCCCTAAATACTTTTTCGTAAATTTAAATTATATCAAAAATTGATTTTTCGGGTTTATGTCCAATCTAATAAACCATTTTGTAAAGTTTTTATAAAATGTAAATAAGTTTATTAGTTTTATTCTATTTTTAAAAACATTTATATAAAGGAAGGGCCAAAAGGGTTAAGTGCTGAAACTTTACACTATAAAAACCACAAACACATTCATTTGTAAAAAAAAAAGATCAAACACAATTTTTTTCTCTCTTTGGGCTGATTTTTATTAACCACAAGAACACCATGATCAAAGTTTGTTCTAGCCAAATTATCTTGGTTTTTAGTAAGTTTAATCCTTCATAAACACATCCTCATCATTTATTTTGACATGCAAGATCATTTTTAAAATCTCATAATTTGATTATAAGAAATGATTATGTTTATGTATGAATTAGTGTATTTTGAAGTAACCCACATGATTTTACATTGTTAATTTTTGATAATTTTTAGGGTTTGATCATAACTTGGGGCTGTTTTGATACTTTTACTTGAAGGGAAAGGATTAAGCTACAAATCCCATAATTACTAGTCATAAATTTACTTATATAAAGGTATGTAAAAAAACCCTCTTTGATTATGTATTTCTATTATATACTAAATTGTGATTTTTATTAGTTAAAATGAATTGATCATGAAATTAGGTACATACGAGTTACCTACTGACTTTCTCCTTAAAATGAACATGGTTTGAGTGTATGATCAAGTGGTAGGCTTTGTCATAGATTTAGAATGATTTTGGGGTGATTTGGATCAAATTTAGGTGTTAGAATTGATGGAAATTGTTGGCTGATGTAAAGCAGGTCATGAAAATTTTCTACAGTTCTAAGTTGTATTTTGGGTTCAAAAATAGATTCCTTAGGTTTATACTAATTTTGGAGAGTTGGGTAGGCAATGAAGGTGCCCGGATGCAAAAGTTACGTTCGTTTTATTAAAATTGGTCAAAACCGGGTAACGGGTAAAAAATGTGTAGTGGGTCTTGAGTTAAAATATTTTTATTGGTGATTTTATATTTAGTTACAGTAGGTCACTATATTTTAAACCTCTAGTCCTTGGAATCTCCATAAAAGCTTTTTCGATTAGTGGTTTTTTACTAAAACGACATGTTTGAATGTATCGTGTAAATTTCTATTTTTAAAATTTGTAGTCAGTCACTAAAAGTAAAATTCCCGTTGATTGGTAAATGCTTATAAGTCAAATTCGCCCATTTTGAAAAGGTAAAGAAAATATCTTTCTGATGCAAAAAGTTCCAAACCTGTAGCTAATATAGAATTTCAGTTATGCACTGTTTAGTGCAGATCATTTCTAAAACCTAGTCAGTCATTAAAAGTGAAATTCCCGTTGATTGGTAAACTCTTATAAGTCATATTTACTCATTTTGAAAAGGTAAAGAAAATATCTTTCTGATGCAAAAAGTTTCAAACCTGTAGCTATTATAGAATTTCAGTTATGCATTGTTTAGTGCAGATCATTTCTAAAACTTACTCAGACATTAAAAGTGAAATTCTCGTTGATTGGTAAACTATTATAAATCAAATTTGCCCATTTTGAAAAGGTAAAGAAAATATATTTTTAATGCAAAAAGTTTCAATCCTGTAGATATTATAGAATTTCAGTTATGCACTGTTTAGTACAGATCATTTCTAAAACTTACTCAGACATTAAAAGTGAAATTCCCATTGATTGGTAAACTCTTATAAGTCAAATTTTCCCATTTTGAAAAGGTAAAGAAAATATATTTCTAATGCAAAAAGTTTCAAGTCTGTAGCTATCATAGATTTTCAGTAGTGCATTGTTTAGTGCATGATATTAATAAATTTCATTCTAGTCTTATATTTTAAGCATGATTTTGGTCCAAAACTTTTATTTTTAGCATAATAAGAGTACTAAAATCTTACGAATAACCTTATATCACATTTTATATAGTAGGCAAGTGAAGAATTTAGTTTACCTAAGTGGTTTAACTAGTAGTGCAATGACTCATACACCTACCATGGTTCACTTTTTCTTATAAACTTAAAATTTTACAAGATTTCTAAAACTTTTAGTCCATGATCATTCCTTTTTAAAATGAATCTTGATTTTACTATAATTAGAGTATTATACTCATAAATATTTCATTACTTAGGTTCGGGTTAGTTTTGGTGCCGTTTCACGTTTTCTTGTTTCTTCTACAAACCCGACTACCTAAGGTGAGTTCATAGCCCCTTTTACTACTTGTACATTGTTTCTAAACGCGGGGTGAGATTTTACATGGTGGAACACATCCATTTAAAAACTGTATGCTATTCAGAACTTGTATGTTATTCAGACTTGTATGCTTTCCAACAGTTTTCATTGATATTAATGCTTATAGTTAATAGCCTTAAGTTTCCTCTCTTGATCATGAACCGTTAATTGTCCTGTATGCTTTGCGCTAAGCGCGAATGTTGTGGGTGGATCCATCGGGATTGACAATCCCCGTCCCGATTACCTTGACGCACTTACATTTGTTTATACTTGAGTATTTAGGCTGAATACTCCCTAGAGGAACTTACTTTGAGTTAAGCTTCGGTTCATGAACTAAACAGCAATAATATTGGTTTCAGACTATGGTTAATGATCATAACCATTTTCTCTATTTACTTGTTTTACAAAAGAATGCTTGTGTTCCACACCTTTACTGCTAAACCTATGAATATCACTCAACTTTATGTTGACGAATTTACATGTTTAATCTCAGGTATTATTTCTTAGCTTTGCTTGGATGGGAGCCCGCATGATATTTTCGCAGCTTGGAGATTTCTGTGTATATTTAAACTTTGGTTTTATCTAAAAACTGTCAGAAGTTTATCATGTATTCTTGGTAACTATAAGTTATAAAACAATATTTAAATTATAGATTTCCGCTTATAAAACTCTAGGACCTTTGTTTAAAAACTCTGATTCTTTATGATTTAATGTATAAATTTTTATTACGGTAACTTTATGTCAACAACATTTCATTGTTTCTTGTACCATAACGTGGCGCCCCATTGATGCCTAGTTGTTCCATACCTGATTTTGGGGGTCTTACATCACCAAATATCAAGCACATCAGTGGGAATCCATTTTTCAAATAAAAACATGGTCATGTGTTTAAGAAAAATTGACCATGACCTGTTTGTTTCTGTGGTGACTTCCATGTTATAAAAACATTCCAATTTAGTACCCTAAACGCGAACACACAACTCCTAAGCTATACTAAATCGCCACGCAAGTATCCTAAGTCATAATATGACCTATGTGATCACAATCTCAGTGGGTTTTACTCATGAGCTCAAAATCCAAGATCAATGTATATCAAAAACACTAATAACATCAAATTCAATATAGTAGTTATGATTATACCTTCACAACTCGTATGAATCAATCAAAACACGAAAAATATCGATTCCTTCTTCCTTGTTCATAAAAATTTCGTGGCCCTATGACAATATAACATACTCAAATCGAAAGTTTACCCATCAAAAACACAATTTAACCATTGGAGAAGCAAAATCAAGCATAAGAACCAATAAAAACATCATCAAATCATAGGATTTGATATTTTTTATTACACAAAAGTTTGATGTATGTTAAAATTAACACATAGGTTTGATTAGGAATTGAAAAACAAACATAGGAATAGTATTAATTTACCTCAAATCAAGAAAAATCAATGGTTTGGAGGAGTGGGTGTTGTGTTCGTCTGCCACAGAGAAAAAGAAGGAGAGCAAGCCTTTTTTTAAAGAACTTTTTTTTAGTATGTGTTCTTATATTTTTAATTAATGGTCAAACAAAGTCAAATTGGGCTTCCTAAGCTATGGCCCAGCTGAAAATACTCCAAGATGGCCCAAAAATTTAGTGTTAAGTTCTTGTAAATTTACGGGTTTAATTAACGAGCCGTTTCTGACACCGAAACCCGTTTATGTTTAAAACGAAATTTCCTTAAAATAACTAGTAAACACTTGTTTGGCTCGAATTTCACTAAGTTGGATCAAGGAATCAAGAATAACTAGGAATCACATAATAATATTTTTTTATCGGGGCGTTCGGACCCGAAAACTCAGTCCGACAGCCAGAAAACGTAAAAATGCAAAAGTTCACCATTGCGTCCGTTATTGATCTAGATATCGATTTTCATTATTTTTGAGGCAAAGAGTCAATAATAAGCCATATAAAACGTGATGAAACCTCGAAGAAATTAAAATTATAAAGTTTAGTCATTTCGCCAAATAATATCGTAAATTAGCGAAATCCATAGAATTTTATATTTAATTAAAATTTCGAGGATGACACGTAATCACTGTAAAATTAATGGGGAAGATGGTAAAAGTGTGAGTAAACACGTATAACAAGTAAAAGAAAATTACCGAAAATCCGAGTTCTCACACGAGATCTCGTAAATCGTGAAATAAAAAAAATCATAATAACTAATGAAAATCGAGTGAGCTGGAATAAATAGTGTAAAATAATTTACCAGAAAATAAGAGTTCTCACAGTCGACCCCCCTAAAGGAACTCTGGTCCCTCAGAGTTTAACTGGAGAAGGAAAAAGATGGGGATAAAATGCAATTCTGAGGAGTATCACTAGCACAATGAAGGTTACGAGTATAAGAATACTGGAATTAAGAGTAACGTACTGTAATCACATGACAAGTAGTAATAAACCAAGAAGCAGGCGAGTTACCGTGAAACATTGAACGTACTGTAATCACCCGGCTAAATTGTATCAATACGTAGCAAAGTTTTACAGTGAAACATTGAAATAACATCTTAAATACATAAAGTACAGTACGTGGAAATAAGATGAAAATCTGAAGAAAACTAAGTAAGATGGACAAGCAGGCGAGTTACCGTCGGTCGATAAGGGTTGATACGGTTCAACGATACGCGAAGTTAATTTACCTCTTTATTATGAAAATCAAGGTTTCAATTGGTAACAGTGTTAAAATATTAGAATGCCCTTAATTAATGAAATCCGATAATATGGATTTATCAAGGACTTGGAGATTCGAAATCAAATCATTTGTAAGAAAATATTAAAACATTAATTTCCAAGATAACCATGAAGATGGTAATTTGGGTAGAAAGACTAAAAATGAGTTTAAGAAGCATTCTTAGTCACGGTTTTATCAAAAATGGGTGGTTATAACCAACTCTTTAACTTAAGAAGTCATTTTGATAGTTAAACGCTTTATGAACCTATTCGAAAAGTTTTCAATAGAACTTATAATCTTTTTATAGATACTCACGGTGTGCTTAATGCATTTGCGTTAGGGTTTTAACAATTTAACCACATGTTTACGGATGTAAAACAATTGTCACCAATTGCCAGTATGTAGATAACAGTATGAGAAAATCGATTTAATTATCGAGAAAACCTTTAAAGAAAAGATAAATCATCATAGCAATGATAAGACAGTAGGAAAATAAGGAATAATCAAGTCGTCGTTTCATAAGACATTCATAGTCCAAATAATTTCACGTCGATCGATAAACGAACAAGAAATAAGATTCATACTACGTCTCTCGGATAAAATGAAGTAAAAGACTAGGTTAGTGCTTTAGAAAGCAAGCAACACATGGTTTGAACATAATAACTTCGAGTCCAAAGGAAAACGAACATCATGGCGAATGGACATAATCACACATCTTCATCAGACGACGAACGTATTTGTAAAAAAAAATAACACGATGTCACATTACCGGGTTATCTTCATATCAGTCGTCTTTTTATTAAAATAATTAATTTAATAATGCAAACTTAAAATAAAATTTTGTGAATCTTACTCAAGTCAAGAAGCATTAATGACGAAATCCGTCAAAATGTTTTGTAGAATAACATGTCAACAAAATCCGTCAAAATTTATTATAAGGCCGAAACCTTTAAACAATTATGTGGTCAAACGTCGGCTTGCGAGTCGACAAAAATAAGAATTTTCAATGCCTCTTTCAATAATTTCTGAAAACACCAATTGATGAAGACGAAATATTTTTTTTTCTTTTTTTTTAGTGGCGGTAAATCATACGGATGTTATAAACAATCATGATGACTTTCGCTCGTCCGTTCAACACACGTCAAAAAACTCGGGTGGATAAATTCCCATTCGCTGGTAATCTCTTCATTCACATTGGAGGCGTTTCGAAGATGTAGGAACGTAACTTGAAATGGGTAGGTAAAGAAGCGATTATCGAAATGCTACAACTTCCAAATCCAGAATCTGTGCCTGAAAATTCGACGAAGAGTCGACAATATGTCCATCAAGGAGATAATCAAAGGAATTTTCGAGTGGGGTTGATAGTCAAAACGTACCCGCATATGAGGAATCTATTCAAAAGAAGATGAGGTATATATGCGGATTCTCTCAATTTGGACTACTTGCATATGAGACAAAAATTTCGTCTTTCAAAAATTTCGAGTAAAAGTTGATCCTTATCAAGATCGTAAGGTGACTACTCATAAGCTTTGCATGGCTCCTTCTACATTATACGTAGGTGCACAACTATGTATAATTAGGAATAGCAATATAACGTTTAGTTCGTCAAACTAGTGTTATGCACCTTTTATGTTACCTTTCTAAAAGTAGATCTCGAGATAAGTTTGAAACCATTAAATTGTGAAAATAAGGCAATTTTGCAAACGTTGTATTTTCTTTATTAATATCTCGAAAATCTTTGGCGATAACAATTGTTGTATAATATTCAGATGAATCAATCCATAAAACAATGCAAGGTCAAATTTATTAACCATTGTTACAAAGAACTATTAAAATAGCAAGTGGTTTGCATGAGAGGCTGGCAAAAGTGACTTATCAATCGATCAATAAGGTGATGACAAAATGATAGGATTTTCGAGAGTTTAACCAAAATTATGGTAATGTACATGACATTTATTGCGATGAAGAATACGAAGAAAAGAAGTCTTAATTGCGGTCTAAGGAGGCGAATCACGAATAGCAAAACAAGAGATAAGATATAACGGCATATACAACATGTATAAAAACATATAAAAATATTAAAGGGATCCGTAAAAGCGTACGTTTTGTGTTATTTGGTGAAATCACGACTTTTACAACAATGTAACATTCTTTGTCCAAACACCACTTAATCGCGTAAGTTTCCATCTTGGTATA
The DNA here is from genome assembly GCA_025667525.1 of Glebionis coronaria. Taxonomy (NCBI): domain Eukaryota; kingdom Viridiplantae; phylum Streptophyta; class Magnoliopsida; order Asterales; family Asteraceae; genus Glebionis; species Glebionis coronaria. The sequence continues at coordinate 66,140,983 of CM046882.1, read as the reverse complement.
TGAAATTGTTTTCAACGCATAAAAGAGTCAGGTGCATGTAAAGATATAACAAGTTTTCTTTATTTTATATCTTTAAATTCATAAAGAATTGAACGTATGATCAATATCGTTGAGAAAGTAATCTTAATTTACTACGCGTTAAAAAGAGAAATCGCTCTCGCGGGCAACTTCTTAACAGATCTCGGTCAATCATTTTAAATTTGTACGAGGAGTCCTTATCAATGTTTCTCATGAAAGACGTAATTCAAATTAAGTTTATTGAAACTTTAAAGATTAGGGTTCGTATATCATAACTTGGGGTCTTGTTTAATTATGGTTCTCGACCATACACTTAGGAAGATATGATAACATATTAAGTTGCATAAGGTTAAATTAGTAAAAGTAATGAAGGGTTTTTCTTTAGTGTTTAAGGTAACACGCTTTGAAGTTTTGGTAAATAACAGGTTCACTTTTAGAAGTTACCATTCTCGGAAACATTCATCACTTTGAACACGTTTGAGTAAATTAATAGAGTTTGTCTATTACTTACAAAAGTATGTTCGTTTACTTAGTATAACATGAAGTGTACTTACTAAATGTAAGAAAAGTTTTATTTCTTAAACACTTTATAATTAATATTTTCCGTCAGTCTTTACGATGTGTTAATGTTGGTTAAAATATCTGAATGATTTGGCGAGCAACTTTTGACTTTTATTTGGCTTTTCCTTCGTCATTTCAAAACGTTATAATTAAATTCTTATTATACGTTATTATGTTTTACAAAGCGTTCCACAAGTTTTATACATTTTTTGTTGACTTTTACAAGTCAATATGTCACCTGTATAATTTTACCATTTTTGTATATATATTTAGTCATAACTAATTCGGTCAAATTGACCCGCTAAATTATATTTTCGCGTTTCGAATCAAAGAGATTTTGTATAAAATGACATTTTTGACAACTTTTCAGTTATAGCCGAGACTTTAATCTCGACGAAAAATGACCAAAATATCCTTGTAAAAATCGGCTGAACTTTGACTTTTTATTAAAAAAAACACAGGTTTGACTTTCAGTTTTGACCCGTTAAATCGTATTTTAAGAACTTGTCTTCAAAAGAGATTTTATGCAAAATGTCGATCCGAACAACTTTCGTGTTTCGCCCGAAGGCTGAAACGAACCAGAAGGCGTTCGAAATTGACATTGAGAATCGGATCAGAAGTTACATGTACGTATTTTGCTGTTTGAAAAATTCATATAAAGTAAAAACTCGTTTTCGACATAACTTATTCGTTATTTAGAGTTAAAGGGTGTGCGAATAACCAAAACGAGCGTAAAAATAAGCTCTTTCATTCTGTAAAACTGAAAATAAAATTTGACCTGATTTCGGACCTCGAAATGCGTGTACATCAGCAAACTTTATTTATATTATTTTTCTCAAATTTTCAATTGCCACAAAATATTCGTTATAAGGAATTAGAAGTCGAATTTTATATCAAAACGCCCGTCTCAACTAGCTTTATCATTTTATTCGGCTAAAAATGAAACTTATAAAAATCTCGAACTTCGTTATGCGTGCTAAAGAATTCTGCAGCGCGTTCAATTTTATAAGGGGGCGTTTGGATCATAATTTTTTTTAGCTTTTCAGTTGTCGCCAATTCCTTATTGTCTAACTTGTTTCACCAACAATTTTCATTTACCACTTCGTATACGCACATGGCTTATGGATTCCAAAACGACGAAAAATACACATTTCGTAAGAATGAATGAAAGTAGCGGCAGAAGGGCGTTTAAAGAATACTAGTGAACAAGACTATAAACAAAAGAAACGGACAACGTTCTTGACTTAATTTTTCAATATACGAAGTAAAAACTTCATAGGCGTGCGATTTCTTTCAAACTCAATATAGATATCAAAGAAAAAGCGAAATATCAATAAGTCGCGCTCCCAAGTATAGGATATTTTAAATGAGGAATGATAGGTGTGTAAACACCCATCCTTTTACCACTTAATTCTGGCTAAAACGAGACCAAAACGCGCATTTAATATCATTTGCTTGGAATTATGCGTGGTTTTTGTGTGTATTGTGTTTTCAGAGCCAACCGGATGGATAATGGAGAAAACATGGGATTGCACGGGTTTTACCGAAGAAACAGACTCAAGATGAAGTCTATTGTCCAAGAGATGCAAAAGATTTGAAGTCACTGGGCCTATTCGAAGATTTATCGAAGAAAAGGACCAAAGATGGAAGATTTACATAAGTCGAAGAAACTCAAGTCTATTAAACGAAGAAATTAAAAGACGAGTTGAATTTAATCGACGACAAATCCCGAATCAGAATCGAAAACGTCAACTTTTCTGAAAAGACGAGAAGATAAGAAGAACGGGAGAAAGCCCACTCACCAACCAAAGGGAACACCTATATAAGGAATTCCCCTCACACTTTTTATTCAGTTTTTTAGTTTTTCATTCCCCATTTTTTTCTCCCTTTCTGTTCGTAGTCATCACCAACACCACTAGGGTGTTTGGTGATTTTGATTTTTATTGTTTCAAGAATCTTGTAGTCTAATCTTTGTCTTGTGATTGTTAAAACCTTAATCATTCAATACATCAATCTTTCCATTTCATCTTGTTCATCTTCATCTATTTGGTTAAAAGTTTAAGTTCTTATTTGATTGATTTGATCTTTAAAAGTTGTTGGGTTTTATGTTTTTATTGATGGGATTTGTAGTTTATGGTTAGTATATGATTCGTGGTTAGTTTTATTTAAGTTTTAGTGAAAAATTTGTTGATTTTTGGCTCGAAATCGATTTACCCTGTCTTTTCTGAATAGTATTGTTCTTGAAGTATTCCCAGGTTCCGGATGAACAAAAAGTTCCGGATGAACAAAAAGTTCCGGATGAACAAAAAGTTCCGAATGAGCATAAGAAGTTCCGAATGAATGTAGTTTTCAAAAGTTCAGAATAAATTCCCTTTCAAAAAGTTCCGAATCAATTTTTAAAAGTTCCGAATGAATGCTCTTTCCAAATCTTCCGAATAAACTTCCGACTCAAAAGTTCCGGACGAAGTTCCGGATCAACAACTTCCGAACGAAGTTCCGGGTAAACTTCCGGACCAATCTTCCGGGTGAACTTCCGAATCAATCTTCCGAATCAATCTTCCGAGTAAAGTTCCGAAGCAGTTCCGGGTGAAGTTCCGAATTAAGTTCCGGATCAATCTTCCGAACCAAACTTCCGAGTAAAGTTCCGGATCAAGGAGTTGACATCTTTTCATTCGGAAAAGTTCTGAATCAGTAAGAACTGCCGAATCATTTTTCTTTTTAGCATTTTTTAAGTGATACTTACTGTTTCGTCATTTCATATTTATATTTATATGTTAATTTTAATTCTAGTTTTATCAATTGTTATTAAATTATTTGCTTTGAATTTAAGTTTATATTTTAGTTCATTTAAACTTTTAGTAGATTAGAAAACCAATCCACCTTTTAGTAACCAAGAACAATCATTCCACTTTGAGCTGCAATCAATTCGAGAGGATATCGAGATTAAATTGAACCTAGCAAAATCAGTGTATCAAATGGCGCCGCTGCCGGCTCTTCTCGTTAAGATCAACAGTTTTTTGTGAGAACTTGGATTTTGGGATCCGTTCCCCGTGAACGTTACTTTTTCATAAAAACTTTCAAAAACACAAAAAAAAAATATAAAATTTTCAAAAATCCTAAAAATTAAAAAACCATAAAAACCAAAAATATTTTTGCTTTGTTTTTGCTTTGTTAGTTCTTTTGCAGGTGCATGCGTACACGCTCCACGTTTTATCCCGAGCCCGATACTCTCGATAACTTAAACATGACCGGTGTACAAAACAACAACAATAACCCACCTCAAAACAATAATAATAACAACAACAACCCACCTTTCAACAACAATAATAACAACAATGAGCCTCTACCGGATAATCGCCCGATGATTGAACTCCTGCAAGCTCATGTAGATGGCAACACTGATCCAATTGTTATACCCGCGATTGCAGCCAATAATTTTGAGCTCAAATCCGGCTTTATCCAGATGGTCTCTGCTCAACCATTCTTGGGGCGTACCATTGATGATCCGCATGACCACATCAAGAGATTCTTGCAACTCACCAATACGGTCAAATTCAATGGTGTTCCACAAGAGGTAATCCGTTTACAACTTTTTCCCTTTTCTTTAGAGGGACAAGCCCGGCATTGGCTTGCTAAGGAACCGCCACAGAGTATTCTTTCGTGGACGGATTTGGAAACCAAGTTTATCAATTACTTTTTCCCACCCTCTCGTACTACCGCTTTGCGGAATGAAATCATAAATTTTGAACAAAAGTACGATGAGTCGTTTAGTGAATCTTGGGATCGTTTTAAAGATCTTTTAAGAAAATGCCCACAACATGGTTTTACCAAAGTGCACCAAATTAACACTTTTTATAATGGTTTAAGCATGAATGACCAAGATTCACTAAACAGTGCCTCGGGGGGTAATCTTTTGGCTAAGACTTCCAATGCTACTTGGGATATCATTGAGAATAAGTCTCGTGTGCAAACCAAGAGTGCTCGGACCAATGTCGCTAGTGCTAGTACTAGTGACAACGATAAGCGACTTGACAAAATCACTACGCTTCTTGAATCGCTTGCTACCCAAACCGCCAGCAACACCAACAGCATCAACGCTAGAAACGCTAAAGACGCTCAAGTCAATGCTGTTAGCCAACCATGCGAGATATGCGGGGGTCCTCACTCTTACACCACTTGTACTACCACCCAAGACTACCCTTCTGAAAATGTGAATGCGGCATACGGCACCTATCCTCAACCTGCTTATCAAGCTCGACCTCAAGGTGATCGTAACTTGCTTAACTACCGCTCCAACAACTATCTCTCACCACCCGGTTTTCCTCCTAACAACCCAAACCAACAACAAAACCTCAATCGTCCTCCTCAACAACAACAACCTCGTACACCATACATACCACCTCACAAACAACCACAACCACCTCAACGAAACAACCAAGTTTACCAGCAACCTGCTTATCAACCACCCGCATACAATGCTCCTCCCAACCAACCCACCGCTTTACACCAAGAAATGGAAACTTACATGAGGACTAACGATGTGATTGTGGGAAATCTTCAGCGAGAAGTGCTCAACTTGAAAGCAGACCTGGTCAAGCAAGGGAACGATCTGAGAGCTGATATGAGAAATACTTTGGATAGTCAGACGAATGACTTAAAGAACATGATGGCTAGTTTCTTCCAAGGTAATCAACCCTCTTCTTCGGGTACTCTTCCGAGTAACACCGTTGCGAATCCAAGAGGGGAGATGAAAGCAATCACTACTCGCAGTGGCAAAGGTACCAAGGAACCCGAGCTTCCTATACCTCCACCGGTGATTGTGACTAAGGAGAACGAGTCACCTGCTCCTATTCCTCATCCTTCTCCTTCCCCACTTTCTCCACCTCTTACTTCTACCCCTCCTCCACCCAAGGATGTGAGTGATCCTATTCTCCCGAAGCCTTCCTCTTCTTCTAATATACCTTATCCATCTAGGTTGAGGAAAGAGAAGCTCAAAAGCAAGGATGATATTCAGGTTTCGAACTTTCTTAAAATGTTCAAACAATTGAATTTCAATATCTCCTTTGCTGAGGCTCTCGCTCACATGCCTAAGTACGCGAAAATGTTTAAAGATCTTCTGAGTGACAAGGAAAAGCTTCTCGATATTGCCAACACCCAACTTAATGAGAATTGCTCTGTAGTGCTCTTAAGGAAATTGCCAACCAAGCTTGGTGATCCGGGTCGTTTCTTAATCCCTTGCAATTTTCCGGGAGTAGAGAATTGCATGGCCCTCGCCGATCTAGGTGCCAGTATTAATCTAATGCCTCTAAGCGTTTGGAAGCAATTATCTCTCCCTGAGCTAGTCCCCACCAAAATGACTTTGGAATTAGCTAACCGTACGGTTGCTTATCCAGTGGGGATAGCCGAAGACGTCTTTGTAGGAGTCGACAAATTCACTTTTCCTGCCAATTTTGTCGTCGTCGACTACGAGATGGACCCTCGTGTGCCCTTGATCGTGGGTCGTCCATTCCTGAGGACCGGTCGCACTCTTATCGATGTTGAAGCCGGTGAGCTTATCATGAGAGTGGGTGACGATAAAATCGTCTTCAACATGGGAAAGTTGTCTAAACAACCTTATTCATACGAGAGTGTTAATTGTATTGACGTTCTGGATGAGGCTTGTGAAGAACACTTTAATGATGCTTGTAAAAATATTCCTACCTCTCTTCCCAATGTTGAAACCGTTTCCTCTATTGATTCATCACTGTCTCTATTTGGAGAAAGTGATTTGTTTTGGAACAATCTTGAAGCCACCATGGGAGATGTGAACTTAGCTAATGATGATTCTCCCACCGATGGGGATGAAGACATGCATTTCTTTGAAAACCTTCTCAACGAAGATAATCTTTCTCCACCATCTCCAACGGTTATTGCTATCGATGCTCCGACTTTGAAAACGCCTCCCATCAAAAATCCTCCGGATTTAGAACTTAAGGAGTTGTCGCCTCATCTCGAGTACGTGTTCCTTGAAGAAGAGAAGAAGTCGCCCGTCATCATCGCAAAGGATTTGAAAGATGAAGAGAAAACTCGCCTCATTGCCGTGCTTAAAGATCATAAGAAGGCTATTGCTTGGAAAATTTCTGATATTCGCGGAATTGATCCTCACTTCTGCACACACAAAATTCTCATGGAGGACGACTTTAAGCCCACAATTCAAAACCAACGAAGGGTGAATCCAAAAATCCATGAATTCATCAAAACGGAGGTTATCAAACTTCTTGATGCGGGTATGATTTACCCTATTTCGGATTCACCATGGGTTAGTCCAGTCCATTGTGTGCCCAAGAAGGGCGGAATAACCGTTGTTCCCAATGAACATAACGAGTTGATTTCCACTCGTCTCGTTACTGGGTGGAGAGTTTGTATAGACTACCGCAAACTCAATGATGCCACGAGAAAGGATCATTTCCCTCTACCTTTTATGGACCAAATGCTTGAACGTTTAGCGGGTAATGAATATTACTGCTTTCTTGATGGTTTCTCGGGTTATTTCCAAATACCCATCGATCCCCAAGATCAAGAGAAGACAACATTCACTTGTCCCTATGGCACATCTGCTTACAAAAGAATGCCTTTTGGCTTATGCAATGCCCCCGGGACTTTCCAAAGGTGCATGTTAGCTATCTTCCATGACATGGTTGAACAAACCATGGAAGTCTTCATGGATGATTTCTCGGTCTTCGGGGATTCTTTCTCTTCTTGCCTTGCCAATTTAGAACGTATGCTTAAGCGGTGTGAAGACACTCGCCTTGTTCTTAATTGGGAAAAATGTCATTTCATGGTAAAAAAGGGCATCGTGCTAGGACACAAGATCTCGAAAGCCGGTCTTGAAGTAGACCGTGCTAAAGTTGATGTTATCGCTAAGTTGCCTCCACCTTTAACCGTGAAGGGTGTGAGAAGTTTCCTTGGTCATGCGGGCTTCTACCGACGATTCATCAAAGATTTTTCTCAAATCGCTCGCCCGATGACCCACCTCTTGGAAAAAGATACTCCTTTTATCTTTTCCAAAGAGTGTCTTGAAGCCTTCAACTCGCTTAAGGATAAGCTAACTAAGGCACCCGTCTTGGTTACCCCTAATTGGGAGCTTCCCTTTGAGTTGATGTGCGATGCTAGTGACTTTGCTATTGGTGCAGTTTTGGGCCAAAGAGTGAATAAACACTTCCAACCAATCCACTACGCTAGCAAGACAATGACGGGGGCTCAATTGCATTACACGACAACCGAAAAAGAGCTTTTAGCTGTTGTCTATGCCTTTGAAAAATTTCGCCCCTATCTTGTCCTTTCCACCACAATTGTTTATATCGATCATTCCGCGCTGAAGTACTTGTTAACTAAGCAAGATTCCAAACCAAGACTTCTTCGCTGGGTTTTGCTACTCCAAGAATTTAGAATCGAAATTCGCGATAAAAAAGGAGCAGAAAACCTAGCCGCGGATCATCTCAGTAGACTTGAGGATCCTTACCAAGGGGATCATCCGAACAAAGAAATCAGTGATTCTTTTCCCTTGGAGACCTTAATGTCTATCAATTCGAATTCTGATGAAACCCCGTGGTTTGCGGACATTGCAAACTACTTAGCGGGTGGAATTCTCAAGGAAGGGTTAACATCCCAACAAAAGAAAAAGTTCTTCAACGACATTAAGACTTAATTTTGGGATGACCCGTATCTATTCAAACAATGTGCCGATTTGATTATTCTCCGATGTGTTGATGGACCGACAGCTTTAGAAATCCTTGACGCTTGCCACAAAGGACCCACCGGTGGTCACTTTGGTCCCAACTACACCGCCAAAAAAGTGTTTGACTCGGGATTTTATTGGCCCACCATATATCGTGACGCTCACAATATGGTTAAACGTTGTGATGCTTGCCAAAAACAAGGCAAGATCACACATAAAGACGAGATGCCTCAGAATTTCATTCAAGAATGTGAAATCTTTGATGTTTGGGGTATCGACTTTATGGGGCCATTCCCTTCTTCTAAAGGAAACAAATACATCCTTGTATCCGTTGACTACGTTTCAAAGTGGGTTGAAGCCAAAGCTTTACCTACTAATTACGCAAGGGTGGTTTGTAACTTTTTGAAATTGCTATTCGCTAGATTCGGTGTGCCTCGTGCCATTATTAGTGATCGTGAGACTCATTTTTGCAACGACCAATTCGCAAGAGTCATCGCTAAGTACGGTGTAAATCATCGTCTTTCCACAGCCTACCACCCACAAACTAATGGCCAGGCTGAAATATCTAACCGAGGATTAAAGCGAATTCTGGAAAGAACCGTGGGAGAGCATCGTGCCTCATGGGCTGATAAACTTGATGATGCTTTGTGGGCTTTTCGTACTGCATACAAGACTCCGATTGGTTGTACACCATATCGTCTCGTGTACGGGAAAGCATGCCACCTCCCCATTGAGTTGGAGCACAAGGCTTACTGGGCCTTGAAGTGGGCTAATTTTGATATCAACAAAGCCGGTGACCTACGCAAGATCCAACTCAATGAGCTGAATGAACTCCGTAATGAGGATTATGAAAATTCTTTGATCTATAAGGAAAAGACTAAGCTCATTCACGACTCTAAGATTAAGAACCGAGAGTTCCAAGTTGGAGACAAAGTTTTACTCTTTAACTCTCGGTTGAAAATCTTTTCGGGCAAGCTGAAATCTCGTTGGTCCGGCCCATTCACCATTGCCCAAATTTTTCCATATGGTACTCTCGAGCTCGCTCAACCTAATGGACCTAATTTTAAGGTGAATGGCCAACGAGTAAAGTTGTACTTTGGTGAGGACATCTCTCAGGAGATGATTCCATCCCTCACCACGTTCCCCATCAACTAATTTTGGGTCGAGTCAGGCTCGTGACTCGGTTATCAAAAACAAGCGCTCCTCGGGAGGCAGCCCGAGTATCTATCCTGTTCTGTTTTAACCTCCTAAGTGTAGGGGGACTTCTATACGTGTTTGTCTTTGTGTGGTGATGTGATTACAGGGATAAGTGCACTCTTGGAATCTCTGAAGAACCGTGCTCCCGTGTTATCCGAAATCCGGTTCTACCTCTCAACTATCGTGATTCAATTTTCTACATACTCACATATTGAAATTGATCACTTTAGTCGTCTCTTCCTTAATTTGAGTTAACCAACGTGCACAATGTCATAAGTGTAGGGGAGATTTTTCCCACATGCTTAAACATTGAGGACAATGTTTATCTTAAGTGTAGGGGGACTTTTATCGAAGTTTTAAGTGGACTTTTCCATGATAATGCCTTCATTTAACCAGAAAATCATCTTTTTCAACATTTTTCAAAATTTTAATTAACTTTGGCCATTTAGTCGTAATTTTTAAATTTTTATCGTTGCTTTCATATGTATATATCCCGTAATAAAGTCAAAAATATTAATAAAGTGGTGTAGCTAGTTTAGAAGTCTTTGACATATTAGGCCCGTTGCGATTATTTTGACTCAACCCGAATAGACTTATTCAAGTTTATTCTAGCTAGTATCCTTAACCATGTAGAACTTAATTGGTTTATTAGGCTAAGCATCCACGAGTCTCATTACTTGAGATTTTAAATTGTGGAGGACGAGAAATGATAGAGTCAATTATAAATCGGTATTCTTGCACAAGCTCATTGGTGTAATTATTTGCCTATTCTTCCATCACTTGTTAATAATTTATCTGCAATAAGTAAGGTCGTACGATTTGAAAAGTTACTTAGCTTCTAGCCCAAGATCGTTTAAAAGTTGCTCGATAATGATTAGAGTTCATAGCCAAGGCATAACTTATGAAGCGGGGCGCGAAGATTGGCGAGTCCAAAAAGGCCCTAACAAGGCATGAGGATTCCATTTTATTGCTAAAGATCCAAAGTGATGTGAAAAGCATTATTCCCGAAGTCAATATGAAGGATCAAGACTCACGACGAAAAGCAATCAACTCCCATAAAGATGATGGAGAAATCTACCCGAAAAGACCCTAACAAGGTATGAGGATTAATAGATCTAAGTCCGAAAAGGAGGCGGATCGTTGTATCTCAAAATCCCAAATAGAGATTGAAGAAATAATCATGAAGTCGTGGTCAACAAAGTTGGAGTACCCCTCAAAAGTCTCCAAGTGAAGAAACTCTATTAACGATGAGAAGACCATTATCTCAAGCACGTCTCTCAAGATATGAAGTATGAAGTACATGCCAAATATCGGCCCGAGAAAGGTCTCAAATCGTGAACCGAGTTATGCCAAGATATGAACTTTTTGATATCCCGAGAAGCAGTTTTAAGAGATTTTGTCCTTTAGCTAACTATTGATCAAATCGTCCTACTTTGCTTTCAGCCTAAATAAACTATCAAAATAAGTCCAAAAATGCATCTTCATGATCATTCTAAGACAAAAATAAAATATAAGAGATACACCTAGGAATAAGGGAATTTAAGCATATAATTAAGCCATGTGTGTAAGTGTTTGATTTGCTAACTTATAATAACAATGATCTCGTTTTTAAGCATAGTTTAGGGAACGTGAAACTTGAGGATGATTAATCTTCGCAGCACCGAAGCCCTAATGTAAGTCCTTGATCTCTTTGCAAGTTATTTCCATATAGCTATTTTCAAGTGAAAATGGTTTTCTATCCTTTTGGTTACTTTAAAGACTTTAATTTCTCTTAGTACTTTAATTTTTGTTTGATAGTATTTTAATAAGGCCAAGGTTGATTGATTATGAGAAAAGTGTAAAATTGCTTTATCGCTAAGCATTGCATAAGGGCATGGCAATGGTTAAGTGTAGGGGATTTGATAGGTGTGTAAACACCCATCCTTTTACCACTTAATTCTGGCTAAAACGAGACCAAAACGCGTATTTAATATCATTTGTTTGGAATTATGCGTGGTTTTTGTGTTTATTGTGTTTTCAGAGCCAACCGGATGGATAATGGAGAAAACATGGGATTACACGGGTTTTACCGAAGAAAAAGACTCAAGATGAAGTCTATTGTCCAAGAGATGCAAAAGATTTGAAGTCAATGGGCCTATTCGAAGATTTATCGAAGAAAAGGACCAAAGATGGAAGATTTACATAAGTCGAAGAAACTCAAGTCTATTAAACGAAGAAATTAAAAGACGAGTTGAATTTAATCGACGACAAATCCCGAATCAGAATCGAAAACGTCAACTTTTCTGAAAAGACGAGAAGACAAGAAGAACGGGAGAAAGCCCACTCACCAACCAAAGGGAACACCTATATAAGGAATTCCCCTCACACTTTTTATTCAGTTTTTTAGTTTTTCATTCCCCATTTTTTTCTCCCTTTCTGTTCGTAGTCATCACCAACACCACTAGGGTGTTTGGTGATTTTGATTTTTATTGTTTCAAGAATCTTGTAGTCTAATCTTTGTCTTGTGATTGTTAAAACCTTAATCATTCAATACATCAATCTTTCCATTTCATCTTGTTCATCTTCTTCATCTATTTGGTTAAAAGTTTAAGTTCTTATTGATCTTTAAAAGTTGTTGGGTTTTATGTTTTTATTGATGGGATTTGTAGTTTATGGTTAGTATATGATTCGTGGTTAGTTTTATTTAAGTTTTAGTGAAAAATTTGTTGATTTTTGGCTCGAAATCGATTTACCCTGTTTTTTCTGAACAGTACTGTTCTTGAAGTATTCCCAGGTTCCGGATGAACAAAAAGTTCCGGATGAACAAAAAGTTCCGGATGAACAAAAAGTTCCGAATGAGCATAAGAAGTTCCGAATGAATGTAGTTTTCAAAAGTTCCGAATAAATTCCCTTTCAAAAAGTTCCGAATCAATTTTTAAAAGTTCCGAATGAATGCTCTTTCCAAATCTTCCGAATAAACTTCCGACTCAAAAGTTCCGGACGAAGTTCCGGATCAACAACTTCCGAACGAAGTTCCGGGTAAACTTCCGGACCAATCTTCCGGGTGAACTTCCGAATCAATCTTCCGAATCAATCTTCCGAGTAAAGTTCCGAAGCAAGTTCCGGGTGAAGTTCCGAATTAAGTTCCGGATCAATCTTCCGAACCAAACTTCCGAGTAAAGTTCCGGATCAAGGAGTTGACATCTTTTCATTCGGAAAAGTTCCGAATCAGTAAGAACTGCCGAATCATTTTTCTTTTTAGCATTTTTTAAGTGATACTTACTGTTTCGTCATTTCATATTTATATTTATATGTTAATTTAATTCTAGTTTTATCAATTGTTATTATATTATTTGCTTTGAATTTAAGTTTATATTTTAGTTCATTTAAACTTTTAGTAGATTAGAAAACCAATTCACCTTTTAGTAACCAAGAACAATCATTCCACTTTGAGCTGTAATCAATTCGAGAGGATATCGAGATTAAATTGAACCTAGCAAAATCAGTGTATCAAGGAAGAATATTAGAAATCTATATGCGTAAAGCCGTAATCCAATCAATCGTTGCGAACTAGACATTTAGCTAAAATTGAGCATGACGTTTCCGAAACGTAAGCGAATATTATAAGTCGAAGTCGAAAGAAGAATAATCAATGAAACATGAAATTTAGAGCAATGTTCAAATGCCAAGTAAAACGGTGACATAAATGAGTAGCAAAGTGAGATTTAGAAAGATCTCATCGACTAAAACGCTTAGAATATCTCAACTAGAGTTATCGCGAAAACTCGCGCAAACGATAAAGGCAAGTCGTTAGAAATAGTCGGTATAGAAAAATCGGAAGAATACAAGAATAAAGTAATGAATACTGTAGTAAATTATATAAGTCTCAATATAGGTATAACTCAAGCAATTGTAAGGATTAGAGAGTACCCGTAGAAGTTGACCGTTCCTGGCAGATTTTGTATTTGACACTAAGACTCGAAAAATAAAATTGAAAACTTTGTAGTTATAGACCAAGTTTGAAAAAATGACTTAGTTCCCTATAACCAAGGCTCTGATACCAATCTGTAACACCCCGAAAACTGGAAGGGTCCACTTAGGCATCATGGGGGTGCCACGTCTATGTTATCATGAACACTGATATATAAGTACTAAAATGTCGCAATAAAAACCTGTTATTACATCCCTAATTAAATAAAAGTGCGGAAATTTAAATATAAAACGGTCCCAGTTGTTTAAAAATACAATAACAAACGATGCATCATAGGCTTCTATCCAAGTCTTAGTTTTAGTGCCAACAACCCCAAAGTTTACAACAACGTTTTCTGCCGACTTTACCTTTAGTGAGATTTGACCCAAAGTGACACAAAAGATGATATTAATTAGTAAAGTAAAGTTGACTGAACATGGACTAAAAATGGACTACAGAATCGTCCGCACGTCACATCCACGAGCTCCTGTCCCAGCTTAAGCATTCCTACCTGAGAAATAACACGTAAACCGTCAACAAAAATTGTTGAGCGAGTAACATAGGTTTAAGTAAAGTAGTATGGAACACAACACTCATTAAGTAGTATAAAAAGTAATCATTTCAGAAGGGCTATGGGATCAGCATACCTTTCAAATGTATTATTGCATTAGCTCATGAAACCGAAACCTTAACGTAATCAATTTGCCCCTAAAGTGAGTGTTTGCTCAAACAACTCGTAATACCTCAAATGTAAATGCGTCACGTAATACAAGGACGGGGATTGTCAGTCCTGATGGATCCACCCATAACACTCGCGCTTTGCAAAGTAATGAAATAACTAACGGTTCATGATGAGGGGACTTTTGAGCACACTAAGCAATAATAGTTGTATCTAGTAATCACTGGAAGTGGCATACAAGAAAAAAAAAGTAATGAGTGTGTTCCATAAATGTGTATTTCTCACCCCGCGAGTAGTAAAAATATGTAATAACGAAAAGGGTCTATGTACTCACCTTTAGCAAGTGATCACAAGGAAAAAGGACTGAGCAAAATGGAGTCTTCACGGACCTATGCAATGGTGACGCGTAATAAGAAAGTGTTCAATGTAGCAAATAACGTTTTAGAAGTAACGTGACATAGTATGACCAAGTAACTTGCGTGCAATGGCGAGACCTATGCTTAAGATGAAATTTGACCAAAATACTTTGAACCTACTGTAATAACATGACATTAACCTTATATGATGGTCCAAGCATTTATATGCGGGTTTCAAACACGTTTTGGGCTCGGTGCATAATGTTGAAATATTGGACTGAATTTAGTTTTCTGAAAATGGCTGTGAAGAGTTGGTCATAACTCAAAATCTATAATAGTACAGGAGGTGAGATTTTTTTACATGTATAGGTATTTCTCTTACCTTTAAAAGTTGGGTAATTACAGCCCTAGAATTATTTCCAATCAACGGGAATTTCACTTTGACAGACTATCAAAACAGAAAGTTGTAAACGTCTTTCGTACCCTTCGGTAACTTGAGTATAAATCCCAAACGGTATAAGATTTTGACACGAAACCAAAAAGACGAGTTTTATTATGTTTGTACCTACTGTAAAAAGTTGTAAAATCATATATTCAACCTTTTTACCCAAGTCGATTTACCCACGTTTTAAGCAAAAATTCAGATTTGACCTAGTTTAGTAAAACGACCATTCCGGGCTCATCCGGACACTTCCTGTTTTCATCCAACTCACCAAATATCAAGCACATCAGTGGGAATCCGTTTTTCAAATAAAAACATGGTCACGTGTTTAAGAAAAATTGACCATGACCTATTTGTTTCTGTGGTGACTTCCATGTTATAAAAACATTCCAATTTAGTACCCTAAACGCGAACACACAACTCCTAAGCTATACTAAATCGCCACGCAAGTATCCTAAGTCATAATATGACCTATGTGATCACAATCTCAGTGGGTTTTACTCATGAGCTCAAAATCCAAGATCAATGTATATCAAAAACACTAATAACATCAAATTCAATATACTAGTTATGATTATACCTTCACAACTCGTATGAATCAATCAAAACACGAAAAATCTCGATTCCTTCTTCCTTGATCATAAAAATTTCGTGGCCCTATGACAATATAACATACTCAAATCGAAAGTTTACCCATCAAAAACACAATTTAACCATTGGAGAAGCAAAATCAAGCATAAGAACCAATAAAAACATCATCAAATCATAGGATTTGATGATTTTTAATTACACAAAAGTTTGATGTATGTTAAAATTAACACATTCGTTTGATTAGGAATTGAAAAACAAACATAGGACTAGTATTAATTTATTTCAATTCAAGAAAAATCAATGGTTTGGAGGAGTGGGTGTTGTGTTCGTCTGCCACAGAGAAAAAGAAGGAGAGCAGGCTTTTTTTTAAAGAATTTGTTTTTAGTATGTGTTCTTATATTTTTAATTAATGGTCAAACAAAGTCAAATTGGGATTCCTAAGCTATGACCAGCTGAAAATACTCCAAGATGGCCCAAAAATTTAGTGTTAAGTTCTTGTAAATTTACGGGTTTAATTAACGAGCCGTTTCTGACGAAAACCGAAACCCGTTTATGTTTAAAACGAAATTTCCTTAAAATAACTAGTAAACACTTGTTTGGCTCGAATTTCACTAAGTTGGATCAAGGAATCAAGAATAACTAGGAATCACATAATAATATTTTTTTTATCGGGGCGTTCGGACCCGAAAACTCAGTCCGACAGCCAGAAAACGTAAAAATGCAAAAGTTCACCATTGCGTCCGTTATTGATCTAGATATCAATTTTTATTATTTTTGAGGCAAAGAGTCAATAATAAGCCATATAAAACGTGATGAAACCTCGAAGAAATTAAAATTATAAAGTTTAGTCATTTCGCCAAATAATATCGTAAATTAGTGAAATCCATAGAATTTTATATTTAATTAAAATTTCGAGGATGACACGTAATCACTGTAAAATTAATGGGGAATATGGTAAAAGTGTGAGTAAACACGTATAACAAGTAAAAGAAAATTACCAAAAATTCGCGTTCTCACACGAGACCTCGTAAATCGTGAAATAAAAAAAATCATAATAACTAATGAAAATCGAGTGAGCTGGAATAAATAGTGTAAAATAATTTACCAGAAAATACGAGTTCTCACATTCGTACCTCCCACTCGCGGCACAACCTACTTGGAAGATGTCACCGCGGCTATGGTTTTAGTGCCTGTTCCTGTGGATGAAACCGTACGATCCTCTAGACGAGCCTCGGTAATCCGAGCCAACGAAAACCCGTCGCCCAGCGCAGTTGGTCGTGCCACAAATAGTTCCCGCTGTAAGTGAAGTTTGAGCCCCGATATATAGAAAGAGATTAGCAAAGACTCCGATATATTGATAACCCTATTCATCAATTTTTCAAACTCCCTCTGGTATTCTTCCACTGTGCCAAGTTGTAGCAATTTTGACAATGCACCCTGTGGGTCTTCATATTTTGATGGACCAAAACGATCTTGCACACTCTCCAAAAACCGCTCCAGTCCGTAACCAACCCATTCTTTGTCATCCAACGAAAACATTCCGCTGCCGCCCCTTCCAAATTAAAACCAACGATCTGAAGACGTTGATCAGCCGGGGTGTTAAGAAGCGAAAAGTATTCCTTAATGGCGAAAATCCAACTTTTCGGATCGGTTCCCGAAAACTTCAGGACATCCAGACGCATGGACCGCTGAAACAATCCCCCTGTGTCACCACCCCCTCTTTGGCGGCCTTGCAGTTGCATCTGCACCAACGAAGCCTGCAACTCAGCCCGCAACTCATCAAACTGAATTTGAAAAGCCGCTGCCT
Source organism: Glebionis coronaria (assembly GCA_025667525.1). Lineage (NCBI taxonomy): Eukaryota > Viridiplantae > Streptophyta > Magnoliopsida > Asterales > Asteraceae > Glebionis > Glebionis coronaria. The sequence goes on along the minus strand of CM046882.1, from coordinate 66,123,666 downwards.
GCTGCTGCGCCAATGTCTCGGCTCGATCCTGCTGATCCTTAAGCCACCCTCTCAGTGTTTGTTCATCCATGAGTGCAATGAAAGCACCAATTGATACGACCTAAATCGTATCAAGGTAGTGTACACTATAGCGTGTACGTGCTCCGTAAAAAAAAGAAAGAGAAGAACAAATATTTTCTTGAAAAACGTAAGTTTTATTGAAGTTTCACTTGGTATATATACACCGAATTACACAGCTTGAAAAACAACACAAAACACATCTTAGTGTTTATTGAATTTCCTAACATGACTCAAAACAATCTTATAATAAGCAAGTAAATAAGATAAAATAAGCAAGTAAATAAGATAGATTGGGCAGTTATGTACTTTTTTTTAAAATTCAGATAATTCGGGTCAACCCGATTCGATTTTCGGTTCGGTTCGGTTCAAATCTAGTTCGGTTCGGTTCGATTTTCGGGTTGACCCAGGGAAAAAAATTAATCGAATAACCCGAACCGAATAAACCGAACAACCCGAGAACCGAACCGAATGCCCAACACATTACTGGAGGTAATAACGATTAAGGAGAAGATTGCGATAATTTTGTTGAAATTTTAGATTTAGACTATACGCGAAGAATACTCCGAATGATTTTGTTAAACGTTGCGTCCCTGTTTTATATTGTTAATCAAGTTTCCCCTATTTACAAATCTGCCCTCCTTTAATCATGACCATTCTGGAAAGTGTTTGACTTTGACCAAATCCTAACCAGTTTATGCTTATTTATATAGTCTTTGACCATGATTATCCTAACCTTAACCTCCACCCAGTAATCGTACCATGCTGTCAAGACGCGTGTGTAAGTTATATACAAATATGTTCTCTTCAACTCAATTGTAAATCGATTGCTTAATGCAAATAACATTAGCTAACATCCCCTTTGAGCACCCTCCTTAATTGTAAGAAACTTTTCATCTAAAGAGATAGTAGAACTTGTGGTTACTTACTTTTATATAACTAATATATGTGATTTGCTTACACTATCATCTGGAATACATATTTTTTGTTGCAATTGTGAGCTTATGCAATTGAGAGGATAATTGATTGTTAGTGATTCATTTTGTAGGTAAAGCGTTGTTTACGAGAAGTGGGTTACTCTCACAACACTTGGCTACACGAACAAAGTGTTCCAAAACTTCTGTTTTGTGTTCGTCTAGCAAGACAGATGAAAGTAGAGCAAAACTTATTTATACCGTAGCTCCTGCTATGGGTCATAATGAGGTATAATAATCAAGCTGCAACACCACCATTCTTACTACTTGCATTTATATTCTAAACCTTGTATTGTATTAAGAATGTGTTTTCAAAAAATTTTGGTAACAGGAGCAACATCCAGAATGCAGTTCAAGAGTTCCAGCAATTGTGTCTTCTCTTGAGAAGATGCACCTCACTCCAAAGGTATAACAATGGTTTTTCGAATTTCAGTAGGTGTTTAGGGGTGTTTGTTTCGGCTTATGTAGCCTGCTTATGGCTTATTTGAGTTTAAACTTATGTTTCATAAGCTCACTTTTTGTGGCTTAATAGGTAACTTTTTGGCTTATATAAGTTTATTATGTCATAATAAACTTATATAAGCCGAAAAGTTACACAATAAGCCACAAAAAGTGAGCTTATGAAACATAAGTCCAAACTCAAATAAGCCATAAGCAGGCTACATAAGCCGAAACAAACACCCCCTTAGAGCATCTCCACTGTACGCGCCATTTGTACCTATTTACATTAAAATAGTGCAAAAGTGCCAAATTTGAGCTCCAACGTTAGCACTAAACATTGAACCATTTTCGTGCGGTGAATAGTTAATGAGAAAAAACAACACTAACATCTGTGCCATACTATCCATCACACTAAACCACTATTAATGTCATTAAAACTCTTATTTTCACCATATCTTCTATATGTATATTTGAAACTCAAAATAAATTATTAAAAAGTTTTCTTTTATAAACACCTCGTTCATACCTCCGAAATAAGTTCTATATCGATATATATATTATAATAGATATATTTTATATTTATAGCACTATTATAAAAATTTTAAATGAAAAAAGATGATATAGTGCAAATATGTAGTGTATACATTGGAGCAAAAGGAATTTAGTGCAAGAATATGTCATAAGATCTTTAATTTGCACTATTATAGTGTAAATTTTTAATGTGTACATTGGAAATGCTCTTAACTGTTAGACCATCGACAAGTGGGAATAACAATTTGGTACAGTTTCTGGTGTTAGCTATTGAACTTATTTTTCACCGCATTAAAACCACCTGAATATAAAAAACGTGTTCAAGTTGTATGTTTTCTGATAGATCATTTATTCTACAATACCTTTTGCAAAACAGAAGATCCCACTTGTTCTGTCAGTATTCAAGAATCAATTTAATTCCACTCTTTTTTCTTACTATTAAAAAACTAAACTTTCTTTTATGCAATTTATAACGCAGTTTCGAGGATCTGAGATATTGCAACTTCAGAATTTTAAAACTGCTACAGTAGAAGATATTGCAAGCGTACATTCCAGATGTTATGTTTCTGCCCTTGAGAAGGTAATGTCTAGTTGTCATGGACAAAGTGCAAAAGAAGAGGATTTGTGATTGCTAAAATTAAAAAAAAAGATCATACATACGTAAATTAGGAGTAATCTAGCTACAAACTATTATTTATCGACAAGAGAAAACAGTAATTCTTAACATGTCAAGCTTCCCGACATTAACACTTGCAACTTTCTGTCATTGTATTTGTATTAATTTTTAACGTGTACCATTTACAATGTGCAATCTTCCATTACTATACTTGTATTGTGAAGAGATGTTTGGATTTGAGTATTGCTACTATACATCTGATTATCAAGTTTTAACCGTAACAATTAGTTTCTAGTGTTTTGATTAACACATTGGGCGTTTGGTTGTTTAATTATATAGCTGTCAAAATTTATCTTACGCTTTAATATGTGACTTATTTACCTCATATGCTAATCCATCCTTAAATGCCTTTACTTTCATTTCACAAGACACATCTTTTGTTTTTCCAGTTCCATGATAGTTGTTTTTTGTCCCGTCAATAGTTTTATAGTAAAAATACTTATGTCAGATCATTACAAGTATTAGCAACAAACCACTTGTACACACCATCTTATGCCACCTGTTTTTGCTTCTGATTAACTTATATCAGATAATTACTTTCTAAGTGCGCACCCATACATCCCCATATGTTACATTTATTTGCATTACAATTTACTGTTTTAGATATCATCTCTAGTTAATGGTCTTATAAATTTATTTCTACAGGCAATGGAATGGGCTTCAGAAAAGGGTGTCGTATCCATTGATGGAACTGGAGACACATACGCCACAGCCACAGTATGATTTCTTCTATTATTACATGTTAGCTAAGTTTGAAAGTAAATTTTTACTCCAAAATTGTTGGTCAGATTTGGTATTAGTTTCTTACGAAAGTGTTATTTTAGTTGGTTTATCAGTTTTGTGACTTTTGGGGTGTTATGCAGACATACACGGAGTCATTGGTTGCTGCTGGAGCAGGCATATCCTTGATTGATTCCGTGGTAATTTCGACTCATTTTTTCTTTTATATGGGTCGATTCGGGTTTTGTTTTATATCTTTCGGGTAAAGAACCAAAGGACTTTTGGCGTAGCGGTATGTGAGTGTCCCATCAAACAAGAGGTTGTGGATTCACGGCTCGCTTAAAACAGTGTGTGCGATATAGGTGGTATATAAGTGTGTGAATGCGTTTCCAACACAAACAGAAAAAGCTCTATTACAGCTGATTCTATATCATGCTGCTGACGCGTCTGTGTATCTCAAATAAATAGTTTTATGTTTTTATTTTTTATTGAAACAAGTAGTTTTTTTTACTATAATTTTAGGTGGCAGCATCAAAAATCAATAAGAACCCTCCGGTTGGTTTTGCCTTAATACGCCCTCCTGGACATCATGCCGTTCCAAAGGGGCCCATGGGATTTTGTTTTTTTGGTAATATAGCTATCGCAGCTCGATATGCACAGCGTGTACATGGATTGAAGCGTGTTTTCATCATCGATTTTGATGTCCATCATGGAAATGGTACCAGCGATGCTTTCTATGATGACCCCGATATATTCTTTCTTTCAACTCACCAAGTAAGTAACAAATGCTCATTTATCTATTTTCAAAGTGCCTTTTGATTATGGTATATGAACGTGTGTTGTTATCTTTACATGGTATATGAATTAATTTTCCATTTTTGTTTTAGGACGGCAGCTTCCCTGGTACAGGCAAATTTGATGATATAGGGTCTGGGAGTGGTGAAGGTGCAACACTCAATTTGCCATTACCAGAAGGTTCTGGTGATACAGCCATGCGAATGGTGTTCGATCAAGTCATAGTACCTTCTGCACAAAGATTTGAGCCTGATATAATTCTTGTATCAGCAGGGTGATTTTCTTTCTCTTGAAACCATATAAGCTTTACATTTATTTATACTGCATAGTCGAGGGGGCAAATTTTCTCTTTTACATGATAATGGGTTGATTCAGGTTGTGTTTTAATTTTGACGGGTCAAATGGATTTAATCGAAAAATATCTAAACATGGAAATGTGCCAAGCTGATTCAACGGGTTAAATGGGTGAAATTGTGGATTTTAAGGGATACAACCCCCCGTAAGAATTTTATGCAAAACAGGAAATTAATAATGTGACGACATTTCTTACGTGATGCTATCTAACACCGTTTCAAATTTCAGAAATTTTGATCATTAGCGGGTGTTTGGATTTTTGTTATCTACAACTGATTCTCTAGTTATTGCGACTTTTAGTCGCAGTAATGAGATTAAATGTTTAGACCTAAAAAGGTAAACCGAAATGACCTAATTAAGCCTTCTTCTAAACTTAATTTGAGAGATTTTTACCTTCAGGTCACTATAATTTCTTTTTCTTCATATGCATGTTAAACCCGTTACCCCGAGAAATTGTTTTTTACAACTGTTTATCTATAACATGGTCACTTTAGAAACACACATGCAAACACCTCCTTAGTGAAATATTAATAAAAGAAGGCCCTTTAGCGGGCAAAGAGTATTGTTGGGGCTGATATTTTAACAAGATGTTATTTTTCAGTTATGATGGACATGTATTGGATCCACTCGCCAATTTCCAGCTCACGACTGGAACTTATTACACGTTAGCATCGAGCATCAAGCAACTTGCAAAAGAAGTATGTGGTGGCCGATGTGTGTTTTTCCTGGAAGGAGGATACAACCTGGAGTCCCTTTCAAATTCTGTTGCAGAAACATTCCGTGCTTTTATTGGAGAACCAAGCATTTCAACGAAACATGATGACCCTTGTTTATTGCATGCTGAACCCACTACTAAGGTAATTCAAGCAATTCAGAAGGTCAAACACTTGCACTCTCTTTAGATAATGGCAACACATCTCCTAGACATAACTTGGTTCCAATCTTTGTATTTAATGAATTTCAAACAGTTATTTACTTAGTTTTTATTAGCTATACCGCTATATACTCCGTATTGTCTTGGCCAGCCAATTTTTTTCTGCGAACGGCGTTTATACTGAGAGCTTACCAAGGAGCCAAAAGCTCAAAACAAAATCACAAAAGAGCATATAAAGGACCTTAAAGCTAACTAATCCAATTTAGATTTCTCCTAGCTCTAGCTTAACACCATACAAAGGAGTAGTGAACAATTAGATCAAATAAGGACGCCTTCAAAAGCACATTGGACGTGAAAATAAGCTTGTTTTGGGAACTCCATATAATCCACCATGAGACGAAAAACACGCCTAATCTTCAGCCCATCAAAACCACCTTTGCCAGTCTAGGAACGAGGAGAGCATAATAATCTTCAGCCCCCGGTCGAACAAGAGAAGAACAAATGGTTTGTGGTTTCCACCTCCACGAGACAAACCAAGACACTCTATAGAGGGAATTTCCCACCCTTGCAACCACATATTGAACCTAGACGGGAGTTTTATATTATATATCTAGTCTTGTGTTAAATCCTCGCCAGATCATGTATAATCAACATAAAAGCAAACAAGATGAATAAACTTTTGCTCCTATCAAGCTGTAAATTTAGGAATATAATGGGATACAAAGGCGCTATAATTATTTGAATTGTTATGAAGAGACTGGGCTTAAAAAACCACAGCCTGTAAAATATTTGTCAAAGAACAAATAATTATTTGAATTGTTACGAAGAGATTAGGCTTAAAAAACCACAAAATTGTAAAATATTTGTCAAAGAACAAATAATTATTTGAATTGTTATGAAGAGATTGGGCTTAAAAAACCACAGCCTGTAAAATATTTGTCAAAGAACAAAATCGTAGGAAAGAATCATACGGCTACTGTATTTCAATTCCTTAGAAAGCCATCTCCCTTTTTCGAGAGGAGTTCAAAGCTAATCGGGGGGGTACTACATACGAGTCAACAATCTCTGTGATGAAAATAGAATCATGTTTTTAGTATGTTTCAAGATGATATACTGATCTGATGGTTTATGCACATCTGTACATGCAGTGAAAAGCTTTACTATTAGAGGCAACTCCGATGTTTACAGTCCCTTCCTCATTAGGAGTAGTTCATCTTTGCATGAAGCGTCACTCTCTGCTTTAGCTGCTTCAATAAACTGCCAAAACATGATGTTCAAAAAGTGAATATTATTTCAATGCCAGATAATCTATCACATATGAGAGTGAGCTTACTATGTTTTAAAAACAGGTGTATTAAAGTTACAATATTCCAAAATAAGTGGCCACATTTATGTAAATTGTACTGGTCGTCCCAGCACAGCCAAGTTCTTGCCGACAATGCGCCTTCAAATAGGTTTATGCAGTTTTTTTTTATCAGCAGGTTAAATAAGTTGTATCAAGAGAGTAAATTTAGCTAACAAGGGTACAGACAATATCATGAAAATTTCATATCAGTCGTCTAAAACAATCAAACCCAGCCCGACTTGATCGTGCCATGTACCTCTATTGTTACTTAGTACTTATATAAATACGGCTAGCGACAGGTTAACGGACAAACCTGAAAACCCAACTGTTTATAGCACTCAATTGCACCATAGTTATCTGCTGCAACATGCAGAAACAGGTTTTGCATACCTATTCATATCACACAATAATAATTTGTTTAAACAGCAACATCAACAACAAAATATAATAAAAAAAACTTGAGTAGCAAAATTGACCTCTGCAAACAGCTATATCCTTAGCCAGGTAGAAAATGTTTGAAGCTACTCGACCTCTGCGAGCTTCTTGAGCAACAACAAGATTTGTGGCATAAGCATCAACACATAGTTGACTGTCAACAGAGGCACCGTGATCCTGGACCTCCTTTAATGAAAGAGAAGAAATATCAGGTCTGGTGAAGTATTGTGTTAGACAGTCACAAATTTAATAAGTATCGAGTAAATACCCTCTGAATTATATCTCGATCACAGTTTAGTTGAAGAATCAGGTCCATTGCGCCAAGAATTTTCTCATGTTTAACCTGAAACAACAAACTCAATCACTAGAGGCCCAATATGTTGAGGGTTTGGCAGTAAGTAAATGCAATGGAAGGTTTGAAAACCATTGCGGAATCTTTAAGCAAAGTGTTTACCCCATCCCTACTTACAGAATTAATCCAAACCCGAACACGCATCTTAAGTGGCCAAGACAAGCCTGCTAAAACATAGTGATAGAAAGAGAGGTAGAGTATCCGTACTGCAACAAGGCACAAGAAGTCCTTTCTCGAACACTGACTTTTGAGGTCCGCAAACTCCTGAGAAAGAGTAAAAAGAGACACAATTAGGATTAAAATAAGTACTTCAAGGTCGTTGTGATAGAGCGCTAGTATGAGTGTGACGTAAAAGCACAAATATAAAACCATCATCGTAAGTGATTCATACCATGCTAATCATCTCAGACCTAGGGAGGTTAACAGATCCCCAAAGGCCATCTGCCCTAAGTGTTGCGACAGTCTGCAACATGTGAACAAGTTAGTAATTTAAGGCAAACAACCTGATAGGTGTCAAAGTAATAAGAAATGAAGGGCGAACCTTAAGTTCCTCATCTAGCACAGCTTTACGTGCAATATAATCACCAAAGATGCGGTGCTGAGGCTGAGAATTCGAGCTGGCTGTGTAGGAGAGGACTTGATTTGTCTGCCTACAAGCACAATCAAGTGTTACTTTTGAGTTTTTACTTTTATATCTGTAAAAACTAATACGTAGTAGTAGTAGTAGTATTTTGGCAAGTATTATCTCTTGATTGGTCAGAGAGTATATAACCACCAACAAAGTGCATACCATAAACAATATGTAGATCAAAGGGTTTAGCAATAGTTTCCTCTTCGAGTCCTACCCTACCCAGGCGTGGTTTGACCTTCCGATACATCCCATGTCCATTTAAGTTCCAATTTTTTCAACAACAATAACAACCAGTTCACCATACTGATCTAATTTCCTATCCGACTTTTGTTCAGAACATCCATCAACCAGTTCACAAATTACAACCTTCTCAAGCGATACTATGACCACAACGACTCTACGAAAACCAGAAATACTATCACAGCAACGCTCGACCCTCAAAAACTACGACGGGCATAGACTAGACAACTACAACGACCCAATAAACTACACAACACCCGCGACCCTCAACAACGACCATATATAACCAAACTACATTGACTATAAACAACAAGATTGATCGGTCTAATAATTGAGATCTATCAACTAACACGTATATAATATTTGAGATAATCCACCAACATCAATGAACTAATTAGTTAATTAGGAACATCATAATATATGATCACTCACGTTTAAACCGGTCCTCCATTATGTGATCTTAAACCATTTACTCTACGGTCATGACAACAACATCATCATGTATTCAAGCAGAAAATTATCACATTAAATCAATGATTTCGCGTTAAATAAAAAAACATAAGAATTTTTAACAACTCGCGATTTCGCACGTTCAATTCATAAACATGATTAATATTCCATCAACATGTTTTAATTCATATCAATAAGTACATACATAACACGAACTATCAGATCCAATCTATCAAGTTTTGACAGGAAAATTACCTCACAACATTTCTCGCGATGCGTTTCGCTAGCGATCCAAATATTACTCGCGACATCTTTACCCAAAACAACTTGTTTTAATGACCGATCAAACAGTACTTCCTATCGTGAATCACAATTCTCAATAATCAAAAAATGAATTTAATTTGAACTTTTATCAACTGGCGGGAAATGTTTGTTTCTTACGGAGTAGTTTGTTATTATGTCAGTTATAGCTTCTGACGTGTAAATCGCTAATTTCTGTTCACCCAGTTTTATATATTTACATCGTTAGTCCTCACGGGTTCCATGATTTCAGTAACACCCCTATTTGTTTTATTACTTTACAACTCACTCCCTACAAGTTTCACAATATTATATACCTTATCTCCTATTGTAAGAAAACATATTTTTTATTTATTTATTAATCTCTCCTATTTTCCATAATAATAATACTACTTTACTGGTGAACGAGGCTTTCGAAACCCCTGTGTTGCACTAAGGGTGTAGGGTATTGTTTATCTTTTGTTTATTCTATCGAGTATTTTTTGCCATTGGATTGAATTTATCATGGCGGGTGCATTTGGGACCTCTTTCTGGAGCTTCGCGTTGATATTCGGTGTTCATGTATTATTTCGTAATTTATTTAAAATGGTTTTTTATAATTGTCTTATGCTATTTGAAATTTAAAAATTACTTATAACAAAAAAAAAATAGATTTACACAACGTTTGCCTCTTTTGATTTACTTGTAAATTATATGCGGGTTGTGATATTTTTTATATTGCTGATGTAATGATTTGTCAGTGTTTGTAATTGCATATATTTTTATACTTTAAAGGTATTTATTGTGATATTATATTGTCAAGGGTTTTATATGTGCTATTTGATTTTCTGCATTGAATCATACTAATTCATATTAATACATCGTTTTTTTAACAATACATAGTTTTTACACAAACTTGACCTTTGGTTGATCTGTTCTTGCATGTAACCAGTAAGGCGCGACTAATGGGGTGTTTTAGCATTGATTATGGGATAATGGTATTAACCACAAACGTGGATTATGCTTGTTTACATATAATAGATAGACTCATTTTGTTAATCATTGCAACCTAACCTAAGAAACCTCATTTCATCTTCATCATTACGCCCATTCTGATCAATGGCAAATTCAAGTTCTTCAAGTGTGATGTTGAACAAGATTTAGGAAGTAAGTGGTGAAAATGAAACTAGTAAGTGTCTTGCTTTTCTCTATAATCAAATGATGGCTCAAGAGGAAACTTTTGCTACTTTCGTGAGAGCTCAAGTAAAGAATTCCAATGCTAGTTTGGCTAGGGTTGGGTTGTTGATTGCGGGTTATGACATTTTTTTCATTGCCGATGTAACAATTTGTCAATGTTTGTAATTGCATATATTTTTACACAAGACTTAAATAAAAATGATGAATATGACTAGGTCTAAGGAAGGATGATCTTCATCAAAGCTTCATCTTTAATCACATCACAAGTGTGTGAGTGATCTTCTCTTTGGACAAGGTAAAGAAGGAGATCAAGGGGATAATCATAAGTAAACATACTTAACACATTAAGTGATCATTTACAAATGATTAGGAATTAGAAAAGAGAAAGATGGGAGAAAGAGTGTCCAAAAAGGTTCATAGAAAATTCAGATTTGATCCACTATTTATAGGAGAAAAAAGCCAACGGCTCTTGGAGCGCGGTTCCTTAATTATGCATGCGGTTCCTTATCACTAGGGAACCGCATATCCATTTAAGGAGTCGTGGGAGTAGACTCCGCTCCCTTTTGTCTTTTAGTGGGGAAGTAATATCTGAGGTAAGTTTTTACCTTCAAAGGATATTTTTATGACATTTGGAATATGCGATATTCAAATTTATATTTTCCATTTTAATAAAACATTTTCTTAAAAAGAAAGTTTATTAAAAAATATTTTGTCATATTTGACAAAGTGTAAGTTTAGGACTAAGTGATGAGACTGCATTTATACATAGTCTCATCGTCCAAATCGGGCTTAAAATGCTTAAAAATATCATAAAATACCCTAAAATATGCTTGTGTTTGTTCATTGTGTATTTTAGGTACGGATATCGTGAATTCAACAAAAGATCAAAGGAATCAAGTAAAAACGAACACGGGAAACGAAGCCGCATAAAGAACCGGACCCGAATAATAAATTTCCAAAGAAGTCCTTGAAGTTTGAAGATTTATTAAGAATGTGTAGAACAATGATAATATTTGTATTTCAAGAGGGTTGATGTATTTCTAGAGAGAGAAACTTAGAGAGAGAAATGAAAGAAACTATGTGTATTAAAGTTAGAAATGAAAAAACCAACACCTCTTTCCATGGTGGAAAGGGGTTTATATACCCAAGTCCTTAATGGACTTGGGCCTCCGGCCCATGAACATGCTCATGGGTCGGGCTTAATATAAATGTAACTTAAACGTTACTACGAACCTATAACTATATTATTGGAGTGACCGAGACTTTCTTTATACGTAAAAACGTATTTCCAACAATCTCCCCCAAAGGGAGGTCACTCCAAATTTACAAAGTCCTAACCTAGCATGTTAGATCTTGTTCTTGAGCTCGTAGTCCACTTTCTCTTTCTTTCTTTACTTTTCTTCTTTTTGTGAATATGTGTTGAATAATATCAGCCTTTTGCTTGGAACAAGTTCTTTTGGCCTTTCACGTGCAGTCTTTATCTTCTTGTGATGTTCGCCTCTTCGTGACTTCATGTCCCACACACTTATCCTTTGTTGAATTCTTGAAAGTTTTAGAGTCGATACAGCGGAAGACTTTTAGGTCATACTTTCTTGAATTTGCAGAAGTATTTGATGCAGAAGGAATAAGTATGTGAGGACGTCTTCAACAGGTACACCGCAACGCCACCGTCTTCGAATGCAGCAACATAATAAGACACGAATAAAATGGGTTTGACATTTTATTCTAATTCGGTAGCATTTTACCTCCGGTCGGTGAAGACCGTTGAACGATATTAGATATCGTGCCCGTGACAGATAGTTTCAATTAAGTAACTTCCTGACAGGATTTCGCAGGTAAACCCGTTCTCTTTATTCGACCGTCCAAATCTGACTGCGAACATAAAGAGTGAATCATTTGGATTAAAAAATCCTTATGATTGAAGTTGTCAATTCATGAAACCTAAACAAGTGAATTTCAATTAAGATTTTCACCATCGTTGCTTTCCAGTTGTCACGAGCTTGATTCAAATAGAATCTTGCTTATCACCTACCAAGTGCTGTTTGATGTTAACACTAGAAGGATTTCCACTCGTCATTGTGAACACTAAAGAGTGTCACTCTGAGTGTTCTGGCAAGATCATACGATAATGCGTAGAGGCCTGGAACGAGTTTAAGTTCAATTAAGAATTAAACTACCGTTTCTTTCCAGTTTTCACAAGATTGGTTCATAAAGAACCGCACGTGTCACCTACCATGAGCTTGTTTGATGTTGGCTAAAGCAGGATTTCAATCTTCATTGTGTTACTTGCGTATCACTCGGATGTTCTGTCAATATTACAGGAATACTACGTAGGACTCATAAAGATCTCTTACTTTTCACAGTGTGTGAAGAAGCAACGAATAAATGGAAAGTGTCCTAATGAGACTTTTGATGATCTCGTGGCTCTAGACTCGATAGTGCGTTTTGATTTAGTGAGCGATGGCTGGAGAGTATTGCCACCTATTCAATGTCAGTCTATTCGGAGTGAATAGACCAATAGATAACTGTTGAACTCCGTGTGATTAAAACAAATATCTTTTGAGAGATATTTGAGTTAGCTGGGGTTGTGCATTGCATCACTGGGTCCATGATGTCTATCTACAATATCGAAAATCATTGAAAAAATAATCTCAATAGCATATGTATTGACCCGGTTTCTGCCTAAAGTTGTAAGGATGTCTTCTTTCTTTACACCCTTTATCTTTACAATTCTTTTTCATTCTTCAACCCTTCAATGCTTACCAATACGTCATCATTAGCATCTTGTTGTGATTGTTCCAGTGCTAGCTTAAGTACTTGGTCGACATTCAGCTACGTTCACAATCATTCTCCATCTTTCCTAGGACTTCTAATTCTATCTAGGGAATTGTCCTTGGGAAGATTCCATCGGTTCTGATGAATCATTGGACTAATACCTATACCTACCACCCTTTTGTCACCACATCCGTCGTGAATTAAGTGTGTTTTGGGTAAGTATTATCACCATGAAAAATCCCTGAAAAAATCACTTAAAGCACTTGTGATATTGTAATCAAAGTTTTGTGCCTTAAGTGTTTTGATCATCAAAAAAACGCTCCCCCTTAACATGTGCATTACACATATTAAGTTGGTTTATCTTTTAAGCCTTTTTCATTGTTTAACCAAATATCATTAAGTCTCCTTAATCCCATTTTCCCCCCTTTCCAAAATGTTAACCATCAATATTTTGGATATTAATGGATTAACCGGTATTTGGGTAATAAAATGAAATTAGATGTTGGCCAAAGAACATATTAATGCTCCCCCTCAAATTAATGAGGGTAAGTTGTAGTGCTCGAGTACGGTATGTTTGAAAGATTTAGAATCTCGAGAGAAATTCTTGAAAAATATCATACTTTTACACTACAACATGCCAGAAAAGCTGATTGTACAAAAATTAACATATTCACAATAATAGATATATAGAGTTGACCTGTTATAAGACGAACCATAATTAAATGGCTCGTTCCGTGAACCTATGGTGAGCTCCATATGGCCTTCCACCTACGAATCGTTCCACACTTCGTAGCAACCGGCGCTTCCTTAGAAGTTCCTCGATCTTCTTGATCGCGTACTTTGCTCCCTTTTTGCACTGGGTTGTCCAGGTGTACTTGACTGCTGGAAGCGGTAGGTCGGAATTGAGAACCGTCAGATCATCTCGAACATGCTTGAGCGTACCATCGCTGAATTTGTGCAGTTCGGAGAATCACATAAACTGCATGACTCCAGTTTCATTTGGATAAAATATCCATGCTTCTGGTGTCATGGTCCCCATGTACGGCTTCTTGTTCTTGTGAAAATTACTGAGCGGAGTTGTATGGGGACGTTGCAAATTTAGCTGTTTCTGATAGCTCTCTACTCCAAGTTGAAAATCTTCCACCCGGTTTTGAATGACGAATTTTCTTGCATATTGACGAAAGTTGGAGCTCAATGCAATGACAATCTCAGGTTGTAGATGGTCAACTTTTTCCTGGGCCAATAACAGCAGAAGATCTTCGATGTCTTCAAGTTGAAGGTACTGGAGATCACTTTCGTCAATTCGGTATTCTTTCTCATCAGTACGTTTGAACACGATTACATTCAAGTAATCATAACCGAATACCGTCTGAGTGGTTGCTCCTTGAATGCTTTTAATCCTGTGAGCTGAGACAATAGAAGAACCTCTTTTTGGACGATGGAAATGATTGTGAGAACTCGCACTTTCCGGTAATTAAATTATATCCTTTTATTCTTACTTATCGATTTTAATGGTATTTTACTTTTTCTTTTGCCTTAACATATGTAAATTCTGAGATTTCGAGAATTTTAATTAAATTTTATGTTAATTATTTTCCTATCCATTTAAAATAATTTATTTAGATTTATGGAAATTTTACTATATTTTTCCATATTTATTTAAATCACGGATACTGATTTAAGTCCCTCGCGAAGTTTTATTATCTAAACCATCTGATTTATCGATCGAGAAGTCTACGAACGCCGCATTTTAGTCGTAAATAATTTTTACCTCCATGTTATTATTTTCGACTTAATTTCGTATTTTATCAAAAACGAGTCGATAACGAGTCTTTTACAAGTTTGATGCGTGAGTTTGTTTAGCGGTATAAAGTTTTAAATAATACATTCGTTTTTAGTAAATAAACTCGGGCCGAAACTATTTTCTTTTGTCTTTTATCCAAGAACCAAACACCCCTTTAACTTTTTTAACTAGCTCCTACAAAACCAATTGCCAAACACTCCCTTACTCTTAACTACTTAAACTTAAAAAAAAACACAGACATACAAATTAACAGTAAAAAAAAGAAAGAAGAAAAACTCAACTCTTCATTTCTTGTCCCTCTGGTTCGACGAATACCATCACCATACCACCATCATCATCACTTTTTCATCATCAAATCACTTGCTTATACATGAAAACACTCCTACATCAATCCTAAACAAAAACCCATTATTTAAGATCCACCATAGTGGTGATTTTTCAAACATCATAAATTTTCATAATTTTGATTCAAGGCATATAATCCGAAATTGAGATATGAGGTTTGGCAATGACGGTTTAATTAGTGTTCTTGTGATGTTTGGTTAATCACAAACGAGTTTTGATTGGGTTTTTGACACCGTTGATGCGCGTCCGAATTTTTATAACCCACAAGGGTTGGTGGTTTTGATTTTTGTTACTTCTAAAATCATTGTAAGGAACTTCTACTTGATCTTTTATTGTTATTTTGATTGTGGATTGACATGCATACTTATTATCTACTTCAAGAATCCATATATGATGATTCATGTTACTATTATGAGACTTGACTAGGTTTAAGGCTAGTTGTGAATGAAGATAGGCTAGTTAGTCGAGGTTGTGATGATTCATCGTGGCGAAAATAATGTTTAGAGGCGTTTTTGTAGTGTCCATTTTAGGACAGCGGGTTTAAAGCTTATTTCGGCAAACTTAAACTTTTCCAAACTTAGTTTATAAAGTCTTGGTTGAAAGTTGTTGTCATAAGGATTATTTTGATATAAAGTTCGGGTTATAACTCTTAAAAACGAATAAATTATAGCCGATTTACGATTTGGTTTTTATTGGAAATTTCTGCACGAAAACTACTTGCTGTCCAGATTTTTGGATTAATGTTTCGATCAAGTTAATGTGTCGTGAAGTGAGATTTTAAGGTTTGTAGTTGTGGGGTTTGTAATTGTGATCGTTTTGACATAAAATTCATCTTTTAACTTCTAAAAACGAATTTGTTATGGTCGATTTATTATTTGATTTTTATAAGGTAAATTTTCTGCACGTGGCGAATTTGTGCAGAATTTTGAGTCACCTTGCGATAGCAATTACTTGACCATACTAAGGGCTTTTGTTGATTTTTCAAATCGTAGAACTAAGTATTTCGAGTCTACTTTCAAACGCAAGTGGTTGTGAGTTCTAAAAGTAAGTACAAGTTAGTTAAAATGATTTTACAAGTTGAGTTGTTAAACTGTCCGAAATTTCAATTGTAGTAAAACTGAAAGCTGAGTGGTCTAAACTTAATATTTTTCAACGAAATTAAAACCGTAGCTTATTCATAATGTATGTGAGTTCCCTGATTTTTTTCGTGAATTTTGGAGTTGTCTAAGTGGGTCAAAACAGTAGGGACATTTGGTATGTTCCTGCAGGTCCAATTTTGAGTACCTTTTATCAAATAAAAATTATAAAAATGGGTTTTACTTGTCTTAAGTTTTCGGGAAAATTTTGGGGAGTAAACCATTCATGGAGGGACCTAAATTTCGAATTTGGTGAATTTTAGAGGTCGTTTGGTATTTTATTTAGGAAGGCGCGTGAGAGCTCAGGAAGTCATAAATTTTCAGAAATTTGTAAAATAAGTTAAAATTTACAACTTTTAGGATGGATTCTTGAAGTATGCATATATATTACTTATCACAAGTATGTTTTGTGTCGATTTCTAGTAATATAAATATTTTCCATGTTCGAGTACAATTATAAAGTACTCGTTACCATTATAGGTCGCGGTTTGCGGTAAATCGTTCGTTGTTGTAATCCTTCCGTTTCAAGACTTCTCGACCGATCGATACTACTACATTTACTAAGGTGAGTTCATAGCCCCTTTTCTTATATACTTTGTTACAAACTGCGGGGGTGAGAATAACATGCGTGAAATACAATCATTTAAAACTTTTAGTATGCTATCCGAGAACTGTATGCTTCCCCAGATTACACATTACTTATTGCATTAGTACCTTAGTCAAAAAGCCCCTACATCATGAACCGTTAATTCACATTTTGCAAGCGCGAATGTTGTGGATAGATCCATCGGGATTGACAATCCCCGTCCCGATTACCTTGACGCACTTACATTTGATTACCTAAGTATTTTGACTATATACTTACTAGGGGTAAAACAGTTATGTTAAAGCTTCGGTGTCGTGAGCTATTGCAATAAATAAATATAAATGATTTTGTACGACGGTACTAAATCATATCCTATTGCTATTCTTATAAAATTAATGTTTGTATTTCACATCACTACTTATTAAACCTATGAATTTCACTCAATTTTATGTTGACATTTTTTACATGTTATTTCTCAGGTAATGCTAATGCTTAATTTTGCTAAGGATGGGAGCCCGCAGGATATTTTCGCAGCTTGGAGAATTCTGTCGTTTTAAAGCTTTATTTTGTTAAAAGATGCCAAAGAATATTTATCCTGTTCTTTTAGTATTTATGTTTCAAAACTCTGGGACCTTTAAAAAAAACTCTGATCTTTTATGATATAATGTAAATGTTTTATTACGTCAATTTTGTGTCAAATATATTTTATTGTTTCTTGTACCATGACGTGGCACCCCCATGTTGCCTACTTGTTTCTTGCCTGATTTCGGGGGTCTCACACTGATGGGGTGTTTTAGCATTGATTATGGGATGGTTTTAACCACAAACGTGGATTATGCTTGTTTACATATAATAGATAGACTCATTTTGTTAATCATTGCAACCTAACCTAAGAAACCTCATTTCATCTTCATCATTACGCCCATTCTGATCAATGGCAAATTCAAGTTCTTCAAGTGTGATGTTGAACAAGATTTAGGAAGTAAGTGGTGAAAATGAAACTAGTAAGTGTCTTGCTTTTCTCTATAATCAAATGATGGCTCAAGAGGAAACTTTTGCTACTTTCGTGAGAGCTCAAGTAAAGAATTCCAATGCTAGTTTGGCTAGGGTTGGGTTGTTGATTGCGGGTTATGACATTTTTTTCATTACCGATGTAACAATTTGTCAATGTTTGTAATTGCATATATTTTTACACAAGACTTAAATAAAAATGATGAATATGACTAGGTCTAAGGAAGGATGATCTTCATCAAAGCTTCATCTTTAATCACATCACAAGTGTGTGAGTGATCTTCTCTTTGGACAAGGTAAAGAAGGAGATCAAGGGGATAATCATAAGTAAACATACTTAACACATTAAGTGATCATTTACAAATGATTAGGAATTAGAAAAGAGAAAGATGGGAGAAAGAGTGTCCAAAAAGGTTCATAGAAAATCCAGATTTGATCCACTATTTATAGGAGACAAAAGCCAACGGCTCTTGGAGCGCGGTTCCTTAATTATGCATGCGGTTCCTTATCACTAGGGAACCGCATATCCATTTAAGGAGCCGTGGGAGTAGACTCCGCTCCCTTTTGTCTTTTAGTGGGGAAGTAATATCTGAGGTAAGTTTTTACCTTCAAAGGATATTTTTATGGCATTTGGAATATGCGATATTCAAATTTATATTTTCCATTTTAATAAAACATTTTCTTAAAAAGAAAGTTTATTAAAAAATATTTTGTCATATTTGACAAAGTGTAAGTTTAGGACTAAGTGATGAGACTGCATTTATACATAGTCTCATCGTCCAAATCGGGCTTAAAATGCTTAAAAATATCATAAAATACCCTAAAATATGCTTGTGTTTGTTCATTGTGTATTTTAGGTACGGATATCGTGAATTCAACAAAAGATCAAAGGAATCAAGTAAAAACGAACACGGGAAACGAAGCCGCATAAAGAACCGGACCCGAATAATAAATTTCCAAAGAAGTCCTTGAAGTTTGAAGATTTGTTAAGAATGTGTAGAACAATGATAATCTTTGTATTTCAAGAGGGTTGATGTATTTCTAGAGAGAGAAACTTAGAGAGAGAAATGAAAGAAACTATGTGTATTAAAGTGAGAAATGAAAAACCAACACCTCTTTCCATGGTGGAAAGGGGTTTATATACCCAAGTCCTTAATGGACTTGGGCCTCCGGCCCATGAACATGCTCATGGGTAGGGCTTAATATAAATGTAACTTAAACGTTACTACGAACCTATAACTATATTGTTGGAGTGACCGAGACTTTCTTTATACGTAAAAACGTATTTCCAACAATCTCCCCCAAAGGGAGGTCACTCCAAATTTACAAAGTCCTAATCTAGCATGTTAGATCTTGTTCTTGAGCTCGTAGTCCACTTTCTCTTTCTTTCTTTACTTTTCTTCTTTTTGTGAATATGTGTTGAATAATATCAGCCTTTTGCTTGGAACACGTTCTTTTGGCCTTTCACGTGCAGTCTTTATCTTCTTGTGATGTTCGCCTCTTCGTGACTTCATGTCCCACACACTTATCCTTTGTTGAATTCTTGAAAGTTTTAGAGTCGATACAGCGGAAGACTTTTAGGTCATACTTTCTTGAATTTGCAGAAGTATTTGATGCAGAAGGAATAAGTATGTGAGGACGTCTTCAACAGGTACACCGCAACGCCACCGTCTTCGAATGCAGCAACATAATAAGACACGAATAAAATGGCTTTGACATTTTATTCTAATTCGGTAGCATTTTACCTCCGGTCGGTGAAGACCGTTGAACGATATTAGATATCGTACCCGTGACAGATAGTTTCAATTAAGTAACTTCCTGACAGGATTTCGCGGGTAAACCCGTTCTCTTTATTCGACCGTCCAAAGCTGACTGCGAACATAAAGAGTGAATCATTTGGATTAAAAAATCCTTATGATTGAAGCCGTCAATTCATGAAACCTAAACAAGTGAATTTCAATTAAGATTTTCACCATCGTTGCTTTCCAGTTGTCACGAGCTTGATTCAAATAGAATCTTCCTTGTCACCTACCAAGTGCTGTTTGATGTTAACACTAGAAGGATTTCCACTCGTCATTGTGAACACTAAAGAGTGTCACTCTGAGTGTTCTGGCAAGATCATACGATAATGCGTAGAGGCCTGGAACGAGTTTAAGTTCAATTAAGAATTAAACTACTGTTTCTTTCCAGTTTTCACAAGATTGGTTCATAAAGAACCGCACGTGTCACCTACCATGAGCTTGTTTGATGTTGGCTAAAGCCGGATTTCAATCTTCATTGTGTTACTTGCGTATCACTCGGATGTTCTGGCAATATTACAGGAATACTACGTAGGACTCATAAAGATCTCTTACTTTTCACAATGTGTAAAGAAGCAACGAATAAATGGAAAGTGTCCTAATGAGACTTTTGATGATCTCGTGGCTCTAGACTCGATAGTGCGTTTTGATTTAGTGAGCGATGGCTGGAGAGTATTACCACCTATTCAATGTCAGTCCATTCGGAGTGAATAGACCAGTA
Organism: Glebionis coronaria; assembly: GCA_025667525.1. Taxonomy (NCBI): domain Eukaryota; kingdom Viridiplantae; phylum Streptophyta; class Magnoliopsida; order Asterales; family Asteraceae; genus Glebionis; species Glebionis coronaria. Next base: position 66,103,138 of record CM046882.1, on the reverse strand, counting down.
GATAACTGTTGAACTCCGTGTGATTAAAACAAATATCTTTTGAGAGATATTTGAGTTAACTGGGGTTGTGCATTGCATCACTAGCTCCATGATGTCTATCTACAATATCGAAAATCATTGAAAAAATGATCTCAATAGCATATGTATTGACCCGGTTTCTGCCTAAAGTTGTAAGGATGTCTTCTTTCTTTACACCCTTTATCTTTACAATTCTTTTTCATTCTTCAACCCTTCAATGCTTACCAATACGTCATCATTAGCACCTTGTTGTGATTGTTCCAGTGCTAGCTTAAGTACTTGGTCGACATTCAGCTACGTTCACAATCATTCTCCATCTTTCCTAGGACTTCTAATTCTATCTAGGGAATTGTCCTTGGGAAGATTCCATCGGTTCTGATGAATCATTGGACTAATACCTATACCTACCACCCTTTTGTCACCACATCCGTCGTGAATTAAATGTGTTTTGGGTAAGTATTATCACCATGAAAAATCCCTGAAAAAATCACTTAAAGCACTTGTGATATTGTAATCAAAGTTTTGTGCCTTAAGTGTTTTGATCATCAAAAAAAACGCTCCCCCTTAACATGTGCATTACACATATTAAGTTGGTTTATCTTTTAAGCCTTTTTCATTGTTTAACCAAATATCATTAAGTCTCCTTAATCCCATTTTCCCCCCTTTCCAAAATGTTAACCATCAATATTTTGGATATTAATGGATTAACCAGTATTTGGGTAATAAAATGAAATTAGATGTTGGCCAAAGAACATATTAATGCTCCCCCTCAAATTAATGAGGGTAAGTTGTAGTGCTCGAGTACGGTATGTTTGAAAGATTTAGAATCTCGAGAGAAATTCTTGAAAAATATCATACTTTTACACTACAACATGCCACAAAAGCTGATTGTACAAAAACTAACATATTCACAATAATAGACATATAGAGTTGACCTGTTATAAGACGAACCATAATTAAATGGCTCGTTCCATGAACCTATGGTGAGCTCCATATGGCCTTCCACCTACGAATCGTTCCACACTTCGTAGCAACCGGCGCTTCCTTAGAAGTTCCTCGATCTTCTTGATCGCGTACTTTGCTCCCTTTTTGCACTGGGTTGTCCAGGTGTACTTGACTGCTGGAAGTGGTAGGTCGGAATTGAGAACCGTCAGATCATCTCGAACATGCTTGAGCGTACCATCGCTGAATTTGTGTAGTTCAGAGAATCGCATAAACTGCATGACTCCAGTTTCATTTGGATAAAATATCCATGCTTCTGGTGTCATGGTCCCCATGTACGGCTTCTTGTTCTTGTGAAAATTACTGAGCGGAGTTGTATGGGGACGTTGCAAATTTAGCTGTTTCTGATAGCTCTCTACTCCAAGTTGAAAATCTTCCACCCGGTTTTGAATGACAAATTTTCTTGCATATTGACGAAAGTTGGAGCTCAATGCAATGACAATCTCAGGTTGTAGATGGTCAACTTTTTCCTGAGCCAATAACAGCAGAAGATCTTCGATGTCTTCAAGTTGAAGGTACTGGAGATCACTTTCGTCAATTCGGTATTCTTTCTCATCAGTACGTTTGAACACGATTACATTCAAGTAATCATAACCGAATACCGTCTGAGTGGTTGCTCCTTGAATGCTTTTAATCCTGTGAGCTGAGACAATAGAAGAACCTCTTTTTGGACGATGGAAATGATTGTAAGCTAACCTTTTCTTTGTAGTCTAGTGAGAGATGCCAAGTGAAGCAAAAGTATCATAAAACTTGAGCAGTTTCTTTCTCCATAGTGCATCAGGTACTTTATCTTTGATCCATGGAACGTTCTCCAGATTAACAGCCTTGAGCATAGTAAGTGACGTGGCATATTTCTTTGCGCCTTTTTCAAGGTATTCGAGATCGTGAGAAACAAAGTGCTCTATTGGGATCGTTGCGGAACCGGCGATGACCGTGGGTGTAAGAGGTCGTAACACAGGAGTCTGAATTCCCGTAGTCGTCGCTCTCATTGCCTTGGTAAGCTCATTTAAATGATATTCTGCTTCATTATAGCTGATCTTCAAAGTATCAAAGAAGTCCACATTTGCGGCTGCCATTTTGATAAGATCCGGAGTCATTGTCGGTTTCCCATGAGAATACCTTAGAAAGGCCGAGAAATCGATAGGATTGTTTAGGAATTGAGTCAGCTCCATTTCAGTTGTTGTGTCGAAAGGATGTTGTGGTGCTGCATTTGTAAGCTAGAGTTGCTCTTGTACCGTGTCATCGATGATAAGTGATTCAGCAAACGTTAGTTCTGGCACATTTAAGTCTTCAACTTCCATATCAGAGTTGTGCTGATCTTTAGATGGTGTCGAAGGTTGTTCTTGTGTCACCGGTATATCATCATTTGGCATAGAGACTGGAATTTCGTGTTCTAGCATTGTCCCTGTGGGTTCTTCTTGTTGTGTAGACACAGGAATTTCGTCTTCTTGCATATATTCTACAGATTCATTGTGAGAATCAGTAGTAAAAACTGGTTCAGTAGATATACCTGTGTCAATTTGCTGAGTTTCTGGTACAGTAGACTCCACCGTCTTTTCTGCGGTTTCAGCAACGCTTTCTGCAGCTTCCTCAATACCTTTCTCAATTGCCTTATCACCTTCATCCTTATTTGACTCTTCGGCATTAGTACCCGTTTCGTCATTCTTATCACCCTTGTTGGTTCCATTACCGTCGTCATTATCATCATCGTCATCCTCATCCTCATCTGTACCCTCGTCCTCATCTTCATCTTCACCCTTATCCTTTTCTTCCTCATCCTCTTCTTCCTCCTCATCTCCTTCCTTATCCTCTTCCTCATTTTGATCATTTTCACCATTATCCTCATCACCGTTACCCTCATTATCTTCCTCCTCTATCTCGTCTTCATTATCAGACTCAGAGTCGGTAGTGTCTGCAGGTGTATCTTCAATTTCTTTGTTGAGATATTGCAGAACTTTACGTTTATTTTTCGATTTATGAGCTCCCATATTTAGCAGACGTGTCTGTAACAATGTCATTAGTTGAAGGGTAGATAAACCATTACCGACAAAAGTTGGAAGTTGTTGATCAACATATGATTTGACTTCTCGTCGAATAATCTTGGTCATCTTCTCATCAATTGACCCAAGAAAGGCAGCATTCTCTTTGTCACGAGTTTTCTTCTCTCCAAGAAATGATTTGTTTTGTTCTTTAAGTTTAGACACTCTGTCGGTTATTTTCTTAAGTGTAGGCTCATCAGGTTGAGGTTCCTTGAGAGGAGTGGTGAATCTTTCAGTCAGTGTAGCTATTTGTTTAGCTTGAGCCTCCAGCTGTTGTTGAAGAGACTGGATCAGTAGATCACTGACTGTGAGGAATGGATTGGAGGTGGATGATACTTGTTGTACTAATGATGGAGGTGTAACCATGACTGTTAAAGTGGTGGTGGATGATACAGGTTGTTCAAGGATAGGTGATGGTGTAGATGCAGTGATTGGGGCGGTAGTTGATACAGGTTGTTCAGCTGTTTATGACGGTGTAGATTCAGTGGTTGGGATGGTAGTTGTTACCGGTTGTTCAACAAGTGCTGGTGTGATAGCTGGTGTTATGACTTCACTGATGACCGGGGTGGATAGTGGTGGAGTGGTGGTTGATGTAACAGTAGTTATGGGAACATCCACCATGTCTTCATTTGTCGATGGATCAGTATTTGTAACCTCGACACCCTTCCCTTCCAAATTAAGATATTTCATAACATCGTCAGAGCCGGAAGTAGACTTACTTTGAAGTTGAGTTTCTGGTATGAAAGTTGCATGAGCATCGTCGTGTACCATCGTGTGAGTTGGTTCCGGTAAAGATGTGTTGACATTTACATCATGATACAACAAATTTGTATCAGTGTTTGCACTGCTACCACCTTCTTCACTCTGCTCACGGCTTTCAAAATGGAAGTTATCAGCATCTTCATCGGTAGGATCTTCATAGAATTCCATGTCAGCATCAGGATTACCAAATTCCTCTAAATCCTCAAACAGTCTTGAGCATGATCCTGTGGAAGTTGCAAAAGCTTCCTCTCTGCTTTGTTGAAGAATAATACGCAGTCGTTTGGCTTCAGAATTGGTTTGTGGAGCTGGTTCATCTGAAGCAACACTTGCTTCTTTACCTTTAGTTTGCTTTGCTTTCTTTGGCCTTCTGAGTGGTACTTCTTCCTGTTCTTCCTCAGCATGGATCGTCTCATCTTCATCAACTATTTGCATTTTCCCTATGCCTTTATCTTTGGAGGAAGCAGTCGATTGGCACTTTGAAACTCTTTTCTTGCGTTTACCTTTTTGCTTCTCTAAGGGAAGTGAATTTGCTCGTTGAAACTGTGCGTCAATATCATTAAGCATCTCTTGATATTTATCACTTTCCTTGACTCCGTCATTTATCATTGTGTCAGGTACTAGGGCAGGACGTAATGCATACTTTGTGGAATTAGTATCTGCATTCATTTGTAGAATCACATAGTCATCATCTTTTGTGTGGTAGAAGAAATTCCCGCGAGTATCAATGATTGGGTCATTCTTCATAAAGTGGTTGATGATGAGTTTGGTGAATCTTGGGGATGGAAGATGCACTGATTTCTTCTTGGTTCTAGTAAACTGATAACAAAATTCTTGCCAGAGAAGGAGTGCATAGTCTACTTTAGATGCCGTGTAAAGTCCCCAAAATATGTGAGCCTGAGGTGGTCTCATTGCGTCGGATCCCCGAGTTTTTCCAGTAAGACATTTGACAATGATGGTGATAAGTGCTTTCCAGGGTTGCCCTATGTGTGATGTATTGAATTGGGATAGATTGTGGATTTCACCTTCATAATTCATAGCACGAATGACTCGAAACAATTCATCGGTCTTTGGGTTGGCCACAAATTGTTCTCCTTGTGCCAACTTAGGAAATTTAGACAGTTGCCGAAAGATGCTCAAGTTAAGTACCATTGGCGTTTTGTTTAGTTGGAATGAGATAGTCTTTTTAGAAAGTGTTGTAGTGTTCCAGAACTCGTGCATGTAGACTTCGGGAACAGAGGCAGTACATCTGAATGCATCTTTGATGGGTGAGATGTCAAGGATATCCGTGGCGATTTTGAAAGCTGGTAAAGACGGATCAAAATCCTCTTGTAATCGAGAGTTGCTCTCAGCATATGGTAGCCTGTCGCTGAGCGAAACAAGTTCGAGATCATGTTGTCGTTGTTGTTCTTCTGTGATCGACATTTTCCTGCTTAGATGACATAAACACAAATGATATACACAAAACATATATATCTTAAATCTATGACAATTTGTAGCATTTGCAGTAACACACGACGATCATTAGCACATTACATTTAGAGAACAACAATAACTAGATCACGACACATGTCTATAGGTGCCACCTAACATTATGCTAGCAAGACAATCCTATTACTCATCACTACCTTATAGTGATAACATAATATTAAATGCTATCACAATATTACCAAGATTACACATTGCAAGCTTACAAGTCATCGGAATAATAATAGTCCTAAATCCATCGCAATCTTACAAACCATTGGAATCCTAAAATATCCATCGCAATGTTTAAAACATCGCAATCCTATCGCAATCTTACACCCCATCGCAATGTGAAACCATCGCAATCCTATCTCAATCCTGGTCTATCGCAATATCTAAGTCCATCGCAATAAGTACGTTTCCATCGGAATGTTTGAGAAATCATCGCAATATGTCCCCATCGCAATACCATTACAATGCCATCGCAATAATGCGTCAGAATGCATCATCGCAATACGCCATCGCAATGCGTTATCGTAATGAGCCATCACAATGAGCCATCGCAATGAGCCATCAGAATGAACCATCGCAATAACCCATCGCATTGAGCCATCGGAATGACTCATCGCAATGACAAGCATCGCAATGCGGTGTCGCAGTGATCATCGGAATCCGATACTGGGATCCGATCTAAACTTTGACTTCACAATTCCTGGAGTTTGGCAACGTTTTAAACAAAACTGGGCAAGACCATTGTGTATCTAGGCATTCTAAACATATCCCACTTGTTAATTTACATATTCATCGCAAAACTTAAAAACCCTAATTTTTGATTAAAGGTTGATTAACGGTTTGTTTGAGATGCACAGTAAAGAGATATGTTATAACAAGTAAAACATGATATAATACCTAGATGGATGAACGGAGTGTAGGCAATCAAAACTCAAGGATGAAGGATTTAGCAAGGTATAACAATGGCGGTATAAGCTTAGTGTGTGTGTGTTTGCGATGGTGAAGAAACAGGAACGGGGGAGGGGGTAAAATGTTTGACTTGGTCAAATATTGTGCCAAAGTTACACATGAAACCCCAAGATTGCAATATTTGCAACAATGGTCCCCCAGTTTTATAGTATTTGTTAAAGTCGTTAGGATTAACCAAATAAACTTAACGAAATACCAACCCGCTCACAAACACGAACACATACACTTAACGCCAAATTTCAAATAACCTATACTTGAATGTCTATTTCACACAAGGTACACTAAGCACTTAAAGATGACGATTAACGGTTAATATTTTCTAAAACCCCCTTTTTGAAGACCAATTTTAATTTCAAGAAGATTTAATATTTGCTCCCCCTTAACCACGGACCCGTGTTCTATTTAAAGAGCTGTAGTCAATGATGTTAAAGCAGCAAATATCCATGAAGACATTTTCCGGTTAAGTGATTGGTTGGAACGATTCTGGTGGCAATAAGATTTCTCTTATTTTGACAAAATAAGTGCACTGATACGTACACTAATTTGTGTTAGACCAAGTTATAAAGTAAACTTAGTCCCTTACAAGGTTTTAAAGTAAACCTTGCCCGAGAAAATTAATTCCCGTTGTGAGCCAACGTTTTCATAAGAAATACGTGACTTTAATGCGAAAAGCGGGTTGCAGTCTGAAATAACTACAAGCCATAATGGGCATGTTTTAAAAAACATGTACAACTTTTATACGGACTCTATTTATGGCGTCGTGTCAATTTTAATCGACATTTCTAAGGCCGTAAATATTACCATACTAAAAGACATGCCCGTTTTGAAAATAAAAATATTTTTGGATTTTCTTGATTTTATATTTTTTATGGATTTTGTATGTTTTATATTTTTGTAATTTTCTTTTGGTGGTTTAAATATATACGATAATATACAAGATCACGATCAAAGGATACTCTAGAATAGTTTACCATCACTATTCTTCAGATTCTTCTGCCAACTCCATAAGTGTCGCTGGGGAGAATGATTTCATGCCTAGCTTTTCGATCAAAAACTCGATACGTCCTCGATCTAAGGCCTCTGTGAATATATCTGTCAGCTGATACTCAGTGTTGACGAAGTACAGTTCGATCACTCTATTTTCCACTTGCTCTTTGATGAAGTGGTAGTGTATATCAATGTGCTTTGCCCGGGAATGTTGAACGTAGTTGCAGCACAGAGCAATTGCACTTTTGTTATCACAGTACATCGGGATTTTGTTGAACCCAAGACCGTAGTCAGTTAATTGTGAGCTCATCCAAAGAACTTGAGCACAACAACCGGACATAGCAATGTATTCAGCCTCTATACTTGATATCGCATCGCTTTTCTGCCTTTTTGATGCCCAACTAACAAGTCTATCTCCAAGAAGTTGCACACTGCCAGAAGTGCTCCGTCTAGTATCTTGACACCCAGCATAATCCGCATCTGCATATGAGATTAGTGCAATAGAGGAATCCTTCGGATACCACAGACCACGATTAAGTGTTCCTTTAAGATACCGAAAGATCCTTTTCACAACATGTAAGTGCTTTTCGGTAGGCCGAGCCTGATACCGGGCACACATGCATATAGCAAATTGAAAATCAGGCCTGCTAGTAGTCAGATAGAGAAGGGTGCCGATCATTCCACGGTAAAGTTTAGGATCGACAGCAGTCAGATAGAGAAGGGTGCCGATCATTCCACGGTAAAGTTTAGGATCGACAGCTATCCCTTCCTTTTCTTCATCTAACTTGGATCTCTCCACCATTGGAGTATCCACGGGGTCATAGTTTTCAAAATGATACTTCTTTAATGATTCAAGAGTAAATTTGGATTGATTAATGAAGATGCCTCTGGGATTCTGAGAAATTTGCAACCCTAAGAAAAATGAAATTTTACCCATCATCGACATCTTAAAACGTGTGGACATAACTTTCTCAAAATGGTCAGACAATCGTTGATTAGTAGCAGCAAATATTATATCATCAACATAAATTTGTACCAGTATCATGTCGTTGTCTTCCTTGAGAATAAATAATGTTGGGTCCACTTTGCCTTTGGAGAAGCCTTTCGAGATGAGATACGATGATAGGAGATCGTACCACGTGCGTGGAGCTTGTTTCAACCCATAAAGAGCCTTCTTGAGCTTGTACACGTGATTGGGATACTCCAAGTTGACGAATCTATTCGGCTGGCCTACGTAGACATCTTCCCTTAATTCACCATTGAGAAAGGCTGTCTTGACATCCATTTGGTAGACGATCATGTTCATGTGAGCAGCATAAGCAAGGAATATTCTAATCGCCTCCAATCGTGCAACAGGAGCAAAGGATTCTTCAAAGTCAATACCCAAAGCTTGTTTGTAACCTCTATCAACCAATCTAGCTTTGTTCTTCAGCACTCCACCTAACTCATCGAGTTTAACCTTATATACCCACAACAATGTAAGGATTTCAACGTTGCTGGGTAAAGGAACTAATTCCCACACTTCAAGACGTTGAAATTCATTAAGTTCCTCTTGCATGGCTTCAATCCAAGATGATTTAGTCATGGCTTGTTGCCAGTTTTTAGGTTCAGTATCGAAAAGAAATGCATCAAAGTAGCAATATAATGCATGTTCTTGGAGTTGGTGGCGTGTTAAGACTGGTCGATTGATGTCACCAATAATATTACGGATTGGGTGATCCTTTGTCCATTTTGTATTGTGATTTTCAATCCGTGGTGGTCGGGAGTGAACGATTGCAGGAGCTTCCTCTGAGGTAGACGCACCGTTAGGGTCTTCAGGTATTTGTGAACCAAAGAAAGGAAGATCTTGTAAGTGAGCAATTTCCAAGTCGTGATCATAGGGATCCTCTTCAACATCATTAGGAACGAGTGGGGGTGATGATTCAGGTGTAGTTTGTGAATTGGTGGGGGATAGGACATCTGGTTCAAGAGTAACAGTAGATGTCTCGGACTGATTTCCATTATCTTGAGCAACTACTTCGGGAAATGGAGCTACTGCTGCAGGTGCTGGAGAATCATTACTAGGTGGATCAAAGAATTCGTCAAACATAGGTTGAAATAACTCATCCCACTCAGACCTTGTAGGTGGTATAAATGATGGAGAAGCAGGATTGTTGGGAGTTAATCCGGAACTGATTGTACCGGTTCCCATCTCATGTAATGCGGGTTCAGAGCTGTGTTGCTCAGAAGCCATCACTGTCAGCTCATCAAAATCGGCATCCAAAGTTTCTACTATCTTGCCAAGACGTCGGTTATAAATACGGTAAGCTTTCTTTGCACGCGAGTAACCAATGAAAATTTCCAATACCAGCCTTCGGTTGAAGTTTGCCCAAATTCTCACTATTTGTATTTGGATAACACAGTGCACCAAACACATGAAGAAATGAAATATCAGGTTTGTGTCCATGAAGTAGCTCATATGGAGTTTTACCATGACGTTTACAAATGATGGAGCGGTTTTGGGTATAACATGTGGTTGCCACTGCTTCAGCCCATAAGAATAAAGGAGCATTCGCATAAATCAACATAGTTCTAACAACTTCCATAAGTGTAAGGTTACGTCTTTCCACGACACCGTTTTGTTGTGGAGTGCGGGCAACAGAAGTTTCATGTGAAATACCTACCTTTTCATAATAGTCTCGTAGAGTTTGATTAACGAACTCAGTTCCATTATCAGTGCGAATGCGGCGAACAGTAGCATGAAGACGTACTTGGATCATTTTTAAGAAAGTAATAATATACTGTGGTGCTTGATCCTTAGATGCTAAAAATTTTACCCATGTAAACCTTGAAAAATCATCCACCATGACGAGGATGTATTTTTTACCACTCACACTAGCCGTACACATTGGCCCGCAAAGATCCATGTGAAAAAGATACAGTGGTTCTTGGTTGGTGTCTTCAGCTTTAGGTTTGTATGATTTCTTGGTACTTTTCCCCAAAGAACACGCGGAACATAAATGATCCTTGTCGAACTTAAGTTTTGGAAGACCACGAACAAGTTCGTTTTTAGCCAAATGGTTTATAGCATCAAAGTTAAGATGAGATAACCGGCGATGCCACAACCATGACTTGGTCTTGGATGCTTTGGAGAGAAGGCATACGGGAGAGGCGGCCATCATGTTTTGAATGGACAGTGTGTAGAGATTATCCCCTCGAGAACCCTTTAACAAATCATTTCCTGCAAGATCGTGAATAAAGCAAGTATGTTGTCGAAAAGCCACCTCAAGGTTTGAATCACAAAATTGTCCCACTGAAAATAGATTGTGACCAAGTCCCTCCACATAATAAACCCTTGAAATCGTAACATTCCCAATTTGGTATTCACCATAACCCATGATCTTTGCAATATGGTCGTTGCCGAATTTAACCGTTCCTAGAAACTTGCTGACGAAATTTCTGAGCATCGAGTGATCTCCGGTCATATGCTTTGAGCATCCAGAGTCCAAGTACCAGAGGATGATTTGGACCACCTGAAAATATCACCAGACAAGGACGATGTATCGGAATCTATTAGTTCCTCTGTGTTAGTAGGTACAGATATAATTATCTTAGATTTGCTAACCGAAGAATTCTTAGGCTTCCAAACTTGCTTCCTAAATGCCGGCTTAGATTCTAGTTGTCTAAGATCCTGAGGTACTTCTTCACTGGTAGGCACAATAGTGGGAGCAGACCTAGTTAAAGGGCGCTTTTTCCATTTCTTAGTGCTAGTGTTCCTATTTAAAGAACGATGAGACCTAACTTCCGTGGATGTGATCCTAGTTAAAGGGCACTTAGTTCCATTAGCAGTGAAGGTCCTACCAGTGGGTTTCTATTGCCAACCAACTTGGGTGAATTTCTTCCCCGTTGGAATCCATTTAAGATTGTTCCTAATTGCATACATTTCATTCACGTGATCAACAAGTCATAAATCATGACGCTGAGAAAACATGCATTCATTACAATTCCAACATCGCAAATTCGAATTCACATTTTTCTTAGGCTTCTGCACAGAAGCATGTCCTTTTGTCTTAGATACATGATTCTTTTTATTTGAAACTGAAATAACATTCCTAGGGTGAACTTCTACTTTCTTCTTGGCAGTCCTACTAGTGGAAGGCTTGATCCTATCTTTCTTGTCTTGAGATCCTTTAGCCTTAGTAGACATAATTACTCCTGTAGAATCCATGGGAATATTAGTGACAGATTTTGATGTAGCCTTGATGGGTGTGTTTAAAATAGGCTTAGATCCTGGATTCTTATTGAATGGAGTAATGGCAATGGTGGGGGTTTGCTGTTTCGGGGGTGTAGAGATCGGTTGCCCAATGTATTCTAAGTTTGCTAAACAATCCTGAACGCGATCCACATATAATAAAAGCTCATACAGAAGATGACTTACGGGATCTAGTTTACGCATGTCATCAATGATCTCTCTAGCTAGTTCTGCATGTTCTAAGGCATTTTTCATGTATGTGGCAAACTTAGTTGGACTCTTCTTAAATTTTGGATCCCGATATAGCACACGTGGGTTGGGTTTGGGAGCACTAGAGGTCGAGGCAGAGATGGTGGCTGGATTATCAACAACTTCTTGTCCTTTAAGTTGAAGTGTCTCCTTTAATTCAGCCAAAACCATGTTTTTGTCTATGAGTTGAATATTTAAGTCAAAGATTTCCTCGCACTTACGGTTCAACTAGTCAACGAGTGACTTTTGCTCTGCCGCATTAAAAGCGAAGCGTTCTTCTAATGAACCATAAATATCTGAGAAACCCTGCTTTACTTTATCAAGCTCCCCTATCATAGAAGTAATTCTATCTTCTAGGGCATGATTTTTAATCTCTGCAGCCTCTAGTTCCAATTTCTCTGCTACTGATTCTCTCTTAAGTCTCATAATTTCTTCCTCTAATGCCTGAACCACCTGAGTCATCTTGTCACTTGTCTCAACAGAGTTTTCAAAATCATTTGTTTTTTAAAGAGTTTCATTTTTAGACTGATTTTCAATTTCAAGAGATATACAATGATGTTGAAGCTCATTAAAACGTTTTGAAAGTGTGTTATAAGAATCTTGAAGCTTTAAAAATTCAGCGTTGGATTCATGACAAGAATGATTATCTACATTAATCACAGGCTCAACAATATTCACAGACATATCATGCACATCATCACATTTATTCACAGTAGATGAAATCTCATGAGCATATTTAAGAGTAACAACTTGCATCACTTCGAGAGACACTATATGTTCTAAGAATCGGTCATATTCGGATAAAATCTTTTGTTTTTCAGTTAAATGTTGTTCATAAGCATCATCCATTTCATAGAAAACTTTTTGAACTTCACCTATTTCAAAACTTAGATTTCCCTTAAGATAATAGACTCCATTTTTAATATTGTTTACAAACGGAATGATCTCTTTCTCAAACACCGTTTTCATGTGTTCAAAAGCCCATTCTCCAGCGGTTTGAGCCGTTGAAGTCGTACATTCCAAGATGACCTTGTCAAACTCGGTAAGGTATCGCTCAATCTCTTCCAAGCTGAGCTTTACCGTACTTACCGGTGGAATATTATTAGGAATTTCCTTCGGTTCGTCCGAGTTAACGAGTGTAGGAAGTATACTAAGGCATTCTCTAGTAGGCATGTAAGCGGATGTCTGGATAGATTTCTTTTGCATATTAAATCGAGTTCTAAGATCTATTTTTGCATTTGTTGCATTCATTTGTGCATAGTCATACTCAGGATATGTAGGAAGTAATTTTAACCGATTCTCTTCATATGGTGGCATGCTCTCAGATTCATCCAAGAACACAATTAGATCTAATACCAATCCTAACTTGGTTGCATCATAAAGTCGTGGGTTGTGGTGAAATGCTTGCTTTGCATACCCCGGGTTAGGTGGTAGGTCTATTAGACGCGATAGATTGAACTCTTGAAAAGAAGAATGAAACAAGTGTACTAAATGTGAAGCAGAGTATTGTTTTAAAAGCAAAAGTTCAGTCTTTTTAACTCTCTCAGACGCCTTAATTTTCGTTTCAACTCTTTTAGACTCGAGAATTCCGAAATCCGTTTGTAGTTTTTGAAAATTATTAACGGCTGACTCTTTTTCTTTGAGTTCTTTCGAAAGATTTGCTCTTAAACTCTCAATTTCTAGCAGATTATCCATTTGGACTTGCCTAAACCTATCAAATTCAGGATTGGTTAAGGTAGTGGACACTGGAGTTAATTCCAAGGTTTTAACCTTTTCCTTATGCAAAGCAAGCTCGGCAGATAAAGTCTGATTAACACTGAGGGTTTCAAGGACCGCATTATTCATTTGGCTAAGCAAAGATGCCGAGACCATAACCAAATCAGGTTGAGCAGACGAATTGGTAGTCGTAATAGCTCCCGGTTGTGGTTCACTCAAAGTCTAGGGACTTGCATTGATATTGTTATCATTGTTTGTCTCCTCGATTGAGGTACTAACCACCGGAGGCTGTTCCGGATACTCAGACACTTGCTCAACTTGATAAGGTACAATACGAGTATCTATAGCAGTATTTGGTTCCTCAGAAATTGTGTCAGCTCCATAAAGTGAAAGATTTGTCGTGAGAGCTGCTTTGGCGGTATTGAGATCATCACAGTCAGAGTCGTATGCATCCAAATCATCACACTTATATGCGGCATTATTTGTGATGGCTGTTGTGAGACCGTCAGTGTCCGCGACTCCCGGATCTGCGAGAAATGCCAACTCTTCTTCATCGAGCTCACGTCCTTGGGCTTGAGCATTCACCAAGTAGATCTTCTCCTGAAACCATGTGCTATCCTTTTTCCTCTTGGGCTGCTTACACTCTCGGGTCATGTGCCCTTCCCCTTTGCAGTTGTAGCATATAATCATCTTCGTTTTGGCAGTGCTATTACCTCTTGTAGCAGCAGTGTTAGATGAACGTGCACCAGCAGTAGATGAATTGGGTCTCCCCTGAAGTGGCTACACCATGACTCTGCCATCTTGAATTGTAGCCTGTTGTCGAGAGTTAGAAGTGTTCCTTAACTGATTGTTAGTTGTTGCTGGTCCTCTGTAACCTCTTTTGTTCAATGTTTGAGTGAGATAAGCAGACATTTGAGCAAGTATATCAGTAGGACTATCCCCTTGTCTAAACTCAGGGACAGGGATCTCATCATCACAATAGAATGCTGGTGCTGATTGAGCTACAAGATGATTTGATAGAACACTAACTTGTTGTGAGTAATGGGGTTGAGGAGCCTCAAGTTGTTGATAGGTTAGAGCAGGGTTTGTTGGAGGTTGATAAGGTGAATACTGGTGTGAAGCATAAGGTAACGGATGTGAATCTCCTTGTGATAATGTTGTTGGTTGCTTGTATTGTTGGTGATAAGATGTAGGCGATTGTGGCAAGATCGAGTACTGTGGGAAGCTTGGTGTTTGATACAATGGTTGATAGGAAGATTGGTGTCCCAAAACGCGGAGAGTTGTGATATGACAATGTAGGATGGTTTGCCATTAATGCCAATGGTTCTTGATAAGATCCCTGAGTGATGCGTTTTTTGGTCACGTGCTTCTCGTGTTGTTGCAAGAAGGCATATAGTTGATCTAAATTGGACTTGTGCAAATCTCGAATCATCTTAACATCGGTGACATACTGAATCCATTCTTGAGGTAACGTGTTCAAGAACTTCGTGTTTAGTTGAAACTCTTCAATCCTTAGATTATACACATTCATTTCATTCGTCAGAGTAGTGAAACGCCAGTAGTAATCGTGAAGAGTCTCCCCTGGAATGTATGTAAACCTATCAAACAAGTCATACAATTGACACTCTCGTTCTTGCTTAGTTAGAGAGGTCCCTTGTAACAAAACAGCTAATCGATCCCAAAGATTCTTTGCCACTGTGTGTTCACTTACCATTCTATAGATATCGGGTGGAAGGGCTTGAAGTATTGTCTGAACGGCCCTTTCATCTGCATCGGCAATGATTTTGTTAGCATCGGTCAACTCATGATACAACCTTTCCCTCGTCACATTGTTGACGGTAATTTCTACCCAATCTAATGGACCTTTCTCAATTGATTGAAGCATAAGCCGACCATTGGGTTTGCCCATGATGTACGTTTTCATGCGACCTTGCCATGCTTCAAATAAATCTTTGATGAGCAAAGGTGGGCGAGTGTCGGTACCCGAAATGATTGAGATATCGGTAAGCGAAGTCATTGTTGCCATATATGAATTTGAATTCATTTTATGATCCCTTGGTTAAAGATTATCAAAAATGATCGAACAATGAAATAAGGTTATGTGTTTTTGTATTGTTGAATGAAAGATGTTGTTATCTTTTTGTTGTGTTTATTTTTGAAATTTACCAAATTACCAAATTAATGCAAGATAGAAAGATCCTCTAAGTTATGCAACTTTTATCCAAAAACAAATTCTATCGGAATGTTGCTTCTGTCGGAAGGTCAATTCTATCGGAATGATTGCAAGTATCGGAATGTTGCTTCTGTCGGAATACCCTTTCTATCGGAATGAATGTTGGTTCTATCGAAATGTTGTCCTGTCGGAATATCAATCTGTCGGAATGTCCTTCAATCTGAATATTGGATCTGTCAGAATGTTGAGCTATCAGAATGTTGACATGTCGGAATGTTTAGATCGCAATATGGCTAAAACAAGTTGGACATAGTAACGTCTCAATAACCCTTAAAAATCGTCGGAATCCGCGATCGCAATGAACGATCGGAATATCTCGTTGAAATAAGGTATCGGAATCCTTTGATCGCAAAGTAGAACCTTGTGGTTATTGCGATCAAGCCTACTCGTATAACCTGCTAGAATTTCGGAAAGATGAAAAACAAGAAATTTCTCTACTTTTGATCCAAAAGACTTGTGTTTTAACCAATACCAAGATACCCAAATCACTACGACACGAATAAAGAAGGTATACGACTTAAGATTACTAACAAACACGAAAAAAACTTGATGCTTTGGCAATAAACAATCAAAAACCACACGTTATGCTTAAGAAAGCATAAACAATACAAAGACCAACCTATATTTCATCCCATGCTCTTGATACCAATTGTAGAACAATGATAATCTTTGTATTTCAATAGGGTTGATGTATTTCTAGAGAGAGAAACTTAGAGAGAGAAATGAAAGAAACTATGTGTATTAAAGTGAGAAATGAAACAACCAACACCTCTTTCCATGGTGGAAAGAGGTTTATATACCCAAGTCCTTAATGGACTTGGGCCTCCGGCCCATGAACATGCTCATGGGTCGGGCTTAATATAAATGTAACTTAAACATTACTACGAGCCTATAACTATATTGTTGGAGTGACTGAGACTTTCTTTATGCGTAAAAACGTATTTCCTACAAATGGTTCCTCAACTTTTGAAGACTTTTCACTTTTGGCCCTTGTAAATCTCACAAATTACAAGATTGGTCCTTAAGTTTCAAGATTATACCATTATGGCCGTTGAAGAATGCAAAATGTGCATATATGGTCCTTGTTTAAAGTTTGGTAATGTCATGTGCCATTTTTGACAACCATGTTAAAGTTTTAACAAAGGGATATGAAGATTTGCTGTTGTAAACATGATTTGAGAAAACTTTACAAGTTCAGGGGTTAAACTTGTGAGAACCAAACCCAAACCCAATCTATTACGTGGATTAAACCCAACAAACCCACACCTAAGCCCACTATCCCCACCATACCTGATACATATTCACAACCACATCACCCCCAGTATTACTTTAACCATGTTTTAAACCGGATATAACATGACCTATATGGGCTCTCGGCATATTTAAAATACAGATTTTCAAGATAAACTAAACATAAGTCTTTCCAGAAATATAAACCAGTATTATGAACTTAAACCAGGTTTTCCAGAACATACATTTATTCCGCTGCTATGTTATTCATTTCATTTCATTACTTGCTTATGTCTATGCTTTACATTCTATGTTATATATCCGCACATTGAGCGTATTGCTCAGTCGTATTTCTCTTTCCATGTCCCAATACGGCAGGTACTAAAGGGCAAAGCTAGGAATCCAAGAGTACGTGCATGGAATGAGGCACCAGCTTTCTTTCATTCTTTAATGAATTTACATACTTTTGCTTTGTTGGACATTGTTTAGTCCTTTCCTTTACATTCATACTTATGAATTTCGTGTGTGGATCTTATGTGGATCCGATGTTTGTTTCCTGATTCTTTTTATGGTCATTTAATGTTTTAGACATTACCTTGTATGCTTTGATGATATGCCATAATTATTCTGTGATATTCCATTTATCAAAATGGGGTGTTACAATTATGGTATCAGAGCCTGGTTTCGACCTGTAAGCTCTCAAAATTGACCTGTGACTAGTGGGTAGTCATCAGCATCTTCCTAGAACTGACAGTTTGTTTTCATACATTCATTTCATGTATCATTGTTGCAGAAAGTTTGACTAAGTAATGGTTGGTATAGGACTGGCCATATTTAGTCGCATGTGCTGTTATTCACATCATTTTGCTTGGTGAACCGACCCATAGGCGTTCACATTAGCTCATGTCTTCTTGTTGTTTTGATGAATCGACCCATAGGCGTTCATCCTCGTTATGTCAATTCTGTTTTCATGTCAATTGCATTTGGCTATGCCTTCATAAACTGTTTCATGCATCATTTCATTATGTTTACCATATGTTCTAATCAGATTAATCATTTCATTTTCATTTTTAAACTGTCAGATGGTCATGACACGCGAACAAGAGCTAGCAGCAACTGTCCAAGCAGCACTGCAAGCCATGCTTCCCCAAATCAGGAGCCAAATTCGGGCTGAATACCAGGCTGCCCCAAATCAGAACAACAATCCTCCTCCTCCTCCAACGGTTACTTTGCACACTTGGCTTGAGAGGTTTAACAAGCAGAAGCCAAGATCTTTTAACAAGGCTGAGACTTCATCTGATGCGGAAGACTAGATTTCACATATGGAGAAGATTTTTGATGCTATGGGATGCGGTGGTGTCTACAAGGCAAGATTGGCTTGCTATAAGTTTGAGGGTGATGCCCTACATTGGTGGAGAGCTTACAAGTTAGCTAATAGAGGTGATGATTGGCTAGCTGCATTGACTTGGGATCAGTTCAAGACCTTGTTTTATAGGTAGTTCTTTCCGACTTCTGAGCAAGAAGGACTCAAGAGGGACTATCACTCCATTCGTCAGAGAACTGGAGAGACTAGCACTGAGTTCATGCAGAGGTTTCTTAGGTTTGATGGATTCTTAGGTGCGGTTTTGGGTACTGCGGAAGAACAAGCCAAGCACTTTCGGTGGGCTCTGCACGCCTCTACAGCAGCTCGTTTACTTAGTGATACATATGCTAATGTGGCACAAGTTAATGATGCAGCACGTAGCTTAGAAATGCTACATGAGCATGATGACTACGAGGAACAAGCTTGTCCTAAGAAGAGGTATAAATTTCAGCCATCAATCATTATCATTGCATTTCACTCTTTATGTTCATTTTTACCTTTTCCTATCTAATTGTATCTTCAGGCAGAAGGGTGGAGACCGGTCCCAACCGGCAACTCAGCAGAATGCCAACAAGGGCAACGGTCAATCTAATGACCGTTATGGATCTGACAAGAGGAACGGTAATGACAATTATCGTAACAACAACAGCCAGTCCAACAACAACAGGTCCCCAAATTCTTAAGATTTTCTATGTTCAGATTGCTGTATGTTTTCACATACTAACATGTCAGCATCATAAACAGGAACTGTGCGAGTGGACGTGACCAAAATGCTAAGGGTCAGCAGTCTAAAAACTCGTCTTCATCTGGTAAACTATCATTTAAACTTTAGTGCAATCATGTTTATGCGAAGTAATCATGTCTCACGCATATTTCTTATCAGGCTATCAGGTAGCAAGGGTACCTCCAGGAGGTTACACCTACCTCATTTGCACGACTTGTAGTCGTAAACATCTCGGTACATGCCATAAGTCAACCGGCGTCTATTTCAAGTGTGGACTACCAAGACACATGTTGAATGACTACAAGAAGGGAGACACTGCTGGTACTTCTAGTGCTGCTCTTCCTAAGCCACCAGCTTCGGGACGTGTCTACACTACCACACGGGACCAAGCTAATAAGTCCTCAGGTACTATCACTGGCATCCTCTTTATGAACGGTCATGCTGTGTGTGTTTTATTTGATACTGGTGCTACTCATTCAGTTATATCCTCTACGTATGTCACTAGTATTAATGAAATCCCTACGCCATTAGAGAATATTTTATGTATATCTACGCCTATGCGAGACTCTGTGCGAATTACCCAAGTGTACAGAGATCTTCCACTAAAATTTGATGATAAGATTCGCTCAGTAGACACACTTCCTTTGGATATGTGCGAGTTTGATCTCATCTTAGGCATGGATTGGTTATCCAAGCATCATGCTACTCTTGATTGTCATACTTATCGGGTTATCTTCGACGATGTTCAAGTACTAGAGTATGTTCACAATGGTTTTATACCAGGAAAGTTCGTACAAATCATCTCTACGTTAGAAGCTCGTGCATTACTATCTCATGGTTGCGAGTGCTTCTTTGCTTCAATTCAGGATATCATTTCCGAAGTTCCATCGATCCAAGATCAACCAGTTGTTTCAGAATTTCCCGATGTATTCCCAGAAGAACTTCCGGGTATACCACATACTCGAGAAGTAGAGTTTAACATTGAGCTCATCCGAGGAGCTCAACCAATCTCTAAGGCTCCTTATCGCATGGCTCCCAAAGAGCTCAAGGAGTTGAAAGATCAGTTGTAGGAATTACTAGAGTAAGGTTTCATCCGACCGAGTGTATCACCATGGGGTGCACCGGTACTCTTTGTCAAGAAGAAGGATGGCAGTATGCGTCTATGCATTGACAATCGTGAGCTGAATAAGATCACGATTAGGAACCATTATCCATTACCAAGAATCGATGATTTGTTTGACCAACTTCAGGGTGCCAAACATTTCTCCAAGATTGATTTAAGATCCGGTTATCATCAGCTGCGAGTAAAAGAGCAGGATATTCTCAAGACTACTTTTCGTATTATTGTAAGAAAAATATTTTTATTTATTTATTAATCTCTCCTATTTTCCATAATAATACTACTATACTGGTGAACGAGGATTTCGAAACCCCTGTGTTGCACTAAAGGTGTAGGGTATTGCTTATATTTTGTTTATTTTATCGAGTATTTTTTTCCGTTGGATTGAATTTATCATGGCGGGTGCATTTGGGACCTCTTTCTGGAGCTTCGCCTTGATTGTAACACCCCATTTTGATAAATGGAATATCACAGGATAATTATGGTGTGTCATCAAAGCATTCAAGTTAAATGTTCAAAAAAATTAAATGACCATAAAAGGAAATACGAGAATCAAACATCGGTAGTCCAACATAAGCTCACACACATGAATATAAGTAATGAAATGAAAGGACTAAATAATGTCCAAAAGAAATGAAGTAATGTAATGTATGGAAATGCATAAAGTAATGAAGGCTAGATAGCTTCCATCCGTATGCACATACTCTCAAATCCTACGAGCGTCCCTGAGTACCTGACGTTTGGGAACATGAAAGGAAAACGGCTGAGCAAAACGCCCAGTGAACGGATATACAAACATAGCATAAAATGACATAAGCATAATAAGACTAATAGCAGCGGAAATGTATAAGTCCTTAGATAACCTGGAACATGTTATAAAACTGGTTTTATAGTTTGAAAAGACTTATGTTTTTATATGAAAATTGTATTTTAATTAGCCAATAGCCCATATAGGTCATGAGGTTCCACCGTGCATGAATACTTGGAGGGGTGACCTCATCATGCAATTAGAGGGGATGCCTTTAATTAAATTATTCAGGGTAGGAGGGATCAACTCCTTGTGAAGGATGCAAGGCACACACCACATTCACCATGAAAATCCTGTAAAAACGTGTAACTAGGATGCACCCATACGTCCCGCATGATAATATAAATATATGTCCAAGACTGTAAAGGGACGCCACGAGCAATCACTCCGACGTAGGGAAGTCATAACACTGGTGCCTCCAGTGTTATGGTTATGGTACCTCCATAACTAGATGACATGGCATGCATGTATATGGCTTAGGCATTTAAAACTAATAATAAGCAATCAAAACATGTTAAACAATTACTTGGGGAAAACAATTGGCTGCAAACAGGGAATCCTAATAAGGAAAGAGAATGACCATACTGAAGGACGGAATATGCGTACCTTATGTCCAGTGAACGAGGAAAGATGAAAGGATGAAAAGTCCTACTCCGACCTCACTATTGCTACATAAATAAGGGACATGTATGAGTTGTCTGATTACTGAGTGTGTTACTAGTTCTTGTATGTTCTTAACTCATTTTATATGTTGTCTTATTTTACTGTTTTAAATGATATACTGTATTATTCATGTATTACATGTCTTCTGATTATGTATTTTCATGTATTCTTATATTATTATACTTGTAGTGTAATAATAAATAACTTTCTAAAAATAGCAGGTTTCCAAAAATAGAAATTTTCCAAAAATAGAAAGTTTCCAAAAATAGAAAGTTTCCAAAAATAATCAGTTTCTAAAAATAGAAAGTTTCTAAAAATAGTAAGTTTCCTAAAATAGAAAGTTTCCATAAATAGAAATAAGCTGGATTAATAAGCTAACAATATAAGCTGGTGATTATTAGTCATATATTATAAGTCATGATGATTATTAGCAAAGTTTATTAAATTTAAATACTTAGGTTAAAATAATTATTAATTAATAATAATAGTCCATGGTTTATTAATTAATAAAGTATCATGGTTTAATAATAAACTTTACCTTATACGATTTTAATTAAATTAAGGCATATAAAATACTTAGGTTATAACATGTATTATTACTTTTAATAATAAATCCTAAGTCTTAGTTTAATTTAATTAAGCCTAAATAAAATACTTAGGTTATATATGTTTTATTTCATTAAATAAAGATAACCTAAGTCAAAATGTTAATTTAATTATATATGTATTTAAATAAATTAAATTAACTACAAGAGCATATTAGTTTTAAAAATTCCCGGACCCGAATCCCGTGACTGTAAACCAATCGGGTACCACAGCCCGAAGGCCATGCCCCTGCTGCCGTATGACGTCCGAACAAAAAACCCCACACCGAGAGCCTAAGCACTCGGTTGGTGTTTCCCGAAACAAACAAACACATCTCGGCTTACGTCGGGGTTCCTTTTTTTGTCCGAGAACACCACCGAGAACCCCCCCCCCCCCCCCACCCATGGGGTCTCGGTCCCCATGCTGTCCGAACCACAACCACACCGAGCCCCTTGGGGTCTCGCTTGGTGAACCAAGCCAGTGTCGAGAGTCTTACGACTCTCGTTTGTCTGCCGAACCAAAACCAAACACCAACACACCCTTAATTGTGACAACCATGGTTTTGGGGTTCGTCACTTAGACTATAGTTTTGGGTGTTTTGTGCAAATATGTGCTTTTATGTGCTTATGTGTTTATTTTGTGTGTTTGGAGTGAGGTTTGGATATCGTTTATGGGTATATGGTACTCATAAGTGAATCGAGGAACAGTTATTTTGATGTTTCATGAGCTCACAAATTAGTGACTATGAAATGAAATGGTGTTATTTTGATGTTTCACGTATAAGTATAAGTATTATAGTAAATCGTATTTTTACGATTTAAGGTTTAGCATTTAGAGGTCTCGGATGAGGTAATTAGTCACAGGAGTATTTTTCAGGATGATTTTAAGTCATTTAGAACTTAGTTAAATAGTTTATTTCATATTTCAAGAGTTTTTTTAAAGCTGTATATTTTCCGTCTTTTACGGTATACGCGTAAATTTGACTAATTTTACGATTTTAACGTTTTGGAGACTTTAGGGGTCGAAATAAATTAAGAAAAATTAAGGTAATATTATTAATACATTAATTAATAATAAAAAAAAATATAAAATCAAGGGGAAGTCGGTTTTGGTCAACACAAGAAGGAAAAAAGGAGGGAAAAAAAGTTGGGCTTTGGTATTGGGCTAGGACTTATTTATTAAATTATATAAGGTCTTAAATAATAAATAAACACATAGAAATCCCATGGAGATCAGAATGGAGTCGACATATACAAGAGAAATTAGGTTCTTCATAATATATTGGCTTTCATTATTGTTAAGGTAAAACCTTCAAACCCCTATTCAATTTAATTGTTTTAATTTATTCTTAATCATCATTATGTTGGATTTAGGGTTAGGGCAAAACTAAAATATGAGAATTTATGTTATTATAATGATTAGATAAATTAGGGCTTGTAATTAATCATGTATTGTGTAATTAATTAGGGTAATTAAATTAAATTTGTAATTAAAAACTGGGCATAATTTTAGGCTTATTGTTTTGATCATATCTAGAGTTCTAGGAACGTTCATTAATCAAACCAAGTATCCCTGAAAAGGTATTTGAGTTGGCTTTTGAATTCAAGAAACGAGGAATAAATTGGAGGTCTGGAAGTAAGACAAAAACGGGTTACAACAGTCGGAGGTCAAAACAGTTTTGAAATCAGTCGGGTTTAATTTAATGTTTTAAGGTGGTTAGGGTACTTAGAAGTACAATTGGACTTTTAAACGAACATGAGAGTTAGATTATATGTTATATAAGATATCTTAAATAGGGATAATCAATTGGGATAGTGGAAGACCCTCTAATCATAACAAACTTTTCATATGTTCAAAATCGATAAAATTTGCATAGGCGAAAGTATAAGTTGTATATCAGAGACTTAAAATTAGCTTTGATGTTGGGGAAAGGGCTGAGATTTTAGCTAATACATATAAGTTTATGGGGTTTTCATTGCAAGGAATGTGGTTTAGGTTTGGTGGGCGTTTGGTTCATAATACGGAGTATGAAAATCGGGACTGTTTTGGGTAAATTGTTAACGGGACGGGTTATGAACTTAACTAAGTTAAGGGCTTTATAGAGGGGTGTAATGGGATGCTTATGGCATATAAATGAGGTTAAGTTGTAGGAGAAGGTTAGATATCCATCATAGATTGATGAGCCATTTTGGTATGTGGTTCATGTGTTGATTGTATATGTTTGTGTGTTTAGATTTTTGCTAAAACACGGATATTTGGAGAAGCTTGATCATGTGAGTTTCATAGTCCCATATCCTTTAATGATTTTGACTACCAGATGGGATGGAAGAGACATTTTATGGTTTTGTAACTAATGTTGTGAATGTTTTTATGGTTTGAGATGGACTTGTGTGTACACTTATGTGATTAACTGCTATGTGATTTCTAGATTGTGCTTATGGTTTGGATCTGGGGACACGTACCGTCTCTGTTGATATTGGTAACGCGGGTAGCCTTGTTTTGTTTCATAGGTGTATGGGCGCCTATAGGATCTTGTGGTGATTGGTAAGGCTTGGAGCCTTGGAATTGTGATGATTGGTTAATCTTGAATGTTAGTTGTTAATGCATGTTTGTAGCACGTTGTCCATATATTCTTTAATTAATGCTTATTCTTCACAGCCTATGACTTGATTTTGGCGTTGGAGTCTAAACTAATGAATCTCACCAAAATTATGTTGACGTGTTTTAGTGTCTCTTTCAGGTGAGAATGTGGTTAAGCGTGAGAATAGGAGTGGCTAGCTTTGGGGGCTTAGGATTGCATTTGGAGGAACCCTCTTTCCTCTTAGCCTTTATTTTATGTTTGAATAAGTGATTCATTGTGGACACCTATATGTTGATGTGTGTATCTGAATGTCTTTGGTAAGGGGTAGACCTGTTACCTACTTACCTAGACGCCTGCATTGTTTGCGATATTGTCATGACATTGTGTCACCCATTTATGACATTTCCATTTCATTTAGTTATCTCTATAGACACGCTATTGTTGTGATGATATCCATACGTCGCGCCCCATATTCCGCCATGGTGGGGTGTGATAGAATGGTATAAGAGACAATGTTTATAGAGAATTAGGTTGCGTAGTATAGTAGCCTAGTTTATAGCCTAAGGGTCCCTGCATATAGGCATCATAGGATTATGCATTGCATTTTATATTAATTGAAGTTTTCTGGATGTTATTGGTTTTAATTAGGATGTTTGTTGATGTTTGACTAGTATGGATTGAACGATAGTCGTCCATACTTAGTCACTTGTTTTCTTTGAAATTTGGTTAGTATGGATTGAACCATAGTCGTCCATACTTAACTGCGTGTTATGTTCTTTTTGAGTTTTGACTAGTGCGGGTTGAATCATAGGCATCCAAGCTGGTCATTGTTGCTTATGTTGTACATTATAGTACATAATTTGGTGAATGGTAGCTTCCGTCTTTTGTGTTATTTCACAATATTGCTAAGTTATTTTAGAACCCGATATATAGTACTTTTTTTATGTTTAAGTCATGTTCCCTAAGAATCATGGGGTGATTAGAGTTACTAGGAGTAGGTGGATAAGAAGGATTCTAAGATGTTCCACTCTTATGGGTGACATGACTTATAACTGATTATGTTTTCGTTTTGGATTTGGTCTATGCTTCTTTAGCTAGACTACAGATTTATGTGTATCCAGTATTTGACTATGTTATTTTTATAGACGGAGTTTTGATCTTATTTATGTGGTTATGTGGTTATGTGCTTATGTGAGGTAGGTGGATTTATGTGATATGTGTTGTATTGATTCTTATAAGTGTCATCATGGGAGGGAGTGTATTGGGGAAAGGGTAATTGTATAAGTATGGTGGCCAACATAGTTATACGAGTACCACAACTTCAATGGGTTCCCAAGTATGATTGCATGAAAAAGGGTTAGTACATGCTTGTATATGATGAGATGTGAATTTTGGGTATATGTATAATATAGGGGTTTATATAACGGTTGCCTACGATATGTATATTTTTGAGTGTGTTATATGTTTTGGGTTATAGTCATGTTGGGTGATTATGAGGTCACACGATATGGAATGGTTTTAGTGATGGGTTTAATGCCTTGTTGTAAGATGGTGGTTACGCGTATGGAAACACGAGTTTATGACGCGATAGATTGGTTCAACATGTATGGTAACGAGTATGTTTTGGGTAATTTAATAGGTATATATATGCGGATATATATATACTAGTATGTGTTAAGTTAGGATACATGGTCGTCAGTAGTTATTATAACTTGAACGTACCTTGTGTGTGCTCGTGTTTTATGGTGCTGGAGTTTGATGGAGTTCCAGCGATGTTTTGAGTCTTTTTTATGTGTGTCTACATCCGGGTATGAATTTTAATTAATGAGAACTACTAAATTTTCTTGCAAATAAGTCTGGCTAATTATAGGAAAACGATTTTGAAAATAATTTGTAAGTGTATGGTATGATATCATGACTTACATATCTTTTCTTTAAGTTTGCGGTAGTAGGTTAAATTTTTTATCTTTTTTTGAAAATAGTTGAATTAGTTTTCTAGGTAACATGTGATAATACATTTTAAAGGGAAAAGAAATTTTACAATAATTTTCTTAAGTAGAGTTACAGTTTTAGAAGTATTTAAATGGAGAGAAAGAGTGAAAAGGGAGATTTTAGTTTAGTAATGATAATAATAACACCATACTTTGTAAACGTGTAATAGTTTAGTTATAACAAGTCTAAATGGATTATATAAAATAATAATTTAAATAATAATAATAACTAATAAAATAATAATAATAATAATAATAATAATTATAATATAGAATAAAACGAATAAAAACACTATATTTTATAAACATGTAATGGTTTCATAATAACAAGTGAAATAAATTTAATATGAGTAAACAAGATAATCGTTAGAATTAGAGTATAGTATACTAACTAGTTGATATCTTTGGTAAAATAATGAAGATAAAGGATGAGTTTATTGTTAAAATGAGATGATAGTTGGAGTGAGTTTTTTATAGACTAACGGAGTTGTGCTCTTTGATAATAAAGGGAATGGTTAAAAATGAGTATGATTGATTTTAGTAGTATTGAAGTTTGGTTCTTATGAGAGGTAACTAATTGGGACGAAAATTTAAATTTTCTAAGGTATTGAAATTTGGTAATACTAATCGCGATGAGTCTAATTTTTCGTTGTTGGCACACTCCATTGAGCTGTCAGATTACATTTTTTCGTTTTCAGTTGTTTTGGCTAGGGTTCGTTATGGTTGATCTTTCAATTTACCCTATATTTTATTTTGGGACGCGATTGTTTGGAATTCTTTTGGTACAACGTCATGGTTGATTTAGTTATACGGTTGTGGAAACGTTAGGATGAGATGATAAATTTGGGTAGTATTACTTATGGTTAGATATTAGAATGGAGAGGTGACTTTTGGTTTAAAGGTTGTGTTGAGAGAATAATTAAAATTTGTAGAGTTCAGGAACTTAGATTGGCTATAGGAATATGAAAGTTAGTAAAGCTGGTTGACTTGTCGTGGGAATGAGAAGTCATACTATGAAAAGAGGGTTGAAGTGCCGTTAGGGGATTGATGAAAGTGTTAGCAGATGGGAGGGTAGAGTAGAAAGTTTCTACTAGTGGAAATATTGAAAAAAAAGAGAAACATGCTAAGGAATTTGCATAGCTATTGAGACAAGGTGGTAGTATACATGTGGAGAAAGGAGCTGCAAGGACTACGTACCGGGTGCAAGAAGAATGCAAGAGATCTCGGGGGAGCCACAGAAGCCGCAAGGACTGGATTAGTGACAAGTACAACGATGGGAATTTCCGTAAGGTTCAAGATGAAGAAGAAAAAGAAAAAAAATCGGGTATCGGAGTGGAGCTACGAAGAGCTGGACCAAAGGATCACGATGGGGTGACTACACAACATAGGAGTTAAAGGACTTGTGGAAGTAACAAAAAGGGAGTAGCATGACAACACGAAGATATAATTTCATGGTAGTCGATATCGAGGGATGAGTAGTGAAGCTGGAGCTGAATAAGTTCGTGGACAAGTGATTTAGGGAGTCGGTTTTGTGGAGGTGTTATAAAAAATCTTCGGAAGAGATAGTTATGCGTTATCCAATGCACTAGCGATTTCCATATATTTGATGATTGGAGTATGCAGTTTTCTGTTAGACGGGATAGTGTAGGAATTAGAGAGAACCATGGAAGAAGAGAACCAAGTATTCTTAGAAGATGATGATTGAAGGTACCTCATGATATGAGCAAGGTCAAAATAGAAGTATGAGACTTGAGTAGAATTTAGAATATGGCTTGGTTAAGACAAATGGAAACTAATGTGGGTATAAGATGAGAGTGTGATTGTAAAACCCGTATTTAAATCCTCGAATATTAAATACGCGTAGTCTCAGTTTTAACTTTAATTAAACGTTAACATTAAGTACGCAGTCTCAGTTTTATTTAAATGTTACAAAATAATAATTATTCAGAAAATGATTATTAAGTTTAAGAAAACATTACGTATGTAATAGTTATTTACAGAAAAGAATTTTACGCTTTTAGAAAATTAAAACACGAGAAATACACAATTGTACATGATAAAATATTAAGTTGAAAATCAAACGAGAACATATATATATTAAAAAAGGGGCGGTTTTATTACAAAGCAAGGAAAAATAATGGGCTTTTGGCCCAACCCGTCGTACAAACTAAACAACAGGGAACCAAAGTGGTATGCACGTTTCATTTTTCCAAAACAAAATAAATTAGGGTTTCACTACGTAGTTTGGCCGCCGGTTGTGAAAGAAAGAAAAAGGGTTTCGGGTTTAATACTTCATCACTGATTCGTGTTGATCATTCCTCATCCTTAATCTTTGTAACGGTATCACCCTTGTTCTTTAATTTCTGTTATATCACGATTTTATATGGATTAAGACTTATACAAACGAAAACAAATGAGTAATCATGAATTAACATAAAGGGTGTTGTCCCTTATCAATATGATGATTAAACAAGAAAGAAAGGTAGAAGATAGATGAATCCTAGAGAGAGAAAGTAGAGAGAGAAAATAGAGAGACGTGTGTGAAACTTAGTGAATATTAGATTAGAGAGAGTGAAAAATAATGAACCAACCAACCTCTCCTTACATGCAAGGAGAGGTATTTATAGCCTTGCCTACATGTGGCATAATGGTCTATATGTTAATAGTCGGGCTTTCCTTTTAGGCTTTAGTTACTTATGAATGAACTTTAGCTTAAAGTTAAGCCCGTAAAACACGACTAATCTACTACCTATTACAACGTTCTAAAATATGATACATAATAAACATATGACCGAGTATTCTTGTTTGACTCAATATTTTGAGGCTAACAATCTCCCCCAATGAGAGGTCATTACCCATTATGAGAGGCCATTACCCTTTGTCATTTGGAGATTTGTAGAGATTACTAATCTCACCATAAATGAGTCTTGAACGTGTAATAGTAGTCTTGTTCCTTCATGCTATGATCTTTGAGCCTTTGTCGTTGTCTTTCGACTTTGTCTTTAATCTTGAGATCTTCAAATCATCCTTGACTTGTCTTTGCCATCTTGCGATCTTGTGTCTTCATCCACATGCTCATACTATTAATTGTTGAATATGTCTTTAGGCATGAGTATGTGGTTTTGAATCTTTGACTTTGTTGAGTACTCCGTGATGCCACCTTCTCGAGATAAAACATAGACACAGACTGAATGGCTTTGACATTTGTCTTTTATCGGTAGCGTTTTACCTCCGGTCGGTGAAGACCGTTAAATGATATTAAATACAGTACATGTGATAGGTAGATTCAATTAAGAATTTCCTTGACAGGGTTTCGCGGCTGTACTAGTCGTTCTCTTTACTCGACCGTCTCAAAGCAAGACATTGTTGCTTTCCAGTTGACACAAGCTTGATTCATAAGAATCTCGCAAGTCACCTACCGTAGCACTGTTTGAGGTTGAGGCTAGAAGGATTTCCATTCGTCACTAAATATCACTCTGAATGTTCTGGCAAGACCATAAAGATATTGCGTAGAAACCTGAAACGAGTTTGAATCAATTCCGAATCAAACCACTGTTGCTTTTTAGTTTTACACATGTTCAATCCATAAAGAATCTTACAGATGACCTACCGCAGTGTTGTTTGATGTTAACACTGGAAAGATTTCCACTCATCATTGTTAATACTAGGTAGTATCTAGTAAGTGTGAAAACACTTATCCTTTTACCACTTATTTCCAATAATAACAAGACCAAAACGTGTATTTTATGTCGTAAAAGTCGGAATTATGCGTGGTTTGTGTTTATATTGTGTTTCAGGATAAAAATATGCAAAAGGAAGAAAACATGGGCTATCACGGGCTTTTATCGAAGAAAACGAGGAAAGACGAAGTCAAAAGATCAAGAGTGCAAAAAGAACGGAAGTCCAAGGCCTATTCTGAAGATTTATCGAGGAAAAAGTCTAAAGACGGAAGTTTAATGATGTCGGAGAACTCAAGTCTAATTATAGAAGAAAATTAGAAGACGAGTTCAATTTACATCGACAAATCCCGAGACGACGTCGAGAAAGACAAAGAATTATCGAGTCGAGAAGAAAGAAAGAAAGAAGGAAGCACATGCACCTCCCCATCTCCTATAAATACCCTCCTAATGACACATTAGGAGGGTGTTAGTTAGTTAATTTTTAGCATTTTTCATTTTTCCTTTCTTTAGTTTTTAGAGAGAGAAAGTTTTAACTTTCTCTCACTAAGTTTTCATCTTTTCTTCATCTTTTCTTTCAAGTTTAAGCTTTATTTCATCCTTGTATTTGGAATTCATTAATAAAGTTCAAGTTTAAGCTTTTAATCTTTAATCTTCTTCTACCTTTCTTGATTTTGATCTATCCTTGATCTGAAATGTTCTTGATTCGTGTTTGATTTTGATGTTTTTGTGACTAAAAAGTTTATCTTTTTATTCTTTACTAAGTTTTTATACGGTTTAAGCTTTAAGCTTGTTGTGCTTATTGGCTTATTTCGTGTATAAAGCTTATTGTCTTTTAAGTTTTCTTAAAAATTTAGTCTTTTTAAAGTTTGATTTATAAAAGTTTGTTTATTTCGTGTTTTAAAAGGAAAGTTTAAAATTTATGCTTGTTTTGATTTGGTTAAGGTTTGAACAAGTGCTTATTCGTATTTGCTTATTAGTGCTTATTGGTTTTAGCTTATTTGCTTTCATCCGAATATTATCATTTCCATCGCAATCATAGGGTTTACTCATTGCGACGCTACTTTTCGACAGATTCAGTGTGATCGCAATAACCCTTAGGGTTTTACTTTGCGATCAAGAGTTTTTCCCCCTTATTCCGATCGTGATTGCGATCGCTCATTGCGATCGTACATTGCGACGGGTCTTAAGGTTATATTAAGACGAAACTCTGCCAAATTTTTGTTAGACACATTATGATAGAATCCCTATTATTCTGATACTTTGAACATTCCGACAGTGTTGATTTCTTGTATTCCGATACCTTGGATTCCGATACTAGACATTCAGATAGAAATATTCGGATAGACTTGTATTCTGATAGACTTACATTCCGACAGAACTGCATTCCGATAGGGTTAATTTACTATTATTCCGATAGAATTTACTTTGATATTCCGATGGTTTTGTTTTGCTACATTCCGACAGAATTGACTTGTTACATTCCGATGGTTTAAGTTTTTAAGTTTTACAAAGTTTTAAGTTTTAAATTCTCCTTTAAGTTTTCAAGTTTTTAAATTCATTACGTTTTAATTTCCAAAAATTGCACGCTTACCGAAATCTCTGTTTTTACCAAGTGTTTTCCTAGTAATTTTTAGTTTAATTTTTAAAGCTTTTTTTTACTCAACGACATTTTCTTATTTGCTTTTAGTTTAAAATAGATAATCAAACAAACCTTTTTATTTTCCACCAAGAACGACTGAGTCGCACTCTTAACTAGTAATCAATTCGAAAAGACTGGAATTACGAACTTTCATAACTAAGTGAAAACCTAGTTATTAAATGGTGCCGCTGTCAGCTCTTTTCGTTAAGATTAACGGTTTTTAGTGAGAGACGCGTTGGATTTTGGGATCCGTTCACTGTTGAACGTTATTTTTCTTGCCAAAAATTTTCAAAAATCCATAAAAATTAAAAGATTTCAAAAATTCAAAAAAAATAGAAAAACATAAAAATCAAAAATATTTCTTGTCTATCTTTCTTTTCTTACCCGTGCTCGTAAGAAGAAAGCAGCTCAAGCCGAAGTCATTACTCCACCTATTGTCACCATAGAAATCAACCAATGATCGAGCTTTTGCAATCGCGCATAGAGGGCAACACCGATGCTATTGTCATACACAAAATTGGAGCCAACAACTTTGAGCTCAAATCCGGCTTTATTCAAATGGTCTCTGCTCAACCTTTCTTGGGGCGTTCACTTGATGATCCTCATGACCATATAAAAAGGTTTCTTCAACTCACCAATACGGTTAAGTATAATGGGGTTTCACAAGAAGTGATTCGCTTGCAACTTTTTCCTTTCTCCTTAGAGGGACAAGCCCGGAATTGGCTTGATAAGGAACCGCCACAAAGTATTCTTACCTGGACGGATTTAGAGACCAAATTCATCAACTACTTTTTCCCACCGTCACGTACTACCGCTTTGCGGTATGAAATCATTACCTTTGAACAAAAGTACGATGAGACATTTAGTGAATCGTGGGACCGTTTTAAGGAACTTTTAAGAAAGTGTCCACAACATGGTTTCACAAAAGTACATCAAATTAATACTTTTTACAATGGTTTAAGCATGAATGACCAAGATTCACTAAATAGTACCTCGGGGGTAACATTTTGGTTAAGTCTTCTAATGCTGCATGGGACATTATTGATAATAAGTCTAGAGTGCAAACTAAGAGTGTTCGGACTATTGTGGCTAGTGCTAGTACTAGTGAGAGCGACAAGAGAATTGATAAGCTTACTTCGCTTATTGAAACACTTGCTCTACAAACCGCTAACAATACCAAAGCCATCATTGCGCAAGTAAATGCTATGAGTCAGTCATGTGAAATATGCGGGGTTTCTCATTCATAACCGATTGTCCTTCAACTCATGACAATCCGGAAAATGTGTATGCCGCTAACGGTAACTATTCCACGGGAGGCTATCAAGCACGTCCTCAAGGTGACCGCAATTTGCTCAGTTATCGTTCAAACAACTTCCTTTCACCACCCGATTTTCCACCTCAAAACCCAAACAACCTCAATCGCAACAATCAAAACCAACCTCGAGCTCCAAATCAATATCAAACCCAAAGAAACCCATATCCACCTCAAGGAAACAACCAAGTTTACCAACAACCCGCTTATCAACCACCTGCCTACCATGCTCTTCCTCCCAACCAACCCACCGCATTTAATCACGAGGTTGAAACTTATATGAGGACTAATGATGCGATAGTGCAGAATCTTCAGCGGCAAATGGCCAACTTGAAAGGAGATATGGTGAAACAAGGGAATGATCTTCGAGCCGATATGCGAAACTCTTTGAGCAGTCAAACAAATGACTTAAGGGATATGATGGCTAGTTTCTTCCAAAGTAATCAAGCCTCTGGTTCGGGTTCTCTTCCGAGTAACACCGTTGCTAATCCCAGAGGGGAGATGAAATCAATCACCACTCGTAGTGGAAAAGGTTTAAAGGAACCCGAGCTTCCTACACCTACACCGGTGATTGTGACAAAGGAAAACGAGTCCTCTTCACCAATTCCTCCACCTTCTATTTCACCAACTCCTCCACCTTCTACTTCTCTAATTCCTCCACCTTCTAATTCTCCAATTCCTCCACCTTCTAATTCTCTAATTCCTCCACCTTTTACTTCCACCCCTCCACCACCCAAGTATGTGAGTGAGAATTCCATACCAAAGTCTTCATCTCAACCCAATATACCTTATCCCTCAAGGTTGAGGAAAGAGAAATTGAAGAACAAGGATGATATTCAGGTTTCTAACTTTCTTAAAATGTTTAAACAACTGAATTTCAACATCTCCTTTGCTGAGGCTCTCGCTCACATGCCGAAATATGCTAAAATGTTTAAAGATCTTCTCAGTGATAAGGAGAAACTTCTTGATATCGCTCAGACCCAACTTAACGAGAATTGCTCCGCAGTGCTCTTAAGGAAATTACCAACCAAACTTGGTGATCCGGGTCGTTTTCTCATTCCTTGCAACTTCCCTGGGGTAGAGAATTGTATGGCCCTAGCCGATCTAGGTGCTAGTATAAACTTAATGCCTTTAAGTGTTTGAAACATTTATCTCTACCCGAGCTAGTCCCCACACGAATGACATTGGAATTAGCTAACCGTACGGTTGCTTATCCGGTGGGGATAGCCGAAGACGTCTTCGTTGGTGTCGACAAATTCACCTTTCCGGCGGATTTTGTTGTCGTTGACTACGATGGACCCCTGTGTTCCATTAATCGTTGGACGTCCATTCTTGAGGACCGGTCGCACTCTCATTGATGTAGCCGCGGGCGAATTAATCATGAGAGTTGGTGACGATAAAATCGTATTCAACATGGGTAAACTTTCTAAGCAGCCTTCTGAAAACGAGAGTGTTAATTTCATTGACGTTCTTGATGAGGCTTGTGAAGAACATTTCAAAGATGCTTGTAAAAGTGGTTCTTCTTCTCTACCCGTTGTTGAGACCGTTGCCTCTATTGCTCCATCACTAACTCAATTTGGAGAAAGTGATTTCATTTTGAAAGAATTTGAAGCAACTTTGGGAGATGTGGACTTACAATATGACGATTCTCCCTACGATTGGGATGAAGACATTCGTACCATTGAGAAACTTCTCAATGAGGACCATATTTCTCCACCATCTCCTAAGGAAATCTCTATCGATGATCCGAATTTGAAAACGTCTTCCATCAAAAATCCTTTGGATTTAGAGCTTAAGGATCTTCCGTCTCATCTCGAATACGTGTTCCTTGAAGACAATAAGAAGTCACCCGTCATCATCGCAAAGGACTTGAAAGAAGAAGAAAAATCTCGACTTATCGCCGTGCTGAAGAATCATAAGAAGGCAATTGCTTGGAAAATCTCCGATATTCGTGGCATTGATCCTCACTTTTGCACACATAAAATTCTCATGGAGGACGACTTTATACCCACTATTCAAACCAAAGAAGGGTGAATCCCAAGATCCATGACGTTATCAAAAAAAGAGGTTATCAAACTTCTTGATGCGGGAATGATCTACCCTATCTCGGATTCACCATGGGTTAGTCCGGTCCATTGTGTGCCTAAGAAAGGCGGAATCACCGTTGTGCCTAATGAAAACAACGAGTTGATTCCTACTCGTCTCGTTACAGGGTGGAGAGTTTGTATAGAATATCACAAACTCAATGATGCTACGAGAAAGGATCATTTTCCCCTTCCTTTCATGGACTAAATGCTTGAACGTCTAGCGGGTAATGATTATTACTGCTTTTTAGACGGTTTCTCCGGGTATTTTCAAATTCTCATCGATCCCCAAGATCAAGAGAAAACAACATTCACTTGTCCTTATGGAACATTTGCTTTCAAAAGAATGCCTTTCGGCTTATGCAATGCTCCTGGGACTTTCCAAAGGTGCATGTTGGCTATCTTCCATGACATGGTTGAGAAAACCATGGAAGTCTTCATGGATGATTTCTCGGTCTATGGTGACTCCTTCTCTTCTTGCCTTGCCAATTTAGAATGCATGCTTAAGCGGTGTGAAGACACTCGCCTTGTTCTAAATTGGGAAAAATGCCATTTCATGGTAAAAGAGGGCATGGTGCTTGGACATAAAATCTCAAAAGCCAGTCTTGAAGTGGACCGTGCTAAAGTTGATGTCATAGAAAAATTACCTCCACCTTCAACTGTGAAGGGTGTGAGAAGTTTCCTTGGTCATGCGGGCTTCTATCGTCGTTTCATTCAAGATTTTTCTAAAATCGCTCGCCCGATGATCCACCTCTTGGAAAAAGATACTCCTTTTATCTTTTCTAAAGAGTGTCTCGAATCTTTCAATCTTCTTAAGGATAAGCTAACTAAGGCGCCGGTCTTGGTTACCCCTAATTGGGAGCTACCTTTTGAATTGATGTGTGATGCTAGCGACTTTGCTATTAGAGCGGTTTTGGGCCAAAGAGTGAACAAACACTTCCAACCAATCCATTATGCTAGCAAGACAATGACGGGGGCTCAATTGTATTATACCACTACCAAAAAAGAGCTTTTAGTTGTAGTGTATGCCTTTGAGAAGTTCCGCCCCTATCTTGTCCTTTCCACCACAATCGTGTACACCGATCATTCCGCGTTGAAGTACTTGTTGACTAAGCAAGATTCTAAGCC
The DNA here is from genome assembly GCA_025667525.1 of Glebionis coronaria. Classification (NCBI taxonomy): domain Eukaryota; kingdom Viridiplantae; phylum Streptophyta; class Magnoliopsida; order Asterales; family Asteraceae; genus Glebionis; species Glebionis coronaria. Next base: position 66,066,548 of record CM046882.1, on the reverse strand, counting down.
AAGACTTCTTCGTTGGGTTTTGCTCCTTCAAGAATTTAAAATTGAAATTCGTGACAAAAAGGGAGCCGAAAACCTAGCCGAGGATCATCTAAGTAGACTTGAGGATCCTTATCAAGGGGATCATCTGACTCAAGAGATCAATGACTCTTTTCCCCTTGAGGCCTTAATGTCTATCAATTCCAATCTTGATGACACCCCGTGGTTTGCGGACATTGCAAACTACTTAGCGGGTTGGAAATCTCAAGGAAGGGTTAACGTCCCAACAAAAGAAAAAGTTCTTTAAAGACATTGAACACTATTTTTGGGACGACCCTTACCTTTTCAAACAATGTGCGGATCTTGTCATTCGTCGATGTGTTGATGGGCCGACAACGTTACTAATCCTTGAAGCTTGCCATAAAGGACCCACCGGTGGTCACTTTGGTCCTAATTACACCGCGAAGAAAGTATTCGACTCTGGATTTTATTGGCCCACCATTTATCATGAAGCTCATGAAATGGTTAAACATTGTGATGTTTGCCAACGACAAGGCAAGATCATACATAAAGATGAGATGCCTCAAAATTTCATACAAGAATGTGAAATCTTTGATGTATGGGGCATCGACTTTATGGGGCCATTTCCATCATCTAAAGGGAACAAGTACATCCTCGTAGCCGTTGACTACATATCTAAATGGGTTGAAGCAAAGGCTCTCCCTACAAACGATGCGAGGGTGGTTGTGAACTTTTTGAAGCAGCTTTTTGCTCGATTCGGTGTTCCTTGTGCTATCATCAGTGACCGCAGGACTCATTTTTGCAATGATCAATTTGATCGAGTCATGGCTAAGTACGGTGTCGTCTTTCCACCGCTTATCATCCTCAAACAAATGGTCAAGCCGAGATATATAACCGTGGATTGAAGCGAATTCTTGAGCGTACTGTGGGAGAGCATCGTGCCTCGTGGGGCGATAAGTTAGACGATGCTTTGTGGGCTTTCCGTACCGCATATAAGACACCGATTGGTTGCACTCCATATCGTCTTGTATACGGGAAGTCATGCCACCTCCCTATTGAGTTGGAATATAAGGCGTACTGGGCCTTGAAGTGGGCCAATTTTGACATCAACAAAGCCGGTGATCTTCGGAAGATTCAACTCAACGAGCTCAATGAACTGAGGAATGAAGCTTATGAGAACTCATTGATCTACAAAGAAAAAACCAAGATCATTCATGATGCAAGGATTAAGAACCGAGAGTTCCAAGTGGGTGATCAAGTTTTACTCTTTAACTCTCTGTTGAAGATCTTCTCGGGCAAGCTGAAGAGTCGTTGGTCTGGTCCATTCACCGTCGCTAAAGTTTCCCTTACGGCACCATTAAACTTTCTCAACCAAATGGGCCGAATTTTAAAGTGAATGCCCAGCGTGTGAAGCTATACTTTGGTGAGGACATCTCTCACGAGATGATTCCATCCCTCACCACGTTTCCCTTGAATTAGTTCTGGGTCGAGTCAGGCTCGTGACTCGGTTATAAAAAACAAGCGCTTCTCGGGAGGCAACCCGTTGATCTATCCTTTACCGTTTTCATAATAAGTGTAGGGGGAGCCCCGTATGTGTTTGTTGTCTTGTTTCTTATGATGTGCAGGGATTAAAGCTTCAAAGATCCATTCTCTATGACTTTTGACGAACCGTGATCCCGTGTACCCGTCTTCATGGTTCTATCCTAAACTGTCGTGATTCAATATTTCATATCTTATATATTCACATTGAAATCACCATAGTTGTCCTTTCCTTAGCAAGATTTAAACAAAGTGCACAACGTCCTAAGTGTAGGGGAGTTTACTCCCATATGCTTAAACATTGAGGACAATGTTTATAGCAAGTGTAGGGGGACTTTTATCGAAGTAAGTGGGCTTTTCCATGAATTTGCCCTCATTTTAACCAGAAAATCTAATTTTTCGACATTTTTCAAAATTATTAATCTATTTTGGCCTAGTAGTTTTTCCTTTACTATCGTTATTTACTTTCTTTGCTAGAATAAATTTTAATAAAGTGGTTTTAAATTTTTCAAAGTTGTGAATCTTTTGACTCAACCCGAGTAATGTCTCGATTTTATCAATCAATTAACAATTAATGTTCGTTTCCTCGACTCACTCGAATTGATTTCCAATTAAACGTAAGATTTATTTGTTCTTGGTAAAACGTATTTTTTTGGTATTTTAAAAAGTAAAATCTATTTAATTAAAAACTAACTAGTTAAAAATTACTTAATTAACACTTTTGAAAACTATTTCAAATTTAAATAATACTAAAAATTATTTAATCTAATTAAAAAGTAAAAATCTTTAAAACTAATTAAACTAATTAAAACCAAATCTATTTTTTTTTAAAAAATATAAACTAATTAAAAACTTAATTTTATAAAAACTTTAAATGAAATTTGTTTAAAACTAATTTTTTAATAAGACTAAATAAAAACTAATTTATGAAAACAATTAAAATTTATAAAAGTAATGAAAAATGTTTTTTTAAACTGAATAAAAGAAAACTTTTATAAAACTTTTACTTAAAATTAATAAAACTAAAAACTTGTATTAAACAAAATTAATAAAACTGCCAGTCTAAATATATTACCCTATATTAATTAAATGATGCATATTAATACACAAATAAGTGCCTAGATGGAGCGGTAAAGGCGTTGGACAATTAAACTGGAGGTCAAGGGGTCGAATCCCAGCGTGACCTATTTTTTTAGTATATTTTGTTTTTTTTGGAATTTTGAAACAAACAGACCAAATGGGTCTGTTGTTTATGCAGCAAATAAGACAAATAAGCTATAAGCGAAAATCAGATAAGCAAACAAATAGAACTAAAGAAGCAAAACTGAAATAAGCTATTAAAACTAAAATAAGCAAGTCTAAAAGTAAAGCTAAATCAAATAAACAGATAATATCAAATAAGCTATAAGACCTATTAAACAAATCTAACTAAGCTCAGTTAAGCTGAATCAAATAAGCTAGTGACAACTACCAAATAATACACTACTTATCTGGCAGATTTAGATTAAAGCGAACCAAGGCGGAGATCAAAATCAAACTTAAAACTGATCTAAACAAAAACCTTAACAGCAACTAATTCTCGAAATTAATAAGTAGATAAAAACCATGTCAAACCAAACATTAGCAGATCTAGACAAGCTCAAATCAAACAGAAATTTAGCTTAAACAAATCTTATAAGCACAACTAGCTAATAACTAAACAAACTTATACCTATCAAGCAACAAACCATAAGCAGACCAATAAGCAGGTCTTAAACAAAACTAAAATCTAACAAGCTAAACAAAACCAATATTACTAAGCAGATAAAAACAAACCGAAACTAATAAAAATAAACAGGTAAATAAACTCAAGCAGATATCAAGACAAGCATGAGCAGATATGTATAACACGAAACTTAAACAAATAACTATTAATCTATAACTGGTAAAAATAAGAAATAAAACTTGATGTCGAATCCTTTGGGAAAAAGGAAGGCGTTGTACCCCCTTTATGAACCGAATCAAACCTCCTTTACCCACATATCATCATCATCATCATCTCTTTCTCGTCTCACGAACAAAATATACTATTCGAACAGATTAAAAAAACTTCCCAGTAGGGGAAACTTCATCAACCGCTTTTTACTTTAATATTAATTTAACCAAAAACAGTAATTAAAATTAAATTGCAATAAATTTAAGTATTAAAAGAGACAAAATTAAAACTGAAAGTAATTTATATTAATAACTCAAAATTTAAGTACAATACTTGGAAAATAAAAATTACATTTAATCCTAAAAACTAATTTTGCATAAATTAAAATAAAATAAAAAAAGTGCACACAAATTACAGATTTGATGGGGGTATTTATAGCCAACCCCCATGGCTTCTTGATGATCTTGGTGAGCAAGTAATCAAATCCCAGCCGCTAAACACATCTTTTCTTTTTCTTCTTGATCAAATGGCTGAGAATACACCCCTTGCACACGGATTACCAACGTGTCAAGGGGTGTGTTTGTTGTGCTTCTTTAATCTGTGGTGGAGCCTTCTTATTGGAGGGTTTTTGGTGGTGATTTGTATCCTCCAATCAAAAGGAAGAGATAGGCCACGTAGATGATTGAGGACCACCTTCTTGATCCGGTTTTGATGGTGATTTATTAGAGGGATGTGAATAGCACACGCCTTAATTCATCAATATGGTGAAAACCCCCAATTTTTACTTGATTAGGGTTTGGAAAGAGTAAAGGCTGCGTCTGTTTAGGGGGAGAGATGAAAAGGGTAAATGAGTTTCTTGTTTGTAACGAATGGAAGAATGGTGGGTGGGTAAAAGTTTATTTATTAAGTCGTGGGTTGTGGGGTGATTGTTGACTGGGATGTTGACCAAAATAGGGTAAAAGTTGTAAACTTGTTTAACCGTCCATTTTAATCCTTGTGGGCTTTTGTGATCCAATACTCAATATTCCACACGACTTAATGCAAGAATGGGCTTCATAATTCGTTTAATTTGGCTGCTAGGGCCCATTTCATCCGTCCATATAAAGTAATTGAAAATGGGCTTTTGGCTAATAAAGTAAATTTTTATTTATCAATATTGGGCTTAAAAGCCCAATACATAATTGTTGGTCCCAAAGGCCCATTTGTATTCATAAAAGGTTAAATCCACTAGAATCGAGCTTGTATTTGGCTTCCTTGTTCATTTCTTCAAAATCGTGTCGATTTTTCCGGTTTTCGTGATCTTCGGCACACTTTTGGTCTTTTGACTTTGTCTTCATCTCTTTTTTTTGGACTTTTCTTCAACATTTGACCGTGAAATCCCGTGTTTTCTTTCCTTTTGATCATTTGTACCTATTTCACACAAAAACACAAAACCACGCGTAGTTCCGACTTTTACGATACTAAACACATGATTAGGTCTTGTTTTTCCTTGATTTTAGTGGCAAAAGGATAAGTGTTTACACACTTATTAAATCCCCTACACTTGACCATTGAAATGACCTCATGCAATGCACAGTTTTAAAGCATTAAGTTACATTTTTTTTCATTAATAACCTATCTTGGCCTTTATTAAGATATACTAATACTACTACGATGAAAAGATAAAAATTTAAAAGGAAACAAAAGTTATAACAATTTATTAACTTGGAAATTATTTGATGGAAGAAACTCGTAAGGAAATCTAAGACTTAAGTTAGGGCTTTGGTGTCATGAATATTAATCACCCTCAAGTTTCACGTTCCCCATACCAAGCTTAAAAACAAGATCATTGTTTACCATAAGTCCTTAAGTTAAAACCACTCATATAAGATAATTGTGTAATACTCTTTCTCCAATTCCTACGTTGTATCTCTAGCTTTTATGGATTGCCATTCACCCGTAGGCTCATTTGACTTATTCGATAATTATTATTCCAAAAATGAAGGCCAAAGGGTGCAAACCCAACACTCAAAACCTAACCTCGTCCTCAAAAACGTTGTCACTAAAGTAAGCCCACATCAAGGATGATTTAACACGATTTGGGGAATAAATTCCCGGACCCAAAATTTGGCCAATAGTACTACTTATTAATTATTCCTCCAAAGTCATGTTGACTTTATGTGGAGTTTAGCAAGTTCACATCATATACCCTTAGGCTCTTTAAGATGTAAAAATGCTCCTCGTTTATTGTCCACACCCTAAGGCTCCTTGAACGATAAACGAGGGAATTGATTTTTGATCAATTTTTATTCAACACTTACCATGCCATACACCCTAAGGCTCTAATGACAAGGTTCGTGCTACATGCCCCACACCCTCAGGCTCCTTGAGGTCATGTTTTAATCTTATTCTTTCTTTATTTATGATATATATAGTAGGCCAAATTCCGAGGTCCCATGGTCTGAATACCTCCTACTTAGTGGTTATGAGTCACCTTAGTCGGAAGTCCACAACGCTGGCACCCTCAATGTGTTCATGCTTTAATTACAAGGAGATAAAGATTTGGCTAAGAGTTAATATATCGAATCTACACCGCAAATATCCTCATTTATTAAGCAATTAAATATAAAAGCGAGAAGAAAGAGCCACAAAAACTCATATAAGGAAGAATTAACCCTTAAACTTATTATCAAATCTATCATCTCTCGTTCTCCACAATTTAAAATCTCAAGGAATGAGACTCGTGGATGCTTAGCCTAATAAACCAATTAAGGTCCATACGGTTAAGGATACTAGCTAGAGTAAACTTGGATAAGTAAACTCGGGTTGAGTCAAAATATTCACGACGGGCCTAATATATCAAAGATATCTAAAATTGTTAGAACCATTATATTTATTTTGACTTTATTCTTTAAATGGAAAATATAAATACGATGCGATGACAAAAAGGAAAGAAAATAAATGGAAATACTACTAGGCCAAAATAGATCAAAAATTTGAAAAACGTTGAAAAATTTAAAATTTTCCGGCTAAATGGGGTCAAATTCATGGAAAAGCCCACTAAAATTTCGATAGAAATTCCCCCTACACTTAATATAAACATTGTCCTCAATGTTTAAACATGTGGGAGAATAAACTCCCCTACACTTAGGACATTGAGTACGTTGTTTAAATGGAGCTAAGGAAGGGACAACTAAAGTGATTACATTTATTCGTCTTATTTATATACATGTATGAATCATAATAGTTTTGAGAGAACCGGGTACACGGGAAACACGGGGTCACGGGTCACGTCAAAAACACCAAAAGTGGATCATTAAGCACATGTCCCTGCACACAACATCACAACACAAACAACCTACTTGGATCCCCCCCCCCCCCACACTTATTGGTGGAAATGGGTGAAGGTGAGAAAGGGTGGAAAGGATGGAAAAGGGTAAAAATCTAACCTAGTTAAACGATGCTTGATTTATTTATCACGAGTCTCTAGCTCGACTCGATTTCCCGAATGTCATCATTTAAATGGGAAAATCATCGGAAAACCGAGATTTCCAATGGAGGAAAATCTCTCCATGATAAAGGGTGAAATAAAGTCATATAAGGAATACCCCATGAAAATCCACCCGGGTCAAACACATAATTTCCATCACAAAAGGAAATAAACCCCGAGGTGGTAAAATCACACAAGGCAAAGAAAAGTGGGGTATCCTTAGGCAAAAATTTCTTACTAGGAAAAGTGTTATGGTGATAAGGCAATGAAAGCACGAAAGTCTCTATTCCGGGATCTTCAAAGTTCAAAATGTCATTTTGATCCTTAACGGGAAAATAGCAAGAGGTGTGGACATTAAAGTTCAAAATGTCATTTTGATCCAAAGTGGGGGAGTCGTCCTCTTCCAAACTTGATGTGAAAACATAAGTATCATCGGAGTCATAGGAAAACTCATCCTCGTGAGGAAAATAGGAGTTTAGAAAGTTATCTAAATCCTCCTCAAATGGAATATCCTCTAAAATAGGGGCAATCTCTAAAGGTGGAGGATCTTTTTCAAAAGTCGTAACTCCTAACTTTGGAATATAAGAGTCAAAGGGAGACTCAAGAATGGGAGGATCACTCATAGAGATAATAGCAAGAGGTGTGGACATTAAAGTTCAAAATGTCATTTTGATCCAAAGTGGGGGAGTCGTCCTCTTCCAAACTTGATGTGAAAACATAAGTATCATCGGAGTCATAGGAAAACTCATCCTCGTGAGGAAAATAGGAGTTTAGAAAGTTATCTAAATCCTCCTCAAATGGAATATCCTCTAAAATAGGGGCAATCTCTAAAGGTGGAGGATCTTTTTCAAAAGTCGTAACTCCTAACTTTGGAATATAAGATTCAAAGGGAGACTCAAGAATGGGAGGATCACTCATAGAGATAATAGGATCATTAGGCTCACTAGGTGTTTCGTCAAAACCCAAAGAAATGAGATCACTTAAAGAAGTGCTCGTCACTAAAATTAGCTTCTTCATTTTCTTCAAAAAGTGGATTATCATTTGAAATTTCAAAAAGTGGGTCTGAATGTACCGCAAAATCATTAAGGTTAAACTTTTTAGTTTCAAAAGGATTGATAAAACTTTCTTCATTATCAAAATTAAGCACATCAATCATATTGACCGATTCTTTTCCGTTTGATTTATTTACCAGTTTCCCCATTTTAAACACTTGTTGATCATTCCCAACCCTAAGAATTAATTCCCCTTCGGCTACATTAACTAACACTTTGCCGGTTCTTAAGAACGGTCTACCAAGTATTAACGGAATACGAGGATCCATCTCATAGTCCACTACAACAAAGTCCATGGGAAAAGTGAATGTACCAACTCGAACAAAAACGTCTTCGGCAATACCAGCGGGGTATGCGAGAGTTCTATTAGCTAACTCGAGAGTCATGCGAGTCGGTACAAGGTCGGGTAATGATAATTGTTTCCATACCGAGAGAGGCATAAGATTGATGCTAGTGCCAAGATCCGCTAAAGCCATACAATCATCAATTTGGGGAAACGAGCAAGGTAACACGAATCGTCCGGGATCTCCTAGCTTTTCGGGAGCTCTTTGAGAAGAATCGCGGAACAATTCTCATTTAAACGAGTGTTCACGAGCTCAACCATTTTTTCTTTCTTATTAAGCAAATCTTTGAACATTTTGACAAATTTTTGCATTTGAGCAAGTGCTTCAATAAGGCTAATGTTAACATTGACGTTGGAAATCATTTTCAAAAAGTTAGAAACATGAACGTCATCTTTGGTGAGCACTTTAGCCTTGTCCAACCTAGAGGGATAAGGGATATTGGGTTTAGACTTTGAAGGTTGAGAAGGAGAATGACTCACTTCTTGAACAACCTTAGAGTTAGGCTCATTAGGCAATGGAGCACTTGTACCAGAAGTGGTAGTGGGAGGAATCACCGAAGGGGGAGTAGGATTACTCATTATGACCTTCGGGCCTTGTCTCTCCTTTATGGGCGAAGAGATGGAAGGTCCCACTAAAGTGGCTCTACTTCGAGTAGTGATAGCACTCACATTAGCATGAGGGTTAATCTCGATATTAGAAAGTAAGGCTCCTTGGGGTTTAAGGGCTTGCAACATTTGCACGAACTTCCTATCGGTGGACTCTTGCATTTGTTTCATAATTTTCTCATGTTCGGTCAATTTTTGTAGAACCAAGTCCATTTGAGGATTATGCATGTTCATTTGATTAGACCATTGATTGTTAAACCCTTGATTTTGAAATTGATTAGGATTTTGAAAGCCTTGATTTTGAAAACCTTGATTATTAAAACCTTGATTTTGAGTATTAAACCCTTAATTTTGCCCTTGAAAGTTCCCTTGATTTTGGTTAAAACCCCTTGTATTTGAATTCCATTGAAAATTACTCATTTGAGGACCTTGGTTCCTATTTTGGTATTGGGTATTTTGGGCGGGTGGGGGTGGTCTTTATGGAGCTACAAAACCCGGGGGAGCCAAATAATTAGTACTCTTATAAGACAAATGGTTAACATCAACATTTGGTTTAAATTGAACCCGCTCATTAGCATTGGTGTTATAAGCATAAACTTGTTGTTGTTGATTGTAAACCTTGTCACAATTAAAATACGAATGTGGTCCACCACAAGTCTCACACGTTTCACAAGTTTCTTTTAAGGCATTGACTTGACCATTGAGGGCTTTGGTTTGTAGAGCAATTGATTCAACAAGCGAAGTAAGTTTATCGATTCTTTTGTCACTCTCACTAGAACTAGCACTTGCCATAGTAGCCCTAACACTCTTGGTTTGTACTTTAGCCTTGTTTTCAATTATGGCCCAAGCCTCGTTAATTTATTTCACAAGAATATTGCCCCCCGCGACACTATTAAATGAGTCTTGGTCATTTAGAGTTAAACCATTGTAAAACGTATTAATTTGATGCACTTTAGTGAAACCGTGTTGTGGACATTTTCTTAAAAGCTCTTTAAATCGATCCCAAGACTCACTAAAAGTTTCTCCATATTTTTATTCAAAGGTAATGATGTCATTCCTTAAAGAGGTGGTCCGTGATGGTGGAAAAAAGTAGTTAATGAACTTGGTCTCTAAACCGATCCATGTGGTAATACTTTGGGGTGGTTCCTTATCAAGCCAAATCCGGGCTTGTCCCTCGAGGGAAAAAGGAAAGAGTTGTAAACGAATGGCCCCTTGTGGCACCCCATTGTATTTCACCGTATTAGTCAAATGGATAAATCTCTTGATATGATCATGGGGGTCATCTTGGGAACGACCCAAAAATGGTGTAGCGGAAACCATTTGAATAAAACTCGTTTTGATTTCAAAATTATTTGCTCCAATTGCGGGGACAACGATAGCGTCATCGTTTCCCTCAACGTGAGATTGTAGAATCTCAATCATAGGTCGGTTATCCGTTGCCATTGTATTGTCGAAAGCGCGATTCTCGGGATCGGCTTGAATGACGGTCTTTTTGTTTTTCTTCTTCTTCTTTTTGGAAGAATTAGAAGTATTTGATACACCAATCGGTATGTATGTACGCGCGCGAGTGCGCATACAATTAAAACTTTTAGGAATGAGGTAGGAGACCTCGGTCGACTTTGAGAGGAAAGGGATTATCCCTCCCGAGGTGCAATATTAAAAAGCTACAAAAAGTATATACTTAATACTACTTGAGTTGGCAAACCAATAATCGGTCGTCCCTCTCAATATACACACAAGCAAGCGGGGAAACGAGGTGGCACAAAGCACTTAAAAACCTTTTTCCTTAGACGGCCTTTTATAGCGCGTCGCCTTATACCCACCTTATAGTTTGTATATATCGAGTTCAAACGTCTTACTAGTATTTATCTATTTTGCCCTTTTTCCTTGTTGTGGATTCGAATACAATAGTTAGATGATGAAATCCCAACTAAGGCCTTATTTGAAAAGTAGGTAAATTAATGTGCTACGTAATATAATATAGTAAAAGAAAAATCTTTTTGTATTTTTTTAGAAAAATATGTATTCACAATTAAAATCGAAAGAAATCGAAATAAGAAAATTAACACTAATACGTAATATTTTTGGTGTAATACTTTTAGGAAAAAGTATTACTTTTTGATTTTTTTAATCTTTTTTGTTGCAAATCTTAGGAAAGAATTTGCTTTTGTGATTTTTTAATTTTTTTGTATTTTTGATTTTTTTACGTTTTTGATTTTTTTTTTTGCAAGAAAATTAACGTTCAAAAAGAACGGATCCCAAAATCCAAACGTCTCACGAAATCTTCAATCGTAACGAGCGAAGCGGCAGCGGCGCCAATTTAATAAACTTGTATAAGGTTTTCTAATAAACTTGTATAAGCCCACAAGTCTCAAAATAAGCCAGAAAATTAGAGCTTATGAAATATAAGCCGATACCAATAAGCTCGTAAGCCCACATATAAGCCGATAACAAACACCCCCCTTAATGGGTATTTGTTTGATTTTGGTGACTTTTGTTATGTAGGTATGAATTGGCTGAAGATTGTGCTGATGATGATGATGCGAAAGTGTCTATTGTCGAGTTGCGCAAAAGTGTTTTGAAGGAGCTTAAGCAGCATGGTGATTTTGTTCAAGTAAGCAAGATTAGTTTGTTATTTGTTTTGGTTTATTAGCGTTTTATACGCAATTCTCGTTAGGGGTTTGCTATGTTTTGCTGTTGTGGGCTCGTTATAAGTATCTCGTTTAGGGTTAGTGAAACGTGTTATCGGTTGTATTGATGAATGTGTAGTCGGGTTTATATGTGACGTTAGCTCCTCCTCAAGCCATACCACTAGTTTCATACATTCATCATATTCAGGAGCACAAATAGTCGAAATAAGTAACTCCCAAGAATGTAAAGTGATTCGACAATGAATAAAAACACAAACTAAGGAGACAAACTTCTGCGACTGATCAACTAAACTAAACATACACATATCACTGTCTCAGAGTCTCATTGCTAAGACTAAAACCGGACAGAGCATTTAGCAGGTTTTGTTGATCCTATTGTGAGTAGTGTCGCTGCTCCGGAGGTTGTTGTTCCTGATGTTGGTCGGTCTGAAAGTGGTGCTTTCGTACTGGTTCCTCTTGTTTCTTCTGTTGTTATTGGTAGGTCTAGCGCCAGACCTTCTTTGAGAGGAAATAGCTCCGCGAGGAGGAAGCGGCCCGCTAGTCCTGTTGCTGCTTCCCATCGTCCCAAGAAGTTGAGGAAGGATCATGTGGCGTCTTTTGTACCCTCAACTGGGGGTAAGTACATGGAAGCTATTGCTTCATTGCTTCCTACAGGGCTAAGTCATACCTTTTTTCATGGATCTTTTTCAACAGGTTCTCTATCTCTCACTTTTGATGATAAGTAAGGTTGAGGACTCTCGGTTATCTTTGGTTCGTACCCAAAATCCCGCATTGAGGTTTGTTTTTTCTCTTGATCCTTCTGGTGATTCATCTAGAGGTGCGGATTTGAATAATTTTGATGTTGTGTCTCCCAAGTTGGCTTTGTCTACCGCTCCAGTTGTTGATTCTGTTATTGTTTCTGTGGCTTCCTCGGGCGTGTCTACCCCTCATGTCCTTGTTATATTTGATTCAGATGCTCCTTCCGCACCTGCTACGATAGTGCCCACTGTCTCTATTCCTAGTTCTAAGGGTTACGCTAATTTACAGGTTGCGAATTACTCAGCTAGTTTTCATGTTCCTCGTTGGTCTGTTAGTAATGGCTCTGTTCTTGATGATCCTGATGTATGTCGAAGTTTGGTTGATTGTGTTACTCCGGCGGGTTTTCTTAGCCAGTTGCAAGTGATGGAATTGGATCAACTTTTTGTCGAGTTTAACGTTGGGCTTGCCCGTTACGTGAGTATGAGTTCAGAAGTGAGGATTCACTTTGAAAACATCTTGAGGAGTTTCACAAGTTGCATGAGGATCATGCCAAGTTTTCTCGGTCTTTGTCTGACAGGGATGCTGAAATTTGGTCTCTTAAGGCTAAATTAGCTGAGTTTAAGGAGGACGGTTCTTTGGTTCTGGGGCTTCGTGCTCAGGTTGGCTCTTTAGAGGGTTCGAATTCGTCTTTGTCTTCATACCTGTCAGCTAAAGTTATTGAAAATGATGCTCTTCAAGGCCACGTGAAGCAGCTGTCTGAGTCTATTGAGAGTTCTAAAGCTCGGATTTTGGAGCTAGAGAATTTAGGTGGCAGTTTGGCGGATCAATTGTTTGATAAAGAGTCAACTGCTTCCAGGCTTGGTTCTCTTCTTTCCTTTATTGATGAGGAACTTCTGCCATGCTCCCTTGTTTCTAAGGTTGCATGAAGATGGTTCGTGGATTGTGGTTTTCGTATGGTCATTGATTTGTGTCGTAAGTCCCATTCTTACAGGGATTCCTTTGGGCTTGCCATGACTTGTGCTCAAAATTCTGGTATGCAAGAAGGTTTGGAGGCTGGTATCGATCATGGGAAAGAGGAAAGGTCTTTAGCTGATGTCGAGGCTTCTGATCTTGAAGCCAAAGCGAAGTTTAAGGCGGTTGTTCAAGCATTTGCCTCCGTGGAATTGTCTTTTCTTGACCTGTTGGAGTCCTATAGTGATTGTGATGTGAATGTATTGATGTCTGATATCCAATCTGAAAACCGGGTCCAGGGTGGTGGAATTTTTCCTTCTTCTGCTTTCCAGTTGACTATTCCTGTTAGTTCTGGTGCTTCTGTCAGTTCTCCAAGTTGTAACCGGGAGGTCCCTCTCTGTGTCCTTCTGGAGGAGAACCGTGCTCGTTTTCAAGATTATGTGTCCAAGGTAACTCATGAGGGCTCCGTGGAGGTTCCTATGCCTGACCTCTTGCCTTTTCGCATTGGCGCGCGTGGAGGCTCTGACGGGGGTGATGTTTTGGGCGTTGGAGCTATTGTGGTTACTACTTCTCCTTTGAGTATTTCAGACTATAACTTTGAGTCTGGCTTTGATGCTTCCCTTGATGGTATGGAATCGGTGACTCCTTCTACCCACACTTTGGAAGTTCCTGTTGTTAGCTTTCTCGTGTCGAGAAGTGTAGTGGGCAGTAATTCAGTGGTTGTTGTTGTCACTACTGAAGATTCTTGATTTTTTTTTATTTTCCCTTGTCTTATTTCTACACATTTGTAATGTGCTTGTTATGACAATTTTTATTTATGGCGACGTATGTGTTCGCGCTTGTGGCTATTTATCTTTGTTATTGCACACTGCTCGGTGGGTGTGGTTTTGCATTTAGAGACTTTTTTACTCTCTTTATTTTGCGCACTGCTTGGTGGGTGCGGCTTTTTCTTGTTATCCATCATTTTACGTTTTTCCGTGATAGGCTTTTTATGAGGAAAACTCTGAAGGTTTATATAGTTCATAACAATTACAAAAACCCTAAACGAGATCAAAGCACACATAGCGGAAGCGATTTAACAAGATCATAATAATAACACAATTATAATTATTCGAATTAGGGTTACATACTTGTGCGCTAAAGCAAATCCACAAGATAAAGAATGAATCACCAATTCGGGTCTATAACGAATATCACCAAGATATAGTCTAAAGTAAAACTATATTACGTTCTTGTACACACGTAATACAACGAGCTAAACGTGATTCTAGCACGTGCAAACCGAGCTTCAACGCTTGTGAAAAATCTACCCAACAACCCTAGAGAGGGGCTAGGACTAGAGTTATAGCAAATCGAAAAACCAAACAAAACCCTTAGGTTGGTTTGGTGTTGCAATCGCAAGAGAAAGAGAAGAGAGGAATGGGATAAAAAATAATGAAGGCTAAGGGTGTTTATATAGGCCTAGAATAAACTTGTAGCCCAAGCAAAACGAATAAAAGGCAAGTTTTCTTCTCCCTTTCCCCATGGTGTAGCCGACGGTCGAAACACCCCAAAGGGGTGTTCCGGAACCTTCTTTTCTTCTTCTCTTTATTCCACAACTTCTATTAATTCTGTAACGCTTGTTAATATTTAACTCTTAGTTATTTAACAATTGTTAAAATTATAGCTCGATTTAATTTAATAAATCTAATAAATATATTTATTAAATAAATTAACTCTCTACGTATTGTGTGCAATATGCGATGTAACACGTTAACCGTAATAACAAAAACACAAAACTCGCATATTTCAAATAAAAAACGATACCTTTCACTTTAACATTCCATTAACATCTTTATTTCACTTGTTAGTTTGCATAAGCTAGAAGGTTAATGAAAATACCGCTTCTTGGCGCACTCGCAATCGCAGGCTGCTCACTTCTCGCAACAGCTTCAAACATGCAAATAATATGCCTTATCACTAACATGATCATTAACAAAATCTAAGAAATATAAGGCATCCAACAAACCATAAAACCAAAAAAAATCGTAAAGATAACTTGGTACGAAAAACAAAAAGCAAGCATTATTTTTCAATAAGGCAAAAAAAACAGACACTTTGTATACATAAATATAAAACATCATTATTACACAAATAAAGGACCCCTAAAACAACTTATTAGCTAATTCACCACTTAAATCAGTAACGACCAACCAAATCATGTCATAATAGGCTTAAGTAAGCCGGAAAGTCTCAAATTAAGCCACAAAGAGTGAGCTTATGGAATATAATCCGAAAACCAAATAAGCCATAAGCTTGTTATATAAGACAAAACTAACACTATTCTCGAGGGGTGTTTTTTAAGCTTATTTGTGGGCTTATAAGCTTACTTAATTCTAACTTAACTTTCATACGCCCAAAGGGCTTATATCTACATCGTTTAGGCAACCTCAACCAACTTGATAAAAAATATTAATGTAATAAAAAATGGGCACTTATCTTTGTTAATTTAGGGAGCTTTTACCACAAAAAAGATTGAATCTTGTCCATTTTTTTGCTCATCTCATCTTGTTGAGTGCTTCCACAACTCACTAAATCTATAATAAATCAATCAAACATCATATGGATATAAAAGTTTGAAATTTATTATTCATTCAATGTATACCTAGACTATGATTTAACAAAATTCTCAAAAACAATAAAAGCAATTAAATATTCAATGTAGAAAGAGGCTAAGGTAAAATAACTTTCATGCAACATAGATCTTGAAAATCTCGAATCCACCAATAGATATGAATCTTGAATTCGTCAATTCGATTGCAACCCAATACAATTGGATCAAAAACTGCAACAAAAACACAAACATCAATCAGCAAAAGGAAACCCAGAAACCAAAATCGACATAAAAAAGAAAAAAATAAAAACCTGATCTAAGATCCAATATGTGCTCGTAATGACAGTGATGATCAGATTAACCTACATAGGAAGGGGTGGATCTATAAATTATGTGTTTAGGTGAGTGTCTGTGTGTTTATGTTAAATGAGATGAGGATATACGTGGGATAAGGATACGTGTGAAACCCAATATTTATATATGATTTTATTGATTAAAATAATAAAAATTACTGTTCATATGTATACGATAAACAATATATAGTTATAATAGTTTATAATATGTTATTATAGCTTGAAGGTTAATTTACTCGGTTTTCTTGGTTTGTAATTTCTATGTTTCAAGTAATAATCTCTAAAATGAATGTAGATTCATTGGGCCTATTCTTTGCTATAGTTTTGTTAATTATTTTCTGGTTTGAAACACATGCACTCGTAGGGTTAGAATTTTTTAGATACTCATAAGTAGTCTTACCCACACTTTTGTTCACACTTATCAGTGTTAAAATGAAAGAAAATGAAAATGACTAACGCCTGTGAGTGTTGACTTAGGTAATGTCTTAACGTTTGTTAGTGTTGATGTTGTTACCATATTTATTCACTTCACCATGATAGATTATTGAAATAAAGAAGAAAAGAGATGATTTCTAGAGAGAGAAAGTAGAGAGAGAAAAGAGAGAGAAGTGTGTGAAACTTTAGGAATATTAGATTAAGAAAATGAAATCACCAACCTCTCCTAACATGCTAGGAGAGGTATATATAGTCGGGCTCACATGTAGCCTTAATGGACTATATTTGTTTAATGGGTCAAGCTTGAATAAAATGTTTAGTACCTTAAAAGAGGTCTTTTAAGCTAGCCATCAAGCCCGTAATGTCACGACTATTTTAACTAACTATTACAACGTTCTAATAAATGTTACAATATAAACCTATGACCGAACATTCTTGTTTGACTCAATATTTTGAGGCTAACAATCTCCCCCGATGTGAGGTCATTCCTCTTCGATATTTGGAGATCAATGGAGATTAAGAATCTCGTCATAAATGAGTCTTGAACGTGTAATAGTAGTCTTGTTCCTTCATGCTGTGATCTTTGAGCCTTTGTCGTTGTCTTTCAACTTTGTCTTTAAACTTGAGATCTTCAAATTCATTATTGACTTGTCTTTGCCATCTTGCTATCTTGTGTCTTTATCCACATGCTCATACTTTGCACTATCTTGAAAGCTTGCTAACAATCTCCTTTGAAGAGAGGTCATTCATCTACATTTGATAAGGAATATTTTGATCTTCAGAGTTGCGGAAGTCTTTAGCTTTCTTGATTGTTGAATATGTCTTTAGGCATGAGTATGTGGTTTTGAATCTTCGACTTTGCTGAGTACACCGTAACGCCACCTTCTCGAGACAAAACTTAGACACGGACTGAATGGCTTTGACATTCGTCCTAAATCGGTAGCGTTTACCTCCGGTCGGTGAAGACCGTTACACGATATTAAATATCATACTTGTGATTAGGTAGACTCAATTAAGAACCTCCTTGACATGGTTTCGCGACTGTACTAGCCGTTCTCTTTACTCGACCGTCTCAAAGCAAGACCTCAAACATAAAGAGCGAATCAATTGGATAACTATCCGCTTGATTAAAGTCGTCAATTCAAATTCCTGGAACAAGTTTGATTCTTAGAGAATCTTACCATTGTCGCTTTCCAGTTAACACAAGCTTGATTCATAAAGAATCTCGCAAGTTACCTACCGTAGCGCTGTTTGATGTTGACGCTAGAAGGATTTCCATTCGTCACTGCGAATATTAATGAATATCACTCTGAATTTTCTGGCAAGACCATAAAGATATTACGTAGAAACCTGAAACGAGATTGAATCAATTCAGAATCAAACCACTGTTTCTTTTCAGTTTACACATGTTCAATTCTAAAAGAATCTTACACATGACCTACCGCAATGTTGTTTGATGGTAACACTGGAAGGATTCCCACTCATCATTGTGAATACTAAGTAGTATCACTCTAAATGTTCTAGCAATATCACAAGGATATAACGTAGGACTCTCTTTATCGTCATTCCGTGTGTCCTAACGAGATTTGATAGATCTCTTGGCTCTAGACTCGATTTGTACACTTTTAGTGGTCGGAGGCTGGAGCAGATGCCACCTATTCAATATCAACTATCTCGGAGTGAGAAAGTCAATAGAAGTCGTGTTGATCTCCGTGATAATAAAACAAACTTCTTTTGAGAGAAGCCTGAGTCAGCAGGGGAGTGGTTGTGCATTACATCACTGGGTCCATGATGCGTTGACTTCATGATGTGTTGGCCCGATTTTTGCCTAAGTTGTATGGAGGGATAATTTCTTTACACCCTTTATCCTTATATTTCTTTTTCATTCTTCAACCCCTTCAATGCTTACCAAGACATCATTACTAGCACCTTGTTGTTGATTGTTCCCGTGCTAGCATCAGTACTTAGTCGGCATTCAGCTTCGTTCACATTCTACTCCATCTTTCCTAAGGACTTCTAATAATCTATTGGATTGTCCATGGGAAGATCCCTCCTGTTCAGGTTGGATCATAGGACTTAAACCTAACCACCCTTTTGACACCAATAACATCGTGAATTAAAGATGTTGTGGGTAATTTGATCGTAACCATAAGTGCTTGAGTCTTTAGATCACATTTTAATCACATTTTCCCTATCTCTAATATCAAACGATTTTATATTGTAACATTTATTGATACCAATTGTTACATGCTAACATGCTAGGAGAGGTATATATAGTCGGGCTCACATGTAGCCTTAATGGACTATATTTGTTTAATGGGTCGGGCTTGAATAAAATGCTTAGTACCTTAAAAGAGGCCTTTTAAGCTAGCCATCAAGCCCGTAATGTCACAACTATTTTAACTAACTATTACAACGTTCTAATAAATGTTAGAATATAAACCTATGACCGAACATTCTTGTTTGACTCAATATTTTGTAATACTCGTATTGTCGACACATGTTGAAAGTGTAGAGCTTATATTTATACATATTTTAAGTGTTTGAATAAAAATAAAAAAGTGTATATACCTAAAAGATTTGTAGTAGTGTGTGTGACATCTTCTTATTAGTATATCATATAACATTTGAGTATCACAAAATTTGTATACACCATAAGAAATAATAAGAATACATATAATAGAAGCCATTGATGCTCAAAACACTTATCACAATATCGCATATCGTTAACAGCTGTCATTAGAAATTCTACCGTTATACGCGCATACTCGTCTAATTTGTTAAAATCATGGTTAATAAGATCTCGTTCCTCATCATATAATCCTACTATTTTATCATATTATCAAGCAAAATGACCCTGTTCGTATGTAAGATGTTTACGAGATATGATATTAGTAGGATCTCAATCTTAACTATATGATTTTAAAATCTTGTTCGATCTGATCTTATTTTTCTCGAACTATAGCACATCCATGTATTATTTTTTGTAGAATATGAAAAACGAGTGGCAAATTATATTAAACACTCCATAATCATAATTTTTAGATATACCTTCATAATATATGATATATAATAATGTGCAAATACTTATAACTTTAGTATGCCTCTTAAGAAATTGACACTATAGTAAGAATTTCAAGATCATGAATAAAATCTTAATCTTAAAAACCTCGGTTAAAACTAGGGCTCGTTACGGTATGAAAACTACACCAAGCCGAACAAAAAACCAATTTAGTCCAAAACACTGAATCGACAGTTCATGTCTGGTTCGATCTTCGGCTCAATATAACCGGTTTTACTTAAAACCGAATTAGATCAAAACGAATAACCGGACCAAAATACGTTCGATCTGATCCGTTAAAAGATGGTTTGAAACCAAAGAAGCTAGGATTATTAGCAGCCTTGGGCAGTAGTAGTAGTCAAAGCCCAAGTCCAAATCAATCAAAAATCAGTTTGAACACTTTCCATTTTCCAATTCTTCTTTTTCTAATAAATACATTTTCATTTCATTCTTGTATTTGTACTCATTCATTTCATCATCATTCATCAGATTTGATTGATGCCCATACTTTTAAGAAACACTTTAAAAACCCTTCTGATAAAAAATATAATTGGATCTAAAAAACCCATCATCTCATTTTCATTCTCATCAATGGCAGCAGCAGCAGCAGTAGAACCCCACACTGCTAAAAGATTCTGGGAGAGTTTCAAAAAAGAATCGATTTCGACACTTTATACTCCTTTTGTTGTTTCTTTGGCTTCTGGGAATTTAAAGATTCATTCTTTTCGTCATTTTCTTGCTCAAGATTTGCATTTTTATAAATCCTTTGCTCACGCGTATGTAATTTTTTTTAATTCTTTTTTTATATAAATGGTTTTGTGTTTTTTTTATGAAAATTAAGCCCATTTCGGCTTATATTTCATAAGCTCCAATTTTGTGGCTTATTTTGAGACTTATGGGCTCATATAAGTTTAAATCTCAAAGAAAGCTACAAAATTGGGGCTTTTGAAATATAAGCCGAAACAAACACCTCCTTACGAGCTTTTTTGATTTCGGATTATATTTCATAAGTCCCAATTTCTGCCTTTTTGGGTGTTTGGTTTGGCTTATATAATTTAAGCCCATTTCGGCTTATATAACATAAGCCCCAATTTGGTGGCTTATTTGGAGACTTATTGGCCGATATAAGTTTATTATATAATAAACTTATATAAGCCGATAAGTCTCCATATAAGCTTATATAAGCCGATAAGTCTCCATATAAGCTTATATAAGCCGAAATATGACTTATTTTCGGCTTATATAACATAAGCCCCAGTTTTGTGGTTTATTTGGAGACTCAGGAGATTATATAAGTTTATCATGACATAATAAACTTATGTAAGCCCATGAGTATCCAAATAAGCCACAAAATTATGGCTTATGTTATATAAGCCGAAATGGGCTTTCGTTATATAAGCCAAAACAAACACCTGTTAAGCGCATTTCGGCTTATATTTCATAAGCTCTGATTTTATGGCTTATTTTGAGTTTTATGGGCTCATATAAGTTTATTATGATATGATAAACTTATATAAAGTTTAAATCTCAAAGAAAGCTACAAAATTGGGGCTTTTGAAATATAAGCCGAAATGGGCCGAAACAAACACCTCCTTAGGAGTTTATTTGATTTCGGATTATATTTCATAAGTCCTAGTTTTTTTGCCTTTTTTTTGAGACTTATGGGTTTATATAAGGTTTTCTAATAAACTTGTATAAGCCCACAAGTCTCAAAATAAGCCAGAAAATTGGAGCTTATGAAATATAAGCCGATATCAAATAAGCTCGTAAGCCCACATATAAGCCGATAACAAACACCCCCCTTAATGGGTATTTGTTTGATTTTGGTGACTTTTGTTTTGTAGATATGAATTGGCTGAAGATTGTGCTGATGATGATGATGCTAAAGTGTCTATTGTCGAGTTGCGCAAAAGTGTTTTGAAGGAGCTTAGGCAACATGGTGATTTTGTTCAAGTAAGCGAGATTAGTTTGTTATTCATTTTGGTCTATTAGTGTTTTATACGCAATTCTCAATTCTCGTTAGGTTTTGCTATGTTTTGTGTTTTTGGCTCGTTATAAGTATCTTGTTTAGGGTTGGTATTAGCGAAACGTGTTATCGGTTGTGTTAATGAATGTGTAGTCGGGTTTATATGTGACGTTAGCTCCTTCTCAAGCCATACCACTAGTTTCATACATTCATCATATTCAGGAGCACAAATAGTCGAAATAAGTAACTCCCAAGAATGTAAAGTGATTCGACAATAAATAAAAACACAAACTAAGGAGACAAACTTCTGCGACTGATCAACTAAACTAAACATAAACATATCACTGTCTCAGAGTCTCATTGCTAAGACTAAAACTGGAACAAATATTCAGATACTTGTTCAACAGTTCACAATATACTAATTCCAAAAATGACATCAACAATAACTACATATTCGATAACGAATTGATAATTACAGCCGTAAAACAGCTAAACTAAATTGTTGTAGGAAAATGTGAAATGAGGGGCAGTTTGGGGTGATTAATAGTATCTTGTCACAATTACAATTATGTGAATACATTTTCCTTCATTAGTATTGGTGGATATGATAAACGTAACTGAAATTTGATATGGGCATCGTTGGAAATGTAAGTCTTATATGAACGAACTTTTGTAGGCTTACTCTATTATGTTTTCAGTTTCCTGTTTTTTAGGTCTTACGGTAGCTTAGGAAACATAAAATATGCAAATACTTATATGCGTCTTATCACATAGAAACCCCATAATCTCTTGAGCCATTAGAAGGATATCATGTGTGCCATTGTCTGCTAGCTGTTTTGCAACAGCATAACGAGTGTAGTGGTTTAAAATATAATCAAATCTAGTCTGAAGGAGGTCTAAAATATAATGAGTGTTGTGATTTTCTCCTGTTTTGACCTATTAAGCCTGGCTGACATAAAATCACGGGACTGGTGAAACAAAAGAGATTCTCGAGTTTGGACATATTAGGGATCATGCTCAGCAGCTATTGGATCAACCAAAGAATAAATATTAGGATATTGGCGAAACAAGGAAAGGTCTACATTAAATCTATAGGAAATTTGAGAACAACATTTTTGGCACAATCATACCATTTTTATTTAGCAACTAAAAAAATGACTCTTTTAATCTGTAAGAAAACAGTGGAAATTTAGGAACATTAGATTTACCATAACTTAGCACTCTTAGTTTGGGGGAAATTCAAAGATTGCTCCTAAAGTGGCCACACCAACTTTTTGAAAGGGGAGGGCTTTATCCGGTTTGAGCCTGTGTGGCGGTGTGCTCAATCCCGGTGGATTAGTCGGCCAAAATGTTGGAAACTGTGGTTGTAAAAAACATAAAAAATGGAAGATTACAGAATCAACTATTTTTCTTGGTGGTGAACTAGTTATTAAAGTATCGAACATGCCCTCATCTAGATTTTAACAAATAAACTTGCTTCATTTAGGAAGTGTTCCCTAACAACAGGACCATTACCTAAAGGTGTAATTGAAAATTAAAGTTGATTCTTGAATTCAACATACTTACATTAAAATAACATGTGATCTAGGAGTGGAGTCTTGACTTGTCAAATGAAACAGTTTTTCAATGGTCTACAACGTATAAGCGTAAAAAGCCCAATTAGTCTTCTGAGTAAATGTTCACATTATATAACGTATGGACTATGGAGAAAGAAACATCTTTTTGCCTTAATATTATTGAATTCAACATACTTACATTAAAATAACATGTGATCTAGGAGTGGAGTCTTGACTTGTCAAATGAAACAACACCAAATGCTGCAACTATTAAATACACAAATTTCTTGTTGGCAACTGCCTCTGGGAAAGTTGACGGAGTAAAAGGTCCTGGAGAACTTGCCACTCCTTTTGAAAAAACAAAAGTTGCAGCGTATACACTTGGTGCAATGGCTCCTTCCTTGAGGCTCTATGTTTTTCTCGGTAAAGAGCTCAAGTCACTTGTGGATGCTAATGGTGATGACCACCCATACATGAAATGGATCGACAAATATTCATCAGAAGCTTATCAGGTTCGTAAATTTATATTGTTTTCAGTTTGCTATTTGGTTCCAAGTCAAGCTCACTGTAATTCTTCTATTTGTGGAAAGATTTGGCGTGTTATACATTATAATCATGTCAATACTCACTCCGGCCCAAAATTATCTTTCACGTATGCTATTTAAATATGTCCCAAAATACATTTGATTATGTTTCCAGTATTGCCCCTTATCGAAATTACTATCATAAGCCCAAGGAAAACATTAAATAATTTTTCAAAGGATAAAACTGTTTTTTTTTTAACGGCTTAAATTTTGTCCACAGCAGGATTCGAACTTGGTGCTAAATAAAAGCTGGAATATTTTACGTACTTAAATTGTGTACTTTTGCTAGTAGACAATTATTTGGGACGGAGTGAGCTTAAAAGTTATGCATGTGATTGAAAACAAGAAAGAGAAAAGCTGTCGGTGTGTCACATTTTACAGATTAATACATGATGTCTGATTTGTTTTATTATTATTTTGTTTAAATTCAGGAAGTGCTGCTCCAGACAGAAGACCTACTAGACAAATTAAGTGTATCTTTGACGGGTGAAGAACTGGATACAATGCAAAAACTTTATCATCAAGCATTAAAACTCGAGATGGAGTTCTTTGTAGCCCAGCCTGTTGAGCAGGAGACAGTTCTTCCATTATCAAAGCAGCATATTCCTGCAGAACAATGTGTGATGCTTTTTTCTGATTTTGACTTGACATGCACAGTGGTGGATTCTTCTGCCATTTTGGCTGAGATTGCTATAGTTACCGCACCGAAAATTGATCAAAGTCAACCAGAAAGTCAAAGTCAAATCGCTCGGATGCCTTCTGCTGACTTGAGAAACACATGGGAGCTACTCTCTAGACAGTACTCAGAAGAATATGAACAGTGCACAGAAAGTATGTTGGCCAATGAGAAAGGTAATATGATCTATCATTCTTTTAGGGATGTTATAATGTGTACTCAAAATGCTTCTCAATATTTCCATATTGATATATTAGAGTTAGATAATCATATTTGATTGTCTTGAGTTTTTAATAAGTTCTGATTGTTTAATAATCTTATAGCACTTTGAAAAGGCATGCTAAGCTTAATTATGGTGGTTTTGCAGTTGCGGAGTTTGATTACGAGGGACTGAAGAAAGCGCTGGAACAACTATCAGAATTTGAGAGAAGAGCCAACATGAGGGTGATTGAATCGAATGTACTCAAGGGTTTGAACCTTGAAGATATTAAACGTGCTGGTGAACGACTTATTCTCCACGAGGGTTGCATGGGCTTCTTTCAGAACATCACTAAAAACGAAAATTTGAATGTGAATGTGAATGTTCTGTCCTATTGCTGGTGTGCTGATCTTATTAGGTCTGCTTTCTCATCAGGTATGATCATTTGTGACACTTACATTTTCTTACTTTTTGCATTGTTTCCCATTACATGACATTTAATATGAGTGATTAATCCCCTTTATTGTAAAAGAATTTTTCATAAAATTTTCAAGAGTAGAATGGTTTAAGATGTTATTGACGTGATCGGTGATTCAATATCGATCATTAGATACTACTTTTCTATATGGTTCAAAAATGAAGCTTGTGTCGTCTTCAAATAAGGAGAGGGAAATGAAAAAGGACTAATGGGTCTTTGTTCGTGTAATAGTAATAGTGGATTGATAAGAAGGATCACAATTTTGAAATTGGAAGACATGCTTAAAATATCCGACCCCAGAAAAAGATACGACCATAAACTGTGTTATATAGATGGAACACTAGCCTGATTAATGTTGGACACCTTAGTCAATGAGAACGCCTGCCTTGAAACTTGTAAGTGGAGTAAGCAAGACCTGTAGGTAGCTCTTTTTTATTGAGACCATGCATATACGTACAAACACAATTACTTGAAAACAAATACGTAATCAAAGGTTGAAACTTAAATCTGAGTATGGGAAATGCGATCTGCGTGTTTTTATCTCTGGTTTCATTTGATCAATTACCTCCTATCAAAGCCTTCACTGAGTATGGGCCTTCCAGAGCACCAAAATTGATTTGGGAAAATAGGATCTGCACCTTATAAATCGACAAGTCCCTTCTCCTCCGACCTCATGAACAGGACATACTGCTGGAACATAGTGCACATTGTATTGTCAAAGTTTACTTTTATGCGTACATGAGTCTAACCGATGAATTTGAAAATTGAAAATGGAGTGTGCGATGCATTTAGAATTTAGATCATTGATATAAAGTTGTAAATTATTCAAAAAATTAGCTGTATAGAGGTGACGTTCGGGGTTGTTTGCCTAAGCTTATACGATGGGCTTATCAGCTTATATGTGTTAAATAAGCCTAAGCAAGTGCTTGGCTAAGCTTATATAAACGGTTTTTGGTAAGCCCCAAAAGTGTGGCTTTTTAAAGGGGGGGTTGAGCTTATATAACATACTTCATTACAAATTGCAATTTTACCTTTCATTATACATAGTCTGACATTATTTTAACTCGTCCTTTTTGGTCATTTACCAATCTAAGCTAAACCAAATACTTGAACTTCTTAACTTACATAACATAAGCATAGTCCCGATTGGTTAGCTTACGACAAACACCCCCGAAATTGGTAGGTGGAGAAACGTGTCAAAAAGAGTTTGGTACGCGTAGGGTTGGGTCGACTTGAATCATTGTTTGCTCAGAATTATGACTACAAGAATTTTGACACGTTTTACTTGCCTATTAAGCTATCTTTTTCTTTTACCTATTTGACCTGTTTATGAGTATATGGATCGAAATTGCTACCTATATTTGGAACATGTGAGTGTATGTAAACAACTTTACTATTGCATGATATGATTTGACTTATTTCTTATTAAGCTATCTTTTCTACATATACATCAAGTCTGTTCATAGAAATATCTGTGTGTTTTATCAATGGAACAGGTGGCATACCTACAATGCACGTACATGCAAACGAGTTTGAGTATGAAGGCTCTCTATCCACTGGAGAAATTGTCAAAAAGGTCGAGTCCCCCATTGACAAGCTTCAAGCTTTCACCGACATTCTGAAAAACTGTGACCAAAGTGACAAAAAAAATCTGACAATTTACATTGGAGACTCAGTTGGTGACTTGCTTTGCCTGCTTGAGGCTGATATAGGTATAGTTATTGGCTCAAGTTCAAGTCTTCGAAGAATCGCAAGCCATTTTGGTGTTTCATTTGTTCCGCTGTTTCCTGCTTTAGTCAAGAAACAAAAAGAGGTGGTTGATGGAAATTCGTGTAGTTGGACGGGGCTATCGGGTGTTCTATATACAGTTTCTAGTTGGGCCGAAGTACATTCTTTCATCATTGGTTCTTAAAAACCATTTTATGGGCGTTTGATGTGTAGTATAGCACAAAGAAGAGCATCTTTACATATTAGTAGAACGAAGATACTTCTGATGGCTGATTTTATTATGGGCCATATATTATTCATAATATTGCATATTCTCATCTCACAACAGGATTCTTCTGCCCGTATACGAATATCGTCATGTGGGTATGACTCATTCTTTGACCTTGTTGACTTCATGTCTGACTTTTTCTGTGCCGTTGTTGACTTGATATCCGTTCTTGCAGGCTGAGATTTTATGTTGCAGAGATGGATAGTTTCATAAGCCGGGAGGATCTATTGTCATGATTCGAGGTTTTGAGTTTTGTTTTCTACTTGATAACAGATTTAGATTCAAATTTTTGGTTGGTAGTAAATATGTGAACCACTTGTGACGAAACCTTCAATTGCGCCATATGCTATTTTTCTATTGATATGGTAATATGCTGGAAAAGTTTTCATTCCCAGTAGCGATGCATATATTTTTGTCATCATACACGTGATTTTTGAAGCAACTTTTATCGTTCAACAAGGTCACGTATTGTATTCAAATCAGATTTTGAAACATTGAGATGCAAACCTCGCCGATTATGATTAGTTGTTTACACATCAACGTTGATTATGAACAGAAGCATCTTTGTGATTGAGCTTCAGTTATGTTGGGTGTTTCGCCTATTAATATCTTATAAGTTTTACCACATGGAGCTCGCCACCGAGACCAACGTTGGTAATGAATGCCCACACTGCTAGGGATACGTTAGTTGCACATATTGCGGGCGCAGTTGCTAAATCACCAGCAAATTCTGGTGTTATAAACTCAAATCACAATATAATAGTCTAAAATACTTATATTTCAAAGCAATTTATCACTGCTTTTATGTTTCATAAGCAATGTGAAATAAGCAGGAACCAAACAGAAAATCTTTAAAATACAAACACTAGACGGTGCTTACATGTGGTTCTGAAATTCAATAAGCAGATAGGCATTTACGATGAGCACTCCCACGGTTCTTCAACTACTATGTTACTGCTCTTTGATGTGTCTCCTATCATCTGAACTTCCAGAAGCGAGTACCAATAGATGAAAAATATAGTAGGCGATGTAGCGCAAGACTGGAGAAGTTGATGACCCAGGAAAATAGAGGGGGATAAAGAGTGAGGACACTTGCGAGAGACAGTATACCAAAAATCAATACAAATCCGGCTAACCAGGTAAGACTTTCGACCACCAGAGATACACCAACCATGAATGCCATTGACATTGTAGTAAGAGATATGGACAACAGTGGTAACGCAAACCTAAGAGCATTCACAACTAAGGTCAGGTCACCCAGTTGGGCCCCATATGAGAGTAACTGCAACTGTGATGGAACTATATAAGGCTATTGTGTCACAGATCACCAAGGTCTGCAACTTAAGTTTTCGTAGCAAGGTTGCCTGGCCTTCTTTTGCTCCGGAATTGTGGTAGCCACCTGGCATGGTGAAACCAGCGGCAAATGTGACTTGCCACCAGCAACAACGTATTCACCCGATCCTTGGAGTGATCCATCTTGTACCGCTCATCTTTCCCTGATAAGGGTCCAAAGCGAGAAGCGCTGGGAGATGAGACAAAAGTGCATGAGGCGAGGCGCATGCTTTGTACATAACGATTGTAACTTTGTTAAAAACCATAATTCAAACTCTTTGAGCTTTACTGTCATTTGTAGACTAATAAAAGTTCAAATGCCTAGTGGAAAAGACTAATATAAAAAACCCTTCGAGTTTAAATGGCATTTTTAGAACAAAAAACACTTGAGGCGGTAAAAAGCGTTCCTCTAAGGCGTCAAAAAGACCGCCTCCAATCGCTTTATGTAACGGCTGCGCATCAAGGGTTCTGATGCGATGACCCCATTGCCTCGCCTCGCCTCATATCCTTAAGGGGTTTTCATATCTTTTAAAGGCATGTACTAAAGGGATCTGTTGCAGATTAGTTTTCTCATTCTCTCATCTCTCCCTTTCCGGTGCATTAATTGCCGGATATTTTCGATTTTTTGATCCACTAGTTCAGTGATAGAGAGGGAGTATGCATAAGGCGTCTGAATGCGAACGAAAACTTGGAATAACAGCTGCTATTGTGCTGTCAAATTTGAATTCACTACGCAAATTGTTTGCCGCTTCAATAACTCTGTAAAATGCACCAGTTTCTGTGCATATGAGCTTTTTGTCTGGCTTAATCCTTAAGAAATTACAAAACCAGGTATATATTTGTAGGAAAAAAAATACTCTATATAGCTTTTACTCTTCACACACTAAACCAGTACAGTATAAACTCGGAAGTTACCATGGCAGCAAGAATTCGAGATCTTCCCTTGGTAAGTTGTTCATCTAAAACTTCCAGATCAACTTCATGAGAAACTATGCTAAAAATTTAGTTCAATTCCTCTGTGTCTATATCAATGCAGCGTCTTTCTTGTTTTACATTATTATGATCATACACAACCCATCCAATTTAAACACACATTATAGTTAAGTACTTTATATACATATATAGACATAGATTACATAAGTCTGCAACATTCTGTTTGGTTCGTAAGTTTAAAAAATGCCCATTTAAAATCAGTCCAGTATTTTATTAGCAGCCAATTTCAAAGACTGTTATTTGGTACTCATTTGGGTGTTTGACTTGCTGAAATGTGAGAAGAACATGAAACTAGTATTATAGTAAATGACATAAATGCCCATTTCTTTATCAGAAACAAAAGTACATTACCATCCCCACCATCACTTCTTCATCCTCCAACAAACCACAAGATCTAAACAAATATCAACAAAAATGATCAATGGTTCAGAAATGATTTTACCCATAACAAATAAACCACGAAACGAATTTGGTTAGCATCTATTCGATTCTTTCGTAAATTCATAATTGAATATTTTTAAACCAAAAGATGGGTTGAAAAAAATCTATTATATCTAAAGATTCAGTCAGTAATGATGCTATTTTGGTTAACTGATTTATGCTTCAAAACCCTCAAACGGAACCTAAGGCATACAAACGGTTAATTGAGTTTTGATGAAAGTTTTGATGTTTTGATGAACTTGAGATACCCGGATGAGGTATGTGCACAAAAATGATGAAAAAATTGTTGAAGTTTCGAATTTTTTCTGTAATATTATAGTGATTCATATGAATATTTGATGAATTATTGTCTATGATTGGAGATAAAAGTTTGGGGTGAAGAAGAAATGGAAAGAGAAAGTGAGCAGATTGAATAAGGGGTAGATGAGTCCAAATTTGTTTTTTAACCTTCCGTTTTTTTAACTCATCCCATGCCTAGCGTTTTTCAAAACGGACTAATATCGGGCTTTATCGTATTTTAAAAACAACAGCAAAACGTAACCAAACACGAACACAGCTGTATTTTAAATTCAAACCCCTCTAAAACCACCCAAATACACCGAACCAAACAGCCCAAGAATACTACAGTCCTATAAACATAAACCCCGAACACAGTGCAATAAGTGAATACCGTTTATGTACATTAGTCGGTTCAAAATATACTTTTACATAGAATTAACCAATCAACACAACTCAATATAGAAATGTTAGTACAATCTACTAGTATAAACACAATCACTTTCGATCTTGTTATGTCTCGCTCACTTTGAAAAAAATCAGCGGGAATTCGGATAGAATGGACTTAGCAACAGGTATGAGGCCTCCTATGGGAGGCTGACCGAGGTAAGTCATGCTCGAGCACGTGATCAGGTGAAGCCAAAAAAATGAAGCGCACACAGGAAGCTTGGCATGTCTTTAACTTTCTTGCAAGGCTAAAAATCTTTTGAGCTGTAGAAAATTATCGCATTCTATAGCTCCCAGAAAGTTTGTACTAATACTAACACACACTACAACAAAATATGTGATTGTTCACACTTATTTTAGCTTCTTTTCACATATTAAAATGTGAACAATTTAAAAGTTCACACTTACTTATGTGTGAACAATATTGGTGTAACAAATAATTTCACACACTTAAATGTGAAGATTTATAAAAAACTTCACACTTTAAAGTGTGAAGATTTTTAAAAGAATTCTTCGCACTTTAAAGTGTGATAATTTTAATACATTTCTTCACACTCTTAAATGTGAGGTTTTAAATCTTCACACTTTTAAGTGCGAAGATTTTGAAACAATTCTTTATAATTTAAAAGAAAATCTTCGCACTTTTAAGTGTGAACTTTTATTTCTTCACACTTTTAAGCGTGAAGTTTCTGAACCAATAATACAAAAAAAAATTGTGTTTAGTGACGACCAGGCTCGTCGCTAACAACCCAAATGTCGTCACCCCATGAATACAAAAGGCAAATCAGTAAAATGAATTATGCATACATGTTTAAATTTGATTATCAGAAAGTGATAACATTCAAATTCAAAGTTACATTTAATCCACACGATAAATAATTTTGTGCAGCTTATGACACTATTCGTGTTTTCACATACTTCTAGTTCAGATTAACAAAGAACAATTATTTTTCTGGCTTGGGAATCCAAAGCTCAGGAACGTTCTGTGAACCAATCTCGACCTGC
The DNA here is from genome assembly GCA_025667525.1 of Glebionis coronaria. NCBI lineage: Eukaryota > Viridiplantae > Streptophyta > Magnoliopsida > Asterales > Asteraceae > Glebionis > Glebionis coronaria. The sequence continues at coordinate 66,034,896 of CM046882.1, read as the reverse complement.
AAAAAACTGCAGAAGTATTAGAAAACAATAATCGCACACTAAAGAAAACAACTACGCTACGCTAATTTTGTTTACAGACTGCAGATGACAAATTTTTAAATTATTTTCTTTTTCACAGCAAAATTAAAGAGTACACAGGAGTGACTCTGAATGGTAATAATATGGACAGATAAGATCAGAACAAAAATAGCAGATCAATTGGATCTGCTAGTTTTGAAACTCAGCGAACAAACAAAACAACCAATTATACTAATATCAGCAAATCAGAAACAAGTAAATGCTAAAAACAGACAATAACGAGTTACCAAATTCGGCAAACAAAATCCAGAGACTAGCTAACGCAGGCAATCTTATTAAATCAGAAAAACTAATGTTACACCAAAACCATCTAAACTATAGATCTGTAATGAAACTTAAAAGAAGAAGTAAAATGCAGATTTATTGATGACATCACAACTAGCCATCAGAAATACAAAGTGAGTAAAATCATTCAAGCTGTCTAGTTAACTGAAATCTCAGCTTAGAATTCGAAAACGATTTAAATTAGTAAGTTATCCATTTCCTTCTAAACTCAGTTACAACAGACTTTAGTCTTATATATTAGCAACAATTAGCACCAGTCCAAGATTTAAACAATAAAATTCCAAATCAATATCACAACAACTGAAAAACTTGCATTTTATTCACCATTTACCTATATCTATCTGAAACTCTTGTTTAAAGCTTAGACATACACAACAAGCTAACATTATTCGGAAATAACTATCCCATATTCACAGTCCAAGTAGACTCAAATAAGCAGATATAAAAACCTTTTTACCAAATACTGACTGAATCCTAACTAGTAATCCGAACAGTTAATAATCAAACAAATTCCAAATTAATCAACTACAAATCATTCAGTTATAAACTCTCAATCATTCAGAAACATAAACTTACAGTTACTCAATCATCTAAAGCAAATATTCATACGTGAAAGCAAACAAGTAAGACAAATTAAAGGAAGCAGTTGAGGTACTTATACAGAATCATACAGGAGGTGGTCTGCATAAAAAGACTAGAAGACTTTCAACCATTTTTACTAGTTCTCAGCTAAACGTTTTTAAATTTGACCCGTTTGAGATAATGAAAGTCCCTAATCAATGCGAGAAACCCTAATCTTAACTTAATCAACACAAGGTATTACTTTTCAAACGTAATCTTATTATTGTATAATAAAGAATTACAAGTGTTATGGATAACACCGTTTGATGACAATGTGTTGTGCACACTTTGAACAACAATAACCTTAACTTATGAATACAGTCGTAGCTGTTTGATTCACTAAGTTACACGCACTAATGTTCTTAATATCTCAAAGTGTTGAATATTAATGCAAGGATACACATCCTATTTATAGTGTTACGAGTTTGACTTGAACAGTACTTGATGTCGACTACACAACTTTTACAAGTTCCCACATCAGTCACATGATGTCCTTCTATTCTTGGTAGTCTTCCATTATGCTTTAAGGAACAGTTGTCCAAAACAGTTTCCTTATTCTTCATATTCTCGAACACACAAATGGCATGTCCAAAGTGTGCTGAGAGTTATCAGGGTATTGCCACCCCTGTTAACTCTCAACCCCTCAGAGTCCCTAATACATCTTGGCTGTTATCCATCACAGCCAAGGAGTATGTCTTCAGGTAATCTTCGACTTCCCTGACAATGTCTCTGACATAGACTCCTCTGAGGTTGCTCACAGAGATTCGGATCTCTGTGAGTCTTGTGAAACTTGCCTGCCTCCTAGGCACAGGCAAGGGACTATCTATCAGCCTAATTATGTTTAAATCAATGAACAGGGAATCTAACAAGTTTAGATTCCCAACAATCTCCCCCTATTTAAACATAAATAGTGCTAGATCTAACTAAGTTAAGGTAAGTGAGTTTAACAGCTTCTTCTTACACATAACAGATCTAAACAAACATACCTCATTATTTTATTAAGACTTAAAGAAAAATTACAAGTTCAATACATAAGTTAAATAAAAGATGAAGGTAAAAAGGGCTGATACTATCTTCAATAGTCATCATTTTTGATTCTTTCTTCAACTTCGGCCACATCTAATCTGTTATCAATTTCATCCTGCAAAGTCTTTGCAAACTTCTTGGAATACTCTGAGTTGATCTTGAGACACTTCCTGTGACAGAGTAGCTGAATAGTTGAAGCCAGGCAAAGCTCATCTTCCCTCTGAAAAGCATATTGGCAGGCTTTGTTCATAAACGCCATTCCTCTTTCAGGCACTGAGTAAGTCTGACCATCAACAGGGCCAACTATACCATTAGGAAGGATCAGATCCCTGTGCATGCCATCCACACGAACATCTTCAGTAACAAAAGTTTCATCAATGATTTGGGAAATTCTTCTTCTTTTGTTGCCTGTCTTTGGGGGTCCTTGTTCGAAAAGCTGTGGTGGAGGATCAATCTTGAGTTTGGCAGCTGTTTCCTTGATCCAGTTAAACTTAGCCTTAAGAGTTTTGAGCAGAAGGAAATTTGCATGTCCAGTCTTTTTGGCAGCTAAGGCTTCGAGTTCAAACCATTCTGATAACCCAAGTGTTTTTAACCTGAAGTTGTCAAACACATCCATATTCCCGGTTTGATTATCCCTCCATAAGATCATCTGTGGGGTGTTTGTGGACTTGTGAATGGTGTATCTAAACTTGGTTATCTTGCCAGCAGCATACCTGTTGTTCACGCAGGCATCATAATCAGCTTTGACTTTCTTTAAGGCCTCAGCGCGTTTAAGTTCCATTTCCCTCAACCTTTGTTTTTGTTTTTCTTTTTCAGGAGGTGACATCTTCCTCAGAGTAGCTTCATTTAATTCTTTGGCTGCCTTGAGCTCACTTAGTCTTTTGAATTCCTCAGCCTGTTGCTCTATTTCTTCAGGCGTTAAAGGTCTCTCATCGGAAGGTGTAAAGGTTGAAAAGTGGGAAAGGTCTGTTGTGGATCCTCCTGTCTCTAGCATCGCAGCTATCTTCTTAAGTTTGGTGTCAGTATCAACCAAAACTATCTCTTTACCTTTCTTTGAGACAGAGGACTCCACACTTATGTTTTCAAAATCATCAGCTCTTTTGAGGAACGCTGTCTGAGCCTGATTTTGAATAGATTTTGGTAGGGAGCTCACAGTGAATTTAAGTTTCTTGGCTGCTGGTTCATCATCATCCTCAGGCTTGCTGATGTTAACTAGGATCATGGATTTAGATGAGTCAGCTCCATCTTGTGATTGTTGCTCCCCCTGATTCTGATCCTCATCATCAGGTATTATAACTGGTTTGATGACTTGAAGAGGAACAGGTGTTGTTGAAGGATTGGCTGAAGATGAGCCTTGTTCAGCAGATGCAAGGCTGAGTTTAGTAGTCTTCTCCCCCTCACGTTCATCCTTACTTCTCTTATGCTTGGATGAACGTGCCTGAAATCTTCTTGCAATCTGCTCCACAGAGGCAGCCATGGCACGCTGTCTTTTTCTTGATGCCCTGGCAATCTTCAGCAATAAGTTGGCATTGGCATTTGTATTTGCCTGAACTCGCCTGACAATAAACCCAGCATGGTTGTATTGCCTGTTGCGCACTGCATTGAAGTGTCTGTTCATGTTGGTTTCTTGTTCTTGGAACAATGCAGGGACAACTGAGTCAATGGCATTCTTGATTCGTGTCGAGAGATGACTTAGTCCCTGAGCCACACCTTTTCTTGTACCCTCCTGAATAGGCTCAGTGACAGCCTCAGTCACAGCCTTCTTTATAATACTTGGAAAGGTGACAGTAAAATTGTGCATCTCTGACTTGATCACGTCCAGCTTTCTTGACAAGCGCTCAATATCAGACTGATGGTATACAGGCTGAAGATTCTTGATATTAAGGCTTTGTTGAGCAAAATCATCCTCCCTTGGAATCAAGTCGAAGTTAGTCTGGGTAGGATGATCAAACAAAAGGAATTCAGCTGTTGGATCATAAATAGGTCTTTGGAAGACTGTTGTTGCAGATGTAGCAGAGTTTTGTGTGTCAACAGCTTCCTTAAGAGGAGAAGTCTTGTCATCTTCTTTAGGAGGAGAGGCTGACAGCTGGTCATCCTCATCTTCTTCCTCTTCTTCATCAAACATTCCCTCAGGGAATTCATCCTCAGGCATGGGTTCAAACTCAGCGACATAATCTTCTACAGAAAGCATTTCTTCATCAATATTGAGCTCAAGTTCTTCTTCATGTGGAATGTCCTGAGTTATTGTTTCAGCCTCCTTTGTATGTACCTGAGGTTCTTTGACTGGCTGTACAGTTTCAGCCTGCAAGTTTGTTGAAATTAGTAACAGGGAAAATATAAAGTGAATGGTCGCCATTTCGTTGTCCCAGAGAGGCTGAGGGTGATTACTCAGCCACTCCAAAGGATAAATCCTTGGGATTCTTTTAAGTGTGAATGAAGTGTGGTTAATGGTCGCCATTCGCTGCCCCTAGGAAAGCTGAGTGTGATTATTCAGCCCCCCCCCAAAAGGTTAAAACCTTTGGGACTCTTTTGATTGTGAAACATATGTTGTTTAATGATCGCCATTTCGCTGCCCCTAGGAAAGCTGAGTGTGATTATTCAGCCCCCCCAAAAGGTAAAACCTTTGGGACTCTTTTAAGAGTGAAACATATGTTGTTGTAGGTCACCTGTTACGCTGCCCCTAGGAAAGCTGAGGGTGATGATTCAGCTCCCCCTGAAAGGATAAATCCTTTGGGACTCTTTTAATGAGGGAACCAAGAGGCTGAGTGAAGTACAGCCATCAAGGTTGAGACATTAATGTATTCAGGTTGTTGTTAGCCTGAATACTGTCTAGAGGGTTCAGGGTCATCGGGGTGCTTTATAAACACAAATGAATCACTCCCTGGTGCAAAGACAGAGTGTACAGAAGTCTTAAAGGATTCTAAGTGAAATGACAGACTTCTATGGGTCGAGGATTACCCTAACTTCACCACTCTCTCCTACAGACAAATGAGAGTGGTTGATTGTGAACCTCTAAAAATGTACACTGATTACCTGTGAGATATCAGCTTGGTTTGGCTGGTTTCCTGTAGTCTCTGCTGACCTAGAGACACTAGACGCCTGTTGTTTGTCAGCCAAAGATTCTGTATCCACAAGAGTATCTGGACCAGAGGCGGTTTCAATCTTCTTTTCCTTGGCCTTGCTAACAGCTTTAGGTTGGGAAGAAGAGGGGATTTTCTTCTTCTTTAGCTGTTGGCCAGACGAAGCCTTGGACTTGGTAGTGTGCTGCCCAGAGGTCAAAGACGTAGACTTGCCAGCGACACTAGAAGTATTCACCTTCTCAGAGGAAGGGAGCAAGGGCTTCTCAGCGTTGGGTACCTGATTGGCCACGTTCAGCATGTGTGCAGTCACAGGGATATCCTCAGCTCCTATCTCCTTGTAGATGGCGCCAGTGATACGATAGGGCTTCAGAGCTGTCAAGGCCTTGTTATGATAGTTCTCTCCAAGCAAACTCTCAAAGATCAGGGACAAAAAGCGCACATAGCAGATGTTCTTTTCCCTGACCTGATTCCGTCCTTTCAGCTGTTATACCAGATTAGAGAAAAGAAGGCTTCCAACGTCAACATCAGCTCCCCATATTAATCCATACGCAATAGTCTGATGTTTGAACGACATTTGATCTTGTGATCCCTGCATGCCTCCCAGGGACTTCACAATGTGGGTGAAGAGGACACGCCACATAGGAGAAAAATACTTGATCTTCAGAGGGGCTTTAGCAAGGATTTCAGCTGGTGTGAGGGCAGGGTTAATGTCATGACAAGGGTTGAGTGTGGCCAATGCTTCCTTGACAGCCTTTTTGTCAACTGTCTTCAGGCATTCATCTCCATGTTTAAGTCCGGCCACACTGGCAAAATCAGCAAGGGAAAAGGCAAAAGGATGTTCATTGCAAGAAAGGCTAAAGGTAATGGTGTCTTCTTCAACTTCAGCAGAATACCAGAATTCCCTAAGGTATTCTTGGTAAAAGGTGGAAGGAGATTTGGTGAAGGCTTCGTTTAGGTCACAATTCTGCATGAAATTTACCAGATCCGAGTTGGTGTTGTTGGGTGCCTTGATCCATCCAATAGCGTTATTTGAGGCGATGATGCTCTCGTTGATCTCGAAGTTCACACTGGAGGCTTTTGGTACGGGAAACGCCATTGATTTAAGGTTGAAGGAGAATGAAAATGGCGGATGGTTGAGAGAGATAAGAGATTTTTTAGAGAGAAAAAGATTTTGAGAATGGTGGTGGGTGAGAAGAGAAAGAAGACAATATATATATTCAAACTTAGAGTGAACAGTTATTCAACCGTATTAAATGCAAAAGCGAAAATGACTGCTCAAGTGGGTCCCCTTGACCTTTCAAAACGTTTGTCTCCTCGTTATCCGAAACTTAAATGATTAAAAAATGTGAGAATGTTTTTCGCATTTACTTGGAACGCAACTACCTAGTTACATGTGAAAAACATTTAATAAAACATTTAATATAGAATCAATCATTTAATGAACACATTTAATATCAAGCCACAGACTTTGAGATATTGAGCATCCCTAGCTCAGCAACTAGCCTGTTGAACGTAGGTTCAGCCAAAGGCTTTGTAAAGATATCAGCTAGTTGCAGCTCTGTGGGAACAAAATGCAGCTCAATATCTCCCTTCATAATATGATCCCTGATAAAATGATACCTGATATCAATGTGTTTGGTACGAGAGTGAAGAACAGGGTTGTTGGATATGGCAATGGCGCTGGTGTTGTCACAAAAGATTGGCACTTTGTCATACAAGATTTCATAGTCAGCCAATTGACTTTTCATCCAGAGCACCTGAGCACAACAGCTGGCTGCAGCGACATATTCAGCTTCAGCTGAAGACATAGCCACAGAGTTTTGCTTCTTAGCACTCCATCCAACCAATTTTCCTCCTAGGATTTGACAGCTGCCTGAAGTACTTTTCCTGTCAATACAGCATCCAGCATAATCTGAATCTGAATAGGCCTTGAGATCAAAGCCTGATTCCTTTGGATACCATAGTCCTAGGGATGGTGTTCCTTTGAGATACCTGAAAATTCTCTTAACAGCCACTAGATGGGATTCTTTTGGGTTAGCTTGGTACCTTGCACAGAGACATGTGGAGAATTGGATATATGGACGACTGGCTGTTAGATACATCAGCGACCCAATCATGCCTCTATATAAAGTCTCATTGACAGAGACCCCTGACTCATCAGGGCCCAAGTTGTTGGGTGGAAGCATGGGGCATTTTACTGAAGCACAATCAGCCAAGTCATATTTTTTAAGTAAATCCTTAACATACTTTTCTTGACAAATAGAAATTCCCTTAGGACATTGTTTAATTTGAAAACCCAAAAAGTAAGTTAATTCACCCATCATACTCATCTCATATTTCTTGGTCATTAATTTAGCAAAACGTTTACTAAGATTGACATTTGTTGACCCAAAGATGATATCATCCACATAAATCTGCACAATGATGAAATCACTCTTGTCCTTGAAGGTAAAGAGTGTTTTATCAATAGAACCCCTGATAAATTTGTTTTCAGATAAGAAATTTGAAAGAGTTTCATACCATGCTCTTGGAGCTTGTTTCAGACCATACATTGCCTTGTGAAGTCTGTATACATGGTTGGGAAACTCGCTGTTTTCAAATCCTTCAGGTTGAGCAACATAGACTTCCTCAGCCAAATCACCATTGAGGAAGGCACTCTTTACATCCATCTGATAGACAGTGATGTTCATGTAAGCAGCATAAGCAAGAAAGATTCTGATGGCTTCAAGTCTAGCAACAGGTGCAAAAGTTTCATCATAATCAATTCCTTCAGTTTGGGAGTATCCCTGTGCTACCAATCTTGCCTTGTTCCTGATGATGTTCCCAATTTCATCCATCTTGTTTCTATAGATCCATCTAGTGCCTGTGATATTCTTTCCAGGTGGAGCTGGCACTAGTGTCCATACTTTGTTCCTTTTGAACTGATTGATTTCTTCTTGCATAGCAGCTACCCATCCATCTTCTACCAGCGCCTCAGCAACTCTTTTAGGTTCAATTTGAGAAAGAAATTCAGCAAATAGACATTCATTGGCTGAGGCTGACTCAGAGTCTTGGATTCGCTGTCTGGTTGTGACCCCTGCATTTGGTTCCCCAATGATGTTGATAAGAAGAATGTGTTGATCTCTTGACCACTTATTTTGAGGAGCTAGAGATACAAGAACAGGGGTACTTGAGGGCACAGCTAGAACAATTTGAGTCTCATCCTGCTGACTAGGAGGGCTTTCTTCAAAAACTACTTCAGTGTCTGAGTCTTCTTCAGCCACATCAAGGGAAGCAATTTCATTATCAGCAGGAGCAACTTCAGAGGTTTGAAGAATTGGTGAGTCATTAATATCATGAGAAGGACCATCATAGATTTGAGGTTCTTCTTCATCAAGTCCCTGAGAGGTAGGGACTTCTATGTTGTGAGTAGACAGAGGATCAAAAGCAGGAACATAGGAAGTGAGAGTGTTGGAGTGGTGATGACTGGTAGGTCTGGGTTCTGTGAACACATCACTTGGGAAAGAAATATTTTCATTAACATCTACATCATCCCCCTCTGTTCCTGTTCTCTGTATGACTTCATCATCTTCATTAAATCTGACATGGAAAGTTTCTTCTACTTCTTGTCTCCTGATGTTGAATACTCTGAAGGCTTTGGCTGTTAGAGAGTATCCCAAAAAGAATCCATCATCAGCTTTTTCATCAAACTTTCCAAGTTTATCCCTGTAGTTATAAATAAACACAGGGCAGCCAAACACATGAAAATAGCTGACGTCTGGAGATCTTTTTCTGAAAACTTCATAGGAGGTTTTGCCATGTCTTTTGACAATGATTGATCTGTTTTGAGTATAGCAGGCAGTGTGTACAGCTTCTCCCCAAAATTGCTTTGGTAAGGCTGCACCATTTAACATAGTTCTTGCTGCTTCAATCAGAGTCCTGTTTCTTCTTTCAGCCACACCATTTTGTTCAGGAGTGCCAGCTGAAGAGAAGTTCTGTGAAATCCCTTTTTCATCACAAAATGATTCAAGTTGATGATTCTTGAATTCTGTACCATTATCACTTCTTAGAGCTTTGACTCTAACATCATTCATATTTTCAACCTGTCTGATGAAGGACATGATGGCATCGGCTGCATCACTTTTCCTTCTGAGGAAGAACACCCATGTATATCTTGAAAATTCATCAACTATGACCAAGGTGTATTTGTTGTGATTAATGGTTTGAGGTTTGACAGGCCCAAACAAGTCCATGTGAAGGAGATGTAAGCACTTGTCAATAGAGAATGATTGCCTAGTCTTGAATGACGACCTGTGATGTTTTCCTTTGACACAGGCAGAACAAGTTTTGTCTTTGGAAAACATTACTGAAGGTAGACCAGCAACCAAGTTTTGAGTGGCTATCTTATTGATGTTCTTGAAGTTGAGATGAGACAGTCTTTTGTGCCACAGCCAGTTGACACTTTCAGAGGCTTTGGCAAGAAAACAATTTGAGCTGTCTTCAGAGCACACAGCCATGTTGATGACATAAACATCTCTCCTTCTAGGTGCAACCAGCACAACATCATTATTTTTGTTGAATATAGTTCCCCGAGTCTTAGTAAACAAAACCTTATAATCAGCATCACATAACTGGCTGATGCTAATAAGATTGTGCTTAAGACCATTCACATATGCAACCCTGGTAAATGTGATCCCATTGCAATTCACTGAGCCATATCCTTCTGTGTCACCTGAAGAGTTATCTCCAAACACCACTTTGGGACCTGGCTCCTTTGAGTATCTGTGCAGGTATTGTTGAATCCCTGTCATGTGTCTAGAACAGCCACTATCTAGATACCATACCGATTCCTTGAGATATTTCTGCACAGATACATAGAAACAGATTAGTTCCTATGGTGAACCCACTTTCCAGTGGGTTCCCTGAATTGCTTGTTAGCAACTCTTGTGTTCCTGAAAAACTTTTGGCGTTGGGATGGACAGTTCATTGTTTCATGGTTATAACTCCCACAGATATCACACCCAGGGAAGTCACCACACTCGTCTGAGTGATGGTCTGTGAACCCACAGAATTTACAGGGAGGATAAGAATTGTAATTTCCCTGTTGTCTTTTGGAACTCTGTGGTCTGTCCCTAGAGGGTGTCTTAGCTCTTTTAGCTGCCATGTGTCTGTCATGATCTAAGGTCGAGTGGTGAGAATTCTTACAAACATTGCAATAAGGTTTGATTAATCTTTCCCCTTTGGGTTCACCTAGGACTGACTTAGGTTCATGAGAAGTAGAGCATTCAGCGGAAGGCTTAATGTGTTGTTTCAAGAGTTCTACTTCTTTCATAAGAGACAACAGGCGATCTTCAGTGGTGGGGTCAACCTTATTCACAGCCTTAGTAGAAACAGGCTTAAAAGATACTTGTTTACCAGTTGGTTTAGCAGGCACACGAAAAACTTTAGCTGGAGGATTCTCAATATCTATCTTAAGTTCATCCTTAGCAGATCTAGAAGAACTGCTAGGTTCAACTCCAGAGAGTTTGGGCAAGGGTGGAAGCTCAGCCACATCTTTAGAGACTGGGTCATTAGTCAAAGAGGTATCTGACATATGAATAGTCTCTGTAGATTTAAAGACAATGTCTTTGGGTTTGGTGATAATCCTCAGCTTTTTATGCTTAGCAGTTATATCCCTGTTTAAGTCAGCAGGCACTTCATCCCTAAGCAATTCATCTATGGTAAACCTAGCACACAGCCATTTTTCAATAACTTTGTTTAATTCAGTGACTTGGTCATTTAAAGCTATGTTTTTCAAGGTTAATCTAGCTACTTCATTTTGCAGGGATATTTTCTCTAAGTTAACCCGCCTGAGAGTTTCACATTCAGCCTTAGCATTAATCATTTCAGTTTTAACAGAGTGAAACTTGTCAAGTAGGTTCTTCCTTTGTTCCTCAACAAAGTGCAAGTCAACAATGGTGTAATCAAGAACATGCTTACGTTCATCACAATCAGACATAGAAAGAAGCCTGTGTACCTTTTTCATTGTGATGTCGACCCATTGTCTTGATCTTGCATCACCTTTTCCAACAGCTGGTTCATCCTCAGCTATTGCCATAAAAGCCCTGACCCTTGTGGTGTCTTCTTCATCTGAAGTCAATGGTTCATCATTCCAATCATAGGTTTCAGCAACCAACCCTTTCTCAGCCTTTTTCTCACCACCTTTCTTTTTGGACATAGCTTCAATCTTCAAATTCATCTGTTCTAACTCAGCTTTAAGTGCCTTGTACTTATTTTTGTAATCTTTCTTCTCAGTGTCTGAAGAATTGGATTGAGATGAGTTGTTATTTTGTTTGAACTTGTAGGGTTTGGATGAAGATGATGGATAAGAGGGTGAGGATGTTTTGGTGGAAGGACATTCTTTTTGAAAATGTCCAAGCTTTCCACAGGCAAAACATGTTTCTTTTGACCTGTCAGTTGGTTTGCTAGCTGATCCTACTCTTCCAGATCTTTTGTAGTATCTTCTTTGGTTGGCTAGCAGTGCTCTTTCATGAAATTCAGCATTGAGGTCTGACAAGAACTCTTGGCTGCTACGGGTATCTTCTTCCATATCAGAATCGCTGTCAAGAGGATGTGTTGCAGAGATCAAAGCTTTGGAAGATGCTCCTTGGACTACAAATCTTTCAGTCTCTGATTTGTAGATAGTATCGATCAGCCCTTCTTCATAATTGTACTTTCCATAGAGCTGAGCAAGGGTATCATTTTTGATTGAGTTGTTAGCTCTCTGAGTCTGATTCATGCTCAACCACTTTCTTGGAAGGCTGTTGACAAAAGTGGAATTGATCTCAGCTTGACCAATAGTAACATCATTCATAGCGAGATCATTTAGAAGAATCTTCAGTCTAGTATAGGTTTGCTGAACTTTTTCACCTTCAAGAGACTTAAAGGCATTAAACTGAAGTCTGAGTGCCTGAATCTTTGTCTCTCTTGTTTCAGAGGGTCCTTCATGGCCAAGAATGAGGTCTGTCCACATCTGTTTAGCTGTGGGACACTGAATGACAGACTTCATGATATGCTTTGGAAGACAGGAAATTATGATGCTTTTGAGACGTTTATCTTGGTTTGCTAATTTCCTATCAGCAGCGGTCCATTGTTTGACAGGCTTGGGAAGAGGGTTTTCTTCAGTAGAAGTAAGTGCCATGGGAATATATGGACCATTTTCTAAAATTTCTAAGAGAAAAGGTTCAAGTCCATCAAGGTATACAAGAAATTGACTCTTCCAGCTGGCAAAGTCTTCTTCATCAAAGACTGGTACACTGGTTACGTGTGATCCACCTCTTGAGTCAAGAAGTTGGGGTAGATCATCGTCATTTGGTGGGGCGGTAAGTCTTGGTGAAGATGGGTTTCTGGAAGGTGAGTGTGGGCTAGAGGTTTCCGGCATGGTGGATCTTGATTATAAAACGGAGAACGATGTTTCTTGAAGGTTTTAATATCAAACACCGCTCTGATACCAATTGAAAGTCCCTAATCAATGCGAGAAACCCTAATCTTAACTTAATCAACACAAGGTATTACTTTTCAAACGTAATCTTATTATTGTATAATAAAGAATTACAAGTGTTATGGATAACACCGTTTGATGACAATGTGTTGTGCACACTTTGAACAACAATAACCTTAACTTATGAATACAGTCGTAGCTGTTTGATTCACTAAGTTACACGCACTAATGTTCTTAATATCTCAAAGTGTTGAATATTAATGCAAGGATACACATCCTATTTATAGTGTTACGAGTTTGAGTTGAACAGTACTTGATGTCGACTACACAACTTTTACAAGTTCCCACATCAGTCACATGATGTCCTTCTATTCTTGGTAGTCTTCCATTATGCTTTAAGGAACAGTTGTCCAAAACAGTTTCCTTATTCTTCATATTCTCGAACACACAAATGGCATGTCCAAAGTGTGCTGAGAGTTATCAGGGTATTGCCACCCCTGTTAACTCTCAACCCCTCAGAGTCCCTAATACATCTTGGCTGTTATCCATCACAGCCAAGGAGTATGTCTTCAGGTAATCTTCGACTTCCCTGACAATGTCTCTGACATAGACTCCTCTGAGGTTGCTCACAGAGATTCGGATCTCTGTGAGTCTTGTGAAACTTGCCTGCCTCCTAGGCACAGGCAAGGGACTATCTATCAGCCTAATTATGTTTAAATCAATGAACAGGGAATCTAACAAGTTTAGATTCCCAACAGATAATCATAACCCATTTACCTAAATCAACCCATAACCCAGTCATATTTTAAGGTGTTGAGATAGACGTGTAAAGTCAGATGACTGAACACTCTAAAAAAGTCGTCTTAATATATGCATTTTCAGTTAGCATTCACGAATTAAACCATCTTTTGTACAGCCTTAGCAAAAGATGCACCAAGTTATATATATACTGGTAGAAACAAGCATCAAGGTGCGTCTATTTTAAGGTGCGTCTATTTTCTTCCTCAAGCATCAAGGTTTTAGGCATTATATGCAATGTCTTCATAACTTGATGCTCAACTCAGCAAATAAATGCAAATATTGAATCAAATCAAGCTGCCTTAATGTTATATAATTAATAACTAAGTAAATCCAATCTAAATATTTAGTGCCGATTGATGACAAAGATAATATCAATAACATTTCGTTCCTAAATCTAGTCCGAACATAGAAATCTTACGAATTCAATCATACTAACTTCGTGTCCAGGAGAAAGATAAAAGATTATATTTTCTAGTCAATGTGCAATACTAGCCAATGTGCAAGAAGTTACTGTAGAAGTTAGTATTAACAAGATCACAAAGGAAGTATACATAGAAAATACTTACAATTAATTCTTCCGTAAGCTATGCACGTTTTTCACCTTGCCATAACCTATGATACACGTAAACATAAAATATCATTAAAAATGAGAGAAATTTCTAAAACGTACAAACTAAGAGTGTTACTAACCTTGGAACATTGTTTGAAAGAGTTTAAGTTCAGCTCTAAACTCGCCAACCGTGTTTTCCAGCTTCGACATCTTTTCATTCTGAGATACTACTGTGTTTTCAAGCTCCGTCATCTTTTCATTTTGAGATTCTACTGTCTTATTCAAAGTTTCAACGGTCTTATTCAAGGAATCTATTGTTCTATTCTGAGATTCTATTACTGAGGCTTGTGACTTAGTTTGATCTAAAAGCTTGTGAACATAGTTAGAATTCATAAAACTTTCACCTCTCATTTTTCTTAATTCATTACTGAAACTTGTAACCTCAGACTTTGTTACCCCTGCTCCGTAGCCAAGAACTTCCCCTCCAGGACCCACAAGATCTATCCATACATCTCTATCAATAGCAGCTCGCTTTTCATTATCAATCTATTTTTCTGGACAGCCTAACTCTAAGATCTTTCTTTTGACCTCTCGCTTTGCGTTAACCTAAAAGATTATGTAAATCATGAAGACAGACCTTGCACACTTACTTTCAATAAAAATGAACATTCAATAGTAAAATAAAGATATACCGCAAGATCTCTTGATGCATCTTCAACATAAGATCCTTGTGCAGTTGTATGTGCAATTTCAAAGATCTCGACATAACCTGGTGATCTTTTGTGCTTCGATTTCTATATAATATTAGGAAAGTATAAGTCATCATGAGTGTTTAAATATGGAACTCACAAATTGCATACTTTATACTCAATAAGCTGACAAAATTATTACTCACAAAATCGTCTCTAAGTCGTGCAAAACTAACGGCACCAGTTCTGTGACAATGGAGTTTTCCAGCTCTTGCCTTCTTGCCTATTTCCGATAATTTCTATATTAGCAAAGAAATGTACCAAATGTTAGCAAGTGACTTATTAGAAATATAAAACACTGAATTTAGATTAAAGGCCATTACTCTTGATTTTGATGATCTAAGTTGAGCCTTAAATGACTCCCACTGATGATCCTCAACATTAGATGGTGCATCAACCAAGTCAAGTGCATGCAAAATTTGTTCTTCTGTATACTCCAACTCTTGTGCCTCATCAACACCAATGTTATTGGCCTCATCGAGTCTACTTTTAACTACGTCATACAACTTATATTTCGTCCTATACTTAAGAGCCCTGTACTTCTTATGAATTACTATTATTTTCATTCTTCAATAGTAACAGATTAACTGGTAATTCCGATTATGACACTAAGATCAACATAATACCTATGAACACACTGCCAACAAACGTGTAACAAATCATGATACCCGAAATCAACATTCCAAGATATAGAAGGCGCATAGTATGTAACAACAAAGAAGGTGTTCCTCACAACAGCGCAAAAAAAAAACTGATATACTAGATATCAGCAAGCTACAGATACCATTGAAATCATGATAATGAAACCAGTATATTCAGTCCAACACCATTGTTTACCCATAACAGAACTATATTGACTTGAGAACAGAACAGAACATAACGGAACTATATCAATTTTACCGCGATATCATAAAACTATATCAACTTGGGAACAGAACAGTTATCCAAAGAAGAAGTCATGCTCGATACGATAATATCTACATGTACTATCCGACAAATAGTGACTGCACAAGTTCAAATTCCGATTATGACACTAGGATCAACATAATACCTATGAACACACAGCCCGACAAACGTTTAACAAATCGCTTCCAAATCAACATTCTAAGATATAGAAGGTGCATAGTACGTAACAACAAAGAAGGTGTTCCTCACAACAGCGCAAAAAAAAAAACTGATATACTAGATATCAGCAAGCCACAGATACCATTGAAATCATGATAATGAAACCAGTATATTCAGTCCAACACCATTGTTTACCCATAACAGAACTATTACTGGAGAGCAGACAACAAACCTGCAACGGTTTCCAGGATATAGAACCGTAACACTGTTTAGAATATCAAACTTTAGTAGCTAGAGAACCCAAACTGTATGTTTGATATGCATAATAGCGCATATCTGCTCTGGAGATTAGTATTCCAAGGAAAATCAGAATAGAAAGACATATGCTAATTATTGCTAAATCATACAATACTGATGTGTGCTCGCAATGTAAGTACATACAAAAGACAAGAATGATCCCATTAATAGTTTGCACTTTGCAGAAAAAAGATGCTTGGTTGCAGTACGTAATCATCCCCTAATTTCAAGACCGTCAATAATTGCATCAACACTGATAGAACAACTGATAAGTGATAACACAGCTCAACGAAAAACCAGCAGAACAAGCTTTTTAAGGCATTAAATTCAAAACTAAGGAAGTAACGCTGATATATACAAATTTTAGTTCAAAATTGCTGGAAGAGGAACCTCGACCAATGAAGATGATATATACAAATTAAGGTGCTTAACAAATTCGTCTGAATCAACCAAATAGTTTGATGTTCAATTTTTTGATTGGATACATTTAACAAATTTACTTAAAATTATGTAAAGTAACTCGATACCCTAGGCCTAACGTCCTAACAGCCAGAAAAACTATATTAAGTAATCTTCAAGGAATGGGAAATATCATTCCTGAACTGCTAAACATATCCGCGAAATGAATGCCTATTCCAGTTTATTCCAACCCCATGGAAGGATGAAAACAATAAACAATAAAACGCGTGTTACAATGGCAGGGTGATGAAATTACAACTGATTTGGTGAATATTTTAGGCAGGCATATCTGACACAAATAACCTTAAACAAACACCCTCTTCATTGCCGCTATCTAACATGTGTCTCACATTCTCTTTTTTTTATTCTTTAATGACTAATATTGTGTTCTGGTATTATGTTGTTTATTTAAGTTATCTTATGAATTACTATTATTTTCATTCTTCAATAGTAACAGATTAACTGGTAATATTAGGTAATCAATAAACTTCAATAGAAAGGAGGAAAAGAACTTGAAAAAGGAGCTTAACTGATTGAGGTCCACAAATCCAGAAATGAAAGCTGCTCTCTTTCGTTCCTTAACTGTCTGATATAAAACTCTGCAAAATTCGCTTCCTAGTCAGTTTGATAAAAGAAAGTAAATGCAGCAAAAATGGGTCAAATCTCGTAAAAGATACATACATCAGAAAGAATAAAAGATGTACACAACAAACATAGTTGCAAGTCTTATAGTATTCATAAGTCATTATTATTTAGTCCTTAAGAGTGATCAAAATACATAAAACATAGAAGAAAAAAGAGAATACACGAACAATCTAGCAAGATTATTATTATTCTGTCCTACGCCAAGTCGGTATCTTATTAACATCATCAATAATTGGAAGATTATAAGGCATGCACTCTGTATATAAGTCATCATCATCATCATCCTCATCCATGTTTACATTTATCCCCATATCATATGTATCTCTTGGCTTTGTCATTATTATATGCCACCATCCAACATCTTTTGGATCCTCTATGTAGAACACTTGTCGAGCGTGAGAGGCAATTATAAAGGGATCATCTTTTAAGGATTCACCCGTGTGTACAAACGGCCTGGAAAAGGTTACAAGGGGAAAACCATACTTATCTTTCTTTATCCCTCTCGAAATTCGCATATCAACCCAATCACAACGGAAAAGCACAACCTTGTGTTATAGAAAATACTCTAGTTCAATAATATCGGTAAGTTGGCCATAATAGTTTTGATCTTCGCCTTCCACCATAATTCCCGAGTTTTGGGTTTTTCTAAACTCTTCACGTCTCTTTGTGAGGAATCTAAAACCATTTGTGATGAACCCTTTATATTGCTTAGCGTAAGTGTTCGGGCCCATAGCTAAGGATAACACTTCTTGATCGAACTTTTGTGTCTCTAACAAAGGAACCTACGATTAAATGTATTATATACAAATGTCAGTTTATGTACCTTTATGTACCTAGAAGCATAATTATTTGCATTACTACAAGTTGTCTAACCTGTTGTTTAAGCCACCATGAAAATTTTTCAACAAACAACTTCTCCATCGTCTTCAAGCTCAATTGTTCATTCCTTATGGCTGCTTGTTCATTGTAAAAGCGACTACAAAAATATAGCATCTTATATTCTGTAATCTATTATCCTAATACCAAATATAATAACATATACTTACATACGTAACGGCTGAATCTTAGGATGGTGAAATAACACATAACGATGTGCCTGGGCAAGTAAAGTTCCATCTAGCTCAACAATCTCAACTTTTCCTAATTTGCGACCACTTGAGTTAAGCATGTACATCTCTTTTGTAGGGATAATGTCATCACTCCTACGAGGACGGTTCATGAAAGTCTCTACACCTTCAAAATATCTTGCACAAAAAGTAAGACACTCCTCTCTAATATACCCTTCTGCAATTGAGCCTTCCGGTTGAGCTTTGTTGCGAACGTACGACTTCAGTCGCATCAAGTACCTTTCAAATATAATAACGAATGGTTTTTAGGGTAAAATTGTATATATACGCTAACTAATAGGAAAGAATGGTAATCTTACCGTTCAATTGGATACATCCACCTATATTGAACGGGTCCACCGAGTTTCGCCTCCGATATTAAATGAACACTTAAATGAACCATGATCGTGAAAAAGCTGGGAGGAAATAGTTGTTCCAATTCGCATAATGTTTGCACAACTTGATGCTCTAATGTTTCTAATTCTTTCGGATCGAGAACTTTAGCACACAACCCCTTGAAAAAGGAGCAAAAATCAGACACCGCTTTAACTACTCGAGATTGTGATCGGGAAACCATTGAAGCTCTCAAAGCAATCGGCAATATATCTTGCATTAATATATGGCCATCGTGACTCTTAAGGTTAGAGATCTTACGATCTTTCAAGCTTACACCCCTTGATATATTTGAAGCATACCCATCGGGGACCTTAAGATTTTTTAAGACTTGTAAAAAGCTAGTCTTTTCTACATTGGACATAGAGTAACATGCTGGGGGCAAGTATGGCTTCTTGTTAGGCAAATTTACAACGTGAAGTTCATGCCTTATTCCCATTTCCTTGAGATCATTGCGACTATTTTCATTGTCTTTACTTTTTCCATCCAAATTCATTAAAGTCCAAAGTAGATTATCAAATATGTTTTTCTCGATGTGCATCACGTCTAAGTTATGCCTTAGTAAATTGAACTCCCAATATGGAAATTTAAAAAATATGCTCCTTTTCTTCCATAATATTTGTTCACCATCATTTTTTTCTTCTATAAAATCATTTTGATCATCAAATGCACTAGACTGTTCATTTGCACATTCTATATCATCTCTTGGCCTTTTCTTAGAAGATTTATCAAGCTTACCATATTTGAATGTTGTGCCTCTTAACTCCTTGAGAATATCAGATCCCGTTAATACACTTGGGGGGCCCTCTGCCTCGACTGTACCATCAAAGCGGTCCTTTTGAGATCGATAATTGTGATTTGGATCAAGCCATCTACGATGTCCCATATAGCAAAACTTTCTCCCATTCTTTAACCAAGTTGAACGAGTAGAACTTGTGCAAACCGGACATGCCACGCGACCCTTTGTGCTCCATCCGGATAAGTTGGCATAAGCGGGAAAATCGTTCACGGTCCACAAAAGAGAAGCTCGTAACTTGAAATGTTGTTTCGAAAAAGCATCGTAAGCATCTACACCCTTCCATAACAATTTCAATTCTTTTATTAAAGGAATCAAATAGATATCTATATCATTTCCAGGAGCTTTCTCTCCCAGAATAATCGAGGAAAGAATCAAAGATTGTTGTTTCATGCATATCCAAGGAGGTAAATTATAAGGAATCAACACGACTGGCCACGTGCTATGCATTGAACTCATCGTACGAAAAGGATTAAATCCATCACTAGCAAGGCCAAGCCTTACACTACGAGGGTCGGAGGCAAACTTTGGATACCGAGCATCGAATGCCTTCCAAGCAAGACCATCTGCCGGGTGCCTTAACTTTCCATCTTTTGTTAATCCCGTGTCATGCCACCTCATATCCTTTGCTGTTTTCTCCGACATGTATAACCTTTTCAATCTTGGAATCAAGGGAAAGTAGCAGAAAACTTTTGCAGGCTTCTTTGACTTATGTGATTTTGAAGTCTCTCCACTTTCATCACGTAGATCACTTTTATACCGAGAAGCGTTGCAAATATGACATGATTGTTGAGATTTCCGCGCACCATAGTAAAGCATACAATCGTTAGGACATGCATCTATCTTTTTATAACCAAGCCCTAAATTATTAGTCAGCTTTTTTGCTTCATTATTAGATGAAGGTAATGATGATAAATGAGGAAATGCATCTTTTATAAGCTCCAAAATCATGCTAAAAGACTTGTTAGATATTCCACCCGTACATTTGATGTGGTATAAGCGCAATATGAATGACAAGTTAGAATACTTGCATCCCGGATAAAGCTCTTTCTCACACTCTTCTAATAATTTCCTATATCGAATTTCCTTGTCACCAACATCTTCTTCACTATCTTCTTCACTTTCTTCCTCAATATCTTCTTCGTTTTCTTCCTCAATATCTTCTTCACTTTCTTCCCCAATATCTTCTTCACCTTCTTCTTCGATATCTCCTTCAATATCCATTTCAAGCCTCGATTCAGTAGATTCTTCGCTATTCGAATCTAAAGAGTTTACACCCAAGGCATCCCGAACTAAGCCTCTAATGTCATCTATAGCCGGAGAAGTTCCCGAAACACTAGCAGGTTGAGATATTGGTGGTGGTGTATCAAGCTCTCCATGGAATGTCCAATGTGTGTAACCCGATAAAAAACCATGTCGTAATAGATGGCCATGAACAACATCCACAAAAAACCACTCACAATGAGCACATTTATTACACGGACATGAAATTTCACCTCTAATAGCTCCAATACGAGCAAATTCGATAAAAGACTTCACTCCATCTTTAAAAGTCTTAGTTCTTATATTAGCTTTCATCCAACTTTTGTCCATCATTTCTATATAATACCTAATCAACTCAAACAAGCAAAACAATACAACTAGTATTACTTTCACGAAAAATAAGTATAAACTATCTTTCACTTGAAACTGTATACAAAAACACGCTAATTAACAGTTGTTCTTAGTTTGACTCACCGATATCTTAGTTTTTATAGAAAAATGGATAAGAAGTGTTTTGGGTCAACTCCAAGCGTATGAAAAATAAGTATAAACTATCTTTCACATGATTTTTAAGTATAAACCATTACCCTCCAAATATATTGCACCCTCTCGTCGCCCAGAACCACTAGAAACTCAGAGCTGAAAAATATCTACACTCACGTAACCATCAATATCAACTCGTCATTCTTTCTCTGATGTACATTTTGTAAACAAGTAAAAATAAGTTGAGGCATTTCGCTATATGGATAACGATAAAATTAGAGCATGAAATGTATATGTAGTCAGTTGATGATGTTTTGATGTGTTTTTTGCTGTTTTATACGAGTATGCTAATAATCAACTCAAATGGGCCGTTATAAAAACAACAAAAACAAAAACAAAGAAGACGAAGAAGGCAAGTCGGGCGGATGGAGTAGAAATCTCCCATATTAAGTTTAAAGGAGTAGTTAGGTATTTTTGTTTCACATTTAGGTATCATATATGTTGCAACTAATATGAGACTGAAGAATTAACCGATTTAAAAGTAGAACCTGTAAATCCTACTGTAATTCCTTACATTAATAATATAGACAGCTTGAACACTTGGTATATTGTGCAAAACAAGAAGGATACATTAGAAGCATCTAAGCACTATAATGAGATTTGATTTTGGTTATTGTGCCACTAAGTTTTTTTTAAACATCCCATCTTGAAGCTAGGTGGTCATTTTTCACATGTTACTCGACCGTGCCAATGTTGGTAATCTACAAACATCGAGTTGAATTACTCAGTATTTTTATAGTTATTTATTGCCTCGACAGAAGGTATGACTAGGACAGAAGGTATGACTAGGACTCTCGTCACCCAGAACCACTAGAAACTCAGAACTTGCTAACAGAGTTAGATGGTTGAAGCGCATTTTGCACAGCCATCAACCAGCTAGTAACGATGCAACAACCAGCTAGCTACATAAATTAAATGGACTGATTTAGATGAAAATAAAGTTGAAAGATAGTTGTTCATACAGTACTATATAAGAAGTACAAAGATATACAAAGTCAACCTAAAATTTCAAGTAACTTAACCATTTGCAAATCTGTCTCTCTCGGTTGAACAGCAGACATATACTCACAAATATTTGCTATCACTCTCTCGTCAACCCCATCTCTCTCACTCTCGTTAAAACTCAACAGTAACAGACATATACTCACAAATATTATGCAACATTTTAAAATCTCACTTCTTCAACCACTAAAACTCGGTTTCGAACGATAAGCGAATTCCTCATCGCCTATCAATATCTGATACGGCTTCCACTTATAAACCCTAATTAACCTAATTCAACAACATAAACAATCAACCAAACCCCTAATAATAAACCTGAGCATAATCACAAATCACTGACTATTATCACTGACTATTGGATACTTCTCGAATCGGCATTAAAATCACAAATCATAAATCACTATTACAGCTATCACATAATCAACTCCATTAAAATATCACTGACTATTATCACTGACTATTATCACAAATCAAACTAATCAACTCAGAACTAATTAATCACATAATCAAATCGAAGCTAAAATATTACATAATCAACTCGCATAATTTACCTGTGAGCGTGCCGTAAAATCGAAACAACCGCACCCGCACGTGCCGTAAAACAACCGCACCCGCCGGAAAACAACCGCACCTAGCTACAGTAAAACAACCGCAACAACCGCAACAACCGTAACAACCGATTGAAGTTTATGGATCGATTGAAGTTTATGGATCGATTGGATTTGATTGATTTAGGGATCGAACATGTTTATGGATTTAATTGATTTGGATTTGGATCTGTTTAAATCAGTACGTAAATGAGTATTTATTTGGATCTATTTAAATGAGTATATTTTTGGATCTATTTAAATGAGTATTTATTTGGGTATATTTTTGGATTTGTTTAAATCAGTACGTAAATGAGTATTTATTCATTTATCTGAATGAATAAATGAGTATATTTTTGGATCGATTTAAATGAGTATTTATTTGGGTGGGTACCGAATGAATAATTAATTATGGATTTGTTTCATTTTTTTTTAAGTATGTGTGGATAAAAAAATATAGTAAATAAATCGGATATTTTTTCAAAACTAGATCGTTTTTAAACCGGTTCGATCTAAGTCAATCAGTTAATTAATCAAATTAATTTGAAATTGTTTTAACCCGTTTTTAAACAGGTCCAACTATGTTATTAAACAAGTTATGAACCGCTGAATCAGATTGAGAAAAATCAGTTTTAAAAAGACGGCTTTTTAAAAACCGGTTTTGGTTTTTTTTCTCAAATCGATCATAAACCGATTTTTTTGCCCACGTCTAAGTAACACTAATTTTTATATTTTAAACAATGACTTTTTTCACATTCTAAAGTGTAAAGTTTATTTTATTTTTTCACATTCTAAAGTGTGAAGTTTATTTTATTATAAAAAAATTTGTATACTTCACACTTTTAAATGTGAGCTTTTATTTTCACAATAAAAAGTGTGATGTTTTTTGTAGCACTTAATGTTTATCACACTTATTAGTGTGAACATTATTTACACACTTATAAGTGTGAACATTATAAAAAAAAAGTTCACAATTTATAAAGTGCGAAGAAAAAAGCGTGAACAATAGCCTAATTTGTTGTAGTGACATGATCCTTCCATAGATTCTGTCAGAAATAATACAGCTAAGCTCCCAACAAAATTGATGGATAAGTGGTCACTCTTTATATCATGATGTATGACATTTAGTCCGTCAAACTTCCATAAAAAGCATTCGTCTCACGACCTTCATCACAAAAGAAATATAACAAATCATATATAACCTTAAAACACTAAAAGAAAAATATAATATATCCTTTTGCATATAATTGGCTTATTTCATTAGATCAATCAATAATCAACATAACTAGCAAAATTAAAAACAATTAAAGAAGAAACAAAATGAATACCTGTTTGTTTTGAGATCTGGTCATCAGCAGCCACAACATCGTTGAAATAGCGGCGGCTGTGATGTTGAGAAATAAGAAAATTGTGTGTTTTCTGGTTTTATAATGAGACTGACGATGATGGGCTAGGTTACAGGCCTTAAACTATTTTGTTTGGGCCATTAATGAATATTCAAATATAGTCTAAACAAAACCGGTTGGGCTAGTTGGTTTTGCAGAACATTCAAAATAAATATACAAAATGTTAGCATACAGGTCATGGGGTTTACAAGTAACTAGACTACTAGACGTGTATCCACGCATAGCGGCGGAATTACGTAGCGTCGAATAGTTAATGATATCCTAATTGACCCGGTGGTTGAACCGATAACTTAGTGACTCGATTAGGTTGACCTAGTAGTCGAACCTGTGACCCGGTGGCTTGACCGAGTTGGACCGGTTGTAGAATATGTGACCCCGTGGCTCGACCGGGTTGAACCCGGTTGTCGAACCCGTGACCCAGTGGCTCGACCGATTGACCTGGTGGACGAACTCGCAAAACGGTGACTGGACCGGATTGACCCGATGATCAAACTCGTAACACGATGACTCGACCGGTTTAACTCGGTAGTCAGGCTCGTCATCCAATAGTCGACCCATGATGTACTGACTAATAAACTTGTTTCCTATTTAAGTATTATGTATATATATATAAATGTTAAATTTTACTTTTTGGTCTTTCAAAATGAGCTTTTTATAATGTAGTATCGACGCATAGCGGCATAATTTTTCTAACGTCAAATAATTCACGATATTCAATATTGCGATAAGATCAAATTGTAATTGTTAAGGGTTGTAACATGCTCAACTCTAGATACAATATTGAATACACATGTATCAAATAAGATATAAAAACTTCTATTATCTTCATCCTAAATTAATAGTCCTTTATTCTAAATTATAGTCATCTTCCAAAAATAGATGTAAGTAATGTAATAAGTTTAACATATTGCACCTAATGGTATTAGAAATTACAAACTATATAAAAAAGTTTTAATTAATTTCATAAAGGTAAGATTGTTATTTTGCAAAAAAAAAAAAAAAAAAAATGCAGTGTTAGTGATGTTTTCTTAAACTATGTGTTTTTTTATCGGGGACAATTAATTTAGGAAATAGAGTAATAAAAATGAAAAAAAAACATTATATCAGTTATAAAATAAAAACTAACAAAGGAAATGTCTAGCATCAAACAATTATAATTACGATATTATGTTACGTGCTTCCTTTAATGTTCCAACATTGAGCGAATATCAAATGTACAACATATCATTCACTGTGTAAGGATATTCAAAGCACGTAGGCCCTTTAATGCTTAATTCATCATATATGATATCGTACCACTGTTAGAAAATGTATCATATAAAAAAATTGTTGTAGTAACATATATAGGAATGTATCCAGCGAGACCTCCATGATACAAATAATTTGTTTAGCTTATAGCTTGGATATGGCATTGAAGGTAAGTTTCATTGCGAAACTTGATCTATGCAATACTCTCACTAACAAACTCGAGCTTTGAAGGTCTCATCAAGCGGATATGGCATCGATGTCGGGTGTACGTATTTTTATGATTCTTAAAGGTTCTATCATGCGGATATGGCATCGATACGGCGTTTATAAAAGAAAAAAAATGCATACAAAAGACAGACGCATATGATAACGGATAATTAGCAACTATTTTCTTAGTGTACTAATAGAATGAGCCAAACACCCCAACTGATTGTCGCATAAAGAGAATTCAGGAGAAGATACCAGCTTGTCTCGTAGAATTTTCTATGAACTCATCCCATTTTGCCACCCACAATACAGTAGGCATCTGCATGAAATCGTAGTTAACAAATTAACAGGAATTCTAGAAAGCCGGGACGTGATGTCCGCTATTTTTATGTTAATTTCATGTTATATCTCCTATCTCTATTTCTCCGCATACAACATGGCATTCATTAGAAAGTAACAATAAAGTGAAATTTATCTATCATTGTTATAAATTTGAAGGCTACCGAAATCATATTATTACACGCAAAAGCAACAAAATTCGGTTAAACACGCAATTACACCAACCCGAAACAAAAGTAATGATTCCACCCATGTCAAAGATACATCAGTAAAACATATCTAAGACCAATTAAACCACTAATAATTAGGCACCTCTTTATAGCAAATTAGCAACGGAAATCTCATTTTATTCACAGTTAATTAGCTGAAACAAATATCAATATGTTCCAAAACAAAACCTTTCGAGAGTTGCCCTTATGCATAAGGTTGTCTGCGGTCATTGTTCCCACGAAAGCAGCAACAACTTCGTCGGGCCTTTCGTTGGACCTGCAATAAAAATAGTTTAGATAGAGTTGGTATAACCACAAAACAAAATAAACGTGACTTGACTATTCATAAATTGATATTATTGTCCGAAAACAACTTACCAGATGTTCGTGTTGACGATGAAGACATGAGTGAAAACTCTTTGAAAAAATGAATCATTTTAGAGTACTATCTGTAAGTTGTTTCGTGTACCAAGAATTAGGACTTTTTACACTAAGCTAAAGGTGTCGGACACCTATAGCAATATAGAACTTTACTCGTGTAGAAATTTATAAGAGTATGTGGTGTATACATACCGTTGGACCAACAATTAAAGAGGTTTCAGAATTAGCATTTGCTGCACAACCACGAGCAAAATCTTGAAACAAAAATAATGATTTTACAAAACCTAGAAAACTCATAATTTAAAAATGTCTCACAAGTGCCGAAAAATTACCAGTTATGTTGTCACCAATAAGGATATCACCCATGTCGAACTAAAACAAGAAAAACAGCTAAATCAGGATTAAAAAGAACACACAAATGGATCGTGTGTTTTAGAGAGAGAGAGATGAGGGCATTCATCATGTTTTTATGTGTGTTTTGTGATATTAATGTGTTATGTATGTCCTTCAATTATTCTTTCTCCGAAAGTTTAGGATTAGTAATATTTGGTTTTCTTAGAGCAATCGGTACGGTGGGCTGGTGGGAGGCTGGCCACGACGGCGCGAAGCCACGGCGGCGCCAACCACACCGTGGCTCGCGTCGTCGGTTTTGGGCTGGTACCTACCAGCCGACGCCATGGTGACGGCGCGAGGCCACGGCGGCGCCAACCACACCGTGGCTCGCGTCGTCGGATTTTTTTATTTTTTTATTTTTTTTTTATTTTTTTTTAATTTTTTTTTATTTTTTTTTTTAAATTTAAAAAACTAGCCGTTGGGTAACGTTTTTTTTTGCCCGTTTTTTTGACCGTTTGTGGGTGAAAAAACCCCCTTTTTTCATCTTTTTTTCCTATAAATTCTACCTCAAATTACCCACAAATCACACCTTCTTCTACATCTAATTTCTCTATTTTTTCTATCCACCATGAGTCAAAATCCTAACCCAAACCAATACCCGAATCAATGGTTAAACAATTACTTTTCCGATCCTCAAAATCAAATTCCTTCTACTCAACTACCGAATTCGTCTTTTTCGTCTAACCCGAATACTCCCTCATCTGCAACATCTAGCACTTCACGAACATTCGCCAACTATAATCAACTCCCAAATCCATTCACTAACTTCCCACAATCACAACAAAACCAGATTCTTAATTGTACACCCGAGCAATTTAATATGTGGTTCCAACAATCCCAACAATCACAAATCTTCCAACAATCACAACAATTCCAAACCTTTCCTCAACACTCTTCACAAGAACCCGAAGAACCCGAACAAAACAATGAACCCGAAGAACCCGAAGATCCCGAAGAACAAGTCGATGCACAACCGAAGAAAGGTTCGAGGAAGAAAAGTGTTGCTAAAAAAAACCCAAAGAACAAAGGCGTGGTCGCGGCTACACAACCACCTCCGAAGTCGGACCGTTCTTTTTGGAGCCAACGTGAGGAAGAAGTTTTGGCCGAGTGTTGGATTGAAGTATCCGACGACCCGAAGGTCGGGACCGATCAACCACACGATACGTTTTGGTACCAAGTTATGGATTTGTATAACGATCGGCTTAAGGATGAGGGTTTTAAAGCTCGAAACAAAAATATGTTGACCGGGAAGTGGACGAATTTGAACCGCGAGGTTCATAGGTTTAATTCGTTTTATGAAAGCGCCAAACTTTTAAGTGGCGAAAATCAAGACGATTTGATGACTCGTGTGATGAGTTTGTATCGAGATGAAAACGGGAACAAGGAGTTTCCACACAAAAGTGCTTGGCTTATTTTGAAAGACAAGTATAAACGGAAAAATCCTGATTCAACTCGAACACGCCGGGCACGAGGGAAGATAGCCGATCAAGATCCGGATCTTTTCAATGACGATGAGATCTCTCGTCCATCCGGTGCTCCAAGAAAGGCCAAGGTTCAACGCTAGACAAGCTCATCCGCCACTTCGGGGTCTCAAAAAGAACAATTGGTGGATATGCTACAACAACAAATGTTATCCGATCGTGAAACTAAAAAGGAACGATTGGACCGAGAGGTGGCGGCTAGACTAGAAGTGGTTGCACTTCAAAAAAGGAACGAGGATTTGCAAATCCTTCGATACGACACTACCGGATTAAGTCCACAAGACGTGGCGAGGATCGAGAAGCTCAAAGACGAGGCGCGTGCAAAATATTTTAATTTTTAAGTTTTTTTTCGTATTTGTGTTTTTTTTGGGTAATTTTTTTTTTAATTTCGTGTTGTTTTTTTTTTCTATTAGTAATTGTATTTTTTTTTATTAATGAAAATTTAAGTTTATGTTAATTAATTGTTGAAAAAAAAAAAAGTTGGGTGACGACGACACGAGAATTCTCGTGTTAACCAGGGAGGGGGGTTGAGCCATCGTGGGGAGTTTTGGTGTCGTGGGAGTAAAAAGTGACGTGGCATCACTTTTTGCCCACGACACGAGCACGACGGCTCAACTGTACCGCGTGCTCTTAATACGTATAACATTGCGTTGAAGGCTAATTGTATATTTCTATATATAAGTGTAATTGGAGAATTAAACATTAAATCATTCAACATTTCCGAAAATAATAATACTAGAATACACGGTTTTGTGATTTAGTCCTACAAAATGTTATATTTCTATTTTTAGAATTCCTTACTTGAGAAGTTTTGTATCTAAGTAGTAGAGATTAAAAATAGGGAGTATAGTTTCTTTTAACAATTTCAACATACTGACATTAAAATTTTCAACATTTCCTAAATTAGAGGGTTTTTCAACATTGAAAGGTTTAGGGGTTTTTTCTTTATAAGTAGTAGAGATAGATCCGCGTAGGGCAGAGCAAAAGATCTGGACCGGACCGGACCGAGTAAAACGGGACCCGACGAAGGACCGAAATGGTCCAAAACCTCGGATCGAGACCGGACCGAAATAGTCCGGCCTGGTTCGGGTCGGTCCGGTTCGATCTTCAGTCCGGTCCTATTAGGCATAATCGATAGGTTTTTTGGTAAGACTGAACCGGACCGTGGATCGAAATGGTTAAAAATCTCGGACCGAGGGCTGGACCGAAATTGTCCGGTTCGGTGCATTTTTCCGGTCCGGTCTGATCTGACGGTCCAAATACTCACCCCTAAATCCGCATGTTAACATACAGGCACATTTAGGTAAATGTGGGGTCAAATGACCTTACGTATAACACAATACCCCATCATACATCTTTACACTTGAGATTTACTTGTTATCGAACAAACTAAACCAAAACTAAAAATCGATTTAGCTCAAACCATGTGACCGATGACCAAACTGAAATGTCTATTTCATGTTCGGGTGGGTCCAATTCGATCCAACAAGGCATAATTGTCAGTTTTGCTCAAGATTGAAACAAACCACACAAATCTTTTATATAATAAAAGAACTAGATTTTTTGGAATTTTAAAGAAAAATGGAGGTTGTAGAAAAATAATTGGACCAATCAAATGGCTTTATTTTGACACATAAGCAAAATCGAGCGATGTGATTGGTGGAAAAAGTCAAATTGATTTAATTTAGTCAGAATTAAAAAATTTAGTGGATGAATTTGATGAAAACACACAAATATATATGTGTCAAATTTGTAAAAATAAAAACTAAAAAAAGAGAGGAGGGAATTGATAAAACTTTATTTATTTAATTTAAAATAAATTATATGGACTTAAAAGTAAACTTATAATTTTCTTTATTTTTTAGTAACTTTATAAAATAAACAAAATACCCATTAAACTTTATACCTTCTAGACTTTTTATTTTAAAAATACAGCATTTATGTTATATTAAAAATTCAACAAATTACATGATTATAAATATTCAAATAACAACACAAATTATTGTCTATTTCTATTTTGACACTTAACAAAATCAAGCAATACAATATAGGTAAGTTATTATTAACATTAATATAAATATTAAGATGAGTGTCAGACCCAGACATCGGTGTGAGATAAAAATAAATAGACTGGATTCTACATATTACAATAACATATATTTTTTCAAGGTCGTTTGTGTAAACACACAATGTCTAATAAAAGATAGCTAACATTTCAGCTAAATAAATTCAAATCTTTTGTGCAACAAATATTTATACAAAATATCAATTAATATTATCACATAATGCAAAATCATGTAAAACTTGTGGGTGTATGAGCATCGTAACTATTTAAGTATTAAAAATTTAATATTACTTTATAGAATAATATTAAGTATTACAAAATCATAAATTTATAAATTGTGTATGTGTAAGGTTGTGTAAGGTTGATGCAAATTATTTATTAATTAATAATTAAGATATAAATATTTAGAATAAAAATATCGAAGGGAAAAAGAGTTTAAATTCCAAAAAATAAAAATTTATGTGAGTATATTTTAATTTACTTGATGTAGTAAAAGAATAACATAATCAACCATATAAATATAATCAAACATATAAATATTAAATGTTTTAAAAATATATAATATACATAAAATTGCAATAAAAAATTATTACTTAATTTATTTTTTATATTTAAGTTTCGTGCGTGCACGGGCATTAATACTAGTAATGAAATATGAGAAAAAGACGGACCGAAAACCGAATCAAAATATGTTCGATCGAATCCGATCCATGGTATATTATACCCGGCCCTGTATTTATAATAGAGAGAATTGCAAAATCTTCCTTGTGGTTTGGCCCAAATCGCATGTTTGGTCCGTAAAGTTTCAAAATTGCAAAAGTCGTCCATGTAGCAAACCTTAGGTCGCACTTTTTGATCATTTTACAACCTGAAATTAACTAAAATACCTTTTCCCATACAAAACACTAAACTATAAACACGAGGATATTTTTAGTCATTCAGGCCGTAAAAGGACCAAACATGCAATTTGACCAAACCACACAGACAATTTTTGTAATTTTGAAACTCGACCGTGTAGCAAACCTTGGGTTGCACTTTTGGTCATTTTACAACCTAAAATTACCAAAACACCCTTTCCCATACAAAAAACTAAACCATAAAAACGAGGGTATTTTAGTCATTCCAGGCCGTAAAAGGACCAATCGTACAATTTAGCCAAACACACAAACAACTTTTTCAATTTCGAAACTTGACGTACCAAATCTGCAATTTAACCAAACCACAATGACGACTTTTACAATTCTCTCTTTATAATAGTTGAGGGACTATATATATAAAAATAGAGTAAAATGCTATTTTTGGTCTCCGTGGTTTAGCCAAATTGTAGAGTCAGACCTATCTTTTTGAAATTGCACTAGACGTCCCTGTTTTCAAGTTTGCGTTGCAATTTTAGTCCTTTTAAATTGCATTTTCGGTCCTTATGGTTTGCAAAAATTGCAAATTAAATCCTTACCCAGGGACCAAACATGCAACTCAAACTTGAAAATAGGGACGTTCACTGCAATTTTAAAAAGATAAGAACTGATTTTGCAATTTTAGCCAAACCACAAGGAACAAAAATGCAATTTACTCATAAAAAAACTTGTGCTTAAGGTTCTTACACCGATAAATGTGTGGGAGTGTTTCAGAGAGGAAATTGAAAAGGGGGAAATCAAAAATCAAAACCAAAACTCAAAACAAAAAACCCTCACTCACTCCCTCCCTCCATTTTCTTCAAAATCGAATTAACACGATCAGGTTTAAAAACGACGACGTATTGGCTTTGCTTGAACGTGAAACACATCCTTTTTTTAGGTATTTTAATTATTAATTATCTGTTGTTTATGTTTTACGATGATGTGCGTAGTTTTATCAATTATTAATGTCTGTTTACGCGTTGCGATAATTGACGTTAATTGTAAGATGAACTTAATTATTATTAATGTAGTAAGTCATTTTTAATATATAAATTTCTTTTTGAGGTATTATTAACTTAGTTTTTGTGATTCTAGGGTTTATCGTATGTGTAATTGTTTAGGTCGGGTGTATGTTACCGCGATTTTATGATAATTGTGTTATAGTTTGGATTTTGGTGCGATTCTAATTGCGTCTGATTACAACTAGATATTTTATTTCTCGATTATAATTGCGTGGTATTGAGTGTTTAGGTTTTCAATTGACGGTGCTTTTTGCAAAAACAGTCTTTATTAGTCTTGAATACACAATGTAGTCGACTTTATTGGAGAGTATTCATAATGATTGTGTCACTGCGTAAGGTTTAGATCTGCTGCGATTTGCTGGTCGTCTGCGTTTGCTCGATGGCTTGTTGTTGCTATGGGATTTGGTTGTAGATTTGTTTGGCTTTATCATCTATGTATGTTTTGGTGTACCGTGTGTACTTTTG
Organism: Glebionis coronaria; assembly: GCA_025667525.1. Classification (NCBI taxonomy): domain Eukaryota; kingdom Viridiplantae; phylum Streptophyta; class Magnoliopsida; order Asterales; family Asteraceae; genus Glebionis; species Glebionis coronaria. The sequence goes on along the minus strand of CM046882.1, from coordinate 66,001,979 downwards.
CTCCAAGCTATACCTTCATAGGGTTGTGTCTACGGAAAGCTCACATTGGTGATTCCCCTCACCCTTGTATTGCGTTGTTGTCCCGTGTCACAACGTTTATGGTATATGTCTTGGTTTGGTTTCAACTTGTTGCTTCGTGTATTTTGTTCGGCAAATCAGTTTTGATTTTGCCCGTTATGTTCGATGTAACTTGTTGTGTTCAATTTACCTCCGTTTGTGAGGTGTGATTCTGTTCAAAAGAAAAATAAAAAATTAGGGCTATATATTGGCAGTAATAATCTGAAGTTAAGGCAAACGGATTATATTGGCTTAGGAAGCGTGACAGGCTTGTTAAGGTAATAAGTTGTCATGTAAACCGTCATTAGGATTGGAGCACGTTTTTTTAGGCCTGGAGCACGTTGTGACACATCTTTGGTGAGTTACGTAGGGTAGGCCGAGCTGCGTTATCTATACTGAAGCACGTGATTCAGTATTCGAGTGTACTAGGGTGTGATATATTGAAATGCGGTACCTGATTCAGTATTTGATATACTTTAGACGTTTTAGGTTGAATAAGGTGATGTAATTCCATGTAACTAATATTTGGAACAATGTCACGTGACCTTAATCTTAACACTTGTGAAATACACATGTATACACTCACATGAATCACATGAGTTATCGTTCACTTTTGTACCTAGTTTTGCATATAATAAAAGATCTGATGTATTTTAATATCTTTTCAATTTCTTTAGGTGAAGCTGCTGCGTACTAAGTCTTTATATAAGTCACATCTTTGATGGCGGCTGATAAAGTTGAAGAGGAAGAAGATATTGGCAGTACATCAAGCGACTCTTTTATTAATGATAGTGACGACGATGATCCATCAACATCTGGTCAGGATGATCAGACGCCTCATGATGTAAGATATCGCTATTTATGCTTCTATCCACAAAGAAATATGTAAATTCTGTACTTGAAAATTATTCATACCTCGGTAGATACCAGAGTTAAATTGGGTGGTTGGGTAACATGTCGAAATGGAAATTTTGCTATGGTCAAATCATGTTTCCTTAACATGAAAATTTTCTATCGTTTTTTGAAGGAGTGTCAAATATGCGTATGTATGTATCAAGTAAAATGAGGTTTTATGCATAAACAGTTTGAGCGACTTATGGCCGTTTACCTTCAAGCTATCTTTTGGATTTCTCCCATTTTTGATTTGTTTTTCATCTCTTGCAGCAACCTCTCACTGATGAAGACATTGAAGGTCTAATTGCCGAGCTCGTGACAGTAGAGAGCAAGGTACTGATTTAGCTTTGCTTGTTTTGTTTCTTATTAAAATAGTCTCTTATCTGAATTTCTATCCTTCCTTTGTTTTGATTAAATTTTAAACTTTCAATATAGGCTGCTGAGGCCCAAGAAGCACTTGAAGACGAGTCCTTAGCAAAAGTGGAAGTTGAAGTGCGAGAAGAATTGGCACAATCTCTTGAGGGGGAAGCTGTTAGTTTTATTCTTCTGAGATAATTAAATTAACAAAATTCATATTTGATTTTAAAAAACCGCCAAGAAGATTGAGTAACCATTTTTAATTTCTTTGATAGCTTGAGAATGCTGTTGCTGAGGAAATGTTAGGTCTCAGAGAAAAATGGGAAGACGAGCTTGATGAACTTGAAACAGAAAGTTCCCACTTGCTGGTCTGCTTCTGTAACCCTGTCAACCTTTTGATTTTTTTATATGATTACAATTAGGTCAAACTAGCAGTTTTGTTTTGTTTATCAGCGCCCTTTGGGTATATTCACTAGGGAATAGTGATTGTATGATATTAGATAATTGATTACTGTCATACCTCATTTGTGTCTACATTTTTGGATAATTAATCTATTTATCACATTGTAGTAAATTTGGCTATTTTGATTTTTTGACCCAGTTTATACGATTATGTCTTAGAGCATCAATTTAAATCGGCCAAATTATAGAAGGAAATGGTCAAATATTTAAAAGGAAGTTGTATTCTAACTATCACCATTCCGATTGTTTGTTTCAACATGTCAGAATAATGTTGTAACAGTGTAGTCTTCATAATTAGATTATACAGAAGATATGGACACATTTGGTTGGATCACTAGTCACCAGTTTGGCCCTATACCTATTTTATTTGACTAGATTCATATAGCTAATTTGGTTGGTATAAGAATATCGTTAAAGGTACATGAAAGCCTACTTCTGAATCCCGGTATTGCGGGGCAAAATAAAGAATACAAGTATGTTGCTGATTGTTTATATTTAATCTGCTTGCTCTTCAGGAGCAACTTGATGGTGCAGGAATTGAACTCCCAAAGCTTTACAAGTGGATAGAAAGTCAAGCCCCAAATGGATGTCGTACGGAAGCATGGAAAAATAGGACACATTGGGCTGGATCACATGTCACCGGTGATGCTAACGAATCAATTGCAGATGCTGAGAAGTATCTGCAAACTCACAGGCCTGTCAGAAGGTAGCTTATGTTACTAACTGTGTTTGGATTTGGGTTATGGATAATTTAATGTTTGGATAAATAATTTTTTTCTTGGGATTAAGTCCTTCGCTGATTAGCTTCCTACTGGCTACTGAGAAACTGGTGATGTGACGTATTTACTCTCACCCCATTTAATCAAATTCGAGACATGTGCTCTCATTTTACAAAATGTTTCATTTGTTTATTTTTCTCTCATACGTCATTATTAGATCTTTGATGATGAAAATTTACTGTACATTCAACATTTTCAGTTAGCACAAGCATATCTAAACACTATGCTTTAACCTGCCACTAATTATTAAGTATAATCAACTGACAGCACTTATAAGGTTGATATTTTTGCCTTTCGTTTCACGACAGACACCGGGGTAAACTTTTGGAGGAAGGTGCGAGTGGATTTCTTGGGAAACGCCTTGCTCCCGAAGAAGACAAAGAAACCAATCGTGATGTAGATTGGTCCTCTTTTAACGAATTGTGCTCTACATCGACAAATGATACCTCATTTGGAAGCAAAAAGTGGGCTTCTGTATACATGGCCAGTACGCCGCAACAAGCTGCGGAACTTGGACTCACCTTTCCTGGTGCGGATGAGGTAAAATACCTTTCGGATGTGAACTAGTTATACTTGTTTTGCACAAGAGGTGGCCAAATGGGCGGGGTTCAAAACGGCTTATTTTGGCGTGGTTTGGGTTTGGAACGTCTGTTGTATGGAATTTATAATAAGTAGTGTGTGAAATATGATAAAAAATAAATGCCTGTGAGTTTCAACCTCCCTGGTTCATTTTCTTGTTAGCTATCATAGGCATCATCTATGCATTTATTGATCATTTATAACCTATTGTTATTATAACCCCTACATGTATTTGTGTGCTCATCTTTATTTTCCTATGTATATACCATGTTTAGGTCGAAGAGATTGATGATATCGAAGGCAGCTTGAATGACCCACTTGTTGCTGACGCTATAAAGTCTGAGAGAGAACTATATCAATCTCAAGACCACAAGAAGAACTTCAAAAAGGTACTTGAAGATTATAAGATACACTTGCATGTATTTGTTATGTTAGCTTTTTAACTTTCTACTTGTATCCAGACTAAATAAAAATTAGGGGATTGGCTTAAATTTATTTTTCCTATTCACTTAAGTCTACTATACTACCTCAAGAAAACTTCCAGAATCTCAATATGCGTGTCTTTGATGACATTAGTGCTTATATTTGTGCTTGAGGTTCAGGCTCTCCCTTACCATGTATCATCATGTATGTTGATTTGTTGGTATATATCTATCATTAGGTTAGAAAAGAAACATTGGCTTAAACATTTAGGATCACCTCATGGTACCAACATCAGCACCCCTTTATCATTAGGTTACTAAGTTTGTCTTTCGTTCCAATCATTTTCACTTTACATCTAATTTTTGAGTTTCAATACGAGAGTGATGGCAGCATCTAAGTGTAGCTCTAATTTCCTAACTTGTATGATTGCTTGATCTTGTTGAAAACCAAGATCACCGGTCAAGCCTTTTAACAAGGTCAAGCCTTTTAACAAATCATATGCTAAAAACACCTTCATCAATGCCATATACTCTACTTGGGTGGTAGGCAAAGCAATACAATGGCTGAATAGCAGACTTGCTACTGACAGTCGACTTCTCTTTTTGCTAAAACATAGTAATATTCTCAAGGATCTCTTTGCATTCAGTTCAGCAATATAAACCGAATGTGACTCAGTGAGTGACATCTAAACATTTAGGATCACCTCATGGTACCAACATCAGCACCCCTTTAAAAATTGAAAGATGTGCTTCCTCACAACATTTAAAAATCCTCTTTCTTGGGTGTGCCTTTTATTGAGAAACATTGCCGTTCATCTGTGTAATGTTGATAATCATGCCCCACTAACATACAACTTTCCAACTATACACTTCATCTTTAATCTCTACTTTGTTAAAAATGCAAAAGCTCTAGGAGAATGTAAGTTTGGTGAAAAAGTAGTATCCAACGGTTTAAATTGGCGTAGATAGTTTGTGACCTTTCACGTGGTTTGAAAAATATCTAACTGACCATAGAAACTTACAATTTGTGCCCCCTGGCTCCAGATTTCTCACTGACATGATATACTAAGGTTCCAATTAAAGTAGAGTTTTTTCTTCACATACCTTCATCGTAATACTTTTAAGTATTACAAAGGTTGTTAAATTCTAGAAATAACCAAATATAAAATTGTAAATAACTAGCTAGCAAAGAAGGTAAGTACAAGTTGATCTCTTTTTCTAAATAAGAAGTTTTAGCTGCTGCAAACCAGGATTTGGGCCACACTATCGATAGGAGTAGTTTTTACGTATTCGATACAGAATTTGGGGTTTCATTCACGAACTCGCTAGATTTAGATTTGTGGTAGTTGTGGTAGTGGCTTGCGTTTGTTTAAAATTAGATGTTGACCTTGCTAAATTCTGTTGCAATTGACAGGTTAAAGAAGAAGATGATGTAGATATTGATCGAAAGCTTCTATATCGTTTGAACAAGAAGAGACGGAGAAGGAAATTAAAGCAGGTGTGCTCCCTTTCCACATTTTCCATGCTTTGTTCTCTTTATACCAAGTAACATTTTGTTGTATACCTCTAGTTCATGTCTTCTTTTTTGATGTATGTTTAGAAGGTTATAAAAGAAGCTGAAGAAAATGACATCAATAATGACATTGCAAACCAAACATCAGATACTGACCACAAGACATCAAGTGATGTTGATATGTCATATCAAAAGAGTAATGGTCTTTGTGGGTCCAAGCGGCTATCCGACAGTGCTGAACAATCTGATAGCAAGAAGCGCAGAACTGTTAATACTGACAGCTCTGATGTGGAAATTCTCGAAGTGGATGGAAGTACTTCACCATGCAGCGAGAGTGATGATCATAGTGATACCCAAGAAAACGTGGACACTGATGAATTTCGTTGCACGGCTTGTGATAAAGTTGCTGATGATGTGTATACACATCCACTCTTTAAAGTAATTGTTTGCAGAAACTGTAAATATCTATTAGAGGACAAAATGAAAGAGACGGTATGTTTATATTTTGGTTTTCTAATAAACTTACATATCTATTCATAAATGCTATTTAATTTGAATATTTTCTAACTTATCTTAGTAACACCAATTTTGCTCTTGTTTTATTTGCATTTAAAAAACAATTTTAATTAAAGCAAGGGTATAATTGGTAAAATAATATTATGAACACTACATTGAGTATTAAACAACTATGAACTTGTGCCCTTAAGTAATTAAAACACAATTATGCTATTATGCCAGGATCCTGATTGTGCTGAGTGTTTCTGTGGATGGTGTGGACGAATCGGGGATTTAGTAAATTGTCGATCATGTAAAAACTTGTTTTGTACATCTTGTATAAAGAAGAATCTTGGGGAAGATTGTTTGTTAAAAGCACAAGATTCCGGTTGGAAATGCTGTTGCTGCTCCCCAAGTATCCTACAGCCACTGACTTTACTGTTGCAAAAAGCTTTTACTTCTAGAAGTGATTCATCTTCAAGTTCAGAAGACTCCGATGATTCAAATGACGGTTTCAAGGCTCCAATTAGGTATGCAAACTTTTTCATAGCATATTTAAGATTTTGGTTTATTTATGTATATGCTTATCTCTTTTATTCACGTGTTAATGTTTGCTACATGTATATGGTATCTAATATATACTAGAGGTAGCAAATGGGCTGGTTGGGTTGACCTAGGAACAAATTTTTGTCCAGTTTTTGTTAAATATATAATAATAACATTTTTTTTTCTCACTAAAATAGTATTCAAAATTTCTAAATAAGACTATCTAGGAGGCTGTATTGATTTAAACTTAATTAGTGTACTATTTAATTTTATTGACCCAAATCTGTTTAGCTATATTGTTATACTTATTTATGCATTAGAGATTAAACTAGGGCCGTCAAAAGCTACCTAAACACCTAAAATTGGGTCGGTCTAGTGGGCTAATTTTGGCGGCACTTTAGTTATAAACGGACCAATCTGGGCTGATTTAGACTATCATGAATTACATAATGGGCCAAATGGGTATAATACACTCGATCACACATCACACATCACACATCACCAGTTCCACGTAACTCGTTGACAGTATGACACCACCAATTACAGTATGACACCACCAATTCACCAGCCCACCAGTCCACCAGTCCACCACGATGTGGCTCAATAGCCACCGCCCGTCAGTAAGTATTTCTGATCAGATTAACAATCAGACCACCCTCTTAATAGAGAAATTATATCAGATCCAGAGAATCTGGTATTTCTTTTATATTCGATGATAAAAGATTAGACATAAATTAGAAAAAAACTAACACTATTAGTTGTTTTAATGAATTACGCTACTTTCATCTGAAACATGCTGTCATTAGAAACAATTTTGCTTTTAAAGTGGATTCGTTTTGATGCAAAGGGGTTTTGGCACAAATCTATTAGCTGATTTAGTTTTGCTTTTGTTATTAAACTTAATAATCTTAAGCTATTTTTGTAATTTAGTGTTCGTTTATTAAAGTGGCTGTTTTGACCCGCGCCCTTCTTGACCCTAGCCTTTATTGACCCAAATCTGCATTGACTCTAAACCGTTGGAACAGGTTACCCAAACCCGCCCGACCTTTCCATTTTGCCACTTCCAGATTAAACATATCCCAAATCAATGCATTGCAACCTCTACATTTACCTATATTAATTAGGTATGATATGTGGATATGAGAGATTAACTCTTGAGTATTATTCTTGTCTAACATCAGCAAAAGGAGACGAAAGAAGAAAATTCGTAGAATTCTTGATGATGCTGAATTAGGAGAAGATACAAAAAGAAAAATTGCAATTGAAAAGGTATACAGTATCCTGATTACGTTTAATGTACACTTTTTACGTGGCATTTATATGAAATCTTGTCTTTGTAGGAACGTCAAGAGCGTCTTAAGTCACTGGAAGCTGAACGTATGAAATCACTAAAATCAATGAAGGCGCATTATGCAAATTTTAAGGCAAATGTATCCCAGGGTGCGACCGCTGAGATGCTAGGGGATGCGCAAACTGGTTATATTGTGAATGTTGTGAGGGAGGAAAACGAGGAGGCCGTGAGGCTTCCTCAAAGCATCTCAACCAAATTGAAAACTCATCAGGTTTTTCTTGTTTTTTTATTGGCTAACTATATCAAGTTCGTGTTTGAGTTGGATTTTGGAACTGATTAACTAATTAATTTGGCTAAATTTTGGCATAATACATATATTTTTCTATAAATGTAAGCTAGCTGCAAGCATATATTAGGCTTTCTCTTATTTATAAGGGGTTACCTGATTATTGTGACTTGTTTGCAATAATCAGTTTTTAATACAGTAGTTGCATAAACATATTCTGATTCCTCTTTATTTCGTTACTAATGAGTTTGATTGTTAAGGCTTATGTAAATTTTGAATAGAAGTCCTATTTCACAAAACCTATTTTTTAAAAAAAGTCTTTTGGGTTATTGTATCTGTAAACTTCAAAGGTAAATTTCAACTTCAAAAGGGACAAGCACTTCTAAACACACTGAATAGCCTGTTATGTTACATCTGATCATCAAATATAACATAATCACTTTCAAAATGCACTTTCCCAAAGCATCCGATCGCTCTAATGTTGTAGAATGTAGCTTGATATTGTTCTCATAATCTGTTTCTAGTCAGGATTGATATGTGTTGGTCGTTTACCATAACATGCTTGCACAGATTTTTTAATATATATGCATTAAATTGCTTCTTCCTGGTGCATTTTGTTGTGGCAAGCAAATTTACCTTTTCTTCATCGGTTTTGTTCATAAGGTTGACGAATCTGCAATTTTACAAGTTTGTTGGGCCCCATAAATTATAGAATGTCTTCAAGCTGACCCACATATATATTGGTCTATTGCATAAATTAATGTTTTTTGTGCGAGATTTATTAGTGGTTTTGCTTACCTTACTTTTTCTATAGGTTGCAGGCATAAGGTTTATGTGGGAGAATATCATACAGTCAATTACGAAAGTTAGATCAGGAGACAAGGGACTTGGTTGCATTCTTGCTCATACCATGGGGCTTGGTAAAACATTGCAGGTACTACAATACCTCTATATTCATCTCTTCCATCTGTTATGATTTTTGGTAATGTTAGTTTTTTGTTTGTCTATTTTTTCTCCTATAACATAACCTCAAACATCTTTACAAGGGCATTCCGACATGGATTAATCAGGACTGATACAAGTTATTCAGTGTTAGAGGCACAAATGATAGTTGTATGCCTTTAAACATTTTCTTTTTTATGGATATTATTATGTATCATCTATATTATAATCATACGTAGACCTATGCAAGCTTTAGATTGCCTCTTCAAAAAGATATGTTTTCGGCTACCAACGTTATACGATAACATAATAATCTTACACATAGGTATATCTTAGAACAAATTATAAAGTATGAACCACCAAGATCATATATTCATATTAAAAAGCATGAATGCCTTCTCTTGACAAGAATTTGAAAGCTCTGAAATTTTAGATACAAATTTCCTTCATACAGGGGATTGCATAGGGCAACTAATTGAGACTTGTAGGATTGCTCTTCACTCTTCTTGTTTCACTCGCAACCATTTACTGCTAACATTCTCATATGTGGATCATAAAATATATGTAGCTTGCAATTTCACTTGTAATTCACTCGCGACTAATTACCTGTTTTTTCAGGTTATAGCTTTTCTTTATGCTGCTATGAGGTGTGTGGACATAGGGTTGAGAACTGCCATGATAGTGACACCTGTAAATGTTTTGCACAACTGGAAGCATGAGTTTGAGAAATGGAAACCTACAGAATTCAAACATCTTCGTGTCTTCATGCTTGATGACGTCCCGAGGTATCAATTATATTATGCCGTTTATATTCACATTACTATTATATCCTTATTATCTGATTTTTATGCTTTTATCAAATAGTTCTGGATAGTCTTTTGGCGGATTATCCTTGGTATGTTTGAATAGTGCAGTGCTGTTTCTTAATCATAACATTCTGCAAAGTAGTGGTTGACCAATATCTGTTTCAAACCATCTTCATGTAAACAATGATATGAATTTACACTTTTAAAGTTAGCGAACAGTTATGTCATAATATGAAATGATTAAAATGGTGAACAATATTACCACATTGTAATGTGACGGTAAATTAATATTACGAGCTAATGAATAGATTTCATTACAACATGAAGGCTCAAACTACTGAGCGTTGGTACACATGGCATGAAATATTATGGGAGATTGTAATGAAGTAATACTATAAAGTTGTACAATTATCTGAGGGGCTTGTCGTAATCTTGTTAATATTTCTCTTCTACTGTTTACTAAATATGGGTTGAACAAGTTTAATTTTTTTGAGCATGTCAAATATTTTTATTCATGGCAAGTCAATTGTACTTAGACATGCTTAAACTCATAATTGTAGGGATAGACGACTTGACCTTCTATCGAAGTGGAGAGCTAAAGGTGGTGTTTTCTTAATTGGTTATACGAATTTCCGTAATTTATCTCTTGGAAAGCACATTAAGGATCGTAATATTGCTAAGGAACTTTGCAAGGCTCTTCAGGTAATCCATTTTGACTTTATAATACGTCAGTTTTTAGCTAAGGTATTAGAACTTACTTTTGGAAGGCTCATTGGTTTTGTTTAATTTTGTTTAGGTTGAAAAAATGTTTATTTTTTTATTCTGTCACTAAAGGTTTTATTATGTTTACCACACCATAATACCAGTTGTGTTGCTTTCTGCGAACGACGTTTAGAAAGCATTTTTTAACCATTGCACTGTAAAAGAACTCCAATTGTATTTTTGGTAACTTTTTTCCGTTTTTGTTCTCACGCATTTTTCACAGATTGTTTCTGATATTCTTTTCAACTTGTAAAATTTAAAATGAATATAAAGAAATCTAATTAAGAAGAATAATAGTATGATTTATATTTTACAGTAGGTTATACTTTCAAAATTTAATTATATTATAGATGTTTTGAATCTCAGTTCAGCTTGTTCTCTGAAGTTCGTTACAATATATTTTCCAGGACGGACCTGATATACTTGTTTGTGATGAGGCACACATGATTAAAAACACTAGGGCTGATACTACACAGGCCTTAAAGCTTGTAAAAAGCCAGCGGCGGATAGCATTAACAGGGTCACCTCTTCAGAATAACCTCATGGAGTATTATTGTGTAAGTTAGTACGAGTTTTTTTTTCCTTTTTTGTAATATTACAAAATGAAGTTATTAACTGCTAATGTCTTTGTCTTTCTTGTTATGTTGAATATTACTTTATTCATTCAGATGGTTGACTTTGTGAGGGAAGGATTTCTTGGCAGCAGTCAAGAGTTTAGAAACCGGTAAGGCTTTCCTAACTCTTTACTTTTTTCTAGAGGTGGCATGGCAGTTTCTACCCTTTCACTTATAAATGGGTTAATTTGGGTTATGCTTTATCCCTAATGAGTAGAATGGATTAAGTAACTTGAAACGAGTTGATCAATTTGAAGGTCCCTCAGAATTTGTTTGTAATGCACAAAACTTCATAATCGTTTTATCTAAAACCAGGAGATTTATCGGAACAATATTTTTTCAAATTGCGTTTGCCACACTCGATGCTCACAAATACGGTAAAATGCAAGTAGCTTTAATGATAGACCCTTCACTGATCAGTTGTCACTGATATGGCACTTACTTCTACACTATCCGCGTTTGTTGCCACGACCACTTTATTTGGTCTTCGGTATATGTGATTGATTAATCATCCTCTTCATGTCTTGCAGATTCCAAAACCCTATTGAGAACGGCCAGCACACTAATTCTACATCTGATGATGTAAAAATTATGAACCAGAGATCTCACATCCTCTATGAACAACTGAAGGGTTTTGTCCAACGAATGGACATGAACGTTGTGAAGAAGGATTTACCCCCAAAAACTGTTTTTGTAATTGCTGTAAAACTTTCGCCTATGCAAAGGGTACTGTACAAAAGATTTCTTGATGTACATGGATTTGTTAAAGAAAAAACTTCTAATGAGAAGACAAGAAAGAGCTTTTTTGCCGGTTACCAGGCATTGGCTCAGGTATTCTTTCTATTACAGTAATAAGTTAAGGTTTTGAATCAATTGCAATTATACAGTTATCTCCAAACGGGCCAAATGGATAGGCTCTTTAATGTGAGAAAATGGTAGTACCTTGCCCTAAATTGGAGTTGGACGAATGCATTTTTACCCTTTCTTTGCTGTCTACATGTTTTTTTGCTCAGTTCTCTTTTATCGTTTTCTTTTTGTTTAAAATGGACATAAAACTGTGGTTTCGTCTACCTTTGCTAGATATGGAATCATCCTGGAATATTGCAACTGATGAAAGACAAAGATTTCAGCAAGCGTGAAAATGTTGTTGAGCTTGAATATAGTTCCAGCGATGATAACTTGGACTATACCATGCCCAATGGAGGTAGAGTTTTCATTCTTACAATATTTGGAATTTTCTTATATGCTGCATGCGTTTGTTTTCTTCTCAAATGTGAAATACTCTACTTGTCTTTCTTAAATATCAGATTTTGTTCAAAATGTTTTGGTTTGTGGAAGGGAAATGCAATACTTTTATATTCACAACATTAGCCAAGTCTACTGTTTTTGTAAATTGCTGTTTCTTTGGTTACTAATGATGTGCATTAGTTATGTTAATTCTAGCCTGAATGACCGACTTCTTTTAATCTATATAGATATGGTCCTTTCATTCTTTTTCTTTGTGAGGTATTTAATTATATGTTCATGCATTTTCCTTTCAGATAAGTTAGGAAAACCTAGAAAGAATGTCAGCGGCTTTTTTAAGGAGGTATTCAAGTTTTCAGTTATTATATGTTCATGTACTCATCTGTGGTTGTAGAAAATATTATATATCCTGGTTGCTAATGCTATAATTTATATATTTTGCAGAATTGGTGGGATGATCTTGTTTCAGAGAACGGTTATGACGCTGAAAACAGTGGTAAAATGGTTTTGCTGCTTGATATTCTTACCATGTGTTCTGATATTGGCGACAAGGCACTTGTTTTCAGCCAAAGTATACCCACACTTGATTTGATTGAACGCCATCTTTCCAAACTCACCCAAAATGGGAAAAGCCGGAAACATTGGAAAAAGGGAAAAGACTGGTACAGGTGTGTATGTTTAAATGAAAAGGGCATAATGCTATTATCTTTCTATGTCTCAATTTAATTTTATTTCGAAAAAAGGGAAGTTAGATTTTTTACTTAATATTCCATTTTCTTATATTTACAACAGGCTTGATGGACGGACAGAGGGTTCTGAGAGACAGCAAATGGTTGAAAAGTTTAATGATCCCAAAAATGATAGGGTCAAATGCACTTTAATATCAACCAGAGCTGGATCTCTGGGTATTAACCTTTATGCTGCTAACCGTGTTATTATTGTTGATGGCTCATGGAACCCAACATATGATCTTCAGGCTATTTACCGGGCGTGGAGGTATCATAGATTTAGAAATTTTTCTTTAAAAGTATAAAAGAATATTTGAATTGTTTTTTGAAGTCTGCTGCCTTCTCTAATTACAGATATGGGCAAACAAAGCCAGTATTTGCATACCGTTTAATGGCCCATGGCACAATGGAAGAAAAAATTTACAAGCGTCAGGTAATCTTTACTTTAAAGCTTTTGCTCAAGATGAGGTTTTAACCAATGTTTTGAAAGCCGGACCCGACATCAAACCGGTCTTTTGGGGATTTTTGGGTTTTTCGGTTGCACTGAAGAACCATTGAATCAGTTCCGGCTCAGCCGTTGAATCAGCCGGTTCGTCCCAATTTTTAAAACATTGCTTTCAACCCATTAATGGATGAAATGGGTTTGCGAGTTCGAAGTTTCTTAAAGCGTACTTTTATCGTAATAACCTCCTATTTTGGGTTTTTAAATATGTATTATTGATATTGTAATAATATACATATTTTTGTAATCACATTTAAAAGCCCTAAGTATTAGTTAACTTTTTTTTAAAGTGGACAAAAAAGCATGACCTTGACCCAACCAGTAATTTAAAGTGCACGTTTTAAAATGATTTCCAACCTGTTATTTTTTGTCATGGGCAACCTCTAATTTCACCACTTAAAACAGGTTACTAAAGAGAGTCTTTCAGCAAGGGTCGTTGATAGACAGCAAGTGCATAGGACAATATCTAAAGAAGAGATGCTGCATCTCTTTGCCTTCACTGATGATGAAAATCTAAATACGTTATCTAAGATGGACCAAGTGAGTAGTAATGTGTCATCTGCACAAAGTACCAATGAAGTTGGAAACTGCTCCAAACAGAAAAGTTCTCCGGCTCATGCAACTATTTCATCCGATAAGTTTATGGCAAAGTTACTGAGTAAACACCAGCCAAGGTAAATTACTTGATCTTATTAGATCATTGAGATTTTGGTTAATTGTTTATTGTTTTAGTTTCTGTTAGAGGCATAATGAATGGGTTTTGGTATCAAAAGGGATAAAGTTTTGGTGGGCATGTCAAGTGAGTGAGGTTGCTGAGCTAAATAAATATTTAAATATGATTTTGAAGCTATTTTTTATATAAATAATTATTCAATTGTGTACATAAAATTAAGCATCTTAGATGTCTAAAATACTTATGTGCAATGTGGGGCTTTTTTAAACTCTTACAACCCATTTGTGACTCAGTTTTTGGCTTTAGTTCAACTTGTCAGCAATAAAACATGACCTAGAAAGGACCGTTTTCACATATGCATCAGGCAAAGTTATATCGTTACTCCTCGTTCAGATGTTTCTTCTATTTCTAAAATAAGTAGCATGTGTCGAGTGCTATAATAATTTATAAAAGTTTCTTAGCATGTCTAACACAATGAGTTTTGTTTTGCATTCAGATGGATTGCCAATTATCATGAACATGAGAGTCTTTTACAAGAGAACGAAGATGAGAAACTATCAAAGGAGGAACAAGACATGGCATGGGAAGTATACCGTAGAACGTTAGAATGGGAAGAAGTCCAGAGGGTTAGCCCAGGTGACTTACCCCCACCCCCACCCCCACCCCCACCGCCAGCCATCCCTAAACCCACTACCAATGGAACCTCAGAGGCCCACCCGACTGTTCAACCTCAACCCACGACCAAAAAGAAGCCTCCTGTTGTCAACCGAGTTGATCCCAGGGCTCATTGGAGTATAAGAAAATGCACAAGCATAGCACATATGCTAACCTTAAAGAGTCAAGGTGTGAAACCAGGCTGCACCACAATTTGTGGTGAATGTGGGAAGAGAATAGGCTATAAAGGTAGTGAATAATGGATATAAGCTCCCGTTTTTGTTTTTGCTCATAGACTAAATACTTAGAATTTAATTGGGCGGCGGTTGGTGAGTTGACAGAGTGTAAATCGTTACTGTTATATGTTCTCATATCATTAGTCCCATTTTGGGGGTTGCAACAACTTTTATGACCAACGTAGTTATAGACTTGCAGAATTTGACAGTTTTGGTCTTGTAGTTGCATGCTTTTTGGGGATTGTGATTTACCAGCTGAGAATATTTTGCTCTCCTTCGGTACTTGGGCTATTATTGTTGAAAAGTTATTTACACCTGAATGCTTGAATGTTTTACCTTAATTTTGTTGAGATTGTGTTTTTTTTTCCTTGTTATTCTCAACGACTTTGTTTTTACATTTTGACTGGCATGTTTGTATGAACAGTGACTCGTATGTGCAGTGGCGGAACTAGGAAATTGGTACGTGGGGGGCAAAAATTTTTTTGGCCAATTGTAAGGTGAAAAGGACATGAATCGGAACGAAAAATCGAGTATTTTTACTTAAATTTGAAGAATTTATAAGTTTTGGAGTGTTAAAAGTTAGACTTTAGTGTGTGAGTGGGGGGCATTTTGAATTTCGAGTGGGGGGTAATATTAAAAATGAAAAAATTTCATGTTTGGTCCCTATCGTTTACACCAAACATCAAGTTTGGTCCCTATCTCAAAATAACTCCACCGATCGTCCCTATCATTTACAATTTCGATCAAAAATCGTCCCTATCTTGGATGGACGTTAGTTTTACCAGTTAAGTCGAATGAGGGGCAGGGTACTTTCGTCTTTTCATTATACTGTACATTATAATATAGGGGCCCACCACTACAAATCTAAATCTCTCTCCCACACATCCTAAGTCCAAGACAAATGCATATCTTGTGGGCAAATAATCAATAAACCCAGATCGAAACAACATTAGTTCAACAACCCTTCATAACTTTGATTTATTCATCAGTTCAACGAAGAACACTCATAAATCATTACTCTTGTAAACCCACAAAGCTCAGACCTACTGATTTATCAGTTTCAGTGACAAACCCCATTACATGGAACAAACTCATTTGGTTCAGGTTCATGAGGATGTATTTCACGGAGTAGCATTCAGAGTCTCATATGACTTGAATTTCAGAGTCACGATTTAAGGGGCTTGAAACGTTCAGGGATACTGATGTTTAAGGAGACCTGATGACATTGAGGTTCTTGTTGAGCCATATGTTTTTCAGGTTTAGTGAACCACACAATACCGCATACACTGAATACCCCTTACGTCTGAACAACCCAACTCCACTTCATCAGTTTCGTTTCACCCATCAACTAATTCTTTTAATCAGTTCTTCGTAAATAAGGCCTGAAGAAACCATTTACACCCACTGAAGCTTGACAACTGAATAATCAATACATTATTCTGCATTTGCATTCACTGATATTTAATCAGTGATTCAAAAAAAATTCAGTCTCAATCTTGGTTTCAGTGACCCACGTTTTTCACTAAAACCACCACCTCCTCAAATCACCAAATCCCCAACCTGATGTGCATTCACTGAAATTTTGTTATCAGCTCAATTCTAGCTCAAAGTTACCACACCTTTCTTCCACATTCAGCAAGACTGATTATTTACTAATCAGTATCACCTCCCAAAACATTTACCTACCCACTTTTCAGTTTTCTTTAAAACTGAACAACAAACAGTTTTCATGTCTGACATGATTTTTTTTAAGACATAAAAAATAGTTTTCTTGTGAATCTATGATTTGTGTGATAATAACGGTGTAGATTTTGGGTTTTGGTTGAATCGAAAGATGTGATTTCATTTTTTTGTTTTTATCGAGTGAATCTGGGTTTTGTGATTTTCGATGTGAAAACTAGGTATATATTTGAGTCGTGTTTTTTATAGGGAATGGATCATAGGTAGTAAATCTTGCGTTTTAGATGGTGATTGTGTATGTTTTGTAGATCCGGGATCTGGTGATGGGATTGGATTCAATCATGTTCTTGGTGGTGTTTTTGTATGTGTGCTTTCTAGGATTCGATGGAGGGTTGTTTTGTATGTGTGGTTATGATGATGGATAACATATACGTGGGTGGGTGTGAACAAGAAAGTTAGGTTTGATGAATATAATGGTTAGGTTGTGTAAACAAGAAAGTTGGTGTGGATAAGAATAAGTAAAACCCCAAAATACCCCTCTACTTATACCAATTAATGAGCAAAATTAACTCCCATCCAAGATAGGGACCATTTTGATCCAAAGTGTAAACGATAGGGACGATCTGCGGACTTAGTTTGAGATAGGGACCATACTTGATATTTGGTGTAAACGATAGGGACCAAACATGAAATTTTTTCATTAAAAAACGCTCGAAATTTAACAAAAATTACACTAAAATCTCATCTTATCGAGCTAGCAATGGGGGGCGCCGCCCCCCACAATCACAACATGCATCCGCCCCTGCGTATGTGTGTCAATATATTAATATAAGCTGTATTGCGTTGGATGATTTGATAGTGCACTATACTGTTAAGAATCAGAGAAAAATTGATTGTAAATGTATTCATGTTCCTGCTTTGTAATTATTGTACTATCAAATCATTTGAATCAATTTACAATAATTACAAAGCAGGAACATGAATACATTTACAATCAATTTTTCCCTGATTCTTAACAGTATAGTGTACTATCAAATCATCCAACGCAAAACGACGATGTATCTGGTGCACCAGAGTATGTTGTTTCATTTCGATGTGTCAACAAAAAACTAGTGGCGGTTGATAATAAGATTTGTTTTGATTCGTACTTTTATTTTACGATCTTTTTTTTGGATATGTCACGTCTATTGCATGTAGTACTACTTATTGGTTTTAATATGTCACGTGTACCAAGTGTACCGCTTTTAGATGTACCATTTGTACTTTACTATTTTTTAAGTTAAATTATACGTTGTATGTCCAATTGTTTAAATTGTAATTGTATTTTAGTGTATCACGTAATAGTGAAAAGAAAATGTACCAAAATACCCTTGAAAAATACCCTTGAAAGTCTAATTAGTTACTACTAGTATAACATTATTTATTTAAGACTAATCTCATCAAATACTATTTACTAGATCTAACGGTGTAGATTAGTTCTTATTTTTATAATTTTAATTTTGCTCTCACATTAACCCTTATATATATATATATATATATATATATATATATATATATATATATATATATATATATATATATATATATATATATATATATATATATATATATATATATATATATATATATATATATATATATATATATATAGTGAAAGGTTATTTTCAGAAAGGTTAACAATGCATATCTATTTTTATTATTATGTTTAAATTAACATTTAATAATTGTTTTATTGCTTACAGATGCGAGTATGATGAGCGAAATGAAGAGTGCACATGTGTTTTTATATTATCCAACGAAAAGATAGTTATAATACATACAAAACAAATACATGTGCATCGTCCTAAAATACATGTTCCTAGTGCCCTACGACAATGAAAATTCATGTATTTCTACCTAATGAACTAACCCAATGTATATACATGTGCATTTTAAGAGTAAAAAGGTGGTTCTCGCAGTTCTGTACATTTATTTGGTTCTGAAAATAACCTCACCCTATATATATATATATATATATATATATATATATATATATATATATATATATATATATATATATATATATAGAGAGAGAGAGAGAGAGAGAGAGAGAGAGAGAGAGAGAGTTAGGATCAAATGAGAAGAAACCTTAAAATAAGAAGGATAAAAAGAAACTATAACCGCATATTCGAGATGCATCCACTTAAATTAGATGCATCTTTATAATCTTAGATGCATTGTAATGCATCATAACGTGTTGTATAGCTTTTTATTAGATGCATATACGTATATTAGATGCATTTTATGATTTGTCTATATTTTTGTTCCTCTACACGTGCCAAAAATCATGAAAATCAATTTGCACCATCTACATATCAAATTAACTTTCGAAACTCAAGATGGTGCATCTACATGAATATAAATGCATCTAATGTAGGTCGTTGCATCTCAAATGTGTAGTTTTAGTTTCTTCTCACCACTTCTTATTTTAAATTTCTTCTCACTGGATCCTTACTCTCTCTATATATCAAATCAAATCAAATCAAATCAAATCAAAAACCCTTATATAGGAAGGATGGTGAAACAATGCCTTAAATATAATAAAAATGACACATGTAATTCATTAAAGGGTTTCCATAAAATGCTTCAAAAAGAAAATAGGAATTACAAATGATGCCTTAAATACAAAATTCTATAAAAATATATATATGAATTACAAATGATGCCTTAATTATAAATTCTATAAAAATATATAAGGAATGATGGTGAAACAATGCCTTAAATACAAAATTCTATAAAAATGACACATGTAATTCATTAAAGGGTTTCCAAAAATGCTTCAAAAAGAAAATAGGAATTATAAATGATGCCTTAAATACAAAATTCTATAAAAATAACACGATGTAATTCATTAAAGGATTTCTATAAAATACTTCAAAAAGAAAATAGGAATTGCAAATGGTACATAATAGTTTGACTTACTAAAATGAAAATATTTTTAGATATTCGGACTGTCAAGTTTTGAACTGGGCTATATACTGTTGCTATATTATACACGTGACAAAAAATAATATCAAGAATGAGTTTTTTGGGCTTACTTTTGCTAGAATAAACTTTACCACAAAACTTAAAAAATAAAATCATTTCTAAGTATTTTTTATTTCATCCTTTATCACTTAAGGTATGAACAAACAAGTTTTCATCTTAATTAAGTGATCAAGGATTTAAGTTTTCTTAAAACTCACCTTTTATTAAATGTGACAGTTTTTTTTAAGGGTGGCAATTTTTGACACGACACGATAAACGACACGAACCCGACACGAACTTAAACAGGTATGGGTCAAGGATAAACATGTTTGGGTCAAAAACAGGTCAATCCGTATAATCCGTTTAATAATTGAGTCGTGTTTGGGTTGAGTAAGTATTAAACAGGTCGACACGTGAACCCGTTTAAATATATATAAGTCTCTAAAATTTAATATATAACTTTAGTTTTATGTTAAATTTTGATTAAATATATTTTGTTTTTTAGTTAATATGAGTGAATTCTTTGAAGTTGTTGCATAACTATTTGGGAAGTGATATGCACACCACATAAAGTGATATGCACACCACAAAAATGCATATATGATGTTGTACCATATGCATCACACATGTGATTTTGTGGTGTGCACATCACTTTTTGTGGTGTGCATATCAACTCCCTAACTATTTGTATGTTATATTATCCTTTTTACATCTTAATATCAATTTTTTTGCATATAAATTAGTCAGACTGACAAATCATCAACCTTCTTAACCGCTTGACATATTTCCTTAAACAGGTTAAACGGGTCAAAAATGGATAACACATGTTATGCAGGTGTGGGTTAGGGTTGAGTTTCTTGACACGAATAATAAATGGGTCATGTTTGGGTTAAGTTTATAATAACACGTCAACCCGCGAACCCGAACAGGTCGACACGAAAACGACTCGATTGCCACCCCTAGTATTTTTTAGTAAACTTATTTTTAAGAAAATGTTTTATTAAATTAAATATTTGAAAATTTGAAAATGGCATATTCTATTTGATTTCTGAATATCCTTTGAGGATAACTATTCCACCAGATGTGACTACCCCACTAAAAGACAAAAGGGAGCGGATTCTATGAACACGGTCCCTTAAAGGTCTATGTGTTCCCTTATCGATAAGGTACCACGGGTACCAATAAGGAACCACGTTCAGATATGACCGTTGGACCTTTGTCTTATAAATAGTGGACCATTCTCAGATTTTCTCTAAACCTCTTCTGCACACAAATTTCCAGATTCAAACATACTTCTTAAACTTCAAATCCTTGATTATTTAGTTGATTACTACTTGTTTAGAAGTGAATCTTTATCCTTCTATCTCTTCATCTTCAAGTGCAAAGAGAAGAACACTTTCATCCTTGAAGTGTTGAGTCTACCCCAAGATCTATTAAAGATGTTGGGTCAGTATTTACTGACCCTGAAGCAACTCTAGGATTTGAATATAAAATCCCCATAAGTGTTTCATGCTCAGCAGTAAGGCCAGTCTGCTGAAGGATGACCAGTATAGCTAAAGAAAGTTCAACACTCCCCTTCCAGTGAACTTAGAAGACAAAGGAGTATTCGCTTCAAATACTAGGCGGTCTAGTTGCTGAAAAACAAGGACTGAAGAAGGGCTTTCAGTTCAGTTTGGTTTGACAATACTGTAACACACGGTAATTTTTCAAACCTTCAAAAATTACAGTTTTGGCCCCCTAGACTTTTTGTTTAGTCAACTGTGTGCTAAATTGCTAATTATATGGGAAGCGTTCCCTTAGTTTGTGAGATGGCGTGTGCTAACGTATATTTTGCCTAGACTATGCTCAGTCTGCGTTGCTGTGAACACTGCGATGTGTCACTATAGGTTGCGTAATATTTTACGATCAATACTTAAGCGTATCTGAAAAAATAAATTCTTACGTGTGCATAATCTGTTTAAGATTTAGCTGTGTCGCGTTGCGCGAGTTGATTGCAATTTAAGAGCTGACTGCTTAATTGTACGTATGGATGCTATGCGAATAATTATTTTCATAATTATTGATATATTATTTCAACGAGTCCTTATTTATCGTCCTATATTCTATAATAATAATAAGAACCCGTCTAATTATTCGACACTGTATGAACCTTAATGCTCCAAGTTCACCCTCATACTATACAATCCTACAACTCCTAAATAAATCTTTTTCATATTGTCACCCACTCACTCCTATTTTATTAATTTAACTTAACTAGTCAAAGTTAATCATAGTTAAGTTTTTAACTCGCCTATTGGGTTAACTAACCTAGCTACCAAAACTCACCCAAATGTGTGATGTACCATCCCTGCAAAGCTCTTGTTGTCACTTTCCTAAACTACTAAACAAGCTACTACTATTTTCCCTCCACTTAGACCAATTCCCCATACCAGATCATTTCAAATTTCAAAATACCCAACTACATTCCTAAACCTAAGCCTAGTGTTGTCCTACATGAGTCTCTCATTGGAAGATCATTTTGGTCCCCTCAACATACCATACGCACCCTTACTATGTATGTGCACATTGCATTCACTCATTCATCCATAAACTCACTCATACACTCTCACTTTCTATCACTCTTTACCAACTCCAAGCAAAAACACAAACACATCACCCTCACTGCTTGCATTTCCACCATTTCCATTCTTCACCAAAACTTAAACAAACATTGATCATAATAATATGGCCGACGTTATATCTTAAACCGACATGGGTTTTCTGTTTGAGAGTTCCCTGTTCGAGTTTGCGCTGCTGTCAACGTGGGTTGCTGGGTTCGTTGAGTTGTTCGTGGGTTTGTTGTTCGAAGTATCGGGTTAGCGTGTTTCGAGGATTCATAGTTTTGGTGCCATTGCAAACTGATTACCATCGTCACAACTTTCACGAGGTCCCTAAGGTTCGCTGGGTATCTTTTCTTTTCTCGTCTCTATCCCATTTCTTTTGCTACGTTTTCTTTCATGCACACATGCATCACTTACCACCTTTTTGAAACTAAACCTTCAAACCATTTGAGTTATAAAACTCTGTACATTAACGTCATAGCTTCATAAAAACAACTTTAAGCACACGTTTGCATGGGGATTCATATTGAGCTAAGGAAAATACTGTTCTTTTAAACTCACGATAATGTGACATTTTATGTGTGGGGCTAAATGGGTTTTATGTAAGTTTCTTATGCATCGCTAATATCACGTCAATATTCATTTTTAGTGTGTGTCGGGTTAAGTGAGTACGTTCGAAACCGAGTTGTTGAAAGTGTGAGTTATAGATCTTTAAACTTGACGTCACTAACTTCATAGAAAAGGGTTTTAAAGCTCGAGTCGAAATGGGTTTTATATAACAGTGTTAAACACAGGCTAGTATGTCTTTTGGGTGTATGTCAAACTATGTGGGTACGTCCGAACCTGAGTGTTGTCGTGAAAGTTTGACGTAGGAATGATGTACGTGAGTCCTAGTGGACGTTTCATAATATTTGGTTATGAGTCGATGTCGAGCTAGGTGAGTACATGTCAAAACTAGTTATGAGTCTTGAATGAACGTAAAACATGTCGAAAACTTGGTTTTCAAAATGTGTTTTGCTAAGTTTATGTTTTTCTGCTTATGTGAATGTCGAGAGAGAAAGGATCACGAACCAGGTTTTGTGTGAGTTTGAACGTGAGGCTTTACAAAAATGGAGTTTCAAACGAGAGTCTTGCTAGTGTTTTAACGAAAGTGAAGGAAAAGAGGAAAAGTTAAAAGCTAGTTTAAAAAAAAATAGTTTTTAAGTTGTCGTTTGTTACTGTGTCGTAACGAAGGAGATGAGGAGAT